>OV743451.1:5307500-7807500 GCA_928269145.1 Agriphila tristella
TTTGTTACGCCTTCACGTCTTAACTACTGAACCGATCATCATGAAATTTTGCACACATGTTGTCAGGAGTACAGAGAAGGACATATGGTACCTTTTATCCCGAAAAAAAGTATTGTTCCCGAGGGATAGCAAAAAACTTTTCACGCAGACGAAGTCGCGGGCGGCCGCTAGTTATGAATAAAACACCGACAACTTGCAGGAGTAGATTACTAACATCACAAACAACAACATTTGTTCTACGACTTATCTGAAAACAGACAAAAACAACTTTTCATACAAATCTCGATCAGCTGTTCGGCCTTTTTTGTATGGAAAGACGATTTTTTGTTTGTTTTTAGAAAAGTCGTAAAACAATCGTTGTTTGTAGTAATACTCCTACGAGGTTGTTGGTGTTTTACAAATGACCATGTATAATTTTGTAATGCACAAGGCCGATCGTTGTGGAGATCTTTGGAGGAATGAAAAGTATGTATTAAGTAAAATTTTATTTTCTTCCTCATAACCTATTTTCGATTTTGCAGAGCAGCAAAAGTAAAATACCTTTACAACCATACAATATTTTTACACCCATTGTAAATATGGGAAGTTCCTTATGAATTTGCTGATTTGTAATAATGAAAATTCTTACAAAACCATTTTTCGTTATTCATCATATCAGCCACACGACACCCACTGCTGGGTATAGGCCTCCCCTAAGGATCTCCACAACGATCGGTCCTGCGCTGCCTGCATCCACTGGCTTTCCGCGACCTCCACCAGATCGTCGGTCCACCTTGTCGGGGGCCTACCCACGGAGCGTCGTCCGGTGCGCGGTCGCCATTCCAGAACCTTTCTGCCCCAACGGCCATCGGTTCTTCTCGCTATGTGTCCCGCCCAATGCCACTTCAACTGAGCAATCCTTCGAGCGATGTCGGTTACTTTAGTTCTCCTGCGGATCTCCTCGTTTCTGATTTGATCACGTAGGGAAACGCCGAGCATGGCTCTCTCCATTGCACGCTGAGTGACCTTGAGCCTCCTTATGAGACCCATAGTTAGCGGCCACGTTTCACTGCCGTAGGTCATCACTGGCAACACACACTGTTCATAGACTTTCGTCTTGAGACACTGAGGTAAGTCGGACGCGAAGATTTTTCGAAGCTTCCCGAATGCTGCCCACCCGAGTTGGATTCGACGAGAGATCTCTTTCTCGAAGTTGGACCTACCTAACTGGACTGCCTGTCCTAGGTATACGTAATGGTCAACAACTTCAAGTGTAGTGTTCCCAACATGAACTGGAGAGGGTACAACATGGGCATTTGACATAATTTTCGTCTTATCCATGTTCATCCTAAGACCCACTCTTTGGGAAGCACTACGGAGATCTTCGAGCATTGTGTTCAGGTCTTCCATGGTCTCAGCCATAAGGACTATATCATCGGCAAAACGAAGGTGTGTTAGGTACTGGCCATTAATGTTGATGCCGAGTCCTTTCCAGTCCAAGAGCTTAAAGATGTCCTCCAACGCAGCTGTGAACAGTTTCGGAGAAATAACGTCTCCCTGTCTCACACCACGCTGCAGTTGGATAGGATTTGTGTTCTGGTTCTGTACTCGGATCGTCATGGTGGCATTTTGGTATAAGTACCTCAACACCTCGATATACCTATAGTCCACTTGGCACCTTTGGAGAGACTGCAGCACCGCCCAGGTTTCAATCGAATCAAAGGCTTTCTCATAGTCCACGAACGCCAAGCAAAGTGGCTCATTATACTCCTCAGTCTTCTGTATAACCTGCCGCAGCGTATGGATGTGGTCTATGGTGCTAAAGCCTTTTCGGAACCCGGCTTGTTCGGGAGGTTGGAAGTCGTCGAACTTGCGAGCGAGACGATTCGTAAGGACTCTCGAAAACAACTTATAGACATGACTCAGAAGCGAGATGGGTCTATAGTTCTTTAAGAGGGACTTGTCACCCTTTTTAAAGAACAAGATCACCTCACTTATGTTCCATGTCTTTGGCGTTCTGCCCTGGACGATGACGGAATTAAAGAGCTTCTGGAGGACTTTGAGTATCGGCTTACCGCCCGCTCTCAGAAGTTCTGTAGTGATTCCATCGTCACCCGCCGCCTTGTTGTTTTTCAGCTGTTTGAGAGCCATACTAATCTCGCACAGGCTGACGTCCGGGATATCTTCGGTATAGTGTCGGGTAAGCTTGGCTCTGGGGTCTTTAGCCTTGCTTTCAACAGGTGTCTGCGTGGAATATAACTGCCCATAGACGCTCTCGATCTCCCTCAGGATTTCAGGCTTTGATGAAATGATGCGTCCGTCGTCAGTTTTCAGCTTCGTCATCTGGCTTTGCCCAATAGACAGATCTCTCGCGAACACTTTGGAGCCTTTATTCCGCTCGATGGCCTCTTTAATACGATTCGTATTAAATTGGCGAAGGTCGCTCGTCAAAGACTTAGATATCTGTCTATTAAGCTGCCGATAACGATTAGCATCTACTGAACTCTGGAGCCTCATTTCACGTCTCTGATCCATGAGTAGGAGTGTGTGGTCGGAGAGTTTCTTTATCTTGGGACGGCGGGTCTTAAAGAGCTTGGACCCTACCGTACGGACAGCATCCACCACCATGTTGTTTAGATCGTCCACATCTATGCTGTTCTCAAGGGCTTCGAAGCGGTTTTGGAGTTCGAGTTGAAAGCTCTCGGGGTTTTGAATATGGGCCGGCAATGGTCGAATTGTTGATTTTATCAGTCGAGATCTTTCCAGCTTTGGGTTGATATTCAATGTGCCACGTACCAATCGGTGATCGCTCCCCGTCTTAACAGCGTTGATCACAGTGACATCATTGAATATTTGCTTTTTCGTCGACATGATAAAATCTATCTCATTTCTGACTTTACCGTCCGGACTGACCCAGGTCCACTTCCGGCATTCCGGCTTTCTGAAGAAGGAGTTCATCATAAAGAGGTTCTCCTTCTCCATAAAGTCAGCCAGCATCTGGCCTCTGTCATTCCGTTGCCCAACTCCAAATTGCCCCACTCTCAGCTCATCACCGCATCGTTTCCCCAACTTAGCATTGAAGTCCCCCATCACAACAGTGTAGTGGGTTTTGAAGCTATGCATGGCTTTAGAGATCTCCTCATACATAGCCTCCACTTCGTCATCTTGGTGTGTCGAGGTCGGTGCGTAAACCTGTATAACATTCAGCGAACACCGTTTGGATATTCTGAGTATAAGGTACGCCACCCTGGTCGACACACTTCCGATGGTAGTCACGTTGTTGACAAGGGACTTGTGGACGATGAACCCGATACCACCTTGGGACTGTTGGTCGCCCTCCCGGTAGTAAAGCAAGTTACCGGAGTTGAGGATTATCGAGTCCTCTCCCGCTCTTCGGACTTCAGATAATTTTATTTTATTTATTTTATTTTATTTTGTTAGGAAAACTTACAGCTGTGAGATACAATATGAATATGAGTAATTACAAAATAAGTAAATATAAGCCATTTACAAGTTTTCACTTATGGGTAATTAAAATAATGGACTAAATAACAAATAGGTAACTATGTGGGTAAAATACAGATCTATGTTATAGAATTACTTAATGTTATTAAAATAATAATTTTATTTGACATTCTCCTTATCAAAGAATGATGCGACGATCATGCGACGTATCGCAGCCGGCCTTATACAGAAAACATCAATAGAGGGGTGCTCCATAGAAAATTTATTAAATTGAGTAACAGCTCTGCAGAGAAACGAGTTTTTTCTATATTTCGTGTTACATGTCGGTATGCATAGGGGACGATATTTACGGAACTGCCGAGAGGGCGTGTTTATGTATATTTCGCTCAACAGTTCAGCAGAGTCGATGGCGTTATTTAGTATTTTAGTAAGGTAAACGAGATCAGCAATATTTCTTCGCATTGTAAGGGGTAGAAAATGATACTTTTTGCATCTAGCTTCATAGTTTGGAAGAAATTGCTTGCATTTAAATTGTAAAAATCGTAAAAACTTTTTCTGAATGGACTCGATTCTGTCGATATATACATTATACAAAGGGTTCCATATTTCAGAGGCATATTCAAGGATACTACGTACGAAAGAGCAATACAGAACTTTAATGGGTTTAATGTTGCTAAAATCAGAACATGACCTAATGACGAACCCAAGTGACTTTGAGGCTCGCTTAACTATATTATCTATATGGTCGGCAAATATTAATTTGGAGTCTACTATGACCCCAAGATCTTTTACTTTTTTAGTTGATGCTAAAACTTGACCTCGCAACTTATAATTATGGTTAACTACATTAACTTTACGTGTGACACTCATTGAATAGCATTTAGAGACGTTAAGATTTAGTTTATTACGGGAGCAATATTCTTGGAATGTATCTAGATCTTTTTGTAACAATAAACTATGTTCAACACTATTGACCTGCCTGAAAATTTTGGTGTCATCAGCATAAAGTAAAAATTTAGAATTTTGAAAACAAGACGCAATATCATTTAGAAAAATAGCAAACAAAAGAGGTCCAGTTATCGATCCCTGGGGTACGCCTGAGGGTACGCGTACCCAATCAGAGGTGAAACCATTGATTGCTACGGCTTGGGAGCGATTATCTATATAAGACGAAAACCATCTAAATAAGTTTCCATGAATTCCGGCGCAGTACAGCTTGTGCAGGAGGATAGAATGATCAATTCGGTCGAAAGCTTTACTAAAATCCGTAAAGATAATGTCAACCTGCGAGCCCGAGTCCATACAAGAAGTTATATAATTGTTGGAAATTAAGAGATTGGACACGGTTGAGCGACCCTTTATGAAGCCATGCTGCTCCGGAATTAGCCATGAAGCCAATGCCGCATACGTCTGCTTGTGAACTATACCTTCAAATATTTTGGCAAAAATACAAAGTTTTGAGATTGGCCTATAGTTTTTAACATCACTCTTATCCCCACTCTTATGAACTGGTGTTATGAAAGCGGATTTCCAAATAGAGGGTACCACCCCTTCACTTAGCGAACGACGAAAGAGTATACTGAGAGGGCTAACTAGACTTTCAGCGCATTTTACAATAATTATGGGCGAGATGTTATCAGGACCGGCACCTTTGTTTAGCTTAACTGCTTTGAGAAGTTTAAGGACTTCGGCCGGGTCAATTTCTATGTCACCAATATGGTTTGCATTTAAACTAGTGGTATTTAGATTTAAAGGAGGGCAGTTTGTATCAGGTGTTAGAAAATTAGTTTTAAAATATTCAGCGAACATGTTACAGACTTTATCACCCTTGGATTCTGTCTGACCCTCGAAAGTCATTACTGAGGGAATTTTATTAGATGGGTTGTTACGTTTAGTGAAGGACCAAAACGACTTCGGGTCGTCAACAATAGCATCCTCGACCTTTTGAATATAAGCAGCATAGCAGGCGTCTTCCAGAGATTTAGCTCGTTCTCTTAGGCGAGAGAAGGTACGATAGTCTTCGCAATTACCATATATTTTATATTTATGATGAAACTTAATCTTTTCTTTCAAAACTTTTTTAAGGGCGGAATTGTACCACGGTGGAAAAGAATTAGGGGTTACTTCCTTATGGGGAATGTGAGCGTCCTGAAGTTCGTAGATGGTATCATAGAAAATTTTTATAGCTTCCTCCAATGAACCCTCATACAACACTGTTTGCCAGTTTACATTGTCAAGACTCGAGCACATAGTCATATAGTCACCTGAGCTATAAAAGTATTTCATCCTTTTATTTTCCTCTAGAGGTTTTATTGATACGGTTGGAACGTCAATAATGAAAGACATATGATGAGGTCTATCCTCAGGTACAAGTGGGTAATCACAAGTAGCTACATTTAAGTTATTATTAGAAAAAACTAAATCTAGAAATTTTTCATTATCATTAGGTATTTGACAAAATTGAGAAAGATTACATTGGTCAAGCGTATCAAAAAAGTTTACTTGAGATGGGGTAAGTGTGCCGCTATGTGAGAGGTGGTCACCCTCAATCTGCCAGGAGATTTGGGAGAAATTAAAATCACCAGTAATAATAAATTTATCATTCGGACAAGAACTAAAAATGTCAAATAGTTTAGCGGAGTAGTTGTCTAATTGCATACTGATGGAGTTGCCATCGTTCTCTTTACAGAGGTATACCGTGCAAAAGTGTATCTTCAACAGGTCCCTACAGTTCGGAGGTTTCAATGTTACCGTAACCCACAAATCTTCGGCAGAGGATCGCCAATCCGGGCGGTCTACGGCCATCAGATCACGCCGCACCCCTAACAGTACGCCCCCACCCAATGATTGACCGCCCAACTAGCATTTGGGTAATAAGAATTGGTGTTAAAAGAGTTATTTAAAAGTGATTTTGGCAAGCAAGAGTTATACAAAGGTTTTAGCAATTGGTGTTAGAGCACGCTCTAACCCCTTACAACCTCTTATTTGGGCCCACGTCTTATAGCGCTATAAGTAATAGAATGGTTATAATGCTCACTCTTTTAACACTCAGAGTTACATTACAGTTATAGAGTGGCGTTAATGGCAAACAATTTTTCATATCTATAATGGTGGTATAATATAAATCTTGCTACCTCAAGCACTTTAAAGTCGGTATTATGGTTATAATAAAAACTATAGGTGGTACACAAGTTGTAAAGTCTGCTGGTATAACTTTTATAGTAATATATTAGTTCTTTTTTAGGTTCATTTTTTTCTTGGAGTTACTTTATGTATCTTGATCAGTGCTGTAGCGAGTTTTCTTCTTCTAAAAGTTTTCATTATTTTAGTTCTTAAAGTGTTACTGTTGTGTGATGTGTGATATTGTGTAAAAATAATGGCCAACTAAGGAAGTGTAATTAAGATTGTCAATAACTGCATCAGTCAAGTTTGATTTCTTCATCATATGGCTAACATTTATTGCGAGTGCTACTTTATTGAGAGAATAATATAAGTTTTGCTTCTCAATTTTGAAGGGCCTTGAAAATAAGTGACATTTGAATTAAAAATAATTTGTATTTTATCACGCGGGGCATACACTCAATATACATTTAGATAAAAACAGGACATTGGCTCTGTCTTTTACAGTTATTGTGTATTGTAGTAATAATATTGTGTTTTAAAATGAGAAAATTATACAAAAATGGGTTTTAAACTAGTTTTTTTTCTGAATTATTTTTAGGTTATGTTTGATTTAGCATGGCGTCTATTCCTTATTACCCTAGGTTCCTATTATTACTATTAAAGAACAAGAAGTGCTAGATGGCCTGTAATTAGAACTATTGATGCACTTGTAATACCAGAACAGGGTTTTAAAGGTAATAAGAGTTCAAGTTTAAGGTGTTTGGTTTTACTATGGTTCGACTTGGATGTAAAGGTAGTGGTATTTTAGGGTTACGTTTCTGTTAACTGACTGACTGACAATGACACTTTCGTTTTATCCACGAACTCATAGCGAAAATCACAAAATTCTGACTACTAGATCAGAAAAGATAACATTTAAGGTTATCGCACATTGAGGCGGGTCGCATCGGGGCGGGCCGCATCGCAAAAATCCGCTCAAATCGCTCGCATACATTTTATATGAACTATCGCACACTATGCCGGGGCGGAGCGGGCCGCATAATCCGTCGCGTATTTTGTTGCGATGCGATGCGGCCCGCCCCGCCCCGCTGCGCCCCGCCTCAGTGTGCTATAGCAAGCGGATTTATCGATCGGGAGTCATTCGAAAATACCCCAAAACTTTTTTGTCGTATAAAAGATTGGGAAAAAGATATAGAGATCCTATATAATTTTGTTAAAATACCCTTAATTAAAACTCCTTACCGTCAAACGGGGTGAATAGAACTGACGGGGGGAATAGAGAAAATTCTTGGGATAATTTTTAAGGCTTTTTATGGCAAACTCGGTATCCCCAGTAAAAAACCCGCAACTTTCATAATTTGTTGGTATAATTTTTCTTACTCTGGCAACTTTTTATTTGTGGCAACATCGCTAAAAACGTCAAAACTTAATGTCAAAGTTGACAACAAAACAAGTTGTTACGTTGCGAGGGAGTTTAAACCTCCGTATTTCGATGAATTTTGGTCATAATAGTCTGAAGTTATCTTTAAATCACGGCCAGTGCAGTAATAAATATTTTGTGCTATAATTATTAAGGTAAGAATGAGCATTATTATTTAAAATTGATCTTATTTCGTAAGCCTTGTGTTCTTGAATTTTTTGAGGTGATTAGACACACGAAAGGGGTGAATAGACACGCCTGAGGGGTTAATAGGCACGCAAATATGGTCAATAGGCACAGCAAAGGGGTGATTAGAAATTATAATTTGACTTTAAACTAATAATTAAAGATATAGGTACCTTCTCGATTTTGCTTGCCTTTAACCTAAAAAAAATATTTAAGGAACCTACAATGAGGCAGCCTTATGAAATTTTTCTAATCACCCCTCAGGCGTGTCCATTGACCCCCCAGGCGTGTCCATTGTCCCCTGATGGGTGGTAATTAGAAATCACGTATATTTTGTGTCTTTTTTAAAAAACTACAAACATATCCGAACAGAAACTAATTTATTTCAATTGTTTGGCCTAAGACTCAATAAATACATGCTTAAAAAATGGGTAATCAGTTCTGCAACGTTACGAAAATCGTTACCAAAGTTCGAAACCCTATCTATTCACCCCGTTATACGGTACTTGTTTTTTCCTTTAGAAATAAAAAAATACTTATGAATAATATTTTTCAATATTATTATGGCACATAACAATGAAAGTATCCTCTGCACTGACGTCCTTGTATAATGGACGTCAGTGATCCTCTGCATCACTATATTTTTTGTCATACATTTATTAGAAGTGGCACTTGCCATATTAGAAAAATAACCTAACTTGTATACGATTAAATTAAATATGGTCTTATAATAAAGCCATTATTTTCCTTTTTTTATTTAAGAGCCTAGCCTATTTAAGAGATACCGTAGGAAAATCTATACCCTAATAATTACCCTGACGGATAATTTTTATTACCCTAAATCTAGGGTGGCACCACTGTACTCAAAATCCGTCGATGCGATGCGGCCCGGCCCGTCACAGTGTGCTATAGGAGCATTTTGCGATGCGCTGCGGCCCGGCCCGCCCCGTTGCGACCCGCCTAAATGTGCGTTAACCTTTAGAGGTTAGAGACATTAAACATCTATAAGAGTAATATTTTATATGTTTTATGATATCAAGTGAAAATAAGAGTTACAATGGTTAAATTGCATGTTAATATTTCTTAGTATATCATAAAAGTAAATTTGAACCCCGCTGTAACAATTAGGGCTCTAAAAGTAACTCCATAATACCAATTGGTATCATATATAGGGGTTTCTAATTACTAAATTAAGTAGGTGTAAATAGGTAGCAATTGATACTTTTATATCAACTTAGGTGATAATTTTTTTTTCTAACTCCTTTCAAGAGCTCTTGTCTGTAGAAAGAGTTATAAGAAACTATAATATTACTTTAAGTATTTTCTGATACTTGAATTTATAAAAGCAGGTGCTATGATGGTTCCGACTATACCGTTTATACCTCCTTAAGTAATATAACGTTTCCTAGTTTAGTTAAGTGGTATAAAACATTTACTAAGCACTCTTGAAGAACACTTGGAAATAGTGAGACTTACTAGAAACCTTACTATTACCTTAGGTACTTATTGTTACTTGAAGTTACAATACCTAGTGTTACTATGGTTCAGCTTTTCTCTTTTATACCTACCTAAGTCATATTATGTCTTCTTGCTGCTGTTACTCATCTTGATGAGTTATTTAGTTATAGTCATGACCATTGAACAAACAAAAGTTTTACTGGACGCTTTTATACATCCATTAAACCAATACAAACGTTAAGAAAGGTGGAAACTAGCGCCAAAATGTTGGTTGGGCGGTTGAAGAATAATTACGGTCACTTCTCCAAACGCAGTACCTATCGTCAAACAACTCCTCGTTACGTATGCTGTCGAGCAACCAAGTCTCCACTATTGAGACCACGTCATAGGAATTAAGGCATACATTTCTTTTAAAATCAGATGTTTTCGTACGTAGTCCCCTTGCATTTTGATAAAAAATACTAAGTTTATCAAACATTATGGAAAAAGAAACAGTAAAAGCAACATAAAAATAATAACATAAAAAATTGTATAATAGAACCCTTGCGAATTTCATTAAATTTAATAAAAATAAAAATTAAGGTTGTAATAATTGTAATCATACTCGTGTAAATAATTAATCCATTCAGAATATTTATAAACGCTAGAATAAGTTGATTAATAAGTATAATAATAAGTTCCAATACGCCAAAACGACAAATAATTAACCAGTAAAAACGTATAGAATGACAAAAGTAAGTAGTAGTTAAAACCAAGGTTAAAATTTTACGGGTAGTTACCAATATCTCCCTCTGCATCCAAGACGAAACACAAATCAACATTTTATAACAATTTGCCACTAAGACTCGAAAAATACTCCTGCGTAATAATCGTAAAAATATGTTAAAAAGTTGAGGAGTGCAATTTATAACACCATTAAAAGTAAAGATGCAAAAACACTCAATCAAGCTCGTAATTTTACTAAAAAGTCTAAAATGTAAATAAAAAACAGTAAGAATAGCAAGACGTTCACAAATAATTAAGCGTAACACATATATTACGTACACTGGGACATTATCGATAAGCCGATAATGTCCCAGTGTACCTTGCTGATAACTTCTTCCAACTCGGTTAACTTCGCGTCGGTCCTTAGTGTGCGCGTGTTATAGGTTGCCAGGTGCAGTAGTCGTCGTTTTTGGTAGCCGAGCCGCACCCGGGGATTCTTAGCACCCCCTGCCCCGCCGTTACCGTAGCCGCTACCGTAGCTAGGAATAGCGGGGCTGCCGGGGACTGGGGGCCAATTTTTTGATCCATTATGCATGAGGGGGGGGGGGTTTGCCATAATCGCCACGCTTGGCAGGCGGGTTGGCGATCGCAGTAGGCCAAGGTTTTTTGGAGACGCTGCTGCCCGTCTCTTGAAGGCTATGCTCCCTTAGTCGCCTTTTACGACACCCACGGGATGATAGGGGGTAGTGCTATTCTAGGCCGGCACATACACGGCATACTTTTTCGTTATTATAGATCATCAAATTCATAAGGAACTTCTCTGAAAATAAAACAGCGACCTAAAAAATACGTGTTAAAGGTATGAATTATAAATTCTTTTCATATTAGTATCGAAAGCGGCGTCAGCAACGCGACCGCACCATTACCCTAAGATTTTTTAAACTTATTAATACAGTTACATCGTTAAAACCCCAGCAGTTATGGCGATACTTCCAAACTCCCATGTCTGCCATAATGACAATAACTGCTAATTGTTACTTGGTTCGGTGGATGCAAATGGTTGTCAGTTTTATGGACATGGGGTTTCTAATAAAAGACGTCGTAAAATAATAAAGTCTGGTTTGAAATTATTGTTATTAGAATTATCTTTTCAACTTACTTACAAACTTTAATTTGAATCATGTTTCATTTTTGTAATATAAATGATACTAATGATATAAACGTCTGTGCGCGACCGCCGCGTTAGGCAAATTTTGAAAATTCATCATACATTATACGGCTACCTATGTACCTACTTAAGTATAAAGGTATACAAGGTATTACAAAACATACATATACATTTTGATATTTTCGATTTAATTTTTGTATGAAACAGCAGATTCTTTATTCGCGATTTTAAAGTTGTCCAGTTTGATCATATCAGCCGCATGACACGCACCCACTGCTGGCTCAGAATATAGGCCTCAGAATAGGGTATGGTACAAGGTATAGGGTAGAGTTTGATGGTCCCTATAAATTCGGCATTAGGGGTTTTTGTAATGTAGGTACCTACTGCTCAAAAGAAAATAGGGGCTACTATATTATATGGTATTTCATACAAAAAAGAGCTGATTTCTGAAAGGTAAAGTAAGTAGGTATATATATTTTATGATAATTCAATTTGAATTTTATATTGTTCGAAATAAATCTGTAACTAACAGAACTTGCTGACTTTAGTGTCGAATTTAATGTATCTGTATATATAAAATTCAAAGTCCTGACTGACTGACTGAGTGAGATATCAACGCACAGCCCAAACCGTTGAACCTAGAGACTTGAAATTTTGCACATAGATACCTTATACAGTGTAGGCATCCACTAAGAAACGATTTTTGAAAATTCCGTCCCTAAGGGGATGAAATAAGGGATGAAAGTTTGTATGAAAGTCCCTCAGATTTGAAGCTAGGTTCTTCAAATTGTGTGGTTAGGCTGATGATTGAAAATTAATAAATACGGGTCTCAGCGTTTTTCAAAATTCTGCCCCCGAAGGGGTGAAAAGGGGGATGAAGTTGTGTAAAGAATAAAATCCTAAATTTTCGGAGTAAAAATCGCTAAATTTATAATTTAGGCTTATGGATGGAAATATAACACAAGGTATTTTGTTATTGGTAGTATTTCAACGCCTATGGGGATGAAATGGGGTAAATAAACCTAAATAGATATGGATGTCGTTATTGGGGTTTTCTGGGATGACGATTGCGAAAATAACATTTATTTTGAAGTCCAACACGGTCGACATGATTTAACGCCTAAAGGGGTGAAAATGGGGTTCAAATTTGGTACGGAAAAGAATATAAAATAGACATTACAACTTTAAACTTCGTAGGAGCATGTCTAAAAATAAATAGGCAAACATGTATTTTGTGATTTTGAAAATCAACCCCTTAGTTAGGGGGTAAATGGGGTAAGTATGGATAATATGGATATGTCGTTCTTGAGGTTTTATGGGATGGTGATTGCGAAAATGACATTTATTTTGAAGTCCAACACGGTGGACATGAATTAACCGCTAATGGGGTGAAAATGGGGTTCAAATTATGTATGGAAAAAGAATATTAAATAGACATTACAACTTGAATATTCGTAGGAGCATGTGTAAAAATAAAAAAGCAAACATATATTTTGTTATTTTGTAAATCATCCCATAGGGGGTAAATAGGGTAAGTAAACATGAAAATCGATGCGGAATGGGAACGGGAACGGGAACGCGAACGCGAACGCGAACGGGAACGGAAACCGGGAACAGGATCGGGACCAAACGGGAATGGGAACGGGAAAGGGTAAAGAAACGGAAACAGAATACTACTAATATCTCTGGACCCAATTCTGATTTTTGTAATAAACTAGCTTCCGCCCGCGACTTCGTCCGCGTGGATATTAGAGAAAATCGCGTAAAATCGCCTGGTCAGATCCTTCAACCAGGATCCGACCAGGCGATTTTACGCGATTAGGCGGGTCCCCACCAAGCGCGTAGCCTCGTGCGAGGCCTGCCACACGCGGCAAATGTTTTGCCTCGCGAGGCAGCGCGCTTGGTGGGGACCCGCCTAATCGCGTAAAATCGCCAGGTCGGATCCTGGTTGAAGGATCCGACCAGGCGATTTTACGCGATTTTCTCTAATATCCACGCGGACGAAGTCGCGGGCAGAAGCTAGTTATTTCTATTATTCGCCGAGAATCGGTTAGATTTACTTTTTTCCATACAAATAAAAAACCAAAAATTTCTCAGCCATGTGGCAGTCTAGGGTTTATACAACGTGTTACAAAATAACCCCTAATATCGAATATGGTACATAGGGACCATCAAACTGAACAACTTTTACTGTGGGACCAACTCTGAAATTGCGAAAAAAATCTGCTGTTTCGTACATTTTGATATTTTCGTTATTAATTTTTGTATGAAACAGCTGTTTTTTTTTTGCTATTATAAATTCAGAGTTGTCATAGTAAAAGTGGTTCAGTTTGACGGTCCCATATTCGGCATTAGGGGTTTTTTGTATCAAGTTGGTTGTAAGTATACATTTTACAGGGTTGTATGCATGGTGGGTTAGGTACTCTATCTACCACATTCAGTTTTATTCAAACAGCGCCCTGTATAGGTTTCGGATTGCAGTTTTTATTTTAATCTTGATTAGATGAGTAATTTATTGGTATTGTATCGACTAACGACTTTATTTAGGGAGGGGGAATTTATCTTTAAGAAGATCTTTAGTAGATTTATTGGTCTCTATCTGTCTATCTGTGTATACGTGACACAAGATTACTTTTAGACTAAAATAAAATGTAACTACTAGGTACATATAATAAACCAAAGTATAACTGCGAGCTACCGTGCGTTGAAATCTTTTTAAGAGGTCTTTTCCTTTCATAGATTCAAAATATAAAATGTTCATACGATTGCGTTACGAATATATTATAGCGATTAAATCAATTAGGTAACAGTTTTTCTATAAGATAATAATCAGTAAGTTAAGTTTTCCTTTTTTTTTAAACTGATTAACTTCACAGGTAATCACAAAATCACTAAAATCGGCCTAGCTACATTTTACACGAAAACTCATGTTTTAATTAAACATTTTTTTATTATAATCGTACCACATGTCCCACACACAAAAAATGACGTTGGTTAGTAAACATTATAATACAATTTGTTTCATTCAAAATATTAAAACTGAGATTCGTGTAAAATCTAGGTGGACCGAACTGTTTCATAGAATAGCTGGTACTAAAAACAGGGCCGATATCTGTAACTGCGCCTGTCTGCGTATCACATGATTTATTGCAGAATGGAAGAGGGGCTGGGAAGTATGATGATAGGTACTTTAGTTATGAAACTTTTTCCTTGCAAGGGGGCCTAAGAAAGCCCGACTAATGGCAGACTTTTGTCTAAAAATCCATCGCTATTTCTGACCCCTTAGCACAAATCTATCGAGCGGGTAGAACAAAATAGTTCCGTTATGGCAACTAAGATTTCCAGATTTTCCAGATTGGGAACTAAGATTTCCAGATTTTCCAGATTGGGAACTAAGATTTCCAGATTTTACAGATTGGGAACTAAGATTTCCAGATTTTCCAGGTTAGGTACCTACATTACAAAAAAGAGAATATTTGGTTAAATTTGTAAGGGCGCTTAAGCTTTTCGTGAACATTAAATACGAGGGTGGATTGATAAGTCCATGACTTTGTAATGAAGAAACACCTTTTTTCGGAATATTTTGTTTTATTTCTCTACACAATCTTATTGTAGCTCTGCGTATTCAGGTCAACGAAGTTCCTAGTATAGCCCATATTTTTTTCCTTTCATCGCCTGAAAACTTAACTGAGGGTCCATTTCAGACACCACCTTTTGGCTTGATGAAAATCTTTGCCTTCCAAGACATTTATTCATGTTTGTAGGAGAAAAAATCTCAGTGGGTTGAATCTAGAGAATAGGACGGATTCGCATCTTCATTCGATGAGTTTTGATGTCATGAGTGCCGCCAAGACGGTCGAAAGAGTCATTAAGAAAAGTTAGAAGTCGCTTGAGCTTTTTGTTTCCAAAAGTAAAAATATCTTTTGCCGAATTTGAAAAAATGTTGTGTAAAGATTCCTTAAGGAGTTTCTTTTTAAGGTTCAAAAATTAATTATGAAAAAAAAAGTATATAATTGTTCTTTTTAAAGTCATGGACATTGGACACTAATTAATCAATTAGTCTTTTCTTTTATTGATCCAAGTCGGCTCTAAAATAGTACAGTAGCGGACACTTCAAAAACCCTTTTTCCATTCGGATCTACTGAACCGAAATAATTAAGAATCCGATTTTTCAATTTCGGGATTTCCATACATTTTATTCTAATTCCGTATTTTTTTTAAACATATCCTTTTATCTCTTAAAGTGCTAATCAGATCACTTGTGTGTGTAAAGCGATCTGAATCTCCTCCCTTCACTCTCTGGATGGTCATCATCAGATCACAGCTAGGCCAATCCTTGGCGGAGAACCAAGGCTTCAAAGTTACCTCGTTTGTATGGAAATCGACTGGAGTCTTTAATAGGGAATATGCATAATTTTTTTTTTAATCTTAATGAAAAATATAATGCGTGAGAAAATTAACTGTAATATTAAAACTTTTCTCTTGCGTTTTTTTCTCGTGATATAGTTACTTGAAGTTAGCGCGCAGCAGCACCCGCCGAAAACGCTCCATACAAAACGGTGACGTCACACATCACGTTTCAGGTGTGTTTCGGCGCGTTTAATATGGAGTTAGCCAATAATCTTCAATTATCTCCCTAAATTTTGCGTTTAAGTACATATGTGTCATACAAAGTATTGTTTCTTATTCGATATTCTATCAGACTGTAAAGTGTATTATATCCGAAAATGAAAAAAAAAATATCGTTATTTCCCCCTGATTTCATCGTGTGATAAAACTAGGATTATACGTTTTTTTTATTTTTTTTCCTGTTCCATCATGTTTTTATAAGTGCCCGCAGCGATCAAGCTCAAATTCATCAAAATCGGTGACTTATGCATATTCCCTATTATTATGTGACCGCCACTATTACAGATATTGTCCATATATAACAATAATATATATATATATATAATAATATATATGCGTCCATAAATAACGTGAGGTGTTTTTTTTTTATTTTCTGACCCTCCCTCCCCGCCTGGTGAGATGTCGTGAGATTTTAATCAACCCCCTCCCCCATCCCTCAATCTCACGTGAGATTTTTCAAAATGTGGGTTTCTGACGTAAACGCGTTGGATTGTTATTGTAAAGTAGTATATGTATAACGTCGAAGTATGAATGAAATTATTTTCTTTAGAATGAATTAGTAAATGATCTTAATCGTATTAAGCATGTACTATCTGGATTAAATGGACGAAAATAGTATATAGTCAGGTGGGGTAAGTGAAACATACTTTATTTTATTTTAATTTAACAAGGTGTAGTAAAGCTATAAAACTCGCAATTAAAGTAGCTGTATAGGCAATGTACTCTTAATTAAATCAGCCTTTAACGGTATGAATATAAATATCTAAAGACTTGCATTAAGCAACAAAATCACGAAAAGAATATAAAAGCTAAGAAGTGTTTCACTTACCCCTGACAAGGGGGAAGTGAAACAGTGGCCAAAATAGCTTTCTTTTAGTGTCCATTTAATTAAAAACAGGACAAAAGGATCACGTTTAACCGTTAATATCCAAAATGTATCAAATTCTCATAAAATAGGGTCCAGTTTTAAAGATTTATCAAAAAAACATCGTGTTTTGCGTTTTGACATCTAATGAATTCCTTTTTGGTTTACTAGCTAGTTTAATGATCGCAGCGATATCTGTGTTGTATTAAGGGAAGTAATTCGTCATTCCTGATTTATCAACATATCGCTATGAGAATAAACTACGATAGTTTCTTAGATATGGTTGGGTGTTTCACCTACCCCGCCCACCTGACTATATATTTTTTGTTTAAATCAGAAAAAAAATTGCGTGATATTTGCCGAGACCCCCTCTCTCTCCAACGTAAGATTAGATGAGATTTGACTCGACCCCCCTTAAACATCTCACGTAATTTATGGACGCCCCCTTACCTACCAAAGGTGATCAATTATTTTGATCACCTCTCCTTCTATAACCAGAACAAAAAATAATCTTTAGCCAAAAAACTCTTGAACCCCAATCCACCGAACTAGATATCGAAGGGCTGACTTAATCAAGTAGAGTGGTGCTTAGTTATGACAGTTTACTTATGCAACATAACTCAATGGTAAAATCCTAAGCTGACGTATAGGGGATAAGGGATCGGTTAGATATGACAAACTAAGTTAAGTGAATGGATAAAGTACCTATACATTATTGGGCAAATGAAGTGCTCATGGCTGAACTTGAGAGACTGATCGTACTCGATCACGTTCGTTAAGCAACGCTCTGTTCGGCCAGATGTCGGATGGGTGACCGTTAAGTGACATTAAAAGTGAGCGCTTTCGTGCTTCGGGGGCACGTTAAGCCATTGGTCCGGCTGTTGTCATCTGATAACAGTCGTTAAACCAAGTTAGAGGTTTGCTAAACTCTAAAATCAGAGGTGGCCGGCCACTATTCCTTTATTCGATAAGAAGAAGAATTGGGAAAATAAACTGAAACGATAGGTAAATTCCATATAATATGTAAATAAATAAATAAAATAAATAAACAAACCAAAACGTGAACTAAATAAAAAGTCAATTCTTAGTTTAAAACCTTGGTCTAAGATAAGAAACGTATTGATAACTTTAAATAAGTATGTTATTCTACTAGTTAATTAATTCATAATAGGGCTTTCCTTAAATTTTTGGGTAAATATAATTGAAAGAATGTAGGTACATGCTAACACCCATAAACCAAAACGTGAACTAAAAAAGTATTTTCAACTAAAAAAGTTTGTTTAGGTTTGTTGAAAAAATTAGATCACTGAGAAAATTAGTTTAAAACCAAGCTTTAACATAAGAAACGGATTAACTTTACTACATGATGTACTACACTCGGCGTCAGAAAAATAGCATTTTTCAAAAATTTATTCAAAGTTAATTTAATCCTATCTAATTTAATGGTAAGTGTTGTTATATACTTCTTCCCCTTCGGACATAGCCAACAGTCTCTAGAAACCGTTGGAATACTCGTCGAACGGAATCAATAACTGAGATTCAGTTTCCGAGCAACAAAACCTCATTTTTTTACCAATATTTGAGCAACTTCATGGGCAATAGTATCCATCTTGAGTATTCCTTTTTTTAATTGAACTGTTGAAGTGTGTTTTCTCCATCATCTCGATAGCGAATTTACCCGCATTTCCTGAATTGACACCTTTTATTTCCCTTTTATGGCGGCGCAAGCAATTGACGCTTTAAGCGTTTAATTATGGTACATGTTAATTAAATCAAACAATTATTAATTGAAAGCTCATTTTATTTACTTTCAATAGATATCAACATTTACACATTAAAACGTTAGTTAGCAATAGCAGGTGGCCAAGTCTAAACTTATTTTCGATGAGGTGCGATTTTTCTGACGTCGAGTGTAGTTAATAAAATTCAAAATAAGGCCACCTTTTGTAAGCATAGAGAAAGATAGTTTTTTTTTCATTTTATCATTAAAGCTGTAAAGTATACCAAACTAAATAATTAAGTAAATAGTTCGTTTTAGTATTAAGCTATAAATTATACCAAACCAAAATACTAAATGGGTAGTTAGTGGAAAGAAACTCTTTGAAATCTGAGAATCTTGATAAATCAAAGGCATTTTAAAATCGCGAGAGAAACTCACTATTATAAACGATATCGATTGGTCTAAAATCTTCACTAGGTAATTAGGTAGGTGCCTAACCTAACCACGGAATAAACAAAAGGTACCAAAGACTTTGTTGTTTGGAAGGTACATGTCTACCTAAACCAGTTAATTAGGCACCTGGAGGGCGGGACAGGGGCCGCCAATGGGCGTTCACGTTAACAGGTGGGCGGCGGCCATCTTGCCGCGGTGTTAACTCAAAAACGCGGGAGTTTTCATCAAAATGGCCGGCGCTTTTCCCCGCAAACGTGGCGATGGCGGTAAAACTGATTGAGTTTTATTTAACTTTCGTTTTATTTATGTACCTAATCAACTTAATGAGTTATGCTTAATTGCTAAATATGTTATGGACGGAATTTTCTTTTCCACATTCGTAAATTGCTAGATGATTTCCCAATTCCCAACACGAAAATTTAACTAAGTACCTACCTAAGTTAAGTAGGTAGGTAGGTAAGTACTTACCAGTATTTATTTTTGTTGCATCCGTGTGCGTTATTTGAAAGATCTTAATTTCACACAAATGCAGTAAGTGACTACACTGTAATACCTAGGTACATTTTTTGCTGCTATCTAAATAAATTGTCTTCATTACACAGTAGGTAATTTTGTCATTTTCGAGACTTTAAAATCATGTTTTGTTCCCAATAAAAGTTTCTTATCCATTTTCCTTGAAACTTATTAAGATATTTTTGTCACTGATCTTAGAGCATTTAAACTATATAATAGGTAGTGATAATTGAAACGTTGAACCGTAATACAAATGCATAGTGTATAGAAAACTTTATAATTAGTAGGAGGTAGGTAGATACGTATGTATTCTGTGACTTTACACTATGAAAAATTTTCCTAGTTATTTTGGTTACTTGATAAATTTAATGTCCGTGGAATAATAATAATGAGCCTACCTACCTATAGGTACGTTTGTCTCCAAATTCAAATCTATCTATATAACTTTGATCAAGAATATCCTAGAAAACGCTTCACGAACTAAAACAGTACACAAAAAAATAAATATAAAAAATTAAAAACCCGCCTGCATAAAGAAAGTGACATTATGAATGATTTGAGTTTTATGCCTCCGACTGCATGTTGTCTTTAATAATTAATCTTGTTTCCATCTTTTCAGTTGACTTGTCTTTTTATGCAGGCGGGTCTAAATTTTTTTTATATTTATTTATTTATTTATTTCTTTTTAGTTATTATTTATTACAATAATGATACTTATACCTTTTTAAAATCCTTATAATAAGCCCTTAATTTGACACCCATATTGCAGTATTGTAAAAAAAAATTCTAACAGCCGCCACGTTGTTTTTTTATAACGCCACCTTCTTAAGAACACTTGGGCTGACGAGACAAATCTAACGATATGTTAATCATGGAAATCCGTTCAGCCGTTTGAAAGATATGAGGTTATAAAGAATATTACATACAAACAAGATCATCATCCTCCTGTCCTTATCCCAATTTATTACACGACTGCCCAAAGCAAAAAGAGTGTTATGTGTTCAGGGTTCATGTATGTTTGTGGGTATGTGAGTTTCTTTATTCCACCATAACTTCTAAATGCCTGAACTGATTTGGATAAATGGGGTATCGTTAGAATCCTTACAACATCCCGAATGACACTGGCTATATTTTTTCTAGAAAAAATCAATATGGCGACTGTACGACGCCATTTTCAAATGTGAAAAAAAAATTTTTTTCTTCTATTGTTACAATATGGGCATCAAATGAAAGGCCTTGATGAGCACATTCCTAAACTATATACTATGTCACTAAAATGTGTAAAATAAAAATAAATAAATTAAAAAAATATTAAAAACACGACTGCCCTGCCAAAACGAACTAAAAAGTTAAAAAACAACAAGTGTCATTGCAGTCGGGGGACCTCTTTGATCAAAAATTGTTCCATGATAAGGTCCCCCGACTGCAATGACACTTGTTGTTTTTTAACTTTTTAGTTCGTTTTGGCAGGGCAGTCGTGTTTTTAATATTTTTTTAATTTATTTTTTGTAGTTTATGTCTACACAAAATAAAATTTTGCGCTCGTAGAACGACCACTATTGGTGTCGGCGCAGCATGTAATAGGTACATACTGCATTAGGTTTTGGCAAAGTTTTACGATCGGCCGCCTGCCTGACACCAACCCTCCTTGGGAATGCTGTTGTTGACAGTTTCCTCGCTGCCATTCGAGTGACCCTTTGGGCGATGGTCTGCACCGGGACCCTAAAAAAAAAAACACCAGATACATAACTACATACAAACAAGATACGCGCGAAAAACATAACCCTCTTGCAGTCGGGTAAAAATGGGACCTCGAAATAGCGTCCCTCTGGCACTTATCTTGTACAATCTTATTTTGTACAGCCTCACATTTTATATCACTTATTTTGTACAAAATAAGCTAATTTTGTACAAAAACAATCATAGCTTTGTGCAAAATAAGCGCCCAGTTTGTAACTATATTTTAAGGTGCCTTTTTTTGAGACTCTGACCGGTCATCTAGGGTATTATCGAAGCTCCATACTTAAGTACTTACTACTAAAATTTATCTACCACTGAACAAATTTTGATGGAATTTGGTAGAGGATAGGAACTTATAGGAATAAGATGGACGATGTCACGGGCGGCCGCTAGCATTATCAATACATAGCTTATTCCATTCAATTTTATAATTTGTCTGCCCATAATGATACATGATTATGTTGTTATGATGAATAGGTTATCAGCTTATCAGGGCAAATCGATAGCGCATATAAATACGGACAGATACTATCTGTCATAATGCTAGTAAAGTAAGTAGAAGTCTGTGGGTGTTGTTTCGTGTGCTATTTTATCTAGTTTTCACGGATTTTTTTATACAAAATTCTTACTAATAATTAGTGTAAAATCCAAAGTCACTAAGCTGAGAAAATTTACCTCAGTGCCAGTACTTAGATACCTACCTACATTAAATTGGGACCATAATAGTCATCGTGAAATTGTGAATTGAATATTAGAAGAGAAAGCAAAGTAGGCAACATGAAGATTTCCCTGTTGTTGTGTACTGTTTTTGGATTATTTGGATCAATATTTGCTGAAAGTAAGTGATCTCATCTCATTTTATTTTTGTACAATTTGAGCCACTTTGAATCGCGAGGTCTACAGCTCACGGAGCCACTAGTTATATTATTATTTAACCCTGATTATTGTTTATCTTTTTCGAATATAAATACTTACTTTTACTATATAGATACTTTTTTATATTTTTTATATTTTTTTATATAAATACTTATTTTTACTCATTTTATTTTAACAACATTCCTGTCCAATGACTCATATATTTTATTCACGCTCTGTGACTCATGTGAATAAATAACTTTATGGCTCACTCCACACTGTGACGAAAGCACAGAATATACAGGGTGGAAATAAAAGATGGTACATAGTTGGAAGGAAAATGCCCTAACCAACGAATTGATCTTTGTTCTTAGGTCCTAACCATAACCACCCCTTACCTTAATATTGATGATGGGAAATTTTACTGAAAGGAAACATTTCTTTATTTTTACAAATAGGTGAGAACTGCATTTATACAGGGTGGAAATAAAAGATGGTAGTTGGAGGGAAAATGCCCTAACCAACGAATTGATCTTTGTTCTTAGGCCCTAACCATAACCACCCCTTACCTTAATATTGATGTGGGAAATTTTACTGAAAGGAAACATTTCTTTATTTTTACAAATAGGTGAGAACTGCATTTATACAGGGTGGAAATAAAAGATGGTAGTTGGAGGGAAAATGCCCTAACCAACGAATTGATCTTTGTTCTTAGGCCCTAACCATAACCACCCCTTACCTTAATATTGATGATGGAAAATTTTATTGAAAGAAAACTTTTCAAAAATCATTCAATGCAGTTCTCACCTTTTTGTAAAAATAAAGAAATGTTTTCTTTCAATAAAATTTTCCAATTTCTTTATTTTTACAAATAGGTAAGAACTGCATTGAATGATTTTTGAAAAAAATAATGCCTATCTACCACGCAAAAGGTCACCGGGTTCGATTCCCGGCCGCGGCCGGGTGACGGGACGGGATGTATAATAAGTACCTATACAAGGTGTCTGTAAAAGCCGAAAAAAAATCTGCTGTTTCATACATTTTTATATTTTCGTTATTAATTTTTGTATGAAACAGCTGATTTTATTTCGCGATTTCAGAGTTGGACCCATAGTAAAAGTTGTTCAGTTTGATGGTTCCTATTTACCATATTCGGCTTTATAAGGCTTTACCAAATACCTTGTATATTTAAAAAGTATAGTATGTAGTATATCAGTTATATATCACCCATATTACAAGCTATGCTTGGTTTGGGGCTAGTGGCGCTGTGTCAAATTATAAAAAAAAAACTAAATATTTCCTTATATTTCCAGACTCAAAATGCATGCAGCCAGTTGATTCTGGTGTATGTTACGCCGCAAAACCAAGGTTCGTACTTGCTAAAACTTTATAGAATTGTCAAACAAGGGATAGATAAGGTAGACTGAAGCAACTGTTATACAGGGTGTCTTTTTATTCACTCTCCAAATTTTAAGGATGTGTTCAGTCCACTGAACAACTTTCTCCATGAAACGTGTCGAAATACGTCACAAAATTTTGGTCACCCTTTCTAAACTGATCACGGTGATCTCTTTTATTTGTGTGGAGAGTAATTTTTAGGGTTCCGTACCCAAACGGAACCCTATTACAAA
This sequence comes from Agriphila tristella, assembly GCA_928269145.1. Lineage (NCBI taxonomy): Eukaryota > Metazoa > Arthropoda > Insecta > Lepidoptera > Crambidae > Agriphila > Agriphila tristella. Next base: position 5,331,411 of record OV743451.1, read on the forward strand.
GATGATGTATTTCTGTTGCCGCTATAAAAACAAATACTAAAAACAGAATAAAATAAATATTTAAGGGGGGCTCCCATACAACAAACGTGATTTTTTTGCCGTTTTTTGGTACGGAACCCTTCGTGCGCGAGTTTTGGCTGGTTTTTTACACATTTGATTCTTAGAGAAAGTTGTTCAGCTTCATGGACTGAACATATCCTTAAATTTTGGAGAGTGAATAAAAAGACATCCTGTATATTAGGATACAAAATACTTGGACTAAGCAATCCTTGAGAGGTGGTTTTCAGGCCGATAGTAGCGCCACAGGAATAATTAACTTTAATGGAATATGATAGAATAATCGAATCACAGGCCTATTTTCATAAAAACGAGGTTTTGAAGCATTAATTAAACGGGTTGTTCTATGATAGCAATTTAAAGAATGAATGGCAGATGCCCATAAAGCCAGGCACGTATCCAGACTTTTAATTCGGGGGGGGGGGGGGGGGGGGGGGATACATCCCGCAAACCGGAGAGTGCCTCGCCTGCTAAATTTGAATTTAGTCCTGTACTGTGTGTTCTGGATTTCAGGGGGGGGGGGATAAATCCCAACTATCCCCCCCCCTTGGATACGTGCCTGCATAAAGCTAAAAAATTAGATGAGTCGTTTAGCTCAGGGTTGAACTTAAAAAATAAGCGAAAATTACATCAAAAGTACGGAAAATGTAATACTAAAAGTCCATACGGTCTCTGGCGTAAACGATTCTTCTGATCCGTTGGGTTTCTTTAGTAATCTGGGCCTCCTCCATTCACTCTTTGAATGACCATCATCAAATCACACCCCGTTCAATCGGGATAGTGCTTGACCTTCATCTCACCTTAATTTAAGTGACGATAAGGCCGAAGGTGAAAGCGCACTACACCCGGAATTTTCACCAGTGAGACAACAATTTTCAAATTGTTGTTATGGCGTCAGATTAGGTAAGATGGTGGTAGCTAACCAGGCGGACTTGAAAAAGCCTTACCACCAACCAAACCGAGTACAATTTTTACCCCCCTCCCCCCCCCCCCCCCCCCCCCTCTTCTGGGAATCCACGTCCTTTTTTAACTATTTTTCCTAACCTGCTATGAAAAAAGAAATTAATATATGCCTGACAGAGAACAAAGACTTCAAAGTTACCTTGTTTGTATTTCATTTTTGAGCACACGAGTGTAGTTACTTTCGCTTTTCCTCATTTTCTTTCACCGTCGTTGCGGCATCGCTCTCCTGAAAAAACTGTGGCGAACTGTTTCAACACCGTCATGACGACTGTCACGAAAATACCGGTACGGTACCGCTTTTTTTAACGGACTAAATTATTACAAAAAAATCGGACTAAAACATTCAACACAAAACAAAAAGTATCAAATAAAATTTTCTGTAAATATTTATAACCCTATACCTACAGAAATTTTAAACCTAAAAACGTGGGGTGTATGCTAAAGACAATAGGGATGATAAATTTTACAAAATGCGCCCCACGTTTTTAGGTTTAAAATTTCTGTAGTATAGGGTTATAAATATTTACAGAAAATTTTATTTGATACTTTTCGTTTGTTTTTACTAGTCCGTTTTAATGTTTTAGTCCGATTTTTTTGTAATAATTTTTACGTTACGGTGTCCAGCACCGCTCTCCTGCTATATTACGTTACGGCCGTTATTGTGTGTGCTGTTACGGTGTCCGTCATCCTAGGAAATCCAAGCTTAAGCGAACTCCAGTCCAATATTTTTCCTTGCAGATTTGCGTATTCACGAGAAGGTGGCTGTCAACAGTTCACATACGGTGGATGTGGTGGCAACGACAACAACTTCAAGACTTACCAACAGTGTGTTAACGAGTGCCTTGTTCCGCGATAGAATCTGTTTATATTAATACACTCGGCGTCAGAAAAACCGCACCTTTTCTTCAAAGTTAATTTAATCCCATATAATTTAATGATGTGTTATTATATACTTCTTCCCCTTCGGACATAGCCAACAGTCTTTAGAAACCGTTGGAATACTCGTCGAACGGAATCAATTACTGAGATTGAGTTTCCGAGCACATTACATTGCCTAATTTTATTGCAATATTTGAATAACTTATATATCCATCTTGGGTATTCGTTTTTTTAATTGAACTGTTGAAGTGTGTTTTCTCCATCATCTCGATAGCGAATTTACCCGCATTTCCTGAATTGACCCCTTTTATTTCCCTTTTGTGGTGGCGCTAGCAATAACGCTTTAATCGTTTAATTATGGTAACTATTATATTAAATAAATCAAATACTTATTAAAAGAAAGCTCATTAAATGTACTTTCAATAGATATCAACATTTACACAATAAAACGTTAGCTAGCAATAGCAGATGGCCAAGTCTAAACTTAGTGCCGAAGAGGTGCGGTTTTTCTGACGTCGAGTGTATATCATTAGATTCATTAGTTTGCTATCACAAATTAACTTTATTATGATAATATTGATCTTTCTCACAATAGGTAAGTATGTAAAGCCACACTTCCAAAACGTAGTTTCAATTTGAAGTAAAAAGATACATGTCTCACCTAATTATATGCGAAAAATAAATTAAATGAGTATTAATATAATTAATTTCCCGTCTAACATTTAATTATTAATTAAATTAAATGAAAGACGGGATCCCGTCTGCGCTGCTACAGGTGAGTCGATTTTTTCTAGTATTTTTTCTATTAAACTAATTATCTTAATATAAAAAATTGAATTGTGAATGCCTAAAATCTATAAATTCATAAATTAAATGTTATTTGTACCACATTTAGTTATGCTATTTGTTATATTAATACTGTATGTTTTCCAATGAAAATAAAATAAAATAAAAATGAAATAAATTGTTACAACTTTATTTTGTAGCCATCTTGTCATTACATAATATTTATGTCATAGGATAGGATAGGATAGAAAAAAAATGGATTTTTGCAAAAAATCCTAGGTTGATTGTAAAGGGACGGATAGTTGGAATCCAATAGATTTTCGCAATCTTCCGAACAATTTTAGGACAATTTTTTCAATATCCTACGATATTTTTAATAGTACTATAATAATTTTCTGTGATATTTCACCACTAGACATTGCTACAGGCGCACAGGCGGCGTAACGAGTGCTACGGACGGCCGCTGCCCGTAGCACTCGTAGTCGGAACGCCCGTAGCATAGGAAAGCCAATCAACTATAAGGCCCGTAGGCAGCCAGCGAGCGTCTCGTAGCGTCGTAGAAATGCGTTTATAAAAAAAAGAAAAACCGCCTTCAAAAAACTGAAAACAAAAACAGCTTAAAAATTAAATACCTCTAAAAAGCAAGAAATAATATTCGAATCATTCGTTACACATATCAATATTAATAAAACACGTCTATTGAAGTCGGGTGGGGCTGGAGGACAACTTAATTTTTTTCTTAAAGCCCCACCCGACTTCATTAGACGTGTTTTATTAATATTGATATGTGTAACGAATGATTCGAATATTATTTCTTGCTTTTTAGAGGTATTTAATTTTTAAGCTGTTTTTGTTTTCAGTTTTTTGAAGGCGGTTTTTCTTTTTTTTTAAAAAGCTTTTTTATTTTCAACTTTTTAGTGGTAGGTATGTAAGCGCAGCGTGTAAATATTTTTTAACTTTATAAAATGGTAAAATGCCCAGAACTCAATTTCCAAATTTACGCTGTTTGTTTTTGAGGAGTTCCGTTGTGTCATCGTAGTCCAAGTCTAGTCCAGAACGTTGCATCGCAAACCATGATTTGGTTTGTTTTGGATTGCCATAAACTTACCAAAACCTAAATCACTTTACTTATACTATTTGATTTTGAAGAGTTCCTTTATGTATCTTCGAAGTTCGAAGTCCAATTACAATGAAATTAAATTGTGACCACTCTTAAAGTATACCCTTTCAAATAAAAAAAGAATCATCTAAATCGGTTCATAAACAAAGAAGTTATGTCCGAAATTCCATAAAAACTCGTGCGATGGCGAGCTAAATAATTGATATTTTTCAGGATTATGAAAAAACTACTGGCCAGATCTCTGTAAAAAAATTATGGGACCACACACGAACTATGTTCTTTGAGTTAAAAAAAGAATTATACAAATCGGGTAATAACTGACGAAGCTATGTTAAAACATACATAAAAAAAAAAAAAAATAAAAAAAAAAATACCGTCGACTTGAGAACCTCCTCCTTTTTTTGAAGTCGGTTAAAAATGAAAAATTTGTGACATTTTCCAAAGAAACTGTTGTTTACCTACATTATAACAAGATTTCTATTGTAAATGAAGATAAATAATTGGAGTTTAAAGACATGCAGTAGCATCTCATGTACAATGCGATTAATTTAACAAGAGCTCTTGCTGTACAAAACGTAGTATTAAATCTTATACTAAACATATTTTATCACATAGGTAACGTTACGGCTTAAAGACGGTCTCAAGGTCAACATGTATAGTCTGAAATAAAAGACTTTAACGGATACTAGCGCGGTTTTATTGAAAGTACTTTGGTAATTAGTTGGTATTTGGTTTGATTTTTGATTTTCCCGACGTTTCGGCACCTTTGCAGCTGCCGTGGTCACGGGGGACTGAAGCTACTCGTGAGCCTACCCTCAAGCGATGAATTTTTTAAGACGTTCAGAAATTAATATTTTACAATTTTATTTATCTTTTTAATTGGTTTAAGTTGATTTTGTGATTTAATTAATGCTAAAGAGAGAGAATCTACTGAAACTACCACCATTTCACAAAATTGGGAGGCCCCTCCAAGAAAGAAATGGCGAAATAAAACTTGGAGAGGAAAGCCGACCTCCGTCTTTTATATTTATTAATTTATTTGCAAAAGGAACTAACTGTATCATTAGATCTTGCAGTGTGTGTATGGGGCTTCAGCTTGTGAATGATGGGGTCCCAAGCTGGTGGAATTTTCCAACCATCATCTCTATTGACTCCATATCCACCAGCTTGGGACCCCATCATTCACAAGCTGAAGCCCCATACACACACTGCAAGATCTAATGATACAGTTAGTTCCTTTTGCAAATAAATTAATAAATATAAAAGACGGAGGTCGGCTTTCCTCTCCAAGTTTTAATTCGCCATTTCTTTCTTGGAGGGGCCTCCCAATTTTGTGAAATGGTGGTAGTTTCAGTAGATTCTCTCTCTTTAGCATTAATTAAATCACAAAATCAACTTAAACCAATTAAAAAGATAAATAAAATTGTAAAATATTAATTTCTGAACGTCTTAAAAAATTCATCGCTTGAGGGTAGGCTCACGAGTAGCTTCAGTCCCCCGTGACCACGGCAGCTGCAAAGGTGCCGAAACGTCGGGAAAATCAAAAATCAAACCAAATACCAACTAATTACCAAAGTACTTTCAATAAAACCGCGCTAGTATCCGTTAAAAAGTCTTTTATTTCATGTCTAGTGAGCGCGTAAGCTTGAGAAGTGAATATGTATAGTCTGACGTGCCGTTGAATGTACTTGATCATTTTATACCTATAACCCGCGTCAATTGGTAATGCGCCTGGCGGCCATGATTTTAACCTCAAAAACGAAAAACAATTGTAATTTTCTCATATACCTAGACCCTTTCTTATTGAAAATAAGAATTCAATAATTAATATATTATATTATCTATTAGAATTTTACTGTTTTTTGTCATTTTTAGTTGCGGATGACGATGAGGTGTATGTTAATTTGACAAGGTTCCAGCGCATTACCAATTGACGGGGATTATACACATTACAAAGAATTAAGTTGTCTTGAGTTTTATTGAATTCTCCGCTAACCTCTCTTATCTCTACTTAATTAAACGTAAAGCTTTTGCGTAAATTATAACGACCCTTACAAAAGTTAGACCATATAACCGTAAATTAGCTAGCATAGTAAGAACGCGGAAGTCGGCTGAAAATGCCTCTCTCTGCCTCCCAAATGGCAACATGGCGCCGACCAGTCTGGCGCCAAGAGTCTTTCTCCCGCGCACGCGACAGTAAAATGGTGTAAATTCATCAAAACATGCAACTGAACTTAACCTTTTTGCTACATGTGTATAGGAATCATTTTTCTTTGGCAAATCACGTAGTTTCAGTATTGACTTTTCAATATAACCTCTATACGTCTTCATATAATATTGTCGGAGCTGTCGCACGAATGTAGGCTTTATTTGTATGGAGCCTGCGTGTAATTTACATTGTTTTATAGTCAAATTGCTTTATATTGATACATTTTTCGTTGGCGAAGCGTTGTCTGGTTGGCGCCAAGCCTGTCAGACAGTTTTGCCTTTGCATTTTCAACCCTAAATAAGTAATTTAAGGATGTTATTCCCAAATTTTCAGCAAGGGCAATCCCCTAAAAGGGACGGAATCAAAAGTGAGATAAGGTTTTGTATATTTTCATTGTTTTCTCTCCCGTTCGTATATAAAGAGGGCTAATAATAAAACCTTATTCCCGAATGTCTCGATTTCGTTGTACGAAGCACACCACATCGAATTACCTACACTACATCTTCATAAGATTCGATTCAAATGAGATTTACGTGCCGGACTACAGCTGGGCCACAAAAAAAAGGCGGAAATCTGACTTTTTGACTATGCCATGATGAAGACGATAGTTTGTCCGAATTTGTCGCCAAAAAGCAGAATTTGTCGGGCTTGCGTTTGGAGATACGTGTGGCGCAGCTGTAGAGACGTCTCTACAGCTGAGCCACACAGATCTCGAAAACGGAAGGTCGTAGCGAAAATCTGATTACTTGTGTGTGCAGCCGTTAATTTGTCGGAATTTGTCGCACAAAAACTGTGCTGTGGAGACCTTTTTACCTGGATCTCGAGAACGAATGGTCGTAAGCGTATCCTCACATATCTCCTAAACGCAAGATCGACAAAATCTGATTCTTGGTGACAAACTCCGACAAACTAACGGCTACACACTCGAGTTATCAGATTTTCGCTATGACCTTCCTTTCTCAAGATCCAGGTAGAAAAGTCTCCACAGCGTATCCTCACATTATCTCCTAAACGCAAGAACGACAAAATCTGGTTCTTGGTGACAAAATCCGACAAACTACCGGCTACATATACGAGTAATCAGATTTTCGCTACGACCTTCCGTTTTCGAGATCTGTGTGGCTCAGCTGTAGAGACGTCTCTACAGCTGCGCCACACGTATCTCCTAAACGCAAGACCGACAAATTCTGGTTTTTGGCGACAAATTCCGACAAACTATCAACTTCAGCATGGCATAGTCAAAAAGTCAGATTTCCAACTTTTTTTTGTGGCCCAGCTTTAGTATGAGATTTTTATAAGCACCTTAGTAAAATTTAATTCTCGAGTAGTATGAAATAAACTAAGTATGAAAGAATGTAGCTCAAATGCTTAGTTTTTATTTGTTTCATCCATTAATCTTGACTTGGCCGTCTATAGTAAGAAAAAAAATGGCCGCGCAGCGCGATTTAGTTTAATCCACTTAGGGCTGATTTTTCAATGCCCAGATAAAGCTTTTTCGTTTGATAACGTATTATGCCGCCAAATTGAAATTGATTGTCATATGTTTGTTTGTCAAATTTTTTGAATGACTATTCGGATTAATAATTTAACTGACTATCTGTTATCTGAGGATTGAAAAATCAGCCCAATCTTGTAATCCTGCCTGCCTATTGGAAGAAAAAGGCCGCGCAGCGCGATTTTTAAAAGTTATATTATTTTGCAAATGGCGAATAAGAACTTTTATCGACAACAGTAGATAGTTAGTTGGAGGTAATAAAATCCAGGGGGGGCAGCTGCCCCTCCTTGCCCACCCTCGGTACACCCATGGACACCAATTAAGAAAACGACATAAATTTTAAGGTTTTATTTAAAACAGTTTCCTTCAGTTCTTCTCGAAGGGATAATACACGGAATCCTTCCAACCTTTAACTGGGATCGTCCTGTAGTTTTTGTCGAAGGCCTTCAACACGTCCCGTTCTTCCTGGGTCAGTTCGAAGTTGAACACGTCGATGTTCTGTTCAATGCGCGATTTTGTTGTGGACTTGGGTATCGGGATCACGCCCAATTCAATCTGGAAGGAAATTGATTATTTTAGATGACAATCAGTTTTATATTGCCCCCTCTTCTATTTCGCATGGCATCTTCCCGACAATCGACAATATACAACATGATGCCTACATGACGTCATAGGCAGAGTCTTCATGACGCTAACATAACGTCATGGGTATGACGTCTTCGAATCTGACATGTATGATGTGAGTCGGCTGAAATCAAGGAAATTATAAGTACTACGTACAACAGGAAGGTGCTCTGTGGCTTAAAAACGGTCCACTTGAGCTAGAAAGTACGAGGTCAGTTCATTTTGGAAAAGGGGTCTCTAGTTTGGGGATCCCTGTTATAGAAAGAGACACCCTCACCTCGTACTTGCTATCTCAACTGGACCGCATTTTTTTTTCTATTGTAATATAAACTTTAATGTCTTATGGATAAAGTGTATTTTCGTATACACAGAAATACGGCGTGCACCTTCCTGTTGTACGTAGTACTTATAATTTCCTTGGCTGAAATCAAAACCGGCTTTCTGTCATTTTACTAATTTGTGGTAAAACGAAAAAGAAAAATCAAGATGGCGGATTTTTGTGTATTTTGTATTACAAATCTTGTATTAGAATTAACCGGTCAACTTAATCGGTTCGACGGTCGTTTTAGATTTGCAATGCTACGATATCAAGTATTTTTTGTCAAAAAAAATGACAGATAGCCGGTTTTAATTCTATACGACTCATATCGATCATATAATTAAATAATAAAACAGTCATTTTGAAAGTTAAAAAGACGTACGAGACGTCAAAAAATGACTTTTCTTAATGATGACGTCAATAATGACGAACGTGTGCTACCTGGGCGTATGATGGCAATCAAAATAAAGCACACGTGTTATGGGCCCTCTACACGCACAGGCGGCCGGAGAGGCCGAGAAGAACGGACCAATACGAAGAAAAGGGAATGTTGTCAGATGTCCCTTTTCTTTGTATTACTCCGTCTCTCTCGGCCTCTCCATATGGAGGGACCATTAGGGCTGGTTTACATTTATCTTAGTTGTTAGTAGAGTGCGAGTCGTACTCGAATGCTAGTGCATTAGTAGTTTTGGTGCCTTTCCAGTGAGCGTTTACACTTTTTTCAATAGAGTGCCGCACTCTCCTAATACGCTACTAAAATACTTGTATTATTATTTATTCTGTTCTAAAAATGACGATTTACATGCTTCCAGTAGTGAGGAGTGTCGCGCGGGCATGAGAGGGCGTGCAGGACTGCAGGAGATGCTATTCGAATCAAAAATCATTTTGATTTAAATTGAAAGGCCACTAAAACGCTACTCGCTTTAGTCACTAAGTAGAAACTTGTAAACAGTCACAAGTTTCTACTAATACATTCTCTTTAAGTATTCTACTAACAGCTAAGATAATGTGAACTAGCCTTGCAATGCAAGGAGACCATATCTCACCTCATATCGAAGCACAACTTGCGGCACAGTCTTGTTATACTTGTCCGCTATAGCGACGAGGGAGGGGTCGTCGATGCGTGGAGGGGGGGCGTCGTCGGCTGCCTTGCTCGGCAATATTGAGCCGAATGGCGTATACCCAGTGACCAGTATCCCTTGCTGCTTACAGTACGCTAGAAGGTTGGGTTGTTGGAGGTTCAGGTTTATCTGCAAAGAAAATTTACCTAAGTTTAACATAGGTCCTAAAGATTTTTACCCCCCTTTTCCATAGTAAGTCAGTCAGCTGATCAACCAATATATTTTTCACCTCTCCCGCACCAAAAGGGTGCTTTTGGCGCGTAAAAACTCGCAGCAAAATCGATTTTTGCTGCGTGCGTGAGACAAAGTGCTTTTTTAATTTCTAACACTAACTTTTAAAATAATAAAGAAAAAACAAATAAAGTGACAAGGATGACACTTGTAAAATTGATATGTGAGAAAAGGATAGATAGAGTGCTTTATGGTGTCATACACGGATTAAAAAGTAAAAAAATAAAATGCACGGATATACCAAGGAGTTTTAAATAAGGATTGCGAAATAAAGAGTATGGAGGAGGTAATGAGGTCGCATGTATGAATCAAATATGAAATAAGAAAAATTTATGAAATTTATTAACAAATTAGGTATATGTTTTATGGTTATAAATAAATAAATAAGACGGGATATTAATGAATAAGAGAAAAACACAACGTAATGTAATCAAAACGACGGGAATCTACTTTACTGACTCTATGAATAAAAATTTTCAGCATAGGTTTGATCGAATTATTTTGTGATAAATTACTAAAATGAATGCGTCCAACGATGAAGATAGTTGCCTTACTCCAGAAGAGTTAAGAGAACAAGTTTCTAATGCTGAATTAAGCTTTTTACCAGGAAAGTCACATGAAAATTTTCTCGCTGGACGAGGTGAAAAGTTGTATGTTTTACACGAGACCAAAATGTTGTTCTGCCTCGTGCTATTAAATCACTCACTGTGCTCAGTAGTCTATATTAGAATCACTCGCTACGCTCGTGATTCAATTCTAGACTACTTCGCTAGTTCGTGATTTAAAGTCGGCACTCGCAGCACAATTTGATTTTGGTCACTTGTATAACAAATAACTATTAGTACAATCATATGATTTTTTTTTTCTATTTTCAACTTATTTTCTTTGGAGAAAGTGGTTCAATTTAAGCAACACTATCAGCTGTGTTAATATTTAGGTATTTATTCTGTACACGTGTTTCGGTATAGTTATGGGCCCTCCACATGTACAGGCCTGGCCTGTAGGATCGTACGGAGAGGCACAGCCTCTCGCGGCCTTCCGGCAAAATCCCAGCGTGTGGGAAAATAGGGGGAGGCGTGGCCTTTTCAGTCCTGAGGAGGCCGCGCCTCTTTTCTACACACTCTGAGATTTGGCCGGAAGGCCACGGGAGGCCGGCGCCTCTATACAAACCTGCAGGCCGGGTTTGTGATGTGCATGTGGAGGGCCTATTAGTAACATAATTTTATTTAGTGATGTAACCTTGATTTGCAGCGCGGTGGGCCTGACGTTGGTAAGCGCTGCGAGCCGGTCTAGTTGTCGCTGGTTGAAGTTGGACACGCCGATGGAGCGCGCCTTTTGCATGCCGCGCCATGTCTCCACGTAGTCAGTATTGTCTAGGCTGAGTAGACTAGGTACTTAATTAGTGATGTAACCTCAACTTGCAGCGCGGCAGGCTTGACATTGGTGAGCGCGGCGAGCCGTTCCAGCTGTTGTTGGTTGAAGTTGGACACGCCGATGGAGCGCGCCTGCTGCATGCCGCGCCACGTCTCCACGTAGAGTGTTGTCTAGTAGGTTGCTGTTTAAATTATATTGAGTGATGTAACTAACTTCTACTTGCAGCGCGGCGGACTTGACATTAGTGAGCGCTGCGACTGCGAGGCGGTCCAACTGTCGCCATGTCGCCAGTCTTCACGTAGTCGGTGTTGTCTAAGTTGAGTAGACTACTTAATATTGAGTGGTGTAACCTCGACTTGCAGCGCGGCAGGCTTGACATTGGTGAGTTCGGCGAGCCGTTCAAGCTGTCGTTGGTTGAAGTTGGACACGCCGATGGAGCGCGCCAGACCGCGCTCTCGCGCCTGCTGCATGCCGCGCCACGTCTCCACGTAGTCGGTGTTGTCTAAGCTGCCGTTTGCCTGTATAATATTAGAATCATCACTAAAAGAAAACATTCAAGGCCGGCCAGACCTGACAAGGTATTTGAATTTGCCTGCCAGCGATCGTCTGGCCTGTCGGCGCGTGGTTTGTACCGCTTCCGCCTGATGGTAAACCTAAAAGCGTAATAGACTGGGGACATCACTGGGGCGACACAAAGCTGGCTCGAACTGGTTGGTCTTGATAGCCGAGGCATAGTCGGATTATAATACTTGTCATAATATGACAGACATAATAATGAGTAGTGCTACGAGAATTTAACCGAACAATCAGCGCTCTATTTTCGGCAGAAGAAGAACAGTTGTGTAATACACTAAGAACAACAACTGTGTTCTGTGTGTTCAATGGGGAGGCGAAGGCAAAGTGAATTACAGATGGCGCTCAGTCTTTGGAACAATTGTCAGTTTGAGCTTATATTGTCTTGACTGTGTATTACGTGATTTTACTTTCTTAGATTGTATTTTTTTCGGTTTTGCGGACAAACAATGTATTCTATGCTAACTTTAGCTCATATAAAAGAAGAATTACGGAAAAGAAAAGCCAAAACAACTTTGATATTTTTTTGCCCACAATTTTTTTTGTTACTGGGAAATCGATGAACTCCAATATTTTACAAGTTACATGCATAACAATGCGGCATTTTCTCAGTATAAAAATAAAAAGTGCAATACTCCAAGAGATTCCCATATGTTTTGACACTTTCTTTGAGGCGGCCGGGTACCAAAGACCAGACGCCACCTATCGGGATAAAATTGCGCTTTTCCTCCCCATTCATGAAACTAAAACACTTTCTCTAAGAAACATAATAGACAATTTGACAACATTGAAAATATACTACAAATTGTGGTCATCCTAACAGATAATGGTGTAAAAAAACATTATATGGACTAAATTAAGTCTATTACCTAATTGATTAATTTCACCTAGAAAAATGCAATAATTTTAGAATTTTTTTCTGTGGCGAAAACGCTCCAAGCTGACTGATGACGTCACCTGCCTGTAAATTAATATGGCTTCAGGCCTTAGAGCATTTAACCAATTAAGGAGACGCCACTGTCAGGCGTACCCCTCTGTCAAAGGTATATGAGCGCCGATCATACTCGTTATATAAAACTAGTTGACCCGAGTTCCGCGCCATTCAGCTGATCATCGTACACGCGAAACGACGGGAGCTAAAAATGCCGAATGGCAGTGTTTTTTCATTTAAAAAAAGATTGGAAACATCTAGTGTGTAAAAGGATAACGTTATTTTCCATTTGTTAGTATTATTTCGACCAATTATTATCAAATAATGCACTAAAAATGAAAATAATTCAAAAATATTGTCAATTAAACAGTGTTGCCACTAAATTATACAAGATCTCTTTTAGCCTAATTTTTAAAGTTGAATGTATGACACTTAAAACATCACGTTCTTTACCTGTTAATATTATCATTAGTGTAGATGCTTGATGAATTTATTATAGACTAGCTGATGCCCGCGACTTCGTACGCGTGGAAATTATGACTCCGGCGTATGCATGTAAATATGAACTAATTTAGTTACATAAAATACTTGTAGCAGTGTTATAATGTTAAAAGATAATACATAATTTTTATTTAATTTAATAAAAGTCACATAAAGTTGTCCATGCGAAAAACAACCAGTCCTTAGCTCGACACCCGCTGGTGTGCTTTAAGCGTCTGACCCGTATTTTGGGCAAGTCGATATCAAAAATTAGGCCCAAACTGTTACTGCCTTCACCACGTGGTGTGGAGGTACTCCCAGCTTATGTTATTATATTATGCTAAATAAACAACTTTAACCTGATCTCTTACATTTCAACATCAGCTGATGATCTTCGATTTTTGATTTCCACATCAGATGATCTTCGATTTTTGTAAACATGTTTGTGCAAATAAATTAAACTTGGTTCTGCATCAGGTAATCCAGATCTTCAATTTTTATCCCTCTCGCTCTCCCTCTCGCTCTCGCTCTCCCTCTCTATCTCCCTCTCCCCCTCCTCTCCCTCTCTCTCTCCCTCCCCTCTCCCTCTCCCTCATCCTTTCCCATACCCCTGCCCGTCCCCGACCTCTTAACAAAAATTTGAACCCATTTTCAACTCTTTTGGGGTTAAATCATGTCCACCGTGTTGGACTTCAAAATAAATGTTAATTTCGCACTCGTCAACCCAGAAAACCTCAATAACGACATCCATTTCGGATTGCCTACTTGAGGATTACCTAAATAAATAAATTGATTATATTTCTGTCTTTCACATCCAAGATTTTTTTCTTCTTCCAACTTTTCAAGTGTAGTAGAACTTCACGTTCTACTACACTTTACTTTTTTTACCTCCGTAAAGTTACAGAATATTATCATAAAATATTTACGGATGTCACTAATTATTTCCAAAATATGCCGTTTTAATTTAGAAACGGTGGCCACACTGCAGCAAAAGTATTGTTGTGACAGCACAGAAACAAATATCGATATCGACTTTATCATTACCTAGGTATGTTATTCCGGCTATAAAATATTGAAAAATATTCAACGTTTTTTCTGTCGAAAGAGGAATTTCGTTTATTCAGAAAAAAATACAGCCTATAATTTATTTTGACGAAAGCGGAATGTGACGAAAGTGGCCTAAATCTTTATATTTCAGATTTCCAAAAGATGCAATGATACGAGATGCCTCGATCCAAGCTTGTGCAAAACATGTTTCGTGGATACCTAAACGTACTCGCACAATTATTACCTATTGCTTTTAGCAAATTAAAAATATGAGCCGAAGGTATCGAGAGTAAAATATCGATAATGTCAAGCACTATCCCCGTTTACATGAAAATGACGTCATCTCGTGTACTGACAGGTTGGTTTTTATGTGTGTATGTATTTGTATGCGTAAGGTTTAAGCTAGTGTTTGATAATTTTGTCGTGTGCGTGCGTAGTGACGTGTCCGAAAATGCATTAGTGTTTAACACTATTTGTGTGTGCATTACCTCTTCCCCCGCGGAAAGTGGCAGACTTTTTCGTAAACAAATTAGTGCTAGTGGCGTCTCCTTACTTGGTTGAATGCTCTAAGCTTCAGGCGTTTGACACGACCATAGACTTAGGATCCGCGATTGATGACTGTCAAATGGCTAAGGATATTACAATGTTTACAGGCTTTTGACGTCAAAAAGTCACGTGTGCAGCGCCATAGCGTTTTTGTGCGCGGTTTTAAAATTTTAAACTTTAACATAGATTTTTTTAATGAAATACATTGATTTTTCCTGAAATATCAATGTGATGCGCCTATTACGTAATAAGTAAGAATTTAAAATGGTTTTCCTAAATTAGTCAAATAGTCTATTGTGTCAAAATCCGCTACAAAATTTTGGTCATCACTAACTAAACTGATTTTGTGATAATCATTTTTTTTTTACATATTTGGCCGTATGTTCCTTAGAAAAAGCTGAGGAATGGGAAAGGATGGTGAGTAAAATATAACTATATAAAATATACATTTATACAGCTGTTTTAAACTATATAAATAACTATGTACTACCTACTTACGGCCAAGGAGATGGGCCAGTGAATCAAATAGAGATCCACGTATGTAAGGTTCATTTTGTTCAGGGACTCCTGCAGGGCTGGCACCACCGCATCCTCGGCGTGATGGGTGTTCCACAGCTGTAACATGTATTTTGTTATCATTATCAAATTCAGATAACTTCAATTTGAGATTGAAACACCTGAGACTTAAGTTTTTCTATTTAATTGCAGTTGTTAATATTTACCTTAGTGGTTATAAAAATATCTTCTCTCTTTATTACTCCTTCAGCTATCTTTTGATTCACAGCCCTGCCAACCTGAAAATATTTTTTAATCAAAGTAACTCAGTGTGATAGCATTAGAGGGCGTCCATTAATTACGTGAGGCATTTAGGGGGTGGAGGGGGTCGAGCCTAATCTCACCCAATCTCACGTGGGGGAGAGGGGGGTCTCGGCAAATATCACGTATTTTTTTTGCAGGAAAAGTATCGCGAAAAACCTAGCTTAAATAAAGTTAAACATTTTTCATACCAAAATATGGCTAAATCCTAAACCCTTTCTAACCTGTGGCTCCGTGTCGTAGATGGCAGCAGTGTCGATGTGCCTGTAGCCTGCGTCTATGGCCCATTCAACAGCTTGCTCCACGTCGTTGCCCTTCACCGGAACTCGGCCTCCCTGCAGTAAGATAAACTCTGTCAAGGAACTTTCGCAAAGGTTGGGTTTGAGGATGGGAGACCATTGCAAAGATGTTTCATTTTGCAGCAGACTGTTGTTTCATTTTGCACATCATTACTGTTAAAGACTAGATCAAACAAATCTATGTCACAGAATATATAATATGTACTACAATCTATCTGCAGTTGTGCAGTCACAGAATACACAATTAAATAGTGCTGCAGTCAATTCCAGCAGTGCATTGCTGGATTGCTTGCTTGCTTGGTTGGGACGTGGTTGGCAGCAGTGAATCAGGCACTTAATTCTTAGTACGGCATACTTCTTTGGTGAATCCCAGCCAAGTGCCGAGTCCCAGCGCCGGTATCTCCTTGCCATCGTTCAACTTGAGTCTTGGTGCGATGCCCGAGCTCTGGGACACCTGGAAATGTAATTTCAACTTTAAAACGTGTATCAATACCTTACCTAGATTGGATGGAAGCTTCGATCAAGAAGATGGAAGTAATAACATCAATTGGATTTACTTACAACCGTTTTAATTCAATAATTATTTCTAGATGTAAATTACACTTTAGTCTTTAACGTACTGTGAATTAAGTTGCTCCTATAACTTTTTTACAAGAAAGATAATTGTGCTAAAAATAATGATGAAAAAACAACGAAAAACGTCGAAAAAATGCGGAAGTGAGACAATTTAAGAGATTATTACTTGTGATTTTTTTTAAATATTGACTTGGTTTACCTACGAGTAATAAAAATAAATGTAGTGGCGGCGCCACTTCACTACCACCTCGCCTTAACTATAATTTTAATATCGAACTCAGGTACCTACTGACTAATATCCAAGCAAAAATAAACAAAATTTTACGTATCAAACTCGAATAGGTAAATACAACTAGGTAGGTAAGTAGATATAATTTTATAAACTTGTCCGATTGAAACTCTCCATCCAGAAATAAGTTTGCTCTAAGAAAACAAAAAAAAACTTACCGCCACAAAGGATAAGATAAGCCAGACCGAACGCGCGTCCATCTCGACTGTGGAACCGGTCGAATGTTGATTGAGCTTACAATCTTATTACAAGATCCATGGTCATAGGTACTGGCAATGATCCAGCAAGATGCAGAAGCGACACTTAACTACTAACCAAAGGTAGTTACAGTCAGCAACAGGGACGTATTTACCCTAGGGCCAAGGGGGCATGGCCCAGGGCGCCAGGCTGCGAACCCTCTCGCTTAGCTTTAGGACGCCTTTCATAATTAATTATACATTTTTACTAAAGAGAGACAAAAGTACAAGATAAGTGGATGAAACTGACAATAAATCGCGCTGCGCGACTGTTTCTTTACATTTTTACTACAGACGGGCAAGATTACAGGATTAGTGGATGGAACTGGCTAAAACTCGCGCTGCACGGCCGTTGGGTCGGTATACCATAGGTCCAGGGCGCCGAATCTTAAATTACGTCCCTGATCTGCAATGAAAGTCACTTAACGCTTTGGTACTTTTTCATAGCAACTTTTTAACACGTATTTCACGGTTTGAAACATTAGTCAAAAAAGTTACTATAACAAAGTACTAAAGTGTTAAACAACTTTCGTTGCTACCTACCTACCTATGGTTTTTGTCCATTGTTAAAGATCACCAGGTAACTATTGTATACCAGCGGGGCTACTCAAATGGCCACTTTTCTATTCGTTCGCTAACTTAAAAATTAAAAATAAGCCATAAACACCAAAATAACGTGTCGTAGGCTTGTCAATTCTGTACAATACAACAATGTCTGTGATTTACATAAACTTGCGACGTCTGACTTGATCATTAATTGCTTATTTTTAAGATTTAAGTTAGCGAACGAATAGAAAAGTGGCCATTTGAGTAGCCCCCCAGAGGTGCCCAAACGGTCGATCGCCAGAGGTAAGAGATTTGACATTTTGCACCCAATGTAGTTTTACATATGCAATTTTTTTTCTTGTTAAATATTATGGTTAAAATGTCGATCTCTTAGTCATAAATTTTTGCCAAGTCGATCTCCTTAAGAAAAAGTATGGGCACCCCTGCTATATACCAACCTTACTTATTTTTTTGTCATTTGATACAGTCGAGGCAAACAT
This sequence comes from Agriphila tristella, assembly GCA_928269145.1. Taxonomy (NCBI): domain Eukaryota; kingdom Metazoa; phylum Arthropoda; class Insecta; order Lepidoptera; family Crambidae; genus Agriphila; species Agriphila tristella. Next base: position 5,349,428 of record OV743451.1, read on the forward strand.
TTTGACGAGTCAACCCATAGCCTTCTCTAATAGAGACCCAAAACTGCAATTCAAAAGTCACTGATATGACAACTATTGATTTAAACTACATAGTTACCTAGGTACTTACTGAATTTACAGGGAGATAAAAGCAGAGAGAGAGAAATAAGTGACTCTAATATAAATTTGAAAGAAAAAGGTAAAAATAAATCATTCTTAATGATCGTTAAATAAAATACAGAATACTGCATATTATTTAAAAAGAATGGGGCCCAATTAACAACCTTGATGCAAACCAAAAATCATAAAAAAGTTTATTAATTAGGTATTCATATTTACATTCGCTTGCTTTGCTAGGTACTTCAAAAATAATATTGCAAATAGTTTATATAGAAAGGTGACCCATCTGCTACACTAGGTACCTACCTACCTACTCTTTGGCAATAACAACGCTTTGCTTAATCACTACATCAACATTGGCTAGCATATGAACAGGTTTTGTTCCAGCCATTTTTACTTGACCTCAACATTATCCTCAATGGCTCCAATTCATCATAAAGGTATTGATGATCGATGATGGAACATTACTGAGAATAGTTTTTTTTTATATTAGACACCATTAAATAGATTTCTCCGCTCCGATTCCAAAATTAGTAGGTAACTAGCCAAAAGCACTTTCTTATCATGCAAGCGCTTGCCCGCTATCACTACGCCTGATGGTAAACGATGATGCGATGCGCTCTACGATGAAACGCGTTGCCTACCAGTGAAAATGGCCTATATAGTCCGGGCGGCCACCGCACGGTTACCTACCCCATCGAGTTACTGGATATTACCACCTTCCACGAAAAGTAGACCTTAAATAGGTAAGAAAAATGTTGGTCTGCCGGGGCTCAACCTGGAGGAACCTTGGTGGTGCAAAGCTGTGCTACCTACTTTTGACCATTAGAGGATTCGATCCCGACCGTTTGTCAATCCCGAAATTTTCGGGATTGAGTTTTCATAATCCCGGGATTTTCGGGATTGATTAATTAATTTAAAAATGGTTGCAAAATATAGTACGTGATGTTAAACGCTTAGTGCCAGTGCTCTCAATATAATTGCACGCCTATCATTTATCATATAAAATACAAGAAAACCCGTATTTCATTCAAGCAGTATTCCAAGCAAGCAACACAAATTAATCCAGCGGGTTTGCGATGGTTTCTTGGAATAAAACTTTTTTTTATTTTGAACTAAAATGAAGACAAGCAACTTTCACTGGGTTATGTGGTGAAACACTTCAGTGTTACTGTTACTGAACAAAAATGTATGAACATTCTTCAAGTTTATTTAGAAATGAGACATTTTGTGACCCATGAATATTATTTTAAATCAGTTTTTGCTAAGAAACTACTTTACTACCTAGATACTAACTAGGTTTTTACATGAAATCCGTCTATTTCGTCGACGTTAAGAGAGGTTTTGTCAATTATCTTTATTTGCATAGTTTGTTAAATATTGTTTTTCCAATTTATTGAAGTTTAAATGAAGATCTTATTCACTTTAAAAAAATATTTTTTTATACATAAAAAAAAAGTCAAACTAAACTTAATTTGACTCTAACTTTGATTAGTTAGTGATTAGATTGGCTACGTGTGTATTGTAACGTAAAATATGTTGGTTTTCGTTGAAATTTTGATTAAAGTACGTCGATTTTTGACGAAATCTAAAATTGAGTTTTTAATCGTCAATCCCGAAATAATCCCGGGATTGCCTAAGTGTAATCCCGAAATCCCGGGATCAGAAATAAGGGCCGGGATCGAATGCCCTACCATCATTTCACCTCATGTGGTTACTGAACAAAACCTTTTCGTTGCTTTTAGTCTCTATTAGTAGAGTTTAAATAATTATGTCTGCCGAGCGAATTCTTGGAGGGTTCCGCAGTCCAACCATTTTTAGGGGCCGCATGGGGGTGCTATTTTACCTCATCGAGTTACTGCATGTAACCAAGTTCTCCTAGTAGCTAAAATGATCCTCTTTAAATATTAATTGGTCTGCCAGTTCGCAACCTGGCAGTTTTTGCAGTCCAACCAAATATTAACTACATAGTAAAAAACAAAATCTCTTCCCGCTGTCTGTCCCTATGCCTGTATGCTTACTTAGATCTTTAAAACTACGCAACGGATTTTGATGCGGTTTTATCTGGTAGATAGAGTGATTCAAGTGAAAGATTTAATGTATAATACTTGCATAATATAGTAGAGAAACACTGATAATTTTCAAGGTTTCTAATGTGGTTTGTAAATAAACACTTTTTTTGCGCTTCCATTGCAAACGCTGGCTGAATCCTACGAGATAGATCAAAAAAATATACTACAGTATTGTCAAGCTTAAAAAGGTCCACCAAAAAGTCTTTGAGAGTATGTGTCTATCTCTTAGGGATAACCCACAATAACCATTTTTAGGGTTCCGTACCCAAAGGGTAAAAACGGGACCCTATTACTAAGACTCCGTTGTCCGTCTGTCTGTCTGTCACCAGGAACTCGATGGGGTAGGTAACCGTGCGGTGGCCTCCCGGTCTAATAGCATTATCATCACACACCAGCTGATGAATTCTAGCATGGACACGCATGGACACGTACGACGTGCATGGGCCATGGGCGCCGGCAGCAGGGTGCAAGGGGGTGCACTTGCACTCCCTGTGAGAAAAGAAGTACCTACATAAGTAGTTTTTTTAACCGACTTCAACAAAAGGAGGAGGTTCTCAATTCGACTGTCTTTTTTTACGTTGTTCGCGCTTATCTTCGACATTTATGGACCGATTTTGATGATTCTTTTTATGTTCGATTGAGTTACTGTAAATCCTGAAAATACTATGATTTTGCATCAAGTACCTTGACGACTTTGTTATTTATGAACCGAATTATAATAGATGAAGTTTTTTGTGTTGGAAAGGGGATAGTAATTTTAACCGACTACAAAAAAATAAGGTTCTCAGTTTATTATTATTTATTTATTTATTTATTAGAAACAATTACATTGATATTATTTAAATAGAAGTCTCGCAAAACCAAATATATGGTTTGTCTGCAAGGACGTTCTCACTCGACTTAATACAATGAGTAGGTACAATTCCGCTTTCTATGAGTACATTATACTGACATAAAGGAGTACATTATAGACTAGTTATATTATACTTTAACCTGTATATAGTATGTTTCCCCGCGATTATCTCATGTTTGGCTGTGCCGATTTTTCTACCTAAATAATATACTTACCTACACTACCTAATACATAAGGTACCTACTTACACTAAAATTAAAAATTTGTTTCACAACAAAAAAACCAATTTAAAAAAAGCAAGAAATAATATTCAAATCATTAGATACGCATTATCATCGTTATTATAACGTCTATTGAAGTCGGATGGAGATTTTAGAATAAAAAAAAAACCGACCAAGTGCGAGTCGGACTCGCGCACGAAGGGTTCCGTACCAAAAACAGCAAAAAATCACGTTTGTTGTATGGGAGCCCCCCTTAAATATTTATTTTTTTCTGTTTTTATTATTTATTGTTATAGCAGCAATAGAAATACATCATCTGTGAAAATTTCAACTGTCTACCTGCGTATTCGTTATTAATAGCGAGCAAAAAACGGCAAAAAAATCACGTTTGTTGTATGGTAGCCCCCCTTAAATATTTTTTTTTCTGTTTTTAGTATATATTTGTTGTTATAGCGGCAATAGAAATATATACATCATCTGTGAAAATTTCACACCAGTCTAGCTATCACGGTTCATGAGATATAGCCTGATGACAGACAGACAGACGGACAGCGGAGTCTTAGTAATAGGGTCCCGTTTTTACCCTTTGGGTACGGAACCCTAAAAAGCGGCCAAGTGCGTGTCGGGCCACGCGCCGTAGGGTTCCGTAGTTACCTTATACCATGCGATATTTAATACCACTATTATTTTGCGTCTGCAAAAATAACATTGTTTTTCACAGTGTTGGTATGAATGACAAAGTTATATTTGCGGTTTTGGAAAATGTGCTATATCTCAAAAACTTATTATTATATCTCGTTCAAACCAATTTTCCTTGAAAGTGTTTATTAAGATCTACAGCACATTTTTTTTTAGATATTTCACTTTCTTATTTCAAAAGTTAGAGGGGGGGGGGGGGACACACACATTTTACCACTTTGGCAGTGTTTATCTTTCAAACGGTTGACTTTGAAAAAAATTCGTCTTAGGAACCTCAATGTCATTTTTAAAGACCTACCTATAGATACCCGCACGTATCTATTGGTTTGAACAAAAAAAAATTTTTCAATTTCAGTTCCATGTATGGGGAGCCCCCCTTAATCTTTATTTTTTTTATTTTTGTGTTAAATTCGTTAAGCAGTTAATAGAATACATCTACCTATTAAGTTTCAACTGTGTAATCCTGATACTTTCGGAATAAAGTAGCTGTGACATACGGACGGACAGACAGACAGACAGACATGACGAATCTATAAGGGTTCCGTTTTTTGCCATTTAGGCTACGGAACCCTAAAAAGGAAGTTGTACTTTCCGTAAGTACGTACTACGTTATACGGTACGTTCGTGCCCCACCCGACTTCAATAGACGTTATTATAACGATGATAATGCGTATCTAATGATTTGAATATTATTTCTTGCTTTTTATAAGTTTTTTTGTTTTGAAACAATTTTTTAAGTTATTGTTTGAAAAAAAAGCGTAATAGCTTGCTGTCCTGTTCATCGCCTGGTCAATAATGGCCGGTATAAGTACATTTTGATTAGTGTTTAGTGCGAGTGGCTCGTTTAGTGTTTAGCAAAAAACAGGTTCGGACAGTCTCTGATTAGTGTTAAGTGTTTAGTGCGAGCGAAGTACAGTGTTTAGAAGCGCGTCCTATTTTTTCTGCAAGTAGCTCCTCCAGCGCGTCCCGCACGTCCCGCCTTCACCCCTCACTTGCAGCTAAACACGTACTAAGCACGTCTGGACAGGACTGTTAAGTGTTTAGTTTATATCAACAAAGCCTGTACTAAACAGCGTATGCTAAACAGTATGGGAAATCACCTACTAATCACTACACACTAAACAGTGCACTAAACACTAAACACTAAGCACTTTACTAATCAAAGTGTATACCAGTCTTTAATGCAATATTTTCCTCTATTAGGTAATTTAATAGTAATGTGTAGACGCAGATGCACCTCCCTGAAAATAATCCTGACGGTGCGAGGCGCCCATGCATGAATTAAGTACCTATAGCTTGATTGAAAACTTTACTAATCAAAGTGTATACCAGTCTTTAATGCAATATTTTCCTATATTAGGTAATTTAATAGTAATGTGTAGACGCAGATGCGCCTCCCTGAAAATAATCCTGACGGTGCGAGGCGCCCATGCATGAATTAAGTACCTATAGCTTGATTGAAAACAGTCATGATATTTTATGTAGGTATTTTGTGATTGTATTGTATTCAGTAAACAAACTGAAACTCGCCCATACTAACCTATAGGTCAGTTAATACAAGAACAAAACACAAAACAATGGCCTTTGTTCTCCGTTCTCCAAGAAATGTATTTACCCATAGGCAGGCACGACACCATGACACTTATTTACCCAAATCATGGACGAAAAAAATGAGTGGGCGCGACATGGTGAACTTATCATGATTGAGTTGAGTACCTAGCACGTAAGTTGTAGATGATTGAGGTACCTAAAAAGGAGTTCAAAAAGGTTGTTTTCTCATACATTTTGGCACAAATGTAAAAAAGTCGGCCAAAAAGCAAATTGGGTTGGTAAACTTTTTCGAAGAGAATTGTTTTATATTTTTTTTGATAGCACAAGTTTGAAGAATAAAGAAAATAATATTATGATATTTTTATTTCACCTCGTTAATTAAATATATTTTTTTATATTATTATCGCGATAAAATATCAAACGTACGGCTGAACACGAAGTTCCCTTGCATTTACTGATAAAAAACTGATTGACAGGACAGATTTGACAGAAAGCAACAAAGAGTAATCCAATTATTTTACTCTTTGGTAATCATTAACCACGACCTAATGTTGTTGTTTGTTTTTCAGCTTATTTATTGTGATTTTCTAGTTTTTTTCTTGTTCAGTTATAGGAAATGGATCAGCTTGAAGAAATCCATTATCCAGCTTATTACACCAATGAAGTACCTACACTGCTTTGTTCCGTTTTGTTTGAAATATAGATGTGACCATCCGCAGAACAAATTTTGTACAATTCCCATACCTTTGAAAGAGACGTGGTGCAGAGGAAATTGCCTTCAGAGAGCTTTATACGTGTGTGATGATCACCTAAATATATGTATATCTACAAATTTACAAAAGAGTTATTTTATTTATTTTAGCTGACTGTGACTTACATGACAACTAGTTGACATTGCCAATGCCAAACTTTTCATTTTTTTTTATTTGAGCAAAAGCATAACGCATACAGCCATAAAAGTGATTTATTGTACAATGTTGTAAATTTTAATTTTAAATTATTATTTAAATTAAAATGACGTATTATAAAAATTCCGCAATTAGTTATTCCTGACTCCAAAGCCAAAAGCTACCAGAAAATATATAATTCACAACAGTTTTGAAAAAGTTTACCAACCCAATTCTGATAGATTTTGTTCGCCTTAGCATTTCTTATTATGGCACCGAACCGATGTAGCACCGCTACTTGATTTTAATCGAGTTCAAAAAGTCGGTCTTTTCCGTCTTTTCATACATTTTGACACAAATGCTTCGGTGTGCCATGATAAAAAATGCTAAGATGGACAAAATCTATCAGAATAAAGCACATTTGTGTTTTAGCCGGCACTTTCATATTTGGACCAAAAATGTATGAAACGTGAAATGATATCCTTTTAGCTTTATTTGAATCTGCAAAAGTTACATGAGTGCAACGTAAACATAAGCGCTATCAACTGCGCCTGTGCGCGTTACTTATTAATAACTATCTCTAAATTTACATTATTTTGTGATATATATACCTATAAGTAAATTCAAAAGAGAATTAATAATATAGGTAATTAACTAGGTAGGTACCTACCTAGATAGGTATCCACCGAACCGGTCGGTGGAGAAATTTCTGTCTTATCCACGTTCACTACAGTTTTGTCTATCATTTAGTTCGGTCGTTTATCAGAGGTCAACTTTACCGTCGCCTCTGAATTAATGAGCGCAGTAATTTCTTTAAATAATGTTACACATTATTTACTTTTGTGTTTTGTTAACGATAACGGAACTCAGTGTAAGTTTTCTTAACTTTGCTTTTTTTTCTATTTTTAGTAAAATACCTACTAGTGTCAAAATAGTTTGGAAGTGGTTTTAAGGGTTCCGTACCCAAAGGGTAAAAACGGGACCCTATTACTAAGACTTCACTGTCCGTCTGTCTGTCTGTCACCAGGCTGTATCTCATGAACCGTGATAGCTAGACAGTTAAAATTTTCACAGATGATGTATTTCTGTTGCCGTTATAACAACAAATATTAAAAACAGAATAAAATAAATATTTAAGGGGGGCTCCCATACAACAAACGTGTTTTTTTTTGCCGTTTTTGGTACGGAACCCTTCGTGCGCGAGTCCGACTCGCACTTGGCCGGTTTTTTTTTACTGATATGATCGACATTTTCATTTCAATTCTTTTTCGTAGCATGGTGAAGTGGTTGTACCGAAATTGAAGCTCAATGATGGCCGATATATTCCATGTTTGGCTCTCGGGACTTGGCTGGGAAACAATACCAAGGTGAGATCAGATTATGTTTAGTAGCATTAGAATCTTGCTGAAGTCCATTATAATGGATGCAAAAGCAATATTAAGCAATAATTTCCTCACTATAGAATAGATGGTAAAACATACAAGAAATCTGTGCACCGAACAAATATTTTATGTAGGTACTTACTTACTAGAGCATTCGATCCCGACCGTTTTTCAATCCCGAAACATTCGGAATTGAAATCCCGGGATTAGAAATAAGGGCCGGGATCGAATTCCCTATTATCTACATACTTACATGCAAATATTATGATTGTAATTTAAATTAACTTTTACCATAAAATGGTAGATCGAAGTTGAATAAGAAATGTATGATTAAGGATATTAAATTAAATCCACTTTTTGCCGTAAACTGGTGGAACGAAGAGGAAAAAAAATATCCTGTGATCCACCGGTGGAGCCTCGTCGGCGGGTCGTAGAGAAATGAGGATGTGGGGTTTATTTTCCGACGAACGTAGGTATAAATTTTTTCAAATCTTTTTTTTTTTAATAATCAGGGCCGAATCCAACCTACGGGTGAAGAAGTCCAAAGAGCAGTAGAGCAGGCTATAGACCTCGGGTACAGGCACGTAGACACGGCATACACATACAAGGTGGAGGACCAGGTCGGGAGGGCAGTCGCCAACAAAGTGGCGGCGGGTGTTAAGAGAGAGGAGTTGTTTGTCACTACAAAGGTAAGATGATGCCCTGATGCTACGGCTCCACCTGCGTCTTAACGCATAGGCGTTACGCAGATGTGGCCAAGACCTTAACGTGTTAATTTACAAACGATAGCATTAAATTTATAAAACGCCTTAGCTAAAGCGTAGTTGGACATTACCATAAACGTTAATGCAAGTGGAGCAGTAGCATGACACTCATCGCCATATCAAATCAACCATTAGGGCCTGGCCACAGCCACGTTGGGAGAGGCAAGCGGCGCGGCAGGAGGCGCTGTAGGCAGTGGTATGCCACAGCTCTAAGTCACTCACTGGTGGGAAGAATCGGAACTAGGGTCATGAGCGCCCCTAGCAAGTTTGAATTCTGCGCCCCCGAGACTTATTTTCTAGGAAGAGAAACTTATTTTTCACCTGTCCAGCACGAAAAGCAACCTGTTAAGACGCTCGCTGCTGGACAGGATTGGAGCCCCCGCCATGCACTATTCTATATTATTTTCTAGGAAGAGAAACTTATTTTCACCTCTCCAGCACGAAAAACGCTTTTGTAATAGTGATTCTAAGGGAGCGCGCCCACGAGCAACTTTTGTCTCCGCAACTGTTTTGTCTCTCACATGGTTTGTTTGTATGAAAAGTTTCCGACTGTCGCGTCGCTACGTGTGCGCGCTTTCATACAAACCCGTAGACTTGATGTGAGTCAAAATAGTTGAGACAAAAGTTGCTCGTGTGCGATGGCGCTAATTTCGAATACTCGGCGCTGAAAGAAATAATCTAGGCAATGGTTCGTTCAGAAACTAATTTGACCTATGTTTTTCTTAGGCGCCGTACTACGCTCACCAGTTGGCGCCACAGTCGCGACAGGTCCAGTACGTACCGTAGCACGAACAGCCATCGAAAAAAATAAATATATATAAATAAAAACATTCGATAGTGTAATTTTGTATGAGAAAATTGTACAACGCCATCTACCGCCGAATAGCGAAATGAAATTTTCCATAGATAATTAGCTATCGAGTAATTTTACGCGCGTTTTTTTTCTCGATAGAGCTCCGTACTAAGGGTACTGTAAAAGTTTGTTTACTCTTTTTTTTATCTTTCTTTATGCGTACTACCCACTACCAGCGCCGCCAACACATTTATTTTTATAACTCGTAAACCAAACCATTATTTAAAAAAAGCTAAGATCATGCCCTCTTAATAAATTGTCTCTAATATTTTTTTGAATAACTCTTCAACAGTTTTCATTCTTTCTGTAAGTTTTAAAATCCATTTTAGCTCAAAGTGGCCACTTTAGGCTAGAATGGATTTTAAAACCAAAACTAAAAAAATATTAAGACAATTTAAGAGGGCATGATCTTAGCTTTTTTTAAATAATGGCTAGGTTTACGAGTTATAAAAATAAATGTATTGGCGGCGCTAGCAGTGGGTAGTAGCGTGCCTTAAAACACTTTTCTCGCTGGTAGGGTGAAAAGTTGTATGCGAAGAGTTGTTCACATGAGAGCAAATTTTTGTCTCATGCCTCTCTATATCTGTTTTTAGTAGTCTATATTATAGAATCTAACTGTAGGTCAGCAAAATGCACCCCCCTGAGGTTAGTGCTCCTGGCAGCCGCCCCCTTGCCAGCGACTAGTTACAACGCTGCTTTGCCCGCATTCAGCGGCTTCTCGCAACCTTCACAGATGACCTGAGATATTTCCCCCCCACCGAGCCCCCCTCTCCTTCCCCTCCCAATGTCAAATGTCAAAGAGCCCCCGAGCCCCCCTCCTTTTTCCTCTCCTGTGAAATATCAAAGAGCACCCCAAACAAACCAGAAAGCAACCAAATAAAAACGTGGTAATAAAAGTATCTCCCGTTTCCAGTTGTGGAATGACTGCCATGCTAAAGACGCGGTGGTTCCCGCTCTCAGGAAGTCTTTGGAAGCACTCAACTTGGCTTACGTCGACCTGTACCTCATACACTGGCCTATAGGTTTATTTGTAAGTATATTGGTAAAAGCTGCTGGGTTTTTAAACCATTTGCTGGAGTATTTAAGCGGCCTACACAAAGCTTTGCAAGCAGGGCCCTGCTGCCCTCTGCCACTGCCTGCATGCACTGAACTGCACTGCATAGGTACAGTCAGCGCTAAAATAATCTGAGAATTTAAAACTATCATAAAATAGCTAATCATTTGTCAAAAATCAACCTTATCTCTAGACAAAACATTGAGCTTTGATTGACCTATTAATTGTTATTTCTTTCTTTTGAGATAGAATAGACTTATAGAATCTCTATTAAAAACACCGCAAGTTACCAGCACATAAGTCATTATGAAAATCTATGCAAAATTGTCTTATAACGACGACGTCTTTAATTTGATACCTAGTTAGGTAATTAATTAATTAATTAAGTTTTAAGTACCTACGTAAGTATTCGAGGTATTGAATATACTAAGAGGCCATTCATAAATTACGTCACACGTTAAGGGGGAGGGAGAGGGTCGACGAATTGTGACATTGTGTGACAAAGGTGTGGGAGGGGTCCTGAATTTCGTGACATCACATTTCAAAATCATTGAAATTGAAACAAAACAAATTTCGGAACTGTGGTTTTAATTCAATAATTATTTCTACATGTAAAATTGCAAAATATATGACGTCACACAAATGTGAACAGCTGTGACAAGGACGGGGGAGGGGGTCAAAAATCATAAAATTCGTGTGACGTAATTAATGGATGGCCTCAGATCGGAACTGAAAAAGTTATCTGATATGTTCTGATGATTGAATAAAAAACATGACATAAATTCCATAATTTTCAGGCCAATTCAACCTTTGATTTTACCGACTACTTGGACACGTGGCGAGGTATGATGGAAGCAAAGCGGCTTGGTTTAGCCAAGTCCATCGGAGTGTCCAATTTCAACCAGCACCAGATCGACAGGATCCTGGACAACAACCTGGAAACTCCTGCTGTACTCCAGGTGGAGGTAAGTATTATCATTTTGGTACCATCCATCATCATCAGGAACATTTTTAGGGATAATTTTATTTGGATGATTGGAAATAATAAATACTAAACTAAACCCAGCAGCGGCTCATTTTGTTGGCGACAAAATAACTAAACAGGCGACAAACTGTGGATTTCAAAAATACGTGAATCGAGCAACTATTTGGGAGAATATAATTTAAATGAGTGACAAAAATACTGAGTGGGTGTAGGCGACTGTTATACTAAGTAGTAACTATAACTGATTTAAGCTGCCCAACATAGTATTTTTGATACCTCGAATAGGTGAATAGTCGCTTTTTATAAATAAAATATCCTATGCCAAATTTTTAATGTTTGAGTGCCCTATACGGTCACCAGTTTATACAGTTGTCGCCCAAATAGAAATTTGGTCACCCGTTCAGTACCCTTAGCACGAACATGGCACGAACAGCTATCGAGAAAAATAACGCGCGTAAAATTACTCGATAGTGCAATTTTGTATGAAAAATTAGTACAGCGCCATCTATCGCCGAATAGCGAAATTAAATTTTCCATAGAGAATTCTCTATCGAGTAATTTTACGCGCGTTATTTTTCTCGATAGCTGTTCGTGCTAAGGGTACTGATTCTGAATAACTATAATTACTCAATTTGTATTTAAAAGTCAGCCATTTTCAATTATTGTAGTCGCCTTCAGTCCGTCGCCCTCTTCTTAGTATTTCAGTACGCTAGAGTCTGGTCAACGAAAGATGAACCGGAAATGGAGGCGCCACTTTCCCTGTTAAATTAACGTTAAGGCCCTCCGCTGCCTTGAGCGGGACACGCGCGCGGGGCGACATAGATTAGAGCTTACTCATGCACTGCGCAAGCATCTGTCCGTCAAAAACCAGCAATCTATATTCCCACGCCGAGCTCCCGCGGCGGGATCCCGCTTAAGGCAGCGGACGGCCTAAGAGGTTAAGTTATTGGAAACAACTGAACCTTCAAATAAGGCGCAAAATTAGTTCCATTTCCAACCGAGACTCGTCTTTCGATGACCAAACTCTATCACCAAAGAATTTACGTACCCATACCACAGTTTTAATAAGTAGGTACCTACTTCTTTATACTGTGCCCATCCATACTAAGTGACCCATTTTTATACAATTTTTGACTCACTTGATCACTATCTTTGATCACTATTCATTATTTTTGATTCCCAAAATGGGAATTTATTGTTACCCGATTAAATACTAGGTACCCTATTTTTATGGGACGCAAAAGCGTGAAGAAAAGCTGGATGAAAATGTGATGTGATGATTATAATAATAATAATAATAATCATTTATTTCAGGCAACAGAAATATCTTTTACAATATTAGGCCCATATAATAAATACCTTACAGACTAACATACATAATATATTATATCTTAACTAATTTACACGTAAAGAAGGTTGAAGGTTAAAGTTAAAGAAAATTGAAGATTAATTCTTCAATTGTCGTATTTATTTTAAAAGAATGAAATTAAAATGCGGCAAATTATAAGAAATACAAGTTTAATAATTATTTATATTAGAATTATAAGCGTGGGTATAATTAAATTAGGGTCGCCTAGGTCATAATAAGACGTGAACTGATTTGGCATAGAGGTACCGCACTCTCCTCGGTCTTCCAGGTGTCAGGTAACGATGCAAGGCCCGAGCTTCACTCCAGGCGAGCAGGTTGCAGGTATAGCCTCAGGGTCCAGGTGCAGTGACCAATAAATCGGCCAGAGATTTTGGGGTGTAAGATCACTCCCAAAAGTGTTCCTGGAATCGCAACGTTCAACATCGTTATGATCTTTTATTGGAAAGATAGGTACGACCTAGCTAGACCTACGGATTATGAGGCACTCCAGATCTACAAGATTTAGCTAGCACAAGGGAAGAAATCTAGGTGGCAGTTTAAAATGAAAATATCAGCAACGGTTAGGCGGATGGCTTAATTAAACTAAAAAAGTACAATAATCGTTCAGCCAGGACTAAAGAAAATACTAATCTAACTATATACTACAGCCTTACTACAGCTAAATACACAATTCTACCGTTATACACTTAAAACATTTGTAACGGTTATTTCAAATTACACTTTGGTTTTAAACCGTTACAAAATACAGACATAGAAACACAGTAAAGCATAGAAAATCATTTGCACAACTCACCCAGTATGGGAACACTAATAAACACTTATAATTTTAACAATTTCAAGATGACTATTTTAAAATCAAAGATCGCGGTGCAAGCTATTGTGCACGCGCGACTAAAACCAGCGTAGCTTCGCCTCCGAATCAGAAATCAGTCTGTCAGCTCGAGCGGCCCGGCCGCGTCGCCCGGCTTTGTCAGCGCGCAAGAGGAGTAGTGGGGAAGGGGGGCGACGCAAGAACAATAGAATGCAGTTATGCGGCGGCCAACAGCGTATTACTATAAAATTTAGTCTGTTTGTCTGCGCGCACGATTATTTTAGATTAAAAATATATTGTAAATAGTATTTTAAATTAGGTACTAATGAATGGAAATAGATTATTATGATAGTTAAAGGTAATTGATATCACTAGTAAATTTAAGTTATTATAGTGTTTGTAACGCTACGTTACACAATTTTTTTCTAGATAAACCTCAATCTCCAACAACCCCACCTCCTCGCTTACTGCAAAGCCAAGGGTATACTGGTCATGGGGTATACCCCCTTCGGATCCTTATTGTACAGTAAGGCGAAACCTGACGCCCCTCCGCCGAGGATTGACGACCCAACTTTGACAGCCATCGCTGACAAACACAATAAGACAGTGACCCAAGTTACTCTGCGGTATCTCGTAAGTAAAAACGTGCGCAAGGGTGGCCAACTGTCCTGTATTTTATTTACAGGATGTCCCGTTTTTCATTCAGCTATCATTTTACCCATTAACTAAAATACAGGACATTTTTACACGACTGCCCAAAGCAAAAAGAGTGTATATGTGTTCAGGGTTCATGTATGTTTGTGGGTATGTGAGTTTCTTTATTCCACCATAACTTCTAAATGCCTGAACTGATTTGGTTAAATGGGGTATCGTTAGAATCCTTACAGCATCTCGAGTGACATTGGCTATATTTTTTTAGAAAAAATCAATATGGCGACTGTACGACGCCATTTTCAAATGAGAAAAAAAAAATTTCTCCTATTATTACAATATGGACATCAAATGAAAGGCCTTGATGAGTACATTCCAAAACTATACAATATGTCACTAAAATGAGTGAAATAAAAATAAATAAATTTAAAAAATATTAAAAACACGACTGCCCTGCCAAAAACGAACTAAAAAGTTGGTCCCCCGACTGCAATGACTCTTGATGTTTAACTTTTTAGTTGGTTTTGGGCAGGGCAGTCGTGTTTTTAATATTTTTTAAATTTATTTATTTTTTTAATACCCACTGTCCAGTATTTTTCCTTAAATCCTGTAATTTTAGATCGCTTGTAATGTAAAATGAGCACACAGCGTTGGTCACCCTGCCAGGCCTTGGTTCAAGAGCGTCGCCAGCCCATGGCCCGGGGGGGGGGGGCGGGGGGGGGCAAGTTAGTTAGTAGACAAAAATATTATTACAAGTTTTGAGATGCGGAATTTATCGGAACAGCAAGTTGCACGGCCTTAGAACTTTGGCTACTTTGCAGTTGGCTACATTTTTTAACCTCTAGGGGGGGCGGCTGCCCCTCCCTGCCTAACCTTGCGACGCCCTTGCCTTGCTTTAAGGGTTATTTGTATTGTAAAACTCCAACAACCTCGCAGGATTTTTTAAAATATTAGACAACATCGCAAACATTGCTCCAAATCCAAAGCAAGTAGCTAAATCACAATCGTTAGCACGAACAACTATCGAAAAAAAAAACAAGTCAAAACAAGAGTAATTTTATATGGGAAATTTGTACAGCGCCATCTACCGTCGAAAAGCTAAATTATTTTTTCCATAGATAATCGATCTATCGAGTATTTTTACGCGCGTTTTTTTTTTACGATAGATGTTCGTGAAGGGTACAGTACCCGTAGCACGAACAGCTATCGTAAAAAATAACGCGCGTAAAATCATTCGATAGTGCAATTTTGTATGAAAAATTAGTACAGCGCCATCTACCGCCGAATAGCGAAATTAAATTTTCCATAGAGAATTCTCTCGTTATTTTTCTCGATAGCTGTTCGTGCTACGGGTACAGATATTATGGCAATACCTACCTTGAAAACCGGGGTTGTAGTAGGTATGAAGTTAGTCATACACTCCTGCGAGCAGCAACGAGCGTTGGAGCTAGGGTCATGGGGCCCCTGGTAAGACTTTAATTTTGCACCCCAAGACTTAGACTTATTTTCTAATTATGGGTCAGCAAACTGTGCCCTCTGAGGATTGCGCCCCTGGCAGCCGCCCCCTTTGCCAGCCCCTCGCTACGACGCTGGATGCCATGCATGATGTTGCGTGGTGCATAGAAGCGAAATGTATGTTTCATTTTTTTAAATATAACTTTTTCAGCTGGACCTTGGAATAATTCCGATACCAAAAGCACTGTCCTACAAGCATCTCGCTTCCAACATTGGTGTATTTGATTTCCAACTGTCAGAAGACGAGCGAGCAACCCTGAAGACATTCGACAAGGGATACAGGACCCTACCACAACTGAAGTGGAAGTCACATCCTTACTATCCTTTCGAAAAATAAAAAGTTGACGAATAAAACTTACTTCTGCAGTTTTGTTATTTTTACCTCTACATCTACTCTAGAGTCTGTCTAAAAAGTCGGTTTACATGAAAAATTATTTATAAAAACTTATACTGGTAACCCTGTTGGTTATTTATTTATTTAGATCGGTTGGTGAGGTGGTTGGGGATTTAGGTGGGTAATAAATTTATTTTTGAAATTACCCATGTAAACCTACTTTTTAGACAGACTCTGCCTACCCTACCACCACCAAAACTCTATCATCGTGTCTGATTCCAATCTCAGTGGCGCGTGGCGCCCTCTTTTATGTTGTGTAGGTTATTTTCAAAAGGTTTCTATTAACGCCATCTATGAGAAACTTACTTATTTTTCCTAAAACCTCCAACCAACGCCATCTTTTGAATATGTGCAACAACTTTGAATAACATTGACCACAGATTAAAAACTAGTGATTGACAATAGGGTGGGGACAGATATAAACCGAAATAAAATCGATATCTTCTGAACTTTTGAGTCAACATCGATCATTGATGAATCGATTAAGTATAATATAATATTCATGAAATAATATTAATAACTAATTTTTTAAGAGCTTAACTCATACAATGCGATTAAATTGAAAATAGTCAGTGATCTACCGCAAACTTCGGAAAGCGTGCAGTACAATACAAGTATTTTAATCTGTAAAATTTTCTTTTGACATATATTCTCGAGTAAAATTGCAGCGGATCACTGTCTATTGGCAATTTAAGGAAATGGCAGAACATACTCATGCACCCCCTAACAGAGGTGCCCATACGCTCGATTGCAAGAGGTTTTAAGGTCGATCGCCAAGGATAACAGATTTACACCCAATGTAGTTTTACTTGTGTAATTTTTTCTTGATAAATATTTGTTCAACAACTTCAAGTGTAGTGTTCCCAACATGAACAGGGGGGCTACTCAAATGGCCACTTTTCTATTCGTTCGCTAACTTAAATCTTAAAAATAAGCAATTAATGATCAAGTCAGACGTCACAAGTTTATGTAAATCACAGACATTGTTGTATTTTACAGAATTGACAAGCCTACGACACGTTATTTTGGTGTTTATGGCTTATTTTTAATTTTTAAGTTAGCGAACGAATAGAAAAGTGGCCATTTGAGTAGCCCCGCTAGAGAGGGTACAACATGGGCATTTGACATAATTTTCGTCTTATCCATGTTCATCCTAAGACCCACTCTTTGGGAAGTACTACGGAGATCTTCGAGCATTGTGTTCAGGTCTTCCATGGTCTCAGCCATAAGGACTATATCATCGGCAAAACGAAGGTGTGTTAGGTACTGGCCATTAATGTTGATGCCGAGTCCTTTCCAGTCCAAGAGCTTAAAGATGTCCTCCAACGCAGCTGTGAACAATTTTGGAGAAATAACGTCTCCCTGTCTCACACCACGCTGCAGTTGGATAGGATTTGTGTTCAGGTTCTGTACTCGGATCGTCATGGTGGCATTTTGGTATAAGTTGTTGACCATTACGTATACCTAGGACAGGCAGTCCAGTTAGGTAGGTCCAACTTCGAGAAAGAGATCTCTCGTCGAATCCAACTCGGGTGGGCAGCATTCGGGAAGCTTCGAAAAATCTTCGCGTCCGACTTACCTCAGTGTCTCAAGACGAAAGTCTATGAACAGTGTGTGTTGCCAGTGATGACTTACGGCAGTGAAACGTGGTCGCTAACTATGGGTCTCATAAGGAGGCTCAAGGTCACCCAGCGTGCAATGGAGAGAGCCATGCTCGGCGTTTCCCTACGTGATCGAATCAGAAACGAGGAGATCCGCAGGAGAACTAAAGTAACCGACATCGCTCGAAGGATTGCTCAACTGAAGTGGCAATGGGCGGGACACATAGCGAGAAGAACCGATGGCCGTTGGGGCGGAAAGGTTCTGGAATGGCGACCGCGTACCGGACGACGCTCCGTGGGTAGGCCCCCGACAAGGTGGACCGACGATCTGGTGAAGGTCGCGGGAAGCCAGTGGATGCAGGCAGCGCAGGACCGATCGCCGTGGAGATCCTTAGGGGAGGCCTATACCCAGCAGTGGGTGTCGTGTGGCTGATATGATGATGATGATGAAATATTTGGTAAGTTAAACGGTCAAAGTGTCGATCTTTTAGTTATAAATTTTTGCTAGGTCGATCTCCTTAAGAAAAAGTACGGGCACCCCTACCCTCAGCGATCAAAACTGCTTGTCAATCATTTACATTGCATCGGCTGGTCAATCCCATTTTGATCGTCTAGGAGCGATGCTTGACAAGCACTACAGAATAGATAGATTACCGTGGCCTATCAAAAGTAGGCCACCACGCCCCCAAATGGTAGTGGTGCTGGAAATGCAATGTAAATTATTGACATTAGCTACAATAATTTTATTATTTTCTAAATATTACTTTTTACAAACGAATATTGTTTTTTATTTACGATTTACAATATTATTACCGGCAGGCTGATTATTTAATTAAAAACCACCTAGCGGCCGATTTGATTTGACAGATGAATGTGATACATTGCTACTTCTTTTTGGTTAAAAATAATCATACCAAAGAAAAGTAGCAATGTATGTCAAACGCAACCGGTCGCTAAATAGTTTCTATTTAGATAATCAGCCTGCGGTTTTAGAATAATCGAGTCACAGATATCGATTATTTATGCTGTCTGTCATGTCAGGTCAGCATTCAATCAAATCAGTCATTGTGGCCCATCACTAGCGATCAACAAATTTGACGTGTGCGGGTGTTCGAAATCGCTCTAGTCGCGATGTCTTTATTAAAATTAAATTTACTCGCGTTCGCGTTTTTATTAAGTATTCTAGTGCTTGTTAATACTCAAACAGTGCACAGACGATTTGAATACAAATACTCTTTCAAACCACCGTATTTAGCACAAAAAGATGGGTCGGTTCCTTTCTTTGAGTACGGAGGCAGTAAGTATCTAACCATTTCCTATTTTTTTGCCATAGCGAACGAACAGTATGCCGGTTTTAAGTGTTCTTGAACTTCATAGTCTCCTTTTAAAGGTGTACTATCGTAATTTTATGTTAGAAAAGTGAAATTAAATACAGAAATACGGTTTTGTTGTTACGGTCGCCTCGTTTCACCGTCGACACGTCAGTGAAAACTGTCACGTTAGACAAGGATAGATAGATGCAAGAGTAGATAAGTGTGAAAGAGATGCGCATAACCTGTCAAAAATCATGTTTTACGCTTCCACGACGGCAATACATTTTTAACTTGCGGATTAAGCAAATTACCTTTTTTCACCAAAATGAAGTCAAAAAAAATTTACTTTCATCAGGAATCGTTATTTTAACAATTTATGAAGGCCAGAATATTTCTGCTTGGTTAATTTATATCTAGCTTTCCTTTCTACAATATCCTTAAGTTATGTAGGGTTATTATTTCGATCCCAGAAAAAATTTTACAAAGAATTTAAATATAAATTCACCTAAATTATAGGAAAGTCCTTTTGTTTGTTTATTTGTTTGTTTGTTACGCCTTAACTACTGAACCGATCATCATGAAATTTTGCATAGACGTTGTTAGGGGTACAGAAAAGGACATAGGGTACCTTTCATCCAGAAAAAACGTACAGTTCCCGAGGGATAGCAAAAAAACTGTCCACGCAGAAGAAGTCGCGGTTGGCCTCTAGTTATACAATAAATTTGATAGTAAATTCTACAAGTTGACTGAGAAGTATTACATCTTCTGAACAATATTAAATACAAATATAATCAGATTGTATTTATTTAAAAAAAACTTTCCAAAGTTAGCTTGTTTGTATGGAAAAACCATATAGTGGCCCCTATTTTCTTTTCTTTCTTATTGTATGAGGATTAGTGGCCACCTCTGGTGTTAGAGTTTATCAAGCCGCCTGTAAGACTAACTTGGCTTAACGACTGTTATCTGATGACAACAGCCGGGACCGACGTTTTAACGTGCCCTCCTAAGCATGGAAGCGCTCAGTTGTTATGCCATTTAACAGTCACCCATCCGACACCTGGCCAGACTGAGTGTTGCTTTCAAACGTGATCAAGTATGATCAGTCTGTCAAGCATCGCCTTGAGCACTTCTGTGATTTTCTTTTGTACAGTATACTTTGAATTTAAAACTAAAAACTTTAATTTTCTCTGATTAAAATGTTTCACATAAAGCTATGATTGTTTTAATACCGTAATCAGACTTCACACTGTGCAATATTACGTTTATAATCATACTGAGAAAATAAACCTAATTTCTTCCACCACTAAGTTCAAAATTGAAGCGCAGTTGTTATGCAAAACTAATTGGCGTACTCTCAAAACATGTAACATAATTGCAACATTACTGTTTTGACTTTAAGGTGTGAATTAGCTTTTCATATTTTGTGCATATGTTAACACTTTATTTTGCAAATGAAGCTGTTTTCATAAACCTTTTCAAATGTTCTTTGTTGTATGTGACCTGATTTTCAAAATTAGCCTATTGAATATATGAATGTTTAAGTTTATATGAAAGCTGTTATTTATATTTTGTTTTTATTATTGATTTATGTAGAGTATTTTCTATATTTATTAATGCAAAGCATACCTAATGGTATATCTTGATTTATTAATTAGATTTATAGTAGATGGTTTATTAATTATAAAACATTATAATGTTATCACTAAAAGTAATTAAAATATAAAGAATATTTCACCCATCCAATTTGTGGCAAATTTTATTATTCCTGAAATTTTGACATTAAGTGGAATTACATGTAAATAAATTCATTAGACAAAAGCAGAAAGCAAAACCTAGTTTAAAATAATAACTAATTAAGGTGGTTGTATGACCGAAAGTCAAACTCAGAGGTTTTATTTGATAATTTATTGAGAAAAAGATTTTAATAATGTTTTACGTGGAGTTTTTAGGACCCATGGTCTAGTATTATTAGAAGGTATCACTACATGCCCATGTAGTCATTCGTAGAAGTATATAGCAAATGTCCAAGGCTTCTTGAATTTAGAAGAGAAGTAAAAAGTATTTTGTCTGTTGTATTTCGTACCTGCTAGTGTTAGAGTTGTATTTAATTTAATATACTTTGGTTTAATTGTCATATTATAATATTAAGTCCTAGATAGCAAAATGTTTACTTTGTTTATAATCTAACATCATACTAGGCCCACATATTTAGAGTTACAATTTAAATTTAATTTAGCATAACTAACTTATTTAATTTATGTAATTGTAACTTGTTTTGTGAGCTAAATAAATAAATAATGTGTCAAAAACGGCGACTTTCAGCAGTTTTGCTATCTACTTCTAGCAGCGACTACGAGGGAATGTAACGATAGCGTCTAAAAATACTAGACTCAGGACCCTAAAAATACCACGTAAAAAAATATTAAAATTGTGTATTAGAATTATAATATTAAATAAAATTCCTCGCGGCGCCACTTTCGCTCAGGGTGCCACCTTAACACAGAAGCATTTATTTCCCAAATGTGAAAAAATAATATATTCAACTTAAACCAATTAAATAAAAAAAAATTTAAATATTAATTTCTGAATGGCTTAAAAAAACATCGCTTGAGGGTAGGCTCTCGAGCAGCTTCAGTCCCCCGTGACCACGGCAGCTGCAAAGGTGCCGAAACGTCGGGAAAATCAAGAATCAAACCAAATACCAACTAATTACAAAAGCACTTTCAATAAAAACGCGCTAGTACCCGTTAAAAAGTATTTTATTTCATGTCTAGTGAGCGCGTAAGCTTGAGAAGTGAACAGAAGCATTTATTTCCCAAATGTGAAAAATAATATATTCAATTTGTTATTTGGTATTTTTGATAGTGAACAGTAGCAGGTAGCATCTGTATCTACCGTTTGGCCACAATATAAGCTTATCTGCAATGTAATCCGAGCAGTAAACATTTTATGAATGCTATTTTATCTGGACTCAGATAAATAATTACTCAATAAGTAATTTTTATGGCTTCCCCAATACTTGATAATCAATTATTTGTCATACCAAATAATTTGTCATGGAAAAATTCAAAATTAAATAAAACAACTTATTTCACTATTATTTTTAATTAATAATAATAACAACATTCATTTTCTACATTGACTCAGTCAGAGATCGATCCCGGGGCCTCAGAAATGGTGGCACATTCAAACCTAGTGTACATTACGAGCTATATTTTTTTGTTGATTTATTACTTATTAATAAGTGGGTAGGTACTTGTGTAATATCAAATAAATTAATAAAATGGGTCAGTCATAATAATTTGTAAGTTGAAAATTTAGGGATCGTCCTAATAAAACGCGACTACGCGATCATCGCAATATGTCGCAAGTTCGCGCGAATTTTAATCGTACGAATCCGCGATCAAACATACTGATGGCGAATGTGTGTCCTAACTATCATTCGCGCGATGGATGCGGTCGCGCGATTAAAGTGTTTTGAAATCTATTCGCGCGAACTAAGTTCGCACGAATCCGCGATCTAACATATTGATGTTGAATAGGTGTCCTCATTGACATTCGCACGATATTCACGTCGTGTCGTTGGTACGCTATTGTCGCGTCGTCAATTCACGCGATGATCGTTCGCGTTGTATTGGGACACACATTTCTTGTCATCGCACGAACACGCGATGGTCACGTCGCTTATTCGCGCGATGATCGCCTAGTCGCGATCTAGGACAATCCCTCAGACATTGCGTTTTAAAAGATAAACAGTGCTTTCAAAGGACAGCATTTAAACACCCATTGATGATCTGACAGGTCTGAAGAATATGGTTTATTAACAATTTACAGATGCCATCGCTTCGAGTGAGAACGTCCGACTGGCTCCGTCCCTCAGGAGCCAGAAGGGCGCCATCTGGACCAAGACCCCAATTAACTTCGACTGGTGGGAGGTGGACATCATGTTCAAGGTCACTGGCAGGGGCAGGATAGGGGCTGACGGATTGGTGAGTGTGGTTGATATTTGAAACAAAAATCTATAAACATCAATCCTTCCTTTATTACTGATGTGAAAGTCCGGTTTTTTTGTTTGTTTTATTGTACTTCATTGTTATTCACAATATTTTAACGAAAAAAAACAAGAAAAACGACGTTGGTGGCAGTTAAATAGAGAAAAACGCCGTGATCTCGTCCACACTGGCGCCGTACCGTGCCTCCGTACCGTATCGCCTTTGATCGGGACGAAAAAACCGACGCATGATGGATCGGAGCGTACCTGTATACGTATCGAGACGCCGTACTTCCGTTCCGTATACGTTACGGACAAAAGAAATGTCGTAATCTGGACGCATCTCTAGACGCCACCTCACGTTGGCAGGCGTTCTGGTACACGACCACGCGCGGGGACTAGACGGCTAGTTTGGTTATAAAGACGCCATCACACGTTCACACGCGTTTTGGTACACGACCACGCGCGGGGACCACACTGTTAATTTGGTTATAAAGACGTCATCTCGCGATCGCAGGCGTTCTGGTACACGACCACGCGCGGGGACTACACGGCTAGTTTGGTTATAAAGACGCCATCTCACGTTCACACGCGTTTTAGTACACGACCACGCGCGGGGACCACACTGTTAATTTGGTTATAAAGATGTCATCTCGCGATCGCAGGCGTTCTGGTACACGACCACGCGCGGGGACTACACGGCTAGTTTGGTTATAAAGACGCCATCTCACGTTCACCCGCGTTTTGGTACACGACCACGCGCGGGGACCACACTGTTAATTTGGTTATAAAGACGTCATCTCGCGATCGCAGGCGTTCTGGTACACGACCACGCGCGGGGACTACACGGCTAGTTTGGTTATAAAGACGCCATCTCACGTTCGCAGGCGTTCTGGTACACGACCGCGCGCGGGGTCGACACAACAACAACAACGACAACAAACACAACAACCCATACATTATAACTACTCAACCAATCATCATGTTGCATACAAGTTGTCAGGGGTACAGAAAAGGAGATATTTAATCTTCAGAAGTAAAAAAAATATTAAGAACTGACTCGTTCGTGACGCTCGCAGACAGCGCGCGTGTCGGCGCAGTGATATCCCTCAACTGAGTGAGCCGCGCGAGCAGTAGGCTAATATAAAAGTTTAAGCGCGGAGTGAGACCCCCTGATACGGGTCATACGGGTGTCAATCTGGTTATAAATACGTCATCTCACATTCACAGGCGTTCTGGTACACGACCACGCGCGGGGACTACACGGGTGACGTGTTCGGCTCGTCGGACCGGTGGAACGGGCTTGCCATCATATTCGACTCGTTCGACAACGACAACAAACACAACAACCCGTACATAATGGCGGTAGTTAACGACGGGACCAAGGTGTTCGACCATAAAAGGTATTTATACTTTTTAAAATAGAAAAACTTCAAAAGGGTTTCTAAACTCATTACAAATTGCGGACCTCAGCGGATGAATTCCCTGCTTGCTGCTCTGCGCTTGAGAATAACTGCGTGCCTCAAAACTAGAGATGGGCAAAAGACCCATTTTAAATTCGACTACTGGGTTAAAAGCCCATGGACCATTTTGTTGAACTAAATAAAATCTTTATAAAGTAAAGATGTTGTGTCCTATGAATATTTTTTTGTATTGCTTTAACGAGAAATTATTTCCATAGCAGCTTCACAATTAATAGAAAAAGAAAAACTAAAAAGTTTCTGTAACCTACAATAATAGGTTTTACTGGGTTTAAACCCTGTATTTAGAGACGCTCAACAAAGCTTGGGTCCGCCCCTGTCACGTCAAGGTCCGGCCACGACCCTGATATGTGTAGATAGACCAGGATCATGCCGGATTCTGGGCCATGATGCGAATCCTACTAATATTATAAATGTGAAAGTTTGTGGGTTTGGATGTTTAGATGTTTGGATGTTTGTTCCTCAATCACGCGAAAACTACTGAACGGATTTGGTTGAAATTTGGCACACAGATAGTAGATAGCCTAGATTAAAACATAGAATACTTTTTATCCCGATATTCCCACGGGAACGGGAACCACGCGGGTGAAACCGCGGGCGGCCGCTAGTTAACCATACATATTTCATTGACTTTGACTTTGAAATGTCATATAGGAAAATGTCAAACAATTATAACTGTAAACAGCTCCTTGAGATTGAGATTTCTCTTTTCTCCCGCATTATATTTTAATGACATTCTTCCCACACGCAATCAGTATAAAATTACTATAGTATATTGGTAATTTCATCAAAGCGCATCATGGCCTAGCTTATATAGAAAAATCGGCATAATCCTTTACTAAGAAAAGTATCTGTCAAATCACCAAGCTATCTTGGTCTTGGACCGACTATAGAGGAGGGGTTAGACCAACTTCCTTGACCCTTGCCCAACATCCTTTGACATGTAAAGGAATTGTCCCAGATAGCTTTGGCGCTGACTGTAGGTACAAGCACTGCTTTCCCTCAACAGCGACGGCTCGCAGCAGCTCCTCTCCGGCTGTCTCCGCGACTTTCGCAACAAACCGTTCCCGACGCGCGCGCGAGTCGAATACTACATGAACACACTTACTGTATACTTCCACAATGGTAAGTGCTAAAGCCGCGATTACATACGCCGATTTAGCATTCTAGTTAGGAACCAATGAGGATCAGTAACGATTTTTGTTTAGTGGCTTATCAGAAAGCTAATGCCTCTACATGATTAACTGTGAAGAATTTTTTACGATATCTCTTAAACCTGAGAAATTATACGAGCTAAAACGTGGTAAGACACTGCTATTTTGGGGGGTCCTTATGACGTCATCGGGACGTACGCGAACCTTATTTCGTACGTGATAAAGCACATATTGCATTGAGCTTGGCATTTCCTTCAAAACCCTTATAACTCAACCATTTCTAAACTGATTTCAGAAAATCTTTCACTAAGTTTCATAGCTATGAATATTATACTATACCAATAAAACTATAGGATTCACACCTGTTACTTATCCTCATTTAGAGTTGCCACCCGTATTAATAAGTTCAATTTTAACAGTGAATTTGCACAAATAACGGAAGGTTCAACATTATTTATAATTTTTTATTTTCTCATCTCCAATCTTAAAAAATGATTGTGTCTCCGTTATAGTGTAAATTCACCTTTAAAATCGAACTTATTCTACAATATTTTATTGTAAAGTAGGGGTGGCAACCCGAAATTGGTTCCTAACTAGGATGCTATATCGAGATATGTAATCGGCGCTTAACCACGGTAAGTAAAAGCGGTAAGTTTGACGACCTGAGTGGTGCAGTGGTCAACATACCGGTCTAACACGCAAGAGGTCCCGGGTTCGATTCCCGGCCGGGCGGGAATTTAAATGATGAATATTAATTTCTGTGTCCTATTTGGGTGTAGTTATCAATAATAAGTACCTAGTTGGTTACTAAGTTCTGTAACTATGGAAAACATGAATAATACTAAATTTACAAATAATGCTACAATGAATTATATACCAAATGAAAGCACAAATATTTAAGATTATCATGTATTAAAATTATTCGAAATGACCGCCTCTGGCATGAATACACGCCTTTAGACGACGAGGCCAGTCATCGATGGCAGCACGAACTACCACCATATCCAATTCTGCGACTGCCTTGAGAATAGCGCGCTTAAGAGAGTCGAGATTCATGTGGGGCTTAGCACATGCTTTCTCCTCAATAAGTTGCCATATGGCATAATCCAGAGGATTTAAGTCTGGGCTGGAGGATGGCCATTCTTCCTGCGCGATAAAATCAATTTTGTTAGCCCGAAACCATGCTTGTGTAGATTTTGCTTTGTGCGCAGGGGCAGAGTCCTGCTGGAAGACCCATGGCTGGTTTTGAAATAAAGTGTGGCTTAAGGGTTTGACAACAGGTTCCAGAACGGTATCTTGATAGACTCTAGCGCCAGTTTTCACACCTTTTTCACAGAAATGAACCTTACTTAGCCCTGAATAGGACACCCCCAGCCAAATCATCACTGATGAGGGGTGGTGACCTCGTTGGACCCTCGGAGCAATCATGCTGGCTTCTTTACTATTCTTAGCGTATACTCTATCATTTTGACGGTTAAAATTTTCTTCGACTGTGAAGATTTTTTCATCAGTAAACAAGATTTTTCGATGGACGTTTTGTGCGTACTGCTTTAGTAGAGCGCGACTTCGTGCTAACCTCATAGCCTTCAATGGTGCGTTTAGCAGGTGGCCCTTTCGTCTACGGTAAGCGTGAAGCCCAAGGTCATCATTGATAATTTTTTTAAGGGAACTTCTCTTCACAGTCATCTGTATTGCCAATAACTTTTGCTTCCGGACGGGATTTCTCGTGATTCTCGCCTTCACTGCCTTGATCACAGCTGGTGTCCGAACGGTGCGTGGTCTTCCTGATCTTTTTCGGTCATCGACGGTCAAGGTATTACTGTACCTATGGATAGTGCGATAAATAAATTGCTTGTTGATTTTCAACTTTTGTAGCAACTTGAAAATCATATTCGGTGGCTGCCCACATTTGTGCAAAGCAATTACAGCGACACGATTCTCCTTCAACCCCCATTCCATGGTGAAATAAACAAAATATGATATACGTGTGGTATGGAATTATAGCTTATAAAACTGTCAATAATATGTCATTTTTATTTTTTCTTTTCATTTGTTTTAATGGCCAGTAATCGATAAAGAAACTCAGTAACAGAACTTTTGACCAACCTGTGTATATATTTAAAAAATAAATAAATTAAAAAAATATTAAAAACACGACTGCCCTGACAAAACGAACTAAAAAGTTAAACAACAAGTGTCATTGCAGTCGGGGGACCTTTTTATGGAACAATTTGTGATAAAAGTGGTCCCCCGACTGCAATGACACTTGTTGTTTAACTTTTTAGTTCGTTTTGTCAGGGCAGTCGTGTTTTTAATATTTTTTTAATTTATTTATTTTTATTTCACACATTTTAGTGACATGTTATATAGTTTTGATATGTGCTCATCAAGGCCTTTCATTTGATGCCCATATTATAATAATTGTAAGAAAAAATTTTTTTTTTCACATTTGTAAATGGCATCGTACCGTCGCCATATTGATTTTTTCTAAAAAAAATATAGCCAGTGTCACTCGGGAAGCTGTAAGGATTCTAACGATACCCCATTTATCCAAATCAGTTCAGGCATTTAGAAATTATGGTGGAATAAAGAAACTCACATACCCACAAACATACATGAACCCTGAACACATATACACTCTTTTTGCTTTAGGCAGTCGTGTAAAAAAGTATACTCGTAAGTCGCTAGTGAAAAACTCTTTTAGCTGTTTCTCGTGAGAAAACCTCGTAATACATGTCTACGTCGAAGAAACTCAGATTCGATAATGGTAATGCCATCTATTGATGTAAATGAGAACTTCGTGAAAAATTCTTACAATACTGTTTTTTCATCTTCTGTAAAATTTGAAGAAATGCACGTACGAAGTTTTCACAGCCCGCCGACGATAAGTAGTTCATCAGTTGTCTAACATCCCATTTTCGTATTATGAGACAGCACCAGAGGGCCTTGCCAAAGTAACATTCGCTAATCTTCGTTATCGCTTCGCTTTCGAAACATGTATGGGATTGACATAAGGTTTCGTTAACAATCGAATTTTAAAACGTCAAATCCATACATGTTTCGAAGCGAAGCGATAAAGAAAATTTGCAAATGTTACTTTGGCTAGGGGGGCAGGTCTTGAGATCTTTCTTTCTAAAATTCTTTCTAAAAGCAATTATGTTCGTACAATGAATTCTCTGGTGTTAGAGTTTATCAAGCCGCCTGTAAGGCCTCTAAACTTGGCTTAACGACTGTTATCAGATGACGACAGCCGGGACCGACGGTTTAACGTGCCCTCCGAAGCACGGAAGCGCTCAGTTGTAATGCCACTTAACGGTCACCCATCCCCAAATGTAAACATATCACTTCTCACTCTCAAAATAAATTAGAAAAACCTATACAATAACTAACTGATTTTCCCACAGGAATTACCAATAATGAAGCAGACTACGAGCTTTGCTTCCGCAGCGAGAACGTCATATTACCACGAGGCGGATTGTTTGGTCTGTCAGCCGCTACTGGCGGACTAGCGGACGACCACGATGTTATACACTTCCTTACTACTTCGCTACACTCCACGCAACAACAACAGGGTATGTAATGTAGCGATAGAAATAAGTCTAATTGTTAATTATCTTTCATCATTTGAATCACTTACTCCATCAATAGTGTCACCCCTTCAATCAATCTTCGGTCGAATTGATTAACCCTCTTTATCAATAGTCACTCTTTCATAAGTCGTTGGGGCACAGACCTTCCATATAGACCCATGAGCTTTGCTTCCGCAGCGAGAACGTTATATTACCACGAGTGGATTGTTTAGTTTGTCAGCCGCTACTGGCGGATTGGCAGACGACCACGATGTTATACACTTCCTTACTACTTCGCTACACTCCACACAACAACAACAGGGTACGTAATGTAGCGATAGAAATAACGCCATCAGAATGTTATAAACCGAGAACGTTATATTACCACGAGGCGGATTGTTTGGTCTGTCAGCCGCTACTGGCGGACTAGCGGACGACCACGATGTTATACATTTCCTTACTACTTCGCTACACTCCACGCAACAACAACAGGGTACGTATAATCAAACAAACATCTCGAAATCGGGTGGGGATTGCGCAGAATGCTTATTTTGTGTATAGTGGTGAGGTGTGCGTAGTGGTGAGGGTCGCGGGCGGTGGGAGAAGGGCGCGCGCTATTGGTCGCTCGTAAGTGCACGTGCGCGAAATCATCCCCACTCCGTCGAAAAAGCGTTAAGATGTTTGCCGGAATCTGTAATGCAGAGATGGAAATCATTTTATCGTTAATTACTTTACGCCATCATTCTATCATGTAGTCACCTGCTTTCATGCTTTCGAATCTCTCACTCCATCAGTAGTGTCACCCTTTCAATCAATCAAGTTTACCCCTTCGGTTAAGTTGATTAGCCCTCTTTATCAATAGTCAAGTCAAGTCACCCTTATCATAAGTAGCTGGGTATCAGGATTGTGTGATTGTATGGAGTGACGGCAGCTGGCGAGGGGTGAAATTATGCAGAAGGTAAGCCGTGGTGGGGTGGGATTTGTAAAAGGTAAGTCGGTTTGGAATCGGTTTGTATAAAATCTTCGCCACTGTCACCCCTTTAATCAGTGAAGTCAACTAATTTTTCAGTACATTCACACCTCTCATCAGTCAAATATCAGTCTATCTATCAATTGAATTACCCCTTTACAAAATTAATGTTTTTTTACATTACAAAATAGCGCCTTAACTACATACAGCCATTGTCACTCGGGATAATGTAAGGATTCTAACGATATCCCACACATCCAAATTTGTTCAAGCATTTGAAAATTACAGTGGAAAATAACTTACTTACATACATGATCCCTGAACACAATACATTCCTTTTTTGGACAATTGTGTTAATAAGAATACAATGTTAACCGTTTGATTGAAGGTTCTGGACAACAAATGAGCGCCGACGAACAACAAAAACTTGCTCAAGAGTATCAAGATTACCAACAAAAGTTGCAACAACAAAAGGACGACTACAAGAAGGAACACCCTGATGAGGTACGTTAATAATAACGCAGTTCAAGTTTCCTGATTCTACACCGTTATTTTTAAAGTATAACTAAAAATAAAAAATAAAAAGTGTTAAGAACACGTTAATGAACAACTTTTACTATGGGGCCAATAGTCCGTAAGCCCGCGACAGTTTTGCCTACGTCATATGACATCACGATGAAATGCATGGCACACGGTCGGAAAAGTTGTGCTGAGCGAGGATCAGAAGATTATCGCAAATAAAATTGGCTGGAAGCTTCAGAAAATCCTTCACTTCTGGTTAAAAATCACTTTTGAAGGACTTCCGGCCAGTTATGGCTTGGCGGACTTATTTATTCTCAAACACACTATTATTAGACAGAGTTTACATAAGTCTGTCAGTTCTGAAATAGCCGAAAGTACTGGACAGACGGTGCCAAAGATGGTCACCGGATACCTTTTCCTACGTCATGTTACATCTTGACGAAAATTATTATAAACGTTTTGAAATAATAGTGTGTTTGAGAATAAATAAGTCTGCCAAGCCACATCTGGCCGGAAGTCCTTCAAAAGTGATTTTAAACCGAAAGTGAAGGATTTTCTCAAGCTTCCGGCCAATTTCATTTGCGATAATCTTCTGATTCTCGCTCAGCACAACTTTTCGGACCGTGTGCCATGCATTTCATGGTGATGTCTTATGACGTACGCAAAACTGTCGCGGGCTTACGGACTACAACCACGAAATCGCGAAAAAAAATAGTATAGATGTTGTACTTTTCTATGGAACAGCTGAATTTTTTTTCGCTATTTCGTGGTTGGCCCCATAGTAAAAGTTGTTCATTAACGTGGTCTGAACACGCCTTTTCATTTTTAGATATAGTTTAAAAATAACTGTTATACAACGTGTTACAAAATAACCCCTAATGCCAAATATGGTAGATAGGGACCATTAAACTGAACATTTTTTACTATGGGACCAACTCTGAAATCGCGAAAAAAATCTGCTGTTTTATACATTTTGATATTTTCGTTATTAATTTTTGTATGGTCCCATAGTAAAAGTTGTTCAGTTTGATGGTCCCTATTTACCATATTCAGCATTAGGGGTTATTTTGTAACACGTAGGAATCGAATGTAGAATCGGTTACAAAAAAAAAACTAGATTAGGTGTCTGATGTTTAGCGCAATTTTTTTAATATTTTAAGTAATTTTGTTATTAAATTTTTAGCCACTTTGCTTGGCGTTCGTGGACTATGAGAAAGCCTTTGATTCGATTGAAACCTGGGCGGTGCTGCAGTCTCTCCAAAGGTGCCAAGTGGACTATAGGTATATCGAGGTGTTGAGGTACCTATACCAAAATGCCACCATGACGATCCGAGTACAGAACCAGAACACAAATCCTATCCAACTGCAGCGTGGTGTGAGACAGGGAGACGTTATTTCTCCGAAACTGTTCACAGCTGCGTTGGAGGACATCTTTAAGCTCTTGGACTGGAAAGGACTCGGCATCAACATTAATGGCGAGTACCTAACACACCTTCGTTTTGCCGATGATATAGTCCTTATGGCTGAGACCATGGAAGACCTGAACACAATGCTCGAAGATCTCCGTAGTGCTTCCCAAAGAGTGGGTCTTAGGATGAACATGGAAAAGACGAAAATTATGTCAAATGCCCATGTTGTACCCTCTCCAGTTCATGTTGGGAACACTACACTTGAAGTTGTTGACCATTACGTATACCTAGGACAGGCAGTCCAGTTAGGTAGGTCCAACTTCGAGAAAGAGATCTCTCGCCGAATCCAACTCGGGTGGGCAGCATTCGGGAAGCTTCGAAAAATCTTCGCGTCCGACTTACCTCAGTGTCTCAAGACGAAAGTCTATGAACAGTGTGTGTTGCCAGTGATGACTTACGGCAGTGAAACGTGGCCGCTAACTATGGGTCTCATAAGGAGGCTCAAGGTCGCTCAGCGTGCAATGGAGAGAGCCATGCTCGGCGTTTCTCTACGTGATCAAATCAGAAACGAGGAGATCCGCAGGAGAACTAAAGTAACCGACATCGCTCGAAGGATTGCTCAGCTGAAGTGGCAATGGGCGGGACACATAGCGAGAAGAACCGATGGCCGTTGGGGCAGAAAGGTTCTGGAATGGCGACCGCGCACCGGACGACGCTCCGTGGGTAGGCCCCCGACAAGGTGGACCGACGATCTGGTGAAGGTCGCGGAAAGCCAGTGGATGCAGGCAGCGCAGGACCGATCGTCGTGGAGATCCTTAGGGGAGGCCTATACCCAGCAGTGGGTGTCGTGTGGCTGATATGATGATGATGATGATGTTATTAAATAAATATGTTTAATTTTGTTTTCTTTTTTTACAACAGTATAAAAAAAGGGTATTGTATATTTTCTGATTACTGGATTTACTCCAAATTTTATGTTCACTGACTTTTCTAATGCCAATTTCACACGAGGGCAAGGTTGTGGACATGTGTGACGCAATCGCGCTAATTTAAAAAAAAAACTAACCAAAACTAAATAGTTACCCATTCAGTTTCGTTTACAGAAAATTGCTTGCTTGGGTTTTGTTAAAATTGTTGTAAGCTATGCCTAGGGAGCTTAGGATCCCAATCTTGGTCAATTTAAATGAGATTTCTAAAGCTAAACCAAAGATTTTTAGCACAATATAAAAAGTGTAACAAGACCCTCAACGAAGCTGAAGTCCACGCATTCCGCCCATCATCAGGATCATTTTTGTCTGTTAGACTATACCTGGGAAACCAATAGCTACGAAGTTAATTTTTTTTAATTTTTTTTATGAAATTTTATTTTATTCGTTATTTACAAATTTTTGTCCAAAGAAACATTATATTTTTTTTAAGTATTTCTTAACAAACAATGGCTTCAAAACGTCATCACTCAATGACAATGTATCTCATGAGCACGCACATAAACGTTGCCTTTCAACTCGGCCGCACTCAGCTGTGTAGCATACACTCGCAGGCGCGGTCGGTTGCACGCGTTACATTGCGTGGTAATGTATGCAATGCTTTTATTTAACACCAATCTCTCAACCGCTCTGTCTCAACCGACACACGCCACCCCTCGCGCGCTGGCTCGACTGAGTCAGCCGCGAGCGGTACGCTAATGTAAAAGTTTAAGCGCGGAGTGAGACCCCCTGGTTTTAGGTTTTATCGTTCAGAATTAGCACGATTGGGCCCCTGGTTTTAACTCCATGTTATTTGTGTTTTTCCTGTTAACACCTAGCTATAAGCTGTGATTGAATATTAAAAAATGATAATGTTTTTGTATGGTAATGGTACCTATTTTTAAATCTTTTTGTTTACCATTTTGGAACATTATAATTTCCAATATATACTCATCGAATCGTATATTTCAATTAATTTGTTTCCTTCCTAGAAAAATAACTCAAGAATGATATTTGTCTAATGAAAATCAATTTTTAAATTTGAGATTTTTGCATTCACAATGCTATTTTTATACAATACTAAATAATATACTAGAAAAAATACGACTCGCACCAGATCAATTCTCGGACGGGAATCGAACCCGCGACCTTTGGATATCCGGTCCAATGCTCTGACCACTGAGCTACCGAGTCACTAGTGACATCGTCGAATTTTTCCTAGTGTACATTTGTCACTATGACAACGCCCAAAATTGGTCCAAACCTGCTCAAAAGACTTACCAACAAGCGAAAACCGAATCACCAACAAACATTCCTCTAGTCATCACTATATTCATCCATCTCTTTCTTTCCCCAGGTGCGCGATAAGGACGAATTCGAAGACTGGTTCGAATCCGACGGCCAACGTGAGTTCCGTCAGATCTGGCAAGGAGTTATGACGTTACAAGACACTTTGAGAGATTTGAACAAGAAAGTGGACGAGGTGAGGAATTTGAACCTTATTTCTGTAGCCATAGAGGTTTATTTTATAAGACTGATTCCGTTTGTATAATAAAAGCTAAGCTAGGTTAGTCCGCTTAGAAAGCTGAAGTATATTTTTTTATAATATTGTTGTGCAGACTGCCAACTTTGTATACTAGTAAGACAAATAACTCAGTTATACAAGTTAAGCTAAACTAATTTAGTTCAGTTCTTGTCATAAAGAAAGTCGGTGAGGTGAGAAAATTTTACTTTATTTATTTGTATGTAATTAGAGGTTAATTCAACTTGAGATTTGAAGAAGAAAGTGTGTGTAAGATTTTGTCATTTATTATTTAGTTACTTTTTAATTCACAGGTTCCAGATATTTACTATCTTTTGGTATTTAAAAAAATAAATAACAGAATTTCCATCAAAATATTTAATTAATATATCAGAAACTTTTCTGAAACATGTGTTATTAGCCCTTGGTGTTATATCTGTTATTTCCTTTGCTTAGT
Organism: Agriphila tristella; assembly: GCA_928269145.1. NCBI lineage: Eukaryota > Metazoa > Arthropoda > Insecta > Lepidoptera > Crambidae > Agriphila > Agriphila tristella. The sequence goes on from OV743451.1 coordinate 5,384,542, forward strand.
TTTCGACTAATTATAGTAAATTATCGATATTTTCATTAATAGCAAAGAGTTAGGACTATTTTACACTAATACTAATAACGTGGAGCTCGATGGCGTAGTGGTATAGCTCCTGACTTTTCGATTTTGCGGAGGTTACACAATTTCACATGTATTCATGATGCATAAAGCTAAAGCGGGACATTTTGTGGGACAGACAGTCTGAAAAGTTCGCCCAAAGCGGGACGTATGGTCACGTTGGTTATGGCCCATCCTCCTTATCCCCCATAAGGAAGGCCTGTGCCCCAGCAGTTGGGACAATAAAAATGCCTGATGTCGCAGGGTTAAAGGGGCCATAATAAAAAAACATGGTTTGCACGGGCCATATTTTTATATAGAAAACGTAAAGTTGTAGCCACAAAAAACATACGACAAACTAAAGAGCTGATTATCTAGTAGCGACAAGTATTAAATTGCGTATAAACCTCACAGATGATTGTAAAAAAAACAGAATATCATCAAAAACGCTTGTTGCGGGCCATATTTTAGCGTAAATAATAGCGGAAATGTTTTGATTTCTACATCAAAATACACTTTAACGTACTGTGCAGTTGCTCCAACAACTTTTTTTCAAGAAAGATAATTGGTAATGATGAAAAAACAACGAACAACATCTAAAAAGTGCAGAAGTGACGTTATTTTCCATACTCTTTACACGTAAAGAAAAAGACAGAGACAAATGATGCCGCATAACGGAGCCATAAGTTTAATGATAATTTTCTCTCTTAGGTGATAGGCAAACAGACCAACTCACTGACTCTATTAAGTGCCGTGTACAGCCACACGCAGGGACAGCCCGCGCAGCCCGCGCAACCCGGACTGCCGCCCCCGCAGGTAAATATTATAATTATTTATTGTGTGTTATAATACGCTTATTTACTATACATACACCGTTATTTTTTAAGTATATCTAAAAATGAAGTGGGAATTTCAGACCACGTGAATTGACCAAGTGAGCGCTCTCACGAGCGGTCCGAATCAATAGTATCGAGCGTGCTGACAGCGTGTTAATGATTTGGACCGGTGTACAATGACCTCACACGCTGTGAGCACTGTTGGCGTGAAACGGAACGCGGCCCGAGTGACACTGGCTATCCTTTTTTAGAAAAAAGTCAATATGGCGACTGTACGATGCCATTTTCAAATGTAAAAAAAAATGTTTTTCTTCAATTATTACAATATGGGCATCAAATGAAAGGCCTTAATGAACACATTTCAAAACTATATAATTCGTTACTAAAATATGTGAAATAACAATCAAAAACAAACTAAAAAGTTAAATAACAAGTGTCATTGCATTCGGGGGACCATTTTGTGAAACAATGTTTTATCAAAGAGGTCCCCCGACTGCAATGACACTTGTTGTTTAACTTTTTAGTTCGTTTTTGGCAGGGCAATCGTGTTTTAAATATTTTTTTAATTTATTTACTTTTTCTCTTTCTCTCGTAAAGATGCCGTCACTACCGATAGGTAGACACGACTGGGACGCTCTAGTCAGCAACAACCAACTGATGATCAACACGATAGCTGAGCTCAAGTAAGTTCACAGAAATATCCACCGTATTTTTTTAAGTGTAAGTGCTATTTTTGACTAACACGATATGTCAAACATTGAAATTCACTAAAACTATGTAAACGCTTTTCAGTCCATTAATCCAACGTATTACGAGTATTATAATGACTTACAATTAAGGATCGGTCATGGGATGGGTGACCAAAAATTTATTATCTCGAGCTCCTCCGTGCTTCGGAAGGCACGTTTAACCGTTGTTAAAGTCTTGAAACTATATATATATACAACAAACAGGAAAAATGCCATAAATTAGCACTAATATGCACTTAGCACTAGCATTAATATGCACTGAAAAAACAGTCAGCAATGAAAATCACTTAACACTTTAGAACTTTGTCATAGCAAATGTTTTGATTAAAGCTTTAAACTGTGAGACATTCGTCAAAAAAGTTGCAAGCAATGACAAAGTTGCTTTTGTTGCTGACTGTACCATTTAACGCTTTTAAGCTATTTATCAGCAAGATCTTAAACAAGACTTAAAAATAAATTTCGCAAATGTTGTATATGAAACTCACCTCTATTACTTTCCACAGAGGGTTCATAATCGAAGTGTCCCGTAAAGCGGACGGACTAATAGCAGCCGGCGGGGGGACAGGGGGTGCGGTTAACCCACAATTCATGGGGGAGATGCGGGATTCTATCAACCATGTCAAACAAGCCATCGCGGGTGTCGCGCAGAGGTGAGATTTTTTTATTATATAAATTCTTGTATTTGATTCTTCCAAGACAGGTTTCTAAGGTACCTATACTCCAGCCATATTACGAAGAATGGTTTTACAAATGGCGTAAGAAACAAGCGTAGAAAATACTTTTGGTGGTGAATTTCCGACAACGTGAAGCTCTAGTATAAACTAATAGATACTAACTAAAAATAATATAAATTCTGGAATAATATCTACGTCTACGCTACGATTCGTGTGTAGAACTTTGCTCGTCTCGTACTCGTTACGTCTTGACGATACGCTTACGAAACGACTACGCTTACGAGCTATGTGCGGAGGGCCTAAGTATGTATGTAAATGTAATATTCCTTATAGAATGACCGCGGCCCCGCAGCTCGCGGCCCCCTCGCAGCTCAACTGCCCCACAGTATCGTGCGTGTCCTTCACGGGCCTACTAATGGTGGTCGCCACGCAGCTTACTCTCATGTTCCTCTACTCTATGTATAAGTGAGTATATCATTATTATCATCATCATCATTATCATCACATCATTATCATCATAATCGTAATGACATAAATAATGGCATTCGCAAATTTAAAAGAGCGCTCATATAGAATAGCACATTATGCATTTTGTATTTTAATTTATAGTTCTCAATGTTTCGATTGTTTTCAGGCCAAGGTTTTAATTTTTAGTATTTTTTTTTATTTTAAACTAGCGGCCGCCCGCGGTTTCACCCGCGTGGTTCCCGTTCCCGTGAGAATATCGTGATAAAAAGTATCCTATGTTTTAATCTAGGCTATCTACTATCTGTGTGCCAAATTTCAACCAAATCCGTTCAGTAGTTTTTGCGTAAATGAGGAACAAAAAACATCCAAACCCACAAACTTTTATATTTATAATATTAGTAGGACAAGGTCTCATGTTTCTCTACTCTATGTACAACTGAGTGTACCATTATCATCATCATCATTATCATCACATCATTATCATCATCATTATCATCATCATCATTATCATCATAATCGTAATGACATAAATAATGGCATTCGCAAATTTAAAAGAGCGCTCATATAGGATAGCGCATTATGCATTTTGTGTTTTAATTTATAGTTCTCAATGTTTCGATTGTTTTCAGGCCAAGGTTTTAATTTTTAGTATTTTTTTTATTTTAAACTAGCGGCCGCCCGCGGTTTCACCCGCATGGTTCCCGTTCCCGTGAGAATATCGTGATAAAAAGTATCCTATGTTTTAATCTAGGCTATCTTCTATCTGTGTGCCAAATTTCAACCAAATTCGTTCAGTAGTTTTTGCGTAATTGAGGAACAAACATCCAAACCCACAAACTTTCATATTTATAATATTGGTAGGACAAGGTCTCATGTTCCAAACTCTCATGTTCCTCTACTCTATGTACAAGTGAGTGTACCATTATCATCATCATCATTATCATCACATCATTATCATCATCATAATTAATCATCATCATCGTCATAATCATAATGGCATAAGTAATGGCATTCGCAAATATAAAAGAGCGCTCATAAGGCATATTTGCATTATGTATTTTAATTTACAGTTCTCAATTTTTCGATTGTTTTCAGGCCAAGGTTTTAATTTTTAGTATTTTTTTTATATTAAACAAGGTGTTCACCTTTAAAATTGCAATAGCGTTAAGTTGAAATCTCTTATGGCCATTTCTCAATTCAGTGATCCATTTTCTCAATTCGATGCTTTTTCTCAATTCGATGCTTTTTCTCAATTAGATGCTTAACTTTTCTCACAAACCACTTCACAATATCTGGTCCCATTGTAATTTTTAAATTCAGGATGAAATAAACTTCAATCTTTGTTATTAAACTATACTTATAAAAACCAAAATTAATTGAGATAAGTATTCTACAAATCACGAGAGATTCTAAATTGACACGACCATTGTTCGAACCTGGGACCTCAAATATGAACACCAGCGTACAAGCACAGAATAGATAATAGTACTAACGTACAAAAGACCACTCGGGCTTCTCTCTCTTCTCTTTCTGTCGCGTAACTCTGTTTCAACCGACAAACGACACCCCTCGTGCGCTGGCCCGACTGAGTCAGCCGCGAGCAGTAGTTATAGCCCGGAGTGAGACCCCCCTGGCACAAGCCATTTGATCATTGAGCTTGTAAAATCTAAAGCTATTTGCCTGGTAACACAATTATAATTTTGATTAAATAATTTGGGTACACTTTTGTATATGTACTTACAAATTATTTTGAGTAGTGATGGGACTCGAATCACAATTGATTCGAATCACGTCAATCCAAGCTCGATTCGAATGAGTATTTATGCTGATTCGAATCATCACCTGGTTTGAATTGATTGGCTGATTTGAATCATCACCTGATTCCAATAGGTTGCCTGATTCGAATCACCGTTGGAATTCGAATCAGTTTTTTTTATTCGAATCTTTGATGGCGTAACAATTTATTATTAGTATTGAGTATTGAGTGTTTTATATACCGTTATTGAGTATATTGCTTGTCTGTCATGTCTCTATAATTTTGATTAATTACCTACCTCTACCTATCTATTAATAAATCTAAGCTATTTCATTTTTGTTTCAATTGATTCGAATCATCACACTGATTCGAATCATTTGAATTGTCACCTGGGGCCCTATTTTTGGAATCGCTCGGCTGGCGTCGAGCGCTCGTTTCTACTGATTTTCGTTCGACATTTGACTCAAATGTATGGAGATGTCGAACGAAAATCAGTAGAAACGAGCGCTCGACGCCAGCCGAGCGATTCAAAAATAGGGCCCCTGATTCGAATTTGAATCATCACCTGATTCGAATTGGTTAGCAGATTAGAATCATCGCATCGATTCGAATCATCGTCAAATTCGAATCGACGATTCGAAGCACTTACGGGTGATTCGAATCAATTCGAATACATTTTTTTTATTCGAGTCCCATCACTAATTTTGAGAATGATAAGGAAAAATAATTGTTAAAATTCGTTTAATTTATTTCTTTCTATTTTCAGAGAAAGGAAAGAAGCGCAGGCAAAGAAATTCTTCTGAGGCGAAAACCTGTAATTCCCACATTGCCCCTGGGCTCAAACTCACACAAGACTATCTGCCTCTCTTTCTCTCTCTCTCTCTTTACACAAGACTACCTCCCTCATTCATAAAAAAAAAACAAATGTTTAGTAAAGAGTGTGTTTTGTCTTTTACTATCAAACTCAATTCATAATTTGAAAGAAAGTGACGGACAGAACACACTGATTAGCTAAATAGTATTTGTAACACGTTTATAATTTTTATGAATAAAACTAGGGTTTCCTAGGATGACGGTGCCGTCATGTTACGGCCGTAATATAGCGGTGAACGTTGTCTATGTAAACAATACGGCGACACCGTAACGTCAGAAACCGCGCTGAATTGTTTACAAAGACAACGTTCACCGCTATATTACGGCCGTAATATGACGGCACCGTCATCCTAGGAAACCCTAACTTAAAACAGCATATCTTTAACTTCAGACTATATCAAACATAAACATATTTAAAAAACTTACGACTAGAAGACAAAATAAAAAAATAACTATTTTTCTTATTTTTTCATAATAAAAAAAACTATTTTTCTTATTTTGTATTCGAAGATTGTTTAACAAATGTAAGCATAAACAGACACAAGTACCTAACATGTCCCTACTGAAAATACGGTACAGTAGATACAAAACAGACCTTTCAGTCCACAATGTCAAATTCCCAAAATTCAAGCGGTTTCAAAATGTCAAGTTCACAAAACTTCAGATTCCCAAAATGTCAAGTTCCCGAAATGTCAAGTTTCCTTAATGTCAAGTTCCCGAAATGTCAAGTTCCCAAAATGTCAAATTCCCGAAATGTCAAGTTCCCTGTTAAAATCATCCATACTATAATATTAATCTAATCTACCAATAGGGTATTTCACTGTTGTTGAAATGTTGATATTTAATTATGACATTCAGAAATATATGAGTTACTTATTTGTGACTCTTGCTATCCCTTTCTAAAACGAAATTTTCTATGGCGAGACTATGGCGCTACTAGCATGTGACGTCACTGGCTGGTAGCGCTCTCCTTGTCTAATTGGAAAGTTTGATGCTCTATATCGCTGAAAATATGCAAGATATTTAAAAATAAATAAGTACTTATGTTGTGTTGCTAATATTTCAGTAAACATTTATAGTCAATAAAAAAATCAGTCAAATACCAAAAGTCAATAAAAAAATCAGTCATCTCCCCATAACAGGGAACTTGACATTTTGGGAATTTGACATTTCGGGAACTTGACATTTCGGGAACTTGACATTTTGGGAATCTGACGTTTTGGGAACTTGACATTTTGAAACCGCTTGACATTTTGGGAATTTGACATTGTGGACTGAAAGGAAAATAACAACCTATATTTTAGTACCACGCGATTTGCGCAGTAGCAGTTTTAAGTACAAAAATGTTTAGTACGCAAGCGTTGTTTATGGTTAGGTTCAATATATCGGGTAATTTTGAACTTACCATCCAAATTTTGAGGATGTGTTTAGTCCATGAAACTGAACAACTTTCTCTAAGGAACACATGGCCAAATATGTAAAAAAAATGACTATCAATACAAATCAAAGAGATCACGTGATCAATTTAGTATGGGATGACCAAAGTTTTGTGGCGAAATTCGACACATGTTTCTTAGAGAAAATTGTTTAGTTTCATGGACTGGACACATCCTTGAAATTTGGATGGTATGTTCAAAATGACCCGGTATATGACGCGAACTCGTCGAGACAAAGGAGTTCCCTTACTAAAAGATAATTTTGTTATACTTAACTATACAATCGCTTTTTGTAAGAAGGACTATCTGTAAAAAGTATTATTTATTAGTTTTCTTAATCTCGATATATATCGGGCAGTGTGGGACAAGAAATTAGTAGGAATTAATATTTTTTTTACCAACTTAATGTATAAAATAAGGAGATAATTATAAAAAATACTGTACATAAAAGAAAATATTTATTTTTATTTTTCGTTTTAATATGTGCGAGTTTCTCAATTTGTCTATGGAAGCCGAATTTATTTTATTATTATTTTTGTTGAATTGTGAGTGATTTCTTGTAAAAAATATGGTTGTAAGTAATGCTTTTTCCTACTGTTAATAACTTAGATAATTATCTTATACTATTTCTTTGCATTTATATTCTCTGTCCTTAATTTTTTTTATTGTTTTCTAATGACAAAAAAAGAACTTAAAACGAATTAAAATACTTCCATGTTGTTTGTATAATTTTACACTGGCAACATTCATTCCGTGTTGTGGTAACTCTGTCAGTGAAATATGGACCAAAGTTGGTATCCATTTTCCATATCTTTTTTAATAAAATAAGAATAATAATTAAAAGTGACATTGTTTATTGTTCAACAATAAAAATGTGCCAACGAATCATAGTTTTATTTCAGATATTGATTCTTGACCTTATTGATATTAAGTATAACATGATAGATCTTATTAAATTCTGTATGTTCAACCGAACGCCAAAACGGAGGACAAGCGATTCCATCTGACTAGATCAGCCATGTCAAACTCAAAATTATTGGTGACCTAAGAAAATTGCATGGGTAAAGTGCTACTTTTTCAACTGAAATATTATTGAGACACGCTTGCGGGCCGCATCAGAAGGATGATTTTAAAATTGGACCGGCAGGCCTTCCGCCTAACTCAAAAAGCTTTCAAATTGCTAAAGTTTATGATGTCATGCACTATCCGTCCTTGTCATTGTGTTATGATATGACAAGGACGGACAGTGCATAGCTATACGTGCCGGACTACAGCTGGGCCACAAAAAAAAAGTTGGAAATCTTACTTTTTGACTATGCCATGATGAAGTCGATAATTTGTCGGAATTTGTCGCCAAAAACCAGATTTTGTCGGTCTTCCGTTTAGGAGATACGTGTGGCTCAGCTGTATAGACGTCTCTACAGCTGGGCCACACAGATCTCGAAAACGGAAGGTCGTAGCGAAAATCTGATTACTCGTATGTGTAGCCGGTATTTTGTCGGAATTTGTCGCCAAAAACCAGAGTTTGTCGGTCTTCCGTTTACGAGATACGTGTGGCTCAGCTGTAGAGACGTCTCTACAGCTGGGCCACACAGATCTCGAAAACGGAAGGTCGTAGCGAAAATCTGATTACTTGTATGTGTAGCCGGTATTTTGTCGGATTTTGTCACCAAGAACCAGATGTTGTCGGTCTTCCGTTTAGGAGATACGTGTGGCTCAGCTGTAGAGACGTCTCTACAGCTGGGCCACACAGATCTCGAAAACGGAAGGTCGTAGCGAAAATCTGATTACTCGTATGTGGAGCCGGTATTTTTTTTTTCTTTTTATTTTGGTACGAAACAGTCACTACAATAATTACATGATATTTTAAAACTAAATTTTTAGACAATGAGTACCGAAAATTACTAAGATAACATTACATTAATGAAGCTTAAAATAAAAGGTGGGAATGCAAGTAAAAATTATAAACAATACTAGTGGTACGGTATCGTAAACAATAGGTACATGATTGGTTACAGTTACACTACAAACCATCAAACTTAAAGCAAATAATTATAATAGTTAATTAAAAACAGAAGTTCAAAATTAGATTTGGGTAAAAAAAACAATCATAATCTAGAAAACTGATGTGCCGCTGACTGACAGTATAATTATGTAGTAGAATGAGTAAAAGCTAATATTAACATATTTTTTAAATAAATAAGACAACCCCTCAGGCGCATAATTCTTTCAACAATGTACGTTTTAAACTCTTCAATGAGACACCAAATAAATCTATATGATTAAATTCCTTATTGTATAATGTCAGTGAACGATAGATAAAACAATTTCGCGTATAGTTTTTGTGAAGAGCTGGCGGCACGAAACATTTTAGTTTTCGGTTGGACCTTGTAGGTAGCCTTGCTTTACTTATAAAATTAATTTTGGATAACAATATAGGACTATCTATCAGGCCATTTACAATCTTGTGTAAAAACGAAATGTCAAATTGTTTACGCCTATCATATAAACTTAAAAGATTTTCGTTAATAAGAGTCGTGCTATATGATTCCTGGGAATCACGTCGATAATTTAATAACTTTATAAATTTTATTTGGACTTTTTCAATTCTGTCTATATGTTTTTTATAAGAGGGTTTCCAAATTATGCTTGCGAACTATTTCTATTTTCTACATCTATTTTGTCGGAATTTGTCGCCAAAAACCAGAGTTTGTCGGTCTTCCGTTTAGGAGATACGTGTGGCCCAGCTGTAGAGACGTCTCTACGGCTGGGCCACACAGATCTAGAAAACGGAAGGTCGTAGCGAAAATCTGATTACTCGTGGGCGTAGCCGGTATTTTGTCGGAGTTTGTCACCAAGAACCAGATTTTGTCGGTCTTGCGTTTAGGAGATACGTGAGGATACGCTGTGGAGACCTTTCTACCTGGATCTTGAGAAAGAAAGGTCGTAGCGAAAATCTGATAACTCGAGTGTGTAGCCGTTAGTTTGTCGGAGTTTGTCACCAAGAATCAGAGTTTGTCGATCTTGCGTTTAGAAGATATGTGAGGATATGCTGTAGAGACCTTTCTACCTGGATCTCGAGAACGAAAGGTCGTAGCGAAAATCTGATAACTCCTATGTGTAGTCGGTAGTTCGAGCGAGTTTGTCGCCAAATACCAGAGCTTGATCGCCTTACATTTACGAGATAAATGTGATTTGAATGTACCTTCGCGAATGTACATTCGCGTACAACTGTGTTTGAAATAATTATACTACTTTAATGAATGCATGCATGCATGCTATCTAAGCTTCATGATGTTTTATTTCTAACAATATGCGGCCGCCCTGAATTAGCTTTAACGGTCACCCATCCGACACCTGACCGGACCGAGTGTTGCTTATAAAACGTTACCAGCAACTAGGGACCGACCGAACCCACTTTTCACCGAGAATCGAGACCGAGATCAAAAAATAGTCTCGGCCGAGACCGAGTTTTTTTTTAATTTAAGTTACTATAAAATGGCAAAAAAAAAGCAAATCGATGTACTATGGGCAACAGCGTCGCCAGTTTGCAACAAAATTCGCGTGCGCGTGTATCGCCCTTGCACGAACTAAACGTATTATTATATTATTACAAAATTGCTTTCTTGTGGTTTGACATTAGGATATTAAATATATTTTAAGGTGTATTTTACAAAAAATAAATTAACCACATCGGATCTGCAGGAGCCTAAACTTGGTATATTTTGAAAATGTGTTTTGATTTAATTTAAAACAAGACAGTGGCTGAAATGTATTAATTTAATATATTTTAAGAACCTGCTTAGCAATACATGATAGGATTTAGAACAAAATTTTTTTTTCCCCATACAAAAAGATTACCCATAACTCCTCTCCTAAGGGAAGAATTTTTAAGAACTGCGGGTCCAAAATATTGTTTTGACTTCAAGTATACTTGTGCCAAACGGCTATGCTGTAGATGGGTTTGAGGTTTTCCATTGATTTTGAGCTCGTACGCCAACCACACCACTATATTAATATAACATTCACATTCATAAATGGTAAAACTAAACTAGGTACCTACCTACTACAAGTCATCAAAAAAATACCAAAAGACTGAAATCAACAATTTTGATTTGATTAATCACAGTGAAGGATGCGTCAGCGTATGCCCTGTGGCATGCGTAACAGCGTTAGTTCCAATTACGCATGCCTCAGCGAAGAAGAAAGTGCAAGACAAAAGCGCACGAGTGTAATCTCAGGCCTACGTAATAGTCATAGGTCTTATGATTAAAAAGCTGCAAATCATAAAGAAAGCATGCCGCTTTGCACAGTGATAGAGGGGGCAAATACAAGTATTTTTGCCCGCACCAGCAAAAGTTTCACCCCTTAGGATAATGAGATGGCGCCACTTCAAAAAAAAATTTCAGAAATATCTAAAAGCCCAACGGGTGCACCGATTTCTATGATTGAGGTGTCAAATGATTTATCTTTTTATGTTTTATTATAAAAAAATATAAAACGTAACATTTTTACAGAAAACAGACAAAAAAATTAAAATATGTGAAAAAATTTATATTAGAGGGAAATTATTGTTTTTATTCAATAAAGATAAATATTTCATGTTTATTATGTTTTTTTTATTATAAATCAATTCATTCTAAATCCAAATACGAAAACCGCATCGAAATTAGTCAAGTAGTTTTGGAGTTATATGCCGATTACTTTTATTTGATTTTATGTAAATTTTATATTTTGAAATAAAAGATCAATTATTATTATAAAATATAAATTATTAATTCTAGAAATAACCTATTCTTTTTCTTCCGCTTCAAAGACATCGATCGAACTGAAAAAGAAAAAAAATCAAGATGAATGTCGCAATTAATAATTTATAACATAACAAAATATTGCTATAAATGCAATTCTTTCTTACTTTTGTTTCATTCCTACAGCTGCCTTTGCAGAATTGCACGGAAAAGTATGTACAAGGCAGACGGACTCGTCGGCAACCACAATGCATTGAGTTGCAGCCTGATTACAAGAACATTGGTCTAGTAATTTTAATTGAGACCAAGGTAGATGGACCCTAAAATGGTCAGACGTGACTGCAAACGTCTGACCATTTTAGGGTCCATCTACCTTGGGAAGATTTCTTCCATTAATAAAAAGATGGGCATGGGACTGGCACATCTAAATTCAAAACATTTCCCCATATATATAGCCCGCTTAAGCTGCACTCAGTGCATGTCGTCAAAGAGCAGCTGATGTAGGCGGAAGTCATAACATTTGCATGTGAATCTGGGGCCTTACTATGAGCTCTTATAGCAGGACTTATACTGAATGGCATTACTTTTTCGTACCATGACCTCGAATTAGCAGGCCTGCGGAGGGCCTGCTTTAATACACGCTCTTAAACCGTTCACCATTTTTTATGTATGGACGAAGCGTACCACGACGCACGGTTTGATAGTTTGGGAGCTGTTTTATAGCGTCTGTAATGTCAAATAAAGCAATTCATAAAAAGTTCCTACGTGATCAGCTTTTTCAAAATTGTTTAGTGTATTTAGATAAGTTTGGTGTGAGAATTTTAAGATTTGTGAATTTCTTTTAATGTTTATTATTTAACAGTGAATTATGTAACTTGATAAAGGCAACGCGATGACTTCCTTGTTGTTGAATATCACTTTGTTCTGTGATATCACTAAAATAAAAAGAAATGATGAGAGATGAGACCCCATAAATAAGTATCTAAATTGCATTATATTTTATGTTATTATGAATAATAATAATCAAATAAAAAAGAAAATGATTTATTTTATATCGATGTAATTAACAAACTAATGGTGTGAAATGAAAATTGAAAAATGAAAATGAAATATTGAAAATAAAAAAACTGAAATAATATAACTTTAATTTGTTTTATTGACTTGCGACATTTTATTAGAGCACGCACCTAGTAAATCGCACTTAAAAATAAATATGAAGTTGTGATACTTTATTTGCAATGTTCTCATTAAAAAAAACTGATAAGTGACCGTTATTTTATTTTTCATCAATTTAGAACGTCGCGGCAGACAGAGATATACTATCCTCACAAATTGGTAATTCGCAAGAACCTTGTCACATTAACATCCACATCGACGTGATCCTCAACTAAAAATGCCATGAAATAAGAAAATTCTTAATAGGTAATCTTATATAATTATTATTTATTAAATTATTATTTTCAGTAAGATAGGGTCTAGGTATATCAAAAATTTACAAATTGTTTTCCGTTTTTGAGGTTAAAAACATGGCTGCCAGGTGCATTACCAATTGGCGGGGATAATAAGCGATAAATTGGGTGCATTCTGCCAAACAAATCTCTGAGTCATCAAACGCCATAAAGTACATTTTAACCATGAAAAGTAAATGAATATTCTAAACAAATTACTTTCCATAGTTAACAAATTTATGGCGATCAATGACTCAGAGATTTGTCTTACAGAATGCACCCATCGATTTGTATAGGCTAGCTCGTTTTCGCATCGTCTACAAAGCATTAGTGATCTGTGACAAAGCATACCAGAGACAAACTAACCGTTCACCTTGAGTCAAAACAATCTTTAAGCCGTTCACCTAAAAGACGGTCATGGTACCGATTTAAGCAATTTTGTTTAGGGCCTGCTTCTGAACTGAACGGCTTAAGGATGGTTTCTTATTTGCTGATGGTAAGCCCCCTGAAATCAAAGTTTACATTACGTGAAACAAACTTAAGCAAACATTTACGCATAAATACGCGCCTTATACAGTAATGAAAATTACCAACCATTCCAAAACGCCAATTTTGTTTTCTCAGAGGGTCTCAAGGGATCTGCGATATGCTTGCAAAAGCAGTAGTTACTTCAGGATGAGACATCCAAGTTCAAACATGTTTTTTCCTTTTTTAAATTGAAGTAAGACTTGGTATCAAACCCTGTAAATGCATGAAAGCCTCGAAGCGCAGCCGCAGTGGACATATCAGGATCCAAACAATGGCAATGTTCTGCACTGTCATATGTTATGATTCGCAAACAGACCATGTAACAACTAAAGGGGTTCGCAAGGCGTTGTTTGCCTCAAAAAAATCGGCTAGTGACAAGCTTACTTCAGATACCCTTGAGAACAAGATGCACTGCGTGCAGCTACCAGTTACCTAGCAGGCCATATATGGCGACATGTATTGAATCTTTTTGGTATTGATTAGTTACTTCACGGTGAGACATACAATCTTCAACATGTGTTTTCCCTTTTAAAATTAAAGTAAGACTTGGTATCACACCCTGTAGGCATGAAAGCCTCAAAGCGCAGCCGCAGTGGACATATGACCCAAACAATAGCAATGTTCTGCACTGCCATATGTTATAATTCGCAAACAGACCATATGACAGCTAATTGGGTTCGCAAGGACTTGTTTGCCTCAAAAAATAGGGTTAGTGACAAGCCTTCTTCAGATACCCTTGAGAACAAGATGCACTGCGTGCAGCTACCAATTACCAAACGGGCCATACATGGTGAAATGTTTTGAATTTAGATGTGCCAGTCTCATCTCATGCCCATCTTTTTGGGATGGAAGAAATCCTCCCAAGGCAGATGGACACCAAAATGATCAGACGTGAAGGCGATTTGGTCACAATTAAATTACCGTAGACCAATCTATCTATCTATTTATAGCGGCCCTTCGTTCGTCCATCTTAGGGCATGGGCCTCCTCTAAAACTTCCACGATCTTCGGTCTGGAGCCAGTTGCTACCTGCTTGACTCCATAGGTCGTTGACCTATCTTTCAAGTGGACGACCTCTGCCTTGCTTAGTTTCTCTTGGCTTACATTCCAGTACCTTACTGGTTCACCTGTCGGTGTTTGTGGCGGTCTGCCTTGTACTCCTCAGTGCAAATTCTACAAAGGCAGGTGTAGGAATGAAACGTAACTTATAAATGCAATATTTAATGATGTTATAAATAATAATAATAATAAATGCAACATTCATCGTGATTGATTTTTCTTTCTTTTAGATCGCTCAATGTCTTTGGAGCTGAAGAAAATAGGGTTTTTCTAGAATGAAAAATTAATACCTATTTTATAAAAATAAAGAACCTTAATTAAAAAAATATAAAATTTACATAATATTACCCAAAGTCTATAGGTAATGGTAGTCATTTGAGCTTCACAGCATTAGGCGTTTCAAATTAAAACTACCAAACAATCAACAAATAAAAGTAATCGGCATATAACTCCAAAACTACTTGACTAATTTCGATTCGGTTTTCGTATTTGGATTTAGAATTAATTGATTTATAATAAAAAACATAATAAACGTGAAATATTTATCTTTATTGAATAAAAACAATAATTTACCTCTAATATAAAAAATATCACATATTTTAATTTTTTTGTCTGTTTTCTGTAAAAATGTTACGTTTTATATTTTTTTTATAGTAAAACATAAAAATACAAATCATTTGACACCTCAATCATAGAAATCGGTGCACACGTTGGGCTTGTAGATATTTCTGAAAAAAAAAATTTGAAGTGGCGCCATCTCTTATCCTAAGGGGTGAAACTTTTGCTGGTGCGGGCAAAAATACTTATATTTGCCCCCTCTATCACTGTGCAAAGCGGCATGCTTTCTTTATGATTTGCAGCTTTTCGTCAAAGTGTCCATAAGACCTATGACTATAAGTAGGTAGGTACTAATAGGCCGAGATTCTCGGCCATTTTGGCCGAGACCAAGACATAATTTTTGGCCGAGACTGGCCGAGACCGAGATCTCGGTCGGTCCTTACCAGCAACGCGTGGTTGTTGCATATGTCGTAGGATAATTGTAAAAATAGGATTTTTATAAAAATCCTAGTATGATTGTAAAATACCGGATAATTAGAATCTAAGACAGATTTTGCAATCGTCCGAGTGATGTTTAGGATTTTTACAAAAATCCAGCGTATCTTAGGTAAATCGTCAATGATCATCACTTTGCGCACGCTGATTGGCTGACGTAAACGTTATGGGCTGACGGATGCTCTGATTGGCTAACGGCAACATTCATTGCGTCCATTGTTATTATTGTGATTATTGTCAAATATTTTTCCAGTTTTTTGTACAAATTTTACGTTTTTTATCAAAAAAAAACTGAGTGCTCAAATCAATCAAGAGACATTAATGTACAATGAGTGAAGTAAGGATATTATACAAATGCTGGGGCTCGATCAGTGCAGACAATTTGGCGGTTAAGTATAACCGAAAAATAACTTTACTACACAGAGCTAAATAAAACCTCAATATTACAATAAAGCTCAGCTCAGCGTAAAGTCAAGTCTAATCTCGCCGTTACCTACCTACCTATATGCCAACGTGGTGCCAACAGTTAAGCAGGTCCCTTCAGACTGTGGGTTCCACTACATGGTTCCATCAGTGGGACCAAAAGGATTTCCAAGTCCTCGTGTTCCCACTGCTAAATATCGGTGGGCCCCCCCCTATATTTAGCAGTTATTTGACTCACTGATGGAACCATGTAGTGGAACCTACAGTCCAAAGGGTTAGTAGGTAAGTACTTAGTAGTGACAGTTCACTTTAGTAAAGTTAATCACAAGAAAAGTTTAAAAACCATTCATCAAAAAAGTATTAACTATTCATTAAATTTATATTTTATAAATAAATTGCACATCAATCATACCATACTTTACGTTGTTTTCACTTGTTTTATTTTATTGACCATTTTCCTAAAGGTACATCGATAAATAGCCAAATAAAACCTCATGAAACTCACTTAGCATGTCGTACTCATTAAATTACTACTTACATTTATAGGACAGATGTACGCGACTGTACGATACACCACGTATATAGAGTAGGAGACCAGTACCAAACGTTGTCGATACAATAAACGTTGAATACATCAATTACTATTCGAAAAATTAATTGAAATCTTTCATATTTCCTCACTAAATTCTTTTAATCATATAAATTTTGGATTTAATATTAACTATGTACATAAAATAATACAAAACAACTATACTGCTTACGCATTTTGGATTAGGATCTAAGACTATAATCATAAAAAAACAAACCCCTTATTTCTCTGGAAAGGGGTGTCGACCAAGTCTGTAACTTAAGGACAAACTCGGGAAAACTACCGGCTACAAATACGAGTCATCAGATTTTCGCTACGACCTTTCGTTCTCGAGATCCAGGTAGAAAGGTCTCTACAGCATATCCTCACATATCTTCTAAACGCAAGATCGACAAACTCTGATTCTTGGTGACAAACTCCGACACACTAACGGCTACACATTCGAGTTATCAGATTTTCGCTACGACCTTCCTTTCTCAAGATCCAGGTAGAAAGGTCTCCACAGCGTATCCTCACGTATCTCCTAAACGCAAGACCGACAAAATCTGGTTCTTGGTGACAAACTCCGACAAAATACCGGCTACACCCACGAGTAATCAGATTTTCGCTACGACCTTCCGTTTTCGAGATCTGTGTGGCCCAGCCGTAGAGACGTCTCTACAGCTGGGCCACACGTATCTCCTAAACGGAAGACCGACAAACTCTGGTTTTTGGCGACAAATTCCGACAAAATACCGGCTACACATACGAGTAATCAGATTTTCGCTACGACCTTCCGTTTTCGAGATCTGTGTGGCCCAGCTGTAGAGACGTCTCTACAGCTGAGCCACACGTATCTCCTAAACGGAAGACCGACAACATCTGGTTCTTGGTGACAAAATCCGACAAAATACCGGCTACACATACAAGTAATCAGATTTTCGCTACGACCTTCCGTTTTCGAGATCTGTGTGGCCCAGCTGTAGAGACGTCTCTACAGCTGAGCCACATGTATCTCGTAAACGGAAGACCGACAAACTCTGGCTTTTGGCGACAAATTCCGACAAAATACCGGCTACACATACGAGTAATCAGATTTTCGCTACGACCTTCCGTTTTCGAGATCTGTGTGGCCCAGCTGTAGAGACGTCTCTACAGCTGAGCCACACGTATCTCCTAAACGGAAGACCGACAAAATCTGGTTTTTGGCGACAAATTCCGACAAATTATCAACTTCATCATGGCATAGTCAAAAAGTAAGATTTCCAACTTTTTTTTTTGTGGCCCAGCTGTAGTCCGGCACGTCATAGCTATACCTATAGCTTTGAGTTAAGCCTCGATTACATATGCCGATTTTAGGAACCAATTTCGGGTTGCCACCCGTACTTGACAATAAAATATTGTAGAATAAGTTCGAATTGAATTTACAATATAACGGAAAAGTAAACATTGTTTAAGATTGGAGATGAGAATTGAAAATAAAAAATCATAAAAAATGTTGACTTTTCTGTTATTTGTGCAAATTCACTGTTAAAATTTAACTTATACGGGTGGCAACTCTAAATTGGTTTGCTAAATCGGGATATGTAATCGCGTCTTTAGGCGGTAGGGCCCCGGGCCGCAGTCAAACGTGTAAAGGTGGTAAAGGGCCGCATGGTTGACATGCCTGGGGCCTTACTATGAGCTCTTATAAAAGGATTTATATTGAACAGATTAAACAGCTTCGGTTAAAAGTCACGCGTTGAATGAAAAAAATTAATACACGTGATTAATGGACGAACCCTTTGCTGATGGTAAGCCCCCTGGACTAGATTGGCAGATGCAGTTCTAAAACAATGTTGAACCTGAAATTACTGACTGGGAGGCGACTGAAAAGCACGACGGCACATCCAGACTTTGAACATATAAGTGTTTTATCTATGATCCAGACTACTACGTGTTGAACTTCATTCAGAGACCGTCTTTATGACTGCTGTGCAGTCTCTGGTCAACGCGTGTCAAGCATCCGCTTATTTATTAAAAAACTGCGTACGGCTCCCACCACCATCGTCATGGAGGAAGTAATATGGATTTCCACTCGCAATTAAAATCAATAAATGTATATGTAAGATTATACAAATTACTATACTTGGTCTTCTTACGAACTAAGTATTTTAATACTGCAGGCATTAGGCAGTGGAAGGAAGGACTTCTTACTTTTTAAAGTAAGTATGCAACAGCATACGGTTGGGTAGGGCGCACAAGATAAAAGGTTGGGAGTCCTCGCCTGCGGGGCACAGGGGCGCGAAGGGAAAGGGAGACGGGAACGGGGGCGATGCGGGCGACGGGCGACGAACGCCTGCCGTCCGCACATCTCACGACCCCCGTTCTCGTCTTCCCTCGCGCCTCTGTGCCCCGCAGGCGAGGACTCATTTAACCGGTCGGCCTATAAATAAAATGACTTACAAACTTATTTTTGAGTCATCGATGGCCAAAGAGTTGATTACTTATAACTATTTTTTATTTTAGTTTATTAGGGAAACAAACAGCAATTTTACAATAAATGTGGGTACTACCATATTTGCCAAAACAGAATGGAAATTAATAAATTTAAACAATAAAAAACATTAATAATGAGGGGTTTTCAAATTGACATAAAAAAAAGAAAAGTAACTATTTGCCTCACTAGATGGCGTTGATGGTAAGAGGGAAGTCAAAATTGGCTTTTAAAAATAAACGGCCAACCAACCGGCCAGTAAGCATGTACTGCACTTCCTTCCTAGATGGTTCTTTATGAAGAAACGTCTATGAAAACCCAACCTAAGCTGTGATTTTGTGTTTTGGTACTTTGTGCCAGGTGTTTTCATGTGGTTTCTGGTTAGTGAGTTCCGTGATTTCCAAAATTGCCCATATTTTACCGGTTCCAAGACCTTTCCTCCCTTTTTGCCCTTTTTTCAAAAATGTCCTAAAATTGCCCATGGTGTGGGCAATTGCCCACGGTCTGGCAACACTGCTCATTGTAATGTAAGGCTGTGGTCCGCATGGCGAAAATATCGATATTATCGCGAATCCACATAAATGCAGAAGGTACAAAAACCCTACTAAGTGTAATATTTTGAGACTACTACTTAATTTGGTAGGATTCGCGCTAAAATACGATTTCATCGCCATGCGGACCGCAGCCTAAATTGTCAAAATGTCAATGTCAGTCAAGCGCATAGAGAAAGTAAAGTAACCACTCCACAGAGTAGAAACTCTTATATCACTCACGCACAGAATAGAAATCAAACAGAAACTAGGTTTTTTGTTCAAATAAAAATATTATTGTCCCTCCCCTTTCCTTTACTTAATTTGTTTTACCAGTATAATTTTGTATTTATTTACCTATTGTAATTTATTACCACAGTATTATTATATTATTTATTAGTATTATGTTAGGTGCGTCACTGACCCTGTCAGAAAAACAGCGCCTCTGTGCACTGTCTACCGGTCACAGAGGCATATATAGTGAATGCAAATCCGTATATATTTCGAAATCCGGATTTTAAGAACGGATATTTCGTCAAATCCGGATTATCCGGATATTACGGATTTTTTATAAAAATATTTTCTTTTTTATAAATATAAGTCATTTCTGTACATATAAGTTCAGTAATGTGATGTCTCTTATATTTATGTAAATGGATTCAATGAAAAGGACAATATTAATCATATCCATAATTTTTTTGTCATAAAATACTACAATATTATGATGTTACCTATTATTGTTCATCATATCAGCCACACGACACCCACTGCTGGGTATAGGCCTCCCCTAAGGATCTCCACGACGATCGGTCCTGCGCTGCCTGCATCCACTGGCTTTCCGCGACCTTCACCAGATCGTCGGTCCACCTTGTCGGGGGCCTACCCACGGAGCGTCGTCCGGTGCGCGGTCGCCATTCCAGAACCTTTCTGCCCCAACGGCCATCGGTTCTTCTCGCTATGTGTCCCGCCCATTGCCACTTCAGCTGAGCAATCCTTCGAGCGATGTCGGTTACTTTAGTTCTCCTGCGGATCTCCTCGTTTCTGATTTGATCACGTAGGGAAACGCCGAGCATGGCTCTCTCCATTGCACGCTGAGCGACCTTGAGCCTCCTTATGAGACCCATAGTTAGCGGCCACGTTTCACTGCCGTAAGTCATCACTGGCAACACACACTGTTCATAGACTTTCGTCTTGAGACACTGAGGTAAGTCGGACGCGAAGATTTTTCGAAGCTTCCCGAATGCTGCCCACCCGAGCTGGATTCGGCGAGAGATCTCTTTCTCGAAGTTGGACCTACCTAACTGGACTGCCTGTCCTAGGTATACGTAATGGTCAACAACTTCAAGTGTAGTGTTCCCAACATGAACTGGAGAGGGTACAACATGGGCATTTGACATAATTTTCGTCTTTTCCATTATTGTTCAAATGTAATTAAAATAGTGTATGATTCGCGTGCGATTTGCGAGTAGGTGACGTAAGCGATCGTTTACATGAGCGCTTTTGCGACGTTTTATCGCGCGATATTTCTGACGCTTCGAATAGAACACAATGTGACTGACTGTGGAACGGGACAAAAATATCGCACGGTAAAAAAAATCGCTCGTGCAAACACACAGTTGTTCTATTCCGAAGCGTTAGAGCCATAACACATTGGGACGCCATGGCGACGCCGCCGGCTACGTATCCAAACAATTCGTATTGAAATGTATGGCAGATAACACACTTGGCTGGCGTCTGGCAACGTCGCCAATTTGGAATCGTAGCCACTATCGACCGGCCCCTACGCGGAAACTGGATACTCTGGCTACCTGTAACGCATAGCTAAGTCGCCAGTATTTTGAATACAAGTAAGTTATGCCTCCCTCACTCAGTGGCCAACTGGTCGCCGCTAGAACGGACGCCCGCTGTGAATTGTGCGAAAACAATGAGTTTCGATACAGAACGATTTATTGCAGAGATTCAAAACCGTCCATGTTTTTGGGATAAGTACTACATCTAAAGAATATTCTGATCGATCAATTTATTTCTATATAAGTTTAATAATTCATCAAAAGATGTTATTGATATTCTCACGTAGTTGAACAATTTTTATTAAGGATATTTCATAATCTGCATATAGTTTAAAAAAAACACTTCAACTTCGATCTGATATAAAAGGATGGACCCATAACTTTTTAGGTTTCTTCTTTTTCATTTTATGACGCAGATAACAATAATATAGCAATCTCTTCTATGCACGTAGGACAGTGGCTACTTATTTGGAAACTTCATTTGGCTACGCTAGGTTGCCAGAGATAGCCATGGCCACGTCACCGGCGATGTCACCATGGCGTCCCAGTATGTTATGGCTCTTAGAAAAATCTCGCGATAAGACGTCGCAAAAGCGCAAATAAAAATAAAAATCATACTCTTTATATAATTATACAAATGAAGAATAATATATTAATATGATTAAACTAGATAACATAATATGTTGTTTAGTTTATGTGAATTTGAAAAATACAAATTATTTTTTGGGACTTAATGTGATAAAGCCCTGAGAGATTGAGAGGTGCCCCGTATTAGCCACTCGTTCCTTAGGATGTTAGGAGGAGTGTCACCCGCGTACCATCCGGAAGACTATACGCCACCACGCCAACGGGAAAAAGAGACCCTAGGCGCGCCAGTGAAAACAACCAAGAAGTTCGCATAGAAGATGATGGTCATTTTACATTTTCCAGTCGACAAGAAGCACACGCACTAATGAAAATGATACGAATTATAAAAGTAGCAATGTGTCATACTTATCTGTCAAATGAAGCAGATAGCGATGCCAATGACACTTGCGCGGTAGACCCACTGGTCGAGCTAGAGACGCTGCAAGTACACTCAGAAATTGACGATGAAGAAGGAGAGTTGTATCGGCAGGAACACCAGGAGGAGAGCTGGTTCAACCAAACGTACTTTTTGGGACTTAATGTGACAGACCTGAGACACGGCACTAGCAAGACGCGTGAATGGCGTCGTCTAGAAAAAACTCACATACCCACAAACATACATGAACCCTAAACACATATACACTCCTTTTGGGCAGTCGTGTAAATAGCATCTACCGTCTAGCTAGTGCGAGAAACGAAGTGTTCCACTTAAAGCAACTGAGTGAATAGCAATTGGGCGAATAACAACTAAAGTATTCCACTTAAAGCACAGCTATCAATATTTACTTGCTATTCGCTCGATTACTCTACTCGTAAGTGGAATACTTCCGAGAAACTTGCTTGTTTAATTTTTTTTGTAACAATTTCTTATTATTCGAAAAATCCGGATTTGATTTTCAAATCCGGATTTGCAAGTCTAGTAAAAATGTGCGGATATCCGGATTTTTCGGATTACGGATTATCCGGATTGCATTCCCTAGGCATATATGCTGAGGCAGGTTTTTATTGGCCTCACACGCACATCTTATGTTTAATTTTTTATTTTATTGGTACCTACCTATTAGTTTAAGTTTACTTATAAAACCGCTCTGTATTCTTTGTCATCCCTCTGTACGTTTTTGTTTTATTCTTCGTTTTATATCTTTTGTAAATGTGTGTGAGTGTCAATAAATGTTTATTCTATTCTATTCTACTGCACTGACCTCTATTATACAAGGAGGTCTGTTACATCTGCCTGCCTACCTGAGTACTCTTCGAAAAAAAAAACACTTTGAATGCCCTATTTTTTTCAACGCCATCTATCGAGCCTACAGCTTTTTGTCATTTTGAAAAGCCCTCATTTCCATGGTTATAATATACTCTATGGCAATCGATGACTCAGCGATTAGTCTGTTAGAATACGCCAATGTCAGTATTGACAGTTTCTCAGTGCTGCCAACTTAACGGAATTTCCGTCAGATTTAACGGATTAGGCCAGCCAGACACTAACTAGAGAAAATATATTTTGATGGTTAACGAATTTACTTTCGCGGAATTTATTTTGACTAAACTTAAACGTTTTTTGACGTATTTGTTTAATAATCAAGATATTTCAGGCCTTTTTCAGCGTGACGAATGGGGTAAAATCAAAATAAAATGAAAAAAGTCCAAAAAATATAGTCAATTCATTAAAAAAAAAAAAAATGTTGGTCTGCAAAGAAATGTCAAGGCATGCTACTCCTACGATCATATCCGATAAAGTAATGGGTACTTTATTTGACGGAATCAACGGAAAAGTATATCATTTTGACGGATTTTTGACGGAAAATACCAACTTGTTTAGCGGAATTCAATATATCTTGTTGGCAACACAAATGCAGCATCTGTCAGTGTCAACTGTCTGTCAATGTCAACGGAACCGACATGCCGGCCGGCTTTTATCAAATATTTTTGTTTTGTTTGCAATTTTGAAGTTTGTAGGTAGGAATTTGTAAAATTTTACGTATTTACATGAAAATACGCTCTGGCGCAATTAGTAAAATGGCAACAAGATATAAATCAGAGAAGGAAATGGAATTGATGGCAATCTATCGCTTAGAGTTCTACAGGAAGAAGAAAAACTGGAAGTTGTGTCAAGATGTATGCAACAAAAAGGCTGACGACGCTGAAGCTGTAACAGTCCCAAAACCACAACCAGAATCTTGTGATTCTCCGAAAACATCCAAGGACGAGAAGTAAGTAACGACTTTGACCAATACTTTTTATACTAAGTCTCTTGAAGTTTTGAGTTCCTGATTAGGTTTGTTACTGTTTTTTCTTTCATGATTTGTTTCACACAAGTTATTTAATACACAGGCTAGCAATTTCACATACATACGTATGAATACGGCGAGTCAGACAGCGTTGCCTTCAAATAGTAAATAAAACATTTTTTCTCATAAAACTTTGTTTTAACATAAAAAATGTGTAGTAAATAACACATAATATTCAGTTTACTTTCTGATCGAAAGTGGTCAATTTATGTTCATCATGCATGACATGAAGGGTTGTGGCAATGAGACCAGGAGACTTTTGTACACATGTTTATTGATCACTCTTACACTTTATAACACATTATCACTTCAACAGATAGCTTTCCAAAACTCTATAATTCTAAGACAACCTTTCGATACCACGGCTTTACAATGAATACGTCAAACTACAGATGTGCAGGCAGATTGACATAATCAAACTCACTTGAATTCCGAATGTACCATAGAGCAGAGCATATAGGTTAGAAACCTCCCTCAACATGACACAGGCCTTCATTATTGATCAAAATAAAAATTCAGGTAAATTTATTCCAATGAGATTACCTAGGCTTTACTACAGTTCAATTTTCTCGTGAATGTGGTTCGGCTATGAATGTTGTTAGGTGTGCACATGCATACTGTTGTAGTGTGCGTCTGCACACTCGTATTACATACACTAAAATGATGTGCATGAGCACACCTAACAACATTTATAGCCGAACAATTACCTACCTACTATATACTATTCGCGCCTATTATGTATGTGCTATGTTTGCTAATAATGAATAATATTCTATTCTATTCTATATCAAATGGGCTAATTTAGAGCACTTGTGGATTATTTTAGTTACTCTGACCAATTTAATAATAAAACCTCAGAAAAATGATTTTAACAACAATCAAATGCATTTTTCCAGAAAGGTGTTGAATGAAACATATGTGATTGATCACGAGCAGGACGCCGAAGGAGGATCAGAATTAAATAAAGCCTTTTTAGAGACAGAATCAGGTATTTATTTATTGCCTTGTCTTTATTGTACAATATAATAATACATGTATGTAATATTATACAAGATATTCGGTTAGCTATGTAGGAGCTTTTAAAGGCAGATTATATGATCAACTTTATTGACAAAACCCCCCACATGTTGGGGTCTATCCCCTCTCCTGTTGGAATGACCAGCATTTTGAATTTAACTTTTTAGTTTAGATGGCCTCGCTAAAAAATATTTATATCTCCGGATTCAAAAGTCCTACAGTTATAAAAAAAATACTTTTCGAAAGGTAATAATTATCACCTATTAAGTAAAAAAAATAATTATGTAAAGGATCATGCCGCATTCTGGGCCATGATGCGCATTAACCATACATATCTGTGACAGACTCATGTCATGTCAAAAAGGGGTAGATAACAAAATGTCATATAATACTCGTAGGAAAATGTCAAACAATTATAACCTCAAACGGCTCCTTGAGATTGAGATTTCTCTTTTTTCCCGCATTATATTTTAATGATATTCTTCCCACGCAATCACTATAAAATTTCTATAGTATTTTGGTAATTTCATCTAAGCGCATCATGGTCTAGCTTGTATAGTAAAATCGGCATAATCCTTTTAAACTTACATCATAAAAAATACTAAAGTAAATTTTAATCCGAAATGAGTGTGCTTTTTTTAGTTTTTCTCACAGATCTCAAAAACTAGGACATGAATGTGCATTTTTTTTGCATTTTAATAATACACAGGAATACTAACTACAAAATAACATCAAAATTATTGCTCTGAGTTGCATATTTCGAGAGTTATTGTTGTTTGAATATGACCCAATGACTAAAACAGATGTTATTGTATTGTCAATCTAATAAACTGGTAACTGGATGATACCACAAACACTCAGACCTGAGCTGTTAATTAGTTTTTCTTAATTAACCCACACTAAAATAAAACACATTATGATGGGCAACAGTGTCGCTTAACCAGTTAGCAACAAAATTCGTGTGTGCGCGTATCGCCCCTACTGCACGAACTAAACGATATATATTATGTACTAGCGGCCGCCCGCGACTTCGTCTGCGTGGATTGGTTTTTTGCTATCCCTCGGGAACAATACTTTTTTTCGGGATGAAAGGTACCCTATGTCCTTTTCTGTACCCCTGACTACATGTATGTAAAATTTCATGACGATCGGTTCAGTAGTTAAGACGTGAAGGCGTAACAAACAAACAAACAAATAAACAAACAAACGGACATTTGCATTTATAATATTAGTAAGGATTTATGTTGTGTCACAGAATAACTAAGGGAGAGCGCCCACATGCAACTTTTGTCTCCGCAACTATTTTGTCTCTCACATCAAGTCCACGGGTTTATATGAAAGCGCGTACACGGGGCGACACGGTCGTCGGCAACTTTTCCTACAAATCATGTGAGAGACAAAATAGTTGCGGAGGCAAAAGTTGCCCGTGTGCGATAGCGCTAATAGTACTAGGTTATGTTGTGACTGCGCGGCGTGCAAGCGACTTTCACCTTAGGTGTGGTTAAGCGACGCTGTTGCCCATGGTACATTGTACAAACCACTTACTTAACCTTCCTTTAAGATCCCAAAAGAAAATCGGTCCGTGTATGCTCATTGGTTAATGCGCGTGACCTTCAATAGCCTAGGCCTAGCCGCGCGCATTGACCAATGAGCTACACGTATTTTGTTCCCTAGGAGTTTGGTTCGTGGAATGGAGAGAGTATAGTTGAACGTTTTGATTACTTCTTTTTAGATAAATTACCCCTAACGACACTACCAGAGTCAGAAACAGATAAAAGTTACCCTGATTGCTATGACATATTGCCTCAAGAACAGATCGTACAGCAGCTAGATGCCTGCTCGGAACCCGACAGAGCTTGGCCAGATTGGGACCCCGACTATGTGCAGATGCTACCAGCATTGGCTGATTACATCTGGCAAAATGTTCCACCACCGGTATTTGCATATTTCACTAATGCCGCGACCACGCCATCGCACAGAGTGGTATTTGGCCCTAAAAGTTGGTCAAAAATATTTGGTACAAGAGTACCAAATATTTTCATCAAGCAGCCATTAAGAAATGGCTGCTTGATGATGTATTATTATAGTCTTAGCTCGGAAAAGGTAAAAAAAAACATTATTCGTAATTTTCGTGTTAGTTTTCAAACTTTGTATTTATAATGACACTTTTTTATTACAAATTTAAAACATGGGCTGAAAGTGGGAGTTTTTTATTAATTTTCCGCTTCCTCATACCCGTCAGGACAGGATCAGAGGTGAAGAGAAGCCTGTTTAACACATCTGCGTTGCAAGCTTCGTGGAAAAAATGCGGTCGACTGGGACTTGGGTACACCTGTCACTAAAAGACAATAGTTGTACTAAAAAAATACTTCACATTTTATTTATATCTAACTGTAATTAAAAAAAAATAGTTATATGCTTATTATAATGCTTCAAAGTATAACATAACAATAGAGATAATAGGATTTGGGTATGACTAATATGCATCCTTTAAGCCATTCGGCATTGTTTTCTAGGAATCTGGCTTTTGTGTTACAAGCAGCCGACCATTTATGATTAAACTGATGTCTGAGTTGACAGTTTTTGCTTTAAATTGCAATATTTTGGTCATTTTCTGCATATTGATTGAGCAGTTCCCTTTCGATAAATTTCAATTTTACATTAAAAGTTGAGGTATTTGAGCATTCCATTATATCAAACAAGTCACTTCGAGTCAAAACCCTCATTTCAAAAGGGCCTGTAACAAATATACACAAATTTATAAGTATAGCTTCTTTTACCGAGTATCGAATGTGCCTACGTAAAAAAATCACCAAAAATAGGCGGGTGATTTGGGGTGACCGTTTTACGCATATTTAAATCCTCTAAAGTCTCTTCTATCACGAACAATTGCAATTTTGGCTTAGAAATGGTGAGAAATGTATTAAAACTCTCTTTGATTTTGGGGTAAATGCGTTTTTTAAAATAATTTCTTAGTGATTACATCTTAAGGCTATAAATAAAAAAAGGCTATAGATTGATCATTAAAAATTAAGTACCAAACAAATTACATACCTGGTTGAGCAAAATCCATAAAGAAAACCACCACAAAATCCTTCAGTCACAAGATATCAATTTATATCTCAAAGCAATAAAATCAGATTTTTTAAACAATCTCACGAACACTAGGCGAACGGTAACTTCCGACTGAGCCCACGGCGTGCAGGATGGCGCTAGCGCAATGAATTTTTTTGTATTGTTTGGAGTAGTTATACTTGTTTTTGAAAACAATGTTTTAAAGACAATATATGTAATTTTGAAAAATGAGATTTTGACCAACTTTTAGGGCCAAATACCAGTCTGTGCATCGTCTCGGTAACCACTGCGCGGTCACAACGACGAGCTTAGAGGCCGACATCGAGACAGCGCGCAGTGGTTGCCGAGACGCAAAACGCGAGTGCGGTGATGTCGTGGTCGCGGCTTAATTCATAATATCAATTTTATATTATACAACTAGCGGCCGCCCGCGGTTTCTCCCGCGTGGTTCCCGTTCCCGTGGGAATATTGGGATAAAAAGTATTGTATG
Organism: Agriphila tristella; assembly: GCA_928269145.1. Lineage (NCBI taxonomy): Eukaryota > Metazoa > Arthropoda > Insecta > Lepidoptera > Crambidae > Agriphila > Agriphila tristella. The sequence goes on from OV743451.1 coordinate 5,413,510, forward strand.
TATGTTTTAATCCAGGCTATTTACTATCTGTGTGCCAAATTTCAACCAAATCCATTTAGTAGTTTTTGCGTGATTGAGGAACAAACATCCAAACCCACAAACTTTCACATTTATAATATTAGTAGGATGTGTTAATGAATGAACTATTGGGAAAACCAATTCATCGGACCATTTGATAGTCCATATCTACCGTATTTGGCATTAGAGGTTTTATGTAACACGTTAGATAATAATTATTATTTATTCAAGTAATGAAGGTCAGTAACAGGTTTGAATCCTATAGTTTTTATGGTATAATATAAAAACATATTCATAGCTTCATAGCTAACTTAGTGAAAGATTTTTTGAAATCAGTTTAGAAATGGTTGAGTTATAAGGGTTTTGAAGGAAATGCCAAGCTCAATGCAATATGTGCTTTATCACGTACGACATAAGGTTCGCGTACGTTAATGACGTCATAAGGACCCCCCAAAATAACAGTGTTTTAGCACGTATAAGTTCTCAGGTTTAAGAGTTTCTTCACAGTTAATCATGTGGTGGCATAAGCTTTTTGATGAGATGAGCCACTAAACAAAAATCGTTTCTGATCCTCATTGAATATAAATCATTTTGTTAGTAACAGAACGACTTTTGGTTTAATTAAAGCAAATATATGGACGAGGCAAATAACTTGGAATTGTTTCGAAAGAGTGGGGATAAGTTCGCGCATGTGCACTTGTGAGCGCCCAATAGCGCGCGCCCCTCTCCCGCCGCCCGCGCCCCTCACCGCTACGCACAGCGAACTAAAATCTATGGAAGTGTAATTACAAACAGATATTGCTTAAAAATGGCACCACGGGGCCGAAAAAGTACAACCCGCTCAGCTTTAGTCGGGCCAGCCACGCACCCGGTGACTGACGTTAGCGTTCTATTCAATAAATTGCAGTTTGTATTGTAGAGAAAAGATAGAAAGAGAGAGTTTATTAGAAATGACGTCCTTTATAATCAAATGGTGTAAAACAGTGTTTTTCAATCTGTGGGTCGCGACCCCTAGGGGGGTCGCGAAGCCTAACTCGGGGGGTCGAAAAAGGCTATTGCGCTACGTGGCCGTTTTTTTGCTATAAACAGGCAACATTACAAGGTTACCTGGATGGAACTGAGTAAAAGTAGCGCTGCGCGGCCATTCTCTTTACTGTGAATAAGCAAGATTACACGATAAGTGAATGAAACTGACTAAAATCGCGCTGCGCAGTCATTTTCTTTACTATAACTATGACAGAAGGGGGTCGCCAGAATTTTTCAACTTGTAAAGGGGTCGCGAAATCAAAAAGATTGAAAAACACTGGTGTAAAAGATGCATAGAAGGCAGTAAAAAGATGCAGAAAAAACCTATCGTATTTTTTCGTTTAAGTATAGAAAATATTTATAAGTATACGACCATAAGGTAGCCAATAAGCAACCAGTGTTCAGACACTTTGTGCTGCATAATTAAATGCCAGCATTTTTAGCTCTATCCACTTAGTTGTACTTTTCGTATGGTGCCATTTTTTGAGCAGAATGCTTATTCCATAAACTTTAGTTCGCTGGCTACGCATATACAAAATACGCATTCCGCGCAATCCCCACCCGATTTCAAGATGTTTGACTCGTACTGTAACATAATTTGTGATTTTAATCATACTCCTAATAATTGATTTTCTTTAGCAGCAGATTAACACATTTCAACAAGTAGCCGAACACCAAGACTTTTACACCAACCTAGATTACAGGGCGAATTTTGATGGTTGGCAATGTGGCGACCTGTGGGCGCAGAACGTGGAAGAAGCGGTCTTTCCTGAAGGTAAATAAATCATTCCTACTAATATTATAAAGGACTAGCGGCCGCCCGCGGTTTCACACGCGTGGTTCCCGTTCAAGTAGAAATACCGGGATTAAAAGTATCCTATTTTTTAATCCAGGCTATCTATTATCTGTGTGCCAAATTTCAACTAAATCCGATCAGTAGTTTTTGCGGGATTGGGGAACAAACATTCTAACCCACAAACTTTCACATTTATAATATTACTAGCGGCCGCCCGCGGTTTCACCCGCGTGGTTCCCGTTCCCGTGGGAATATCGGGATAAAAATTATCCTATGTTTTAATCCAGGCTATCTATTAGTAGGACTACTGAACGGATTTGGTTGAAATTTGGCACACAGATAGTAGATAGCCTAAATTAAAACATAGAATACTATTTATCCCGATATTCCCACGGGAACGGGAACCACGCGGGTGAAACCGCGGGCGGCCGCTAGTTCCAAATAATTACAGAAGTATGCTTTATAGGTGATGTGTGTGATGGCCAGTGGTATCCGGAGGTGATACTGACAGAGCCACCAGGAACCGCCAATATTGAGGTTAGTAATCTAGTATTCTTACCTTTAATACTTATATTACTTACTAGCGACCCGCCCTCGCTTTGCTTCGGTTCCTTCTTTTTTTACCAAATGCGACCTTTCAACAACATCCAAAACGAAAACGAATACCTTACAGCCTCACCTCCATTTACTCTGAAAGTCTTTTTTCGGCCCGTCCCGCCATCGGTTAAGAAATAGTCCGTGAGCCCACGACACTATTGCCTACGTCATATGACATCACGATGAAATGCATGGCACACGGTCGGAAAAGTTGTGCTGAGCGAGGATCAGAAGATTATCGCAAATAAAATTGGCCGGAAGCTTGAGAAAATCTTCCACTTCCGGTCAAAATTTTAAGATTATATTTACGTCATGTGGCATCAGTAAGAGACCCGTGTCATCATTTAGTTTTCAATCGTAGAGAGAGCAAACATAAGTCTGTCAGTTCTGAAATGGCCGGAATACCTTAAACTTAAAATTGTTATTCTTTAGTCATTTTAGAACTGACAGACTTATGTTTGCTCTCTCTACGATTGAAAACTAAATGATGACACGGGTCTCTTACTGATGTCACATGACGTAAATATAATCTTAAAATTTTGACCGGAACTGGAAGATTTTCTCAAGCTTCCGGCCAATTTTATTTGCGACAATCTTCTGATCCTCGCTCAGCACAACTTTTCCGACCGTGTGCCATGCATTTCATCGTGATGTCATATGACGTAGGCAATACTGTCGTGGGCTCACGGACTAAAAAGCGTTAGATTTAATTTTGCGTGTTAATTTTTTGCGACAACTCCTAAAATATTCATTTAAGGTGGTTCGATGAGCTCAGTAGCGCCACCAATGGAAATAAATCATGTACGTTTTATCAAGGGCTTAGAATAAAAGATTTAGTTATTTTGCACAAATAGAAGAGTAAAGTGCAATATTTGAATATGTTTTCATGGCCTCAAATATAAGCAATAAGTTATGAATGTCGATATTGCTAAATGTGGCCACTTTTGGCAATATCGACAACGTCATTTACAACGTCATGGTACGTCTACGTGCACGTGCACGCTTACGCATCCGGTGTGTGTTCGCACTTTTTTCTCCTTTGTTTCTGTGTTCTGAGCAATAGTTATACCAGTAGGTTATTATTCAGGATATGAGATCGGCGTCGCTGGAAAGCTTCATGCTAGGAGCTGCCGCGGCGCCGCACTCTACAGAAATTGACTTGAGGGCGACTAGTCGTGAGTATTCCACTGCCAAATTTTAAATTACTTGCCTCAGTTTTTGAACTACAAGGTTTAAATTAATTATAGTATGCGCAAAATAACTTGGCGGTTCTGAACTTCGCCGCGGAACGCTGCGCAGTAGACGAATACAGAGCTTGCGCGGGGACGGGCTGCGGGCGGAATCACTCGGAACTATGGACCCTGCGCGAAATATCACTTGCGGCTAACTTCCGAGCCGCCAAATTATTTTGCGCATATTATATGCTTTGTATGTGCGTGATATGCTACTAAAATACTATGTGATGCAATCATCGTTTTATCTGATAAGAACTCATAACTTGTAGAACTCATAACGTGAAATTTATAGCTTTTTAATTATTCGAATTTTGAAATATTGTTTAATATGACAAAAAACAAATGTATGTGTAACGGAGCGTGATGCTTGTCTGTTTGTGATCCGTTTGTTAATTGTCTTTTTTTTCGAACATGCTCGTAAATTCGATAATTATTTTGATAACTTTCTTCGAGAAAAATCCATATTGCTGGATAGTCCAATATCACGCAAGCAGCGGCCAGCATAGTTATTATAAAATAATTAAATAAATTAAAAAAATATTAAAAACACGACTGCCCTGCCAAAAACGAATTAAAAAGTTAAACAACTAGTGTCATTGCAGTCGGGGGACCTTATTATGGAACAATTTTTGATCAAAGAGGTCCCCCGACTGCAATGACACTTGTTGTTTAACTTTTTAATTCGTTTTTGGCAGGGCAGTCGTGTTTTTAATATTTTTTTAATTTATTTAATTTTATTTCACACATTTTAGTGATATATTATATAGTTTTGGAAAGTGCTCATCAAGGCCTTTCATTTGATGCCCATATTCTAATAATAGAAGAAAAATTTTTTTTTTTACATTTGAAAATGGCGTCGTACAGTCGCCATATTGATTTTTTCTAAAAAAAATATAGCCAGTGTCACTCGGAATACTGTAAGGATTCTAACGATACCCCATTTATCCAAATCAATTCAGGCATTTAGAAGTTATGGTGGAATAAAGAAACTCACATACCCACAAACATACATGAACCCTGAACACATAACACTCTTTTTGCTTTGGGCAGTCGTGTAAAAATATATCTGTCGTGTTTAGCGACCGGCAATGTTACAATGAAAAGTCATATCTGTCGTGTATTTTAAAAATGGAACCAGCAGCCGCATCCAGGCACTGCAGTAATGTACTGATAACTCCTGTAGCACACTTCCGCCGCGAAACACCGTAGTAGAGTAGGTTCCGCCTTATAAACATCATAAAAAAATATCGGTTTTTCTCGTCGTCTGTTGTGTAATCTTTATCAAGTTCTCTCTAAAAATTTTCGGGTTGATAAAAATATAAAAATGTGTCGCCAGACAACGAGTCTGGCTGCAGTCTGTCGTCGCAGCAACTGGCGATGGCGGTGGCGCACCACGCGCACGCGATCAAACGCCTGCTGAACGAGGCACGAGCCAGGGAACAGGTCAGAAATACATTATAATACAGGCTTTATACAGGCTAGTCTAATGTGTCAGCCAACGAGTGCGATCAAACGCCTGCTGAACGAGGCACGAGCCAGGGAACAGGTCAGAAATACATTATAATACAGGCTTTATACAGGCTAGTCTAATGTGTCAGCCAACGAGTGCGATCAAACGCCTGCTGAACGAGGCACGAGCCAGGGAACAGGTCAGAAATACATTATAATACAGGCTTTATACAGGCTAGTCTAATGTGTCAGCCAACGAGTGCGATCAAACGCCTGCTGAACGAGGCACGAGCCAGGGAACAGGTCAGAAATACATTATAATACAGGCTTTATACAGGCTAGTCTAATGTGTCAGCCAACGAGTGCGATAAAACTCCTGCTGAACGAGGCACGAGCCAGGGAACAGGTCAGAAATACATTATAATACAGGCTTAATACAGGCTAGTCTAATGTGTCAGCCGACGAGTGCGATCAAACGCCTGCTGAACGAGGCACGAGCCAGGGAACAGGTCAGAAATACATTATAATACAGGCTTTATACAGGCTAGTCTAATGTGTCAGCCAACGAGTGCGATCAAACGCCTGCTGAACGAGGCACGAGCCAGGGAACAGGTCAGAAATACATTATAATACAGGCTTTATACAGGCTAGTCTAATGTGTCAGCCAACGAGTGCGATAAAACTCCTGCTGAACGAGGCACGAGCCAGGGAACAGGTCAGAAATACATTATAATACAGGCTTAATACAGGCTAGTCTAATGTGTCAGCCAACGAGTGCGATCAAACGCCTGTTGAACGAGGCACGAGCCAGGGAACAGGTCAGAAATACATTATAATACAGGCTTTATACAGGCTAGTCTAATGTGTCAGCCAACGAGTGCGATCAAACGCCTGCTGAACGAGGCACGAGCCAGGGAACAGGTCAGAAATACATTATAATACAGGCTTTATACAGGCTAGTCTAATGTGTCAGCCAACGAGTGCGATCAAACGCCTGCTGAACGAGGCACGAGCCAGGGAACAGGTCAGAAATACATTATAATACAGGCTTTATACAGGCTAGTCTAATGTGTCAGCCAACGAGTGCGATCAAACGCCTGCTGAACGAGGCACGAGCCAGGGAACAGGTCAGAAATACATTATAATACAGGCTTTATACAGGCTAGTCTAATGTGTCAGCCAACGAGTGCGATCAAACGCCTGCTGAACGAGGCACGAGCCAGGGAACAGGTCAGAAATACATTATAATACAGGCTTTATACAGGCTAGTCTAATGTGTCAGCCAACGAGTGCGATCAAACGCCTGCTGAACGAGGCACGAGCCAGGGAACAGGTCAGAAATACATTATAATACAGGCTTTATACAGGCTAGTCTAATGTGTCAGCCAACGAGTGCGATCAAACGCCTGCTGAACGAGGCACGAGCGAGAGAACAGGTCAGAAATACATTATAAAACGGGCTTTATACAGGCTAGTCTAATGTGTCAGCCAACGAGTGCGATCAAACGCCTGCTGAACGAGGCACGAGCGAGGGAACAGGTCAGAAATACATTATAATACAGGCGTTATACAGGCTAGTCTAATGTGTCAGCCAACTAGTGCGATCAAACGCCTGCTGAACGAGGCACGAGCGAGGGAACAGATCAGAAATACATTATAGAACAGGCTTTATACAAGCTAGTCTAATGTGTCAGCCAACGAGTGCGATCAAACGCCTGCTGAACGAGGCACGAGCCAGGGAACAGGTCAGAAATACATTATAATACAGGCTTTATACAGGCTAGTCTAATGTGTCAGCCAACTAGTGCGATCAAAGGTTATAAGCGTAAAGTCATTGTTAGAATAAATTGTAATATTATTTGATAAATAAAAAAATAAAAATAAAAAACGCCTGCTGAACGAGGCACGAGCGAGAGAACAGGGAGTCAAGTCTGCTAATGTTTTCGTCAAAATCGTAGTTCAATGGTGTTCTAATGGTAATGCTTTTTGACACAGTTCTTGTTTCTTAACACCATTAAACTACGATTTTGACGAAAACATTAGCAGACTTGACCCCCAGGTCAGAAATACATTATAATACTTTATATGGTAAATAAATAGACTTTTAAATACACGCGAGCAAAAATCTAATCATCTTCTAATCTATTGGGTTTCTTTAACGATCTGGGCCTCCTCCATTCACTCTTTAAATGGCCATCATCAGACCACATCCCATTTAATGCTGGGCGGAGAATCAAAGCTTCAAAGTTACCTCGTTTGTATGAAAATAGACCTGAAGTATTTTTGCTCGCGAGTACACTCGCCCCCTTCATCTAATAGAAACGAACCAATGAAAAACTGAGCTGATTTTTTTTATTATAGCTGAGACCATCCAAATAAAAGTGATTGATTTATTTTAAAGTCAACACAAAATAAGAAGCCCGTTTTGACAGCATATAAACGCAAAATAAAATGTTACTTATGCTAAAGGAATAAAGCTCAAGAAAAATACCGTTCCGCCATTTTAGTGAAAAATTATGTTCGAAAATTATACTTTATTTCTTTGGGGTAGAGAATATTTTTCTTTGAACACGTTAACTGTCAAAACGGGCTTCTTATTTTGTGTTGACTTTGAGTGTCCGGGCACGAAAACTGCGACGGCGGAGCGGCAGCGGGGCGGCGCGACAGCGGAGCGGCGGCGATGCATTCAACAGTATGGCACAGTATGGAGACGCGCACGAAACGGGCGGTGGCAGAGCGGGGCGACGAGCGATGCACGGGCGGGAGGAGAGCGACGAAAACAAATGAACAAAGTAGTTGGATTTGGTAGCCCGCGATTACAGTAGTGTTGTGTTGAATAATATAATAGTGTCTGTTTGATTACTAGGTAGTACCTATTTATTCAGTATGGATGTCGGCATCTTGGACATCATTTAAAAAACACAAGATGAGCAAAGAATCCGGTTTTGAAACTAGTTAACGCCTATACTTAGACCATTTTTTCGAACTAAATAAAATTTTTAGACATAGGATATATTTCGTCCTTTGAATATTTTTCGGTATTGATTTAACAAGAAATTGTTTCCATAGCAACATCACATTTGACACATCAATAGAAATAAAAAAAAATAAGAAGTTACTTTAGTGGTATACCGTGGTCCTACCAGTAGGTCAAATCGGTAGGTCCACGGGCCCTTAATGGTATTTAGCCCATCTGTCACAACACTACTAGCGCGGCTGACCGACCGCTAAGTTTCGTGCCCACGTTCTCATCGCCCCGCCCCGCCGCCGCTCCGCTGCCGCGCCGCCCCGCCACCGCTCGGCCGCCGCCACTTTCGTGTCCGGACACTAAGTCCTTTAATCCAAATTAAATATTAAGAAAGTTCGAAAGTTATAATTGTCATTCGAATGAACCTTTACATTAATGTTATAAAAACTCTTCTCCCACAGCTCACCCTTCGCAGCCAATCTCTAGAACACTTTTGGGACGTCCCAAACCGTGACCCGGGGCCTTCCACCCCCCCTCCCCCCTTAAAAAGGGAAGAGACTTTTATCAAAGACCCATTTCTTGCCGGCTCCTTTAAGAACTCATCAGATTTGCCATCAAGTAGCAGGGGTAGACTTAGATCTCGACCTGGCGTCATAGGTATTCGGATGGGTCGACCTTATAGGCTATGATTGGGAAAATTCTATTCTGTTTACAGTTAAGCAATTAAATTTACAATTGGCCCATGAAAATGTTGAGCATACTTTAAACCATGGTCCGGTACAATATACTGCGCCAGGTAACAGAATATACATTTTTATTTTTTATTTTTTTTTTTTATTTTTTTTTTTATTAAGGGATAACAAACAGTTACAATATTTGTATTAACTAGATAAAAGTAATCATATAGTACAAAGTACCACAATAACTTAGGCAATACTGTAACCCACAACATTATCCACAGATTAGCAACAGAACAATAAAAAATATACTAGAGTGCTACACTGTATCCAGTTAGAAAAATTAAAGAATCTACTTTTACCACATAAAAAATAGCGAAAAACTTAATTTAAAAAAAAAAAAAACAGAAAAACTAGAACAGCTACTCATTTCCTAATATTATCATGCAAACAAAAAAAAAAGTATAAATATAAATATAAAAAGTATAAATACAAATATTAAAAAAGTATAAATATAAATATTTCATCTACCTACTTCCTCAGTGTTTTAAGTACATTCGCCTTAAACTTAGATTTTGTGGTTGAGAATATGTCCACTGCTGTGAACAGAGCATTATAAGTTTCAGCCATTCTATGCAGAGGGCAGCGCCATCCAGTATTAGTTCGACAGGCCTTAGTGGCAAATACATTTTTAGCTCGAATCCCACGTATGTTGGGGTTTCGAGGAACTGTATAATATATTTTATTTGTAAGGTCAATACAATCATACTCATTATTCACAATGCCATGAAGCACTGTCACTTCCAGATATTTGCGTCTATTTTCTAAGGTCTCCATATTATATTTACTCAACAACTGTGAATAAGACAAGTAACGCCTGAAGCATCTAAAGTGCATACTCCTCAAAAATTTATACTGCACCCTCTCGATCTCCTCTATGTATTTATTATAGTAGGGGTTCCAAATAGTTACGGCGTACTCGAGTTGTGAACGGATGAGAGCTCTGTATAAAGTTAGGTAAGTTAAGACCCGTCGGAACTCTAACGAGGATCTCATGACAAAACCGTACATCTTAAATGCCTTACTAACAATATTATGTATGTGCTGGTCCAGGATTAGTTTGCTATCAAACAGTATGCCCAGATCTTTAACTGTTGCAACGTTATTCAAGTTAGCATTACTAAGACGGTAGTTGAAATGGATAACATTTTTGTTTTTAGTAAAGTGCACAAAGTTGCACTTTGGCAAGCTGAACTGAAGCCTGTTATTGCTACAGTAGATAGACAGCCTATCCAGGTCTTCTTGAAATAAACAACAATCTTCCGCTGAGTTCACGCATCTGTAGATCTTCAAATCATCTGCGTACATAAGAAAATTTGAGTTCTGAAAACAGCTTCCGATATCATTGATATAAAGGACGAATAGTAGCGGCCCCAGAACAGAACCCTGTGGCACACCAGATGTTACGCAAATACTTTTCGAACTGAAACCATTTACAACCACCCTTTGTGTTCTATTTAGAATGTAGGAGCTAAACCATCGAAGCAAGTTTCCACGGATGCCATTGAAAGCGATTTTGTTGAGAAGTATTTCATGATCAACCTTATCGAACGCCTTCTTGAAATCCGTGTAAATTGCGTCAACCTGCACACGCTTATCAACATTTTCGAAAAGATAATTAGCAAATACCAGCAAGTTAGAGGTTGTAGATCGATGCTTGACGAATCCATGTTGTTGAGCTATCACATTCTGATGTAACAAGGGATAAATTTCATTATGCACTAGTCTTTCAAAAAGGCTTGAGGGAATCGATAGAATTGATATAGGTCGATATTGCTCAACATCATGTCTAGAGCCGTTCTTATGGACTGGTACGATATTAGCTCGTTTCCATACCTCAGGGAACGTACCACTGCGTAAGCATTTATTATAAATGATCCCGAGCGGCTTGCATATACTTTTGGCAGTGTTCTTAAAAAATTGGGAGGGATATCCATCAGGACCGGCCCCTTTAGTGGGATCAAGTGTAGTTAATTCCTGCTCAATTTTGTTTTCATCAATATACAAATCAGTCAACACGCTATCATTACTACCACTAGTACCTTGTTCAGGCTCTCGCCATGTAGTTAATGTTGGGGATGATGATTCAAATACTGAAAGGAAAAAGTCTGAGAACATTTCACAAACCACGTTTGGGTCGTTCGATTTCTGATTTTGATAATGCATCGTTGATGGTACGCCAGTTTTACGCTTACGGTTAGAGATGTATGTCCAGAAATGTTTGACATTATGCTTTAGATTCTCCTCAACAGAACACAAATAAGCAGAATAACAAGAGCCACAAAGTTCTTTGAAAGATGATCGATATTCGGAAAATTTATGATAGTCACTAAGGTTACCAAACTTTTTCCATCTGATCCAAAATTTTTCCTTCTTTTTGTCTTTATTGATTAGAGATTGGGAAAACCATACTGGGTAATCACCAGATTTAGACCTAGCTAAGGGAACATGCGGACGTATTATTTCATCTAATTTGTTGTAAAAAGCGTCCAACGCTTCATCGGGAGGTAAGTGGTCAAGAAGATTGGTCCAATCAGTATTACTAATATTTATATTTATATTATCATAGTCGGCTTTACGGAAATTGTACTTTGTTAAAGGTTTTCGTTTCATGGTTTGATAAGTAATATTCGTCGATACCGTGATGGCGAAAGGTGGGTGGTGAGGATCAAGTGGTAATAAAAAGTCTTTTATACGATCTAGTGTACAAATAGCGTTAGAGATGAATAGGTCAAGCATGTTTCCTGCGTCATTGACTAAACTATTATATTGATAAGCTTCAAGTACTGACATAAGCTGTTGGAGCTGACAACTGACAGGAGAAGCTCCGGAGCATATCATTCCAGTTGTATGATTAGGGGGAAGAGGCTGAGGTACAGACCAAGTGACATCGGGGAGATTATAATCACCTACAACAAACACGCTCACTATATTAGGTTCACTCAGGACGTCCTGCAGGAAATCAAAGTGCGTAATGTATAAGCTAGGTGAAGATTTGGGAGGTATATATGCAGCACTGATGACATGTATCGTTGACTTATCCTTTCCCGGGATACTGACCATAAGATGTTCTATACTAGGAGTTGGAGAATGATGAGCGTCACCCGGATAGTCGAACATGGCGGGTTTAAGATCACGAAGGACCGCAACAAGAACACCGCCACCATCGCTTTTACGAGAGGCTATGCGATCCCTGTCACACCTGTAAACTATGTAACGACCATCTATAAACTCACCATTCTCTATTTCGGGTATCAGCCAAGTTTCTGTAAGTATTATAATATCATAGGAAAAAGATAAAATGTTTATATACAGTGTCTGTAGTTTTGTTCTCATGCCTCGACAGTTTTGATAATATATGCTTAAACAGCCCGTGTTATCCATTTTTTACGTATACTCCTATAAATTCATGTACTTTTGTTATAGTTAAGAAGTTATTAGCTAGCTTGTGCAAGTACGGGAGGAAAAGCTTTTTTTTATATTTCAGTAATGCGTATAAAATAATGAGTATCAGGCGATCGAGAAAGTTGTGCATCATAGATTGAGTGTAAAGACGATACATATTGTATGCACTTAGATGTTGACGGCTTAATAACACTAAGAAAAACATTATTATGATTGCAGCGAAAGACAAGTTTACACATGGGACTAAAAAACAACAAATGTAGAAGAAAAACATATAGATAGCAAGTGAATTATGTATAACTATATTAGGATTTTTATAAACTAAATAGTAATATATTAGTTCAATAGAAAAGCACTTATTTATTGGCAGGCGGAACAGTGGCCTTAACTTTCTTGAGATCATCTTCACCACGAATTGCAAAGGCTGTGGCGTCATCTCGCTCACGTACGAGTATGGTTGCGTTGGAGACCCACACATATTTATAATTATTTTTCCTTGCAACCTCTCTAGTCTTTCGAAATAACTGCTTCTTCTTGAGGGTCAAATGTTCGTTTAAATAAATAGGTACAGGCGTAGAATCTGGCATGCCAATTTGGTCCGTTTTTAATGATTTACATTTCCGGTATGCACTTAGGAGATTATCCCTTTGCAAACGTGTCGAGAATTTAACGACAACATTCTTCGGTCTGGTGCTTGTTCGGTCAGCGTGAGGAACTCGATGAACAGAGACAATATCGCCACGTTGAATCGGACACTTAAGAACATTCCCAATTCTATCCATTACATCAGGCAGATTTTCATTTCGCCTATCAGGAAGATTGCATATCTCTATGTTACATGAACGTGCCTGTTGCTCTATCATGTCCATCTTAGTAACAAGCTCATTAAGCGAAGATTCGATTTCAGGGGAACCCTTGCGAATAACCATCTCAACACGCTGTTCCAGGGAGTCCTGTCGACCAAATAGACTTTCAGAGGCAGTTTTAAGACTGAGCACCTCCTCACGTATGATCAACACGTCATCTCTCAATTTTATATGCTCAGATCGTAAAGTTTTTATATCATTTCGAATTTCAGATAGCGTGGATTTGATGTCATCACGCAACAGGGTCATATCTCTGTTCATGTCACAGCGCCATTTGTTCAAAGTTTTGTTCAGCTCCAATGAGAATGCTGTAAGGTCCATGTTGCCCGTAGCGCTCTGAGATTTTTGTACAGAGACATTATCGGTACAAAGAACAGTAGGCCCGGTACTGTGTTCTGCGTTTTCATATGACATATCCATAGAGTCATCATATACTGGTAAGTGCGATCCCCGCACAGGTGTATTTGTATTTGTCTTAGTGCGCCTTGTAACATTATTGCACGGTGTACATTTCCATGAAGCTTTGCACTCCACGCTGAGTTCGGCATACTGCGAGAATGTCAAATTCAAACATTCATAGTGATATTTTCCGCCACACGTTGAACACAAGAAAATTTTGTCCGTAGAAACTGAAGTTGCCTGGCAGCATTCCATTTTACTTTACTATCTTTTTATATACTTATGAAAAAAAAACAAGAGTCAAATACTATGAATACGAAATATAAAGAAAAGCAAAAAAAAAACAAAAACAAAAAGTTCACTTGTCCTGAGAGGATCGATCTCTGCTCACCAGTGAACGTATCGCTTAAGTCCGTGTGTTTACTCTCTGAGCTATCGAGAACGTATTTACTGTGGTGAAATATGGATATAGGTTTGAGCAGTTTTTATTTATTTTGTAGAAGGTGTTTAGATGTTAAAAGTTTTCTTGTACACCCACAACACTTTTTAATGTTCATAGAAATAATAGTTTTTAGTCAATAACAGATCAATAGCATTGTTTTTATTAAGTGATATTTATTTTTAACACTGTTGATGATTGTAAATATGCACTTTTGTTTTGAACGGCGCGGACAATTATCAGGGTGTGTTTGGCAAGATCTTTTTATCGAGATTATTCACTTTGGATGCACGGAGGAAAGAGATAACACTCACACGCAGGTATTAGAGTTTACACTATTGAAATAAATTACCAAAAGTGACGAAATATGTATACTGTTAATGATTTTAACAAAAAATAAATAACTCGGCTGGATACAATCTGGCACACTAGCGCCGAAAAAAGATTATACATCGTGAAATTTTATTCATTTGGTTCCCGCGGTGGGGTGGTTCCACTCATGATTACAAACAACTTTTACTATGGGGCCAATTCTGATAACGCGAAAAAAAAACAGGTGATCCATACATTACGGTCACGGGTCGAGTAGGTATTGCGCTTTTGTATGGAACAGCTGATTTATAGGATTCCGTACCCAAAGGGTAAAAACGGGACACTATTACTAAGACTCCGCTGTCCGTCTGTCTGTCTGTCACCAGGCTGTATCTTATGAACCGTGATAGCTAGACAGTTGAAATTTTCACAGTTCAGATGTATTTCTGTTGCCGGTATAACAACAAATATTAAAAACGGAATAAAATAAATATTTCAGTGGGGCTCCCATACAAAAAGTGTGATTTATTGCCGTTTTGTTACGGAACCTTTCGTGCGCGAGTCCGACTCGCACTTGGCCGGTTTTTTTTTCGCGATATACACGCTGAAATTTTAATCATTTGGTTCCCGCCGTGGGGTGGTTCCACTCATGATTACAAGCAACTTTTACTATGGGACCAACTCTCCTACTCGCAAAAAAATCAGCTGTTCCATACATTAAGGTCGAGTAGGTACTGCACTTTTCTATAAAACAGCACTATACTATGCCAGACCTTGTTTTATTCAGTGGCGTGCCCAGGCCTACATAGTAGCGCAAGCCCGAACCCTCAAATCAAGCAATTTTTTTATCAGCTCAATACAAGCAAAAAACCAATGCATCCCACAATTTCTCGTTACTAATTTAAGATTTTTTTCATACGATGATCTTTACCAAAATATCGATGCGACACCGCCCAGCGCCATCTAAACGAATTCATAGATAGCTCTCAAAAAAGCACCAAAAGCACAACCCTTAAGCGTACTTTAATTATTCATAAATTAGTTCGCCGCAAAATGCTAGATGGCGTGGCTTTATCAAATTTTATTATTGTGTAATCAAAACTAAATTTCTCGTTTAAAATGTGTCACTCATAATAAATATCTAAATCATTTCACAAAATCATAGCGTCCCTGCTAGGCAATTCAAATCCTATCCCCTGCATTCCAAACAAACATTTACAAACAAACATTTAAATTTTCGTTCAAATGAAAGACGCAAAACTAACCTTACTTATTTATTTTTATAAGAACAACCAACAATGTAAAGAGCCCAATATTATATTACGATACATTGAAGAATATTATATTTCTTTGCAAAATACTCAAATGAAAAGGTTTATTACTTACGTTATTTTGTATTTCTCTTGGAATCGACTCGACTCGTAGGTACACTTTCATAGATCACACAACAGTTAATAAACATTTCAATCCATCACAAGGGACCATTATCAATCATTAAACTGAAGTTTTAATTCATTTTTAACATAAAAACACTAATAATGGCAAAACAGTTTGTTTTTTCAAAACACCTGTCGTCACAGATTGAAGCAAAAAGCCAGGCTTTTAGTCGGCTTCTGTATTTCTCATAGAATCTATAGTACCTACAGCAGTATGCATATGATGCGGTAGCAGTTTTGTTAAAGTAAGAAGAGAGCGGATATATACAGATTGCAAAGCCCGGTTGCAAGCCAACGAGTGCGAGGGAGATGAAATGCATTTGTAGGGTTTATTGAGGAAAGTAACGCAGTTTAGCGACTTGTCTCTCGATCAGTTGTTGTAAAAAATGAATTTGTGGTTATTGATTATTGAAAATTAACATTCGTTAATAATATTGTTTTGTTGTCATTAATTACGATTCATTAGTAGTGTAAGTAAGTTATTGTTAGGGCAAGCCGGGCTTTTCGGCTTGTATGGGGGTACCGCCACTGGTTTTATTGGATCATGCTTGGAGCCTTGTCACAATTACAAGTGCAAATATAGAGGAACATGTCACTGTCACTCTTTGCCATATCTGTTTCTGTTATTTAATTTGGCACAGTACTAAAGTGCTCAACATTTTCATGGGCCGACTGTACACCATAGAAATCATACTGGGATTATTACAATGTTCCGATTTGTACGAATAGCCTACGTCGTAGGTATATGTCCTACGACATAATTATACATTATTATTCATAGCTCGTCGACTGTACTGTATCGTTATCATTAAAGACCGGATTATAT
Source organism: Agriphila tristella (assembly GCA_928269145.1). Lineage (NCBI taxonomy): Eukaryota > Metazoa > Arthropoda > Insecta > Lepidoptera > Crambidae > Agriphila > Agriphila tristella. Next base: position 5,430,019 of record OV743451.1, read on the forward strand.
GCATATTTAACCCCTTTTCAGTGGTAGTTGCATATTTTAGCAAAAAAAATGAAATCATGCATATTTACGCTCGATCTCGTTCATCGTTCAGATGTCTAACATGTCCAAACATGGCACCCAAATTGAAATTCTGCCCAGTCACCTCAGTGGATGTAGGACGGTCCTTTCCGCTTACAAAAGTACGGTTTTTACGCAGATTGTCACTTTCGCAAATGTCACTTTCGCAGAACTTTATTCACATTTTTTTTTTATTTTCAAAAATTTTGAATGACATTCTGCGAAAAAAATTCTGCTATTATCGTTGAGTAATTACCTTTGTAAAATAAAAACCTTAAAAAACGTCTTTTATTATTTCATGTTGCATATTTTGGTCCTTTTTATGGATTTTCTTGCATATTTGCATGCAAATTTTGGGATTTTTATGTTACATATAATCCGGTCTTTAGTTATCATAAAGTCTATATTTCGTTAAAAACTTGCAGGCGTAGCATGACAAACCTGACGAAAAAGTATACATTGAAATGTAATTTTGACATAAATGGTTTGCCTACATTAGAATGTCATATTTGACATTTCGCCGTAGAAAAAAACCCTCGTGATCGTGAGTTTGCCATAATACGTGTGCAGATAGTGTGAATAAAACTATAAGATTTATCTACCATTTTCATAAGGTGCACATTTCGTCATACATATCTTAAACACATGATATGATAAAAAGGAAATTCTTATTGAAAATTGTAATCTATATCCATCAAAATAAGGTGAAAATTCGAATGTCAGATATTTATAACAATGCTAATAACATCCATTTATAACAATGCTAATAACAACCTTTGATTGTAAAATTGGAACCCAAGAAATGTATAGTCCATTATACTATGTTTCCCAACATTTTTGTAAAATACCATAAGATTTTGTGCAATCAAGATTTTTTGAAAATTAATTCTATTCTCCTTTTCTATAAGGTGTACAATAACTTGTCTAAAGTTGTAAAAATCTTAACGTTAGTTGTAATTGGATATACATGAAATATTGAAAATTGAAATCTCTTTCCATTTACTTAAAGTGCACATCATAGTGTCAAAACTTCTACATTTTGTGTTGAAAATCATTATCATTTTTGCATGATCTTTTCTAGTACTGTATTCTTTTTAACGAGAGACTTAACAATCTTTGTGTCTCTTTATTTTAAAAGTAATGAAATAAATAAGAATCATGTTACAACTAATTCATTTCAAATCATATTCACACTAAGTTCATGTTTTGCATGGTACAATAATATACTGCGTAATAGCATTCCGAGACAGAAGAAGTCACGTGGGTGCTCTGAAAAAGGAAACCTATGGAAGTGGCATAGGCCGCGTTCCGAATCACGCTTACAGCACTATGAGCGCGCTAACGCCCGGACCGATTCATGCTTACAACAGTCACGTAAGGTAAGGTGACGTCACAGATGACGTCATCGCATGTGCTAACGACGCTCAGCGTATTCTACCAAAGCACTGTGAGCGTTGGCGGCGTAGCTGTCAAACTTCCTTGTCAAAGTTCATTCTTGTTAAAATTTGTGGTTATTATTTGTGAGTTTTAGAAAAGATGGCTGAATTTATTGATCTGCAGGTGTTTTGCGAAGCTGCGAACGAAATACTTATAATAAATTGATGTTGAGAGAGCTATCAGTGGTAATAAGTATTTTGAATCTTTGATGGTTTATAAATTGGTTAGTAAATAACTGGTTAGAGTGAAGGAACTTGATTCATATTCATTACTGCCTTTGTATTTACTTATCCCATAGAATTAATATTTTCTTTATCGAGATAACCCCTTTTGGAGGTTACGTTGTTAAAAACAATCCAACATTAGCGGTGTGAGCGCTCTCACGAGCGGTCCAAATCAATAGTTTCGTGAGCGTGCTGACAGCGTGCTAATGATTTGGACCGGTGTACAATGACGTCACACGCTGTGAGCACTGTTGGCGTGAATCGGAACGCGGCCATAAACTGCAATAACAAAGCATTCGTGACGTCAGGAAGCGCGTGCCGTGTCCGCCATATTGTGTTGCGTTTACATGTTACAGTTTCGACCCTATGCTGTTTACATAAGGTGTATGTAATTAAGCTAAACCGCCATGTTGCGTTTGAATGGAGAATAATGAAGTAGGTATGCACGCTTTTTTCGTAGGTATGCCAGGTCCATATTATTCAATAAGAAACAGTCATAATTAAAACGCACTATAATAATTTTGGTAATGAGTGTGACAGAAAAAATCCGTCATTCTTTGCTTGTTACTATAAAGTCGCGCAACTGGATAGTGACGTAAGCCAATCAGAATGCCAGAATTTGTTTTCTTGGAACATTATGTCGTCTTGGCTCATAATGTCCTTTTCTCAAAAGTCGTAATGTCCTTTTCTCGAAATGTCCTTTCTCAGAATGTCCTTTCAAAAAAGTCATTTTCTCAAAATTTCCTTTTCTCAAAATGTCTTTTTCTCGAAATGTCCTTTTCTCAAAATTTCCTTTTTTATCCTCAAAAACACAGACATGCAATGCATGTAAATATTTATTAAGTCTAAGAATGTTATAAAGTAATGAGTAATTTAGTTATAAAATTGTAGAAATATGATGGAAATAATCAGAAATAAAAAAAAAACATGAACCAGTATCTTTATTTGTACAAAAACATTACTTATTTATCATTATTAACATTAAACTTTGTATTAATTACCAAAAAGCGACTAACAAAAAAATATTAAAAGGACATTTTGAGAAAAGGACATTTAGAGAAAAAGACATTTTGAGAAAGGACATTCTGAGAAAGGACATTTCGAGAAAAGGACATTTTGAGAAAAGGACATTATGCGCCAAGACGCATTATGTTTTGTCTTGTTTTCTATTAAAATTAAAATACATGTAATATTTTCGACATTTAAGTCTCTTGTTAAAACGAACGAAGAATATTATGAACTGAAGTCTGTTTATTCTTACTAATATTATTTGGTACCTAAACAATCTTTACACAACTCTATATAAAAAAAACACATAGATCACGAAATAAATTACTAATTATTATTAGTGATAATTTGATTTGATAAGACAAGATTTTAAATAACGATTTCAATTAAAAAGATGTATAACAACTGCCAAAGCTGTTTATTAAATAGTACAAGTGAGGATAAACAGTCTACTTTCCCCGCCAATTGGTAATGAGCTTGGCGGCCATGTTTTTAGCCTCGAAAACGAAAAACAGTTGTATTTTTTTAACAAACTTAGACCCTATCTTATTGAAAATAATAATTCAATAATTAAATTACATATTCGAATTTTATTGTTAAATGTCATTTTTTGTTGCGGATGACGTCAACGTGGATGTTTATGTGACAAGGTTCCATCGTATTACCAATTAGCGGGGATAGTATAAAGGTGCACATGAATAAAATTTGAGATGAGAGAGAGCTTGTTAAATATTTGTACAAGTCTGTGTAAATACGAATTTACTCAATTAATCAAAATGTTTGAAAAATCTATTAGTTTCATTCTTGTTTTTTTGTCTGTAAAATACTTTTTCAAATTACTTACTTGTCGATGCGATCAAAAATATTGATAGTTATTTGTATGAATATATTTAAAACAAGTACCTAATTGTAAGAGAACTGAACAATGACTGACTTTTATATTAAGTTTCGATAACTTTAAACTTCTCAAAACCAAAAATTATTAGTTAAGCCCAGTTTAGGACTTTAGCTTATACAAGATGTTTGAAAATAGCCTTATAAAGCCAAATATGGTAGATAGGATATCATGCATACAACCCTGGAGAATTAATATATCGGGTCATTTTGAACTTACCATACAAATTTTGGATGTGTCCAAGAAACTGTACAACTTTCTCTAAGGAACACATGGCCAAATATGTAAAAAAAAATCGACTATCCATACAAATCTCGTGGTCACGTGATCAATTCGGTATGGTATGACCAAAATTTTTGGCTAAATTCGACATACGTTTCTTAGAGAAAGTTGTTAAGTTTCATGGACTGGACACACCCTTGAAATTTGGATGGTAAGTTAAAAATGACCCTAAAAACCGCCAAATGGCTGAGAAATTTAAAATTTGAAACACAAATTATGTCTAGGGTTGCCAGTATGCAATTTGTCATAAAAAAAGTTTTTTTTTTCAAAAATATGAAAATTTTTCCCTCGCTCCCACTAGTACACCCGGCTAGTTCAACCGTTGAACTAGTGCAACTATTTTATCTCAGTAGTTCACCTGTCTATAAGAGTTGAACTACTGCAACTAAATGGTTGATCAGTTCAAAATAATTATTCATCATAAAAATAGTGAAAAAGCTCTGTTTTCTAGTGCTCCCAGGATTTTTACCTATTAATGGAACTACGATGGAGAACTGTTAGGTTAACTTTTAATTAATTTAATAAAAATAAGTCAGATGCCCTGCTTTTCCGTAGCTCCATTGGACGTCTCATTGACGGGACTGCTAAAAAATAATTTTACCGTGGTCCCATTGACTAATGGAGTCACCAAAAATATAGTTTATATCTAGTATAGTTTTTCTATGGAACCATTAATGGAGTTGTCACATTAATGTGACAACTCCATTAATGGTTCCATGTGTTACTTAAGTAACACATAAAATTAAACTAAAGGATTGGTACTAAAGAATAAAGTACCAGGGTCACATGAATCTAAAGAAGGTTCGAACACTGATAAAAACAGTGTTCTGTCAAGCTAAAATGTTAGAACCACTTTAATGAATTCAACCATTTAGTCGCAGTAGTTCAACTCCTATAGACAGGTGAACTACTGAGACAAAAAAGTTGCACTAGTTCAACGGTTGAACTACCCGGGTGTATTAGTGGGAGTGAGGGAAATTCTTAGGGTTTTTATATCCTTTCTACCATATTCGGCTTTATAAGGCTATTACATAACAGCATGTATGCTAAAATGCTGACTGATTTAAGTCAAAAAAGTCACTGTATTTATTAGTTTGTATTACATAGGGTTTTATATCCTATCTACCATATTCGGCTTTATAAAGCTATTACATAACAGCATGTATGCTAAAATGCCGACTGATTTAAGTAAAAAAAAGTTCCTGTATTATTAGTATGTATTACATATAGTTGTTTCTTCTTTATGTTACTGTTGATTTTATAGAAATCTATCGTTGTTTTTCGTGTATCATATATTAATTCCTCTTTAGTATATTTCAGATTATTATACAATGCGTAACAAAAAACCCTTAAATCCGAATATGGTGAATAGGGACCATCAAACTGAATAACTTTTACTATGGGACCAACTCTGAAATCGCGAAAAAACAGCCATTTTATAAATTTTTATATTTTCATTAAGTATTAATTTTTGTATGAAACAGCCAATATATTTTTCGAGATTTCAGAGCTGGTCCCATAGTAAAAGTTGTTCAGTTTGATGGTCCCTATCTACCATATTATTATTATTATATCCCTTTAGTGGTTTTTTGTAACACGTTGTGTACCTTTATGATCAGAAAGCCTAACTTGCAAAATGTCTTTAAAGCAAAACGTCTACAATGCTTAATGACTAAAATGTAGACAACATAACTTGCATAATGTCTTTAAAGCAATACGTCTATATTTCTTGATGACTAAAATGCAGTCTAGCTTGCAAAACGTCATAGAATTATATTTTTATGCGTTATAAAATTAATAAACTGTTCTATTTTATAACTGCAATGCTAAAATAGTATTAAATTGTTAAGGTTATGTCTTGTTTATTGACCAAGATATTCAGTAAAATACTAGAAAACTCATTGCAGTGTATTATACGTAAGAAGGGTATAGACCAGAGGTGCCCAAACGGTCGAGCGCGAGAGGTTTTAAGGTCGATCGCCAAGGATAACAGATTTGAAATTTTGCCACAGAATATAATATAATAGTACTAAATTTTACACCCAATGTAGTTTTACATAATTATGCATTTTTTTTCTTGTTAAATATTTGGTAGGTTAAACAGTCAAAATGTCGATCTCTTAGTCATAAATTTTTGCTAAGTCGATCTCCTTAAGAAAAGGTATGAGCACCCCTGGTATAGACCATACAAATAGAATGTCAAAGAACAACAATGTCAATAAACAGGTGATCCAAAAACGAATGCATACATTTTATATGAGATACGTAAAATATGACTTAGATTCATAAAATGATGACTATAATATGGCAAAGGAAATTAATAAACTATGTTCCATACTGTTTTCTTCGTTGATAAACGAATAAATGTAGCTAAATTTAGTTTTAGAGAAATGTGTGGCAATATCTTATTTACCTCTGAAAAGTGTGATTACTTGGATTATTTATTTTTGTCACATCACAATTATTTAGAGCACAAGACACCATGGCTCCACGATACCTTTATTTCAAATTCTAATTAAGATTAACAAATATTTGAAACAAACTGTGATTGCTCATTAGCTAGGCGGGACGCTAGTAAAAAAATTTGGCACATGTCACTTGATCCTTTGTCTCTTTTTTACATAGACCGTGTCCGTATGATGTTAACTTCTCTTTTCCACGCTTTGTTGGTCTTCTTGAGCGCAGCGAAAATTTTTCTGTCTATGGTATAGACGTAAGGAAATATGCCTTTTAGACATTTTGCTTCTTAGACATTTTAACATAGTAGACGTAATGCTGCTAAAGTAATTATGCTTCTTAGACGTTTTGCTTCTTAAATTTTAACAACCCATTGATTTTAGACATTTTGCTTTAAAGACGTTCTGCAAGTTAAGGTAAGGTTCCGAGACGGGCTGCAGACTGCAACCACACGTTCCGCTACGCTCCAAATTGAACCGTAATGTTATGAAAAGCGGCTCAGTTTGAAGTGAGCGGAGAAGTGTCGCGACCGCATAGCGACACTTGCGCCGCACACTTCACATTGAGCCGTTTAATCATAACAACACCGTTCAATATTGAGCGTAGCGGAACGTGCGGTTGCGGTCTGCAGCCCGTCTCGGAACCCCACCTTTAGGCTTTTTGAATTTCTGATCATAACCCGTTGTGTAGTATAGCGCATACATTCAGCTATTTTAAAATAGCTAAGTGTGAACGTGTTTTAAATAAATGTATGCAGTGCGATATTGTTGTGCTATAAACTATAAAACACCATCAACTTCGTAGGAGTAGATTACTCACATCATAATCAACAAATTGTCTGATCTGCGGGGCTACTCAAATGGCCACTTTTCTATTCGTTCGCTAACTTAAAAATTAAAAATAAGCCATAAACACCAAAATAACGTGTCGTAGGCTTGTCAATTCTGTACAATACAACAATGTCTGTGATTTACATAAACTTGCGACGTCTGACTTGATCATTAATTGCTTATTTTTAAGATTTAAGTTAGCGAACGGATAGAAAAGTGGCCATTTGAGTAGCCCCCCTGAACAGATGATCAAGGTTTTGTAGGAAATCACGATATTTTTGTATTTTTGGAAAAGTCGTAGAGCAAATTTTGTTGTTTCAATGATGCTAGTAGTCTATTTCTGCGAGGTTGTAGGTGTTTTACAAATAACCATGTATTATAGCGAAATCTGAAATTAATGAGCTTATGTCTCCATTTTAAAAATGTCTGTCGAAATCTTCATGTTGCTCTTAAAACACCCATTTAGATTTTTTACTAAAATAAACTCTAAATAGTCTAAATCGACACTTAAAAAAAAACTATTTGTGCAATTTTAAAGTTGCAAAAACCTTTTTCTTTGTAATGTAATCTAAATTGCTTAATATTTTTTTAGAATTTATTTTTCACACTTGTTTTTGTAAAAAAATATTATACCTACTTTAAAATATGCCTAATTCAAACAAACAGGGAAAATGTATGTGGTCAGTTTCTACTTGAAATGTGTGTGTAGTTTCGTTGTATGATATTACATGTTTTATTATGTAAAGTGTGTTTTATTTAACCGTAAGTAAAAGTAAAGGTGTGGGCACATTCGTCTGACGCCACGTATTAACACACCGTCAGATGACATCAGTTTTCATAGTAAATGTATGCACTAGCACAATTATAATACAACACATCCATATAAAAACGGCGTGTTAACACGTGGCGTCAGATGTGCCCGCGCCCTAAGTTCTTTTTTACACGACCGCCCAAAAAGGAGTGTATATGTGTGCAGGGTTCATGTATGTTTGTGGGTATGTGAGTTTATTCCACCATAACTTCTAAATGGCTCAACGGATTTTGATGTATGGGGTATCCATACATCATTCCGAGTGACACTGGCAATTTTTTTTTTTAAGTTAATATGGCGACTGTAGGACGCTATTTTTAAATGTGAAATCATTTTTTTTAGTCGTAGTGGTCAACCATATCTCGAATTGAGTATCTATATTGCGATTCAATACTCAGATTTATGATAATAAGTTGAATACTACAAGTTATAGTTGAGGAATCAATAAAACTAAAGAAATCAGTCTCATACATTTATTGCCACTCTCCGTTAAAATTATAATGTACATGTGTAGCCGCCTCTTAATTTAAATTACGTATTAAGGTTTGTCCAGACAAAGCGGTCAAAGAATGACTTTGGCATCCTGGTAGAACCACAGACGAAAACATTGGCACTCGTGAACACTTTTTGACTGGACAAACCCCACCGCCTGCATACGTTGGCCCCAATATTGGCAGATTCGTCGTACGTTGCTGGTTATGTAACAAATGTTTCAAAGAGGTTCTTTCAACGGCATCAACGAACGATACATTGGCCAATGTTGGGGCCAACGTGTGGAGCCGGCGCGCCAGCACACCTCCTCCGCCGCAAAACCGTACAGTTCGTATAGTTCCGCCATAGTTCTGATATGAGTTGTCTTCTATCGACGATATATGAGGATCACATCTACATAGCAGTTTCGCGTCATTACTTTCGCGTGTGTCAACGGTCGGAGCCGATCGGGTGAAAAATCTAATGCATTAGAACAGGCCGTTTGCATTTATTTCGCTTGTCGAACTCATGGCGGAACCTACTGCGGTGTTCCGCGGGCGGAGGTGGGCTACAGGCGTTTCTTATAATCATCTTACCAATATATCATAAATTTATCAAACAAAAATATGTTTATTTTCAACGTACCTACCTACTTCACCAAATACTAGAGTAGTAAAGTAATGGGGCACGCACAAAGTGCCTAATTTCACCGCGGCCAATAAGGTTAAAAATATTATACATATTAGGAAAAAATAGGACTAAATCTATTAGGAAGATTTTCATACAATTATTATTTGTGACAAACTCATTAAGGCTCAATTTACGTTGCCCTCAGATTTAAATAACAAACAAAAACTTTCTACAATTAATTGTGCGATATTTCCTAATAACTAAGTTTGAGCCTTGCCTTTAAACAATCGTAAGTTGTATCACAGAATATAATATATAAATAGTAGTTGTAAGAACAATTTGTGACTTGTAATTTATTTGAATAAACGAATTGAGTAGAAAAATAACTGTTATTTACATAACGTTACAGAATTTAGTTTAGTCTATTTAATGATATGTTACAATGCGATTAATTTAACAATGTAGGTACAACAGAAGTGATTAATTTCAGAGCGCTTGTGGTACAAAATGATGTATTTTAACGTTTTTCAGTTATAAATAAATAATAAATAAAATTAGTACTCCGTGTAAAAAGCACAGGACACGACCGTTGCGTTCGAAAGTATGCGTTCAACTGGGCACTGTGAATGTGAACTTGACTTTATAATTTTGAACGATTTGATTGGTTAGGCCGGCGGACAAGTATGACTCACTGCATTCTTAACGCGAACGTACTATAGGTTACTTTCTCGTTTATTTGTTTGTTTCTTTATTTTTAATCTGTATTTTCAATTTGCCATAAATTCTCAAGTGAAGTTGCAGCGTGTCTATTATCAACATAATCGCACTGCATGTTATTATCATTACTTTTTAAATGAACTTCAATAAACAACAAATTACAGTTTATAACTTATAATATTTATCATGATTCATCCACCTTCGATTGTCAAGAAGATACCTAACTATAAAGCTATTGCTTTTTAAATTAACACAGACTACACCTGTATTTATTAAATGCAAATAAATACAACGTGTTAAAAAAACCCCTTAAAGCCGAATATGGTACATAGGGACCATCAAACTGAACAACTTTTACTATGGGACCAACATCTGATATTGCGAAAAAACCCAGCTATTTCATACAAAAATTAATGACGAAAAAAAATGTACTATTATATACCATATTTGGTGTTAGGGGTTTTTTGTAACACGATGTATATCAGTTTTAAAAAAAACATGTTTTTCAGATACTAATTTCTAAATATCTTACTTATTTCTAGTGGACGCAATATTACAAATTAATCATAAGTAATTTGATAGCACCAGCTTTGGGCAGACGTGGCACCAATAAAAAAACGAAAAAAAAATCTTATGCTGTTTACTAGTGGCCGCCTGCGACTTTGTTCGCGTGGACACTCTTTGACCGGGATAAAAAGTACCTTATATGTTAATCCAGGTAATAAATTATATGTGTGCCAAATTTCATCCAAATCCGTCCAGCCGTTTAGGCGTGAAGAGGTAGCAAACGGACATACAAACCTTCGCTTTATAATATTAGTAGGATTTTGTTACAAACGATGAAAATCAAGTCTGATGCCACGTTCTGTTAAGGGATATTCACACATTTGCGGGTCAGAGTTCCGTCAGTCAGAAAAAATTGTTGCATTACATATAGGTACATTTAGTATGAAGTTGTTCACACGATTCCATGTCAGATCCTACTCTGACATGGAATCGTGTGAACAAGAGGACAAATTTTATACGTCAGAAAAGATAAGACCTACGCGATAGAAAGAGAGGCAACTACTAAGTGCATGTTTAAGAGCGACGGGAGCGCTGTGCGACCTGAATTGCACTTTATTGTGTCGGAGCAAGAGTCGCTATTTATTTAAACGATTTTGCGGAGAGCAACTTCTGTACGCTAGTACTATTAAATATCTATACTGTGCCGCGCTGTGCCCTTAGCCAAAGTAACATTTACAAATCTTTCAAATCATGTATGGGATTGACATAAGGTTTCGCTAACACAATCGAATTTAAAACGCCAAATCCATACGTAAACGAAGCGCGAAGCGATAACGAAAATTGGGAATGTTACATTGTCTAGGGGGACCAAGGAAGCGTGTGAATAAATTCATACAAAATTGCAATCAATTTTTTCCCGTCCTACCCTTCCCGGAAATGTGTCAATAGCCCTTTTCTGGTGCCACAAATTAATATATTCTAATAAGTACACTTAGTGAGCACCAATTATGAAGGCAGCAATTGTAACATCTTATTAAATTTTTGCTGCACTCGAACATTTTAAAACTAATGTCATAGACTAAAATAGTTAAAATAAGTAAAGATACAGTCAAAAGAGGAGTACATCATCTTAACTGTACAATAAAATTGCAAAGGTAAGTACCTATTTCGTTCATGCGCATTTGGACCACTTCGCATTTTGGTCCACTTGGTCCATTTCGCATTTGGTCAACTTTCACATAAATCTGCTATATATTCTTTTATGGAGTAAGCTTTTATTTTAACTTTTTGACATACTTTGTTTCTTTTTGTTCTTAATACGTCACCAAAGTACCAGGATCACATAAATATGGAGAAAGTTTACTTATATAGTTTAACAATAATTAGGTAAACGTGTTTTGTGCTTGCAAAGGATGAAATTTTAGAAAGTGGACCAAATGCGAAATGGACTTTCCGCGAAATGGACCAAATGCGAAATGGACGTTTTTTCGGCAAGTGGACCAAATGCGCATGAACGCCTCTAAAGCAGAATATGGTGGATAGGGACAATCAAAACAACGTTTACTACGAAATCATGATAAACTTTGATATCGCGAAAAAATAAATCAGCTCTTTAATACAAAAATTGTTAACGAAAATATCAAAATGTAGTAAACAGCAGATTTTGTTCTCGCGATTTAGGAGTTGGTCTCGTAGTAAAAGTTATTCAGTTTAATGGTCCCTATCTACCATATTCGGCTTTAGAGGTTTTTGTAACACGTTGTATAATGGTTTGCAGTTCTATTAAAATAAATAAATAGCGGTTAATACAGCAGTTTTTAAAAGCGTGATTTTATAAATACTTTAAATAAATTATTTTAATCTTTTTAGGAAAAATAAAAGTATGTACAGTCAACGGCTAGCTGGGCTACCACGACACATCAATTTCAATCAATTTTAGACTTAAATGCAAAATGCTAAGGGACAAATTAAATTGCCGATTTTTTTACAGTTTCGTATAGCTGCGGCACGTCAGTCTATACATAACTGTAGTTAAATATTAAAGTGTATGTACTTATCTTTTAAGTGGTGATAATGCTAAGTCAATATAAAATAAAAATGTGACCTATTCTTAGAAAAAACTTAGGTGAAACTAAAATTAAAGCCGCTAGGAAATCTTAGTAAATTTTACATAAACATAGAAATAAAACTAAACTTTTGTACTACAGAGAGGAAACGAAATTAAAAAAATATAGTAAATATATATACATTCTGGTGGGTTGCAGTTATTTCACCATTCTTAAAGCTTATTAAAACATAATGAATTGCTTACAATCAACACAAAAAATAATTGACGAAAAATACACTCGACGTCAGAAAAACCGCACCTCTTCGGCACTAAGTTTAGAGTTGGCCATCTGCTATTGCTAGCTAACGTTTTATTGTGTAAATGTTGATATCTATTGAAAGTACATTTAATGAGCTTTCTTTTAATAAGTGTTTGATTTAGTTAACATAACAGTTACCATAATTAAACGATTAAAGCGTTATTGCTAGCGCCACCACAAAAGGGAAATAAAAGAGGTCAATTCAGGAAATGCGGGTAAATTCGCTATCGAGATGATGGAGAAAACACACTTCAACAGTTCAATTAAAAAAACGAATACCCAAGATGGATACTATTGCCCATGAAGTTATTCAAATATTGCAATAAAATTAGGCAATGTAATGTGCACGGAAACTCAATCTCAGTAATTGATTCCGTTCTACGAGTATTTCAACGGTTTCTAAAGACTGTTGGCTATGTCCGAAGGGGAAGAAGTATATAATAACACTTATCATTAAATTATATGGGATTAAATTAACTTTGAAGAAAAGGTGCGGTTTTTCTGACGCCGAGTGTAAAAGCTTTTAAATAAAAACTAAAACAGTTTGAGACTTTAGTAAAAATATACACTTGACGCGTTTTTTTTTAAATAATAATAATTTAATTTTAAAATACTGGCGAAAAATATATTATGAGAAATTATGCCAAGTCAAAAAACAAGAGAAATTACAAGTAACTAGAACAAAATCTCGAATCTAGTAATTTGTTTGCAATATTCCTAATTCTTTCTTTGTCATTTTCTTTCTACATGTGTCTGTGGATATTACACAAATGTGTTGTGTAATATCCACAGACAAACAAGGACGCAATGTACTTAATTTTATTATAAAATAGCACCCAATGATATTTTTATATAAAAATAGCAGACATTACCAACAGGACTCGCGGAGCTCCAAGATTGTCGTACCTGCGTAAAAAACATACATACACTTACTTATAAATGAAGATAAGTTTATACTTATCATAACATAAACATACGCTATGTTTAAAATGCTTTAAGACACTAATGATGGCTGAATACTTAAACGCTTCTTAGCTAAAATCTTTGGCTGAGGTCTCCTTAACTTTAAGGAAGCTGTCAGTTTCATAATATTTCTGTCAAAGGTCATTGGGCATTTTGTTCGGACGTTGACCTACGGCGTACCCAAACGAAATACGGCTAAATATCAGCACAGTGGTATGGGTCGCATTCTTGCAGGCCATGTTTCATTTTCAATAATAATAAAATAAATAAATATACACAATACAAACGTTGATTATGCTTGTACCACACATTTTCATATTGCTGAAAGTAAAAACTTCTGTTTTATTAACAAAAGTATAATAACAATAAACATACACTCACACACATAATGTGAAATAACTTTTTTCTACCGGTCGGTACATAAAAAATAATACATATTTTGAAAAGTGGGATTGAATTCTTCAATTTAAAACTGGTTTGGTGTCTGTACGCACGCGAACTTTCATCAAGCAGGTCAAATATGCTCAATGACTTTTGACAACTAAGTTGAAAATAAAGTTACCTTAATTTTAAGAAGGAACCGTTTTATTTGGCCGATAGACCTTCGATCATCTATACCTGAGGATGTAGCACGTTATACAATAACAAAGCTGAAATGTGACACATGCCGTTTGACAAATCACGCGACACTAAATGTCAAGTTGTATGACAAGTCTTGGGGGACTTTCATAGCGTTTTGAGGGCGTTAAAAGTGTCCCACAAATGCCATTGTCATGCCATATCCACAGGTATAGATGATCGAAGCGATAGACGTTTAAAGTGTTTAAGGCCGAATACTCAAAGACTTTTTAGAGCAATTTTTTATTTAAGGTCTCCTTAACTTTAAGGAAGCTGTCAGTTTCATAGAGTTTCTGTCAAATCTGATATTTTTTTTAATTTAAGGTGGCCTTAACTTTAAGATTAGTTTGAGTATTTTTCCCTTAAATATTTAACTTGTTAAATCCTTACTCTACTCCCCGCTACTATCTGAAGTACTAGATTCGTCATCCTCAGTCGACACTTCCGGTGTGGGTCACCTTATATCAGCGGATGGAAAGGTAAAGACCTAATATTGAACTAGTATAAATCCTTACCCTACTCTCCGCTACTATCTGAAGTGCTAGATTCGTCATCCTCAGTCGACACTTCCGGTGTGGGTCTCCTTATATCGGCGGATGGAAAGGTAAAGACCTAATATTGAACTAGTATAAATCCTTACCCTACTCCCCGCTACTATCTGAAGTGCTAGATTCATCGTCTTCAGTCGACACTTCCGGTGTGGGTCTCCTTATATCGGCGGATGGAAAGGTAAAGACCTAATATTGAACTAGTATAAATCCTTACCCTACTCCCCGCTACTATCTGAAGTGCTAGATTCATCGTCTTCAGTCGACACTTCCGGTGTGGGTCTCCTTATATCGGCGGCGCCGTTCCGGGTCGTCATGTCGTTGTCGTCCGGCGATCCGGCGTCGCCGGGGATGGAAAGCTCTCCTAGCAGGTCCCTGATAATAGGTTGGTAAGGGAATTTATTAATTGGGTGACTGGAAATAATTAAAGGCGACTGTTAATGGGATACTAAAATACTAATCCGGGCAGCGGTTTATTTTTTGGGCGACAAAATAACTTTACGGGCGACAAACTGTGGATAGTAAATAAAAGGGACTTAATTAATTGGGTAACTGAAAATAATTAAAGGCGACTGTTAATGGGAGACTTAAATACTAAACCTGGCAGTGGTTTATTTCTTGGGCGACAAAATAACTAAACGGGCGACAAACTGTGGATAATAAAATACTTAAAAGGGGGACTTCATGTGAGAAATGAATTATTTAAGTTAGCTATCAAGTTAACAGTGAAAATTCTAAATGAGTGACAAAAATACTTAGTGAAACGTTTTTGCACACGCGCAACTGTGTGCGTGAAGTCTAGGGCTATTGAATGAGCACACGATTCGGCACACGAACTCGCGCGGTGGGGTGAGGTAATTGACTGTGGGGCGGGGGCGGAGAGTTTCCTTTCTGTACGGTAGTACTTATATCTATCTATTCTGTGATCATGGTTAATTTGGATTTTGATGGTATAATACGAACACTCAAACCACATGGCACACTGAGTGTTCCTAAAATCACTAACTTTAACTAAATAAAATCACTAATTTAACTGAATACTATCCCCGTCAGTTGATAATGCGCCTGGCGGCCATGATTTTAATCTCAAAAACGAAAAAAAAAGTATTTTTTATATATTCATAGACCCTTTCTTATTGAAAATAAGAATTCAATAATTAATATATTATATTACTTATTAGAATTTTAATGTTTTTTTTTCATTTTTGGTTGCGGATGACGTTGATGTGTATGTTAATTTGACAAGGTTCCAGCGCATTACCAACTGACGGGGATAGTAAAATTGTAATATTAATTCTGTATAAGTATTATGTTGGAAACACTACACTTGAAGTTGTTGACCATTACGTATACCTAGGACAGGCTGTAACACTGTTTTTTCACCTATCCTTACCGTAGCAAGCACTTGATTTTAAAGTACTTTTTATAGCGAAATTCTCGCTATAGTCTTCTAGGTTGGATTAGGAACATTAGGTATTAAGCTTCAGTAGGTTTGTTAAATAAGTAGTGTGTTGTTTTGATACAATTTGTGTAGGAAAAATGCATAAATATTTCTACCTTTGTTTGGGTCAATTTCCAGTAGTTTAACGAATGTCGGTGATTGTACCACACACTTCGGCATTCGGGCATTCACTTGAATTCATTTTAAAACATCTTTCACAAAGAATTTTAGCACTTTTCAATAATTAAAGCAGATAAACTTTCTTGTTTACATATCTCACAGCTGTCTTTTCAATTGACAAGTGACAACTGTCAGATGTGACGTTTAGCGTTCCGATTCCAGCTAACTGAATGTTTCGGACCAATTAATTTACACTTTGGTAATAAAATCAAATAAATAAATATCACCTATTTGTTATTTTAATTAAATAAAGTAAATACCCATGTCTCGCATGCTAGTTAAGCGTTTTAATATTAATATTCAGACAAAAGGTAAGTAAGTTCAGGGAGTGCGATTGTCTATGGTGTGTCTTTTGTCGATGGTACTCATTCGAGAGAATTCTAGCAAACTCGGTGGATTTCCGCCATATCACTTTTTCGCCTGTGTCATTCAGAGATGCAGGAAATTTTCGTCATGTGAAGTCAATCCATGTAATTGCTGTCTGGGTTTTCTTTAATTTAATGATGCGTTGAGCATCCCTTTAAGTGGTGAGTGTTATAATAATACGAATCTAATTATTTGTCCGTTTTTACCAGTGGTATCCAGATTGTAACCTCGTGTCGCATTGTTCTCAGGGCTCCAGCTCATCAATTTATATTTCATCATGTCTTTCATGAGATAACCTGTGATAATTAAAGCCCAAATTTGGTAAGTTTCTCAACCTTGTTATAATGTTAGTTGTAAGGAAAACCTCATATTCAATGTTGGACCATTTGGTGACTTTGATTTTTTATTACAGGGCTCCACAGTTTTACCTCAAAATTTCAAGATATAAATACTTCCAGGGAATACTTCCAAGGTTATGGTTTGAGCTTGTTTCGATGTAACGTCGTCTGTGCAGCGGCTTGGCGAGAATTCCATGCTATGATGTCTCATTAAAATCAGCGCGACGAGCACAGGTTAAACCGTACCATTGCCATGGATTTATAAAACTAACCAAGGTATTCCGCAGCTTTCTTTTATTATCATCGCGGCAGTGTTTCTGTAGTATGTACCCGGTGAAGTAATTAACGTTTATATCCAGTACAAAATGGTGTTTTGATGACATGTTCAGACTCAACCCGGAGCAGGTCAACAGCCAATAAATGTACCTACAGTCATGTTTCGAATTTATTTAACTTCAGCGTAACTGGTTCATGAGCCAGAATGTATAAATAATTCTATTTTACTATGAATGTCTTGTGTTAAGATGATAAGTAATAGGTATCTTAGCATAAGTTTTTTTTTGTGAGTACATATGTATTCGGTTCTTAACGGTCCGCCGACTTGAGAGATATGGTGACGTTTGAAAACTTATTTCAAATGCGGAACCGGCCTCTTAATTCGTCTGACTAACTGGAAACGAACAGATATGCCCTCATCTTTACTTTTAAGGGTTTATAGTTTAAATCCCTACTTCTTTATATGGTATTAATTTTATAATGAACCCAAGGGTATTGTTTTTGTAATAAATGTATGGTCTCACTTTAACCTGTTAAGGGTCCCTGTTAAACCATTTGCCCTTCGTGCGGTTTTAACATTATAATGGGTTCTCAAGGTATTATGTATTAATATAAAATGTGTGACTTCATTTTAACCCTTCGGATTCTTCGTTAAACCATTTATACCCCATGTGGTTTTAAATATTTTTATGACATATTTTCTGCGAATCGTTGTTAACTTTGTATTAGTTATACAATGTGTTAAATAAATGTTTGTTTCAACGTAAATATTGGTTTGATTTATTAAACTCACTTAGTTTCGATCCGTGGACAATTTATCTTTTAATTTTTAACTTTCATTGATATCAACGGCGCCCAAAATCATGATTGTTCCATGGATGACTGAGCCACGCGAATCCACATAACCCCTTTGCTCTACCGACTAACATTTTCAGTGGGGTAATTTCCATCTATACCCCGGGGTAAAATTTTTCCCATTACAGTGGCGCCCAACGTGGGGCCCAGAAAAGTGAGATTAATAATTCAATATTTTAGTGCTGTATTTAACGTGAATTTAATTTTTATTTCAATATGGCTGAACTTAATTGTAACGTTGATTTCTTGCTCGGGGAAGAACTTGAACATGAATTATCCGTTCTTAAAGTCTCTTTTGATGAGCATAGTAGTGCTAACCAATTACGGCACTTTTTTTTTAATGAATACCTTGATACTAGCTCGTAGGGGTAGTTTTAAAATTCCTTTTACGGCTGTTTTTACTAGTTCCGAATTTAAAAATACTGCTAAAATTTAAATAAAAAGTTTTCGCTCGCGTCTGTTTAGTTTAGAATTCCAATTATGAGACGGGTTCTGTATATATATTATTTCATATGCCAGATAATGAGCACCTTACGTCTCGTTGCAATGCATCTCACCCAATTTTGTGTTTTATATATTTGTGTTCAAAATTTTTAACCCAATTTGGGGGACACTAGGTCATATTTGTCCATTTTGGCATATGGCGTCCCTGTCAGTGGTTCATTTGTTGTGCGGGGGCACAGTAGTGGCGCTTGAAACCCCTTTATATGGCTTTAGTTTCAAGCCTGCCCTTGTGTTACCTTTAGCATGATGCTGTTTCGTCGTTGTTAGTTGGGTGGGTTATGTGTTTGTTGGTTTTTGGTGCATATGTATACTGCGTTCAAAATTTTTAACTCAATTCGAGGGACACTAGTTCATATTAGTCCGTTTCGGCATATGGCGTTCCTGTCGGTGGTTCATTTGTCGTGCAGGGTCACAGTAGTGGCGCTTGAAACCCCTTTATATGGCTTTAGTTTCAAGCCTGCCCTTGTGTTACCTTGTGCACGATGTTGTTCTATCATTGTTAGTTAAGTAAGTTATAACTTTGTTAGTTTTTAGGGTATATTTTATCCGTGTTACATCTGTAGGTCTTGTCGCATTTGTGTAAACCACAAATGATACCAAGGATGGTAACATTTCTGTTTTCTTTATTATGATGGCGTGTCGTCCTGTGTGATGATTTGCTTTAGCAGTTTTTGTGTGTTTTAAGGGATGTTGGATTTCCACTCCTCACACTTTACTTTTAGAAGTCACTGTTTTGCATACTTCAATTTTTCATGTAATTTACCCATGTTTGCAGTTTGGTAAATTACGTGCTGGTTTTGTTTAACCAACCTGTGGTTAACACTGGTTATGGCTAGAACCTGGATTAGCTCTCTTTTTATGTTATTGGGTCTATGAAACGGTTCTACCTTTTTCCATTTTCACTCTTTTGAGTTATTTATTAGGTTTCCCTTGATATGACTCAAGCTTTTTTGTCTAAGTTTTGAGTCTTGAGGTGGTTTATCTTTAAGTAAAGTAGGATTAAGGTCTGTTTTGTCTAGTTTAGGTTGTAGTTTTAGGTTTCGTCGTTCCTCCTGACGAAAAATTCAAAATGAATATTTTGAATAAAATTTTTCTTTCCCAACGAAGACGGTACTGTAACACTGTTTTTTCACCTATCCTTACCGTAGCAAGCACTTGATTTTAAAGTACTTTTTATAGCGAAATTCTCGCTATAGTCTTCTAGGTTGGATTAGGAACATTAGGTATTAAGCTTCAGTAGGTTTGTTAAATAAGTAGTGTGTTGTTTTGATACAATTTGTGTAGGAAAAATGCATAAATATTTCTACCTTTGTTTGGGTCAATTTCCAGTAGTTTAACGAATGTCGGTGATTGTACCACACACTTCGGCATTCGGGCATTCACTTGAATTCATTTTAAAACATCTTTCACAAAGAATTTTAGCACTTTTCAATAATTAAAGCAGATAAACTTTCTTGTTTACATATCTCACAGCTGTCTTTTCAATTGACAAGTGACAACTGTCAGATGTGACGTTTAGCGTTCCGATTCCAGCTAACTGAATGTTTCGGACCAATTAATTTACACTTTGGTAATAAAATCAAATAAATAAATATCACCTATTTGTTATTTTAATTAAATAAAGTAAATACCCATGTCTCGCATGCTAGTTAAGCGTTTTAATATTAATATTCAGACAAAAGGTAAGTAAGTTCAGGGAGTGCGATTGTCTATGGTGTGTCTTTTGTCGATGGTACTCATTCGAGAGAATTCTAGCAAACTCGGTGGATTTCCGCCATATCACTTTTTCGCCTGTGTCATTCAGAGATGCAGGAAATTTTCGTCATGTGAAGTCAATCCATGTAATTGCTGTCTGGGTTTTCTTTAATTTAATGATGCGTTGAGCATCCCTTTAAGTGGTGAGTGTTATAATAATACGAATCTAATTATTTGTCCGTTTTTACCAGTGGTATCCAGATTGTAACCTCGTGTCGCATTGTTCTCAGGGCTCCAGCTCATCAATTTATATTTCATCATGTCTTTCATGAGATAACCTGTGATAATTAAAGCCCAAATTTGGTAAGTTTCTCAACCTTGTTATAATGTTAGTTGTAAGGAAAACCTCATATTCAATGTTGGACAATTTGGTGACTTTGATTTTTTATTACAGGGCTCCACAGTTTTACCTCAAAATTTCAAGATATAAATACTTCCAGGGAATACTTCCAAGGTTATGGTTTGAGCTTGTTTCGATGTAACGTCGTCTGTGCAGCGGCTTGGCGAGAATTCCATGCTATGATGTCTCATTAAAATCAGCGCGACGAGCACAGGTTAAACCGTACCATTGCCATGGATTTATAAAACTAACCAAGGTATTCCGCAGCTTTCTTTTATTATCATCGCGGCAGTGTTTCTGTAGTATGTACCCGGTGAAGTAATTAACGTTTATATCCAGTACAAAATGGTGTTTTGATGACATGTTCAGACTCAACCCGGAGCAGGTCAACAGCCAATAAATGTACCTACAGTCATGTTTCGAATTTATTTAACTTCAGCGTAACTGGTTCATGAGCCAGAATGTATAAATAATTCTATTTTACTATGAATGTCTTGTGTTAAGATGATAAGTAATAGGTATCTTAGCATAAGTTTTTTTTTTGTGAGTACATATGTATTCGGTTCTTAACGGTCCGCCGACTTGAGAGATATGGTGA
The DNA here is from genome assembly GCA_928269145.1 of Agriphila tristella. NCBI lineage: Eukaryota > Metazoa > Arthropoda > Insecta > Lepidoptera > Crambidae > Agriphila > Agriphila tristella. The sequence goes on from OV743451.1 coordinate 5,451,493, forward strand.
CGTTTGAAAACTTATTTCAAATGCGGAACCGGCCTCTTAATTCGTCTGACTAACTGGAAACGAACAGATATGCCCTCATCTTTACTTTTAAGGGTTTATAGTTTAAATCCCTACTTCTTTATATGGTATTAATTTTATAATGAACCCAAGGGTATTGTTTTTGTAATAAATGTATGGTCTCACTTTAACCTGTTAAGGGTCCCTGTTAAACCATTTGCCCTTCGTGCGGTTTTAACATTATAATGGGTTCTCAAGGTATTATGTATTAATATAAAATGTGTGACTTCATTTTAACCCTTCGGATTCTTCGTTAAACCATTTATACCCCATGTGGTTTTAAATATTTTTATGACATATTTTCTGCGAATCGTTGTTAACTTTGTATTAGTTATACAATGTGTTAAATAAATGTTTGTTTCAACGTAAATATTGGTTTGATTTATTAAACTCACTTTGTTTCGATCCGTGGACAATTTATCTTTTAATTTTTAACTTTCATTGATATCAACGGCGCCCAAAATCATGATTGTTCCATGGATGACTGAGCCTCGCGAATCCACATAACCCCTTTGCTCTACCGACTAACATTTTCAGTGGGGTAATTTCCATCTATACCCCGGGGTAAAATTTTTCCCATTACAAGGCAGTCCAGTTAGGTAGGTCCAACTTCGAGAAAGAGATCTCTCGTCGAATCCAACTCGGGTGGGCAGCATTCGGGAAGCTTCGCAAAATCTTCGCGTCCGACTTACCTCAGTGTCTTAAGACGAAAGTCTATGAACAGTGTGTGTTGCCACGTTGCCAGTGATGACTTACGGCAGTGAAACGTGGTCGCTAACTATGGGTCTCATAAGGAGGCTCAAGGTCACCCAGCGTGCAATGGAGAGAGCCATGCTCATGTTTCCCTACGTGATCGAATCAGAAACGCGGAGATCCGCAGGAGAACTAAAGTAACCGACATCGCCCGAAGGATTGCTCAGCTGAAGTGTCAATGGGCGGGACACATAGCGAGAAGAACCGATGTTGGTTGTGGCGGGGCGGTTCTGGAATGGCGACCGCGCACCGGACGACGCTCCGTGGGTAGGCCCCCGACAAGGGGGACCGACGTGAGGGGGAAGGTCGCGGGAAGCCAGTGGATGCAGGCAGCGCAGGACCGATCGTCGTGGAGATCCTTAGGGGAGGCCTATACCCAGTAGAGGGTGTCCTGCGGCTGATATGATGATGATGATGATAAGTATTATAATTGGGATTCAGAGTAAATTTGTGACACATAAATCTTGCTAGATCAAGAGCAAATAACATTTTGTTTCATTTTCAATTATTTCTTAAATTCTTCGTATGGTTAAACCAATTTCTAGGAAAAGAGAACTCATACCACACGCACACGGACTGTAGATCCCGACTGGGTTCAGTACTGACAATTTTTTTTATCATCCTAACGGGTAAATACTTGGCCTTCACCTCACCTGATGTTAAGTGATGATAAGGCCGAAAGTGTAAGTGCACTACACCCGGAATCCTCACCACTGAGAAACTGGCTATCTTACCTCTAACTGCCGGAACACAACAATGTTCAAATTGTTATTTTGGCGCCAAACTTAGGTAAAATGGTGGTAGCTAGAAGGGCGATTTTTTTTTATACTTACGCAACGTTGTTCGGTTTCTGCCGTTTGAAGAATTCATCCCCTAAGTTGAAAGTGAGGTTGCTTCTCATGAACAATCGTGGGTTCGAGTTTGGTCGGACAGTAGAGACTGGGTTCAATACTGACAGTTATTTTATCATCCTACCGGGTAAACGCTTGGCCTTCACCTCACCTGATGTTAAGTGACGATAAGGCCGAAGGTGGAAGCGCACTACACCCGGAATCCTCACCACTGAGGAACTGGCTATCATACCTCTAACTGCCTAAACGCAACAATGTTGACTTAGGTAAGATGGTGGTAGCTAGACAGGCGATTTTTTTTAAATACTTACGCGACATTTTTCCGTTTCCGCCACTTAAAGAATTCATACCCCAAGTTGAAAGTGAGATTGCTCCTCATGACCAGTTTGACGGGGGTGGGGTCGTGGGTTCGACCTTGGTCGGACTAGATATCTCAACTGGCTCCAAACAGTTTTTTTATTATCCTAACGGTTAAAAAGGCCTTCATCTCACCTGATGTTAAGTGGAATCACCTGGAACCTGGAATCTTCATGACTGAGGAACTACATATCTTACCTCTAACTGCAGGAACACAACTATGTTTACGCATCAGACTTAGGTAACATGGTGGTAGCTAGACAGGCGATTTTTTTTAAACTTACGCAACGTTCTTCGGTTTCCGCCATTTGAAGAATTCAATCCCCCAAGTTGAAAGTGAGATTGCTCCTCATGACCAGTTTGACGGGGGTGGGGTCGTGGGTTCGAGGCTGGCCGGACTGTAGATATCCCGACGGGGTTCAATACTGGCAGTTTTGTATCATCCTAACGGGTAAATGTCTTCACCTTACCTGATGTTAAGTGACGATAACGCCGAAAGTGTAAGCGCACTACACCCGGAATCCTCACCACTGAGGAACTGGTTATCTTACCTCTAACTGCCTAAATACAACAATGTTGACTTAGGTAAGATGGTGGTAGCTAGACAGGCGATTTTTTTTTAAACTTACGCAACGTTCTTCGGTTTCCGCCATTTGAAGAATTCATCCCCCAAGTTGAAAGTGAGATTGCTCCTCATGACCAGTTTGACAGGGGCGGGGTCGTGGGTTCGACTTTGGCCGGACTGTAGGCGTTCCCGACGACGCTCTACGTGGACTTTGTGGTTCTCTGGTGGGGATTCGTCTGTTGGATGGAGGGGTGTTAGTTATTTTTGGATCATTCCACGCGAAACGTGAAAAAGCTATAAAGGACATGTCCAATCGCGCCTATGTCATTTGCACCACCATTCGCAAAAAATGAAAGTCTATCGCGTCTTAATCAAAGTAGTAGGTCAGAGTAGGTATTTTACTCTAGAATCAGACTGAAAATTATTTTCTGCATTAAAAAGTGGGATGTTTAAGTTAAAACGCTTTTAAATCACAATTTTTTATCAAACTATTTACTTACATTTTTTTTACAAAATACTTCAGAAAACAACTTAATGTTTTTGTAATTGTTTTTCTAAATATAAAACTATTCTTGACTGATACTATACCTAAATAAAATGTAATTAGCATTTTTTAATTATGAAAGTAATTAAATAAAATTAAACTGGGGCAACGCTGGGACATCTCCTTTTGGACTTTTTTAATTATTTCTATTTTAAAAACAACATGCAGTAAAAAGTTCATACTACACTCATACATAAAATGCATTCGTAAGAATATTATAGAAAGGAAATATACATTATTTATTACTAACCGTTGCGGACAAGAGAAAAAAGAAAGATTTTGGTTTTCGAATAAAAGTATGATAATTTCTACAATTGTTTGGGTCACAAGGTAGAACATGAGAATGTAAGCAAGAGAAAGTTTTTTTACCATTTCGAAAAATATTCGTTGGGACTAGTTCTATACAAAAATTGAATTGTTTTAAAAGAAGGAATTGCGAGAGGGGCGCACGACGTCGACAAATCATTGTATGGAGTGAATTTGACAGCTCCGCAGACTAATCGCTTGACCATCGCGTCGCGGCGTAGACAATTACTTTATGAAAATTTACAATTTTATCACTAGTGCAGTAATGAGTAAATCTAAGTTCTGTCACTAGTCATAGATTCGCGGTCAGAGCTTCAACGAATAAAGACCATTTTGAGTTTAAGCTGACCACACTAGTGACTTACCCATAACACTTTTGACCTCGTGTTTGGTGGACCTGTGCTCAGTGTTGGGGTCCGATTGCGAAGTGTCAAATTCGCAGTCTGTGAGCTTAATTGAAGAGAGACCATTTTGAGTTTAAGCTTACCACACTAGTGACTTACCCATAACACTTTTGACCTCGTGTTTGGCGGGCCTGTGCTCAGTGTTTGGGTCCGACTGCGTAGTGTTAAATTCGCAGTCTGTGAGCTTAATTGAAGAGAGACCATTTTGAGTTTAAGCTTACCACACTAGTGACTTACCCATAACACTTTTGACCTCGTGTTTGGCGGGCCTGTGCTCAGTGTTTGGGTCCGACTGCGTAGTGTCAAATTCGCAGTCTGTGAGCTTAATTGAAGAGAGACCATTTTGAGTTTAAGCTTACCACACTAGTGACTTACCCATAACACTTTTGACCTCGTGTTTGGCGGACCTGTGCTCAGTGTTGGGATCCGATTGCGTAGTGTCAAATTCGCAGTCTGTGAGCTTAATAGAAAAAATACCATTTTGAGTTTAAGCTTACCACACTAGTGACTTACCCATAACACTTTTGACCTCGTGTTTGGCGGGCCTGTGCTCAGTTTTGGGGTCCGACTGCATAGTGTCAGATTCGTGGTCATTTTGCTCCACAAGATCTAAGCGGCCTTCCTCGTTTTGATGCTGCTGTCAGAATTGAAAATATTGTTTTATAAAACACGTACAAAAAACCATAAACCGCTTGTCGCTTTCAAACTATACTAGCGAGCAAAAATGTGGAATCACAGGCCTATTTTTATACAAACGAGGTAACTTTGACGCTTTGGTTCTCCGCCCAGAATTAAACGGGGTGTGATCTGATGTTGGCAATTCAAAGAATGAATGGCGGAGGCCCATAATGCTAGAGAAACGGATTAGATGAGTCGCTCAATGTTGAATAAAAAAAATAACAAAAACAAGCTAAAATTACAATCAAAAGTATGGAAAATGTAACACTTAAAACTTCATAGTGTAAACGACTCTTTTGCACGCGAGTGTGAGTGAGAAAAACAGCTGCATAAGTGCTGGAGAGGTGAAAAAGATTTTTGTATTTTAACTTTTCTGCGCCTGCAGCATTGTTTAAAAATAAGACTGGTCTAAACTTAGCGATTGGTCTGCTGGAATGCAACCATTCACTAAAAGGGATAAAATAGGCAGCACCTTTCTATAACTTTATTTAAGATTTCTACAGCGTTTGTTTCTATTGAGCGATTATGAATAACTAGCTGCCGCCCGCGACTTCGTCTGCGTGGACAGTTTTTTGCTATCCCTCGGGAACTGTTTGTTTTTTCTGGATGAAAGGTGCCCTATGTCCTTCTCTGTACCCCTAACAATGTGTATGCAAATTTTCATAATGATCGGTTCAATAGTTAAGACGTGAAGGCGTAACAAACAAACAAACAAATAAACAAACAAACGGACTTTCGCATTTATAATATTAGTAAGGATGATTTTCAGTAAATTCCTTATAACAAGGTTATAAGCATTCCATAACTTTCTATGAATAAGACAGATAGTTTAAATATTGCCAATGACTCCGATTTTACTCTGTATAAGGCTGCCTGTCCATTGACACGGAGCGAGGCGGCGGAGCGGAGAAACGAGGAAATATCTAATAAGATTGCGGAGCGGAGATTTTATGCAATCCTAGAGTTTGGTCAACGAAAGATGAGACTCGGTTGGAAATGGAACTAATTTTGCGCCTTATTTTATAAGATTCAGTTTCCAATAACTTAACCTCTTAAAACGTTAATTTAATATGGAAAGTGGCGCCGCCATTTCAATTTCATCTTTCGTTGACCAGACTCTATTGGTTAATATTTCCTCGTTTTTTCCACTCCATCGCCTAGCTCCGCGTCAATGGACATGCAGCCTAACGGACTGTTATAATAATGATGATAGTAACCTGTGCAGGTACTTACTTTATTTGAATGCGCGCGTGCGTGAGAGTTCCGTCGATCACTTCGGTATCGAGATTCTCCTGTGGAATAAACGTTTTGTTATTTTAAAAAATAAGTCGAAGACTCGAGTGATTTTCGCCTTTAGTGCCTTAGAAAGAGAGTTCAGTTTATACTCTTTTAGCATGCTAATTTATTTGAAGGTCAAGCCGATACAAGATGATATGCTGATTTTTGGTAAGCTATCTTTTATATGTCTCTTAAACGAATCTTGTATAAATTATTACGTTTTCGTAATGGCACACCATTCGTACCATTTACATCACACCTCACCAATGCCACATTTAGATTATCGCGTCAAAAGGCAGCTCGAGCATCTTAGCGAAAGCCCGCCTTAGGAAGAATCTGAAAACAGGAAACAAGGTAGTTGGGAGAGTAAGGGTCCTTGAGGATTTTGAATAGGGTAGAAAGAATGTGCATATCACGGCGAAGGAGTACGAGAAGCCATTGAAGTTGGTGGCGAAATGATGACACAATGACATGATACTTACGAAGTTCAAAAATAAAACGAATGGCTAGATTTAGACGTTCCAGCTACTTCAGCTGTTCTTCGGTAACATCCAAATAGCAAACGTGATTGCACGAGTATAATAGGCATGATGACTATTTTTTATTTTATGTTACATAAATTGCCTCTTTAAAAAAATAAACATTGGTAAAATAATTATTTCGCTAGCATGAAAACTGCCCGAGATATCACAGTTTGAAATGCACACAAATTGACTCACCCAAAAACGCTACGGCTACTCAGTTATGACGTCACGCTTGAGTAGTTTGTATGCAACGAGTAGGATATTTGTTCAGCAGCTATATTAAATATTGTGTTTATCAAAATGGTTTCTTTACAGGACTAATTAAAGGTATTATTTATATTAATGAATTTTATACTTTTAAATGGACTTGTCCACCCAACTTTGAAGGGTAATAAAACAAATAATACGCAATATATAAAACCAAGAGGTATACAAGCTACTCTAAAAGTTTAATATGTTTACGATTTTTATCAGATTTTATTTCGTTATTTTATTAATTAGTCATCATCCCTATTTTTGTTTTAAAAAGAAGAAAGTATTGAAGACGCTTGAGGGAGAAGAAAAGTGAACCCATTTGCTGACTTCACTGAATTTGCGGGGACCAAGACAGGGGTACTATCCAAAATGAGTCCGAGATTTTTTATTTTATCAGAGAATGGGATAGGTGAATGTTATAAATAAGCAGAGGAACAGAATTGCAGTCAAGTCTGTTCCTAAGACGGCTGCTACCAACAATCATTGCCTAATATTTGCTAGAATTCACATTGAGACCAAACGTACCAGGGGCGTGCACACTGTATAGGCAGTTAGGCAGTGCTTACCTAATTACGAACCTTATAAATATAGGTACCAACTAGTCACTAGTGTTAAAAAATAATTTGGTTCCATAATTACCAAACTTCTATTGAACACTCAGTAATAAGCAAATATTCCTTGTGCACCATACCTACCTACGATAGGGTAAGCATTCTCTAGAATGCATATTCGAAGCAAGCAGCGTTTCATACAAAACTTATTTAAAAATTTCTGGTCAAAGTACGACCACGGAAAAAAGTGCTGTATTTGTACGTGCAACGTTCAAAACCTTCGCAAATGAACAGCGCTAAGTAAGGCGGGCCGCTCACCGGACATACACTTGTATTACGATAATTGTGGCGTCACATTTGAAATGCACCACATTTATCGCCCCCGTATATCTGCATTTAAGCACGCACATCATGGACACATTTGTAGCGGGTGCACTTTGTGCCGAGACTGTCGCCGCCCCACACGAATCCAAGAGTTCGTTTTTTGTGGCGCGCTGGTATGCAAAAATGAAAGAAAACATTGAATTTACGTTAAGTTTATTACAGAACTTGAAAAAACTCTATATTATACAACCATTATGCTCACTGATTATAGTAACAGACGAATTCCAGAAATAATATGAACTAAGATCCGCGGAAAATTCAATGAAAAGGGTAAGTACATTTATAGGTACTTAAATACTGTGCCATACTGTGTAAATATTTTGCCATGACACCAGTCCGTATGGTTTTATGAAGTAATTACACAGATATTCTCGAATTCTGACAGAGCGGTGCCACGCGACAACTGTGGTCCCAATGTGCGCGTATACAATACATTTTTAGCAAGCTGAATTGTAGCGCGGTAACTGTAGCGACCTAAATGTATGGTCCGTGTAGCATGTGGCGCCGGTGTGCGGCCTCACTAAGCATGATTACTCGGGCTACATTGGGCGCGGGTGGCCGCGACCTAACGAATTTTGCCGAGATAAGCTCTGTCTCACTCGCTCCTATGCACCTACAAGTCAGAGTTTATTATCTCACGAGTACGGGTGAATTTAACAAGTTTGAACCTTATTACGTTGGCCTAAGAGTGTTGACATAGAATATTCGTTTTCGGAAATAAAGATGCAATGCAATGCAATTGCTATTATTTTGTTTGTTTTTAGTTCCGTTAGTTCCTGTTTTTTTGTCTTCTTGACTTGACATTATGGCCGGTATACATTTTGATTAGTGATTAGTACGAGTGGCTCGTTTAGTGTTTAGCAAAAAACAATTACTTAGGGGTCGTCCATTAATCACGTGAGCCTCGAAAGGGGGGGGGGGGTAGTTGAAAACATCACGAAGTATCACAAGAGGGGACGGAGGGGTGTAGTGAGATATCACGTGTATTAATTTTTTTCGTTGAACGCGTGATTTTTAACCGAAAACTGCACCGACCGTTACCAGGACGATTTCCCGGCCTACCGCGACATATTTATACTGAAAAATGTTGAGATTTTTTTGGACCAAAAAAAATACACGTGATTTAGAGTGGGGGGGGGGTTAACGTAAAACCTCACCATACATCACCAGGGGGGAGGGGGGGGTTAAAAATTGGCCAAAAAAACATCACGTGATTTATGGACGCCCCCTTAACACTAATCAGAGACTGTCCGAACGTGTTTTTTACTTAACACTAAACAAGCCACTCGCACTAAACACTAATCAAAATGTATACCGGCCATTAATGAGAGAGATATTTTATTGTTTTATTAATTTTGTTTTGTGTACGTTTTATAGTGTTTTTACTGTGAAGAAAATGAAAATAAAATATAGTTTAATTAAATTATGGAGAATTAGGAGTGTGCCGATTGTGGTGAGAATTTGATTTGTTTACAACAAATGCGGTAGCCCTAAGCACAGTTTTTGTTCATAGATAAAGTACTTAAAACATTTTTCTTTCGATAGACCAATACTAAATATTAATTTAACACAACAAAAAGGTAAATTTCTTCAGACATTTTAATAGGTACTAAATAATTATGACAGTTCTTGGCTAACTGGTTGTCGCCATTCGAATTTATTGTTTAACTTTCCCTGTCTTTTGTTTTCGACAACAAGGACTGTGTGGAGTGATATTTTACGGTGATTTAGATCTAGAGTGCCTACCTAGCTTGACAACCAATGCACGCCCCTGAAACTTATTGACCCAATCCCGGATAGAGGCCAGATCCCGATTTAAAGAACCGATCGCTTCCGCAACCTCTGCAAGAGAAAAATGTAAATAAATTTGTAAGTCATTAGCGTATCGGTGGAAAGGGGAAGTAGGTACAGAACTGGATTAATTGTTGATAAAAATAGAAAATAATAAAGGTCAGAAAACACCGCCTTGCGGTACACCAGTTGATAAACGTGACCAATCTGAAGAAGCACCATTATATACGCTGAAATTTTTGGTTCCCGCAGTGGGGTGGTTCCATTCAATATTACAAGCGTCTTTTACAATGGGGCCAACTCTGATATCGCAAAAAGAACATCTGTTCCATACGAACGCGCAATACTCGACCGTAATGTTTCTATTCCGTTCTATTCTTCTCACATCTGCTCTCAAGCGTTCAAGGACCATATGTCGGAAGTTGCGCAGAAGACGTAGTTTGGGCTTGACTAAGAAAAATTAGGTCATGGTAAGAAAAAGGAGAATTCATTTGCCCATGAGATCCTACTCGGTCAGGGTTGGATACAATCATGAGGTCTAGAAGAGACGGCTCACAATTCGAAAGAGGGAGAAGATATAGGAAGAACATGAAGGTTAAGAGACGAAAGAAGAGATAAAAGTTGCTGTTCCTGTTTTAAGAGACAGGTGTTTAGATCGCCCATAAGATTGATGTGGTCGAAATCGGTTATAAGGTTTTCGAGTGTGTTCTCCAAGTCAGTGAAATAGTTAATTTTATCATTGGGACTGTATAAAGCCCCAAGAAGATTTTTTTGCGGTGAACAATTAGTTCTAAGAAGATGTATTCAATAGAACCCGTGTATTGTGGGGGAGCAAGTGACCACTCGAGAAGGGATGTGGTTATTACGAAATAGAAGATTCATTATTATACCAGAATATGGTGTTTAACTGTATGTCTTTGTTACTATGGAAACGGTGTTACGTCTTTGTTACTATGGCAACGGGGCCACCCTGTATTGGCGCAGTGTCTCAGTCTTGCTCCGATCAAGCTCTAGTCCGTTTCGGTTTAGTTCGATTGCACGGTGCAATCTACACCTTGATAAGAGCTTTGCCTATGTAGGAAATTCGTCGTCTTATATCTACTATCTCACTCACCCATATGCCACCTTTCGCTCTCAGCACCCTTGTCGTTGTCACTGTCGAGTGTGTTGACCCTTCTTTTGACTTCTTATGTTGACGATTTCGTCGTCTTATCTACTATCTCACTCACCCATATGCCACCTTTCGCTCTTAGCACCCTTGTCGTTGTCACTGTCGAGTGTGTTGACGAGTTCTTCTTTTGACTTCTTATGTTGACGAGTTCGTCGTCTTATCTACTATCTCACTCACCCATATCCCACCTTTCGCTCTCAGCACCCTTGTCGTTGTCACTGTCGAGTGTGTTGACGAGTTCTTCTTCTGACTTCTTATGTTGACGAGTTCGTCGTCTTATCTACTATCTCACTCACCCATAATTATGCCACCTTTCGCTCTCAGCACCCTTGTCGTTGTCACTGTCGAGTGTGTTGACGAGTTCTTCTTTTGACTTCTTATGTTGACGAGTTCTTCTTTTGACTTCTTATGTTGACGAGTTCGTCGTCTTATCAACTATCTCACTCACCCATATGCCACCTTTCGCTCTCAGCACCCTTGTCGTTGTCACTGTCGAGTGTGTTGACGAGTTCTTCTTTTGACTTCTTATGTTGACGAGTTCGTCGCCTTATCTACTATCTCACTCACCCATATGCCACCTCTCGCTCTCAGCACCACTGTCGTTGTTACTGTCGAGTGTGTTGACGAGTTCTTCTTTTGACTTCTTATGTTGACGAGTTCTTCTTTTGACTTCTTATGTTGACGAGTTCGTCGTCTTATCTACTATCTCACTCACCCATAATTATGCCACCTTTCGCTCTCAGCACCCTTGTCGTTGTCACTGTCGAGTGTGTTGACGAGTTCTTCTTTTGACTTCTTATGTTGACGAGTTCGTCGTCTTATCTACTATCTCACTCACCCATATGCCACCTTTCGCTCTCAGCACCCTTGTCGTTGTCACTGTCGAGTGTGTTGACGAGTTCTTCTTTTGACTTCTTATGTTGACGAGTTCTTCTTTTGACTTCTTATGTTGACGAGTTCGTCGCCTTATCTACTATCTCACTCACCCATATGCCACCTCTCGCTCTCAGCACCACTGTCGTTGTTACTGTCGAGTGTGTTGACGAGTTCTTCTTTTGACTTCTTATGTTGACGAGTTCGTCGTCTTATCTACTATCTCACTCACCCATATGCCACCTTTCGCTGTCAGCACCCTTGTCGTTGTCACTGTCGAGTGTGTTAACGAGTTCTTCTTTTGACTTCTTATGTTGACGAGTTCGTCGTCTTATCTACTATCTCACTCACCCATATGCCACCTTTCGCTCTCAGCACCCTTTTCGTTGTCGCTGTCGAGCGTGTTGACAAATTCTTCACGGGTGTTCGCCGTCGATTCCTCTAACGAGCGTTCCTTTATGCCCTCCTCTTCGAATAGCTTTTGTAAACTGTTTAGAATTCGATATTATGTGAATAAAACTCTTTTTTTTTGTATTTTTTTGCTTCAAATAAGGGAATAATAATGTCACAAAAGGAAAACATAATAATTTGATGAATTTGCTCAACAGTAAAATGTAAATTAAGCCTTTAAATTTCATTTAATTACGTTAAAATAGTATACAGAAAATAAGGGATTTCTAGTACTTAATAAATTTCACTCAAAACTGAATTATTTCAACCCGTTTTGAAAGATTTCATAAATCCTTACTAATCCTTACTAATATTATAAATGCGAAAGTCCGTTTGTTTGTTTGTTAGGCCTTCACGTCATAACTACTGAACCGATCATCATGAAATTTTACATACACGTTGTCAGAGGGACAAAGAAGGACATAGGGTACCTTTCATCCCGAAAAAAAGTATATTGTTCCCAAGGGATAACAAAAACCTTTCCACACAGACGAAGTCGCGGGCGGCCGCTGGTTTCATATAAATTTAATTTTCATTTCATTGAAATTTTTACTGGACCCTATCACTACTTGGGCCTTATCAAGGCTAGAATGAATATGAATAGGCTTTATCAAAGTGAGCATGCTCCATCGTAATCCGCATTCTAAGAGATATAAGGGTATGTTGAAACAAAACCGCGAAATTAGAATAAAAATGTATAGAAAATGTTGGGTTGGGTGTGTGTAGCTATCTGAATCTCCTCCATTCACTCCCTGAATAACCATCATCAGATCACAGCTAGGTCAATCCATGGCGGAGAATTAAGGCTTCAAAGTTACATCGATTGAATGAAAATCTGCTGTCTTTAAGTATGTGACCGCCACTGTAAATGTATAGCTTATGTTTAAATGATCACCATCCTAACATAACCTAACCACCAAAATTGGTAAATGATCACCAAATCACTGGGCTTTTTAGGATTTGGTGATCAATTCCTAATTTTGGAGAACAAAATGTTTTTTTGGTATGTTAAAGTATTAATTATGTTATGTTATTAGGTATTATACTAAGAGCTGGCCCCGGAAATAGGTGGACAATTTACAGAGCGACGAAACCCCTCTACACTGGCCTGCAAAACTAAGTACTACAGAGGTATATTTTCATACAAACGAGGTAACTTTGAAGCATTGGTTCTCCGCCCAGGATTAAACGTGGTGTGATCTGATGATGCCCATCCAGGGAGTGAATGGAGAAGATTCAGATCCCCATACACATCCGATTGATCTGATCAGCATTCTAAGAGCTGTAAGGATAAGAGTTATCAGTTGCAGCATTTCCATACATTTTAATGCTATTTTCGTGGTTTCAAACCATCCAAACAGCTCTTAGAATGCTGATTCTGATGAAAGCCAATAAGTAGTGCCAGGCGGCATCAAAATTCGCGAAAAAGTGGTAAAGTTTGATGCCGCCTGGCACTACTTTTTTATCAGTCAAAATTCCTGGCAATGTTATGTTCGATTTAGATACATGATTAGCTTGTTATTATACCACACCAAATCCAGAGTTCTGTAAATTGTATTAATTCAATCGCTTTTCAGCTCCTTTGTTGCTCAACCACTCCCACCCCCACCACTGAAAATCTGCGAGGTGCCCCATGATGTATGGCAAACTAATAAGAGGGATTTCGTCGCTCTGTAAATTGTCCACCATTTCCGGGGCTAGCTCTTAGTGCATATATTAAGGTATTATAATGTACTAGCGTCCGCCCGCGACTTCGTCTGCGTGGACAGTTTTTTGATATCCTTTGGGAACTGTACGTTTATTCTGGACAAAAGGTATCCTATGTCCTTTTCTGCACCCCCGACAGCGACAACGTGTATGCAAAATTGCATGATGATCGGTTCAGTAGTTAAGACGTAAAGGCGTAACAAACAAACGGACTTTCGAATTTATAATATTAGTAGGGATGTTTTAATGATCACCATACTAACCTAACCTAACCACCAGAATCAGTAAATGATCCCCAAATCACTGGGCCGCTTAGGATTTGTTGATCATTTACTAATTTTGGAGAACAAAATGTTTTTTTGATATGTTAAAGTATTAATTCCCTATATGGAATTACTAGCGGCCGCCCGCGGTTTCACCCGCGTGGTTCCCGTTCCCGTGGGAATATCGGGATAAAAAGTATCCTATGTTTTAATCTTGGCTATCTACTATCTGTGTGCCGAATTTCAACCAAATCCGTTCAGTAGTTTTTACGTGATTGAGTAACAAACATCCAAACCCACAAACTTTCACATTTATAATATTAGTAGGATTATGTATGCTATGTACTAACCTGTCCGCTTTATTAGCCATTTCGTCCGCCATAGGCATATCAATATTGTCTTCATTAACTTCATTAACCAGCGCATCAGATAGAGTGCTGGTATCTGGTGTGAACGCTTTGAGAAGTGCGAGGGGAGGGGAGCGCAGTACTGCGGGGGGAGGGGAGACGCGTATGCGCTTGCGTTTGCGGTGTTTCACTTGATGCTGAAAGAGAGAGAAAATATTGAATATAAACGTTTTGGTAGGTGGTAAAAGAGAGAGATATATACAGGGTAGATTTTTGAGATGGTACATTAAGGGCAGGTACCTTAACCGTTATAGTTACAGGAAAACGTTCCTGGGAGACCTTCCATAACTTTTTAAGATATTATGAACTGCATTCACAGATTTTGGAAAAAAGTTACCGTTAGCAAAAAAAATGCTAAAATACCAAAACAATTTTTTTTGTGCCAATCGATCCAACTTCATGTGGGTATCAAAAAACTCTATGGAACCATTTAAGGTATGAGTACTAGAAACGACAGAAATCGCCAAAAACTTTTCCCATACATTTTGTACGGAAAAACGAAAAATCTTCTCGAAATATTTGTTATTATCAAATGATTTCTTACTGTGAACAAAATACTTCTTAAAGGCCAACTGAAATTTGAGTACAGAAACTACGTAATGCACACACAACATCGTCTTCACACGCAGGCACAATCTTTTAGTGTCCGGGCACGAAAACTGCGACGGCGGAGCGGCAGCGGGGCGGCGCGACAGCGGAGCGGCGGCGATGCATTCAACAGTATGGCACAGTATGGAGACGCGCACGAAACGGGCGGTGGCGGCGCGGGGCGACGAGCGATGCACGGGCGGGAGGAGAGCGACGAAAACAAATGAACAAACTAGTTGGATTTGGTAGCCCGCGATTACAGTAGTGTTGTGTTGAATAATATAATAGTGTCTTAAGATGAATAAATAATGAAAAAATATTAGAAAAAAATGGCTCACCCGTAGCAACTCAGACGGGATCTATATATTGATCCCGTCTGAGTTGCTACGGGTGAGCCGATTTTTTCTAATATTTTTTCATTATTTATTCAACTTAATATAAAAATAGCATTGTGAATGCAAAAATCTAAAAGTTTAAAATTTATAATAGTGTCTGTTTGATTACTAGGTAGTACCTATTTATTCAGTATGGATGTCGGCATCTTGGACATCATTTAAAAAACACAAGATGAGCAAAGAATCCGGTTTTGAAACTAGTTAATGCCTATACTTAGACCATTTTTTCGAACTAAATAAAATTTTTAGACATAGGATATATTTCGTCCTTTGAATATTTTTCGGTATTGATTTAACAAGAAATTGTTTCCATAGCAACATCACATTTGACACATCAATAGAAATAAAAAAAAATAAGAAGTTACTTTAGTGGTATACCATGGTCCTACCAGTAGGTCAAATCGGTAGGTCAACGGGCCCTTAATGGTATTTAGCCCATCTGTCACAACACTACTAGCGCGGCTGACCGACCGCTAAGTTTCGTGCCCACGTTCTCATCGCCCCGCCCCGCCGCCGCTCCGCTGCCGCGCCGCCCCGCCACCGCTCGGCCGCCGCCACTTTCGTGTCCGGACACTTAGTGTCCGGGCACGAAAACTGCGACGGCGGAGCGGCAGCGGGGCGGCGCGACAGCGGAGCGGCGGCGATGCATTCAACAGTATGGCACAGTATGGAGACGCGCACGAAACGGGCGGTGGCGGCGCGGGGCGACGAGCGATGCACGGGCGGGAGGAGAGCGACGAAAACAAATGAACAAACTAGTTGGATTTGGTAGCCCGCGATTACAGTAGTGTTGTGTTGAATAATATAATAGTGTCTGTTTGATTACTAGGTAGTACCTACTTATTTATTCAGTATGGATGTCGGCATCTTGGACATCATTTAAAAAACACAAGATGAGCAAAGAATCCGGTTTTGAAACTAGTTAACGCCTATACTTAGACCATTTTTTCGAACTAAATAAATTTTTAGACATAGGATATATTTCGTCCTTTGAATATTTTTCGGTATTGATTTAACAAGAAATTGTTTCCATAGCAACATCACATTTGACACATCAATAGAAATAAAAAAAATAAGAAGTTACTTTAGTGGTATACCGTGGTCCTACCAGTAGGTCAAATCGGTAGGTCCACGGGCCCTTAATGGTATTTAGCCCATCTGTCACAACACTACTAGCGCGGCTGACCGACCGCTATGTTTCGTGCCCACGTTCTCATCGCCCCGCCCCGCCGCCGCTCCGCTGCCGCGCCGCCCCGCCACCGCTCGGCCGCCGCCACTTTCGTGTCCGGACACTTAGAACATTAGATCAAAAAAGTTGTTTCTGTGCTGAAATTTCAGTTGGCCTTAAAGAGTATTTTGATCACAGTAAGAAATAAGATCGTTTGCCACTAAAAAATATTTCGAGTAAATTTTTCGTTTTTCTGTACAAAATGTATGTGAAAAGTTTTTGGCGATTTCTGTCGTTTCTAGTAAGTACTCATACCTTAAATGGTCACATAGTCTTTTGATCCCCACAAGAAATAGGTTTCGATTAACATAAAAAAAAATTTTTGGTATTTTTGTACTTTTTTTGCTAACGGTAACTCTTTTCTAAAATCTGTGAATGCAGATCAGAATAACTTTAAAAGTTATGGAAGGTCTCCCATTAACGTTTTCCTGTAACTATAACGGTTAAGGTACCTGCCATTAATGTACCGTCTCAAAAATCCACCCTGTATTGAAATTATACGTCAAATTGCACAGCGCTGCGTGCCTATTATTATAAGCGCCTCCGAAGCGCTTCTCTTTCTGTCGCGTAGCTCTGTCTCAACCGACACACGACATCCCTCGTACGCTGGCTCGACTGAGTCAGCCGCGAGCAGTTGGTAAATATAAAAGTTTAAGCGCGGAGTGAGCCCCCTGTTGAAACGCCACCTCACTTTTGCCCACCCTGTTAAAACTGTTTCACTTACTGGTTCCGGCGTTGTGGTGGTGACTTCTATGAAGTCTTCTATAATGATCTTCTTCTCCGGCTCCGTCCCCACGAGCGGTTCTAGAATCTTCTCATGCCTGTGCTTTATATTGTACCATGGCTTTTTCTGAGCAATCTAAAAAAACATACAACGTGTTACAAAAAAACCCCTAAAGCTGAATACGGTAGAGAGGGACCATCAAACTGAACAACTTTTACTGAGGGACCAACTCTGAAATCACAAAATAAAATCAGGCGTTTCATACATTTCGTTATTAATTTTTGAATGAAAGAGCTGTTTTTTTGTCGAGATTTTAGAGTTGGTTCCATAGTAAAAGTTGTTCAGTTTGATGATAAGGATCATCAAACTGAACAACTTTTACTTTTCGTCCATAGTAATGGCTAATATGGTAGATAAGGATCTACCATATTAGCCATTACTATGGACGAAAATCATTACTCATGTTAACACGTTGTTAAAAAGAAGAAACTGACTGAGTGACTGACTGACATTTATCAACGCACAGCCCAAACCGCTGGGTCTAGAGATTCCAAAAGAACATAGTTCCTAATGAGATATAGGGGTGCCATAAGAAAGGGTTTTCAAAATTCACCCCCTAAAGGAGTGAAATAGGGGAAGAAAGACTGTATGAAATTCTCTTAATTTTGAAGCTTGGATCTTAAAATTTTGTGTTTAGGCTGAAGATTAAAAATTAATATATGTTTATCAGCATTTTTGATAATTCCACCCCCGAAGGGGTGAAAAGAGGGATGAAGCTGTGTATAGAAAATCTTTCATTTTCGACGTAAAAATCATTAAATTTATTATTTGGACTTATGGTTGGAATGGAAACGAACGATTTCTACACCGTCATTTTGTAGTCGTTTTAATTAACTTAATAATAAAATGTTTTAGCCGTCTAGTTAGTATGGGAGATCCAAAATTTTTTGTCGTTTTTCGACCCATGTTTCTTGGGAAAAAATGTTTGGTTTCATTGGTACAACACACCCTTAAGCTAATTAAAACGACTTCAAAATGACGGTGTATATCCGTGTAAGACTCAGGGGTCCCAGGTTCGATTCCCAGGAGGGGTACAATTTGTACTCGGTTTGGTTGGTAGTAGGGTATCTTAACTAAGTCTGACGCCATAACAACAATTTAAAAGTTGCTGTGTTCCGGCAGTTAGAGGTAAGATAGCCAGTTCCTCAGTGGTGAGGATTCCGGGTGATGTAACGCGCTTCCACCTTCGGCCTTATCGTCACTTAACATCGTGTGAGGTGAAGGCCAAGCACTATCCCGTTGTGACGCCAGCCAGACCCTAATATTTTTGTCTTTTGTTTTTAGATATAAGATACTAACATTAGCTTATACATATGTGTACCTACTAACAAAAACCGGCCAAGTGCGAGTCGGACTCACGCACGAAGGGTTCCGTACCAAAAAACGGCAAAAAATCATAAGCCCCCCTTAAATATTTATTTAATTATATTTTTACTATTTATTATTATAGCTGCAACAGAAATACATCATCTGTGAAAATTTCAACTGTCTAGCTATCACGGTTCATGAGATACAGTCTGGTGACAGACAGATCAGACAGACGGACAGCGGAGTCTTAGTAATAGGGTCCCGTTTTTACCCTATGGATACGGAACCCTAAAAATGGATCCAGTTTTCTGAAATAAATGTTATTTATTATTATTATTATACTAGTTGACCCGACAGACGTTGTCCTGTCTTAGTTATTGATTATTATGAATGAATATTGAATTCGAATTTTAAACAACATTCAGTTTTCTTACAATCTCTTTGACGATATTTGCAGCCCGCATTCTGTCAATTCTATGTCAAAAGTCATAAGGTTACATTAAAAAAAAATATATTATCCAAATTAAATTTGTATATGGTGCTTAAGTATTCTAAAATTTAATAATTTTCCGCGGAATTTTCATCATTTTTTCTTTCATAAGAACCTTCTCCTGATAATAACAAACACAACAAAAAAAGAATTAGCGAAATCGGTTAAGCTGCTCTCGAGATTTGCGCTTAGCAACACATTCAGCGATTCATTTTTATATTATAGATAAAAAAAACTTAGTTTCAAATACCTTCTCCATTTGAGAGCGTATGTTTTCACTTTCAGGGATGTCCATTTTCTGCAGCACCTTTCCCGACGCACCTCTACCTTTACCCACCTCCGTCACTTTGTTCTTCTCGAATATTCGCCCGTTATTTATAACCTGGTTGAAAATATCATTTAAATATATATTTTTATTTAATTTGACAAGACATATGAATAATATTAATTTTGTTTTTAAAAATAAATGTAACTGCATTCAAAGATTAAAAAAAACGCATACAAATTCATACAATAAGTAAAAATTAAAATTTTAATATTAAATTTCATGGTCATTCTTTTGTTTTGATGTTGTGTTGTTTAAGAAAAAATAAGTCTAACGAGTAACCCTTTCGATCTGTAACGTAATTAAAAATAAAAGTTTTTTAATTTTTTTTTGGTGGGTTCGATTCCTGTTTACAAGTCTTGTACTTTTTAAAAACACGCATTTTCCTTATGAAAATAATTATTCCACAAATCCGTTTATCAAAACACATTAAATTAAACGCTACAAATGTTTTACCATTGAAAATGGTTATCAGATGCAAATCGCCTGAGACGTATTTTTGGCCATATCTCCGAGGATTTTGGGAGGATCGAAATGAAAATAGTACCAAAAGTTGAGGAGTTTATCGAGACACGTGTGAACGTTTGAATTTTGAAAATGTACTGGTAACTTTTTTCGGAAATCTGCAAAATTCCCAAAATTCCGGGTATTTTGGGGGATGTTTTTTTACTAAATTGTAAATATTTCGAAAAAAAACCGACTTAAGAAATAATGAAAAAAAGGGTCCTAGGGTATTAGTTTAGCTATCAAATGGCGAAATAATTTTGAAAATCGGTTTATAATTGTGACCTGTAGGTGGTCCCTTTAGATTAGGAATTGTAGAAAAACGGCTGTTTTCGTACATAAAAAGTGATGTAGCTTCTATGATTATTGACCGATCGTCATGGTAATAGTGTTAAAAGATGCAGAAGCAGACGAGAAGTGCATTCGTTGGAATTTTGAAAATTGGTTAATATTATTTCGGCTGCGTCGAGGCAGTCAGCGGGCGCTCGGAGCCGAGTGTTACAATCGTAATAAGAAATAGGTAGGTACTACCTAGGTAACTTCAAAAATATAATAGGACTTTGCATTTGATTTGATTTTGGTTTTTCGTAATTTTTTGTGTTCATTTTCAATGCTCCGATTCTTGCGGAGACTGTAAAATCTGTGAATTTTTGTTTGTTAAACTAATATGGTTTCACTCTTTTATTAGTCATTTCGTTAATCAAAAAATCTAAACTTGTAAAAAAAAATTACAACTTGTAAAAAAAACTCAATGGAGAATCCTGAGTATTTCTGAGGGTGTCCGGCGACTCTCCATTCTGTCTGACAATTTTTACAAGTGTCTTGCATAAATTATTTGGAAAAAACACATAATGTACATGAACTTGTAAAAGGAGATTGTTCTAAATCGCCCCAAAACCAACAAGCATTTGAAATTTACCTAAATTTTTATTATATTTTAATATACGATTTGAGAATTATAATTACAAGCGGACACTGCGAAACATTTAATACACTTTTAAAAGTACATTTGCATTGATTGATTGTCATTAGATACATTCCAGCAGGCTAACCGCTGAGTCATCGATCGCTATTTACATTTTAACCATGGAAAGTAATTATTAAACATTATAAAAAATACTTTCCATGGTTAAAATGGCTGCATTCTAGCGCAGGCTAATCGCTGAGCTATCGATTATTTAGTCATTCAGTGGTGGATGATAGGTGTTACGAAAACATCGATATTGGTGTCAATATATTTGTAATAGGCATATCATGTTTTCAGTTTAAATCCGATCTTAAACGACATTTTTTGGTATGTAGTCTTAAAAAAGATATTTTTTTCAAATAAATTATATATTTTTCAAAGAGCTTTTTATAGATGGCGTTTATTAAAAATAACCTCAAAATCTGTTCGTTTTCTTTAAATAAAAATGTTCACAAAAGTGTCCGTGGGAAAAATTTGTTCTTATGGGCTTATACGAGTCATTTACGATTAGAAAATATTTGTTTCTCTGCTGTTGGCTCTGGGGCGAACAATGTATGGGCGTAGAACAATCTCCTTTTTCATGTAAATTTTACTTGTAGCTTGTAAGTTTTGATAAACAGGGCACTGGTCAAGGCAGAAGATTTTTCAAAAAACTTAAAATTCTTTTCAAAATTGAAATTAAATCTTTTTTCAGTAAAATTTTCTATATTTTAAGGTACTTTCCCTCCATGTGGCTAAGTTTTGGGACAGCATGTATATTATTTAATATTATAAAAAAGTCGCCGTGAATAAGTGTGATTACTTCTTATTTCTAACAGGTTTTTTTACTTACCTTAATATTCTTATCATTAAGTATAGTGACGAGATCTCTAACAAAAGAGTTATTCGGGTAAAGTTGTCTATGCTTGCAATGTATATCCACTTCTAGGTGCTCCTCCGTATCGTTCATCAAAGTGCGTATAATTTTCAATATGAACTTATTCTTCATGCGCTGTTTGCGACTGCGTTTCCGCGCGTGTTTTTTCTTGTGCGTCTTTTTGTGTCTGTGGCGGCGTATTGTGGTCGCGTTAGGTTCATTTTCGTTCGTATTTTCGTACGATAGGAGTGAACGGGATATACGTCTGTGGAAGAAACGATGATAAAATACAATTTAACATATTGGATTACTAGCGGCCGCCCGCGGTTTCACCCGCGTGGTTTCCGTCCCCGTAGGAATATCGGGATAAAAAGTAGCCTATGTTTTAAACCAGGCTATCTACTATCTGTGTGCCAAATTTCAACCAAATCCGTTCAGTAGTTTTTGCGTGATTAAGGAACAAACATCCAAACATCTAAACATCCAAACCCACAAACTTTCACATTTATAATATTAGTAGGATTTGTTTTATTAGTGACCGGAATACGTAGGTATAATATTGTTGTATGACATACTATACTTAAGATATCGGGATTTTAATAATCAGTTCTAAATTGATTTTCATTAAATAATTTTCTGTATCAAATAAGTTGTGAAAAATACGACATCCTTACTAACATTATTAATGCGAAAGTCTGTTTGTTTGTTACGCCTTCACGTATTAACTACTGAACCGATCATCATGAAATTTTGCATACACGTTGTCAGGAGTACAGAGAAGGACATAGGGAGAATCCAGAAAAAAGTACTGTTCCTGAGGGATATAGAAATAACTGACCACGCAGGCGAAGTCGCGGGCGATCGCTAGTTATTTATATAAGCTCTAGATTTAGAGAAGATCAAAGCCGGATAGTAAGGTTTCACATCCATATTATACAACTAAGGTCATCTAACCTAAGTTAGTTCCTAAGTCTATGGTTTTACCACAGAATACTTAAGTTTTACAGAGTTCTGTATCTATGTGCCATGAAAAATAATAATTTAAAAAATAGTTTGTAATAACTACCTATTTCCGATC
This sequence comes from Agriphila tristella, assembly GCA_928269145.1. Classification (NCBI taxonomy): domain Eukaryota; kingdom Metazoa; phylum Arthropoda; class Insecta; order Lepidoptera; family Crambidae; genus Agriphila; species Agriphila tristella. Next base: position 5,474,185 of record OV743451.1, read on the forward strand.
ACTAACATCATTATACAACCTGTATTTTTTGATATCCCATAACTCTGAGGTAATATTCTAAAGGTCAAATAATAATAAAAAACTCCTAGAACATGTGGTCCAAAAATGTATAGTTTTGGACATATCATTAATCTTAATTAAATTACTTCAAAAGTTTTTAACCTTACTACTAAGATTCTTCTTGATGAGTTTATTCATATTCATAGGTACAGAAATGCTACGTTGCCATATTTCACATAAAATGTTTTTATTGACTTTGTATTATTATACAGGGTGTTTCTTTTAAGGTGACAAGCCAATGCGAGGCGATAGCTGAGTACTATACCTATCGATTGAACCCCTATGTATGTTCCGCGATTTTTTGTAGTTTAGGAGTTATAATTTTTTTTCATTATTTTTTATGATTTAAGGTCTGAACGGCTTTAAAAAATTATATCTTTTTTTTGGGTGAGCTTTTCTCGGTATTTTTTTTGCAACACAATGCCTATTAATTGTAGTTTTATGAGTAAAATAATCACCTTCCTTACTTTGACACTAGTTGCAAAAAATTTGATCGATAGTAAAAAAATTGGGAACAAACAAAACAGAATGGAATCTTCAACTGTAAAAATAAATTAATTAAAGATTATTCCATAGCTTCTGACTAACTTTAAAAACTGTGCGACAGCCTAAGCTTTCATAATAGTACAAAAAATATGTACTTTATGGGGTATTATTTGCTGAAATCGGGCCCTGAATGTGGTGAATCGGATATTTTGTAATTTTCATATTTTAGGATTTGTTATTATTTTCGCATATTTTTGTCATTCCAAAGATTAATTATCCATTTAAGTTTAAATTGAGCTCAGTTTATGGTAAAGACAGTCATTTTATTACTATTACTAAGTATCCAATAACCATCTTATTCATTAAAAACCTATAAAAAAATACCGAGAAAAGCTCACCCAAAAAAAAGATATAATATTTTAAAGCCGTTCAGACCTTAAATTATAAAAAATAATGAAAAAAATTATAACTCTTAAACTACAAAAAATCGCGGAACATACATAGGGGTTCAATCGATAGGTATAGTACTCAGCTATCGCCTTGCATTGGCTTGACACCTTAAAAGAAACGCCCTGTATATAAAAAAATAAATGTTTAATTGAAAAACATTTCTTAAGCTATTCGCTATTTCATGGTTTCATCAATATCCTAGAGTTATGGGATATCAAGAAAAATACGTTATATTATAATTATTATACAAGTCTTTTAGGGTGCCCTTAATTAAAGAATAATAACAATATCTAAATAACAAAACGTTTATTGTTAATAAGACGAACTATACGATACTTATTGCATTAAATTGTGAATATTAAAACTTTCTTTATTACTTATTTTCTTAATAAACGTGCTTTACATAAGTACTTAAAAAAACACGTTATTTATTCAAAGTTGAGTTAGAAAAACTGTGTGTAGATAATAGGGAATATGCATAAGTCACCGATTTTGATGAATTTGAGCTTGATCGCTGCGGACACTTATAAAAACATGATAGAACAGGAAAAAAAAAAAAATGTATTATTTTAGTTTTATCACACGATGAAATCAGGGGAAAATGACGATATTTTTTTTTCATTTTCGGATATAATGCACTTTACAGTCAGATAGAATATCGAATAAGAAATAATATTTTGTATGACACATATGTACTTAAACGCAAAATTTAGGGAGATAATTGCAGATTATTGGCTAACTCCATATTAAACGCGCCGGAACACACCCGAAACCACAGAATACATAATAGTACAAGTCGAAACGTGATGTGTGACGTCACCGTTTTGTATGGAGCGTTTTCGGCGGGTGCTGCTGCGCGCTAACTTCAAGTAACTATATCACGAGAAAAAAACGCAAGAGTAAAGTTTTAATATTACAGTTAATTTTCTCACGCATTATACTTTTGATTAAGATTAAAAAAAAAATTGATGCATATTCCCTATTGTTTCCAAGCCTTTTGATGTTGCAATACTCATACAGATTGGTACAGTCAGTGGCACGAATCATGAAATCGGGTGGGGATTGCGCGGAACGCGTATTTTGTGTATGCGTAGCGGTGAGGGGCGCGGGCGGCGGGAGAGGGGCGCGCGCTATTGGTCGCTCGCAAGAGCACATGCGCGAACTTATCCCCACTCCGTCGAAAAATATTCATGATTCGTGCCACTGACTGTAGATGTTATTTTTAACACCACAGGTGTTATGGCTTAATAGAAACTTTGTTAAAGTTGTTTCACTTTCGTAATCGCGGGGCTAGTGATGAAATTTTATGTAAAAACTCTTTAGATCTACTTACGTGATATTATGAAAGAAAAATAAGAATTGATTTTAATAAATAAATAAATACTTTTAATTAAAATAAATCTATTAATCACGTCATGATCCAAAAAAATTAAAATATTTACAAAAAAATAAGCGACAGAGCGATAATGCACTCATTGTAATTGATTAGTATTTTTCAAACATCATTGATGTTCGTAAAAACACGAATATGAATCGAAAAATTTCGAACACGAGTAACGGTCAGAATTCAAAATCAAGCCACAGATTGGGAAAGGCCTGATTCTGATTAGTTGCTAGGCAAAAACCTAGGCAGCTGCAGTTTATTCTTTATTAATATCAAACGTTTCTTAGCAACTAGATGGTCGGTCAGTCTGGATCAGGCCCATCCCTAACTGTGAATAGATTATTAATTCCGGCCGTAATCACAGAATTATAATAGTACTAAATGTACAGAAGCCCATCCGCGCGAGGACAATCAAATAATAAGCTACTCTCGCTGCACGGCAATAAAGTACAATTTCAAATGGCACAGCGCTGCGTGCCTAATATAAGCGCCTCCGAAGCGCTTCTCTTTCTGTCGCGTAACTCGCGTAGTTCTGTCTCACCCCTAGATCCAATAAATCAATACAGATAGGTATATTCCTATTCCAGATTAGTTGCTAAGCAACTATCGTATTTTTTTTATTTAGATCAACCCCTATCTGTGGATTGATTATTGGGCCTGACCGTCAACCGACACATGACACCCCTCGTGCGCTGGCTCGACTGAGTCAGCCGCGAGCAGTAGGCTAATAGTTTAAGCGCGGAGTGATACTCTCCTGCCGTAAGTGCACAATCACATTTATTATGAAAGCTATTTCGAATAGTAATTTCACGAATAGAAATCAAATACAAGTGTTATAGTTTGACTTACCGTTGCCCTCTGAGTTTGCTTAGCCGCTGTTCTTGTTCACTGGGCTCCCCTTCTCCTGTAGGACAAGTGGAACATAATGAACTGTAGATGTCAATTTAGCAGGGATGCCCAAAGTGGTCGATATCGACCCCTTAAGAGCTTATTAGATCATCCTGAATTAAGGATCCGGAATTCAGAGTCCGATTTAGGACGAGAAATTCAGTCGCCAATTAGACCGTCCTGAATAACGGATCCGATATCACAGCTTAACGATCATACAGTCGTTACACGAATGTACTTGCGCAGAGCAACGGAGGGGAAAATACAGTGACCGTAAAAATACATGTAGGTAGGAGGTATAGGTATGTAGGTAGGAGGTATAGGTATGTAGGTAGGAGGTATAGGTATGTAGGTAGTAGGTACGTGTCATTTTCAATGCTAATCTGAACTAGGTTTATTGATGTAGGTACTAATATTTGCATGAAAGTACGCGGTAGAAAGAGAGGCAACTTCTAGGTTGACTTCGCGACGCGCAACGCCCCGTTTAGAAAAAGGTTGAATTTTCAAGTACATTTTTTAGGGTTCCATAGCCTAATGGCAAAAAACGGAACCCTTATAGATTCGTCATGTCTGTCTGTTTGTCTGTCTGTCCGTCTGTCCGTCCGTATGTCACAGCCACTTTATTTCAAAACTATTAAAATTACACAGTTAAAACTAGGTAGGAGATGTTCTGCGAACCGCTTTACGATTTTCACACAAAATAAAAAAATATATAAAAGATTAAGGGGGAAAAACGGAAAAAAATCATCAAACCTATACGTGTGGGGTGTCTATAGATAGGTCTTTAAAAATGACATTGAGGTTTCTAAAAGTATTTTTTCTCGAAATCAACCGTTTGGAAAATATACACTTCCAAAGTGGTAAAATGTGTGTCCCCCCCCCCCCTCTAAAAATCTGATAAAATATATGTTGTAGATCTTAATAAACACTATCAACGAAAATTGGTTTGAATGAGATATAATTAGTAGTTTTAGATTACCTAGCACATTTTCCAAAACCGCAAAAATAACTTTGTCGTTTACAAACACTATGAAAACTAGACGAACGGCGACTTTTTTTCGCCAACATAAAAAGCGTTGACTGACTGTATACTCTTTAGGCTGTGATACTACTGTGTCGGAGCCTAGCGTCCTGAATGCGATTACACTGTCCTAACTGCGTCCGATTTAGCATCCTTAACGCCGGAGACCATTTCCTATCCTAACTAGGATGCTAACTAGGATTCTAGCTTCCTGAATGCAATTACACTTCTCTGAATTAAGGAGTGACTTCATTCCGGATCCTTAATTCAGGATGATCTAATAAGCTCTTTAGGGTCGAAATCGGTTTCCCAGGGGTCGACATAAACGAATAATTATAATTAGATTATTAATTAAGAAATAGAAATAGAAGAAATAGAAATGGTTTATTGCCTCAAAATTACAATTATTTACAATCTTAGTTTAGAAGTAGCCACAGAGGCAAAAGGTAGTGGCTCAGCTTATGCTGAACAGGCAAGATTAAGCACTGCTCCGCGCTGATTTTCAGCCACCCCTCTTTCCCGAAAGGTCAAGAGTGGGAAATGAAGTGTAAAAGGAGTGGCATCCAATTCAAGGAGAACAAATCTAAGATTTAAATAACTAGTTCAAAATTATATAATATAAAAAAACAGTCCAGGCAACAAAATAAAAAAAAAAAAAAAAATAAAAAAAAAAAAAAAAAAAAATTACACTTGATATTTGATAGGATTTTGAAAGTAATTCGGCTAAGGGGGTCTGAGGTATCAGTTCATTTTGGAAAAGGGGTCACTTGCCCAAAATAGTTTCGGAATCCCTGATTCTACTACTACATTATTAATTGCTATTAATAATAAATAACAATAATACAAATTATGATTTAAGAGGACGCATTGGACATTTTGGTGTCAGGGATCTCAATTTTTCTCATCTATTACAAAACATATGTAAGTGATATTTGATAAGCTGATTATTAAATTTTTTGGCTTCATTTTGTCGGTTGCAGAAACGCTTCATTAACTTTTTAACAGAGAAAAAAATATCAATGGAACCTCTTTTTTAAAACAGAGATTTGCATTTTACAGAGGTAGTAGATTAGTCTAACTAAACACACACTCCAAAATGCCAGTTGGATTTTTTATATATATTGTAGATTTTTAATTTTCACGAAAAGAACCGGTTTGGCGTCGCAAAACTGCTTAACGTGAATGGGATAGTTAATTTTAATTTAAGAGAGTTTGAGCGAGACAGTCGATACGGAAAAAGTTAACAATGCGTCGCCTTAAGCTAAAATGATAAAGTTACCGAATTAGAGATATCTAGAAAAAACTCAACATTAGATGGTTCCAATAGAAATGATTAATGAGCCTATGTTATTGATACCACTACTGTGCCTGTTTATGAGATTGCACAGTTACGTTTGCTATACTCGATAGCAGCTGTAGTAAGCAATTTTGTATGCAATTTGGCACAGTGCCTCTGGCGGTAACTACATTAAACTAAAAGTTGTCATACAAATGTTAACTACGGTCGTTATTGGTGAAGTAAGCGTAAACTCATAATACGCTTACTGATATTACAGTACGAGGCATATATCTTGAAATCGGGTGGGGATTGCGCGGAATGCGTATTTTGGGCATGCGTAGCGGTGAGGGGCGCGTGCGGCGGGAGAGGGGCGCGCGCTATTGGTCGCACACAAGAGCACATGCGCGAACTTATCCCCACTCCGTCGAAAAAATATCAAGATATATGCCTCGTACTGTATCTATTGTTCTAAAGCCTATAAGTTTACTGTTTTACAATGCCACTACTATAGTATCGATTGTCTCACTAACTGAACTAAAATACCTATATGGAAGTATAATTGCAAACAAATATTGCTCAAAAAATTGCACCACGCCCAGTGACAGACGTTAGCTTTCTTTACAATAATTGCAGTTTGTGTTTTAAAGAAAATAGAGACTTAATTAGAAATTACGTCCTGTGTAGTCAAATAGTAGATGCAGAGGTCATATCAAATAGATAACGTATTTAATATGTTTTTCTTTTAAGTATAGAAAATATCTATGATTATACAGATTATGGTTGAGTGTTCAGTCGCTTTGTGCTGCATAACTACATGCATTTTTAGCCGCGCCTACTTAATTGTAATTTTTGTGTGGTGCAATTTTTGAGCGGAATGCTCGTTCCATAGATTTCAGTTCGCTGGTCTCTCTCTATTACTACCCAATAACAAGGTACACACGAGGCATATATCTTGAAATTTTTTCGATGGAGTGGGGATAAGTTCGCGCATGTTCTCTTGTGAGCGACCAATAGCGCGCGCCCCTCTCCCGCCACCCGCGCCCCTCACCGCTACGCATACCCAAAATACGCGTTCCGCGCAATCCCCACCCGATTTCAAGATATATGCCTAGTACTGTAATAGTGTTATTTAATGCCACAGTATAATAGTCTACAGAAAGTCTAAGATGATTTAATATTTTTTTAAGTACTTTTGTGAAATACTTGTAGTAGTCGTGACGGGCTGCCCAAATCATTTTCATTGTCATTTACGAGATCTAAGATAGCAAGGAAAAAAATAACTTATTCACTTCTCATGCTCGTAAAGTTAAACTATGTTGGGTATTGAAAACTTTATTTTTACTTTATTGAAATCAAAATTGTTAACTGGTGTTTTCCTAGATAATGAGCACTAGTTGTTTCAAGTATTTAAAATGTAGGTAATTAGTAAACGTTATGCTGGAATACTTAAATTGACGTTGGGATAGAAATAAAAGATGTACCTTGTCTCAATGCCTAGGTTTTATTTACTTCACTGGTTGATCCAAAGTACACAAGGCCTTCCTTCTCTTAGATTATTATGTTAGGTACTTAATTAGTTTTACACATCATCCTGGATATTTAAATTTAGGGTTCTAACTAAAATACAATCAAGCGCTATGAGGTGTAGGTATATGAGAAAGGAAACCCTAGTGGAGAATATATCAATATATCAATCCAAGCATTGCAAATGCATAAGCCCAGGCGGGGTCGCTTTATGTTGGTTCGTGATTATGATTAAATCATCCCAATTACTACAAGAAAATTAATAGTCCGGTCGTGGGACATTAAATTTCATAAAGAAGTTTTGATAATACTAAAAGTTTTAGTTTTTGCTGAGTGTATAGATTATGTGCATTGTGAGCTATTGTTGAAAAGTTAGAAGTTTTATGCCGGTGCTTTAGATATAGTTTAGGTATTTCGTAATATTTCGTTTAACGTAATATATATAGAATTAAAGTTTGAAATGTTGATTGTTTCATAATAAGAACTATGTTATCTTCATGTTGTAAAATATTTAGAAAGTTATTATGTGTGGAAGTGCGTAAATCACAAAATCACTCTTTTGTGTTCGAATAAAATTTTAAAATTTATGAAATCTTATTTTAAGACTTTCAGTGGTTAGATATACCAGTTCAACAAAGTTTAGAAAGTTAAGTGGTGTGCTTCTTTGATATTTTAATTTTTCCTTTATAACATACGGAATAATGAATTAAAAATTGATAAGATCGCTCTTACAATACCTTTTCAATGCACTTATATACTACACAAAAAATTAGAAAAATACATACAGTGGCTTTTGTTTAATTACGGATAAAATTTGTAGTATTGTCGCTACAGGCCGCCCGCGCCGGTCCGGTGCCGCTGGCGGCGCGCGGCGGCGCGGCGCGGCGGCCGGCCGCCAGTCCAGGGGGGTTATTCACGATTGTCGGAAATCTAGTCGAAAGCATTCGATTCGAATCCGTATCCTCCGATATAACATAAATATAGCAATTCACAAATACATTCGACTGGCATTCGATTCACTTTCCGAAGGGAAAGCCCAATGCATTTACAAAGTTAGGTAGCATAAGGTAGAAAATAAGATCGAAGACTATAGACTTGCCGATTCGATTCGGAAAGTTGGTTCCCGACAATCGTGAATAACTCCCCAGGAGCCCTATTTTTGAATCGCTCGACTAGTGTCGAGCGCTCGTTTCTACTGATTTTCGTTCGACATCCCATACATTTGAGTCAAATGTCGAACGAAAATCAATAGAAAAGAGTGCTCGGCGCCAGTCGAGTGATTAAAAAAAAATAGGGCCCCAGGCCCACTCGCGCCATAAATAAGAATAAATTATTATTAAGGTGGCGACTGATCTGTAACATTTCGTCGTAACGTAACGTTACGTTATGATGAAATGTTACAGGTCAGTCGCCACCTTTATGCTCGCGCGCGAAGTGTATGAAGGTACCTACACTACCTACAGCTAGGTACCTACTTACTTACAAGTTGTGCGCTCGGCTACTTACAAGACGTGTCGACTCCTATCTGACCTATCTCTTATCCCGAAATGATATTATTATGATTCCACTAGTGGCCGCCCGCGACTTCGTCTGCGTGGAGTTTTTTTGCGATCCCTCGGGAACCATACTTTTTTCGGGATAAAACCCTATCTCCTTTTCTATACCCCTGGCAGGCAACGTGTATGTAAAATTTCATGATGATCGGTTCAGTATTCATGACGCGAAGGCGTAACAAACAAACAAACAGACTTTGGCATTTATAATATTAGTATGGATAGTGCGACTCTAATCTACCTAGCTCTCTAACTAATGTACCTACCTACCTAATTTATACAATTGCCACAAAATAGAAGGCCCTAAAAGACGACAGTAATTTTATGAAATTAGCCACAGATGTAGGCAGCTACATAGATAAATAAGACAAGTGTTGGTTTAAACACTTTGATCAATACCGTAAACTGCTGCATCTTTGCACGAAATTTAAGTTTTTTTTTAAATATCTCTTCAAGTATTTATTATCTGTGTCCATTTTTACATTAAGGCGTGAATTGGAGATGTATGCCATATATCTTAAGGTTCATAATGCCGAAACGGCTGTTAGATTGATCTTCAGAAACCGTCAAAGTCGTAGGCAAAGTTGTGATAAAATATCCCAACTTTGCCTAGAAGATTATAAGCAAAAATACGAGCCGCATTTAAAAACTGGTCTTAATTATAGAGCCATACAAATTGCGTTACCATCGAGATGTGCATGGATTACCACATATAAGCATCAATATTTTTTTCTGGCAAGCAAGCGAAGTTGGGCACAAGCAGGCAAACTTTGAGCAGTATCAGTAAATATTTCCATAGTAAATTTGTAGCATACTACGGGCTGCCAACTTGCCACAAATAGAAAAACACAAAATTTAAAAGACTTACTATAATTTCAATAAAAATGGGTAAATCCGGACGTAAACCAACTAAATTCACAGGACTAAACTAATTTCATTTGATTTGTTTTAATCTCTTTATTTTGAATTTATTATTTTCTTTTGAATTTATTTTTATATAACTATTAAACCTTTAAACATTTGTAATTACTTTTGTAAGATTGTTTTCTATTTTTATAGCTGTATATCTTTTTATTTAATAACTAAACAAAGTAAACATAGACTGCCCTCCAAACCGCTTTACTGTCGTTGAGTAAGTAGTGACAACCCTAGGGCTAGGCAAACTTGAGTCACTAATGCCCTTACAACATTGCCTACCGTGGTTCTAGCCGTAAATGATTGACATTAACAAGAAAAACCCTTATAAATAGGAGAAACAGCATATTTGCATACCCCGTAAATACTAAGAGAGCTGAAATTCTCGATTTTTCCAAGTAAAAACTAAAAGTTTAACACTCACCTAAAAAACGTGCACTCCGTCACAGAATACATAATAGTACAAGTACAGAAGCCGCATTCTGCAACATCATTTAATTAAATAGCGACTCTTGCTACGACTCAATAAGGCGCAATTCAGGGGCCCTATTTTTGAATCGCTCGGCTGGCGTCGAGCGCTCTTTTCTACTGATTTTCGTTCGACAAATCAACTCAAATGTATGGGATGTCGAACGAAAATCAGTAGAAACGAGCGCTCGACGCTAGTCGAAGGATTCAAAAATAGGGCCCCAGATCGCACACCGCTACAGCGCCTACAGTTATATTCACCTAGAAGTTTTCTCTCTTTCTATCGCGTAGCGCTCATCTCTTCTGACGCCGTTAGGGTTGTCTCCTTTTTATCTGTTTGTCTGTTTATCTGTATGTTTGTGCGCTAATAACTTAAAAAGCGCTAATTCAATCGTAATGATGTTTACATAGAAATATATATTGTATTTTGCGAAGTAATTAAGTTTTTATCTCATCGCAATCAGTTCACTCAATGAAAAGATATACGACTTTTAAGTTTTTAAGAAGAGTTTACGATGAATTCGTTGTAACAATATCTTTTGGGAACTATACTGACGACTTTAGGATTTTAGAACGACGACTACCTGGACCTGGTGTTCCCACATCTGGCACGGTAAAATGGTCAATGGCTTAAAAGTAAACAATAAAGTGTCGAGTTTTGGGGTCTGTCTTTTGTAATTTCTCAGAAAAAAAATGCACGTGAATGCAGTAAAATCTAAGCCCGCTTTCTACGTATTATATTATTTTATACTACTAGCTTCCGCCCGCGACTTCGTTCGCGTGGACATTCGAGAAAATCCTTAGGGAACCTTTAACCTGGATAAAAAGTTTAATATCCTGCCTTGCTAGGTAGCCCGCTTGGTGTGAACGTGCCTTGCGCGCAGCAGGCCTCTGGCTGGTAAGCGCGTACTATAGCGACCGAGTGCGATGTCGGGCCGCATCCTCACGCGCGAGTGGCAAACGCCCTGCCTGCAAGCGAGGTACGTCCACACCAAGCGTACTGCCTAGCGAGGCAGGCAGGACGTTAGAACATAGAATACTTCGTATCCTGGTTAAATACCCTTAGGATTTTCTCGAATGTCCACGCGGATGAACTCGCGGGCGGAAGCTAGTATTCTCTAATTATTTTCTTTTCTCTGGAGTTACTATATTCTCTAGTGTTACCCTGGTGTCTCCTAATTTTTGATTACTTTTATCTTTGATCAAGAATACCCTAGATGTCCGGTCAGAGTCTCAAAAATGGCACATCAAATAGCGTCCCACTACAAACTGGGTGCTTATTTTGCACAAAGTAAGTGATAAAAGATGTATTTTCATAAAAAATAAGCTTATTTTGTGCAAAATAAGTGATATAAAATGTGAGTTTGTACAAAATAAGAGGTGATCATGTTATAAGGATGGGATCGGGCCAATGAAAGATGTCATCTGTAGTAAATACAGTTTATTACTGCCACAAATAATAAGTGTAAAATGATGATATACTTAAGACTACATACTACGTCACACGCCCAACCAAAAAAAATAATAAAAAAATACACTGAAGTGCTATTTTTTTTATACAGTTATAAAAGATATAAAAAATTAAAAGATTAAAAAAAGTCATAGTAAACAATTACAAAATGTGTTTTCTACAATTAACACGTTGATACCATATTTGGTACTTGTATATTTAAGTACTTGAGAAAAAAAAGTAATAAAAAGAAAATACTAACACTAAACTTTACATAAAAAATCTTTATCTTATACTAACATGTCAGTTTATTATAGTAGTAGTACCACTTTTTAATAATCTAAGTTTATGTATCTAGAGTATAAAAATGGTTACTTATTTAATAAGGAAATACCTATATGGTATAAAGTCTAGTTCGGTTTTTATGCAGTCTTTTCCTTGCCGTTAACATTATTAGCATATTATTATCTTCCGCGCTAAGTGAGGAACTGTAAAGTTCGATGGAGTCAATGAGGTCCTTAGTGACATCCTCCCTACCATCCATTTTTGGCAACAAGGAAGTTGCGATCTTAAAATCAAACGAAGCCATGGTTACGTCACACTCTTCGACTGTATCAACAGTATATGTTTTAGAACAAAAAAGTTCTATTTGCAAATACAAAGCTTTAATTGAGTCACAATAACTTTGTATATTTGTTAATGCCTTACTTTCGATTTGTTTATCTTTTATTAAACATTCAAAAATTTTTGTACATTCATTAAAACGAATAATTAACTGAGTAGCTTCGTCTAACTTAGATTTTAATAAAGATTCAGTTCTTTTAACATAACTTAACTTTGTCAAGTTTTCTTTGATTAATTTAAGACGATCATGAATAATTTTAATTTCATCTGCCATTTTCTATCTTTGTAAGGCTGAATTTAATATTCTTATTTTTTAGTACATAATTAAAATATAAAAAAGAACAAGGAAAAATAATTAAAATTAAAGTTCTTACTCAAAGTTCATCTTCTTGACACTTCTGCACTGTTACGTATTGTTAGATTGTTACACACAAAAAAAAATAAAAAAAACACTCCACTTTAACCACTTTTTCCAACGCATACCGCTGCTGTCGGCGCTGGTTCCAAAGGCTGCTGTCGGCAACTATAGCACACCCGAGGCTCCTCGTTTGGCCTTCGTCGAAAGGATCGCATCAGACTTTGCGACATAAATTCGTTTCTGATCCATCCGTGGTGACATTTCTTGTATAATATATAAAATCCGTAAATTCCAGCAATAGCCAGCATGGTGCAGATAAGAAACATCACGATGCTAATATTGGACAGATGATACTCTGCAGAATTCGCTCCGCCTGACTGGGTTACAAAAACCTCATCTTTTTCAACTGTAGAACGACACATTTTTTGTTTGCATTACACTCGTACAATAATTACTTGCACTATGAATGTTACTAACGCGGCGCGACCGAACGAACTGAGCCCGTCTCAAATGGCAGGGTCGCCATATAAGGATGGGATCGGGCCAATGAAAGATGTCATCTGTAGTAAATAAAGTTTATTACTGCCACAAATAATAAGTGTAAAATGATTATATACTTATGACTACATACTACGTCACAATGTACAAAATAAGCGCCAAGTTTGTAAGTGGGACGCTATTGAGGTGCCATGTTTGCATACTGTTTTAGTTCGTAAGCGTTATCTAGGATATACTTGATCGAAGGTTTTTATGTATAAATAATTTATACAATTCAATTATACTTGTAAACAATACAGTGAACGTAATATGTATAAAGAAAAGAAAGGTACTGCCTGACATAGACGTAAGTTTCAAGTGGCTGTTTAATATCAAATTATTTTAAAGTTTAACATACATTTATGTCAAAGTAACGCAGTGGAGTTAAAATCATGTAAATCTTAGAAACTATTACTATAAACATAGATACATTATTTTGATAGGATACTTTCTTGTTGTATTAAATACTAAATGTAAGTACCGTAAACTGCTGCAAGATTGCCCCTAAGCTTCAATTTTGCCTAATCTAGTAAAACTAACATTACTTCATAACCGCCATATATTTTTTACTTTTGATAATGAGAGAAATACCTTCGTTTTATTGGCAACCCATTTCATTATTATTCAAAGTGGCAACACCGTTACTTTTTTGTCTGTCAGTTGTCAACGGTCGCAAACTTTTAGTTTTTTCTTGGAAAAATCGAGAATTTCAGCTCTCTTAGTATTTATAGGGTAAGCAAATATGCTCTTTCTCCTGTTTATAAGGGTTTTTCTTGTTAATTTCAATCATTTACGGCTAGAACCACGGTAGGCAATGTTGTAAAAGGCTTCTCGAGCATTAGTGACTCAAGTTTGCCTAGCCCTAGGGTTGCCACTACTTACTTAACGACAGTAAAGCGGTTTGGAGGGCAGTCTATGTTTACTTTATTTAGTTATTAAATAAAAAGATATACAGATATAAAAATTATAAAAATAAATTAAAAATAAAATAATAAATTCAAAATAAAGAAATTAAAACAAATGAAATGAAATTAGTTTAGTCCTGTGAATTTAGTTGGTTTACGTCCGGATTTACCCATTTTTATTGAAATTATAGTAAGTCTTTTAAATTTTGTGTTTTTCTATTTGTGGCAACCCGTAGTATGCTCCAAATTTACTTTGGAAATATTTACTGATACTGCTCAAAGTTTGCCTGCTTGTGCCCAACTTCGCCTGCTTGCCAGAAAAAAATATTGATGCTTATTGTGGTAACTGGTAATCCATGCACATCTCGATGGTAACGCAATTTGTATGGCTCTATAATTAAGACCAGTTTTTAAATGCGGCTCGTATTTTTGCTTATAATCTTCTAGGCAAAGTTGGGATATTTTATCACAACTTTGCCTACGACTTTGACGGTTTCTGGAGATCAATCTAACAGCCGTTTCGGCGTTATGAACCTTAAGATATATGACATACATCTCCAATTCGCGCGCTAATGTAAAAATGGACACAGATAATAAATACTTGAAGAGATATTAAAAAAAAAAACCTTAAATGTCGTGCAAAGTTGCAGCAGTTTACGGTATCTGATTTTCTTAGAAGTAAATAAATAATAATAAAAAATAAAAAATAAATATTTGACAACATCACATACATTGCTCCAATCCCAAAGTAAGTAGCTATAGCACTTGTGTTATGGAAATCAGAAACAACGGTGGTATGACACACACCCAGACCTGAGACAATATTGAAAAGTTCATTTTCTACATTGACCCAGCCGGGGATCGAACCCGGGACCTCAAGAGATGGTGACGCCTTGAAAACCGGCGTGCGAACCACTCGACCACGGAGGTCGTCAAAATCATTTTATCATTTTATCTATATTTATATGAAGTATCATTTTCATTCACAAAAAAAAACACAAAATAGGTAACAGAGGGGAAATTTTTAAGACGATCTTTTGTTATTCTCAAAAATCTCAAAAACTAAACGTCAAACATCGTGGCCATTCGTGGCCGGCCACCTTTAAAATCTAAAAATTAGATAAATGATATAAATTCTTGTAAATTCAATTAAATTTATTTTTGTTTTCTGTTTCAAAATGCTCTGAAAGGAGTGCCTTAAAAGTTGATTCGCCAAACTACCTTAGAAAAACAATTATGATCAGCTTATTTAGTAGGTAGGTAGCTTTATTTTATTTTATAAGTATTCTGTGTAATTTCATCGATTACGCGACAAAAAGAGTGGCGCTTCGTAGGTGCTTGTAATATCAGGCACGCAGCGCTGTGAAATTTGAAATTGTACTTTATTGCCATGAAACGAGAGTAGCTTATTGTTTGTGGCCCCGCGCCCGCCCGCGCGCCGCGTGGCAGTCAGCGGCCCCTGCATGCACCCGCTCGCGCGTCCCGTATAATTCGTATTTTAGCGCAATAATTTATCCGTAATTTAAACAAAACCCACATTATGTATGTTTCTAATTTTTTGTGTAGTATATAAGTGCATTGAAAAGGTATTGTAAGAGCGATCTTATCAATTTTTAATTCATTATTCCGTATGTTATAAAGGAAAAATTAAAATATCAAAGAAGCACACCACTTAACTTTCTAAACTTTGTTGAACTGGTATATCTAACCACTGAAAGTCTTAAAATAAGATTTCAGAAATTTTAAAATTTTATTCGAACACAAAAGAGTGATTTTGTGATTTACGCACTTCCACACATAATAACTTTCTAAATATTTTACAACATGAAGATAACATAGTTCTTATTATGAAACAATCAACATTTCAAACTTTAATTCTATATATATTACGTTAAACGAAATATTACGAAATACCTAAACTATACCTAAAGCACCGGCATAAAACTTCTAACTTTTCAACAATAGCTCACAATGCACATAATCTATACACTCAGCAAAAACTAAAACTTTTAGTATTATCTAAGGTAATTTTTCTCTGGCTACGCGACTATAATTAATAAATCAGTCTAAATTTTGTACGGAAAACTAACTGGGAGCCCTTCAAGAGATCCTAGATTGGTAGCAGCATATCATCCCGGCGGCAGCGGCTGGGAGAGAATTATTATATAAAACGGTCCCAGCGTCTGTCGACTGGATGTGGTGAACTGACCTTCATGGATCCTCGATGGAAACAATGTAACGGCTTCATACCCTGACTTGCTGCGTTATCATCAAAGAATGTGTTCCATCGCAGGAGGTTAGTGATGGAAGGAACTAACCAGTAGATCACCGATATCCAAACCAAAGGTAAGAAATTAAATTAAGGAAAAGACGAAAAAACAATTCTGAAACAATAAACATGTGATGAGTACAATTCACAAATATTTCACTTTCAGATTCAACTTTGGAAATTTCAAAATGTTTGACTTACCGCAGATGCCTTTTGATTTTGAGTATTGTATATTAACAACTCATGGCAGTTCTGCGAGCCACTCCACAACCCTGGAAGGAATAGCACGGCACATGTTGAACAACCATCAGAATATTTCGATTTCTCCAAAAAATACAACATGTGGGAAAATGTTTTACTTACCAAAATTAGATATTCAAGGGGAATTCCCTCATTTTAATAAAATGTTAGCCGATGATTACGGCTAATTTTCTTTTCCATGTTCCAGGAGACCATTCTTCCAAAAAAATGAAATCTAAAAATGACCCTGATTAGCCATTTTTCTGACAGCTCCTCTCCCGACTTTTTTTTTTATGAGTAACCACAGACGAGAACTAGGTCTAACTTCAAATATTTTCCTGATTTGTCAGGCTGCTAACGCCATCTCTTGTGAGGCTTGAGAAGTACACTCTTTTCAACTAACGATTTTGAAGAAAATTAATAACTATTTTTATAGAAATATAACGTTAAAAAAATTTGCAACGTTACAATACACCCCCTCCAATGAAAGTTTCGAACGTAGTGAGAAACTACGCTGCCCTCAGCGTCAGTAATTAAAATCCTACCGGAGGAGCGTGCAAACATTGACTGAAAACATGCTAAAACCAAAACCTGTGGAATTGAGACAAAAAAACTTAACCTAAAAATCTGCCTTGGCGTCGCCGGGACTCCGGAGAGACACCGACACACATACGTGGCCTACGGCCTGGCGGGTAAACAAACAGCTTACCAGCTAAATCACCATAGCCATAAACCAAAAAAAAAATATCACCAAAACAAAGTAATGTGTGGTGGGTAAACAAATTACCAGCTAGATCACCTCACTAGTACCCTTAAGCAAAATCCATCACCTAAGAAACAAACCTATTAAAATACCCCTACATCACTAGCGAGTGTTACGTTACGTCGCTGCCTAAAAACACACATGCAAAATTTTATTTGAAAGCACACATCATGCTATAAAAAAAACTTGTTGAATGAACAAGAACATTTGTTTACACCAGGAGTATAAGATCGCTGGCATAAAACACAAGCATGCAAAACAAAAAACAAATGTCGTTGAGACAAAATTAAAAACTTAACCTAGGGGTTTGCCTTGGCATCGTCGGAGATCGAACGAGTCCCCGACACACATTCGTGTCCTACGGCAATGGCGATACGACTTAGGTACCATTTAGACACCATCACCAAAACTAAGGAGACCATTAAACCAAAGCAAAACTACCTTGACTTCAAAACCAACAAAATATATCCAACAGCTTTGACGTTAGTCCAATCTCTGATAATCAAAACCCCCACCCTGCCAACTTCAGGACTATAGTATAATTCCTTCTGTCCGGAACACAACATTGATCCGCTTACATACTCCTTTCATTCTTCTAACTTTATTCCATCACCTTCCGAGCTCCTATCAAATCTTATCTACTATTCATCATCTAACCTAACGTAGCAACAAGTTTGTTTACTTTCGCCACCCCTTGCAATAACCCCAGAGTTTTTTTATAGAAGATACTCGTAACTCCCTACTTTCTGATAATGTAGGACAAAAAGTTTTTTGCCCTAAAAAAATTTATTGGTTCACCAATATTAATTAAACTCATCAACCGTCTTCGGGGTAAACCCTCGAGTTGTGAAAAAAAATATGTTTTTACGCAACCGTCAACGCAATGTTAGCTCGAGTTGGTAAACAAAAGCAACCGTCTTCACGGAGTAAACCGCTCGAGTTGAAAGAACAATTACTCGACCTTCAACGCAATGTCAGCTCGGGCCGGTAACAAAGGCAACCGTCTTCGCGGAGTGAACCGCTCGAGTTGGAAAAAAAAAATTACACAACCGTCAACGCACTATCAGCTCGGGTAGGTAACAAAATCAACCGTCTTCAGGAGAACCTTCGGGTTGTTAAACACAGACTTACAAATAAACTTACTCAAAGTTTTATTTATCAAAGTACACATTTAAATGCAAAAAAAAACTAAAACTAGAGGTTAAACGCTCTAGTGCGCTTGAGCGCGCATAAAAACCTAAAACTAACCTAAACCTAGGGTTCGCCTTGGCATCGCCGGGTCCCGTGCGAGACACCGACACACACTACAGGTGGCCTACGGCATGGCAGGTTAGTAACGCACCTTTATTTTCGAGATATGCCAAGCACCTAGTGGTTTTCCATCTAGTGACACCAACTCATAAACTAGAGGAGAAAGAACTTTAGCCACTATGCACTTTTCGAACTTCGGCGCGAGTTTTGAGGCTTTGTATTTCACAGCATCGCTTTGGACAAATGTCTGCTTCCACACTTCTTGACCAACCCTTAAGGTCAATGGTCGTCTGCGGGTGTTGTAATACCTCGCATTTGTCTGATGCGCTTTAAGGATCCTTTCTCTGACCTTCTCAAAGACCTCTTTTAAAATACCGAACTCGCCCGCATATTCCTCTCTAGGCATCGTTACTTCATAGTCACCTTCTTGCGACTTTTTATAAAATGAACCATTTATAATCGGTTCCCTACCATGCACTAAAAAGAATGGCGAAAACCCTGTGCACTCATTTACAGCGCTATTTAACGCGAACTGTATCTTGTACAGATTCACGTCCCAAGTCCTATGATCGTCCTTGACATAAGACGAAACTGCTGTCATAACAGTTTTATTGTAGCGTTCGACTAGGTTGACTTGTGGCGTGTATCTTGGGCCATAATGCACCCTGGGGATGTTATAACGTTCTAATAACCCACGAAATTCCGATCCCGTAAATTGAACCCCATTATCGGTAATTACGGTTTCAGGAACCCCATGAGTTAAAAGGACAAAATGTTCAAACGCCTTAGCCACCAAAGCGCTAGTCGCACGACGCAAAGGAAAAAGCATAGTATACTTGGAGAAACAGCAGGTTACCACTAAAAGGTGTACAAAACCCGAGCGTGACTTGGGCAGGGGGCCGACCAAATCGCACGAGAGGACTTGAAACGGGCGATAGCACTGTTTCGGTTGACCCATGAGACCTGGAGTTAGTCGAGTGGAGTGCTTATATGCAGCGCAAGTATTGCAGTTTTTCACGAATTCCACCACGTCACGGTACATTCCTGGCCAGTAAAACTGCAGGGAAAGTTTCCTGTGAGTTTTAAACACGCCGAAATGTCCGAACGTGGGTGGCTCGTGGTGATCCGCAACTACTTTTGCTCGCTGTCCTTTGGGCACAACCACCTTCCAATCGAACTCCTGAGTCAAACTGTACTTGGACTTACTAAACCGATACAGCGTGCCATTTTCCACTCGGTAATTCGGAAAGTTTTGCGGATTATCTTGACAACCTTTAAAAATTCGGTCGTACCAATCATCACTACTGTCGACGCCAACAATCGCTTCGACTGGTAGGAGACGTGATAAAGCGTCTGGTACGACGTTGTCCTTACCCTTCCTATGCACGACCTTAAAGTTGTACTGTGATAACCGGCATCCCCATCGTGCCAAACGACCAGTAGGATTTTCGAGCCGAAGGAACCACTGCAACGACGCATGATCCGTTACGACAGTGAACTCGCGTGTCCCCAAATAGGGTTCAAACTTTTCGACCGCGTAAATCACTGCCAACGCTTCGCGTTCCGTCGCACCGTAATTTCGCTCGTTTTTATTTAGAGACCTACTGATGTATGCAATCGGGTGCTCTTCTCCGTTCTGTACCTGTGTTAACATAGCGCCTATTCCATAACTCGAGGCGTCACAGTGTACAGTAAAAGGTTGGTCAAAATCGGGACAGGCTAAAACTGGAGCAGAAACTAGAGCGTTTTTGAGTTCGTTGAAAGCGGAGTCTGCTTCCGAGCTCCAATTAAACTTGACCTTGGTGCTCGTTAACGCATTTAAAGGAGCAGCGATAGTTGAAAAATTCCTAATAAATCTACGGTACCACGAACACGTCCCTAAAAACATTTTTACCTCTTTAGGGTTCGATGGTACTGGAAAATTCAGTATTGCGCTCACTTTATCCGGATCCGTTCTCAAACCGCACTCATCCACGACATAGCCCAGATATTTGAGAGAGCTTCTAAAGAACTTGCTCTTCTCAAAATTAATGGTTAAAGATGTACTTTTAATCCGATCGTGTAATCTATTAAGCAACAGAAGGTGCGTCTCGTAATCCTCACTCACAACGATTATGTCATCAACATAACAGAAAATCATGCCTTTTGTGACGTCGCTACAAAATGGATGACCGAAGAGATTATCCATCAGTCTCTGCTGTCTAGCGGGTGCGCCACAAAGTCCAAAAGGCATAACTTTAAACTTGAATAGTCCTCGTCCGGGAACAGTGAAACTAGTTTTTTCCTGAGCCGTTTCTTCCAAAGGGATTTGCCAGAAACTAGCTTTAAAATCTACGCTGCTTATAAACTTTGCGTTTTTCAGGCTGTCCAGGATCTGCGGGATGTATGGAATGGCGTAAGCGTCACCTTTGGTGATAGCGTTCAGCTTACGGCAGTCCAGACAAAAACGCCAGGAACCGTCGGATTTCGGAACCATCAGCACAGGATTGTTCCACGGGCTCTCACTTTTGGTGACCACATCCAATTCCAACATCTTGTCTAACTCCTTGTGGAGTTGACCTAACTTTTCCTGGGACATTGGATATGGTCGACACTTTATGGGAGGAGAATCACCGGTGTCAATCGTGTGCTGAATCATATTAGTCCGACCCAACCCCTTACGTTCGAAAGAGATGTCCTTAAAACTTTCTATCAAGGAATCCGCCAATTCCCTCTGGTGCAAGGACAGATCCTGAAAAGATTGGACAGACGTTACCGGACCATTCAAATTTGAAAGATTCACTAAAAAATCAGGAGGTGAGTTAACGTACGCAATGCTCTTAAATATTTCCGGCATTAAATTAAAAGCTTTCCAGAAATCTACGCCCAATATGACATCTGAGACGATAGATGGTATTACGTGAAACTTAATGATCTTTGTAACGTTATTAAAAGTAATGGGCAATGTCATGAAACCGATAGTATTACACTCAGATCCATCAGCGACGGTTACTCTGGAGTCCGTGGAAGATTCCACCGGATAACCTGCATTCACCAATCGTGCGTGAGCTCCGTTACCAATAATGGAAACAGCTGCGCCCGAATCCAATAGACCACAAATTGTCAAATCCAATAAATTTACATTTAAATATGGCCGTACATCACTTGAATGTGGTTCAAACAAAACCGGGGCGACGTTATGACGAAAATAAGTCACCACTAACTCTTGCCAGTATTTCCAATCTTCAGGGTCGGCCTTCCCTGAAGTGGTTCCGCCGCGGTTTAAACAATTTAGTTTTTTGGCTTAGCATTACACTTCGGACACGACCTAATTGTGTAACCGAGCTCACCACAATTAAAGCATTTAATTCTTTTGTCCTCCGCCGGACACTGTGCTCTGGTATGAGTGTTGACCTTGCATCGGTCGCAAAACCCAACCTTTTTGTTTGAATCATAAGTCCTAGGCTTATTTTCCGGTGGCCTAACAAAGTTGTTCTTGTTCGGTTGTCGGTAATTTTGTGTAGGTTTGTTCCCTACGACACCAACCGGAGTCTTACCTTTACCCTTATAAACTAACTCGGGATTCAAACTTGAGGCCTTGGGTGGCTCAGTAAACAAACTTGTTTTTTGCCGTGCTGCCTCTAACCTACGGCAAACCGTTTTTAAATCAGTCACCGTTTCAAAGTTGTGTAACGCCAGCTGTTCCGTAAAAGTCGGCCTAACATTGTGCAACAAAATTTCCACTTTCTCTTCCTCGGACAAAGGTTTCTTGAGTCGCGAAAACAAACAACTCATTACCGAGAAATAAATATGAATCGGTTCCTCTTGACCTTGGGTCCTAGACCGAATCTCCCCCATCAGTCGATAATCGTAGTCGACGATGTCAAATTCCTCCAACAGCAAAGAACTGAGGTCTTTCCAAGAGGAGATTTGGTCTTTGACGCCTCGGTACCAGATCAGACCCTGATTTGAAAACAATGAGAAAGCAGACCTAAATAATTTTTCCTCCGAAACATTGAATGCAATAGCATGTTCCGCAACAGACTCTAAAAAGCTACGGGGATTTCCCGTGCCGTCAAACTGTATTTTCCACTTGGCGACGTTGGAGTCCGCCGAGCAAGTGGTTGGAGATGACACAGACACCTGTGGCTCGATCGCTTTGTCATCTGCTGGTGATGATGAAGATGAGGACGATGAACCGGATTCATGCGAATCCAGACGCTGACGCAGTTGTTTCAGGGCATCCTTGATACTGGATTTCACTGTGACGTCAGCCTCTGCTTCCGCATTCACCCTATCCAACCTAAACCACAAATGGCAGAACAAAGCCTTAGCTCTAGCCAACAAACTTCGTTCACCTGAGGACTCAAAATCGGCGATGCGTTTCCGAAGGTCTTTTACTTTGTCGCAGATGATCGGCAACTCTTTCGCTGGAAGCGCATCGTCGTCACCTAAAATATCTTCAGGCCTAAAGTCTTTTAATAAATCTTTCAACTGTTTTCTTAACTTGAAAACCGTGTCCTCAGGTGTTTCGCCACGAATAGAAACCTCGTAAATCAGCTCGTCGCGATGCAGAGAATAAAGGTGCACTGTGTTCAATTCCATTTTAAAAGAGAAAAAAAAAATTATCTTTCGAAAAATAAAAAACCCTAAGTTCAAAACAAATCAAGTTTGGTTATTTTAATTTAACGTTACTAATTCTTATTTTATTCTCCACTAAAGTTGAACAAAACAAAAAAAAAATTGTCCTAAATTTTTTTCAAACTGATGGTCACCCTAGTTCATGATCAAAATTTTATTTTTTCCAGTCTTGGGGACCAATCGTCAAAATACCTTTAAGCTGTTTTGTTAACACAAAATTCTTATTGTTAAAATGTATTAATTAACATGTTAAATTCTTTACTTAAAGTTAACATTCTATAAATTTTAACAAAACTTTAACTAATTGTTTTACTGCCTGTACATACAATGTTAACCGACGTTGCTACTATGAACCATTAAATCTTCTATATAAAAGGTACATAAACAAATCACCTTTTAAAAATAGAATAAGTAAATCATTCTATTTTTATAAAGTATTTCTTTAAAAAAATACAACATTATGTTGACTTAAAATTATCAAACATAGTAAGTAATAGTTTGTGTTGACAAATTAGACCAAACCTAATAAAAAATGGTTTTAGGTTCGTCGCATTTCAAATTGTTCCAAATTATTTTTTTTGTAATTAGGTAGGTACCAACATAATAAAACAACACAAATGATAGGTACCAAACAAACAAATAACTTAATGCTCACAAACCATGTCTTGTCAAACTTTACCGAACAAAAAATTACAATATTTAAGTCTACGTTCAATATAAACTATTTTAATACCAAATTTTCACTAAAATTAATTGAATTGGGATTAATTTAATCATAATAAAGGGGCGCCATTGAAAACTTTATTTTTACTTTATTGAAATCAAAATTGTTAACTGGTGTTTTCCTAGATAATGAGCACTAGTTGTTTCAAGTATTTAAAATGTAGGTAATTAGTAAACGTTATGCTGGAATACTTAAATTGACGTTGGGATAGAAATAAAAGATGTACCTTGTCTCAATGCCTAGGTTTTATTTACTTCACTGGTTGATCCAAAGTACACAAGGCCTTCCTTCTCTTAGATTATTATGTTAGGTACTTAATTAGTTTTACACATCATCCTGGATATTTAAATTTAGGGTTCTAACTAAAATACAATCAAGCGCTATGAGGTGTAGGTATATGAGAAAGGAAACCCTAGTGGAGAATATATCAATATATCAATCCAAGCATTGCAAATGCATAAGCCCAGGCGGGGTCGCTTTATGTTGGTTCGTGATTATGATTAAATCATCCCAATTACTACAAGAAAATTAATTAATAAATCAGTCTAAATTTTGTACGGAAAACTAACTGGGAGCCCTTCAAGAGATCCTAGATTGGTAGCAGCATATCATCCCGGCGGCAGCGGCTGGGAGAGAATTATTATATAAAACGGTCCCAGCGTCTGTCGACTGGATGTGGTGAACTGACCTTCATGGATCCTCGATGGAAACAATGTAACGGCTTCATACCCTGACTTGCTGCGTTATCATCAAAGAATGTGTTCCATCGCAGGAGGTTAGTGATGGAAGGAACTAACCAGTAGATCACCGATATCCAAACCAAAGGTAAGAAATTAAATTAAGGAAAAGACGAAAAAACAATTCTGAAACAATAAACATGTGATGAGTACAATTCACAAATATTTCACTTTCAGATTCAACTTTGGAAATTTCAAAATGTTTGACTTACCGCAGATGCCTTTTGATTTTGAGTATTGTATATTAACAACTCATGGCAGTTCTGCGAGCCACTCCACAACCCTGGAAGGAATAGCACGGCACATGTTGAACAACCATCAGAATATTTCGATTTCTCCAAAAAATACAACATGTGGGAAAATGTTTTACTTACCAAAATTAGATATTCAAGGGGAATTCCCTCATTTTAATAAAATGTTAGCCGATGATTACGGCTAATTTTCTTTTCCATGTTCCAGGAGACCATTCTTCCAAAAAAATGAAATCTAAAAATGACCCTGATTAGCCATTTTTCTGACAGCTCCTCTCCCGACTTTTTTTTTTATGAGTAACCACAGACGAGAACTAGGTCTAACTTCAAATATTTTCCTGATTTGTCAGGCTGCTAACGCCATCTCTTGTGAGGCTTGAGAAGTACACTCTTTTCAACTAACGATTTTGAAGAAAATTAATAACTATTTTTATAGAAATATAACGTTAAAAAAATTTGCAACGTTACAGTATAGGCTGCATATAAAATCGCTTTTCATGCTCTAGTGCATAAAGTAAAATCTTTGTCTAAGTGTCAGACACTAAGACAAAGGTCGTCAGGTAAACAGCCACAATAAACTTTTAATTTCATTCTGTTTCTTCATTTTTAATAATGTTGTTTAGTTTTAGCAACACTATCGCTTGTTTCAGTATCATCACATCATATGGTACCACCTTATACATACCGGGTGTAACAAGACACTCAACGAAGCCGAGCTCTACGTATTCTGCCCATCATCAGGACCATTTCTGTTCAAAATTATTGCTGGGAAGCGATTTTAATTTTTGGTGTTAAAAAAGCATTGCATGCATTACCTTAGCACACAATATAACGTGTGCAAATAGACCGCGCCTGCGAGTGTATGCTACACAGCTGCGTGCGGTCGAGTTGAAAGGCAACGTTTATGTGCGTGCTCATGAAATACATTGAGTCATGACGTTTTGAAGCCATTGTTTGTTACGATATAGCACGACACCCACTGCTGGGTATAGGCTTCCCCTAAGGATCTCAACGACGGTCGGTCCTGCGCTGCCCGCATCCACTGGCTTCCCGCGACCTTCACCCTCCCGTCGGTCCCCCTTGTCGGGGGCCTACCCACGGAGCGTCGTCCGGTGCGCGGTCGCCATTCCAGAACCGCCCCGCCCCAACCAACATCGGTTCTTCTCGCTATGTGTCCCGCCCATTGCCACTTCAGCTGAGCAATCCTTCGAGCGATGTCGGTTACTTTAGTTCTCCTGCGGATCTCCTCGTTTCTGATTCGATCACATAGGGAAACGCCGAGCATGGCTCTCTCCATTGCACGCTGGGTGACCTTGAGCCTCCTTATGAGACCCATAGTTAGCGACCACGTTTCACTGCCGTAAGTCATCACTGGCAACACACACTGTTCATAGACTTTCGTCTTCAGACACTGAGGTAAGTCGGACGCGAAGATTTTTCGAAGCTTCCCGAATGCTGTCCACCCGAGTTGGATTCGACGAGAGATCTCTTTCTCGAAGTTGGACCTACCTAACTGGACTGCCTGTCCTAGGTATACGTAATGGTCAACACGATACGATATATATTTATACATAAAATTTTGATAATGTTTCTGTAGACAAAAATGAGAAAATAACAAATCGTAAAAATATTTAAAAAAAAAAATTACGAACCATCAATAACTTCGTAGCTATTGGTTTCCCAGGTATAGTCTAAAAGACAAAAATGATCCTGATGATGGGCGGAATGCGTGGACTTCGGCTTCGTTGAGTGTCTTGTTACACCCGTTATTTAGTACATATCTCTAGCCTTAAAGTCGTTGTCCTGCGTGTAGTCTATAGTCCACTTTTGCGTTCCACTGTTATTCTGGCATGGTACTGCGGTCGCCTCTGCGCCTTGTTCGTAGCTTATATTACAAGTCAAGTAGCCTATTTTATACGTCAATTAGCCTACTTTATAAGTCAAGAAGCCTATTGTTTAAGTCATTAGCCTATTTTTTAAGTCAATTAGCTTATTTTATATGTCAAGTAGCCTATTCTGTCTTTATTCCATAATATAAAAAAACATATCTCGATATTTTTTACATATTTTTATGCCGAATAAGGAAGAACCTGTATAAGTACATACCTCTAGCCTTAAAGTCGTTGTCCTGCGTGTAGTCTATATTCCATTTTTGCGTTCCGCTGTTATTCTGGCATGGTACTGCGGTCGCGACTGCGCCTTGTTCGTAGCTGACATTACAAGTCAAGAAGCCTATTTTATACGTCAGATAGCCTATTTTATAAGTCAAGTAGCCAATTTATAAATCAAGTAGCCTATTTTTTAAGTCAAGTATCTTATTTTATAAGTCAAGTAGCCAATTCTGTCTATATTCCATAATTTAAAAAAAAACATATTTCGACCTCGATTTCGTTTCTTATATTAGAGAAAGTTAAGAAAGTTTAACTCAGATATATTTATGCCGAATAAGGAATAACCTGTATATTTAGTACATACCTCTCGCCTTAAAGTCGTTGTCCTGTGTATAGTCTATGTTCCACTTTTGCGTTCCACTGTTATTCTGGCATGGTACTGCAGTCGCGTCGGCTCCTTGTTCGAAGCCAGAGTCAAGGCAGAGAGACGAAGCCGTGTGTTGCAGTTGACCGGAGGGGAGGTAACGCCATTTCTAGTGAAGACGATGAGCCGATTGTTCATATTCCAGTAATCATTGACTAAAATGTCGGTTACCTCTATCTGGCAGAATCTCGATGCTCCGAAATTTATTTGGCATAACACACTTAGCATAAACTCAGTAGCTCACAACTCATAAGCTCCACAATGCTTGCAAGCATGTTGCATGCTGCTTGTTTGCTTGCACACATACTTGCTTGCATGCATGTTTGTTTGCTAGCATGTAAGGATGCATGCAGCGCGAAACACTGGCTGTGAACTTTCTCTGATATGATGGTTCTTATATTTAATTATTATGGATATGAAATGTATGCCAAAAGATAATTCTGGCTTACAAAATTATGCGTTTTAAGTGTATTATAAATGAGTGTATGCCAAATGATTTTCTGCGACATGAAGTTTATGCCATTCGCTGTTATGCATAATAAAATTAAGACATAAAAAGTTCTGCCATAAAGAGTAGACTCCTAAAATCATTTTTTCCAAAGAAACATGGGTCGAAAAACGACAAAAATTTTGGACTTTCCCATACAAATACAATGTTTTAGCTGTCTAGAGTAGTTAGTATGGGAGGACCAAAATTTTTTGTCGTTTTTTGACCCATGCTTCTTAGGCAAAAATGTTTAGTTTCATTGGTACAACACACCCTTAAGTTAATTAAAACGACTACAAAATGACGGTGTAAGTATATGTAATGATAAAATATTAAATGGACTGCGAGAATGCGATGCACTGAGTAGCAGATACATTTATCAACATATTTAGCCCTATTTCGTTTGTGTTATTGGTCAAGATATTGAAGTTTGTTTGTGTCCCAAAATTTTACTGATTTCTGGATTTAGAGCTCAGTCATAGAATTACACGCGCGTAATCAAAAGAGACTATCTTGTTTACCTACGTTAATAATGAAAATAATTAATCTACGCACGTGTCTTGCTATTTTTGTGAGTTTGCCGATTAATCGAGATTTTTTTCCGATATTTTCAAACTATTAATTTTTAACTGCACATTCATATTCAGAAACGTGGTCAGATATCCCCATTTAATTTTTAGAGATACTTAAAAATTAACGGTGTATTTTTTGAAAAACTATGTACCGTGAAATCGTTTGGTTCCCAATAAAACTAAAATACAAAAAAAATATGAAATAAATGAATTGAATTGAATCAAAGTATCGATCGTAAGATGTTTTATGAAATAAATACCTGTTTCTGTTTGCCGTTACAAGACATCATGAGGACACGGCGAGCATTTTCTGACGCACTCCCTCTGTTCAACAAACATTTTAAATTAATAAGTGAGCCGATTTTAATTAAATTAAAATCGGCTCACCCGTAGCAACTTAGACGGGATACGAACCCGCACCCTTAGGATTCCGGCCCAATGCACTACCAATTATGCTACCAAGCCACTAATGGATTTGGCGAAATTTTCTAATACTTTTTACGTTTCCGCTGAAGATCAGCGCCATCTCACCAATGTGAAGAGAATTACTTCGACATTTGAAAGCAGCGCCATTGCAGGTGCTAGACAATCAATTAAGGTGAAACAGTCATATAATTTTAACTTTTAGATTTTTGCATTCACAATGCTATTTTTATATTAAGATGAATAAATAATGAAAAATATTAGAAAAAAAAGCTCACCCGTAGCAACTTAGACGGGATCTAAAAGTTAAAATGATATGACTGTTTCACCTTAATTGATTGTCTAGCACCTGCAATGGCGCTGCTTTCAAATGTGGAAGTTATTCTCTTCACATTGGTGAGATGGCGCTGATCTTCAGCGGAAACGTAAAAAGTATTAGAAAATTTCGCCAAATCCATTAGTGGCTTGGTAGCATAATTGGTAGTGCATTGGGCCGGAATCCTAAGGGTGCGGGTTCGTATCCCGTCTAAGTTGCTACGGGTGAGCCGATTTCTTCTAATATTTTTCATTATTTATTCATCTTAATATAAAAATAGCATTGTGAATGCAAAAATCTAAAAGTTAGGACTTGTTATACACTCGACGTCAGAAAAATCGTACCCCTTCGAAAGTAAGTTTAGACTTGGCCACCTGATATTGCTAGCTAACGTTTTGTCGTGTAAATGTTGATATCTATAGGGAGTACATTTAATGAGCTTTCAATTAATAATTGTTTGATTTTATTAAAATAACAGTCACCATAATTAAATACTTAAAGCGTTATTGCTTGCGCCGCCATAAAAGAGAAATAAAAGGGGTCAATTCAGGAAATGCGGGTAAATTCGCTACCGAGATGATGGAGCAAACACACTTCAACAGTTCAATTAAAAAAAGGAATACACAAGATGGATACTATTGCCGATGAAGTTGCACAAATATTGCAAAAATATGAGGCAATGTAATGTTGCTCGGAAGCTGAATCTCAGTAATTGATTCCGTTCGACGAGTATTCCAACGTTCTAGATACTGTTGGCTATGTCAGAAGAAGAAGTTTATAACAACACTTACCATTAAATTAGATAAGATTAAATTAACTTTGAAGATTTTTCCCAGGCTATCATAGTCGGGGGCTCTAAGCAGACTTCCAAAGTAGATATCAGGTCGGTCCAGTCGATTGTGCTGGATAATACTACCTAGTTGGTTACTAAGTTCTGTAACTATGGAAAACATGAATAATACTAAATTTACAAATAATGCTACAATGAATTATATACCAAATGAAAGCACAAATATTTAAGATTATCATGTATTAAAATTATTCGAAATGACCGCCTCTGGCATGAATACACGCCTTTAGACGACGAGGCCAGTCATCGATGGCAGCACGAACTACCACCATATCCAATTCTGCGACTGCCTTGAGAATAGCGCGCTTAAGAGAGTCGAGATTCATGTGGGGCTTAGCACATGCTTTCTCCTCAATAAGTTGCCATATGGCATAATCCAGAGGATTTAAGTCTGGGCTGGAGGATGGCCATTCTTCCTGCGCGATAAAATCAATTTTGTTAGCCCGAAATGCTTGTGTAGATTTTGCTTTGTGCGCAGGGGCAGAGTCCTGCTGGAAGACCCATGGCTGGTTTTGAAATAAAGTGTGGCTTAAGGGTTTGACAACAGGTTCCAGAACGGTATCTTGATAGACTCGAGCGCCAGTTTTCACACCTTTTTCACAAAAATGAACCTTACTTAGCCCTGAATAGGACACCCCCAGCCAAATCATCACTGATGAGGGGTGGTGACCTCGTTGGACCCTCGGAGCAATCATGCTGGCTTCTTTACTATTCTTAGCGTATACTCTATCATTTTGACGGTTAAAATTTTCTTCGACTGTGAAGATTTTTTCATCAGTAAACAAGATTTTTCGATGGCCGTTTTGTGCGTACTGCTTTAGTAGAGCGCGACTTCGTGCTAACCTATAGCCTTCAATCGTGCGTTTAGCAGATGGCCCTTTCGTCTACGGTAAGCGTGAAGCCCAAGGTCATCATTGATAATTTTTTTAAGGGAACTTCTCTTCACAGTCATCTGTATTGCCAATAACTTTTGCTTCCGGACGGGATTTCTCGTGATTCTCGCCTTCACTGCCTTGATCACAGCTGGTGTCCGAACGGTGCGTGGTCTTCCTGATCTTTTTCGGTCATCGACGGTCAAGGTATTACTGTACCTATGGATAGTGCGATAAATAAATTGCTTGTTGATTTTCAACTTTTGTAGCAACTTGAAAATCATATTCGGTGGCTGCCCACATTTGTGCAGAGCAATTACAGCGACACGATTCTCCTTCAACCCCCATTCCATGGTGAAATAAACAAAATATGATATACGTGTGGTATGGAATTATAGCTTATAAAACTGTCAATAATATGTCATTTTTATTTTTTCTTTTCATTTGTTTTAATGGCCAGTAATCGATAAAGAAACTCAGTAACAGAACTTTTGACCAACCTGTGTATAATCCCTCTCAGCTCCTGTGTTAAAAATCTTGGCTTACACATTGATTCCTCGTTCAGTTGGATACCGCAGATTGCCGAGGTGAGTCGGGCCGTTACATCTTCTCTTCGCTTCCTGAATCGTTTTAGGAACTTTCTTCCCATACGAACTAAGATCACTCTTGTCACCTCTCTCATCTTCCCACTCATTGATTATGCAGATGTCTGCTTTCCAGACTTGAATGAGGTTCTGCTCAATAAGCTGGATCGCCTTCTTAATAACGCTATTCGTTTCATCTTTTGCCTTCGCAAGTTTGATCATATTTCTTCTTACCGGTCTCAGCTTAAATGGCTTCCCATACGTCAGCGCAGACATCAAAGATTGCTCTGCACTCTCTATTCTATCTTAAACAGTCCTCATTCTCCCGATTATCTTAAATGCAAGTTTCAATACCTCTCCGACACTCATGATCTCCAACTTCGCTCTTCCAATTCTCTCACTCTCTCCACTCCTCTGTTTCGTTCCGGGTATATGTCTGAATCTTTCACTCTGCATGCTTTGCGTCTCTGGAACAGTCTTCCCGAAGCTATCAGGAGATTACCCAGCAAATTCTCCTTTAAAAAACACGTTCATGCTTTTCTTTTAGAAGGCTTATAATGAGCATAATGTGAAAGTCATCATCATCATCATAATTTTGCTTTTCCTTTTTTGGATTTGTTGTAACGGGTATATATGTATATATAATTATTTATTTATATATATAAATATTTTACTGTTGTAAACGTATTTATGTATTATACTATGTTATGTTTGTATTTATTATTATTATACACTATTAAATGTACCGCATTCGTGACTATCTGTTCCCTAAAGGTTGACTGGGAGAGAATGCTTTTAGCATTAAGTCCGCCTCTTGTACCATTATTTTATTGTAGTACAATAAAGAGATTAAATAAATAAATAAATAAATAAATAAAAGGTGCGATTTTTCTGACGCCGTGTGTAGTACATTAATCCTTGAGGCTAATTGCTAAACTGATGTCTTTTCACCCTTAGGCGAACCATAGGCGTAGCCAGGCGTTTTTCGGGCCGGGGATCAAGGCCAGTTTTTTGAAGGGGGTCGGTCGGTATGTTAAAAACGCTTGACAGAAAAAAGGATTTTACTAAGTATGTCTTTATTTCGGAGAGGGTTTGAACCCCCAAACCGAATCCCCCTCTCGTTACGCCCATGAGCCGAACTCTTAACACAGTAAATACATACTGTGATCCAACAGTATTTTATCAGGGGCCTATTTCATAAAGGAATGGTAATTTATTACAGTTGTTTATTGGGGTAGAATTATGTTTCTTATTTATTATGAAATATAATTCTACAACTACTAGATGGTAAAAAACTGTAGTTTAAATAGGCCCCAGATAAAATACTATTGGGTCACGTAAGTAGGGTTTCCCTTAAACTGTTCCGTGAAAAGATATTATATAATATGTAATATAGTAATTATGAGGAGCTCGGTGGCGCAGTGGTTAAGCGCCTGGCCATGTGATTGAGGAGGTTAAGCAACTTTCGCAAGGGTCGGTCATGGGACGGGTGACCAAAAATTTATTATTTCGAGATCCTCCATGCTTCGGAAGGTACACGTTAAGCTATTGGTCCTAGCTGCATTTGCAGTCGTTAACACCCACCAATTGGCTTCGTTGAGTGTCTTGTTACACCCGGTATTACCTTTACAAAATAAGCGGATGACTGGGGCATACCTTCGGGTCTTCGGATGAAATTTGAAATCGCTGTAGGTATTTCAATATTTATTAAAATGTATACGGATGAGTGGGTAATAGATCTAGCGATATATCGGTCAAATTCTATCAAACCACTAATCTACAGATAAATAACCCATACAAACCTAATAGGCCAGTAAAATTCTACATTAAAAACGCAAAACGCGATGTAAAGCTGCATTTTTGGTATGTCGTTTGGACCCCTTAGAGGTGTGTAAAACTATGTTTTGCATGCAAAAAAAGTTGTGCTACATGCGTGATACAAGAAAAACAAATTTGCAATTGCAATTTTTTTCAATTTTTACAGTTTAATTAACAAACTATCGGCTTTTGACATTAGTTCCTACTATAATTTTGAAAGTGTATTAAATTTGTAAGAATTTAAACCGCATGTCTAATAGTTTTTGAGATATGATGCTTGAAAAATTTTACCGTTATTTTCATACAAGCATGCTCACTTCACAGTCTAATAAATAAAAAATAAATACACAAGTATTTCTGCAATGGTTTGCATGTTAATAGATTAGTCAGGTGCACATTTTTCGAATAAATATGTCAAATAAGTATAGGCACCTCTCAATTTCCTCACATGTTGCACTTCGGCGCAGTTTTATTCGTCCCTTAGTTCCCCCGCTAAAGACAGGCTAAAGTACTGCGTCGCTTGCAGTCGTTCATGGCAAGGATACACTCCAAAAACCTACTACTGTTTTACTACTATCTTACTATGATTGACGTGTTATAGTAAGTTGATCCTTCAAGCCGGATACTGACCTCACATGTTGCACTTCGGCGCAGTTTTCCTCGTCCCTCAGTTCCCCCGCTAGGGACAGACTGAAGTACTGCGTCGCTTGCAGTCGTTTATTACTAGGATACACTTCTAAAGGGAAGCCTATACTGTTTTACTACAATCTTACTAAGAAGTGACGTGTTAGTAAGTTGGTCCTTCGAGCCGGATACTGACCTCACATGTTGCACTTCGGCGCAGTTTTCCTCGTCCCTT
Organism: Agriphila tristella; assembly: GCA_928269145.1. Taxonomy (NCBI): domain Eukaryota; kingdom Metazoa; phylum Arthropoda; class Insecta; order Lepidoptera; family Crambidae; genus Agriphila; species Agriphila tristella. The sequence goes on from OV743451.1 coordinate 5,508,258, forward strand.
AGTTCCCCCGCTAGGGACAGACTGAAGTACTGCGTCGCTTGCAGTCGTTTATTACTAGGATACACTTCTAAAGGGAAGCCTATACTGTTTTACTACAATCTTACTAAGAAGTGACGTGTTAGTAAGTTGGTCCTTCGAGCCGGATACTGACCTCACATGTTGCACTTCGGCGCAGTTTTCCTCGTCCCTTAGTTCCCCCGCTAGGGACAGACTGAAGTACTGCGTCGCTTGCAGTCTTTTATTACTAGGATACACTTCTAAAGGGAAGCCTATACAGGCTAAGCGCACTCCGCGCTTTAGGTACAAAGCTACAAGTAGGTAGCGGGTCCGTCCGGACGGACTAATTTCAGAGGGCTAACGCGTGCCGGCTGGGTCGCACATTAGCAGTTTGATTTCGATAGTATCCGAACCTCACGTTTTTCACTCTTCCAAAAGTTCCAAACGACATAAAAACGTAAGAAATGCTTGTCTACTAGGTACCTAGTTAGAGTAGTTAGTAACTAGTATCCGTTTATTCTTATTGCTAAACAATCTTCGCCCAACTATTTATTAAAATAATAATTTATCGATTAGGTAGGTACTTACTTACCTACTAACTTTCGAAATAAAATAATTATAATTACAATTTCATTTCGTAATAAAGCCAATTGCTTTAAAGCCAGCATGTATAGTCTGATGTGGCGTTGACTGTACCTAGCCTATGTTTTTTTAAACGTATTTAACTACACATTATTTCACAAACACATAACTTGTAATAAATTAACTACCAGTTATTTAATTATTATTTAAAAGAAGAAACCCTGAAGTCGTTAGAAGAGATAAGAGCTACGCGATAGAAAGAGAGGCAACTTCTAGGTGAATATAACTGTAGGCAAGAGAGACGCGTGCAACCTGAATTGCACTTTATTGGGTATGGAATAGAATCGTTATTTATTTAAATGACTTTGCGGAGTGGATCTTCTGTACTTGTACTATTATGTATTCTGTGGCCTATACTGTTTTACTACTATCTTACTTACTGATGTGTTGTAGTAAGTTGGTCCTTCGAGCCGAATACTGACCTCACATGTTGCACTTCGGCGTAGTTTTCCTCGTCCCTTAGTTCCCCGCTAGGGACAGACTGAAGTACTGCGTCGCTTGCAGTCGTTTATTACTAGGATACACTTCTAAAGGGAAGCCTATACTGTTTTACTACTATCTTACTTACTGATGTGTTGTAGTAAGTTGGTCCTTCGAGCCGAATACTGACCTCACATGTTGCACTTCGGCGTAGTTTTCCTCGTCCCTTAGTTCCCCCGCTAAGGACAGACTGAAGTACTGCGTCGCTTGCAGTCGTTTATTACTAGGATACACTTCTAAAGGGAAGCCTATACTGTTTTACTACTATCTTACTAAGAAGTGACGTGTTAGTAAGTTGGTCCTTCGAGCCGGATACTGACCTCACATGTTGCACTTCGGCGTAGGTTTCCTCGTCCCTTAGTTCCCCCGCTAGGGATAGGCTGAAGTACTGCGTCGCTTGCAGTCGTTTATTACAAAGGAACACTCCTAAAGGGGAGCCTATTACTAACTAATGTTTTACTACTATCTTACTTAATGATGTGTTGTAGTAAGTTGGTCCTTCGAGCCGGATACTGACCTCACATGTTGCACTTCGGCGCAGTTTTCCTCGTCCCTCAGTTCCCCCGCTAGGGACAGACTGAAGTACTGCGTCGCTTGCAGTCTTTTATTACTAGGATACACTTCTAAAGGGAAGCCTATACTGTTTTACTACTATCTTACTTACTGATGTGTTGTAGTAAGTTGGTCCTTCGAGCCGAATACTGACCTCACATGTTGCACTTCGGCGCAGTTTTCCTCGTCCCTTAGTTCCCCCGCTAGGGACAGACTGAAGTACTGCGTCGCTTGCAGTCGTTTATTACTAGGATACACTTCTAAAGGGAAGCCTATACTGTTTTACTACAATCTTACTAAGAAGTGACGTGTTAGTAAGTTGGTCCTTCGAGCCGGATACTGACCTCACATGTTGCACTTCGGCGCAGGTTTCCTCGTCCCTTAGTTCCCCCGCTAGGGATAGGCTGAAGTACTGCGTCGCTTGCAGTCGTTTATTACAAAGGAACACTCCTAAAGGGGAGCCTATTACTAACTAATGTTTTACTACTATCTTACTTAATGATGTGTTGTAGTAAGTTGGTCCTTCGAGCGGGATACTGACCTCACATGTTGCACTTCGGCGCAGTTTTCCTCGTCCCTTAGTTCCCCCGCGAGGGACAGACTGAAGTACTGCGTCGCTTGCAGTCGTTCGTGACAAGGGTACACTCCTAAGGGGGACGCTGAGCCTTCCCGTTGTAAAGTGTCTAGGCACAAGTTCGATTCCGTGTTCATAAACCTGAGAACAAGTTGTTTTAAGTTTAACGTTTTTAATAGGCTTTTATTAAAAACGTTTTTATTTAGCTTTAGTACACTGTAATAAAAGTTGGAATGAAAACCTTTTTAAAATCAATAAAATAACTGAAATCTATCAATAAATGAAGTCTTAGTAAACTGTGCATATTGACCACCAACATTTTGATATCAAAAGGTTAAAAACGGGACGCCACCTTTGTGACGTCGTCGTAGGTACTCGCTCCACTACTTTAGCGAGTGACAAAAAGTGATTTGATATCAGTTACGCGCGCTCAACGCGAAATTAGTGGAACAAGTGCCTACGACGTCACAAAGGTGGCGCCTCCTAGGTTAAGATTTTGTTAATTATCTCGGTAACTTTTTATCTGATTTAAGTAAGCTAAGTATGCAATGATAGGTAATTAAAATTGTAACAAAACATGGAAAGAAACTGTTATTGTAGGTATTATATTTGAAAAAATACTGGGAGCTTAATGTTAATACCTAACATTAAACGATGTTCCGTACATAACAGGAATGGTGCAAACTCAGAGGAAACTTATATATATTCATGTCTTCTAATGATTCCATAAAAAATAACAACTTCACGAATTAGATAGATAGATAAACACTTTATGGCACACACATTACAGGAAATACAATAATATATAACTTAAAACTATGGTGAGCAAAGGCGGCCTTATCGCTGAGAGCGATCTCTTGCAGACAACCTTTGAGAGTTAGGATAGCTGGAGAGATATGTGACGAATTACTTCCAATCTTTTGGCAAATTCGATCTAATGTGACTATACTATATTGAAATAAGCCGTAAGTAAGCTTACCTTCCGTATCCATACACATCTCGAACTGGCACAAACTTCTCCTTATAAATGTTGTCCAGGTACCATTGGAAGCTTTTGCATTTGAGCTTTTCGCGAAGTATCTTTCTATGAGTGACGTCACCAACTTTAGGATTATTCTGTTGAAAAATATTCGACAAATAAATGTGTATTTTATCAGGGTAACAATTAGGATCAGTAACAGGTTTGAATTCTATAGTTTTATTGATATAATATAAAATCATATTAATAGATATGGAACTTAGTGAAAGATTTTTTGAAATCCGTTTAGAAATGGTTGAGTTATTAAGGGTTTGAAGGAAATGCCAAACTCAATGCAATATGTGCTTTATCACGTACGACATAAGGTTCGCGTACGTCGCGATGACGTCATAAGGAGCCCCCGAAATGACAGTGTTTTAGCATGTTTTAGCTCGAATATCTTCTCAAGTTTAAGAGATATCGCAAAAATTTCTTCACAGTTAATCATGTGGTGGCATAAGCTTTCTGATAAGCCACTAAACAAAAATCGTTACTAATCCTCATTGGGCGAATCACAACTTAGCCGAAATGGGGTAGCAGTACCTATTAATTACTACAATGAATTGACTCGTGTATAATGGGGATGGCAACGCAAAGCTTATTGTAGATGTCGCTGCGGACGTTTGTTCCTTTTTTTATGTCGGAGAAAAACGCTTTTACGCGCTTCCCCTCTCGCAGGTGAGCGAGAGGGGGGCATTTGGGACTCGCCAGGAGGAGACCGTTGCGGCTCCTTCCACGACTGCCTCCCGTGATCACACCCAGCCAAGTGGTTCGATGGGATCCCGGGAGGAGGGAATACCCACGAAAAAACTCCGGCACTTGCCCGCTCGCCACCGGTTGGTCATACGGGGGGCCATGGGTGGTAATCACCCCACGCGGACGTTTGTTCCTGAGACAGTAAACGTTCAGAACAAATCTATAGGAAAATAGGTATTTATTTTGTGGTATGTTTTTAACGAAAAGGACCCATTGACCCAAAATGGATATAAAAGACAATTCTACAACGCAAATGCTGGAATTGAAAGCCAAATTAAGGCGTTTTTCGGAAATCTGTAAGTGCCAACATTTTTACAGCTTATTACACAGAATTTGGTAATTTTAAAGGTATAAAATGTTTTTTTAAGGTAAAAGCCCTTTGTTTTGACGGTTTTTGTGGAACAAGCGTAGGTAGCGCCGCGCCGCTTTGACAGTTGCCTTCCTCATTGCGACAAAAAAAAAACAGATGTCCCACACATTTTGTTCGAAGAAGTGTGATCATTCTTTATGAAAGAAACAAAAGGTTTTAAAGAACATTTATAAACACCCAAAGTTTTTTTACCCTCAAGTCCGGCCGATGGAGATAGAAAAGCTCAGCGTATTCGTCCATCCACACCTCAGCCATTCGCGCGGTATTGATTCCTAAAAAAAGAATTCAAAAATTCAAAATGCTTTAGTTTTGGCATGGGGTCTCATCGGGAACAACAGATGTGGCTTAGTTAGCAGGTACCGCCATCTAGTGGCATATTTAAACTAATGTTAGAATTAGTTTAAATTTACCTCACTAGATGGCGCTACCTGCTTCGATTTGTTTTTGTAATATTCAAATACAGATAAAAATAGTCATGAAACTTTTAAATTGTTTCTTAAAAAAAATCACCAAATGCAAAATTGTAGTGAAACAGTAAAATGAAGGGTTTTTTTAACAAATTTCAATAAAAATTGAGTGACACCTATCGGCAATAATTTGTACTACTAAGATTGTTTTGCTTTTTGCGTTTCAAAGATTTTGACGTTTCTTTGAAAATTTGGTAAAGGCATGCTGCGACGATAGCGGCGCCATCTAGTATTCTATAAGAAAAACATTTTAAACTGCCCCGTAAGTCGCCTTAGACGGGCCATTTCTTAAGTATGGGATGAGGTATCAGGGGCCCTATTTTTGAATCGCTCGACTGGCGTTGAGCGCACTTTTCTACTGAATTTCGTTCGACATTTGACTCAAATGTATGAGATGTCGAACGAAAATCAGTAGAAACGAGCGCTCGATGTCAGTCGAGCGATTCAAAAATAGGTCCCCTATACTAGTATAGTATTATATTATCTGTGGTTTTGATAAACAGGGCACAGGTGTCAGTCAAGGGATGGAGTTTTTGGCGCCATTTCGTCGAGTTCGGTTTGGTGTCTATTTTAATTATTTGCAAATTGATTCATAGTGGATATTGTGTCTTAAAATCGGTGCAGTTTTGTGGTACAAGTGTCTACGCAACTGAACAATATGTGGGATAATTAAAATAGGCGCGATCTTGGTTGTGTGAAGCTGAGACATTTATTGTAGTGGTGGCTACCTCAGCAGAACTGAGTAAACTGTCTTGATATACTTGGTGCCAAATGCTCCAAGAAGCATTGGAATGCGATGCACCCGCATTCTAATGTACCTAAACTGAAACAAAACAGCTACCACTGAAATATTCAATACTTGACACTGGCAAAAATTACTTCCAAGAGGAGAGTAGATTGCCAAACTAAAATAAGAAGAAGAAGAGACAGTCAAGGGATGGCTGGTTTAAATGATCGTACCATGGGTGTCTGTATGCGCTGGCAGCCCGTACGGATGGAAGCTGCGGAACACGTGGCCGACGCGGGAACACGGGATGGTCTCCAACGTGCCTCCACCTGGGGGCGAACGCCCATTATAAGCGAATCATCATAACAGCCTGCTCCTTCTTTTTTAGCTGCATTCAGTGACTTACTTTTAATAAATTTTTGGATAGCCACGTTTAAGTAATAAAAAAACCGACCAAGTGCGAGTCGGACTCGTGCACGAAGGGTTCCGTACCAAAAAACAGCAAAAAAAAAAAGTTGTATGGGAGCCCCCCTTAAAAACTTATTTTATTCTGTTTGTATTTGTTGTTATAGCAGCAATAGAAATACATCATCTGTGAAAATTTCAACTGTCTACCTGCAGTGTTATTAATATCGAGCAAAAAAAACGGCAAAAAAATCAAGTTTGTTGTTGGGAGCCCCCCTTAAATATTTATTTTATTGTTTTTAGTATTTGTTGTTATAGCGGCAACAGAAATACATCATCTGTGAAAATTGCAAATGTCTAGCTATCACAGTTCATGAGATACAGCCTGGTGACAGACAGACAGACAGACGGACAGCGGAGTCTTAGTAATAGGGTCCCGTTTTTACCCTTTGGGTACGGAACCCTAAAAACGACGTTTTCAGCGCTTCATCGCCTACCGCAGCACGCTCACTCGGCTCGCGCATTTTTTGGTCCCAGTTCTAAACTTAACCTAACCTAATGAACTTTTTAAGTATTTTTTCGTGCTTTTGTGTCTACACCCTTTTATTACCAAATTTTGGGGGAAATAATGGCAATTATGTATTCTGTGGTAAGGGAGTCCCTCTATCCTTACCATATCCCCTCCCCCTCCCCCATGCCCCTCCATCTACCTCCTGGCCAATTCCCCGTAACTCATTCCCCTTCCACTCCCCCTCAGTTTTCTTTGCTAACCAATTTTGAAATGTTGCTGACCAATTAGATATTTTGCTGACTAATTAGATATTTTGATCTCCAACTATTTATTCAATTACTGACGATTTTAATTTGATTTTATTGCAGATTAAGGTTTGCTGCTTAATTTTAATTTAATGCGAACTAAATATTTGTTTGCTGGCTAAATCATTAAACTACTGTTTTTTTGCTAACGAGATTAGTGTCAGATTAAAAAATACTTCCCGACTATAATGTGCTGTTATTAGTTTTGTGTTAACAATAATTATTACAACCCGCACAGAAAGAATAGGATTAGAAATGGCATCGCTCATATTCACTTCTCGCTCGCACACTAAACGCCACACCTATCGCTCTCTCAGTCACACTCGTTGTGGTAAGCGCGGCGAGCCGCCATTTTCAATCCTATTCTTTATCTACGCGGGTTGTACTTACATTGCCATATCCTGAACGACATCTCTAAGTTCTCGCCACCCCATCCAGCCATCTGCTCGTCGTAAGCGCCCAGCTCCCAGTAATATGCTCTGTTGATGGCGAATAAACCGCCAGCCATGGTAGGAGACCTAGAAATATATTTATACCTTTATCCACAGAATAGATATAAGTACTACCGTACAGAAAAGACACTCTCCGCCCCGCCCCAGAATCAATTACCTCACCCCACCCCGCGAATTCGTGTGTGTGAATAAACTATTCCTCGAAACGCACCTAAATAGGTAATTGGTTTTGGGAATTAATTAATTGGGTGACTCGAAATAATTAAAGACGACTGTTAATGGGATACTTAAATACTAAACCTGGCAGCGTTTTATTTTTTGGGCGACAAAATAACTAAACGGGCGACAAACAGTGGATTACAAAAAATACGTAAAACGGGCGACTACATGTGGGAGATAAATGATTTAAGTTAGCAGTGAAAATTATAAATAAGTGACAAAAATACTGAGTGAGCAACTATGAGGTATACTAAGTAGGTAACAATATAACTAACTGCTTTAAGCTGCCCAACATGTTTTTTTTGTCTTCTCGATTAGGATAATAATCACCTTTTTTAAATAAAATATATGCCAATTTTTTATGTTTTGTGTGCCATAAGGTTGTCGCCTAACTATTTGTAATTTGGTGGCCCGTTCTGAATAACCAGTTACTCAATTTGTATTTTTAAGTCACCAATTTTCAACATTTGTAGTCGCCTCCAGTCCGTCGCCCACTTAGTATTTCAGTACGCTATATTCAGTATTTTTGAGACCCAACATGGAAATTTATTGTTACCCGATAAAATAATACCCATTGGTTTTGTTAGCTTACTTATATGGGTGCGTTTCGAGGAAATAGTTTAGGTGCGCTTCATAAGGTGCGTACCAAAATGGGTGCGCTTCGAGAAATACCTCTGAAAATGGGAATAAGTCGTTGTAAACTTACCATGTAGGTGCTATTTCAGATCCCCTCCTTTTTTTCTCTCTTTCTGGGACTTCAATCCAGTTAAAATGTCCCATGAATGTGAATCCACCGACCTGTTATTACGAATTAATTGGTAAATACATAAACTTATTCGACTAACACTGTTTTATGTTTAAAGTGCGGAAAAAAGTGCAATGTGCATATCCAAACACCAATTATATCGTCAACCAGTATAATAAATGCAAGAAGGAAGATTTTGGGTAAGCAAGCAGTTTTTAGGAGCCAAAAACATTTTTATTTCGTTGACACAATAAGGGGGCGTCCTTTAATCACGTGATGTTTTTTTTGGCCAATTTATAACCCCCCCTCCCCCTTGGTGATACATGGTGAGGTTTTACGTTAACCCCCCCTCCCCCTCTAAATCACGTGTATTTTTTTGGTACAAAAGAATCTCAACATTTTTCAGTGCAAATATGTCGCGGTGGGCGGGGAAATCGTCCTGGTAACGGTGAGTCAACAATCAGACGCCGTTTTCGGTTAAAAATCACGCATTCAACGAAAAAAAATTAATACACGTGATATCTCACTACACCCCCCCGTCCCCCTTGTGATACTTCGCGATTTTTTCAACTACCCCCCCCCCCCCCCCTTTCGAGGCTCACGTGATTAATGGACGACCCCTAAGATGTTTAATTAAACTAAGGGTCAGACTTCTAAAGAGAAGGATTTGTCCAATTGAACAATTCTGGTTTTGTTTTATTCTGTGGTAAATCTTGAAAAGTACAGTCAGCATCAAAAATATGTACAAAGACACTTTTGAGAACTCAAACAATAGTGTAGGAATAGAAGCGATCTTTTTACGGAGACCCAAACATTAAGGGTGCACCGAGCGTCCACTAGCGCCGCCAATTAAGAAAAAATCATTACAACGAAATAACTATGTTTAACAAAATTCTGAAACATATAAAAACTAGTAATAGTTATAAACTATTTTTGTATGCGTTTTTTCCTGGTTTAAATGTGTTTGTGTAGTTAAAACCTGGATTAACGCCTAAAGTGGCCACTTTAGGCGTTAATCCAGATTTTAACCACACGAACGCATTTAAACATTTAACTTATTTTATTTTAACTCTTTTTATGATTATTTTTGATCTTATTTTGTTTTTCTTTTTCCATATAATATACTTGTTGTATTCAATTGTTTAATAATATTACATAGTATTGTAAGCCCCTATTTGCCTGAGATACAGGTTATAAACCTAGTTCAGGCACTCTGTATTTTAGCTTTTTGTACCTAATCTAGACTTTAATTGTTATATTTTTGATGTAAGATTATTTCAATAAAGATTATTATTATTATTATTATTATTATTAATTTTACGCATACAAAAATAGTTTATAACTAATACTAGTTTTTATATGTTTCAGAATTTTGTTAAACATAGTTATTTCGTTGTAATGATTTTTTCTTGATTGGCGGCGCTAGTGGACGCTCGGTGCACCCTTAAATCCTCAGTCGATGAAACTTTGCAGGGATGTAACATAGTATGAACCAAAACCTATGTACAAATATCCGAAAAAAAAAAAAAAATTTAAAAAAAATATAAAAAACACGACTGCCCTGCCAAAAACGAACTAAAAAGATAAATAACAAGGTGTCATTGCAGTCGGGGGACCGTTTTGTGAAACAGTTTACAATTAAAGAAGTCCCCAAATTATATACACACAGACACACAGAAAAATTATATATTTTTTTAATGTGCTCATTGTGGCCTTTCATTTGATGCCCATATTGAAATAATTAAAGAAAAAAATTTTTTTTTTCACATTTAAAAATGGCGTACTACAGTCGCCATATTGACTTTCTTCAAAAAAAATATAGCCAGTGTCACTCGGAATGCTGTAAGGATTCTAACAGTACCTACCCGATTTATCTAAATCAGTTCAGGCATTTAAAAATTATGGTGGAATAAAGAAACTCACATACCCACAAACATACATGAACCCTGAACACATAATACTCTTTTTTGCTTTGGGCAGTCGTGTAAAAAAGATCGATTTGGATAATTTAAAAAATATGTTTCATTTAAGACTGAGGATTTACTGTGGGGGTCCACTACCTTCCTTTCCTACACTACAAATACTGTACTTTAGTTTGTAGTACAATAAAGATTTTAAAATAAAAATAAAAAAAATATTTACTCACAACTTTTTTACCTTAAAAATAAATACGAATATTCTACCCATAACATTTAATTCTAAATCTACTTTTCGTAATTTACTTAAGTATTAAACCATAGACCAATGATAATTGGTCCATGATTAAACTAAGATTAAAGTCAAATCTACGACTACATACAAACACTAAACGAATAATGTTAATGATAAAGAAGCGAGACATACTTGAAGATGGATGTAAAACAAACATTTAAACAATAATTTTGACAAACATAAAGTTAAGATTTTCACACACATAGCAAATAGTTTATCAGAAAAGGTGTGAAGTTAGATTAAGATGCAATAATTAAATGTCGTGAATACACGATTTTTATATTCGTGTGCTAAGGAAAAAGCTAATATTATCATAAAATAAATAGCAGTATTTATTTAAATCCACCCACACTTGTAAATAGCGTTTTAGTATAATTTTAATGTTAACGTGTTTTAGTATTGTCCCTAAAAATATGTTCTGACGACAACTCAGATCATTTTGTTGTCAATTTATAATTTAGTTTTTCAAGGCAGTTTAAATTAAACACGTAATTAATTCTGTTTTTTTATTCAATGATTAAACTTTTGCGTTGCATTGTACTTAATTTAAATCAGGATTTATTTTAAAATTTCATACAGTTGCTCATTATTTTATTGTACAGGGTGTTTGGTAATAGCTTTATAAAGCCGAGTATGTAGATAGGGTACCTTATTGTACAGGGTGTTTGGTAATAGCTTTATAAAGCCGAGTATGTAGATAGGGTACCTACCATGCATACAACCCCGGAAAATTATTATAAGCACTGAATTCACCACTTTTTAAATTTCATAGTGACAACTTAGACCGAAATTGTGTTTGCTTTTGCCTATTAATTGGATTGAATATCAAATACAATAGTCTATTTCGGTCTAGGGTTGTCATTTTGCATTTTTCCAAACAAATAAAAAACGGCTTTCAGGGCTTACAATAAGCTTTCGGGGCTGTATGCGTACCCATTTACTAAACAGCCCGTATAAGAAATCACTCGTCACGACAGCTGATTCAAGTGGTCATACTAAGACTTATGTTATGATATATCTTCGTGATAGAGATTTCCCTTTATTCCCATCTGCCCCGTTCAAACTCCGCCACCGGGGTGGTGGTTGGCACTAATAGGTGGCGTTGACCACCCCGGTGGTCAAGAGTGTCGCTAGCCTATGGCCCAGGGGGGGGGGCAAGTTAATATTAAGGAGGATGAGAACAAAAATATGAATTGTAGGTACAGTCAAGAGCACCTAGTGAATTTATTCAAGTTTTGAGATGCGGGATTTATCGGAAAAGCAAGTTGCACGGCCTCAGAACATTGGTTACTTTGCAGTTGGCTACATTTTTTTAACCTCTAGGGGGGGGGGGGCAGCTGGCCCTCCCTGCCCACCCTTGGCGATGCCCCTGCCGGTGGTCGATGGCACCTGTTTATTCTTATCTGCCCCCCTTGGAACTTGCCACCGGGGTACTATAACTACGAAGGGGGCAAGTGGGAATAAATAGGTGTCGTCGACCACCGGGGTGGTGAACGCCACCTATTAGTGCCAACCACTACCCCCATGGCACCCTCGAAGGTGGCAGATGGGAATAAATAGGTGCCATCGACCACCGGGGTGGTGAACGCCACCTATTAATGCCAACCACCACCCCGGTGGCGGAGCTTGAAGGGGGCAGATGGGAATAAAGGGAAATCTCTATCACGAAGATATATCATAACATAAGTCTTAGTATGACCACTTGAATCAGCTGTCGTGACGAGTGAATGCTCATGGAGTCGCATGCGCAACGAAATTGTCATATTCGCGGAAAACTGCAATTTACTATAATTTAGATACGCGTGTCTATCTATATAGGGCGTTTACACACGGCGACTTATCCTAACTATCCTATGGATCTGATTTTTTTTTTTTAATATCTTTATCCAAACGCTTATTGAATCAGAAACAGAATTTAATGATTTAGGCACGATACATTTTAATTTCGAAAATACCTCTTAAAGTATGAGATTATTTAGAAACAACATTAGGTATTGATATTGAAGTCAAAATTGCTTTAAATAATTTGTATCAGCAATATTAACAAGAGTGTAGAAGCATTTCTCTTTGATCGCTATCGTTATTTACTGCGAATTGGATTTCGTGATTTTTTCGCCTAATCTGCCGAATCGGTTTCGCTCCGGCACGCGACGTTTTCTCATTACTATCTCGCTTTTATTAACTGAAAGATATAGCGCTTTAACCAACGAACTAAGATTAATATCAAAAAGTAACCGCGATTGATAACAAATTTTTAGTTTAAGATTAAGAGTTGAGATACAAGACAGCACGTTAAGTTAAACAGTTGAACTGCAAAACAGCTTTTATAACGTACGGCATAAAGGTGGTCACAAGGTCAAGTACCTATAGTCTAAATCTGATGTGCTGTTGACTGTAGGTACAAACATTATCAAACGAAATAAAAAAATGAAATAACGTTCGGCTGTTAGTTATTGCACTCGGAAATTGCGAAAAACTAACAAAATACTTTTCTTTTATAAAAATATGAATTTTTGTAAAACTCTCAATTAACCATAGACTTATTATATTTGCAATTAATATTATTTATGGTAGGATATTTTCAATTCCCTACACACATTACACACATTTTTGGGTAAGGTAGGTAAAATGAAAAGTTTGATTGTGCTATGCCGTTTTCGAGAAATTTTGCAAATTACGATAAAACAGCTGTTCTTTGAGGATTTCTTTCTAAAAGGACCTACCAAAAATAAATTATGTCCCATGTTTTTTTGTCGAGTTAAAAGTTTTTTTAATAAGAGAGATTTGATATTTTAGTTTAATATCCAAGTTTCACGATACTTAGTGCCTTACGCGTCTGTATCGCTCGGGGTATTTATATTTAGAAAATCCCTGTGGATCACAGCGCAAGGTGTCTGTGTTCCACAGGCTTTTTAGGATGATATTATTAAATTTTTTGTTGAAAAACCCCGCGTGATACAGAGCAAGCGGTGCTCTGAAACACACAGGCTTTTTCGACGTTATTAATTTGAAAAACCCAGAGCGGTACAGCCCCCCTAGCCAAAGTAACATTTGCAAATTTTCGCCTCCGCTTCGCTTCGAAACATGTATGGATTTGACGTTTTAAAATTCGATTGTTAACGAAACCTTATGTCAATCCCATACATGTTTCGAAAGCGAAGCGATAACGAAAATTTACGAATGTTACTTTGGCTAGGCCCTCAGAGCAGGCAGTGTCTGTACCCCACAGGCATTTCTAATATCGCGGCCGGGCCGTTTAATTTCGCGGGTTAAACCACTGATTGCAATATTTGTGGATGAAACTGACTAAAAATCGCGCTGCCCGGCCATTTTTTTTGCTATAGACAAGCAAGAGTACACGATTAGTAGATCAAACTGACTAAAAATCGCGCTGCGCGGCCGTTTTTTTTGCTATAGACTAATATAGCTAAGAGTTGAAAATTGTATAAAGCGGTTGATAATCTTTACCCTCAATATTGCCAATGTTATTGCAAAAAAAAACTTAATTTTAAACCTGTATAACTGTATTAAAATATTAAGAATTTTTTAATTTGCTATTTTTACTTAGAATAAAAGTTTACGATGTAAATAAATATTCTGTTTGCACATTTTTTTTACGAATTAATTTTGCTACGAACGATTTTTTATATTAACACATTCCTCGATCATTTTAAGACAAATGTCACGTCTACGCCTGCCCTTATAATTAATTAAAAAGATCGTCTGTCGCATTCTAACCACCTCATCACAAAATATGAAGTCAGTGTGTTCACAGAATGCCCACACTGGGCCTATTTAAAATAACGTGACAATTTGGTATACATTGCGGTGTAGCTATGAGTAGTTTGTTCTATTTTCAAATTGGTTGATGCAATGGATATTTAAATAAAAGAGACGCATTGATAGCCATTCAGAAAACTGGCAAGTTTTAAGAGGTTGTAATACGGGGGCTGGTCGTATTCAAAAAAACTTCCATCTTATTTTCTTGCGCTAGGAGCTGCTACTACTGACTACAGCCCGGGTTGGCTTGAGATCGCCTGTACATAATACCTATGTGTGCGTGCATTAAAAACTGCGATTAGTTCCGAGCGGCTCATCTACGTACTTTATATTCAGTGCTCGTACCACGTGAAATGTTAGATCGATCGTTCACTTAATCGCGTGCGAACAGATTCCATGCCTCTTATTGTTATGACATAATTGCATACAACGCGTTGGTGCATTTTCTTATCGACGATTCTGCATATTGCAATAATGCTATAACCATCATAAACAGCGAGAAAACGTAATCTTCAATTCAAGGGAAAATTGAAATACTTTTTAAGAAAATGTATGAAAAAACACTCGTTAAAAGTTAACTTTAACATCACATAGCAACTGATTTGATCTAACCATGCTGGTTAACAGCAACCTTTACCTTCTAAACGCATCACAAGAGCACTCTTCAATGACGTCATCCAGAGCACAAGCAGTTAGTAAAACCATAACAAGCCAGTAACAAACTGGTCTTATCTGGCAGTCATACTAATAACTTTTCGCACACCAGATGGAACTAGTTAGTAAAACCAAACAATGCCTAAATTGCCTAATTTATTTAGTCACTAAAGTCAAACAGGGCAAAAACCTGAAAGTACTCTGCAGCATCCAGTTGAAAACTTGTCTGGTCAACCACGTCTATCAGTGGAGTCAGCACTGCGTCTTGTTTGTGATTGATCGATTTCAAACTGGCAGCAAAATACCTTTCAACTCCTGGGAGTGTTCATCCACTATGGCTGGCCAAAAGCTACCTTCACCAAGTAATTAATAAGCTAATCAGGGTAATTAAAATAAAAAGCTGTCAAAAAAAATTACTCTTCAACAATAAGGGTAATCATCAGCAGAGTTAGTAAAACCAAACCATGCCTAATTTATTTAGTCACTAAAGTCAAACAGGTCAAAAACCTGGAAGCACTACGCAGTATCCAGTTGAAAACTCCTCTGGTCAACCACATCTATCAGTGGAGTCAGTTTTTGGCCACGAACTGCCAGAAAAATACCTTTCACTCCTGGGAGTGTTCAGTAATTGATGACTGGCCAAAAGCTACCTTCACCAAGTAACTAAAAAGCTGTTGATCAATTTACTCTTCAATAATCAGGGTAAACATCAGCAGAGTTAGTAAAACGAAACCATGCCTAATTTATTTAGTCACTAAAGTCAAACAGGTTAAAATCTGGAACTACTCTGCAGCATCCAGTTGAAAACTCGCCTGATCAACAACATCTATCAATGGAGTCAGCACTGCGTCTCGTTTGTGCTTAATCACAAACTGCAAAAATACCTTTCAACTCCTGGGAGTGTTCAGCCACTGATGACTGGCCAAAAGCTACCTTCACCGAGTAATTGAAAAGCAGACAATCAATTTACTATTCAACAAGTTATCCTTCTTAACATATCAGCCGGGTACATTATCATCAGCAGAGTTAGTAAAACCAAACCATGCCTAAATTATTAGCCAAACAGGTCAAAAACCTGGAAGTACTCTGCAGCATCCAGTTGAAAACTTGTCTGGTCAACCACATCTATGAGAGGAGTCAGGACTGCGTCCCGTTTGTGTCGTATCCGCTGCAGCAAAGGCCGTAACCAGTCGGTCCCAACTTCGCAATGCGCGTCCAGGAATATTAGCACGTCACCGCGAGCGGTGCGCGCGCCCCGTATGCGCGCTAGTATCAGCCCTTGCCTATAACCATACATGGAGTCATTCGAGTATAGCCGTTACATTCTTGACCAACGATCAGTGATGTTCATAATATCTATTTATTCACGTATGACTCGAGAACGAAATCTTAATATAGTCTTAAGGTCGTATATAGTAGAATAGCTTTCATTCAGTAATTGTAGAATAATTTTGTTTAATGACTGACCATTTTCCAAACTTTATAGTTTGGCATGGCGTGATAAACAGGTGGTTTTTAAGAATTTTATAAAAACCAAAATCGCAGATAAAACCAGCATGAAACTTACGCCACTTACGTCGAAAAATAACTGTAACTGCGTTGGATTTTTGGATACAAAATCTGAGCCGTAGTTTTAATTAATGGAACGCAGGGAAAAGTATTTATTTTTATAATTTCAAGCAAAATATTTTATATTGCTTAGCTTAGTCTTGTATATTGCAATAAACCCTTAAATTGTGTCGAACCCTGATAAGGTAGAAGGTGGTAGAAGAAGGCATAATAAAAAACAAAAAACAAACACAGACGTATTATGAGTTTACGCTTACGCTTACCATACTCGATAGCAATTATAGTTGACTTTTGTTTGACAATTTTAGGGTGAGTTGCACCAAAACGCTGTCAAAGTTAAAGTTATCGTCAAATGATAATGCTACCTTTTTGTCACGTCAAACTTGTCAAAGGACATCATGATGGCTGGCAACCTCTTTTTTTGGCTAACTGGCAACTATTTAGCAACTTAGCCAGGCTCAGTTGCACCAGCTTACTTTAACAATAACAAGCTTGTTAAAGTACCGGTTAAGCATAAGTTATCCGAAAAAAGAGGTTGCCAGCCAGCATGACGTCGTTTGACAAGTTTGACGTGACAAATAGGTAGCATTATCATTTGACGATAACTTTAACTTTGACAGCGTGTCGCAACTCACCCTTAGTTCAGTATAGTTACCGCCAGAGGCGCTGTGCCAGATTGCATACAAAATTGCTTACTACAGTCACTATCAACCATAGTAAACGTAACAGTGCAAACTCATAATACAGGCACAGGTGAAATAATAAAAGCTTGTAAAATTGCTATACACACAAGCACAGGAAAATTCACACAAACACAAAACACCCCAATAACACAGAACATATCAACCAAAAAGGCAAAACAACACAAATATTATTAACACAGTGGTTTTGTGACAACTTAAGACTTAAGTGGAAATATTTTAACGTACTACAGGGTCATTTTTGGACCCCTTTTCAAATTTTGTCAGGTCATTCTATAACAGCAGTACAATCAATTTATGAAGTAAAAAAAAATATTTTTCATTTTTACCCCAAACTTTTTCCTACACAAATCGAAATTGTCGTCACTGTTTGCGCATCGCACGGTCGACCCGCGCGAGCCCCCCTCCCACCACCCGCCTTCCCCCGCTCGCGTCCCGTGCGCGAAGGTGAGCGCGCGCGCCTAGATTTTTAGGATATAAAAAGTGGCTGAAAACTGTGAATTTAAAAAGAAATAATTCATAATTATCTCACCTAATTTTTTTTATTACTGCCTTGAGCTTATATTTGATTTTGTAAAGGGGTCGCAAAATTACCCTGTATAGTCGCCATGCTTAAGTGTTGTAAAAAAATATCCAAACCAACATTCGAAGGTATGTTAAAATGAAGAGAATTATTATATCAATAAATTATTAAACAACATCTCAACTAATATAGTGAAGCGAGCGATTTTGAACATACGGATCTGCTTCAGGCCCTGTCCTTATTGGCATCGGTCGTGCGATCATGCGTTGCAATTTCATCGTGCGATGAAACTGAACAATAGACGCATCGCATGATCGCGCGACCGTCAATTAGGACATTCAATAGATATCACGGACACGCACGGTCGCACGACCAGTTTCATCGGACGGACGCACCATCGCACGACCGATGGCCAATTAGGACAGGGCCTCATTGTTCTTACGTTAGCGACAATACCTACATATTAGTGTTCTAACATATTATAATTATTATCATAAATCATAAGGTATTCTCTTCATCATAAACATGATACTAACGATAAGTGTAGAAATGTGTGACTGGTAAAGGTGATTCAACAAACAACTCGTGAGTGAAAAGCTATGACAACATAGACCTCGTGAACGACAACTAATATCCGTTTTGCAGGATTTTGGGGAAAATGAAAATAATCTATCATATTATCAGTATCTTTATATAATTAACAGTAATGGACATGAAATAAATGCCAACAGTCTATGTTTAGTTGTGTATTTATTCACATTTTCCCAAAAATATTTTAACCGTCGCATCAAACAGATAGAAAAACTAAGCGCATTACTATTTCACTGTAAAATATTTTTGATTCTATCATTGTCACGGCATTTATAGGAATAATAAAAACACCTTTATCTGAACCAAGTTTACTGCGGTTCTTATAATCTTTAACAGTAAGGAAAAGTTGGCCTTTGTTGGATCCAACTACTGAATCTAAATGTTCAACATGTAATAAAGCGTTTAGTTCTTTTATCTTTACATCAACACGCTGGAACAGCACCTGAAAAGTGACCGGATCTTGGACGCTGTAGTAGAAAGTGGAAGCATCGATCACGTCTATAATCGGCACGACGACTGCATGAGGAGCGTCCTTCACCCGTTGAAGCACCGGCCGCAACCAATCAGCTTGGCCTTCGCAGTGAGAATCCAGGAAGATTAGGACATCTCCGACGGCATACCGCGCTCCCGCGAGCCTTGCGCGGGTCAGCCCCACGCTAGAGAAAAGCTTCCTTAAGAAGATGCCGTAACCATAGGCTGGCCATAGCCAGAAAGGATAGTCTTCCCAGAGTTCTAAGAAGACTAGAACTTCTCCAACGTCGCGCCATGCGCAACCAAACACTTAACAAAAGGTGATTAAGGCGATGGACTAAGGACGAGTTTGATACATTTCAAAATTAAATGGTATACTTTTATAAATCGTCAGTTTAGATAAAGCCAACACTTTTCTGGTACTCTAGTTCTTTTTAATACAATATCCACGGCATAAACATGATTTTAGCTCTTTCCAGAACTAATAGTTTTAGGAAATAGTTTAATATATAGTAACTCATTGTTTATTATTTTCATTTGGTGCGAGAAATGGCTAAATGCGAAAGGAGGGCTTTAACGAAACAAGTCGACAACCGATATTTCATATTATGCATTTATAATACTAAACACCATCTGTAAAGCAGATTATGAATTCAGCATTAACGATATAGACGTAATACTTATATCTGTTCTGTGGGTATGGCGAATTCGAGCGATATTGAACTTAAGGGTGGCAAGCCGCCAACCTTCTTCTAGTTCTAATCTAACGTTCGCGTCTGCATTGCCATGATTTATATCCTCGCATGTTATAAGAATTATCATCAAGTATTCTCTTCATCACAAACATGATACAGTACGAGGCAAATATCTTGAAATCGGGTGGGGATTGCGCAAACGCGTATTTTGGGTATGCGTAGCGGTGAAGGGCGCAGGCGGCAGGAGATTGACGCGCGCTATTGGTCGCTCACATGTGCACATTCGCGAATTTATCCGTCGAAAAAGTGACAAGTTGTTTGCCTCGTACAACGATATATAAATGGGTGACTGATTAAGGAGATTCAACAAACAACTCGTGAGTGACAAACTATGACAACAGAGACCACTGAAACGACAACTAATAATGTTTTGCAGAATTTTGGGAAAAATGTAAATAATCTATAACACTATCGATTTATATGTTTCATTATACCATAATTACCAGTAGTGGTTATGAACTAAATGGCAACAGTTTATGTTTAGTTGTATATTTATTCACATTTTCCCAAAATTATTTTAATATCGCATCGCACAGATAGAAAAACTAAGCGCATTATTTTTTTTACTATAATTTTTTTTCGATTATATCAATATTACGCTGTTTATCAATATTAAAGGTACTGAAGCTACACGCAATATCAAAATCCAAGACGATTGTAAAAAAAACGTTTTTCACAATAATTAATTAACTAAGGATAGGAGATAGCACAGACCAGTGTGGTACAGTTTGGTCGGTCGATATACACTAAAATAGTTATCTGCCGAACGAACCACAAAAAAAACTCTGTTCTGTGGGATTAAAACAAACGAATATAAAAAGTGTGAGAGCACGTAGTCGGACGATGTCGGCTGTACACGCTCTCATACTGTTGCATTCGATCATCTTTTGATCGAAGACTTTCACATACGTTTGTTTTGATCAGCCGTGCCATAGTTCGGTTCACAAAACGGAGACTTTTTTGTGGTTCGGCCGATAACTGATTTATTGTACCTGAACCGTTAAGCTCACTGCGACTATTAAAATATTTAACAGTAAGGAAAAGTTAGCCTTTGTTGGATTGAACTACTCAAACGAAATTTTCAACAAGTAATAATAATAATACAGCGCTTAGTTCTTTTATCTATACGTCAACACGTTGAAACAGCGCAGCACCCGCAAATAGACAGGATCTTCGACGCTGTAGTCAAAGGTGGAAGAGTAGATCTCGTCTATAATCGGCACGACGACTGCATGAGAAGCGTCCTTCACCCGCTGTAGCAGCGGCCGCAGCCAATCAGCTTGGACTTCGCAGTGACAATCCAGGACCACAAGGACATCTCCGACGGCGTCCCGCGCTCCCGCGAGCCTTGCGCAAATCAGCCCGACACTAGAGAAAGGCTGCCTTAAGGTGATGCTATAACCATAGGCTGGCCATAGCCAGCTAGGATGGTCTTCCCAGAGAAGTTTAAGAAGACTAGAAAGTCCCCAACTTCGCAACGCGCGCCATTTGCGAAAAAACCACGCACTAAACAAAAAGCTGGCTTAAGGCGATGGACTAATGACTAGTTTGATATATTTCAAATGGTCTACTAATTTAAATCGTCAATTTAGGTAAAGCCAACACTTTTCTGGTACTCTCGGTCTTCTTAATACAATATCCACGGTA
The DNA here is from genome assembly GCA_928269145.1 of Agriphila tristella. NCBI lineage: Eukaryota > Metazoa > Arthropoda > Insecta > Lepidoptera > Crambidae > Agriphila > Agriphila tristella. The sequence goes on from OV743451.1 coordinate 5,529,380, forward strand.
TTTCTTGACATTTAGCTCTTTACAGAACCAAACAGTTTTATTAAATAGTTTAATAAAGAGTGACTCATTGTTGATTCCTTTTATTTTATGCGAGAAATGGGTAAATGCGAAAAAAGGGCTTTAACGAAATAAGTTGACAACCGATATTTTATATTCTGAATTAATAATACTGAACACCATCTGAAAAGCAGATTATGAATTCAGCATTAACGATATAGACCTATAGTACTTATCTATTTTGTGGATATCGCGTCTGCATTGCCATGATTTATATCATTGCACCTTAAAACATTTTTTTACAAGATTAGATTAATGTCCTCGCATGTTATAAGAATTATCATCAAGTATTCTCTTCAACATAAACATGATACTAACGATATAAAAATGGATGACAAGTTAAGGAGATTCAACAAACAACTCGTGAGTAAAAAACTATGACAACATAGACCACTGGAACGACAACTAATAATGCTTTGCAGAATTTTGGGAAAAATGTAAATAATCTATCACATTATCGATTTATATGTATCTTTACTGGTAATTACCAGTAGTGGTTAAGAACTAAATGCCAACAGTCTATGTTTAGTTGTGAATTTACTCACATTTTCCCAAAATTATTTTAACCGTCGCATCGCACAGATAGAAAAACTAAGCGCATATTTTTTTACTGTAAAATGTTTTTTATTATATCATTATTACAGCATTTATAAATATTGAAGGCACTAAAGCGACACGCAATATTGAAATCCATAACGATTGGAAAAAAATAGTTTTCCACAATTATTTAACTAAAGACAGGAGATAGCACAAACCAGTGTGGTACAATTCGGTCCAGATACACTAAACATGTTATCGGCCGAACGAACCACAAAACAAACTCTGTTCTGTGGGATTAAAAGTAACGAATATAAAAAGCACATTAACTGTGTAAAAAGTACGAGTGCGTAGTCGGACGATGTCGGTTGTAGTGTACAGAGGGTTGCCATACCAGAATTTTAAAAGATGTCCAGATTTGTCCCGATTCGTGTATGCGCCGCGCGAGAGAGGCTTTATTTATTTTGTCCCGATTTTAACCGGAAACGCCTGTTTTTCCGCTTTCTTATACCGAGCACCCTATTTAGGTCAAGGGCCCTATGGCAACCCTAAGTGGACTGTACACGCTCTCATGCTTTTACCTTCGATCGTTTATTGATTTTCACATTACATTTGTTTTGATCGGCCGAGTTATAGTTCGGCCCACAGAACAGATATTTTTTGTGGTTCGGCCGATGACGGATTTAGTGTGCCTGAACCTTTAAGCTTACTGTGGCTATTAAAATCTTTAACAGTAAGGTAAAGTTGGACTTTGTTAGATTCAACTACTGAAACGAAATTTTCAACATGTAATAAAGCGTTTAGTTGTTTTATCTTTACGTCAACACGCTGGAACAGCGCAACACCTGAAAAGGAACCGGATCTTGGACGCTGTAGTAGAAGGTGGTAGGGTAGATCACGTCTATAATCGGCACGACGACTGCATGAGGAGCGTCCTTCACCCGCTGAAGCAGCGGCCGCAACCAATCAGCTTGGCCTTCGCAGTGACAATCCAGGACCACAAGGACATCTCCGACGGCAACCCGCACTCCAGCGAGCCTTGCGCAAATCAGCCCCACACTGGAGAAAAGCTGCCTTAAGGTGATGCCATAACCATAGGCTGGCCATAGCCAGCTAGGATGGTCTTCCCAGAGAAGTTTAATAAGACTAGAAATTCCCTAACATCGCAACGCGCGCCATGTGCGAAAAAACCACGCACTAAACAAAAGGCAGGCTTAAGGCGATGGACTAAGGAGTAAGGACTAGTTTGATATATTCCAAATGGTCTACTAATTTAAATCGTCAGTTTAGGTAAAGCCAACACTTTTCTGGTACTCTAGGTCTTCTTAATACAATATCCACGGTATTTCTTGACATTTAGCTCTTTACAGAACCAAACAGTTTTACTAAATAGTTTAATAAAGAGTGACTCATTGTTGATTCTTTCTAAGCTGACAACCGATATTTTATATTATGAATTAATGATACTTAGCACCATCTGTAAAGCAGATTATGAATTCAGCATTAACGATATAGACGTAATACTTATCTATTTTGTGGATATCGCGTCTGCATTGCCATGATTTATTTCATTGCACCTTCAAACATTTTTTTTACAAGATTATATTAGTGTCCTAGCATGTTATAAGAATTATCATCAAGTATTCTCTTCAACATAAACATGATACTAACGATATAAAAATGGATGACAAGTAAAGGAGATTCAACAAACAACTCGTGAAAAACTATGACAACATAGACCACTGGAACGACAACTAATAATGCTTTGCAGAATTTTGGGAAAAATGTAAATAAATCAATCACATTTTCGATTTATATGTCATTTATATATTTTAAATTACCAGTAGTGGTTATGAACTAAATGCCGAGTGTCTATGTTTAGTTGTGTATAAATTTATTCACATTTTCCCAAAATTATTTTAACTGTCGCATCGCAGAGATAGAAAAACTAAGCGCATTATTTTTTTACTGAAAAATATTTTCTATTTCATCATTTTTACAGTATTTATAAATATTTAAGACACTGAAGCTACACCAAGCTAATAAAGAAAAGTTGGTCTTTGTTGGATTCAACCTTAGAGTAAGACGGGCTTCTACAGAAAGAGAAGCCATACGAAGCGTTTCCCCTCTGCCGAAGTACAAGCCCAAATGGGCATACGCGTTAGTAAAACCAGTTGCGCCCGGATTTCTTTCTAGACCGAGTCCAGTCGCGCATGTGAACGCTGCTCTGTTTAAAATGTCGAATTGATGAGTTTTTTGCTGTTAAAAGAGATCTTGAACATCAAGTATACAAAAAGACGGTTTTACATTTCACATAAAAGTAATTTTTTATCGTATTATTGCTATTTGTTTACATTTAAACATTAAATTCGTATATTTTATTCTTGATTAGTTGTCAAATTTGTTCAGTGACATCGGGTCTGCTAGTCCATGGCTCGTCCGTACAAATTTCAGATCTGTCGCTAGATAAATCCGAGTTCTCGCCGATGGGCAACTTAGTGATGTTACCGTTAAATAATGTTTGTCGATAAAGTGTTGGTCAATCTGGCCCTGATTCTGCGCCAAATTCATTTGCGCGATTTTTGCATGATTTGCTCTGCACTGATGTGAGCTCGACAGATATCGCGAAATAAATGTCGAAATAGTAGATTATACAACAAGTGAATAAAAAGGGAATTTAGTTCGAGGGACTAACGCACAGTGGATTTTGGAACCCGAAAAAGTGACATCGTCGAGATAATTCCAAAATTTGTTAGTTCTAGTTATTTGTAACTCACGACGAGAACTCCCATGTGCTAATTATGTCTAGATGCATAAAATGGGCGAAAATTTTTGGAAAATCCTTTATTACTCCTAAACGATATCAGCGATTGTAAACCTGATAGCATACTATTATGAGCTTAGTAAACACTCACATTTCAAGAGTTAATTGGAAGTTCTACTCGCGATAGTTTATGAGAAATTTGAGGTTTTCTGTTTTTCGCCAGGTTGTTTTCGCCATATTTCTCGTTCACTAACTTTACTTAGCTAAATAGCTTGATTGACTTAGTTGTGTCATAAAAGTCCTCATCGAACTAACACAATATAAGGTCGCGCGCGATATTATACTCGTAGGTACCTAACGAGCTGCGAAGAAACTGTAAACAGATACTATATTAACCACCTCCACCGTTACGTAGATATTTTATTTACAAACTTAATTAAACACATGTAATGAAAAAGTAAAATAACTATTGCTTGATGGATCAAACATGTTTAAATTTTCTCCAGATATTTTTGACTTTCGATCTGGCAATAGCAACATGAGTGGTGAATAACAACGGCGACATTTTTGATAGAAAAAATAGGTAACTAAAATCAAAATGACCTTATTAGTTTTATAGAAAAGTGTTCTAAGAACAGGCCCAATAAGTTCACTTTCATTTTTTTTTAATTTTTCTATCGAAAATGTAGCTGTTGTTACTCACCACGTAAGTTCCCAACTAACAATTTATCGTCGTACAAACGTTATCTTATTACCACTGGTCGCAAAAGCTAGGTCGCACTAACGTTATAATAACGTTTGCTCAACGCGAAAAGGGCCCCATTTATACGACCTACATTGTTGTTTAATGGTCATACAAAAGTCACAAGATGACTTTGTTAACGTTATTCAAAAGTCGTATGAACGTTATGGAATTACCGCTCATCGTACAGTTGTCGCATCAAAACTTTACAACGACTCTCTCATCGTACAATAGTAAATCAATAAATACAAGGATATAAAAGGTGAGTTTAATTTAATTTAATTTAGTGTTGTTTAATTTTGTCGCACACTTACCTGTTTATGACGTTATAAAGACTAAAAATCGTTCTGAGGTTATTTGATGACCAAGTAAAGACATACAAAATGCCCAGTTTACCAGTTTTTTACTTACGTACATTAATAAAATACGTACTTTTTACTTCTATTATTATCAAAATTAAATTATAAGTTCTTGACTTGACCACGACTATGTGACCCCCTCCTGGTGCCAAAGCTGGATACGCCCTTGATGGCAGTACTGTCATGGAGCGATGTTCAGTGTCAGCAGCCCGAGCCCAACTTCCCTGGGTACACATTAGTCCCAACCCAATCACCTACACTCTCGAGCTTTTTGTATAAAGCTCAAGCGTATAAAAATTACCTCTTTGTTGTTATTCACCCCATCGTAAAATGATTGAGTTTGTAACCTTTATTCCTTTTTCCGTATCGATATTGCTGCATCGACAGTTGAGCCCAGCCCTTTATGTCAAAAAAGTGTCATATTTTGATGTGTGACTCATCCGTACACAAATTTTTGCTGTTTTGTTTTATTTTTTATGTGTGAGTGTCGTCATTACAGTGTAGTTTTTGTATGTGGGTATGCGGAACTGCACTTGTGTGCATTTTCCCCCCCCGCAAAAAATGCCAGAATAATTTGAATAGAGTAATATCGCTAAGGCTTCTCCCTTCGTGACAAACGAAGCCTTTTGTTGCTCGAAGGATTCAACTACTAAATTGAAATTTTCAACATGTAACAAAGCGCTTAGTTCTTCTATCTCTACGTCAACACGCTGGAACAGCTCAGCACCCGCAAAAACTCCCGATCTTGGATGCGATAGTCGAAGGTGGAAGTGCCGATCTGATCAATAATCGGCAGGACGACTGCATGAGGAGCGTCCTTCACCCGCTGAAGCAGCGGCCGCAGCCAATCAGCTTGGCCTTCACAGTGAGCATCCAGGACTACAATTACATCTCCGACGGCGTCCCGCGATCCCGCGAGCCTTGCGCAAATCAGCCCAACACTACAGAAAATCTGCCTTAAGGTGATGCCGTAACCATAGACTGGCCATAGCCAGTTAGCATGGTCTTCAAAGAGAGATCAAAGAAGACTAGAACTTCCCTAACATCGCGACAGGTCGCACCGCGCGCCACACGCGAAACAGCCACGCACTAAACAAAATGCTGCCTTAAGGCGATGGACTAAGGACTAGTTGATATATTTCAACTGGTCTTCTAATATAAATAGTCAGTTTAGGTAAAGTCAACACATTTCTGATAGTCTAGGTTTTCTTAATACAATATCCATGGTGTATAAACATCACTTTTAACGTGCCCGCAGACTACGGACTTTCTATCGGCCGATAGTTGGTTTTGTATGAAAAATCGGCCGATACCAAATCGTTGTAGTGTGCGCACTTGCAGACTTCTTCATACTGATTCCAACTATCGGCCGACGGTTTGGTCTGTAGTATGTGGGGACTCTTAGCTCTTTTCAGAACTAAACACTTTAACGAAATAGTTAATAAAGAGTAACTCATTGTTTAATAATTTTATTTTGTTCGAGAAATGGCTAAACGCGAAGGAGGAGATTAAACAAGTTGACAACCAATATTTTACAAACTAGGATTCCTCTCAACCACTCTCAAATCTTCATCTGTAAAATGCATGGTCTTAAATGAATCCAAAAATACAATACTTACTCAAACTAATTACACCAAAATGATATTTATAATGCTCGATAATACCACGTAATATTACCCCAAATGTCTTACCCAGAAATACGAATAATTAATTAGACACTACACTAAATTACCCCAAAATCTAAAACGTGAAAACCTCAAAATTGATAATTTGTCCAGGATTATACTCCATATTATTTGACTCCAGCATATCGATGACTGGTGTTAACACAGCGTCTCTTTTCTCTTTAATCCTCTGTAGGAGGGGTCTGAGCCAATCGGGGTTCCCTTCGCAGTGGGCGTCTAGGAATACCATAACGTCGGCGGTGGCCGCCCGACTACCGGCCATCCTTGCTTGGGTCAAACCTATCCTGAGATCAGTCAGCCAGTTAGAATTTGATGGACTTGAAAGACTACTCTTTCTATTTTCGTAGCTACCTACCATTCTTGATTTGGTTAACCCTCAGTATCATTCAGCCAGTTTAGGGTCAATTGCTTTGACTCTTCTTGCAGTGACATAAGGCATCGACGAATGTACTGACGACTTGATTCAAGCCTACCCTAAGCGTCCTCGCAGACTACAGACTTTCTATCGGCCAACAGTTGGCCGATAGTTTGTTTTTGTATGAAGAGTCGGCCGATACCAAATCGTTGTGCGTACTTGTATACTTCTTCGTACTGATGAAAGGCGCGACCCAACTATCGGCCGACAGTTTGGTCTGTCTGTAGTCTGCGGGCACGCTAAGTAACCCTAAATAGCCATGTCAAATATGCGGCCCGCGTGGCGCTTAAGGCCGTTCGCTGCGTTAAACCGCGATCTCGGCGCTGGGAGTCATCCTTACTAATCCTTACTAATATTATAAATGCGAAAGTCCGTTTGTTTGTTTGTTAAGCCTTCACGTCTTAACTACAGGAACCGATCATCGTGAAATTTTGCATAGACGTTGTCAGGGGTACAGAGAAGGACATAGGGTGCCTTTCATTCCGAAAAAAAGTGTTGTTCCCGAGGGATAGAAAAAAACTTTCCACGCAGATGAAGTCGCGGGCGTCCGCTAGTCCTTACTAATATTATAAATGCGAAAGTCCGTTTGTTTGTTTGTTTATTTGTTTGTTTGTTTGTTACGCCTTCACGTCTTAATCACTCTACCGATCATCATGAAATTTTGGATACACGTTGTCAGGGATACAGAAAAGGACATAGGATACCTTTCATCCCGAAAAAATTTTTCGTTCCCGAGGGATAGCAAAAAAACTTTCCACGCAGACGAAGTCGCGGGCGTCCGCTAGTAATATTATAAATGCGAAAGTCCGTTTGTTTGTTTGTTACGCCTTCACGTCTTAACTACTGCACCGATCATCATGAAATTTTGCATAAACGTTCTCAGGGGTACAGAGAAGGACATAAGGTACTTTTCATCCCGAAAAACAGTATTGTTCCCGAGGGATAGCAAAAAACTTTCCACGCAGACGAAATCGCGGGCGGCCGCTAGTAGATTATAGAGCTTACTCATGCACTACAAGCATCTGTCCGTCAGAAAACCAGCAATCTATTTTCCCGCGCCGTGTACCCGCGCCGGGATCCTGCGTAACGCAGCGGATTCCACGTTTGACTGCAGCCTGGTCCAATTTTCAAAATATCCTCCTGATGCGGCCCGCAAGCGTGTCTCAATAATATTTCAATTCAAGCAATGAGTTTTTTCTAAGTTACTTAGGTTATGTGGCCCACTAATTATACGGTCATGCATTTGGCCCACCAATTATTTTCAGTTTGACATGGCTGCATGATAAATCAGTCGATTAGGTTTCTGACTATCTAACAGTTAGATAGACTAACTAAACCTATGCTACCAGCATTATTTAAAGCCAATTTCGTAGGCAATTTACGTCAAACACTAAATGGGTATACAAAAATGAAAAAAACATACTGTCTATCTAAAATTAAAGACAGATTTGAGAGGGGATGACTTTCTTACAATTTTGGCTATAACTAGAAATCTTCGTATTTATGAAGATTTTTGCTCAAGATTTTCGCTATTAATATCTAGCAAGACTTTCGATCGTTTTTCCTGACGATTCCTAAGCGCGATACACGCAAAATTCGCAAATGCTGCTAGATATGGAGTATCTAACATCAAAACACACAGATTCCTCAAACATCTCAAAAAGGTTTTATGCATCACGCCTGACACACCTCCGCCCGCGGAATACCGCAGTAGGTTCTGCCATGAGTTCGACAAGCGAAACAAATTCGAACAGCCTGTTCGAATGCATAGATTTTTCACTCGCGATTCCACCCGATTGGCTCCGTCCATTGATACACGCGAAAGCAATGACGCGAAACCGATACGTAGATGTGATCCTCGTATATCGTCGTCGATAGAAGACAACTTATAGCGGAACTATGGCGGAACTACCGCGGTGTTCCGCGAACGAAGATGTGCTACAGGCGGTGTGCCGCGGTTGTTCCGCCATAGCTACGCTATAAGTTGTCTTCTATCGACGACGATATACGAGGATCACATCTACGTGTGTGACAATTTTCGGAGCCGATTGGGTAGAATCGCGCGTGAAAATCTATGCATTAGAATTTGTTTCGCTTGTCGAACTCATGGCGGAACCTACTGCGGTATTCCGCGGAGGTGCGCTACAAGAGTCAGGAATTAAACCCCTTTTTATAATGCACAACTTGAACTTACCGGTCCGGCAGGCGCAGTATTCTTATAAGATCGGGCGGCAGTCGCGTGCGCACGTAATGACTGAGTTTGCCTTTCAGTTCTGGGAGCGTTGAGTTGTCGTCGACTAAGATGATTTCTTTCAGGTATACGAAGGGCGATGAAGGATCCTGGCCTGGGTACCCTGTACGAGATGGTGGTAGTTAAAAATTGAGACTTTAGTTGTAGCACAGAATAGATAGAAAGAGAGGCACTTAGTAGTTGCATCTCTTTCTATCGCGTAGGTCTTATCTTTTCTGATGTAAGAAATTTGTCCTCAAGTCACTGACAGCGGAATAAAATTATCTATGTGTATCCACCTTAGTGGCTTTTTCAGTTTGGATAAATGGAATAAGCCAGAAAATTCTATACAATTTATCAAAATTTCATGAGAACTGGTTGATAGGTATATGCGACTTGTAAAGGAGAACAGACAGACAGCCATACGCAAGCATCTTTGCCCAATCTGAAACCGAGACGATTCTCTCGCGCTTCTTGTTCGCTCGTCAATTATGTTATGTTATCTATCAGTCATTTCGACAAAGTACTTAGAGTTAAGTGCTATTGAATTGAGAACTAATTATCAAATAGTAATAGCATAGCATAGCTACGATGCGTCATTCAGCGGCAAGACAAGTTTTGTTTTTGATTATTAATTATTACATTACTTGCCCGTGGTCCCCCAGTCTAGCTAGCCCCCCTTGGGGTACCACGAGCAAATATTTTTAATCTGTGGAACAACCGAGAGGGACAAAGGAGTACCATGAGAAAATTATATGGCCTGTGGGACCCTAATCTCTTTCTTTATGTCAGATTGTAATGTTTGAGATGGGGTACCAAGGACAATAAAAATATATTTAATAAAGAGATTGTTATTTAGGGGGTTCCACGGGCAAATATATTTCCCAAGAGGACATAGACTGGGGGGACCACGGGCAAGTAACGATTATTACCGCTAGCCGCCCCGCGCTGATGACCTGGCCACGATCAATTTCTTTATATCGCGGTCAAAACCCTCACCGTATCAGTTAATTGTAAGTATTGGCCATGTATTTGGAATTCCTTCCGCCTGGTTTATACCTGGTAAGTAACGTGTCAGTAACTGTACTGTAACTGTACTGCACCAGTCAGCGCTAACTTGCTACATGGCTCGTGTAGACACTAGTTTCAACCCAGTCCAGTGATGACTTCTACCTCGCAAATCAGTCCAGCTAACTAGCCACCAGCCACCCGTTCTATTTTCGGGCACAGTACGACTTACTGCCGATCCTGACTACATGTACCCAGTTACTGGGTCCGAAATTCTGAGTCACTGGGTCCAGCCAATCACTAAACCGGTATATACCAGCTCTTAATCACGGAGCCGGTTTCTAAGTTGCGTGGTCAGACCGTAAGCTTCTGCTGACAGCGGCAAAGCCGTGGCCGGGTTGTGAAAATAATGGCTGAACCTAAAACATGAAGTTAGTCAACTTACCAAGATTCATAATGCGTCCACTCTCTCTTTCAACGAAGTTTGCCTGCTTGTACCAAGGCTGGTTGCGTCGTACCGAGTTCACGACACTCCATATCGTCCGTATCACAACCGAATAAGGCTCATTGTGGAATATCAGAATCACTGAAGCTGAAGGTAGCTCAGCGTCGTACACCACCCGCTTGCACGCTGGGTTACGGAAATCTAAAAAAGAATGGTCATATAAATTGCTCTGATCACAAAATAAGTTGTAAGTAATCTATCTAAAGAAAGGGTTGGTACGGTAGGCAGGCGCGGTCCGAGGGGGGTGTCACAGGGGACATAACCCCCCCAAAAACGTACATGTCACATAGAAAAAGCTTCTAAAAATTAACAGGCTGCGACTGCGGTAGAGTCCATTAATATGTTGGCACTTTTGACAGTTCGTCAACCTTTATGTCTTTGTAATAAAAGTCAATATCCTGTCAACATATTACTGGACTCGACTGTACAAATGGCTGCATATAGTGCTTTAGAACTTTGTCACACATTCTAAGGCCGATTTCAATAATCTATCTTCAGCGAGAAATAGGCCTACTATGGATCTGTTATTATTTTAGGCAACTGTTGTTATTTCATGTCATTTAACAGAAATATCTAGGCAACAAATTTATAATAAGCCTATTGTTAAAGATAGGCAAGGCCCAATAATCAATCCACAGATAGGGGTAGGCCTAATCCAGGGTACTTATTGTCTAATTTCAAAATCTATCACAATCGCTTTCAAGATGTGATACATTGATGCTTCTTTTTGGCACAAATAAAAACTTACCAAAGGAATGCAGCAATGTGTCACATCCATCTGTCAAATGAAAGCGATTGCGATAGATTTTCGAAATTAGACAATAAGCCCCCAGATTAATTGTTATGTAACAGTGTTGATATTAATAAAAAAACCGGCCCAAGTGCGAGTCGCATTCGCGCACGAAGGGTTCCGTACCAAAAAACGGCAAAAAAAACGTTTGTTTTATGGGAGCCCCCCTTAAATATTTATTTGATTCGGTTTTCATTAATTGTTATTATAGCGGCAACAGAAATACATCATCTGTGAAAATTTCAACTGTCTACCTGTTGCCTTTATTAATATAAAGTAAAAAACGGCAGAAAAATCACGAATGTTGTATGGGAGCCCCCCTTCAATATTTATTTTATTATATTTTTAGTATTTGTTGTTATAGCGGCAACAGAAATACATCATCTGTGAAAATTTCAACTGTCTAGCCATCACGGTTCATGAGACAGCCTGGTGACAGACAGACAGACAGACAGACAGACGGACAGCAGAGGCTTAGTAATAGGGTCCCGTTTTACCCTTTGGGTACGGAACCCTAAAAATTAACAACAGTCGCTTAGCAACTAATCTGGATTAAGCATATCCCTATCTGTGAATTGATGATGATGATCTGGGAGTTACTGAGGATAGATTATTGAAATCTGCTGCTAGTGAGTATTCTAATCGCCCTTAAAAAATGCATGCAATTGACATAAGTTTTCAATATAATAGCAATTTCAATACATTTTTCTTGGCAAACTTCATTATCAGTTGTTGTATATTTTCCAAAACTGCAATCGAAAACCAAAAAACCCAAACTAACGACACAGCCTATGAAAAAATAAACATACAGCATGTTTACAAACATATTCACAATAACAATTTGTACTGTTATAGCTCACGTGTTATTGCAATGGCCCATTCAGATGCAGCGAGATGAAACAATTAAACCAGGAAATATAAGCATCAAAGTAACAGTTTGTAGGCAATAAATGTAAAATTTACCTAATTATGTTAAATTAAATAACTTATTTAGGAATAAGCTGCTAATGTCCCCGAAATAATAGAATAGGGAACATGCATAAGTCACCGATTTTGATAAATTTGAGCTTGATCGCTGAGGACATGTATAAAAACAAGATAGAACAGAAAAATTAAATATAATATTTTAGTTTTATCACATCTATAGGGGAAAATAAGGTTTTTTTTCATTTTTTCATTTTCGGATATAATGCACTTAACAGTCGGATAGAGTATCGAATAAGAAATAATATTTTGTAAGACACATATGTACTTAAACGCAATATTTAAGGAGATATTGAAAATTCTTGGCTAACTCCATAATAATGCGCGTCACACACACATAAGTGACGTCACACATGTTGACCGTTTTGTATAGAGCGTTTTCGGCGGGTGCTGCTGCGTGCTAACTTTAAGTAACTATATCACGAGAAAAAAACGCAAGAGAAAAGTTTTAATATTACAGTTTACTTTCTCACGCATTATACTTTTGATTTTGATACAAAAAAAATTGATGCATGTTCTCTATTTCTATTGTGTCTGGTGTTTATGGTTAATATGTTAAATAAATACTTTAATACAGTACGAGGCAAACATCTTGACATCGGGTGGGGATTGTGCAGGCGGCGGGAGATGGGCGCGCGCTATTGGTCGCTCGCAAGTGCACATGCGCGAACTTATTCCCACTCCGTCGAAAAAGTGTCAAGATGTGTGCCTCATACTGTAATATCTTTAAATGTATTTGTATGTACACACAACGGATCAGACTATACACAGGTTGGTCAAAAGTTCTGTTACTGATTTTCTTTATCGATTACTGGCCATTAAAACAAATGAAAAGAAAAAATAAAAATGACATATTATTGACAGTTTTACAAGCTATAATTCCATACCACACGTATATCATATTTTGTTTATTTCACCATGGAATGGGGGTTGAAGGAGAATCGTGTCGCTGTAATTGCTCTGCACAAATGTGGGCAGCCACCGAATATGATTTTCAAGTTGCTACAAAAGTTGAAAATCAACAAGCAATTTATTTATCGCACTATCCATAGGTACAGTAATACCTTGACCGTCGATGACCGAAAAAGATCAGGAAGACCACGCACCGTTCGGACACCAGCTGTGATCAAGGCAGTGAAGGCGAGAATCACGAGAAATCCCGTCCGGAAGCAAAAGTTATTGACAATACAGATGACTGTGAAGAGAAGTTCCCTTAAAAAAATTATCAATGATGACCTTGGGCTTCACGCTTACCGTAGACGAAAGGGCCATCTGCTAAACGCACGATTGAAGGCTATGAGGTTAGCACGAAGTCGCGCTCTACTAAAGCGGTACGCACAAAACGGCCATCGAAAAATCTTGTTTACTGATGAAAAAATCTTCACAGTCGAAGAAAATTTTAACCGTCAAAATGATAGAGTATACGCTAAGAATAGTAAAGAAGCCAGCATGATTGCTCCGAGGGTCCAACGAGGTCACCACCCCTCATCAGTGATGATTTGGCTGGGGGTGTCCTATTCAGGGCTAAGTAAGGTTCATTTCTGTGAAAAAGGTGTGAAAACTGGCGCTAGAGTCTATCAAGATACCGTTCTGGAACCTGTTGTCAAACCCTTAAGCTACACTTTATTTCAAAACCAGCCATGGGTCTTCCAGCAGGACTCTGCCCCTGCGCACAAAGCAAAATCTACACAAGCATGGTTTCGGGCTAACAAAATTGATTTTATCGCGCAGGAAGAATGGCCATCCTCCAGCCCAGACTTAAATCCTCTGGATTATGCCATATGGCAACTTATTGAGGAGAAAGCATGTGCTAAGCCCCACATGAATCTCGACTCTCTTAAGCGCGCTATTCTCAAGGCAGTCGCAGAATTGGATATGGTGGTAGTTCGTGCTGCCATCGATGACTGGCCTCGTCGTCTAAAGGCGTGTATTCATGCCAGAGGCGGTCATTTCGAATAATTTTAATACATGATAATCTTAAATATTTGTGCTTTCATTTGGTATATAATTCATTGTAGCATCATTTGTAAATTTAGTATTATTCATGTTTTCCATAGTTACAGAACTTAGTAACCAACTAGGTACATGTTGAACTTGAAACCGACTTATGCCATATCTTTATATCATACATATTTGTTATCCATAAAAGTACAATTAAAAATTAAACACTACTTTTGTTTCGTTAATGAATAATCTCGAAATTATCACACCTGTTCTCACATCAAATCTCTGTGATTCAATTATTGTAAACATTCCTCTGTTTTGTATACCAACCAAGCAGCGTTACCAAAAAGGTTTATTAAATATTATGATTGTTCTTTTAGAAACAAGCGATGTAATTCAATACTGTGATTGGTTTTGAAAATTTATTTGAGAAGATTAAGATATAATTTTCACATGAGAATAAGTGAATGTGTTAAATAAAGTAGTTCAAAACAATAGAACAACAAAGTCATGAAATAATGAAAACAGACACAAAAAACCAGGGTTCGAGGATATATATCAATAGATATATATCATGATATATATCCGATATATATCCGATATATATCCAACAAATTTTTGTGATATATATCAATATAAAAATAGTTTAAAAAATTGACAATATTATGTAGATTTTTGCTATTGTATTGCTACTTATAATTACTTAGATGGCGTTGATGTAGAGTTAAAACATGCTATTGTTTTGTTTTGATGTATATAGTAATTGTAACATGAATTTCGCGCGTGAAAATAGCTAAAAAAAATATATATGTGTGACAATGTGTGCTGACTATGTATAGCACTATCCTATTGGTAGTGAGGTAAATGAAAAAAATTAATCAAAAATGTGGTGTATATTTTTTTTTAATCAAATAATTTTCCACCACTCATATGGTGATACTAATGATTTTTTTCCTGATTTTTAACTAATTCATTGTCAAATAAGTACCTAAATAAAACAAAAATGTTCTAGTTTTCTTAAATTAATTGATTATGTTTATAAAACACATATGCAAACAGTATACATCAATAATACAATAAATAATAATGTGGCTGTCATACATAATGTATAAATATCCGATATATATCATAAATATCCGATATTTTGATATTTATAATAAATATCGGATATTTTCGAACCCTGCAAAAAACAGAAAAGCAGGTTTTAAATGAGTGAATTATGTTATTTAAATAAATTATAGTTTTAATTAAAAGTAGTATCACACATTACAAGTCAACAAAAATTACCAGACCCCTAGCCAAAGTAACATTTGCACATTTTCGCTATCGCTTCGCTTAGAAACATGTATGGATTTGACGTTTTAAAATTCGATTGTTAACGAAACCTTATGTCAATCTCATACATGTTTCGACAGCGAAGCGATAACGAAGATTTGCGAATGTTACTTTGGCTAGGGGGTCTGTTCTCATTGTCCTAGTTGTAGAAAAAAAAGATTTTTTTTCTATACATTTCTACAACGGGAATAGACCGTCCATACTTTATATCCCGATATCCACCAGTGGTGCACAAACAGTGGGGGACAGTGGGAATAGGCCAACAAAAATGCATAGGAATTAATCTGTTTTTGGAAAACTTTACTGCCAAAGTATAACACCTACCAAACAAATCAGTGGTACTGTCGGTTGGAGTGACGCAAAGGGTGCGCAAGGAAAAAAGACAGAATAATTTTGAGATGTTTTTGTTTTATGATATTGTAAACGTTTTATGATTGTTTTGGTTAAATTGGACAAAACTAAAGAACTTTTACTCTTGTCACTTTTTTCGTGAACATTATAATTTCTTAGAAATATTGCGTTTAAAAATAATAGATCATTTTTAAAATTAATTTACGTTTAATGTCGGCGTACTAAGTTGGTAGCACTGCTAAAATGTTGCGATGGTGACCTAAGACCACAGGTCACTAGATAAGTGCGAGGAGTGAAGCCACGAGCATGTTAGGTGTACATGAACCCAGCGCGCGAGCCGCGGCAGCGGCCGGCGTAGCGCCAGAAACGACTTTTTTACGTGCGCCAAATTTTGTACGTACCATGGGCAACAGCGACGCTTAACCACTGCTAAGGTCAAAATCGCTTGCACGCCGCGCCGTCACAACCATACGTTTAGTTCGTGTAGGGGCGATACGCGCGCACACGAATTTTGTTGCAAACTGGTTAAGCGTCGCTGTTGCCCATAGTACATCCCCTCCTCTTTTTAGCCTCCCCTGCTTAATTTCCATATTTTTTGTTTTGAGGTCATGTTTACATAAAAAAATATTTCTCGAAAACTTCTTTAACAGCAATATTTCTAAGAAACTATAATGTCCATGAAAAAAGTGACAAGAGTAAAAGTTCTTTAGTTTTGTCCAATTTAACCGAAACAATCATAAAACGTTTAAAATATCATAAAACGAAAACATCTCAAAATTATTCTGTCTTTTTTTCCTTGCGCACCCTTTGCGACACTCTGACCCATATATTTTGGATGCTGACAGTTTTAGGGATGGGCTAAATTTTTGGTTGTTATTTTGGTTTATCGATAAATGAACTCTTAACTCGACTATATTATTCAACAAAATTACTATCTACATAATTTATTTATTTTATGAATTAACACATTTAAGAAGAACAGAAATAATCTACTTACTGGAAAAAAAATAAAGTAGATTTATAAAAAAACATTTGTTTTACGGCTGATTTTTCAAGGCCCAGATAAAGCTTTATTCGTTTGATAACGTATTATGCCGCCAAATTGAAAATGATTGTCATATGTTTGTTTGTCAAATTTTTTGAATGACTTCTATGTTATTCGGATTATAATTTAACTGACTGATATCTGTTATCTGAGGATTGAAAAATCAGCCCTTATAGTAGATAATTTCTGTTCTTCTTAAATGTAAGAATCTGTTTATTCATAAAAAGATTTTGACTAATAATGTTTGAGTAACTATGAGTTGAGTTCATTTATCAATAAACCAAAATAATAACTAAAAATTTACCCCATTCCTATGTTTGTTCCCAAAATGTACCTCCGATAACTGTCTAGCTATGAGTTAAAATAGACTTATGTATGACTGCTGCAGTGGTTATTTATATGATAATGGAAATGCGATAAGATTTACAAAACATTACCTCAACGCCGTTTGATAATGAAACGAATGGAGACAAGCTAACTTCAATTTCGAAAATTTCACTACGAACTAATAAATATTAAAACTATGAACTATTAACTTTTCTTATTGTTATTCCGGTCATTGATGTGACAATGAAAAATCGTGATTCGCTTGGTGATAGTTGTATGGTAATGATATCCTTATAAAGAGAAGTGAACAGAAAGTTAAATAAGGTACCTTTCAAAGTTCTGTTGTACGCAATGCGGTCGCTCAAATAAACGTTAATCGCAAGCTTTTTCTCAGATTCTTCACCAAGTAATTTATCTTCACCCATCAGATGAGCTGCTACGCCACCTTCACCAAGTCCTGGTATGATTCGAGCTTCGTCTTCCAGGATTTCTCTTTCATACGTCTCTTCGAGAGGGTCGGTATACGCGTGAGCATTCCTTTTCCCACCCCTCCATTTCTCAAACAAACCTATAATGAACACAACTAACACTAATAATACACATATCTTTGCGGCGTGATAACATTTTCTCACCGGGAATTTAGCCATAGTTATTTTACCCGGCACACAACAACACACGACGGCATGCGATTGACAACTGATTTTGACGTTTCGCCTGTTCGCCATGTTTATTTACAGTGCTAGTTTTAATAACAGGAAAAGCGAACGTAAACATCATCATTCAGCCTAATCTAAGAAGTAGGAAGTTTAACTTTTTTCTTTGTTTTCTAACCATATTGTAAGCAAGCAGTTACTGTGAGAATAAACTATTATTTTCCATTTCCCCGACCGACTTATAGAGAAAATGTGTCTTCATACGATCGCTTTCCCGTTCGTTCCCTTTTATTTGACATATTCAATAGCGCACGCTGACCGTGCACTTTCGCTTTCAACAGAGACATACCTCAGGGCATACAATAACGTAGTGATTATTTCCTCTGTGCATGCAATAGCGCATTGCATGTTATGTCCTATCTTCTCAAAAAACGTCAATTTGTTGGCAGAATGTTGAACGAAAGCGCACGGTTTGGAGGCTGCAGTTGACGCAAGTTGACTTGAAAGTTGAAGCGACTTGGTGAAGACAGACCAAAAGATAAATATACAAAAAGGAAGGGTCGCTTTCAATTCAATTTGCGTCAGACGCATGCAATATTGTCTCCAAACCGTGCGCTTTCCGCTTTCACTTCCAACTTTCTGCCATTAACATTTTTTTGAGAAGATAGGGCATGCGCTTTGAATGTAATGAGGCGTACATGCTACCTGTTGAAAGCGCAAGAAGAAAAGGAAAGCGACTGTATCAAGAAAAACACACCTTATTTAAAAACGAAGGGATTTTTAAGAATTATGGCGTAGGAAAAGGGGGCCGTCCGGGTGGGCCGTGCCCAAACGCCAATGTTTTTAGGCCCTCCGCTGCCTTGAGCGGGACACGCGCGTGGGGCGACATAGATTAGAGCTTACTCATGCACTGCGCAAGCATCTGTCCGTCAAAAACCAGCAATCTATATTCCCGCGCCGTGTACCCGCGGCGGGATCCCGCTTAAGGCAGCGGACGGCCTTAGGTTAAGTACTACTACAGTGAACCACTGCAATTTCACCCGAGAATGTTATGGCAAAGAATTAAAAAAGGCACTTACAGATTAAAATACGTCTTTCTTTTCTGCCAACCTACTCAAATGGCCAACTTTCTATTCGTTTGAACGCTACGCTTACTTTTAAAGTTTAACTAAGAGCATTAAATGATTAAATCACATGTCGCAAACTTATGTAAATCACAGACTTCGATGTATTGTATGGAATTGTCAAGCTTACGGCACGTAATTTTATAGTTTACTTTTTATTTCAAAGTTTTAGTAGTAAGCGTAGCGTTCAAACGAATATAATTTTGGCCATTTGAGTAGGGGGGCTGTACCGCAAGCGCTCTGAAGTTAGCCACTTGAGTTGTCGAACCCTTCTAGTCTACTTTTATATGGCAACTCTTTGACACTGGCACTGGCAGGCAACAAAAAGTTAAAAATATTTTTGCTCTTTATCTTCTTTACTCTTGAGAGTGAAGTTCTTTACACTCAAGAATCTTATATTCTACACTCTTCCAAGAAGCTTATACTTCCCTCCAATAAGCTTCTTGCACTCTTCTTTACTCTCATTCTTATCTCAAAATGGGTCCGAGACTCCGAGCAAGAATCTTATGATCACACATAAAGGTCAAACCGCACTACAGCGGAGCGGCGCGGCACTGCGCCGCCGGCGCGACAAAATATTCTTTCGCACCCAAGTCTGCAGCGCCGCGCCTCTCCGCTATAGTGCGGTTTGCAGCATTGCAATCAATAGAAATGATATTTGGCCGCGCCGCGCCGCTCCGCTGCAGTGCCGCGCCGCGCAGCGCCGCCGCCGCTCCGCTGTAGTGCGGTTTGACCTTAAGAGGGAGATTACACGATCATGCAGACTGACGGGAGACTGATGCAAGGCTGCCAACTGCACTGTTTTTTCAGTGCACTTAGTTTTCAATCGCAGAGAGAGTAAACATAAGTCTGTCAGCTCTGAAATGGCCGGAATACCTTAAACTTAAAATTTTTGTTTTTTAGTCATTTCAGAACTGACAGACTTATGCTTACTCTCTCTAGGATTGAAAACTAAATGATGACACGGGTCTCTTACTGATACCACATGACGTAAGTATAATCTTAAAATTTTGACCGGAAGTGGAAGATTTTCTCAAGCTTCCGGCCAATTTTATTTGCGATAATCTTCTGATCCTCGCTCAGCACAACTTTTCCGACCGTGTGCCATGCATTTCATCGTGATGTCATATTACGTAGGCAATACTGTCGTGGGCTCACGGGCTATCAGTTTCATCCACTAATCTTGGAATATTGCCTATCGATTGTAAAAAAAAATGGCCGCGCAGCGCGATTTTTAGTGTATTTCAGCCACTAATCTTGTAATCGTGCCTGTCTTTCGTAATAAAAAGGCCGCGCAGCGCGATTTATAGTCAGTTTCATCCAATAGTTTTGTAATCTGTGATTTCAGCCGCGTGATTCAAAAATGCAAAAAAAATCATGTGGTGCGGGCCCCCTTGTGGTGCGGGCCCCTAGGCTGCAGCCTATGTAGCCTATGCTTAAATCCGGCAGTGCCACGTGGGTGAAACCGCGGGCGGCCGCTAGTATGAATATAAGATTCTTGAGTCCGAGATCCGAGACGAAGGAAGTGTGACGTGGTCTGCACAGGCTTACGTCATCTCCGCTATTAATATTGAAAATGAGGTTTAATTCGTCGTTTGCTGATTAAAATTTTACTACCTAAGTATATGTAATGAGTGTAACAGATAAAAATTATTAATTCTTGCTTGTTACTATAAAGTCGCGCAACTGGGGGTCAAGTCTGCTAATGTTTTCGTCAAAATCGTAGTTTAATGGTGTTTGAATGGTTTCTTAAACCCAAAACCGAAACACATTGTGTTTCTTAAACCCAAAACGGAAACATATTGTGTCTTGATTTTGGGTTTCAGAAACAAGAACTGTGTCGAAAAGCATTACCATTAGAACACCATTGAACTACGATTTTGACGAAAACATTAGCAGACTTGACCCCCTGGATAGTGACGTATGCCTGTGTATCTCCCGTTGTTCTCTTGTTTTCTGGGACCATCACGTGGTATTTTTCCTAAGGCGTGAAATACACAGAAGCGACGTGGCTCGGATGCGGCGGCGGCGATACGGTGCAGATGTGAGACTTTCGGATGCTTTCGGCAAAGAAAATACACGTATCGCCGCCAATCTTCCGCCGCATCTCTTCTGAGTACCTATTTCACGCCTTATGACCCGTGGACCCACTGCATTACCCACTGGTGGGTCGAACGGGAAATTATGATTCCCGTTCGACCCACTGCTCTAGAGTTGGGATCGAGATTTAAATACAAAATTTTAAAATGACGATTCTTGTGATACTTTTTAAACATTGTACCTATAGTCCGAGGCACGTATCTTGAAATTTTTTCGTCGGAGTGGGGATAAGTTCGCGCATGTGCTCTTGTGAGCGACCAATAGCGCGCGCTCCTCTCCCGCCGCCCGCACCCCTCACCGCTACGCATGCCCAAAATACGCGTTCCGCGCAATCCCCACCCGATTTCAAGATATATGCCTCGTACTGCAACAACTAGCATTATAATTAGCAACTTTGGAAACGATAAATGTTCACGAGGTATACCGTCGTAAGGGGGCATCCATTAATCACGTGATGTTTTTTTGGTACAAAATAATCTCAACAATTTTCAGTACGAATATGTCGCGGTGGGCGGGGAAATCGTCCTGGTAACGGTGAGTCAACAATCACACACAGTTTTCGGTTAAAAGTCACACTTTCAACGAAAAAAATTAATACACGTGATATCTCACTACACCCCCCCGTTCCCCCTTGTGATACTTCGTGATGTTTTCAAATACCCCCCCCCCCCCCTTTCGAGGCTCACGTGATTAATGGACGACCCCTAATCTTAAAATAAAATACTACAATAAAATCCTCAAAGGTACTTTAATTTAATACATTAAAATACGCACTGTACAGTACAACAGTAATCATAATAATTACTCATCATTTGTCTCATACACACTTATATTGCACATTATTATAATCAAGCGGAATAATTATATGGAATGACATAATTTTAAAACAATATACATTTTGCGAGATTTTATAAACAACTAGCGGCCGCCCGCGACTTCGTCTGCGTGGATAATTATTTCTCTATCCCTTGGGAACAATACCTACCTTTTTACGGGATTAAAAGTACTCTATGTTCTTCTCTGTACCCCTGACAACGTGTATGTGGTTTAGTCGACAAAATGCCAACTTCTACAAATGCCAACTTAGTTTAAAAAGCCAGATTCTACAAATGTCCAATTCTACAAATGCCAACATTTAGTCGTAATATTTTCAACATCTTTTTGATATTATATTTTTGGGTTTCCATTTTATTTTATTTATAAAATATAAAATATTATATATAAAAATTTATTTATAAAATAAAATATAAAAAGATATCCCAATTCCAAAATTGATTGAAAATACACTATATAAACACAAAAAAAATATCAAAAAGTGATTGAAAATATTACAACTAAATGTTGGCATTCGTAGAAGTTGGCATTACTAGAAGTTGGCATTTGTAAAATTTGGCATTTGTAGAAGTGGTCATTTGTAGAATTGGAAATTTGTATAATCTGGCGTTTTTAACTAAGTTGGCATTTGTAGTCATGTTTGTTCAGTAGCTAAGACGTGAAGGCGTAACAAACAAACAAACGGACTTTCGCACTTATTATTAGTAAGAATATAAACTAATAATAGAGACAAAATTTGTAAGAAGATGTAGAATTTCCATAAGTGTCACACAATAATTAAATTCTTGACCGGTTTTGTACTCTATGCAATTGTATTTAAAGTTGAAAATCGTCTGAGTGACTTGGATAGTTTATTTAGGCCCACCTACCGGTAATGTATATAATTTTTAACATAGTAACTTATAATTCTCTCGAGGAGCTCGGTTTCGAAGTGGTTTAGCGCCTGGCTTAGCGATTGCGGAGGTTAAGCAACGTTCGCAAGGGTCGGTCATGGGATGGGTGACCAAAAATGTATTATCTCGAGCTCCTCCGAGCTTTGGAAGGCACATTAAGCCGTTGGTCCCGGTTGCATTCGCAGTCGTTATCAGTATCACCCACCAATCCTTATTGGGCCCGCGTGGTGGGTTATGGCCCATATGGCGTTATCCTCCTTACCACCCATGAAAGGCCTGTGCACCAGCAGTAGGGACATTAAAAAATGGATGATGGACAACTTATTATTATTGTTAACTAAGTAGGCGCTATGTAAGTTATTCCATTATATAATTAACTAGCTTCCGCCCGCGACTTCGTCTGCGTGGACAGTTTTTTTTGCTATCCCTCTGGAACTGTACGTTTTTTCTGGATGAAAGGTACTCTATGTCCAGTGGCGGATTTACCCAAAGGCCAAGTAGGCCCGGGCCTAGAGCAGCCAAGCGAGGCGAAAAATAGACTGATGATGGGACTGATGAAAGGCTTTTGCCGCATTTTACAGGCATGCGGCCGGCACTAAAGCAGAGACAGGCATTTTTAAATTTCGCGGATGAAACCACTGATTACAACATTAGAAGATGAAACAGACCAAAAATCGCGCGGCGCGGCAATTTTTTTTTGTCAGGCAAGATTACAAAAGAAGTAGTTGAAACTGACTAAAAATCGCGATGCGCGGCTGTTTTTTCCTTTTTTTATAATCTTAAAACCTGGTCCGAGTTACAATCTGACAAGTTTTTGCCGAATTTGATAGGCTTGTTACGGTTTAGACTGGCGTGCGGCTGACACTAAGCTGAGTGAGACAGGCATTTTTGTATTTCACGGATGAAACCACATATTACAATATTAGTGAATGAAACTGATTAAAAATCGCGCTGCGCGGCCGTTTTTTAACTATGGCTAGACAGGCAAGATTTCAAGATAGAAGTGGGTGAAACTGACCAAAAATCACACCGCGCGGCCGATTTTTAACTATAGCTAGACAGGCAAGATGTCAAGATATAAGTGGATGAATCTGACTAAAAATCGCGCCGCGCGTTCGTTTTTTAACATTGAAAATGTTTTTTCGATCGCTTCGTTAAGGTACCCAATTTCAGCCAAAGTGAGACATTGCCCTGGTCCCGTGAGTTTTGGGTCTACGTGTATGTACTAAATGTCAAAAGATGCGTCTCAGCAAGGGCTACAATATGGTAAAAAAAAATTTTGAAAAAGTCAAAAAGTTTTTTCGAAAATCGCATAAATGTAGAAAAATGACACACTTTTTCGGGGTCTTTTCATACTAAATCGACAATTTCTCAAAAACGAAAAGCGATATCGAAAAAATGAAAAAAACCCCTAGAGATATTGAGTTAGGCTACCTACTGAAATTAGTATATGTCCCTGACTCTTACGGTCTGGGCTGTAGCTCATCCTTTATGAAGCGAAATGTTGGGATACCGCGGGCGACGTGCGCGGCGCGGGATAATGGTAATACGTCGTAGTAGGTACGATTGAAGTTTTTAAATAATTGTATATTTCAAAGCTTGTTATAGTGTTTTATATTTTTTATTTATTTCCACATTTTTTATAAATAAAAAAGTGTTTAGATATATATTAAAACCATGACTGCTGAAACTGAACTGAAATGTCTCCATAAGTCCATATTCAAGTAAGTGACGTCGCTTACTATGTGAAAACGAAAGAGAAAGTAGTGTTAGCAATAACTGTAGGAGCAAAAGAGATGACGCTATTATCTCCAGTACACGTGCTAGGCGTCGTAGTGAGTTTTTGTGTGTAGAGAAACGGATAAACGAATCTTGAGCGAAAGTTGAACAGAAGAGAGGTTTTAGTTTGATCTACTACTACTAGATCCAAAATATTATATATCGTGGGTTGCTGTTATTTCAATTTCGAGATTTGAAATTACTCGATCAGTCACGTCTTTCTTAGTGACTCTGCGATTCCAAATGAATTATTACAACGATCTCTGAGAATGAGAGTGTGATGGGCATTTCTACGGGAAGTACCGATTGATCTATTCTAGCGAAAAAAGTACCTATAAAATCTAATTACATACTTGAAAAAAATCACACGTATTAATAGGACTCTTGGCCTGATGGAGAGCATATTCAAAAGACCGTCAGGATTTATAAAGCACCAAAAAAAAAATCCTTAAGTTTGAAAACGGGCAAAATGTAGCTTAAAATGGCGTGTCGCCTTTCCAGAATTTGTTCGTTATTGTTTCATAACTCTTAAAATAATAACTTGTTCATTATAATTCCTCTACTAGATCCAAAATATTATATATCGTGGGTTGCTGTTATTTCAATTTCGAGATTTGAAATTACTCGATCAGTCACGTCTTTCTTAGTGACTCTGCGATTCCAAATTTTACAACGATCTCTGAAGAATGAGAGTGTGATGATGATGCCTAGGTAAACATGAGGGTTGTTATCGCACATTCGAGTGATGATGAAGTCGGCGCGAGAGTCTCGCATGCTGCATTTGATTTTGATTTATTTTTTTATTAGGGTTAATTTATTTAGAAATACAGATGTTTTAGTTATACATAGTACTTAGGTTAACTTTAAATAAAATATTAATGTCTATAAGAAAAGAGTAATAAAATATTTTGTTAAATTCATTAAATTCATTTTCAATGTACCAGAAAGTCGTGAAAGGCACGAGATCTGTGAATTTTTTGCTGTAGTTTTGTGCATCCTAGACAGGCATCCATACATAAAGGCTCCGAGCTCCCCCCCCGCCCCATGATGGGAGCTGAGGAAGGGGCGGCTGGTACTATTCGGCCTAGAGCGGCCAAGACTGTAAATCCGCCACTGCCTATGTCCTTTTCTGCACCCCTGACAACGCGTGTGCAAAATTTCATGATGATCGGTTCAGTAGTTACGACGTGAAGGCGTAACAAACAAACAAACAAACGGACTTTCCTATTTATAATATTAGTAAGGATAAAAAAATTAAGACAATAATTTTGGACGGATAAAGCTTAAAAAATAGCACGCAAATAATAACGTAATATAAAACAGACAAATCACACACGAAGATAAACCTTACACAAAATATAATTATTATAATTACAAACCTTATTATAAATAACCTATTTACATTTTCATAAAAAAGCTCTTATAATTTTAACAAATTGTAACTTCATCAAAATAGTAATTAAATAAATAAATCTACGCTTTAACACTAATATTTCAATCAAATAATTTAGGTATCAATGAGGGGTTTTCTAAATGAAAAAAAAAACTGTAGGCTCGATAGATGGCGCTGATAAAAATGTGTGTCAATGTGATTTTTTTTTTACTTAACTTCGAAGAGTACTCAGGTAGGCAGATGTAATCTTAAAATGTTTCTCTTTGGGCAGATGTCAGCCAGCGAGCGCTAACTTGCCTCTTTGGTACAGGCCGTTTATTTTTAAAAGCTAATTTTGACACTTCTCTTTCCATCAACGCCATCTAGTGAGGCAAATATTTACTAATTTTGTCACTTTGAAAAGCCCTCATTTCAAATAACAAACAGTTTCGTTACAACAAAATCACGTTCCGTTTTACGCTATTTAGCTGGTGTGTTAGTAAAATTATCGAAGAAACCCCGAGCAGTAATATTGTTCCACGAATACTGAGATTTGCTCTCTTCACTATTCACCGATTTAGTCGTTTCTTTATAAAGAGCGTCTAAAGACGCCTGTTGGGCTTTAGAAAGTTTCGCACCTTTCATATCCAAAACCTTATGGAATTCAGTCAAAGTAGATTCCGGTAATAACTGTACGAATTGTGCCACAAAACCTTCTAAACTACCGTCCAAAGGCGCCATTACTAATTTCAGTATCATTTCAGCTTTCGTCATCAATTTTATAACGACTTTTGTGTACGTCGCAGGCGCAGGTCGTTTCACTTCAGACCCGATAGATGGCAGCTCTAACAACGCAGTTTTTAACATATGCGTATCTAATAGTAATTGCTCGGAACCTACAGTAGAAATTGGTTTACATTTATATATGTTTTGTATGAATTTTGGTATGAAAGAGTTTGCGAATCGTATACAGAATTGAGTAAAGTATTTCCTTGAGGAAGCTAAGTTGTCTCTTAAGTAAGGGACTGTGTTTTTTAAGTGCATGATGATTTGTGTGACGTAGGAACTTTGGTCACCTACATTATCAAAACCAAGCCATGATATTTTGGTCATTGCTTGCAATGCAGGCTCGCAGGAAAGTTCTAGGTCTTGTACTAACATTTGTATGCAATTGTTGATCATTTTGTGAAACAAATCTTGTTCGGGCGTAAGGTCAATCTTTTCGGATAGGTTTTTGGATACTTTCTCTTTGAGTTTCTGCTCAAGATGGATTGTAGTTTCGAGGCAGTATTCTGAAGTGGTGATGACGCTTGTGATTTTGCTGATCTCTTGTTTTGTATACCTGTAGAGACAAACATATTAACATTAATTATGTCTACACACATTGTCATACAAAGGTCCATTATGGATAGTTGATGGTTGGTGGTAGGGCTTATTTCAAGTCCGCCTGGCTAGCTACCACCATCTTACCTAAGTCTGACGGACTCTGACGCCAAAACAATAACAATTTAGAAATTGTTGTGTTCCGGCAGTTAGAGGTAAGATAGCCAGTTCCTCAGTGGTGAGGTTCTTATTATTTGGAATACAAAAATACAAAATACAAAATATTTATTCAGTAACTATATACATGATTATCTTAGCTAGTGCTCCTCCTTTTAAGTATCAGTATAAATCAAAATTTGAAAGAGTACATTATCACTAAGAAATTAAAAACAAAATTAAAATTAATAAATAATAATAAAAAGAGTTGTGCGCGCGCGCGCACGTGTGTGTGTGTGTGTGTGTGTTTGTGTATGTGTGTTTGTGTGTGTGTGTGTGTGTGTGTGTGTGTGTGTGTGTTGTGACTGAGTCTGTGGTAGCTAGAAACTATTGTAGGAATTATTTTATTTTATTTTGATTGCAAAAATTAATTGATAAATTATTCATTGAACAATTGTTAAAAATCAATAATGTAATTAAACGGAAACGGAAGTAATCGCACTGTAACCGGTAAAAGGTGTTTTATTTCTAAGGAAACGGAAGTGCACGTGAGTTTACTTAAAAGTATTCAACATCCGTTATATTTTCATTTATTCACTTATTCGTTGCTTCCTTCTTACAATCGCTCACAAGTCACCTCACTTTACATTCTACTGTGCTAGAAGTCGGACGTATTAGCTTCCTAGTGATAAAAGATAAAAAAATAAAAATCAGTTTCAAAGGTTTTATTCGTTTTTGTTAAAGCCCCTCTAACATTTTCTATAACTATATTCTAAAAGACTTTCTATTTCATCGTATGACTTAGCTTTTAGCCACTCTATAAGAATTTTCTTGCACTCGTTATATGTTTTAGGATATATATTTATATATATTAACATAAGATGATTGCTTAGCTTGTTGTCTTCTAGCGAATGCCGAATTAACATCTACTCTAGGAGCAACGTCAAATTTCCTTCTCTTATTTTCAATGTTAGGGTCGTATGTAATTTTCTTGTGTTGTTTTAGAATGATCTGCAGAATATACAGTTTACGGACCGTAAGAATACCGCTTTCTGAGTACAAAGCATGGGTTGGGTATCTGAAGGGCTTAAAATACATAGTTTTTATTAAAGATCTTTGTGCTCTCTCCACATCTAAGAATTTAGACTTATTTGCACCTTGTTATATCTTTTTCTCTCTCTTAGTGCCTTTTGGCTTAAGAAACAGTAAGTAATAAATAAACTCATGCGAATGACTCACCTTAATGACAACTCAAGGGAAAATAAATAAACACTTAATGGACAGTCAATAGCAAACTATAGTTTTATTTAAATATGGTTGATTCTATACAATAATAAACATCAAGCGTTGTAATCGCAGATCTGCAAATTTACACGGTGATTTGACACGAAGAAAAACAAAGCTATGAATCTAATCTTTTTCCCAAGGGGTTATTTTGAAAGGTTAAACTTAAAACTACTCGCAGAGCGTTATGTGGGTAAGGTTTGCCTGCCCTAGGATATCAGGTGGTGTGGTAATTATCTAACATAAATCTAGCTCGTAGGTTGTACTCGAAGGCCTAAGTACGGATAGCTGGATTCTTATACTTCGGTTAGTTTAGGGGTTAAAAAGATTTGAGAGTTAACTGGTACCTATTAGAATATCTCGCAGCGAGTCTGTTTAGTAGAGAAACGCTTCGATGGCTGCTTTCTATTAATTATGCCTCGGAGCCGTGGGTGAGAAACCAAAGTCCGGCTTATTTCAACTTTTTCCGCTTAACTGGGGTTGAATGGGCGACAGAGCAGGGGATGAACTCGTGGCTGGATACGTACGCCACTCTTCACCTGGAATGGTGTGCACAAAAACCATAATTTAACAACGTCGGCCTTAAATGGACTACAAATATTTACTACTTAATTACTCGGACCCAATCCCGAGTGAGATTCCATGACGGGGGGACCCTGCAGCGTATGGCAGAACTGAGGGAAATCTATTCTTGTATGTTCATTCTGACAATAAATATTACTGATCCCTGACTTTTCTGTTAAACTATCCCCTTCACAGCAGACTAATCTACAGAATTTGAGATGTATAAACATACCGTAGCTCTCAACTTACAAAGTCTCTTTTCACATGAAAAGAACTGAAATTGAAAGTAATAAATATATAGAGACCCCTTGCAGTAAATACTAGATAATGGATAGCAATAAATTTTGATATACCTGCGGCTCCTTGTTAACAATATATTTTATATGGTTTAGAATCCGGTCAATCAGTATTCCTCCTTCGATCGAATATCACGACACGAATTAGAACTCTTCTCGGCGGCTTTTATTAGCCAAAACCCTCTGTAAATAACGAATATGATGATAAAAATAAATTTCAAATTCTCACACTGCCAACAGCTGAATGTCTAGGAAATCAACAAATAGGTACCTGGGCGAAATTCTATTGTGCCGACGAAAATTACAATGAATAGCTGCAAGATATTATTTAAATCAGGAACAATTACGAATCCAATAACTTTAACAGCGATATAAAATCAAATTCTTTCCAACCGAAAAATTTTGTATCATATGAATCACAGCTGATATTCGCTGCGTTCCAAGTCGCGCGCCATCACGACGCATTCCGACTTCCTACACTTGATCACTCATCGATGCGCGTGGACTGGACTGACATCGCGCCGCCGAAAGCGACTTCAATCGGATCGGACTTCCCGAAAACACGGTCAAACAACCTACGACATTACGGACAAAAAAAAATACCATTTCAGTTCAAAAGCAGGCCTTAAACAGGACTGCTTAAGGCCTGCTTTCACACTAACCTTTGAGGTCTAGTATGAAAGGTAAACAATTGAATAGAAATCCTTGCGATAAGGGCTCATCGCAAAGGCCCCTGAAGTGGGCGAAGGACGACCATAAGAAATACGATCTTAATCTTTCTTTTTTTTTTTTTTTTATAAGTCGATGCCGCGAATTTTCAAACGGACTTTTTACGGAAATAAGGAAAAGGACATGAGGCATACCAGGCCTCCATCACTCGCTCAAGGTCACGCGTTATTCACCTACCGTTCGGCGTATCGTCCACGATACATCTGGCAGAGGGTCGCCGCACGCCCGCCTGAGCGCTCGCACCGCACGTTTCCCGCGCTTACTCCTCGAAATCATAGTGTATATTTTCTTTGTCGAAATGTCGAAACCACGTAATTATTGTGCAGTGGATGGGTGTCAGAGTAAAAAAACAAATGAAAAATTGTTATTTTTTTCATTGCCGAGAGACGAACAAAGGTAAATTGGGTTCCGTTTATTTCCCTTTGGGTACGGACGACGGAACCCTAATAAAAGAATACAAACAAACCTCACGTTTTTCAAACTTCCAAACAAACGACATCGAAAGATTCAGATCAGAAGAATGCTTGTCTACTTATAGGTAGGTGTTTAATTAGTATTTAGTACCTAGTCTGTTTATTCTTAGGTAGGTACCTACCTGTCCTTGTTGGTCACCCAACTATTTATTGAAATAATTATTTACAGAATAGGTAGGTTCACACTACAGGTCATACAGTTAAACTGCAAAAACAGCTTTTACTACGTAGGTCGTAGGGCATAAAGGCGGTCTCAAGGTCAACATGTACCTATATGTATAGTCTAAAGTGCCGTCGTGTGTACCTACTTACTTAACTACGTAATAAATTATTAATGACAATTATTTGATTTCGTAAGAAAGCATAATTTGTGAAAGGTGTTGTAGGTATGACACAAGAAACAAGAACTGTTTACTATATAGGTAACTAAATAGGACAAGTAACGATAAACAACTAAGTATCTACCTATCTAACTAGGTAGGTACCAAAAGTTGACTTTTGTTATTTTTATGTCTCCCATATTTACGGTACCTAACTAGATAGGTAGGTAGGTACCTAATTAGATTCTTGAATATTATAGAAATGTTCGAATATTATTGTAAGATTTTCTTTAACCATAGTACGTAAAATCGCTTTCCTTTTATGATATAATGCTACGCAGTTCATTTATAAGACGACAACCCTAACGGCGTCAGAAGAGATGAGAGCTACGCGATAGAAAGAGAGAAAACTTCTAGGTGAATATAACTGTAGCCGCTGTAGCGGTGTGCGATCTGAATTGCGCCTTATTGAGTCGCAGCAAGAGTCGTTATTTAATTAAATTATGTTGCGGAATGCGGCTTCTGTTGTACTATGTATTCTGTGGGCATACTGCCAAAAAATAAATTTTATCATTAATGGAAACAAACTACCAAAAAAACTTCCCCTTTAAGGGAAATCGACAAAACAACAAAAAAACCACGCTACAACCTCCCATACACCAATGCAGTATGTTAACACAGATTGGACTAAGCTAACATAAATTTGATTCATTAACTGCGGTGTTGCAGCATGACGTAATGTTTTAAAGAACCATATGAGTTTCCTAACCCTGTTCATAATGAGTTCCACGTGTTGGTGCCAGGATAACCGTTGGTCAATCATGACTCCAAGATATTTTGTGTTGGCTACTTTGACTATTTCTGGACAAGAACACGTGGACCTCCCATGATTACTACAGGTGTGGATCTTTATATTTAGATTTGGCTGAGTCCTATCACATATAGTGTAACACATATAGTGAGTTTTCGCCGTGTTGAGTGTTAAAAGATGTGTTCTTAACCAAGTCGCGATCTTCATTGTTTAATGAAGATCGCGACTTGGTTAAGACAACAGTCTCAGTATAATGTTTAACGTCTTCCCAAGTCTTTCCAATAAACACTATAGCCGTGTCGTCTGCGTACGAGAACAAATAAGTAAGGAATAAGTGCCCCTAGTCCCTAAAAAGATGACTTACCTAGTACTTCCACCGTCGTCTTTAAGCAGCGTGTGCAGATTAGATACTAGTGCGGGTACCCCCGGGCCCCCGCTGCTGCCTCGAGGCAGCGCCGCCTGGAGTACTGACGAGGCGTACTCGCGGAGGTACTTCTGGAATACCCCTGCCAGTTCTGTAGAGAGATTTAATATGAGAATTCTTTATTTGGGTAAGTAAAAAAACACGAAAATAGCGTTAAAAATATGGGAATCCTGAACTGATAACTCTGATCCCTATAGCTCTTAGAATGCTAATCAGTTGGATGTGTATAGCAATCTGGGTCTTCACCATTCGCTCTCTGGATAGCCATCATCAGATCACAGCTCAGGAACCAAGACTACAAAGACTATATTATCGTTTGTATGAATATCGACTGGTCTTTCTAATTATCTATGCACTGTATATTGTATGTGTATCTGATATACACTGCATCGCAGATTGACGCAAGTGAGTATCGCTAGAATATATAATATCTTCTTTTGCATGACATAAAGGAAACTGACTACTTTCTAAGTCTAAAACATATTGCTTTAAATATATTTGTGCTCTTGTGATTGTAATTGAAATTAGTAGCCGAAAAGGCCATTAGTTATAATCAGTAATTAGTTTTTCTTTTCTGGTATTTTTTATATATTACATTTTCTGTAGTGTTTTAAGGTTAGATACTAGACAATATGGAGGATGTTGACTGAGATAAGTTAAATAAATTTTAGTTACCCAATAAAACTGTCTTCAATCTCAGAAAACGAAAGATAGTCCAAGTATAGGAATTAAAAAATAATATAATATTATTTGATTTTATTTTGTTGAGGCACAAGACCTAAATATGGTATCATTAGTGTTCATTCTCTTTTAGCAATGGGGACATTAATGCTAATGATACACTGACATAGCATCGGCTCGCCGGTAGTGAGCCGCGTACACTGCACGAGGCACTTCTTGTAGAATAGGAACAAGTCCCCACATGACGCCATCACAGCCGACCCCTGTGTATATATGTGTAAGTACTGTGTATATGTATGATCCCCTGTGTACATGTATGACACTGACCTAGCATCGGCTCGCCGGTAGTGAGCCGCGTACACTGCACGAGGCACTTCTTGTAGAATAGGAACAAGTCCCCACATGACGCCATCACAGCCGACCCCTGTGTATATACATATGTGTAAGTACTGTGTATATGTATGATCCCCTGTGTACATGTATGACACTGACCTAGCATCGGCTCGCCGGTAGTGAGCCGCGTACACTGCACGAGGCACTTCTTGTAGAATAGGAACAAGTCCCCACATGACGCCATCACAGCCGACCCCTGTGTATATATGTGTAAGTACTGTGTATATGTATGATCCCCTGTGTACATGTATGACACTGACCTAGCATCGGCTCGCCGGTAGTGAGCCACGTACACTGCACGAGGCACTTCTTGTAGAATAGGAACAAGTCCCCACATGACGCCATCACAGCCGACCCCTGTGTATATATGTGTAAGTACTGTGTATATGTATGATCCCCTGTGTACATGTATGACACTGACCTAGCATCGGCTCGCCGGTAGTGAGCCGCGTACACTGCACGAGGCACTTCTTGTAGAATAGGAACAAGTCCCCACATGACGCCATCACAGCCGACCCCTGTGTATATATGTGTAAGTACTGTGTATATGTATGATCCCCTGTGTACATGTATGACACTGACCTAGCATCGGCTCGCCGGTAGTGAGCCGCGTACACTGCACGAGGCACTTCTTGTAGAATAGGAACAAGTCCCCACATGACGCCATCACAGCCGACCCCTGTGTATATATGTGTAAGTACTGTGTATATGTATGATCCCCTGTGTACATGTATGACACTGACCTAGCATCGGCTCGCCGGTAGTGAGCCGCGTACACTGCACGAGGCACTTCTTGTAGAATAGGAACAAGTCCCCACATGACGCCATCACAGCCGACCCCTGTGTATATATGTGTAAGTACTGTGTATATGTATGATCCCCTGTGTACATGTATGACACTGACCTAGCATCGGCTCGCCGGTAGTGAGCCGCGTACACTGCACGAGGCACTTCTTGTAGAATAGGAACAAGTCCCCACATGACGCCATCACAGCCGACCCCTGTGTATATATGTGTAAGTACTGTGTATATGTATGATCCCCTGTGTACATGTATGACACTGACCTAGCATCGGCTCGCCGGTAGTGAGCCGCGTACACTGCACGAGGCACTTCTTGTAGAATAGGAACAAGTCCCCACATGACGCCATCACAGCCGACCCCTGTGTATATATGTGTAAGTACTGTGTATATGTATGATCCCCTGTGTACAGTATGACACTGACCTAGCATCGGCTCGCCAGTAGTGAGCCGCGCACACTGCACGAGGCACTTCTTGTAGAATAGGAACAAGTCCCCACATGACGCCATCACAGCCGACCCCTGTGTATATATGTGTAAGTACTGTGTATATGTATGATCCCCTGTGTACTTGTATGACACTGACCTAGCATCGGCTCGCCGGTAGTGAGCCGCGTACACTGCACGAGGCACTTCTTGTAGAATAGGAACAAGTCCCCACATGACGCCATCACAGCCGACCCCTGTGTATATATGTGTAAGTACTGTGTATATGTATGATCCCCTGTGTACAGTATGACACTGACCTAGCATCGGCTCGCCAGTAGTGAGCCGCGCACACTGCACGAGGCACTTCTTGTAGAATAGGAACAAGTCCCCACATGACGCCATCACAGCCGACCCCTGTGTATATATGTGTAAGTACTGTGTATATGTATGATCCCCTGTGTACATGTATGACACTGACCTAGCATCGGCTCGCCGGTAGTGAGCCGCGTACACTGCACGAGGCACTTCTTGTAGAATAGGAACAAGTCCCCACATGACGCCATCACAGCCGACCCCTGTGTATATATGTGTAAGTACTGTGTATATGTATGATCCCCTGTGTACATGTATGACACTGACCTAGCATCGGCTCGCCGGTAGTGAGCCGCGTACACTGCACGAGGCACTTCTTGTAGAATAGGAACAAGTCCCCACATGACGCCATCACAGCCGACCCCTGTGTATATATGTGTAAGTACTGTGTATATGTATGATCCCCTGTGTACATGTATGACACTGACCTAGCATCGGCTCGCCGGTAGTGAGCCACGTACACTGCACGAGGCACTTCTTGTAGAATAGGAACAAGTCCCCACATGACGCCATCACAGCCGACCCCTGTGTATATATGTGTAAGTACTGTGTATATGTATGATCCCCTGTGTACATGTATGACACTGACCTAGCATCGGCTCGCCGGTAGTGAGCCGCGTACACTGCACGAGGCACTTCTTGTAGAATAGGAACAAGTCCCCACATGACGCCATCACAGCCGACCCCTGTGTATATATGTGTAAGTACTGTGTATATGTATGATCCCCTGTGTACATGTATGACACTGACCTAGCATCGGCTCGCCGGTAGTGAGCCGCGTACACTGCACGAGGCACTTCTTGTAGAATAGGAACAAGTCCCCACATGACGCCATCACAGCCGACCCCTGTGTATATATGTGTAAGTACTGTGTATATGTATGATCCCCTGTGTACATGTATGACACTGACCTAGCATCGGCTCGCCGGTAGTGAGCCGCGTACACTGCACGAGGCACTTCTTGTAGAATAGGAACAAGTCCCCACATGACGCCATCACAGCCGACCCCTGTGTATATATGTGTAAGTACTGTGTATATGTATGATCCCCTGTGTACAGTATGACACTGACCTAGCATCGGCTCGCCAGTAGTGAGCCGCGCACACTGCACGAGGCACTTCTTGTAGAATAGGAACAAGTCCCCACATGACGCCATCACAGCCGACCCCTGTGTATATATGTGTAAGTACTGTGTATATGTATGATCCCCTGTGTACATGTATGACACTGACCTAGCATCGGCTCGCCGGTAGTGAGCCGCGTACACTGCACGAGGCACTTCTTGTAGAATAGGAACAAGTCCCCACATGACGCCATCACAGCCGACCCCTGTGTATATATGTGTAAGTACTGTGTATATGTATGATCGCCTGTGTACATGTATGACACTGACCTAGCATCGGCTCGCCAGTAGTGAGCCGCGCACACTGCACGAGGCACTTCTTGTAAAACAGGAACAAGTCCCCACATGACGCCATTACTGCTCCCGCTCCTGATCCAACCCCCGAGCCAACGCCGGCTTCCACTGACTTCGCATCCTGATATAAATAAATAGGTAATAATTACTTGTAAGTTGTAAATAGCCCCGAACAAAATGTACGGGAGAAGCTGTTCGGACGATTTTACTAAAATCAGGGAGGGTCTCACTTCGCGCTTTAACTTTTATATTAGTCTACTGCTCGCGGCTGACTCAGTCGAGCCAGCGTACGAGGGGTGTCGTGTGTCGGTTGAGACAGAGCTACGCGACAGAAAGAGAAGCGCTTCGGAGGCGCTTGTAATAATAGGCACGCAGCGCTGTGCAGTTTGAAATTGTACTTTATTGCCGTGCAGCCAGAGTAGCTTATTATTTGATTGTCCTCGCGCGGAAGGGCTTCTGTACATTTAGTACTATTATATACTCTGTGCTAAAATGCTGTTTTAAAACAGACTAAGCTATACTGCAAATACAAAGTCCGTTATGAAAACTAACTCCTGAAAAGAACTATTAAGATTATCATTATAATTGAAAAATATTAAAAAAAAAAACAACTCACCCGTAGTAGCTCAGACGGGACTCGAACCCGCACCCTTGGGATTCCGGCACAATGCACTATCTTAAGGGTGCGGGTTCGAGTCCCGTCTGAGCTGCTACGGGTGAGTCGATTTTTCAATTATATTAATAATCTTAATATAAAAATAGCATTGTGAATGCATAAAATCTAAAAAAAAAAGAAAAATATTGCTTATGGTAAAGGAATAGAGCGCAAGGAAATTAGAATTTCCTTTTTTATTTATTCAAATTACTATTATACCTGTACCTGTTTTGACTTACCTGTACAAATCTGTCCATGAAAGATCGCAGATTACGTCCAAGCTATGTATGTATAAAGACAGGTGGGGTTCAAAGCACGCCCCTATAGAACGGACCCATCTTTTCTAAGTTACCTGTACCTGTTATGACTTAAAAAAAAAAAAAAAAAAAGTTTTTATTTCCCAAATACAGAAAATAGTTTGAGGT
Organism: Agriphila tristella; assembly: GCA_928269145.1. Lineage (NCBI taxonomy): Eukaryota > Metazoa > Arthropoda > Insecta > Lepidoptera > Crambidae > Agriphila > Agriphila tristella. The sequence continues at coordinate 5,566,765 of OV743451.1, forward strand.
GAGACCCCCCAGAAAGTAATGGAATACTTGTGTTGGGGGTGTCTCGCTCGTAACCTTAGTGCCTAATTACAAGGTGGGAAAGACTTATGGCCGAATACTCAAACGCTAATTAACCCTGAGGGGCTCTCAAACGTCGTCCTGAACCTTACCTGTATAAATCTGTCCATGAAAGACCGCAGATTAGCGTCCAAGCTATGTATGTATAGAGACAGGTGGGGTTCAAAGCACGCCCCTATAGAACGGACCCATCTTTTCTAAGTTACCTGTACCTGTTATGACTTACCTGTACAAATCTGTCCATGAAAGACCGCAGATTAGCGTCCAAGCTATGTATGTATAGAGACAGGTGGGATTCAAAGCACGCCCCTATAGAACGGACCCATCTTTTCTACTGTAGCTGTTTTGACTTACCTGTAGTACTTCTGACTTACCTGTACAAATCTGTCCATGAAAGACCGCAGATTACGTCCAAGCTATGTATGTACAGAGACAGGTGGGGTTCAAAGCACGTCCCTATAGAATGACCCATCTTTTCTACTGTAGCTGTTTCGACTTACCTGTACAAATCTGTCCATGAAAGACCGCAGATTAGCGTCCAAACTATGTATGTACAGAGACAGGTGGGGTTCAAAGCACGCCCCTATAGAACGCCGGTTTTGGCTTACCTGTAGCAAGTACCTTTTTTGACTTACCTGTACAAATCTGTCCATAAAAGACCGCAGATTAGCGTCCAAGCTATGTATGTATAGAGACAAGTGGGGTTCAAAGCACGCCCCTATAGAACGGACCCAAGCTGACTCCTCACTCACTACTTCCCCTCCCACTTTTGTGTCTACAATCTCATTGGTGGATTCGTTCTGGAACAAAGTTTGTTATGAAGACTTTTAGGGTTAAGTACCTCAAAACCATAAGCAAGCAACGGAATCCTTAAGGGTTACATGAGCTAACACCGCAAATACATTTAAAAGGAAATTTATCGAGAAAAAACAGACAATAAATTACAATCCTTACTAGTATTATACATGAGAAAGTGCGTTTGTTTGTTTGTTATAAGCGTTCACGGCTTAACTACTGATCCGATCATCATGAAATTTTACATACACGTTGTCAGTGGTACACAGTGTTCCCAAACCTACCGATTTTTCGGTAGATCTACCGATTTTTAACTTCATCTACCGATCTACCGATCATCACTCATTTTCTACCGAAATTTCATAATAAATGGTAGAAATAAATAAAAACGAAATTTTTAACCCAATCCACTAATTTATACCGAAAATTCGTAATAAGTGGTTAAAAAATTAACACATCCTTATTTTTTATTTGTAAAAACCGGTACGCAAGCTTATTCTTAATTATTAAACTCGGAACACAGAGCGTTCGGTTATATTTTTGAAGAAAACTTTTGTGTACGAATCAGAAAGTGATGGAATGCAATAACATGATTCTGGCTGTGATTCCGAATCACGCTAAAAAGGGTTCCGAATCGGTGATTTTGTATGGTTTTGACAGATAACTTGCGCGCTAACATTATTTCACTACGTTACATTCAATAATGCAACGTTTTGAGAGGTCTTTTCTTCTGAAAAAAAAATCTACCGAATTCTACCGATTTTTTTACTTTGATTCTACCGCTTTTCAATTTTTTGGTTTGGTATCACTGGTGGTACAGTACAGAGAAGTACATAGGGTACCTTTCATTAGAAAAGTATTGTTCTCAAAAGAAAGCAAAAATACTTTCCATGCAGACGAAGTCGCAGGCGGCCGCTAGTGACTTGATAAAAACATCTTGGAACGTAACTCAAATTACTTTTACTAACAACACGTGGTTTTTGCCTAGAAAAGAGTGTTGTCTTACAAAGGCACTTATTTTAAAGAAAATGGCTCACATATTAATTACTACTGTTTTAACGGCTTGTAAACTCACCTCTTTGGTATCAGGTTCGAAGGAGTCTTGTTTATCCAACGGCGACGGATCCATGTTCTCTGAACCCAAATCTGTGCCTAAAAAATTGTTACATTTAAATTCAGATATTTTCCTACACAAAAGTACGTTTATTATAAGTAGATAGGTAATAATAGTCCAGTTAAAGAATGGCCCTAAACAAGTTTCTGAAGGAATAGCTTGGTTGCTAGGTTTGATTCTGATTTCTGAAAAAGTGTTCTATTTAGAGATATCGTTTTATTTTCCTGTAATCTTTACATTAACTGCAAACTTCGGAGATAAAAAGGGGGGGGGGGGAGATGTTAGCATTAGTAGTTCTTGGGATCTCCAGCAGTGACCGACAGACAAGTCGCACCATAGGGGTTCCTTTTTACCATTTTGATACGGAACCCTAAAAATCACTGAGTATAGTTCGAATCACGAAAGATGAACACAAATGGCGCCCATCTTCACGTCGTAACTCACGAAGAAAAGACTTAAGACAAAATAATATTTCATATTCATATAGATATATCGATATTATTTAAATATATGAAATATTATTTTGTCTAAAGTCTTTTCTTCATAAGTTATGACATGAAGATGGGCGCCATTTGTGGTCATCTTTCGTGATTCGAACTGTACCTACGTAATAAATCTAAAAATCATCTCTTTAACTGCAGCTATACCATAACATTACAGGTAATAAGTATGCGGGTTTTTGAAAAATTGCTTATTCACAAAGTGATATTTTAATAACAGCTATAATACTACCTAAGAACTTGTCATTATTCGTTACTTACCAGTAAATCTTTTATGTAACAGCAATTCAAAGTTGTAAGTTTTCTGTATGGCATACAATAGTAGTTTCACGTCCAATTCAGTGCGGCGCGTTGACATCATATTGGATAGTTCTGTTCGTGTTATCTAAATAAAGAAAATAAATATAAAAACAGACTTTGTTACCGAGAGGCTGAGTCTGTCGAATGGTCACTAGAATCATATAATTTTTCAAACTGAATATTTCTATTTTATTTTATATTATTTTATTTGGAAACACACACACCCCGGGCACTCCATAGAAGAGCCGCGTTTCAACTACCTATTACACAGACGCTACACAGAGACGTTTTTGCACACGCGCAACTGTGTGCGTGCAGTGTGGGGCTATTGAATGAGCACACGATTCGGCACACGAACTCACGCGGTGGGGTGAGGTAATTGATTGTGGGGCGGGGCGGAGAGTTCCCTTTCTGTACGGTAGTACTTATATCTATTCTGTGTTGGAAAGCAAAAAAAAATACTACCTAGTTTTACCATAACATTAAACAACGTGTTAAAAAACCCTAAAGCCAAATGTGGTAGATAGGGACCATCATACTGAACAACTTTTACTATGGGACCAACTCTGAAATCGTGAAAAAAAAACAGCTGTTTCATACTTTTTGATATTTTCGACTTTGTTATTAATGTTTGTATGAAACAGCAAATTTTTTTTTCGCGATTTCAGAGATGATCCCGTAGTAAATGTTATTCAATTTGATGTATCCTATCTACCATACTCAGCTTTAGAAGTTATGGGACTCGAATTCGATTCGAATGAGTATTTATGCTGATTCGAATCATTAACAGATTCGAATTAGTTGCCTGATTCCAGTGGCGTGCACTCCATACATGCAAATAAGCACTGCATACCCTGTAGTCCCATAAATATATGACCCTAATTCCCTACCCTATTATTTGTAAACTACTTGTAATTAAAAAGTTATGACCCATCATCGTGCACAGCACTTCTTCGGCTTTCCGTGTCTATTAGTTTAAGCGCCATCTATTTGTGGTTTTTGAAACTAACATCACTTCACTTTAACCAAAAATCACAAGAACCAAAAGCTTCTTGACAAGAACCAACGATCGGCCGGGCGACAGAGGCGCCAATTATTTACCGCGTGTCCATAAGCAGTACTACGGGCTGCTTCTTTTTCATAGAACGAATCTCGTGTAGTACACATCAAAAGTGAGACTGTGTGCGTGAAAATGTATGCGCGTGTTTATGTTTTGGAGGCACTGCTTATTTGCAACCCGACCGCGTCATGATTGCATTACAGAGAGTAGCGTTTTTTAGTTTGCAGTTAGTTTTGCTTTGTTTTGATTGTTTTTCTTGGCGCAAGTAATTTACTATTTTAAGTTAAGTAAGTAATTATTTCGTTAATTTACTGTGAAAAATTCAATAATTTACATGCGAGACCCATGCTGGCAAAGTTTGTTTAAATAAATCAAAAATTGCCGCTTTGTCGAGGTTATCTTTTGAGGATAAAGTTTAATTAAATTGATTGCAAAGGGAAGATGCGTTGGGTTGGGTTTAAAAAAATGGTAGGTAGCTTATGAATGCCCCTCGTTCTTTTCATAAAAAGTTTTATTATAATTAATTATTACTGGCTAACAGCTTGTGTACGTACACACAAACCAATTGTATTGTTTTCTATGCATTTTGTTTTCCAATCAAGATGATAAAAATGTTTGGATTTCGTTCAGTATAGGTTGGTAGATACCGAAACAGTGATAAAATTGGTATATTTTTATCCGTGCCTACCCTGTCTAAAATCTCTGTGCACGCCACTGCCTGATTCGAATCAATGTTTGAATTCAAATCAGTTTTTGATTCGAATTTTTGATGGCGTAGCAATAGGGGCTACGAACTACTGAGAAGGCAGTTTAATATTCGTTTAAAGTTATTAATTTCTTTAACCATAAGTATTTAGTATTTTAATAAGATATTGTGTAAAATTCTAAGATATTTTATTTTTGTTTGTTATTGATTCGAGTAATCGTATAGATTAGAATCATCATAACATTGATTCGAATCATCATATCAATTAGAATCATCGTTAAATTCGAACTACTTACGAGTAATTCGAATAGAGTCCCATCACTCCTTTCTAACGCTAACGTAGGCGTATGAAATGTACAGGAACTATTACGCTGACGTCAGACGTCGCATATAACGTAAAATAGGAGACCAAGGCCTTATCTAGTCTAAGGCCCGTATTTATAAACAGCTCTCAACGTTGAGAGCTACCTTGAGATCATACCTAAGACACACCCCGTACACTCCATACAACCGCGCCATTATAAACAGATGACGTCAGATGACGTTTTTGTACACGCGCAACTGTGTGTGTAAGTCTAGGGCTACCGTGTAGCCCAGTCAGTAGTGGCACTCATGTATGGCGAGGTCAAAATTTGTCATTAGATGAATTCACTTGGCACATATGTAGCTTAGGTAAAACTGATCTGATTTAGCCCGGTAGCCATCCGCCCCCCCTTGGCAGGTAAGGGGGGGTGGCACTCAAAGTTTCGCGCCGCCGCACTTCAGAAAAAAAATCATATCTCCTTCAATATACCTACCACCTTGAGTGTGGTATCATATTGTGATAAATCAAGGATGAGGAAGCCATTTTTGAGACATTTAATGTACAGTTTCATAGAAAAAAAGTGATATATTTTAATATATTGACGACATTATCAAAATCAGTTTGCTATTTTTTTATTCAACAGTTGTTGGTATCTTTGTAAAATTCAAATTTTATGCAAAGGATAAAAATACTATCTTAAACTACATTTATTCAGCTTTAAATACATACAAACTTATATATAGTTATCATACAATATCTATCTGACAAAAAATCGAACATGGTATGCGAAGGTGTTTCCAAACGTCTTTAATTTCAAGTTAAGTTGGTTTTTCATACAAATTGTATAGAGTACAAACTTAACTTTGCGGCCAATTGACGTTTATGTTTTTACGGTCTTATAGTCTCTCTCAGCTATCGTACAGTCTAATTTATACTTTTAAATCTTTTTGTGGAAGTCATAACGACAGTTGAAAAAAATAGACAGACTTGATTTCAGAATGAGGAAGTCACAAAACGTCGACGCGACGTTGGCGTCAAAAGCTCAGCTCAAAACGATCAGGTAGGAAAACGTCCTATCCTACCATATTAAGTTTACAGTGCTAAAAGTGTTTAAATCATAATAGGTAGGTACCCTAAGAAACTAGGCATACAAATATATCGTAAAGATAAAACTACTGTTGCATTGAGTATTTTTATACACTCGTGAGCAGAAAAATGGAACAACAGCCCTATTTCATACAAACAAGGTAACTTTAAAGTTTTGGTTCTCCGCCCAAGATTAAACGGGGTATTATGTGATGATGGCAATTTAAAGAATGAATGGAGAAGGCACAGATCGCTAAAGAAACCCAACGGATCAGAAGAGTCGTTTACACCAGAGACCGTCTAGTTTGTACTGTATGAGCGGCGTTCAATTCATAATTCGAACTTTTTGGTAAATAAAGTTACGACGCATTGCTTTGAATATCAAAATATGTTGACAGTTGACAAACACGACTAAAAAGTTACGACGCATTGCTTTGAATATCAAAATATGTTGACAGTTGACAAACACGACTAAAAAGTTACGGCGCATTGCTTCGAATATCAAAATAAGTTGACGTTGACAAACACGAGAGCACACGATTCGGCACACGAACTTGCGGGGTGGGGCGAGGTAATTGATTCTGGGGCGGGGCGGAGTGTCCTCTGTATGATAGCACTTATATCTATTCTGTGCCTAAAGGTGCGTCCAGATATGTTGTCACATGGTTTAGCTATTGTCGTGTTCTACAGCGCTATGTTTGATTGCCACTGATAATAGTTAGACTGTGAAAAGTAGCTATACACAGATTTAAGACCAGATGAAATGGATGGACTTTATCTGTGGCCTGTTTCTCGAAAGTCACAAGTTCACAAGTTTACAAGCCTCAATATGTCACAAGGACTTGTAAATTCTGTTTCACGAAGGAAAATAACAAGCACTGAACAAAATTTACTCTTAAGATTCTTTTCAGTAACAAAAAAGTTGATATATGATTGCAATAATGACAAATGCACTGGCTGATAAGATAAATATTTTATAAATATCTGTCAATGTCGCTGACAGTCTCTTAAAGACAGTAAATTGACAACTATCAAAGCACTAAAATGGCCGCCAACTTGTGATTCTGGTATTATACAAGAGTAAAAACACAAGTGCCTGTAAAAAGTGTTTCACAAAAAAATTACAAGTCTTGTAAAATAACTACTAATAATATGCCATTTCACAAGTTCGATTGGATGATCTCTCTGAAAAATTTACGAGTATGAGAACTTTTCACAGACACTTCATCATTATTGAAATCGTTGCATAAAGTTTTAAACCATGGACTTATTATATTTTGGGTAGTATTTCATCGGGTAACTATAAATTTCCATTATGGGTATAAAATATACTGAATATAGCGTACAATTCCAATTTCAGTTTCTGAGGGCGACTACAAATGTTGAAAATGGCGACTTTAAAATACAAATTGAGTAACTAGTAATTCAGAACAGACGATCAAATTACTATTTGGGTAACAACCTAAGGGCACACAATACATTTAAAATTTGGCATATATTTTATTTAAATAAAAAAAGGGACTATTATCCTTTTCAAGATGACAAAAATACCATCTCAGTATTTTTGTCACTCATTTAGAATTTTCACTGCTGACTTAAATTATTCATCTTCCACATGTAGTAGCTTTTTATTTTATTTTTGTAATCCACAGTTTGTCGCCCCTTTAGTTATTTTGTCGCCCAAAAAACAAACTGCTGCCGAGTTTAGTATTTAATTATCCCACTAACAGCCGCCTTTAATTATTTCCAGCCACCCAATTAATTAATTCCCTTATATTTCAAAGTCAAAGTCAAAGTCAAATAAGCTTTATTCAAATAAACTTAATTATTAAGTACTTTTGAATCGTCTATATTTTCCTACCACCCGTTCCAGACTTTTTTAGCTGACAAGAAGAACGGGCGCAAGAAACTTATCAGCTGTAACAGCCATAAGTAACGATATTTACAAACTTGAATATATCGTTACCAGATAATTACAACAGGGTGACAGGATTATTGGCAACAACATAGACTTATTATATTATATTACTTCAACAAAGTACTTACAGTAGCAAGTTATGTGTTACATCATTTCCACGCATTTAGATCTTTAAGATAATCGTCTACTTTATAATAACCTTTACCCATGAGCGTTTTTTTAACATGGTTTTTAAATTCATGCAAAGGAAGATCAATCACTTGTTGTGGAACTTTATTAATGAAAGCTATGCCTTTCCCCATAAATGAACCTCTAGTTTTTGCAAGCCTAAATCTTGGAACGGCAAGTTTATCTTTATTTCTTGTATTAAACTGGTGAATATTGCTGTTTTTAGCAAATGAATCATAGTGTTTCCTTACATAAACTAAATTTTCATATATATATTGACCTGCCAAAGTTAAAATATTAATTTCTTTAAACAATTCTCTCAAGCTATCTCTTCGCCGAAGATTATATATGGCGCGAACAGCTCTTTTTTGGAGTACAAAAATATTTTCAATACTGGCAGCTGAGCCCCACAATAGCAGTCCATACGACATTACGCTATGAAAATAACTAAAGTATACTAACCTTGCCGTTTCAATATCAGTTAAAAGCCTTATTTTCTTAACAGCAAATGCCGCTGAACTAAGTCTACTTGACAAGGCTTCAATATGTGGATCCCATTGCAGTCGGGAATCTAGTGTGATACCTAGAAATTTTGTGCTCTCGATAAACTCGACTTCATCGTCATTCAAATTAATATTTAATTTTGTCTGCTCAACATTAGGTAATGAGAATTTAACACATTTAGTTTTTTTGGGGTTAAGTGCTAAATTATTACTATTAAACCAGTATGAAACTTTAGAGAGGGCACTATTTACTTCGTCCGAACAGTTATTACCTCTGTTTACTTTAAAAACTAAAGAAGTATCATCCGCAAATAGTACTGTTTCACATAAATTATTCGCGTAGTTGGGAAGGTCATTTATATAAATTAGAAACAGCAATGGGCCCAATATTGATCCCTGTGGCACACCCATATTGATGGGGGCTCCAGTAGACTCAGTTCTATTAATCACTACTTTCTGAGTTCTATTGTACAAATACGATTTCATAAGACTAACTGATTTATCAGAGACACCATAATGTTCTAGCTTCTTTAATAGTGTTTGATGATCAACGCAATCAAATGCCTTAGAAAGGTCACAGAAAATGCCAATTACATCTTGTTTTTCTTCCCAAGCATCCAGAATATGTTTGAGAAGTGCAATTCCAGCATCAGTAGTACTTTTACCCTTGGAAAAACCAAACTGATTTTTATGAAGTATATTATTGTATGTGAAGTAATCTAATAATTGGGAATATATAATTTTTTCAAATATTTTACTAAGTGCTGGTAGTATAGATATTGGCCTAAAGTTAGCTGGGTCACTTTTATCCCCAGATTTAAAAAGAGGAATCAATTTACTATTTTTCATTAGATCAGGAAAGACCCCTTCGTCAATACATTTGTTAAAAATAAAAGCCAAGTAAGGGGCTAGTATATCAATTATTGATTTAATTATGCTTGTTGACATGCCCCAAAGATCTTCTGTTTTTTTAACATTAATTGTTTTAAAAGCTTTAATGATATCTGCACTATTTATATATTTAAAGGAAAAACTTTCATTGCACTTATCAACACTAGACTCCAGAAGGGAGACAGCGATGTTGGGACAAGCACTAAGAGTACTGGTAGTTTCTACAGGTATTCTAGCAAAGAAATCTTCAAAAACTTTAGCGACCTCATTGTCAGATTCAAAAGTTTGATCACCAGTTTTTAAACAGAAGGAATTTATATTGGATTTTGATTTGCCCGTTTCTTTGTTAATAATATTCCAAGTAGCCTTAATTTTATTGTCAGCTAATTTAATTTTATTTGCAAAGTACTTGGACTTTGCTAAGATACAGACTTCTCTGAATGTTTGTGAATACTTCTTGACAAATTCAATGAAGTTAGGATCACTAGAAGTAGCTTTCTCTGCATAAAGTTCGTATAATTTCCTTCTGCTCTTATATATGCCGGGTGTGGCCCAGTCACTAAATTTCGTACTATCATTACATTTGATGACTTTTTGTTTAAAAGTTTTACTAAATTCAGTTTGAACTATGCTAAATAAATGATTATATAGGTTATTGGCTTCAAAATTTGGTTCTGGTAATGTTTCAATTTTACTTGTGACATTGGTTCTGAATTTTTCAATATAGTGTTTTTTTACTGGCCTACACATTATTTCCCGTTTAGGCGGAACATGATGGTGCTCAATGGAGGCTAATTGTCCACTATGGTCGGATTTAATACAATTTAAAATTGATTTTTCAATGACATTACAGTTACAGAAAATATTATCTAAGCAGGTTGCCGATGTGGGTGTGATACGCGTTGGTTCATTAAAAATATGTAGCAAATTAAATGATTTAAATAGGTTTATGAACCTACTCGACAGTTTGGCTATTTTAGGGTCTAAGATGTCGACATTAAAATCTCCGCAAATTGCGACTTTTTTATTCTTCCTACAAGTTATTTTTAAAACTTCCTCCATAGTGGACTCAAACTCAAAGTAATTCGCTTTGGGGGGTCTATATACGCATACTATAATTATTTGATCAAGTTCCACGCACGATAACTCAACGGTTCGTTCAATTGAGAGGGATACTACATCTCTACGCTCTTTACATTGTAAACTATTGTGTAGAATAATAAGTGAACCCCCTCTTATAGCAGATTTCCTACTAAGCGAGCTAACAACTTTATAATTATCTAAACTTAAAAGTAATTCGTGCTTTTTCAACCAATGCTCAGTAACACATAACACATCAATATCTTCAGAGTTTAAGAATAAGCTTATTTCTAAATCTTTGCCAGAAAAGCCTTGCATATTTTGGTGTACAATTCTTAAACACTTTGGCTTTTCTATTGTTAAGTCAGGGCTAGAGGACGCCTCTATTGTCCTAGAGGCTTGAGCTTGATTTTGTATCAAACATATTGTATAAAACATCACGAGTGTGATGCAGTCACCACTTTATCATTTCCCTTTTTATTTTATGTAATGGACAATAATTTATAATTTCAGCATGTAGAATGTTTAAATACCGAAGGTATAAGATTTTGACCCGCTCGTTTTGTTTTTACTATTAAATTATTAGCGGTAGATAAACATTAAGAGTCCCTCGACACTGCTAGCAAAATTTCTGAAAGTTACAAGTTACAAGTGTCAACGTAATTTTTTGAGAAACGTAATTACCGTTACACGTGTAAATATTTGCTTGTGAAGTTGATCACTTGTAAAATATTTTATTCTACATATGTGTAAAGTACAGTTTCGTGAAACGCTACGCTTGTAATTTTGTTGTTTTACAAGCGTTTCTATGGTTACACACTTGTATTACAAGGCTTGTAGCTTTCGAGAAACAGGCCATGGTCTTAAATCTGTGTATGGCTACTTTTCATAGTCTTAATATTATCAGTGGCAATCAAACATAGCGCTGTAGAACACGACAATAGCTAAACCATGTGATTAACCTCGAAAAATAAAAAATAATCATTTTTGGAGATATACAAATTTAGGTTGCGGCGGGTTGCGATCTGTTAAAGTATCTATAATTTTGTAATAAATAACTATATCACAACGGCAAACGGTAACCTTTTTCGTAATTTAAATTTACTACGGGCTGCTGTACTATTGGATCGGAACGTTGATACGGAACGGAGGTACGGTACGGCGCTAGTCTGGACGTGACGTGTATCGATCACGTCCAGACTAGCGCCGTACCGTTCGGCGGTTTGATCGGAACGGTGGCACAGCGGCGGCACTCCCTATATGTGTGAGCTTGGCGCCAGTCTGGCGGCGGCTACGTCACGTGCGTCACGACTTGTGATAGGGTTGGCTATTAGCATCATTACATATTAACGCAAGGAAATAATAAAACGAAAGTTTGATGAAGTAAAATTGTATTGAATTTAAATGCTAATACATTACAATTATATGGATCAATAGCTAATATGATTTCTTGATTTGCACCAATTTCAAGGTTTATTTTTCATTTGCCCGAATTGTTATTTTTATTAAAATACTCGTATCATCTTCTGCAATTACTTATACATTTCCAAGATTTCCGCGCGTACAGTTTTTAGGGATTACCGCTTTTATATTGGTATTAATTCTTTAGAATTATTTAGTTTAATTATCTTAAGTAGTTTAATTTAGGTTTAATTCGTTTGGTTTTAGTTTAATTAATTGATTACTTAATTAATGTGTATTAAATTCTACTATTGCTTTTTCAAAAAGGAGCAGAAACTCCTTCTTTATTCTTATACATAATTATTGTAGCTACTTGAATTCAATAACATTTGAAGTACTTATTTATTTTATTTTTCTGTAATATAAAGCACTATGTTTCACTCGGAAGAAAGTGCAATTACCACATCACCCCTCAATGTACAAATACTATTATTGAGAAATGCAATAATATGCCCTGCAATACAATATTGTACGGAAAGCAAATTACATTGCCTGAATGCTGAATGATTAAAGCCCTCGCATGCGGCTCGACACATATCACTTTAGTTTGTCGTTCTTGCCTGTAATGTTATGTACTATTGCGCGGTGCGAGCGAACTAGGCAAGCCTGATAGCGCGTGACTCCGCGGAGGAGATTCCTCGCCCCGATGGCGTCGCGGCACCCCCGCGCTCGCCCGGCGCACTTACACATAGCCGCGAGCACTTTTACAGCACCCATGCGCAAGTGTCGCTTCTTTTTACGTTAGTATACATTTTCTTTGACGGTGGTACGGAACGGAAGTACGGAACGGGCAAAAGTAGCGTCCAGACTTATTTGATCGGAACGCTGGTACGGAACGGAGGTACGGTACGATCAAAAGAACATATCTGGACGCACCTTTAGATGCTAATCCTATAAGAAGAGGATCTCAAGTATGATCTCAAGATAGCTCTCAACGTTAAGAGCAGTTTATAAATACGGGCCTAAAAAACATGTGAAGGTTCGATCGAAACTTCGTCTTTCGTAGAGATTTCCAGAACATTCTACGTATTCTTACTAACCTGACAGAACTGCCTAGCTATCTTCTCGCTCAGCTTCCACGATACCGGAAACAGGTTGGCGAGGGTATCTTCAAACGTGAGCAAGTGTCTCTTAAGCCAGGCATATCTTCTCTCTACGTGGGGAAGCCACGCACATTCCTGTTCTGCTGAGAATAGGTGCTGGTATTCCTATAGAAAAGCGATTTTTTATTTTTTATTCACAACGGGATTGGCCTTCATCTCATCTGATGTTAAGTGACGATAAGGCCCAAGGTGGAAACGCAATACTACCCGAATCCTCACCACTGAGAAACTGGCTATCTTACCTCTAACTGCCGGAACACAAAAATGTTTAAATTGTTGTTATGATATGAGACGAGAGGTGATGACAGAACTTAACTTAAATGCAAAAAATGTAAGCATGTTCCATGGCATTCTGTCGGCTCCCACCAGCGATGAGGCTAGAATTGTATATGTTTTCGCCCTAAATAGTGTCATAAATAGGGTCATAGGATAAGTAGTTTTAGATAAGGTTATGATGGGGCTGACATGACCTTTAAGTGTTAAAAGCCCCTAAATAAAAATAAAAAAGAATAAAAAAAAAATGTTTTTATGACGCCAGACTTAGGTAAGATGGTGGCAGCTAGCCAGGCGGACTTAAAATAAGCCCTACCACCAACCAAACCGAGTACAAATTTTACTCCCCTGGGAATCGAACCCGGGATCCCTGCATGTTACACGACTATAGAGTCGGTTAAAAGAGGTGATTGTCTTTATTACTAAGGCCGGAAGAGCTATTTTGATAGATTTGGAGAGGGAAATGTCTCTCCAATGTGAGTGTCTCTTAAGCCAGGCATATCGGCTCTCTACGTGCGGAAGCCACGCACATTCCTGTTCTGCTGAGAATAGGTGCTGGTATTTCTATAGAAAGGTGATGACCTTTATTACTAAGGCAGGAAGAGCTATTTTGATAGTTTTGGAGGGGGAATTGTCTCCAATGTGAGTTAGTGTCTCTTAAGCTAGGCGTATCGTCTCTCTATGTGGGGAAGCCACGCGCTTTCCTGTTCTGCTGAGGATAGGTGCTGATATTCCTATAAAAAGGTGATGGTCTTTATTACTAAGGCAGGAAGAGCTATTTTCACAGTTTTGGAGAGGGAATTATCTCTCCAATGTGAGTATGTGTCTCTTAAGCCAGGCGTATCATTTCTCTACGTGGGGAAGCCACGCGCATTCCTGTTCTGCTGAGAATAGGTGTTGGTATTCCTTTAGAAACGTGATGATCTTTATTACTAAGGCAGGAAGAGTTATTTTAAAAGTTTTGGAGAGGGAATTGTCTCTCCAATGTGAGTGTCTCTTAAGCCAGGCATATCGGCTCTCTACGTGCGGAAGCCACGCACATTCCTGTTCTGCTGAGAATAGGTGCTGGTATTTCTATAGAAAGGTGATGACCTTTATTACTAAGGCAGGAAGAGCTATTTTGATAGTTTTGGAGGGGGAATTGTCTCCAATGTGAGTTAGTGTCTCTTAAGCTAGGCGTATCGTCTTTCTATGTGGGGAAGCCACGCGCTTTCCTGTTCTGCTGATAATAGGTGCTGGTATTCCTATAGAAAGGCGATGGTCTTTATTACTAAGGCAGGAAGAGCTATTTTGATAGTTTTGGAGGGGGAATTGTCTTTCCAATGTGAGTGTCTCTTATGCTAGGCGTATCGCCTCTCTACGTGGGGAAGCCACGTACATTCCTGTTCTGCTGAGAATAGGTGCTGGTATTCCTTTAGAAACGTGATGATCTTTATTACTAAGGCAGGAAGAGTTATTTTAAAAGTTTTGGAGAGGGAATTGTCTCTCCAATGTGAGTAACTGTCTCTTAAGCCAGGCATATCGCCTCTCTACGTGGGGAAGCCACGCACATTCCTGTTCTGCTGAGAATAGATGCTGGTATTCCTATAGAAAACTGATGATCTTTATTACTAAGGCAGGAAGAGCTATTTTCACAGTTTTGGAGAGGGAATTATCTCTCCCATGTGAGTAAGTGTCTCTTAAGCCAGGCGTATCATTTCTCTACGTGGGGAAGCCACGCGCATTCCTGTTCTGCTGAGAATAGGTGTTGGTATTCCTTTAGAACGTGATGATCTTTATTACTAAGGCAGGAAGAGTTATTTTAAAAGTTTTGGAGAGGGAATTGTCTCTCCAATGTGAGTAAGTGTCTCTTAAGCCAGGCATATCGCCTCTCTACGTGGGGAAGCCACGCACATTCCTGTTCTGCTGAGAATAGGTACTGGTATTCTTATAGAAAGGTGATGATCTTTATTACTAAGGCAGGAAGAGCTATTTTGATAGATTTGGAGAGGGAAATGTCTCTCCAACGTGAGTAATGTGCCTAAGTCTTTTCTTATCTACAACTCGACCAAGTTAACTTTGCGAATGACAGCTACATGACGGCTAAGTTTATGACACCGTTTTAATTTGGTCATGTTTTAGTTAGGAAAAAACTTAGGCAATCCTTAAGTTTAGTGCAATCGGCCATAAGTGTCTCTTAAGTCAGGCATATCGCCTCTTTACGTGGGGAAGCCACGCACATTCCTGTTCTGCTGAGAATAAGTGCTGGTATTCCTATAGAAAGGTGATAGTCTTTATTACTAAGGCAGGAAGAGCTATTTTGATAGTTTTGGAGGGGGAATTGTCTCCAATGTGAGTTAGTGTCTCTTAAGCTAGGCGTATCGTCTTTCTACGTGGGGAAGTCACGCGCTTTCCTGTTCTGCTGAGAATAGGTGCTGGTATTCCTTTAGAAACGTGATGATCTTTATTACTAAGGCAGGAAGAGTTATTTTGATAGTTTTGGAGGGAATTGTCTCTCTAATGTAAGTTAGTGTCTCTTAAGCTAGACGTATCGTCTTTCTCTGTAAAGAAGCCACACGAATTCCTGTTCTGATGAGTATAGGTGCTGGTATTCCTATAGAAAGGCGATGGTCTTTATTAATAAGGCAGGAAGAGCTATTTTGATAGTTTTGGAAAGGAAATCGTCTTTTCAACGTGGGTGTCTCTAAGCCAGGCGTATCGTCTCTCTACGAATGGAAGTCACGCGCATTCCTGCTGAATAGGTGCTGGTATTCCTATAGAAAGGCGATGATCTTTATAACTAAGGCAGGGAGAGTTATTTTAAAAGTTTTGGAGAGGGAATTGTCTTTCCAACGTGAGTAAGTGTCTCTTAAGCCAGGCATATTGACTCTCTACGTGCGGAAGCCACGCGAATTCCTGTTCTACTGAGAATTGGTGCTGGTATTCTTATAGAAAGGTGATGGTCTGTATTACTAAGGCAGGAAGAGCTATTTTTATAGTTTTGGAGAGGGAATTGTCTCTCCAACGTGAGTGTCTTTTAAGCCAGGCGTATCGTCTCTCTACGTGCGACAGCCACGCACACTCTTGTTCTGCTGAGAATAGGTGCTGGTATTCCTTTAGAAACGTGATGATCTTTAATACTAAGGCAGGAACAGTTATTTTGATAGTTTTGGAGAGGGAATTGTTTCTCCAATGTGAGTTAGTGTCTCGTAAGCTAGGCGTATCTTCTATCTACGTGCGGAAGCCACGCGCATTCCTGTTCTGCAGAGAATAGGTGCTGGTATTCCTAAAGAAAGGTGATGATCTTTATTACTAGGGCAGGACTGCTTTTGTGGTCTAGTGGTTCGCCCAACCGTGTAACATGCAGGGGTCCCGAATTCGATTCCCAGGGAGGCTACAATTTGTACTCGGTTTGGTTGGTGGTAGGGCTTATTTCAAGTCCGCCTGGCTAGCTACCACCATCTTACCGAAGTCTGACGCCATAACAACAATTTAAAAAATTGTAGAATTCCGGCAGTTAGAGGTAAGATAGCCAGTTCCTCAATGGTGAGGATTCCGGGTGTAGTGCGCTTCCACCTTCGGCCTTATCGTCACTTAACATCAGGTGTGGTGAGGGCCAAGCACTATTCCATTATGCATAAAAAAAGAATTCATTACATTCATTACACATTCTTGAACTTACCTGCAATTGCATCCCTATGAACCACTGCAGTAATTCTTTCTTCACCTTTGGATCTAGAATGTCTACTACCGCACACGCTTCAGAAAGCGTCTTATGTGACACAGTGCTTTTACTTCCAGCTTAAACAAAAAAAACAGATCGAGCAATAAAAAATTGTTTAAAAACAAAAAACCGACTTCAAAAAACTTGAAAATAAAAACAAAAACAGCTTCAAAATTAAATACCTCTAAAAAGCAAGAAATAATTTTCAAATCACTAGATACCTACGCATATCACTGTAATAAAACACGTCTAATGAAGTCGGGTGGGGCTCTAAGAATAAAAAAAGAACTTGTCCTCCAGCCCCACCCGACTTCAATAGACGTGTTTTATTACAGTGATATGCGTAGGTATCTATTGTTTTAAAAAAAAAAATATTTCATTCTTTTTAGTGTAATCACTATACGGTTCCTATTTGATTTTGAGGAGTTTCCTTGTGTATCTTTGAAATCCAAGGTCCAATAACAATGAATAAAAATGGTATCATCTCTATTCTCTTTAAAACAAAAAAAGAATCATCTAAATCGGTACTTAAAAAAAGAAGATATGGTCGATCATCTGCATAAGTTCACAAAATGGTAACGAAAACGACAGTATTTTCAGGTTTTCCTGAAAAGTACTGAATCGATTTCAAAATTTAAACTTGGAAACGAACCTGACCTAATACCGTTTGAATCATTTCAATCGGTTCAGCCGTCTTCGAGTAATCGGTGTACATACAAAAAACAAAAAAAAAGAAAACTGGTCGAATTGAGTACCTCCCTCCTTTTGAAGTCGGTAAAAACAGTAACAAATTACGTACAAAACAATTCCAACTTAATTTAGTCAATGAAAGTCATAATTTTGTGACTAAGATACTGTTTGGAAAGGAAGACTGTGTTATGGGCTATTAAATGCCTAAATTCTCAAAAAAGCTTTTTTCAGTAACTGGTAAAGCTTAGCTAAATTAACGTATAATTTGGTAGAATGTTGCGCTAAAGTCCTCATGCTTATTTACCGAAAGTCATGAATTAGGTACTTATAACTTCCATACTATCATTTTTAACAGATCCGGGCACCTCGCTGATTTTCAGTGGTAGGAGTGGAAGTGGTTGAGCAACAAAGGGGCTGAAAAGCGATTGAAGGTATACAATTTACAGAGCACTGGACTTGGTGTGGTATAGTAGCAAGCCAATCCATGTATCTAAAACGAATATAACATTGCCAGGAATTTTGACTGGTGGAAAAGTAGTGCCAGACGGCATCAAAATTCGCGAAAAGTGGTCGCTTTTCAGCCCCTTTGTTGCTCAACTACTCCCACCCCCACCACTGATAATCTGCGAGGTGCCCAGCCACTTGATCACGTAAGTCTGTTGCTAACAATTCTCGATTGAAATCGATTGAAAGCGCAGTTGCATTGCTGCTTTAGTTAAGATAGTTGTCACATTGGTTCTTACTAAAGCAGCGATGTAACTGCGATTTCTGTTAGAGTTGATTGCAACAAAGTTACGTAATTACCCCCCGGATCTGTTAATAATGATAGTATGGCAAACTAAAAAGAGGGATTTCGTCGCTCTGTAAATTGTCCACCTATTTCCGGGGCTAGCTCTTAGTCCATATGTTTACTTACCAGTAAAAGCCTCCTTAAAGTCGGCCAATATTTGCGTGGCGAGCTGGTTTCGTATCTCGTACACTTGGTCGCGTAGAGTGCTCAGCTCGCGGATCTCGCGGTACGCCTCAAAGTGCTGTAACACCTGTAGAAAAGCATTATAGAATGCATTGGTACACCCCGGATACTCCATATAACCGCGCCATTATAAACAGATGATGTTAGATGACGTTTTTTTTACACGCGCAACTGTGTGTGTAAGTCTAGGGCTACTGTGCAGTTTGTACTGTATGGGCGGCGTTCAATTCATAATTCGAACTTTTATGGCCGATTGCACTAAACTTAAGGATCGCCTAAGTCTTTTCCTAACTACAACATGACCAAATTAAAACGGTGTCATAAACTTAGCCGTCATGTAGCTGTCATTCGCTAAGTTAACTTGGTCGAGTTGTAGATAAGAAAAGACTTAGGCGATTCTTAAGTTTAGTGCTTTCACGCCTTAGGTAAATAAAGTTACGATGCATTGCTTTGAATATTAAAATAAGTTGACAGTTGACAAACACGACTAAAAAGTTACGACGCATTGCTTTGAATATCAAAATAAGTTGACGTTGACAAACACGACTTTCGAGCACAAGATTCGGCACATGAAGTCGCGGGGTGGGGCGGAGTGTCCTTTCTTTATGGTAGTACTTATATCTATTCTGTGAGCTTACCTCCATGATAGCTTGCATGGTAGCGGTCATCTGCCGCAGCGCCCCGACCCCACCCACCAACATATGCAGGTGGTTTAGCGCCGTTATAGCACCAGTCAAGTTACACTTAAGACAGTCTAAGTGCTGGAAGATTTCATGACCTGTTTATGACTGTTATCATTAGTCTAGTCTATTCCAGTATCTTTTTGGCAGTTTACCCTTTGGTGAATGACATTAAAAGACCGAAAAGACCAATGTCTTCTGGCTAAGCTAACCTCCTCCCTCCGCTACCTGACTGGTATTTTAACAAAATTATCGCATATATCGAAAGTTTGAACACTATCATTTATTGCATTGGTGAAGCCTGTTGATTCACCATCGCAGTAAGATCTAGATCTTAAGATATCCTAAGAAGACCTATAAGACCTTACCTCCATGATAGCTTGATTAGCTTGCATAGGTAGCACCAGCTCCTTATACCGGCGCGAAGCCGTCATCTGCCGCAGCCACCAACATATGCAGATGGTTTAGCGTTGTTATAGCACCAGTCAAGTCCAACTAGTAAGCCTGTTTATGACTGTTCTGATATAATGTAAATATCGAACCTTTTGGAAATATATCCTTTGATAAAAGACCTATTGATCTTACCTCCATGATAGCTTGCATAGGTAGCGCCAGCTCCTTATACCGGCGCGAAGCCGTCATCTGCCGCAGCGCCCCGACGCCACCCACCAACATATGCAGGTGGTTTAGCGCCGTTATAGCACCAGTCAAGTTCCACTTGGCGCAGTCAAGTTGCTTGATCTCCGATGTGATCTCGCGGACCATGCTCTCGCTGCGTTCGGCCTTCTTGTTTATGTCTGCCACCTGGAAGGGAATGCATTTTTAAAACACTGCTGCACAGCCGCACAGGCCTTCCTTAAAGGGGAATAAGGAGGATGGGCCTTAACCCACCACGCGGGCCCAATGTGAATTGATGGGTTAATGTACCCGGGACCAACAGCTTAGCGTGCCTTTCGAAGCATAGAGAAGCTTGAGATAATAATTTTTGGTCACCCAACCTATAACCGACCCTAGCGTAAGTAGCTTAAAACCTCCTCAATCGCTGGGCCGCCACCAAGCTCCTCAGCGAGCTCCTATAGCGCGATTTATAGCGATTTATTGACACTTAACTGACCTAAAACAACGGATCTCGTTCACGACATCTTTCTGTTCAAGAACATCAAACATTGGGTGCATTCCAGCAAGCTAATCTTTGGGTCATCGATCGCCATAGAGTACATTTTAACAATGGAAAGTAATAAAATTGAACACAACCAATTACTTTCCAAGGTTAAAATCCACTCTATGGCGATCGATGACTTAGCGATTAACCTGCTAGAATGCAATCAGTCTAACCTGCAGTGCTAACTCAGCGATGCAGCGCTGCGCTTTCAGCAGCGCCGCTTGGCCCGCCTCGCGTTGCTCCGCTTGCGCTCGCACTAGTCGCCGAATATCCTGTTCTACGCCTAAACAAAATACACTCCGTGTTAGGGCTGCCATATGCCTCGGGTATTTTACGGGATAGCCCGTTTTTCAGGCCTTAGCCTGGTTATCTTAATAATAGGTAAAAGAATCTGTAGTATAAATTATCTTCTTAAAACGGCTGTTTTAAATTGTCTCCCGTAAAAAAATCTAACCCATATCTTTTATGCTGGTAATCCTTAAATCAAGTAGAGGCAGGTGGCAACCCTTGTGTTATTATAAAAGATTTTTAAACACTGTTTAAATTAAACTTGTATTATAGAATCAAACTTAAATCTCTGCCTGAATACAGTTAGAAAGGGATGGCGCTATATGCGATGAATAATGTGATGCTGTCTCTTTCAATCAATACTGTCAAAAAGTGACAGCATCACATCACATTTAAACAGGTGTCTAAGTTAAACAATGTTTAAAAATCTTTTGTAATAACACAGAGTCTTTTACTCAACGGATAAGGGCGCATCGTCACTAGCGCCACCAATTAAGAAAAAAAAATATAATAAAATAACTGTTTAAAAATTCTGAAAAATATAAAAACTAGTACAGTCAGTGGCACGAATCATGAAAATTTTTCGACGGAGTGGGGATAAGTTCGCGCATGTGCTCTTGTGACCGACCAATAGCGCACTCCCGCGCCCCTCACCGCAACGCATACCCAAAATACGCGTTCCGCGCAATCCCCACCCGATTTCATGATTCGTGCCACTGACTGTATTAGTTATTATAACCTATTTTTGTATGAATGTATTCTTAGTTTAAATGTGTTCGTGTAGTTATAATCTGGTTAGAAAGTGGTCACTTTAGGCACAGTACATATATAAGCTTTGTAACTACACACACATTTAAACCAGAAAAAACGCATAAAAAATTGTTTTTAACTTATAGTTTTTAAACTTTTAGATTTTATGCATTCACAAGGCTATTTTTTTATATTAAGATTATTAGTATAATTGAAAAATATTTAAAAAAACGACTCACTAAAAATAGCATTGTGAATGTATAAAATCTAAAAGTTTAAAATTATTTGGCTATTTCATCTTAATCGATTTGTCTATAGGCCGTCCGGTTAAATGTCCTCGCCCGCGGGGCTCAGAGGCGCGAGGGGAGACGAGAACGGGGGCGATGCGGGCGACGGGCGGCGGGTTCTCGTTTCCCCTCGCGCCTCTGTGCCCCGCGGGCGTGGACTCATTTAACCGGTCGGCCTATAGCATCTGTAAAGATGTTGCTTTCGAATGTCGAAGTTAATTCTCTTCACATTGGTGAGATGGCGCTGGCCTACAGCAGAAACGTGAAAAGTATTAGAAAATTTCAACAATCCCGTTGGCGACTTTGTAGCATAATTGGTTAGTGCATTAGGCCAGAATCCTAAGGGTGCGGGTTCGAGTCCCGTCTGTGCTGCTACGGGTGAGTCGATTTTTTTCTAATATTTTTCAATTATATTATAGTTTTTATTTATTTTATAGTTATTTCATTGGTTTTTTTATTGGCAATGCTAGTGGACGAATTATAGTAAAAAATTCTATGATACCACTAATGACTCAGTAGCTCAGTTGGAAGAGCATTGAACTGGACTTCCAAAGGTTGCGGGTTCGATTCCCACCTGAGAATATGATCTGATGACAAGTCGATTTTTTTCTAGTAAATTATTTAGTATTGTATAAAAAGAATAAGTTGTTTAATGATATATTTAGTTAAAGTAAATAAAAAAGATGCATCGAAGATTTTTCTAATAGCCAATACTTAAACGATTTTTAAAGTTAAGGTCATTTTCAAATCAGATGCCAGATTTCACTGATATTAACAATATGATACTGACAGCTTCCAACCCAGGTACAATGTGATTAAATTGACAATAGACAGTGATAAAGTTAAGGTCATTTTCAAATCAGATGCCAGATTTCACTGATATTAACAATATGATACTGACAGCTTCCACCCCAGGTACAATGTGATTAAATTGACAATAGACAGTGATAAAGTTAAGGTCATTTTCAAATCAGATGCCAGATTTCACTGATATTAACAATATGACACTGATAGCTTCCACCCGAGGTACAATGTGATTAAATTGACAATAGACAGTGTTAAAGTTAAGGTCATTTTCAAATCAGATGCCAGATTTCACTGATATTAACAATATGATACTGACAGCTTCCACCCCAGGTACAATGTGATTAAATTGACAATAGACAGTGTTAAAGTTAAGGTCATTTTCAAATCAGATGCCAGATTTCACTGATATTAACAATATGATACTGACAGCTTCCACCCCAGGTACAATGTGATTAAATTGACAATAGACAGTGTTAAAGTTATGGTCATTTTCAAATCAGATGCCAGATTTCACTGATATTAACAATATGATACTGACAGCTTCCACCCCAGGTACAATGTGATTAAATTGACAATAGACAGTGTTAAAGTTATGGTCATTTTCAAATCAGATGCCAGATTTCACTGATATTAACAATATGATACTGACAGCTTCCACCCCAGGTACAATGTGATTAAATTGACAATAGACAGTGTTAAAGTTATGGTCATTTTCAAATCAGATGCCAGATTTCACTGATATTAACAATATGATACTGACAGCTTCCACCCCAGGTACAATGTGATTAAATTGACAATAGACAGTGTTAAAGTTATGGTCATTTTCAAATCAGATGCCAGATTTCACTGATATTAACAATATGATACTGACAGCTTCCACCCCAGGTACAATGTGATTAAATTGACAATAGACAGTGTTAAAGTTATGGTCATTTTCAAATCAGATGCCAGATTTCACTGATATTAACAATATGATACTGACAGCTTCCACCCCAGGTACAATGTGATTAAATTGACAATAGACAGTGTTAAAGTTAAGGTCATTTTCAAATCAGATGCCAGATTTCACTGATATTAACAATATGATACTGACAGCTTCCACCCCAGGTACAATGTGATTAAATTGACAATAGACAGTGACCTGCTGCAACTTCACTTAAGATTGTATGGCAAAGAGTAAATTTACAGATTAAAATAAGTCATTTTATAATGCAAGCGCTCTGAAGTTAGTAATAGTTAAATTAATTGCAGTGTAAACATTTTAGCTAAGAAGCATTTGAGTAGTCAGCCATAAAATAACAGTTGAAACTGAAACCATTTTCATTTACTTACAATGTTGTATGTCATACCTGAAAGGCGAAATTCACAACGGGCTGCTGCACTCTCTACACCGGATAACGACTGTTCCGTTGGGAATACTCTATTGATGTATGCCACTGCGTCAAACTGAAATAAATATAAGAAACAGATATTGGTGTTGATTCGGTTGGTGACAACTTAACTAAATTGACAGGACTAAACTAGATTTAGTTTTCCATCCTTTTCTTTCTGTATCGAAAAGACAAGAACAGAACTCTAAAATTAAGTTTAGTCCTGTCAATTTAGTTAAGTCATGCTAACCAAACTGACACCATTGTCTCACTTAAGCAAAAGCTATTAATTTATTAATATTTCTTTAGTTAGTTGGTTTAGTTGGTCTTTTAGACTGGAGTTTAGACATGGTTTCATTGTATTATAAATTTATGGGGTTGATACCAATACCACTTCATAGTGAACATATTTAGTATGTATGAGGCATACTCTTCTCTTCTATTTATTTTATTTATTTAAGTTTGCGTTTCCCTTCCACTTCAGGGTGTAGGATGTGCAAGAAAAGGAGCAAATATCAAGATTGCCATTTGACAGTACTATTCTTATTTGGCTTGCATAGTACATAAGTTTATTTTATTTTTAATACCCTTTAAATAAAAGTCTACAGTTATATACAGCTCTCAGACTACTATTATACACTGGTTTAAGCGCCAAAGGTGCTGCAAAGTGGCAATGAAATGTGTGAAGTTTGAATATCATAAGTACTGTAAGAACAAGCAAGAATATCAAAGACTCTTGACCATAGTGTCTCAAACAAGGTGCTGAGCCTACGAGAACCATAAAATCAAGTAAAGTCTGTCCATCCTTACTTGTCTTATTTAGTAAACAGTTTTTGACAGTTGTCATACGTCTTTTAAACTTAAATCGTTAATTAAAAATATGTAAGTAACTTTATGAAATTGATATTTATAATTAACAATTTATTTTGTAATCTTTGTGTGGAAAACCACTTGTTGTATTTTATAAATGATTATTTCAATAAAGAGTTGGGTGAAGATTGTTTACCAAATAAGACAAGTAAGGATGAACAGACTTTACAAATGGTATAATAAACAGAAAAGTCCTGTTATTTTAGTAGGTTTACCTCATCGCTATCGAATTGTTCGGTTCCACCCATAAGTTCTTCGATGCGGCTAATAACAGAGCTTGGGAGGTTGATCTGAACCTCCGGCCCTCCATCCTTGTCGTCTAGGATATCATTTGAATCCATTTCTAGGCATAAACGTAAGGAAAATATCGCTAATATCGCTATATCACACAATTCACATCACAGTTCACACACATTTGACATGACATCTGTGTTTGACATTTATTTACGTCAGTCAATGGCACAGAATTCAATGGGCGCATTCTGCCAGGCAAATCTTTGAGTCATCGATCGCCACAGAGTATATTTTAACCATAGAATTATATTATGGCCGCGTTCCGAATCACGCTTACAGCACTGTGAGCGCGCTAACACCCGGTCCAAATCATGCTTACAACGCTCACGTAAGTTGATGTGACGTCACAGATGACGTCATCGTATGTGCTAACGACGCTCAGCGTATTCCACCAAAGCACTGTGAGCGTAGTCGGTGTAGCTGTCAAACTTCCTTGTCAAAGTTCATTCTTGACAAAAAATACGTGGTTAAATTGTGAATCGTAGTGGATGTTGTGGTTATTATTCGTGATTTTTACAAAAGATAGCTGACTTTATTAACTTGCAGGTGTTTTGTAAAGATGCGAACGAAATAATTATATTAATCTGATGTTGAAAGAGCTAGCAGTGGTAATAAGTATTTTGAAGCTTTAAGAGTTTAAAATTGGTTAGTAAATAATTGGTCTCAGTGAAGAAACTTAATTCGTATTCATTAGTGCCTTTTTATTTACTTCTCCCTTAGAATAAATATTAACTTTACCCTTTTGGAGGTTACGTTGTTATAAATATAAACAATCCAACGTTAGCGGTGTGAGCGCTCTCACGAGCGGTCCGAATCAATAGTATCGTGAGCGTGCTGACAGCGTGCTAATGATTTGGACCGGTGTACAATGACGTCACACGCTGTGAGCACTGTTGGCGTGATTCGGAACGCGGCCTATATAGAATTATACCATAGATTGATATTACAAGGACGGATAGAGCATAGTAGCTATCGCTTTGGCTATCGCTTCGGCTATCGCTTCGGCTATCGCTTTAGCTATCGCTTGTAGTTAGGCGGTAGGGCCCCTGCCTGCCTAGCATGACCGATTTATATCGCGTGATATAGCGTTTTATCCTTAGAGAAGAGAAGTAAGGGGAGCAGGCATAAACTGCAATAACAAAGCATTCGTGACGTCAGGCGCTTGCCATGTCCGCCATATTTTGTTCCTGTCACATGTTGCAATTTTCAACTCTATGCTGTTAACATAAGGTGTACGTACACTAAGCTAAGCCGCCATGTTTTGTTCCATTACAATGGAGAACAATGAAGTAGGTATGTACGCTTTTTTCGTAGGTATGCCTGCTCCCCTTACTTCCCTTCTCTAAGGTTTTATCACGTTTAACTGTCTAAAAGACAAAGGAATTTGACAGTTGAGTGTCGATAAAATGCTATATCACGCGATATAAACCAGTCATGCTAGGCAGGCTAGTCAGCATTAATTTCAACTCGGGTGACCAGAGTTAAAAAAATTGAGGCTCGGGCCATCGCTAGCATGTAAATTGACATTTTAGTAGCCTATTACTAGAGTGCATTAAACAAATCGTTTAAACATTATGGTTTAAACGTCGTATGCATAAAACAATCGTTAAAATCGTTTGCAAAATTAGTGGTCAAACAAAGAAACAAACGAGAAAGCAAACGTGTTAACATGACTTTGGAAAGTCACAAAGTCAAAGGACAATGTGAGTCAATAATGAGATTTAATTTCATCATTCTAGATTCTAGAAAATATCTCAAATATTTGAAAGAAAGACCACACAAAAAAATACTACTGGGATTATTGCCGGCAATATTCCCAGGAAAATTCCGGCAATATTGGCAGTTTTTGTCAAGGAATACTTTTTTCAATGTCCCTTGTTTACAACGATTAGGTGCAATAATTCAATAAGTTCTTGAGACACTTCTATTTAATATTGCCCTTACTTAACCAATGTTCCCTTATATTTCCACTTTTGGCAGTATTGCCGGCAGCACTGCCGGCAATATTCCCACCCTACGGCAATATTCCCGGGAACGGCCCATCTCTAGTTGTAACGATACGCTGCAGTCTCAGTAAACATCAACACGATACGATATCCGCAAAAAAATACTTCGTGGTCACCCTAGGTGATCTACATACTAATTTAAATCTCGAATTGCATCATAAGTACTGCAGTGATTGGTTCCAAATAAAGCTAGATCCTCAGTGACGGAAATTTTTATTACTATAAACTGCTTTACAACTTAAGTGACGCAAAATTCACGTAACGTAACGGTATTAATTGTGGGCCACACAGTCTGATGGGTCGAAATATTGTTTTTGCTTTTTCTATTGATGTGTTGTTACGCGAACGGATTTAAAGTGTTACATGCTGTCACTTATCAAACGTAACGCTGCTAGACTGCTTAATTTGACTCCAAAGGGTTTAGTTGTGGATATTTTGACAAATGAAAACTGGCACATATGGTTCCGTGTGTGCCACGATTAAACAACGATTTTATGAGTTCTGTTGCGGTACTACAAAAGCCTGTTGATTTCGGCCAGGTACCTGGACGAAACGCTCTGGGTTTTGTAGTAAAAATTTTTACTACAAAAGCCTGTTGATTTCGGCCAAGTACCTGGCCGAAATCAACAGGTTATTGGAGTAATTTTTTTGAAAAAGTGGGACTACAAAAGCCTGTTGAACTCGGCCAGCTACTTGGACGAACTTGGTACAAGGTCAGGTACAAGGTCAGATACAGGTCACATACAAGGTCAGATACAAGGTCCGATACAAGGTCAGATACAAGGTCAGATACAAGGTCAGATACAAGGTCAGATACAAGGTTAGATACAAGGTCAGATACAAGGTAAGATAGAAGGTCAGGTACAAGGTCAGGTACAAGGTCTAATACAAGGTCTGATACAAGATCAGATACAAGGTTAGATACAAGGTCAGATACAAGGAGGGATTCGAGGTCAGATACAAGGTCAGATACATGGTCAGATACAAGGTCAAGTACAATGTTAAGGTTAAAATACTTTATAGAGGAAACCATTGCTGTAGTAGTGTAGATATAAAGTTTGTTCCGAGTTAAAAAGCCTGTTTCGTATAAGTAGCTGGCCGAGTTCAACAGGGTCTTGTAGTGTCACATTGTGCAAAAACATTACTCTAATAACCTGTTGATTTCGGCAAAATACTTGAACGAAACGCTCTGGCTTTTGTAGTAAAAAAAATCACAGATCTCGTGCCTTTCACGACCTTCTGGTACATTGAAAATGAATTTAACAAAGTATTTTTTTATTCCTTTCTTATAGACATTAATATTTTATTGAAAGGTAACCTAAGTACTATGTATAACTAAAACATCTGAATTTCTAAATAAATTAACCCTAATAAAAAAATAAATCAAAATCAAATGCAGCATGCGAGACTCTCGCGCCGAGTTCATCATCACTTGAATGTGCGATTACAACCCTCATGTTTACCTAGGCATCATCATCACACTCTCATTCTCAGAGATCGTTGTAAAATTTGGAATCGCAGAGTCACTAAGAAAGACGTGACTGATCGAGTAATTTCAAATCTCGAAATTGAAATAACAGCAACCCACGATATAATTATAATATAGAATAAACTATGTCGGGATTTACACCATGTACCTTTTTATTTTTGAGACTCCGATATTTCGGCGCAGTTGCATGCGCCATGATCACGGAAGAACTGTCGATTGTTGCGTGCGGGTAGATGTTATTGGTTGACGAATCGGTCTACCCTCCGTCTCCGGCAAAAATACTGGCTGTCTATCTATTGTCTACCTATTTATTTTTGGCATATGTATCTGTCTTTCTATTTTTGCCATATGTAAAAGGAGTGACAGATAAGGTCTCAAATATTTTGAAAAAGTACGCAATAAAAACTATCTTCACTCCTTTGAAAAAGGTATCGCTATGTCTACGGTCCCCGAAAGATAGTTTTCCTTTGGAGACACCTGGCGTTTATAAGATCGACTGCAGTTGTGGTAGCTCATATATCGGCCAAACTAAACGCACAATAGCATGCCGTATAAAGGAGCACATAAAAGCGGTCAAAAACAACGATACGCAAAAATCGGCCATTGCTGAACATTTAATTCATTCGGACACAAATCACTGGATTGAGTTACATAACCCCCAGATTATTTCAACAGAACGCAACTACATACCAAGAATGGTCAGAGAAGCGATTGAAATTACCAAATACAAAAATTTCAATCGTGAGGATGGGTTTAAATTGTCGAGTGTCTGGAATCCAGTAGTCCGGTTGTGTAAAAACAACAAAAATAAAAAAAAGTGCCGTTTCGCGTACAGATACAGTGAGTGTCGTGTGTCGAGAACAAATTCGAGTGAATAGTGAGTATGCAGACAGTGGTACCGGTAACGAACGTAGTAATAAAAGAACTAGACGGAGGGTAGACCGATTCGTCTGCCAATAACATCTACCCGCACGCAACAATCAACAGTTCTTCCGTGATCATGGCGCATGCAACTGCGCCGAAATATCGGAGTCTCAAAAATAAACAGGTACATGGTGTAAATCCCGACATAGTTTATTCTATTAACGTCAATAACCATGGAAATTTTAAACAATATATAATTATAATATTTTGGATCTAGTAGTAGTAGATCAAACTAAAACCTCTCTTCTGTTCAACTTTCGCTCAAGATTTGTTTATCCGTTTATCTACACACAAAAACTCACTACGACGACGCCTAGCACGTGTACTGGAGATAATAGTGTCATCTCTTTTGCTCCTACAGTTATTGCTAACACTACTTTCTTTTTCGTTTTCACATAGCAAGCGACGTCACTTATTTGAATATGGACTTATTTATGTATAAAAAATGTGGAAATAAATAAAAAATAAAAAATATAAAACACTATTACAAGCTTTGAAATATACAATAATTTACAAACTTCAATCGTACTACGTATTATTATTATCCCGCGCCGCGTGCGTCGCCCGCGGTATCCCAACATTTCGCTACATAAAGGATAAGCTACAGCCCAGACCGTAAGAGTCAGGGACATATACTTTTTTAATAGGTAGCCTAACTCAATATCTCTAGGGGTTTTTTCATTTTTTCGATATCGCTTTTCGTTTTTGAGAAATTGACGATTTAGTGAGAAAAGACCCGAAAAAAGTGTGTCATTTTTCTACATTTATGCGATTTTCGAAAAAAGTTTTGGACTTTTTCAAAAAATTTGTTCACCATATTGTAGCCCTTGCTGAGACGCATCTTTTGACATTTAGTACATACACGTAGACTCAAAACTCACGGGACCAGGGCAATGTCTCACTTTGGCTGAAATTGGGTACCTTACTGAAGCGATCGAAAAAACATTTTCAATGTTAAAAAATCACAACAAAAGTCTGTTGATTTCGTCCAAGTACCTGGCCGAGTTCCACAGACTTTTGTAGACCCACTATTTCAAAAAAAAATACTCCAATAACCTGTTGATTTCGGCCAGGTACTTGGCCGAAACGCTCTGGCTTTTGGAGTAAAAAATTTTACTCCAAAAGCCAGAGCGTCTCGTCCATGTACTTGGCCGAATTCAACAGGCTTTTGTAATCTCGCAGTTCTGTTCTGTTTTGTATGGTTTTCGAATGTTAAATCTTATTTATTTTTGCGTCACTGAGCATCTATGGAGTGAAACTGCACTTTCGTTAGCTAGTTTTTGTTATTTCCAGCGTCCATGATCTTCAGTGTCATTTCGTGAGGACCATGTTCAAAGGTCAATCATTCACAAATTCTAGCGTTACGTTTGTACTGAATACCAAAATAAGAAATTGATTATCCGTCACTGAAGGATTTAAAATCTCACAAGCCAGAAGGAGTAAGGCACACACGAGATGAAGATCATAATATTTTTTACTTTCCATGGTTGCAATATTGCCGGCAGCACTGCCGGCAATATTCCCACCCTACGGCAATATTGCCGGGAATGGCCCATCTCTAGTTGTAAGTTGTAACGATACGCTGCAGTCTCAGTAAACATCAACACGATACGATGTCCGCAAAAAAATACTTCGTGGTCACCCTAGGTGATCTACATACTAATTTAAATCTCGAATTGCATCGTAAGTACTGCAGTGATTGGTTCCAAATAAAGCTAGATCCTCAGTGACGGAAATTTTTATTACTATAAACTGCTTTACAACTTAAGTGACGCAAAATTCACGTAACGTAACGGTATTAATTGTGGGCCACACAGTCTGATGGGTCGAAATATTGTTTTTGCTTTTTCTATTGATGTGTTGTTACGCGAACGGATTTAAAGTGTTACATGCTGTCTCTTATCAAACGTAACGCTGCTAGACTGCTTAATTTGACTCCAAAGGGTTTAGTTGTAGATATTTTGACAAATGAAAACTGGCACATATGGTTCCGTGTGTGCCACGTTTAAACAACGATTTTATGAGTTCTGTTCTGTTTTGTATGGTTTTCGAATGTTAAATTTATTAAAATGTTAAATTTGTTAAAATTTATTTTTGCGTCACTGAGAATCTATGGAGTGAAACTGCACTTACGTTAGCTAGTCTTTGTTATTTCCAGCGTCCATGATCTTCAGTGTCATTTCGTGAGGACCGTGTTCAAACGTCAATCATTCATAAATTCTAGCGTTACGTTTGTACTGAATACCAAAATAAGAAATGGGGAGGCGAAGGCAAAGTGAATTACAGATGTCGCTTCAGTCTTTGGACCCATTGTCAGTTTGAGCTTATATTGCCTTGACTGTGTATTACGTAATTTTACTTTCTTAGATTATATTATTTTCGGTTTTGCGGACAAACAATGTATTCTATGCTAACTTTAGCTCAGATAAAAGAAGAATTACGGAAAAGAAAAGCCAAAACAACAGGCAAGAAAGTTTATAGCAAGTTACAAAAAATTGCTAACAAGCATTACATTTCTTTAAATTTCGTGTAAGATTTACAAGTAATCTTTTTATTTCAGATGAGAAGCATATGATTTAAATTTTAACAAAGCAACTGAGTATGAATTTCCGTGTTTATAGTTGCCTCATGATGCCTTCTGTGCAATAGTAATTTCAGATTTGTGTACTGGAATTTCTGTACCATCCCAAATTACACGAACCGTTTTATCATATTTATTTTATTATTCTATGTTTCTTGAATGACTCTGGCATATGAAATTCTATTAATTCTCTGTTTGGCCCCAATATTAGGCTTATTCCATATTTGATATACCTATCAAATACATCCAAGTTATAAATATGTTAGAAACTGCTGAGAATGAAATATTAAAGAAGAAAGCTGTTATAATTCAAATGTTGTTTTATTTTGGCGAAGCTTCATTAAATTTATGAAACATTCCTTTTGATTTATGATGTTTCTCAGGCTCAGCAAAGGAGAAAATTGAGGGAAAAGCATCTTTATTTTGATATTTTTTTGCCCAATATTTTTTTTGTTACTGGGAAATCGATGAATTATTAGCGTATAGTTGGCAGACTCACCATGGAATTAGAAGGTTTTGACTAGGTCAAAAAATTGTTAATAAATAGTGATAAATAGTGAACTATAGCATATAAATAGTGATACTATGATTCAAAAGATATTTGAGTATCTTGGTGAGGCTGCAAACTTGACGTCAAGTTGGCAGACACCTTAAGAAATACAGTTCGTATCATTATGATTTATATGCCAAAAAATTGTTAGAAAATAGTGAATCGTATACGCAAAATTTCAATAACATTGCTTCAATAAAAGCCGAGATATTACGGTCTTTAAGTGGGCTGCCAACTTGACGTTTCAGGCAATAGCGATTCCAGAGAAACGGGTACAAGTTTTAAACAAATAAATATATCAAAAAATTGTTAGTGAAATTGTGATTCCTACGATATAAATAAAACAAGAATTCTTCATTGCTATTTTCTAAAAATCGAATGTTAACTTTTACATAATACTCTGAATAGGATGTCGATCAATATTGAACTTTGCTCCACAGGAATAAGGTTCCAACTTTATTGCAATTGTGAGGTGAGTACTATCAAGAAAAAAAGGGAGATTTATATTTTTAGCCATGTCCTCCAAGTATTATTACACTTGTTTTATTAATTAAATGTTGGTATCAAACAATAACGATATTCATTAATAACAATAATATTCATTACAATAGCGCCATCTCTCGGAAAAGATTGTCAATTTCTCAGTTATAATTTAAAATTAGGTGCCTATATATGTATTAGGTATTATTTTACTTATTTATTTTTAAAATTCAAAAAGGCAAATCTTAGCGTGCCAACCACTTTTAGTCGTTGCGTCAACTGTCTATTTTTACGAACGGTGGCTTTTGCGCCAACAATAAAGGCGATGATCGACTGTATAAAGACTACTCTTTAGTAGGCTGTGGTCAATACCCTACTCTTAATTCAATATTATTAATTCAGGAGAAACTATTAATAATTTCTACTTATATTACTTCCTACCTACTCACATACCAACTGATACTCATTTTACTATAAATCTCACCAGATAATAATAATAATATCTTTATTCTAACTCATACATAAATAGGTACCTAACGTTAAATTATAACTGAGAAATTGACAATCTTTTCCGAGAGATGGCGCTATTGCTATGATTGTTATTAATGAATATCGTTATTGTTTGATACCAACACTTAATTAATAAAACAAGTGTAATAATACTTGGAGGACATGCCTAAAAATATAAATCTCCTTTTTTTCTTGATAGTACTCACCTCACGATTGCAATAAAGTTGGAACCTTATTCCTGTGGAGCAAAGTTCAATATTGATCGACATCGTATTCAGAGTATTATGTAAAAGTAAACATTCGATTTTTAGAAAATAGCAATGAAGAATTCTTGTTTTATTTATATCGTAGGAATCACAATTTCACTAACAATTTTTTGATATATTTATTTGTTTAAAACTTGTACCCGTTTCTCTGGAATCGCTATTGCCTGAAACGTCAAGTTGGCAGCCCACTTAGAGACCGTAATATCTCGGCTTGTATTGAAGCAATGTTATTGAAATTTTGCGTATACGATTCACTATTTTCTAACAATTTTTTGGCATATAAATCATAATGATACGAACTGTATTTCTTAAGGTGTCTGCCAACTTGACGTCAAGTTTGCAGCCTCACCAAGGAACTCAAATATCTTTTGAATCATAGTATCACTATTTATATGCTATAGTTCACTATTTATCACTATTTATTAACAATTTTTTGACCTAGTCAAAACCTTCTAATTCCATGGTGAGTCTGCCAACTATACGCTAATGATGAATTCCAATATTTGACCGAGCGAGCACGAAGTGCGAGCGAAGCGTCTCTGCTTCAGCTTGGGCAAAAATTCTTTCGTATGTCTGTATGTTCTCTTCTACAGGTCGCATTTCTCAACCGATTCTCGTGAAAATTTGTGAGCAGGTTCAAAAATTATATGGATTTTTTTTGTCGAGCCAGATTTTTTTAATTTGTCAAAATGGCGGAGATATGTAAAAAAAAACCGGTTTTTCGGCTTTCCAGCTCTGTCTTTTCTCCTCTACAGGTCGCACCTCTTAACCGAATTTCGTGAAATTTTGTGGGCAGGTTCGAAAATCATATAGATTTTTTCAAGTTGAGACAGTTTTTCTAAATTTTTCGTAACGGCGGAGATATGTAAGAAAAATGTATTTCAGTCCGGCTTTCTGACGCTGGATGTTTTCCTCTACAGGTCGCATTTCTCAACCGATTCTCGTGAAATTTTGTGAGCCGGTTCGAAAATAATATAGTTTTTTTTGTCACGCCAGTTTTTGGAAATTTTTCAAAATGACGGAGAAATGTTAAAAATACATATTTCAGTCCGGCTTTCCAGGGCTGTCCGTTTTCCTCTACAGGTAGCATTTCTCAACCGAATCTCGTAAAATTTTGTAAGCAGGTTTGAAAATTGTTTAGATTTCTTATGTCAAGCCAGTTTTTCATTTTTCTAAATGGCGGAGATAATGTAAAAAAATCAAATTTCAGTCCGTATTTCCAGTGCTGGCTGTTCTCCTCTACAGGTCGCATTTCTCAACCGATCTTGGTGAAATTTTGTGAGCAGGTTCGATAAATATATAAAAAAAATTGTCGAGACAGTTTTTCGAAATTTGTGAAAATGACGGAGATATGTAAAAAACCATATTTCATTCCAGTTTTCCGGCTGTTTGATCTCCTCTACAAGTCGCATTTCTCAACAGATTCTGGTGAAATTTTGTGAGTTGGTTCGATAATTATATATAACTGTTCAGTCAAGCCAATTTTTCCAAATTTATAAAAAAAATACTCACCCATTTTGAAAATGATCAAAATTAGAAGCACCATCTAGCTGCAATACTCACGTACCTACTGTGTGCTTTGAAAACTTCATGGCGACATTTTATTTTATTTTTTCGCGAGGTCTACAGCTTACGGAGCCACTTGTTTACAAGTTACATGCACAAGAATGCGGCATTTTCTCAGTATAAAATTAAAAAGTGCAATACTCCAAGAGATTCCCATATGTTTTGACACTTTCTTTGAGGCGGCCGAGTACCAAAGACAAGACGCCACCTATCGGGATAAAATTGCGCTTTTCCTCCCCATTGATTATCCGTCACTGAAGGATTTAAAAGCTCACAAGCCAGAAGGAGTAAGGCACACACGAGATGACGATCATAATATTTTTTACTTTCCATGGTTAAAATGTATAATGTGATGGATGATGATTGATGACTCAACGATTTGTCTGGCAGAATGCACTCAAAGTCATTACTGTCGCTGTCACTGTCAGTACTGTCACTGTCATGTCATGTTATCCAAATTTTTTATTCCACCATTCATTTCACATTCGTTCGATTCATGCGCACGCACGTAGGTACACTACCATAGAGTAAGATAAAAAAAATACACTACGATCTCGGGCGTGAACAATTTTGTTTTTTGAAAAATCGTTTTCATTTTAAATTTTCCACTGCCTGTGTTATGTCGCATCGCTCCTGGTTCCTAACAGAATGAGACGGACGAGCTGCAATAGCTCAAACATTGCTCGATTCGCTTAAATCAGTGCTTATTCCGTGTGGTAAACAAAGTGTTGTGCAGTGAAAATGGCTCGTCTCACCAAATACTATAGACCAGAGTAATACGCACAGCTCTTGACGTTTCCCATACATTGACTTGGCAACCTCCGAAACAGCGCCATCTGTTGGCATGAGGTGAACGATTTTGTTTGTTGGTTCTGTAGTATAGTGGAGAGCTTTCATTATAGAGTTGCCGGGTACTAACTAAATAAATAAAACATCAAATAAATCAATGAATACGTAATTTTCTTCTTTTGTGTTGATAATTTTATTTAAATAGGCTTTAATTAACACTTTAAAATACTTATCTATAAACAATTTAGTACATTCCTTACATACTAACATGTCTTCTGTTTTTACATTTGAACATAACGTGGCCTTTACATTATTTAGAGATATTTTAATGTATTTTTTATCTATATCATCTTTAAAAACTTTATTAATAATATCTGACATTATTTTGGTATTTTCATTGGGGGGGGGAAAAAGCCTTCTGTAGTAATATGTATGATTTTGTGGAATAGTAATAAAGAACAAGCTCTTTACACATCTTTCAAAATTGTCTCCCTAATTTATCTTTACTACTTAATTTTTCTCGGGATCTTATAAACTGTTCGCAAACTTTAGTTACCTATCTTACTAGATTGGGTAACAGAATTGCTACTTTTAGATTGCAGTAACTTTTGTTTGAAAAGTGAGCATTTCTTCTTATACTTCGACAAGAGACTATACTTATTACTTAATGTTTTTTTTATAATCCTGGATAATTTGTTTCAATTGTGAATTTTCCTCATGTACGCTGCTAACAGAGGTTGGAAAAGGGGCTTCATTTTTCTTCTCTATTTCTGTGTTTATGTTTAATTTCATTTTCTTTGAACTACAACAAACAACATATATTATTATAAGTTTTACAGTAAAATGTAACTGGATGAGGATGGCAAGTGATCGGAAAGGCACGCATTGGAGGAGGCCTATGTTTAGCAGTGAATGGAATATTGGCTAATGATGATGATGGTCATTTATAACTAAATATATATTACCTTGTTGCACATTCCACAATACTTGTATCACATCGACTCTTTCTTTTAATAGGTTCCTTATCATATCATTATAGAAATTCAAAGTTGGAATTGAATTTGGTAGTTAGTCTGAAACAGAAAATATAAACACATTCTTAGTCCTCTATCAGGTTACAATATAGGTAATCAAATCACATATTCAAGCATAAAAAACTCACCCCTTACTGTATAAATCCTTATTTCTAAAGCATTCTATGTCAAAATGATCGGAACAAATCACATAATTCTTATTAAAGTATTCAGTAACTTTTACTTTTATCAAAGAATCTAAATCGCTTCGTTTACAAGCTATGATCCATTTTTTTTAATCTGAAAATCATAACAAACAGTCGAACAGTCAAAAAAACAAAAATGAATAAGTTTTATAATCAAAATAAACAAGCATTGAAACTTACGTCTCTGAATCTCTAGGCATTCTGAAGAACGACTTGGAATCTTTTTGAAATTTATAATCCTTGCATCCATTAACAGCACAAATTGAACCACGGTCCACGAGCAAAAGTACAAGCTTTTTGCGACATTTTATCAGTTTATTTCCGTTATATCAAAATCCCACGATAATAAAATTAAAACACAAAACGTAACGCACGCACCTTTCTCTTTGCTTACAACGGTACTACAACCCCTACAACTTTTGAAATCGTTCACCTCACGCCGCTAGGGGCGCTAGTGTGCTTACTTGCCAGAATTCGCCCGGAGCTGTGCGTATTAACTCGGTAGAGTTTCTATAGTATTTGGTCTCACTGAGGAGATGGTGATCGCTCGCTCGAAACAATCGGATTTGTCGGCGATCAAAAAGCTGAATTGTTGGTAAGTGGAAAATGACTCGAAATATCATAACGCTGTAGCCGAGAAACTGGTGTGCTGAAGTCGGATTTACGTCCACAATATGCTTAGAATTATGAGGACATCCAATCAAGATTTCAGCTTTAAAATGTTAACTCCAGTTCTCCACCAGTTCTCAATAAAAGGAATACAAATTCATTTATATGAATAGAGGAGGTTGAGGAGGTTTTAAATACTTATAACTTTTTAAAAGCATGTTGGCCAAAGCCAAATCATTAAATAATGTTCAGCCAACCATAACAATCAGGTTTCATTTAAATACTTACTTAGTTTTTATTTCTGTGTTTCTCGTAATGCAGTTATTGTCATTGTTGTGCTATAACTTTGATTATTTAAATAAAGTGCTATAAATACAACAATAATATTTCCGGCTCACCTTTCCATTAGCGGACCACGAGTTCCGAATTCATATTTTTTTTATGTAAAGAACTCATGATTTGGAACACGTATACGAAATTTTATGTTTAGGAACCAAATAATACGCGAGAAAAAAAATCTAAAAATTAAGATTTTCTAGGTAAAAAAAATAATTTTAGACCTGTGTCGCAATTTTTTACGTTTAATGGCGGCGCACTAGGTTGGTAGCACTACTAAAGGACCTCAGGTCACACGATAGGTGCGAGGAGCGTAGCGACGAGCATGTTAGGTGTACATGAACCCAGCGCGCAAGCCGAGCGAGCGAAGCGAGCGTGCCGCGGCAGCGGCCGGCGAAGCGCCAGAAACGACTTTTTTTACGTGCGAAATTTTGTACGTACGTCCCCTCCCCTCTCCCCACCTTTTTTTAGCCTCCCCTGCTTAATTTACATATTTTTAGTTTTTTTTTTAACCATTAAAAAAAAAGTATCCATCTCCTAACTTTCAAACTTTAGGGAGGGGTTGCCACCCTCCCCCTACTCCTCCCCCCTCACCCCCTCCCCCCAATATCGTGGTCCGTTAATGGAAAGTAGAACCATATTTCCTCATCTCTCTAAGTTAGTAGTACCTATCTTAATGATGTGTTCATTGTACCCTCAGAACACAAATATAATAAATTAATGGCATTTTAGGGATAAATGGAATATAATTAGTATCTTACTTGTGATAAGTGACTCCACTGTTGCTGGAATTAACTTTATCACAACGATTTTGGCATGTAATTACCACTACTGACTTGGTACTGATGAGTTTCTGCACATCTGTGCAGGAAATGAAGACATGCGATAGACCCATATGCCAAATCTCTTTATTTGTGTGACCTATGATTGTACCCTTTATAATAAGATTTCTCAATGAATAGATTAATTGTTTATATTGAGTGGGGGTAATTTTCCTCATAAAAGTGCTTTGTTTATTCCATGTATTAAAATAGGTATATTGGGTCTATATTAGAATCCATAATTGAAAACGCCTATAATGAAAACACCTACACATTTAAAACACATAATCATTAAAATCCATAATTTTAGAAAAAGCATATCTTTATTATGCATAGTGTCAATATGCAGTATTATATAGTGCCGATATGTAGTAGGTATTTAATTTCAACCTACCTACCCATTGTGTGCAAACTTTTGTTAATTATTGTGATGGGAAATGACCTCACTTTAAATGTGGAGCTCATTTTTCAATGTTGACGACTCTGTATGAAATATACAGGGAGAAAAAAGCAGCCCTTGACGAGTTTCTTGCCGGTTCTTCTCGTTACAAGGTCTCCCGCTTAGGGTTTGCGAACCGATGGCGTAGCTTCTATGGCATTCACAAGTGCTTGTAACAGCCTAGACTGAATAAATTATTTTTGAATTTGAATTTGCATAACGATTAAATAACATAAAATTAACAAATATAATTTTAATACTCATAAAAGTTAAAACCCATATAATATAAATAATGTGAATACTCGTAACAGTTAACCAACATGTCATATTTACTACACATTCTGTACAGTATGTAACAAGATAAAACTTTAAAAGTAATAAAGGCGTGCCAAAATTGGTTTGAAAATTGTATAGATTTCTCAATTGATTCTGGTGAAATTTTGTGAGTAGTTTCGATAATTATATATAACTGTTCAGTCAAGCCAGTTTTTCCAAATTTATAAAAAAAATACTCACCCATTTTGAAAAATTATCAAAATTAGAAGCACCATCTAGCTGCAATACTCACGTACCTACTGTGTGCTTTGAAAACTTCATGGCGACATTTTATTTTATTTTTTCGCGAGGTCTACAGCTCACAGAGCCACTAGTTACTATGGATATATCACAGTAAGATGGTTAAAGCTGTGATATAGTTATTCCCTAAGGATATGGCTATGTGTCGTAAAAAAGTTATCTTACAAGACTAATTAAGTTTAAGACCTCTAGGTATTGAAATTGATTGATAGTAAATTTTACAAAAAGGTGGTTTCTGGCGCCTCGCTAGCCACCGCTCTACTGCGGGACGTTCGCTCCGCTCGCTCGGCTCGCACATGCTTTGGTCGCAGTTCTAACCTAACCTAACCCAATGAACTGTTTAGGGGTTGAAGCACATCTGTCAGCACGGAATCGCCTTTTTCTTTTTCCGTCACCCTATCCTTTTCTGTCGCCCAGAACCGCCATTTGCTAAAGCGAAAAAGATAGCAGGAATGCGACAGCATGCGGCTAAATACTCGAGGCGATCGCATTCCCGCTATTTTTCTTGCTCCAGCAAATTAATGGCGGGTCTGAGCGACAGAAAAGGATAGGGCGATGGAAAGACGCGATTCGGTGCTGATAGATAGAGACCTCCCCCCCCTTCCTCCATCCAGTCCCCCTGATTTTGTGTCTGCCCATTCAATTTTATAATTTACCATCATTTCAGATTGATTCATATCTATTAAAGTAAAATATTTTAACACTATGTATTTTAAAATTATGGATTTTCACAACGATATTACATACAAGTAGATACGTCATGCGCCAACATCATACAATTTAAAACAGCGACAGGACAGACAGCCTTATAGGTTCACGCGCAACGTTGCCAAACCTAATAGCATGGCTTGGTACTGCTGATACACACATTGACATATTATGTCGAGAGAGGGACAAAAATGAACGCCACCATACGGAATACTTGTCGTTAGAAAGAGATAAACAGACATCATAAGTTTCGTCTGATACGCTGCATGCTCATTGGCGCGATCATGGGAGTGACAGTCGCAATGACAGTACAGGGGAGATGGGCAAAAGTGGTATATAATATATGATACTAGGTTTTTGGTTTTTCGTTTCGAATTAAAATAATAAAACAAAAGTTCTGTAAACGCAGCAAGTTTTATTTACAAATTGTTAATAAAATAATAATTAAACTAAAGATATCCCATGCTGGACTGGGAGCGAAAGAAAAATGAAAAACGAGTATTTTTACCTGAATGCAAGGAAAGGATTATTATATAACGTGTTATAAAATACCCCTATTGTATATGGTAGATAGGGACCATCAAACTGAACAACTTTTACTATGGGACCAACTCTGAAATCGCGAAAAAAAAAATCAGCTGTTTCATACAAAAATTAATAACGAAAATATCAAAATGTATGAAACAGCTGATTTTTTTTTCGCGATTTCAGGGTTGGTCCCATAGTAAAAGTTGTTCAGTTTGATGGTCCCTATCTACCTTATTCGGCTTTATAAGGCTTTTACCAAACACCTTGTATATAGGTAAATAGATATACCAAACTAGAAATAAAAAATAGATTTAAAAATTATACACTTTTATTTGTGAATAAAATATTTATTTTAGCAACATAAAAAAATCAATAGTAGATTATACAACAAGTGAAAAAAGAAGGAATTTAGTTCGAGGTACTATGTTGGATCCCGAGAGCAGCGAAGGATTCTAGAGTTGAATCCCGAGCGTAGCGAGGGATTCAAAAGTAGAATCCTGAGCGAAACGAGGGATACAAAGGACCGAGATCAATTTTTTTTTCACGAGTTGTGTACTCTACTTTTTACCATTGACTGCGAGAAAACATAATAGCAGTACTTACTACTACTTACACCTATACACC
Organism: Agriphila tristella; assembly: GCA_928269145.1. Taxonomy (NCBI): domain Eukaryota; kingdom Metazoa; phylum Arthropoda; class Insecta; order Lepidoptera; family Crambidae; genus Agriphila; species Agriphila tristella. The sequence continues at coordinate 5,608,979 of OV743451.1, forward strand.
TATAGTTCCTATTTATAGTTATCAAATTTTATTATTTAGATAGGTTATCGGTAATTTAACCGTTAGAAAATAGTGAAACTATAAGTTTTCCAATGACATAAAACAACTATGCTATGAGGGAAATTACATGATCAGTTTGACATCAGTCCATTTCATCAGTTTGTATACTTTTACGACTTTGAATTTTTACAGACTAAAGATCGTACCAGACTGATGGAATGGACTGATGCAAGACTGAACATCTAATCTCCCTCTAATATAAAGAAAAGAACCCAAAGAAAAGAAACTAAAAAGAACCTAATTAATTTGGCGAGATATTTTTTTAGAAAAGAACCCAAAGATAAGACACTAAAAAGAACCTAAATAAAATTGGCGGGATATATATATTTTTTTAATTGTATAACTATGGCTTTATCTATGGAATAGCTCCATACTTTCAGCACGTTTTATTTTTTTTTGCACATAATTCATACGATGCGCGCTTGTTCCAAATTCAAATTATTTTTATTCACTCGGTGAATAAAATCGCTTATTATTCACTCTTATCGTCGAATTAAACGCACTTTTTAGAGTGGCGATGGTAAAAAATGATATGATTTACTTATATTACTTTATTTATATACCTTCAAATAAACTTAATTTATTCCTTTGTTGTCTCTTATAATTAGTTTTAGGATTACTTTTGTGTGTAAAATGCATGCGAACGTTAATAAATTTCTCAATAACAGCGCGTATAAGGTGTAGCCTATGATTAAAAGTTGGATGTTGCTCCAAAGAATGACAATTTAAAGACGAAAATATGTCATCGCGACTGATAAACGATTTTAAAATACGGGTTTTTATAATTTCGATGTCTTTGGGATCAGGAAGTATCATGTGGCCCTTTTCTTTTATATGACTCCTAATAATCTCTTCTGACCTCAGACAAATTTTAAAAACATCCTCACTGGGAAAACATAGTCCCCCCATATTTTTCAAAAAGATCAATTTGTGAAACCATAGTTTGGTATTAGAGATAAGACTTCCAGTACAAATTTCACATTTAAGTGCTTTAACTAGTTTCCTGGATACCCACCCTGAAATATAACCGATAATCTGATCGATTGTTTTCTTAACGATTTCACGGTTTAATATTGTTGAAAACACTTCAATAATTTCATCTATCGTATGATCAGTTTCTTCTACGCTTTGATTTTTTTCTTCAAGTGAGTCGCATTCTTCATCATCAAATCTTCTACTTATCGTCGAGTTGATTTTCTCGACTGCAGACGAACACGTCACTACAGGAATGTCTTCTAGTGAAACACAATTTCCCAAAAACGAGGACCTCATTTCGAGATGCTGCAAGATTTTTTTGAAAATTCCCTTAAACTGCACAGCATTGGGGTTGTTATTATAACCCCCATGTCGCCTGATAACACCGAATAATATTTCTATGTGATCTTGCGATAGCCTGTAAGTCGCAATATATATCGCAAACGTTGTCCTTCGATCAAAGTTGAATATAGGTGTTTTAAACTTTCTATACAAACAAGAAAACCCAAAAACCCTGTTTTTTTTTTGGTCTCAACTATTTTTTTTCTTATTATTTTCATAGTGATTCGTTTGCGAAGAACACGTCTGTATTTTATGTAGATGCTTAATCCCAGTATATATTCTTTGACTTTTTCAAGGTATGCTATAACTTCAACGGCATTTTTTGGCGACAATGGTTTTTTGAAACCATAAAACTCAGATGATTTTGAATTAAATATGTCGAATAGATTATTAAAGACAGTGATAAAATCTATCGTACCTTCAGTGTCTTTAAAAAGGGAAGACGTCACAAGCTCATTGCATAACCTTAGTGCATTTGCAACGCTCATGCTCATGATTTGTGTAGCTAATTTCACTTTCATTACCTCGTTACGGAAATGAATGTGACGAGGAGTAATTTTGTTAGCAAAATTTAATCCCACGTTTTTTTGTAGTTTGACTAAATTAACAAGATATTGCCATCGGATCTCCTTTCCTTTCCCATCTAAAATGAGTCTTTTAGATTCAAATGAATTACGAACTAATTTTATCATGTGACATGCGTCCAGCATGATTGCTACCTCCATATCACATTCAGGATGTTTGAATGTTGTTTTGAGACATGCTGGCTTTTTTAAATCACAACCTAATAAATTGGCTGCACTTATATTAGACGCACATCCATCAAAAGTTATAGCAACAATATCTACCCCCACGTTATAGCATTCACTTAAGCAGGTTTTCAATAAAGTTGCTCGGGTTTCAGCTGACAAACCGTTTACAAGAAAATATGCCACAGGAATTTTCCAGCTTTCATTCATACTGACCAATATGAATACGTATGCTTGAGTAGCTATATCACATGATTTTGCAAAACCAGCGCCAAAATCAACAATGCCTGCAGTCTTTTTTCCATTCCATGTGGTTTGGTGGCGAATAGCCATCTCGTCAGCAATTAATGTACATAATATTCTTTGACCACTATTTTTAAATTTTGTTTCTAAAACATTCAGAGCTTGTCTGTTAAACCCAGGATCACCAGAGCTGTTCTCATACCATTTTCCGATGACGCGAGGGTGTGGTAGAGGTCCATTAAACACTTGTCTCAAATATTTGTAGGCGGCAGCAGAATAATAGTGCAGAGTAACTGCAAATTTTCTTAATGCTGGTGTATATTTTTGGCGGAAACCTGATCGCTTACTTTTACGGACCAGTCTATCAATAAATTCTACTGCTTCAGCTTTTAGATTTAATTCATTTAATTGGTCTATAATTAAACATTTTTTCTTTTTTTGGACCTCTGATAAAATTTGTTTCAAATTTTTGCTTTTTTCTGCGAGCCTCTTACATTTTCGCGACAAATTGTAATTTCTTAACTGTAGTTTTCTTTTCTCTATGGACATTTTTCTAACTTTAGACTTTAAAAAAGCTTTTCTAGGTGTATCAAAAATGGAACTTTCGCGAGACAAGCGAACTCGCTCCAAACTATTTGGTGACCGTATAATATTTTCTTCTTCATGCTGGAATAAAAAAGACAATAATTGATATAGATTTTTTTTTAGCCACTAACAAAATATCAGCTGATTAATTGGCCAGTAAACAAATACTTTTAGTTAAAACAGTCACAGTGCAAAATAACTAATAAATGGTCAAAGTAGTATAAATAGTTGAATACAGCTAAAAAATTAGAGCAGTCTAGTATGTCCTTAATTACTGATTGATTTAGAAATATTTGCTAGCCAAAGGTTACTGACCAACCGACTAGTCATTTTAACTGACCGAATATATTTTTCTGGTCACAAAAATACGAATATTATGCTAATAAATTCTTAATATTAAATTTCACCTACTACAAACAATAAAAACATGATTCGATATTGCGGGTGATCCCCATAGGAATAAAAATTAACCTAATTTTATTATTTTTTTACCTTAATAACAGGAATTGCTGTTTTTTTCAGTCTTCTGATTTTTTTTTTTGTTATATAAATATCACTAGCTAGGAAATGTTCTGAGCAAACAGTAGAATAATTAGTCGGCATCCAGTTGTCCTCACGCCGTTGACACCTTATTACATTGAGCCAGTTTTCTTTCATCAATCCGTCTTTAGGTAATCTAAAATGAAAATAAATACCTAATATAACTTGATATTCATAGCAACCACATAGCACCTACATGCAAAACAATTGGGTGCTTACATGGATCGTAAAACAATATTGAGGCGGTACCCTAATCGAAAGTGACGCCTCGGTCAATTTTAAGTATTTAATATCGTAATATATAACTTATACACAAATACAATTATTTAATTAAAACTTAACGTAATTTTCTTAGGGCCATCTAGTATTTTTAGACGGTATCATTACATTCCCTCGTAGTCACTGCTAGAAGTAGATAGCAAAACTGCTAAAAGTGGCCGTTTTTTACTCATTTGATATACTTCTACGAATGACTACAATAGAGTGTAGGTAGTTATACTTTCTAAAAATACTAAACTATAGGCTCTTCCTTCCACCACTTGTATTCTACGTAAATTTAACGTAAATTATTACAATCCTTTTCTATTAACAACTTGTTAAATAAAAAACCTCTAAGGGCGCCACTTTCGGTGGGCTATCTACCTTAAAATAAAAACAGCAAGGCTACTAATAGGCCAGTAGAATAAAACCAAAAAATAATTCAAATCTGACTTAATTTTAGGAGTGTTTTACATTTTTATGAAAAAAATCGTTTTGGCTTCTGGTCTCTAGTCTTATTCTATGCAACATTAAATGCCCTACAACTTTTATTAAGGACGGTTTTCAATATTTAAGTAATTTACGAGATATAACCGGAAAACCGAAAAATACTCTTTTGGGTACATTTTTACTCTCCACCACTTAATCACAACTCCGCCGGGGGAAGGGACGGAAACCTAGGATGGTCATATTTGGGAACAAATGAAGCTATTAAAACAATAAAACCTTTTGTAGGAATTAAATCTGATTTCAATTCTAACCCTAGGTCAGTAAACTATAAGAGTGTAAAATAATTGCAAATAAACCGGTTTTGAATGAGATTATGGTTTAAAACCACGACTATGTTTTCAGAACATTACTGACATAAAAATAGGTAGTCGGGATTTTAAAACATATTCTGGTTTAAAACCAGTTTATTTGCGACTATAATCCCTGGTACAAAATCACCCTATCTCCCCTAGCATGTCCTTACGCATGCGCGAAACGCGCTCTCCTTCACTCTTACGCAAAACAGAGTACATCTCGCTCTTTGTAAAAATATGGCCGATTAGGAGTAATACAAAATACGAAAATACATTTTACGGTTAAATACAGTACTTACGTATGAAATGAAACATTTTTCCGATCTCTGACTGTTGCTGTATAATTTGCACATCGTTTAAAGACGCAGGAAGGCATTTTTGATAAGAATGTCACGGTTTTTTAGTGTCTCACTGACGAGAGTGGTGTGTGTTTACGTGTCACGAGCCTGTGCCTGACTAATTGGACGTACTTTAACAAAAAGGATCCAACCCACATAATGACACTTTTGAGATATTGACGTTTAAAGTTTAACCTGTAATTGTATATAAATAAAATATTTATGTAGTGATGTTTTTGTGAAAAATAATTTGTAAAAATGTATTGTTTTTATTTAAATAATTTTAATTCAGTTCATACTAATATTTACTGAGTTATTATGGAAAAAGTGGGTTTGGATCCTTTTTGGGAAATGTTATTTTCCATTGTGTTATTCTCATGATGTAATTCTCAAAACCGATCCAGCAAATTTAATTATTAATTATTATTAAGGGATTTATTAAAACATCAAATTTATTTAAATAAAATTATATTTTCATGGCTCTTTAAACTTTTTCTTACAACTACAGTCTACAATTTTCACTTATTTTCCTATTCTGCCATTAGAAAGCAAATTAAAAAATACTACAAAATCATTCGCCATGTTTTTAAATTTTTCATCATCTTGTGATTCTATATTAAAATTGGTCTATCCTCCAAAACCCTCAATGTCGTCTAAAAGGCTATCATTACGTCTGAGTGACTTATAGAAGTCTAAGCAATCCTTAGGGATAAACTCAAAAAGAGATTTCAAGTCATCCAATTTTGCTTGGGAAATTTCTTTGCCATTTGGCCATAATAAACTTTAATCACTTTCGATTATCTGTAATGTACTTCCTTTGATTTTCTTTTCTATATTTAGATCTAGGTACTGTTCCTCATTTTGTATTTTCATATAATATACTGTATATCTTTTCTTTTTTAAGCAATATTTATTTAGTATGAAGCCAGTTGACTTTTGTCTTGTTCACATAAACTTTTCTATTTACTATATTCTTTTAATTTTTTTGTGCTAAGAAAGTCTTCTTTTTTCATTCTTTGTACTTTAATCGGATTTTTCTTCTTACTATTCTTGATAACTGTAATTATATTCTTCTGCTGTGTAAATCCTCTCGAGATATTTTAATTGTGTTTCGATTTTAGAAAAATCGGTATCATTAGGTAAATATTTATGGCCTGACTCTAAATATTTTATCGTGATGGTCTTTAGCGTCTGTTGCGAATTAAGAATTGCGTTTATCATAACCACTATTTATATGTTGCGGTTTTGCCCACCACAGCAATCACTCCACATAACCAAGTGTTGAACCTTCAAATGGAGTTTATTCTTTATAAATTGAACCAATCATGAGCCAACTTCTTGCGCTCCTCGACCTGCTTCAGCTTCTGTCCATACATATCAGTTCACTTGGAGGACCAGCAACATTTAATTTTGTTTTTGCGTACTTTAAAATTTAAATATTGCCAAAATCCTACTAATATTATAAATGTGTTAGTTTGTGGGTTTGGATGTTTAGATGTTTGGATGTTTGTTCCTCAATCACGCAAAAACTGCTGAACGGTTGGAATTTGGCACACAGATAGTAGATAGCCTGGAATATATATTAAAACATAGGATACTATTTATCCCGATATTCCTACGGAAACGGGAACCACGCGGGTGCAACCGCAGGCGGCCGCTAGTTAAATATATTTTATTACTTTATTAAACATTACTAAGTACATTAGGTACTTAATACCACATTTATAATAAAGTGTGATTAAAAAGTCGACTTTTCTGAAATATTTAGTTCGATACTGGGTCGATCCAAAAATCGTATCAATTTTAAGGATCGATAAAATGGATTACGATCCATTGCGATTTAGAATATCGATACAAGGTACCCGGATCGCACATCCCTAGTTGCCAGTGCCCCAAGAAATTGTCAAAATTCCCCTTCTGGATTGTTTTTGTGATTTATTTTGTGAACTCTTCTATTAAATAACATTTTTAAAAAAGTATTCAAACATCCAAGATCGTTTTTGTGATTTGTATTGTGAATTATTTTCTAGGACATAGCATTTATCAAAAAAGACTCATGCGTTCTGGATCCTTTTTGTCATTTAGAAGTATTGTAAACAGGTCTTGTAAATAACATTTATCAAATGGGATCCATGTGTTTTGGATTGTTATTAAGATTAATCTTGTGAACTCTTTTCAAGTAAATGTCATGTCAAAAAAGGATTCAAGCGTTTTGGATTCTTTTTGATGTATTTAATCGAGATCAGTGTTTTAACTGGCTAATTTTACTATAATGATCCAAGAATATTGGATCGTTTTTGTGAAACTAAAAAATGAACTGGCTATACATGTGGGATGGTAACCTGCATCAAAAATAAGTTCAAAGAATTTTATTTTGCTTAAAGTTATAATGTTAGGAGGAAATATAGACCCTGACGGCCATTTTGGTATATACAACTCATATTCGACCAACTTGTGGGTTGGATCCTTTTTGCTAAACTACGTCCAATTGAAAGTCGGGCAATTACCTGACTTTCGTCTTGCCATTGTGGAGTGCCGGTAACGTATCTACTTGTATGTAATATCGTTGGATTTTCATAATAAAATTATGGCTTTTCATTAATAGAATAAACTATGTCGGGATTTACACCATGTACCTGTTTATTTTTGAGACTCCGATATTTCGGCGCAGTTGCATGCGCCATGATCACGGAAGATCACGGAAGATCACGGAACACGGAAGAAAGAAGTAGATAGCCTGGATTAAAACATAGGATACTTTTTATCCCGATATTCCCACGGGAACGGGAACCACGCGGGTGAAACCGCGGGCGGCCACTAGTTTTGTATAAAGTCTCCTGTCGCTAGAACGAAAATGGGGAACGAGATATATGTGAAAAACCGAAAAATGGGACCTTAACCCCCCCCCCCCTCCCTCTCACCTAGCATAGGGGCTACGGGCGGGGACTTTTGATATGTTCCCCTCCTAACCAAGACCAGGACCTTTGGACCAGTCCAATCAAAGTTACCAAGTCAAAAATTGTGTTCCAATCATTTTCCTCTGTTCTATACCGTTTTGTTTACTGTGGGCTATCTTATCTCTTGTTGTGCTGTTGCTGTTGTGCAAAGAAACCGTGTTTTTCTGAGTGTTATTCATAAAAAGTTATCAAGAGTAGACAAAATAAAAAAATTGGTCAAGTGCGAGATAGAAAGAAAGTGGCTAACATGCAACAACAACGACGAGATCCATACTCGACATTTTCACACGTAATCGAATCACATTAATGAGGAGATCCGTAGGAGAACCTATGTCTTGCTCACATGCACCGAGTAGGTAGGTACTGTCGACAAAACTTCCGCTTTACCGCTCAAGGTTAAAATCGCTTGCACGCCGCGCCGTCACTAATATACGTTTAGTTAATACGCGTGCTCACGAATTTTTTACCCGACTACGGCGAAGCCAAAACGGAGGGTATATGATTTTTTGTAAAGTGGTAAAGAGAGAGAGTGGCCGAGAGAGAAGAATGGGCGAGTGGGTGTTCATATGCATTTTGTTTTTCGCAAAGCAATTTATGCGTGTTTTGTCGCGGTAAACCTCTGGATGCGGGCAGCACAGGATCAGTTGTTGTGGAGATCCTTGGGGCAGGCCTATACCCAGCAGTGGGTGTCGGGCGGCTGATATGATGATGAAGGCGCGACAATGAGCCCAGTATTCGGCAGTCCACAGCCAATTACTATCAGTCGCCCTGCACTGATGTTTCTTAAAAACAGGGGTTTATTCTTCCATCAATTCTCACTTAAACTTCTCCACGACGATTGATCCTACGCTTGTCGTGGCTTTCCTGTAACCTTCATCATATTATTATCGTCAAGTCTACTTTGCAGGAGCCTTCATATTTTGTCGTCCGATGAGCGTCGACCGATGCGCGGTCCCATTACTAGGATCTATCCACTGTCAATGCCGAAGTATTATACAAATCTTGCACAAAAGACCGAGCGAGCGCGAAGCGTCTTCGTTTCAGCTTGGGCAATATGCTATCGTATTTCCGGCCGCTGCCTGTCCCTCTGTCCACCTGTTCTCCTCTTCAGGACGCATTTCTCAACCGATTCTCGTGAAATTTTGTGAGCAGGTTCGATATTTACATATGATTTTGAAGTCGATTCATTTTTTAGAAATTTTCCAAAATGGGTCTAATTTCAGTCATTTCGAAGAATGCTCAAATATATCAAAAATGCGAGGTTTACTATAATGTACATAAGCCACTAGTATGTAGATTATAAAAATGGAACATGCCAGTCATTTATCATACATCGCATGATTACAAGTTACGTGTTATCGCGTGTTATGTGCAGTGCAATAACATCTGCATAGGTGCATTATTTCCGATTTTCATTAGGCCGAAAAGAAACAATCAGTTGTATTATTGACAGTTCTCTGATAACACAACAGGCTATGACTGTTAATTGGAAGCGTTATGCAACTAACCGATTATTTGCACTTTCAAAGACGTCTGTCTGTATCTTCAATCGCAGAATCTTTGTAAATTATAATCGTGTACGTAATAAATACGCTCAGCTGAAGTGACAATGGGTGGGACACAAAGCGAGAAGAACCGATGGCCGTTGGGGCGGAAAGGTTCTGGAATGGCGACCGCGCACCGGACTACCTACGCTCCGTGGGTAGGCCCCCGACAAGGTGGACCGACGATCTGGTGAAGATTGCCGGAAGCCACTGGATGCGGGCAGCGCAGGACCGATCGTCGTGGAGATCCTTAGGGGATATTATGCTGGCCTATACCCAGCAGCGGGTGTTGTGCGGCTGATATGATGATGACGTAATAAATATTTGCGATCGATTGGTTTTGCCCATTGTTTTGTCGGATCCCTTAAACTTTAGCATAGAATTTATTTTGGAAAACGTAATTTGATAACTGTCACAAAGTGTAGTCTGACCTGTTTCTCAAAGCAAACTCAAACTTGTTATGGTTAGTAGAAGTATTGATCAGAATTTATAAATATTTAAAGATACAAGAAGACTCGATTTCGTTTCCAAGTGTCGGACTCTTTTGTATAAAATATGTAAATTGAGCTCGCTTCGAAGTCATAGCAAACAATAGAAAGTAAAAGTGAAATATGAATGTTTGCAGCGACTGGTTTTTTCACACCAACTAATTAAATGTGCAAATATACTCGCAAATTATACTTATTAAAAACCATATTCACTTCTCAAGCTTACGCGCTCACTAGACATGAAATAAAAGACTTTTTTATTTCATTATTAAAAACCATTTTTAGTGATATTGTTCATGAGAGAAATTTTAATTGTAAGGATTGATTTTTATTTGTAATTTTAGCATTCACAATGCTATCACAAGTCACTCGGTAGCTTAGTGGCAAGAGCATTGGACCGGACTTCCAAAGGTCGCGGTTTCGATTCCCGCCTAAGAATATGATCGTGTGAGTCGAATTTTTTCTAGTATATTATTTAGTATTCTACAAAGATTGAATTTGCTTCTACAAGATTTGGTCAGTAAATGCTGCATTGTTTCTTCTCGTTAAGTATTGTCTGTGGTTTACTTTTAAGTGGTTTAGTTAGCGTACCCGCAGACTACAGATCAAACTGCCGGCCAAAAGTTGGTTTTGTATGAAGAATTGGCCGATACCAAATCGTTGTAGAGTGCGCACTTACATATTTCTTCATACTGATTCCAACTATCGGCCGACAGTTTTGTCTGCAGTCTGCGGGCACGCTTAGAGTTTCAGACACCTGACTCAGAAAGTTTGAGGCGGGCCATTAGCCCTCTGCCCTGTCCCAGTAGCATACGAGATCGGGAGCGGTTTGTCCTCTTATTCCTCATCGTGCCACCAACAATTTCCCCTGGAATTTTAATTTCTCATCGTGCCATTAGATTGTTGCTCAAGTAAAATAGATGTCAACATTCAGTTGTCTCCGCTCTCGAAAAAGCTTACCTTTAGCGATTAAAATGGCATTCTGAGATAATCAATTATTTTTAAATCCACTGCGTGTGATTCCAATTACTTAACTTCTGTTGAGCGATTCGCCCATGCAATGAAGAGAGAATTTAGTGCGTCCCACGTTGCAGGCTCTAACCATGGTACAATAATATACTGCGTCAGGTACAGCACCCTGAGACAGAGGAAATGACGTAGTCTACACAGGCATACGTCATCTCCGCTATCGGTATTGAAAATAACATTCATGAACTGTCGTTTGCAAAGAGATACAAATTATACTCGTAATTGTATAATGAGAGACAGAAACAAAATCTTTCATAAAGTCGCGATACCTAGTGACGTATGTCTGTGCAAACTGCAATGCCAGACCTTGTTTCCTTGGACCATGGCTCTAACCATGTTCTAACAATGAGCGTCTTGATGAGTCAGCCGCCTACGCCACGGCCTCAGGACGCGTAGGGTCGACACGAACTTACCGCATTTGGTTATTATCTTGAATAACGAAGCGTGTGTCACTTGTTAGGTAATATATGAGTCTTTGTCATCGTCAGATAGTCTTAACTTCTCGAAGAAAAGGAGATTTAGTTGGCAGTGCTTAAGATAATTTTTGAATGGACTATTCTTATCATGGAATAACGAATAAATGTTTCACGTACCGCTGAATTTAAAAAATCTATGCTCATGCTCAGTTCAGTATGTGATAAACCAACCATTGTTTAGTTGCCTAAATATTTTTGTGAAAAGACGGTAAGGAACACCAGTTGTCTATCTAGTAACTAGGTAATCTAAAGTAGAAGTGAACTTAGGTTCGAATCATATTCATTGCTGAAGCGTGTCCTTTTTAGCTTAGACAAAAATGCTTTCTGGCTTTCCGGCTGTCCGTCTGTTCTTCTCTAGGTCGCATTTCTCAACTGATTCTCGTGAAATTTTGTGAGCTGGTTCTATAATCAAATCATATAGTTATTTTTTTGTCGATTCAGTTTATTTTCTTCAAAATTGATAATTGTTAAAAAATATCACTTAAGGTCTACAGCTCTATAGAGCCACTAGTGTTATCTTTGATTTAAAATTTATAAACGATAATAATATTACGTCAAATGTCGCAGATCTTCAAGTACACAAAAGGCAAAACTTTTTACGCACCTATTCCTATTTTTTTTTCAAATAGAGGTCAGATTGTGACAGGTGATCGAGTCACTTGTTTACGCTCGCCTTATAAGGTTGGCGGCGATAAACATGTGGGTGGGCGCGCGCAAGCGACCAGCCGATAAAATCCATATGGATGATCACCCTTATAGAGCAATGCGCTGATAAATACGATTCGATAAAAGTCTGCACTTAATTAAGTATATACCTAAGGTTGGAGTTTTCTGCTTGGTTTCTTTTCGTGGAAGAGTTGTTTGGTAATGTGTGACTCAATACAATGTTTTAAGATCTTTGTCCGACTCAAGTGGTGATTTAATGTTTAATCTTGTTCATTCAGCTTGTTTCTTTGTGATTGACTACCGGCCATTCCTTCCTACCTATCCCCAGATTTCCCAGTGAGAGATAGGTCTACTAGACCTATCTACCAGCTAGCTTTCGACGACCTCCGTGGTCGAGTGGTTTGCACGTCGGTTTTCAAGGCGTCACCATCTCTTGAGGTCCCGGGTTCGATCCCCGGCTGGGTCAGTGTAGAAAATGAACTTTTCAATATTGTCTCAGGTCTGGGTGTTTGTCATACCACCGTTGTTTTTGATTTCCATAACACAAGTGCTATAGCTACTTACTTTGGAATTGGAGCAATGTATGTGATGTTGTCAAATATTTATTTATTTATTTATACTAGGCTACCGGGCTTTTATTTAGGCAACGATGCTTTATTAAGTAAGCCTATCTCGTAATTATGAATAATGATAATGAAGCGAAAGAAGTGTGCAAGGATCGTAGCAGGTGGCGATCCATAGTCTCTGCCTACCCCCATGGGAAACAGGCGTGAGTGTATGTATGTATGTATCTCGTAATTATTGACTATTGAATATAAGGGATTATCGTTTTATACTTTACCACAGAATATACACTCGCAAGCAAAAAAACTACTGAGGCCTATTTTCAAACAAACGAGGTAACTTTGAAGCTTTGGTACTCCGCCCAGGATTAAACGGGGTGTGATTTGATGATGGCCATTCAAAAAGTAAACGGAGGAGGCCCAGATCGCCATAGAAACCCAATGGTTTAGAAGAGTGGTTTAGGTCATGGTTGAACTTAAAAAAATAACAAGCTAAAATTACATCAAAAGTATGGAAAATGTAACACTAAAAAGTCGGTACGGTCTCCGGCGGTGTAAGTCCATCAGCCATTTTTAATGTCCCAACTGCTGTGGCACTGGCCTTCCTTATGGGTGGAGGACGGGTCATAATCCACCACGCGGGCCCAATGCGGATTGGTGGGTGTTAACGACTGCAAATGCAGTCGGGACCAACGGCTTAACGTGCCTTTCGAAGCACGGAGGAGCTCGAGATAATAAATTTTTGGTCACCCATCGCATGACTAACCCTTGCGAACGTTGCTTAACCTCCGCAATCGCTGGGTCAGGCGCTAAACCACTGCGCCACCGAGTTCCTCTGGTGTAAACGACTCTTCTAATCCATTGGGTTTCTTTAGCTATCTGGGCCTCCTTTATTTTTACTCTTTGAATGGCCATCATCAAATCACACCCCGTTTAATCCTGGGCGGAGAACCAAAGCTTCAAAGTTACCTCGATTCTATGAAAATATAGGCCTCTGTACTCTGTAGTACTTATGTTTGGTTGGTGGAAAGAGTAGCAGTGGTTTAGTTAGCTTATTAATTTTATAATTCAAGTAGGTACCTACTCCCACGTATGATATGAAGCATCGGCAACGCGCGCAAGGTATGACGCGCGTTACCTTCAATTTGTGTCCATATTCAATTAAAGTACAAGTACATACAACAATAAGAATGCCGTACTCATGCGGAAATCTTGTTGTTTTATTTACGTTGTTGAAACTGGAATTTTAATATTTAAGACGCATAATTTTTCTTTGTCATCTATATATATAAAATTCAAAGTCCTGACTGACTGAGTGAGATATCAACGCACAGCCCAAACTACTGAACCTAGAGACTTGAAATTTTACACACAGGTACCTTATACAGTGTAGGCATCCACTAAGGAAGGATTTTTGAAAATTCCATCCCTAAGGGGATGAAATAAGGGATGAGAGTTTGTATGGAAGTCCCTCAGTTTTGATGCTAGGATCTTCAAATTTTGTATTCAGGCTGATGATTGAAAATTAATAAATACGTGTATCATCGTTTTTCAAAATTCTACCCCTGATGGGGTGAAAAGGGGGATGAAGTTGAGTATAGAAGAAAATCCTTAATTTTCAAAGTAAAAATCGTTAAATTTATAATTTAGGCTTATGGATGGAAATATAACGCAACGTATATGGTTATTGGTAGTATTTTAACCCCTATGGGGATGAAATGGGGTAAATAAACCTAAAATAGATATGGATGTCGTTATTGGGGTTTTCTGGGATGACGATTGCGAAAATGACATTCATTTTGAAGTCCAACACGGTCGACATGATTTAACCACTAAAGGGGTGAAAATTGGGTTCAAATTTGGTATGGAAAACAATATAAAATATACTTTACAACTTAAAACTTCGTACGAGCATGTCTAAAAATAAATAGACAAACATATATATTGTGGTTTTTAAAATCAACCCCTTAGGGTGTAAATGGGGTAAGTAAACATAAAAATCGATATGGATGTCGTTCTTGAGGTTTCATGGGATGGTGATTGCGAAAATGACATTTATTTTGAAATACAACACTGTGGACATGATTTAACTGCTAAAGGGGTGAAAATGGGGTGCAAATTGTGTATGGAAAAATAATATAAAATGACTTACGGCAGTGAAACGTGGTCGCTAACTATGGGTCTCATAAGGAGGCTCAAGGTCACCCAGCGTGCAATGGAGAGAGCCATGCTCGGCGTTTCCCTGCTTGATCGAATCAGAAATGAGGAGATCCGCAGGCGAACTAAAGTAACCGACATCGCTCGAAAGATTGCTCAGCTAAAGTGGCAGTGGGCTGGACACATAGCGAGAAGAACCGATGGCCGTTGGGGCGGAAAGGTTCTTGAATGGCGACCGCGCACCGGACGGCGCTCCGTGGGTAGGCCCCCGACAAAGTGGACCGACGATCTGGTGAAGGTTGCCGGAAGCCACTGGATGTGGGAAGCGCAGGACCGATCGTCATGGAAATCCTTGGGGGAGGCCTATACCCAGCAGTGGGTGTTGTGCGGCTGATATGATGATGATGATGAGACATTACAACTTTGAAATTCTAAGAAGCATGTCTAAAAATAAATAGGCAAATATATATTTTGTTATTTTGAAAATCATCCCTTAGGGGGTAAATGGGGCAAGTTAACATGAAAATCGATGTGGATGTTGTTCTTGAGGTTTTATGGAATGAGGAATGCGAAAATGACATTTATTTTGTAGTCCAACACGGTGGACATGATTCAGCCGCAGGGGACGGGAACGGGAACGGGAACGGGAACGGGAACGGGAACGAGAAAGGAACGGGAACGCAAACGCGATCGCTCGAAAGCGAACGCGAACGGGAACGGAAACCGGGGACAGGAACGGGACCAAACGGGAACGGAAAAGGGTAAAGAAACGGAAACAGGATACTACTAATATCTCTGGACCCACTTCTGATTGTTTTCATAAACTAGCTTCCGCCCGCGACTTCGTCCGCGTGGATATAAGAGAAAATCCTTAGGGAACCTTCAACCAGAATCCGACCAGCCGATTTTATGCGATTAGGCCGGTCCCCACCAAGCGCGCAGCCTCGTGCGAGGCCTGCCACACGCGGCAAACGTTTTGCCTCGCGAGGCAGCGCGCTTGGTGGGGACCGGCCTAATCGCATAAAATCGGCTGGTCGGATTCTGGTTGAAGGTTCCCTAAGGATTTTCTCTTATATCCACGCGGACGAAGTCGCGGGCGGAAGCTAGTCATGAATATGGAAAATATGGCTTGAATATCTGGATTCGGGATTGCTTGATGATGATGTCAGAAGTTTTGTTGTTGAAACATAATTTGGATATTAAAAATATGTTCAGAACCTTTAAAAAATCCGTTTATGCTATCGTAAGATTTTTTGTAGTTGATGTTGTATTATGTAATAATACAACAATGCTGATATTGTCATGCTTTTGAAGTTGACAGTTCAAAAGTGGTTGAGGATTACGAGTGAAGAGCAACGCTTCCTTTATTTCGAAAGTCATGTTGTTTAGTGTTAAGCTTAAATTGCTTGTCAATTCTCTATTTATATCCGTCTTGTGCCACTGGTAGTGACTGTGAGCGTCAATGGCAAGCGTAACGAATAAATGTTCCATATACTCATATGCCTCTGAGAAAATTGGATTATGAGCTCAAATGACTAGCGAACAATGACTGGAAAGAAAAGTAGTATCTTTGACACGAACACAAAGTCTTGAGTTCACGCAACGATGATAACGTTATGAGAATCTAATGGTTGTGATCTTTGTAAACATCTCCTACGGCTTTTTGACGTAGTCATGTACTTAATTGCTATGAAACAAATGAGATGAAATTTCGGTGTCTTTACCTTATGAAAAACTGAAGGGAAGTCTATTCATATTATCCACACCTTTATTATGATTTTTTAAAACCATAGCCTATGATGAATAAAAGATTACTTCTATAAAGCCTTTGAATCTTTCGCCTACTAATCACCCACCGTATGTAGATGTTGCAGTTGTAGATTTGGGAACTGATACATGCAGACTATAACTACACATGCACAAAACACTCGTTTCAACACTACAAGGTTTAACAAATAAAACTATCTTACCTTCAAGTTTCCCTTTAAGATAAGGCGGCCAAATGCGGGACGGTCCCGGAATGACCGATGTAATCCCGCATTGCAATATTTAATAAAATAGTCCCGGAAATCGTCTAAGCCGTCCCGGATGTCCCGCATTCCTCGTTTCCCATCGTCTCGTGCAATGCTAATTATAAAATTTAATATGGGCAGCTGTGAAAACTTTTTGGACATTCTAAACCAAAACCCAGCCTGCCTAGCATGACCGATTTATATCGCGTGATATATCGTTTTATCACGTTTAACTGTCAAAAAGACAAAGGAATTTGACAGTTGAGTGTCGATAAAATGCTATATCACGCGATATAAATCGGTCATGCTAGGCAGGCTGAACTTGTAAAAAAAATGCCACTCATGTGAGAAATACGACTTTAAAAATAAATGTTAATTCAGTAGTAGTGTTGTTTGTTTCTAACTCAATTACACCACCAACAAATCCTCAGTCTTGTTGTGAATAGGTGTCCCGCATTGACTTATCATAAAGTTGGCCGCCTTACTTTAAGAACTCCAGATTTAAGAATGACTTTGAATTCCAACTGTGTGTACATTCTCCGTAACAACTATGCAAACATATCGCAGAATTATTGGTATTTGTGAACTTGTACACACATCACTGACGTGGCAAGGTTGCAAATTGAATTAGCAAAGAGTTTCTACTATTCAATCTATGCAGTGGAAATATTACGTATGGGTATATTGCATGCATCAGAGTTAACTTCAGCATAGCAAACCCACTCCTATTGAGTAATTAAAATGTTTGCTTTATCTTAGGCAAGTTATTAAACCTAATTGCAGCATTATGGATTCTTTTACCCACTTTAAAATGTGTCCTCGTCCGGACATAGGTTATCGCCAGAGATTGTGATGTGATGAGACGAAAGATGCGTATTTCTCTCCTGAAGGTGGTTTAAAGTGAATGTTGAAAATGGCAGCAGTATTGAGAGTACGAAAATGTACGTTCAACGTGGTTTAAAACCACATCAAACTCCAAACAAATCTGTCAAGTGTTTCCAAAGGCCGAATAGCCCAAACCCAAAATAGTAGGTCGAAATCGCAAGAGCTATGAAGAACTTTGGTTCGGAAAAAGACTAGTTGAAAGGACTGAAAAGGATTAACGACGTCATAAAGGCTACTAAACATCAATCAGCAAAAACGCTGTAAACTAAAGGTATGAGTCCGATCTCGGCAGCAGCAGCAGTGCTGCCGCAGCTGTGCACTCCAAATTGAACCGTAATGTTATGAAAGGCGGCTCAATTTGAAGTGACCGTAGAAGTGTCGCGCAGCAGTGCTTCGCGACAGTGCTGCGCGGCAGTGCTGCGGCAGCCCTATAGAGAAATGTATGGGGACCAGACTCGGCAGCAGTGCTGTGCAGCACTGCTGCCGAGATCGGAATCATACCTTAACACTACATTATGGATCTGCAATACGCACAAGACCATAAGTTAGAAGTAAAGAGCCGTCACTTCTTCGTAATAAAAAAGCAGTCAACACATAAAATAAAATTACATAATGATGACAAGAAAATCGCAATGCAAAACGGAGCCACCATTTCTAGTTCACATAAATTAATGTTGAATGAAGTTTCACCAGCACCATAAAGTCGTTAATTATTTAATTACACACCAGTCAACTCTTCCGGTAACTAGTTTTATGTCTTCGACAGAAAAAAAACAATAGTGGTATTTTTCACTACAACATGATGCTACAATGACAACCGTGTGAAGAAATATAATTTCGACTTCACTTTTATTATTTAACTGCCAAATACGAGATATTTTATTTAGATAATTACTACCATCACAAATAACATCAAATCACAAGTAATTTTTATAAAAATCTTGATCATTCCCACCCAATTTGTGCGAGGTTAGGTATGTATAATCATCATGTTATCAGCCCATTACAGTTCACTATAGGACGTAGACGTCTCACATGGGAAGATGTATAGAAGTATCGCAGAGTTAGACCGTTTACACCTCTTGGTGATCTTCACACGGTGCGTGACACGAACGGTTCTGTAGGTCTTGCGTGTTAGGGCGGGTCTTTGTAGGGGGTTTAGTGGGTAGGGCTTTGGCGAGTCCCACATACCTGCGGGATGCGTAAATTGCACATTCCCCCTACTATTGAAAAAAAAGAGTTAAACCGTTTCAATAGAAAATGGTGGTCCTCCGGGACTCGGGAGTGTTAGGTGTACCTTAAGTTATTGGGTCATCTTTTACGACAATTCTAAGTGTGAAATGTTGGTGCTATTCTACTCTGCCAGATGCTACACGTCTATGGTGTATATGTATAATGTGTAATCTGCATCTATCACAATCGCCCACGCATCGCAAACTCATTGCATAACCGCTTATCATCTTGCCGTGTTTAGAATCTAATTAGTAGCTCTCGTCACCGCAATGTTTGATTAAAGACATTGTATTGAGGATACCACTCACTATGTATAAATATTTATATGTACAAGTTTAGACATAAGCACAGAATACACTCGATGAAATATCTAAAACATTAGCCA
This sequence comes from Agriphila tristella, assembly GCA_928269145.1. Classification (NCBI taxonomy): domain Eukaryota; kingdom Metazoa; phylum Arthropoda; class Insecta; order Lepidoptera; family Crambidae; genus Agriphila; species Agriphila tristella. The sequence goes on from OV743451.1 coordinate 5,628,267, forward strand.
TCGAGGAATTGGAGCTAAGTGCATAAATTTTTGGAAGATATGTGGCGAATTGGCGATGAGAACCAAAATGGGATTATTTACCATGTCATTATAGTTTGTGAGTTCCTACTTGTCTACCGTAACATATAATGTCGTCAAAATAATTTGAAGGTTTTTAAAAGGATTTGGAGCTCAGTGCATTAATTATGTTTGGAAGATATGTGTCGATGAGAACCAGAATAGGATTGTTCACCATATCTGTGTGGTTTGTGAGTTTCTGCTTGTTTACCGTAACAGATAATGGCGTCAAAAATTTTCGAAGTTCTCAAAAGACGCGGGCAAACATTTACATAATACTATCAACGAGAGCAAACGTAAAGAGAAAGTTTAATAAATCACAATCTCTGGCGATAACCTATGTCCGGACGAGGACACATTTTAAAGTGGGTAAAAGAATCCATAATGCTGCAATTAGGTTTAATAACTTGCCTAAGATAAAGCAAACATTTTAATTACTCAATAGGAGTGGGTTTGCTATGCTGAAGTTAACTCTGATGCATGCAATATACCCATACGTAATATTTCCACTGCATAGATTGAATAGTAGAAACTCTTTGCTAATTCAATTTGCAACCTTGCCACGTCAGTGATGTGTGTACAAGTTCACAAATACCAATAATTCTGCGATATGTTTGCATAGTTGTTACGGAGAATGTACACACAGTTGGAATTCAAAGTCATTCTTAAATCTGGAGTTCTTAAAGTAAGGCGGCCAACTTTATGATAAGTCAATGCGGGACACCTATTCACAACAAGACTGAGGATTTGTTGGTGGTGTAATTGAGTTAGAAACAAACAACACTACTACTGAATTAACATTTATTTTTAAAGTCGTATTTCTCACATGAGTGGCATTTTTTTTACAAGTTCAGCCTGCCTAGCATGACCGATTTATATCGCGTGATATAGCATTTTATCGACACTCAACTGTCAAATTCCTTTGTCTTTTTGACAGTTAAACGTGATAAAACGATATATCACGCGATATAAATCGGTCATGCTAGGCAGGCTGAACTTGTAAAAAAAATGCCACTCATGTGAGAAATACGACTTTAAAAATAAATGTTAATTCAGTAGTAGTGTTGTTTGTTTCTAACTCAATTACACCACCAACAAATCCTCAGTCTTGTTGTGAATAGGTGTCCCGCATTGACTTATCATAAAGTTGGCCGCCTTACTTTAAGAACTCCAGATTTAAGAATGACTTTGAATTCCAACTGTGTGTACATTCTCCGTAACAACTATGCAAACATATCGCAGAATTATTGGTATTTGTGAACTTGTACACACATCACTGACGTGGCAAGGTTGCAAATTGAATTAGCAAAGAGTTTCTACTATTCAATCTATGCAGTGGAAATATTACGTATGGGTATATTGCATGCATCAGAGTTAACTTCAGCATAGCAAACCCACTCCTATTGAGTAATTAAAATGTTTGCTTTATCTTAGGCAAGTTATTAAACCTAATTGCAGCATTATGGATTCTTTTACCCACTTTAAAATGTGTCCTCGTCCGGACATAGGTTATCGCCAGAGATTGTGATTTATTAAACTTTCTCTTTACGTTTGCTCTCGTTGATAGTATTATGTAAATGTTTGCCCGCGTCTTTTGAGAACTTCGAAAATTTTTGACGCCATTATCTGTTACGGTAAACAAGCAGAAACTCACAAACCACACAGATATGGTGAACAATCCTATTCTGGTTCTCATCGACACATATCTTCCAAACATAATTAATGCACTGAGCTCCAAATCCTTTTAAAAACCTTCAAATTATTTTGACGACATTATATGTTACGGTAGACAAGTAGGAACTCACAAACTATAATGACATGGTAAATAATCCCATTTTGGTTCTCATCGCCAATTCGCCACATATCTTCCAAAAATTTATGCACTTAGCTCCAATTCCTCGATGGCTAATGTTTTAGATATTTCATCGAGTGTATTCTGTGCTTATGTCTAAACTTGTACATATAAATATTTATACATAGTGAGTGGTATCCTCAATACAATGTCTTTAATCAAACATTGCGGTGACGAGAGCTACTAATTAGATTCTAAACACGGCAAGATGATAAGCGGTTATGCAATGAGTTTGCGATGCGTGGGCGATTGTGATAGATGCAGATTACACATTATACATATACACCATAGACGTGTAGCATCTGGCAGAGTAGAATAGCACCAACATTTCACACTTAGAATTGTCGTAAAAGATGACCCAATAACTTAAGGTACACCTAACACTCCCGAGTCCCGGAGGACCACCATTTTCTATTGAAACGGTTTAACTCTTTTTTTTCAATAGTAGGGGGAATGTGCAATTTACGCATCCCGCAGGTATGTGGGACTCGCCAAAGCCCTACCCACTAAACCCCTTACAAAGACCCGCCCTAACACGCAAGACCTACAGAACCGTTCGTGTCACGCACCGTGTGAAGATCACCAAGAGGTGTAAACGGTCTAACTCTGCGATACTTCTATACATCTTCCCATGTGAGACGTCTACGTCCTATAGTGAACTGTAATGGGCTGATAACATGATGATTATACATACCTAACCTCGCACAAATTGGGTGGGAATGATCAAGATTTTTATAAAAATTACTTGTGATTTGATGTTATTTGTGATGGTAGTAATTATCTAAATAAAATATCTCGTATTTGGCAGTTAAATAATAAAAGTGAAGTCGAAATTATATTTCTTCACACGGTTGTCATTGTAGCATCATGTTGTAGTGAAAAATACCACTATTGTTTTTTTTCTGTCGAAGACATAAAACTAGTTACCGGAAGAGTTGACTGGTGTGTAATTAAATAATTAACGACTTTATGGTGCTGGTGAAACTTCATTCAACATTAATTTATGTGAACTAGAAATGGTGGCTCCGTTTTGCATTGCGATTTTCTTGTCATCATTATGTAATTTTATTTTATGTGTTGACTGCTTTTTTATTACGAAGAAGTGACGGCTCTTTACTTCTAACTTATGGTCTTGTGCGTATTGCAGATCCATAATGTAGTGTTAAGGTATGATTCCGATCTCGGCAGCAGTGCTGCACAGCACTGCTGCCGAGTCTGGTCCCCATACATTTCTCTATAGGGCTGCCGCAGCACTGCCGCGCAGCACTGTCGCGAAGCACTGCTGCGCGACACTTCTACGGTCACTTCAAATTGAGCCGCCTTTCATAACATTACGGTTCAATTTGGAGTGCACAGCTGCGGCAGCACTGCTGCTGCTGCCGAGATCGGACTCATACCTTTAGTTTACAGCGTTTTTGCTGATTGATGTTTAGTAGCCTTTATGACGTCGTTAATCCTTTTCAGTCCTTTCAACTAGTCTTTTTCCGAACCAAAGTTCTTCATAGCTCTTGCGATTTCGACCTACTATTTTGGGTTTGGGCTATTCGGCCTTTGGAAACACTTGACAGATTTGTTTGGAGTTTGATGTGGTTTTAAACCACGTTGAACGTACATTTTCGTACTCTCAATACTGCTGCCATTTTCAACATTCACTTTAAACCACCTTCAGGAGAGAAATCCGCATCATTCCAACTTTGAAATACAGGAAGACAAAAAAAATACCCCACATTGTTCAATGCAGGTGTTATCCAACCTTGGTTGTATTAGTAAAGTAACACGATCTCGATTGACCTTGCCCTGGATCCAGAGGGAATCGATACTGCAGTATCGAATCACCTTTTGTGTGGTTTAAACAAATGAAAATAGTGATACCGTATTTTTTATGCAAAAACGGGATAATGCTTGGACTTCACCTCACCTGATGTTAAGTGACGATAAGGACGAAGGTGGAAGCGCACTACACCCGGAATCCTCATCACTGAGGAACTGGCTATCTTACTTCTAACTGCCTGAACACAACATTTTTATAATTTGTTGCTATGGCGTCAGAATTAGGCAAGATGGTGGTAGCTAGCCAGGCGGATTTGAAGTTTAGAGCTAAAGTTAGCCCTACTACCAACCAAACTGAGTACAAATTGTACCCTCCCCTGGGAATCAACCCGGGAACCCCCTGCGTCTTAGAACCACTAGACCACAGAGACAGAGCTGTTGAAAGTAGTCGGCCGTATTGGCTGGTTTAGTCGATTATGGATGTTAACCAAAGGTTGGTTTTAGGATGGGTGACCAAAATTGTCTCAAACGTATGCGTCTCACAGAACACGTAGGAGCTAAATTCTGAAAATATAAGAACGCTTTGAAAACGAAACTGCTGCTGTTGAGTGTTTCTGTAAAATTAGAAAAAATATGCCCTAAAAACAAACTTGCGTAAACAGTCTTACTTAACTGTAGTCATACCACACCTTTCGCAAATGAATGAATAATTTTAACGAGTGCTTCAGTCATTTAATAAGACGCATGAATATTTAAACCTATTACGTTCCACAGAAATTGACTTTGAAAATTAACATGCGTAAAAGGATATGGTGGAATTAGGTCACTTTGCATTTCCATGGAATTGATCCGGCCTCGTGGGTACTAGAAACTTGTTTGTAGTGTCAATGTTACAAGCGTTAATCCTTATGCTTTGTGTGTTAGGGTAATTTGATAGTTTTCTAATTTTGATGTCCTATTTGGGTTTGGTGATTGGTCAAAGCCGGGATTTGCCGCAGTATGCTCCTTGTAATGGCACCTTGAATCGCTCGTTTCGATTGCTCGTCGTTGTACACCTAGCTTTGTGTTTAGTATATTTTATGATCATTAGAATATTTTTTGAGGCTAATAACGCTTCGCTTTTTCAATTTTCCGTACCATCGACATTCATAAAACTAAAATTCTTAGCTTTTAATAACCGTAATGTTATTTTATGATTGAATTTTGCATTCGGCATTGTGTGTTCCCGTTTGATGTATTGAACTCATTTCTCCATAAATATGACTCTACAAAAAGTTGTATCAAAGAAGTTGACCCAGCCTTTGTCATCGTGTTTGACAAAGAACTACGCGTGGATAATGTCTCAAGAAACTGTACAATTGATCGTGTAACGGCGTCGACGACATCCATTGTTCATGCTTTTGCACCTTCCTCTATTCATGGTTCAAAGACACTACTTGGTTGAAAAACCAAAGTTCTTACAAGTCGAAATAATTACGAGGCATGAAAAGTTGAATGATCGTTTGTCATGTGGAGTGGAGATGTCAATTTAAAAAGTTGTTGTGTACCGGCAGTTAGAGGTAAGATAGCCAGTTCCTCAGTGGTGAGGTTTCCGGGTGTAGTGCGCTTCCACCTACGGTCTTATCGTCACTTAACATCAGGTGTTGTGAAGACCATTATCCCGTTGTGCGTAAAAAAAGATGTGTTAAATTTTGTTGCACATGTCTTCCAAGTTTCTTTCATTTAGCTCGTGTTGATGTATCGTATATTTTTGAAAAGTGGGATCTGGATTTTCTTCGAGATACACTGACTTGAAATTGCAACGCAAAAATAACTTTTCCGTGGTTTTTCTTATCAGTCTGATTTGCCCCTTTAGCATGACCTGACCACCAAATCATGATATGATAGGTAACTCATATAACGCTAACAAAATTCACATGCTAAGCGATGATCATAATTTGTGGTATGTTAGGTTTGTAATGTTTCCGAAGAACTGAAGACTCTGTAAGTCGTTTTTGATCATAGCGCAGGGGAAGCCTTATCCAAATAACAAAAAATCTTCAGTGATCCTTTGTGATAAAAAAATATTTATATTTACTACAGAATAAACAAGTAATAGTGCTACTATTAGACATGCTGTCGAAGTACTTAAGGTCGTGGTAATCGTCACGGTCGCGAAGCATATAATCGTCTACAATTTGGTACTTTATTCCGACTCCGAGTGACTTGAAGAACAATGACTTTCTTTATCATTGTATCTACAGAACATAAATCGTAATGGATTTTGTATAGCGTCAATTTACGATGTACGATTGACAACTCACGTGCTTTACCACTTTGCAGAAAAAATCGTGTACGCGCGTATCACTACTCCACGAACTAAAACGTATGTTCGTGACGGCGTGGCGTGCAAGTAGTTTTAACTTTAGTTAGAAGTGGTATGGCGGAAGTGTTATCCATAGTACCTAAACTAGTATTTTTGCTCAGTTGCGTTTCGTGACAGATTTGAGATAAGTACCAATTTTGTTTTGTTCTACATCTATCCTTGTCCTCGCAGGCATATATCAAGACTTGTACTTACCTAACTATTTTCTCGATATCTGTCGACTGTAGTAGTAGGCGAGAGAAATTTAGATTTCTCTATTATGAACTGAGCTATCTCTTGCCTCTGAAATTTGCAAACAGGTGTTGTCGTGTCATGGATTTTTTAGATTATAGTGTTTAGTCGTCTGTCTTCTTTATGTATTTTACGCAAGAGTGAAAGACATGATAAATATTTTATATTAGTATTTAGTACTCCTATTCCATTATCTATCACAGCGGTTCCCGAATTCTTTTGGCTACGGAACCCTTTTTGGTTCACTGTTTTTGGGCGGAATATTAGCTCAAGTAAGAAGCAAACTAACCAGGGTTGCCACATTTAGGTACAGGAAACCGAAGACATGGTTGCGAAAATTTTTGGGTCGCTTTTCTAACTAAATGTACGTTGAAATTATTAAAACTGGCACTAAAACCAATGTAGAATCTGGTAACTGGTAAACGAAGGACATGTTGAATGTATGTGACTGTTTGTAATTAAAATACTCAAAATCAATGGAAACAAACGGGCGCGTCAGCAAAGTAAGAGTAAAATAAAAAAAAGGGGAACTACCTACCTGAAGGGGGAAAAAAGACTTTTGATTTATTGTTTTAGGTATTTTTATTTTGACTCTTGTTTCCATGCATATTTTCTATTACTACGGGCCTCTCTCATTAATTTCGCGTCATTTTTATATTTACTTACGAATTCCGAACAAGACATGTCTTTTGCAATTCTGCTTTCATTAAATCTACAGAGCAACGATTTTTAATTCTAACATAAGAACATTTAAGCGTCATATTGGAAAAACCTCGCTCAACATAAAGCATTTGAAGGCGGTATGCTTAAAGCGCGAAGTACAACGCAAAATAAAGCATTTAACTTGTTGTCCTTTTATGCTTTTAAACATTTGGACCCATTTTTTATTAACACTTTGATTTTGATCACGTGTTATCATCAAAAATCTGGACAAAACTAATGGATCGTCGGGACGCGGGACAATCTACGAAATCGGGACTGTATTTATACCTAAACTCTTGAAATTTCGCGGAACCCCTGAGAGCCTCTCACGGAACCCTATTCGGGAACCACTGATCTATCATATCCAATAACCATTGTTTTATTGCAGCATATATTTCTTAATTTAAAGAATACCCAACTACTATAACTAAATCCAAAGTCTTATTGATTTCGACGAGTCTTGTTAAATGTAGTTTCTCCTTCGATGGAATTGTCGTTCAACTGAAATACGACAGACGTTGCTTATCGATGCCGTTTTACAAAACAACAAGCTAATAACAGAACGAATGGGATAATATTTACTGCTTTTTTGCATTATGATTAGTTTCGTGTTCAATAAAGTCGAAACGTTTTGCTATCACGGGACAGTCTTATTCTGTTTTAGAGTTGGCTTTAAATACAAATTCGGCATTTTTTAATTTCATTCCAGGTGTAGTTAAGCTCGTATTAAAATCAAACTCAAATCTCTGCTTAAGTAAAGTTAGAAAGGGATGGCGTTATATGCGGTGAATAGCACCATCCCTTTCTAACTGTACTCCAGGGCCCTATTTCACCAAGTCGACATTTGTCACCGACATATGTCGGTTAATTTTACAATTGTCGTTACTTTAATAAGGGACAGGTATGTTGTGAAACAGGGATATTTTTTACAAGTCGACATATTTGTAGATTTGCCAGTAATTCTTGATATGAGATTGGAGCTGAGTCAAGTTTGCGTGACAATAATTGTCGACTTGTAAATATTATCCACTGTTTATTGCCCCTTATTAAAGTAAAAATGACTATAAAATTGCTGACATATGTCACTGACAAATGTCGACTTGGTGAAATAGGGCCCTGGTCTCCAGCAGAGATTTGAGGTTGAGTTTGATTCTATAAAACCTACGAGCCGAAGTGTTTGCTGTGGCATATCTAGTGAAATCATCATTGAAACTTGCGAAAATTATTTGTAACAGAATAACTATTCTAGGAAAGTAACATTTGGGCTATGATAAGCCTTCGATAGCCCCATTTTGGATTGATAAGTTATTTGCATTCATACGCTTGATGTTAATGTTTTATCTGGTCGTTCAAGGCCATTATGCCCGCACGAATCTGCCACAGCTATTGATTGTGCATAAAATTCGTACGTCGCCGTTTATATTGCGACATGTAGTTCTTTGAACTTGTCGCAGTCACGAATTTTTGGTATAAAGAAATGTGTAGGTAGAGCTTGTCTTTTATTAAAATTAATAAGTCCTGTATATAAAGAAACTAATCCATAACTGATTTCACATAGCACATATGTGGCCATTGGCCGGTTATTCAGATCTGTTACCCCAAAGAAGTGAAGTCTAGAAAACGTATATTCGAGAATTTACCCAAAGCTAAGGAGGGAGCTACACGTAAGAGAGCTCAGAACTCGCCGGCCCCCTCCTGTCGGATCGGAGAAGGATCTTGAAGGGGTGGGTCGGAAGGCGATAAAACCGCGTTTCCTCCTACAAAAAAAGGAGGGAGCTAGCATAAGGAGAATTCTTGGACATAGGTTTCCCAGAATTCACCTCAAGGTGGATTCAGTTTGTGGTAACAGATCGGAAAAACCAGGGGATTTACACAAGTAATGCTAATAAAACATAGCGTTTAGCTTAGCATTAGCATAAGTAAAAGTTCTAGATACCTTGTAGAAATAATTAAATTATAGTATTATGTGGGTGACTATGATAGATATGAGGCAGTCTCAGTTGTCAGTAAATACTGGATTGAACCAAATCCCAATAGGTTACCCAATACAAAGACCAAATGTTCGCATTATGTCTATTAGAAAAAAGCAATAGGAAGAAATTGAGATATTTACTCGACTATTTGAAAGCAAAACAGGTACCTGCGTTAGTTAACACCGTTAATTTTTAAGTATATCTAAAAATGAAATAGGGATTATAGACCACATAAATGAACAACTTTTAATATAGGGCCAATCACGGAATCGCGAAAAAAATCTGCTGTTCCATTCCATACATTATAGTCGAGTCGATGTTGTGTTGTGCGTTACTATGGAACAGCTGTTTTTTTAGAGTTTCCATGGTTGGCCCAATAGTAAAAGTTGTTCATTTACGTGGTCTGAAATCCCCATTTCATTTTTAGATACACTTATATCAACTTAGATCAAAATACTTAGATAAAAATTAACGGTTTATATTCTGTGCCTGCGTGCCTTTTTAGGAATAAATACATCCCATAACTTTTTCCTTACTGTCACCCTGCTAATTAAGACACCGCAAAACACTAACTAAGCTTGATCCCACGGGAAAACTGCACTGATTAGATTCTTTCCCTTGCATTTTCATCCATCACTCTTTATCTATCATAGAAACAGCTTTCACGACGTCCGTCATAAAAAAAATTGTTTCCTCAATTCACTATACCTACTAGAATTTTTCAGTTTAAACTTATTTACACAAAAAGCTAGGTTGTCGATTTGTTTTTATGCTAGTCCTTTATTCTATGTGCTTTGGTTTCGGTAGTGTCAATGTTTCTTAGCTGATTCTACTGAGATCTGAGCTCAGCACTTTCTATGTCAATGTTGTCTTATATTTATTTAAGTGTTATAGACTTTTGCGAAAATACATTGCTTCTAACAACGGCATCTTAGGTAGCTTAAGATCGGAGCAATGCATGTGATGTAATATAGTCTATTGATATTAATTCCAATAGTTAGTTAACCTACTAAATATTTCTGTTTACCTTTACGCATTGCGCACGTTAAGTAAGTTAATAGCTACCTCTTAATCTATGTTACCAGTTCCCACCTACCTAATAAAGTCAAATGACCTTCACAAGAATGCATTTCTCCTAGCAACAACGTGGTATCCTAAAACTGGGTCAAACTATCCCCCGGGCTTTGGGTGATTGCCAAATCCTCCCACCTAATTTAGAAAGACCGAGGGACGGTCAAAGACTCCTACGATTTGCTAATTAGCTCTACTGATAGTCGAGAATACATTATTTAAATTAGTGCAGAATCTCTTTCTTGAATATTGAGGTAGTCCGAATTTCCTGTTGTTAAAAGAAGTAGAATATGTTTCTAAAAATTTGTTCTTGAAGAGATTTTTGTCCTTCTGTTGTTTTATAAAAAGCTCTCAAAGACTTAATCGCATTGATTTTTCCACCAGTGTGGTTTTTGTCAGTTTCAGATTTCCAAATAAATACTTATCATTACTGTTTTTAATTATGTCTTATTCAAATTGACTGAAATATCTTCAGTGGAGGAGTCCATAATAAGGTAAGGCGTCTAAATTAAATTTTAAATTATTTCACCTTTATGAAAGTCGTTAAAGTCAGCTTTCAACTTAATAATGATCTCATCCATTTTTCATTAGATTCCCTTCAAACGGCTTGTGATCAATAGTGGTATAGGTCAAAGTGATACACATGAATATTTCATCGGAAAGGGCCAATTTGATATGGATATGGCCTTAATCAAAAACTAATACTGAAAAATGCTTTGTAAACATTAGTATAGCTATTTTTATCGTGGCTCGATATTTATTGTCTAGTCTTTTTAAATATGACATAGTTGTTAGATTTTTTTTAATTTCAATTCAATACTTCGAACATTATTATATTAATACCTACTATGATATAAATATAAGCAAATTTGTAGATAACGTTTTTGGCCCAATCAATTTTTAACGCATAGATAGTTTTATCCTGTATTAGTTAAGAGTTGGCTGATGTTATCCCTATCCCTAGTGAAAAAAAAAATTACTTCACATATTTTAGGTAGTAATTTTGAGATCATTTGTTGCAAGTTTGCAAAGAAATGTGTTATTGGGATGCAAAGCTGATTCACTGGTTTCTTAGTTTTAAATATTTTTTTGTTCAACTAAGGCTGTATAGAAATAAAGGGGTGGAAATGACAATCTTAATTTTAGGTTTTCGATTCAATCTTCCTCAGTTTTTTCGAAGATCTTTACATTTTGAAATATCAAGGCGATTCTGTAAAATACAATTTCACTTCATCGAAATTACGAATGATTATCATTTACCCATTTTTGATATTGAGTCACACGCAAAATTTCATGACGATTTCAAAGGGTTTAATCACTAATATGTATGACATTTGCGTCACTAAAATCTTGATATTTTACAAAATGAAACTGAGTTTTCCGTAAAAAAGGACCAACTCAACCTAATGTTTTACAGTGATACACTTGTATCACTTTACTTTATGTATTTTGTGGTGATACTATGATCTGCGGTCTGCCTATTTTTCCTCTACAATTTTCCATACCAGGATACATAAGAAAACCCATCAGTTTCCGTTGGAAGGAACAGCTAAAAACCGCATAACATTGATACACTTCAAACATACAGTATGCCAGCATACTCAGTATAGGTAAAAGAAGGATTGCGTGCAACACGCGACTATATATGAATATCATGACTGTCACGCCTCCGAATAAAGTCCCGATGTGGATTCTTGTTAATTCATATAGATATTTGTTTGACTGTTGATTGATTGACTTCGATATAGAGCACATTTTTAGCTTTGAATAAATAAATTGGGTATCATTGTAAGCTATTCTTTTTTGTGACTCTCTACATCAATAGCTATTGCTGAATAATTATTTGGTTTATTTTTTTGTTGCTACACCATCATTGGAAAACTTATATTTCGTAATAAGTCAGCGAGAACTTTTCTTTTTTACTTCGTTATTCGCTTTATGACAAACAAATAAATCAATAAAAGCTGTTATATGTATAGTATAATAATTTTAAATGTTGATAGGTTTCTCTAAGCGGTGAATTAAAATTTTATTCGTTACTATTCAATCAATTTCTCTAACTATAATAGGTGCTTCATATTTTTAATTATCGTCTGTTATATCTTCTAATAGACTAAGCCAAAGGATTTCTACTTACCACGATATTGACTATTCCTGCCACATTTCATTTTGCTTGTACGTTGTTTCATGATTTAGAAACAAATTCATTATCATATCACAGACTTTTATTACGGGTATATACCTTTATTACTACTTTATGTAAATAAGTTATATCCCTGGGAATTCTCAGGTCTCTACGGTGGCTTGAGTTATTACGCAAAATTTATTGTGATAGCCCTTGAGAAGTAATAATAGTACATTATGATATAAGTGCGGTAAGTTGAAAATTACAGCTGAGGCGATATTGCTAGCCCGAGCCGTAGGCGAGGGCTACAAGAAAGCAGAGGCTGTAATTATCAAAGCGCACGTATGTCATACGACGTTTTATAACATATTTGCGAGGAAATAAATAAAACTCGGACTTTGCATTTTTGCTTGTTTTCCATAATGATGAAATTTTGATACACTTGTACTATCTATCGGTCGATTTTTCTGCCTTTCACTTCGATTGTGAGGAAATCAAACAACAATAAAGTAAAAAACAAAAATTGAAGAAAAATTTTTTTTTCTAATTTAGTGACAAATTATATTATTTTGGAATGTGCTCATCAAGGCCTTTCATTTGATACCCATATTCAAAAATCAAAAAAAAAATATTTTTTTTCTTAAATTTAGTGACAAATTATATTATTTTGGAATGTGCTCATCAAGGCCTTTCATTTGATACCCATATTCAAAAATCGAAAAAAAAATTTTTTTTTCTTAAATTTTAGTGACAAATTATGTAATTTTGGAATGTGCTCATCAAGGCCTATCATTTGATACCCATATTCAAAAATTGAAAAAAAATTTTTTTTTCTTAAATTTTAGTAACAAATTATGTAATTTTGGAATGTGCTAATCAAGGCCTTTCATTTGATACCCATACTCAAAAATTGAAAAAAAAAATTTTTTTTTCTTAAGTTTAGTGACAAATTATGTAATTTTGGAATGTGCTCATCAAGGCCTTTCATTTGATACCCATATTCAAAAATCGAAAAAAAATATTTTTTTTTCTTAAATTTAGTGACAAATTATATTATTTTGGAATGTGCTCATCAAGGCCTTTCATTTGATACCCATATTCAAAAATCGAAAAAAAATTTTTTTTTCTTAAATTTTAGTGACAAATTATGTAATTTTGGAATGTGCTCATCAAGGCCTATCATCTGATACCCATATTCAAAAATTAAAAAAAAAAATTTTTTTCTTAAATTTTAGTAACAAATTATGTAATTTTGGAATGTGCTAATCAAGGCCTTTCATTTGATACCCATACTCAAAAATTGAAAAAAAAAAATTTTTTTTTCTTAAATTTAGTGACAAATTATGTAATTTTGGAATGTGCTCATCAAGGCCTTTCATTTGATACCCATATTCAAAAATCGAAAAAAAATTTTTTTTCTTAAATTTTAGTGACCTTTCATTTGATACCCATATTCAAAAATCGAAAAAAAAAATTTTTTTTTTCTTAAATTTTAGTGACAAATTATATAATTTTGGAATGTGCTCATCAAGGCCTTTCATTTGATAACCATATTCATAAATCGAAAAAAAATTTTTTTTTAATTTTTAGTCACAAATTATATAATTTTGGAATGTGCTCATCAAGGCCTTTCATTTGATACCCATATTCAAAAATTGAAAAAAAAAAATTTTTATTGAAAAAATAAATTATATAAAGTAAATTTTATTCATAAAATGTTGACCAAGAGGTCACTCGCACATGACGCATCAGAAAAGATTATGATATAAAAACTCTTTGCTAAGATTTAAAAAAGTACCGTTCGTTTTAGACGAAGCATCTTGATAAACCGTGCGTTTTACTTTACATTACCGCACAAGTTCGTAATGAGATACAATACGATATTGAAATTGGCGTAATAAGAGCCCCTTTACGAGCAAATATGTTATAAAAGTATTTTATAGTTGAAGCTAATGTTTTTCTTGTTTATCTACTATAAAAAAAGAATATCGCAAGATACCACGATCTAGTATTGCAAATTCGCGCGCGTTTTTTTTTAAAGTATCTGCTAGTAGACTATCGTATTGTTATAATATCACGTGAATCAATGTCGTCAATGATGTCTGTATCAGCGAAGGGATAATAAATAACATAAAGTTTCAAAGGCAAGGTAAACGGTTAACTATAGGTTTCATTAAATTGTGTTGTAGACAAATGCTAAATTTATTTTCAGGCAAATACAGGCGATGTCTTTCGATGGCAGCTAATTTGCTTCCAACTGTTGCTTAGATACTCAGATAAGCTGTTACAACAACCAATTTGTTAGTTTGGCCTGTCAAAAGCTTTACCAACTCTTCACTTAATGGAACTCCTTTCAAACCATTTACAGTGCCTCGGATCGTGTCACGCGAACTTAGCTAAATTGACTTAAAGGTATTCTTATCTAGTTAGGAAATGATAAGGCAAATAAAGAGTTATCTTTTTAATTATTCGTATTTGAAGGCTACCTCAGGGATCTGTTTTGGGGCCAAAATTGTTTTTCTCATCACCTCCTTTATGGTGGATTGTTCTTAGGGCAACTTTCGACTTAAAACAAACATTATTCATCCTTTAATGCTATGATCGTGTATTTCCCCACTGTAACCCTTCTATTTCCTATATAAACTAGATAATTAATTTCAATAATAGGGTTAATTTTACTAATAATCTAAGACAAGTTATGACTGTAAGCTACCATGCCTTCGAAAGAAAGTACATCAGTATAATAAAAAAATAACAAGGGTGTTCAAGCAGTGACGTCACCAGCTGGCACGCCCAGGGCGTTGCACAGAGGAGTATTTGTATCAAAAACTCGGTCAAAATTATTTGATGTTTCTAGTGAAATGAATACTACATAATATCATTGAAAAACCATAATTGTTTAATATAAAGCCATTTTATTATTATTATTTTTTGTATTTTCAGTAGTAAAAAAATGCAATTTTATAAATATATTACAAATAAATATAAAAATAAAATACATTTTACACAATATTTGACTATACTAATCAGATTCGCAATCCGTTTCGTCATCTGAGTCATTATTTTCTTCTAGGCTAGTGTCTGAGGACTTGGAAGGGAAGAAAAATAGCTAAAGCCTCTTCAGGAGTGTGCTTCTTTGCACTTAATATTTTTTAGCCGAAGTTATCGTTTTTCGATATTTTGATGCTCGTGATGGCGTGCTTGTTATTTCTTTTATTATTTTCGATGCGTCCGTATTGTCTAAAGATCGCTGACTCAAACTTGCTTCTCGTAATTCTTTTGTTTTCCGCCGCTTGTTCCGATCACTGTTCAATAAATTCTTTGACAGGCCTACTGACTTTTGAAGTCTCCAAACAGGTAATGTAATTGAGCCAGCCAGCCATTGTTTATTTTTTTCATAAAGCGGTCTTTAGTGTACCTTGCAGCTACCCCTTTAGCCTTAAATTCACTTTTGAAATGCCTAAGCAATTTGAGTTAGAGTATTTTTTTTCGTCATCCGGGCAGCCAGTAACATCCTCAAGATTTTCTCCAATGAAGCCAACTGGTCATCAATTTTGGTTACAGAAAATTGTTGCATCATGCTAAATAATGCCCGCCTAGTTAAATTTATAAACATTTCCTAAAACAAAAAAGAAAAAAGTTATATAATTGTTAAAATTGAAAAAAAAATATAATTTGACCTGAAGTGATTAATTTTTTTTTTCAAAATGGAGGAAGAATGAGGAACCACTTTCAACTAAATATGATAGATGAGGGTCCGACCTTTCATATGCGAAAAAAAGTTTTACCCGACAAAGCCCGACACATAAACAAAAATGCCTGTGAATTTCTTTCTAAGTAAAAATTGCATATTTAAAACATGTCTGAAATAACACTCAATAGACCTATCATCGTCCACAAGTCCCTTGTCAACAACGTGACTACCATCGGAAGTGTGTCGACCAGGGTGGCGTACCTTATACTCAGAATATCCAAACGGTGTTCGCTGAATGTTATACAGGTTTACGCACCGACCTCGACACACCAAGATGACGAAGTGGAGGCTATGTATGAGGAGATCTCTAAAGCCATGCATAGCTTCAAAACCCACTACACTGTTGTGATGGGGGACTTCAATGCAAAGTTGGGGAAACGATGCGGTGATGAGCTGAGAGTGGGGCAATTTGGAGTTGGGCAACGGAATGACAGAGGCCAGATGCTGGCTGACTTTATGGAGAGGGAGAACCTCTTTATGATGAACTCCTTCTTCAGAAAGCCGGAATGCCGGAAATGGACCTGGGTCAGTCCGGACGGTAAAGTCAGAAATGAGATAGATTTTATCATGTCGACGAAAAAGCAAATATTCAATGATGTCACTGTGATCAACGCTGTTAAGACGGGGAGCGATCACCGATTGGTACGTGGCACATTGAATATCAACCCAAAGCTGGAAAGATCTCGACTGATAAAATCAACAATTCGACCATTGCCGGCCCATATTCAAAACCCCGAGAGCTTTCAACTCGAACTCCAAAACCGCTTCGAAGCCCTTGAGAACAGCATAGATGTGGACGATCTAAACAACATGGTGGTGGATGCTGTCCGTACGGTAGGGTCCAAGCTCTTTAAGACCCGCCGTCCCAAGATAAAGAAACTCTCCGACCACACACTCCTACTCATGGATCAGAGACGTGAAATGAGGCTCCAGAGTTCAGTAGATGCTAATCGTTATCGGCAGCTTAATAGACAGATATCTAAGTCTTTGACGAGCGACCTTCGCCAATTTAATACGAATCGTATTAAAGAGGCCATCGAGCGGAATAAAGGCTCCAAAGTGTTCGCGAGAGATCTGTCTATTGGGCAAAGCCAGATGACGAAGCTGAAAACTGACGACGGGCGCATCATTTCATCAAAGCCTGAAATCCTGAGGGAGATCGAGAGCTTCTATGGGCAGTTATATTCCACGCAGACACCTGTTGAAAGCAAGGCTAAAGACCCCAGAGCCAAGCTTACCCGACACTATACCGAAGGTATCCCGGACGTCAGCCTGTGCGAGATTAGTATTGCTCTCAAACAGCTGAAAAACAACAAGGCGGCGGGTGACGATGGTATCACTACAGAACTTCTGAGAGCGGGCGGTAAGCCGATACTCAAAGTCCTCCAGAAGCTCTTTAATTCCGTCATCGTCCAGGGCAGAACGCCAAAGACATGGAACATAAGTGAGGTGATCTTGTTCTTTAAAAAGGGTGACAAGTCCCTCTTAAAGAACTATAGACCCATCTCGCTTCTGAGTCATGTCTATAAGTTGTTTTCGAGAGTCCTTACGAATCGTCTCGCTCGCAAGTTCGACGACTTCCAACCTCCCGAACAAGCCGGGTTCCGAAAAGGCTTTAGCACCATAGACCACATCCATACGCTGCGGCAGGTTATACAGAAGACTGAGGAGTATAATGAGCCACTTTGCTTGGCGTTCGTGGACTATGAGAAAGCCTTTGATTCGATTTAAACCTGGGCGGTGCTGCAGTCTCTCCAAAGGTGCCAAGTGGACTATAGGTATATCGAGGTGTTGAGGTACTTGTACCAAAATGCCACCATGACGATCCGAGTACAGAACCAGAACACAAATCCTATCCAACTGCAGCGTGGTGTGAGACAGGGAGACGTTATTTCTCCGAAACTGTTCACAGCTGCGTTGGAGGACATCTTTAAGCTCTTGGACTGGAAAGGACTCGGCATCAACATTAATGGCCAGTACCTAACACACCTTCGTTTTGCCGATGATATAGTCCTTATGGCTGAGACCATGGAAGACCTGAACACAATGCTCGAAGATCTCCGTAGTGCTTCCCAAAGAGTGGGTCTTAGGATGAACATGGATAAGACGAAAATTATGTCAAATGCCCATGTTGTACCCTCTCCAGTTCATGTTGGGAACACTACACTTGAAGTTGTTGACCATTACGTATACCTAGGACAGGCAGTCCAGTTAGGTAGGTACAACTTCGAGAAAGAGATCTCTCGTCGAATCCAACTCGGGTGGGCAGCATTCGGGAAGCTTCGAAAAATCTTCGCGTCCGACTTACCTCAGTGTCTCAAGACGAAAGTCTATGAACAGTGTGTGTTGCCAGTGATGACTTACGGCAGTGAAACGTGGCCGCTAACTATGGGTCTCATAAGGAGGCTCAAGGTCACTCAGCGTGCAATGGAGAGAGCCATGCTCGGCGTTTCCCTACGTGATCAAATCAGAAACGAGGAGATCCGCAGGAGAACTAAAGTAACCGACATCGCTCGAAGGATTGCTCAGCTGAAGTGGCAATGGGCGGGACACATAGCGAGAAGAACCGATGGCCGTTGGGGCAGAAAGGTTCTGGAATGGCGACCGCGCACCGGACGACGCTCCGTGGGTAGGCCCCCGACAAGGTGGACCGACGATCTGGTGGAGGTCGCGGAAAGCCAGTGGATGCAGGCAGCGCAGGACCGATCGTTGTGGAGATCCTTAGGGGAGGCCTATACCCAGCAGTGGGTGTCGTGTGGCTGATATGATGAGACCTATCAATTCCGTATTAAAATAATAAAATAATACATGAAAAATTCAGAACATACCTTCCTCTTCCACATTTAAAATAATTTATTGTAGCACTCCACCAAAAATAACCACAAATCACCTTAGAAGTTGAAAAAATATTGTGATGACACGAATGACTCTATTCAGGCTGATTGTACGCCAAAGCATGCCGCGTAGTGTTAATTTTGTTGCTTCTACCTGACTCGTGGGTTAATAAAGTTTATAAATAAAACTGGTTTGAGGGTACTTTGCGTTAGTTTCTGAATTGGACTTTTAACCGGTTTTAAAGCAAAAATACTCCTTTGTGCGTTGGGGCGATTGCCAAAGGTGTACGACCTGAGCCCTCATGTCTTGTAGTTGTGGTAGTAACTAGGTCTATTGAATAAAAATTCAATTAGGTACTTGTGCTTCGTTGCTAATCAGCTTTCTAAACATAGTAAGCCATATAATTTGAAAAACAGAACCGAAGGAATGAATAATTTTTGACTTATTCAGATTTTTGACAGTTTGGATTTCGGATTTTTTTGTGTCATCTTCCAACCTACCAGATGAAATGTCAGGTTGGATTGGGAATACAATATCTTAACTATTTTAACTATTTTTATTCACAACTTCCAACTTGTCAAAAATGCGGTATAGTAATCGACTACTAAGTTTTTACAGTACATTAATGACAGGTTGGAAACTAGAATAGTTAAGATGATTTCCATTATCCAACATGAGGTAGGTTGGAAGATGACACATAAAATTCCCAACATCTAACCTGGGGTGGATAAGTTAGAAGATGGGAATAAGAGTTCTAATTTTTGAAACTTTTGGATCGTTTTCATCCAATGTCTCCCTCCATTTTATCTTGATCTATAAATCGTACAGTTTTGGGAATAATTTTCTTGTTTGCCACACACATACTAAGAAAGCAAAGATAGACTACAGAAAGCCCAGAGAGTCATAAATATTTTGCTAGCTACAGATCTTTCGCCCGTTAAGTCCTTTTAAATGAAATCCGAATTAATTAAAAGCTCCCGAAACACGAACGAGGGTCTGAAATCGAATTGTTATCGAATAAACGTCAGAAATCTGTTATTTTTAGTACATTGAAAACTGTTGCCATGGTTTCCATTGTACTGTTTTGACGTTTACTCTATACCAATTCGATCTCAGAACCTCGTTAGCGTTCGAGAGTAACCCCAGTTCTTAAAGTGTCAATTAAATATCTGCACTACCAATTTCCAAGTCTCAAGAAAACTAGTTGTGACAATAATTTACATTCACACATTAAAATTCAAAAGCTTAGCGCGTAGGTCGATTATGTTTTGGACATAACTGGTGGTAACAAAATTGAAAGTGGTTACATAAGGATTTCTATTCACGACCTTATTATGATGTTGTTCAACAGCTTTTGAAATATGCCAATAGAAATGTCAACTTGTCATGTTTAATCAGTTTCTTCAGAACTTTCTTATATTGTTCAATGACTATTACTTTTTCGGCGTCTAGCAATTCAGTAATTAAATTTTGCGATGTTTAAAAATCCTCTTCGACTTGTTCGGTTTGTTCTTTTCGCATAAATTTTCTTTTTTGTCCATCATAGTTGATATATTTCACGAATTTAAGAACTGCCTACTGATTTACCTCTCGGAACACAATAACATTAACATTGTTGTTATGATAACAAACTAAACAAAGGTATTGGTAACAAGTATGATTATTTGTTGTGAGGGTTTTGTTACTAAATTACGGGTGACTGGGCCGTAGCCAGGAATTCAGTTCAGAGGGGGTCAAGCTCTGGACCAGAGACAATAAATAACAACAATAATAATAAACTTTTAGATTTTTGCATTCACAATGCTATTTTTATATTAAGGTGAATAAATAATGAAAAATATTAGAAAAAATCGGCTCACCCGTAGCAACTTAGACGGGATTCGAACCCGTACCCTTAGGATTCCGGCCCAATGCACTACCAATTATGCTACCAAGCCGCTGATGGATGTGGCGATATTTTCTAATACTTTTTACGTTTCCGCTGAAGATCAGCGCCATCTCACCAATGTGAAGAGAACTACTTCGACATTCGGTTGTAGCACCCTTGCGGGTGCCAGACAATCAATTAAGGTGAAACAGTACAATTTTAAACTTTTAGATTTTTGCATTCACAATGCTATTTTTATATTAAGGTGAATAAATAATGAAAAATATTAGAAAAAATCGGCTCACCCGTAGCAACTTAGACGGGATTCGAACCCGTACCCTTAGGATTCCGGCCCAATGCACTACCAATTATGCTACCAAGCCGCTGATGGATGTGGCGAAATTTTCTAATACTTTTTACGTTTCCGCTGAAGATCAGCGCCATCTCACCAATGTGAAGAGAACTACTTCGACATTCGGTTGTAGCAGGTGTTAGAAAATTTCGCCACATCCATCAGCGGCTTGGTAGCATAATTGGTAGTGCATTGGGCCGGAATCCTAAGGGTACGGGTTCGAATCCCGTCTAATTTGCTACGGGTGAGCCGATTTTTTCTAATATTTTTCATTATTTATTCACCTTAACAATAATAATGCTCAGCTGAAGGGGCAGTGGGCTGGATACATAACGAGAAAAACCGATGGCTGTTGGAGCGGAAAGGTTTTGGAATGGCGACGCTCCGTGGGTAGGCCCCCGACAAGGTGGACCGACGATCTGGTGAAGGTTGCGGGAAGCCACTGGATGCGGGCAGCGCAGGACCGATCGTCGTGAGATCCTTGGGGGAGGCCTATACCCAGCAGTGGGTGTCGTGCGGCTGATATGATGATAATGATAATAATAATGTCCGTGCAGGCATTTGCTTTCAGTGGGACTTCGATCCGCTGGAAAAACTATCGTCCGTGTTTTCTTGGGACATGTTGATAAACGTTTACTTTCCTCACTTTCTAATGATTAGTTGATTTACGATTTCACGCGTACACATCTCTGATTCCACACGGATGTACAGTGGCAGTCACATTAAGACAACAGTCGATTTTCATACAGACGAGGTAACTTTAAAGCCTTGGTTCTCCGCCAAGGAATGGACCTAGCTGTGATCTGTTGATGGCTATCCAGAGAGTGAATGCAGGAGATCCAGATCGCTTTACACACCCAACTGATCTGCAGGATTCTAAGAGATATAAGCATGCTTAAAAAAAACGAGAAATTAGCACAAAATGTATAGAAATCCTGAATCTGAAAACTCTGATCCTTATATCTCTAGAATGCTGAACAGATCAGTTGGGTGTGTATAGTGATTTGAATCTCCTCCATTCAGTCCCTGGATGGCCATCATCAGATCACAGCTAGGTCAATCCTTGACGGAGAACCAAGGCTTCAACTCGTTTGGATGAAAATCGACTAGTATCTTTAATTTTGTGACCGCCACTGTAGTCCGATCAACGGGGCTTATGCAACCCGAATAATTCTCCCGTCTATGAAATTTGGCATGTGATGAAGTTAGGTAATACAGATTACAGATGCACAATAAGCCAATAAATTTTGTTACGAGAAGTTAGGTATTTTTACCTAAACATGAAAATTGCTTATATCTCTCTGTGAATATTTCCTCGGGCTGAAACACTTTCTGTATACGTACTTATGTACTTGTTAGAATAAGTATGTGAAGGAATCCAATCTTTTTTCGATTTCAGAGATACCCCAAATTTAACTTTTAACATTTTTCAATATATCTTCTAGTGAAAAAATTATCTGTTGATTATTATGTTTTAATATGTTTTTATATCCTTAAATACATAGCTTTGTTCAGTAAGCCAATAAAATTTCTTCCTTTATCATATTTTTTTTAGTTTCTGACTTTAAGAGGTTATTTACGTAATGTGAAAAAATAGTCGGTAAATTTTTATACGTTTATTAGATAAATTATTTTATATTAAAACAGATTTATCAATAATCCAATAATTTTTTGAATGCGCATATATTTTTAAGTATAGTCGCCGATTTATGATAGGGCGTAAGGGTCGACTTTCACTTGACTACTCAGCGCTGCTTTGCCACGCACTTTTGGAGTAGCGTAGGCAGTTTGGTGGCCACCGTTATCAAAAATAATTAAGAGTTTCAAGAGTTTAAGGATAGTGGTATGTATTTTTGAATAAAACAATTGATAAGTATGTTTATAAGTAGATATCAGATTTTATGCATTTGCATATGCATATAACTCTCTAATAGGGCATGGATACCGGTATACCGAAATACCGATTTTTTTTTGGTATTTTGATACCGGTATTTGAGGATAAAATACCGGTATTTCGAAAAAGTGATCTATTTTTGCAACGGTGTTTAAAGACTATGCAAAACGCTCAATTTGTATGGCTTATAGTGTTGTTCATACTGCAGATGCGTTTTTATATGACACGAATCACGAATAATCACGATAAAAAAATTACCTACGCAAAACACTACATGCTAGCTAGTATCATCGGCATCATTCATTTTAGGTAAGTACTTTGCTCAAAAGGGATGGGTATTTAATGATATTGCTTTCAGTTGTTTGTCTAATGTTTTCATCATCATCATATCAGCCGCATGATACCCACTAAACAGGGAATAGACCCCCTCCAATGATCTCCACGATGATCGGTCCTGCGTTGCACGCATCTAGCGGCTTCCTGCAACCTTCACCAGATCGTCGGTCTACCTTGTCGGGGGCCTACCCACGGAACGTCGTCTTGAGCACGGTCGGCATTCCAGAACCTTTCCGCCCCAACAGCCATCGGATCGGTTCTTTTCGCCCCCGTGTCTCTCTCTGTGTGTGTGTGTGTGTGTGTGTGTGTGTGTGTGTGTCACCCCCTGCCACTTCAGCTGAGCAATCCTTCAAGCGATGTCGGTTACTTTAGTTCACATATAGATCATTTCTGATTCGACCACGCAGGGAAACGCCAAGCATGGCTCTCTCTATTGCACGCTGGGTGACCTTGAGTATCCTTATGAGGTCCATAGTTAGCGACCACGTTTTACTGCCGTAAGTCATCACTGGTAACAAATACTGGTCATAGACTTTCGTCTTGAGATATTGAGGTACAGTACGAATCACGAAAGATGACCACAAATGGCGCCCATCTTCGCATCATAACTCACGAAAAAAAGACTTAGAACAAAATAATATCTATATAATATTATATAAATACAATATTTCAATATTTATAAGTATATGAAATATTATTTTGTCTTACTTAACTGGACTGCCTGTCCTATACGTATACTTAATGGTCAATAACTTCAAGGCTAGTGTTCCCAATATGAACAGGAGTGGAGCGGGTACAACCTGATCATCCCAAGACCCACTGTTTAGGAAGCACTACGGAGATCTTCAAACATTGTGTTCAGGTCTTCCAAGGTCTCAACTATAAGAATTATATCATTGGTAAAACGAAGGTGCTGATCATTAATGTTGATGCCGAGTCCTTTCCAGTCTAAAAGTTTAAAGATGTCCTCTAACGCAGCTGTAAACAGTTTTGGAGAAAAAACATGTCCCTGTCTCACATCCAGAGATTGAAATACCGTTAAAAAAAATAACGATAAAAAAAATAACGTTAAAAATACCGTTAAAACATTTTATCGGTAAATTTACTGGAAAAAATAACGTTAAAAATCTTTTACTGGTAAAATTAGCGTTAAATATAGCGTTGAATTTACCGGTACAATAGTACCGTTAAAGTTATCGCTAAAAAAATAACGTTAATAATTGGAATAACGTTAATTTTAAAGTTTAATGGTAAAAAAAAGTAACAAATAACGTTAAAATTAACGTTATTTACTGAAATAACGTTAATTTCAATGTAACGTTATCTAAATTAACGTTATTTATTGTCATAACGTTAATGTTAAAATTAACGGTAAAAAAGTAAAAAATAACGTTATATTTAAAAATAACGTTATCATTCCCTGCTCACACCTCATTGTAGTTGAATAGGATTTTTGCTCAGGGGGGGTCCCCTTTTTGAATTGCTTGACTGGCGTCGAGCGCTCTTTTCTACCGATTTTCGTTCGACATACGACTCAATCTCAATACATTTAAGTCAAATATCGAACGAAAATCAGTACAAAAGAGCGCTCGACGCCAGCCGAGCGATTCAAAAATAGGGCCCCTGGATCTATACTCGGATCGACATGGTGGCATTTTCGTATAAGTACCTCAACACCTTGATATACCTGTAGTCCACTTTGCACCTTAGGACAGACTGCAACACCGCCCAGGTTTCTATCCAATTAAAGGTTTTCTTATGAGAAATCCTTTGCTTGGAACACGATTATGACGTTAATGTTTTTGTAATGTGGACTAATGGTCCAAGAACGCCAAGCAAAGTTGCAGATTATACTCTCCGGTCTTCTGTATAGCACCCAGCTTGTTCGGGAGGTAGGAATTCGTCGAACCTGCGAGCGAGACGATTCGTAAGGACTCTTGAAAACAACTTACAGACATGGCTCAGAAGTGAGATGGGTCTGTAGTTCTTTAAGAGGGACTTGTCAGCGTTTTCAAAGAACAAAATAAAAAAAACGTATTGTCTAATGTTTTACTCGAGTTAAATTGGGCCTGTGTAACATGTTTTCTTATCATTTTCTTAATACCTAGGATTTGATCGCCATATTTGTGCCAATGAAACAATGTAAATAGTTATTGGATCAAATAACGTATTTTCTTTAGTATTCTTAATTACCTTTACTTTAATAACTCATTTTGTTGTTTCTAGGGAGTTAATAAATAGTTTGAATGATTCTGACATATAGCTTTAATCACTTTCCGCAAATAAGACTTAATAATCGTTCTCGGATCATTTAAACAGTAACTAGCAGTATTTATTAAAATACCGAAAAAATACCGAAATTTCGGTATACCGGTAATTGAAATTTCAATACCGGTATGAAAATCATTCCGGTATTCCACTTTACTCTCTAATTACGGCGTTAATGTATATTTTAGCCTTTTTTCCCAATCGTGCATATTTCCTTTAGTAGCGGGAGCTACATATAGGCAGCTATTTAAGCTAGCCTCTATTTAAATCAATAGAAATACTGTAAACAATGATTGAATTTGCCAATGCCATTGTTTATTCCTTAGCCGAAAAGTTGCGTATAAAGTTAGACGCTATTTCGCGCAAAAAACCAGAGCTTTGAAGAAAACGAAGAACATTAATGCCTTCATCAATGGCACAGGTCGTCCGTCGTGCCCTGCGTAAAAGGTATCTCTAGATTCTCCAGAAATGGCGCCAAATTTAGCCAATTACATCAGTTGATATAGAGAGGTCGTTTTCGGCGTTCAAATTGATATTGGGTGAAAAATGTTTTTTTTTAGTTTTACATTGTGCATATTTTGGACATATTTGGGGCATTATTAACAATTTTAGTGCATATTTTGGCCTTTTTAGTGCATATTTGCATGCATATTTTGGCACTTTGTTAGTGCATATAATCCGATGTCTATTTATTAATAGATTAGATAGAGTATTGGCAAAGCTCTTGGTACGGACCCTTGAAGTATTTACTATGTAAGGGTGATGCCGTGATATATATCACACCTTTTCTCGGAAAAAAACAACTATAAAGTTTCTACTCACCAGTGTATCCACGCCCAACAAATTTGCAAACAATCCAGGGACATACTTTACCTCTCTCATTCCAAATTGCATACTCTTATTATTATCTTTAATGACATCACCTGAGCCACATGCATACAACTTTTGGCCGTTTGCTACATTAATATCAACATTGCTTTTAAAGTCTATAGTTAGCTAGCCAATCCTTGCGTTAGTTCATGTGAGAGGACGTTTCTGAGTCCACTACCTATTCATTGTCATTACTCTTGATGGTGCTATAAGCAGCTAGAAAAGTGTGACCCTTTTTCTCTTTGTTTGCATTAGGATTCTTCGGACATGTCAATGCTTTATGCAGTCCATTGCATATAAAGCATCTTATCTCTTTCTTCTGCTTATCACGCTTCTGTTGCGTTTGTTTATGCTGATGGCCTTTACTGTTCGTGGAACTACTCTTGTACCTTAAACGGTTATCTCTTGACACCAATGCATTCTCAGTGGATGTCGAAGGTATTGGACTATCCTGTTGAAGCAATTTTGTTTTGACGTAGTTAGATGACAGTGTGATGTTTGCATTCTCTATTGTCATCTTTAGGGGTGTATACTCTTCAGTAAGTCCTTGTAACATAAGCGCTGCTAGCAATTCATCGTCTACTTCCTTACCAATACCTCGTAACTGCTTAGCTACTTTCAGTATTTGCGTAACATGTTATAGTCCTTCATACAGCTGAATTGCTCTAACTTAAAGCTTACAAGTTGTCCCAGTAACCGACATCTGTTTACGACTCCTTGGTCTTGGCAATCATTCTCTAACTAGCGGCCGCCCGCAACTTCGTCTGCATGGACAGTTTTTTTGCTATCCCTCGAGAATTGTACGTTTTTTCTGGATGAAAGGTACCCTATGTCCTTTTCTGTACCCCTAACGACGTCCATTCAAAATTTCATGATGATCGGTTCAGTAGTTAAGACGTGAAGGCGTAACAAACAAACGGACTTTCGCATTTATAATATTAAGTAAGGATAAGGATGCTTGCCATACTTCCTTAGTAGTTGTAGCTTCTCTAACATGTTCTAGTAAATCAGTATTTATCATGCGACAGATCTTAGCGCGAGTTCTCTAATCTTTCTTCGTTGCCTCTACATCTATAGCAGCTGGTGTAGTGTGTAGTTGTTACATAGCTCCATAGATCGTCGTGTAGTGACATCTGCATTAAACATTTTCATGTCGAGTGATTCGAAGATCCTTGTAATTTCTCAAATGCAGGTAGGCTACTAGTGCTCGTACTGCTAGTACTCGTGCTGTTACTACTAAACTAACACTCATGGTGTTGTCGTTTTCCCCGACCACTTCAAAGTTTAAACCAATTTGTGTGTAACTTTCTCTATCCGAAAAAACTTACAGTTTTGCGGAGTGCTGATCATAACCTGTTGATATTTGTAGATGTTGCAGAGCTCAGTGGTGTAAGCTCAATCGACAGTAACACACATTTAGAATAGATGTATTAATACTTTATTAAGATTTTTCACCATGACACTACAATAGTAATTTTTAGACAGAACACAAAACAAAAGACCATTGTGACAACTTCCGTCACACCTCAAACATTGCATTCAGCCAGTCGACATTGAACCTCTTTTACAACATGCAAATATCCCTTTATGACTAGCCGAACCTTAAATTTATCAATAGAGCCATCGGGATTGGTCTTAATTTTGAAAATCCACTTGCATGGGATCGCTTTTCAAAATTTCGGTAGTTCGACTAGTTCCCACGTTTCGTTATCTCCTAGCTAGTTTATTTCGCTCTCGATAGCCTTTGTCCCTTTTTTTTGTCTTTACATGATGCTCATATTAATTGTTGGCTTCCAGAGCCATAATATAATCATTAAACCTTACAGAAGACTTTAGATTTGTTCTATCTCTAAGAAACATGCGATTTTCTTCTCTTTCGAAGTTTTCATCAGAATTGTCGCAACAATTTACTTCTCTTTCAACATTCCGTCAGAATTGTCTCTTTGGTTTCCTTCTTCTAGGTTTCCAATTTCTTCTTCAGAAGGCAAGGACTCGAAATGTTCTTCATTAATATCATCTACATTTCTTCATTGGTTTCAATATATGCCCTTGGTGAAGAAGGTCTTGAAATTATTTCGATTTCATCCTTTGAAGCATGTCGTTCTCCAATCTCTCTTTTAACATTTATTTCATGTTCACTTTCTAAACTTGGGAAATTATGTATGATGTTCTTTTGAAGAAAAGGCGTCGGCTTTGTCGATCTAGGTACATCCTCTTTTGATTTTCTCAGTAGTGGTATCTCTTGGAAAGTCACATCTCTGGATCTAATCAATTTGAATGCTTCTTTGTCCTAGATACCTCTTGCCTTCATCTCCTTCATAACCAATAAGTATCCCTTTTTGAGCTTTCTTGTGCAGTTTCTTGCTTTTGGAACATGGACATAGCAGGTGCAACCAAGGATTCTAAGGTGTTTGATCGCTGGCTTTTGTCCGTACCGTACCACATTCACGTACGCTCATGTGGAGACTTGCTTGGTACACTCATTGGCCCTGTACGATTCAACACGTAGACTGACTCATTTACTATCTCTGCCCATAAACTATCGGGAATTTTATCCTATGCATGCATGATGGCGCGTGCGGCTCCTACTACCGCCCGATTTTTTCGCTCTACGCAGCCTGTGGGGTGTGGGGCATAGTGATTTTTTGCTGAATTGACATAATTTCATGTTTTACAAGGTAAACTATTTCGAGGTTTTTCAATTTCTGACACCGTATATATTTTTTCGGGGTTTTTGGTCAATTATTAAACGAAATATGTGAAAAACCCCTATTAATTTCAACTTCCATAAAAATTTAAAGCACTGTAAACGTGTAGACTTTGGTTTTGCACATAAATCAGTTTTTGTTTGGGCATTTCATCAAATTATTTTTGCAGACAGGAACTACACATGACATTATGGAATCTAATTTACTAATATCTGTATCTATTATTGTTGAAAATAAGGTAAAAATAGCGACAATAAAAGAAAACAACCTCGAGAAAAACATAAACAAACAAACGTCATTAGCGTTTATAGATTAGTTTGACAGGTTGATGTCAAAGTGTATTTTTTATCCATATGGGCAAAGGAAAGTCCGCCAGAATTCCAGAAATCCTTTAAACTGCACTTACGCTCTTTTAGAATGAACAAGTTTTCAAAATAATATTACGATGACAAAAATAAAAATTTTGGGAAAGAAAAAAATACGTGTCTCTTGTTTTCATCAGTTATTTCTAAATAACAAATAAAAACATAGGACAAAAATTTTGAATTCCGTTTTTAATTAGAATATTTTTAAATTCCGCGCTAAAAAAAACTTGTCCTTTGTCTTTGTCCTTTGTCACTTAACATTTTTTAATGACATGTCCTGCTATTTCAGCTTCATCAAGAAGATCTTTAGCTTTGAAGCTGCTTCAAACTTAAGTATTTGCTCAACTTTTCCATTAACGCTTCAGCTCTAATGTTGCCTATACCAATGGCTTCAATTGGTTCTCCATTCGCCGCAGTTACCGTATGTGTTCCTTTTAAAGTGCTCAAAGCTCTCGAAGAAGTCACCTCTGTTAGTAACATGGCTTGTCGCTCCAGTGCCAACGTACCAGTTAATTTATCCATTGGCAATCTATCTTCTATAGCTAACACAGTCAAGTTTACATTTGGATTTTGACTAGCGTTTGGTGGCTTTAGCGGTCTTCCGTTGTTCATCCATTTTAGGCATTTCCGCACATCATGTCCAGTTTCTCCGCAATAATTACATTTTAAAACTGTATTTTTCTTCTTCTTCCTTATCTTAACGGTTAATACATTTTCAGTATTATCCGTTGCTACTTTAGCAATCAAAGCTTTTTCATAAGCGCTTAGTTGCGATGTCAGATTCTCTACTATCCTTTTTAGGGTTCCGTACCCAAAGGGTAAAAACGGGACCCTATTACTAAGCCTCCGCTGTCCGTCTGTCTGTCTGTCACCAGGCTGTATCTCATGAACCGTGATAGCTAGACAGTTGAAAATTTTACAGATGATGTATTTCTGTTGCCGCTATAACAACAAATACATAGCTATAAAAACATAATAAAATAAATATTTAAGGGGGGCTCCCATACAACAAACGCGATTTTTTTTTTGCCGTTTTTAGCTCCATATTGATAACAAATACAGGTAGACAGTTGAAATTTTCAAAAATCGTGTATTTCTATTGCTGCTATAACAACATATGCTAAAAACAGAATAAAATAAATATTTAAGGCGGGCTCCCATACAAAAAACGTAATTTTTTGCTGTTTTTTGTACGGAACCCTTCGTGCGCGAGTCCAACTCGCACTTGGCCGGTTTTTTTTTTATTAAAAGCCAATTCGACTTAAAAGCAAAATAATCTTGTGGTAAGGTTCTGAGCGTCTTGCAAATCAGTAGTATCTCAGGTAGATTTGCTTCGATTTGGCTATTTAGCTCGTGCCAAATATTCTTTAACGCAGATATGTGCTTCCTTATGTCAGGTTCAGGATTCTTTTAATAATCAAAGAATTGCAGACAGAGATCATACCAGCTAGCAAAAAACACCACAAAACTTAGCTGTATATCGGTGATATAAACAGTCGCATATGTGGTACAGAATCGTTTCTATCATTGGAAAAGAGCCCCATTTTTATCACTGTAACGACGGCTGCACCGAATAAACGTACAAGAGCTCTTGCCCAAAAAAATTGTTTTTGTGTTATTACATATAAAATATCTTTCTGCACCACCACCTTGTCGGGGGCTTACCCACGGAGCATTGTCCGGTACGCGGTCGCCGTTCCAGAACCTTTCCACCCAACGGCCATCGGTTCTCTTCGCTGTGTCCCGCCCACTGCCACTTCAGCTCAGCAATCCTTCGTTACTTTAGTTCTCCTATGGATCTCCTCATTTCGGATCCAATCACGCAGGGAAACGCCTAGCATGGCTCTCT
Source organism: Agriphila tristella (assembly GCA_928269145.1). Lineage (NCBI taxonomy): Eukaryota > Metazoa > Arthropoda > Insecta > Lepidoptera > Crambidae > Agriphila > Agriphila tristella. The sequence continues at coordinate 5,659,511 of OV743451.1, forward strand.
CCATGACACGCTCTGGGTGTACTTGAGCCTCCTTATATGCAGAGGTAGCGATCACGTTTCACTACCCTAAGTCATCACTGGCAACACACTGGTCATAGACTGTCGTCTTGAGACACTGAGGTAAGTCGGACGTGAACATTTTTCGAAGCTTCCCGAATGCTGCTCATCCGAGTTGGATTCAACGAGAGATCTCTTTCCCAAAGCTGGACTTACCTAACTGGACTGCCTGTCCTAGGTATACGTAATCGTCAACAACTTTGAGTGTTAGTATTCCCAACATGAACTGGAGCGGGTACAACACGGACATTCGACATGATTTTTTTCTTAACCATGTTCAGCCTACGACCCACTCTTTGAAAATCACTACGGAGATCTTCGAGCATTGTATTCAGGACTTCCAAGGTCTCAGCCATACGAACGATGTCATCAGCAAAATAAAAGTGTGTTAGGTACTGGCCATTATAATGCTGATGCCGAGTCCTTTCCAGTGCAAGAGTTTAAAGATGTCCTCCAATGCAACTGTGAACAGTTTTGGAAAAATATCGTCTATAGTTGGATGGGATTTGTGCTCTGTTTTCTGTAATCGGACCAACAGGGTGACATTTGCGTATAAATAGTACCTTAGCACTTCGAAATACCTGTAGTCCACCATCGCAGTTACGTTGCTGCTTTAGTAAGAACCAATGTGACACGATAACTATCCTTAGCAGCAACGGAACTGCGGTTTAAATTGAATTCAATTGAGAATTGTTCGCAACAGAGTTATGTAATCAGGGGGCACGTCTCTATTGAATCAAAGTTTTTTCATAGTCCACGAACACCAAGCAAAGTCGCAGATTATACTCCTCGATCTTCGTATAACCTGCCGCAACATATGGATGATGGTGGTAAAGCCTTGTCGGAACCCAGCCTGTTCGGGAGGTTGGAAGTCATCGAACCTGCGAGCGAGACGATTCATAAGGTCTTTCGAAAACAACTTATAGACATGGCTCAGAAGTGAGATGTGTCTGTAGTTCTTTAAGACGGACTTGTCACTCTTTTAAAAGAACAAAATCACGTCACTTATGTTCCATACCTTCGGCGTTCTGCCCTTGACGATGACGGAATTGAAAAGCTTTTGGATGACTTTAAGTATCGGCTTACCGCCCGCTCTCAGAAGTTATGTAGTGATCCGGTCGTCACCCGCCGCCTTGTTGTTTTTCAGCTGCTTGAGAGCCATACTAATCTCGTACAGGCTGACGTCCGGGATATCTTGTGTATAGTGTCGGGTAAGCTTGGCTCTGGGGTCTTTAGCCGTGCTTTCAACAGGTGTCTGCGTGGAATATAACTGTCCATAGAAGCTCTCGATCTCCCTCAGGATTTCAGGCTTCGATGAAATGAGATACCTGCCTATTTAGCTGCCGATAACGATGGGCATCCACTGAGCTCTGGAGCCTCATTTCACATCTCTGATCCATGAGTAGGAGTGTGTGGTCGGAGAGTTTCTTTAGCTTGGGACGGTGGGTCTTAAAGAACTAAGACCCTACCGTACCGACAGTATCCACCACCATGTTGTTTAGATTGTCCACATCTATGCTTTTCTCAAGGGCTTCGAAGAGGTTTTGGAGTTCTAGTTGAAAGCTCTCGGGGTTTTGAATATGGGCTGGTATCATCAAAATATTTGAAAACTTTAGTTGATTTTTTAAAATCCTTGTTACCTTTTTTAAGATTTTTTAGATTTCTCTGATAAAATTGATCTAAAGATTTGAAAGACTTAAAAATGTAGGTAATTTTATAAGGCATTTTTTTTATTTACAAGCACTATAAAGATTTCATCGCAAGACGATACCGTAAGAACTACTTTCATTTTAGACATAAATAAGTTTAAACAATAATAAAAGTGCAAAGCTTAATGTAGATCATAGTTTAAGTGCATAAAATGTGCAAAGATATGATACCGAAATATAGATAAAAAAATATTCACTTCCATAAACACTGTAATGCAGTTATAGAATTTATCAAGCTCTGTATTTTTACACGAATAAACGTGCAAAGTGCTATTACAGGTACATGATGAAGTAAACTGAACTAGAATAATAATATAAAATGGTTTTTCGTAAATTTTTACTTTTCTAATAATGTTTTTCATATTATTATGACTCATATTTAAAGTTATTTTTTATCTTTGATTTTGTCATACATTGTATATCAATATTTTTTTAACTGCTTTGAAATATAAAAAAACGTTTTTATTTTCTCCTGTAAAGTTGAATTTTTTTTACATTTTTTTCACTTTTTTGGTGATTTTTATCAAAAAGAAAAATATTCATAGGTATATTTCGTTAAGTAATATTTTTATGTCACCATCGTGTGCTCCATTTTTTTTTATTCAATTTATGTGTGTAAAAAAGATTAGCGTAATATGTAAGTGTAATAATATGTCACATGCGCTTACAATTCTATTGATAAATTAGTAGCATAATGTTATTGTTTTATTACTGCCCCCCTCGAATTCATAGTATTAAATTATGAAATTTTACAAAGGTACACGTTGTCAGAGGTACAGAGAAGGAGAAAGGGTACACTTTCATTCTGAAAAAAGTATTGTTCCCGAAGGATAGCAAAAAACTTTCCACGCAGATGAAGTCGCGGACCGCTAGTATCTAATATTAATTAAAGTGTACGTTATCTAACCTAATTTATCTTTTGTTTTATTTAGGAAGACCCGCCCTCACTTCGCTTCGGTGTTGTGTGGAATTTGACACCATGTATTATACATATAAACCGACCTCTTGAATCACTCTATCTGTTAAAAAAACCGCATCAAAAGCTTTGGCGTAGTTTTAAACATCTAAGGATACATAGTGACAGACTGTGGGAAGCGACTTTGGTTTTAGAGTATGTAGTGAGAACCGTGGCCACCAAACTCGCCTACACTACTTCAAAAGTGCGTGGCAAAGCAGTGCCGAGTAGTCAGGTGGAAGTCAACCCTTACGCTCTATCATAAATCGGCGACTATCCTGAAAAATATATGCGCGTTCAAGAAATGATTGGATTATTGATAAATCTATTTTAATATAAAATAATTTATCTAATAAATGTATAAAAATGGACCGACTATTTTTTCACATTACGTAAATAACCTCTTAAAGTCAAAAAATAAAAAAAAATATGATCAAAGAAGAAAATTTATTGGCTTACTGAACAAAGCTATGTATTTAAAGATATAAAAACATATTAAAAAATAATAATCAACAGATATTTTTTTCAATAGAAGATATATTAAAAAATGTTAAAAGTTGAATTTGGGGTACCTCTGAAATCGAAAAAAGATTGGATTCCTTTACATACTTATTCTAACAAGTACATAAGTACGTATACAGAAAATGTTTCAGTCCGAGGAAATATTCACAGAGAGATATAAGCAATTTTCATGTTTAGGTAAAAATACCTAACTTCTCGTAACAAAATTTATTGGCTTATAGTGCATCTGTAATCTGTATTACCTAACTTCATCACATGCCAAATTTCATAGACGGGAGAATTATTCGGAAGTCTCCATACAACAAATATGCTCATTAATTGGACTACTGTGTGTATCGGTAAACAAATCCCCTGCCATATCTCACGCCGCAAACAATTTCACTTTCATCCACTGTCAATAACCTGACCTCGAGACTACACAAATCTATTACGCGCTACAACCATTGGTGTTGATAAATAAATACTCCACCTTGATTTAGGAGCAATTCCAGCAATGTATTGATTTTATAGTGAAAGAATAGCGATACACCCGTTTCTGTACAATAGGTTTTTTGAAGAAAATTGGTTACACGTAGTCTTTTATGCTCGTTTAATGAGAAAGTGTCTAATAGATTTTTTTGTTAAAATTAAGGGATCAGGCATACATAATTAAAAGCACTAAGTCACTGTTTAACAAGGATATATTTGGGTAACTAAAAGCAATACTCGCATTATCAAGGAAACAACATCTTAGACCTTATTAATCACTATAATATTTGATTTACCAAGATTTTACAAGAAAATATAATTAATCTTATCAATCACTATATTTTAACGTAACTTTTATAATCACTAACATTCTAAATTGTGTTACAAATAAAACAACACATTAGACTTTATTATTCATAGTGAATAATAGCATAGCCAATAAACGAATCATAAAACATTAATCATCATGAATAAACCATTAAACTTTACTTTTGTAATCACTTCTATTTTAAATTTATTGTATTACAATGAAATAACAAATAGTCTTTATTATTCATTCTAACGAACATTGCATAAAATGCCAATAAAACAACACATTCAATCAAACAAATGAACAGAGTGTTCTGAACAGAATAACATCTTAGATGTAACACAGGTATTCAATACTTATCTTATTATTCGGCGAGGCACAAAATCAGACTGACCCGTTACACTATTTCGATTTCACTTTTATATATTTATTCTTGGCGGGAATTGAGACTTCTTTCACCGTTACTGTCCATAGTCATTTCACTACTTATTATCTCGATAATAACTGTAAAACATTAATTTCCAAGAAAGCATGCGTAACACAATTTTGAAATGGACAGTAAGAGTTATTGAAATAGAATCACGCTCATAAGTGTGCTTAAATATTTCTATAAATTTAACAAATGAACCTTGCTCTAAAGCCAAATACTCTTCCGTCAATTTACATACTTTTAATCAGTGCACTAAAATCTTATAATTTGTTACTTAACATTTTTACACTACTACAGTTCGTCATAATATTTGTGATCATTAATATAAAATGGTAAATAAATAGTTTTAATAAAATTAACAATTAACCATTACACAGTCAAATAATTCAACTGGAAACCAATAAATATGTTGATAAAATTAAATAATCACTTTCGATTTATTTAAATGCTTATAATTTTGCGAAGATATTAATTTCAGTAATGAAAAATATAAATAAACTTATAATTAAGCCTAAAATTGTTTGAAAACATCCGTATGACAAATTTATTATCAATTGTTACCCAGCCGGAACACTCGATATATTATAGTTCGTCCATCCTGACAAATTTGCGACCCCGCAAACCACGTGGTTTCTGTAGGAGATATCTGTAATGAGAAAACATTTTGTATTACATGTTATCAATGATCCAATTTCCATTGTGATGATTTACCTATTTTTTTCATCGTCTGGTCCGACGGCATATGTTATTTATTTTTAAATAGAAAAATCTCAACAAAATATCGTCCAATATTTACTGAATGTTATTTAAGTTATCAATATAAATACAACGGACAATTCATTAACTTTTAATTTTCATGAAATTAATTAATTCGAACTACTACACATAGTTTGCCCATGAAAGTTCATTAAATTTGGTATAATTCATTTAAACCCTTAATTTCTGATAAACTTTATTAAGATGGTCCCCGTTACATGACACCAAGGTGGTCCTTAATACTTGCCAACCAGGCGGCCCTTAGCAAAATAAAGTTCTTTTTTCCATCGTCAGATGAGACGATCTTTAACAAGATAAACCCTTTTTTTATCGTCAGATTAGACGGCATTTAACAAAATAAAACTTTCCGTTTTCATCGTCAGGTTAGACGGCCCTTAACAAATTAACCTTTTTCCATCGTCAGGTTAGACGGCCCTTAGCAAATTAACCTTTTTCCATCGTCAGGTTAGACGGCCCTTAACAAAGTAACCTTTTTGCATCGTCAGGTTAGACGGCACTTAACAAAATTATAAGGTGTTCGTATTACTGTAACATCCATTATTTTATTATAATTCTATTAATTGCAGTAACATTATCCTTCCAACAAATCTATAAGTTATCTGTGCTATCAAATTGACTCACTAATCTCACTATCACTTGCCTTATGCATTTAATTAGGATTCAAAGCAACTACTAATACACTTATACTCATTGGGTCCCTCAATGAATACTATTATTTATATAAAATCAAAATAACTGGAAACTTTCGACATTCATATCACCCTAAGGCCGCTATTACATTATCATATTTTTATCATTTATATATGATTTCATATCTGTCAAATTCTACGATCATAGTTAAATGATGCTGTCCTTCATTTTTACTTATTACACTTATGATCCACCTATGATCATATAAACGTCATAAATCAAGATGGATAACGATTTAGCCGTGATTCCCGTTGCTATGAGTGCAATTTTATTAATAGCATTAAAAAAGGAGAAAACTGTTAAGAACAAAACATTAAATAAAAGACGTATTTGGGTTTTATATAGACGTATTTTGTAATCTGGAGCAAGATTATTATACATATAAACACTTATTTTCCTCGTAAAGAGTAAATATTTTTGTTATTTTAATATTCCAGTCAAAATTAATGCACCTGAAAGATGCCATTTATTAAGGTTAGGCGCATAGAGGAAAGAAATAATTAAGACTGGGGCGACGAATATGATCCTACTTGTACGCTCGCTGTCAAATAGGATCCCATAAATATGATCATAGACAATATAAATCATATGTAGTTATTAGATCGTCCTAGTTTCTTCATATAAAAATGACTCATACATATATGATCATATTTCTATGATAGTCTAATAGCACTCTAACACCAATTTAACTTTTCTAGCTGACAGGAAACTAATTTTCAGCTTCTGCAAAGATAAGTTCAGTAGCTTTATTTACATAATATGCCCACTCGTAATTATTATTACCAATTTTATTAAAATACAGAGTTGCAACCTTGCAACATATTTATAAAAAATAATACTATAAAGTCAAATGAAAACAAGCATTGCTGTCTTTTAAATAATTTTGTAATAACCCTTGCTCGTGAGCAAATTTTACCATGTATTATGTTGTGAAATTTCATCAACGAAAGGCAATGCCTTTCGACATATAGTTTCTGTTGTCTAAATCTTGGAGCGGCAACTTCATTCTATTTCCCGTATTAAAACAATGGGTATCACCTTATCAATTGATCCGTATTACTAACAGCCTTAAACTAAACTCCTTTACAAATCAACATATTAATTTTTCCTTAAACAATTCTCTCAGATAATCCCGCAACAAAGGGTGTACTATTGTGCATTCTGTGGTACAGCTTGCCGTACAGACGTCTTAAACATATCTTTTGAAGTAAAAATTATATTCTCAATACTAGCTGCTGAGATAAAAATATATTTTTATTGAATATTATTCATATTACAGTACACTATGAAAGCAACTAAGGTAGGCCAACCCTGCCTTGTCGCTTTAGGTAAACTGTAAGTGTCACAAAACAGTCATCTTGATAAGATAAATATGTAGATTGGATACAATTGTCGTCGTGAATCATTACATTTTTATAGATACATTAGAGATTTTGTATTTTCAACAAACTCAAACTATGTCTGCATTCAAATTAATATTAAAAAGTATATTAGGTAATTTAAATAATATATTTTATTTTCTTCGATTGATCATTTAAATTGCTTCAATGTAAAACTTAAAAAGGAGCACTGATTTCGTCGTTAGAACAATTTCATTATCAATATCACTGTTACCTTTGGAAAAAATTAAATTGAATCTTATATTGAATATAAATAATTGGGAAATATTCCAATAATTAATAGAAAACTTTGAATTATTTTCTTTTCCCATTATTTTACTGGGTACATGTAATTATAATATACTTATAATATGTACTACGTACAGGTACAGGTAAATTGGCCTAAAAGTTAGGCTCACTTTTTATCTCCTGCTTCAAACAAAGTAACCAATTTTATTTACTACATATTTTCCACTGGGCCAGGAAAAGTACCTCCTTTAAAATAAATGTTAACTATTATTGCATCAATATTAATGATTAAAAATATTGGTAGGATTGATCCAGAGCCTCGGTTTTTTTTTAATCTAAATACCTCAACACCTATCGACACCTGATTCAAGGAGGTCAACAAGACAACAATGTTAAGACAAGAATTTAAATTTCTGACATTTTCTAAGAGAACCCAAGTGAATGATTTTCCCAACCTTATTCCTAATTTTAAGAGAGAATGACTATACCATTTGTTTTTCCAGTTTCTTGATTAAAAATTTTCACAAACAAGTTCTGATTTTCATTCGACATATTATACTTGGAATTTGCTAGAATACATGCATGTCAAAATGTTCTTGATGAAGTAATCAATACATATTCAAAGCTATCAGGATCGAAGTAGGTCCTTTTTGAAAACTTATTTAAAACTCAACATTAATATATAAATTAAGTTAAATATTACTAAAAATTTGTTCAAAGCATTGTATCCACTAATTATTATCTTTTAGCTCTAGTTGTTATTTGTTAGTAGGTTTTCCACAAAACAAATAATAAATAAAATTTATTTCTACTTCTTTGATGATCAGTTGTGGCTAAATCTCATAAATTACTTTGTTTGGACCACTCCAAATAAAATATGATAACAAAGGTTATCGAGTTTCCTAGTAGGGATTGGTGCAATTCCAAGTTTACACAATTTATAGTTATTGGCCTATTTACTACCCATTCCGCGTTTTAAGACAAACATACTTTTAAGGTATAGGTACTTATGTAATTGAATATTGATACTAGCCATTGTTAAGCTTTTATATTTCATAATAAAATAAACTTGATAGATTTAAGACATATTTTCGTAATGTTGCATACTGATTGTTCATCGAAACATGTTGGCTAATATAATGTATATCTACCTATATCAACAATGTTAGCCACGTTTCTATCCAAATGAAATTATTCTATTCATTTCTAAAACTTGCTCCGCAATGAAATGAACTCAAACGCCGGGTGTTCCCCAGGCAGTCTGTACGTATACACTACACTACACATTAATAATTATTTATTCCAGTTACACACATAGTAACTAATTGTTTTGTTCAAATATATTGGAAACTTTTTATCTTGAACTATGTAAGAATATAACGCCTACGTCTCTTAGGGGGATTCCTACTAAACAAACTTGCATCCTTTTACAACTTTCCAACTACAGAATTTTACAAACCGCTAATAATAATTTAGGATATATTATCATTATAATTGCTTATAATTCTAATTATCATTATAATTTATAAAAACGGACGCAATTATCAATATCAATATCAGTAGGTATCAACATCCACATTAACACCAACATCAACACCAACATCGACATCAACAGCGACATCAACATCAACATCAACATCAACATCAACATCAACATCAACATCAACATCATTATCGTTATCATTATCATTATTGAACAGTTTTTGCAAAGCGTCAATGTACTACCATATTAACTAACCGTTCATTGAAATTATTAAACTCAGCAAATAAGATATTAAGTATTTGTATAAAAACCGACATTTGAATATCGAATCTCTTCGGATTATGTTAATACCAAATACTGAAAAACCTTCTTTTTAATATTACAAAGCTAGCCTCTAATGTTTCAAGCGGTAGTTTTAAATGAATTAAAAAAATGAAAAATTTCATCATATTTAAATAAGCTCCAACTAAAATTATTTTTTACTTGTAGCAAACTTAGACTACAGGGAAATATTAAGACTTCAATATTTCTAACATTCAGGGAACACAATGTATTGAAAAACCACTTCATCCTACTCCCAACGTCACCTTACATCCCTAACATCGCATTACATATGCACTGAATTTGATCAATGTATGCCTATTATAATAAATAATCGGAACGGACTTGCCTTGTGTTTTGCTTGCGTGCCAATAATACCCTGCTATCGTCGGAGCTGGAATCTTGCGAAACCTCTCTTGAACTCACGGACGCAATCGCTTCTGTTCTGGCTCACAAGGATTCTCGGCTCGAACTCGTTGGCACCTTGTCTTCGGACTTACTGGTTATCACCACTTCTGAAATTGTTAAAATTAAGGGATCAGGCATACATAATTAAAAGCACTAAGTCACTGTTTAACAAGGATATATTTGGGTAACTAAAAGCAATACTCGCATTATCAAGGAAACAACATCTTAGACCTTATTAATCACTATAATATTTGATTTACCAAGATTTTACAAGAAAATATAATTAATCTTATCAATCACTATATTTTAACGTAACTTTTATAATCACTAACATTCTAAATTGTGTTACAAATAAAACAACACATTAGACTTTATTATTCATAGTGAATAATAGCATAGCCAATAAACGAATCATAAAACATTAATCATCATGAATAAACCATTAAACTTTACTTTTGTAATCACTTCTATTTTAAATTTATTGTATTACAATGAAATAACAAATAGTCTTTATTATTCATTCTAACGAACATTGCATAAAATGCCAATAAAACAACACATTCAATCAAACAAATGAACAGAGTGTTCTGAACAGAATAACATCTTAGATGTAACACAGGTATTCAATACTTATCTTATTATTCGGCGAGGCACAAAATCAGACTGACCCGTTACACTATTTCGATTTCACTTTTATATATTTATTCTTGGCGGGAATTGAGACTTCTTTCACCGTTACTGTCCATAGTCATTTCACTACTTATTATCTCGATAATAACTGTAAAACATTAATTTCCAAGAAAGCATGCGTAACACAATTTTGAAATGGACAGTAAGAGTTATTGAAATAGAATCACGCTCATAAGTGTGCTTAAATATTTCTATAAATTTAACAAATGAACCTTGCTCTAAAGCCAAATACACTTCCGTCAATTTACATACTTTTAATCAGTGCACTAAAATCTTATAATTTGTTACTTAACATTTTTACACTACTACAGTTCGTCATAATATTTGTGATCATTAATATAAAATGGTAAATAAATAGTTTTAATAAAATTAACAATTAACCATTACACAGTCAAATAATTCAACTGGAAACCAATAAATATGTTGATAAAATTAAATAATCACTTTCGATTTATTTAAATGCTTATAATTTTGCGAAGATATTAATTTCAGTAATGAAAAATATAAATAAACTTATAATTAAGCCTAAAATTGTTTGAAAACATCCGTATGACAAATTTATTATCAATTGTTACCCAGCCGGAACACTCGATATATTATATTTTAGATAAAAAATACCGAATAAAAAGAATATTATGGAGAATTCAGAATTCACTCTAGAACATTTTTTAAAAGAAACTTAAGAAATATTATAAAATGCATGTAGCTTTCTTGCTTGTCTGCGATCGATCCCGATAACATTCTATCAGTAAGAAAAAAGTCTACTTAACAACTTCAGTCCTTATTTCTATTTCAACTTTTTCTTCTCATATTTGAATTTCTCCACCAATAGTGACAATATCCTTTAGATCAAAAAGTTTATAGTTCTAAAGTACCATAACCTATCATAAATTTCTACTAAACCTATCTGAAGCTTAACCAGTGTGCCCATTAGCCAACACTAAATCTTCCTTGACAAGAAACGATCGCCAAATAATTTACCACAATGCTTCTCAGCTAATGACCCTTGAAGATTTAGTTTCTTAGCTATCATATTGCGATATTTAGGATGAGGAAGCAATTTTAGATGACTCGACGGCATTTGGCTGACCGCCAAAGAGATCCTGGCTGGTAGTGTAGAGCGATTATTCGCGAATTCTATTTGAGTATTTTTCTAAGAAGTATACGGCGAATGAGGGAGGACTGTGCCGAATAAAAGTTTTTTTTATATTGAATTGACTGCATAGATTTCACATTCTTGACCTGCACAAGGCAAGTCTCCAAATCTAATGATGCTTTTACTTGATCATATTGGGGGAAACGTAATCATTCTGAATATGTTTATCTTTAAGTGATTATTATTTTATGAGATATTTAAAACACTTTCGGATACCCCACATCCAACAGTGTACGTGAAACATACACTTGGACGATGATTCGTCCAAGATTATGTGTCATTTGTGAGAATAAATTTCTTTAACCACATTAAACGTGCCCTACAAGTGATCATAATTGTTACCAGTTCCTTTCTTTTGGCGTCCAGCTAATATGAATAACTTCTTATCTGCATTCATAGTAGGCAAATTAATTGAATTCATCTTTTTTTAACATTCGTTTATAAGAAAGACCAGTAAAAAGATCCTTGTTTCCACGTTCATCTAATATTGTTCTTTATTTCAAGTAGCGATTACTATAGTGAAAGTGAAATATATTTTATTTCAATAAGCTCACATAATAAGCATTTTTAAATCGTCAATTCTTTTACCCTACCACCCATTATGACGTCTTTTAACTAACAAGAAAAATGGGCGCAAAAAACTTGTCAGCTTTATCAGATGGAACGATATTTACAAATATGTATATCGTTTCCAGACTTCATATTAACAAAGATTAACAAATAAATAACATTATTTAATTAGCTCATTTCTTAATGAATTTCAAATTTCTTAAACAATTTACAGATTTTAAGCTAAATTCAAAGTTTAAACTTGTTATTCAGTCTAGGCTGTTACAATAAATAAAAATAAAAGAAAAACATACAATTCAATATGCGTTAAGATAGGTAGTCAGAAGCAGACCCATTCCCACTGGCAGCACTACTTCACGAGCATGACGCATGAACCAGCTATCTCCTCGCTCAACCATATTTGAGGGAACGTAACGACCCGCCTCATACGACAGCATCGCAGAAATGATTAAAGAGAGATTATAGATATTACCATAACACAATTCACACTACGTAATATCGATACTATTTCCTACTCTTTTGTTGATTAGAGTTACGTGACCAGACGCAATAATAACTTGGACAGATGTGCCCGCGCAGAATATCGATTACGTCTTACAATCGATAATGTATCGATCGTGAACGACCTTGCCTCAATCGTTATTAACTGCGATATTAATGCTCCGATTGTTTCGATTACACGCCTTCGAATTGGCGAATTGGGAGCGGTTAAGTTTTTATAATTTGTTTAGATTGAAGTTGTTGATTCTTCTAATCTAAATTGATGGAAGGAGTTTTCAAGTTGTTGCTGAATTGGCTTCACAGAATTTACTTTTAGACTGGCAATAGTGTCTACCCTAAAGGCTGGTTTACATTATCTTTGTCTTTAGTAGAGTGCTTTAGTGGAAACATGTAAACGGTCGTATTATGACTAAAGAGAGTAACGTTCTAGTAGCCTTTCTACTCGCTTTCCAGTAGCACCCCCTGCGCGCCCGCTCACCCCCCGCGCGATATTTTACTCGCACTCGCACTGGAAGACTGGAAGCATGTAAATCGCCATTTTAGTAGCGTCTTTAGTAGAGTGCATTTGCCGGTGAACGCGTGACGTGTAATTGAATTAAATAATAGGTATTAGGTGTGGCGAAAATGACACTACTGGAAGCGTGTAAACGGTCACTGGAAAGGCACCAAAACTACTAAAGCACTCGCATTCGAATCTACTCGCACGCTACTGAGCACTCTACTAAATACTAAGATAATGTAAACCAGCCTTAACCGTTTGACCATCAGCCATTATTATTGTCCCCACTGCTGGAGCACAGGCCTTCCTTATGGTGGATAATGAAGATGGGCAATACCTCACTACGCGGGCCCAATTAGGTGTTAACGACTGCAAATATAGCCAGGACCAACGGCTTAACGTGCGTTTTAACAGAGAACTCAAGCTAATAAATTTTGGTCACCCATCCCATTACCGACCCTTTCGAAAGTTGCTTAATCTCCGCAATCGCAAGGCCAAGCGCTAAATCACTCCTAACCATTTACCTCTAACTTATTCAAAACCCTACCAAAACATGATGGTTTTGGAACATGGTTTAACATTATAAAGGGTTTTTTCAGTATTTGCAGGTTTTTAGGGTTAAGGGTAAAAACGGGACCATATTACTAAGACTCCGCTGTCCGTCTGTCTGTCTGTCTGTCTGTCACCAGGCTGTATCTCATGAACCGTGATAGCTAGACAGTTGAAATTTTCACAGATTATGTATTTTTGCTGCCGCTATAACAACAAATAGTAAAAATAGAATAAAATAAATATTTAAGGGGGGCTCCCATACAACAAACGTGATTTTTTGCCATTTTTTGGTACGGAACCCTTCGTGCGCGAGTCCAACTCGCACTTGGCCGGTTTTTTTTATTATATTTTATTCAAAAAATTCTTACAGGCTTACAAAATATTCCAAAGCGCCAGTAAGCTTAATCTAACAATAATATAAATGTAAATATAATATAAATATGTTTTTTGTGACATTTGCATTGTTCAAAAATTCATTCTGTATGTAGTTGATTTTAACCATTGTTTTTTTTTGTCCACAGGGGAGCTGAGCTAGGAGATGTAACCTTGTTGAGGCGGATGCCAAATGTAGAAGTCTTGGCACTCAGGTAATACTGTTTTTTTTTTATATATTTGGTAAGAAAATATGCTTGCTTTTAACTTAGAGACTAGAGTGGTAGTATTATATGGAAAAACAAGAAACTGCTATTTGTCAGATACTAGAACAGTTGTTGGTCGTTTAGAAAAAACGTCCCTTTCGCATTTCGTTGTGTTTCTGCGTTAAGCTCGTAATGTACGTTTTATAAGATTTACATTTTTTCACATGGTAACATTGTTCTATTTATGACAGTTTTGAGACAAAAACTTGTAACAGAAACAAATAGCGCAAATGGTATTTAAATTCTATTCTTTTACCTCGTATCTTCACTCAACCACTTAAATTTCTACCTTAAATGTATGCACATAAGGTTTTACGTAAATTTTATCATAAATTTAAAATTAATCGTTTTTATTCGTTCCTGTAAAGATGTCATTGACGATTTGGTCCATTTCGCAGAACGTCCATTTCGCATTTGGTCCATAATATACTAACCGTCCAACCGTCTAATGAATGAATGAAATGAAACAGTGTGCAGTGTTTTTTTCTACTGGTGTTAAGAGAGCTAGAGTCTGGTCAACGAAAGATGAGACTCGGTTGGAAAAGGAACTACGCCTTAATTTAGGGGTCAGTTCCAATAGCTTATTAATTTAACAGAGAAAGTGGCGCCACCATTTTCAGTCTCATCTTTCGTTGACCAGGCTGTAAAATATGTGATCGTAGAGTTTGGTCAACGAAAGATGAGACTCGTTTGGAAATGGAACTAATTTTGCGCCTTATTTTATAGTTCAGTTTCCAATAATTTAACCTCTAAACGTTAATTTAACAGGGAAAGTGGCGCCTCCATTTCCTGTTCATCTTTCGTTGACCAGACTCTAGTTGGTAACACAACACCCCATATAAAGCTGCCAAGTAGTCCAAAAGGATGTCTACCACCCATGTTCAATTTAAGTAAATGGATATTTCAACTCTTGGATATTATTTATCCATTAGTCGCCCATTTCGGGCGTGGCCCTAACCGGGTTATCGATATATAATTTCCACATATTATCCAAAAAGGGCTAGTCATGTTGTTATCGATACTAACTATGATTGTGGATGCGGCCCCAAAGAATTTGGGTCAGGCTTTTGTAGGTGTGGAAGAACTTATCGATTTGGATTTCTTTTTAAGGTTTTGAAGAAAGATTTAGGTAAGTTAATTTAAATTGTGAATGTAAGAGTCACTATCAAATAACATCGTCTACATTTTGAGTCCGTTACGCCAGCAGGAAAGATGCTCCTAGAGGGAAGCGAGTTTGATGAATAATTTGTGCGCAATTCGGTGTAAATGTGCGCCAAATAAAAAAATTGTGGGCCTTATACTTTTGGAATAAAACGGGAAAAACGGATTCTGCTGGGGTAACGGTGCTCCAGCAGGAAGAATCTAAACTAATGATCGGAGAGAAATAAAAGATATATGTGCGGGTAGCTTGATACTAGCAGGAAATGTGCGCCAAATATAAAATTTGTGGGCCTTATAGTTTTGGAGATATTTGATTTCCTGCTGGCGTAACGTTTTGCCAGATCCCAGATCTCGGAAACTACTAAATGTGCGATCTTACAGTAAACACATATAAGTAGCTCCTAATTTGTGCTATTTGTGCGGTAGAAAACATTTCAAAAATATTCACAGATTTTGAAGTAATCAGACATTTTCTGAAAACAGAAAAAAAATTCTAGCGCCTAAACTACCACCTAAATAGAGAAACCAAAAACGGTGTTCTATTCTTCTTATTATTTCTCATTACCATAAAAATTTTGAAAACCGCACATTTACGCGTTTTTGAATAATTTTTTTTTTTTTTTTATTTAACCATTTATTTCAGGCTACTGGGCCCATACAATATATACCTTACAGACTAACATACATAATTATTAAATAAAAATACACTTAATTACTCTATTTGTTTACACGTAACGAAGGCGGCGACGTGTTGCGCAATGCAGTGTCCGGTATCCGACCGCGAAAGCGTCGGAACATGACACCCTTCGGCCAAAAATCTTCTTTCATGAAGGTCGACAGATGTTCGGTCGGTACCCTCACCACGAATGAGTTGAAGTTCACATTGTGGCGGGACTCCAACCGCTCGACCCTCAGACTGAATTTGGTCTTCACTCTGATGTACTCTCCGATGTCATCAGGCTTCGTGCTGTAGTGCAGACGAGATACATACACAAGCGTCGTCGGGATAGCCGGACGTAGAAGGTGGTTGTGTCCGGTCGGGGCGGTGCCACAAAGGTTACGGCGGGTGGGCTTCCTCTTCCTTTCCACCTTTTTGAAGCCGTCCTCGTCACACTCTTCATCCAGTCTCTGTGGATGCACAGGCTTAGAGACCGGTCGGCGTTGTTTGTCTCCCTCATTGGTACCCCGCTCGAGTTGTTGAACAGCGGGTCGGTTAGCAGCGGTGACTGCAGCGTATGCACGTTGAGGGGTCGACGTGCTCACGCGTGACGTCTCCGCCGGGGCGGAGCGGGCGGCGGCGGGGCGCGGCGCATCGCGCGCTGTGTCGGCGGCGGCCGGTGACGCATCCAAGTTCGCCGACTCAAAACTGCCGAAAGATGCATTTTGCGCCCCACGACGAGTGTTCACGTTGCATGCCTCAAGTGACCTACTTACCTCAGCGGTGTTGCTTAACAACAACACTTGGGCTCGCAACTCACTGATGGTGTTATCTGAGGCCTCTAGTTTACACTGTACTTCTGCCAGGCACGCTTTCAGGGAGGTGATATCCTTTAGCAGCCTGGTGACGTCGACGTGGTCGAAAGTGACGGGGGGCAGCTTGTGCAGCTCCTTCGCCACGAATGTTGGCACGTCGTCAGGATCGGTCTCCTTTAGACAGGTGATGATGTCCTGGAGACTCTTCTCACCTCCATCCCTTCGTCGAGATGGCATCGCATCGGCTTTTCCGATGCTCCTGAAGAGCAGCGCCTTGCCACTGCAAATCTCATCTTCTTTGAAGTTCGACTTGCAGATCTGCACGATGCTGACCTCGTCCATAGTATCGATGGCGTTTTGAATAAAAGCCAAGGCTTCGTTCACTATAAGTTGCTGGGAACCCATAGTGATAGCGCGCAGCGGCAAATGCCGCGCGAAACGTGAATTAGAAACAATTCGCACTAATGCAATTGAGCACGTCCGTTTCCGAGCGCGCTCCGCACTGCGCACCCGTATAATACCCACATGAAGGTTAGACTGACCATGTCATGACTTTGACGGTCAGCAGGATAAAAATATCAGAGACTATTTAGATCCTGGCCCAAAGAATAATCTGTGCGGTTACTGAAGTACATGCTCTGAAAATTTCAGCTTCAAATTCTTCGTATTAAAGGAAATATCAATTAAAATCCAAAACAACTGTCAGTATTCCGATTAACCGACCAAATTCGATAGACCACCAAAAAGCGACGCGTTCATACATATTGATGACCTCCTTAACTTTGTTGTTGAACAGACCCTTGATCACGTAAGTCTGTTGCTAACAATTCTCGATTGAAATCGATTGAAAGCGCAGTTGCATTGCTGCTTTAGTTAAGATAGTTGTCACATTGGTTCTTACTAAAGCAGCGATGTTACTGCGATTTCTGTCAGAGTTGATTGCAACAAAGTTACGTAATTACCCCCCAGGTTTGTACACGTCACGTCTACAGTGATTTGAGTGAGTGCTTTTATTTAAATAACGAATGAAGTTATTTCTGTTTCATTTCATTTTTACTTGAATTAAATGAATTTTAACATTATTTTAGTAGAAAAATAAAGGATGTTTTGTAAAAAAAGTAAAAAATTTAAGATGGCGGCCAACTTTTTTTTTGTGGGCCGATTTCGATGAAACTCTGTTTTTGGTACTATTTCCACAAGAAAATAGCAACGCCATGTTAAAAAAGTAATAAATTCAAGATGGCGGCCATCTTTTTTGTTTGTGATTCGATTTCGATGAAACTCGGTTTTCGCTACTGTTTTGACAAGAAAACAGCAACGCAATGTTAAAAATGTAAGAAATTCAAGATGGCCGCCCCCTTTTTTGTTTGCGGGCCGATTTCAATGAAACTCTGTTTTTGCTACTGTTTTGTCAAGAAAACAGAAACGCAATGTTAAAAATGTAAAAAATTCAAGATGGCGGCCAACTTTTTTGTTTGTGGGCCGATTTCGATGAAACTCGGTTTCTGATACTATTTTGACAAGAAAACAACAACGCAATGTTAAAAATGCAAAAATTCAAGATGGCGGCCAACTTTTTTGTTTGCGGGCCGATTTCGATGAAAATTTGGTTTTTGGTAGTATTTTGACAAGAAAACAGCTACGCAATGTTGCAAATTTTAAAAATTCAAGATGGCGGCCAACTTTTTAGTTTGCGGGCCGATTTCGATGAAACTCGGTTTTTGGTAGTATTTTGACAAGAAAACAGCAACACATTGTTAAAAAAGTAAAAAATTCAAGATGGCGGCCAACTTTTTAGTTTGCGGGCCGATTTCGATGAAACTCGGTTTTTGGTAGTATTTTGATAAGGAAACAGCAACACCGTGTTAAAAAAGTAAAAAATTCAAGATGGCGGCCAACTTTTTAGTTTGCGGGCCGATTTCGATGAAACTCGGTTTTTGGTAGTATTTTGACAAGAAAACAGCAACACAATGTTAAAAAAGTAAAAAATTCAAGACGGCGGCCAACTTTTTTGTTTGCGGGCCGATTTCAATGAAACTCGGTTTCTGCTACTGTTTTGTCAATAAAACAGCAACGCAATGATAAAAAAAGTAATAAATTCAAGATGGCAGCCACCTTTTTTTGTTTGTGGGTTCGATTTCAATGAAACTCGGTTTTTAAATGATAAATGATAATTTATTCGCAAAAAACATGGTAAAAATAGGTGGTCACAACATTGGAGCGTACAAACATGTTTTACCAGACTGGCATGCAAATATTATATTGATTTAGTTAAGTTATTACAG
This sequence comes from Agriphila tristella, assembly GCA_928269145.1. Classification (NCBI taxonomy): domain Eukaryota; kingdom Metazoa; phylum Arthropoda; class Insecta; order Lepidoptera; family Crambidae; genus Agriphila; species Agriphila tristella. The sequence continues at coordinate 5,678,794 of OV743451.1, forward strand.
TATTAATTAAAAATCGAGTTCATTTCATTACTAGAATGATCATGTCAAATAAAATAATTAAAATTAGGTTCTCTTTGGAAGCGGCTCTTACAGCTTACTATGCTTATGTAGCATCTGTGTTGAGGTATGGGTTGATTCTATGGGGAAACTCTACAGACATTAATAGGTCATTTATAGCCCAAAAGAAATGTATACGCGCAATAGTGGGAATTAAACCGTTTGAATCATGTAAACCGCACTTTAAAGAATTGAAAATATTTACCCTTCCATGTCTATACATTTTTGAATCGTGTACTTTTGTTAGACAGCATATGCATCTTTATAAAACTGCAAAAGAAGTGTATCCACGTGCAAGTAGAAATATAAATAGATTGGTATTGATTGGCTCATTATCCAAGAACAGCAATGTATTCTAAAAGCTGCCTAGTAATGACAATGAAGCTGTTTAATAAATTACCTGTTGATGTCAAACAGTCACCATCTTTAGCGATATTTAGGACAAGACTAAGACATTTTCTAATAGACCACAGTTTTTATAGTGTATCAGAATTTTTATCGATGAAGAATTGTTTTTTTTTAAGGATGTTATGTGACCAATATGATGTGATAAATATTTAATTTTGTAATCCATATTATAAAATTTAATCCATATTTTGCTACTGTTTTGTCAAGAAAACAGAAACGCAATGTTAAAAATGTAAAAAATTCAAGATGGCGGCCAACTTATTTGTGGGCCGATTTCGATTAAACTCGGTTTCTGATACTATTTTGACAAGAAAACAACAACGCAATGTTAAAAATGTAAAAATTCAAGATGGCGGCCAACTTTTTAGTTTGCGGGCCGATTTCGATGAAACTCGGTTTTTGGTAGTATTTTGACAAGAAAACAGCAACACAATGTTAAAAAAGTAAAAAATTCAAGACGGCGGCCAACTTTTTTGTTTGCGGGCCGATTTCAATGAAACTCGGTTTCTGCTACTGTTTTGTCAATAAAACAGCAACGCAATGATAAAAAAAGTAATAAATTCAAGATGGCAGCCAACTTTTTTTGTTTGTGGGTTCGATTTCAATGAAACTCGGTTTTTGCTACTATTTTGACAATAAAACAGAAACGCAATGTTAAAAATGTAAAAAATTCAAGATGGCAGCCAACTTTTTTGTTTGTGGGCCGATTTCGATGAAACTCGGTTTCTGGTACAATTTTGACAAGAAAACAACAACGCAATGTTAAAAATGTAAAAATTCAAGATGGCGGCCAACTTTTTGTTTGCGGGCCGATTTCGATGAAAATTTGGTTTTTGGTAGTATTTTGACAAGAAAACAGCAACGCAATGTTGCAAATTTTAAAAATTCAAGATGGCGGCCAACTTTTTAGTTTGCGGGCCGATTTCGATGAAACTCGGTTTTTGGTAGTATTTTGACAAGAAAACAGCAACACAATGTTAAAAAAGTAAAAAATTCAAGATGGCGGCCAACTTTTTAGTTTGCGGGCCGATTTCGATGAAACTCGGTTTTTGGTAGTATTTTGACAAGAAAACAGCAACACCATGTTAAAAAAGTAAAAAATTGAAGATGGCCGCCAACTTTTTGTTTGTGGGCCGATTTCGATGAAACTCGGTTTTTGTAGTATTTTGGCAAGAAAACAGCAACACAATGTTAAAAAAGTAAAAAATTCAAGATGGCGGCCAACTTTTTTGTTTGTGGGCCGATTTCTATGAAACTCGGTTTCTGATACTATTTTCATTATTCATTTATTATCATTATGGCCCGTCCGCTTTATCCATCCACAAGCCAAAAGGAAGGCCTCTTCCCCAGCAGCCAGCGGGGCATTAAAAATGGCTGATATGCATGGTTATTTGTGATGCCGTCTGTATAAAATTTTAACTCATCGGCGGAAAACAATCCTGTCTCAAGCTCACTCAGACGAAAGTATTTTTAGTAAGCACGACCATTTATGGCAAACTAGCTTCAGCCCACGACTTCATCCACATTTACATTCGAGAAAATCCCTAGGAAACCTTAAACCAAGATAATAGTATCCTCCTATGTTGTAATCCGGCTTATAAACTATCATTTCATCCAAATCCGTTCATCCGTTTTGCGTGATTGATTAACAATCATTCAAACAGGCAAACTTTAATATTTATGATTAAGTAGAATAATACGGCCACCTCCGAAGCGCTCGAAATAGGAATTTTTTGCTACATAAAATGGGACTGCTATTTAGCTAAGACTTAATTTCTCATTTTTTATTTAAGTTATTATTAAGTTTTATACCTCAACTGAAAGCTGAATAAATAGTGATGTTTTTAAAATATCATTTGCGCTTAGTTACTGGGATGTTTTTAAAGATATTTGCTATTGTTTCCAAAAAATCTGAAAAAATAAAATTAAATACAAAAAAAGCCGCCATCTTTGATTTTTTATGATTTTTAACATTGCATTGTTATTTTCCTGTCAAAATAGTACCAAAAACCGAATTTCATCGAAATCGGCCCACAAACAAAAAAGATGGCAGCCATCTTTGGTTTTTTTTTAACATTGCGTTGCTGTTTTCTCGTCAAAATACTACCAAAAACCGAGTTTCATCGAAATCGGCCCGCAAACTTAAAAACTGGCCGCCATCTTGGATTTTTTATTTTTTTAACATCGCTATGTTATTTTTTTGTCAAAATAGTACTAGAAACCAAGTTTCGTCGAAATCGGCCCACAAACAAAAAAGATGGCTACCATCTTGGATTTTTATTTTTTTTAACATTGCGTTGCTGTTTTCTTGTCAAAATACTACTAAAAACCGAGTTTCATCGAAATCAGCCCACAAAAAAAAAGATGGCCGCCATCTTGAATTTTTTATTTTTTTAACAGTGCTTTGTTATTTTTTTGTCAAAATAGTACTAGAAACCGAGTTTCGTCGAAATCGGCCCACAAACTTAGTTTTTTAACATTGCTTTGTTATTTTCTTGTCAAAATAGTACCAAAAATCAAGTTTCATCGAAATCGGCCCACAAACAAAGAAGATGGCCGCCATCTTGGATTTTTGTTTTTTTACATTGCGTTGCTGTTTTCTCGTCAAAATACTACCAAAAACCGAGTTTCATCGAAATCGGCCCGAAAACCAAAAATTTGCCCGCCATCTTGAATTTTTTACATTTTTAACACTGCGTTGCTGTTTTCTTGTCAAAATAGTACCAGAAACCGAGTTTCGTCGAAATCGGCTCACAAACAAAAAAGATGGTCGCCATCTTGGACTTTTATTTTTTTTAACATTGCTTTACCTATTATTTTCTTGTCAAAAAAGTACCAGAAACCGAGTTTCGTCGAAATCGGTCCACAAACAAAGAAGATGGCCGCCATCTTGGATTTTTTATTTTTTTAACATTGCATTGATATTATCTTGTCAAAATAGTATGAAAAACCGAGTTTCATCGAAATATGCCCACAAACAAAAAAGATGGCCGCCATCTTGGAACTTATTTTTTCATTATTATTTCCTAATTGAGTACTAATTTAATATTTATTTTATACTTAGTTAGCCCTAAATTAGTAATGATTTACAAATGAAATTTTAGTCCCTTACACTTTTAGTCGTTGCGTCAAACTGTCTAGACGAACGGCGGCTTTTGCGCCAGCACAAAGGGCGATTGAAGTCCGACTGTAAGAAAAATACTCTCTCGGCTGTGGTATTGGTATGAATACAGGCTCAAACTAACTATTTAAAAGTTAAAACACTATTAACCCACATTTGCCAATAAGAAGTTATGAACGCGACTGTACAAACAATTTTTCTGCATAATACGACACAATAAAGAAGGTCATCAATATGTATGAACGCGTCGCTTTTTGGTGGTCTATCGAATTTGGTCGGTTAATCGGAATACTGACAGTTGTTTTGGATTTTAATTGATATTTCCTTTAATACGAAGAATTTGAAGCAGAAATTTTCAGAGCATGTACTTCAGTAACCGCACAGATTATTCTTTGGGCCAGGATCTAAATAGTCTCTGATATTTTTATCCTGCTGACCGTCAAAGTCATGACATGGTCAGTCTAACCTTCATGTGGGTATTATTCAAAAACGCGTAAATGTGCGGTTTTCAAAATTTTTTATGGTAATGAGAAATAATAAGAAGAATAGAACACCGTTTTTGGTTTCTCTATTTAGGTGGTAGTTTAGGCGCTAGAATTTTTTTTCTGTTTTCAGAAAATGTCTGATTACTTCAAAATCTGTGAATATTTTTGAAATGTTTTCTACCGCACAAATAGCACAAATTAGGAGCTACTTATATGTGTTTTCTGTAAGATCGCACATTTAGTAGTTTCCGAGATCTGGGATCTGGCAAAACGTTACGCCAGCAGGAAATCAAATATCTCCAAAACTATAAGGCCCACAAATTTTATATTTGGCGCACATTTCCTGCTAGTATCAAGCTACCCGCACATATATCTTTTATTTCTCTCCGATCATTAGTTTAGATTCTTCCTGCTGGAGCACCATTACCCCAGCAGAATCCGTTTTTCCCGTTTTATTCCAAAAGTATAAGGCCCACAATTTTTTTATTTGGCGCACATTTACACTGAATTGCGCACAAATTATTCATCAAACTCGCTTCCCTCTAGGAGCATTTTTCCTGCTGGCGTAACGGACTCCTACATTTTGTATATTTTACTGTAAGCTCCAAGTAGAATGCTTGCTTAAACTAAATAACCTCGTAAGCGACGTACTATACTTTCACTAATCATTTCTCTAAAATATTTGTTTTGCAAATTTTGGCGCTTACGATGTTTTTCCTGAAAGGGTTTTATAATCTTGAATTACTAAACTAATGCTGATTATCTAGATTTTAGAGCTTCTCCATGCTTTAGGTTAAGTTATAGATTTTCATTTTGTGTTTTGTTTGATAAGCTTTTCTTCAAATCTCTCTGATTTTGTCTAAAAGAAACATTAACTTCCTAAAGGCTTGAACGGGCGCCTAGCACCTCGTCTAGACAACGGATATTTGTCTTTGATCATTTGTTCCTTTTCTTTACAAGTCCCTCCTTTCTTGACTTAACCTTAATCGTTTCTTGTGTCGCAGTCTTGTGTACAGTCAGACAGGTCATGCCCTGTCTGGACTCCGGACGTAGCCCTGTTGTCTTTGTAGTTGCAGGGATGCATTTGCCAAGTTTTGAGAGTTTTTTAACTTCTTTTGGAAGTAATAACGCACGTTTAAAATAGATTTCACACTGCTTCATTCATCAAGCTGCATTACTTATAGGCGATTGCAAATTTTAAAGATGAACGTAAATTGGTGTAAAGCTCGTATATGCCTCAAAGCGGCGCATCGAAAATTCTCATATACAGACTGAAGCTAATGTTCTATTATAGTTTGTTTACAAACAGTAACCTAACTAAAATATAGTTCGTTGTAGTAGTGGTTAGCAAAAGTGCCAAAAGTGGACACTTTTTTTTTACTCATTAATTAAGATGAGGGCGCCACTTGAGAGATATAGTCGCCTTTCAATTTCATGCCTTTTATATCTTGGAATTTAGTGCTTCGTGTCCATTTCTAGGTTAGCTAATGTAAATATTAACCGTTGAGGAACAAATGTATGTTAATCAGACTTTAATACGGTAGATAATACTAAAAACATGGTGTTTGATGATTATGAATTGATTTCCTTAAGTTCATACTTATTTGAAACTCCATTTTCATTAGAAAAAAACTTGTGTGTAACAAACAACAATTAGAAAAATCAACAATTAGTTAACGTTCTATTTCTACTACATAATCGGTTTTTTCTACATTTATTAGATTAAGGAATTGCCTAACCGCCCCAGACATTTTGCTGTATCCCTTGACACGGTAGTACTATCTATTCTGTGCCTTGACACTAACTGGCTTTTAAAGGAGTGGGAGTGGGGGTGGTAGACAGGTCATGACCTGTCTGTCCCGGACATAAACTGCGCTGCCGTATTGCGGTGCGGTGCAGTTTTACCGCGACATGAGCGAACTTTATTAAGATAAATGATATCTGAAAAAAATATTAAAATTTTATTAGCTAAAAGGTTCTGTTGGCCGACTCTTGTTAGTGAGCCGTAATTTTTTTATGTTGTTACTATTAGTACCCTATCAGCCCCAATTTCAATAGCTGTGTCAGAATTTGTTTGGTTTATGTATTTACCGCAGAGCATTGATGCTTCTTATTTTACTTAAATATCGGTAATTTACCTATTAATGTCAAAGTTGAAATAACCTTTATTCAAATATGCTTTGAAAATTAAGCGGTTTTGAATCGTCAATGCTTTCCTATGCCTTGAAGATATTCTTATCTTAGCTAACAAGAAACTCCTACCTATACATCACACATGTTTTATACAAACATACATAACTCTCTCAGTATACAATTAACAGTCTATTCATTACTTTAACTTCGTGTTCAAGATAAATCATTCAAAAGCACCAATTAAAGGAAAGCATGCTTCTGCACCCTAATCATAGGCAATCTGTGCGTTGTCACACCGTGTGCGTAGGCGCATCGGCCACACGGCAGATGAATACAGAAGGTTGCGTTGCGATATACATAGGGTTTATTTGATTGAATCAGGCGTCACTTGGCGGAAGTCGCAAACCATTTTGAAAAAAGTAATATATGTAGCTTACTTCCGCAAACAATATTATGCAAGATGCACCGCCCGCCCGCAAAAATATGCACAAGCGCACCACAAAATATTAGTGCACAATACCTGCATTTAGCAAGACAGCAACACACCTTGCACCTTTACCAATTAGGCTACTCAACACGTGTTTCGCCCCAACCCGGAGCATCCTCAGGAGTTAGATAGTGCGTAAACCAACACCGTTTCGGTGTTTTGCGGGCGGGCGGGCGGTGCATCTTGCATATATTGTTTGCGGAAGTAAGCTACATATATTTATTTTTTCAAAATACAAAGGGTTTGTCAATTTGTGACTTTTTGATAAAGTCATTGTCATCGCTTACAAACAAACGTAACCTTATAACAAGATTGGTGATCTGAAAAACATCTAAAGTAGTTGAGATTGTGTGGCGCAGAATTCATTGCTCTGATGGTCGGGCGAAAAGCTTCTGAAATTGTGAACACGCACCGGAAGATGTTCCGTGGGTAGACCCCCGACATGGTGGATATCTCGTAAGATTTAGATTGAAAAACTCTTTATTCAAATAAACTAAGAAATTAAGTGCTTTTGATATGTATAAATTTTCTTACTGCCCATTCGAGACTTTTAGCTAACAAAAACACGGGCGCAAGACACTTACTAGAGACCGGATTATATGCAAATGCATATTGCATATGCATTTGTATATTTAGCTCCTTTTCAGTGGTAGTTGCATATTTTGGCAAAAAATTTGAAAATCATGCATATTTACGCTCGATCTCGTTCATCGTTCATCGTTCAAATGTCTAACATGTCCAAACAATGGCACTCAAATTTAAATTCTGCTCAGTCACCTCAGTGCATGCCTCAGTTCAGGGGACGTAGAACGGTCCTAGACACAATTCGTCTTTAGAACATACTTAGTCGTATACATTTTTCTTACATTACATAATTTCAATGTCAAATAAGTTTGAATTGATTTTTTACCTTTTATGAATAAAAAATCTTAAAAAACATCTGTTTCATGAATTCATGTTGCATATTTTGACCCTTTTTATGGATATTCGTGCATATTTTAGTCATTTTTCTTGCATATTTGCATGCATATTTTGGGCTTTTTATGTTGCATATAATCCGGTCTCTACTTATCAGCTTTATCCGAAATCAGAACTAACGATATTTTAGAAAGAGAGAAATAAGGTCGGGATTCCGCTGGTTGCGAGTAGCGCAGGAAGGATCGTCACGGTCACTCTTGGGAGAAAGGACAGTAACAAACGATATTATATTTAAGTGGCGGTAGAGCAATCCTATAGGCCTACTCAGTAGAACAAAATAACTATAATAAAGCCAAAAATGTTTCATACAAATACTATGTATAGTTCGTTCACTTAGATAGTGTCGGTACACCCGCAAGCACTTGTGTTCAGAGACAGGAATACCGGTAACAAACATAACCTTTCGAGCGAAGGCGGCACGATTAAAGGGCGACACTACCTAAGCGAACGAACTTTACAGTAGGGCCAACCTTCTGAATCTTCCTGCCTCATACACTGGTCATGCGCGCACGCACCGCACCGCATTACTCCTACTTGGTCACGCGTCATGTACATCACGACCACTGTACCGGCTAAGTGGAAGACTATTAACTACCACTGCACTCATAAATAAAGCGGGTGTAGATATAGTGACTAGCTTATTTATGTCATATCAGCTAGTAAAAAATGGGTGCTCTAACTAAGCCATTCTAAAGTCTAATTAAATGGATTTCTCTAAGAAACACATGGCCAAATAATGTTAAAAAAAATCGACTATCCATACAAATCAAAGTGATCACGTGATCAATTTAGTATGGGATGACCAAAATTTAGTGGCGAAATTCGACTGATGTTTCTTAGAGAAAGTTGTTTAGCTGGACACATCCTTAAAATTTGGATGGTATGTTCAAAATGACCCGATAATTATTATGTAAGTACTTTGGCTGGACAAGGCACACGATCTATGCCTTGTCTAATGCAGTGACACTGGTTGAATCCACTACCGTTTTCCGCTACTCTATTGTTCTATCGCCACAAGTTTGCTCTCACTCTCCTTATTGTCTGGCTTTGACCGATTAAGGTTTCGCCATTACCTACGCTTGCGTCCTCCAAAGAGTTATAAATCCTTGGATCCTTAATGTTAATAATGGAATTAGAAGTTATTTAAGGCGAGAAGGTTGAAGGCGCTTAGCCTGTTCGTCTTACGATTATGGCGGTTAAGCCACTTTCTCTAGGTCATAGACCTGACAGATGTGTGACCAAAAATTTGCACTTCTATTATCTTCAGCTCCTTCGTGGGTCGGAACTTCGGAAGGCACATTGAGCCGTTTGTTCCTGCTGGTGGTTATGGCTTATGGTATTATGGCCCATCCATCCATAGGGAAGCCCTGTGCCCAGCCCAGGGTTCGTTAAAATGGCTGACGATGGCAATGTTGATACAAAGTTATTTAAGCATTCTTTTCAAAATTGATATTTTGTTTTTATTAAAATTCCTGTTAATCAAAATAGTCTCTTTAGTTTAAGCTACAAAACATTGCAAATACTGTGTAAGGTTGGAAAGTTTGTATTCTTTGTCTGTAAACAATTGGCAATGCCTGTAGTACGTTAGTTCCGCGACTTAGTGGCAAGGCCGCAGCCAATCAGAGCGTGGCGCGACGCGATATTGACCAATCGCCGCCCGGCGCGTGAGTGACGCAAGCGGACGTTCGTTACTGATTTGAATTTTGAACTTCAATGTCTTGTTGAGTTATTTAATGATTTTAAAATTTAATTTTAATAAACCGCGTAGGACTTTCAAAAACGCAAGGTTATACTGTAGTTCATCGTGGCCTTATAAGTAAGTTTCAGGGTTAAATTAGAAAATTGCTGCACCTGTAAACAACACATTACCTACAATGAAATTAAAGAGGGTCCCTAGCAGTGGTTCAAAATTATAATTTGTTATTTTTATAACAAAGATGTTAATAAAGCCACTTGGTAGTATGCGATTACCGTTAGCGGTCAATTTGAATCCACACAAGCGTGATAGGTTATTTCCTCTACCACTACATTTCCTGTTTGTAACTTTAAGTAATACAGCTATTTTATTGTCAATTTACTCTCTTCTATTTACAGTATCAACAAAATCCGTACACTCGGCGACTTCGCCGGATGTCGGCGTCTGCGAGAGTTGTACGTGCGGAAGAACGAAATCAGGGACCTGAACGAAATCAGACATCTGCGGCGTCTACCGGACCTCACTAGTCTGTGGCTTGACGAGAACCCTTGCACGCAGCATCCAGAGTGAGTTCACAATGTTCTTTAACACTTTGAATGCCATATCTGGCATTTGAAGGACGAAATCAGGGGCCTGAACGAAATCAGACACCTGCGGCGTCTACCAAACCTCACCAGTCTGGGGCTTGATGAGAACTCTTGCACGCAGCATCCAGAGTGAGTTCTCAATGTTCTTTAACACTTTGAATGCCAATCTGGTATCTGAAGAACGAAATCAGGGACCTGAACGAAATCAGACACCTGCGGCGTCTGCCGGACCTCACTAGTATGTGGCTTGATGAGAACCCTTGCACGCAGCACCCAGTGTGAGTACACAATGTTCTTTAACACGTTCAATGACATATCTGGCATCTGAAAAGACAAGACACATTGGCATCTACAAGACATTCAATGAGTCTATATTTAGTTCTATCATATTATGATAGGATAGACCTAAATGATGAAAAAAATGTAACACCAGCCGACCTAGCATGCGCGCTTCGACAAAATTTTGTCCATACATTGTCCGCGGCGGAGGTGTGCTACAGTAAAGTCCGTTCGCTTAGATAGTGCCGCCCTTTTATCGTGCCGCCGTGTCAAAGGATGCCGCCGCATACACAAAGGATACCGCGTGAGACGTACACCCGCAAGTGAATTTGGATTTTGGCAGTTTATATAGAAGTGCCGTGGTGAAAGGTTGTGTTTGTTACCGGTATTCCTGTCTCTGAACACAATTGCTTGCGGTGTACCGCCACTATCTAAGCGAACGGACAGGCGTGAGACAAAATAAAGTCGATACTTTGTCACTCGCTACCTACGCTACCCACATCTAGCGGCTTCCCTCGACCTTCAGCAGCCTTATGAACTACGATCCACTAATAATTCTAATTTTTCAGGTACAGAATGACAGTACTTAGGAATCTTCCAAATCTGGAGAAACTAGACAACGTTCCCGTCCATCCTGAAGAGGTTTGTTCCATTTTTTATATCTACATAACCCAGTCAATAAATTTGGTCACTTTTGCAGAGTGTCATTTTCGCAACTGGTCACTTTCACAAAAGGTCACTTTCGCAAAACGTCATTTTCGCAGAATGTCATTCAATTTTTTTCTCAAAATTGTGAGTTTGAGAAAAATCGTGAATGACATTCTGCGAAAGTGACTTTTTTCGAAAGTGACCAATTGCGAAAATGACATATTGCGAAAGTTAGCAAATTTTTTGCGATGACCATTTGCGAAAATGACGATTTGCGTCTAAACCATTGCAACATCAGCCATTTTAAATGTCCCCACTTTTAGAGCACAGGTCTTCATTACGCCTGTAGCACACCTCCACCGCGAAACAATACCAGTGAAACCGCAGTAGTTTCGCCATAACTTATCATCTATTCTCGGCATATATCGAAACGATATATGACGATCACATCTACGTAGCAGTTTCGCATCGTTATTTTCGTGGCGGAGATGTGCCAACGGTTCTAGCCGATCGGGCGGAATAGCGAGTGAAAGAGACAGCATCATAGTTAAATCTATGCGTTAGAACAGGCTGTTTCGCCACAGAATAAATAATGTTTCGCTTGTCGTACAACTGACAAGTCATGGTGGAACCTACTGCGGTTTCGCGGGTATTATTTCGCGGCGGGGGTGTGCTATAGGCGTTATAAATGGAAAGGATAGACAATAACAAACCCCGTGAGTTTTACGTTTAACTGTTTGTTGGTGCAGTCGAGACCAACGGCTTAATGTGGCTTCTAAAGCACAGAGGAGTCCGAGATCATACATTTTTGGTGACCCATCCCATGACGACCCTAACGATATTTGCTTAACCATCGCAATCGCAGGTTGTTTAAGTGGTGGTGGTTTAAGCCACTGCGTCATATAGCTCCTCAATTATATACCTACAGGGTGTTGGTAGCATCCTAGCGAAAACTTTGAGGGGTCATTCTACCCTTAGAAATAAGCAACTTTCTCTTGTCGCAAATGCATAGTTCCTGATTCTGAATTAGATCCTGATTTTTTCGTTGAGAATCAATGTACGCGTAACATAACAACTCGATAATATCGTGAGTAAACAGTTGTACATTAGGGGTTTATAAAAAAAAACTGTTAGGTTCTATACAACTAACACAGACTCTACGTGATAGAAAAAAAAAAAAAAATTGACGGAAAATTCCGTTTCAGAGTTTCAGAATCATGAGTCGACTATGCCTTGAAAGTTTTCGCTAGGGTGCTAAACTAAACTAACACCCTGTACATGACTTATGAGGTTCTTTGTGTGGGAGAACAAGACGGCTATTTCATATTAAAACCCCTATTATTATAAACATAATAATAGTTGCTATGATCCTACGAGACCAAATAACTATTTGCTATGATCCAAAGACTTCTAAGAGACCAACTTGCATTCCAATGTTATTTATTAATTTGCAGGTCCAAGAAGCCATGCGTCGCGGTCAGCATATACCTGATTCGGACGACGAGGGCTACCCACAGCAGGTAAATGCAAAACAATAATAATTATACAATGTTAAAAAAAGGGATGAAATTTAATGACCACTAAAAATACAATCGTTACCCTAAACAGCTTCATCCAAAAAAAAAATAATATGTACAAATAAATAAAACCTGTACCAAAATCTTTCGGGCTATTTAAGTCATGCCTGCACTACAAAAACTTTTCATAACCCAAAAAGGCCACGCGTGCACCAAATTTTAACTAGCAAAGTTTTGTGTCATTACTACCCAAATATATTACAACTACGTTTGCCATAAAATGTATGCATACAACCTAAAATAGTATATAATATTGAAGGCAAATTGGTTGTCTCGCGGCATACATAAGAATAAATAAAACTGACTAGAACGGACTCTACTTTGTCCGCGTCCCAAATGCCGCCTTTTATATAACTACTTCCCCCGTCACGTTCACGTCGCTACGCCCCGCTGTCATCCAGGCCTGTTGCCAGGGTTGCTTACTGTTAATAATATCGCTAAAATATGAGTTTTTCTTTAGTTTGAAATCATTATTTTAGTCTAGTTAGTAGATACAAAAATAAAATATTAACTTTTTCTGGGTAAGTACTTACCTACTCCTGACTTTGTATAAATAGCCTTTAGTAAACATTTTACGGTGTATCGGTAAACCTTTAGAACTTCATTTATATTTTTTGGGTAAACAATGATTTATTCGGATAAAATTGTGTTACTTATTTGGATGAAATTTTTAAATAAAATGCGAGTACATATTTGGTGCATGCGTGGCTTTTTTGGGTAGCTCAACGATTATTCTGAAGGTACTTGCCTTTTTAGGTAAGCGAACTTAACTTTTATTGGTGATAATTTCATATTAAAATGGGGATTAAATTCTGGTAAGTACTTACGATTTTTTAGGCGTTATATTTCATTATATCTGGTGATTGCTTAAACCTAAGCCTTAAAAAAGCCCTAATATGGCGACATCAGACTAAACAAGTTTATCAGCTGGAAAACATTTTGATATTTTCGTAATTGATTTTGGTATGAAACAGCTGTTTTTTTTTGTGAATTTAGAGTTTGGTCCCAACCATATTAGGCATTAGGGGTTTTTTGTAACACATTGTATACAACAACTTAATAAGCGAATTGGTAGTAGAGTAGACATATATACTCTTTGTATTATTGCTGTAAAACTTATAAAATGCTGATCATTTTTGGTCCTGTGAGCCGGATAGTATAGGCCCCGGCATACCCCGGACACTCCATACAACCGCTGCGTTATAGCTACCTATTACACACACTATACAGATGACGTTTTGTACACGCGCAACTGTGTGCGTAAAGCTAGGGCTAATACGGGGATCGTGTTGCCTCACACAAACAATGGAAAAGATTATTAGTTTTTCATTATTTTAACAATAAATATCTATTTACCGGTGATAACAAATGTTTCCATGAGTGATCTTAAATGTTTTGCTTTTCTCTTTGCAACTAAAATTCACATTGACATGCACGAAAGTTGACAGCTGTTGTCACTCACGAGACTCACGACTAAGTGTTTAGACACACTATGCCGAAGTTACGCGACCGAAGTTCGGCGATAATGCTTTTATTATGAAAAAAAACGCGACGTAAATTCGGCATAATGTCTCGTCAGTCATTCAAATAGCATTGCAGGCGTAATATTCCCGAACTTCAGTCGCGTAATTTCGGCATAGTGTGTCTAGATACTTAAGAGCACTCGATTCGGCACATGAACTCGCAGGGTGGGGTGAGGTAATTGATTCTGGGGCGGGACGGAGTGTCCTTTATGTACGGTAGTACTTCTATCTATTCTGTGGCCTCGGCAAACGCTCTGTAGATTTAGGTAAAAAGTAAAGTTTTATCTAATATTTCATTTCTGATATCTGCCAGGAGTATGGGCAGTACCGTCGGCAGCGGTCGTGCGAGTCGAGCCCCGAGCGCGAGGCCGAGCCGTACTACCCCCGCCCGCCGCCCAGGGAACAGGTATTCACAACCCTATTACTGTATTGTTTAGCTGTTTGACTAATTCATGTGATGACAGCCCTACTACCGTTATTGTTTGACCGTATGACTAATTCAGGTACGAGGTAAACATCTTGAAATGGCAGGATAATTTTGCTGATTCACAAATCGTGCACCAGTCGGCGCACCACCACTAAATTGGCGCTAGTGAAGATAGTAGGTATGATGCATTGGCGGACTAAGACATTTTGAGGCCCGGGGCGATCTTTAATTGTGGGCCCCCTGGCGCCCTTCAGATTTGAATATTTATGTTTTAAAAAGGGAGGCGTAGAAGGCAGTTTACCGCCCTCTAGGTAACATTTTTCAACAAATCGCCCCTTCCTCCCCCCTCAAAAAGGCCGCGCAGCGCGTTTTTTAGTCAGTTTTATCAAATACTCTTGTATTTTGACTATCTATCTTTAGTATAAGTTGTAGGCCGCGCAGCGCGATTTTTAGTCAGTTCCATCCACTTATCTTGTAATTTTTCCTGTATAGAAAAAAACGGCCGCGTAGCGTAATTTTAAGTCAGTTCCATCCACTAATCTTGTAATTTTTCTTGTATATAGAAAAATTACGATTTTTAGTCAGTATAATTTTATTTTTATGCCAAACCGGGGCCCCTCACAGGAGTGGGGCCCGGGGCAGACCGCCCCTGCCGCCCCCCCTCCCCCCCCCTTAGTCCACCAGTGGTATGATGACTTAGACTACTCAAATAAGACTCAAATTGTAGAAAATGTAATTAACTTTACAGAAATATAAACAAAAAACCTGAAAAATGCTTCCAAACGAAACGGAAACACTTTTTTTTGCGTGGAAAAATGCCTATTTTTGACTAGCTGTATCTCCGCAAACAATGGATCTTAACTACTTGGGTTAGGCTCAAGTTAGCTTAACAAAGGCATATAACAAATTAACCTGAAAAACGCTTCTTTAAGGTAGTTTTTTTGAAAATACTGAAACAAGAAGTGCCAATACCTAAAATAAAAAAAAATAAGTTTAAAAATGTTGGTCACTGTGTAATTTTTCAGAAACTGCTTAATAAATTGCATTTTTTTATACCAGAAATAAATTTAACGTTATTGATTTATCTGAAAATTATACCACATTTGACCTATAAGCTAAACCTGAATTGATATAATTTTTAAAATGATGCCGGGAAAAGAGCGCTATTTAACCCGCCGCCGTATAGAACTGTATGTAAGGATAGTTTGGCCCAGCTCAATATTAGTTAGGAACAGCCTACAGATCAGTTTCCACCATGTGGCCAAACTTTATCACGACGTGTAACTCCCAACTTTTTTTTGTATAGAGGTTCATACCTACTAAGATGTAGACCTGTCATTTAGTTGTTTTCTATGTGTTTGCTATCAATTTTTGGATGTTCGAAGCGATTTTTTTGTAAATATAAAATTTTCTTTCAACACATTTTGGTTTTCTGCAATCTTTAATTCGTTTACTTGCCCGGCTTCCATAATAATTATTTATTAGTATCAACCATTTTTAGATATAATTTAAACAAATGGGACAATCGGCGATAAAAGCAGGCCTCCATCACTCGCTTAAGGTCGCGCGATAAGCACCTACCGCTAGCCGTTCGTTCGAACTAACAAGTGAGTAAAGGGCCGCCACACGCTCGCCGCCGTACAATCGCGGCATCTTACTGCCTGCGTAGGTATTGCCTTTTTATAATAGTAACAATGTCGAATCGACGTTACTGTGCCGTGTACGGATGTCAAAATCAAAAAACCAATAAAAAATTGTCGTTTTTCACATTATGATATACGCTACGCAGTTCATGTGAAATTAGAAAAGGTAAGAGCACGCGATAGAAAGAGAGGCAACTACTAGGTGAATATAAACTGTACTGCAGGCCATTGCGCGACCTGAATTGCACTTTATTGTGTCGGAGCAAAAGTCGCTATTTATTTAAATTACTATGCAGCGTGCTGCTTCTGTACTTGTAGTATTAGTTATTCTGTGATAAAAGCCCGTACAAAGGTCTCCAGCAGCAGTAGCGCCACCAAGCGGGATAAATTTTGTGACATCCCGCCATTAGGTATGCGTAGCGGTGAGGGGCTCGCGCGGTGAGAAGGGGCGTGCGCTATTGGGCGCTCGCAAGTGCACGTACGCGAACTTATCCCCACTCCGACGAAAAAGTGTCAAGATGTTTGCCTCGTATTGTACGTTTTTATTGCATTACTGTTTGACTAATTCTCAGATCTACAATGTGAAACGGAATTAATGGCTAAAACAGACTATGGTA
The DNA here is from genome assembly GCA_928269145.1 of Agriphila tristella. Classification (NCBI taxonomy): domain Eukaryota; kingdom Metazoa; phylum Arthropoda; class Insecta; order Lepidoptera; family Crambidae; genus Agriphila; species Agriphila tristella. Next base: position 5,695,460 of record OV743451.1, read on the forward strand.
GATAGGAACCATCAAACTGAATAGTTCAGTAAAATTACGGGAGCTAGTATGACGAAATAGAAATAATTTGCAATAGCGGTCTTTCTTCTTTTGATTTTGAGCGTTAGATTAAATGGCTAGCTGTCATTTTGTAAATGAATCCAACTAATTTTCACTAAATTTTTTTTTACTTTACTGATCAAAATATTAATTTATTTAATTGCTTTAGAAAATTGCTAATTACATACTTTCTTTACTTTTTGCTTGATTTGGAACTATAATTTGATTGTGAATGTAAATCCAACAAAAAAAGTTACAACTACGCTGTATTTTTTTGTGTTCGTAAATTTAGTTGGATTCGTTTATATTAGTGTTTTATAATCACATCAAAGTCAGATTGCAAAATTACAGCTTATTACCATTTAATGTTTTGCGAACCCGTAATTTTACTGAACTAGAACAACTTTTTCTATGTAGGACCAACTCTGAAATCGATACAAAAAAACCTGCTGTTTCATACATTTTATAATTTTGTATGAAACCGCTTTTGCTATTTCAGAGTTGGTCCCATAGTAAAAGTTGTTCAATATGATGGTCCCTATCTACAATATTGTGCTTAAGCGATTTCTGTTACACGTTTATAATCATTAGTTGATCTATTTCTAATCTTCCATTTCTATATTAAGTATTTTACTTATTGTTCATTGGAATAAAATAAAATTATCATTTTATCAATTATTTATTATAAACATTTACCTTATAAAGAAAAAGACATGATTTAAGCATAAAGTCTCTTTAATATATTTGTATGTTTTTAGTGAATAACCATACTTGCCTGAATAGTTTTTATCGTTTTCCATATTTTCTTAACTTTTCATTATTCGCATAAAACTGACGTAAGTAATCAAAATTTTGGTCTTAAGTTCATGATCAGTCTGATAAGAGAAGAGTATTTCGCGTAAGCCTAAATGTGTCTGGGTTTCAATTCTGGGTGTTTGTGAAAGGTTTCCGGCTCACAACGTATACAATATTGAAAAGTTTGTACTCGGTGGATCAGCATTTTTATTACGTAACTATTAATAACAATTATCTGGAATCTATTAAAACGGTTTGAAATCCATTAAAACGGATTGAAATCGGCCAAAAACTGTTTGAAATGTATTAAAACGGTTTGAAATTTGACAGTTTCAGTTGCTGAGTGTTCTATAATAAATAGCACTTTAATAATTTAATGAAACTATCAAGTTTCATTAAATTCAAATTATTTCAAACGATGGAATTGTCACAGTTGTTTTATCTCACGAAAGCGCTTCAGCTATGAATGTTGTTAGGCGTGCATATGCACATTACTTTAGTGTGCGTATGGTAATGGTGGCTTCCCTTAGGAAAGGAGTTATGGTGTCATTTTTTTTTTGTATGGGAATTTTTTTTTCTAAAACCTATCGTGCATGGTATCGATTGAAAGGGCTTGCTGAGCCGGTTATAAAAATATATCACATTATTATATTTCAGCCACTTGTCTTAAATTAAACCAAAATACATTTTCAAAACATTCCAAGTTTGGGCTCCTACAGATACAATATGGTTGAATAATTTTTCATAAAATATACCTCAAATGATATGTAATATTCTCATATCTAACCTCAAAAAAGCAATTTTGAAAATATTGATATTTAGTATTTTTTTTAATGTTTCATGATTACAAAGCTTTCATATCATATTTTTAGAACCGGCTCAGCAAGCCCATTCATTCGATGCCATGCACGACAGGATTTAGAAAAAAAAATTTTTTCCCCATACAAAAAACGATGACACCATAACTCCTTTCCTAAGGGAAGAATTTTTAAGAACTGCGGGTCCAAAATTTTGTTTTTACCTCAAGTATACGCGTACCAAAGGGCTTTGCTGTACATCGATTTGCGGTTTTTTTTACGTACGCGTAGGACTATAATACTAGAGCGTGCAGACGCACACTAAAACAATGCGCATGTGCACGTCTAACAACATTCATAGCTGAAGCGCCTTCGTGAGATAAAACAACTATAGCAATAGAGTTACGTAATCAGGGGGCAGAGCCTGTAGCCACATAACATTTGTAAATAATGTACATACAACTTCAAAACGTCAAAGCCATTCAAGTTTCCATTTTTTTTTAAGTTGAATAGGCAAGCGCTTGCCTGATGATAAGCGATGATGCGATCTACGATGGAACGCGCTTGCCTAGAAGATACATATTCACTCGCGACTCGAAGGCCCTCAAATTGTAACCTATCGGGAAACACAGACTCAGGTAGGGCGTTCCACTCGATGTGATGATGGGTTATTCTCAAAGGTCCACGACTCTATTGTTCTTCTTTTCCCACCGGGTCCATGAAATTTTAAAATATGTTTCAAAAGAAAGAAAATGCTCTAGCTAGGGAAGAGAGACGGCTTTTCACTGGCACCTTTGACTTTTCCTTTTCTCGCACAAACGTCAGTTTTATGCGCGTTCATACTTCATACTAACTATGGTCGTGTTGTGTACTAACGTAGGGCAGCGACAGCTCGGAGCTGGAGCCCGCGCCCGACCCCGCGCCCGCCACCGACCACCAGGTACTGGACACTGTTTATTGGACAATGTATATGTTGGACGATGTATATGTTGGACGGGTTTTGACGCAGATCGTCATATTCGCAAATGGTCATCGTGAAAATGTTGGTCACTTTCGCAGAATGTCATTCACATTTTTTTCTCAAACTCAATTTTGAGAAAAAAAAGAAAATAGTTGAATGACATTCTACGAAAGGCGAAAGTGGACCTTTTGCGAAAGTGACCAGTTGCGAAAACGACATTCTGCGAAAGTGACCAAACTTTTCACGATGACCATTTGCGAAAATGACGATCTGTGTCAAAACCGTTGGACGTCGTATATGTTGGACGATGTATATGTTAGACGACGTCTATGTTGGACGATGTATATGTTGTACAATGTATATGTTGGACGATGCGTTTATATTGGACACTATCATTTATATTGGACAATGAGTTTATTAAAATTATTAACGACAACACAATTTAAATTGTACAACATATAATGGACTTATATTTATAGCCAAACTTTTCTTTTATTCCCACATGACATTACAGATCTTACTTTATGGCATATTACAGCTTGACCATAAAGAGTTGACAAAAATTGAGGGCGCCACTTTCTATGTAAACACGTCAAAATCACGAATAAATTGGCAACACTTACTAAATTTTGTACTGAAAAATTTTAGTTCCATTTTATTTAATTTCAACTCTTTATGGTCAAACTGTATATCATTAAATTGCTACCTCTTTACTAATATTATAAAAGCGAAAGTCCGTTTTGTTTGTTACGCCTTCACGTCTTAACTACTGAACCGATCATCATGAAATTTTACATACACGTTGTCAGGGGTACAGAGAAGGACATAGGGTACCTTTCGTCTCACTCCGTCCTGCATAAGGTTCAAAATCAAGTAAATCGATCCACGAACATCGTCCAACTATCGTGATTCTTTTTTGTAAACCCGGCTCCACACTCGCGCGCGAACCTCTTCCGCGAATCACGGGCGCGGTTCGCGCATGAAAACGGTGCGATTAATAGTGCGAAAATATAGCCCTCCAGACTCGCGCGTGAACCGCGGCCGCGAATCACGGCAACCTTAGTTCGGCACACAAGTCCTTTGACGCGGACCAAAAAACCGCCAGCGGACGGGGAACGCCGCGAAGCGCGAACGCGAAGCCGCGAAGCCGTAAAACCCTTCACACTCGCGGTTCGCGGTCTTCGCGGGCTTTCGCGGCGCGAGTGTGGAGCCCTCTTAATAGGTGATATGCTCAAAAGAAAATAGGAATAGAAGAATTTGTTGATATATTATCAGTGATCGGAGTAGGTAGATTGATTTTACGTACTTGCATCATGATTAGTCATAGAAATCGTAACATGGATAAGCCTTTGTTCCGGAATTTCGTTTCGGTATGCATGTGAATGCAACATTAAAAGTAACTATTATTACTGGAATCCCAATTTACGTTTGCTACGTTTTTACTCAAATTTAGCCATGCCATAGTTTTTAATTGCGGAGGCATATCCATACTAATATATACGTGTCAGTTTGTTGATCCCAAATTAATCTACCTACTCTGATAACTGTATATTATTATAATCTTGTTTTCATGTATGTAATTAATGGTATTATTATTAATGTATGTAGCCTTCCCCCGCGTCGCCGCGCCGCGCCGCGTCGCCCGAAGCGGACGAACGCTACGAACATCCAGCCATGACCAGATCTCAGTACGATGTGAGTACGACATACTTAAGAGCCCATTACGATTTTGCCGCTGACTGCAGCTCTCTCGCTCGCACATTTCATGTTTTCTCAAGATTCCTTAAATCTGAGTGCGCAATTGAAAAATGTGTCTCGGCCACTTTCCGCAATATAAGATTACAGACATTTTAAAATATATTCCAGTTTTTTATTGCTAAAGTACAAAAAGTTATCGTTTATAACAGTTATTTGAACTGACAAACACGATAACTTTTTATACTTCAGCAACTCGAAACTGAAATATATGTTGAAATGTCCGTAATCTTATATTGCGAAAAGTGGCCGAGACACATTTTTCATTTAGGCACTCAGATTTACAAAATCTTGAGAAAACATGAAATGTGCGAGCGAGAGAGCGGCAGTCAGCGGCAAAATCGGTACGGAGCCTTAACACACATATCGGCTCATTGTGAACTTACCATCCAAATTTCAAGGATGTGTCCAGTTCATGAAACTAAACAATTTTCTCTAAGAAATAAGTGTCGAATTTCGCTTCAAAATTTTGGTCATCCCATACTAAATTGATCACGTGATCTCTTTGATTTGTATGGATAGTCGATTTTTTTTTCACATATTTGGCCATGTGTTCCTTAGAGAAAGTTGTTCAGTTTCATGGGCTGAACACATCCTCAGGATGGTTAATACAAAATGACCCTGAATAACATGACAATAAGTTCAAGAACTAGTGAAACATTTAGAAAACATAGGTACGACTATACAGTGGCGGTCACATAATTAAAGACATCAGTCGATTTTCATACAAACGAGGTAACTTTGAAGCCTTGGTTCTGCGCCAAGGATTGACGTAACTGTGATCTGATGACGGCCATCCAGGGAGTAAATGGAGGAGATTCAGATGGCTATAAAGCTCGTTCGTTTAGATAGTGTCGGTACACCCGCAAGCAAATGTGTTCAGAGACAGGCATACCGGCAAGTTTTTGGTAATGTTACTGATAACGGTAAACAATATCGTTATCGGTTTCGATAATTATAGTCCGATCAACGGGGCTTATGCAACCCGAATAATTCTCCCGTCCATGAAATTTGGCATGTGATGAAGTTAGGTAATACAGATTACAGATGCACAATAAGCCAATAAATTTTATTACGAGAAGTTAGGTATTTTTACCTAAACATGAAAATTGCTTATATCTCTCTGTGAATATTTCCTCGGGCTGAAACACTTTCTGTATACGTATTTATGTACTTGTTATAATAAGTATGTGAAGGAATCCAATCTTTTTTCTATTTCAGAGATACCCCAAATTTAACTTTTAACATTTTTCAATATATCTTCTATTGAAAAAATTATCTGTCGATTATTATTTTTTAATATGTTCTTATATCCTTAAATACATAGCTTTATTCAGTAAGCCAATAAATTTTCTTCTTTAATCATATTTTTTTAATTTTTTGACTTTAAGAGGTTATTTACGTAATGTGAAAAAATAGTCGGTCCACTTTTATACGTTTATTAGATAAATTATTTTATATTAAAACAGATTTAACAATAATCCAATCATTTTTTGAACGCGCATATATTTTTTAGTATAGTCGCCGCTTTATGATAGAGCATAAGGGTTGACCTTCACTTGACTACTCAGCGCTGCTTTGTCACGCACTTTTGGACTAGTGTAGGCGAGTTTGGTGGCCACTGTTATCAAAAATAATTAAGAGTTTCAAGAGTTCAAGAATAGTGGTAGGTATTTTTGAATAAAACAATTAATAAGTGTGTTTATAAGTAGATATCAGATTTAATGCATTTGCATATAACTCTCTCTAATTACGGCGTTAATGCATATTTTAGCCTTTTTTCCCAATCGTTCATATTTATTTAAGTAGCGGGAGCTAAATATAGGCAGCTTTTTAAGCTAGCCTCTATTTAAATCAATAGAAATACTGTAAACAATGATTGAACATGCCAACGCCATTCCTCATTCCTTAGTCGAAAAGTTGCGAATAAAGTTAAAGTTAGACGCTATTTCGCGCAAAAAACCAGAGCTTCGAAGAAAACGAAGAACATTAATGCCTTCATCAATGGCACAGGTACCCTGCGTAAAAAGTATCTCCAGATTCTCCAGAAATGGCGCCAAATTTGGCCAATGACATCAGTTGATATAGAGAGGTCGTTTTCGGCGTTCAAATTGATATTGGGTGAAAAATTTTTTTTTTTAGTTTTCATTGTGCATATTTTGGACATATTAATAGTTTTTAGTGCATATATTAATTTTTTGGCACTTTGTTAGTGCATATAATCCGATGTCAATTTATTAGTAATGACTATTATGAGTCACTAATTTTTATTTAATTCTAGCCAATGGAAATTGGTTTACACATGACTGCCCAAAAAGTTCGCATAAGAAATGTATTGGCAAAGCGCTTGGTACTGACCCTTGAAGTATCTACTTTGTAAGGGTGATATATATCACACCCTTTCTCGGAAAAAAAACAACTATAAAGTTTATACTCACCAGTGTTTCCACGCTCAACAAATTTGCAGACAATCCAGGGACATACTTTACCTCTCTCACTCCAAATTGCATACTCTCATCTTTAATGACATCACCTGAGCCACATGCATACAACTTTTGGCCGTTTGCTACATTAATATCAACATCACTGTTAAAGTCTCTATAATTAGCTTGCGGTCGGTCATGTGAGATGATAGGACGCTCCTGAGTCCACTACCCATTCATTGTCATTACTCTTGATGGTGCTATAAGCAGCTAGAAAAGTGTTACCCTTTTTCTCTTTGTTTGCATTAGGATTATTCGGACATATCAATGCTTTATGCGGTCCATTGCATATAAAGCATCTTATCTCTTTCTCCTGCTTTTCACGCTTCTGCTGCGTTTGTTTTTGCTGATTGCCTTTACTTACTGTTCGTGGAACTACTCTTGTACCTTGAACGGCTATCTCTTGCAACCAATGCATTCTCAGTGGATGTTGAAGGTATTGGACTATACTGTTGAAGCAATATTGTTTTGACGTAGTTAGATGTCAGTGTGATGTTTGCATTCTCTATTGTCATCTTCAGGGGTGTATGTATACTCTTCAGTAAGTCCTTGTAACATAAGCGCTGCTAGTAATCCAACATCTACTTCCTTACCAATATCTCGTAACTGTTGAGCTACTTTCAGTATTTGCGTAACATAGCCTTCATACAGCTGAATTGCTCTAACTCAAAGCTTACACGATCCTATTTGATTTTGAGGAGTTTTCATGAATATCTTCGAAGTCCAAGGTTCAATGCCAATGAAATTAACATGAGACCACCCTTAAGGTATTCCTTTCCAACAAAACAATAATCATCTAAATCGGTTCATAAACAAAGAAGTTATGTCTGTAGATCCATAAAAACTCGAGTCATTTTTATTTTACCAGTATTTTCAGGATTACTCGAAAACTACTGAACCGATTTCAAATTAAAAAAATGAACGTGAACGTAGAAGGAAGAAATAACTCAGGTTACTGCCAATATAATACAAAAAGTTTTGTTCAAATCGTTCCAGTAGTTTAAAAGTTAACAGAATTGGAATGCAAACCGGTTTCACCGAAACCGAAAAAAACGGTTTTTCGGTCGATTTCACACGCAAAATAAAACCGGTTTTTTAAACGAAAAACCGGTTTTGTCCGTGTGTTTTTTTCTGATTAAATTAAGTTAAGTTTCATGCTTTGCAATACATACAAAACGAAAAAGCACCGCCCCATTTTGATTGACTGCTTCAAGTAGTTCAGTTCAGTGACCTACTTGTGCGGCTGAACGGGTCGAAGGTGCTTATAGCGACTTACGTAAGTCAATTATGGAAATTTATTATTCATCATCATCTTCTTGCTGTGCTGTGCCTTTTCCTATTTACTTGGGGTCGGCCTTCCCTGTCCTTCTCTTCCACTGTGCATGGTTGAGTGTCAGGTTGGGGTCGATGTCGGCTTCTTTCAGGTCGCGCTGAACCGTCATCAGCCAAGTGGCAGATGTTCCATCGCGCCTACGTGTCGTCGTTGGGATGTTTAGGGCTATTTTCACCATGTGATCGTCCGGCGCCTTCGGTACATGCCCGAACCACCGTAGACGTCTCTTTCAGCTTTTCTGTTATGGGTGCTACTAGCCAGCATAGTGACGCCCGCTGACCAGCGTCTCTCTGACGAATGGAGTTTGTTTAAATGTTGTTTATTTGTGGCCCAACATTCGGATCCAAACAGCATGGCAGGTCTGATGGCTGTTTTGTAAACTCGTCCCTTCACAAAGATCTCTATAAGATGGATATGCCTCTAAAGAGAGGCATTCGACTATCGCACATGACGCCTGTGAGTTGTCGCCATTTCATCCAGCCCGTTTGAGCTATATGGAGGACGTCGCTGTCAATCTTTCCGTCATAGCTTAGCACGGAGCCAATGTATTTGAACTGGTTGACTGTTGGTAGGTGGTCATTTCCCACATAGAAGCTAAAGTCATCGGGGTGTGATGTGCTATCGAAAATACATGATACGTGCTCCGCTTTCTTTCGGCTGATTTTGGGGCCATTTTCTTCCAGCGACTCCACCCAGCAGTTTAAATCACGCTGGAGATCTATCGCATTGTTAGATATGAGGGCCACGTTGGTCGTCTGCATAAAGAAGATTCTAAGGCCCTCCTTTCGTTGACACTTTTTATTAGTTAAATAATCCATTGTGACGTTAAATACAAGTCGACTGTGGAAAGGAAAAAATGTTAAAGCGCCAAAATGCTAGTTGTGGGAAATGAGGTTTAAAGTTTCATTTTTTCGAAAAAAAATCATAACTTTTTTGTTATTAACGTGAGCAAATTCATGTGTATGAAAGACCATATTATTTATTTTTTTCCCAAATTTAAGAAATACTCATTGGTTTCTAATTCTATTATATCGCGAAATACTTGTCGCTTAAGCAAAAATACTTATTTTTTTGAGAAAACTCCAGTCAGGAAAAAATTACTTATGTCCACAATATTGTAAGAACCCAGTCAGTGAAAACTGATTATAAGTCGCAATGATCTTTTCTAGGGCAATGACAAAATGCTTAATGACCTTAACTTTAACAGATGCAGTGAAGAAAAGTTTACTCAATTACCCATGTTGGCGATGATTTACCCGAACCCTTTAGGGAAAATTGCTTAAATGCACCAATGCTGTAGAATAAATGCAAACAAGTATTGCTGAACACCAACTCAATTACTCTATATTAGATTTCTTTTTTACTTATCGATATCAGTAATAAGTATTACTATGTTTCAGTTAATTGTCTATTATTTCGCCCTGGTGCGCGGGCTGCTGAAGCAGCCCGCGGGCATCGCCCTGGTGGACTGTAAACGGCGGCCTTTGGAGAGGCTACTGCTATGCTACTGCTCGGCTACTGCCATCCGATCAAATCACATTGGAATTTGTCTGCAAGTTGCAGTGCGGTGTGGTGATGGTGATGCACGGTGAAAATTAATGCTGTATTATTTTTTTCTGAAAACTTGCTGGCTAATATTAAAATCATCATCATATCGGCCTCACGACACTTACTGCTGGGTACAGGGCTCCCCCAAGGATCTCCACGACGATCGGTCTTGCGCTGCTTGTATCCAGCGGCGCACCGCGACCTTCACCATCGTTGATCCACCTTGTCGGAGGCCTACCCACGGAACGTCGTCCAGTATGGGGTCGCCATTCCAAAACCTTTCCGCCCCAACGGCCGTCGGTTCTTTTCGCTATGTGTCCAGCCCACTGATACTTCAACTGAACAATCCTTCGAGCGATGTCGGTAACTTTAGTTCTCCTGCATATTTCCTAATTTCTGATTCGATCACGCAAGGAAACGCTTATCATGGCTCTTTCCATTGCAAGCTGTGTGACCTTGAGCCTCCTTATGAGACTCATAGTGAGCGACCACGTTTCACTGCGGTAAATCATTATCACTGACAACACGCACTGACTTTCGTCTTGAGACACTAAGGTAAATTTGAAGCGAAGATATTTCAAAGCTTCCCGAATGCTGCCCATCCCACAACTTCAAGTGTAGTGTTCTCAACATGAACTGGAGTGGGCACAACATGCGCATTCGACATAATTTTCGTCTTACCCATGTTCATCTTGAGACCCACTCTTTGGGGAGCAAAGCACTACTGAGATCTTCGAGCATTGTGTTCAGTTCTTCCAAGATCTCAGCTAGTACTATATCATCGGTAAAACGAAGATATGTTAGGTATTGACCATTAATGTTGATGCCGAGTCCTTTTAAGTTTAAGAGTTTAAAGATGTCCTCTGATGCAACAGTGAACAGTTTCAAAGAAATTACATTTCCCTGCAGTTGCATTGGGTTTGTGCTCTAGTTCTGTACTCGTACTCGACCGGATCGACATGGTGGTATTTTCGTGTTAGTACCTGAACATCTCGATATACCTGCAGTCCACTACCCTTGGCACCTCCGGAGAGACTGCAGTACCGCCCAGGTTTCTATTGAATCAAAGGCTGTCTTTTAGTCCACGAACGCCAAGCAGAGTGGCAAATTATACTCCTCAGTCTTCTGTATGACCTGCCGCAGCGTATGGATGTGGTCCATGGCGCTAAGCCTTTACGGAATCTGGCTTGTTCGGGAGGTTGGAAGTCGCCAAACCTGCGAGCGAGACGATTCGTAAAGACTCTCGAAAACAACTTATAAATATGGCTCAGAAGTGAGATGGGTCTGTAGTTCTTTAAGAGAGTCATGCCTTCGGCGTTCTGCCTTCAACGATGACGGAATTTAAAAGCTTCTGGAGGATTTTAGTATTGGCTAATCACCCACTTTAAGAAGTTCTGTAGTGATCGGTTGTTTTTCAGCTGTTTGAGAGCCATACTCCGACGACCTGAGTAGTGCAGAGGTCAACATTATTTGGGTGGGTGAAACCAGGGAAGCATCAAAATCGGTGACTTCCCATTGAGTGTCTTGGAAGCGTGAAGTAATTAGTATTACTATGTTTCAGTTAATCGAAATAATGTCAAATTATGACTTCTGTATTGTATATACGTTGCATCAATAAATCTGAGAGTAGTATTTTCGCTAACGTACTAGAGTAATAATAACACAAACAGCTAGCAAAAATTGCTTAAGCGCCAACCGTTCTTACTTCTTAAACCAATGATGTTTTGCTAAAGCGCCAAACCATTGTAGTCTATAAAATGCTTAAATTACTAAATCACCATTACTTTTCAAATTTGAATAAACGAAAATTGCTCAAGTGGTACAAATGAAATAAAGGTGGACCGGATAAAAATTCTTATGCTCCATTTGTTACAAAAATAATAAAAATACGTCGCTTTAGTCATATTGACAGCGTAAATTTGTGAAAAACGTAGAATTTTAGAAATGCTAAAGCGCCAAAAAAGTACTCCGATTGCTTTAAAACCTAGACAGATCGACGCAGAATAAAAAGCGCTATCTAATGATATATATAACTCATAATGGCCAAAGTGGCGCTTTAGCATTTTTTCCTTTCCACAGTCGAAGTGGACTCAGAGTAGACCCTTGATGTACCCCTACCATCAAGTCAAAGCTTACACTCGTGCCTGCAGGTCAGACCAATTGTGTTGAGATTGAGACATTTGTGACATGCCAATGAAAAGTGCGATGTGTAACTCCGGGACAGAATGCGCGTGGAGGGCTTTCCAGATCAGAGGGCCTAGCCAAAGTAACATTGGCAAATCTTCGTTATCGCTTCGCTTTCGAAACATGTATGGGATTTACATAAGGTTTCGTTAACAATCGAATTTTAAAACGTCAAATCCATACATGTTTCGAAAGCGAAGCAATAACGAAAATTTGCAAATGTTACTTTGGCTAGGGGGGCAGATCGCGAGGCACGTGGTCGAACGCCTTTTCCAGTTCTATAAACACCATAATGCAGGTTCGTGCTATTAGCTTTTGCCTTTTTGATGAGGATTCTTATGGCTTGAATTGTGTCTGATGTGCGTTTGCCAGCCACAGCATTTCAAAGCAATGATTTTGATGTCGTTTTGTAGATAATATTTCTATGTATTGTAAAAATGCAAAAAAATGCACATTAATGTCCTAGTTTTTGAGATATGTGAGAAAAATGAAAAAAAAACCACACTCATTTCGAATTAAAAATTATTTTAGTAATTTTTTGACATACCTATTTAAGTTAAAAGTTTACATAATTTATTTTTTTACTTGATAGATGATATTGTTAGCTTTCGAAAAGTATTTTCTTTTATAACTGTAGGACTTTTAAATCCGGAGAAATTAATAAATTTTCGGCAAGGCCATCTAAAATTAAAAGTCAAATTTAAAATGCGAGTCATTCCAACAGGAGAGGGGATAGACCCCAACATGTGGGGGTTATGTCGATAAAATTGATCATTAATATAATCAATATTATCAACGGCATATAATTATGCCTTTAAAAGCTCCGACATCGCTAACCAAACAAATTGTATGTATATTTTGTTTTATTTATATGAAAACAATGAGCTCAGTAGCTTATTACGTCTACGTAATCATTTGCCCTTAGTTATATTTTTTGTATTTTAGTTACACAAATTATTTCCTAGGACCTGCAATGATTTCCTACGAAATATATTGGAGTTTGTTGAGATGTCTGACTTTTTAGTCTCAAACTTGGGTTGGTCCCATACCATAGAAGTATTTGATCATCGAGAAGCAGGATCGATTGGCGTTACAAAAATTGTGTAAAATGGTAATGTTCTTGATAACTGTGCATTTTTTGATAAACTGTGAATAGGGATACTCTTAAAATTGTAAACATTTTAACTAAATCAATAAAAATTTAGTATTGCACATTTTCCAATATTTTCTTCAAAACCGGTTTTAACCGGTTTTGGATTCAAAACCGGAAAAAAAACCCGGTTTTCATTTCACTTCGGTTTTGCATTCCTAGTTACGATACTGTTTTTACCTATCTCCTTTATGACATAGCGTAATGAATTGTACCTAAGATTATACTGCCAACATAATAAAAAAAGGTTTGTTCAAATCGAAATCAAATGACAAGGTTAATCACACAATATTAATAAAAAAACTATCAGATTTCGGTGTTCATGGCAATCTTCTCCGCTGGTTCCAGTCATATTTGAGTCGTAGGAGTCAACTGGTAGCAGTGAAGGGCTATCTTTCCGAGCCTGTCCTGGTCACGTCTGGGGTACCGCAGGGTAGTCATTTAGGCCCATTGCTATTTGTCATATTTATAAATGACTTAATTGATATTCTATCCTGTCCCTGTCTCCTTTACGCGGATGACCTCAAGGTATTCAGGACGGTGGATAGCGTGGCAGATGCTTTGATCCTACAGTCGGACCTGAACTCATTAAACGACTGGTGTGAGCATAACCTTATGCAGCTCAATGTTGGTAAGTGTTTTGTCATGACTTTCACCACGAAAACACAAAAAATCATGTTTAACTACGCACTTAGGGGTGAGGTTTTGACTCGTAAACATACTGCAAGAGACTTGGGAGTAATATTTGATGAGAAGTTAAACTTTCGAGATCACTATGATGACATAGTCAACCGCAGTTATCGTCTTCTTGGATTCATAACTAGATCCACTAAACGATTCCGACATAGCAAGAGCCTCATCTTACTTTATTACTCGCTGATTCGTAGTATTCTTGAATATAACTCTGCTGTCTGGTCTCCCTTTTATAGTGTACACAGCAAACGAATTGAAAGTGTTCAGAAACGTTTTATGAAAATTCTGTGTTACAGGAGTGGTATGGGCCGTAAACTCTCTTCCTACAATGAGCGACTGGAGTATTATCACTTGGAGCCCTTATACTTAAGACGAGATAAAAACGATCTTGTGCTGCTTTATAAAATAATTCATTGCCAATTAGATTCCCCAGCCCTTCTTTGCCTTTTAACCTTCAATACGCGATTTAGATCCCGCAATCGCAACTATAATATTTTCAGTCTTCAAGTTTTCCTTAACAACACCTCATATTACAATCCCATAGTCAGGATGTGTCGCCAATACAATGAGATTCTTGTCACTAACAGAGACATTGACATCTTCCACTCAACACTGCCTCAGTTCCGCCGACAGTTACAAATGCACTACTCAAGAACATGAACTAATAAATTGTTAGTCTTTAGTATTAAGTATATATTCTTAATTTAATGATTTATTTTATTGTTTTCAATTTTTTTTTTATTATTTCAATACAATTTAAATCCTCCTTAATTAATTACTTATTAACTTTGTTTAAATATCTCTAGCATAGGTTGTTTGTTTCTTTTTTTTATATAGTAAGCTATTAGGCATACATAATTTTGGATTATAATCTAGGTCTGTTTTGAATGTCTGTATAAATTGTGTATTTTAATGATTGTAATCTGTCTTGTGTGCTAAATAAATACAAATACAAATACAAAATCGGTCCAGTAGTTTAAAAGTTATGCGCGTACATACAAACAAACAGACAAAAATTCCTAAAACGATTGTTTTGGGTTTAGTATCATATACTTAACATGGAGCACTTTTTTGAAAAAATGTTGAATGTACAGAATTGGCCTCGTTACGATTTTATTATATGTATATGTCACCCGTTTTGACTAGTCAAAACTAGTTTTAACTAAGTGCCTTTGTAAGAACTAGTTTTACCTAGTCAAAACTAGAATTTACTACAAAGTGTATTTCAATTTGAGTTAAAACTAGTTCTTACTTCAATCACAAGCGAATCGAATAGAACCTGCTTTATTCCTGTAGGACCTGGGTTAGGCTAGAATTTCGGGGTTATTTTTTTATAACAGACAACAGAAATATTTTCTTTTATTATAATAACTGACAGCAAACGTACCTACGTTTGACGGACGTATCTACGTTTGCTGTTTACAAAGCAACAGGTGTCACCCCCGAGTCAGGTGACATCTCTTGACCAATCAGAATGAGGTACGATGAAGTTTGACCTAGCTCGAAACAGTTCTTACTGAATCAGTTTGTTAAAACGCGTTTTAACTAGTCAAAACTAGTTTTAACTAATAATATTTATTTCATCATATCAGCCACACGACACCCACTGCTGGGTATAGGCCTCCCCTAAGGATCTCCACGACGATCGGTCCTGCGCTAATAATATTTATTTATTTAGCAAATAATATTTATTTAGCAGCAGTAAATACTAATTGCAACAAAAGCCTTAAGTAAAAACTAGTTTTGACTAGTCAAACGTTTTTACTAAAAACGGGTTTTTACTGTAACATATAGATACCCGCCCTCGCTTCGCTTCGGTGTAGTGTGGAATTTGACACCATGTATATGTTACGGCTAATACCCGAAGTGCGGCTAAACCTAGTTCTAGCCGGCTAAAACTAGGTGTAGCCGATAGCTGTTGGCTAAAACTAGGTGTAGCCGATTTGCTCGCGGCTAATACTAGGTGTAGCCGGCTAAAACTAGGTGCAGCATGGGATATAAAGAAAGTTTTTTCTGTTGTCTGTTAAAAAAAAATAACCTCGAAATTTAAGGCTCACGCTCCGCTGCGCTTCGCGCTCGCCTTAATTTTCTAACCTAACCCGGGACCTACAGGAGTAAAGCAGATCGGTCACACCTAGTTTTAGCCAACAGCTATCGGCTACACCTAGTTTTAGCCGGCTAGAACTAGGTTTAGCCGCACTTCGGGTATTAGCCGTAACATATACATATAAACTTACCTCTTGAATCACTCTATCACTAAAACCGCATCAAAAGCCGTTGCGTAGTTTTAAACATCTAAGGATACATAGTGACAAACAGCGGGAAGCGACTTTGTTTTAGACTATGTACTGTAGTGAGCACGGTGGCCACCAAACTCGCCTACACTCTACTCCAAAAGTGCGTGGCAAAGCAGCGCCGAGTAGTCAAGTTGAGGTCAACCCTTATGCTCTAGCATAAATCGGCGACTATCCTTAAAAATATATGCGCGTTCAAAAAATGATTAGATTATTGTTAAATCTGTTTTAATATAAAATACTTTATCTAATAAACGTATAAAAGTGGACCGACTATTTTTTCACATTACGTAAATAACCTCTTAAAGTCAAAAAATTAAAAAAATATGATTGAAGAAGAAAATTTATTGGCTTACTGAACAAAGCTATGTATTTAAAGATACAAAAACATATTAAAAAGTAATAATCAACAGATAATTTTTTCAATAGAAGATATATTGAAAAATGTTAAATATTGAATTTGAAGTACCTCTAAAATCGAAAAAAGATTGGATTCCTTTACATACTTATTCTAAAACGCACATAAGTACGTATACAGGAAGTGTTTCAGCCCGAGGAAATATTCACAGATAGATATAAGCAATTTTCATATTTAGGTAAAAATACCTAACTTCTCGTTACAAAATTTATTGGCTTATTGTGCATCTGTAATCTTTATTACCTAACTTCATCACATGCCAAATTTCATAGACGGGAGAATTATTCGGAAGTCTCCATACAACAAATATGCTCATTAATTGGACTATTATTTAAGTTGTACCATTGTACCATAGTGTGCGGGTGGGGGGAGGGGGGGGCGAGCGTCGTGTTTTTTTTAAGATTACGGTGTCAGTCCCTACTTGTGTTTATTGAAAAAAAATACGAATACAAATAATACACACAAGCGAGGTGGAAAGAGAATTTTAATGAAAAATTAAATAAAAAAAAATAAGACTACCTACTATTTTTCGTCACTTGAAGTGTCGGAGTCATTATCAACTTCATCACGTTCCAAATCCATACCAAAATATCGATTTTCTTTTTTAATTACGTTATCTACACTTTTTTGTGTTTACATGTTTTACAAAACACCCGTCTTTTTTTTGTTGGTTCACTTGAAGTTTCATCTTGAGGCACTTCACTGTCCTCCCAAGGATGAAAAACATTTTTAGTATACGTAGCAGAGTCAACAAACACAACTTTTCACTACGGCGCGGCGCTTCGATGTAAACTGCCAAAATCCAAATTGACTTGCGGGTGTACGCCGCACGCGGTATCCTTTGTTTATGCGGCGGCATCCTTTGACAAGAAGCGGCACGTGCAAAGGCGGCGCGATGAAAGGGCGACACTATCTAAGCGAATGCGCTTTACACACCCAACTGATCTGATCAGCATTCTAAGAAATATAAGGATATGTTTAAAAAAACTGCTAATTAAGCATAAAAATGTGTGGAAATCCTAAAACTGGAAACTCTGTTTTTTATCATCATTTATTAAAATCAGTATCAAATTCAGTGTTGCCTTAAAATATTATCAGCAGAAGAAAATTTTTTAGAACAAGAATTTTAATTGGAATTGAATTACATTATATATTGAATCCATCCGATTGACTCGAGCCAAATCTAAATATCACGTAATTTTTCGGTCGAAATATCGCCAAAATCACCTCACGTAATTAATGGACGTCCTCCAAGTAGTACAGGCTAAAATTGATTAATACTTAATTGCGAATTGCATGCCAGTTAGAATATGGCATTACACATATCATATTATTTCGCACATGTCACATTAATTGTAGTTTAAAATCACAAGTTAACCAGAATGGCATGCGATTAGTAATAATTGTTTGATATTCAGTTGAAATGCAATCACTGTTACACGATTATGAGACTTATTTGCAAATGCATACAGACTGTTCGTAGAGAGTTGATAAAAAATAAAAAAGCAGGGTTTTTAAATTTATTACAAATTGCGGTTCGCTAATTTATTTCCCACAACAATGGACGCCCCTGAAAACATCTGCCTGTCTCGTACAGTCACGTCTAAAATACACTCGACGTCAGAAAAACCGCACCTCTTTGACACTAAGTTTAGACTTGGCCATCTGCTATTGCTAGCTAACGTTTTATTGTGTAAATGTTGATATCTATTGAAAGTAGATTTAATGAGCTTTCTTTTGATAATTGTTTGATTTAGTTAACATAACAGTTACCATAATTAAACGATTAAAGCGTTATTGCTAGCGCCACCACAAAAGGGAAATAAAAGGGGTCAATTCAGGAAATGCGGGTAAATTCGCTTTCGAGATGATGGAGAAAACACACTTCAACAGTTCAATTAAAAAAAGGAATACCCAAGATGGATACTATTGCCCATGAAGTTACTCAAATATTGCAAAAAAATTAGGCAATGTGTGCTCGGAAACTCAATCTCAGTAATTGATTCCGTTCGACGAGTATTCCAACGGTTTCTAAAGACTGTTGGCTATGTCCGAAGGGGAAGAAGTATATAATAACACTTATAATTAAATTATATGGGATTAAATTAACTTTGAAGAAAAGGTGCGGTTTTTCTGACGCCGAGTGTATGTATGAAGTTTAGAACTTTCTCAATCTAAGAGCTATAAATTTTTTGAACAGAAATCAATGACAAATGACAACTACAACAAACTGACAAAGCTCTAAACTGTATGTATATTTTTAGACGTGACTGAACCACAAAATACGTGCGAGCGACAATAAGCGACGCTTCTCACAGATCGAGATAATTGTATAGTAATATAATTAATTATGTGTTTATAATTAGTACACAACACAATGATTTAACAACTCTCGGCGACAGACAGTTTCATTGTAAAATACCCTAATTTCCGAGGTAAGTCCATCAAGTTGAAGTAGTTAGGCATTGGTTCATTGTTCCAGGCGCGAACGCCGCGGTCGCCGGACGCTGCGCTGCGGCACTCGCTCTCAGCGCACAGCGTCAAGGTGACTCACACGCACACGTTGGTTAACACTTAAAATTTACACCTTGACTAACACTTAACACATTCATTGACTAATACTTATAACTCGATTACCACCCATAACTCCTCCTTACCACCCATAAGGAAGGCCTGTGCCCCAGCAGTGGGGACCTCAAAAATGGCTGATGGACATACCTTGATTTACCAAGGGTAGTATTTTATTAATAGGTGTTTACACCTAACACTTATAACTCGATTAACACTTAATACATTGAGCTGATGAATAAAACTAAAGCATTGCCTTTTGCTTCTACGATATTATTTGAAGTAAATGCTTCGGATTTGAGGAAAAATTACTTAATTATATTAAGCAAAGACAAAGCTTCAGTTTTATTCAATTGAGTCATCGACTTACACTATACCTTGATTAACACTTAACTCATTGACTAACACTTATTACTCGCTTAACACTTAACACATGTACTAACACTTATAATTCGATTAACACTTAACACATGGACTAAAACTTATAACTCGATTAACACTTGACACATTGGACCGACACTTGTCTTGAAAAATAAATTAACACTTAAACCATTGAATGATCGTTACACATGCGATTGACTAATATGTACTTTACCATGACTAACATTGTACACTATTATCTGATATTGTGCACCATGACTAATGTTTTGCTCCTTAAGGAACATTTTAAATCTTGACTTACATTTTACATCTTGCTTGACTCAAGTCAAAGTCAAATCAAAGTCAAATAAGCTTTATTCAAATAAACTAATTAAGTTTAAGTACTTTTGAATCGTCTATATTTTCCTACCACCCGTTCCAGACTTTTTTAGCTGACAAGAAGAACGGGCGCAAGAAACTTATCAGCTGTAACAGCCATAAGTAACGATATTTACAACTTTAATATATCGTTACCAGATAATTACAACAGGGTGACAGGCAACAACATTCTTTATACAACATGATTAATAATTTCACGTTGACCAACGTTTTACATTTTCGGTATTCGTTGTCAAAGTAAAAATATCATGTAATTTCGTACCAAAATAAAAAGAGAAAAAATCTTGACAAACACTTTTGTAGGAGTAAGTATAGTGTGCGAAATTTTACAGATTTTCGACACTTAAGTCACTCTGCTTTTACTACACTACTGCTTTTTCACACAATCACGTAGACACTCATTAAGGCTTCAACACACACATTACCTTTTTTAGTAAGTACCTATAATCGTTTAGGCGCATTTGGTCCACTTCTCATTTGGTCCACTTGCCGAGAAAACGTCCACTTCGCATTTCGTCCATTTCGCGGAACGTCCATTTCGCAGAACGTTCATTTCGCATTTTGGTCCACTTTCTAAAATTTCCTCCTTTGCGAGCACAAAACGTTTATCTAATCGCTAAAATGTTTATTTTTAATAACTTTTTTTTGGTTTTTCATAAAAATGGAGAAGGTTATACCAAAGTATTATGGAAAGAAGAAAAGAAAAACCAAAAAATATATCAAAAAGTGAAAATATATTAGTTAACTTCCTCCATATTTATGTGTTCCTGGTACTTTAGTGGCATAATGGACCAAATGAGAAATGGACCAAGTGGACCAAATGCGCCTAAAAGCCTATAATTTTTGGGAATAACCGAGCGTGTGCTCAAAAGAAAACTTCAATAAGAATCATTACACAAGATTTACAGTTCTTTTAGGCAGTATGTTAAAGTATAAATAAAACTAAATTAAGAAACCCCCTCAGGACTACACGTACGCACCTAACGGCGAGTGCCGGTACATCGCCTCCCCTCCCCACCAGTTCCAGGAGACCTACTATGAACGACCGGAAAGGTAAACCACTAATTTAAGGTTTGTTTTTAAAGGAGACACGGCATTTTATGTTTGGTTTATACAAACTTAAGCCATGCCTCCTTTTAAATCATAATTTGGCAATATTATGTATCTGTCAAAAATGCCGAATCGTTTAATGCTTAATTCGTTATTAGATTTTTGAAAAGAAAAAAATTCGTGGTTTATAAACCCACACTTGTCATATGGCGACTGGGGAAGGAGCAAGGGCTCGAACCCGTACCCGCACCCAGCGGAAGACTACCCCGATTTCGATTTTGCAGTAGTATTCTTCTCTTTGAAGATTAAGGCTGCCTGTCTATTGACGCGGAGCGAGGCGGCGGAGCGGAGAAATGAGAAAATATTAACCAATAGGATTGCATATCTCCGCTCCGCAATTGGTAAATATTTCCTCGTTTCTCCGCTCCGCGCCGCCTCGCTCCGCGTCAATGGACAGGCAGCCTTAATGTGGATAACAAAGAGCTTTTTAGACATTGGTTCGTACCAAATTATTATCGTCTAATTATTATTTTTAATTATCAGGCCAGAATCATACCAACAAGTGCCGCAGCGAGGTAGCAGCGGGGGAGGGGGCGAGTATGAGCGGGACAGAGATAGTGCGCGCGAGCGAGACAGAGAATACCCTTCGGCTGTGATGGCTGAACATCGGGGCTTCACGAGGCGGCCTGTGGCGAGGGTGAGTGCGAGCGAGATGGCAAATGTGTGAGCAAGTGAGACAGAGAATTCCCTTCGGCTGTGATGGCTGAACATCGGGGCTTCACGAGGCGACCTGTAGCGAGGGTGAGTGCGAGCGAGATGGCAAATGTGTGCGAGTGAGACAGAATACCCTTCAGCTGTGATGGCTGAACATCGGGGCTTCACGAGGCGGCCTGTGGCGAGGGTGAGTGCGAGCGAGATGGCAAATGTGTGCGAGTGAGACAGAGAATACCCTTCGGCTGTGATGGCTGAACATCGGGGCTTCACGAGGCGGCCTGTGGCGAGGGTGAGTGCGAGCGAGATGGCAAATGTGTGCGAGTGAGACAGAGAATACCCTTCGGCTGTGATGGCTGAACATCGGGGCTTCACGAGGCGACCTGTGGCGAGGGTGAGTGCGAGCGAGATGGAAAATGTGTGAGCAAGTGAGACAGAGAATTCCCTTCGGCTGTGATGGCTGAACATCGGGGCTTCACGAGGCGGCCTGTGGCGAGGGTGAGTGCGAGCGAGATGGCTAATGTGTGCGAGCGAGACAGAGAATACCCTTCGGCTGTGATCGCTGAACATCGGGGCTTCACGAGGCGACCTGTGGCGAGGGTGAGTGCGACCGGGATGGCAAATGTGTGCGAGCGAGACAGAGAATACCCTTCAGCTGTGATGGCTGAACATCGGGGCTTCACGAGGCAGCCTGTGGCGAGGGTGAGTGCGAGCGAGATGGCAAATGTGTGCGAGCGAGACAGAGAATACCCTTCGTCTGTGATGGCTGAACATCGGGGTTTCACAAGGCGGCCTGTGGCGAGGGTGAGTGCAAGCGAGATGGCAAATATGTGCGAGCGAGATAGAGATTACCCTTCGGCTGTGATGGCTGAACATCGGGGCTTCACGAGGCGGCCTGTGGTGAGGGTGAGTGCAAGCGAGATGGCAAATGTGTGCGAGCGAGATAGAGATTACCCTTCGGCTGTGATGGCTGAACATCGGGGCTTCACGAGGCGACCTGTAGCGAGGGTGAGTGCGAGCGAGATGGCAAATGTGTGAGCAAGTGAGACAGAGAATTCCCTTCGGCTGTGATGGCTGAACATCGGGGCTTCACGAGGCGGCCTGTGGCGAGGGTGAGTGCAAGCGAGATGGCAAATGTGTGCGAGCGAGATAGAGAATACCCTTCGGCTGTGATCGCTGAACATCGGGGCTTCACGAGGCGACCTGTAGCGAGGGTGAGTGCGAGCGAGATGGCAAATGTGTGCGAGTGAGACAGAATACCCTTCAGCTGTGATGGCTGAACATCGGGGCTTCACGAGGCGGCCTGTGGCGAGGGTGATTGCGAGCGAGATGGCAAATGTGTGAGCAAGTGAGATAGAGAATAGAATACCCATGCTGTGACGACTTAACATCAACTCTTTACGAGGGAAGAGTGAGTGCGAGCGAGAGAGAGATAGGGTATCAGCAGAATAAAAAGAAAAACGTTTTATAAATAAAAAAATACACTAGTATTTTAGTAAGAAAAACTTTTTAATGCGTTTTTCTTTTTATTCTGCTGATACCCTATCTCTCTCACACACTTACCATCTCGCTCGCACTCATTCCTCGTTCGTACTTTTTATGATTTTAATAAAAAGCAAAATGTAACAAATAAGATAATCTCAATAGATTTTCAGCATTTTTACCAAGAAACAGAGTTCAATATAGGGAGATATTTTTAGTTTACGTTAATATGAAGTTTTATTTTTTACCTCTTGCAGAATTCGAACCTGCTATCCGCCGTGCTGTGCTTGGTCAAAGAGCTCGACTATCCTAGCTTAGAGGTCGCTGAAATGGCTGTCAGGTAACGTAAACATTAATTATGTTAAATATTTTTTATTTAAAGAAAATAAATTAATTAAAAATAGCCGATGTGACTAGGGTTACCATTTCAATTTTTTTTTAAACAGCCGGACATTTCAATAAAACTCCGGCAATTTTTTTTTTTCAAAAAGAACTGACTGAAAAATTGTATCTTCCGCCATGTTGTATTTTGATGTGTGTTTACATTTTAAAGCACAAAATAAAATGTTCCTCCCAAAAAACAAAGTGACTTCAGAGAAATTGTATAATTAGAAACTGTTCATTTCTTTACCCATTTTTTGATATACTGTACATGGTCGTGGCTCAGACTCCATACATTTTGGGGCATGAGACTTTGGGACTCTTTCGAACACTACTCATAATACCCCTACAGTCCAATTTTCAATAAAACTAGTGATCGTTTTATCTTAAAAGAAAATGTAGTTTTGATAGACATCTTCTAATCTCCTCTTTTTTCTTGTTAACAAGTTTTCCATTTATATAACTACGAGGGTGGATAATTGATAAGTCCATGACTTTTTAATGAAGAAAGACTTTTTTTCGGAATATTTTGTTTTACTTCTGTACATAATCTTATTGTAGCTCTGCGTATTCAGTCCAACGAAGTTCCTACCTCTTATTTATTTTCCACCATTATTTTTTTCTTTCATCGTCTGAAAATTGGTAACTGAAATGAGGGCCCATTTCAGACATCACCTTTTGGCTTGATGAAAATCTTTGCCCGCCAAGACATTTATTCATGTTTGGTAGGAGAAAATATCTCACTGGGGTTGAATCTAGATAATAGGAAGGATTCGCATCTTCTTCTTCTTCGCGTTTTGATGTCATGAGTGCCGCCGAGAGGGTCGACAGGGTCATTAAGAAAAGTTAGAACTCGCTTGAGCTTTTTGTTTCCAAAAGTAATAATCTTTTGCCGAATTTGAAAAAATGTAGTGTAAAGATCCTTAAGGAGTTTATTTTTAAGACACAAAAATAAATTATGAAAAAAAAGTATTTCTTCTTTTCAAAGTCATGGACTTATCAAACCACCCTCGTATACCCTTATTTTTGGCTCGTACGATTTGTACATTTGCCAATATCGAAATCATAAACTAAACCAAATAAACTCGCATATCCATTTTCGAATCGTGAGATATTGCGATCATACAAAAAAATCGTAGAAAGAAGGACGTTCAGTTGTAATTTGATAATATTCCGGGCAATTTTTCTTACATACTGATTTTTCAATGCCTAGATAAAATTTATTCGTTTGATAACGTATTATAGGAACCGCCAAATTGAAAATGTTTATCATTCGTTTGTCTGTCAAATGTTTTAAATTACTTTTATATTTTTTGGTTAATAATTTAACTGACTTGGTTACCTGATAACACCTAGAACGATAGTTCCCTACAAAGCGCACCGTCAAAAGTGAGGCAAATAAAACAGCCATAATAGTTCATAGGTACCAATAGCCAGTACCTTATTTAGTTACCTAATTTTACATACGAGGACTGAGGATTGAAAAATCGGCCCTAATGAGGGCTTTTAAAAATGTCAAAAAACTGTAGGTTCGATAGATGGCGTTGATAAAAATGTATGTCTCAATTTTTTTTTACTAAACGTCGAAGAGTACTCAGGTAGGCGGGCAGATGAAACCTTAAAATGTTTTTCTTTGGTCAGATGTCAGCCAGCGAGCGCTTACTTGCCTCTTTGGTACAGGCATAGCCTTCTTCATTTCCAAGCCGTGAACATAAGTTTGGCAACGTCTGTTACTGTCAGTTCGTGGTCATGTCGTCCGCCAGTCTCCATACTAAATGTATGGGAATATTTCAATTTTAAGAGGTCGATATTTTTTTTTATAGTAATCGTGTGAGGTTTTAAATTAGAAAATAATTTAGTTCTTTTATTGAAATTCTTTGTATATTAAACAATAAGAAAAATATTAATGTTAACCAGGAAAAAATGCCTGTCAAAGATGTCATCTTTTTTGTTGATTTTCTTCAGCAGGGAGTTGATTAACACGCCCTCTAGCAATAAATGATATATCATTAGAAAGGTCTTTTAAAGACAAATATTTGCTGTCAATATACTTTATATCAATTGTTAATACTTTTGGAGTTAAAGGTTATTAAAGTATAAAAGTGGTTTATTGTCTATGGGAGTTGATCTACCACACCTATAGAAATGAATGATATATCATAAGAACGGTTTTTATATGATAAATATTTGCTGCAAACATACTTTCTATTAATTGTTAGTATTTTCGGAGTTTTAGGTCATTAATGTTCAAAAAATTGGTCAAGTTGAGAGCGTTATAACTCTCAAAGTACTAATAGTTGACGTTTAAAGAAATACAATAAAGTGTTTCAAATTTAAATACCTTTCCAATGATGTAAGATTTATTGCTAGAGGAGGCTTAGATCAAAATGCTCATCGTACTAAAGGACCCCCGAAAAGTTAAAATAATTTGACTCAAACCTTATGTTCTAATAAATAAATATTAATAATAAATATAAAACTTTATTGAAATAACCTTACATCACAATTTACAACTAGTTTAAACATAGATAATATAAGAAAAACAAATAATAAATAATTTTTAAAATAATGTTATACTATGTGCTTGACCACATGCGATGTTGCCGTTCTGCTCAACTTCAGGGCTTGGAAGATATAGAAGGCTATGGTACAGGCCATTTATTTTTAAAAGCCAATGTTGTCACTTGTCTTTTCATCAATGCCATCTAGTGAGGCAAATAGTTACTATTTTTATTTTTTAAATGTCACTTTGTAAAGCCCTCATTGACATATTTTTAAATGTGTAGGTGTCGTATGGACGAACTCGCGAACAGCCAGTGACATCGCGCCGGCGGCTCGCCGACCGAAAGCAAACCGCAACCATAGTGTAATAATATAATATACCGGGTGTAACAAGACCTTCAACGAAGCCGAGGTCTACGTATTCTGCCCATCATCAGGACCATTTCTGTTCAAAATTATTGCTGGGAAACGATTTAAATTTTTGGTGTTATTAAATCATTGCATACTTTACCACGCAATGTAACGCGTACAACAGACCACGCCTGCGAGTGAATGCTACACAGCTGCGTGCGGCCGAGTTGGAAGGCAGCGTTTATGTGCGTGCTCATGAGATACATCGAGTGACGACGTTTTGAAGCCATTGTTTGTTACGAAATACTTAAAATTCTGATAATGTTTCATTTGACAAAAAGTAGGCAATAACTAATAAAATAAGATTTCATAAAAAATTTGAATATATTTTTTTGACTTTGACCTTCAATAACTTCGTAGCTATTGGTTTCCTAGGTATAGTCTAAAAGACAAAAATGATCCTGATGATGGGCGGAATACGTGGACTTCGGCTTCGTTGAAGGTCTTGTTACACCCGTTATTTTCCTATAGTGAGGTAACTCTTTATCTCTCCATCGTTGCCCAACACAGCTGAGTTACCCCACTAAAGTAATAATTACGCTATGCCCTTTGATTATTTAATCTAAGGCTATGCCTTAACGCCACATCACAAGATTCATTTTTGTATGTCATTATCACAGAACTGTGTTCATTTTCATACATAATTAATGTTATACTCGATGGTAAACATATACTCAAAAAGAAATTGATTTCTTGCTTATTAAATTTTAGTAGAAATGTGAACCTTATGTAGAAGTATTACAGTATATTATTGTTTATACTACAGCTTGGCCAAAAAGTAAAAAAAAAAACGGAACTTAATTGTTTTTACTAGCAACATTGTAGTTTTGCAAAAGTGTTCCAGTGTTGCCATACTATAACAAGTGGCTACCCCATTATCTTCCATTATTTTTTGCCAGATTGTACAATGAAGTTTTTTTATTATAACTTAGTGCAGTCTACCTATATTGTAATTTTAAATCTACAATTTTTTGTCTTTTTAATCACGTTAAACGAAATTAATCAAAAATGAAGGCAATAAAATTGTTTTTTAGGGTTCCGTATCCAAAGGGTAAAATCGGGACCCTATTACTAAGACTCCGCTGTCCGTCTGTCTGTCACCAGGCTGTATCTCATGAACCGTGATAGCTAGACAGGTGAAATTTTCATAGATGATGTATTTCTGTTGCCGCTATAACAACAAATACTAAAAACAGAATAAAATAAATATATAAGGGGGGCTCCCATTGAACAAACGTGATTTTTTGCCGTTTTTGGTACGGAACGCTTCGTGCGCGAGTCTGACTCGTACTTGGCCGGTTTTTAATATTTGACTTATGGTTTAAATTTGCTTTAAGCAAATAAAAAAATATATGTTATTAATTTTGAACTGTTTTTATTCCAATGCAATTTTAACTGCCATATAAAGCTTGATTACACTTTATTATTTCAAAGAAATAAACGAAATCGCATGAAATTTTTAAATCTATTATTAAATATTTTTCAATGATTTTTCAACCTTAAATTTTTGTATACCCAGAGTAAAAAAATAATTATAATATGTATTACCTATTTATCTTGTAATATTTATTTGGGGTGGGAGATGTATAAAAAATTTCGATGTAACAAATTATCAGAGATTTTTTATTTTTTATTTGAAACTGAGAATTTTCATTGTATTACCTGTTTAAAAAACACCCAATGTTTTATGTGAATACTTATGAATTGAATTTATTTACTTAATTGGATTTTTTTTATTTTTCCAAAATTTTAGTTTAATACGTAAAATATTATGTTGTATTTTTATACATTGAAATTATACGTTACTGAATTTGGCTTTAATTTTTTTTCATATTTTTTATTTAAATTGTTTTTTTATAAGCTGGAGGCTAAAACTTGTGGGTGATGTGAATAAATATTAATTTGTTTTAAAGTAAATTAAAAATAACTAGGTAAGTCTACATAAAATTACCTAGAAATTTGGTAAAAAGCAAAATGTGTATTTCAAATAACACTTTTATTATAAAAAAATGCTGTATTTTTAAAACAATAAAATTGTTCGGAAATGTTATGAAATACAACCAGCGCAGATAAAGAATGGGATTGAAAATCGCTACTCATTGCGCTTACCACTACGAGTGTGACTGAGAGAGCGATAGGTGTGGCGTTTAGTGTGCGAACGAGAAGAGATAGTGAACAACGCCATTTCTAATCCCATTCTTTATCTGCGCGGGTTGTAATCATGTTTATGAGTAAAACTTCATTTTTTTATAAAACGAAAGCAATTTTATTAGTTTGAAATCTTTTTTATCTTCCTTTGAAATTGTCTAAAATCTTAACTCAATTTCGAAGTCAACTGTACTTGATAAAATGTGAAGGTTCGATAAAACCACCCCACATGAATTTTAAGCTTTAAATCTCTAGCGATAAGATCGTTTTTGGCTCGCCGCTGTGCAGTGGTTTTGTCTTACCGATTGGGACTTGGGAGTATTGTAATTATTAGTGTAATGTATCGATAATGATGGAATAATACAATTAACTTGCCGTGATGCCGCAGTTTTATTTTATTTCCTATAGTTTGTTCAAACCATGGTGCAATACGAGGCAAACATCTTGACACTTTTTCGCCGGAGTGGGGATAAGTTCGCGCATGTGCACTTGCTTGCGATCAAAAGCGCGCGCCCCTCTCCCGCCGCCCGCGCCCCTCACCGCTACGCTTACCCGAAATACGCGTACTGCGCAATCCCCACCCGATTTCAAGATGTTTGCCTCGTACTGTAGAACAAATAATACTGCGCGGTTTAGCATTCCGAGACAGAGGAAGTCACGTGGTTAACACAGACATACGTCATCTCCGCTGATGGCATCGAAAGTTACGTTCATTTCGTTTGATGCACTTCGATCATAAGCAGTCTGTCGCAACTTTCATACAAAAAAGAATTCTATGAAACAGACACGAATTTTGATGGCGACTATATTTGTCTCACTCTTCCTCATTCTTTCTCGTTCTTTGATGATACGTCATTCATTTGTCAGTCAGAGCAACTATAAGGCGGTACATTTAAAGATCTTTGGGAAGTTTGGGATCATCACCATCAGCCGTCGAAATAATTGAAGAAGTACAATGAAGATTTTTAAGAAATAAATACTTTTAATTTTAAATTTCTTTATTTCAAATATTAAACTGAACACATGCTCTGTTTTTTTAATTACTTCCCAACAGTTTTACTTCATAATTAATTCTAACATACTTATGTGACTCAGTACTAGTTAAAAAACGGAGCATTGTGCCATGTTAGTGGAAATTTTAAAAAGCGCCGTTCAGTGCATTCATCGATATCGATAAAAATGTTAATACTAGGTCGCCCATCTCTATCTTTTTTCCTATAGGTTGGCAAAATATTGTTTTACAGTCGTTAGGTTGGCAACGATGAGGTATGTTTGATTTGACATTTCATAGATTTTTTTGCTCTATGAAGTCCCGTCTCTTCCTACGTAGTTATTGCTTTCTCTGTGATCTTATGTTGATGCACTAAAATTATTTTTAAAGGGTGTGGACCCGCAGCGAAAATTTTTCTATGTCTATGGGTGTGCAAAAGGACGAAACAACTACTATAACCTTACGGCCGAATACTCAAACGCTACTTAACTTTGAGCGGCTCTCAAACAGCATGCTGTCTTTGTCATATCTTTGACATTTAATGCGACAGGACGACTTTGAGTATTCGGCCATTAGAGCATTAATGAATGCTCTAAGACTATAACTGTCTATGGGTGTGACAGAAAAAATCCTTCATTATTTGGCTAGTGTTACACTCCCGTAGCGGAACCGCACCCGACTCCATCTAAATTTCTAAAACCATCCGTGTGAGCGTACAGGATCTAAAAATCGCTGATCGAAACATAGCTGCCATAAAATTATGAATGAGCATGTTAATTTTATCGCAGCTACGAGGTTACGGGCACCAATCGAATGAGATTGAATAGCAGCTATGAATCGCTACGTGAGACTGAGGTCTACGCGGAGATGTGCGAAGTGGAGAGGACAGGAGATGGTTTACAGTTAGGGTGTATCTAACTATCCATCGAAGATGTGTGAAGGCTGGCTAGACCGGAGTAGAGATGTGTACTTGCTAAAGCGGAGCTCAGCTGCGTGCGGCAAGCGTAGATGTTAAGAACGAACACGCACAGCTTGCATCTTTACTAGGCATAGTTCATATCTCTTATCCTACTAATATTATAAATGTGAAAGTTTGTGGGTTTGGATGTTTGTTCCTCAATCACGCAAAAACTACTGAACGGATTTGGTTGGAATTTGGCACACAGATAGGTAGTAGATAGCCTAGATAACAAAAACATAGAATACTTACACCCATTTGCACTAAACTTAAGAATCGCCTAAGTCAACTAACTTAAGACATTCTTAGCAAAAAATTGCATTGCACTAACCTTAAGACGTTCTTAAATCCACTTTAGGCTATCCTTAACTTACGGGCTCAACATCGAGCGCCCAAGGCTTAAGAAATTCCTATCTTATGAATTGTAAATCTGTGGTTATAGCCTGAGGCCGTCAATTGTGACAAAAAACAAACATTTGCTGAAAAATGGAAGATTCATGGAACATTCATTGAAATAATTAAATTACTAAACGACTCCGTGGAAAATCGCAAAAATTGCCGTATTTCAATACAATTACTGCACTTAGAAAAGAATAAGAACGTATGAAATAACCGTACTTGTATGTAAACTTCTGGCATAGGCTACCGTGTCAAGGTTAATTTTTGATCCCAATTACTTTAAAATACGGCAACTACCGTACCATTGGCAACACTGCCGCGATTTGATTTCCATTTTCTAAATTGACAGTTGATGACTTAACTTTTTCGGTCACCCTACCAAATAAAATAAACCAACGCCTTATCCTTCGTCTCCTTTTAACTCAAGAATGAATCCATGTGATGTTATAACCAAAAAAAGTATTCTATGACCTATATTACTTCGCCGGTTTAAAAATCCATAAACAATTAATATTTACATTCGTTCATTCCTTTTCTTAGCAAGGCGATGCCCAAGTTACGACGTAGTCTGTTAGTACAAACAAAAATTTCAGCTCGGCATTTTTAGGCTGTTCCTAAGCTAAGAATTAACTTAACTAGGACACGCTTAACTTGAGTTTAGTGCAAACGGCTGTTAGAATACTTTTTATCGCGATATTCCCACGGGAACGGGAACCACGCGAGTGAAACCGCGGGCGGCCGCTAGTTAACCATTCTTTAGGCGCAATTGGTCCAATTCGCGATTGGTCCAATGTTGAAAAAAATGTCCAATTCGCAGTTGGTCCAATTCGCAGTTAGTCCAATTCGCAGTTGGTCCAATTATAGTATATTAAGTTTTTGTATACTTATGTTTAAATACATATTAACTAACTTAAATATTCATATATTTTTGTAACTTATAAGAGTGCATTAATCGATTGCGATTCCTAATTAGTCACGATTACTATTAAATGTGTTATTTTGTTTAATTTTGGAAATACACTTTATTTGGACCAATTGCGAATTGGACCAACTGCGAATTGGACCAACTGCGAATTGGACCAACTGCGAATTGGACCAACTGCGAATTGGACCAACTGCGATTTGGACCAACTGCGAATTGGACCAACTGCGAATTGGACCAACCGCGAATAATGTGTATTGGACCAATCGCGAATTGGACCAATTGCGCCTAAAGGGTTAACCATATTCGCCATGAACATTAAATTCATGAATTTAAAGTTCAGCTTTCGAGTCCGGCTTGCATAGTTCTTTCGAAAGTAGTGGTATGAATCTAACTAAAGGGAAGACTGTTCATCATAGAACAAAAAAGCTTTTTGTTATGACTTTGGTGGACTAAACATTTTCAACAAAACCAAAGATCATATCATAGAGACGAGCATAAAGGCATAAAGTCACAAATCTTCTTTGACAATTACTGACAGTTAACAGCGGGCGTTAGGCACGTTGGCGTCGCTTTCTTTCGCGATGCGGAGAAATCGGCGATATCGACGGCTGCGCGCCTCACTGTGTTGATTTGAGTACCGTATTTATCATGTTCAAGATCAGGGACGAAATTTGAGGATATTACGGCAAGTAACTTGTACCGTGTATGTACCGTCTTCTATCCCCTCCTTCCGTGTGTGGCTGGCTACTTAGGGAACTCACCATCAGGGGCCTTACTATGAGCTCTTATAGCAGGACTTATATATTGAACTGCCTTACTTTTTCTTACTATGACCTCAAAGGTTAGTTTAAAAGCAGGCCTTAAGCAGTCCTTTTGAACTGAACGGTTTCTTATTTGCTGATAGTAAGCCCCCTGGAGATAGGCTTCTTATAAACTTGGCCTCACTGCTATTGCTATTCCTCCTGCCGATAAATCCTTCATTTGTGGGGAAGAAGCCTATATGCCCCGCAGTGATGTGTCTTGCGACTGATATGAATAAATAATGACGTGTGAATAGACCCAAACGCGTAGTATAAAACATAGAAGTCTTTGGCGCAAACTCATCCTTTGGTTGGATACAGTCTGCCAACGTATAGTGTAGTGTACTACGCGTTCACTTCATCATTGCCGCTTCCCCCCGGCCCGCTTCGTCACACCCCCTGCGTCGTCATTCTAGTACGGCTAGCAATGCAAAGCTTAATTTTTGTTTTTGTTGATTTAATCATTATGTTCGTTGTTTATAAAAAAAAAATGACAACATCACATACATTGCTTCAATCCCAAAGTAAGTAGCTATAGCACTTGTGTTATAGAAATCAGAAACAACGGTGGTATGACACACACCCAGACCCGAGACAATATTGAAAAGTTCATTTTCTACATTGACCCAGCCGGGGATCGAACCCGGGACATCAAGAGATGGTGACGCCTTGAAAACCGGCGTGCGAACCACTCGACCACGGAGGTCGTCATTATTTGTGTTGTTATAGTGATTAAAAGAGTAAAGATCCTACATAATGACGAACCTAACTTGTTAGATAAATTAACGACACTCTATGAACAAGAAAAAATGAAAAACAGTTGAAAAACATGATGACTTTTTTGTCTACAGTACCGTTAGCTGTGACGTCATAACGGTCATCGACGGCAATGATGCAGTGAACGCGTAGTAGGTGTCACATAACAAGACCGCTGACACTCATTCATTCGCCTGTAGCTCAGTGGTCTTTTTGCGTGATGAAAATACAAAAAGTGGAACAATTTGCGGCTTTATTGCTTCAACTATTTCTTCCAGGCAACCATTAGGTGCTTTAACTGGACAAAATGAAAAATTAAGCGCTGCGTTGTCGTGCATGTAGGTTAGGTAGGCCCCCTACAAGGTGGACCGACGTTTTGGTGAAGGTCGCGGTGCGCCGCTGGATGCGGACCAAGCAGGGACCGAGCCAAGTGGAGATCCTTGGGGGAGGCTCAGCAGTGGGTGTCGTGCGGCTGATATGATGATGATGTACCTAAATAAGTTTGAATTGAACAGTTGTGGTCATGTCTCGCTCGTCGACGGGCTCGTGGTCGGGCGTGGCGCCGCCGCAAGGGGACATCATAGATCTGGACCGGTTCATGCGCACAGCGCGACCGTCGCCGCAGCGCGATGCGCACAGGTCAGTTCATGTTTTGAGGTGATTCTTCAACTATTATTTTATTGGTAACTGGGCAGGTATTTGACCACCATCTTGCTTGGTAAACAGGATGTGGTCTAAGGTGTAAGTTCCAAATTATTACCTAGGTATAGGCATAGGCAGTCGTACTGCACTGCAGATGGTACCTTTCTTAAGCCGTCGGTCTCGGCTCGTTCATCCGTCTTAGGACATAGACTTCATCCAAAGCTTTCAACGATCTTCTATCTTGCGCTAACTGGAGCCAGTTGTTACCAGCATGACTCCTTAGGTCATTGATCCACCTTTCAGGTGGATGACCTCTAACTCGCGTAGTTTGTCTTGGCTTCTATTCCAGTGCCTTCCTGGTCCATCTCGGTGCTCATGCTACTAAAGTATCTTGCCTATCTCCATTTACGGCGTTGGATGGCATCCACAATATTGATGACCTTCGTGTTGCGCCTAATCCATTCATTGGTACTAAGTATACTTATACGTCTCTCTATTCTGTGGTATACTGAGCTCTTATTCCACCCTAGGGGTCTAGTGGTAGCCGCTGGCAGACGTCCGCGCAGCCCGCGCAAGCACTCCAGCACCACCGGCAGTAGCGGCGAGCAGCCTGCCCCCGCCCGCGCCCCCACGCAGCGAGACAAGCGGTTCTCACACGACTCGGGGCTGTCTGACGGAAGCTACGCGTCGAGGAGGCATCGCCCTCATAGGTAGGTTATACAACGTATACAAACGCGGGCAGTAGCGTCGAGCAGCCTGCCCCCGCTTGCGCCCCCACACAGCCAGACAAGCGGTTCTCACACGACTCGGGATCGTCTGATGGAAGCTACGCGTCGAGGAAGCATTGCCCTCAAAGGTAGGATATACAACGTGTACAAACACGGCTAGTATCGCTGAGCAGCCTGCCCCCGTCCGCGCCCTCACGCAGCGAGACAAGCGGTCCTCACACGACTCGGGGTTGTCTAAAGCTACGCGTTGAGGAGGCATCGCCCTCATAGGTAGGTTATACGACGTACAAACACGGCCAGTATCGTCGGGCTGCCTGCCCCGCCCGCGCCCCCACGCAGCGAGACAAGCGGTCCTCACACGACTCGGGGTTGTCTAAAGCTACGCGTTGAGGAGGCATCGCCCTCATAGGTAGGTTATACGACGTACAAACACGGCCAGTATCGTCGGGCTGCCTGCCCCGCCCGCGCCCCCACGCAGCGAGACAAGCGGTTCTCACACGACGCGGGATTGTCTAACGGAAGCTATGCGTCTGGGAGGCATCGCCCTCATAGGTAGGTTATACAACGTGAACAAACACGGGCAGTAGCGCCGAGCAGCCTGCCCCCGCCCGCGCCCCCACGCAGCGAGACAAGCGGTTCTCACACGACTCGGGATTGTCTAAGGGGAGCTACGCGTCGAGGAGGCATCGCTCTCAAAGGTAGGATATACAACGTGTACAAACACGGGCAGTAGCGCCGAGCAGCCTGCCCCCGCCCGCGCCTGCACGCAGCGAGACAAGCGGTTCTCACACGACTCGGGATTGTCTGATGGAAGCTACGTGTCGAGGAGGCATCGCCCTCAAAGGTAGGATATACAACGTGTACAAACACGGGCAGTAGCGCCGAGCAGCCTGCCCCCGCCCGCGCCTGCACGCAGCGAGACAAGCGGTTCTCACACGACTCGGGATTGTCTGATGGAAGCTACGTGTCGAGGAGGCATCGCCCTCAAAGGTAGGATATACAACGTGTACAAACACGGGCAGTAGCGCCGAGCAGCCTGCCCCCGCCCGCGCCCCAACGGCGCGAGTCAAGCGATTCTCACACGACTCGGAATCATCTGACGGGAGCTACGCGTCGAGGAGGCATCGCCCTCATAGGTAGGTTATATAACGCGTACAAAAAATCCCGTAGGCCGAATATGGTTCCAACCTCGGCGTCTAGTAGTAGCCGCTGGCAGTTTTTAGGGGGGGTCGTTCCATGGTAAAAAAATCTTGACGGAAAAAAGGATTTTATTAGGAAGTATTTATTTCAGAGGGGAGGGGGGTTTGTACCTTCTTCTTATCTTTAGGGTTTCTGAGCTCGTTCTATTAGATTAAAAATACAGGTATTAAAACGCGTTTATACTAAAACATACATTTCGACGGTGGATGAAGACTCCACCGCAGAGAGGAGGCGTAACACCGCATCGCATATCTAGTCAGCCCGTGACCACGGCCGATGCAACTCGGTCAAAACGTCGGGACAAGGTAGATAGATATTTAAACACCTATGTTTGAACGCGGTTTAATACCTGTGTTTTCAATCTAATAAAATGATACGCGAAAGTTTAAAAGTGTAATTGTGCTTTATCTTTCCATTTCCGTTAGACGCGTGGCTTGCGTGGAGAACCCAGGCAGGCGGAAGACTGAACTCCAACCGAAAGGGTCAGCCGACTCTCTGCGCGCGTTCCGCACAGTCTGCGAGCGCGCACTGCTCGACCAACAACAGCAGATCGCACGCGTCGCACAACTGTGCGAGCGGCTGACGGATCGACGCCCAACAACTGACACCAGCGAGATATCGTCAAGCAGCCAGAGCACTAGCGACCAGAGAAGGAAAGACAAGCACAGAGTAAGAATGCTCCTTCAGTTTGTAGTAGTTTTAATCTACAGCACAGTTTGCGAGCGCGCACTGCTCGACCAACAACAGCAGATCGCACGCGTTGCACAACTGTGCGAGCGGCTGACGGAGCGACGCCCAAGAACTGACACCAGCGAGATATCGTCGAGCAGCCAGACCACTAGCGACCAGAGGAGGAAAGACAAGCATAGAGTAAGGATGCTCCTTCAGTTTGTTGTATTTTTAATCTACAGCACAGTTTGCGAGCGCGCACTGCTCGACCAACAACAGCAGATCGCACGTGTTGCACAACTGTGCGAGCGGCTGACGGAGCGACGCCCAAGAACTGACACCAGCGAGATATCGTCGAGCAGCCAGACCACTAGCGACCAGAGAAGGAAAGACAAGCGTAGAGTAAGGATGCTCCTTCAGTTCCTTCTGTAGTTTTAATCTACAGGTCGCACAGTTTGCGAGCGCGCATTTCTCGACCAACAGCAGCAGATCGCACGCGTCGCACAACTGTGCGAGCGGCGGACTGAACGACGCCCCACAGCTGACACCAGCGAGATATCATCTAGCAGCCAGAGTACAAGAGACCAGAGAAGGAAAGACAAGCACTGAGTAAGGATACTTCTTTAGTCCCTCTGTAGTTTTAATCTACAGGTCGCACAGTTTGCGAACGCGCACTTCTCGACTAACAACAGCAGATCGCACGCGTCGCACAACTGTGCGAGCGGCTGACGGAGCGACGCCCAACAACTGACACCAGCGAGATATCATCTAGCAGCCAGAGCAGACCAGAGAAGGAAAGACAAGCACAGAGTAAGGATGCTTCTTCTGTAGATCTTGTTTTTTCTGTAGCTTTAATTTAGACCAGCGTTTCTCAAACTTTTGTGGCGACGGAACCGTTTGGAAAAATAAATAACTATTTGACGAACCCCTGAAATACGAGGCACGTCCAGAAAGTAGTGTACTAGGGGATCTTGCGGGCAGAGGTATTTTTATTTTGCTATGATGATTACAATGCCGATTAGCATAGTTACTCTTAATTGCAACAAGCTCAAAACACGTCACTGTGAACATAAATGTGATCATAGCAACGCTTTTGCCGCATGTCTTTCAAGTACCTAAGTATAAGTAGTCTGTCCATGATAGCTTGGTGATTTTGAAGGATACTTTTATAAATACTTATGTATTTATTTACCAGGTATAGATGATCGAAGTTGTTTACAAAAAAAGTATATGCCATAGGCTTCCAGCATCTTCAGCTATTTTTATAACGATTTGGAGGTAGTTAAGGACTTACAAGTCAGAATTACAAAAAATGGT
This sequence comes from Agriphila tristella, assembly GCA_928269145.1. Lineage (NCBI taxonomy): Eukaryota > Metazoa > Arthropoda > Insecta > Lepidoptera > Crambidae > Agriphila > Agriphila tristella. The sequence continues at coordinate 5,733,307 of OV743451.1, forward strand.
ATATCTGTCAAAATCACCAAGCTATCTTGGTCGGACAGACTATAACAACTTGAGCGCGTCCTGAGCTAACCAAGTATCCACTCTTCGCCAGACAGAAGAATGCAAAACCTACAAGATAATCATGACGAAGTTAGACGAGCTGAACCGTCTGTTCGCGGCGCGCGCCCGCAGCCCCCCGCAGCGTCCGCCCCGGCCGGACACGCAGTCCGGCTCCGTCTCCGTATCCGACAAGGTGGTCGCTACTGAACCGCCGCCGCCCAGTCCGAGAAACACGATGACGTCGGCTCAGGTACTAACTGGCTTTTTATGTATAAATAGGGTGAGTTTAGCCCACAGCCCACCCGCAGCGTCCGCCCCGGCCAGACACGCAGTCCGGCTCTGTGTCCGTGTCCGACAAGGTGGTCGCTACTGAACTAAGTGACTTTTTGTGTAGGTATAAAAAGAAAGTAGAGATACGGTGAATTTAGCCCGCAGCCCCCCGCAGCGTCCGCCCCGCCCGGACACGCAGTCCGGCTCCATGTCCGTGTCCAACAAGGTGGTCGCTACTGAACTAAGTGACTTTTTGTGTTTAAAAAGAAAGTAGAGATAGGATGAATTCAGCCCACAGCCCCCCGCAGCGTCCGACCCAACCGGACACGCAGTCCGGCTCTGTGTCAGTGTCCGACAAGGTGGTCGCTACTGAACCGCCGCCACCCAGTCCGAGGAACGCGATGACGTCAGCTCAGGTACTAAGTGGCTTTTTGTGTATAAAAAGAAAGTAGAGATAGGGTGGATTTATCCCGTAGCCCTCCGCAGTGTCCGACCCGGCCGGACATGTAATCCGGCTCCGTGTCAGTGTCCGACAAGGTGGTCGCTACTGAACCGCCGCCGCCCAGTCCGAGGAACACGATAACGTCAGCTCAGGTACCTACTTACTGACTTTTTGTGTATACTATTACTGGCTTTTTTTGTATTAAAGGAAAACTAAAATAGAGGTAGATACCATTAGTAGAGGGAGATCATTTACGTAAGGTGGATTTGGCGATTTTTCGACCCCCTTCCGCCCTTGGTGAGATGTCGTGAGATTTGGCTCGAGCCCCTCAGTCCCCATAAGCGCCCGCAGCCCCTCGCAGCGTCCGCCCCTGCCGGACACTCAGTCCGGCCCTGTGTCCGTGTCTGACAAGGTGGTCGCTACTGAACCGCCGCCGCCCAGTCCGAGGAACACAATGACGTCGGCTCAGGTACTAACTGGCTTTTTGTGTACTTATAAATAGAAAGTAGAGGTAGGGTGATTTTATCCCGCAGCTCCTCGCAGCGTCCGCTCCGGCCGGACACCCAATTCGCCCAGTCCGACACGATGACCTCGGCTCAGATACTAACTAGACTTTTTGTGTATAAAAGGAAAGGTAGGTGGTAAAAAGGTGGTAAAGGTATCTATATAAAACGGTATATAAAAATAGTAGTGGTAAGTAGTGTGAATTTAGCCCGCAGCCCTCTGCAGCGTCCGCTCCGGCCGCAGTCCAGCTCCATGACAGTGTCCGACAAGGTGGTCGCTACTGAACCGCCGCCGCCCAGTCCAAGGAACACGATGCCTTCGGCTCAGGTAATAACTGGCTTTTTTTGTATAAAAAAGTAGAGATAGGGTGGATTTATCCTGCAGCGTCCGACCCAGCCGGACACGCAGTCCGGCTCAGTGTCCGTGTCCGACAAGGTGGTCGCTACTGAACCGGCCGGCGCCGCCCAGTCCGAGGCACACGATGACGTCGGCTCAGGTACTAACTGGCTTTTTGTGTATAAAAGGAAAGCAAATAGAGGTAACGTGAATTTACGGGGCCGGACACGCAGTCAGGTATGTCCAATACGGGCTATCCTTACTAATATTATAAATTAGCGGCCGCCCGCGATTTCACCCGCGTGGTTCCCGTTCCCGTGGGAATATCGAGATAAAAAGTATTCTATATTTTAATCTAGGCTATCTACTATCTGTGTGCAAAATTTCAACCAAATCCGTTCAGTAGTTTTTGCGTGATTGAGGAACAAACATCCAAATATCTAAACATCCAAACCCACAAACTTTCACATTTATAATATTAGTAGGATGCGACTAACCGTTTGTTTGTTTGTTACGCCTTCACGTCTTTACTACTGAACCGATCATCATGAAATTTTGCATATAGTTGTCAGGGGTACAGAGAAGGACATAGGATTTTATCCAGAAAAAAAGTACTGTTCCCGAGGAAAACCAAAAAACTTTCCACGCAGACGAAGTTGCGGGTGGCCGCTAGTTTGTGTATAAAATTAATAATTTAGAAAAAACCCACGAGACGTTATAAATTGTTACTCTTAATTTAAAGAGAGTAAAAAAATATTTACAATAGTACCCCGACTAAAAGTGATGTAGTAGGTACTATTATTTATTTATTCACCTATTCATAATATAAATTATAAACTATAACCTACTCTAAAAAATGAAATTATTATATCTTAATAATCTATTAATTAAAAATGTGTGTGCGCAGACATGGATCGACGAACCTCATGTATAAATTGTTGGCGAAAATTTGCAGGTGCCAACAAAGAGAGCAGACGCGATATGGAATCAGAAGCCGAGCGTCTCACGGATGGCGGAAAAAAACAATGTGAGTAGATCAGTAGAACCCCAAGTCTGTTCAAAATATTACTAATAGCCGAGCAACTGGCTTGCAATTAACAGTCGAGCAACTGGCTTGCAATCAACAGTCGAACAACTGGCTTGCAATTAACACTATATGAGGGTAGTTGCCAAGTAAACTGCAAATTTAACAAGCTCTGTATAATTTACATCTTAAAATTCTTAAAACTTAGTAATTTGACAATAGTTCTATGTTAAAATATAAGGCATAACCAGTGCTACTCGCCTGCAGTATTTATTTCCTTTGAATCTTCTCCTATATCAAGACTTCAACTTACATTATGGACCACTCAACGCTTGAGGCTAACTTAAATGAAATGTCAAGAATGTTTGAAACGAAGATGGCAGAATTCCAAGCTGAATTAAACCAAGCCACTACGTCACGTAAGAATCCTAATTCTATAGCTGCACTGAACACTGAATTTATAAACTTTAAATCATTTGTCTGCAACGGTCTTGCTGTGCTCCGTACTGAGGTGGAGTCTCTTCGTAACAGAGTTGACCGAATTGAGATGCGTTTTCGACGCAAAATGCTCCTTGTGCATGGCATTCCAGAGCAGAAAGGCGAAGACACTTGTGCTTCCGTAGTCTCCAGCTTGGCTACTGTTTGCAAAGACCAAAGTTTAACTGCTAACAGCATCACCGCAAGTTATCGGCTGGGCAAACAGGGCAACAGCAAACCACGACCCATAGTTGTTAAATTCGCCAACGCGTCCGTGCGTGCGTCCTTATGGAAAAATAAGATCGCGCTGAAGGGGTCCAAGATAACGCTGTCTGAATTCTTGACCAAATCTCGTCACGATATTTTTATGTCTGCAAGGGAAAAATTCGGTATCCCCAACTGTTGGACCATGGACGGGATTATTAACATCAAAACATCTGATGGAAAAAGGTATAAAGTGGAGTCATTGGCTGATTTTCGTTCTATCCCTGGAAGTACTTCGGACTCCACCACGGGCACCACGGCTGACAAATCATAACATTCGTTTGTTATCATCATACGCAGTGATTCCTAACGTTAAGTGTCCAACTTTCACTAATATTTTTTGTTTGTGTTAAGCGCAAGCGCAATGCAGGTAGGAGAGACTATCACAAAATTATTTAACGATATCACTTGCAATTTATTGCAAACTACACCCGTATTATAATACTTTTTTATTTGCTCGTAGGTTATCATTATTTTATTTAATATTTTCAAACGTCAAATCACCAATCAATCTGACAATGGGTGCATTCGAGCACACTAATCGCTGAGTCATCGATCGCTAGAAATACCATAACATGCATTGCGCTTCGTTATTGCAAATGTTTGTCATTATCGTCCGTCTTCCTGTGTAAATGGTTGTTTAGTTTTGTCTCCTTTTTATAATATTGTTTTAATGAGTACTCTCTTAGTTCTTTTTGTGTTTACTGCTGGCGAGTAGTAATACTTGTAGGTTTTTTGATTTTATAATTTGATATTTTATATTATTACTATTTTTTATTATATTTTATCTATTATTTATATCTATGAATGTTGCAAACTATTTTTAATGATGATGATTCCATCTCGAGTGACGGCTCGGATTTTCACTCGGCTTCTAGTAATTCAGACTGTAGTTTCCATAGTGCATCTCAACCCCTAGATTCACTTCTTGAATCAGAGTTTTCATCTTTTCCTAAAAATCTCAACGTAGTGCATTTAAACGCTCAAAGTATACCCGCACACCATGCGGATCTGGTGGCTACATTTTCCAATAACTCCAATATCCATGCCGTTCTGGTTTCGGAAACGTTCCTAAAACCCTGCCTCCCCTCCTCCTCCTACTCTCTTCCCGGATTCCACCTCATTCGCAATGACAGAACTGGCAAGGGTGGCGGTGGTGTGGCCATATATCTCAGAAACCACCTCTCCTTTAAAATCGTTGATAAATCTCCTTCCTTATACTCAGAATCGTCTGAGCATCTCTTTTTAGAGGTCTTTCTGGGCCCCCTCAAAGTTCTTCTTGGGGTCTTCTATAGTCCAAACCTTCATATCGACTATTTCTCAAAATTTGAATCCCTATTAGAGGATTTGGTGCCCACGACTGATCACACAATCGTTATGGGTGATTTTAACACCTGCTTACTCAAGCGTGACTCTCGTTCCTCTCGGTTAAACTCAATCGTGGACTCTGTGAATCTCAACATCCTTCCGTCATCCTCGACTCATCACTTCCCTGGCTGCCAGCCTTCCTTGCTGGATCTTGTCATCGTATCTTCCACCGATCATGTCTGCTGTCATGGACAGTTTCCTGCCGAAGCCTTCTCCTATCATGACCTCGTCTTCCTCTCCTACAAAATCAAATGTCCTAAGCCTAAACCTCGTGTAATCCTACAGCGTGACTTCAAAAACATTGATGGGAAGCGCTTTATGACGGACCTTAACGATATCGACTGGAATGCTATTTTTAAAGCTCCAACTATCGATCTCAAGCTGGAAATTTTCAATTCGCTTCTTATTGAATTATTTGATCTGCATGCTCCACTACGCTCTATTCGACTTAAGCACCTTCCTACTCCCTGGCTTACAGATGAAATTAAGTCCTTGATGAACCAGCGTAATGCAGCTAAGGCAAGATACAAGCGCAACCCGTCAGATGTTACTAGATCCCGCTATAAAGTGCTACGTAATCGTTGCAATAGGTTGTGTAGAGACGCGCAACGTCAACACATCCATGCTTCAGTCGCGAACGGCAATCCTGCGAAAGTCTGGTCTTTCCTAAATTCCCTTGGCATTGGCAAATCTAAGTCCACAATCCCGCATAACTTAAATCCTGACTCTCTGAACCAGCACTTTACCTCTTACTCTCCTGTCTCTTCACACATCAAACAAACCACGCTGCAGTCTCTTTTTAGCTTGCCTATTCCAGCCTATTCTGCATTTTCCTTTAGGCATGTTTCAGAACAAGATGTAGAAAAGGCCTTGCTTGATATTAAATCAAACGCAGAAGGTTTAGATGCAATAAGTCGGCGAATGATTCTGCAGTGTGGTCCTGTTGTTTTTCCAATTTTATGTTACATCTTCAACTTTTCCCTTGATTCCGGCACTTTTCCAAGTTGTTGGCGCCAAGCTGTTGTCATTCCTGTCCCTAAATCTTCTAATCCTTCTCTACTTTCTCATTTTCGACCTATCTCTATTCTCCCATTTCTCTCTAAAGTACTCGAGCGTCTTGTCCTTCACCAAACCAGCGCGTTTGTTACTTCAAATCATATTCTTAGTCCCTTTCAGTCTGGTTTCCGTCCTGGGCATAGCACTGTCACCGCCCTGACCAAGGTATCTGATGACATCCGTGAGGGTATGTCTAATCAACAGCTCACAATTTTAGTACTTTTAGACTTCAGCAATGCTTTCAATTCTGTTGATTTTGACATTCTCTTGGCAATGCTGAAGACTGTCCTCGTCTCGGATACCGCGGTCAAATGGTTTCGCAGCTACCTCGTCGAACGTCGGCAATACGTCAGAGTTGACGATAAACTTTCCGAACCCTGTGACGTCGTGGCTGGTGTACCTCAGGGTGGCGTCCTTTCCCCTCTTCTCTTCTCCATCTTTATTAACTTCTTAACTCCTCTCCTCTCATGTCAGTATCACTTGTATGCTGACGACCTTCAAATTTATTCCCAGGCTCCCACTGAAAACATTTCCCAACTGATTGCTAATCTTAATGCTGATCTTGCTGTGATCCACGATTGGAGCCTATCCTATGGCCTAACGGTAAATCCTCATAAGTCGCAAGCTATCATTATTGGAGGGGCAAAACAGATTGGCAAACTTAAACATATCAATGTCCCACCTCTCCTCTTTGATTCTGTTCCTTTGCCTTTCAGTGATGTCGTTAAAAACCTTGGCGTCCTTTTCGACAGTACGCTGTCATGGTCTCCCCATATTGCCGAAGTTAGCAGAAAGGTCTACGCTGCTGCTGGTTCCTTGCGGAGATGGAAAAACTTACTCCCTGTCAGGACCAAGATCGAGCTTTCGCAATCGCTCCTGTTGTCTATACTTGACTACGCAGATGTTTCTGTAATTGACCTCAATGAAAACTTGCTGAACAAACTGCAGCGTCTACAGAACCTTTGCATTAGATTCATATACGGATTGCGCAAGTTCGATCACGTGTCTAATTTCAGAAAGGAACTTGGGTGGCTTCCCATTAGGTTGCGTCGCGAGGAGCACGTTTTCACGCTGCTTTTCAAAATCCTGTATGACCCTAGATCCCCCCCTTACCTTAAAGAACGTTTCCAACCTCTCGGTGTGGATCATAACCGGGCACTCAGGAGCAAAACTGATAATCTCCTGAATATTCCGTTAACCCACTCTGGTTACTACCAAGACTCTTTTACAATTAAGGCTGCAAGTCGGTGGAATAACCTTCCACCCGAGGTTCGACACTCCGAATCCCTTGCCACATTCAAGAGGAATTTGCGCACTTATCTTTTGTCAAAATCCTAGTTTGCAACACTTCTTATTATTTAGATATATGTAGTATATTTTTTATTTGCTTTGTATTTGTGTAAGTTTATTAGGTTATAATTTTAGTAGGTTATGTTATTTTGTTAATTTGTACTGTTTTAACGTGTATGTTGCTGGCACACTGCCTTTCACATATCTCTTCAGCTATCCTAAGTCTCAAAGGTTGTCTGGAAGAGATCGCTCTGAGCGATAAGGCCGCCTTTGCTCACCATAGTTTTAAATTTTATGTTACTGTATTTCCTGTAATGTGTGTGTGCAATAAAGTGTTTATCTATCTATCTATCTATCTAACAGTTATGTCGGGCCGTGATGGTTCTGAAATTGTTTTCCCCCGCTCGCGCTCCGTGTGCGAGCAGTGGCGAAGGGTCCATACAAGCTGATTCCCATCGGCTTACCTTTTAGAAAGCCCACCCCGACTAGGGTTTCTGCTCGAGCTTTCTCGAACACGAGAAAACTCGAGAAATTTGGCTTCATTCGAGACGAGAAAAAAAAGACCGGAGCTCGAGAATTCTCGAGTCTCGAATTTGAATCGAGGCAGACGCGCGTCGATTTTTCGCCCGCGGTCCGCGCTCTTTCATTCATCTGTCTAAGACAAAAGTAATTTTTCTAATTGCTTTTTCTTGTCTAGTCCCCTCGCATCTATGGACGAGTAATGATTTGGGTAAAACTTGCAATTTTCAAATGCTTCTAATATTATTTTCACATGCAATTTATAGTATAAATTAATCTTTGATGCACCAAAACTGCACTTCATTAAATATTAAATCCTTACTAATATTTGAATTGCGAAAGTCAGTTTGTTTATTTGTTACGCCTTCACGTCTTAACTACTTCCCCCGATCATCGTGAAATTTTGCATACACGTTGTCAAAGGTGCAGAAAAGGACATACGAGTATCTATCCCGAAAAAGAGAACTGTTCCCGGGAGATACACAAAATACTATCCATGCAGACGAAGTCGCGGGCGGTCGCTAGTTATACTATAGATTTTTATGTGACTATAATATTAGAAGCATTTGATAATTGCAAGTTTAACTCAAGTCATTACTTACTCGTCTATAGATAGATATAATACGAGGGTAGGATAGTCAACTTGAACTGATTAGATTTGCGAGTAATGATCTCAAATGAAACTAATAAGTACACTTATGTCAAAAATACTAATATCAAAATCTTAACTTTTTTTTGGAAAATCGAAAATGGTGGAAAGGAAACGACAAATTTCCGGATTCCGGGATTTTTTCGAACAAAAAGTGGATTTTTGTTTCAATAAGAGGTACCAAATTTTAAATATTGATTGTGGTGCAATAAAGTATTTAAAAAAACTTGTATTTTTACTAAATTTCACCAGATTTCAACGTTTCAACTAAAAGACTCGAGACCCGAGAAAACTCGAGAATTCCCGAAACTCGAGAAATAAAAAAGGTCGAGGAATCAGAAACCCTAACCCCGACTATGCACTATGCAGATAATAACATTTTTGTAGAACGGCTTACCTTCGCCTTAATTTCACCCCTCGCCACTGTTTATAGAGGATACAAATCATGGGTACATTCGTGTTTTAATACCCCTCATTATAGTACGCGTAAACACCTATTATAATCGCTGGCAGTGCGATCGCGCCGAGGAGCGTTCTCGCCGGCTGATGGCGATGCGCGCCGTGAGCGCGGGGCCGGCCCTCGACATCGCGCCCGCCAACAAGACCAGGGACTGCCCCAACGTCCTCACTGAGAGGTTTGCCGCACCTACCACTAAATAGAGATACTAAAGAAGTTTTATTTTTATTTTTTATTCATTTTATTTCCACTCTTACATCTATTCTTACAGGATTAACCCATTGCAATAGAGTAACTAAGTACATTATAAAATTTATCAATATCAATTAACAAAATTAAAAAATCATTAACACATTCAATATACCTACTATAATTAACATAACATATTATAACATAAATAATAATAATAATATAATTTAGTTTATTATTAATTAATTTACAATCATTGCAATTACCTAATTAATTTTATAACAAATGGTAAACATAGCCGCTCTTGTGAATTCACTCAGCGGACAAAAGCATAGACTAATATGTATATAATATGTATATCGGGTATAGACTGGCGACTCAACTTTTCAAAGAAACTAACGCCATCTGTGTGGCAGATTTCGTAACGGTTAGCCTAGCAAACCATACCGCGAAATTTAAATTTCATTTTTACACAAGAATTTAAATTGTTAGTTCTATTTTAATATCGTCAATCAAGACTTGATTGATCAAGTCTTGATTGACGATATTAAAATAGAACTAACAATTTAAATTCTTTTTCAATTTGAGCAAAATACCTCAGGTTGGGAGTTTAGGTAATAAATTGAAAAAGAAATTAAGTTTACAAATGTTTATTGCAAATTAAGTGTAAGTACATATTTACAAGACAAGTGTACATAAGTTGATTCATTTCCTAAACAAATTATTTACAGTCAACTAACAGACAGAAAAATGGTTTCTGAAATTCGAAGTCTTCAAAGAATTAAATCTTTTAGGCTTTTCATAAGCTTTACTTGAAACAATGGGTATTATAATAGGTCTTTTTTACCTATGAATAGAATGAGAAAATAATAACTTTTATGATTTATAATATTTAACAATACCTTGATAATATATAGAGTTATGAATATGATAGACAACTGTCAGTAAAAATAGAGTTCTTATTTTAGCTTTCATAACATTAAAAAGTGACTTTTTTTGTTAACAAAAATTATCACTTTATTTGTTGTAAATTAGCCAAAACTTAAATGGAATAAGTTAGCTTAGTGTTCAAACAGACTACTGTTTGAACACTAAGCACTAACTTACATAAAAGTTTTGTTACATGATGAGTGTTCACGGTTTTTAAATGAGAAAATGCTAGTATGTAAAATGCAACTTCTTGAAAATTCTCCATACAAATCGGCAATTATATAGGTAAAGCAGACCTATTTATTATTATTAATAACTTATCACAAATGTTGACTGTTAAATTACAATGTAATGGTAGAATAATACTTAAATTTTATAGATTATGCAATTTTGGAACAATTCTTTCACAGCTTTAGCATGTGTTTTACCACAAACCTGACCTTTGCCAGGTTTAGATTGCTTATTAGGCTGACATTGTATTGAGGCAGGAGACGAGCAGACGAGCGGAGCGGAGGTACGTAAAATCAGAAACTAAATAATAGTTACTATGATACCTACCTTTATTTCAATTTTTAGACTCCTCTGCTCCGCTCGTAGTGTCGGTGGTTAGTAGAGAGAGATAAGCATATCTTATTTCTAAGAACAACTGTTACAATCTCTATTCTCTGCTCCGAGATAGGTACAGAATTATGTTTATGATAATAACTTAAATAATTTTTATTTACTACCCAACTTACAATAAAGAATCGTTCACACAGCACAGTAACGTCAACGGTCAGTCAAGTTTTCAATATCAATACAGTGATGCAACCCGGCAAGTCAAAACTAGTATTGATGAAAACTTGACTGACCTTTGACGCGACTGAGCTGTGTGAATGATTCTTTACTGTAAGTTAGCTAATAAATATCCTTAAACGTAACAACTTACACTATGACAAAATATTACACTAGTCTGATTATCCTTACTTGTCCTCTTTGACCCAACTCTTAAATGAAAAAATCAATTATAGTTATTTACTATACAATTTTTCAATGGTATTTCACACATAGATTACAAAAGAAATGACTAAATTAATAGTGACAATTTGATTTAAGGCACTTTCCTGACCGAAAGTGGCGTCGCGGTGAATATTATTTATTATTGTAATTGTAATTCTAATACACAATTCTAATAATACTTCTCATGGAATTTTTAGGGCCCAGTCTGGTACTTTTACCCGACTACGACGAAGCCAAAACGAGGGTATGTTTTTTTATACGGTATCGTTACATTCCCTCGTAGTCACTGCTAGAAGTAGATAGCAAAACTGCCAAAAGTGGCCATTTTTGATACATTTACTATCTACTTCTACGAATGACTGCGAGGGAATGTAGTGATACCTTCTAAAAATACTAGACTATGAGCCCTAAAAGTTCCACGAAAAGTTTTATTAAAATCCTTTTCTGTTAACAACTTATTAAATAAGAACCTCTGAGAGCGCCACTTTCGGTTAGGGAATCGCCTTAATACAAAAAAATAAATTTTAAATAACGATTTACTTAATTTTAAAAGACGTACGACAACTGTCAAACACTGTTTACTCAATTAAAAATTATTAATACAGTCTAGCTAGACTGTAACAAGCACTTGTGAATGTCATAGAAGCTAGCTACGCCATCGGTTCGCAAACCCTAAGCGTGCTCGCAGACTACAGACTTTCTATCGGCTGACAGTTTAGTCGGGCTCTCAATCAGTATGAAGAAGTATGCAAGTGAGCACACTACAACGATTTGGTATCGGCCGATTCTTCATACAAAACCAACTATCGGGCCAACTATCGGCCGATAGAAAGTCTGTAGTCTGCGGGCACGCTAAGCGGGAGACCTTGTAACGAGAAGAACCGGCAAGAAACTCGTCAAGGGCTGCTTTTTCTCCCTGTATATTTCACAAAGAGTCGTCAAAAATTGAAAAATGACCTCAGCACATAAAGTGAGATCATTTTCCATCACAATAATTAACAAAAGTGAGTGCTAAAGGACAAGTAAGGATAAACTATACCAACTATTTAATATTAAGTTAAAGTTGCGCTACCCTATTTCTACCTTTATTTTTTGTAAAATGGTCATGGGCCTCATTTTTCATTTGATCTCTTGTATCCCAAAAGGTGGTTTTTCCCGTCAGAACACTGTTTACATCTTTGCACCAATTCATAATAAAGAATTTTATGCTTTTGTGTTGCAATTCTTTTAATAATTGTTCTTTATGTGTAGAACACGTTAAAAAACTACTGTCAATCGTAATATCCACAACAAAAATTATATAATTTAATATAGAATCCTTATTACACCTTTTTCTTAATATTTCAATGGTGATATGTTCTACGTTTGCAAAAAAGTCAAACAGTGCTCTTGTTGGATAACACAGCCATTGCTTATTATTTTCGTACTCTCTCAATTTTATAAATTTATGAAAACTTTCTTCATTATCTGCAATTAAATTATGCGTACAACAGTCACACTTGCCATATATTTTTTTTAACGACTGTGCTATCCACCCACTGCAATAACCAATTGCTGCACTTTTCTCAACTTGCATTGGAGATTTTCCTTCTATTAACATCTGCGTATCTAATTGGTCTATGTTAATATCCTCAATATGCAACTCATGCTCATCAGTTTTCTGTATTTCTACCGTATCTACATAAACAAAATATTTCAATGATTGAAGATATCTGCTGTTTTCTCTCTCACAGTTCGCTCCTACAGAGTGACATGATGTCATGTTATTTACTAATAGTGTTTTAAATGATGCTTCAAATGCAGACGCGGTAGGCATTACATTGCGACATCCATGAGCACGAATTGCACCGAAGAAATTCTCTAATGCATCTTGGTTGAAGTTTCGCAGCAAAAGGGAATTTACACCTTTGGTATACAAATGTTTGCAAATTAATTTGAACCCTTCTATAGTTCTTACCCAACTTACAAGTGAGGGCACACATACTTCTTTTCCATCTTTATTTATAAATTTCATCGATTTTAAAATCGGTAGTGTCTTATTCCACAATCTGTGATGAGGTGATGTGGGAGTAACTGCTGTTCGGTATATTTTGCCTCCCTTTAAACGACTGCTGCTCCCATTAACGCTGTCAAAGAGGTCGTCAAATAAAAATATTGTATCGGCTGTGTCGCAACTCTCTTTTGGTAATCGTCCACTTTCTGAAAAGAAAAATATTATGTTAGGATAGTACCTATAATAAAGATATTAAAGGAACCTTTACCCCGGTCACTCATATTAGCACTCACATGGTCGTAGGACGGACATTCGAAGACATTTGTGAATGATTTTCCATACAAAATTGAAAACATTCGTACAATGTACGAACCTTTGCGTGCATGTGAGTGACCGGGGTTAGATATAAGTAAAATGCAAGAATAAGTACCTATTTAACATAGCTGCTTGACAAGTTAAACTAGCCATTACCAATAGGTTAGCAACAAAAATTTATTAAAAAAACAAAAAACCGACCTCTAAAAAGCAAGAAATAATGTTCGTAATAATAAAAACACGTCTATTGAAGTCGGGTGGGGCTGAAGTACAGATTCCTTTTTTTATTCTACATGCCCCACCCGACTTCAATAGACGTGTTTTTATTATTACGAGCATTATTTCTTGCTTTTTAGAGGTAGGTTTTTTGAAGTCGGTTTTTTGTTTTTTTAAACAATTTTTATTTTTTTATTTTTAAGTGTAGGTATATTATTTAGATACCTAGTAAAATTGGCTCAGCCAAACGTGAGATAATTGCGAAGAAACATACATACATACGGGTCAAACTGAGAACCTCCTTTTTTAAGTCTGTTAAAGAACTACACAGATATCCCTCTTCCAACAAAAAAATAATTATCTTATTCAGTTCATAACCAAAGAAGTAATACGACCATTATCATCGAGGTAATTCACACAAAATCATATTATTTTCGTGCTTTCTTCAAGATTACTTGAAAAGTACTGAACCGATTTCCAATTTTTAAAAAATAGGACCATCTTGGGAGTTTATGAGAATAAAGGGTTTACCTGATGTAATAATTTGAATCATTTCAATCGCTCCAGCCGTTTTAGAGTAATCGGTGGACATACACAAAAAAAAATACAGACGAACATAGAACCTCCTCCTTTTTGGAAGTCGGTTAAAAATAAATTTAATTTACTTTAATGATAAAGATTGTTTAAATAAAATCTCTTATTAAAACGAATTTAGTTACATTTTAACACAAATTATTGAGATTGTTTTGTTAAGATAAGAATAAATAAATAAAAACATGCTTACCAGCCATATATCCCATTGCCACACCTACAGACTTGCTGAACACTTGTGTGCAATGCTTGACCCTCATTTTGGGTATCAAACGTGGCATCACATGTTGTGCTGTCAATTTTGGCACCAATTTTACTCCACTGTATCCTGGACTTCTATTGTATAGTTGTACAATGTGTGACCATTTCGCCGTCTTTATTTTATTATTGGCTTTATATTTTAAATCTTTTGTTATAAGGTTATTTCTAAGTGGGGAGGGTCAAAAAGTGGAAATATTTTTTCATTTTCAATTACAAAGAACCCTCCCGTATACTGTGCTTTTTTTCTCAAATAATCTTCTCTTGTTTCTTTTAACAAATCATTTATGGCAGCAACGTTTGATGGACCTTGGTCACACACTGTAGCAACTACTTTAAGGCCTGTGTTTTGAACTTCTTTTATAATTTCTATTATTTGTTTTTTTAATTCATAAGTCTTCGTGCTGCCAGCACAGAAAGTGTAGGCGATCGGCTGTTTAAATTTTTTAACTACACCCCTTATCATGAAAACTAGGACATGGTCACAAAATTTCAATTTCCTCTCTGATCCATTATCTACTAAACCTACTATTTGGTCGTTTCTGGGGTTGTAATTTACACTCGGTCCAATCGCCATCTCGTCAAACACTATAGTACAGAATTTGTGATGTGCTGGCATCTTGCTCACTCTTTTCTTTAGATGCATAAAAACCTTGTTATTTATTCCTGGTCTTAAATCGATTTTGTTTAGCAAATCTTGCAGTGTCCTTCTCGAAGGTAAAATACAAAATGTGCTTAATAAGCGGTATGCTTTAGGGGCTGGCTTGTATAAAGAGAGGGCCAAAACTTTTTCATCAACACTAAATCGCCTTCCTCTCTTTGATTTGCCCTTTTGTGAAATCTGCATTTTAAAAAATAATCGTGCAGCTTCAGGCATATCTTGTGTTAATTTTTTAAAAGCTTCCGACATTTCGACTTTCTTCTGCAACTTTTTAGCAGGCAGTTTCTGTTTAGTAAGCCTTTTTAATAAGTTGACTTCTTTCACCAAGGTCTTGTATGCAGAAGCCAAGCCTGAAATTGATTTAAATACATTATTATTAATTTTACAATAATATAAGTATGTATTACAAAGAGAAAATCATTTTTCCATTGACATTAATACTGGTACCTAGGTACTTTGATTGTATAAGAGAAATCATTTTACAATATATTTAACCTTAAATTTATTGTAAAGACTATTACATACCTCTCATGTTCTGACTGTAAGCGCAGTTTGATTTCTCTGACAAATTCTCAGGCATGGATGCTTTTGATGTACTTGGTACTTCCATAATTGGATGCACATCTGTAAATGAATGCAGTATTATTAAACTAAAATTAGAAGCAAAAATAATACAACCTCTGGATGATTTAATTTTTAATTACAAGCTTTAATTAAAGGATCATGCCGGATTCTGGGCCATAATGCGCATTAACCATACATATCTCATTGACTTTGACTTTGAAATGTCATATAATAGGAAAATGTCAAACAATTATAACTGAAAACAGCTCCTTGAGATTGAGATTTCTCTTTTCTCCCGCATTATATTTTAATGACATTCTTCCCACGCAATCAGTATAAAATGACTATAGTATATTGGTAATTTCATCAAAGCGCATCATGGCCTAGCTTGTATAGAAAAATCGGCATAATCCTTTGCAATTTAAAGAAAATGAGGTGACATTGACATACAATATTGGTGTTGAATAATACATATATACATACCATTTAAAGATGATGATTGAGCGACAGGTTCAATCTCCATTGTCTGTTGCAAACCTATAAGAAAAACAAAGTAAACTTAAACAATATGCATTTTATTAGCAAAATTTTTGTTATAAGATTGTTTGGGAGGGTCAAAAAGTGGAAATATTTTTTATTTTTCTAGTACAAAGAACCCTCCCGTTTACATAATTATTTGCAACTTGAAGTGACATTGATATACAATTTTGGTGTTGAATAATATACATACCATCCGAAGATGATGATAGAGCGACAGGTTCAATCCCCATCCTCTGTTGCAAACCTGTAAGAAAAACAAAAATATGCATTTTAAAACATCACACGAAACTGGCACATTTAGTTAATGAGTTATTTATAGAAAACACCTGAATAGAAAAAGTTTTTTTTTTCTATCGTCCTGATTATTTAATAATAACATATTTTTTTACTAAAAATAAATAAATTTTGCTTGGTTTTTATTTATTTAAATCAACAACTATAATAAGGTAGGTATTTGAAGTAAAAAAAAAGGTATTTGAAGTGAAAAAAGGTGATTGAAGTCTGATATGATAACTTGTTACACAACACATCCCACTTTGTTGTAATTTTGCCCCTGTTTAATGAAATGAAATCATTATAAATCCCTGATTTAAAATAATAATTGTTATGGTTGTAGTAACTGGGCATGACTGATAAGTTCATGACACCTTACTGGTAAAAATATTAATGTATAGTAACTATTGTAAGAATATAGTAACTATTAAGTACGACTAATGGCCGGTATACATTTTGATTAGTGTTTAGTGCGAGTGGCTCGTTTAGTGTTTAGCAAAAAACAATGACTTAACACTAAACAGAGACTGTCCGAACGTGTTTTTTGCTAAACACTAAACGAGCCACTCGCACTAAACACTAATCAAAATGTATACCGGTTATAAGTAGTAGTTAATTGTATCAATATTTTTACCAGAAGCATAATGAGTATTTTAAATGTATTTGATTTTGTATTAATAGTAATTAATTAACCAAATTATTGGTGGTTTATTACCAGGCATGTGCAGGTTTGGAACAGCAAGCCTGCAGAGCCTGTTTGAAGGATAGAGGAAGTGGGGTTCAAAATGTCTTCGACACACACGTTTGTTAATGTGAATGTCTGCAGCATCCATTTGGCTGATTTCGCCACCAGTGTTTGTAAGCCATGCTGAAAATCTATCAGCATCTTTCCCAGGGTCAGGAAATCGATGCAGTGGCACACCTATTGAAGAAGAATAATAGGTAATAACCTTAATTCAAAATTAGGCCAGTGACACTATGACATTTACCATTCCTTTCAAATACACACAATGTTGATTGTTGTTGATGAAGATTATATTCTTCATGAATGGGCAGTGGGCAACAAATTATGAATATCATAATGAATAGAAAGAAAGTAAATGTGCTTTCATGCTTTCATCAGAAAGCATAGCACGAACACCAAATAAATTGTAATAAGGGTAAGGAGATGATGATGAAGCGGAAAGTAAAAAAAAAATTTATAACCACTTATGCTTAAACTGAAAATTCTTTTTTTTTAATTTAATTTAATTAAAACATATACATATTGATTATTTATTTATGTTGTACAAGTTTGGGTCGGAGAGTCAGGTTTGCTGATTTATTGTGGCATTATTTTAATTGTACATTACTTTCGTTTTTATAGTTTTGTTTACATTTTGTTTAAGTTGGTATAACCTATAAATATTTGTTTATTTATATTGCACAATGCACATGAAGTAGGTACCTACCTACATTAAAAAAATATTTGAATAAAACAAAGTAAAAAGTTGACATGATCAAAGTATACTTGGATCATCTAAATGAGCAACCCAAGTGAACTATACCATAAAAAGCTGCAATCAGGTCAAGTTAACTCGGCACCCGAGTCGAAAGCGATGTTTTCTTATAATCATTCACATATTGTTCAGCAAGTCTTAGTGCTGTTATCATGTTCTATCATTTTACTATCATATTGCCTATTTAATCTAAACCATTAGTTACTAATTAAAGTATCAGACCATAAAGTAGTCTCAAGTGGGAAAAAATCATTTGAGCCAGGTGCCAAGTTAACTTGACCGGCGGGTCTACTTGTCATAGTGCTATGATAAGACAAGGACAGACAGAGCATTGCTATCACTCTGGCTAAAGCTTTGAATTAGGCGGTAGGGCCCCAGGTTGTACTTTGTCCAAGTTACTTGGTCCAAGTATACTTTGATTATGTCAAATGTCAACGCGGCTTGAAAGAAGAATAAGCAAGCCAATCATTAACACGTATCAAATCATTTAATTTTTTAGGTTGTTGTTTTCAGTAGGTATATATTTTAAGTTACTTATAGTCTCCGTGTAAGTACTTTAAGTGCATTGATTAGAAAGAACCTAACCAATAGTGTACAACCCGTTCAAGTTAACTCGGCACCTGAGTCGAAAGTGACATTTTCTTATAATCGTTCATATATTGTACAGCAAATGCTGTTACCATGTTCTATCATTCCACTATCATTTGTCTATTTAATCTAAGCCATTCTTTTACACAGCCTTAAAGTTTCAGACCAAAAAATCATTAGATCCAGATGCCGAGTTAACTCGACCGGATTCTAGTAGAAAATTATGTAAGTATATCGTCGATTTACTTACCGTCCGTGATGGTCACGTTGCAGCCAGGGACACAACACTTTTTTTGAGACATTTTATCTCAAAACTAACAAAATACAAAGGTCCAAAACTCTAAACTGAGCGGCCTAACCTAACACACGCAAAATGTTCTTGGAAAAATAACTTGAAAGCGGAGGAACCGAAGCTCACTCAACGCAAAATGGTGATTCGCACTTAACACGGAGGAATAGAACTTCAACTCAACGCGATAAATAGCAATAAACACCGAAAACACAAGAAAACAGTACACCAGTAACGGCGGCCATTAACTGTGTGAGGAATTGTCAAAGTTGCCAGTTAAAGATTAAAGTTCCATATCAATTAATTAAAAATACAATTAAATTGAAAATGACAACTCAAATCGTACCATTTATAGTTTTTTGACATCAAACTTAATTTAATAATAAGTTAATTACTTATCCAGAT
Organism: Agriphila tristella; assembly: GCA_928269145.1. Lineage (NCBI taxonomy): Eukaryota > Metazoa > Arthropoda > Insecta > Lepidoptera > Crambidae > Agriphila > Agriphila tristella. The sequence continues at coordinate 5,752,312 of OV743451.1, forward strand.
TTATTATTTTTTATTATTTCATATCTTTTGGGGTAAAAACTCCCTATTTTAATTTTGTTTTTCCGAACTAGCAACATCTTGAGTTTAGTACGAAAGCTGCGACACAGATGGCGCTGCTAGTTGGGAAAAATTTTCTAGGAACTAGTTACCATAGCATGGACAAAAGAACACGTCTATATCATTGGCTATTAAGTTAGGCCACACCCCGGAAACTCCATACAACCGCCGCGTTTAAAAAAAAATAGAACCCGATCCTATCCAGCGGCAAGTCGCTAGGTACTTACTTATTATGGATGTGTCAACCGGGCTTATCTACCATATTCGGATTTACATAGATGCTACACAGATGACGTTTTTGTACACGCGCAACCGGCGCAACTGTGTGCGTGCGTGAAGTCAAGTCAAGGGCTACCGTCTACCTATTACCGCGTGCAGGGTTTTATAAAGTCACAATAGGTACAATATACTGAGACAGTTGAAACACTAACGAATTTACTCAATAAATTCATTGTTTATTCACATTTAGCATTCAAGTTAATATTAAAGAGGATGAGAAAAATAGTAATTGTAGGTAGAGTCATGATCACCAGTACCGGCATTAGGGGGGGGGCGAGCACGGGCGACCGCCCGGGGCGCCGGGTATAGAGGGGCGCCGCAGGCGCCCCTTTATATCCGCAGCCGCAGGTACCCCTTTATACACTCACGCTCATTGAGCGAGTCTGACTAAAAAATCGCCTTGCGCGGCCATTTTTTCCATAAACAAGCGAGATTACAAGATTAGAAGGTGAAACTGACTAAAAATCGCGCTGCGCGGCCGTTTTTTTGTCTTTAAACAAGCAAGTTTACAAGATTAGTAGGTGAAACTGACTAAAAATCGCGCTGCGCGGCTGTTATTTTAACTATAACAGCAAGTTTACAATGACTAAAAATCGCGCTGCGCGGCTGTTTTTTTTACCTATGAACAAGCAAGATTACAAGATTAGTAGGTGAAACTGACTAAAAATCGCGCTGCGCGGCCGTTTTTTACCTAACAAACAAAATTGAAAATCCTGGAATCGCAGATAGGGGGCGCCCCGTAGAAATATCGCCCAGGGGCGCTGGTAGTGCTAAAACCGATACTGATGATCACCTATAATTATAGTGAATACAATTATAGTGAATTTATTCAAGTTTTGAGATGCGGGATTTATCAGAAAAGCAAGTCAATTGGACGGCCTTAGGACTTTGGTTACTTTTGCAGTTGGCTACATTTTTAACCTCTAGGGGGGGAGGGGCAGCTTCCCTGCCCTGCCCATGCCCACCCTTGGCGACGCCCTTGGGTATACATACATACCAATCTTTGGAGTTTTAAAAGAACATGTAAATTAAGTCACGAAGTCAGAAGTCATGTGGTTTTTTCTTCCAGTGTGGTGAAGTGCGACTCCAGCGAGGAGTCGAGCTGCAGCGGCCTCGTCCCTCCGTGCGACTTCGACCTCGACAACCCTGTGCATGTGAGATTTACCATCAGCCATTTTAATGTCCACTGCTGAGCCTATTGTAAGATAAACCCTATGAGGTTTTCGTGGTGCGGCAATGTGTTAAAATATGTATATTTAAAGTTTATTGAATAAATGAATAATAATAATAATATTGTGGATGGGCCATTAATCTTGTTATGCAGGTCGAATGCCGGTCGATGAATGTTAACGACTCTGGGAAATCAATAGCTATGAAGTTATTGATGGTCAAAGTCAAGATTTTTATGAAAAATATTTTTGTACGTTATTTCCTTAGAATAATTACACCTAGAAGCCGTGTCCTTGTATGCAAAGTGAGGCAACTTATACTGAGCCAAAATGGCTCAGTTCTCAGATTTATATCCTTCATATGTTTTTTTTTTATTTTTTATTATTTATAATGCTGTTGCTCCCCGCTTTTTGGCAGGACCTTTTTTGCCATTTTATTTCCTTTCTTTTTTTCCTTTTTTTTTCCTTTAGCTATAAGAGCTACAATATGTTCTTATTACCTACTTTTTTATATAATTCAAAGCTTACTTACTTACTAATATATCTGTCCTTACAATTTTATACTTAAATTTTTATTTCTTATTTTAATCACATTTGTTTCATTTGTACTTTATTTCGAGTACCTACAGTTTTTTCATCTTTTACATAATATTATTTACTATAATTATTACTTTTCTTGTATAAATTATTATATGTTGCACTTGAGGTATCACTTATCTATATGCTATTCTATTGTACATTATTGTTATACTTTTATTACCTTATCATATCATTAATTTCTATTTATTACTATGTACGCCACTCTTTTGGCATATTCTATAAATAAATTCCTTTCTTTTTTGCTGTTCATTATTTCGCTTAGGGTTCCTCTGCTCAGTTTTGTGTCCAATTTTTGTCGCAGTGTGTACCTATCGACGCTGTGTATTGGACAGTCTAGCATGATGTGGAAAATGTCCTCTATCGCCGCCGGGTCACAGATACACGAGGGGCTGTCCCTTCATATGTTCCTTCATATGTTACCTAATCGCAACTAAAATCCAATAATATAATGTGCTCCGGCAATTGAGCTTCCTTTACTTCACATTTTTAATTTATCACTCCAAACAGCCACTTTTCCTAAATTATGGAAAGTATCTAAAGTCACGCCCATCCCAAAGACTGATTCATCACAGGACATTACGAAACATAGACCTATTGCAGTGATGTCAGTGTTTAGTCGGCTGTTCGAAGCTATCTTAAATTATTATATCACGTCCCAAATTAACTCCCTTATCGTAGGTCCACAACACGGTTTTCGACGTGCAAGATCCACAACGACCAATTTGGTAGCTTTTGTTGGTATCGCCATAGAAATGGATAATGGTCGTCAAGTAGACGTAGCATATCTCGACTTTCAAAAGGCTTTTGATTTAGTGGATAATGATGTATTGTTGCGTAAATTATCGTGTATTGGCTTTACTCCGAAACTGCTATCCTTTTTTGCTGACTATCTCAAAGACCGTAAACAGTACGTTGACTTATTTGGATTTCGCTCTGCTGACTACTATACGCGTTCTGGCGTAAGTCAGGGCAGTACGTTAGGGCCTACCCTTTTCTTGATAATGGTTAATGACCTTCCAAAAGTTGTTTCATCAGCAAAATGTTTATTGTTCGCGGATGATTTAAAGTTGTCACTTTCCGTTACGTGTCCAGCCGATTGTATAGCGCTACAAAATGACATCAATGCTGTCGTTAAGTGGGCGGATGACAATAACATGTCCTTCAACTGCTCCAAATGTAAACTTATTACATTTACAAGATCACATGACGCTATACATCACTCATATGAAATATCACAAGTAGCCGTTGAAAGAGTTTCCGAAATCCGTGACTTAGGGGTGACACTAGACGCTGAACTTAACTTTAACAGCCATATAATAACTCTTTGTAAACAGGCAAACAGAACTCTTGGTTTTATTATGCGCACTGCTTCTCAATTTCACGACCCTAAAATTGCAATATTACTCTATAATGCGTTTGTACGCAGTAAATTGGAATACGGTTCTATAATCTGGGATCAGGGTTGGGTAAATTTCACGAAAAATTTCAGTCTGTGAAATATTTAGAATAAATTTCATTTTGGTTTGAAATATTTCAGTTTAGAGTGAAATTTATTTTTAAGTTTCATCTGACCTAAATAAAACAAAATTACATGCATTTTCTCATTATAATCAATATAATGATACAACAAATCAATAAACAAAATAAGTTGGCTTATATTACGAATAGCTTTGGCTATTTTACAGCTTTTAGTAACAAAATATTCAGTGTCCGTTTCGATTGTCGACGATGGCGTAGAAGAAAAACGACTACGTCAACTCAACATTACGAAGGAATATGTAGAAAACTAACAATTAAAGTCACAAAATAGGTCCAATATTCAAAAACTGGAAAAGGTTTAACCGTGGCCGCGCAATCGAAAGTGGAGAACCGCGCGGTCACGCAGTTCTCTAAAATGGAGCTTAGTAGGGGTCCCATTCTTTTTGCTAATCACTGATACAATTTCGTAGAAAAATGTAGAAAGTATTAAAAAACCCTAATGTTTGGATTTCACGACCTACATACCGCGCCATAGTCCGCGCGGTCGAAACGTGGAGAGCCGCGCGGTCACGCAGCTCTCTTAAACGGAGCTTAGTAGGGTCCTATTCTTTTTGCTAATCGCTGATACGATTTCGTAGAAAAATGTAGAAAGTATAAAAAGCCCTAATGTTTGGATTTCACGACCTACAAACCGCGCCATAGTCCGCGCGGTCGAAATGTGGAGAGCCGCGCGGTCACGCAGTTCTCTTAAACGGAGCTTAGCAGGGGTCCTATTATTTTTGCTAATCGCTGATACGATTTCGTAGAAAAATGTAGAAAGTATAAAAAGCCCTAATGTTTGGATTTCACGACCTACAAACCGCGCCATAGTCCGCGCGGTCGAAATGTGGAGAGCCGCGCGGTCACGCAGTTCTCTTAAACGGAGCTTAGCAGGGGTCCTATTATTTTTGCTAATCGCTGATACGATTTCGTAGAAAAATGTAGAAAGTATAAAAACCCCTATGTTTGGATTTCACGACCTACATACCGCGCCATAGTCCGCGCGGTCGAAACGTGGAGAGCCGCGCTTGTTGTTATAGCGACAAAAGAAATACATCATCTGTGAAAATTTTTCAACTGTCTAGCTGTTGTCGTTAGTAATATCGAGCAAATTCAATGGCAAAAAACAGCAAAAAAAATCACGTTTGTTGGATGGGAGCCCCCTTAAATATTTATTTTATTCTATTTTAAGTATTTGTTGTTATAGCGGCAACAGAAATACATCATCTGTGAAATTTCAACTGTCTAGCTATCACGGTTTATGAGATACAGCCTGGTGACAGACAGACAAACAGCGGAGTCTTAGTAATAGGGTCCCGTTTTTACTCTTTGTACGGAACCCTAAAAATGAAGACAGTATAAATAAAGCCCTAAGGTTTGGACTTTGGACTTCACGACCTACAGAACTTAAATGCAATGGCAACGTGGTCGTAAAGTACAAAAAATAGGGCTTTATTTATACTGTCTAAATTATCTACGAAATCTATATCTACCAAAAAAAAATATTAACGAATTTTGAACCTGCTCACAAAATATGTTTCTTTTACATATCTCCGCCATTTTGAAAAAATTCAAACAACTGCCTCAAACATTTTTTTTATATAATTTTCGAATTCGCTCACAAAATTTCACGAGAATCAGTTGAGAAACGCCTGTAGAGGAAAACAAACAGCGCCAGAAAGCCGGACTAAAATGTTTCTTTTACATAATTATTTCCGCATTTTGAAAACTTAAAAAAAAATTGGTTCAACAAAAAAATTAAGTATATATAATTTTCAAACCAAATTCTCACAAAACTTTACGAGAATCGGTTAAGAAATCTGATCTGTAGAGGAGAACAAAGAGTGCCAGAAAGCCAGACTGAAATGTGTTTTTTTTACATTTCTCCGCCATTTTACGAGAATCGGTTAAGAAATCTGATCTGTAGAGGAGAACAAAGAGTGCCAGAAAGCCAGACTGAAATGTGTTTTTTTTACATTTCTCCGCCATTTTACGAGAATCGGTTAAGAAATCTGATCTGTAGAGGAGAACAAAGAGTGCCAGAAAGCCAGACTGAAATGTGTTTTTTTTTACATTACTCCGCCATTTTGACTAATTTCGAAAAACTGGCTAATCAATAAAATTCTGCATAATTTTCGAATACGCTAAAAAAATTTCACGAGAATCATTTCAGAAATGCGACCTGTAGAGAACAAAGAATGCCAGAAAGCCAGACTTAAATATGTTTCTTTTACATATCTCCGCCATTTTGAAAAAAATCGAAAAACTGGCTCTACAATAAAATTCTATATAATTTTCGAACCTACTCACAAAACTTCACGTAAATCGTTCGAGAAATGCGACTTGTAGAGGAGAACAAACGGACAGTCGAAAGGACATACGAAATAATTTTTGCCCAAGCTGAAGCAGAGACGCATCTCTCGCGCTTCGCGTTCGCTCGTTCAATTATCTAATGGCCGAATACTCAAACGCTAATTAACTTTGAGGGGCTCTCAAACGTCGTCCTGTCGTATGAAATGTCAAAGATATGACAAAGACAGCATTCTGTTTGAGAGCCCCTCAAAGTTAAGTAGCGTTAGAGTATTCGGCCATAAGTCTTTAAGTTTCATTTAATACGTTAAAATAGTAAAGTAATTCAGTAAATGAGGAATTTCTAGTACTGGAAATAAATTTCACTTAAAAGTGAAATATTTCAACCCGTTTTGAAAGATTTCATTAATTTCATATAAATTTAATTTTCATTCATTGAAATTTTCACTGGACCCATCCCTATCTGGGATCCATCTACAGCCAAACATTCGCTGCTTGTTGAAAAACTACAAAAAAAGTTTGCTCGCTTCTTGTACAAAAAGAAATTTGGTTACTACCCCTTTCTTTACCCCTCATTGTTTGTGGCTGGGATGGTGGGTGTAGAAACGCTGCAACTCAGAAGGAAATTGCACCTGTTTGTTCATTACTGCTTTCTTCTGCGGAACAAAATTGACAATCCAGTGACTCTGGAACGTTTGGGGTTTTATGTTCCACAAAACTACATGCGTGGTGCAGGTCGGCGGCAGCACCAATTGTTCGTTTCCCTGAGACTGCGTACATGTTATGCTAATAACTGTCCCACAGCGCGCGCGGTCAGTCTGATTAACTCGTTTTTGAAGAAGATTAAAGATGCCGATGTATCATATTTGTCCCAGTCCCGACCATGTTAAAAAAAACTTTATATACTGTTCTTGTGTTTGTTATTATTTTGTCAATAATGTTTGTTGTGCTTATGTTGTTTATTTTATACTTGCTGTCATGTACTGTCATGTTTTTACATACTGTCATGTTATCTAACTTGTTGGTGTTTTGGATTTCTTAGTCTGTAAGCCTGCATGTATTTTATAAAATAAAATAATAATTAATCTCTTTAAGGTAGGGACATTGAATCTGTTTCGTACTTATTAGGTATGATTATGTAATAATGGACAATAAAAATCTGAAAACGGCGCCATTTTGGCTGTTTTAGTTGCCTCACTTTTGACAGCGCGCTTTGTAGGGAGTTATTGTTCTAGGTGTAAATTATTTTAAGGTTATTTCCTAATTTTTGCTTAAAGAAACATTATCAAATATTAATTATACATACATTATATAATATTTTTAACCCCCCCTCCCCCTTGGTGATGCATGGTGAGGTTTTACGTTAACCCCCCCCCCCCCCCCCCCCCTCTAAATCACGTGTATTTTTTTGGTACAAAATAATCTCAACAATTTACAGTACGAATATGTCGCGGTGGGCGGGGAAATCGTCCTGGTAGCGGTGGGCGAGTCAACAATCACAATCACACGCAGTTTTCGGTGAAAAGTCCCGCGTTTAACGAAAAAAAAATAATACACGTGATATCTCACTACACCCCCCCGTCCCCCCTTGTGATACTTCGTGATTTTTTCAACTACCCCCCCCCCCCCCCCCTTCGAGGCTCACGTGATTAATGGACGACCCCTTATCTAATATCCTCCGCCAATGAGACCCAAATATTTCTTCGCATTTTATTGTAACCGCTCAAGATCAGTACCAAGGCCGGGGGGGTGATTTTGTAATTTTGTTGCAATCAACTCTAACAGAAATCGCAGTTACATTGCTGCTCTAATTAGAACCAATGTGACAACTATCTTAACTAAAGCAGCAATACAACTGCGCTTTCAATCGATTTCAATCGAGAATTGTTAGCAACAGCCTTACGTAATCAAGGTACAGGCCTGTAATAAAATATTTCTTTCTTTCTTTCTAGTTCTATGCGCAGGCAAAGCGCCTACAAGCAATGCACGCGACCACATACCGCCGCGCTCGCAGCGTCGAAAACTCCCGAAGCAGTAACCTCTGTTCAATATGTCGCGGTTACTTCCGATCGTTGCGACAATATCTAGCTAGTCAGCTGCTTTGCTGTCCTACTGAACCTTGCGTCTGTTAATAAATCTATCTCTTTTCATTACTTAATTAAATACAACGTGTTAATGAATTAACGCAAAATGGGAAACCCGTTTCTTCGGGCCATCAAACCAAACAACTTTTACCAGGGGCGTAGCGTACCTTGGCGGGGCCCCGTATAAAAAATTATTTGGGGGCCCTTAAGAAGGGTAAAGATTTCTCACAAAAGAAAAAAAACCGGCCAAGTGCGAGTTGGACTCGCGCACGAAGGGTTCCGTACCAAAAAACGGCAAAAAACACGTTTGTTTTATGGGAGCTCCCATTAAATATTTATTTTATTATATTTTTAGTATTTGTTGTTATAGCGGCAACAGAAATACATCATCTGTGAAAATTTCAGTTGTCTAGCTATCACGGTTCATGAGATACAGCCTGGTGACAGACAGACAGACAGACGGAGAGCGGAGGCTTAGTAATAGGGTCCCGTTTTTACCCTTTGGGTACGGAACCCTAAAAATGTTTGCATAAAATTAAAAGAAATATTTATTCATGATAAATTTATCTATCTGTCACTTTTTTCAAAATGTTAACAAACAATCTAAATTAAATATACAACGTGTAACAGAAAGGGAGTAAAAACCGGAAGGAGGCCAATGTACTCGTGAATCTGAACACCTTCCAAAAGAAAAATAAAATCAAATCGAAAAAAAAATTTGGACTCTCCATAGAAAATTTGAATTTTCCGTCAACATTTTGTATGGAAAGTTCAATTTTTTTTCTGTTGGTAGGTGTTTAGTTTCACGAGTACATTGACCTTCTTACAAGGTTGCCACTTTTAGGAACAAAAAGTCGGGACAAGGGCGAAAAAATTTTTGGTCTATTTTCTAAATGTTTACTAGCAGTAAAACTACTGTAGAGACTGGTAACTGATAAATGAAGGACATATTGAATGTATGTGGCTGTTTGTAATTAAAATACTCAAAATCAATGGAAGCAAACGGGCGGGTCAGCAAAGTAAAAGGTAAATAAAAATGAGAACTTACCTAGCTGTAGGGAAAGAAGAGGCATTTGATTTAATGTTTTATTTTTATTTTGTCTATGTTTCCATGCATATTTTGTATTACTACGGGCCTCTCATTAATTTTGCGTAATTTTTATATTTACTTACGAATTCCGAACAAGACATGTCTTTTACAATGGGGATGGAAACTGAGGAACTAATGGCGCCACAAGCGGTTGTACCAAAACATTTGATTGGTTGTTTCAAATATCAAATGTCATTTGTGGCATATTTTAACCAATCAAAGTATTGATAGCGGTTAAACCGCCGCTGGCGCCATCTGCGATTAGCTTTGCGTTGCCAACCCCATTCTGCTTTAATTTAATCTGCAGAGCAACGATTTCTAATATTACATAATTTAAGCGTCATATGGGAAAATACTCGCTCAACATAAGAATTTGAAGGGATACAACAAAAAATAAGGCATTTAACTTGTTGTCCTTTAATCTTTTAAACATTTGGACCCAATTTTTTTATCAACACTTTGATTTTGATCGCGTGTAACATCAAAAATCGAGACAAAACTGATCGATCGTCGGGACGCGGGACAATATGTTTGTAATCGGGACTGTCTCGGCAAAATCGGGACGGGTGGCAACCCTGCCTCCTGGCGGGTTGATACCATAGACTTAGAAAAATTTTCGATGGTTGATACCCCCTTTCTGTGACACGTTGTATACTGCCTATTTTTCGGCCAACTGATTTATGCGCACGCTTTACGCGGGAAATAATAGCTTTTTTGACTTTTTCCATCAAAAAAAAGTTTTTATTAATTTTTGATTACGCACGTTGGGGGCCCCCGTGGCCCGGGGGCCCCGTATAATTGATACGGCTGATACGGCGGTAGCTACGCCCCTGACTTTTACTATGGGACCAACTCTGAAATCGCGAAAAAAAACGGCTGTTTCATACAAAAAATAATAACGAAAATAAAAAAATGTTTGAAGCAGCTGTTTTTTTCGCGATTTCAGATTGGTCCCATAGTAAAATTTGTTGAGTTTGATGTTCCGAAGAAACGATTTTCTCATTTTGTGTTAATTCGTTAACAATTTGTATAAAAATACAATGTTATTTTTAGTTAATACAAAATCTCTCGTTGGGTTCATCAGACCATCAATCTGAACAACTTTCATTATGGGACCAACCTCGAAATCGCAAAAAAATCAGCTGTTTCAAACATTTCAATGGAGTAGGATTGTAGCCTACCTACTTTTGTATAAAACAGCTGATTTTTTTTTCGTGATTTCGAGGTTGGTCCCATAATGAAAGTTGTTCAGATTGATGGTCTGATGAACCCACGAGAGGTTTTGTATTAACTAAAAATAAACTTGTATAGTCAGGTGGGGTAAGTGAAACACCGGGGTAAGTGAAACACCCAACCATATCTAAGAAACTATCGTAGTTTATTTTCATAGCGATGTGTCGATAAAGCAGGAATGACGAATTACTTCCCTTAATACAACACAGATATCGCTGCGATCATTAAACTAGCTAGTAAACCAAAAAGAAATTCATTAGATGTCAAAACGCAAAACACGATGTTTTTTGATAAATCTTTAAAACTGGACCCTATTTTATGAGAATTTGATACATTTTGGATATTAACGGTTAAACGTGATCCTTTTGTCCTGTTTTTAATTAAATGGACACAATATTTAAAGCTATTTTGGCCACTGTTTCACTTCCCCCTTGTCAGGGGTAAGTGAAACACTTCTTAGCTTTTATATTTTTTTCGTGATTTTGTTGCTCAATGCAAGTCTTTAGATATTTATATTCATACCGTTAAAGGCTGATTTAATTAGGAGTACATTGCCTATACAGCTACTTTAATTGCGAGTTTTATAGCTTTACTACACCTTGTTAAATAAAAATAATATAAAGTATGTTTCACTTACCCCACCTGACTATATATAAAAAGGAGAAAATCGTTCCGTGCTCTTTGCTATCAGTGATCCGCAGGCTGATTATCTAATTAAAAACCACCTAGCGACCGGTGACAAATGAATGTGATACACTACTACTTCTTTTTGGGGTAAAAAAAATCATACCAAAGAAAAGTAGCAAAGTAACACATTCCTCTGTAAACTGAAATCGGTCGCTAGGTGGTTTTTAATAAAATAATCAGCCTGCCGATCGTCACCGAGCGATATTCTCTTACATACTAGCGAACGATGGTTATGAGCGACTAAAAAAGATAAAGCTATGCAAAAATGCGGTTATTCTGATCTACAGAATAACCGCATTTTTGCAGAGATTTCTCGGACATAGATATTACCCTAAAGAATATCTATGTCCGAGAAATCTCTCTATACCAGCTACCTCCCTAGCTTAGGGTAATTCTCGTAAGTATACAGGGTGTTTGGTATTAGCCGTATAAAGCCGAATATTGTCGATAGGGACCATTAAGCTAAACAACTTTTACTATGGGACCAATTTGAGATAGCGGAAAAAATATCAGCTGTTTCATACAAAAATTAAAATGAAAATATCAAAAGTATGAAACAGCTGTTATTTTTTTCGCGATTTCAGTGTTGGTCCCATAGTAAAAGTTTTTTAGTTGGATGGTCAAAATTCGGCTTTATAAGGCTATTACCAAACATCCTGTAAGTATAGGTACGTTCCTTCGGGGGTGTCCACATTCGCCAACTTCTAACTAACTCCTGAGGGCCTAGCCAAAGTAACATTCGCAAATCTTCGTTATCGCTTCGCTATCGAAACATGTATGGGATTGACATAAGGTTTCGTTAACAATCGAATTTTAAAACGTCAAATCCATACATGTTTCGAAAGCGAAGCGATAACGAAAATTTTCAAATGTTACTTTGGCTAGGGGGGCTGATTCGCCAACCCCTGGCGAATCGGGAGTTGGCGAATCAGGAATTGGCGAAAAAGGAAGTCGGCGAATGTGGAAACAGGGGTTCCTTCCTTAGAATTCTCCTCAGGGTGGATTTTTTGGGGTAACAGATCCGAATATCCGGAAAAATACGGGGTCACGCAATCGACATAGTTCTTTAATCTTAGCCAAAGTTTATATCAGGAAGAACCAAAAAGTTCTTAGAAGACTGATGTATACCTAGGTAACCTATATCATATATATAACATTGTATTGTTCGTTCAGCTAGCTGCTAGCCGAAAAGCTTTTTTCTATCTCCTGAAAAAGTTAAAAGTGCTGCTTTGATCCGAAAACTTTATTATTAAGGTGATTAGTATCCTCAAGTGGCGCCCCCCTCATCTTAATTAAATTTATTGCTCGCTAATACATAATGTATCGAAAATTCAAGCGTTGAGATTGAAGCTACAATAGTATTTACAAACAATAACCTGTGTAAAATACTTATAGTTCTTTGTAGTAGTAGGCAAAAGTGCCAAAAGTGGCCACTTTTTTCTCTTTTGCCTACTACTACTACAAGGAACTATATTTTAAAGAGGTTATTGTTTGTAAATAAACTATAGAACTTTAGCTTCAATCTCAACGTTTGAATTTGCGATAAATTATGTACTTAGCGAGCAATAAATTTATTTAAGGTGGGGGCGCCACTGTGAGGAAGCTAATCGCCTTAAGGTGGTACGTCAAGCTCAGTAGCGCCACCAATGGAAATGAATCATTTACGTTTTATCAAGGGCTTAGAATAAAAGTTTTAGTTATTTTGCGCAAATAGAAGAGTAAAGTGCAATATTTAAATATTTTTTCATGGCCTCAGATACTTATAAGCAATAAGTTATGAATGTGGAAATTGCTAAATGTGGCCACTTTTGGCAATATCCACATTCATAACTTATTGCTTATATTTGAGGCCATGAAAAATTTTTTAAATATTGCACTTTACTCTTCTATTTGCGCAAAATTATCAAAACGTTTAATCTAAGCCTTTTGATAAAACGTAATTGATTTATTTCCATTGGTGGCGCTACTGAGCTTGACGTACACCTTTTCTTTTTTCCTTAGTCCAGTTTCTTGGTTTTGGTAGTCACGGATAGCTTCGTTCAGTCTCGACTAGAGGAACTTATTTGCTAATTTACGTTGTTTTTGGTTGTTACTTTAGTTATTCTAAAGTTTGTAGATAATTTTAGGGTTTTTACTATGTAATTGTACACTGTTTTGTAATGTTTATGTTTATTTAAATAAATAAGGTTGAGTTTGATGATTTTATTTTGGTTTTTATTCTGTTTATTTTACTAACTTTAATTTATACCACCTATTGTGGTGGTGGGGCCCCCACGCAATGGTATACCCAATGATATGGCAACATATTTATACTGTGATAGAGTGTGGAGTTCATAGTTATAGGGGCGCACAGGGTAAAAGGTTGGGAACCCCTGATTTAAAGCATAACCAAACTTCAGCCGGTTGCAGACCAAGGATAATAGCTTAGCTTAAGCGAGGTTTAGACTAGCAAGTTCTTCCTGCAAATTCTTGAGCGAGCAAGTTCTGCAAGCTGTAACACTTTGAGAATGGCGAGATGTCACAAAATTTATCCCGCTTGGTGGCGCTGGCTGCTGCTGGAGACCTTTGTACGGGCATTTTCCCATTTATTTTAAATTATATCTAAAAATGAGTGATATTAAATAAATAATTATTATGGAAGTCAGACAGTAAACGAAATAAAATTGAAGAAAACCAAAATGTGTTGGAATATTTACGAAAAATCGCTTCCAACATCCAAACATTGATAGAAAACACATAGAAAACAGCAAAATAACAGGTCTACAAAACAGCAAAATGACAGGTCTACATCTTCTACATACACCAGCGCCAAGCTAGCGGTAGTGCGCCGTCTGGTGGTTGAATTGCGAATCAGCAAAATTATCCTACCATTTAACTTTGCCACACTTGTGTACACAAGGTAACAGCTTGCGGAAGTCAACTTCTGCCAGTTTTATTGCTAGTCTAAACCTCGCTTTAGTTTGGATAGCTGGGGTTGGCTTAATCATACTTCTGTAAGCATGGGCGTACCCACGTTGGGGCAAGGTGGGGCGCTTGCCCCACCCTCTACTCTGACTTTATGCTAAATATATACAAAAATATTTATTTATTAATTTTATTCAAATTCTAAATTACCGCGTAACATAGCCTTCTTGTAGTTGTTACGATTTTATTATTTTATAAACGATTTTCTTGATAAAGCTGAATTGTTGTATAGTCCTCATAAGTGGGATAACAGAAAAATAGGGCACAGAGCGAGTTGGTTGCGCTAGTTCAGGAAACGGCAAGTCGCGCCTCGCGAGGATTTTTTTATCACGCTTGGACAAAATCATTACACCATCATTGATTATGATTTTGTCCAAACCATAATCGCGGCACGGCCTAGAGCTCGCGACGCGCTTCTCATGCCCGCCGGCGCCCCGCGACTAGGCTACACCATCTTTGATTGTAAGGATTTTGTCTAAACCATCATCTCCGCTCAGTCCGGAGCGCGCAGCGCACTTCGCACGCTGCGTCTAGGCTACACCATCTTTGATTATAATGATTTTGTCCAAACTATCATCGCCGCCTGGTCCGGAGCGCGCAGCGCGCTTTGCACGCTGCGTCTAGGCTACTCCATCTTTGATTGTAATGATTTTGTCCAAACCATCATCGCCGCTCGGTCCAGAGCGCGTAGCGCACTTCCCACGCTGCGTCTAGGCTACACCATCTTTGATTGTAATGATTTTGTCCAAACCATCATCGCTGCTCGGTCCAGAGCGCGGAGCGCGCTTTGCACGCTGCGTCTAGGCTACTCCATCTTTGATTGTAATGATTTTGTCTAAACCATCATCGCTGCTCGGTTCGGAGCGCGCAGCGCGCTTTGCACGCTGCGACTAGGCTACACCATCTTTGATTGTAAGGATTTTGTCCAAACCATCATCTCCGCTCAGTCCGGAGCGCGCAGCGCACTTCGCACGCTGCGTCTAGGCTACACCATCTTTGATTATAATGATTTTGTCCAAACTATCATCGCCGCCTGGTCCGGAGCGCGCAGCGCGCTTTGCACGCTGCGTCTAGGCTACTCCATCTTTGATTGTAATGATTTTGTCCAAACCATCATCGCCGCTCGGTCCAGAGCGCGTAGCGCACTTCCCACGCTGCGTCTAGGCTACACCATCTTTGATTGTAATGATTTTGTCCAAACCATCATCGCTGCTCGGTCCAGAGCGCGGAGCGCGCTTTGCACGCTGCGTCTAGGCTACTCCATCTTTGATTGTAATGATTTTGTCTAAACCATCATCGCTGCTCGGTCCGGAGCGCGCAGCGCGCTTTGCACGCTGCGTCTAGGCTACTCCATCTTTGATTGTAATGATTTTGTCCAACCATCGTCACCGCTCGGTCCGGAGCGCGCAGCGCGCTTTGCACGCTGCGTCTAGGCTACTCCATCTTTGATTATAATGATTTTGTCCAAACCATCATCGCCACTCGGTCCGGAGCGCGCTTTGCACGCTGCGTCTAGGCTACTCCATCTTTGATTATAATGATTTTGTCCAAACCATCATCGCCACTCGGTCCGGAGCGCGCAGCGCACTTTGCACGCTGCGTCTAGGCTACTCCATCTTTGATTATAATGATTTTGTCCAACCATCGTCACCGCTCGGTCCGGAGCGCGCTTTGCACGCTGCGTCTAGGCTACTCCATCTTTGATTATAATGATTTTGTCCAACCATCGTCACCGCTCGGTCCGGAGCGCGCTTTGCACGCTGCGTCTAGGCTACTCCATCTTTGATTATAATGATTTTGTCCAAACCATCATCGCCACTCGGTCCGGAGCGCGCAGCGCGCTTTGCACGCTGCGTCTAGGCTACTCCATCTTTGATTATAATGATTTTGTCCAACCATCGTCACCGCTCGGTCCGGAGCGCGCTTTGCACGCTGCGTCTAGGCTACTCCATCTTTGATTATAATGATTTTGTCCAAACCATCATCGCCGCTTGGTCCGGAGCGCGTTTGGGCAATAGGAATTTTAACCAAATTTGGCTAGTATTCTTGCATGCTATTTATATAAGATGCGATACGTTGATATAAGATTAGTCATTAAAAAGCATATAGAAGTCTTTGCCTATTATTTATCGAATTTCCTCACTTTTGCCCCACCCCTAAGTAGATGCTGGGTACGCCCATGTCTGTAAGCATCTACTTATTTAGTAAGTTAAGGTACCTACATAGTTTGCAGTTTGCACATATCATACATGAAAAATTAAGGATAAACTTAATAAAGGTCTTTTGGTCTGCAAACTCCGTCTTTTTTGTGTAATCTCTGAATGTAAAAAATACCATTCGACCTTTTCCTACAAAACTTCGCAGAAGAAAGACTTGACATTCAACGCTGGCAGCTCAAGAAAAAGTTACTCTGACATACGCCAAACAGAACAATTGAAATTTTCGGCCATGTCACAATCAAACCACAAAATTAAACGTGAAATGTGAAAAATCTTAACAATATGTAGTGGTCACGCCTTTGGAAAAACAAACCCTACTTTAACATTACGATGAATCCAAGATCTGGTTTCTGGTGGTTTCTGTTTATTCTGGTGCAGGTAAGTGACGTATCCCTCAAGCCGCGTATCGACTGCGCGCGGCTGCCGCGCGAGCCATGTTTGACCGCGGCAAAGTGCGAGAGCCAATTTTAAAGCTCACATTTTCATATAGCGCGGCAGGCGATCCGTGAACAAACATTCATTTTGTGCGCGGCAACCATGGACGTATCACGTCAGCGACGTGCAGCTGCGGCTTTTATCATCATATATCATATATATAATCCGAGATTTTTTCCCTCCCTATAAGATGCTAGAAGGGTAGTAATTTTTTTCTTCAACTCTGGCACGGGCAGGCCCATTTCTACGCTTATTTCATTCCATGCATCCTTTCTTAGAGATTTATTATGATATTCAGTGCATTTACTATTCCATAAGTAAGGTTTTAAGCCATATAATCTAATCAAATGTCGACACTTCTCGTTATCCATCTTGCCGCGCGTCTCTAAGTTAAAGGTCCGTCCCAATTGCGCACGCACACGGCACAACACACTGACTGACTGACTGACGCTCTTTTGCCGCGCCACCAAAAACCGGCACGAACTAGTGGTTCGCCGCGCGGCACGTTCGAGCGCGCCAATGTTCGACCTGCCGCGCGCGGCGGAGCCGTCCCCATATTGCGCGGCCGCCGCGCGAGCCAATGTTCGGTGGTTTTCATAGCTAGCAACCACAGCTGTAGAACTTCTGACCACGAAAAACGTTATAGTTTCTTTTATTAAGGCGATTTCTTGAACGAAAGTGGCGTTTAATAAATTGTAAATAGAAAATGATTTTGATAAAACTTCGTGGAATTTTTAAAGCCCATAATAGTCTAGTAATACATTTCCCTCGCAGTCATTCGTAAAAGTAGATAGCAAATATGTCAAAAACATCCACTTTTAGCATTTTGCTATCTACTTCTAGAAGTGACAAATTAAGTATATTCTTGAAAATGCCTTCATTCAAGTGGTAAGTAGATAATAATTTCAATAATAGTTAACGGTTATTCGATTTCTTCAAATAGGTAAGTTACCTAACCTATGATTTAAAAGATCTCGAGTTGGGTTCCCACAAGGGAGGTACATAGAGCCCATTTGGTTTAATAACTATGTAAACTTTTTTATAATCAATAAAAGACATTTTAATTTTTTTTTACAGATGATTGGTGCAATTGCGTGCTGCAAAAAGAAGGCGTGCCGTCCACCGCGTTGCCCAGGCGGCTGCAAACCTAAGTACTGGTGACCTGCACCGACTTATACCCAACTTATTCTATTATGGTAAGTCTGTCTGATTATTTATGTTATTCCACAGAATAAATAATAGTACAAGTGTTATTCCCTAAGAAACCTAAGGAGAATAGTGACGTTTTTTTCCACATTTGATTGGTGTTAATGGTACCGGAGTGTTTAAAGGTGGAATGCCGAGACGGGCTGCAGACTGTAACCGCACGTTCCGCTACGCTCCAAATTGAACCGTGATGTTATGATGAAAGCGCTCGCGATACTTCTCAGCTCACTTAAAATTAGCCGCCTTTTAGCATAATAATGCCGCGGCACGTACAGCCGCGCTTCAATTGTTATAGAAAAAAATGGAAACCCCCCCCTGGAAAATGTCTATGGATACGCCCCACTCCGAGGGATGCCATGTCACGGTAAAGAAATGTATTTCTTTTACCGTGGCCATGTTGTCGGTTGAGACATAGCTACGCGACAGAAAGAAAAGCGCCTCGGAGGTGCTTATAGGTAATAATAGGCACACAACGCTGTGCAATTTGAAATTGTACTTTATTGCCGTGCAGCGAGATTAGCTTATTATTTGTTTGTCCTCGCACGCCGTCTCGAAGTTGCTTGACTTACTTCAGTTGGTTCCGGTACAATCTACACGAAGCCTTACCCTGCATAAGTTCAGTATTGGTTATGTGGTGTTTAGGTGCTGAGCGCACTAGCGTGGACGATATGGTGGTGGCTTGTGTGGGCAGTGGCGATCGCTTACGGCTGCAAAAAGAAGACCATATGCCGCCCCCCGCCAGGGGGCAAGCCGGGCTGCCGAAAAACATGGTAAGGCTCACGATTACTTTTTATGCACTAAGGCAGTGGTTCTTAACCTTTTTGGCTGGCGACCCAAAGTAGAAAAATATTTGAAGTCCGCGACCCTAATCCTAATATTTTATTTTATTTTCCAGTGACAGGTACCAAAATGACATGTTATTTATTTTTGACTAGTGGCCGCCCGCGACTTGTCTGTGTGGACAGATTTTTTGCTATACCTGGGAAACTGATCGTTTGTGTATATGTGTGGGGATAATTTGAAAATGTAATGTCGGGATTTTGGGGTTGTTGTCAAGGATAAAATAAAAATGTAACTCTAATGCTCTGTTTTGACTTACAGGTTCGCAGCACATAGCATCAGTTTAAGGTCAAATACCTAATGTTAATTAGTATAATTATTTTAATTAATGCGCATATCCCCACATAAAATTATAGTTACGATGGGGCCGACATGTAACTTTTTTACAAAAGCTCCTTTAAAAATAAAGAGAAAAAAAAAAAAAAACTCTAATGCTTGTCTATAGAAAGAAAACAGCCGCGCAGCGCGTTTTTTTATTCAGTTTCATCCACACTTATCTTATTAATATGCCTGTGTATCGTAAAAAAACGGCCGCGCAGTGCGATTTTTAATCAGTTTTATCCACTTATCTTGTACTTGCCTGTCTATAACAAAAAAAAATTGCGATTTTTGGTCAGTTTAGAATGGGAGTAATCCGAGTAATAATAAATTTGAGAATACTTTGTGATATGACATCGATCGAATAAGAAATAAAAATATTCGCAATTTAAAACGTAACATTTTATCAGTTTTTAAAGTCTTTGGGGGCCCGCGACCCAACCCAATACCTCTCGCGACCCGAATTTGGGTCGCGACCCGAGGTTAAGAATCGCTGCACTAAGGGATAGTGCTTTGCCTTCACCTCACCTGATGTTGATTGTAAGGCCGGGTGGAAGCGCACTACACCCGGAATCCTCACCACTGAGGAACTGGCCTCTATGTACCCCCTAAACGGTCAAGCACGTGTCGTACACACGTAACCAACCATTTGGGGGCGTGGCCTAAGTACTTTTGATTGGCCACAGTAATCTATTCTGTGGTGCTTGTCGAGCATCGGTCCTAGACGATCAAAATGTAATTGACAAGCAGAAAAAATTAAGTGCTTAACCGTTTAGGGGGTACTAATTGCCGGAACAAAACATTTTTTATAGTCTTGGCGCCAGACTTAGATAAGATGGTGGTAGCTAGCCAGGCCGACTTGTAATAAGCTCTACCACCAACCAAATAGAGTATAAATGTGCCCCTCTCCTGGGAATTGAACCCGGGACCCCTGCGATATACGCGGGTTGGCGAACTAGTAGACCATAGAGGCGGTTAAGACCACAAGTGGTAACTCGGCCGTTTTGATAGCGACCATAACGTAACGATTACTACTAATACAAAAGTACGTAGCGGCGGCGCTGCGCTGCTACTAGTCGGGTTTCCTTGTACAGTCAGCAGTGAAAGTCGCTTAACGCCAACGCACTTTGTCATAGCAACTGTTTTGAAAGATATTTCACGGTTTGAAACATTTGTCAAAAAGTTACTATGACAAAGTACTAAAGTGTTAAACAACTTTCGTTGCTGACCGTACAATGTACTCTATGTAGGGTAACTCAGCCGTGTTGACAGGCCAACGTTGAGGTGAGGTCCATGAGGTGCGGGGCAGGGTAAAGTCCCCCATTGCTACCGCGCAAGCGAGCCGTACATAACTTTGGGGAATATATAAATGCACTTTAAAAATAATGTAACACACTTTAAAATGTTTAGCTTCAAAATTTATTGAATGAACTTTAAAAATAATGGTTTCCACTATAAATATGCTAAGCTTTAAAATTAATACTTTGCACCTTACAAATTAATTTTATAACTTTAGCACTGGTAAACAGACGTCTAGGTGCGACGACGAGCGGGCGCAGCGAGAGAGGAGCCCGGACTCTCGGAGGAGGTTAGGTTCCATTGTGAGTTGTGACCAACAACGCCAGAACCGACCTGGGGGCTAATTGTCTAATTCAAAAATCTATCGCAATCGCTTTCGTTTGACAGTTGGATGTGACACATTGCTGCATTTCTTTGGTAAGTTTTTATTTGTGCCAAAAATAAGCTTCAATGTGTTACATCCTGAAAGCGATTGCGATAGATTTTTAAATTAGACAATAGAAAGGCAGATGGCGTATACCTATGCATTATGCCACAAGTTGTTTTCATCTTTCTATCTCATTATAACAGTGGTCAGTCTGACATGGTTGGACAGAAACTATATAAATGGTTTCGGAGTTGGGACCAATGGTTGAGACACAGTTAAAGTGTAAACCATTATTTTTGTAGTGATAATATTAAATTATAGATCTATTATTATTTTAAAGTGCAAACCATTATTTTTGTAGTGATAATATTAAATTATAGGTCTATTATTATTTTAAAGTGCTGATATACAATTTTATAGCCGTTTTCATCAAATTTAAAGTGCTGTTAAATACATCCCCATAACTTTTACCTACCTACTGAAAGCGAGGTACCTACCGTAGTAGATTAGATAGTTCCCCTAATATAAGAAAAACAATGTTACAATTATGACGCAACTTTTTATAAATCACTTTTTCTTTTTGTCAGTCAGTGCCATATTTGCGTGCTATTTAGTTCGTGAAGCTTTATCTAGGATATTATTGCCCAACTGACCCGTGGTCACACCATTTTACCACACCAGTGTGACTACAGGGATTTTTTTTTACCCATGGTCACACTGACACACCCTTGATTAAAGTAACCTACTACCTATAAAAATAGTAAATGAAAGAAACAAGACATAAGACAGAATAGAAAACATTGTAAATAAAAATATATATAATAAATAATATTGAGACATGCAATATTGGAATAATATAAATTAGAAATTAAGAACAAAAGAAATGTATTAGAATTAAGATACTGTAAAAAAAGAAAAAGAAAGACAAAAAAAAAAATGAGTGTAAAAGAAGGAAAATCGTAAAATAAAGACCTGGACCTCCATGTCTAGGGAGAAGTTGCAAATGTTACCTACTTGTGTATTAATAAGTTAATTTCTTTTCAGATCCCCCTTCCAACGACGCATGAACAATTATTATGAATATAACATACACATTTTTATATACAACTTTCTCATCTGTTGTAATTTTTTAATTTATATACCCTCTCCCTGTCACTTTTATTATTGTTGTACTAAATATAATGGAACTTTAAAATAAAAAATATCGAAAGTTATATGATTTTTTTATTTTTTCTTAAAATAAACGCTCCTTAGACTAAAACATTAGTAGTTCCTGAAACAAAGAAAATAATTTTATTAGAGGATGTTAGTCCTTTACTGCTGTCGAGGGTACACAGGAATGCAGCAAACAAATCTCTGGAACAATCATTGCGCTCCAAAAATGGCACCACACGAAAAGTACAACTAAGTGGATGGAGCTAAAAATGCTGGCATTTAATTACGCAGCACAAAGCGTCTGAGCACTGGTTGTTTATTAGCGACCATAATTTGTATACTCATAGGTATTTTCTATACTTAAACAAAAAAATATGATACATTATTTCTGCATATTTTTACTGCCTTCTTTGCGTCTTTTATACCATTTGACTACACATGACGTAATTCGTAATAAACTTTGTCTTTCTCTCTTTTCTCTACAATACAAACTGCAATTTATTGTAAAGAACGTTAACGTCAGTCACCGGGTGCATAGTTGGCCCGACTAAAGCTAAGCGGGTTGTACTTTTACAGCCCCGTGGTGCCATTTTTTAAGCAATATTTATCTCCGCTAGGATTTGTTTTTTTATTTTATTTCCCAGCTTTCATTACTTTTAAGGGAAGATATTTGTAATAAAATCTTGCAGAGTGACATGGAAATAAAAAGCATTCCTCCTTTTTATATAAACAGAACTAATCTGAATGTAGTAGCTGCTCTTACATAAGAAATTGAAAAAAGTTTTTAACAACAATATTTAAATTAAGTAAAAACTAAAAATCACACTGTTTCATCAGTAAGAAGCTAAAGCACAGACTTATGGGAATCAAAGACACTGTTGGTACCAAAACACAACCCTGAGAATATATAAAAGTTTGTATTTTAATTGGCCCAGCTGGGGAACGAACTCGTGATCTCGGAGATGGTGACATAATTAACAGCCAATTACAGTCATTCAGTTAGAGATAGGCTTAATATGGAGCTGTTACTATACTAGACAACTGTTGTATTTCCCAACATTTAACAGAATTAATATCTAAGCAACAAACAAATCTTTAGCAAGGCTTTAGAGACAAAGATCTAAACAAGAAAGTAGTACTCCCATTCATTTAGCTAGATTAGAATAGAATAGAAATTGATTTATTTAGCGGCACAAAATACATGGGTACATGCTTAAATAAAATAGGTACAGAATGTGACACTAAAAAGGCAACCTACTCAGCATGTGTCGGGTGTCGCAGACATTCCGACACTGATCTTCCATGTTTGCCTAGGTATCTTTCTTTGAGAGCACCACTATGATTACCATTAAGAGTCTCGAATGGGTGGTAGGTAATTATAGACAATTCAAAAGCACTTAATTTTTAGGTTATATCAAGGGAATTTTCAATCTCAATGACGTGCCATCGACCGCACACTGGGACAAATATTATATACTATAGAACAGAACACATACATCCATATGTATAATACCCACACTAGCACAGTGATTGTTTTACTTATAAATTTATCGTTTTTGTAATTCAAGTAAGTATTTTTTTAAATTACGTTTAAAAGTCGCAATACTACAGCAGTTTCTTAATGGAGGAGGTATATTATTCCAGCATTTCGTGGCAGAGTATCGAAAACTGCCGCGAAATGCAGCTGTGCAATGAGTGGGACACAACAAACGTGAGGCGATTCGGACATTACGATCGGAAAATGAAAGTTTATTATACAAGTAACCTGTAAGATTAAAATTCGCGATAGCTCTCACACTCTCTCTCGCACTCTTTGTGAGTGTGAGTTGGAAGAAGGTACTGTTGACCACCTATTTTTTAACTGCCCCAGACTTAAAGTTTCTCTTTAAGAGATCCTGCCCCACAATATTCCCTGCCCTGTAAATATGAAATATCTTTTATTCCTCATCAATACCCCCTTTATAAAAGTTCTGGCCAAATTTATTTCCCATAACAATTTAAAATTATAAATTTCCCCTTATTTAATAATAATTAATTTGCTTTATGTTAAACTAGCGGCCGCCCGCGGTTTCATCCGCGTGGTTCCCATTCCCGTGGGAATATCGGGATAAAAAGTATCCTATGTTTTAATCTAGGCTATCTACTATCTGTGTGCCAAATTTCAACCAAATCCGTTCAGTAGTTTTTGCGTGATTGAGGAACAAACATCCAAACCCACAAGTATGTGTTGTAGGATTACAGTAGGATATTTGTGTTGTTGAATGTGATGTCTTTTATTCTAGGTAAATCTGCTTATGGGTGCAAATTTAAAAAACCCCAATAATTTTCCCAATCATGTAAATCTAACTATGTGACACATAGTGTAAATCAGACCACAGAGCAAGCCATTCATTAAGAAGAAGAAGAAGCCTATCTCTTTATTGAGGATAGGTTATTGAAATTGCAAAAAACAAGTAACCACAAAGGTCATGCTATTGTAGACATGGGCGCCGCGCCGGCGCGGCGCCGCCATGTGTTGCCGGCACGCCGCCGCCGCCGCCGCCTATGCCGCGCGGCGTGGATTTTTGGCCAAAAAACAAACTTATTGTCGAAAGTTTTACTATTTATGTCAGTTTTTTGACGACTCGTTATTTCTGTAACTTACCAAATAATGCTGTCCTGTATGTGCTGTATTCTTGGGTTGTATTCAACGAAGATCTCTTTTTCTAAAAAGTTGGACTTATCGAAGCCTGTAAGTGGACTGTGTTTGTCCTATCTAGCACAAACATAATAGTCATCAACTTCGAGTGTTGTTTCCCAATAGATATATTTCTTGGTTTCTTGTAAAGCACTTCTTAATATTTGAGCGCTGTGTTCAAGTCCTCCAAGATCTCGCAAGAACTTAAACATCGGCAAAACAAAGGTGTGCTAAGTATTTCACACTTCGTTTCCAGTCCAGCCGGATACAGAAACTTTAAAGTATCGCAGGGGTGAATAGTTTCAGAGAAAAAACGTACCCTTGTTGCGATAGTATGGGAATTGAACTCTGGTTTTGAATTTTTAGTAATTTGAACCGAAGTTTTATATTTTTAAGAACCCCAACACAGCACTTCGTAGTTGGCACCTTTGGAGAAACTGCAGCACCCCCATGCCTTGATCGAAGGGAAGGCTTTCATAGTCCTCGAATGCTAAGTAAAATGGCAGATTGTCCTCAGTATTCTGTGTGTTTTAACGACTGGAAAATGCTTTATGCATGTCCTAGCTTCGGGAGATGGCTAAAGCCTGAAGGTCACTGGGACCTACCAGTGTGGTATACCTCTAAAATCAGTCAATATCTTTTTTAATCGTCTTGGAACAATGCTTTATCGAACCATTCGACGTCATCTGACTACAAATTACTCAAAGTAGCATTGGCAACTGGTGGAGCCACGGAAATCATTGTGCACACTACCGTGATTATCCCACGGCATATAAATCCGTGAAGTCTGTTCGTCCATCCGGGAAGGCAAAGTGTGTCCTGGGACACGACACGTGGGAGACCCTAAGTCAGGGGAAAACTGTGCAGGTACAGGTATTTCAAAGTCTCAGCTACAAGAACCACATGATCAGCAAACTGTTATACTCAAATATCTCAGTAGAGCTTTCCAAGGCTTTTCTTTCAAGGCTTTTTTCCTTGCTGGCTTTCCGGAGAAAACGGGGATCGTAAAACGAACCTTCTCGACCAATCCCTATACGTCCTGCCGCCGTAGCGTATAGTATACCTAGACATGGTCAATAACCAGTCTTTTTGGAACTCAGCTTATTCAAGAAGTTGGTTGGAAGTAGGAAGTCTTCAAACCCGCGAGTAATACGATTTGTAATTTTATACAAATCATATCACTCTTGCAGATGTGGCTCAGGCAAATTGTGTGAGATCTATTAGTTCTTCAAGAGTGTCTCACAAGAGATTCGCCTGACCTGTTAGGTACATGTATTAGGCACAATCTTATTTATATATAATACTGTGCCTTAGGGCTTAGGCCTTCTACCACAGAATACATAATAGTACAAGTACAGAAGATCCACTCCGCAAAGTAATTTAAATAAATAGCGACTCTATTCCATACACAATAAAGTGCACTTCAGGTTGCACGCCGCTCCCTTGCCTACAGTTATATTCACCTAGAAGTTGCCTCTCTTTCTATCGCGTAGTTCTTATCTCTTCTAACGACTTCAGGGTTTCTTCTTTTAAATAATAATTAAATAACAGGTAGTTAATTTATTACAAGTTATGTGTTTGTGAAATAATGTGTAGTTAAATACGTTTCAAAAAAACATAGGCTAGGTACAGTCAACGCCACATCAGACTATACATGCTGACTTTAAAGCAATTTGCTTTATTACGAAATGAAATTGTAATTATAATTAACTTTATTTCGTAGGTAGGTAAGTAAGTATCTATCTATAAATTATTATTTCAATAAATAGTTGGGCGAAGATTGTTTAGCAAATAAGACAAGTAAATACCTAAGAATAAACGGATACTAGTTACTAACTAGGTACCTAGTACACAAGCACTTCTTACGTTTTGATGTCGTTTGGAACTTTTGGAAGTGTGAAAAACGTGAGGTTCGGATCCTTTTTATTCGTATTAAGGCAGCCCATTGCGACGTAATATGCCTTCATTTTGGTCATTTATATTAGACGTGCGAACGAACGACGGACGCGGCAATACGCGAACGCGTCGCGAGTGAGTGACTATCGAAATCGAACTGCTAACGTGCGACCCAGCCGGCACGCGGTAGCCCTCTGAAATTAGTCCGTCCGGACGGACCCGCTAGCTACTTGTAGCTTCGTGCCTAAAGCGCGGAGTGGGCCTAGCCTGCTTCTACCCTCAAGGGTGAAGGAATTAAAAACTTCTGGAGAGCTTTTAAGCCTACGGCTTGTTTTCATGTTTTTTTTTGTGATTTCGGCATCCTTGCTGCCTTGTTACTGTTTAGTTGCTTAAGCAGTACTAATCTCATACAGGCAGACGCCCGGGATATTTTTGGAGTATTATTAAATCTGGTAAGCTTGGTTCTGGTCTGAAGTCTTTAGGCCTTACATTAGATCAGGTGTGGCGCTTTAGCATCTTACAGAGCTCTAATAAACGTAAAGTGATAAATTGTATAATGCAGCATTCTCTAAAGCCATATATCTAACTATTCATGTCAATTAAGCTTTAAAAAAAAAACATGCCGCCGGCGCCACGCCGCCGCCGACCTAAAATTCCACTTCGCAAATACCAGTTCGCCGCCGCCGCAATTTTTTAACGCGGCGCCCATGTCTATGCTATTGTAACAAATTTTAATGTTTCACATGTCTTATTAGCTTCACTACTTCTACAAAATGTACTTACTTAGTCAATATGCCGTCTTTCTTTGTGAGCCTGACGATGCAGTCATCGGACTCTCCCATACGGCGGATAGCTCCGCAGACCACGTAGATCTTGGAGGTGTCCGCAGCCCTGCCAGTGGCGGGGTCTACGTCAGCGATCACCAGCTGGACTGAGGCATGGTCCTTGGCGTGGATGAGACGGTTGCTAGCCGAGCTGAAAAGTACAATTTTAACAATGTAGACTACACTAGTAGATCTCTTGAATATCTATAACATGAAGTGAACCATCAGGAAAATGACGGAACGTTAAAAAAAGTAATTTACAGATTTAATTTTTTTATTATAAAAAAATTTGCAGGATCAAAGTGGCTAGGTAATACATAACAAGAGGAATCAGGAAATGGTAGCTAAAAGTGGGGTTTGGATTGAGAAATTAATTTCGTAAAAAAATTGGTAGAAGTACAGCAATGACATGACAATGTGTTGGCACGCGGAATATTTAGAAACTAACATTTCAATTGTTTTTATATTTGTTTATAGACAAATTGTGAGCAAAATACCTAAATCTGGCTTATAAAAAAGCCAGTATGTGTTTAGGTTAAATATTAAAAACATGATACGAAATGTGGACAAATATAACCTCAAAAGTTACTAACCATTTCCTCGGGCAGTACAAGTCAACGAATTCACCAGCGTCGTTCTGCATCTTGTGTTTCTGAAATTAGACAATTTGCACAACACTATAGAAGTTACACAGGTCTGCACAATAATTTTTGATAATTATTTCATTTATTTTCTTGAAATCTAACCTATTGGCGCACCAAACCGAGGAAACGTCAGAAAGTAAAAGAAAGATGGCGACTAGGGATGTTCGATTTCGATTCGATTAATCGATTATTCTTTGTAAAATTACTAGGAATTGATCGATTAATCGAAGAATTCAAATAATCGATCTAATCGATTATTTTAGGCCGATTAATCGATATTTGCAACTTCCAGTTGAGTTGAGGTATACAGCCTCTGTCAGCCGATAGGGAGCGGGGGCGGGCAGTTTTTGCTAATGAAATTAGGCCCCTTGTTAACGAGACGGCTTTCCACCAGATTTGGGCACGGTTTTGAACCATATCTACGTTCATGGAACATACGATGCGTGGAAAGATGTTCGTAAAAAAGAAATGTAAAGATCTTTCCTAAAAAACACTTTAAGTTAAAATGCGAAACACGATAATATTCAAACAATATCATTTCTTTTCAAATCACAGTATTACTATACAAACAACATTTTATACAGACCGCAGGCTGATTATCTAAAATGAGCGACCGATCTCGATTCCTGAATTATTTCGAAATCGTCGCGCGACCGAGTCATTGATTTGGTATTATGTATGCGATCGCTGACTAGTTTATGCTCGGTTTATGCTCGTGAAGATCTCCATAGAAACTAGCGCCACTAGCAACCGGTGGGAGCGACTGAAAAGTCTTTTTACCGAAAGTAGTCTGTGACTGTGTATGTGTCTGACCATATGTGCTCTGTGAAAATAACCTTTTTATTTTCGCTTCGAATTTTGTTTTAATTTTTTCGTCTTCAATATTGCAAATTCCGTGTAGGTATTAAAGGACAGGCCTTTTGTTTTACATTATAGCAATTTTATTTAATTTTGGTTAAAGGTAAGGCTAAGAATTTAACGAAAACCAATCAGAAATTACGTTTTGTCTGGTTTCTGTTTGACAGAAGAAATCGCGAAATCGTCGCGGTCGCGTCGCGGTTTCTGAGTTAGATAATACGAATTTCGGAGCATTTCCTTGCAAGTGCTCGTATATTTTAGTTCTTTAGTTGTCCGTTGGAGGCAGCACTCGTAGAAACTCGATCGGTGGTACGAAATCGAGTTTGACAGCGACGATTCCGAAATTATGACCGGTCGCTAGGTGATTTTTAATTAGATAATCAGGCTGCCGATCCGTTTTCATTGCGACCCAATTTTTATTTTTGTTTTAAGAACTATTTTTGTTTAAACATTTCTGCGGTGGTGTCGTGTGAGGCGGGTCGTTACGTTCACTCAAATATAGTTGAGCGAAACGATGGCTGGTTCATGAGTCATGCTCGTGAACGGGTGTTGCCAGTGGGAATGGGTCTGCTTCTGTCTGCTTGTATTAAGGGCGTCGTATATAAAAAAAATATCTATTTTATATTGTCTGTATGTATGGCACTTCTTACTCAATACATATAATTCATAACTTACTTTATTTTGATTTATTTAATTGCAATCTTTTTACTTTCTATAGTCAGTAGTTTTGTAAAAGGCCTATGAAAATCTTTTGCGTATTAGTTTTCAATTCGATATCTGGGTTTAGTCGACAAATGCCAACTTCTTATAATGCCAACATTGGTTTTTATGGAGAAATAATATTTTCAATCACTTTTTGATACTTATATATTTTTGAGTTTTTAAAGTGTATTTTCAATCGCTTTTTAACATGGGTAGCCTTAGTATGTCATGCTTTTATTACGTTCCCTCAAATATAGTTGAGCAAAACGATGGCTGGTTCATGCATCATGCTCGTGAACGGGTGCTGCCAGTGGGATTGGGTCTGCTTCTAACTACCTATCTCAACGCATATTGTATTTTATGATGATTGTTGTTGAATAGAATGTTTTTTTTTCTTTCTTATTTTTTTTTTTTATTTTTTTTTCTTATAAGCTCTTGCTTAGACTGAATAATAACTTTGAAATTAGCTTGAACCCTGTAATGAAAAAAGAAATATATGTAGCTTACTTCCGCAAACAATATATTATGCAAGATGCACCGCCCGCCCGCCCGCAATAATATGCACATGCACACCACACCACAAAATATCAGTGCACAATACCTGCATTTAGCGAGACAGCAACACACCTTGCACCTTCACCAATTAGGCTACTCTACACGTGTTTCGCCCCAACCCGGGGCATCCTCAGGAGTTAGATCGTGCGTAAACCAACACCGAATGAGCAACATCGCCCTCCAAATAAAAAGGAAAAAGGAAGGAAAAATTTTTCCTTCCTTTTTCCTTTTTATTTGAAACTGGCAACATTCTTCAAACGCTGTCAGTTACTCGGTGCGGAGTGGGGAGGAAGAGAATAAATACGGTGTCGGAGGGCGATGTTGCTCATTCGGTGTTGGTTTACGCACGATCTAACTCCTGAGGATGCCCCGGGTTGTGGCGAAACACGTGTAGAGTAGCCTAATTGGTGAAGGTGCAAGGTGTGTTGCTGTCTCGCTAAATGCAGGTATTGTGCACTGATATTTTGTGGTGTGCATGTGCATATTATTGCGGGCGGGCGGGCGGTGCATCTTGCATATATTGTTTGCGGAAGTAAGCTACATATATTTCTTTTTTAAAAATGGTTTGGGACTTCCGCCAAGTGACGCCTGATTCAATCAAATATGAACCCTGTAAATTGATTAAGTAATTTGGAATTAATTAAGAAATGAGCTTATTAAATAATGTTATTTATTTGTTAATCTTTGCTAATATTAAGTCTGGAAACGATAAACATATTTGTAAATATCGTTCCATCTGATAACGCTGTCAAGTTTTTTGCCGCCATTTTTCTTGTCAGCTAAAAGACGTCATAATGTGTGGTAGGGTAAAAGAATTGATGATTGAAAAATGCTTATTATGTGAACTTATTTAAATAAAGTCATTTTCAGAATATGCCCTTTGCCATGGCGCTCTACCCTGTTCGGATATGAAATAATCTGCAATATTAGTAAGAATGTCATTAGCGACTCAATGTTATTTGCGGTACGGCAACGGTCTTATTTCTTCAACAGGCAGGACCCAGGGTGGTTGACGCAATAACACTTTAGTTGTGGGCCTTCGTTTTATGAATAAAATTATGCTAAAGGCAACATTTTTACTATATCTACAGATGAACCAATATTGACATCGATTAATCGATTAATCGATATAATGAGAGCGTATAATCGATTAATCGAAATCGATGCAGTTGAAATAATCGATTATCAATTAATCGATTATTTCACCATCGATTACCATCCCTAATGGCGACTAATGGTGTTGCTAGTTTATTATTCGTAAATTATGTTAAGGCGGCCCCTAGACGACACAATAATATTGCGTTATATTTAACCCTCTGTAGACTCGTGTCGTGTCATTTTTTTTAACTCACTCGAAAGGTGCCTTCCCACGGTGCGTGCTGCCACGCACCGCACCGAGCCGCACGAGGGCGAGCACGGGCGCACCGTGGGAAACGCTGGCACGGGCCGTGCGTCGTTCGGCCATGTTTGGCGCACGGCCCGCTTTACCGTTCCCACGGTGCGCCCGCGTCCGTGCAACGACGCACGAGTGATGATGGCACAGTACAAATAGTCAATAAGTACTTTAAATACTGTTTAGTATATAGGTATTACCTATTAACTATGGCCAAAAGGATTTGTAACAAATTTTTTATACAGGCTGTTTAATAGCCTTATAAAGCCGAATAATTATGGTAGGCAAGGACCATCAAACTGAATAAGTTTTACTATGGGACCAACTCTGAAATCGCGAAAAAATCTGCTGTTCTATACATTTTGATATTTTCGTTATTAATTTTTGTACGAAACAGCTGTTTTTTTCGCGATTTCACAGTTGGTCCCATAGTAAAAGTTGTTCAGTTTTATGGTCCCTATCTACCATATTCGGCTTTACTAGGCTATTACTAAAAGGTCTAAAAACCCTACTGTAACACCAGCTTGTATAGGTTTTACGCAATTTTTTGTTTTTTGTTTTCACTATTAGTTTTGTAATTTGCTAACCTAGGGATTTTATTGCTTAGAAAGTATTTCGCATTGAAGGTAGACCCTAAAATATTATTATTATTAATAATAATAAAAACACTTAATTGCACACTAAGACAGGACATATACAAAGAAAAACAGCAAAGCACACAAAAAAGCGGCCTTATTGCTAAATAGCAATTTACGTAATACGTACAATCACAAAACTAGAAAGATACGAAAGTACTTAGATGAAATTAAAATACTGTAGGTAATTATTTAAAGGACAGGGCCGATTGACTACTGATAGATATCATACTATGACGCGCGGCATATTGACAAAGGCGATGAGCCGCCACGAACGCGGACGCACAGCGCTACGCACCGCCACGCACCGATCCTTTGAAGTTACCGACGCTCGATGGATCGTATGCACGAAGACGCACCGCGGCGCACGGTCGTTTCCCACGGTGGTGTATCGCATGTCGGTTCGGTCTGGTGCGCTCTCTTGCGTCTCCAGACGCACCGGTGGGAAGGCACCTTAAGGTTTGGAACGACCAAAAACTTTTATAAAGTTCATAGGTAGTAAAAACATCATGATCGTCATCTCGTGTGTGCCTTACTCCTTCAGGCTTGTGAGCTTATAAATCCTTCAGTGACGGATAAACAATTTCTTATTTTAGTATTCAGAACAAACGTAACGCTAGAATTTATGAATTATTGACGTTTGAACATGGTCCTCACGAAATGACACTGAAGATCATGGATGCTGGAAATAACAAAAACTAGCTAACGAAAGTGCAGTTTCACTCCATAGATGCTCAGTGACGCAAAAATAAATAAGATTTAACATTCGAAAATCATACAAAACAGAATAGATCTCATAAAATCGTTGTTTAAACGTGGCACACACGGAACCGTGTGTGCCAGTTTTCATTTGTCAAAATATCGACAACTAAGCCGTTTGGAACCAAATTAAACAGTCTAGCAGCGTAACGTTTGATAAGTGACAGCATATAAAACTTTAAATCCGTTCGCGTAACAACACATCAATAAGAAAAGCAAAAACAATATTTCGACCCATCAGACTGTGTGGCCCACAATTAATACCGTTACGTTACGTGAATTTTGCGTCACTTAAGATGTAAAGCAGTTTATAGTAATAAGAATTTCCGTCACTGAGGATCTAGCTTTATTTGGAACCAATCACTGCAGTAGTTTTAATGCAATTCATGATACAATTTGTATGAGATTTTTAAGATAGGGTGACAACAGTGTACGCACGTTGATGGACAGAAAAGATATAAACGTCCTGTTAATTAGGGCTTTTCAATCAAAATGACAAAAAACTGTCTGCTCGATAGATGGCATTGATAAAAATGTATGTGTCAATGTGTTTTTTTATAACCAAGCCTCGAAGAGTACTTAGGTAGGCAGGTAGATGTAACCCTGAAATGTTTCTTTCTGGGTAGATGTCAGCCAGCGTTCGCTTAAGCCGAAATTAGATGGTTCATTTTTACGTTTATTTTCGATGCTTCATTAGTGAAGCATCGAAAATGAAGTGTCTAATTATGAATTCATCTTTCATCACTGATGTGCCTTTTTGATGAAAGTCACTAGACGGCCGTTCCCTTTCATCGGTATCTGCCTTTCATCAATCATCGGCATCGGAAATTATCGATAAATGAAACGTGTAAACAGCGCCATTCACTGCA
Source organism: Agriphila tristella (assembly GCA_928269145.1). Lineage (NCBI taxonomy): Eukaryota > Metazoa > Arthropoda > Insecta > Lepidoptera > Crambidae > Agriphila > Agriphila tristella. The sequence continues at coordinate 5,785,954 of OV743451.1, forward strand.
GTGAACGGCATGTCGTCAGCCACGTTTTTATTTTTATTTTAATAAGCCTTTATTTTTCGTTTTTCGACGTTTTTCAACCTGCATCAGACAACATACAAGCAATGCTTGCAAGCATTTTCTCGCTCTTTAATTAACTACTAATTCTTTAATAAAAATTATCACGCACAACCTGTTGCCGCGAAAGAGGAAAATAGTAACAGACAAACATACAAACACACATGCAAACCCTTACCCCAAATGCATATACCGCCTCCGTTCCGTTCCATCCATCGTGGGTTGTAACGATACGCTGCAGTCTCAGTAAACATCAACACGATACTATGTCCGCAAAAAAATACTTCGTGGTCACCCTTGGTGATCTACATACTAATTTAAATCTCGAATTGCATCGTAAGTACTGCAGTGATTGGTTCCAAATAAAGCTAGATCCTCAGTGACGGAAATTTTTATTACTATAAACTGCTTTACAACTTATGTGACGCAAAATTCACGTAACGTAACGGTATTAATTGTGGGCCACACAGTCTGATGGGTCGAAATATTGTTTTTGCTTTTTCTATTGATGTGTTGTTACGCGAACGGATTTAAAGTGTTATATGCTGTCACTTATCAAACGTAACGCTGCTAGACTGCTTAATTTGACTCCAAAGGGTTTAGTTGTAGATATTTTGACAAATGAAAACTGGCACATACGGTTCCGTGTGTGCCACGTTTAAACAACGATTTTATGAGTTCTGTTCTGTTTTGTATGGTTTTCGAATGTTAAATCTTATTTATTTTTGCGTCACTGAGCATCTATGGAGTGAAACTGCACTTTCGTTAGCTAGTTTTTGTTATTTCCAGCATCCATGATCTTCAGTGTCATTTCGTGAGGACCATGTTCAAACGTCAATAATTCATAAATTCTAGCGTTACGTTTGTTCTGAATTCTAAAATAAGAAATTGTTTATCCGTCACTGAAGGATTTATAAGCTCACAAGCCTGAAGGAGTAAGGCACACACGAGATGACGATCATAAAACATCCTCTCAAAAAACAGTTTTTAATTGATATTATATTACAGAAAAGTTTAAATTTATTATTCGTATTCCAAATGGCAAACGAAGACTTTGTACTATTAATGACATTTAAAATTCTTGATCGTTCCGAACCTTATAGTGGTGAGTTAAAACAAATGACACACTAGTCTACAAAGAGTAAAATATTGGGCAATATTATTGTATCGTCTAGGGCCGCCTAAAGTGAAGTACCGTCAACTGTGGTTATTAGCAAGCAACTGAGTGGTGAGGTGAATAAAAACGACATTTTCGATAGAAAAAGTATCAAAAAATCAAAATGAATGAGGGCTTTTCCAAAGGACTAAAAACTATAGGATCGATAGATGGCGTTGATAAATTAAGCACTGTCAACTGAGGCGCGTTCAGAACCTTCGCTCCGAGTGCAACCAATCGCTCTAACGGCGTATCAAACATTAGAGCGTAGGTTCTGAACGCGCCTCAGTTGACAGTGCTTAATTTATCAACGCCATCTATCGATCCTACAGTTTTTAGTCCTTTGGAAAAGCCCTCATTGCTTGGCTTGGGCCTATTTAAAAAACTCGCTGTTGTTATTTTATTCATCGATTCACCACGCAAGTTGCTAATCAGCACCTCTAATCAAATGGCCACTTTTCTATTCGATCGTTATCTTAAAAATAAGCCATAAACTCTAAAATTACGTGTCGTAGGCTTGTCAATTCCATAAAATACAACAATGTCTGTGATTTACATAAACTTGCGACGTGTGAATTGATCGTTTATGTAATTGCTTATTGTTGAATTATTATTGCTTAAGTATACACCGTCATTTTGTAGTCGTTTTAATTAACTTAAGGGTGTGTTGTACCAATGAAACTAAACATTTTTGCCCAAGAAACATGGGTCAAAAAACGACAAAAAATTTTGATCCTCCCATACTAAATAGACAGCTAAAACATTGTATTTGTATGGGAAAGTCCAAAATTTTTGTCGTTTTTCGACCCATGTTTCTTTGGCAAAAATGATTATTTTCATTAGTAGAACACTCCCTGAAGTTAATTAAAATGACTACAAAATGACGGTGTATAATATTTTTACAATTGTTTTTCCTAGGGGTTAAAAAATTGGCCGCTAGGCGCTTTACCAATTTGGCGGGGATAGTAATGTTCATTATTTTTTATTACTTTCAATGGTTTTTATTCTATGGCGATCGTTGACTCAGCGATTAGCGAATTGGAATAAACCCGATGGGTGCATTCCAGCATTTTAGCGGTGGTCTGCTGGAATGCACCCAATTTCACTTTGACTTGACATTTGTGACAGACAGCAGATAAGATTCATTTTTTTACTATCAGTACTGTGATTTTGTTGGACTTTGTTTGATTTTAATTTTATCAAAATAAATAAAACAAAAATTATGGCTGCGCGTAATATTTTAAAATTAGGTGCTTTAGACGCGCCTAGGACAGCGTTTTTGTTATGCGACATTCAAGAAACATTCCGACCTCATGTGAAACACTTTGGAGAAGTTGTAAAAGTTGCAAATAAAATGGTTTGTATTTTGATAATTTGTTACGTAATATTTATCTATCTTCAATACCTTTATCAGATTTCTGTGTGAAAAATTGTAAGAGAGTTATGTAGTGGTATACTTTTCTAGCCATGAACTAAAAACTGTTGAAAAATGAAATATAAAAACTCTTGAAACATAATTGAAGTGTTGATAGGTATAGTCCAGTGCAAACTTTATAACTTCTGTGAACTTGCGCGAGATGATGCTCAGAACACAAATTCGATGTGAGGGTGTGTGTTAGAGAGACGTGTGGTGGGGCATGCCTATGCTTACTTCACTGAAGTCAAAAAGTTGGAAGCAGGCTATACTTATAGTTTAGGTACAGTATGAGGCATGTATCTTTAAATTTTTTCGCCGGAGTGGGGATAAGTTCGCGCATGTGCACTTGTGAGCGCCCAATAGCGCGCGCCCCTCCTCTGCCGCCTGCGCCCCTCGCCGCTAAGTATGCACAAAATACGCGTTCCCCGCAATCCCCACCCATTTCAAGATGCTCTTACTGTGCCTACTGGGCGTTAATTAAAATGGTTAGTTAATTAAGGGAAAACGAACCAACTCGAAAACTGTCTACTTAATTTCTCTCTCACTTCTCATTATTTTTTTTACTTTTTCTCAATAGGTTGAAAAATAAATACACACTGTGCCATCTAGCTCCAAACTAAGCAAAACTTGTAAAATGGTCTGCTAGACAACTGATATACTACTTATAAACTAAAAACTCCCAGACCCGTCACAGATTTTAAAATTTATCATTTCAGTTTCTGCCAGGCCAGGAATCGAACCAGGGATCTTTTGCACAATAGACCAGAATGTCAACTGCTGTACTACTCAGGTCGTCAATTAATTGTTAAGTATGTTATAAATTCCAGCTTGAAGCCGCAAAGCATTTCAAAATACCAGTGTACGTCTCAGAACAGTACCCCAAAGGCCTCGGACACACGACAAAGGACATCAAGGTGGAAGACGCAGCGATGGTCTATGGGAAGACAAAGTTCTCCATGTTTACTCCTGAACTTCAAGAAAGATTGAAGAAAGACATACCTAACTTGGCATCTGTAGTGCTTTTTGGAATTGAGGTGTGTATTACATCATGATCACATAGGCATTGGTTGGTGGTAGGGCTTCAGGTCCACCTGGCTAGCTACCACCATCTTACCTAAGTCTGATAGTGTCACAATTTTATTGGCATTTTATTAACCTTTAAGTTTAATTCGACTTTGTTTTATTTGGCCTTCGCAGACTGCCTGTCCATATAATTTTTGTTATAACCATGTTTTCAGGAATTTCTCCTTTGTTTTGGCGAATCTGCGCGACGATATCATCTATCCTTGCTAGGAACGATGTTATATTTTCATTTTTCATTTTTATCTCGAAAAATCTTTGTTGCAGAATATGCAAAGAGACGTCCGATTTTTGTTCATAAACGGCACCCTGATTATCTAAAAATAAACTATTTAGCGACCGGTTGCATTTGACATACATTGCTACTTTTCTTTGGTATGTTTTTTTTACCCCAAAGAAAAGTAGCAATGTATTACGTTCATCTGTGAACTGCGACCGGTCGCTAGGCGGTTTCTAATTAGATAATCAGCCCGCCGTACACAACTTGTCCCACATTTCTTTTGCGGTATTTGCATTTTGCACTTGCATGATTACGGCGTTTGTTAACCGCGATACTATTATTCCGTGGGCCTTTGCATCTGCCTTTTGCCATATTCGCCATGCACTTAATGCGGCGCCATCTTTATCTTCAATCGTCGGCCTCGGCGGCATAGGATTTTTGCCGTCTACAACATCGAAGACATCCACGGCGTATTATTTTTACTTGAAACTTCCAGCTGCTCCAGTTTGCAGGCCCATCCAGTTTAACGTCTGAACTGCTCGTTGAACTAGCCGAAAACCATTCGGCGTCCATTTTTACTTACGTGCACACCGCACTACTGCTTTCACCGCAGAACTGTTTTTACCAACAGTTTTGTATCTCACCCTGTATTGTACCTCGGTTAAAGGGCTGGGCCCATAACCTTTTGAGGTGTTATGAAGAAGAAATACACAGGCAGGTGTGAGATACTAATATATTTATTTTTCACAAGTCACAAGTTACATCAACAATGACATGACAGGAAGAAGGGAGTGCAGTACCGACAACATACCAAAAACAATATATCAATTTAGCCAACTTAGAAAAAAGTAAATGTTGCCATTTCAATAACTTTCATAGTCTTTATTATCTTATAATAGTCATATCCGTTTATAATTTGTCAAGTCCAGGAATTTTCTCATTTTAGTTAAGTACATAATGCATAACAATTTCATCATAAGTATATCTAGTTCAAACATGATACCTATGTGGCAGGCAACGTGATTAAATTCCAAATCATTTAATTTGATTCTACTTTAAACAATCTTGCCTCATGTCTCCCATACAAGTTTACGCTGACGTGCTGAAATACAAAACGAACTTACGGATTCTACTAATCATACCTATCTACGTGACCTAATTCAAGAAGCAAGAAATTATAAGTTTTATGTTAATGCAAGTCTGAATTATAATTTCATTAGAACAACTACAAACTTCTTTATTTCGCATTTAAATGACATTACATTACACAATTGATAACAAAAACAAACTCTGTGCTGTGTTTAGGTTTTTTTTTCAATAGATAATACAAAATTTAAACGATTAAAATCTTTTTATAAAATTAACGATTAACCAAAAGCACCTAAAAATTAAAAACTCTCCTTCAAACTTAGTAATATGTATGTACTTATTACCACAATTTCTCCACTTACGTTTTCAAAATAAGATACAATATTTCATAGTCTATTCTTTTACTAAAATTTACATTTACTTTCACAATAATTTTCGAAAAAATCGTCAACAACCGTTGCTCTATAAAGTATCTTTAAGTATAACGAATTATCATAAACTGTAAGTAATCCTATCTAAGTACTATCTATTTCAATTTTTTTTTCATACTGATATTTGAATATACGTTTCTGATTAAAATTGAAAACTACACACAATAACGAATACCTATTTAAAAATCTAAACAAACTCTTCAAAACAATTTTTCCGTCTGGAACTTACTTTTTAACTTAATTTTTCCGTCTGTACGCAAACGCCAAACACCTTAAACACTGGTAAAAATTTTGAAGACGCTCTTTGCGCGTGGTGTGCCCAACGCTTCCATCACCACATCATGGACCGGAACAGCTCCCTGCTGCGTCCACATCGGACACCAACATCTCCCGGCACCCAGCTCATACCATCACGTCGTCTTTCGCCACACCAGTCGCAATCGCAATACAATTTTTAAAGATTTTCAGCCGAAGTTTAAAATCTTTAATACGTTTAATTTGTTAACTTTTGAAGATTTCATTTTGATTTAGAATTCAGATTAATTTCTAACTTAATATTATTATTTCCACTTTACAGTCATTTTTCTGTCCTTTATAATTATGAAAAGTCACTTTCTTCACATTTTTGTTGACATCAAGTTCGTTCACTTGTAATAGTTTTTTATTTTTGCACAAATTATTTATTTCCGAAAACCATCTGCGCAGCGCCGCCGACAGGCAGCACTGGCAGGGTCGCCATGCAGTGTTGGCGGTTCGGGTGTGTGAATGATAGACTGACTGCGATCATAACTGATTTATTATGAAGAGTTTTAGCTTATATATGAGGAGAGATGCGTGTGTGTAATATGTATGTAAGCACACACACTACACTCTGCGTCATACACGGGTAGGCGAACCACTAGACCACAGAGGCGTTTCTCCGCTCCTCCCCGCCTCCCTCCGTGTCAATGGACAGGCAGCCTTATAACCCAATTCGCCTAATTGAGTTTTAACCCCGTCAATAATAAATCATTTTTTACCATTTCAGGCACATGTATGTATAGAACAGACCGTCATAGATTTGTTGAACGAAGACATCAGCGTTCATGTGTTAGCTGACGGAGTGTCTTCCAGGTCTCTCATGGATCGAGGACTTGCTTTGCAGGTGATTATTTAACAACACTTGTTACTGGGCAATTTTTCCGTAGAACTAATGGAACTTTTTTCCCATTAGTTTTACGATTTAGAACTTTGTGGTCTTAGGATCATAACAACGTAGGACAATAGCACTGTTAAAAGTGAGTGTTGTGGAGATCCTTGGGGGAGGCCTATACCCAGCAGTGGGTGTCGTGCGGCTGATATGATGATGATGATGGTGATGACATACAAGGACTCCGCTTCTAGATGTTATAATTCTAAGCGTAGAACTAATGGATTTTTTTTTCTCATTTGTTCTATGATGCATGTATCAGTTTGTGGTAGGACTTATGAGTAGTATCATTTTAGTTCTACAGAACTGCCCAGTAGAACAACTGGGAACAAAAGATAATTTTGCTGTCATAATTTTTAACGACACCTGTGGTTGAGTGGTTTGCATGCCGGTTCTCATGGTGTCGCCATCTCTGGGGTCCCAGGTTCGATCTCCGTCTGTGTGTTTAGAAAATGAACTCTTTTACTATTTCCATACCAGCGCCCTTACTAACTAACCCCCCATTTCGTGAGAGATGTCATGAGATTTGACTCGACCCTCTCCCCCCCCTATAAATCTCACGTTAGATTTTTAAAACCGTGTATTTTTAATGTGATTACGTTAATCTGTGCTTGCTTGCTTTCCATTTATTTAAATAAACATTATTGTTTAGGATTTAGCCATATTTTGGTATGAAAAATGTTTAACTTTATTTAACCTAGTTTTTTCGCGATACTGTTCCTGCAGAAAAAAAAATACGTGATATTTTCCGAGACCCCCCCTCTCCCCCACGTGAGATTGGGTGAGGTTAGGCTCGAACCCCTCCCCCCCTAAATGCCTCACGTGATTAATGAACGCCCCCTTACTAACTAACCCCCCATTTCCATCTCAGCGCCCTTACTAACTAACCCCCACTAACACCCCATTTCCATTGCAGCGCCCTTACTAACAACCCCCCATTTCCATTGCAGCGCATGCGATCCATCGGCGCTTTCATAGCTACCTCAGAGGCGGTGCTATTCAAATTGCTCGGCGACAAACAACATCCAAAATTCAAAATTATATCAAAACTTATTGTTCAGCCTACCACAGACACGCTGGGTTTTGAGAAATCTAAACTGTGATAATTAATGAAATATATTTTATTCCAACTGATGTTTTCTATTCATTTGATTATACCCAGTTTCAGCGGTGGCGGATTTTTAAATAAATTGTGAGATGATTTCATAGAAATTCTATTCCGTTAAGACAATGTACATTGATCACATATACCTACGTTTTGCTCCGAATTCCGATGCTAAATTAAGTAGCTAAACACTTGGAAATGTCTGTTTTAATAGGTACATGGTTAATATTTAACTAAGTATATCTAAAAATGAAATGAGTGTATCTCTTTTAGTGATGTAACATGAAAAAAAAAAAACTTTGTTTTTTTCACAATGTTGAAAAAAACATGAAAAAAAACACAACACCGTTGTTTTCTTTTCTGAATTTGTTTTTTTTTCAAGAATACAATCTGGAAAATAATTATTGAATTCATAAGTATTAATCGTTAACGTAAACTTCCTTAACAATTTTGATTTATGTACTCCTGAAAAAAAACATGCTCCAGAAAAAAAACACGTTACTTTCATGTTATTTTTCACGTTAGAAAAAATCTGTTTTTTACAACACTAATCTCTTCCCTATTCTAATCAAGTATGTCCAGTTAAAAGTTTCAATATTTAATAATTGGTCAAGATATTGAGGTTTGTTTATGTCCCAAAATTTTACTGATTTCTGGATTTAGAGCTCATTCATAGAATTACACGCGCGTAATCAAAAGAGACTATCTTGTTTACCTACGTTAATAATGAAAATAATGAATCTACGCACCTGTTTTGCTATTTTTGTGAGTTTAATGCCGATTTCTCTCTCTCTTAATCGTTCCCTCATAACTAAGGATCGTGATCACCGGCTGCTTTTACGATTTGTCTCCATCGGTCTCGGTCCATGGTTGCTCTCACTTAGGGTTACCATCCGTCCGGATTAGTCCGGACATGTCCGGACTTTTGGGCTATTGTCCGGACTTTGTCCGGCTTTGCAATTTGTCCGGCTTTTTAAGATTAGGCGCTGTAATACGAGAAAAACCTACGTAGCAGTAGTGTTCGAAAGAGAAGTCCCAAAATGTATGGAGTCTGGATCTGTCTGTGAAAATGTCCGGATTATTATTGAAATGTCCGGCTTTTTGTCAGGACTTTCCAAATTTTGCAATGGTAACCCTACTCTCACTGGTCTTACTTGGTCATACCATCTGGTTGGCGAACGACCTCGGGCTCTCTTGCCTTCTATTTCACCATCCACGACCAGCTTTTCGAGACTTTCATCTCCTCTTCGCATTATGTGGCCAAAGTATGAGAGTACGCGATGTAAGCAGATACTGGACAGCCGAGTCTTGACATTTAATTGTGTTAGGATAGATACATTTGTGCGTTTGGCCGTCCATGGTATACCAAGCATTCGCCTCCAACACCCTCCAACACTTTTAACTGCACATTCATATTCAAAAACGTGGTCTGATATCCCCATTTCATTTTTAGATATACTTAAAAATTAACGGTGTATAAATGTATAGATAGGGTGTTGGTTTTGGTAACCCTAAAATTGGTAGATACGGTACCATGCATTCAACCACACAACCCTGGAAAATTATAATATAGGTAACACCCAGTCCAATTCGTTTTCTAAATTGACCCAGCATCGAATCAGGGATTTAACAGCTGATGATGACACCATGAAAACCGGTGAACAAACCAAACCATTCTAGCATGTAGGTCGTAAAAAACCGGATTGTAAGATTAGTATAAGGTGGAACAAAATTATCGAACAATACTGAAATAGGTGATAGAGTTGCTTAAACTGAACAATTTTCTTCAAGGAACATAGGTCGAAAAACGAAAAAAAACCATATTCCCATACAAAATGTATTGGTCAGCTAATGGACTTACTATGGAAAGGAAAAAATAGTTTTTCGTCCTAAACAACACTATCACATGGTTCAGTATTGTTACATAATTTTGTTCCTTATATATTACCTTATATATTTTTTAATCATAAGTATCAAATAGGTATTTTCTTTCCAGCGATTCCAAAACATTGGCTGCTTCGTCGGCTCTGCAGAGAACGTGCTTTTCAAACTCTTGAGGGACAAAAACCACCCTGCGTTCAAGCAAATATCCAAACTCAATATGACTCCCACTCCTGATGAATTCGGATTAAAAACTATGAAAGATGTTTTGTAAATGTGCCTTTTAATAGATAATTAAAAAATGTTGGGAAAATTCTTTTTGTTCCCAATTGTTCTACTAAAAGCAGTTCCACGGTAGACAAATGATTTAAGGCGTTAAGGCTCAATTACATTACACAATTTTAAGCACGCGATTTCAAGACTAAAGAGCTTATTAGATCATTCTGAATTAAGGATCCGGAATTCAGAGTCCGATTTAGGACGAGAAATTCAGTCGCCAATTAGACCGTCCTGAATAACGGATCCGATATCACAGCTTAACGATCATACAGTCGTTACACGAATGTACTTGCGCAGAGCAACGGAGGGGAAAATACAGTGACCGTAAAATACATGTAGGTAGGAGGTATAGGTATGTAGGTAGGAGGTATAGGTATGTAGCTAGGTAGGTAGTAGGTACGTGTCATTTTCAATGCTAATCTGAACTAGGTTTATTGATGTAGGTACTAATATTTGCATGAAAGTACGCGGTAGAAAGAGAGGCAACTTCTAGGTTGACTTCGCGACGCGCAACGCCCCGTTTAGAAAAAGGTTGAATTTTCAAGTACCCAGTTATTTATCTTTATTTTTTAGGGTTCCATAGCCTAATGGCAAAAAACGGAACCCTTATAGATTCGTCATGTCTGTCTGTTTGTCTGTCTGTCCGTCTGTCCGTCCGTATGTCACAGCCACTTTATTTCAAAACTATTAAAATTACACAGTTAAAACTAGGTAGGAGATGTATTCTGCGAACCGCTTTACGATTTTCACACAAAATACAAAAATATTTAAAAGATTAAGGGGGAAAAACGGAAAAAAATCATCAAACCTATACGTGTGGGGTGTCTATAGATAGGTCTTTAAAAATGACATTGAGGTTTCTAAAAGTATTTTTTCTCAAAATCAACCGTTTGGAAAATATACACTTCCAAAGTGGTAAAATGTGTGTCCCCCCCCCCCCCTCTAAAAATCTGATAAAATATATGTTGTAGATCTTAATAAACACTATCAACGAAAATTGGTTTGAATGAGATATAATTAGTAGTTTTAGAGTACCTAGCACATTTTCCAAAACCGCAAAAATAACTTTGTCGTTTACAAACACTATGAAAACTAGACGAACGGCGACTTTTTTTCGCCAACATAAAAAGCGTTGACTGACTGTATACTCTTTAGGCTGTGATACTACTGTGTCGGAGCCGAGCGTCCTGAATGCGATTACACTGTCCTAACTGCGTCCGATTTAGCATCCTTAACGCCGGAGACCATTTCCTATCCTAACTAGGATGCTAACTAGGATCCTAGCTTCCTGAATGCAATTACACTTCTCTGAATTAAGGAGCGACTTCATTCCGGATCCTTAATTCAGGATGATCTAATAAGCTCTTAAGCATGGTGTAAACGGACTAAGACAGACAGTCTAACTGTACCTACGACGGCACGTCAGATGTAACAGTTGTACTAAAAAAACAAACTTTATTACGTAAGGCATAAAGGCTTTCTCACGGTCAACGTGTAGAGGTAATGTGACAGACAGAGACAGACTCTGTCTGACTCGCGACAGATAGACGATACTGCCACAGTAAAAGATAAGTTCAAATAGGAATGTTGGTTTTTAACACGTTTTCATATGGACGTTTTCTTGTTTATATATTTATTTATATTAATATTTATAAGTAGGTAGGTTCGTTTATTTGTTTGTCCGCAAAAAGAGTATTTTATACTAGGTATACTAGGTAAGTACCTACCTACTTAGCTTCACGATGAGCTAAAGACTTGAAATTTATAGGTACAGCTTGACCATAAAGAGTTGGCAAAAATTGAGGACGCCACTTTGTATGTAAACACGTCAAAATCACGAATAATTTGGCAACACTGACTATATTTTGTACTGAAAAATTTTAGTTCCATTTTACTTAATTTCAACTCTTTATGGTCAAACTATAAGTAGGTTGTTTTTAACGCGCTTTTATTAGGTTGCTTTCTCGTTTGCTTGTGTGTTTGTTTGTTTCTCCACAAAGTTTGCGAATGATTTAAACTAGCTTTCGGATGAGCTAGAGACTTGAAACTTTGAACATAGGTCAGAACTGGAAGGCAATGCAATACTATGGTATCATTGGGCTGATCTGATGATGGAGCCGGAAGAAGGCCACAGGAAATCTATGATGAAACCATACAACCCCATCGTGCTTGGGCTCGTTAGAATCGTCTTGATGAGTACTTTAAAGGGAGATGAGGTCCAGGCTCTGATGATGAAGCTGGAAGGCCATGCCATAGGAACTTAATATTGAAACCGTGCAACCCCATTGAATTTGGGCTCCTTTGAATCGTCTTGACGAGTGATGCTTTGTTGGGAAATAGTGTCCAGGGTCTGATGATGGAGCCGGGAGAAGGACCTGGAACTCTTTAATAAAACCACGCAACCCCATTGAGTTTGGGCTCGTTTGAATCGTCTTGGCGAGTACTCTAATGGGAAATAGTGTCCAAGGATCTGATGATGGGGCCGAAAGAAGGCCATAGGAACTCTATAATATAACCATGCAACCCCATCGAGTTTGGGCTCGTTTGAATCGTCTTGACGAGTACTTTGTTGGGAAATAGTGAAACGTATAATAACGCGATATCTAGGTAGGTCGATACGTGCGCGACCGACAACAACGACGATGTGCACCTTTTGAGCCAGACGCCACGCCCGCCCACGGCGGGCGTGGCGCGGGGCGGGTCACGCCGAGGGGCGGGTGGGTGCCGCTGCCGCGGCCCGCGTGCGAGCCGTAACGTTCGCGTTGGTGTGCGCTGCGGTGCGGTGCGGCGTGTGCGTCCGTCGAGTTATTCACAAGAGCGACAGTCTTGTTTTGTTTGATACGATTCTTGCAATTTACATTAAGTAAGTACCTACCTACACATTAGAGGTTTTTAACTACTACAATAAAATGATACTAGGTAAAATATACCTACTACTACTTCATACCTACTAGGTAAAATATTTATATTGGTGAGCCTTTCGAATTTTCAACCTAGGCAGATATTAATTTTATGTAGGTTTCTAATAGGTAGATAAAAGTTGAAAAAAGTGATTGATTAATATATAAGTAAGGAGATAGGTACCTAAAATTTTATTTGACATGACGACAGCAAATTGAAAATATTTATTATTAACCTCTTAACAAACAATGATTAAAGAAAAGGAATTAGGTATTAGGTAGGTGCTAAAAAAAATTAAAATTGAAAATAAAACAAATACAAAAATTAGAATGTAAATAACTCCAATACTATGTACGTTGATTGAAAAAGACATTAGAGACTTACTGCCTTCTCTTTTACTATGACAGTAAGCACGGTCGAGCGTGCTAGAAATTGTGTGGCGTAAATGCGCGCATTCTTAGTCGATTTCAAGACAGTCTTAATATCGCTTGCTTAAAATTGTGTAGTGTAATTGAGCCATTAGTTGCATCAAATCCCAATATCAAATTATTAAAAGACTACCGGCGTGAAAACCCGTAGACCCACTATACTATACAAGGTGCATTTGTAACCACTCTCCGAATGTGAAGACGTGTTCAGTCCCTGAAACTGAACAACTTTCTCTAAGAAACATAGGGTCAAATATGTAAAAAAAAAATACTTTTCATAAAAATCAAAGAGATCGCGTGATCAGTTTAGTATGGGATGACCACAATTTTTTGGCGTATTTCGACACATGTTTCATGGAGAAAGTTGTTCAGTTACATGGACTGAACAGATCTTTATTTGGTTACAAATGCACCTTGTATATAAATTTATTTCTGTGAACTCGGAAACGGCTCTAACGATTTCGCATAAATTTGGTATATGGGGGTTTTCGGGGGTAAACAATCGATCTAGATCAGAATATGGTCGCTAATTTCGTCCTGCCGGCCACTCCGTCTGGTCCAGCGGGTTAAGACGCGGATGGCAAGAAACGAGTGCTACGGGTTCGAATCCCGCTCGTTGACTTACTTTTGTTTTTTTATGTGTTCAAGTTTATAAATATTTTTTTAATTTTTATTGTTTTAGAAAAATTAAAAAAAAGCTAGTTAATGTTTGAAATAACAATATAGATTATCACCTAAACAGCACCATATTACAATAAATAGTAATAACCGAGCAAAGCTCGGTCTCCCAGGTACTTTAATTGAAACCACTTAAAAAATGTATCCACTATTGATGTAAAAAAATATACAGTGGACCCTGACTTTGGTCTCATTTGTCTCACAGAACATGCATAAAAATCGGCAATGTTAATACCTTCAATATTCATTGAACAGTTTTTTAACTATTTTGAAAGCGAAGAAAAATAATAAAAACATGAAAATCAAGAATTCGGCGCTCGGCCTCAACGAAACCGCCACGTTGGCATGCGCACTAATTTGAACCCAAAATGAGTAAAGTTACGTTAGATTTCACTCTATCACGGATCGGATTGACGCAAATTAACGTGTTAATGTGTTAAAATACAGTAGAGCTACTGGGACTCTTTACATCCCACTTCTGCTACATGTTTCCATGGTAGAATAATGGGACTTTTTCTTCCAATAGGATTTGATGCTATGCGTTCAAACAAGATCCTTATAATGTTGAAGAATGTATCAAACATTGGTTTATTTTTGTCTTTGCATAGTAATTCTATTTGAATTGAATAGTTTAAAAACACACAATACATGATATTTATTGGATTAAAAACACACAATACATATTACGAGGGTGGATCCAAAAATTCGTGGCCTAATGTAGAAATAGCTTTGACAGTTTTGTAAATCTACGCTCACTCTTTAGTATGGTTCTTCAATAGTAAATGTGCGAAGTTTCGTTCCGATACTGCAAGCCATTTTTTTTTTGTGAACATTTGTTTGATGCTATCTGACATCTTTTTCAATAATGGAGAAAATTGAATACCGAGCAGTGATCAAGTACCTCAGTAAAAAAAGCCTATCACCAAAAGATATTCATCAAGATATGGTGAACACTTTGGTTGGGTCAGCTTTATCATATTCCAGTGTAAAAAAGTGGGTGGCTGAGTTTAAGCAGGGTCGGGAGAGTATTGAAGATGACCCTAGGAGCGGTAGGCCTTCAAAGTCTACCACGAAGGAAAACATTGAAAAAATATGTGATCTTATTCTGAGTGACCGAAGATTGACCATCAGTAAGATAGCTGAGATCACAGGCATTGGTTATGGTCGGGTACAAAATATTGTAACTCAAGAATTGGGGTTCCATAAGGTTTCTGCTCGTTGGGTTCCGATATTGCTTTCAGCTGAACAAAAACGAGTTCGTTTCGCAATTTCCCGTGACTGTTTGGAGCTTTTTAAGGTGGATCCAGAGGATTTTTTATCCCGGTTTGTTACCATGGATGAAAGCTGGGTTCACCACCACACTCCTGAATCTAAGCAACAATCAAAGCAGTGGAAAATATCTGGCTTTCCTACTCCAAAGAAAGCTTAAGTCGTTTTGTCGACCAACAAAGTCATGGGTTCAGTTTTTTGGGATGCAAAGGGAATTATTTTCGTGGATTATTTACCAAAGGGCGAAACTATAAATTCAAGTTATTATTGTAACCTTTTACGACGACTAAGGGAAGAAATCAAAGAAAAAAGGCCGGGTATGTTACGGAAGAAAGTGTTGTTCCATCAAGACAACGCCCGGGTTCACACTTCAGCTGAAACAATGGCTGAAATGCATAATTGTGGCTACGAAATATTGCCCCATCCACCTTATTCGCCGGATTTAGCCCCCTCAGATTCCAAATTTAAAAAAACACTTAGGTAGTTCGAAATTTTCGGACAGGAACGAGGTGATAGCAGCAGTAAATGATTATTTTGACAACCTTCAGGAATCATTTTTTTTCGAAGGTATAAACAAGTTGCAGGTCAGTTAGAAGAAATGCATTGACCTAAATGGAGACTATGTCGAAAAATAAAAATTAATTCAGACCCACTTTTCTTTCATTTTCATGGTCGGGCTTAGAACTTTTGGATCCACCCTCGTATATTTATCTACACCTATGATATGTATCCTCTTAAAAGGTTTTGACTCTTGACTTTGACTTTCCTCCTCCTCCTCATCATTATATCATCTGAACGAGTGTTATAATGTTGTACTGAATTTCATAATGTAACTCGTCGCGCGTGGGCGCGGGGAGGAGCGCGATGTTGGCGCAGGATCTCTTCGCCATGTATTCTGCGAAAAGGGAAGTACTTCCACCGAGTTAGGTTCGGGGACCGTAGTCCAACTGCTTGATGTTGGAATTTGTATTTATGCGAACTGCTTAGAAAACTTCGATATTGTGAGTCAGGTCTCCATATATTTTTGTCTTGATTTTAGCTTGGCGTAGTGCGACGTCGTCACATCTGTGTAATGTTTACATATTGTATTTTTTGCTGTTCCTGCATTTCTTCGTCATTCGCCGATTGCTTATGTAGCGGTATCATTGCTGTCGCTCGGGTATTGTAATGTTGGCAGTAAGCTAACCGTTTCAGAACCCTTTACAGGAAGGAAGGATTAAAAGTATGGGTGTATGATGTAAGTAGATAAATAAAATAAACTCATAGTGAAAGGTTTTAGTGTGATATCGTATGGCACTGCTCTACATGTATGGTGCCTGGTACAGTTCGAATCACGAAAGATGACCACAAATGGCGCCCATCTTCGCGTCATAACTCATGAAGAAAAGACTTTTGACAAAATATTATTTAATAAATTTAAATAATATCGATGTATCTATATGAATATGAAATATTAGTTTGTCTAAAGTCTTTTCTTCATGAGTTATGACGCGAAGATGGGCGCCATTTGTGGTCATCTTTCGTGAATCGAACTATATGTAACGTATAACCCGGTCGAGTTAACTCGGGACTTGAAGCACGATAGACCCCTCTCGTTTTCTCCTTGCCTCACGCCACTGTCGTCATGCCAATAGCTTAAGTACATTCGTTAGTGATAATTTAATATTTAGTTTATCGAAAACTTTCAAAAAATTGACGACGGTTGGCGTGAGGAAAGGAGAAAACGAGGGGGGTCTATCGCGCTTCAGGTCCCGAGTTAACTCGACCGGGTTGTAATGATGATATCAACCTAGAGGATTACGAAAACGTGGAGGTTGAGGAAGACGTGGAGGTCTGGTAGGAGGAAGTGTTCCCTGAGGGTAGCTTGATGTTGGAGTTGCCAGCAGCCACACCGCTGCCAGTACCAGCATGAACAACAACTGCGGACAATAATAATCAATTAATCGTTTAGGCGGTTGTATGGCCGAAAGTGGCGCCCTCTAGAGGTTTTTATTTAATAAGTTATTAATAGAAAAAGATTTTAATAATGTGTTACGTAGAGTTTTTAGAACCCATGGTCTAGTGTTTTTAGAAGGTATCACTACATGACTTCGTAGTCATTCGTAGAAGTAGATAGCAAATGTGTCAAAAACGGCCACTTTTAGCAGTTTTGCTATCTATTTCTAGCAGTGACTACGAGGGAAAGTAACGATACCGTCTAAAAATACTAGACTGTGGGCCCACAGTGAAAATTCCACGCATTATTAAAATTGTGTATTAGAATCATAATATTAACCAAAATTCTACAGGCTCTCCAGGGCAGTCGCATCACATCGAGCCTTTTACTTGAGTGTCATCACGCCCTAAATACAGTAGGTGCACTTAATACTATTACTATCCAATGGATCAAAGGTCACAGTGGATCACGGGGAAACGACGCAGCCGACGAACTGGCTAGACGCGCATCTGGTTCGATGCCTGTTGGCCCAGAGCCGATCGCGCCTATCCCGACCAGCTGGTTTGCAAGTAAAATCCGTGAACGCACTATAGAACTACACCAACAGAACTGGAGCTCTCTGGACTCGTGCAGACAGGCGAAACTCGCACTACCGCGCGTGGACGCTCGTCTATCCAGGGCCCTGATACAACTGTGCAGACCGCAACTTCGCCTGGTAACAGGTGCTATTACTGGTCATGGACAATTTAACAAACATCTTTTTAACTTAGGTGTCACGGACAGTCCCCTATGCAGAGGATGCATGGAGGAAGAAGAAACAGCCGCCCACGTTCTGCTGGAATGCAGAGGGGTGGCCCCTTACCGGGCGAGATACCTCGGCTCGCCGGGCAGTGTCCAGGAAGCGATCACGAACGTGAAAGCCCTTGGAGCATTCCTGGCTGAACTGGGATGGCTGGAGTGATCCGGCCGCACATTCAACGACGCAAAATAGGCGCAATAGACGTCGAGTTGCGGAAACCGCCTGCACCGACAAGAAGAAGAAGAAGAAGAACCAAAATTCAAAGCGGCGCGGCGCCATTTTCGCTCACCTTAAGAAAAAACCCGGTCAAGAGCGAGTCGGACTCGCGCACTTGTAACAGTTCAAAATTGAACATGTTATCTTTTTCTCAAATATTTAATAAAAATAAAAATAAGAGGGGTTACTGACCTATGAACCGGCACTGGGAAAGATATTTTGTTGCTCCTTAATAATCCCATCGCCTCCAATTGGATGTATTACCTTTTTCTATCGCCTTGGAGACTCCATTTCTTTCAATTAACTCTATCTTAGTGATAATTTGTAAATCTGCGAGATACAAAGAAGTCCAGGGTTGGAAAAAATAGTTGTAAGCAATAAAAAAATAAAGTTATGTGATTGAATCAATAAATAAACTCGTTAAATAACTTACCATGAAGGGATGTTTATTCTCATTTTAATAAAAAAGGGGTTGTTTATGCAATTTGGGTTGTCTTTCAATGCATATTGCCTGGCATTACGATAATTACTGCAATCACAACAGTATTCTTGTAGCACAAACTCTTTGATCACAGATAATTGTAGGCTATGACTGCGATTTGCAAATGCAACATTTACGAAATATCATATTTCTATATAAAAAACGGATACTTTTGCGGGATTTCTTTAACCTGAAAATATGTTTCTACAATAATAAACAATTCGTTGACATTTACATAGACAAATGCATTTGACATTTGGTGGCCGTTTTTGGAATTAAAGTGATAATCCATAGAGAAAAATCACTCTATATTTTAAAGAGAAGAAAAAAAGAGAACGAAATAATCTTTGGTAAATTATATCAATTAATATTTTAAAGGTAAAAAGGAGTAGAATGATTATAAAATATTAAAATAAACAAATAATAATTTAATAACTAGATGTGTAAAATGATGTTTAGGTTTGGTGTAAACACACATCGCGTTTCGTTTTCAGCAAATCTCAAAAAACATTATTTGTAAATTAAGCTTGGGATTATGAATAAAGTAAAATCATTTAATATTAAAAGTAAAGGAAGAATACGAATGATTATATTTGTAATAAATAAACATTAAATAGAAACGATAACTAGTAAAAAGTTGTAAAAGGAACTAGACATAAAAACAACATACCGTAGAATGGATCGTGGCTTTCCTTTGTTCATAAACAAAAAGACGAAGGGAAAATGTTTGTGGTAGCCAATCAGGAGCTCGGATTATGTGTGGGCGTGGATTTTCCTAAGATTAAGCTACATGGCGCCAGATTTTAAAGTAGCCAATCATAATTCGCAATGGTGACGTGTAAAATTAAATGTTACCAGTTAGAGTCTATAAAGTACCCTTAGTAATATAATATGGGAAAAAACCGGCCAAGTGCGAGTCGGACTCGAGAGCAAGGTTCCGTGCCAGGGGAACGGCAAAAGAGGTCGCGTATGTATGTATGTATGAGTCGAGGGTGTTAAGGCCTGGATTCATCTTAAGGCTAGTATATTCGAAATTGTGAGATTTGGTGTATTTTCGATTCATCAATAAGCGATCAAATGTTCCTTTGTTTTGAATAGATGAAAATATATGCTTAGATTTTATAAACGACGTTGATTATCTTACAGTAAGAAATATGATATCCATATATTCAGTATAGTAAATCTGCAAATACAATAAAAACTTTAATTGATTTTATATTTTCTGAATAATACTTGGAGATTACAAATCCTTTACCCACAATAATAGGTATATGAATCGATTAAATGTTATGTGGAAGGATATTCAACGGTTACCTTTCAGTAAAAGTGACTCTTTCAGTAAAATAACGATAGAAACGGCGAATAGATGAAGAAATAAAAAATGATGCCATTACTTTTGCACAAGAAAGAAAAGTTAGAGACAGAGGGTTTGAAATATTTTTAAAATACCATAGTATGTAGATAAACTCATTCAGTGACTGAAGAGGCAAATTGTAAGATGAGGCGACAAAATAGGGCACATACAACAGTAGGTTACGTATGTGAGTAATATTCGTTGTTAGCGATATTATACCCCAAGTTGGTTGGTTAAGCATAATATCATTGGGTTCTCATTCAATATCATTGGGTTAATATCAAATCTTTGCTATTATTAAATAAAGCTATGCGTCGATTGGAAATAATAAAAGCGGTCAGATAACATATTTATTGATTATAAGATTTTCTTGGGAGGTTAGAATAGTGATAGACCAAAAGATGTATTCAAACGTACAGGGAAGGTTAAATCGATTGTGTCATTAGGAAATTAGAACAATATTTGCGTATGTGAGGAGTTTTGTAAATTCTAGGATAAGCAATACTAATTATATTTATAATTATAACTATCGTCAGTATCGAAGTAATTACGGGTTCCTATTATTATATTCGCGTGATAGGTAGATTAGTTCAGGGAGAAATTACCCCATTATTGGGTAAATTAGAAAAATTAGTGACAGGGCACTCTAAAAAATTAAGAACCAATAAGATTAAGCGTCATCAAGATTTTCGCAGAGGTAACTTTTCCGCATGTATATAAGGCCGGGCGCGGGGGAGCCGGTTCTCTTTCCTTGACTGCCACCCGAAGAAGACGCAAGCACACTTCCCTCTGTAAGATGGCTGCTGAACAAGTTTTTATTTAACTCAAGACCGAAATAGTCAGCAAATAAGTGAAAGAAACGAAAGTCTATGTGTATAGGTCTTGCACGGGCAAGTTTCTAACCTTTGGGGAAATGTTTCAGATAAGCTTTAAATGGTAAAATTAAAGCCTGACTGAAATATATAGTTTGGTTGCAAAGTTTACATCAACTTAACGTAGCTGTATCAAGTAAAGTCAAGAATTAGTGAAAATAGATTTTCTAAAACTAATTTCATATGAAATGAAATGTGGGAAAGGGAGTTTTTTTATCTTGAATAATTAAAAATAGGATTGTGTCGTACTGGGGCGATTCGCTATGGACTTTCGGGGTGGGTACTAGGTAAATGGAAGTTTATGATTGTGACGTCATAAACGGGCGGCCAATTCGTTGGTCTGCCTAGTTAGTCACATAATGTAAGCCTGCGTGACTTAATATGGAAAAAGGCTTCATCAAGTGCTGCCGCTAGAACGTAGTTCTGTTTTCCGGTTAAGCCCCGAGGGCAGGTTTTCATTATTCCTTGAGCTAGGGCCCCGGAATCGGCTCCTTCCCCTCCGATTCTGGCACGTAAAGGTTGATAGGTTATGCTAGGTGAGTGCCGCTCAAAACTGTACAGGAATGGGGCGACGTGTGGCGCTGGTAAGAACCACAAAAATTGGCATAGGAAATTCTCATGTAGTCTGAATTAGGCAGGTAAAATCATAGGCCGACTGTAGGGTTAACTGCGCGAAAATTAGGTAGAGTATCACAAAAACCTGGGGGGGTTTGTGATACTGGTGTTGTGAATCGTCGTCAATAGAGCGGAATAGGCGCATAATCTGCTAGGCAGGCATGTAGAACGAACGAAAATCTAGTTAGGTAGGTCGTCACAATGTAAAATTAGCATTCTAGACTCGAAATTGTTGTAGGATAAGTTAGGCATAAATTCAACAAAATGGCCGAATTATTATTTATCGATAGGAAAATTGCAAAGGTGCATTACAAAATGGCCGCTATTGGTTCACTAAGTGATGCATTTTATCCAAGCTAATTTTGATAAACAACATGGCGGATCATGACAAAAGTAAATTAAAATGTATGATGATTTTCAAGTTGTGTCATAGGCAGGTAAATACGAGCAAGTTGGAGGGTTAAATGGGAACGTATTAGTGAATTTGTTATCTTAAATTCTCAGTGGCATCTATGGGTGTTGTGAAGTGGCATTGTAAATAAATTTCAGTGAATGAAAAATATCTACCTACCATTGTGCTAAAGCTAGCTGGACGCACAATCTAATTAACTAATAGACTATCAAATCATAACAGAAGTAATATCTTTGAATTGGGCTGACTTTAATAATTTTGACCATGTTTCAATCTGTTGACTATAAATAAAATAAACTATTTTGGTAATAAACGTGGATGAATGCTAAAGAAAAGTCTGGGTGTAATGTTGACCCGTGATATTATTTGAGCCATGTCAATTCCAACTCATTAATATCACAAGACACAATTTTTGAGTAAGCTTCCACAAATTAACAAAATAATGCTCGGTATGTAGCACTAAACAATACTTTGACCAACATTTATATACTATGAAAGTATCAAATAAATTGGTGAATATGTTAAGTTCACGATTACTGGAATCAAAGTATTCTCTGAGTTAAATATTCTAAATCAAATTTAACAGTCGACTCAATTTAAGGGAAATCAATATCAAGTTTATCACACAATAATCATAAGAAGATTTATTCAATGCCATTTTGACAATGCAATCCAAGCTATTGTTCAAAAGTAGGAAAGGTTTAACGCAAATATTTATTTATTATATGTCCCTAAATTTAATAAACTTTCCTTCTGAAATCCCTAGATTTTCCAGTACTTATTCCCTTTTTTTAAGTTCATAAATTGTAAGATTGAATTTATGTTGATATAAGATAAATCATAATTTAGAAAAAAAAAGAAAAAAAATTTACTTTTAATTTTGAATTCAGCCATCACACTGAAATAAGAATATTTCAGTTGTGAAAAACTGGGAAATCGCTTGGAGCATTTTGCTTGTCCTCTTGTTGTTGGAAAGACTACAGACAAACATAGACTATTGATCATATACTTTATAGTACTTAATTTAAAGAATGATTGTAATTGGCTGGATTCCTGGGGGAAAGTTGTCCCAGTTCGGATGACGAGGCTTACCATATTGAGCGGAGGAGGGGCTCTTTATCTAGCCAGGAAAGCCACATTGTATATTTTTAAGTAACACTAAAGATAGCAAATAAATTCTAAATCAGTGACGAAGACAGTTTATCCATACCTTGATTTTAAGTGACTATAACTCTTTAACTTGCTTCAAATTACCCCTCTTATCTTGATAAACTAAGTCGACATTGGATGAATTACATTACTTAGAATAACGTTGTATATGACAAATAAACTAATATTTGGTAGCGGAGTAGAATTACCCAAACTTAACTTTCTTTATAGCTCGAGTTACCTCCTTTTACCCTATTGTCTATTATGGCTCGATATACCCTCTTCTACCCTACTAATTTATAACAATACTCCAATTAACTCTTAAATCCACTTTGACCAATTTCTATCAACATTGTTCGTACTTACTTCATTCAGCGGAATGTAGGAGGAAACGCTTATCTCTTTCCTATAGTATCTCCATTTCTAATCGCTAGAGGACTATTAAAATCTCCATAGTATAGTAACAAATATTAAGAATTAGTATGAGATTAAAGTAAACTTATTTAGGAAAATTACAAACTTAAATTCTATTTCCCTGGTTATATCAAAAGAGTAATAATATCCATTTAGTAGTAATTTTATTAAGTAATAATTGTAATAACAGGAATAATTGAGACCTAGTAATAAAAGCGAATACTTTTGTTGTAAGATGAGGAATCAATACCATTAACTAGGAAACCGTCTGATTACATTCTTCTTTGGGTATAAACACATTAAACTGAAGATAGGCCACGACCAACTATGCAATCCAATAGCGATGAGCGAAGCCCCATTTGTTTAAGCACATACTTAACGTTACAAAATATACTTACTACACTCACCTTGTAGTCAGAGCGTTGGCTTTATATCCTTTGTTCAGAGCTAGGACATCTATACATCAAATTAGACGAATAGAAATAAAGAAATAAATCATAAAAACAAACATTCAGATTTTCATAATATAATTTCAGTATTGGTTCCGACATTAACATAGAAAACTAGGTGAGAGGCAACCCTAAGATACTTTTCCAAGATATTTAAATAACATTATTCCTTTTAAAGTTAGAAAATTAACAAATTCTAGGGATTTTCTAAAAGCCGCAGTCGGGCCGGCTATGATTATTAAAATTTGTCAAGTAAAACCAAAGATATGAATTGAAACATTGTTGACATAGATAATAGATTCTTTATAACTGTACCTCTACCATGAGTTTCTTTTTACGTTTACTGTACAGTAAACGTAAAACAATTTGTATGAGAATCTGTACAGCGCCTCTATTGGACAGTAGCGGAACTAAAATCCGTACCATGAGTTGAAGGCTAAAATTTACTTTACCACATTAGTTTCAGTTTACGTAGAGAGTGTAGTTAACGTAGCATTTTGCATACAAATCGGTACCATGAGTCACTAATTTGACAGATGTCACAGTAAATTACTGTAACTAATGTGGTTACTTCTCTCACTGAATTTTTTATAGTGAGAAGTATTTTTACGTTTCTATAAAATGACTGCTCGACAATATTTCGCTTGGAGGATGTTTGCCGAGGCCAAAGCGTCTTATGAAAAATAGTTTCTATACTAAGAGAACATGATGCGTCTATGCGAAACAAGTATATTGTCGTGTACAAAAGTGAAAAAAAAATGCAAAAACACTATATAGGTTATCGAAAGAAGCCTTCGCTTAGGTACCTCTGTTATATTCGCAGAGAAAATAGCGATTTACAATCATATCAAGGGGTATCCTTGGAAACAAAAGTAAGTAGGTAGGGTTATATTAAGGTAAATGGGTTTTTGAGAAACCTACTCAAACCAAGATCATGAATTTAGGTTTTATGTGCTTGACTTTGCGTTACTATAATAGTATTTATAATAATACATATAGGCAGCACAAACAAACCAACAAAACAGCGGTGACGTTCTGTCCATCAATAAAGTTTAACGGCCAAATTCTTGCAATATGCAACAGAAAAATAACCTTTTTAATTTTCTCGTATTGCATTCATCTTCGAGTATCGTATCACAGACCAAATAAACTAAAACACATGTCAATAATCTATATCACAGAGTAGATACCACACCACAGACTACATCCCTGACTACACTGAAGTTAGCTTTTACTGTAATCAGTGTGGTTTTCACGTGACATTAAACGTAAAACGTAAGTGAAACCCATGGTACCGATTTAACGTTTACTATTGTGGAAACGGATTTTACGTAACGACATTAGTTACGTCAGCCCATTTTACTGTACTAACTCATGGTAGAGGTACTGATAGTATAGTAGTAAAATAGGTAAATTCTCAATTTTTCATTAACACAGCAGGCGGTCACTAGTAATTCATTGTTGAAGTTATAACTAATTAGTAATAAATTTATCAATAAAGTTGATATAGCATGACCATGACATCATAAGGTAGAAATCTCATGGATTAGGGTCCTCCGTAATAAAATAGATCGGTATTTTATTTGATAAACGTAGTTATTTCTAAGCATTAAACAAAGTAACAGATTAGTATGAAGTTGGATCAACTTGGAATGAGCAATTAATATCTTAATTTCTATTCTGTAGGAAAATCAGGCAAAGTAATTTCCTTCTTTTAGTAATAGGTTCTTAGTTCATTATCTATCGAAACATAAATAATTAAAGTTAGTCATGTAAAGTTAATATTTATATCCACCCAGCAATATTCGAGAACTTAGGGTAATTACGGATTACAACCTGGGAAATATCACTAGACATCATGCGCCCATTTCACACTTACAAAAGCATTAATATTAGATTAATCTATCATGCAATAAAATAGGGTTAGGGAAAATAAACTAGGCAAAACATAGATAAAACATTTATGGAATCACAAGTAGGGATAGTTAGTTCGGAAGCCGTTTAGCGGCTAATCAACATGAATGGGATTTGTAGTTAGGTATGCGTTAGGTTAACTATGCTAGGGTTAGAATATCACCAATCCATATAGTAAAACAGTAAGAACTAGAATCCAATAAAATACCATCACCAGGTATAATAAGCGTTATTAATTAAGTTAGGTATCACACATCACCTAGGATCATAAGTTAGCCATCATTAGGTATCTCATCTTAGTTTATTAAGGGGGGGGGGGGGGGGATCATTACATTTTCGTGAGATGCCGTGACCAGAATTAGTAGTTTTTACATACTTTTAGCATAGTTTCCACTTCAACGAATTCCAGGCTTTTGTAATGTGAAATGCAGTGATCAAAATACAGATAAGATGATTTTGGTCACACACTCTGCAGAGTAGAATTATTGCAGTTACTGCCTTAGTTAAAAAGAAAAGCTTTTAAAATTAACTTGGTTAGAACTTGGCAAAAAACGCGCGTAAAAGTACTCGATAGGGTAATTATTAATTAACTTTATCTATAGAAAATTTCATTTCGCTTGACGGTGATAGATGGCGCTGTACAAAGGTCATTGGGCATATTTGACCTGCTTGATGAAAGTTCGCGTACAGAAACCAAACCAGTTTTAAATTGAAGAATTCAATCCCACTTTTCAAAATATGTATTATTTTTTTGTGTACCGACCGGCAGAAAGAAGTTATTTCACATTATGTGTGTGAGTAAAGTATATTATGTTAAATGTTATTAAACTTTTGCAAATAATACAGAAGTTTTTACTTTCAGCACTGTGAAAATGTGTTGTACAAGCATAATAAACGTTTGTATTGTCTTTATTTATTTATTTTATTTTATTTATTATTGAAATGCTATGATATAATGATAAAAAATGAAACATGTCCTGCAACAATGCGACCCATACCACTAAGTAGCAGATACATTTATCTACATACCTTGCCTTATTTTGTTTGTGTACGCCGCAGGTCAAATGTGCGAACAAAATGCCTGATGACCTTTCCCATTTGAATGTTCAGACTTGCATCAGTCCATTCCAACAGTCTGGTACGATAATCAGTCTGCAAAAATTCAAAGTCTATGCAGACTGATGAAATGGAATGATGCCAGACTGATCATGTAATCTCTCTCTAGGCGTGGTTGTTTTATGTCATTGGAAAACTTCTAATTTCACGCATGGGTCGGTCATGGGATGGGTGACCAAAAATGTTTTATCTCGAGCTCCTCCGTTTTAAATGCTCTAAGCTTCCGTGCCTCGGAAGGCACGTTAAGCAGTTGGTCCCGGCAGCATCTGCAGTCGTTAACACCCATCAATCCGCATTGGGCCCGCGTGGTGGGTTATGGCCCATCCTGCCACCCATAAGGAAGGCCTGTGCCCCAGCAGTGTGGGGACATTAAAAATGGCTGATGGTCAACTATAAATACTAAGTATAAAGTACTGTCAGAGGTACCTATTTGTTTTCTCGCAGTCAATGGTAAAAAGTAGAGTACACAACTCGTGAATAAAAAATTTCATCTCGGTCCTTTGTATCCCTCGCTTCGCTCAGGATTCTACTTATGAATCCTTCGCTACTCTCGGGATCCAACTTAGTCCCTCGAACTAAATTCCCTTTTTATTCACTTGTTGTATAATTTCTATGGAACAGCTGATTTTTTTTCGCTATTTCATTGTTGGCTCTATAGTAAAAGTTATAAAATGTACTTCACGCAATTATTTTAGTCAAAACACACTGAAAAGTGTAAAGATTAGCAGATAACAGGTTTTCACATTGATATTTCGATATTTTATACAGGTAAAACCAACTATAAATATTTCAATAAAAATTGTTTATTCAGTTTCTGTAGTACTTACAGGTTTCAAAATTTTCGCGCCTTGTCAAACATATTTACATTTTTTTATACATTCCGAACAAAAATTTATAGTTTTTATCATTGATCTTCAAACATATAGTTTGTCCTTCATAATAGTATCTACAACCAGAAAGATTATTTAATTTTAATGCCTAAATCTAACCTCAAACTTTCAAATTGCGATACTGTAAAGTTGGTTTTTTGCAGATAACCGGTTTTACCTTTTAGGGTACGATATACTCGCACACATACTGTAAAAAACTTACTAAGGGTACATAAAAAAATAATACATACTTATTTTGAAGAGTGGGATTGAATTCTTCAATTTAAAACTGGTTTGGTTTCTGTACGCGAACTTTCATCAAGCAGGTCAAATATGCCCAATACCAATAATTCATCTAGATGAATATAAAAAAAAGTACCTGGATATAATGCATTGTTCCTGCCATTGTGTTTAACTTAGTGTTCACGCTGAAGGAAATCAGAAACAGCTTTGGTGCCTTTTTGCTGTCTATTGCTTAAATACTACCTGCAAGCACATTTGAATAAATAACGAAAAAGTAAATAAAATAATGAATGTCTTGCGTTCTTTGTTTTATCTATTTGTTACGGGTTCGTGCACCCTTGCATTTATATACAATAACGCCCTTTTGTTCAATTGGTAGGTACCTCATCAGACTAAAAAAATCAGTTTTCAAATAGGACTCACTTATTAAAGAGCTAAAAACTATAAACGGCAACCCTAGAGCATTAAACTAATGGCAACCATCGAAATTTTAAAATTTAGATTTTTGCATTCACAATGCTTTTTTTATATTAAGATGAATAAATAATGAAAAATATTAGAAAAAATCGACTCACCCGTAGCAACTCAGATGGGATTCGAACCCGCACCCTTAGGATTCCGGCCCAATGCAAAAATCTAAAAGTTTAAAATGATATGACTGTTTCACCTTAATTGATTGTCTAGCTAGCACCTGCAATGGGGGCTGCTTTCGAATGTCGAAGTAATTCTCTTCACATTGGTGAGATGGCGCTGATCTTCAGCGGAAACGTAAAAAGTATTAGAAAATTTCGCCAAATTCATTAGTGGCTCGGTAGCATAATTGGTAGTGCATTGGGCCGGAATCCTTAGGGGGCTGGTTCGAATCCCGTCTGAGTTGCTACGGGTGAGTCGATTTTTTCTAATATTTTTCATTATTTATTCATCTTAATCGAAATTTTACTTATAATAATAATGGAGAATATCTGAAAAAATCAAATTGCCTGAATATTTTTTATAGGTAGGAATAAGCTCTCTTATTAATAAAAAAAATTCAGAATTATTTTCAGTTGCGTGAAAAATAAAAAAAAGACACTTTGTTGTGGGGATCTTCTTAAGGCGGTTGTATGCCTAAAAGTAGCGCCCTCAAAGGTTTTTATTTAATAATTTATTAATAGAAAAAGATTTAATTTATATTTTACATGGAGTTTTTAGGGCCCATGGTCTAGTATTTTATTTCTAGTAATGCCCTTGTAGTCATTCGTAGAATAAGATAGCAAATGTGTCAAAAACGGCCACTTATAGCAGTTTTGCTATCTACTTCTAGCAGTGACTACGAGGGAATGTAACAATACCGTCTAAAAATACTAGACTGTGGGCCCTAAAATTCCACGTAAAACATTATTAAAATTGTGTATTGGAATTATAATATTAAATAAATTTCACCGCGGCGCCACTTTTGATCAGGGTGCCACCTTAATAAGCTGGACCGCCTTTTGAAAAATGCTATCCGTTTTATCTTCTGCTTTCGCAAGTTCGACCACATTTCTTATAGTAAATTTAACATAAACGTAGTTAAACGTACGTCGCTTGAAAACGCTCGCTATGCTCGCTCGGCTCGAGCGTTCATGGTTGCAGTTCTAACCTAACCTAACCTAATGAACCCTTTAAGACTTTTTCCATAGCGGGGAGACGCAACGCCTAATCGCGGATCTGTTTCCTAAAGATTGACTGCGAGATAATGCTTTTAGCATTAGAAGATTGAAGACAAAGATTGTAAAATAAATACTTAAATCGGTGTGTACGGAGATCAAAATTGCTGTCTGCAGAGCGCCTTAGAGCTACAATAGATATAATGTTGTTTTTCCATTTTATTGTAAGGATTATACCTATTATATCTATGCTTAACTACGCATTACTTGGGTGACATTTAAATAAACATTTATACAGTTGGTATTAAGGGCGTTCACTGCGTTAAGTGGCCATAATAGGAAAATATGGTTTGCGCAGGCTATATTTATATGTAGAAAACGTAAAATTGTAGCCACAAAAAACATACGACAAGACAAAGAGATTATCTAGTAGCTACTAGTATTTAAATTCGTATAAACCTCACAGATGACTGCAAAAAAAAAAATCAGAATATCATCAAAAGCGCTTGTCGCGGGTCATATTTTTGGTGTAAATAATAGCGGCAACGTATTGAATTCTACATCAAAATACACTTTAACGTACTGTGCAGTTGCTCCAATAACTTTTTTTTCAAGAAAGATAATTGTGCTATAGATTATGATGAAAATACAACGAAAAACTTCGATAAAGTGCAGAAGTAAGGTTATTTTCTTTACTCTTTACACATAAAGAAAAAAACAGGGACAAATGATTTCGCATAACGGAGCCTTAAAGCGGGAACCCGCCGCGGGTACACCGCGCGGGAAGATACTATAGATTGCTGGTTTTCTGACGGACAGAGATGCTTGCAAAGTGCATGAGTAAAAGCCGCCGGAAACGATCAATTGAGATTGTCAATTTTTTCGTGAATGCCCTTGTTGGGGGAATTGGCAATCGCCTCAATTGCACGTGTAAAACGATAAATTTTCGCATCAATGAGCGTCAATTCCGTAAAATTACGTAGGCCAGTATTTAATCGAGTCACAGCCGTGACACACTCTGTACGTAAGAGTTCGAGCGCCAGCGACCTTGAGCCAGAGCGTGTAAGCGCTAGGGTTGATTCCGAAATAGAATTTAGACTTGTGGCAAAGGAAATTACATGTAGTAGGTATATTAGGAAATATAAACTTGTGCAAAGACATGTTAATGAAAGATAGGTTTGATTTATAATAAGTTTTTGTAATCTTTAAATTATATTATCATAAATTGCAACTCTTATACAAGGTGTTTGGTAAAAGCCTTATAAAGCCGAATATGGTAGATAGGGACCATCAAACTGAACAACTTTTACTATGGGACCAACTCTGAAATCGCGAAAAAAAAAATCAGCTGTTCCATACATTTTGATATTTTCGTTATTATTTTTTGTATGAAACAGCTGATATTTCTTTCGCGATTTCAGAGTTGGTCCCATAGTAAAAGTTGTTCAGTTTGATGGTCCCTATCTACCATATTCGGCTTTATAAGGCTTTTACCAAACACCTTGTATACTATACTTATTTTCTATTATTTATAATCCGTTTTTTATCTTTAACATGTTAACGACAGAAAGGTTTGATTTATTATGTATATTTTTTATTTATTGTCAATTTTACCTACTTGCGAGTTTAGAGTTTAATCGTCTGAAATCCTTGTTTTCAGAGCTTTTTTTATAATTAAAGTAAGGTAAAAGGAAGAGTAAGGGCATGACTAATATTTCGTATATTTTAATCTTTTAAAATAGGTACGAAGAAACTTTTATCAGGATTTTGTTTTTGGTTGTTGCCATAGCCACAAACACAACAACGCCAGGCATGATTATCTAACAATTAAATAATGTTGCGTCGCGTAGTCAGTCCGTGCGAAATGCGGTACAATACCGAATGCGGTGGGACAAGCGAGCGGCGAGCGACAATATACGGTAAAGAAATGTAGAACCCTTGGCCGGGCCAGTCGGCGACTGGCGGCTGCATTCCCCGCGCGCGCACCGCGCGCACCCCCCGCGCGCCTCCCGATACGCACACATAGCCGCGGGCGATTTTACGAGCATACATGCTCGAGTGTCGTTTCTTTTCGCGTTAGAGTATATATTCTGTGATCGAGTGAAGATACGAATATCGTATTTTTAACTGTAAAATAATCAAGATGGTTTATGAAACTTCAACATATATTTTTATCTGCTCTAAATATAGAATATTTGATTGTTTATCGTTGAATCAAAAATAGGCCAAATTCGATAATTTCGAATATACTGGCCTTAAGCTCTAATCTATGTCGTCCCGAGCGCGTGTCCCGCGACGCCATCAGTATTGCATTTTATTGCGTAGGTATAATAGGTATATTATTTCATTTTAATAATATTGAAACATGTACCTAGGTTATCTAGGTATTACCTGGGTACATGATTCACTTTATCAAGTTGGTCATGTCATAAGTAACCACTATTTAATGTCAATCAAATACCTTCCTAGGAGTAAAACAGTAACCTGTTTTTTATTTTTTTATTTTATTGGATAAGGGAAACATACAGCTCAAAATTATACTTATGAATGGAAATCAATATGTTTTTACATAGGCTAACACAGTTTCCACTGAGAGAAATTAATGTAAACAACAGTTAAGTATATAGGTACGCTATATAAGTTAACGAATTATATATCACTTTTCACAAACCATTGGAAAATTAGCACACGACATAGTCAAGTGATGTAAATAAAAACATTATATTACGTTGATATGTAGATCAGTTGTACAAATACACTTTTTAAACTTTTGAAAACTAAGGGAAAAAATGTCGATTTGATGATAGTCCTTATCATAAGAACTACAAGATCTTACAGAGAAGCGGTTTTTGGCATAATTGGTGCGACAATAAGGCGGAGCAAAGGTTGTCGTTCATCTCAAGCAAAACTTTTTGCATTTATAAAATATCTTACTGGTAAGATAAATTGAGTCAACCATATTATTTATAATTTTGAAGTAAGTTAAAAGTAGTATTTGGAATTTTTAAGTATCATCACACCATTTGGGTTCACCTTACATGTACAAATATCCCCACAATGCAAATTGCTGAGGTGAGTCGAGCAGTTACATTTTCTCTTCGTATCTTGAATAGCTTGAAAATTGCCTTCCTATTCGTATTATAGTCTCGTAACTTCTCTTATTCTTCCACTCATTGATTATGCTATGTCTGTAACCTGGGGGCTAATTGTCTAATTTCAAAAACCTATCGCGATCGCTTTCATTTGACAGATGGATGTGACACATTGCTGCATTTCTTTAGTAAGTTTTTATTTGTGCCAAAAAAAGCATCAATGTATCACATCTTGAAAGCGATTGCGATAGATTTTGAAATTAGACAATAAGTACCCTGGACTTGAATGGGGATCTTCTCAATAAGTTGGACCGCCTTTTGACAAATGCTGTCAGTTTCATCTTCTGCCTTCGCAAGTTCGACCACAGTGCTGAAAGTAAGTGAAAGTGAAAGTGAAAGTGAAAGTGAAATATATTTTATTTAAATAAGCTCACATAATAAGCATTTTTAAATCGTCAATTCTTTTACCCTACCACCCATTATGACGTCTTTTAACTGACAAGAAAAATGGGCGCAAAAAACTTGTCAGCTTTATCAGATGGAACGATATTTACAAATATGTATATCGTTTCCAGACTTTATATTAACAAAGATTAACAAATAAATAACATTATTGAATTAGCTCATTTCTTAATGAATTTCAAATTTCTTAAAGGCTGTTACAATAAATAAAAATAAAAGAAAAACGTACAATTCAATATGCGTTAAGATAGGTAGTCAGAAGCAGACTTGCTGTGGTGAAACATGGATACTTTTAAATTTTAATCTCAGTCAAAGGTTCCATTAGCGATTTTCTGAATGTCCACGCGGACGAAGTCGCGGGCAAAACCTAGTTTTATATAATCGTAATTTCTACGCTCGCTCGGCTCGCGCGTTTTTGGTCACAGTTCTCACCTAACCGAATGAACCTGACTTTTTCCATAACGGTGTGCGATGCCTAATCACGGATCTGTTTCCTAAAGATTGACTTGGAGGGAATGCTTTTAGCATTATGACCGCCTTTTGTGATATTTGTTTTATAAATGTACGATAAAGATTGTACATTCATAAAACAAATATACCGGGTGTCCCAAAACTTTGCCACATGAAGGGAAAGTATCTTAAATATTAAAGATAGGAATTTTTACTGAAAGAAGACTTCATTTTATTTTAAAAATTAATGCGAACTGCATTCAAAGATTTTTTTAAATATCGCATTATTTGCTATACAAATTGATACAATACGTAATCATTAAAATTTAAATGTAAAATTTCATGGTCTTCCTTTTGTTTAAGATGCTGTGTTACTCAAAAAATAATCCTAACGAGTAACCCTTTCAACCGATATCGTAAAAACAAAAGATTGTTTTTTTTTTCTAATTTGGTAGGTTCGATTCCTGGTTAAGGCATGCGATTTTTCGAAAATCTTTGAATACAGTTCGCATTAATTTTTAAAATAAAATGAAGTCTTCTTTCAGTAAAATTTCCTATCTTCAATATTTAAGGTACTTTCCTTCCGTGTGGCAAAGTTTTGGGACACCCGGTAAAAATATAAGTAGCTATCTTAATATATAAAATCGTAAACTGAATGACTGACTGACTGACTGATTGACTGACTGACTGACTGACTGACTGACTGACTGACTGATCTATCAACGCACAGCCCAAACCGCTGGACCTAGAGACTTGAAATTTTGCACACAGATACTTTATACAGTGTAGGCATCCACTAAGGAAGGATTTTTGAAAATTCCATCCCTAAGGGGATGAAATAAGGGATGAAAGTTTGTATGAAAGTCCCTCAGTTTTGAAGCTAGAATCTTCAAATTTTGTGTTTAGGCTGACGATTGAAAATTTATAAATACGGGTCTCAGCGTTTTTCAAAATTCTACCCCCGAAGGGGTCAAAAGGGGGATGAAGTTGTGTATTAAAGAAAATCCTTCATTTTCGAAGTGAAAATCGCTAAATTTATAATTTAGGCTTATGGATAGAAATCTAAAGCAACGTATATTGTTTTTGTTAGGATTTCAACTCCAAAGGGGATGAAATGGGGGCGAAAAGGGTTAAAAAACCTAAAAATAGATATGGATGTCGTTATCGGTGTTTTGTGGGATGACGATTGCAAAAATGACATTTATTTTGAAGTCCAACCACGGTGGTCATGATTTAACCCCTAAAGGGGTGAAAATGGGGTCCAAATTTTGTATGGAAAAATAATATAAAATAGACATTACAACATTAAACTTCGTAGGAGTACATCTAAAAATAAATAGGCAAATATATATTTTGTTATTTTGAAAATAAACCCCTTAGGGGGTAAATGGGGTAAGTAAACATAAAAATCGATATAGATGTCGTTATTGGTGTTTTCTGGGATGACGATTGCAAAAAATATATTTATTTTGAAGTCCAACACGGTGGACATGATTTAACCCCTAAAGGGGTGAAAATGGGGTCCAAATTTTGTATGTAAAAATAATATACAATAGACATTACAACTTTAAACATCGTAGGAGCACATCTAAAAATAAATAGGCAAATATATATTTTGTTATTTTGAAAATCAACCCCTTAGGGGGTAAATGGGGTGAGTAAACATAAAAATCGATATAGATGTCGTTATTGGGGTTTTCTGGGATGACGATTGCAAAAATGACATTTATTTTGAAGTCCAACACGGTGGACATGACACATATGGACCTGGACCTGGACATGCACATCCAGGGAACGGGAACGGGAACCGGAACGGGCACGGGCACGGGAACGGGAACGGGAACGGGAACGGGAACGGAACGGAACGGAACGGAACGGAACGGAACGGAACGGAACGGAACGGAACGGAACGGAACGGAACGGAACGGAACGGAACGGAACGGAACGGAACGGAACGGAACGGAACGGAACGGAACGGAACGGAACGGAACGGAACGGAACGGAACGGAACGGAACGGAACGGAACGGAACGGAACGGAACGGAACGGATCGGAACGGAACGGACCGGACCGGACCGGACCGGACCGGACCGTAACGGAACGGAACGGAACGGAACGGAACGCAACGCAACGCAACGCAACGCAACGGAACGGAACGGAACGGAACGGAACGGAACGGAACGGAACGGAACGGAACGGACCTTACCGGACCGGAACGGAAGGAACGGAACGGAACGGAGTGGAACGGAACAGAGCGGAACAGAACGGAGTGGAACGGAACAGAGCGGAACGATAACGAGAACGGGAGCGAGACGGTAACGGGAACTAGAACGGGACGGGTACGGGAACGGGAACGGAAGGGGTACGGGACGGGATCGGACGGGAACGAAACGGGAATGAAACCAGGAACGTAACGGGAACGAAACAGGAACGAAACTGAAATGAAACGGGAACGGAACGGGAATAGAACAGGATGGGAACGGGAACGAGAACTAGAACCGGACGGGAACGGAACGGGAACAAGAACGGATACGTAAGGCGTACGGGACGGTTAGGGGACGTTTACGGGACGGCAACGCAGCGGGAACGGAACGGGAATGGGAACGGGAACGAAACGTGAACGGAACGGGAATGAAACGGGAACGGAACGAGAATATAACGGGAGGGGAACGGGAACGAGAACAGGAGAGGAACGGGACAGGGAACGGGATGGGAACGGGAACGGAAACGGAAGGGGTACGGGACGGTTACGGGACGTTTACGGGACGGGAACGCAAACGGGACGGGAACGGAATGGGAACGGGGAACGGGAGCGGGAGCGGGAGCGGGAACGGGAACGGGAACGGGAACTGGAAGCCTTGTGCGAGGCCCGCCACACGCGGCAAATGTCTTGCCTCGCGAGGCAGCGCGCTTGATGGTGACTCGCCTAATCGCGTAAAAATGGCTGGCCGTATCCTGGTTGAAGGTTCCTTACAAGGATTTCGTCTAATATCCACGCGGACGAAGTCGCGGGCAGAAGCTAGTCTAATAATAAAGCTGTAGAAAAGTTTTGTCTGTATAATGGAAACATTTTGAAAAAAAGTGGTTGGGGTGTTTAATAATAACCAGTAGAACCCATTTCTAACATGTTTGGATTTTTTGTCTGTTTGTCTGTCTATCTGTTTGTCTGTATGTTTGTGCGCTAATAACGTTAAAAGCGCTAACCCAATTGTGATTATATTTACATACAAATATAAGCTGTGTTTTTTACAAAATAATCTAATCTTTATTTCATCGCAATCGGTTCACTGAATCAAAAGATATACGAATTTAAAGTTTACGATGAATTCGTTGTAATAATATCATCGGGCGAATGATACTGTTAGAACGACTGACCAGCGGTGTATCCACATCTGGCACATTATAAGTAATGGTCAATGGCTAAAGTAAACAAAAACGTGTCGAGTTTTGGGTCTATTGTAATTTCTCAGAAACAAAATGCACGGGCATGCAGTAAAATCAAAGCCCGGTTTCTATTAAGTATATTATTTTGTACTAGCTTCCGCCCGCGACTTCGTTCACATGGGCATTCGAGAAAATCCGTAGGGAACCTTTAACCAGGATAAAAGTATTCTATACTAGCTTCCGCCCGCGACTTCGTTCGCTAGGACATTCGAGAAAATCCTTAGGGAACCTTTAGGGAGCCTCGCTAGATAAACATAGAATTATTTTATCCTGGTTAAAGGTCCCCTAAGGATTTTCTCGAATGTCCACGCGAACGAAGTCGCGGGCGGAAGCTAGTAAGTAAATAAATAAAGAAAATTAATAAATATAAATAGGTACGGTAGGTATGGAGATCAAAATTGTGTGGTTAAATTTCAGAAGCCGTTATGTCCACTCTAAGTGAAATGTGGCAAATGAAGGAAATGTGTTTTACGCAGTAAATTTATAGATTTTGAGGTTTTTTAATGTACGGCTACTAGTCTAGGGGTTTGTTTACATTAGAACAGAAATAAAAATACCAGAAATGACGGATTAAGCTGAAAAATCGGTTTAAAGTTTGGACATACCGGTGTCTGATATATACTAGCGATACGTACCGGAGTTTGAAAAAAATTAGCTTCCTCTCTTAGAGCCAATTTCACCATTGAGTTTAAACGCGCTTTGTCAAAAAACAAGTTTAAGGCTGTCACTGTCATAACAACAAAGTAAAATTTGTTACAAAAATGTACAATTATGTTATAAACAATGCCTTGTTAAATCTTGATTCAATTTTTTTAATGACCTAGTGAAATTGAGTTTTTACTTAGCTTTTGATTCAGTTTTATTTCGTGCCTTTGTTTATTTTTTGTAATTTTTGTAATTGTTTATTTTTATGTTTTACGGATGCAGACATCCGTAAAACATAAAAATAAACAATTTTCGTCCATTATTAACGATAATATTCAATAAAAACTTCGTCGGAAATATGCTTCATTCCCGAACACTTCCGATAACTCACGAAAATGGCATCCATCTTGGGCGCCATACTCTACCCTATGATTGGTTGGTGCGGACATACTCGAGTTTAATAAACACCAGTCAATAGACATACCGGAATATGAAAAAAATCTTCAACTTTGACTGACATTTTAGTAGTGTTTTTAATGACTTATATCTTGATTTGAATAAAAGGAACTTATAGATATTTAAATTCCGAATCAGGTGGCATTCACAGTTTGATTTTGAGTAGGGGCAGTGCCGGTTTTAGCACTAACAGCGCCCCTGGGCGATATTTCTACGGGGCGCCCCCTATCTGCGATTACAGGATTTTAAAGGAGATTGTTCTAAATCGCCCCAAAACCAACAAGCATTTCAAATGTACCTAAATTTTTATTATATTTTAATATACGATTTGAGAATTATAATTACAGGCGGACACTGCGAAACATTTAATACACTTTTAAAAGTACTTTAATTTTTAATACCATGAAATCCGCCATCTTTTAAGACAATTTTTTTTTTTTTTTTTTTTTTTTTTTTTTATTGTTACCAAAAAATATACAAAAAAATACAATTTAAAAATCACTCGCCAAACTTTAAAGTTTGATGGCGAGATGCGCTCTTTTTTTTAAACTATCTTAACCTACCCTTCTCCACAGTTCTTGTACAAGGAATCGTAACAATAAATAATAATGTTAGTCTAATCTGTCGAGATACACACCCTTCAATCTTGTCTTTAACAAATTTTTACTTAATTTATGATCCTGTCTCAGTAAATCTATCTTATTAAATAATTTTGGTACCAAAAATTTTGACAATCTTTTTCCATAATAGTTATTAACCCTAGGAATAACGAATTTCTTCTGTCGTACACTTCTTGTATTATATCTATTTTCAACATTGACTTTGTATTGGTCACAGTAATAGTGTTCTAATCCTATCAAAAATTCAACCTTTTTATCTATAGGTAATATTTTACACAATTTAAATAACTTGTGATATTCTTTGTTACACTTTTTTTTTACGTTTTTACTTACTAAGAACTTAAGTAGTCTTATTTGTAAATTCTTAATATTTTGCAGGTACGTCATAAATGTTCGCCCGTACACAACAAGTCCGTAACTGATAAGCGAGTCCGCCAGTGCATAATAAACCATCAGTAGTGTATCTTTATGCAACACACACTTCAATTGAAAGAACTTCCCTAGTACGGATCTTAACCGATTACAGATAACATTTACGTGAGTTTTCCAATTAAAGTGTGTGTCTACAACCAGACCTAGGTATTTAAAAGTATCAACATATTCTAGTTTGACACAAGTACAATTAAGTTTGTTCCTGTGCAAACATTCGTATGTGTGTCCTATTATAGCAAGATCTTTACTCTTGACACCTTTAGCTTGGTGGTTATAAGGCGAATGTATGTGAATGCATTTTGTTTTTGAGAAATTCAAAATGATACCGTTGTCATGTGCCCACTTTGTAATACCTTCAAAATCTTTTTGTATGTACTTTTGTATTTCCGATATATCTTTTGAGGCATAAAGTTTGCATTGATTGATTGTCATTAGATACATTCCAGGAGGCTAACCGCTGAGTCATCGATCGCTATAGAGTACATTTTAACCATAGAAAGTAAATTATTAAACATTATAAAAAATACTTTCCATGGTTAAAATGGCTGCATTCTAGCGCAGACTAATCGCTGAGCTATCAATTATTTAGTCATTCAGTTCATTTAGTGGTGGATGATAGGTGTTACGAAAACATCGATATTGGTGTCAATATATTTGTAATAAGTATATCAAGTTTTCAGTTTAAATCCGATCTTAAACGACATTTTTTGGTATGTAGTCTTAAAAAAGATTTTTTTTTCTAATAAATTATATATTTTTCAAAGAGCTTTTTATAGATGGCCTTTATTAAAAATAACCTCAAAATCTGTTCGTTTTCTTTAAATAAAAATGTTCACAAAAGTGTCCGTGGGAAAAATTTGTTCTTATGGGCTTATACGAGTCATTTACGATTAGAAAATATTTGTTTCTCTGCTGTTGGCTCTGGGGCGAACAATGTATGGGCGTAGAACAATCTCCTTTTTCCTGTTAGTTAAAAACGGCCGCGCAGCGCGATTTTCAGTCAGTTTCACCTACTAATCTTGTAATCTTGCTTGTTTATAGGTCAAAATAATGGCCGCGCAGCGCGATTTTTTAGTCAGTTTCATCTGCTAATCTTTTAATTTTACTTATTACAGTAAGAAAAACCGCCGCGCAGCGCGATTTTTAGCCAATTTCAACTTCTAATCTTGAAATCTCGCTTGTTTATGGAAAAAAATGGCCGCGCAGCGTGATTTTTTAGTCAGACTCGCTCAATGAGCGTGTGTGTACAAAGGGACACCTGCGGCTGTGGATATAAAGGGGCGCCTGTGGCGCCCCTCTATATCCGGCGCCCCGAGCGGTCGCCCATGCTCGCCCCCCCCTAACGCCGGTACTGAGTAGGGGTGTGACTTGCCGGGGTTTGATATCTGCCGAGCGCCTTAGAGCTACCCCTTTTTTCGCTAAATGGCAGATTCTGCAAACGGCAGATTCTTTTAACGACAGATATTTGTACAGTCAGACAGCAAAAACAAAAGTTTTTTGACATTGGATATTACCTTAATTACCTTTGATGTTGTTTTTCCAGTTTATTGTAGGGATTGTACCTATCTACCTATGTATTACTTGGGTGACATTCAAATAAACGTTTGAAGAGTTGGTATTTATAATGCTACACTGTAAGTGTTGCATTTATTGCATATTAGTATAGCTGGTTTTTGTTTTGTTTGTTTCATGTATAATCTTGAACTGGTTATTTAAATCCTAGATTTATTCTCCTTTAATTGGCTGCCACTCCTTTTACACTTCATTTCCCACTCTTGACCATTCGGGAAAGAGTGGGTGGCTGAAAATCAGCGCACAGCAGTGCTTAATCCTGCCTGTTCAGCATAAGCTGAGCCACTACCTTACCTTTTGCCTCTATGGCTATTTGTAAACTAATATTGTAAGTAATTTGTAGTATTTGAGGCAATTAACTATTTCTATTCTATTCAATTCTGGTGCGGCGGCAAAACGCTGCTTCGTCGGCTCTTCAGAGAACGTGATTTTCAAACTCTTGAGGGACAAAAACCACCCTGCATTCAAGCAAATGGCCCCACAATATAGCCCTCAATATGGCTCCCACTCCTGATGAATTAATCGCGTCGCGCACGAAGGGTTGCGTACCAAAAAACGTCAAAAAATCACGTTTGTTGTATGGGAGCCCCCCTCAAATATTTATTTTATTTGTTTTTTTAGTATTTTTTGTTATAGCGGCAACTGAAATACATCATCTGTGAAAATTTCAACTGTGTACCTGTTGTCGTTATTAATATAAAGCAAAAAACGGCAAAAATATCACGTTTGTTGTATGGGAGCCCCCCTTAAATATTTATCTTATTACATTTTTAGTATTTGTTATTATAGCGGCAACAGAAATACATCATCTGTGAAAATTTCAACTGTCTAGCTATCACGGTTCATGAGATACAGCCATACAGCCTGGTGACAGACAGACAGACAGACGGACAGCGGAGGCTTAGTAATAGGGTCCCGTTTTTACCCTTTGGGTACCGGAACCCTAAAAACTAAGAGACGTTTTGTAATGTGCCTTTTAATAATTAGAAAATGTTGGGTAAATTCCCTTTGTCTCCTCCTCTCCTAAGGGAAGAATTTTCAAGAACTGATGCGGGTCCAAAATATTGTTTTGACCTCTAAGTATACTTGTACCAAACGGCTATGTAAAAGCGCGTAAAAGTACTCGATAATGTATGGAAAATTTCATTTCGCTTTTTGGCGATAGATGGCGCTGTACAAATTTCCCATACAAAATTTATCTATCGAATGTTTTTACGCGCGTTATTTTTTTCGATAGCTGTGCCCTGTTTATCAAAACTTACAAGTTAAATTTATTTGAGTTTTTAAGTTGTATGATTTTTTTCACAAGGTTTGATTTTCTAAGTAACGAAATAAGTGAAATAAGTTAAATACACAAAAACATTTGTAGCGTTTCATTTAACGTGTTTTGAAAACGGATTTGTGTAATAAGTACCTCATGGGGAATATCCGAGAAAAATCAAATTGGCTGAATATTTTTCTATTTGTATAGGTAGGAATAAGGTCCCTTAGTAATAGAATACATTTTCATAATTTTCGGTTTCGTGAAACAATTTCAAAA
The DNA here is from genome assembly GCA_928269145.1 of Agriphila tristella. Lineage (NCBI taxonomy): Eukaryota > Metazoa > Arthropoda > Insecta > Lepidoptera > Crambidae > Agriphila > Agriphila tristella. Next base: position 5,828,310 of record OV743451.1, read on the forward strand.
AATCAAAGTCTCTTCGACTTCACAAATGTATGAAAGTAACAGCAGAATGGAGATTGTACCTTTGCCAACACCTGCCACAACCACAACATGGTATTAAAAAAAAGTTTCAAGACAAAATGACATTTTTTTTTTAAATACGTGTTGTGTTTGTGGCAGTTAGCGGCAAAGGTATAATCTCCATTCTGCTGTTACTTTCATACATTTGTGAAGTCGAAGAGACTTTGATTTTTAAAAACTTTTTTACCCAACCGAAAATTCTGAAACTTTTTTCTATTACTAAGGGACCTTATTCCTACCTATAGAAAAATATTCAGCCAATTAGATTTTTTTCGGACATTCCCCATTATTTTCATAAGGAAAATGCTCGTTTTTAAAGATTACAAGACTTTATTTATTTATTATTTATTTATTTTATTTATAAAAATACAATGCAAGTTTACAGAGACATTCTCCAAAGCACATGCAAGTCACAAAAAATAATTACAAAAGAATGTGAAGATTAATATTAGTAGATCAAGGTAGGATAACACTTATAAAATAATTGTCTAAATCATGTCAAAATACAATAAATTGAAACTTTATAGTCAAAAAGAAAAGAACTAGAAATGTCAAAAAAAATACAAATACATGTTAATGTTAGTGTCGTCATTAAGGAACTGTACGCCTAACGAACAAGAAACTGATAAGCCGGAGCACAAATAAGTGGTATGGAATCAGCGAACAAGTCAATTTCATCACACTGAGTGAGCATGTCGCCAATCAGAATCAGGGCGCGCACAGTAGGCGCATGAGCGGCGTATCGCGTGCGCGTGACCGGTATCCTCAGCAAGTGAGGGCGACGACGAGGTGACACCATCATTCCCCGGCCATCTTGGGGCATGCGTGTCGGAACTAGAAGGCCAAACGCTCCAAGTATTGCTGGGCTGTCAACCCTTCCGTGTAACACCTGGAGATAGTGCATTATTAGTAGCTTTATCCTCCTAAAATGCAGTGTCTCAAAACCTACCATTCCATAAACAAACAGAGAAGGGTACAGGAAAGGATAATATCCACGAATCCTTTTGTACAACCACCGACAAAATTTACGCTGCACTCTTTCTAGCATGAGGATGTATTTGTCCTCATAAGGCACCCAAATCACAGCAGCATATTCAAGTTTACTGCGTACATAGGCGTTGAATAACACTACGGCCGCCAACATATTACTAAATTGTGAGGCAGTTCTCATAATAAAACCTAAAGTCCTGCTTACCGATTTACACAGTTCTGTAATATGCTGATGAAAGTCAAATTTATAGTCCAATGTCAGTCCAAGGTCACGAATATTATTAATTCTATCCATATGTGCGTCAAATAGATTGTACTTGGTGTCTATTGAGTTACGTCTCCGTGTGAAAGTAATAATTTTGCACTTGGAACTGTTAAATGGGAGACGATTGTCTTGGCTCCACTTAGAAACGGCGTTGATATCAGTTTGAAGGGCCAGGGTGTCGTCTACGTGAGATATTCCCAAATATAATTTAAGGTCGTCGGCAAATAAAAGGCAATGAGCAGTTTTAACTGCCGCAGGCAAGTCATTAATCATTAATAAAAACAATGTCGGGCCAAGAGTACTCCCTTGACTCACTCCAGACCTAGTATAGTACCTACTTGTCAGACTCGTATCCATCCACTCTTACAAACTGATTTCGGTCCCTGAGATAGCTTGCAAAAAAATCAAGGAGCTTGGGAGTGAAACCAACAATTGCTAACTTTTCCAAGAGAATGTCATTATCAACTAGGTCAAAGGCCTTCTTAAAATCAAAATAGGCGGCATCAACCGGTCTCCCCGCATCAAACTCAGCATAAACGTAATCCGCAAGGGTGACTAGATTGGTAGTAGTCGATCTGGCTTTACGGAAACCGTGCTGACTATCGTGCAACAGGGTATTAATCTGTCTGCCAATGTAACGATTTAATATAGCTTCAAATAATTTAGCGAATACAGAAAGCACTGCAATTGGTCTGTGAGACGAAACATGGTTTTTAGGTTCTCCCTTAGGAATTGGCGATACTCTGGACACTTTCCAAGAATCTGGATATGTTGAGTTAGCAATACTAAGATTGTACAGATATAACAGTGGAGCTTCAAGAACACGAATACAATCCCTACCTATAAACACAAGGACAAGATCAGGTCCACCTGATGAACGAGGTTTAAGACGCTTAGCGGCTACCTTTAGATCTGTTTCATCAATTGTCCCGATTGAAACTGATTTCGCGTCACCAAAAGAATAAGCTGCACGCGCAGCCTCCGCAGGATCAAGTTTTGGAACATTGTTCAGAAAAACAGAACTAAAGTATTGGGCAAATGCATCTGCAGCAGCCTGACCTGAGACTTCAACATCTTCATGTACATAGAAACCCGCTGGTCGTCTATCCTTTTTCTTATCTCTTATGTATTCCCAGAACTTTGCTGGTTCATCAATAATGTTTTTTTGAGTCAAATTTATGTGCTGCTGATATGCAATGTCAATTAATCTTTTAACGTTCCACCTGTAATATTTGAAAAGTTCTCTATTAAATTCCCTTTCCTCAGATCGGTATTTTATCAGATTCAGATTCAGATTCAGATTCATTTATTTGCTTTAAAAGTGGTACAAAGGTTAAAATATAATATATAGGTATCTCACAATTAGTCTTTGCAGACATACAAATATTGAAAATAAACATTAAACATTACATTTCATTTCACTACAATACATTTGACTAATAATTCATTTCATTTTATTACAATACATTTCATTACATTACGATACATTTCATTACATTACATTAAATTTCATTTCAATTCATTCAAATTCATTCTTATTTATTATTCTCAATCAATTTCTGTCAATTACAAATAAAAAATGTCACAATTAAAATATATAATAATAATGTCAGTTTAAAATTAATTCATGCATGTCAGATTTAAGATAGAAATCCTTTACTTTAAGGTTTTGTCAGAAAGATATTCATGCACTGTATAATAACACTTATCAATAAGAAGATTTCTTAATTTATATTTAAAAGCATTCAAGGGAAGTTTTTTTATGTCATACGGCAACTTGTTGTAAATATACACTGCCATTGGGTAACAGCTGTGCCTCCATAATGAAGTAATAATTTGCGGTTGCACAAGTGTATTAGGATATCTTCCTCTGTAGTTCCTATTCACAGTGATATTGTCTTGAAACAAGCTGATGTGTGTCTTAACAAACTGGCAAATTTCATATATATAAATACATGGCAATGGTAACAATTTAAGTTTCAGGAAGTACGGTTTACAGCTCGTTCTGGAAGATATGTTACATATAGATCGTATGCACTGCTTTTGGGCAATGAAAGCTTTTCCAATGTCAACTGAATTTCCCCAAATTATGATTCCATATCTCAGGATAGAATCCACGTAACCATGATACGCCAACAAAGCAGTTCTTTCATCGGTTATTTTAACTAAACGCCATAAGGCGTAACAAAAACTATTAATTTTATTGCACAGCTTTTGTATATGCGGCTTAAAGCTGCAGTTATTGTCCAACACTATACCCAAGAATGTTACTTCGCTACTTTCTTCTATGCTCTGATTATTATGCTGAATAGATAGGTTAATGGTTTTGCTATTCCTTTGATTATGAAATTGAATATATTTAGTCTTCTTGACATTTACTATCAGATTATTATTTTCAAGCCAATCTGTAATATCGTGAACGGTAGCATTTACATGATTATTGTATTCATTAGCATCATTGTACAAATTTGGTATCACTACTGACACGTCATCTGCAAACAAAGTACAAAAATGTTTAGTTGCCTTTGGAAGGTCATTGATGTACAATAGAAACAATAAAGGTCCTAAAATACTCCCTTGTGGCACTCCTGACTCTTTCTTTATTAAACTAGACCTATATGTTGTTTCATTGGATGATTCATTGATATTTGTGATTTCTACGTATTGAAGTCTATCTTTTAAGTATGTTTCAAGCCAGTTATACGCGTTGCCCCTAAGGCCATATTTTTCACATTTCCGCAAAAGAAGTTCATGTGAGACGTAATCAAATGCTTTACGCATATCAAAGAATATTGTTGTTACTTCAATAGATTTGTCTACAAAGTTCATAATTTTGTTTACCAAATTAAATGCAGCAAGTGCCGTAGATTTGCCTTTTTGGAAGCCATTTTGATTTTCGTCAAGTATGCCCAATCGTTCGATAAATTTGTTTAATCTAGCGAGCATAGCTTTTTCAAAAATCTTAGACATTATGGACAATAATGCGATCGGCCTATAGTCATCAAGAGTGTAGCCATCCTTAGTTTTTGGTATTGGTTTAATAACTGTCAATTTCAATTTTTCTGGAAATGTGCCATCCACAAAAGATAGGTTGATTAGATAACTTAGTATCGGAGAAATTATATCCTTGTTAGCCTTAATAATCTTAGTAGGTATTTCGTCATAGCCAACAGATGGTTTATTTTTTAAACTATTTATAATTTTACAGACTTCATATTTATCGGTTGGATACAAGTAAATGCTATCTCGGATGTTTTTTACATTTTGCATATTGTTAACACTCGATGCATTTGAGTCCGTACTTGAGCCTACTCTTGAAATGTTTTCATTAAACAACCTTGCTATTTCACTAGGATCAACAATGGTTTCACCATCTTTTGTTATCTGTTTAATGTATTTATTCTTCATAATGTTATTGTTATTTTGTTTTATTAAATTCCATGAAGCTTTGCATATATTATTTGATTTTGCAATATACAGCTTATTACATTTCTTCTGTGAGTAATGAATACATTTTTTCAGTATGGCCGAATATTTTTTGTATCTAGTCTTGTTCCTTGTATTTTGATTCCTATAGTAATCAAATCTTAGCATGCGTTTCGTTTTACAACCTAAACGTAGTCCTTTTGTGATCCATGTGGCTTTTTTAGGTTTGTTTGTCATTCTTATCCTAACGATGGGAAAACACAACCTGAAAAATAATGTGATAAGCTCATGAAAGCTATTAAATGCTTTATTACTGTCCCTCTCGTTATAAACTTCAGTCCAGGAAAGACTTTGCAGGCAGTTATTAAACTTTTCCATATTTTCTGGACAATAATCACGTTTTTTGATGTAGTAGTATTTTAATGTACTTGATTTAACATTTATCGGAGCTTCTAAAGTTTGTGCTGTATTATGATCGGATAGCCCCAAGTGGTGAATTTTACCGACAGCTTCGGGCATATTACTGATTATCAAGTCAATGCAAGAATTCTTTCTGGTAGGTTCAGTAATATGCAGTTGATATCCATTGTTTTGAAGTATTCTTGTAAAGTCCCTAGAAACACTGCTGTCTTTTAACATGTTTATGTTAAAATCGCCCGCTAATATTATTCTCTTTTTAGTTTTAGTTCGAATTTTATTCAGAAGAATTTCAAAATTGTTAAGAAATGTATGTGGGTTTGAATCCGTGCTATCTGGAATTCTATACAAGCATATTATTATACATTTATATTCAGGTAGTTCTATGCCACAGCATTCGAAATATTTCTCTATAGCCATGTCCTTGACGTATTGTAATTTTTTATATTGCAGGTTCTCTCGACATAATATGCATACACCTCCGCGTTTTTTATTTTTTCGGCAGAAGAACTCAGCCAGTTCAAATTGCCGTAAATGTAGATTAGCTTCGTGGCCACTTTTAATGAAAGTCTCAGTTAAGCAGATTATATCGATGTCTTTATAACTATTTGATAACTCTTCCAGTGTTATTAAAAATATATCTTTTTTGCTAAGTATTCCGGCAATATTTTGATGTAGCAATATTAAGTTGCCACTATTCTCGAAATAAATTTTCCGGAGTGCGCGTAGACAAAGGAGAATCAATGGGTTTGTTTGAAGAACAAACAACAGCTATATTTTTGTCTGTATCATTATTGGTACTTAGTGTTCCCTTCGCTTGTATAGGAAAGTAATCCGTAATTTTTTCTTTACGGTGACCTTTAAAGACTTCTTTCCCTGACAGTGATTTTGTATCACGAGCCCGCGTTCGGAGATATGAAAAGTTTGTCAAGAAATCACGCTCATATTTTATATAATCAATTTCAGCATTTAATTTAATACAGATCATGTCCAGTAATGAAGTAAAATGCTTTGTCCGCGTCCCATAGTCAATGTTTATAAATTTACAATTGGTATAATTCCTTATAATTAATTCGAGATCATAATTCATTTTTTTTACATTTAAATACGGATTACTAAACAAATTCAAGATAATAATTTTTATGTCATTAAGTTTATTTAATAAATTACACACTTCAGTTATAACCTTATATGGATCCTTGTCATTTGCACCTATAGATAATACAATAATATCTTCCTTTGTTAAATTATTTAAATTATAACAGCTACTTAGAATTTGTGTTGAGGTAGCATACGGTTTGGTAAAACTGTTTACATCATAAATGTCATTCCATCTATTAAATCTACTTTCCCTCAATTTTCGCGATAGATCCACCGCATGTTCTCCCCCTATGATATGTATCTTAGGCTTCGTAGGTGCATGGTTTGATGATAGTTTTTTCTGAGACTCTTCAACATTCCCATTACTGTTTTTCGAGAACTGATTTAGTTCTTGTTTATCCGTAAACTCCAATGCCGCTACTCCAAGATTCTCACTAAGGTTTCTGTTTCCCTCTTTGCACTGATCTCGTTCACTTTGATTGTCTTCCGAAACGTTTTCACACTGTGAAATATTTCGTGTAAATTCATTTTCACTTTTAGATTTTTCTGTAATTATTTTTCTTTTATTGCCCGCCTTTGGTGAAGCTTTGGGTGTAGATTTACATATGTGAGTCAGTTTTCCTATCTTAGCTTCATACCCACTAATTATATTTTTGAGTGTCGAATTTTCTAATAATATATTACCTATTTCTTGGTCCGCTATCTCTAACTTCTTTTTAAGGTCTCTAATCTCCTTTTCCATGTCCTCTATTTTTTCGTCGTAGATTGTAGGTTTCTCTGGACAACTTCTATTTAGGATACTTGAGGAGTCTTGAGTATGACATTCCTCCTCTTCTTGTGTGTCATCTGATAGTGAATGGAATGAGTTTTCAGTTTGGACGTTTAATTTATATTTTATATTTCGAACCGTTACAGTATCATTTGCTGGACCTGGTGTACTAGTTATAATAGGTGAGTTCTGCGTTTTCCTATCGCATTCGTGACACTTCCAATTTGCTTTGTTTTGTGCTGTCATTATACGAAATCTTCCAAAGCTTACATCCGTACAGTCAAGATGAAATGTTTTCTTGCAACAGCGGCAGGTTAGTTTTTGTCTACTAGTTATCTTATTAGTACATTTCTTGCATTCTAGCTCCATCTTAAGTTTGTTTAATAACTTTTGTGTACTTATTTTAATGTATTTTTCACTTTTGTGTACAGGACAAGAGCCTTGTAAAAAATCGATTGAAAAAGTATCGATTTAAAATTTCAATTGAATGCACCCAACACTATGTCTATGAAGCGGTTGACGTTGGCCGCTCTGTGCAATCTAGTCTGTGATTGTCAGATCTGACAGCATCCAATCAGCTGATACATAGCCTTCTTTAATTGCAAGCCGTGAACATAAGTTTGGCAACGTCTGTTACTGTCAGTTCGTGGTCATGCCGTCGGCCAGTCTCCATACTAAATGTATGGGAATATTTCAATTTTAAGAGGTCGATATTTTTTTTCATAGTAATCGTGTGAGGTTTTAAATAAGAAAATAATGTAGTTCTTTTATTGAAATGCTGTGTATATTAAACAATAAGAAAAATATCAATGTTAACCAGGAAAAAATGGCTGTCAAAGATGTCATCTTTTTTGTTGATTTTCTTCAGCAGGGAATTGATTTACACGCCCTCTAGCAATAAATGATATATCATTAGAAAGGTCTTTTAAAGACAAATATTTGCTGTTAATATACTTTATATGAATTGTTAATACTTTTGGAGTTAAAGGTTATTAAAGTATAAAAGTGGTTTATTGTCTATGGGAGTTGATCTACTACACCTATAGAAATGAGTGCTATATCATAAGAACGGTATTTATATGACAAATATTTGCTGCAAACATACTTTCTATTAATTGTTAGTATTTTCGGAGTTTTAGGTCATTAATGTTGAAAAAATTGGTCAAGCTTAGAGCGTTATAACTCTCAAAGTACTATTAGTTGACGTTTATCGTTAAACAATAAAGTGTTTCAAATTTTAATACCTTTCTAATGATGTAAGATTTATTGCTAGAGGAGGCTTAGATCAAAATGCTCATCGTACTAAAGGACCCCCGAAAAGTTCAAATAATTTGACTCAAACCTTATGTTCTAATAAATAAATAATAATAATAAATAAAAAACTTTACTGAAATAATCTTACATCACAATTTACAACTAGTTTAAACATAGATAATATAGGAAAAACAAATAATAAATAATTTTCAAAATAATTTTATACTATGTGCTTGACCACATGCGATGTTGCCGTTCTGATCAACTTCAGGGCTTGGAAGATATAGAAGGCTATGGCTGATATAAAGACCGTGTTGTTAATGTGGATTAACGAATAGAATCAATTAGAATCCTCTGTTTATATTATTCTCTCACAAGTCCTTATAGATTTAAAATAAACGGCAATGTAAAAACTCTCACCTCGATTATTTCGATGTAGGAAAAATAAGTGTTGAGTGGCAAAATGCAGTGATATCGTATGATGAATCAACAGTGAGGTTATTCTCCAAGGTTTCTTGCACTATCTTGAGGTAAAATTCACTTTTACTAGGTTTAAAACGAAAATTTAATGAGGAGGTACAGAATGTTGTCTTTACTTTTCGAACACCGGAAACGGAACGGATCAAATGGTAATACTTCTGTTTAATATTGTACACAATATCTGCTGTATACCATTTTGGATAATTGTATTTAGTGTTACAAGAAGATTTACTTTTGAGTGGCACAAAAAGATTAAAGCATTCATACAATTTAGAATAAAAAACCTCTACCGCCAAATTAACGTCTGCCACTGTGAATAAATCGGACCAATCAACTTTACTTAGAGCATCATACAGTGAAAAATAGTCAGCCTTACTCCAGTTCCTAAGACAGTACCTAAGAATTGTAAGTTTTGATAAACAGGGCACTGTTCGTGGTACATGTACATCGATTTGCGGGCTTCCATTGATTTTGAGCTCGTACGCCGCCCACTATAACACGTCGGTCCGTGTGTAGAGTTTGGTCAACGGAAGATGGTCGGAAATGGAACTCGGTTGGAAATGGAACTAATTTTGCGCCTTATTTTAAGGTTCAGTTTCTAATAACATAGCCTCTTAACGTTAATTTAACAGGGAAAGTGGCGCCTCCATTTCTGGTTCATCTTTCGTTGACCAGACTCTAGCATTGAGCGCGCTACGGCGCTACGGTGGGCGGCGGCGGTGCTACACGCTACGAAAACTTTCGTAGTAGACTAAGAGCTAATAGGTGGACAATTTTACAGACCGACGAAAACCCTCTAGTTAGTTTGCCATACTACCATTATTAACAGATCCGGGCACCTCGCAGATTTTCAGTGGTGGGGGTGGGAGTGGTTGAGCGACAAAGGGGCTGAAAAGCGATTGAAGGTATACAATTTACAGAGCTCTGGATTTGGTGTGGTATAATAATAGCAAGCCAAGCAATTAATTTTGTTTTATAGAAAAAATACTAGTTTCAAAAAATCTTTTTTGATAGGTATTATGTATTTTCACACACAAGTTTTGCTTGACTTATGATGAACTAGCGACCGCCCGCGGTTTCACCCACGTGGTTCCCGTTCCCGTGGAAATTTTGGGATAAAAAGTATCCTATGTTTTAATCTAGGCTATCGACTATCTGTGTGCCAAATTTCAACCAAATCCGTTGAGTAGTTTTTGCGTGATTGAGGAACAAACATCCAAACATCTAAACATCCAAACCCACAAACTTTCACATTTATAATATTATATAGTAGGATTTGCAAATTTAAACACTCTTTTTAAGTAACTTATCGTAACTTATTACTATTGCGAATACAGTCGTAAGTTACTTACGTAAGAAACTTATAAGTAAGTGTAAGACCGGTGGACCTTATAATAATAAAAATAAAAGTCATTTTATACATTGCCGTTTATTTTGACGAACTACCAAAAAAATAATTTAGAGCAACACATTATTCATTAAATGATTGAGTTGACTGGTGGACTCATACTCAATTCTCATATTACCATGGTATCAAAATGAAGGTTCATTCAAGTTGTTTCTAGAATAGGATGTGATAGGCTTTATAATAACCGATGGCTGTTGGGGCGGTAACTTTCTTGAATGGCGACCGCGCACCGGACTCGGCTCCGTGGGTAGACGAGCGACGTGAGGGTGAAGGTCGCGGTGCGCCGCTGGATGCGGGCCAAGCAGGACCGAGCCAAGTGGAGATCCTTGGGGCAGGCCTATACCCAGCAGTGGGTGTCGTGTGGCTGATACGATGATGATGAAGTCTTTATAATGAGTGCAAGTGAGAAAGAAAGTGAGCGTGTAGAGGTGTTATATAATAAACCAGCCGCGTACGCAAAGTAGGTAACATATTTATATCTTCACTATCGCTCCGCTTTCGAAACATGGGGATTGACACAAGTATTCGTAATTTTTTAAAACGTCAAATCCATAGGTACCTACATACATGTTTTTTTAATGTACAACGGGATAGTCCTTGGCCTTCAACTCACCTGATGTTAGGCGACAATAAGGACGAAGGTGGAAGCGCACTACACCCGGAATCTTCATCACTGAGGAACTGGCTATCTTACCTCTAACTACCGGAACACAACAATTTTTAAATTGTTGTTATGGCATAGATTTAAGTAAGATGGTGGTAGCTAGCCAGGCGGACTTGAAATCAGCCCTAACACCAACCAAACCGAGTACAAATCGAACCCGGGTCCTCTGCGTCTAACACGGGTGGGCGAACCACTAGACCACAGAGGCGGTTGTGTTTCGAAAGCGTAGCGGTAACGAAGCTTTGCACCATTTTTAATACTTTTATGGAATTGAGCAAGTTAAATGTGAAATTGTTACAATGAAAATGAAAAAAGGGTTCCTAGGGTCCATTACTTCATAAACTCATAATTAAAGGTTTTGGCGTGATGTCCTATGGCACTGCTCTAGATTTATGGTACTTTTGGTAAAAGTGACGTCAATGATGTCATATTCGGTAGTCCTTGAAACTGAGGGTAGCTTGTTGTGGGAGTTGCCAGCAGCCACACTGCTGCTAGTACCAGCACGAACATCGTCTGCAAACAATAATAAAGGGATATATTTAATTGAGTGACTGGAAAATAATAAAGGCGACTGTTAATATTACACCTTTAAACGAGCAATTCGTGTATTAGTTTTTTTTACCCTAAAGTGACACGTCATTTCATACAAAATACAGATATCGTATGTATGGAATACTTAGCATAAAAGCAGTAACTGGAGTAACTACTGCGGTTATTCTAAGCAATCAGTACAAATAACTCGTACTAGACATAATAGGAGTTTTCGTCGTTTAAATATATTTATAATAAATAAATAGCAATTATTAAGTATGTATCATGAAAGAATTACATTTAAGCTACATATTGAAAAAATCAGGCATACCTAAAGTAGTTACTAAGTTACCCGCCATTTTCTCAGCTTTGACATTTTCGACTTACTGCTCTTATTGTTAGCGCGGCAGTGTTATTTTAATTAAATTAAACAATTATTAATTGAAAGCTCATTAAATGTACTTTCAATAGATATCAACATTTACTCAATAAAACGTTAGCTAGCAATAGCAGGTGGCCAAGTCTAAACTTATTTTCGAAGAGGTGCATTTTTTCAGACGTCGCGTCGAGTGTAGTTGTATAATATTTCCTTTTTCACAAAACTTAGAATGTAAAAATAACACTAACCTGAATATAATGCATTGTTGGTGCCATTTTGTGTTAACTCAGTGTTCGCCCTGAAGATCAGAAACAGCTTTGTTTCGTTTTTGCTGTCTACTTTAGCTTATATACCTACCTACAGCTCTTATAGAAAAAAAAACAAGGTCAAACAGTCACATTGAATGAATAACGGAAAGTTAAATAAATAAAATATTAATGTCTAGCAATTGTTCTTATATGATAAATGCAATTCTTTGTTTTATATATTTGTTAACCCTAGAGCGTGGGGAGCATTTTGCCGCCACCGACAAATAATTTGTTAATATTTTGTGAAAAATTTGCGAGCATCCACATCAAACTTTTTAGTAGCTGTGGTTTGTGACCGATTTGCATAGGTACTTGTGGAGGTCCAAACTAAAAAGTAATATTTCCCTCTTATATGATTTCCCAGAAAATGGCAGAACGTTAATTTGTTAGGGTAGTAAGTAAAATGTCAAATTTTGATGCAAAACTTGATTTTCTTTTGCTTATAACTTAGGATTTATGATGTTTTAGTGCAATCTAGGGTATTTTATGGATGAAATTTATACTTTGTGACCGATTTGCATACTTGGTTCATATTTTTACTTGAAATTTAACTAGTTGTGGTCCTCCACTGTAGGTACTTTTATTTCTCCCAAAGGTAATTAAAAAGTGCCTTAAATCGTAAATGGGTCAATCAACTTTTAATTGTCCTATGAGTTGTCCTGTCCACAAACATAAAGAAATATCCACTGGACAACCTATATAATACGAACAAATATGTAAACAATTTTTTTATTTCTGTTACCAAAATGATACCTTAAATCTTAAGTTTAAGTATTTATAAGCTAAACTATTTTCTTTATTTTTTATTTCAAGAAAACACACTTTTATGTTATTGGTTGTCCAGTGGACATTTCATCAATTTCATACAAATAAAGGGGACATTGACATCTACCTCGACAACCGTTAAAATACGAACAAATATGTAAACAACATATTTATTTCTATTACCAAAATGATAATTAAAGTATTACATTTAACCCAAACCATAATTTTTAAGTTAGTTGATGTTTATTTTCAAGGAATTATATACTTTTATGTTTGTAGACAGGAAAACTCATTGGACAATTAAAAGTTGATTGACCCAAATATAATATACCTAATCAAAATAAATAATTTATTTTCTTGAAGTTTAGGTACATATATTCCATTTTAACCTTATCATAAAAAACAAATTACTGTACTATTTATAAATAAAAATAATAATTTTGGTATGGACGGCAAAATGCTCCATAACGGCTAACTTAAAACAGCGCGCCCACTGTAGGGTTAAGGGTTTGTGCTCACTGCACACTAAAAGAGAAACTACTTCTAGAATATTTTCTGTTATGAGGTTTTTTTTTATCTTAAAACTCTTAAAAATACGTAGAACAAGAAACGTAGTTATAGCAACTTAAGTTGAAGAAACTATAAATTTTCATATTAGAGTCCCCGCAAACTACAGACCAAACTGTCGCTCGGCTGATAGTTGGAATCAGTATAAAAAAGTACCACAGAATATATAATAGTACTTAGAAGTACAGTGCGCACACTACAACGATTTGGTATCGGCCGATTCTTCATACAAAACCATCTATCGGGCCAACTATCGGCCGATAGAAAGACTGTAGTCTGCGGGCATGCTTAGCTGAAGAAATTATCAACATTTTCAAAGTTTTCTTTAAAAGTTGCTACCAATATTGCAGCAATAAAAAGGCCCAGTTTACGGTTGCCGAGGAGAGATAGTGTTGTCGATCATCGAAACTCGCAGATTCTATACGTTATATTTAAAAACAGCTTTAGTCTGTTTATCTTTACTTGTCCTTTTTAGTAAAAAAACTTTTAAAAATCACATTGAAATTGAAATATTCTTTATTCAAATAAGCTCACTCGCGCTCGCTTTTACCCTACCACCCATTATGACGTCTTTTAGCTGACAAGAAAAATGGGCGCCAAAAAACTTGTCAGCTTTATCAGATGGAACGATATTTACAAATATGTATATCGTTTCCAAACTTTATATTAACTATGATTAACGAATAAATAACATTATTTAATTATCTCATGTCTTAATGATTTTCAAATTTTTTAATCTATTTACCAGGGTTCAAGCTAAATTAAAAGTTTGTAGTTATTATTCAGTCAAGGCTGTTACGAGAAGGAAAAAGAAAAAACATACAATTCAATATGCGTGAAGATAGGTAGTCAGAAGCAGACCCATTCTACACTGGCAGCACCCGTTCACGAGCATGACGCATACTTTTGACAGTCTTTTAATTCAAATCGTTATAAAAATATGTTGTCTTGTTAACAAGATTTACAAGTCTTACCTACTTAATAGTAAATCAAATAGTCTCTATAATAATCAGTAATTTCTTTCGTAAATGTATGTGAAACCATTTGTTGTATTTTATGATTGATTTTTTCAATAAAGGGTGAAAGTGTTTACCAAATAAGACAAGGATAAACAGTTGCGGGTTGCCTGTGTTGCTGCCAATGTGCCAATACAAAGATTAAAATTGCTCTGTCTGTGGAGGGCCTTAGAATAGTGCCTCAGGTCTGACAGAATACAAATAATGGTAAAAGTATATAGTTAGGTATAATTAATTCAATGTGCATCATTGAATTAATTGAATATTGTGTTGTTTATTTAGTTATTGTATTCTCGCTACCTCTACGTGTTACTTGGGTGACATTCAAATAAACGTTTGAACAGTTGATATATAAATGTTACCGCTAAAGCTCGGAATTCGTTAATGTGCGAATTAACTATTTCATGTGCACGTTAATTGATCGAGTCAGTTGAAGAACATTTTCCATGATGTGGCAGATTTTCGCACTTTCCGCTTCAGGAAATTTAAGCTATTGCTCGCTGGGCTCGCGCGTTTTTGGTCGCAATACTATCCTAACCTTTTTTTTATTTTATTTTTTATATGCCAGAGAAAACGCCTTTACGTGCTTCCCCGCCCACAGGCGAGTGGGAGGGGGACATGTGGGACTCGCCAGGAGAGGACTGCAACATTCAGCGTTGCGGCTCCCTCCACGACTGCCTCCCGTGATCCCACCCAGCTGAATGACTCGATTGGACCCCGGGAGGAGGGAATACCCACTAAAACTCCGGTACTATTGCCCTCGCGCCGCCGGTTGGCCCTGAGGGTCCCCTGTGGGAGTCGCCTCATTAGACCCGGCGGCGGCCCGGTTTCCTGGGCCCCCTCGCGGTTGGGAGATGGCCGAGCAAGTGTAACCATCTCCCCAGACAGTTAAGACCGTGCAAGGCAGGCGATGGGTCACCCCCCATCGCCCGCTTGGCCTCGATTAGGGGGCAATGAGGTTCGCGTAGCAACGCCTCCTTACCCCCGTCCGTCAGCGGCGGAGAAAAGCCGCCTGAGCATCCTCTTCGCGTTCTCTCTCCGCTGTCTTCTTCTCTAGAAGGAAAGGAAGGAATGAACTCTTTTAGACTTTTTCCATAGCGGGGGGCTTTACCCCCCGAGCCCTCCCTTGCGGGCCAGTTGCCCCTCCCCACTGTACCTACGCTTTTGTGTGATTACAATTTTTTTTTCAATTGAAGAATCTGTTTCCGTTCTTTAACTGATCCTTGGTCGTTAATCTGCAGAGAATCTGCAGATTAACTAGTTAATGTGCACTCTAGCTGATTTACGCACTTTACCGGTAACAATAAATACAATGTATTGTCATATGCTTCATAACTACATTATATAGATAGACCTATCGTCTCAGCCATTTTTAATGTCCCCTCTGCTGGGGCACAGGCCTTCCTAATGGGTGGACTAGGAGAATAGGCCATAACCCACCGCGTGGGCCCAATGCGGATTGGTGGGTGTTAACGACTACAAATGCAGCCGGCACTAACGGCTTAACGTGCCTTCCGATGCACGAAGTAACTCGAGATAATAAATTTTTGGTCACCCATCCCAAGACCGACCCTTGCGAAAGTTGCTTAACTTCCGCAATGGCCAGGGGTATTGTGGTGTGGTGTTACAAACAACCCGCAATGCTGGACATGGTACATAAAAAAAAAATTGCCAACATCACATACATTGCTCCAATCCCAAAGTAAGTAGCTAAAGCACTTGTGTTATGGAAATCAGAAACAACGGTGGTATGACAAACACCCAGACCTGAGACAATATTGAAAACTTCATTTTCTACATTGACCCAGCCGGGGATCGAACCCGGGACCTCAAGAGATGGTGACGCCTTGAAAACCGGCGTGCAAACCACTCGACCACGGAGGTTGTCTAGATTTTAGAAATGGCTCAGACCATAAAAATCTAAATATCTTTTACTATGGGACCAACTTTGAAATCGCGAAAAATTCAACTGTTTCATTAATACAAAATAATAACGAAAATATCTAAATGTGTGAAACAGCAGATTTTTTTCGCGATTTCAGAGTTGGTCCAATAGTAAAAGTTGGCTAGTTTGATGGTCCCTATCCACCATATTCGACATTGCGGTTTTTGTAACACCCGGTATTTACGTATTTCACCATCCTTTTTAGGGTTCCGTAGCCTAAATGGCAAAAAACGGAACCCTTATAGATTCGTCATGTCTGTCTGTCCGTCTGTCTGTCTGTCTGTCCGTCCGTATGTCACAGCCACTTTATTCCGAAAGTATCAGGATTACACAGTTGAAACTTGGTAAGTAGATGTATTCTGTTAACCGCTTAACGAATTTAACATAAAAATAAAAAATAAAAGATTAAGGGGGGCTCCCCATACATGGAACTGAAACTGAAATTTTTTTTTTCTTCAGACCAATACGTGTGGGGTGTCTATAGATAGGTCTTTTAAAATGGCATTGAGGTTTTTAAGACGAATTTTTTTCAAAGCCAACCGTTTGAAAGACAAACACTGCCAAAGTGGTAAAATGTGTGTCCCCCCCCCTCTAACTTTTAAAATAAGATAGTGAAAAATTTGAAAAAAATGTATGCTGTAATTCTTAATAAACACTTTCAACGAAAATTGGTTTGAACTAAATATAATAATTAGTTTTTGAGATATAGCACATTTTTCAAAACCGCAAATATAACTTTGTCTTTCATACCAACATTGTGAAAAACAAAGTTATTTTTGCAGACGAAAAATAATAGTGGTATGAAATATCGTATGGTATAAGGTAACTACGGAACCCTATGGCGCGTGGTCCGACACGCACTTGGCCGGTTTTTTTTAAGTTACCTACCCATATATGACTATGTTGACTTTCATGTGCAATGTATAGTCTGATATGACGTCGTGTGGTGTACACAAGTGTTTTGTAAGGATCAAATTTATAGATAGGGTGTGTCTTCATACGATCGCTTTCCCGATTAATTTCAATTTCATCTGACGCATACCTCAAGGCATTTAATAGCGCACGCTGACTGTGCACTTTCAAAAGGGCATGCAATAGCGTATGCCCTATCTTTACAAAAAAACCTCGTATGGCAGAAAGTTAAACGTGAAAGTGCACGGTTTAGAGGCAATGTTGTATGAGTCTGACGCAAGTAGATTTGTAAGTAGAAAGGGAAAGTGCACTGTTTGGAGGCAATTATTGCATGCGTTTGTCACAAGTTGACTTGAAAGTTGAACGTGAAAGCGCATGGTTTGGAGGCAATTATTGCACGCGCCTAATTTAAGTTGAAAAGGAAAGTGCACGGTTTGGAGGCAACTATTGCATGCGTTTGACACAAGTCGACTTGAAAGTTGAAAGGGAAAGTCCACGGTTTGGAGGCAATTATTGCATGCATTTGGTGCAAATCAACTTGAAAGTTGAAAAGGAAAGTGCACGGTTTGGAGGCAATTATTGCATGCATTTGGTGCAAGTTAACTTGAAAGTTGAAAAGGAAAGTGCACGGTTTGGAGGCAATTATTGCATGCGTTTGACACAAATTGACTTGAAAGTTGAAAGGGAAAAAGTGCACGGTTTGGAGGCAATTATTGCATGCATTTGGTGCAAGTTAACTTGAAAGTTGAAAGGGAAAGTGCACGGTTTGGAGGCAATTATTGCATGCGTTTGACACGAGTTGACTTGAAAGTAGAAAGGGAAAGTGCACGGTTTGGAGGCAATTATTGCATGCATTTGGTGCAAGTTAACTTGAAAGTTGAAAAGGAAAGTGCACGGTTTGGAGGCAATTACTGCATGCGTTTGGTGCAAGTTAACTTGAAAGTTGAACGTGAAAGTGCATGGTTTGGAGGTAATTACTGCATGCGTCAGAAGCATTATATAAAGACGCATATTGAAAGTTGAAGCACCTCGGTGAAGACAGACCAATAGATTGATATATAAGACAAGGGTAGTAGTTCACGTCATTATTGATCACAGAGCAAGCAACATATCACCATGAAATTTGTATTGGTAAGTTATAATAATTTTTCACAGACTGTAAATTATTATTACGTGCTTATTTCGTAGTCTCTTAAGAGGCCGGCGAACAGTGACCTTTCTGTTCAAACGTAATATCAAAATTATTTGCAGTTTGAGCATAATTAACTCTTCTTTTATAGTACAATCGCCCGTGGTACCTACATTAAAATCACGAAAAAGGTTACCGTTTGCCTTTGTGATATAGTTACTCGTATTTATTACGCCCCATATTAAATACCAAAACCAAGTTTTACATATCGCAACCCGCCGTAACCTATTTTATATGATCTCAAACGTGATTTTTTTTTCGAGGTTACCACATGAGTTAGCTATTGTCGTGTTCTACAGCTTTGTTTGATTGCCACTGATAATAATAAGACTACGGAAAGTGGCCATGACCAAGACCAGATAAAGTCCAACCATTTTCATCATCTCACACTACACAAGAGGCTCATACTTTTTCTGCAAGAACCTTCTGATTTTCTAAAAAAAGAGCTTACAATAACGACAAAAATTGTAAAAAAAGAAGTCTTTTTATTCCATAAATTGATTGTAGATAGGTAGGTAGGTGGGTACATTACTTAAACTGCGCTCATTTCTTTCCAGATTCTTGCATTCTTCCTCTGCCATGCAGCCTTAGGCTCAAGTCTGCCAGCCCCAGAACCGGAAGTAGCCATTGCAAGTGTCAAAGATGGCGGCGAAGCTGTAGCGGTGGCGGGAAAGGGATCATCCGGTTCCATTCAGAACTACTACTCCGCCGCCCCTCCCCCTCCCTCACAAACCTACCCCCCTCAAGCCTACCCCGTGCAAACTCCCCCTAAATGCCCCACGACATGCTATTGATGATATAGGATAATCACTACCTACTAGAGATGGTCAAAATTCCCGGTTTATGTTATTTATTATGTGACTAAATCCAGATTTATGATAACTTTGTTTTATTTTACCACACATTCATAGTTATATCTACATAATCAATTATTTTAGAAGCTTCACAAAAAATCACATCTTTAATCAGCGAGGCTCGTACGCAAGTTGCGATTTCCCTAGAGAAAATGCCACTCGTGTGCGAGACTCTCCTTGTGTCAGTCAACAGCCTCCTAACACAGAGGCACGTACGCAACGAGATAAACCCATAAAGTTAATATTACCTAGCGGAATAGAGTAACAAAGGGCTGAGCAAGCGAGATGTCACTAAACAGCAACAATGTGTGATAAAAAGAGATGCGTGATTAAGACGTGCAGAACTCTTTTTCGCAACTGATTGACAGTTTGTCAGCACTTATCAGCCCGCTGAGAATTTGAGTTCTGAAAATATTTCCGATATTTCTTGAAATCGTGGACATTTTTGCGAAATAATGCTTCGGAAACATGGTGTCCTGTTCAGTGATTGATTGTTGTACAACACATCGAAATAACCCAGACTGATTCGTACATATTAATGTACGAAACTTAAAAAATTAAAATAATCGCGGTAAAGACATTTAAACGTCAAAAAATGCGGTATGGAATGCGAATGGAATGCGGGTGTAAAATAATTGGAAGGAAGCGGGATTTCGGTAGGTTACGGACGTGGACGGCGGCTGGTCAAGGAAAGGCACTTACTTGGTCTAGCAGCAGGCTCGTCAACACTTGAGAATGGCAAGCTGGCGTCGTCGCCTGCGCAGCACGCACGACCTGCGTGATCGAACGTGAACGGCCACAAAAGTCCACAAACACGTCGATTTACACCGTCCTTTAATCACGTATTTACTAATACATGTAACACTGAAGCTTATGGGCTACGCGGATGCGGTTAAATGAGTTGCGCGGGGTGACAAATTAATAGCGTGTTGATGTCACAGTAGTTCACGATAGACTGTTTCTTGCATTACGAATGCATTGGCCGCGTTCGGCCGGCGAGCGGAGCGATGTATGTGCCTTTTTGTTAGGATATTGGCGGGTAGGAAGGAAGTAAAACTATGACGATATGATCGCGGCGGCAACATTCCCCCCGCCCTTAAAGGGTCACCTTTAAAAAAAAGAGTAATAAGCACAAGGGAAACAAATACTGCGTACATAAATACATTATAATATGCAAAAAAAATTGCGGAACAAAAGTCTATTTTGATTGTATAATACTACATTTAATTAAGCGGAGAGTAATGCACTTATATACTAACTAAACTAAAGAGTATGCGGTTGACAAACAATTTATTATTGATTTGGTATCGGACATAAACGAACAACTGGGCGAAGGTAACTCCCCTTGGAGGTTTTAACAGTCACAACCCTAGTTGTTCCATCCTTGGAAGGATGAACCTTATCTACTATGGCTAAAGGCCACGAAAAGGGAGGCGCGTTTTCTGTAACGATTACTACCACCGTCCCTACAGCTATGGAAGCGGTTGGCGTGTTCCATTTGGCGCGCGATTGCAGCTTGTGTAAATATTCGGAGCGCCAGCGACGCCAGAACGACTGGACGATACTATCTAGCAGCGAGTGACGCTGATGAAGGTCACGGGGTTGCGCATCGGCTGCCGGTATGGAGGACAGAGGAACTGTGTTCAGAAAATGAGCCGGTGTTAAAGCAGATGGCTCTGCGGGGTCACTACTCATTGCAGTGAGCGGGCGCGAGTTTACTAATGCTTCGATTTGCGCGAGCACTGTTATAAGCTCTTCATAGGAGAGGATCTGCTCACCTATGACTTTAAATAAATGCGTTTTTACAATTTTTACGATACTTTCCCAACAACCACCGAAGTGTGGGGACGCGGGTGGAATAAATTTCCAGTCTATGCGGTTTTCAGAAAGTTCTACTTCCAAATGTGGGCGCAATTCATCTAAGAATTTATAGAGATCACGAAGGTATGAACTGGCTCCCACGAAGCAAGTGCCATTGTCCGTGTACATGCACTTCACGGGACCGCGACGCGACAAGAAACGCTTCAGCGCAGCCAGAAAACTGACTGTACTTAAGTCAGTTGCGACCTCGATGTGAGTGGCGCGAGTTGTCAAGCATGTGAAGATGCAGAGCCAAGCCTTGCGGCTTTTGACTCCACGAGCACGCACAGGAGTATACTGTACAGGGCCAGCATAATCACATCCTGTCATTTGGAAAGCTTTATCAACTTGGTTGACGCGGTGGCTGGGCAAATCAGCCATGAGAGGAAACTGAGGCCGTGGTTTTGCTCTAAAGCAAGTGTTACATTTATTTATGCGGTATCGGATCAAGCCGCGAGCGGAAAGGATCCAGAACCGTTGGCGGAGTAAAGACATGAGAAGTTCTGGGCCTGCATGTAAATGCTTTTTATGATAAAAATCGACCAAAATGTCAACAAAATGATCACGACGCGGCAAGATCACAGGGTGTTTGCACGTGTAATCTTCGGCGGAGTTAGAAAGACGTCCACCAACGCGGATAAGGCCATCCTTATCTAAGAATGGTCTTAGCTTATTGAAAGCAGGCGAGCAAGGCTTGTCAGTCTGCAAACTAGCAAGCTCGCTTGAGAAATGAACTTGTTGTACAGCGCGGATGATATTAACTTCAGCAAACTCTAAATCTGAACTTGAAATGGAGCTGCCTTGCGGTAATTTCTTGATGAATTTAAACACATAAACAATCGAACGTAATAGCTTAGACAATGATGAAAAGCGGTTCATAAGAGAGTAAAGCGGAGAATCATTGTCGTTGGAGACGACCACGTGAACGTTAGTACGTCGTTCCGGTGCGTCGTCGTTTGACTGCTCGCAGTCATCATTAAGTTTCCATCCGGATGGGTCACTTGCAGCCCATGGAGGTCCATTAAACCAAAGTGGGTGATTTATTATTTTACTTGGGGTTAAGCCCCGAGATAAACAGTCTGCGGGATTTTCAGAGCCTGCAACATGGTGGAAACAACTTGCAGGAACGTTTTCTACAATTTTGACGACGCGGTTGGCGACAAACGTCTGCCAGCGGTGAGGGGATGAGCGCACCCAACATAAAACGACTTTCGAATCGCTGAATGCGTATACTTTATTGACAGGATAACGCGGGGAAACGGTGTCTACAACCTTGCGGATGAGTTTGGACAGCAAAACGGCCGCACACAACTCCAGTCTCGCGACAGATAGAATCTTCACCGGCGAGACCTTCGATTTAGCACAGACCAGCTGTATAGAATAACGACCATCGACGCAGATTTGAAAGTAGACGACAGCTCCATATGCGCGCTCGCTGGCGTCAGCGAAGCCTAAAATATTCAATTGACAGTCTTTAACAAGACCAAGATGTCGTGGAATGCACAAATCATTAAGAGAAGGCAGCTCTAAGCAGAACTGCTTCCAAGCGGTGACAATATGAAGCGGTGGTTGGGCATCCCAATCGCACTTCAACAACCATAACTCCTTGATTAGGAGCTTGGCGTGTAAGAGGACAGGCGCCACGAACCCTAGCAAGTCCCACAGTCGGGCTACAGCGGAAAGAATGGTACGCTTTGTACACGTATCATCAGGAGCGACTACCTTGAATCTAAAAGAATCTCTAGACCTATCCCAAAATAGGCCTAGGATCTTGTGCGGAGTGGCATCGTCAAAGAGCTTGTCATTGGATTCTCTGTGAGACTCAGGTATGTGCGAGAGGACTTCATCTGAGTTACTCGTCCATTTTACGAGATCCAACTGTGCTCGTTTGAAGAGCGCGATAAGCTCGCTACTGAGATCGATAGCCTGGACGGTAGACATTGATGACAGGACTATGTCATCCATGTACAAGCCTGCTGAAACAGCAGCGGAAGCGGCGGGATATTTGTCTCCTTCATCGATAACTAACTGGCGGACAACGCGAAGAGCGTGAAAAGGGCTGGACTTGAGCCCAAAGCAAACACGGTTAAACTGATATACAGTAAGCGGATCAGAAGGATTGAATCTAAATAAAATTCTCTGGAATCTGCGATCAGGTTCCCTAATCCCAATTTGAAGAAACATTTGGCGACAATCAGCGGAAAAACAAATTTCAAATAAGCGGAAGTTAATTAGTATTGAGAATAAATCGCCTTGAAGATTCTCGCCAGAATGTAGAATATCGTTTAGAGAGCGACCGGAAGTAGTATTGCAACTCGCGTCTAGGACTACTCGAAGTCGGGTACTACTTTTGTCTTCGCGAACCACACCATGATGTGGAATATAGTATGCGGGGCGAAGAGATTCATTATCGCGAGCCTCAACTGGGCTGAGATATCCCTTATCTAAATACTCGCGTATAACATTATTATAAGCGGTGCGAGTTTTGAGGCATGCCTCTAATTTCTTTTCTAGGCATAAAAATCGCCTGTGCGCGGTGGCGAACGAGTCACCCAAGGTGAACACGTCCTCACGAAAAGGTAAAGCGACTATGTACCTTCCACTCTCTTCTCGAGACGTGGTGGCAGTAAAATATTCTTCGCACTCAAGGTCATCAAGGCTTTGAGCGGGCGGCGCGGAAATCTCCTCAAGTTCCCAAAACCTTTTGAGAATCGAGTCTACAGGCTCATCAACTACCGTACAACACGTGGTTGAATAATTGCAAATTACGTGTGACGTAGGCACAGAACCCATAATCACATAACCTAAAACGGTTTGAATAGCGGGCGGTATATTGCTGAAGCGGCTATGAATGATGCCTGGCATCAGCAGGTGTGGGAACAGTGAACTACCTATCAAAAGGTCGACAGGACCTGGCTTGGCAAAATTGCCATCGGCGAGAGGCAAAGAACTAAGGTGAGAGAAAGCGGATACGTCGACCGGAGCGGAAGGTAGCGTATCTGTGATACGATCGACAATGAGCGATGAAATGTTATAGTTAATATTTAAATTAAAACGTGAGTGAAAAACTAAGTCTACGGAACCCTGAGAGGTTTTAAGAGAACCACCTATACCCCTAATAACAGTTGAGGTACGTTGTAGTTTATTTAGTAAGCCGAGACGCATGCAACATTCATATGTAATGAAGTTGCTTTGAGAAGCACTATCTAGTAAGCAACGTACAAGATGCGGTGCGCCATTGCTGTCATAGACAACAACCTGAGCAGTCGCCAATAAAACCGTCCTATCACTCAAAGAGCATAAAGCTAAATTTCCACTAGGAGGTGGCGCCGAAACGGGAGGCGCGGGTTGCGAAATATTTGGCTGCGGTGGCGATGAAGAAGGAGCGCTGACGTTACCACTAGGCGCATCATTTATGGGTGTATGCGTTTCGAAATGTAAAAGAGTGTGGTGGCGCTGCTGGCAAGCACGACACGAAACCTTAGAAGTACAAGCTTTCGATCTATGTTTTGTGCTAAGGCAGTTGACACACGCACCGTTTTCTTTAATGAACTTAAATCTATCATGCGGTGTTATTTTTGCGAAAGCGTGACATTTAAACATATGATCATGTGTGTTATTATTACACAACAGGCATTTTTTATTTTCAGACGATACGTAAGTTTGCGGATTAGGAGCCGCACGGGTTCTATTTATTTTAGAGTAAGAATTAGTATTATTATTTGCGGGAGATACAGCATTAGTAGTTTGGCAGATGCGGCACTGCATTTTAATAAATTCTATAAAGCTTTCGAATTTAGGGAGTTTTGAATCATGAGCGTATGTTTCATAGGCTCGAATCGTATTCGTATCGAACTTACGTACGGCAATATGCATCAAAATAAAATCTGTCAAATTATCAATGCCTAAGTTTTTTAAGTTTTTTAAGTTCAGTAGATGCTAATCGTTATCGGCAGCTTAATAGACAGATATCTAAGTCTTTGACGAGCGACCTTCGCCAATTTAATACGAATCGTATTAAAGAGGCTATCGAGCGGAATAAAGGCTCCAAAGTGTTCGCGAGAGATCTGTCTATTGGGCAAAGCCAGATGACGAAGCTGAAAACTGACGACGGACGCATCATTTCATCAAAGCCTGAAATCCTGAGGGAGATCGAGAGCTTCTATGGGCAGTTATATTCCACGCAGACACCTGTTGAAAGCAAGGCTAAAGACCCCAGAGCCAAGCTTACCCGACACTATACTCAAGATATCCCGGACGTCAGCCTGTACGAGATTAGTATGGCTCTCAAACAGCTGAAAAACAACAAGGCGGCGGGTGACGATGGAATCACTACAGAACTTCTGAGAGCGGGCGGTAAGCCGATACTCAAAGTCCTCCAGAAGCTCTTTAATTCCGTCATCGTCCAGGGCAGAACGCCAAAGACATGGAACATAAGTGAGGTGATCTTGTTCTTTAAAAAGGGTGACAAGTCCCTCTTAAAGAACTATAGACCCATCTCGCTTCTGAGTCATGTCTATAAGTTGTTTTCGAGAGTCCTTACGAATCGTCTCGCTCGCAAGTTCGACGACTTCCAACCTCCCGAACAAGCCGGGTTCCGAAAAGGCTTTAGCACCATAGACCACATCCATACGCTGCGGCAGGTTATACAGAAGACCGAGGAGTATAATGAGCCACTTTGCTTGGCGTTCGTGGACTATGAGAAAGCCTTTGATTCGATTGAAACCTGGGCGGTGCTGCAGTCTCTCCAAAGGTGCCAAGTGGACTATAGGTATATCGAGGTGTTGAGGTACTTATACCAAAATGCCACCATGACGATCCGAGTACAGAACCAGAACACAAATCCTATCCAACTGCAGCGTGGTGTGAGACAGGGAGACGTTATTTCTCCGAAACTGTTCACAGCTGCGTTGGAGGACATCTTTAAGCTCTTGGACTGGAAAGGACTCGGCATCAACATTAATGGCGAGTACCTAACACACCTTCGTTTTGCCGATGATATAGTCCTTATGGCTGAGACCATGGAAGACCTGAACACAATGCTCGAAGATCTCCGTAGTGCTTCCCAAAGAGTGGGTCTTAGGATGAACATGGAAAAGACGAAAATTATGTCAAATGCCCATGTTGTACCCTCTCCAGTTCATGTTGGGAACACTACACTTGAAGTTGTTAACCATTACGTATACCTAGGACAGGCAGTCCAGTTAGGTAGGTCCAACTTCGAGAAAGAGATCTCTCGCCGAATCCAACTCGGGTGGGCAGCATTCGGGAAGCTTCGAAAAATCTTCGCGTCCGACTTACCTCAGTGTCTCAAGACGAAAGTCTATGAACAGTGTGTGTTGCCAGTGATGACTTACGGCAGTGAAACGTGGCCGCTAACTATGGGTCTCATAAGGAGGCTCAAGGTCGCTCAGCGTGCAATGGAGAGAGCCATGCTCGGCGTTTCTCTACGTGATCAAATCAGAAACGAGGAGATCCGCAGGAGAACTAAAGTAACCGACATCGCTCGAAGGATTGCTCAGCTGAAGTGGCAATGGGCGGGACACATAGCGAGAAGAACCGATGGCCGTTGGGGCAGAAAGGTTCTGGAATGGCGACCGCGCACCGGACGACGCTCCGTGGGTAGGCCCCCGACAAGGTGGACCGACGATCTGGTGAAGGTCGCGGAAAGCCAGTGGATGCAGGCAGCGCAGGACCGATCGTCGTGGAGATCCTTAGGGGAGGCCTATACCCAGCAGTGGGTGTCGTGTGGCTGATATGATGATGATGATGATGATGAAGTTTTTTAAAGAATTGACTGCGGTTACAAATTTATCCATAAATAACTGATAAGCGGCAGGTGAATTGGATAATTTCAAATTTAATATTTGTTCTAAATAATTAGAACCTAAAACGTCATTATTTTGGAATCTGTCTAGTAACGCTTTGAAAATTATTTCATAGTTCTGAGCACTAGGCAAAGTACCAGAAAAAAGCGATTGTACCTTAGGCGAAAGTTTACCCATTAGGTAATATAATTTATCGGAATTCGATAGCGATGGATTGTCGTGAACAGTCTCTTTAAAGCTGGCATAAAATAATGGCCAGTTTTGAATATCACCGTCAAAAGTTAATAATTCAATAGGAGGAAGTTTGACGGAAGCCTTATTTTTAGAAGATGAACAGGGAGGTGACACTTGCGATAAAACTTGCTTCACGTTACAATAAATGTCTTCAAAAGCGTTATAAGCTTGAAAATTAGGCTTAGCGGTCGGATTACGCTTAAGTAACTGCTCATTATATTCATCAATAATATCATGAAATTTGGATCGCATACTATCAATAGTAACACATGACGTAATAAAAGATTGACGTCTCTCCTCTGAAAGGTGAGCTATCTTCGCTTGGTCGTATATCGATTGCATACGTTGAAAAAGTGCATCACGCTTCGCTCTTATTAAAATTATTTTTGTGTCTTCACCTTCACTGGTATCTTTACCGGTAGGTCCGGCAGACTTATCGTCCTGTGGCATGATTGATAATCACAAAATATAATATATAATGTAAAGTATATAGAAAATATATAGGTAAGTTATTGAAGTATATAAACACTATTTATTGTTCACACAAATGTATATAAAAGGCTGCGTAAATTTAAACAAAATTAATTAAGTATAAAACTTAATCGAAAATAAAAATAATTAATTTAAGTCGCTAGTGTGTGATGACCCTTATATCAATTTGTGAACGATCGAATTAATTATGAACAAAGGTTCTGAAAATAAGAAGGTAAATTAGTGCCTACTTAATTACGTTACGGTTGCGGAATAACCCAGAATGGTAAAATATATTAAATGAAAATATTAAAATGTATGAAAAGACCCCAAAAGTACCAAGGTGACCTTTTAGAGGGCGCGCGGAAAACACGTGTGTGGTTACAAAAAACTAAACTAAATGCGGTATTTAACGGTTCAAAACTAAACATACGACTCGAAAAGGACCAGATGATTCGTACATATTAATGTACGAAACTTAAAAAATTAAAATAATCGCGGTAAAGACATTTAAACGTCAAAAAATGCGGTATGGAATGCGAATGGAATGCGGGTGTAAAATAATTGGAAGGAAGCGGGATTTCGGTAGGTTACGGACGTGGACGGCGGCTGGTCAAGGAAAGGCACTTACTTGGTCTAGCAGCAGGCTCGTCAACACTTGAGAATGGCAAGCTGGCGTCGTCGCCTGCGCAGCACGCACGACCTGCGTGATCGAACGTGAACGGCCACAAAAGTCCACAAACACGTCGATTTACACCGTCCTTTAATCACGTATTTACTAATACATGTAACACTGAAGCTTATGGGCTACGCGGATGCGGTTAAATGAGTTGCGCGGGGTGACAAATTAATAGCGTGTTGATGTCACAGTAGTTCACGATAGACTGTTTCTTGCATTACGAATGCATTGGCCGCGTTCGGCCGGCGAGCGGAGCGATGTATGTGCCTTTTTGTTAGGATATTGGCGGGTAGGAAGGAAGTAAAACTATGACGATATGATCGCGGCGGCAACACAGACAAATGTTCATTTCACAGGTAAATTACTCCAAATCGACCCCGCCTAACTTTGTGTTTATTTTTGCCAATACGTTTCGAAATTTTAACACTGAGCGTGATAATTCTCTTCTGTAAACACTCATTTTTGTAAGAAGCAAAGATCGGCTAGACAAAATGCAAAATTAACGAATATTTTGTGTAAAGAAATAATTTTCATTTTACAGTAGGGCTGCATAAAGTTATCGATTTTTTTTTCGATTGTCTATCACGCCACATCACACGGTAAACGAATATGTTTTAATCTCGTTCTTTGATCCACGGCTTTCACACTTCCGCATTAAGCTGCGTAGAAATTATTTAACTGCACATTGAAAAAATGTCCTTAAAACAATTATCTGTACACACACGGCACGTTTTCTTGATTTTATTCAACCATATTCTTACTTATTTTTGATGCAAATTCCGTAGGTATATTAACTTTATGGATAAACCTTTGCCAGACTTATGTTTGCACCGACACAGATTATAGATACTTATACTATGTATCTACAGATAATAAAATCCTAACTGTCTTATTCAGAGTGCGTTCGTTAAACTAGGGCCAAAGTTAACATGGCGTTAGACTGCGGACTAACGCCATTTTAGCGCAAATCGTATTCAGAGTGACAGTTTAACGTTTAGTCCCACCGTTTAATGAGTATAATCTTGTCGCATAAAAGTTTGTCGGAATTCACTTTTTGAGTCGATTAAAAGGTGCATTGTGATTGGTTTTTACAAGCATTAAACCAGGTTTTGTTAGAACAGTGTTGCACCCCAGTTTTGTGAATAAGACAGTAACAGTTTATACCCGACTACTGGGTTTAAACCTGGTTAAAGTATTTGGATCATGTGAGCAACATCACATTTGGCATTTAAGGCAGGTTTAAGCCAGACATGTCTTCATTTTTTACAAGGTACCTTAAATCGAAAACCATTTCGAGGTTTTTCAATTTCTGACACCGTACATAATTTTTCGGGGTTTTTCGTCAATTATTTAACGAAATATGTGGAAAAAACACTGTATCATCGAGATCAAGGAATATTAAAAATTTAACTCCCTTGCGTAAAAAAGTTGTGTGATCTTATCTTAAAAAAATAATCATAAAAACTGTCGCTGTCAAGGTTACAATGTATGTCAAAGTCTCTGTCAAGAATCATAATATTTTTCACTTTTATTCGTTTTGTTTTGAATGTATTCATGATATTTTTAACTTGAATCAGTATTTTGGTTAAATTTAACATCTATCGAAATAAAATATCAAGTTTTCTGAAGGATTTATGTCGCAACCAAAGTGGACATGCTGCTGAAGCTGAATTCGTTTGCGAAACATTTTATTTTTAGAAATAAAAAGATATTGTGGACGTTTGAATTTGTTTAATAAATACAGTTTGTTTTGAAGTGCATTAGTTTCAATTTCCATAAAACTTTGAAGCAACACACCACCTGTAAACGTGTAGACTTTGGCTTGGCACGTAAAACAGTGTTTGTTTGGGCATTGCATCACAGTATTTTTGCAGGCAGGAACTACACATGAGATTATGGAATCTAATTTACGAATATCTTTATTTATTATTGTTGAAAATAAGGTAAAAATAGCGACAATAAAAGAAAACAACCTCGAGCAAAAGATAAACAAACAAACGTCATTAGCGTCCATAGATTAGGCTGACAGGTTGACGTCAAAATGTTTTTTTTTTACCATCGCCACTCTAAAAAGATAAGTGAATAATAAGCGATTTTATTCACCGAGTGAATAAAAATAATTTGAATTTGGAACAAGCGCGCATCATGAATTAATACAAAAAAGTACCTATACCTACTGGCTGCTATGGAGCTATTCCATAGAGCCATTCATTACACAATAAAATTAAACGAAAAGAAAATCCCGCCAAATTTAATTAGGTTCTTTTTAGTGTCTTTATCTTTGGGTTCTTTTCTATGTATTAGAGGGAGATTGAATGTTCAATCTTCATTCTATCAGTCTGGTACGATATTTAGTCTGCAAAAATTTAAAATCTATACAGACTGATGAAATGGATTGATGCCAGACTGATCGTGATGACTAATCTCTCTCTTAGCGTGGTTGTTTTATGTCATTGGAAAACTTCTAATATCACGCATGGGTCGCATGGGTCGGTCATGGGATGGGTGACCAAAACTGTATTATCTCGAGCTCCTCCGTGCCTCGGAAGGCACGTTAAGCCGTTAGTCCCGGCTGCATTTGCAGTCGTTAACACCCATCAATCCGTATTGGGCCCGCGTGGTGTTTATGGCTCATCCTCCCACTCATAAGGAAGGCCTGTGCCCCAGCAGCGGGGACATTAAAAATGGCTGATGGTCAACTATAGTACTGCTAGGTATTTGTTTTCTCGCAGACAATGGTAAAAAGTAGAGTACACAACTCGTGAAAAAAAAAATTCATCTCGGTCCTTTGTATCCTTCGCTACTCTCGGGATCCAACTTAGTCCCTCGAACTAAATTCCCTTTTGATTCACTTGTTGTATAATCTACTATTTTATCCATATGGGCAAAGGATAATGTCCGCCAGAAATCCTTTAAACGGCACTTACGCTCTTTTAGAATAAATAAGTTTTCAAATGAATATTATGTCGACTTAAAATCAAAATTTTGTAAAAGAAAAAAATACGTGTCTCATATTTTCATCAGTAATTTCTAAATAACAAATAAAAACACATGATAAAAATTTTGAAATGTTGTCAATAACGTAAGTCTGTTGCTAACAATAGGGATTATACTTCAGATTCATCCGAAGATATTAGTATATTTACAAATGTAGTATCGCTTGCATGTATCACCACTTAGCACGTTATTTTAAAGCAATAACCTAAAAAACCTAAAAAGAGAAGGTTTTTGACTTAAAATTGACAGATATTTTGACATTTCCGGTCCGAGCCCTCCTCGTCACTACTAGACGCCAACCACTTCATTCGTTTTTCGTGCTTCGCCACGGACGCACGTATACAGTCTCAAAGTGAGACTTCTTTAAAATTATATTTTTACAGTGAAAATTAAACTATACTTAAAATGCTTCGTGAAAAAAGGAAAAAGCTTTCAAGACGGAAGAGGACAAGAAGAAGAAGTCAAGACGAAGGTACACTATTAAATGCCGTTCATTTGGTAAAACAGCATAATTGTCTGCTTACCTTTATGATGGCGTAACTGCCACACTGGTCTTTTACCTTATTTTAATTTTTGTTTGATGCGAACTTACCATACTGGGTATTTTCTGTCAATTTATTTATTTATCTGATGCGAACTTACCATACTGGGTACTTTCTGTCAGTTTATGTATTTGTCTGATGCGAATTTACCATACTGGGTACTTTCTGTCAGTTTATTTATTTGTTTGATGCGAATTTACCATACTGGGTACTTTCTGTCAAGGTATTGTGTCTCAAAAGACATCAACTAAATATCTATTGCACTCGAGATAGTCATACTGGACTATTTCACCGCATAGATAGGTCAGACAACGCAACTGCACTAACTACACCAACTCAAAGTGCCGCTGACGACGCGACATTGTAAAAAGCAGACTACCCTCAAAGGTTGCCACGTTGAAACCGCTGCCGAGCACCGATCGGGTGACTCCGCCGTCCGCTGGATCCACCGCGATCCACCTTCCAGGCAGGCGACCGCCGTGCTGGAGCTGCAACAGCAGCCCTGACAACAGCGTTGCTCATCAGGTATGAGTTTTGATATCATGTTATCATGATATTCTTAGAGTTGAGTTGAGTTAACACCAACGGTGTAATAGAATACCATCGGTACTAAGATAGTTTAAAACTGACAGAACTAGCTATAAATGCTAAAACTTAAGAACTTAATGGAACCAAATATTGAGTTATACAGCAACTAGCTAATACCTGATACTTCAAACCTTTTATGTGAAATAGCTTAGCCGCTGAAATAGCTAGCTGCTGGCATGCTGATAGAAATTTCAATGAAAAATGGAATAACAGAATCCATACATTTTATTCATATTCATCCATAATGTTTGTTAGTCATTATATTATTATATTATATTACATAGTAAAAAAAAAAACATTTGCCTAAACTAGGAAACCTTGTATTTCAGGCGGGTAGACCTAACATGTTGAGAAACTTGTTAATCCCTAACTATTTAGTATGGTTCTACTAGCTATGCCCTTGTACAAAATTATCTCTATTACTTTTCAAATTTAATTTGTGTGAATTTGTACAAAATAATGTTTCTGATGTGAAAAAATATACAAGCTACAAGTACCAGTTATGTTTAATGTATAGTATTATGTAATCTGTGGTTTAAGGCAGCTTTTCAATACAAAACTATATACACCTTTTGTGTGACAGTATTTCACATTTTTTACATTATGTGGGGCATTACGACGTTCGGTTATACTGTACACGGTCAACTATAGTGTAGCTAAGGCTGTTTGCTTAAAAGACCACCGACAGTTCAGTCGAATATGAATGATCCATTGGCCACAGGCCTGATGTGAACGATCGAAAAAACTGTAAGTAAATCGGGCGCAGTACTCAATAAAACATTTTTAAAATTGATTTATATATTTATTTGCCTTAAAAACGACAAACAAAAGACGTAGGTAGGTGTGCCACATCACCACATGCTTCATTTCCAATGGCAATCAAACAGTGGGGCACGGCGAGGAGGCCCCATCAGCGATTTGTTTCGTCAGGAAGGCCGATTTATACATAGCAGACTCGCAGACGGGCGTTACGGCCCATCCAAATGGTTGCCGATGATGCATTCATCGATGTTTGCCTTCGATCATCGTACGTGGGGTAAGGACACTCATTAGGATAATGTATTCATGAGGGTGCATGCTGGTGTGGCATTTGTCTGTATTCAGCGAATACAGGCAGTGGTTGCCAACTACAGGTGCAAAGGTCCACTCAATCGCTGGCGCCGGTAATCTTCTATGTATGGAAGTACCATTTAGCCGGCTAGCAGGGCACCTAGATTATTATTTCATTTTTTTTTTCACTTTGGCAGACTATATGAGTGTTATCTATTTAATGATTCACTTTTGTAACATCTCCAGAGACATATTATAGTTTACCATTAATATGACTTAAATTCGGGCAGAATGCATAACAGTTATATTATATTACATATGAATAATAGTTTTGTTACATTTTGTTGAAGGTTCAATAAAAAGTGATCTCTGTTCAAAAAAAAAACAAGTTTTCATATCAGATTTAGTTAATAACTGTTTAAAAGTTAACTTAGCTTTTAGAAAAAAATTCGTACTTAAGTAAAACTATAAGCACCTAAAAATTATAATATCACAATTAAAAAACGCTTATTGTTTTCAAAAAACTCAGTCTAGAGATCCCATCCATCACCTATAAGGTTTTAATTTTGATAAGGAAAGTGATAGAAATACACGAATTTAAAATCGTAACTTTTGGGCATTGTAGTGCCCACATTTTTATTACAAAACTACCGCCGCTGCCTGGCTATGATGTTTTTTAAACAGCATGATTTCCCTGTTATTGGACGATATTTACTATAAGGGTCTCAAAACCTATACATATTTATTTTTTTAATTGAAGTTCATCCTTTTTATATTAATTTTTTTTTATATATACAGCTACCGTCGCAACTTTCCATTCTATTACAAATGTAATGGCAATTATGGTCTTCACAAGACAAACGTTAACATAACTGCAAAAAACACTTATTTTATTACCTTTTTTTTATGAATTGATTAAACTGGTAGATACCGGTATGTCATCATATTATTTTACTTAGTTGAATATCATCGATACTTACACCGAATTAGAGACGTTTCTTTTGTGCCTTTAAACAATGGGGTAGACTAGGGGACACTAGTGATCATATCAGGAATCACAAATTGTAAAATAATAATTGCATATCAATTATCTAGAACAGGCAGCTTATGATATTTTCATTGCCATTTTTCTAATTGCATTCAGTGCGGGGTGTTAAGTATTCTAGATGTTATTATTCTGATGCTAAACAGAAATTATTCAATTCATTAAAATATCACAAACTAATCACCAGTTTTGTTTTGTTTTTTTTTTCAGATCGAGAGTGAGTAAATTCGAATGCAAGTCGAATTAGGCAGTAGAAATCAAATGAAGTAGACTTTTTTCTATTTCTAGCATTTTTAGCCCAAAAACATTTTATTTTATAATTTGAAATTTTAGCATTCACAATGCTATTTTGGTTTAGTATTGTAGAAAGACTATTATGACACTAAGCTACCTACTATTTTATTTCTGTTCCACCTGATCGTCACAATTATGAGCCTTAGTTTGGTACCTCTTATTCACATGTAAGGTACTTCTTCGTATCTTTTATTCTAATATAAAGTATTCACATCCTATAACTTTCAATTTCAGGGACGGAAATTAAACGCACAAATAAATTGGTTTTCATAACATTATCAAGGTGGTATGATTTTACAGGTACATTATTTATGTTATTATTGAAGCTGCTGTCTACTAATACTATCAGGAAGAACAGAGTTTGGTAACGGTTCGATTATTTAACAAATAATAATATAGACAGAATAAACACATTTTCCTTTACAGAAGTGTATATACAATTTAAATATCAGTATTAGATAATATTGCGTTCATTATTGAATAGACAAAATTGAACTAATCTCAGGTTTGGTAAATAATTTAACTACCTACGCCTTTGCGTAGACTCCATTATTCAAATACAATGAATATATTAGATTACTTAAAACTTTATTTAAATATTTTTACAAATTGGAAAACTTTAAATATTTTCCACTTTTGTTCTTTTTTTTTCAACTTTTTTATCTTAAAAATTTAACTTTGATTACCTTGCCTATTGCACAAAGAATGCAAACAAGACAAAAAAAAAATCAAGATTATATTAGTATACACATTTATATTAAGTATAATAAACAGTTCATAATCACTTCTTATTTAGAAAGAAATTAAATTCCTATATGTATTGTAAATAATAGATTGCTGAAATAAAACATTTAATGATAGTGGACTAGACTCGTGTCCAACCAGTTTTAACACTCGACGTTCGCCAATACCTTTATAGCCCTAAAAAAAAAAAACGATATTATAGATGTTCCAGGTAACACGGCGGGATGGTTAATTACTCCACTATAATAGCAAAATATTAAAACATAATATCATCAATAATCAAACTGAGATTTCCAAACCAACCTTGCACTTAAAATATATTACCATCGATAAATCAAACTGAGTTTTCCAAACCAACCTTGCATATTTTTTTTTGTACCAACCATCTGTAGGTACCGTTTTTAGTAGTAATCATGTCAAACGTTGAATTATGTTAAATGACTTTCTTTTCTTTTTTAAAAGACTAATACGCAAGAAATGATATATCATTTTCTTATTATATTGCTTTAAACATCTACATTTGTAAATATACTAATATCTTCGGATGAATCTGAAGTATAATTAATGATTAAACGAACTTACCTGTAAGTGAAGTTCTATCATAATTATACGAAGGATTCATCCGAAGATATTAGTATAGAATCCCACCCTCCCTTCTCATTATTGTAAATTACAATAACTATCTACCCACTGAAGAAAATGAGGAAATATCATAAGATTTGGACTTTAAACTAAATGAAGTGGTTGGCGTCTAGTAGTGACGAGGAGGGCTCGGACCGGAAATGTCAAAATATCTGTCAATTTTAAGTCAAAAACCTTCTCTTTTTAGGTTTTTTAGGTTATTGCTTTAAAATAACGTGCTAAGTGGTGATACATGCAAGCGATACTACATTTGTAAATATACTAATATCTTCGGATGAATCCTTCGTATAATTATGATAGAACTTCACTTACAGGTAAGTTCGTTTAATCATTAAATATGCATAAGTCACCGATTTTGATAAATTTTAGCTTAATCGCTTCGGACACGTATAAAAACATGATGGAACAGGAAAATAAAAAATAATAATTTATTATTTTAGTTTTATCACACTATGAAATCAGGGAAAAATAACGAAATTTTTTTTCACCTTCGAATATAATAAACCTAACAGTCAGATAGAATATCGAAAAAGAAATCATTTTTTGTATGACACATATGTACTTAAACGCAAAATTTTGGGAGATAATTGAAAACAACGAAGAGGGGAAGATAGAGAGCCTACCTAGAGTAGAAGGATTGTATCTAGCTAGTTAAGGAGCAAAGTAGAAAGATGGAAATATAGTACAATTAACAAATGTTAATTTAATTTACACTAAACCTAACAGACAAGAAGCTAAGGAACTTAAATGCTACGAGGGAGGATAGGGGGAGTGGCGAATCTTCAGAGGCTTGCAGAGGGATAGGGGAACGTAATCTGGCGCGCGGAGAGGAGACGCAAAGGGGCGTAGTTAAACCGTCGACGAGCACGCAGAGAGGGGACGCGGAAGGGACGTAGTGGTACCGTGGATGAGCAGCGTAGACAGGCCGGAGATGGAGCGCAGATGAACGGAGGCTGGCCGCAGATGGAGCGTTTCAGCAGTAGGATAGTTGGTGCTGACCAGCAGGAGTTGGAGACTCGCAGCACCCGTAGAACTATTAGTTGTAACTCGCGGCGCGGGCTTTCTTGTAAGGCCCGCGAACGGTCACTACTTGTTTTCACCGTAGATCTTGAAGACTGACTGCCACGTAGATTTCGAAGACTGACTGAGCCACGTAGATTTCGAAGACTGACTGAGCCACGTAATAGGTTTGACAATCTTTTTATAGTCACAGTAAATTTTGAAAAATCGAAAGAAAAATGTAGAAGAAAAATAATACAGCATTTCAAAATGCGAATTCGTGTATTCGCTCGGCAGCAATACAAAAGAGCGGGATGACAAATAAATTGATCGACAACCTACGCGAAGTGTGAGTAGAATTGAAAAAAGAAAATAAACTGTAGCTGTCACGCTGTCACTTGTAAACAAGCAGCTGTCAAAATAAATACAAAATTATAACCTAACTCAACCTAACTTTTCCACTATGAAATTTATGTATGAAATTCAACAAATTGTATGAGAAAGGATGAAACTACAAACCTAATAAGAATCGCCGTAAAAAGACGAATAAATTGCTGCCAAGCAAATGCTTATTTACAAAGAATTTGGAAAGTTATGGCCAAAAATACTTATTCCCTAAGAAACTTAAACTAATTAAAACTAGCTTAAAACTAAGAGCTCATGAGCGACAGGCAGCACGCTACAAGGTATATTCCCTATTCTCGATTGAAATCGATTGAAAGCGCAGTTACATTGCTGCTTTAAGTAAGATAGTTGTCACATTGGTTCTTACTAAAGCAGCAATGTAACTGCAATTTCTGTCAGAGTTGATTGCATCAAAGTTACATACATAATCAGCCCCCTGGTCTTTTGCCCATCTCTAATCACTACGTTGTTGTGACGTCGTCGTCGGTCGCACCGTTTTGTTACTTAGGATTAGCAAACTTTTATCCATCTGTCAAATGAGGCAGATAGCAATGCCGACAACACTTGCGCAGTAAACCCACTGGCCCCACTGGGTGCATAAACAGAAATCTTGTCTAAGTACAGTAAACGGCACCTCAGACTATAGATGATATTTACCGCCTTTATACCGTATGTAATAAGAGCTGTTTTCGTAGTTCAACCCTGTGGTTGAACTACGAAAACAGTTCAACTGTATAATCCTATATTCTCACCGAGTCACACTGTTACCCGATGCGAATGTTTTTCCGAACAAGTCACACTACAAGGTGTTTGGTAAAAGCCTTATAAAGCCGAATATGGTAGATAGGGACCATCAAACTGAACAAATTTTACTATGGGACCAACTCTGAAATCCGGAAAAAAAATCTGCTGTTTCATACAAAAATTAATAACGAAAATATCAAAATGTATGAAACAGCTGTTTTAACTCTCAACTTTATGTTAATAGTTATCTTTAGATTTTACTTCAACAGAGAAATGACACTGTCCCGTGTTGCATCACGGTATTGTACTGCTGCGATTGATTTGATTGCTTGGACGAATTAACGGTTAATTCGTCCAAGTTTGATTGTCAAGAAATTGTCCTCGCCTTGGAAACCATGGTTTCTTTCAATAGCTGATTTTATTTTCGCGATTTCAGAGTTGGTCCCATAGTAAAAGTTGTTCAGTTTAATGGTCCCTATCTACCATATTCGGGTTTATAAGGCTTTTACCAAACACCTTGTACATGAACCAGTGTTACTAGATGAGAATAAAAATTCGCATCGGCTCACACTTACTAATGAGTAAGAGAGAGGAATGATGAGGAAGAGAGACTGTCAAATGTGACAGTTCATATTGTATCAAAATCTTAGGCGGCCATTACACACGTCAATCTGGTGTGATCTGATCAATACCGCAGATTGATGGAATTTGATGCGGTTGGTTTGCGACGTTACACGGTCAATCCAGCGAGATCTGGATCGCAGTAGATCTTGGTAGATTGACAATCTACCACGATCCACGGTGGGCTTTGGCAGGGTTGCCAACTTTTTGCATTAATTTTCGCGTGATATCGATCGATGACGAGTGGTGCAGTATTCAACATGCCAGTCTACCGCGCAAGAGATCCTGGGTTCGATTCCCGGACGTAATTGAAATAATGAATTTTAATTTCTGTGACGGTCTGCGTATAATAAGTACCTATCTATTTCGAAAAGTAAGTAAGTACCTAGTAAAATCTGTTGTCTAGCACCCATTTTATGCCTTGATTAGTTAGGGTTAGATGAATATCGATATTTCATGGCGCAAAGCCATTGCTATTCCTTTACCCAAGACCTCTAATCCTAATTCCCTTAATCACTACCGCCCAATCTCCATTCTTCCTTTTCTCTCTAAAATCCTTGAAGCTGCCGTTCACAAACAGCTTTCTTCCTATGTCCTCTCCAATAATCTTCTTAATGCTTTCCAGTCTGGATTCCGACCTGGACATAGCACGACTACAGCTCTCATAAAAGTATTAGAGGATATTCGGTATGGTTTTGAGGCCTCACGACTGACTGTGCTTGTCTTAATTGATTTCTCTAACGCTTTTAACGCAGTCGATCATGAAATTCTCCTTGCCATGCTCTCCCGATACTTATCTTCTTCAGCTCAGTCATGGATTTCCTCATATCTTCGCGGGCGCAAGCAAGCCGTGCGTGTCGATCGGACTACGTCCGACTGGTGCGACTTGCTAGCTGGTGTCCCGCAAGGCGGTATACTCTCTCCCCTTCTCTTCTCTTTGTTTATCAATTCCCTTACTGCTAATTTAACCTCTTCTTACCATCTGTATGCCGATGATTTGCAACTATATGCTCTGAATACTGCTGACAGACTAAACGAAACCATTGCATCACTCAACCGCGATCTCGAAAGCATTTCTCAGTGGTCGTCTAATGGGGAGGCGAAGGCAAAGTGAATTACAGATGGCGCTTCATTCTTTGGAACAATTGTCAGTTTGAGCTTATATTGTCTTGACTGTGTATTACGTGATTTTACTTTCTTAGATTGTATTTTTTTCGGTTTTGCGGACA
The DNA here is from genome assembly GCA_928269145.1 of Agriphila tristella. Classification (NCBI taxonomy): domain Eukaryota; kingdom Metazoa; phylum Arthropoda; class Insecta; order Lepidoptera; family Crambidae; genus Agriphila; species Agriphila tristella. The sequence continues at coordinate 5,868,579 of OV743451.1, forward strand.
AACAATGTATTATATGCTAACTTTAGCTCATATAAAAGAAGAATTACGGAAAAGAAAAGCCAAAACAACAGGCAAGAAAGTTTATAGCAACTTACAAAAAGTTGCTAACAAGCATTACATTTCTTTAAATTTCGTGTAAGATTTACAAGTAATCTTTTTATTTCAGATTAGAAGCATATGATTTAAATTTTAACAAAGCAACTGAGTGTGAATTTCCGTGTTTATAGTTGCCTGATGATGCCTTCTGTGCAATAGTAATTTCAGGTTTCTGTACTGGAATTTCTGTACCATCCAAAATTACACGAACCGTTTTATCATATTTATTTTATTATTCTAAGTTTCTTGAATGACTCTGGCATATAAAATTCTATTAATTCTCTGTTTGGCCCCAATATTGGGCTTATTCCATATTTGATATACCTATAAAATTCATCCAAGTTATAAATATGCTAGAAACTGCTGAGGTTGAAATATTAAAGAACAAAGCTGTTATGATTCAAATGTTGTTTTATTTTGGCGAAGCTTCATCAAATTCATGAAACATTCCTTTTGATTTATAATGTTTCTCAGGCTCAGCAAAGGAGAAAATCGAGGGAAAAGCATCTTTTTTTTAATATTTTTTTGCCCAATATTTTTTTTGTTACTGGGAAATCGATGAACTCCAATAATTTACAAGTTACATGCATAACAATGCGGAATTTTCTCAGTATAAAATTAAAAAGTGCAATACTCCAAGAGATTCCCATATGTTTTGACACTTTCTTTGAGGCGGCCCGGTACCAAGACCAGACGCCACCTATCGGGATAAAATTGCGCTTTTCCTCCCCATTATGGCATATCAGTTAATTCTGGAAAATGTCAAGCAATGATTGTTGGCAGCTCTCGACAGTTGTCGCGTCTAAACATGAATGATGTTGCCCAATTAAAATATAACACCGATGTTATTCCATACTCGCAGCAGGTGAAGGACCTTGGTCTGACAATCGATGCTAGTCTCTCTTGGAGAGAGCATACCAATCAAGTTTCCCTAAAAGTTACAAATGCGCTTAGGTCTCTCTACAGGTTTAAGTACTTTCTCCCGTCTAGCACCAAGATTGCGCTCATACAGGCTCTGGTCTTACCTATTATCGATTACGCTGATGTTTGCAGCTCTAACCTCAACGAAAACCTTCTCAATAAGTTGGATCGACTTCTTAATAATTGCATTCGTTTCATATATGGACTACGTAAATACGACCATATCTCTCACTATCGTCAGCAACTCAAATGGCTTCCTATTCGCGAGCGTAGGAACCTGAGAGTTGTTTGTACGCTTTTCAACATCTTATTCGATCCACATACCCCGGAATACTTGAAATCTAGATTTCAGTTTCTGGGTGACTCTCATCTACGTGACCTTCGTTCTAGTAGCAACCTTCTCTTGCTTACTCCTGTCCATTCTTCTGGCTTCGTCTCCGACTCTTTCACCCTTTCGGCTATACGACTCTGGAACGCATTACCCCTGAATATTCGAAGTGCCCCAAATAAGTTCGTATTCAAAAGACTGGTTCGTGAACACTACCTGAGTTCCATACTTTAAGTTCATCAAATCTGACCTATGCTATACTATCTTATGTGTATGTATTATATATGTAAGTATATTATTATATAATATTCATATAATATATTAATATTATAGCAATTAGGATTATTTATGTATGTATTGTTATGTATGTTTATATTGATCCTTATTTATGATTAACGGATATTGTAATTTGTAACTTAGTTATCTTTTTTTTTTTTGCCGCCACGATTTCTTTCTTTAACACCCTTTCCGGTCGACTGTTAGAGAATGCCTTAAGGCATTAAGTCCGCCAATTGTATTTTCTTATGCAATAAAGTTTAAATAAATCCATACTAATATTATAAATGCGAAAGTAACTCTGTCTGTCTGTCTGTCTGTTACGCCTTCACGCCTAAACTACTGAACCGATTTGGATGAAAGTTGGTACAGAGGTAGAGTAGAGCTCGAGAAGGGACATAGGCTACCTTTAATTGCGAAATGAGGGTTGGAGGGGTTGAAATAGGGGATGAAAGTTTGATTGTACCACAGAATATAGAGACTACAAAAGTTATGCCACTATCGTATTTATTAGGTACCCACTTACATACGTTTACACTACGAGATTATGTTGTTTAATCGACTACCATGGTTTAAATTTGACAGAACGAAATTCAAAATCAAAAACACAAAATCCATGCTTAATCCATACTAATATTATAAATGCGAAAGTAACTCTGTCTGTCTGTCTGTCTGTTACGCCTTCACGCCTAAACTACTGAACCGATTTGGATGAAAGTTGGTACAGAGGTAGAGTAGAGCTCGAGAAGGGACATATGCTACCTTTAATTGCGAAATCAGGATTGGAGGGGTTGAAATAGGGGATGAAAGTTTGATTGTACCACAGAATATAGAGACTACAGAAGTTATGCCACTATCGTATTTATTAGGTACCCACTTACATACGTTTACACTACGAGATTATGTTGTTTAATCGACTACCATGGTTTAAATTTGACAGAACGAAATTCAAAATCAAAAACACAAAATCCATGCTTAATCCATACTAATATTATAAATGCGAAAGTAACTCTGTCTGTCTGTCTGTCTGTTACGCCTTCACGCCTAAACTACTGAACCGATTTGGATGAAATTTGGTACAGAGGTAGAGTTGAGCTCGAGAAAGGACATAGGCTACCTTTAATTGCGAAATAAGGGTTGGAGGGGTTGAAATAGGGGATGAAAGTTTGATTGTACCACAGAATATAGAGACTACAGAAGTTATGCCACTATCGTATTTATTAGGTACCCACTTACATACGTTTACACTACGAGATTATGTTGTTTAATCGACTACCATGGTTTAAATTTGACAGAACGAAATTCAAAATCAAAAACACAAAATCCATGCTTAATCCATACTAATATTATAAATGCGAAAGTAACTCTGTCTGTCTGTCTGTCTGTTACGCCTTCACGCCTAAACTACTGAACCGATTTGGATGAAATTTGGTACACAGGTAGAGTTGAGCTCGAGAAAGGACATAGGCTACCTTTAATTAAGAAATAAGGGTTGGAGGGGTTGAAATAGGGGATGAAAGTTTGATTGTACCACAGAATATAGAGACTACAGAAGTGATGCCACTATCGTATTTATTAGGTACTCACTTACATACGTTTACACTACGAGATTATGTTGTTTAATCGACTACCATGAGTTAAATTTGACAGAACGAAATTCAAAATCAAAAATACAAAATCCATGCTTAATCCATACTTACTTACTTACTAATATTATAAATGCGAAAGTAACTCTGTCTGTCTGTCTGTCTGTTACGCCTTCACGCCTAAACTACTGAACCGATTTGGATGAAATTTGGTACAGAGGTAGAGTAGAGCTCGAGAAAGGACATAGGCTACCTTTAATTGGGATTTAAGGGTTGGAGGGGTTGAAATAGGGGATGAAAGTTTGATTGTACCACAGAATATAGAGACTACAGAAGTTATGCCACTATCGTATTTATTAGGTACCCACTTACATACGTTTACACTAGGAGATTATGTTGTTTGATCGACTACCATGAGTTAAATTTGACAGAACGAAATTCAAAATCAAAAATACAAAATCCATGCTTAATCCATACTTAATATTATAAATGCAAAAGGTACTCTGTCTGTCTGTCTGTCTGTTACGCCTTCACACCTTAACTACTAAACTGATTTGGATGAAATTTGGTACAGATGTAGAGCAGAGCTCGAGAAAGGACATAGGCTACCTTTAATTGCGAAATGAGGGTTGGAGGGGTTGAAATAGGGGATGAAAGTTTGATTGTACCACAGAATATAGAGACTACAAAAGTTATGCCACTATCGTATTTATTAGGTACCCACTTACATACGTTTACACTACGAGATTATGTTGTTTAATCGACTACCATGGTTTAAATTTGACAGAACGAAATTCAAAATCAAAAACACAAAATCCATGCTTAATCCATACTAATATTATAAATGCGAAAGTAACTCTGTCTGTCTGTCTGTCTGTTACGCCTTCACGCCTAAACTACTGAACCGATTTGGATGAAAGTTGGTACAGAGGTAGAGTAGAGCTCGAGAAGGGACATATGCTACCTTTAATTGCGAAATCAGGATTGGAGGGGTTGAAATAGGGGATGAAAGTTTGATTGTACCACAGAATATAGAGACTACAGAAGTTATGCCACTATCGTATTTATTAGGTACCCACTTACATACGTTTACACTACGAGATTATGTTGTTTAATCGACTACCATGGTTTAAATTTGACAGAACGAAATTCAAAATCAAAAACACAAAATCCATGCTTAATCCATACTAATATTATAAATGCGAAAGTAACTCTGTCTGTCTGTCTGTCTGTTACGCCTTCACGCCTAAACTACTGAACCGATTTGGATGAAATTTGGTACAGAGGTAGAGTTGAGCTCGAGAAAGGACATAGGCTACCTTTAATTGCGAAATAAGGGTTGGAGGGGTTGAAATAGGGGATGAAAGTTTGATTGTACCACAGAATATAGAGACTACAGAAGTTATGCCACTATCGTATTTATTAGGTACCCACTTACATACGTTTACACTACGAGATTATGTTGTTTAATCGACTACCATGGTTTAAATTTGACAGAACGAAATTCAAAATCAAAAACACAAAATCCATGCTTAATCCATACTATCCATACTAATATTATAAATGCGAAAGTAACTCTGTCTGTCTGTCTGTCTGTTACGCCTTCACGCCTAAACTACTGAACCGATTTGGATGAAATTTGGTACAGAGGTAGAGTTGAGCTCGAGAAAGGACATAGGCTACCTTTAATTGCGAAATAAGGGTTGGAGGGGTTGAAATAGGGGATGAAAGTTTGATTGTACCACAGAATATAGAGACTACAGAAGTGATGCCACTATCGTATTTATTAGGTACTCACTTACATACGTTTACACTACGAGATTATGTTGTTTAATCGACTACCATGAGTTAAATTTGACAGAACGAAATTCAAAATCAAAAATACAAAATCCATGCTTAATCCATACTTACTTACTTACTAATATTATAAATGCGAAAGTAACTCTGTCTGTCTGTCTGTCTGTTACGCCTTCACGCCTAAACTACTGAACCGATTTGGATGAAATTTGGTACAGAGGTAGAGTAGAGCTCGAGAAAGGACATAGGCTACCTTTAATTGGGATTTAAGGGTTGGAGGGGTTGAAATAGGGGATGAAAGTTTGATTGTACCACAGAATATAGAGACTACAGAAGTTATGCCACTATCGTATTTATTAGGTACCCACTTACATACGTTTACACTAGGAGATTATGTTGTTTGATCGACTACCATGAGTTAAATTTGACAGAAATTCAATATCAAAAATACAAAATCCATGCTTAATCCATACTTAATATTATAAATGCAAAAGGTACTCTGTCTGTCTGTCTGTCTGTTACGCCTTCACACCTTAACTACTAAACTGATTTGGATGAAATTTGGTACAGATGTAGAGCAGAGCTCGAGAAAGGACATAGGCTACCTTTTATTGCGAAATAATGGTTTAAAGAGTTAAACTAGGGGATGCAAGTTTGTATGTAAGTCTGTAGGGGTTATAATAGGGATGAAATTGTAAGAGAAAAAAGCGGATTCGCGCGCTTAGTGGGGACCCGCCTAATCACGTTAAAATGGCTGATCAGATTTTGATGAAACTAAAACATTGAATAATGTTCCCATTGGATTATCTCGAATATCCACGCGGACGAAGTCGCGGGCAAAAGCTAGTAAATAAATAAATAAATATTTAATTTTACACGCACAGGTGTGTAAAATTTCATCAAAATCAGTTCAGCCTTCTGAAGCTGAACTGATTTGGATGAAATTTAGCACTCAGTTCATAGCTTGGTAATATCGTATTATAAATTTTAATACGATTTTTTATAAATTTTAATACGATATTACCAAGCTATGAACTGAGTGCCAAATTTCATCCAAATCAGTTCAGCTTCAGAAGGCTAAACTGATTTTGATGAAATTTTACACACATCATATATAGTTTATAGCCTGGTATAGTATAAATATCGAGGTAAAATAGTATTTTTCAAAACATTGCAAAAAATATAGTAGTAGTAAAATATATAGTAATAGTATAGTAATAAAATATGTAGTCGCGGGCGGAAGCTAGTTAAAAATAAATATGGGCTATATTTTTATAAATTTCCCAAAAGTACTACAAATTAGTTTCAATGTTTAAAATAATTAAAATGCCTAGGGTACCTTTGATCGAGATGAAAAATATAAGTTTTAATCCAGACTATAAACTGTTTGCCAAATTTCATCCAAATCAATGCAGCCTTCATAAAAAACAAATATACATACGAACAGAGAACCTCCTCCTTTTTTGAAGTCGGTTAAAAATATCGCATCGCAGCAGATTGTGCTAGATTGTCAGTCTACCATGGTAGATTGACAATCTACCAAGATCTACTGCGATCCGATGCAAGCATATTGTGGTAGATTGTCAATCTACCATGGTAGACTGACAATCTAGCACAATCTAATGCGATCCGATGTTTTTAACCGACTTCAAAAAAAGAGGAGGTTGTTTTTCTGTTCGTCTGTGTGTTTTTTTTTGTTTTTTTTTCAAATGTCCATCCGGATGTAGTCGCGGGCGGAAGCTAGTTAAAAATAAATATGGGCTATATTTTTATAAATTTCCCAAAAGTACTACAAATTAGTTTCAATGTTTAAAATAATTAAAATGCCTAGGGTACCTTTGATCGAGATGAAAAATATAAGTTTTAATCCAGACTATAAACTGTTTGCCAAATTTCATCCAAATCAATGCAGCCTTCATAAAAAACAAATATACATACAAACAGAGAACCTCTTCCTTTTTTGAAGTCGGTTAAAAATATCGCATCGCAGCAGATTGTGCTAGATTGTCAGTCTACCATGGTAGATTGACAATCTACCAAGATCTACTGCGATCCGATGCAAGCATATTGTGGTTGATTGTCAATCTACCATGGTAGACTGACAATCTAGCACAATCTAATGCGATCCGATGTTTTTAACCGACTTCAAAAAAAGAGGAGGTTGTTTTTCTGTTCGCCTGTATGTTTTTTTTTTGTTTTTTTTCAAATGTCCATCCGGATGTAGTCGCGGGCGGAAGCTAGTTAAAAATAAATATGGGCAATATTTTTATAAATTTCCCAAAAGTACTACAAATTAGTTTCAATGTTTAAAATAATTAAAATGTCTAGGGTACCTTTGATCGAGATGAAAAATATAAGTTTTAATCCAGACTATAAACTGTTTGCCAAATTTCATCCAAATCAATGCAGCCTTCATAAAAAACAAATATACATACGAACAGAGAACCTCCTCCTTTTTTTAAGTCGGTTAAAAATATCGCATCGCAGCAGATTGTGCTAGATTGTCAGTCTACCATGGTAGATTGACAATCTACCAAGATCTACTGCGATCCGATGCAAGCATATTGTGGTAGATTGTCAATCTACCATGATAGACTGACAATCTAGCACAACCTACTGCGATCCGATGTTTTAACCGACTTCAAAAAAAGAGGAGGTTGTTTTTATGTTCGTCTGTATGTTTTTTTTTGGGTATTTTTCAAATGTCCATCCGGATGTAGCCGCGGGCGGAAGCTAGTTAAAAATAAATATGGGCTATATTTTTATAAATTTCCCAAAAGTACTACAAATTAATTTAAATGTTTAAAGAAATAAAAATGCCTAGGGTACCTTTGACCGAGATCAAAAATATCATAAGTTTTAATCCAGACTATAAACTGTTTGCAAAATTCCATCCAAATCAATGCAGCCTTCATAAAAAACAAATATACATACGAACAGAGAACCTCCTCCTTTTTTGAAGTCGGTTAAAAATATCGCATCGCAGCAGATTGTGCTAGATTGTTTTTTAATGATTTTTCGAATGTCCACCCACGCGGATGTAGTCGCGGGCGGAAGCTAGTTAAAAATAAATGTGTACTACATTTTTATAAATATCCCAAAAGTAAGTACTATAATGTTTAAATGTTTTGAAAATAATACTTATACATCGAAAAAAAGGTGCCAACCCTAAGCCAGACCAAGCCAGATTGACGTAGATTGACAATCCAGCACAATCTGATCACGCCAGATCGCGCCAGACCGCGCCAGATTGAAACAGATCGCGAACAACGTTACACAATCAATCTCTGTCAATCTTTGTCAGTCTGGCGCGGTCTGGCGTGATCAGATTGTGTGTGTAATGGGTGCCTTAGGCGGCCATTACACACGTCAATCTGGTGCAATCTGATCAAAACCGCAGATTGATGGAATTTGATGCGGTTTGTTTGCGACGTTACACGGTCAATCCAGCGAGATCTGGATCGCAGTAGATCTTGGTAGATTGACAATCTACCACGATCCACGGTGGTCTTTGGCAGGGTTGCCAACTTTTTGCATTAATTTTCGCGTGATATCGATCGATGACCTGAGTGATGCAGTATTCAACATGCCAGTCTACCACGCAAGAGATCCCGGGTTCGATTCCCGGACGTAATTGAAATGATGAATTTTAATTTCTGTGACGGTCTGCGTATAATAAGTACCTAACTATTTCGAAAAGTAAGTAAGTACCTAGTAAAATCTGTTGTCTAGCACCCATTTTATCCCTTGATTAGTTAGGGTTAGATGAATATCGATATTTAATTTTACACACACAGGTGTGTAAAATTTCATCAAAATCAGTTCAGCCTTCTGAAGCTGAACTGATTTGGATGAAATTTGGCACTCAGTTCATAGCTTGGTCATATCGTATTATAAATTTTAATACGATTTTTTATAAATTTTAATACAATATTACCAAGCTATGAACTGAGTGCCAAATTTCATCCAAATCAGTTCAGCTTCAGAAGGCTGAACTGATTTTGATGAAATTTTACACACATCATATATAGTTTATAGCCTGGTATAGTATAAATATCGAGGTAAAATAGTATTATTCAAAACATTGCAAAAAATATAGTAGGTAGGTTTATGGGAAATTTATGAAAAAATATAGTCCTCATTTATTTTTAACTAGCTTCCTTTAAAAATTAAAAATAGGGTACATACATAGGGTAGGTACTTCCTAGGGTACCAAACTAACTGTGTGACAAATTTTATCATCTTTTACTGCAATCCAATATTTTTAACCGACTTAAAAAAGGAGGAGGTTCTCTTTTCATCTGTATATTTTTTAAGGGATTCTTCAAATGCCCACGCGCATGTAGTCACGGCCGGAAAGAAAGTTAAAATAAATATGGGTTTTATTTTTATAAATTTCCCAAAAGTACCACAAATTAGTTTCAATGTTTAAAATAATTAAAATGCCTAGGGTACCTTTGATCGAGATAAAAAATATAAGTTTTAATCCAGACTATAAACTGTTTGCCAAATTTCATCCAAATCAGTTCAGCTTTCATAAAAAACAAATATACAGACGAAGAGAGAACCTCCTCTTTTTTTGAAGTCGGTTAAAAACATCGGATCGCAGTAGATTGTGCTAGATTGTCAGTCTACCATGGTAGATTGACAATCTACCACAATATGCTTGCATCGGATCGCGGTAGATCTTGGTAGATTGTCAATCTACCACAATCTACCGCGATCCGATGCATGCATATTGTGGTAGATTGTCAATCTACCATGGTAGACTGACAATCTAGCACAATATAATGCGATCCGATGTTTTTAACCGACTTAAAAAAAGAGGAGGTTGTTTTTCTGTTCGTCTGTATGTTTTTTTTTGTTTTTTTTTTCAAATGTCCATCCGGATGTAGTCGCGGGCGGAAGCTAGTTAAAAATAAATATGGGCTATATTTTTATAAATTTCCCAAAAGTACTACAAATTAGTTTCAATGTTTAAAATAATTAAAATGCCTAGGGTACCTTTGATCGAGATGAAAAATATAAGTTTTAATCCAGACTATAAACTGTTTGCCAAATTTCATCCAAATCAGTTCAGCTTTCATAAAAAACAAATATAAAGACGAACAGAGAACCTCCTCTTTTTTTGAAGTCGGTTAAAAACATCGGATCGCAGTAGATTATGCTAGATTGTCAGTCTACCATGGTAGATTGACAATCTACCAAGATCTACTGCGATCCGATGCAAGCATATTGTGGTAGATTGTCAATCTACCATGGTAGACTGACAATCTAGCACAATCTACTGCGATCCGATGTTTTAACCGACTTCAAAAAAAGAGGAGGTTGTTTTTATGTTCGTCTGTATGTTTTTTTTTGGGTATTTTTCAAATGTCCATCCGGATGTAGTCGCGGGCGGAAGCTAGTTAAAAATAAATATGGGCTATATTTTTATAAATTTCCCAAAAGTACTACAAATTAATTTAAATGTTTAAAGAAATAAAAATGCCTAGGGTACCTTTGACCGAGATCAAAAATATCATAAGTTTTAATCCAGACTATAAACTGTTTGCAAAATTTCATCCAAATCAATGCAGCCTTTATAAAAAACAAATATACATACGAACAGAGAACCTCCTCCTTTTTTGAAGTCGGTTAAAAATATCGCATCGCAGCAGATTGTGGTAGATAGTTTTTTAATGATTTTTCGAATGTCCACCCACGCGGATGTAGTCGCGGGCGGAAGCTAGTTAAAAATAAATGTGTACTACATTTTTATAAATATCCCAAAAGTAAGTACTATAATGTTTAAATGCTTTGAAAATAATACTTATACCTCGAAAAAAAGGTGCCAACCCTAAGCCAGACCAAGCCAGATTGACGTAGATTGACAATCCAGCACAATCTGATCACGCCAGATCGCGCCAGATTGAAACAGATCGCGAACAACGTTACACAATCAATCTCTGTCAATCTTTGTCAGTCTGGCGCGGTCTGGCGTGATCAGATTGTGTGTGTAATGGGTGCCTTAGAGAAGGGAAGTAATAGGAGCAGGCATACCTACGAAAAAAGCGTGCATACCTACTTCATTGTTCTCCCATAGACTTAGAAAATTTTTCGCTATGCTCAAGTAGACGGACAAAGGTGCGAGTGAGAAACCGATTCTTACGGCTTATGCGATGTGCGAGAAAGAGTAAAAAAAACTGACAGCTGAACCTGGTTTGACTTCATTTATCATCGTTTATCACCTTGGTGAAAAGCGTCAACAAGATTATTTTGTAATTTTGATCGCGATCGGGTCGGTTTGGCTCTCAAAGCTATATTAATCAATAATGGTGTCGTGTTCTGTACTGGATTGTAATGTTACTTACGACAATAACCCAAATAAACACTCATTTCACAGGTAAATATGATTGTACTATTACCATTTTCATAATTCATATTTTAGTTGAATATATTCCCAAACACACTAAGTTATATACTAATATGATGCTATTAAACGCCTTTTTCCTAAATAAATTTTAAAGAAAATTTTAAATTTTAAAAAGATTTCTAAACATTATGTGTTAGATAAAAAGATATTATGTCCGTGAACTTGAGAAAATAAGGCGTAGATATTGATCAAAAATTATCGATATCGATAGGCACCCATTACACACACAATCTGATCACGCCAGACCGCGCCAGACTGACAAAGATTGACAGAGATTGATTGTGTAACGTTGTTCGCGATCTGTTTCAATCTGGCGCGGTCTGGCGCGATCTGGCGTGATCAGATTGTGCTGGATTGTCAATCTACGTCAATCTGGCTTGGTCTGGCTTAGGGTTGGCACCTTTTTTTCGAGGTATAAGTATTATTTTCAAAACATTTAAACATTATAGTACTTACTTTTGGGATATTTATAAAAATGTAGTACACATTTATTTTTAACTAGCTTCCGCCCGCGACTACATCCACGTGGGTGGACATTCGAAAAATCATTAAAAAACAATCTAGCACAATCTGCTGCGATGCGATATTTTTAACCGACTTCAAAAAAGGAGGAGGTTTTCTGTTCGTATGTATATTTGTTTTTTATGAAGGCTGCATTGATTTGGATGAAATTTTGCAAACAGTTTATAGTCTGGATTAAAACTTATGATATTTTTGATCTCGGTCAAAGGTACCCTAGGCATTTTTATTTCTTTAAACATTTAAATTAATTTGTAGTACTTTTGGGAAATTTATAAAAATATAGCCCATATTTATTTTTAACTAGCTTCCGCCCGCGACTACATCCGGATGGACATTTAAAAAATACCCAAAAAATAACATACAGACGAACATAAAAACAACCTCCTCTTTTTTTGAAGTCGGTTAAAACATCGGATCGCAGTAGATTGTGCTAGATTGTCAGTCTACCATGGTAGATTGACAATCTACCACAATATGCTTCCATCGGATCGCAGTAGATCTTGGTAGATTGTCAATCTACCATGGTAGACTGACAATCTAGCACAATCTACTGCAATCCGATGTTTTTAACCGACTTCAAAAAAAGAGGAGGTTCTCTGTTCGTTTGTATATTTGTTTTTTATGAAAGCTGAACTGATTTGGATGAAATTTGGCAAACAGTTTATAGTCTGGATTAAAACTTATATTTTTCATCTCGATCAAAGGTACCCTAGGCATTTTAATTATTTTAAACATTGAAACTAATTTGTAGTACTTTTGGGAAATTTATAAAAATATAGCCCATATTTATTTTTAACTAGCTTCCGCCCGCGACTACATCCGGATGGACATTTGAAAAAAAACAAAAAAAAACATACAGACGAACAGAAAAACAACCTCCTCTTTTTTTGAAGTCGGTTAAAACATCGGATCGCAGTAGATCTTGGTAGATTGTCAATCTACCATGGTAGACTGACAATCTAGCACAATCTACTGCAATCCGATGTTTTTAACCGACTTCAAAAAAAGAGGAGGTCCTCTGTTCGTCTGTATATTTGTTTTTTATGAAAGCTGAACTGATTTGGATGAAATTTGGCAAACAGTTTATAGTCTGGATTAAAACTTATATTTTTCATCTCGATCAAAGGTACCCTAGGCATTTTAATTATTTTAAACATTGAAACTAATTTGTAGTACTTTTGGGAAATTTATAAAAATATAGCCCATATTTATTTTTAACTAGCTTCCGCCCGCGACTACATCCGGATGGACATTTGAAAAAAAACAAAAAAAAACATACAGACGAACAGAAAAACAACCTCCTCTTTTTTTGAAGTCGGTTAAAACATCGGATCGCAGTAGATCTTGGTAGATTGTCAATCTACCATGGTAGACTGACAATCTAGCACAATCTACTGCAATCCGATGTTTTAACCGACTTCAAAAAAAGAGGAGGTCCTCTGTTCGTCTGTATATTTGTTTTTTATGAAAGCTGAACTGATTTGGATGAAATTTGGCAAACAGTTTATAGTCTGGATTAAAACTTATATTTTTCATCTCGATCAAAGGTACCCTAGGCATTTTAATTATTTTAAACATTGAAACTAATTTGTAGTACTTTTGGGAAATTTATAAAAATATAGCCCATATTTATTTTTAACTAGCTTCCGCCCGCGACTACATCCGGATGGTCATTTGAAAAGTACCCAAAAAAAAAACATACAGACGAACATAAAAACAACCTCCTCTTTTTTTGAAGTCGGTTAAAACATCGGATCGCAGTAGATTGTGCTAGATTGTCAGTCTACCATGGTAGATTGACAATCTACCACAATATGCTTGCATCGGATCGCAGTAGATCTTGGTAGATTGTCAATCTACCATGGTAGACTGACAATCTAGCACAATCTACTGCAATCCGATGTTTTTAACCGACTTCAAAAAAAGAGGAGGTTCTCTGTTCGTTTGTATATTTGTTTTTTATGAAAGCTGAACTGATTTGGATGAAATTTGGCAAACAGTTTATAGTCTGGATTAAAACTTATATTTTTCATCTCGATCAAAGGTACCCTAGGCATTTTAATTATTTTAAACATTGAAACTAATTTGTAGTACTTTTGGGAAATTTATAAAAATATAGCCCATATTTATTTTTAACTAGCTTCCGCCCGCGACTACATCCGGATGGACATTTGAAAAAAAACAAAAAAAAACATACAGACGAACAGAAAAACAACCTCCTCTTTTTTTGAAGTCGGTTAAAACATCGGATCGCAGTAGATCTTGGTAGATTGTCAATCTACCATGGTAGACTGACAATCTAGCACAATCTACTGCAATCCGATGTTTTTAACCGACTTCAAAAAAAGAGGAGGTCCTCTGTTCGTCTGTATATTTGTTTTTTATGAAAGCTGAACTGATTTGGATGAAATTTGGCAAACAGTTTATAGTCTGGATTAAAACTTATATTTTTCATCTCGATCAAAGGTACCCTAGGCATTTTAATTATTTTAAACATTGAAACTAATTTGTAGTACTTTTGGGAAATTTATAAAAATATAGCCCATATTTATTTTTAACTAGCTTCCGCCCGCGACTACATCCGGATGGACATTTGAAAAAAAACAAAAAAAAACATACAGACGAACAGAAAAACAACCTCCTCTTTTTTTGAAGTCGGTTAAAACATCGGATCGCAGTAGATCTTGGTAGATTGTCAATCTACCATGGTAGACTGACAATCTAGCACAATCTACTGCAATCCGATGTTTTAACCGACTTCAAAAAAAGAGGAGGTCCTCTGTTCGTCTGTATATTTGTTTTTTATGAAAGCTGAACTGATTTGGATGAAATTTGGCAAACAGTTTATAGTCTGGATTAAAACTTATATTTTTCATCTCGATCAAAGGTACCCTAGGCATTTTAATTATTTTAAACATTGAAACTAATTTGTAGTACTTTTGGGAAATTTATAAAAATATAGCCCATATTTATTTTTAACTAGCTTCCGCCCGCGACTACATCCGGATGGTCATTTGAAAAGTACCCAAAAAAAAAACATACAGACGAACATAAAAACAACCTCCTCTTTTTTTGAAGTCGGTTAAAACATCGGATCGCAGTAGATTGTGCTAGATTGTCAGTCTACCATGGTAGGTTGACAATCTACCACAATATGCTTGCATCGGATCGCAGTAGATCTTGGTAGATTGTCAATCTACCATGGTAGACTGACAATCTAGCACAATCTACTGCAATCCGATGTTTTTAACCGACTTCAAAAAAAGAGGAGGTTCTCTGTTCGTTTGTATATTTGTTTTTTATGAAAGCTGAACTGATTTGGATGAAATTTGGCAAACAGTTTATAGTCTGGATTAAAACTTATATTTTTCATCTCGATCAAAGGTACCCTAGGCATTTTAATTATTTTAAACATTGAAACTAATTTGTAGTACTTTTGGGAAATTTATAAAAATATAGCCCATATTTATTTTTAACTAGCTTCCGCCCGCGACTACATCCGGATGGTCATTTGAAAAATACCCAAAAAAAAAACATACAGACGAACATAAAAACAACCTCCTCTTTTTTTGAAGTCGGTTAAAACATCGGATCGCAGTAGATTGTGCTAGATTGTCAGTCTACCATGGTAGATTGACAATCTAGCACAATCTACTGCAATCCGATGTTTTTAACCGACTTCAAAAAAAGAGGAGGTTCTCTGTTCGTCTGTATATTTGTTTTTTATGAAAGCTGAACTGATTTGGATGAAATTTGGCAAACAGTTTATAGTCTGGATTAAAACTTATATTTTTCATCTCGATCAAAGGTACCCTAGGCATTTTAATTATTTTAAACATTGAAACTAATTTGTAGTACTTTTGGGAAATTTATAAAAATATAGCCCATATTTATTTTTAACTAGCTTCCGCCCGCGACTACATCCGGATGGACATTTGAAAAAAAAAACAAAAAAAAACATACAGACGAACAGAAAAACAACCTCCTCTTTTTTTGAAGTCGGTTAAAACATCGGATCGCAGTAGATCTTGGTAGATTGTCAATCTACCATGGTAGACTGACAATCTAGCACAATCTACTGCAATCCGATGTTTTTAACCGACTTCAAAAAAAGAGGAGGTTCTCTGTTCGTCTGTATATTTGTTTTTTATGAAAGCTGAACTGATTTGGATGAAATTTGGCAAACAGTTTATAGTCTGGATTAAAACTTATATTTTTCATCTCGATCAAAGGTACCCTAGGCATTTTAATTATTTTAAACATTGAAACTAATTTGTAGTACTTTTGGGAAATTTATAAAAATATAGCCCATATTTATTTTTAACTAGCTTCCGCCCGCGACTACATCCGGATGGACATTTGAAAAAAAAAACAAAAAAAAACATACAGACGAACAGAAAAACAACCTCCTCTTTTTTTGAAGTCGGTTAAAACATCGGATCGCAGTAGATCTTGGTAGATTGTCAATCTACCATGGTAGACTGACAATCTAGCACAATCTACTGCAATCCGATGTTTTTAACCAACTTCAAAAAAAGAGGAGGTTCTCTGTTCGTCTGTATATTTGTTTTTTATGAAAGCTGAACTGATTTGGATGAAATTTGGCAAACAGTTTATAGTCTGGATTAAAACTTATATTTTTCATCTCGATCAAAGGTACCCTAGGCATTTTAATTATTTTAAACATTGAAACTAATTTGTAGTACTTTTGGGAAATTTATAAAAATATAGCCCATATTTATTTTTAACTAGCTTCCGCCCGCGACTACATCCGGATGGACATTTGAAAAAAAAAACAAAAAAAACATACAGACGAACAGAAAAACAACCTCCTCTTTTTTTGAAGTCGGTTAAAAACATCGGATTGCATTAGATTGTGCTAGATTGTCAGTCTACCATGGTAGATTGACAATCTACCACAATATGCTTGCATCGGATCGCAGTAGATTGTGGTAGATTGACAATCTACCAAGATCTACCGCGATCCGATGCAAGCATATTGTGGTAGATTGTCAATCTACCATGGTAGACTGACAATCTAGCACAATCTACTGCGATCCGATGTTTTTAACCGACTTCAAAAAAAGAGGAGGTTCTCTCTTCGTCTGTATATTTGTTTTTTATGAAAGCTGAACTGATTTGGATGAAATTTGGCAAACAGTTTATAGTCTGGATTAAAACTTATATTTTTTATCTCGATCAAAGGTACCCTAGGCATTTTAATTATTTTAAACATTGAAACTAATTTGTAGTACATTTGGGAAATTTATAAAAAATAAAACCCATATTTATTTTAACTTTCTTTCCGGCCGTTAATTTATAAAAAATCATATTAAAATTTATAATACGATATTACCAAGCTATGAACTGAGTGCCAAATTTCATCCAAATCAGTTCAGCTTCAGAAGGCTGAACTGATTTTGATGAAATTTTACACACCTGTACGTGTAAAATTAAATATCGATATTCATCTAACCCTAACTAATCAAGGCATAAAATGGGTGCTAGACAACAGATTTTACTAGGTACTTACTTACTTTTCGAAATAGATAGGTACTTATTATACGCAGACCGTCACAGAAATTAAAATTCATCATTTCAATTACGTCCGGGAATCGAACCCAGGATCTCTTGCGCGGTAGACTGGCATGTTGAATACTGCACCACTCAGGTCATCGATCGATATCACGCGAAAATTAATGCAAAATGTTGGCAACCATGCCAAAGACCACCGTGGATCGTGGTAGATTGTCAATCTACCAAGATCTACTGCGATCCAGATCTCGCTGGATTGACCGTGTAACGTCGCAAACCAACCGCATCAAATTCCATCAATCTGTGGTTTTGATCAGATTGAACCAGATTGACGTGTGTAATGGCTGCCATACTCATGTCGATGATTTCCAATATAACTTTGTTTGTCTTTGTGAACACTGATAGTTTTATTTAAAGCTGTTTGTAACCGATAGTTTTCACATAGTAAATTATACCAACTTAAGTACTAATTTAACAATTATTTCCAGGTTTTCTGTAAATCCAGTGATTAAATTAAACTGGATAAATGTCATAAATAATTAAGCAGGGAGCCTCAAAGGAGACCTTAAGAAATTATTTAAATAAAATTGTTCAAAATCTTGTTTGTGCTTTATTTATTAGAGCAATAATACATTATGGTTATCGACAACCTAAAATGGACTTCAGTGCATGTCTAAATTCACGCACACGTTTACATATTTACAAACACTGATGTCACTTTTGGTTTCGCAGCCAAGCGAACTCTGTTCGTCTATTCCAGTGGATATTAAGTTTATGTGTTCTCCATTGTAATGGAACAAAACATGGCGGCTTAGCTTAGTGTACATACACCTTATGTTCACAGTATAGAGTTGAAAATTGTAACATGTGACAGGAACAAAATCACTAATAATAATAATTACTTTTTTGTTAATTTTTTGAAGCTTTTTCTATGTGACATGGACGATTTTGGGGGGGGGGGGGGGGGGTCATGTCCCCTGTGACCCCCCCCTCAGACCCAGGGTTACCAGATGTAAAAATCAAAAGTCCGGAGAAAAGGCCCGATTTCCATTGAAAAATCCTGAGATTTGTAGCAGTTTGAGAATAAGGTAACGGGGGGGGGAGGGGGGGGTAGTAGCATTCACGGGTTTTTAAAAGAGAAATATCCAATTATGAAAGAAGGTAGAGTACCTACTGAAGTGTTTTGATTAAAATGTACTGTATATTGTGGAAAACTCAACATCCTGAGATCTCAGGACAAATCCTGAGATATGGTAACCCTACTCGGACCGCGCCTGGCCTGACGTCACGAATGCTTTGTTATTGCTTTGTTATTGCTTTGTTACTGCAGTAGCCTGCTCCCCTTACTTCTCTTCTCTAAGATCAATATATATGGCATCCAAAGATATTAGAATTTTTAAAAAGAGGTGTCATCCCAATGATATTAGAATTCTAAAATCATTATAGGTCGCAGCCTGAACTTTGGAGGGGGAGGGGTTAATAATAAAAAAAAGGCTTTTTGTTAATTTTTTGAAGCTTTTTCTATGTGACATGTACGATTTGGGGGGGGGGGGGGGTGTCATGTCCCCTGTGACCCCCTCCACCCTCGGACCGCGCTTGGACGAACACCGTACTTCTGGCCAGTATTGGTTGTTTATTTTAAAAAAAAGTTGCAAACCAACAAAGTACCTATACGAAGAAAATACATTATTTATGAAACAATACAACATTCTACATAGTATACGCAATTGTTAATTATTTACTTTATAAACAGTCACAATTTGAACAGCTGCGTTAAATTGCGTCAAGACGCTTTATTTATTGACGACACTGTCTATTCATTATATTTTCAAAAAAAAAATGTTATTACATAGTCAGTATAGTTCTTACCATTAGATAGGTAGCTTATTCAAAACGTCATTGTGTGAAAGAATGGTATCTTTCAGTTTATGAAGGGACGTCACTGAAAAAAAAGTGAGTATAACTAACGGGACAACTTTTGCAACAAGAGTTGCCAACTTTCCTAACTAGTTTTTCGGAATAGAAAAGAAATGGGGACGGGCGAAATAAAGTCGGGGCGGGATTTAAAAAAATTGATCATAATTATACTTATTTAAAGTAGTTACTAGCAAAATTGCTACTGCAAAAAACAATAAGTACTTACACAGATGCAGAATTAGAGTCAATGAACTACTACAATACGTTTAATTTGTGTTTTTAAAAGAATATTTATTTTGGGAATTAGCGCATTTCAAAATATTTTTATTTTTAATTACTTAATCGTAAAATCCAGAACATGTTTCACTAAAGTTAATTATAAGAATAAATGTATTCTTATGAGTACTAATTGATTTGAAAACAACAGCGAACCTGGCGGGATTTATAAAATGAAAAATTTGTAGATGTCAAAAATCGGGACAATTAGCGTCCCGCCAGTACTGTGGTCGGGATCGGGACCAGGGACTCAGGAGCCTAAAATCGGGACACCCTGATCCGAATACAACGGGATAGTTGGCTAACCTATTTCTATAGTGCGACAAGAGGTAGGTATAAATTGGACGTTGATAGGATAAGGTATTCTGTGATACGGGTGCGATGATTGATAATGTGAGCAATCACATTTCATACAATGATTGTATGAAAAGTTGCCGACTATCGCGTCGCTACGTGTGCGCGCTTTCATACAAACACGTAGACTTGATGTGAGAGACAAGAGACAGAGTTACGAAGACAAAAGTTGCTCGATAAAGAACAGAAATGAAATGGGGTAAAAATTATGTGAGAAAATAAAATTAGGCAAAAATGGGGTGACATTTCCTAACATACTTTACAGGATAATTAATTTTACGATATAAATAATTTTTAATTGTGTTATTTTTCGCTCGATGCAAATAATGGTCTTACGTACTTAACCAGTATTGCTTTAAATATGGCATGTCGGTGTTTAATTTAAATAAATAGTAAATTACATTATTGTTCATAAGTCTTTGAATGAACGACTGTATTGGTACTATACCTATCTGCAGGTGGATATAAAATGTAAAGAAATATTAATAAGTGAAACATTATTATCTTTTGTTATTTAGCACAAAGACAACTGCAGAAGTCATGAACAGTATTCAGGTGAGAATTAACATTGCCATTTCTAAGTTATTTTGAAAAGCCAACTCCTCGAATAATTCATATTAAGTTTTATTCAAATAAGGTTTAAAAACGAATTAAATTGGCAATATAGCCATTCAAGATTTTTAGTTGACAAGAAATTACGGGATACCTTTACCATCAGTCATTTTTATTGTCCCCACTGCTGGGGCACATCCTTATGGGTGGAAAACGTGGATGGGTCATAACCCACAACGCGGGCCCATCGCGGATTGGTGGGTGTTAACGACTCGACTGCAAATGTGCAGCAAAGACCAACGGCTTAACGTGCCTCCTGATGCACTGAACACTTTCTGGTCACCCATCCCATGACTGACCCTTGCTAAAATTGCTTGACCTCCGCAATCGCTGGAGTAGGCGTTATAAACCACTACGCCATCGAGCTCCTCATTGACGTTATAACTTTCTAGCTCGGGATACCTTTACAGAGATTAGAAGTAACGATGTTTCGTGGTAAATTCAATTAATTTATCGGTCTTTATAACCAAAGATTATAGTGCCTGCTATACGGCTGCCAACAACGTTCCACTTCCAGCCAAGGTGACCATGGTGGCTTACAGCTGTGTAGATGGAGGTTTACTACCCTAGGTGTCGGTTGCCAACCAAGGCACAGAATAACTAATAGTACAAGTACAGAAGCAGCACGCCGCCATTGAAATGTATGTAAACTAGAATGGACAGATCTACGGCACAAATTGTCGCAGCGATTGCAAAGATGGCGGCTACGCATGGACAGTGCGAGCGCGAGATGTCAAAGAAAAAGTAGCATGCACACAGATGCGACACATTCTTCATAATGATTAGGATATACCTACATGTTTAATAATATTGCATAAAATTATAGTAAGAATGCAATTTAATTAGGTAATAGGTACATGTTAATACTTACTCGAAAAATAAAAAAAGGAGGATGGGCATTGAGTATCCGCACTCATAACAATCATTTGGTGTCGTCGAATAGATTTTTTATTAGGAAAATATTAGGTACTATATGGAAGGATACATGGAAAAATATTTTTCCATGTATCCATAATAATAATAATAATGATTAGGATATACCTACTTGTTTAATAAAATTGCATAAAATTATAGTAAGAACGCAATTTAATTAGGTGATTGGTACATGTGAATCCTTACTCGAAAAAGGAGGATGGGCATTTAGTACCCGTATTTGATGTCGCCGAATAGATTTTTTTATTAGGAAAAATACTTCTATGGCAACATGGAAAAATATTTACTAACCCAGATCCTTGTCTGGAAACCGCGGAAAGCTCACAAAGTGCTAGTTCTAGTTGATATCATAATAATTTTATATACGATATTATTATAAAAAAAATGCAAATACGATTTTACATATACTCTACTTTATCTGCTGCTTATAATAATTACTCTGTCATAGCATTAAAGAAATAAACGAATAAAAATAAAAATCTATAATTGCAATTAAATCTTATAAAATTGAAATTAAAAAGGGAAGATAAGGCACTAGCTAGCGTCTAGAAAATGCACCCTCAAAATTAAAGCGTTGAATAAACGTACTAATGAATTGTATAATTCAAAAACACATTGAAACGTACTGGGGATAGAACCGGCCGGCACAGCGCCTATCCAAATGGTAGTCAACGGCATTAGTAAAGTAAAGTAAGCATTTATTTGGCGTTTTCAATAAAATACAGATCTTAAAAAATAGTTTTAGACGACCGAAAGGTCTGACCAAGCTCAGCTTGTGTTGTGGAGTCTATTCCACAACGCTGGTTTTCAGCTGGACCCATAAATATATTAAAAATATAAAATATATGTTAAGAGAAAACACATTAACCACTATACCATCGACGATGCCAAAACTGATGTAGGTATAATACATGCAGTCTAAAATAGTCAAAACAAAAAATGTAACAAAAACATATTGTGTTGTTTTTTTTTCTCTAAACTACCGAGTAAGATCATCATTATTGATTCACGAGATAGTTAAACTACCAGTTTTATATATTTATATTACATATATATTATTTTATGTATATGTATGTATTTATTTATATTTATTTATGTTATGTTTATACTATGAAGTATATATTTATGAGTATATGTATGTGTATAAATTGATATAAATTTTATTTAGGATTTTACTTATCTTCAACTTACTATGCACTTTCTATTACCTGCTTACTTAAAAATCTCAAACAATGCTGGGTTGACTGGAAGAGATCTCTTTTAGAGATAAGTCCACCTTTGTAAACAACTTTCATATTTACCTGTGTAATTATGTTACAAGTGCAATAAAAGAATATATATATATATAAGATTTTGATGCCGCTTTGCATAAGGGTGTAGTCGAGGTATCCCTACATAAATACAACAACAGTGTCGCTATTGGCTCATGGACCACTTCCTATACAAATGTTCCCACTCTCCTTTAAGTAATTTCTCATAGACAATTACTCTATTGAGCACTTTTACGCGCGTTTTTTTTTCTAGATAGATATTCGTGCTAGGGGTAATGTAGGTACACATTCGAACTCACTATTTGCCTTGCCACTCGAGCGGGATGAGGGGGAGTTGATCTGTGCACGGATGTGCCTCGACAACAAAATACAGTAGGGATTTAAGATTAAAAATCACTTTTAATTAATTTTTCTTTTTTGACAAGCCCCTGGACATATTTTTCGCCTGACAGCGTAAGTTAAGTACCTACACTGTGGCGGCGCGCGGCGGTGTTGTCCTACATCATAGGCAGTTCTTAACGGAATATAATAATATACTTATATTGTAAAACTGTGCTATTAGTTCACCTATCCTAGTTTAGTACCTACGTATACAATCTGTATAGTTCACTTTTCATAATCTATGATTTTCATACAAAATGTCGGCTCAGTAGAAATAATGTATAAAAAATAGTTTTGGTTGGTTTATGTTGATGTTTTGTTTACTTACCGATGATAAGTCACTCCACTATTTTTTTGCTTCGTAGTGGCACGATTTTTGCACATTTGTCTTCAACACACAGGTCGGCATTTTTATCGGCACAATTACACCGTGCGTTCGCGGTGAGCGTTGGCGAGTGACTAAATGAGTTGAGGTCAATTGACCTCAACGCGTGGAGCAAAAATCGGGGCCGCGAGGTCGATTCTATACATACATTTCAATGCACGCCGCATAGTAATTTAAATAAATAGCTACTTTTGCTCCGACACAATAAAGTGCAATCCAGGTCGCGCAATGGCCTGCAGTACAGTTTGTATTCACCTGGTAGTTGCCTCTCTTTCTATCGCGTGCTCTTACCTTTTCTACTGACGCAACGTTACAGTGGCGGATACAGAAAAAAATCAAAGGGGGGGCGCAAGGGAGGCGGGGCGCGAGGGGGGGGGGGGGGGATCTCCGAAAAGTAGAAATTTTTAACAGACTTAAAAAGATTGAAAAGGAGGGTATCTATTCATAATATTTTTTTTTGTGTGTAGGTATGTACTTACACCGATTACTCGAAGACGGCTGAACCGATTGAAATGGTTTTTTTTTACACGTTTTTATTAGGTTGCTTTCTCGTTTGTTTGTCCACAAAGTTTGCGAACGATTTTATACTAGCTTCCCGATTAGCTAGAGACTTGAAACTTTGAACATAGGTCAGAACTGGAAAAGAATGCAATATTATGGTGCCATTGAGCTGATCTGATGATGGAGCCGGAAGAAGGCCACAGAAAATTTATGATGAAACCATACAACCCCATCGTGTTTGGGTTCGTTAGAATGGTCTTGACGAGTTCTCTAATAGGAGACGAGGTCCAGGGTCTGTTGATGAAGCTGGTAGACCATGCCATTGCCATAGGAACTCAATATTGGAACTGTGCAACCCCATCGAGTTTGGGCTCGTTTGAATCGTCTTGACGAGTACTTTGTTGGGAAACAGTTTTTAGGGTCTGATGATGGAGCTGGATGAAGGCCACAGAAAATTTATGATGAAACCATACAACCCCATCGTGTTTGGGTTCGTTAGAATGGTCTTGACGAGTTCTCTAATAGGAGACGAGGTCCAGGGTCTGATGATGAAGCTGGTAGACCATGCCATTGCCATAGGAACTCAATATTGGAACTGTGCAACCCCATCGAGTTTGGGCTCGTTTGAATCGTCTTGACGAGTACTTTGTTGGGAAACAGTTTTTAGGGTCTGATGATGGAGCTGGATGAAGAACATAGGAACTCTTTAATAAAACCACGTACCCTATCGAGTTTGGGCTCGTTTGAATCGTCTGGACGGGTACTTTAGAAATATTAAACCTAAAAACGTGGGCGCATGCTAAAGACAATTTTACAAAATGTCTATTGTCAAGAACGTTCTGTCTGGACTATGGACTTGAACTGCGAAAGCCCAACGGAACTCCATAACAACAAACAGCGCGGAATGTGGAAATTAAGCTACCTTCTAGGGCCAGGTAATCTAGGTAGGTATACCATTAAAAAATGTGAAAAATTAAAACGTTTCATTTATAATATCATCGCTTACATATTACCTACCACAAAAAAGTTGAAAATAAAAAAGCTTGTAAAAAACAAAACAAAAAAAGCGAGAAATAATTTTCCAATCAATGAATTAAAAACGTCTAATGAAGTCGGGTGCGGCTTTTAGAATAAAAACAATCATTCCGACGAACTGAAAACCTCCTCCTTTTTTGAAGTCGGTAAAAAAAAAATTACAATACCTACTTGAGAAAACAACATTAAAAGCCTAAAAGTAACAAATTACCTCCAGCCTTTTTTTGTTGATTTTTGCTAACAAAAATGGAGTTCAATTATCAATTTTTTTTAATGTTAAGAAAACAAAAATTTGGATTTTTTTTATTACTGATAGTTGACTATCATAGCCATACATAATTCAATAAAATGGATGAATATTTTAAATCAAAGCAGCTAGGTGGTTCTCTGTTTGTGAAACAATATGGGCAATTTCATAGGAAAGAAAGAATACAAAGACGCTGACTAACAACATTCTACAAAAAAATGCTGCTTTTTCGTAAACAGATGAAATGAAAAAAATGTCCAAAGATCAAATGAAACAGATGTTCCACAGATTCGATGTTGTACAAAAATCCCCAACTTTTATTATCAATAAGGTTTGCTGACAAATTCTTTATCTATTGTTTTGTTTTATTGTTCTGATGGTTGCTGCCCCGCCTGCCACCCGCGACCCGCATTATTGTTTTCTGTTTTTTGACTGTTTTAAGACTGGTTAGTTAGGTGTACTAGAAGAAAATAAATAAATTATTTTTATTTTTATCTTTTATATTATGTGAGTGACGCGGGGCACGCATGGGGGGGGCGCGTGCCCCCTGCGCCCCCCCTCTGTATCCGCCACTGCAACGTTAGGGTTGTCTTCTTATAAATGAACTGCGTAGCATATACATATCATAATTTGAAAAACGACAATTGTTTATTGGTTTTTTGATTTTGACATCCGTACACGGCACAGTTATGTCGACTCGACATTGTTACTATTATAAAAAGACAATACCTACGCAGGCACCTTGGCTCAGTCGCGGTTGGCACCAGTAGCAGGCACTTAACTCATGTTTAAACTCCACAGATTTACTTCGCAGTTATCTGCACTCTATTATGGCTGGCCAACCCAACCACGTCCCATCCTGCCGCTCCACCTAAAGCAGCACCTAAAGCCGCCCCAGACGCGAAAACTCCCGCTGCCAAGCCAGAAGATAAGCCTGCGAGTACACCACCAGCGAAAGATCCTGCAGCTGCGGCTAAACCAAGCACGCCCCAAGGTATGATGACTGTTTCATCATTATCATATCAGCCACACGACACCCACTGCTTGGCTTTTCCCAAGGATCTTCACGACGATCGGTCCTGCGCTACCCGCATCTAGTGGCTTCCCGCGACCTTCACCAGATCGGGCCACGGAGCGTCGTCCGGTGCGCGGTCGCCATTTCAGACGGTTCCTCTCGCTGTGTCCCGCCAATAGGGAATATGCATAAGTCGCCGATTTTGATGAATTTGAGCTTGATCGCTGCGGACACTTATAAAAACATGATGGAACAGGAAAAAAATTTTAAAAAATGTATTGTTTTAGTTTTATCACACGATGAAATCAGGGGAAAATAACGATATTTTTTTTTCATTTTCGGATATAATGAATTTTACAGTCAGATAGAATATCGAATAAGAAACAATATTTTGTATGACACATATGTACTTAAACGCAAAATTTAGGGAGATAATTGAAGATTATTGGCTAACTCCATATTAAACGCGCCGAAACACACCTGAAACGTGATGTGTGACGTCACCGTTTTGTATGGAGCGTTTTCGGCGGGTGCTGCTGCGCGCTAACTTCAAGTAACTATATCACGAGAAAAAAAAGCAAGAGAAAAGTTTTAATATTACAGTAAATTTTCTCACGCATTATACTTTTGATTAAGATTAAAAAAAATTTTTATGCATATTCCCTATTGCCACTTCAGCTGAACAATCTTTCGAGCAATGTCAGTTATTTTAGTTCTCTTGCGGATCTTCTCATTTCTGCATGGCTGACTGTTGATGACTGTTGTGCAGCAGCAAACTAAAATAGCTTTTTGAGTCGCAGAAAGAGTTGAAATAAAACCTCATAATTATCAGCCATTTTTGAAACCACCAACACCAAGCGTGACCACAATATAAGAGACAACGTGAATGCAGAAATTTATGATGCTCGGTTCAGTATTTAAGACGCTCACTTAATTGAATAATATTATACACAAAACAACGTAACTATGAAATGGCGAATAAAAAGCTGTTTCATCCTTACTAATATTATAAGGCCCTCCGCTGCCTTGAGCGGGACACGCGCGCGGGGCGACATAGATTAGAGCTTACTCATGCACTGCGCAAGCATCTGTCAGTCAAAAACCAGCAATCTATATTCCCGCGCCGTGTACCCGCGGCGGGATCCCGCTCAAGGCAGCGGACGGCCTAATGCCAAAGTCCGTTTGTTTGTTTGTTACGTCTTCACATCTTAACTACTGAACCAATCATCATAAAATTTTACGTACACGTTGTCAGCTCAGGGTACAGAGAAGGAAATAGGGTAGCTTTCATCCCGGAAAAAAGTATTGATCCCGAGGAATAACAAAAAAATCTATTAAACAGCAGATTATTTGCACGATTTCAGAGTTGGTCCCAGTAAAAGTTGTTCAGTTTGGTGGTCCCTATATATTTACCATATTCGGCATTGTGAGTTGTTTTGTAACACCCTGTATTGTAAGGATAAGGATGTAGATTGCGTGAGAGCCAAAAGTGACGTTTCTTATACACGTTGTATTTTTTTCTTATTGCAGGAGCAGACAAAATGGCAGCATTGAATAAAGACATATCTGCCATGACTCATGTTGTTCAGGCGGCAGCTGAAGCTCCCATTTCTATAGCTATGACCGCCGCGACGGAAATGGTGATCACTCCCATGGCAATGGCGATGGGTTTGTTCAAAACCGAAATGGATATGGAGTCAATGATGGCTGGGAGTTTCGCTGGAATGCGCTGAGAGTTGAATAAAACATATTTCGAAAAGTAATGGTTTCATTTGCATAGGTATTGACCACTAGCGGATCCAGGGGGGGGGGGGCTAAGGGGCTCAAGCCCCCTCCAAAATCATTTGGGTCCACCCAACAAATCTGTTGATTACCTTGGTAAAGCCTGCCCTCACCTACGTTAAGCCCCTCCCAAACCAAAATCCTGGATCCGCCACTGGTATTGACTACAAAATGAGAAAGCGTTAAACCGTTTTTAACACGGTTTTTATTCCCAACTTACTTCTTTTTCTCCAATCTCACCCCCTCTTTCCCCTAATCTGGCTCCTGCTCTTCCTAATCCCAATCCTTTCCCTCATTCTTTTTTATCTCAGTCCCCTTTCCCCAGTACATATTTACAATATTCTTTCCATTCTAAAAAAATCCTCTTTTCTCATCTTTGTCAATTATATTTTACAAATCTAGATTTTTTCCGGTTTTATGTTTTCCTAGTGCAGGTGCAAACAAAATGGCAGCATTGAGTAAAGACACAACTGTAACACTATTTTCCATTAAAGTACTCGTCAAGATGATTCAAACGAGCCCAAAATCGATGGGGTTGTATGGTTTCATCATAGAGTTCCTGTGGCCTTCTTCCGGTTTCTCTAGCTCATCGGCGGGCTGATTATCTAATTAAAAACCACCTAGCGACTGGTTGCAGTTCACAGATGATCGTGATCCATTGCTACTTCTTTTTGGGTTAAAAAAAAACATACTAAAGAAAAGTGGCAATGTATGTTAAATGCAACCGGTCGCTAAATAGTTTCTTTTTAGATAATCAGGGTGCCGGAAGCTATTATAAAATCGTTCGCAAACTTGGTGGAAAAACAAATAAACAAACAAATCAGAAAGCAACTCAATGAAAACGTGTTAAAAACTGACTAAGCGCGATTTTATTATAGACAAAATTATAATAAATGGTGGGTAAAATTGACTAAAAATCGCGTTGCGTTGCCTTTTATTTTACTAAAGATAGGCAAAATTACAACATTTTTGAATGAAACTGGCGAAAAAACGCGCTGAGCGGCCTTTTTTCACTATACACAGGTATTTTTCTTAAAATTTTTGGCATATTGTGCATCCTAAACAGGCATCCTCCCATACGTAGATGGTAACCCTAGTCGTTATACCATAAACAAAACATGATAACTTAAAGCAAACCAAGGGCCCCTTGACTTGACCCTTGATAGAATTTTCTACAGGCCCCGCACTGGCTTAATCCTGCACTGCGCCCCCCCACCAAGACGTAGACACCACTGTGCACAGGTGTTTTCGGTCCTACCTATATAAAAAGCTTTCGTAAGTAGTATTATATTTTATTGATACAATTATTGTAATCAAGTGCACGATAATGAAACTATTAGTAGTGAGTACTTTTTCTTTGAATTGTAATATCTTAAGTGCCCCCGAGACGGTCAAACGGTTTGATTCAAACACGTAATGGACCCCCTAAACCAATGGTCGTCATACTGCGGCCCGCGGGCCGCATGCGGCCCGCGGACGATATTTGTGCGGCCCGCGACAAAGAAAACAATTTTCACCAAATATATTTCGCCACTACACAAGTAAGCACAATTCATTCACTGAGGCCTTAATCTAATGAAAGGAAGAATAAAGTAGCTGCTTTGAAAATTGCAATGCGTCGTCAACAAAATGTTATGACGAAACCAGTTGGACAAAACGAGGCTGATACAAAAGCATCTTATCAAGTTTGTTACATGCTTGCAAAAAGGATGAAACCTTTAATTGATGCTGAATTAATAAAGGAGTGAATGTTACTGTTTCCTAGACTTTGTTTCAAATATTTTCAAATAATAAACAAATAATGACGGAAGTAAAAACTCTTTTTGAATCAACCTGTCAACGCCGAGTTCAAGAATTGTCAAAAAAACACGTTTAAGGCAGTAATTGACAGGTTAAAAATCTGCAAATACTTTAGTCTTGCATTTGTCTCAGTGCCTACTTTTTGTGCACTATGGATGGAATCATAGAAAAAGACTTCTTAGCCGTCATAACCATGAAAGCGAAAGAGCATGACGCTCTGAAAGAATTTGTCAATAAGTGCCAATCGGGTTCATAGAAAAAAAACATCGGGTTTTGACAGCTCGCAAAAATATGTCGATTGATTGGTGGTGTCAATTAATATCCAAGAATTTGCGGCCCTCAGTGATACCTCACATTGTCCTTTGTGGCCCTTGACCAAATAAGTGTGACGACCACTGCCCTAAACGATCAAAACTGCCTGTCAATCATTTACATTGCATCGGCTTGTCAATAACATTTTGATCGTCTAGGAGCGATGCTTGACAAGCACCTCAGAATAGATAGATTACTGTAGCCAATCAAAAGTAGGCCACGCCCCAAAATGGCAAATGCAATGTAAATGATCGACAAGCAGTTTTGATCGTTTAGGGGGTCCATATGGTTTGGTTTGACTCAAACCATTTTGATCGATTACAAAGGTAGTTTGAACGGTTTGTCAATCATTTACGGGTTTGAAGCACGTTTGATGAAATTTTATATTTTTGTTGTGTTTGATGCGCCGTTTGAGGCCCTCCGCTGCCTTGAGAGGGACACGCGCGCGGGGCGACATAGATTAGAGCTTACTCATGCACTGCGCAAGCATCTGTCCGTCAAAAACCAGCTATCTATATTCCCGCGCCGTGTACCCGCGGCGGGATCCCGCTTAAGGCAGCGGAGGGCCTGATCGTGTTCCTACGCGTTTGAACAAACTTTTGTGAGAAACACATAGACTTATTATATTATTGGAGAAACATCATCCATTCTCAGAAAGTTTTTATAATCATCTGGTGCGGTAGTTTCTAGCACTTTCTGTGGACGTTCGTGTCTGAAACGGTATCTTAGTTTATACCATTCTTTGGACCAAATTATTTTTCTTATAAACTATAAACACGAGGAAATCGCAATTCTTGTTCGATGGCATCTTTGTCTGCGTCACAAGTCTAATTACGACAGCGTACCGAACCAAACTGCGTAGTGCCGTTTGTCAGATCCTTCAAACTAATCAAACTGTTTGATCAAACACGCAAAATTTGAGTCAAACCGTTTGACCGTCTCGGGGGTCCTTTAAGCAGTCGCTAAGATGGCTAATACTTGGCTTTAGAGGTTTTTGTAACACGTTGTTTCGTTGCCAATAGCTGTGTTGTCATGATCAAAGTATACCTACCTACTTAATCTTATAGACCAAGTAGTTTGGATTAGTGATGCACAAAACTCGAGTCGTCGAGTTCTACTTTTGAAGACTCGACTCGAGTCGGATTGGCAGGAGTCGGTGAGCTCGGTAGGCTCGTAAGCCCGAGCCTAGCTGAGGAACAAGCTCTCTGAGCCACGCCTCGAGTTTTCAAAAGAGTTCAAGCCCTCAAAAGAGCTCGAACCTTTCAAAAGAGCTCGAGCCTTCAAAAAAGCTCGAGTCTTAAAATGAACGCGAGCCTCATTAAAAGCCTAGAGTTTATGTTTATGACTTTAATATCTCCGTAAATAATAATATTTACAATACCTATTATTATTTTTATGAATTTTATTATATTTATAACATTATTATTTACGGAGAAATTAAAGCCGAGCCTATCTCACTCTAGTCTCCAAAATTAGAACTCGAAAATATGAATGAAGTAACTACTTAATCTATTGTGCTTTAGCTCTTCTTATCCTCATTAATCAGCAGCCCATCACGAAAAAGACTCCAGCCGTGAAAAAGCCTCGAGATCGACCAAGCTCTCAAAAAGGCTCGAACCGTGAAAATGGCTCGAAGTCAGCCGAGCTCTGGAAAAGGCTCGAGCTATGAAAAAGACTCCTGAGTCGTCGAGCTTCATACAAACGAGGCGAGCCCTGTAAAATGACTCCGAGCTCTAGACAAAAGGACTCGGAGGACTCGAGTCTTTTACATTACTAGTATTGATGACTATACTTGGACGCTACTTGGATCATGTAAACGAGCAATCAAAGCGCACTTGGATCAAAATTTTAATAAAAGTAAACTTTGAAAATGCTCTACTTTAATCCAAGCTTGCTTGGACCAAGTAGTTTTGGTTACTTTTTGGACGCTCCTTGGAGCATGTAAAAGAGCAATCCAAGTGCACTTTGACGTAGTTCAAAAAGAGGACAAAATTACTATCTGAGACCAAACACGCCAGTACTATTATTTATTCTATAAAAAACTTTCTTTTTCAGCTCATAATCGCTACGTTTGCCATCGCGAATGTGCAAGACGTAGAAATCGCCACAGTGAAAAGAGGGGGGCAAGCAGTATCTGCTACAGGAGGAGGCACAGCTTCGATTATAAACATAGCTGCATCCTCTCCTGTCCTCTCTCCTACATCTACCTCTCCTGTCCTCTCTCCTACACCTACCTCTCCTGCCCTCTCTCCTACACCTACCTCTCCTGTCCTCTCTCCTACATCTACCTCTCCGGTCCTCTCTCCTACACCTACCTCTCCTGTCCTCTCTCCTACATCTACCTCTCCTGTCCTCTCTCCTACATCTACCTCTCCTGTCCTCTCTCCTACACCTACCTCTCCTGTCCTCTCTCCTACATCTACCTCTCCGGTCCTCTCTCCTACACCTACCTCTCCTGTCCTCTCTCCTACACCTACCTCTCCTGTCCTCTCTCCTACATCTACCTCTCCGGTCCTCTCTCCTACACCTACCTCTCCGGTCCTCTCTCCTACACCTACCTCTCCTGTCCTCTCTCCTACATCTACCTCTCCGGTCCTCTCTCCTACACCTACCTCTCCGGTCCTCTCTCCTACACCTACCTCTCCTGTCCTCTCTCCTACATCTACCTCTCCGGTCCTCTCTCCTACATCTACCTCTCCTGTCCTCTCTCCTACACCTACCTCTCCTGTCATCTCTCCTACATCTACCTCTCCGGTCCTCTCTCCTACATCTACCTCTCCGGTCCTCTCTCCTACACCTACCTCTCCTGTCCTCTCTCCTACACCTACCTCTCCTGTCCTCTCTCCTACATCTACCTCTCCTGTCCTCTCTCCTACACCTACCTCTCCTGTCCTCTCTCCTACACCTACCTCTCCTTTCCTCTCTCCTACATCTACCTCTCCGGTCCTCTCTCCTACATCTACCTCTCCGGTCCTCTCTCCTACACCTACCTCTCCTGTCCTCTCTCCTACATCTATCTCTCCGGTCCTCTCTCCTACACCTACCTCTCCTGTCATCTCTCCTACACCTACCTCTCCTGTCCTCTCTCCTACATCTACCTCTCCTGTCCTCTCTCCTACACCTACATCTCCTGTCATCTCTCCTACACCTACCTCTCCTGTCCTCTCTCCTACACCTACCTCTCCTGTCCTCTCTCCTTCACCTACCTCTCCTGTCCTCTCTCCTACACCTACCTCTCCTGTCCTCTCTTCTACACCTACCTCTCCTGTCCTCTCTCCTACACCTACCTCTCCTGTCCTCTCTCCTACACCTACCTCTCCTGTCCTCTCTCCTACACCTACCTCTCCGGTCCTCTCTCCTACACCTACCTCTCCTGTCATCTCTCCTACACCTACATCTCCTGTCATCTCTCCTACACCTACATCTCCTGTCCTCTCTCCTACACCTACATCTCCTGTCCTCTCTCCTACACCTACCTCTCCTGTCCTCTCTCCTACACCTACCTCTCCTGTCATCTCTCCTACACCAACCTCTCCTGTCCTCTCTCCTTCACCTACCTCTCCTGTCCTCTCTCCTACACCTACCTCTCCTGTCCTCTCTTCTACACCTACCTCTCCTGTCCTCTCTCCTACATCTACCTCTCCTGTCATCTCTCCTACACCTACCTCTCCTGTCCTCTCTCCTACACCTACCTCTCCTGTCCTCTCTCCTACACCTACCTCTCCTGTCCTCTCTCCTACACCTACCTCTCCTGTCCTCTCTCCTACACCTACCTCTCCGGTCCTCTCTCCTACACCTACATCTCCTGTCATCTCTCCTACACCTACCTCTCCTGTCCTCTCTCCTACACCTACCTCTCCTGTCCTCTCTCCTACATCTACCTCTCCTGTCCTCTCTCCTACATCTACCTCTCCTGTCCTCTCTCCTACACCTACCTCTCCTGTCCTCTCTCCTACGCCTACCTCTCCTGTCATCTCTCCTACACCAACCTCTCCTGTCCTCTCTCCTACACCTACCTCTCCTGTCCTCTCTCCTACACCTTCCTCTCCTGTCCTCTCTCCTACACCTTCCTCTCCTGTCCTCTCTCCTACATTTTCCTCTCCTGTCCCCTCTCCTACGCCTTCCTCTCCTGTCCTCTCTCCTACACCTTCCTCTCCTACACTCTCTCCTACTCCATCCTCTCCTGTCCTCTCTCCTACACTGACCTCTCCTGTCCTCTCTTCTACACCTACCTCTCCTGCCACCTCTCCTACTCCATCCTCTCCTACTCCGCCGCCTACCCCTTCCTCTTACCGTCCCCCGTTACCGTTTCCCTTCATCCCCTTGCCGCAAAACCAGAAATTACCTATTGCTGGATTTGAGGATACCTGGGGATTGATTAAACTTAAAATTAAAATAAAAAAAATTTCATCACCATTCATAAGTTAGTAACTTTATTGCCGCTGGATTCTTCATGAACTCACCGTGGAAAAAACGCACTCGAATTGATTGTACTCTCTTACCTTACAAAACAGCTCTAAAAAAGCAAGAAATATTGTTGAAATCGATTAATTAAAACACGTCTATTGAAGTCGGGTGGAGCTGGAAGTAATGTATCGTTTATTTTATATTTTAAAAACTTTTTTGTGGTAGGTATGTAAGCGATGATATTATAAAATAAAACGTTTCAATATTTCACATTTTTCAGTGGTATACCCCTAGCAACTCAATTTTCATAGCAGTTCTGTTTCGTTAGGCCTTCGCAGTTCAACTCTAGTCCAACGTCCTTGACAATAGATAGGTGCTTAACTTGTTTTGGACTGTCCATACAATATTTCAATCACCATACAGTTCCTATTTGATTCTGAGGAGACACAATACCAATTAAATTAATATGGTATTATTTTAAGGTGTCTTCTTTCAAACCATAGACTTAGAAAATTTTTCGCTATGCTCAAGTAGACGGATATTTTGCGAATGTAATATTTTGCGAACAAAGGGGACAATGGTACGAGTGAGAAACCGTTTCTTACGGCTTATGTGATGTGCGAGAAAGAGTTGAAAAAAAAATGACAGCAGAACCTAGTTTGACTTCATTTATCTTCGACGACCTCCGTGGTCGAGTGGTTTGCACGCCGGTTTTCAAGGCGTCACCATCTCTAGAGGTCCCGGGTTCGATCCCCGGATGGGTCAATGTAGAAAATGAACTTTTCAATATTGTCTCAGGTCTGGGTGTGTGTCATACCACCGTTGTTTCTGATTTCCATAACACAAGTGCTATAGCTACTTACTTTGGGATTGGAGCAATGTATGTGATGATGTCAAATATTTATTTATTAATTTATTTATTTATTTATCATCGTTTATCATCTTGGTGAATAGCGTCCACACGATTATTTTGTTATTTTGATCGCAATCGGGTTGATTTGGCTCTTATAACTACATAAATCAATAATGGTGTCGTGTTCTGTGTTGAATTGTAATGTAAATTACGACAATAACCCAAAGAAATATTTATTTCACAGGTAAATATGATTGTACAAGTACCATTTTCATATTTTAGTTGAATATATTCCCAATCTTTTCTGATGTATGAAATTTGTTCTCTCAGAGGACGCCGAGCGCTTCGCAGTCGCGCGTTAACACTAACGCGCACAGAATAGATAATAGTACTAGCGTACAGAATTTGCACTCCGCAGAATCGTTTAAATAAATAGCGACTCAAGCCCCGACACAATAAAGTGCAATTCAGGTCGCACAGCGCTTATACTATAGTGTAGTTGCCTCTCTTTCTATCGCGTAGGTCTTATCTTTTCTGATGTATGAAATTTGTTCTCTCAGAGGACGCCGAGCGCTTCGCAGTCGCGCGTTAACACTAACGCGCACAGAATAGATAATAGTACTAGCGTACAGAATTTGCACTCCGCAGAATCGTTTAAATAAATAGCGACTCAAGCCCCGACACAATAAAGTGCAATTCAGGTCACACAGCGCTTATACTATAGTGTAGTTGCCTCTCTTTCTATCGCGTAGGTCTTATCTTTTCTGATGTATGAAATTTGTTCTCTCAGAGGACGCCGAGCGCTCGGCTATTAAACGCCTATTTCCCAAATAAAGGCTGAAAAAAGATATTATGTCCGTGAACTTGAAAAAATAAGGCTGGCCCCAGACCTACCGGTTTCATTTCTTTGCTTTGCTGTTCTACTATGGACCGCCAGCCAAGAGGCTCATTTTCAATCTATCGCATATTTTGACCTGACCACATTGGCAAGATAGCCATTAGTTTGGTGTTATCAAATATCGTCGTCTGGGGTGCGATGAGAAGTTTTAGTTATCGTTTTAAAAAAAACTGCTGTTTTATACAAAAATTAATAACGAAATTATCAAAATGTATGAAACAGTTAATTTTTTTTCGCGATTTCAGATTTGGTCCCATAGTAAAAGTTGTTCAGTTTTATTATGGTCCCTATCTACCATATTCAGTTTTATAAGGCTTTACCAAACATCTTGTATAAATAAGCGATCGAGTTATTTTTAACGATCGGAGTCCATGTTCAGGGTGGCATATCTCCTAAAAGCTTCCTACTTCGCAATCCAGGCGATGATATTTGATAAAACCAAGCTAATGGCTATCTTGCCAATTTGGTCTAGTCCCAAAATGCGATAGATTGAAAATTACCCTGGCTGGCCGGCGGTCTTTCAAGCAAGGTAGCACAGCAAAGCAAAGAAACGGAACCGGTAGGTCTGGGGCCAGCCTAAAGCGTAGATATTGATCAAAAATTACCGATATCGATACTCATGTCGATGATTTCCAATATAACTTTGTTTGTCTTTGTGAACACTGACAGTTTTATTTAAAGCTGCTTTTAACCGACAGTTTTCAAATGGTAAATTATACCTACTTAAGTACTAATTTAACAATATTTCCAGGTTTCCTGTAAATCCAGTGATTAAGTTAAACTGGATAAATGTCATAAATAAATCGGCATGGAGCCTCAAAGGAGACCTAAAGAAATTATTTAAATAAAATTGTTCAAAATCTTGTTTGTGTTTTCTTTATTAGAGCAATAATACATTATGGTTATCGACAACCTAAAATAGACTTCAGTGCATCTCTGAAATTCACGCACACGTTTACAAATTTACAAACACAGGCTCATTTCACTTTTGGTTTCGCAGCCAAGAATCTTATGTTCATATTCTATGTTCGCAGCCAAGCGAACTCTGTTCGTCTATTACAGTGGAATATTAAGATTATGTTTCAAACAAAAAAAGAATCATCTAAATCGGTTCATAAACAAAAAGTAATGGTTGAAAATCCGTCATAAATTTTTCGCGCGCCCACAATTTTCTGTCTTTGCATATGGCAACCCTGGTTAATTTACTTTTTACCTGAGCTAGGGTTCCGCAAAAAAAGTGAACCAAAAAGGGTTCCGTAGCCTAAAGAATTCGGGAACCGCTGCTCTATCGAATGTTTTTAGGCGCGATTTTTTCGATAGCTGGAAGCGGGCAGCGCAGGACCGCTCGTCGTGGAGATCCTTGGGGGAGGCCTATACCCTGCAGTGGGTGTCGTGCGGCTGATATGATGATGATGATCGACATTCCAAAATATTGACTCATGTAGACAAACTTGCTACATTGTTCTCATTAGTTAGAAATGAGTGAATTAATAAATTGTTATTGTAATATTTGTAATACGTAGACATCACATCGAAACAGTTGCACAGGTGTTTTCGGCTGGATATATAAAAAGCTGTTTTAGTTATTATATTTTATTGATATTTAAATCAAGTGCACGACAATGAAACTGTTGCTTGTGAGTACTTTTTCTTTACATTTTGTTTTAAGAAATAATTTATTATTTATGTAATATCATAACATGAGCAGTCTCGCCATGGTTAATATGCAACGTGTTCCAAAAAACCCTAAATGCCGAATATGATTAATAGGAACTACCCAACAAGCAAAAACGTCATATAAGATCTGACTTGTACGACTTTAAGTCGGATAGCAGTCTTATAATAGTAATGAGATGACTGCTAGGTCCTATAGACGTCTTAAATTTAACTTTTTAGTCGTGCGACAAATATGTCCTAATAAACTGGTCGTAGTAACGTCGGCACGACTAAACTATACGACGTTTTATTAAAGTTTTAGCTAAAACGTCTGTACGACTTGTAGTCGCATTTGAGTCAAGTTTCGACTTTTAAACGACGTTTAACAAAATGGCGGCTTTACTTGGTCTTCAAATAACCTTAAAATGACTTTTTGTCTTTAAAACGTCATATAGAGATTAGAGTGCGACAAAATTAACATGGCTGACATTTTTAGAATTAAATATAATTTTATTAATACAAATTTTATGTTTCAAACGCAAAATTATGAAGGGGCATGAAAATATGAATAGTATTTACATAGGTATATTATCATAAAATTTTAATTCCCAGACGAACTAAACGGTATGAGAGACATACACAGTTAGCAAGATATGAAAGTTAATTAATACTTACCATTTATTTCCTTGTAATTGATTTATTTTGCACTCAGATCTCAAAACATAACCACAAACACGAGTCACTGACGAACATTAAAAATCAGTCGTACAAGTGTTGTTACTTGACTCATATACAACGTTTTCGTCAATCAAAAACGTCTGTATGACCACAATATAACGAAAGAGTCGTTGTAAAGTTTTGATGCGACTACTGTACGATGAAAGTGGTAATCTTGTGACTTTTGTATGACCATTAAACAACAATGTAGGTCGTATAAATGGGGCCCTTTTCGCGTTGAGCAAACGTTATTATAACGTTAGTGTGACCTATTTTTGCGACCAGTGGTAATAAGATAACGTTTGTACGACCATTGTACGACGTAAAATTGTTAGTTGGGTATCAAACTAAAAACTTCTACTATGCGATCAACTCTAAATCTCGAAAAAAATAGCTGTTTCATACATTTTGATATTTTCCTTATTCATTTTTGTATGAAACAGCTGATTTTTTTTCGCGATTTCAGAGTTGGTCCCATAGTAAAAGTTGTTCGGTTTCACGATCTCATCAATACCCTACCTACAGTTATGGCATGTAAAAAAAAGACGTAGATATCTTCAGTAGTCCCTATGGGTAGGTACCTAATATACTTAGTTTTTGCCAATGCTTACATTATGTCAGCACGCAGCACGCTCCATGAACAAAGTAATACCACAGAATAGATATAAGTACTACCGTACAGAAAGGATACTCTCCGCCCCGCCCCACCATCAATTACCTCAACCCACCCCGCGAGTTCGTGTGCCGAATCGTGTGCTCGTTTAGTCGTGTTTGTCAAAATGTCAACTTATTTTAATATTCAAAGCAATGCGTCGTTACTTTATATACCAAAAAGTTCCAATTATGAACTAAACGCCGCTCATACAGTACAAACTGCACGGTAGCCCTAGATTTACACACACAGTTGCGCGTGTACAAAAACGCCAACTGACGTCATCTGTTTATAACGGTGCGGTTGTATGGAGTATCCGGAGTGTGGTAATACTCTATGCTTTCTTTTTCAGCTCATAATCGCTACGTTTGCCATCGCGAATGCCCAAAACGTAGCAATCGCCACAGTGCAAGGAGGGGGGCAAGCAGTATCTGCCGCAGGAGGAGGCACAGCTTCGATTATAAACGTAGCTCCATCCTCTCCTACTCCCTCTCCTACACCATCCTCTCCTGTCCCCTCTCCTACTCCATCCTCTCCTGCTCCCTCTCCTACACCATCCTCTCCTGTCCTTACTCCTAAACCTTCCTCTCCTGTCCCCTCTCCTACTCCATCCTCTCCTGCACCCTCTCCTACTCCATCCTCTCCTGCACCCTCTACTACACAATCCTCTCCTATCCCCTCTCCTACTCCATCCTCTCCTACTCCCCCCTCTCCTGTCCCCTCTCCTGCTCCGTCACCTACCCCTTCCCCTTACCGTCCCCGTCACCGTTTCCCTTCATCCCCTTGCCGCAAACACAGCAGAAGACATCATCATAGACGTCGGCAACCGTACTATGAAGAAGACTCCCGCTATCCATGCACATGCTATTGAAATGCATGCAAATTTATGCCAAAGATTTTAAATTTTCTTAACTGATTTCAAACCAAAACAGGAATAAAGTTGTATTAAATTATTTGGATAAGTTATTGATGTGTTAGGTTTTAAATAAAAGTATAAGCTAATAATGCTAATATATTGGGATATAACTCCCTCTCCTACACCATCTTCTCCTGCGCCTTCTCCTACACCATCCTCTCCTGCGCCCTCTCCTACTCCATCCTCTCCTGTCCTCACTTCTAAATTTTCCTCTCCTGTCTCCTCTCCCACTCCATCCTCTCCTACCCCTCTCCTACTCCATCCTCTCCTGTCCTCTCTCCTACTCCATCCTCTCCTGTCCCCTCTCCTACACTATCCTTTCCTGTCACCTGACACCTTGAAAATCAGTGTGTTAGCCACTCTACCACAGGGGTAGTCAATCGTAGATCTGATGATGACGACCAAGGTGATCCATGGTATATTAAAAGACAGAGGAAGTGACGTGGTCTACATAAGCTTACGTCATCTCCACTATCGGTATTGAAAATTACTTTAATTCATCATTAACTTGAACTGTTTCGTTTGTTAAGAGAAACAAATCACAATTTAAATGCACTATAATAATTTTGTTACGAGTTGACAGAAAAAAATCCTTCATTCTTTGCTTGTTACTATAAAGTTGCGCAACTGGATAGTGACGTAAGCAAGATTACTCCTGCCCCCCTACTCAAATGCCCACTTTTCTATTCTTTCGCTAACTTAAAGCTTAAAAATAAGCAATTTAACGATCAAGTCACACGTCGCAAATTTATGTAAATTATTTATGTAACATTTTTGTATTGTATGGAATTGACAAGCCTACCACACGTAATTTTGGAGTTTATGGCTTATTTTTAATAATTCGTTCGCTAACTTAAAAAGTTAGCGAACGAATAGAAAAGTGGCCATTTGAGTAGCCCCCCTGACCCCCTAGCCAAAGTAACATTTGCAAATTTTCGCTATCGCTTCGCTTCGAAACATGTATGGATTTGACGTTTTTAAATTCGATAGTTAACGAAACCTTATGTCAATCCCATACATGTTTCGAAAGCGAAGCGATAACGAAGATTTGCCAATGTTACTTTGGCTAGGCCCTTTGGAATGCCAGACCATGGTCACCACCATTGTATTTCAAGTTCACTTAAGTTACATTTTGTACAGTGCAAATGTCATCCAAGATCACTGATGACGTATAAATTTTATATCAACAATAAGACAAGAGAACAAAACAAAATATATCATACAAGTCGCGACAGTCGTACAACTGAACAAAGATGACTTACACTAGGTATTTAATGTTTACTTTTATTTATGCTGGTTGTTCGATAAATCATGTAATCCTACTAATATTCATATTATAAACTAGCTTCTGCCCGCGACTTCGTCCGCGTGGATGTTAGACGAAATCCTTTTAAGGAACCTTCAACCAGGATACGGCCAGCCATTTTTACGCGATTAGGCGAGTCCCCATCAAGCGCGCTGCCTCGCGAGGCAAGACATTTGCCGCGTGTGGCGGGCCTCGCACAAGGCTTCCAGTTCCCGTTCCCGCTCCCGTTCCCGTCCCGTTTGCGTTCCCGTCCCGTAAACGTCTCGTAACCGTCCCGTACCCCTTCCGTTTCCGTTCCCGTTCCCATCCCGTTCCCATCTTGTTCTCGTTCCCGTTCCCGTCTCGTTATATTCCCGTTCCGTTCCCGTTCCGTTCACGTTTCGTTCCCGTTCCCATTCCCGTTCCGTTCCCGCTGCGTTCCCGTCCCGTACGCCTTACGTTCCCGTTCTTGTTCCCGTTCCGTTCCCGTCCGGTTCTTGTTCCCGTTCCCATCCTGTTCTATTCCCGTTCCGTTCCCGTTTCATTCCAGTTTCGTTCCTGTTTCGTTCCCGTTACGTTCCTGTTTCATTCCCGTTTCGTTCCGTTCCCGTCCGATCCCGTCTCGTACTCGTCCCGTACTAGGGCTTGAAAATCGGAGTATTTTTCAGCTCCGGAGTTGGGTTTCGATGTTCAGAGTTTCAACTCCGGAGCTCCGGAGTTCCGGAGTTTTTAGTCTCTATTTAAATAAAATTACAGTGGTATTTTTAACGTGTTTATTAGAGGTTATTAACTAACCAAAAATCAATATATACTTTTATTATCGATAAATTGAATCACTTAGGTACTTACTTGTTAACTTACATTTCACGCCACTCAAATTTGCCGAGTGTTGGTTCATAATTATATCAGTCACACGACATCTACTGCTGGTTATGGTCTCGCTCATGATTTCCACAACGTTCGATCCTGCTCTGCTCGCATCCAGCGGCGCCCCGCCAGCCTGCGACCTTCACTAGTCACCAGA
Organism: Agriphila tristella; assembly: GCA_928269145.1. Classification (NCBI taxonomy): domain Eukaryota; kingdom Metazoa; phylum Arthropoda; class Insecta; order Lepidoptera; family Crambidae; genus Agriphila; species Agriphila tristella. The sequence goes on from OV743451.1 coordinate 5,911,284, forward strand.
TCGTTGGACCACCTTGTCAGGAGCCTGCCCACGAAACGTTTTGTGTTCGGTCGCCATTCCAGAACCTTTTTAACCAATGGTCATCGGTTCTACTTATTACGTGCCCCGTACACTGCCACTTCAGCTGATCAATCCTTCGAAAGATGTCGGTTACTAAAGTTCTCCTACTGATTTCTGATTCAATCACGCAGGGAAACGCCGATCAAGGCTCTCTCCATTGCACGCTGGGTCGCTAGGTGACCTTGAGTCTTTTTAAGATACCCATAGTTAGCGAGCACGTATCACTGCCTTAAGTCATCACTGGCAACACACGCTGATCAAAGTCTTTCGTCTAGAGACACTGAAGTAAGTTTGACGCGAAGATTTTTTAAAGCCGATTTTTTCCCGAATGCTACCCATTCGAGCTAAATTCAACGAGAGATATCTTTCTCCAAGTTGTACTTACTTAACTGGACTGTCTGTCCTAGGTAATGGTCTAGAACTTCGAGTATTGTGTTTGTTTTCAACATGAAGGAGTGGGTAAATACAACATGGACATTCGATATGATTTTTGTGTTATGTTCATGTTCCATCCATCCACCCATGTTCATCCAAAGAGCCACTCTTTCGGAAAACATTACGGATATATTCAAGCATTACGAGTATGTTCAGGTTTTACAAGGCATCAGCCATGAAAACTGATCTGCAAAATGAAGGTGTATTAGGAACTCGCCATTAATGTTGCTGCCAAGTCCTTTACAGTTCAAGAGCTTATAGTATCCTCCAAATCAGCTGTGAACAGTTTCAGAGAAATGACGTCTCCCTGTTCCACACATCGCTGCTAGTCAGATTAACAAATTGCTCAAAAGAGGGTATAGAGTGCGTGAGCGGGAACCTCAGCGATTTCTTCAGAAACTTATTCAGGGTGCTTAGAGAGAATACATACTAAAAGTCCTAACGTATAGTGCGTTGTATGGAAAAATGTTTTTCAAAATGAAATGAAAGCTTATAAAATTCTCTATAACTTTAGTTAAATACACTTTGTTCGTATTTCCAACCGTTTTTCGGCTACTCGCTCAGGAAATGTGAAAATTTGGATTATGGGCAAGATGGCCAAAGAAGTTGTTCTACACACCCTCTACCAACGAATGATATATCATTAGAAAGGCCTTTTTAGACAATACTAACTACTACTATTTTTTTTAGCCCTATTTACAACAAACAAATATATCAGTTGTTAGTATTTTTGGAGTTAATTAGGTCAATTAGCTACCGCACGCGTCTTCGTCCACGTGGACCCTAGGGAACCTTTGATCAGAATTAAAAGTATTCTATGTTTTAATTCAGGTTATAAACTATATGTATGCTAAATTCAATCTAAAACCGTTCAGCCGTTCTTGAGTTATAAGTTGTGTAAATAACCTGACTTTGTTTTATAAGGCTCTCAATATTTTTCGAAAAAGGAGTTGTAGATTTCACTTTTCCGGAGTGTGTAGCTCGAAAACTATTGGGAAATAGGAAAAAGTGAATATATCCAAAGTAATAGAAAATTTAATAAGCTTTCATTTCGTCTTTGAATATTTTTCGCTACAACGCGCCATTTTGGAGATTTTGGTGAAAAATCTAAATTGGAACTTTGTCCCCTCCCTCCGCCTCACCTCCTAGACGTCAGGACTTTTAATATATTTTCTCCCTAAGCACCCTGAATTCATTTCTGAAGAAATCGCTTAGGTTCCCCCGCACGCACTCTGCAATTTCTTATTGATTGGCCTATGCAGTTGGATTGGGATTTGTGCTCTGATTCTGTAATCGGATCGACATGATATCATTTTCGTATAAGTACTTCAGTCAGCACCTCGCTACACCTGTAGTCCACGTTGGCACCTCTGAAGAGACTGCAACACCGCCCAGGGGTATTTGACCACGGCGATAAAAATGATTTCTATTATTATTTTTAAAAATCGAAACTCCGGTTTTGGTTGTAAAACTCCGGTTTTAAAAACGATGCTGAAATTCTTCGAAACTCCGGAGCTAGACCAAAACCGGAGTTCCGGACTTCAAGCCCTATCCCGTACCCCTTCCGTTCCCGTTCCCGTACCCGTCCCGTTCTAGTTCCCGTTACCGTCTCGTTCCCGTTCCGTTCCGTTCCGCTCCGCTCCGTTCCGTTCCGTTCCCGTTCCCGTGCCCGTTCCGGTTCCCGTTCTCGTTCCCTGGATGTGCATGTCCAGGTCCAGGTCCATATGTGTCATGCCACCGCGTTGGACTTCAAAATAAATCTCATTTTCGCAATCACCATCCCATAAAACCTCAAGAACGACATTCATATCGATTTTTATGTTACTCACCCCACTTACCCTCTAAGGGGTTGATTTTCAAAATCCTAAAATATATATTTAGACGTGCTCCTACGAATTTTAAAGTTGTAATTTCGATTTTGTATTCTTTTTCCATACAAAATTTGAACCCCATTTTTGCCCTTTTAGGGGTTAAATCATGTCCACCGTGTTGGAGTTCAAAATAAATGTCATTTTTGCAATCGTCATCCCAGAAAACCCCAATAACGACATCTCTATCGATTTTTATGTTTACTCACCCCATTTACCCCCTAAGGGGTTGATTTTCAAAATAACAAAATATATATTTGCCTATTTATTTTTAGATGTGCTCCTACGAAGTTTAAAGTTGTAATGTCTATTTTATATTATTTTTCCATACAAAATTTGGACCCCATTTTCACCCCTTTAGTGGTTAAATCATGTCCACCGTGGTTGGACTTCAAAATAAATGTCATTTTTGCAATCGTCATCCCACAAAACCCCGATAACGACATCCATATCTATTTTTAGGTTTTTTTTAACCCTTTCAACCCCCATTTCATCCCCTTTTTGGAGTTGAAATCCTAACAAAAACAATAAACATTGCTTTAGATTTCTATCCATAAGCCTAAATTATAAATTTAGCGATTTTTACTTCGAAAATGAAGGATTTTCTTTAATACACAACTTCATCCCCCTTTTGACCCCTTCGGGGGTAGAATTTTGAAAAACGCTGAGACCCGTATTTATTAATTTTCAATCGTCAGCCTAAACACAAAATTTTAAGATTCTAGCTTCAAAACTGAGGGACTTTCATACAAACTTTCATCCCTTATTTCATCCCCTTAGGGATGGAATTTTCAAAAATCCTTCCTTAGTGGATGCCTACACTGTATAAAATATCTGTGTGCAAAATTTCAAGTCTCTAGGTCCAGCGGTTTGGGCTGTGCGTTGATAGATCAGTCAGTCATTCAGTTTACGATTTTATATATTAAGATGTGAAAGTTTGTGGGTTTGGATGTTTGGATAATTGTTCTTCAATCACGCAAAAACTACTGAACGGATTTGCTTGAAATTTGACACACAGATAGTAGATAGCATAGATTAAAACATAGGATACTTTTTATCCTGATATTCCTACGGAAACGGAAACCACGCGGGTGAAACCGCGGGCGGCCGCTAGTACCCCATAAATTACTTCCTTTTAGTAGAAGCACAAATAAGCTAGTTTTAACCGGCTACACCAGTTTTAGCCGTGAGCAAAGCGGTTACACCTAGGTTTAACCAAAAGCTATCGGCTACACACCTAGTTTTAGCCGGCTAGAACTAGGTGTAGCCGTACTTCGGGTATTAGCCGTAACTTAGAGACTTTGTAGCACAAAACATACCCGTATATCCATCACAAATTTACAATTTTACAAAGACAAGTCCTATCACAGTGAATTTGATTGCTGCATCAATGGATTTACCTACATACGAGGGTGGATTGATAAGTCCATGACTTTGAAAAGAAGAACTAGGTATCTTCTTTTTCATAATTTATTTTTGTATCTTAAAAAGAAACTCCTTAAGGAATCTTTACACTACATTTTTGCAAATTCGGCAAAAGAATATTACTTTTGGAAACAAAAAGCTCAAGCGACTTCTAACTTTTCTTAATGGAGTGCCGCTGAGAGGGTCGACCCTCTCGGCGGCACTCATGACATCAAAACTCATCGAATGAGGATGCGAATCCTTCCTATTCTCTAGATTCAAACCACTGAGGGTTTTTCTCCTAGCAAACATGAATAAATGTATTGGCGGGCAAAGATTTTCATCAAGCCAAAAGGTTGGTGTCTGAAATGGGCCCTCATTTCAGTGACCAGTTTTCAGACGATGAAAGAAAAAAAATAATGGGTTAAAGAGAAGAATTTCGTTGGACTGAATACGCAGAGCTACAATAAGATACATAATCTTGAAAACAAGAGAAATTAAACAAAATTATCCGAAAAAAGTGTTTCTTCATTACAAAGTCATGGATTTATCAATCCAGCCTCGTACAGTGCATATCAAATTGAAATCGACTGCAATCGATTTTGTGTCACACAAAGCGAAACTACCTAATATATTTTTCTACGCGGAAGTTTTTGATAACTAAGGTGTTAAAACTCCTACGCAGTTTTTTTAGACTCTTTCGTATAACTTCATCATTGCATTTTCTTACCTGTAGGCGTAAGGTTTTGTTAAATTTTGTCTGTTTAAAATGACAGTTTTATAACACTGTTTTGATCCTTTTATTATTAACTAGTCTTCGCCCGCGACTTCATCCGTGTGGATAGTAGAAAAATTCCCAGCAGGATTCTTTTTCGCGAGACTTACAATAAACGCGACCAGTTTAAATGATCTAGCTAGAACATGGCTTGGATTTTAAGTTACACCCCAAGCTACTAAACTCTAAAAATCCCATCAAAATTCGTTCAGCGGTTTTTGCGTGAATAGCGCACAAACATTTAGAATTTACAGATTTAATATTATGTACTTACCTATTGAAAATAATAATGTTTTTATGATTCTGATTCAATTTTAATTGCAAACAAATGAAATGTGAAACGTTATTTTTGACTCAGGGACTAAAAACAGACTTTGGCAGCACGTCAGCCCTTCTTATCAGAGAGCTTTATCTATTCGTATGAACGCTAACGTAGCTAAAAGCTTAAAACTGAGCAATAGACGACATGACATGCTGAATTGCAAGCTTTATTTATGTCAATCCCAGGATATTGATGAGTGGTATTATTGAGAGTGGTGGAGCTTGACGCTTCTGTGGCGCTGTTAGTAAAAGAATTTGATCTTCGATTTTATTTTTACTATCTTACATTATCAATTTATCACAAAATTCAAAAGGATTATGTTTGGAAGACGGACGCAGACTGAACAGAACGCGTAGATCAAATCGCGTGTTTGGTGTGAACGGGCTTTGCACGCGAGAAGATCGCCACCGAGCACGCCACGGCGAACCCGGACTGAACGCATTGGTTTGCTCGCACATTAAGTTTATGAGCGGGTAGGGCCAAGAAGCTTTAGACAACGATAAACTTTTCTGTACCTAATAAGCTCAAGAGCCTCGAGCATAGACGCAAGCTTGCAAGCTTATCGGTTTTTTATCGGATAGATTTCGGTGAGTGAGCAGCGGAAATGCACGAACTAATTCCGCCATCGGGCCATCTCCCTTCTTCCATCGGACAACCAGACGTACGAATCTGCGCCACTATTTGTGGTGGATATCCCAAAGACTCGCACTAAAGCTAGTTTCCTAAGAAAGCGGTGCCGTCACATAGCGGCCGTAATTTTACGGACGTAAACGTCACTCAGCGGCCGTAATTTTACGGCCGTTTTAACGGTGAAGACACATGGAAAGTAACAACACAGTACAACAAAGTTACGGCCGTATTTTTTTTTAAATGGAACTATGTATATCTGAGAATAATAAAAACGTGTTAAAAAAATGGACGATCTTGAGTTGGCGGTAATTATTAATTTGGAGGATGAGTTATCATCAGAAGAAGAAAATAGCCGAATTGAGGAAAATCCTTTATTTATCCTATCCTAATTAGTATCTCTTTAATAAGAATCACAAAAGATAATAAAAATGTTAAAATAAATGTATGTACACATTTGAATTGCATGAGGTCACATCATATTTAGTAAATTAATTAATAACGATAGGTTGTTCAAAAGTACCAATATATATTTTTTATTCTCAAAAGATGTACCTACCTAGTTTATTATAGGTATTTACTGGAATTTTTAAAACAAATAGTTGACTATAAATACCTATTCAGTGAGTTAAATAAATTTTGTTTTAACTGGGTTTTCCTAAATTTTTTACTTTTTATATTATAGAGGACTTCATGATTACGGACGAAATCTATTAAAATTTCGTCGTCTTCGTTGCTGGAGCAAGAATTCTTCCTTCTGGAGAAGGAATTCATTTTGTTACCGCTATCTCGCAAAAAAACCGTTTTCGATCTGTCCTAGACCGTCATGACGGCCGTCATAAAAATGGCGGCAGCGCTTTTTGACGTCGGTGTCCAGCATCGCTCTCTAGGAAACCACGCCGTATTGTTTACATAGACAACGTTCTACGCCGCTAAATTACGGCCGTAATATGACGGCACCGTCATCCTAGGAAACCGCTTAAGCGTTTTGTTTCATATTATCATCTGTACCGCTAGAGAGTGGAACTTCTTGCCTGAGTCTGTGTTTCCCGATAGGTACAATCTGGGGGCCTTCAAGTCGCGAGTGAATACCTAGCTTACTTTCAGCATGAATGCTTTCAGGCAAGCGAGTTTCATCGTAGATCGGATCATTGCTTTTCACCAGGCGGGATAGCGCTTGCCTATCTAGCATAAAAAATGATTTGTTTTCCTTATCATCTGAATTTGAAACAAACAAGTAGGTAGGTACCTAGGTATAAGTAGGTACCACGGGCAACAGCGTCACTTAACCACTGCTAAGGTTAAAATCGCTTGCACGCCGCGCCCGCTGTCACATACGTTTAGTTCGTGCAGGGGCGATACGCGCGCACACGAATTTTGTTGCAAACTGGTTAAGCGACGCTGTTGCCCATAGTACTTATAAAATTAATTAATAAATTAATTAATTCAGTTAGTAATAAACTTTGTTCCGTTGTTGTTTCCGATTTGCAACACAAGTGTTCAAATATACACTTTTGAAGCATTTTTTTCTACAAAGCCCTTCGCCTATCCTTCATTCAGCCTCGTTAAAATCTTGCCACATTTTTTTCATTTAACATAATCATTGCGCCAATTTCTCCCATTAAAAGACCTTCACTAACTTTGTTTTAGAGAGGATAGGACGACGTCACAGGTAAAAGATGTTATTTTTTTCTAAAGAACGTTTTGCCGCCAAAAATAAAGCGCGCGTGTTCAAACGCCATGTTTTATTTCTTTTTTTTTCCGCGGGTGCGTTCGATAGGCGAGCGCCGCGGGCCAAACAGTCAGTCAAAAGTCACGCGCTCGCAGCCATAAAAAAAAAGTTAGAAAAGGGTCTTTTCGTGAATGATATATTTTTTTCTTCAAATTAGAATTTTGGGGCATTTTTAAGAAATTGCGTGCTTGGTCGGTAATGATACGTCTGTGCTTGCCTTCGAAGATTTTGGTTCTTGTGATAGTTTTTTTATAATTTGGAAAAATTAACCACAAACTTTTTTATTTTTAAATCAAACAAATACATATTTTTACTATCAAATCGTTGATCAAATCCATGTATGAAAATAAAATCATTAGGTACTTAGGTAGGTAGGAAAAGGAATTGAAAAGAGGTTTCCTAAAAAAAGTATGGAGATTAGCTTTTCCAAATTGTTTCCACAAAAATAATTTACTTAAGTAAGTACCTAATTGTAAGATTTGGAACCACTGACCTGAATATTTTTTCTATTTAACTGGACTGGCTGTCTGTATGATTTGACAGCAAAGTTCTTGTGCCTATTTGAAACGCTTCTAGCGTAAGGTCTAAAGAACTAATTTTGACGTACAATGAAAATGGTTGCCGTTATGGTCTCTCCAGACTCCAGACTTTAGTACCATGTCCCTCACGCTATGCTCACGCTACGTCCTACAGCGCCAAAATGGCGGAAATCAAATAGGGTAAACTATACAATGATTGGCACCTTAAGCGGAATCTTTCTTTATTTAGTTGATTATTTTATCTGTAAGATATTTAGGCGTAATTTACAACTTTTAAAAATATCTTTAGGGTTTATTTATTACAATAACAATGAAAAAACAATGAAAAATAAATGTTTTTTATGAAAAAAACCATAAAACTTTAAAAAACATCGAAAAGTATAGTCATTGGCACACCTAGTACAATCATTGGCACAAAGCTACTAGTGATTGGCACTCATTTTTAAGTATGAGATAGGGTGACGTTATTTCTCCGAAACTTAAAAGTTTTAAAGTTAGAAAAAAAGTGAGAGGAGGGAGGGACTTAAAGAGGAAGGGAGGGACTTTGAGAAGAGGAGAGGGACTTAGAGAGGGGGGAGAGGGACTTAGGGAGGGAGTGAGGTAGGTAGAAAGGAAGGAAGAAAATGGTTGAATATGAGTTTGATAGATGGATGGATAGTTGGATGGATGCATGGGATGGATGGATGGATGGGATGGATTAATGGGTGCATGGATGGACCGATGTATGGAGTCATGGACGCATGGGTGGGTGGTGGTGGGTTTTTTTCAATATGGGTATCAAATGAAAGGCATTGATGAGCACATTCCAAAAACTGAAAAATTAAAAACTATTTTTTTTTTGTAATATGGGTATCAAAATTAAATGAAAGGTCTTAATGAGCAAATTCCAAAAACTTGAAAAAAGAAAAAACATTTTTTTTTGCAATATGGGTATCAAATTAAAGGCCTTGATGAGCACATTCCAAAAACTGAAAAAAAAAATTAAAAACGAAAAATAAAATTTGTTTGCTATGTGGGTATCAAATGAAAGGCCTTGATGAGCACATTCTAAAAAACTGAAAAAAAAACGCAAAAAAAAAAAATTTTTTTTCAATATGGGTATTAAATGAAAGGCCTTGATGTGCACATTCCAAAAAAAAATACGTTCTCTTTTCTTCTTTTTTCAATTACTTACTGTGATTTGAAATAAAAATAAAAAGTTAAAAATACTACCTTCTTGGTTTGAACTTCCGCGCATTATTTGAGAAAGGAGGAGCTTGGTGGCGCAGTGGTTTAGCGCCTGGCCCAGCAATTAAGTAACGTTCGCAAGGGTCGGTCATGGGATGGGTGACCAAAATTTATTATCTCGATTTCCTCCGTGCTTCGCAAGGCACGTTAAGCCGTTGGTCCCGTCTGCATTTGCAGTCGTTAACACCCACCAATCCGCATTGGGCCCGCGTGGTGGGTTATGGCCCGTCCTCCTTATCCACCCATAAGGAAGGCCTGTGCCCTAGCACCCCACTGCTAGGGCACAGGCCTTAAACATTAAAAATGACTGATGGACATTTGAGAAAAGTACTATACAAGCCTTGGCCGCAACTAGGCATTGATGGACTCACGTATTTTCACGTTCGTCCTTCAATGCCTGTCTTGCGTGCCGCTGCAGTAATGTACTATTATCAAATAAAAACAGAAAACTCGTAATTAACATCAAAAAGCATAGTCATTGATACTCATAGTACAACTACTTGGCATTAGCATTGGTAATATATGAACAGTAGCAATGATAGCAATGTATGAATAAAAGCACCTAAAGTATAGTGCCAATAATTGTAAAGAATGAAACGAAAACGTTTTTTCGAGTGTAATATGATTTCTTCATGTAAATATGAATTATATGTGTAAAAAAAAATATTATTTAAGAAATATTTTATAATCTAGTGATTGGCACGGTTGCTCAATAACTACACTTTTGTACAAGCTATTGTACCAATGGTCGGCACATTGTAAATTGAAGTTGTGTTAACAAAACTGGGAAAAATATTATTGAAAACTGTAATATAATTTATAAAAATAATAATTAAGGTATTTCGCACCTCTGAGAAAGTCAAAATAATAAAAAACAATATTTTTTTCCACAGCTCCTCCTTGTTGGATCCGTTAATATTTGCAAGAAAAAGCAACAAGTTTCTCGTGAGCTCGTATTTCTTAATGCTGTGTTGCCATTATAATCCGAAAGAAATATCTATTATAAAATTTTTGAAGTGTAGTAATGCTAGATTTAATAAAATAACAGATTAGTACAATTTTGTCACTGCAATTCTTAATATCTGCGTTTAAATGTTAAAGTGCCAATCACTGTGGGGGTGCCAAGATAGCTAAAGCTTACCCTAGGTAGGCACAAGAACAGTTTGACAGCAGCCAGTCTAGTGGAATATATAGAGGTCAATATTTGGAACACATTTACCCATTTTCAGAATATAATGGTACATAGGGACCATCAAACTGATCAACTTTTACTATGGGACCAACTTGGAAATCGCGGAAAAAAATCAACTGTTTCATAAAAAAATAGTATATAGGTACCGAAATATGACAATGTCTGAAACAGCCGATTGTTTTTTCGCGATTTCAGAGTTGGTCCCATAGTAAAAGCTGTTCAGTTTGATGGTCCCTATCTACCATAAATTTTGGTTAAGCTATTAATTCTGTTAGTACACGTTGTATATTTTAAACTGATAGTCTGATATAACATGAATCTTAAAAAAAACTAATTGCCGTCGCCATCTTAGTTTCATTCAGTGGCGCCAACCGCGCGTTTAGTACCCAAATCCTCCGCCTGGGGCGCTGCGGCGCGTGCTTTGTTACCGAGCCTCTTTTTATTATAATAAAATCACTTATAATTACAGTCATTTGTATTTTTACGTATTCCAGAGGTTGTTTAATTGTAGGCGGCAGCCATGTTTTTTAAAAACGAAATTTTGGGGAATTTTAAGATTTGACCTGCCAATTCTGAGATCATTCTATCTATAACTATCACAGCGTTACCTACCTAAAATGGTACCTAATAAAAATTAAATTAGTTTTAGGTAGGTAATGATAATTAGTAATTAGATAAATTAAATGAAACATAAGCATAATAGGCAGCCTTATTTAACATAGACATATTTTTTGGTAATGATAATTAAATAGATTAAATTAAAGAAATGTTTACACAATAAACAAAAAAGAAACATACAATTGGCCTTATGCTAACGTAGCAATCTCTACAAGACAAAGAATTTGTATGAAATCATCTGTCAGATAAATGAATATCCAAAGGTGTACAAAGATCTAAGAAGCTTACAAAACTGACCAAGTCCATATTAGCTTAGGTGTACCTAACTATAAATAAGTAAGTTACTTAGCTTAAAAAATTGTTTTCAGTTTTTCATTGTAAATACATATTTAAATTTTCTTGCGTTGTTTGTTGCACCTATCAAAATATTTTCGTATAATAATTATTTCGTAGCATTGTGTCTTAACTAAAATAAAATCATGCATAGTAGGTATTTACATAACATTAATTTAACAAAACATTTCAAATCAAATTATTTACTATCACAATAAACTGTTCCTATTTCCGGTTCCATATTAAAGTTTTCACTTTTTTATTTTACATCACTAACGTCCTTATTCATCTGTCACTCGCTTTATTTCCACATAAAACCATTAATATTGCCAAATGCACCATCACTTATAACCTAATTAAATTATCCGCGTTGCTCCAACGCCTTTGCCGCGAGCGGCCAAAAAAAGTTTAGGAAAAAAAGTAAAAAGTCATAGCGGAAAGCTTTGGCGCCACTGACACTTCGTTTTTGTAGTTCGGCCACGCCCCGGCGCCGGCCGAGTCCAGTTTTGAGGCTCTGTAGGATAACATTAGTAGGGGTCCAATCGCGTTAATTTCTTACGATTAACGGTTGATTTCAAAAACCTATTGTCAGTAAAGCTAGGGTTTCCTAGGATGACGGCAACGTCATATTACTAACGTAATTTAGCGGCATAGAACGTTGTCTATGTAAATAATACGGCGCGGTTTCTGACGTTACGTTACGATATCGCCGTATTGTTTACATAGACAACATTCAACGCCGCTATATTACGGCCGTAATATGACGGCACCGCTATCCTAGGAAACCTTAGCTTAAGAGATAGACTTACTAAAGATTTGATGCCTAGAAATTTCTGTAAAATTACGGTAAATAACAACAGCTGCCTAGTAACAGATCAGGCAACATAGTAGGCCTATCTCTTACTGAAGGTTACGGCTGGTGGTAGGGCTTATATCCGCCTGGCTAGCTACCACCATCTTACCTAAGTCTGACGCCATAACAACAATTTAAACATTGTTGTGTTCCGGCTGTTAGAGGTGAGATAGCCAGTTCCTCAGTGGTGAGGATTCCGGATGCAGTGCGCTTCCACCTTCGGCGTTATCGTCCCTTAACATGAACCCCGTTGTACATAAAAAAAAATGGTGAAGATATATTATACGGCCGTAAACCAATACCGTTAACGTCCGTTACGTTGTCATTTAGGTTATATTTACCTAAAAATCTTTGGTTTAGCTTTAGACATCGATATAGGCCATTTTTAATGTCCCCACTGCTGGGATACAGGCCTTCCTTATGGGTGGACCAAGAGGATGGGCTATAACCCACCACGCGGGCTCAATGCTAATTTGTAGGTGTGAGGTGTTGGTGTAACGACTGCAAATGCAGCCGGGACCAACGGCTTAACGTGCCTTTCGAAGCACTCGAGATAATAAATTTTTGGTCACCTACCCCATTACCGACCCTTGTGGAAGTTGCTTAGCCTCCGTAATCCAGGGCCAGGTGCTAAACCACTGCGCCACCGAGCCTCATTCTCAATAGCGTTAGAGTTCTCATTAAATTGTCCAAGATTGGCATCCTAGGCTCCCTAGGCATAGCTTTCAACAATTTAACAAAACTAAAGCGAGTTTTTTTCTGTAAACGGAATTAAATTATAACGATTTTTGTTTTTATCGAAACGAACTTTGGTTTTATCGTTAGAAATTAGCGCGATTGGCCCCTGATAATGTTGTGAAGCAACTTTATTGGAGCACGAAAGAGGTTTTATTGACTAAACATAATAGTTTTTAATAACGTTCTTGTACGGGTTTATGTGACAAAATATAGAGCCATTATAGAAAAGTTCGTTTTCTACATTGACCTAGCCGAAAATTTAACCTGAGACCTCAGAGCTGGCGACATCATGAAAAAATTAGTATTTGACAAACCACTCGACTATATAGGTCTTCTATGACCATAATTTCTTCTATTTCTATAAAGACTGAAGATTTTATATATGCCTGCAGCACCACACATTACTAAAAAAAATTACCGAAAAATTTCTTTTTTTAAATAAAAACACGTTTTTAAAACGGACAAAAAAGTATTTATAAAAAACGTTTTTCAGTAAGTACCTAAGTTATTATTTTCTGCTAACGAGCTTAAGCTAAAACAAAATACATAATCTCCTATCGGAGTACTTGTTAAGACGAATCAAACGAGCCCAAAGTCCCTGTGGCCTTCTTCCGGCTCCATCATCAGACCTTGAACACTATTGCCCAACAGAGTACTCGTCAAGACAATTCTAACGAGCCCAAACTCGGTGGGGTTGTATGGTTTTATCACAGAGTTCCTGTGGCCTCCTTCCGGCTCCATCATCAGATCAGCTCAATGACACCATAATATTGCCTTCCAGTTCTGACCTATGTTCAAAGTTTCAAGTCTCTAGCTCATCGGGAAGCTAGTTTAAAATCATTTGCAAAATTTGTAGACAAACAAACAAACTAGAAAGCAACCTAAAAATAGATAGTCATTTTGAACTCAACAAAAACAGCAGGATTTTTCTAAATGAGACTTTAACTTCAATATTGCATTGATCATCGTGTAATTGAACTAACAGGACTAGTCAACTTCATTCACACAGACCAGCAAAGTGCATAAAAACATCATGATAAATCAACTACGATTCCCATACATGGAAGCAGTGTAGTAGGTATCATAATATGAAGCAATAAAAATACTTGATGCGTGACCGAACGCCAAGAATATCAAGTGATCGTGTTTTCTTTCTTGACATTACGCATATCTTGCTTTTGCCAGAAAAAAATATGTTTTGTCTACGGCAAAGCAGCAGCTTGCCTTAAAATGAAAAGAGTTGATTGCAATAAAGTTACAAAATCAGGGGGCTGAAGATCGCATCAATCTATCTATCAAGAGGCGTTATAAGTACTTGAGTACTATGGCCTCGACGACGTGTCAGTGAGATGGTTTGCTAGTTACCTCACTGGTAGACTGCAGTCAGTGAAATTGTCTGGACGCGACGACGGCTCTGCGGCGTGTTTGTCGGCCCCTAGACTTACAATGTGTGGCGTGCCACAGGGCTCAATACTTGGCCCTTTACTTTTCATAGTCTACACAGCCAATCTCATAAATGTAGTAAAAGATTGTAAGTGCCATTGCTATGCAGACGACGTGCAACTTTATGTTTCGACAAGTCCTGCCGCTACTCAAGAAGCTGTCCATAAACTCAATTCGGACTTGAACCGGATCGCCGATTGGTCAAAAGAAAATGGACTTCTACTTAACCCAGCAAAGACCAAGTTCATGGTGCTTGGCACAAAATCACAAATTCTAAAAATAAATAACTTAGATCCTATTTTATAGATTGGTAACCAGCCTATAGAAAGAGTTGAGGAGGCCCGCAACCTAGGAGTGACTTTCGATAGTCGGCTGCGCTTCGAAACCCATGTGCAGAACGTGGTCAGGAGCTGCATGTACCGCCTGAAGATTCTGTACAGAGTCCGTAAATTTCTTAGTGAAAGAGCTCGTATAACATTGTGTGAGTCATTGATTCTCTCCCGACTAAATTACGGCGACGTCGTGATTGGCCCTCGTTTACTGTCTATAACCCAACGTTTGCTTCAGCGTGTACAGAACGCTTGCTGTAGATTCTGTTTTAATATACCTCCCAGGACTCATGTTTCGCCTTACTTGAACTCGGCAAGTATGCTCAGAACAGAGTTGCGTAGGAAGTTGCACTTCACATGTCTTGTTTTCAAGATTATTAAGAACAGGCAACCTGAGTACCTGTTCAGGAAGCTTAAATTCTCCTCGGCTTTTGAAAGGTACGGCAGCATCAGATCCGCACGTACACCCCTGGCCAACCACCTGCACCGCACTGTGGCTTTTAGGGGCAGCTTTCGTTTTCAGGCCACCAAATGCTGGAACGATGTGCCGCCACCGCTTAGAGCTTTAAAGTCTATAGTTACCTTTAAAAGTAAATTACGTTCCCATTTGCTAGAGCTCCAAAAGCTAGGACAATACTGATTACGACAGCCCCCTTTTTATTTATATATATATATATATACCTATACTATATTTCTTTTTTCTGATTTCATTAAGTTACTTATATATTATAATGCATTCCTTTTCCCTTCCATTAATATTTTGACTTTATTTATTCAAACTTTTCGTATGTATCCTTGTGAGTCTCGCTTATATTTCCCGTACACCCTTTAGGTTAGTTAGGGTGAAGACTGAAAATCGGTGTTTCGCCTATTCCACGGGCGAAAATTTTACACCGAGTCTAGACCCTGTTTGCTGCTGCTGCACATAGGCACATCCGCACTACCATTAGTTAAGTTTCATTCTTTTTTAGTATGTTATTCTTGTACCTACCAGATGTTTCTATGTGTATTGCAACAAATAAACAATTTACCTATCTATCTATTATAATTAGGTATCTTATAGTCGTCTTTTGAAATACGTTTACATTTATCGCACGTTCATATGTTCGACTTTAAGTTCATCTTGAGCCCACAATCGAGGCAAATGCCTTGCTTAAGAATGGATAATGTGAAAGTTCAATAGTATGGTGGGTCTTAAAGACTGAAAATGCAACCAGGACCAACGGGTTAAGCCTTCCAAAAGTTCCAGAGCACAGAAGAGCTTGAGATTTTTTAATGATAGATAGGAAAGTGCTTGTTCGCTCGCCTGATGGTAAGCGATGATGATGCGATCTGAGGGCCTAGCCAAAGTAACATTCGCTAATCTTCGTTATCGCTTCGTTTTCGAAACATGTATGGGATTGACATAAGGTTTCGTTAACAATCGAATTTTAAAACGTCAAATCCATACATGTTTCGAAGCGAAGCGTTAGCGAAAATTTGCAAATGTTACTTTGGCTAGGGGGGCTGTTTACCTATTGACTCGCGACTTGAAGGCCCCCAGATTGTACCTATCGGGAAACACAGACTCAGGCAAGGAGTTACAATCTAGCGGTACGGATGATAGAATCAAAATGCGTAGTGCGAGTCTTTGGGATATCCACCAAAAATGGTGGCGCTGATTCGTACGTTTGGTCAATTAGAGATAATACACTTTTGATCACTCGTGTGCTGATTGACCCTAAGGGCTCTTGTCCACTATAAGAATTTTTGCCGGATCCGCCTTTGTCTACGTAGGTCCGGTGATTTAGATTTAGTTGTTTTCGTGGACAAGAGCTCTATTTGATTAACCGCTGCAATTCGCAGGCCGAATATGCTAAAGAATGCTGCATAGCTTATTTACATCGAGTTACACACAACCTTATGCCTTGTTTATGCTGGATCAGTAACATGGCAGTACAGTAATCCAGTCCAGCGCTGACTTGCTGACGTCGCTGACGTCAGCAAGACGTCTGACGCTGACGTCTCGCTCGCAAGTCAGTCCAGCTAACTAGCCAGTCCAGCTAACTAGCCACCCGTTCTATTTCGGGCACAGTACGACTTACTGCTGATACTACCGTACCCAGTTACTGGGTCCGAAATTCTGAGTCACTGGGTCGTCACTGACCCCGTATAAACCAGCACTTAGGCTAAAGTGAATAAGAAACTCTTACGATCTATCAAAGTCTAGAAGTAAAAACAACCACGAACTTTGAACTCAAAACGCAACCTCTCTTCGTAACATCACAATCGATACAGTTTTTATCGGTTCACGCATCGATTCAATTACATTCGAATAAAACTAATTTGTTATTTCTTATCTGCCATTGTCCATTGTTAACTTTGATTTTTCCTGATAATTATCTCTAGGAAGTTAGTTCAAGAAATTTTGTGTTTAGCTTTAAATGCGCCGTTTTCTTGTTATTGATTGATGATGTTATTATTTCAATTTTATTTTTCCACCTAATAGATTTATTTATTTTTCTTTTAATAGGATTTCATAATGCTTTACCTACCTAGTTAATTATAACACACAATAAAAATAGCCACAGTTTTACAAATTGAAAAACTACGATAGTATCTACCTACCCACTTAGGTACCTACTAGACTAGCGTATATCATAGTAGCTAGCTAGGTCAACCTAGGTATAGGTCGAAACTAAATATAGTCAGGTGGGGTAAGTGAAACATACTTTATTTTTATTTTTATTTAACAAGGTGTAGTAAAGCTATAAAACTCGCAATTAAAGTACCTGTATAGGCAATGTACTCCTAATTAAATCAGCCTTTAACGGTATGAATATAAATATCTAAAGACTTGCATTAAGCAACAAAATCACGAAAAGAATATAAAAGCTAAGAAGTGTTTCACTTACCCCTGACAAGGGGGAAGTGAAACAGTGGCCAAAATAGCTTTAAATATTGTGTCCATTTAATTAAAAACAGGACAAAAGAATCATGTTTAACCGTTAATATCCAAAATGTATCAAATTCTCATAAAATAGGGTCCAGTTTTAAAGATTTATCAAAAAAACATCGTGTTTTGCGTTTTGACATCTAATGAATTTCTTTTTGGTTTACTAGCTAGTTTAATGATCGCAGCGATATCTGTGTTGTATTAAGGGAAGTAATTCGTCATTCCTGCTTTATCGACACATCGCTATGAGAATAAACTACGATAGTTTCTTAGATATGGTTGGGTGTTTCACTTACCCCACCTGACTATAATGATACAAAAATTTATATTTTGTATAATATGCTCATGCATCACCTACTTGCTACTTGTTTTAAAGTTTTTTTTAATGTTTAACGGGATAGTGCTTGGCTTTCAACTCACCAGATGTTAAGTGACGATAAGGCCGAAGGTGGAAGCGCACTACACCCGGAATCCTCAGATGAACTGGCTACCTTACCTCTAACTGCCGGAACACAACAATTTTTTAATTGTTGTTATGGCGTTAAACTTAGGTAAGATGGCTGACTTGAAATAAGCCCTACCACCAACCAAACAGAGTAGGAATGTACCTCCCTCCCGGAATCGAATTTGGGATGCGTCTGGTGAACCACTAGACAAGGGATGGCCAACAAGTCGATCGCGATCGACGTCGATCTCTGGAGACAGTGCAGTCGATCGCGAGAGACAACAAAAAGTGCTTTGCTTGTGGTAGCAAAGCAAGTAGCAACAGAACGGTACAGTACAGCAAGCGGGTACGACGGTTTTGTAGTAAAAAATACCCCAAAAATAAAAATGCTTTGAGTCGATCTCAATAGGCCCGTAATTTTTTTAAGTAGATCACAATTCACAGCCCTAAACAAGTTTGCCACCCTTGCCGAGACCACAGAGGCGGTATAGAAGGGATAGATAAATCTACACATACTTGCCTTTAATATGTAGCATTGAACTAAGATTGAACTTAATTCTTGAACGTAATGTTAACATAAGGTCAATGACACACCTGTGAAAAAATTAAAAAAAGAACAGCACCGCGCGTTCGTTCCCGCGCAAACGTCACTCGGACTCGATGACGCAACCAAAATGGCGAATTAAAAAGTAATTAATCTCAACCTCTTCCGTTCGGAACTTTTTGTTTTATTGCGTGTGAAAGGAGGTTAATTTTTAATAAATCATTCTTCTTACTCGCTGGAGAAACGTTAAATGAGCGTTTGTTTTCTTTTGTACTAATGAATAACATCATGCAGGTAATGTATTAACAATAACAGGTGAGCAGCAGATTTTAATCATCATCATCGGTCAACATAATCTCCCCACTTTTTTTTTAATACTTACTTCCTTACTATTTTTTTAAAACTTAACTCTTCTCTAGCTATGGGTCAAGCTAGGGTTTCCTGGGATGACGGTGCCGTCATATTACGGCGGTAATTTAGTGGCGTACATAACGTTATCTATGTAAACGGCCGTAATATGATGGCACCGTCATCCTAGGAAACCCTAACTTTACCTAGAGAGCGGTGCTGGACACCGTAAAGTCAAATAGTATTTTAACGTCCGTAGAATTACGGCCGCTATGTAACGGCACCGCTATCTTAGGAAACCCTAGCTTGACCCATAGCTAGAAAAGAGATATAATAAAAGTACCTACTTATTAAAAAAAGTGGGGACATTATTTTGGCTTCCAATTTTTCTTGTCAGATAAAAGACGTCATAATGGGTGGCAGGGTAAAAGAATTGACGATTTAAAAAGACTTAATACGTGAGTTTATTTAAATAAAATTATATTTCACTTTCACTTTCACGTGTTATTGGAAATATTACCTACACCCAAAGAGCTACAGAAACAAATACAGATTTTAATGAATTTTCCAACTCTTTTCTTTACAACCAACTAAAATTAATCCCAGCTTTTTAAACGCAGTTCAAGTTTACTAATTTCTTTCGAACGTAAAGCAGTTTATAGGAAGAAATATACTTTTAAATAAATATGAAAACCTGTCGACACCATCAATATCAATAATATCCATTAATGGACACAAAATAAACAACTGCTGCAGGTAGCAAGATGTGTATAAAATCTTTAATTAACACTTTACTATAAAAGATACTAAACATTTTACGATTTTATGCTTTAAATAGTAAGAAATAGAGGCTAGAACAGCGTAATGTTAAAATTTCGCTGTGTCAGCATGTGTAGTAAGGATGAAAGACGTCTTTGTTAAGTGATTTTTTTTTATTGTTTTATTAACTCCTTTAGTTCGGCCTTTTGAGTAATGTCAAAAGGGCGATTTCATTAGGGATTTTATAAGAAGGAATAGTGCTGTAAGTTACTTGAATGTTTTCTTTGAAATTATGTTAGGTAGCCGATGTTGGGCTCATGTTGGGAACACTACACTCAAAGTTGTTGACCATTACGTATACCTAGGACAGACAGTCCAGTTAGGTAAGTCCAACCTCAAGAAAGAGATCTCTCGTCGAATCCAACTCGGGTGGGCAGCATTCGGGAAGCTTCGAAAAATCTTCGCGTCCGACTTACCTCAGTGTCGCGAGACGAAAGTCTATGTGTGTTGCCATTGCCAGTAATGACTTCCGGCAGTGAAACGTGGTCGCTAACTATGGGTCTCATAAGGAGGCTCAAGGCCACCCAGCGTACAATGCAGAGAGCCATGCTCAGCTTTTCCCTACGTGATCGAATTAGAAATGAGGAGACCCGTTGTAGAACTAAAGTAACCGACCTCGCTCGAAGGATCGCTCAGCTGAAGTGGCAGTAGGCTGGACACATAGCGAGAAGAACAGATGGCCGTTAGGGAGGAAAGATTCTTGAATGGCTCGCGCACACCGGACTCGGCGCCGACGTGAGGGTGAAGGTCGCGGTGCGCTGCTGGATGCGGACAGCGCAGGACCGATCGTCGCTCGTGGAGATCCTTAGGGGAGGCCTATACCCAGCAGTGGGTGTCGTGCAGCTGATATGATGATGATAGTTAAGCTGTAGTTGGTTACTCAGACAGATCAATTCAGTGCTTTATTGATATGAAATTTTTCAATAAAACATAGGTATTAGGTCAGCCCTCAATTTTTTTCTACTCTTTATGGTCAATCAAGCTGTACACTATATTCTGGGGAGTCCAAATAAGTTTTTTTAATTTCCTTTTAATTAATCCCTTAATATTCCTTTAAAAGCTTATTTCCTATACAACCTGTTTCTTCCGAGAAGCGAACCTACGACCATGAGTCATAAACCGCGGTTTTACCAAGAAACACCCGTATCCTATTAGGCGTACAATTATTTGTTTTATTATATTGATTCTTATGGATACGAAATTTTTATAATGTATTTATTGCTTGATTGTTTAAAAGGTGTTGAATAACTGAACAGTTTTGTTTGATAGATAAGATTTTTAATGATGTCACAATAAAACTAAATAATTTGTCTTTAAATTATTTAATGATCCCGTGACGATTACTATTGAAAACGTGCTGAATTGTTAAAAAAATTAAAGTAAAATAAAATAAATAAAATAACCCAAAAATTTAGGTTTAGGTACGTTTTAGTTTTATTTAGTTACTAGTAGCCGCTCGTGACTTCATTCATGTGGATTCTAGGGAACCTTTGACCGGGGTAAAAAGTAGCCTATATTTTAGTCCAGATCCTAATCTGTCTAGCAACCAAATTTCATCCAAATCCGTCCAGCCGTTAAGGTGTGCTAAGGTAACAAACACACAAAGACTTTCGCATTAAAGCATATACATATTTCGCAAAAAAAAAAATCCAGCCTAAAAGTTTTGTTGTATTTTTAAGCATAGACTATTAAATGCTGATAAGATGATGTCAAAGAGGTATTATTTCGTTTTTTTTCAGGGTTCCGTACCCAAAGGGTATAAACGGGACCCTATTACTTAGACTCCGCTGTCCGTCTGTTTGTCTGTCACCAAGCTGTATCTCATGAATTATGATAGCTAGACAGTTGAATTTTCACAGATTATGTATTTCTGTTGCCGCTATAACAACAAATACTAAAAACAGAATAAAATAAATATTTGAGTGGGGCTCCCATACAACAAACGTGATATTTTTTTGCCGTTTTTGGTACGCAACCCTTTGTGCGCGAGTCCGACTCGCACTTGGCCGGTTTTTTTACATTGACATTTGCTACTGAAACTTTAGGACTTAAGTAGGTATATAAAAAAACGCTAAGATCCTTTAGGCTGAACAACTTTCACAGTAAAAATAATTTTCTGATGTTCGTAATTTCATCGGCATGCCGATTGCTGTCTGAAAGCGAAAGTCCGTCATTGTGTGCGAGAGGGACGGCGAATGTGCGACAGAGACGGATTGGGAACATTCGTAAGGCGGCGGCACCACTGTGCTTTTGGTAGAGTCAGCAAAATACGAAGGTCATTCTTTAGTAGGCATATAGAAAGAAATCCTTTACCATTTTGAAAAAAGAAAAATATGTACCTTACTTCCGCAAACAATATATGGAAAATGCACCGCCCACCCGCCCGCAAAAATATGCACATGCACACCACAAAATATCAGTGCACAATACCTGCATTTAGCAAGACAGCGACACACCTTGCACCTTCACCAATTAGGCTACTCTACACCTGTTTCGCCCCAACCCGGAGCCTCAGGAGTTAGATCGTGCGTAAACCAACACCAAATGAGCAACTTGCTCTAGCCACTAATGGTGAAGGTGCAATGCAAGGTGTGTTGCTGTCTTGCTAAATGCAGGTTTTATGCGCTGATATTTTGTGGTGTGCATGTGCATATTTATGCGGGCGGGCGGTGCATCTTGCATATATTGTTTGCGGAAGTAAGCTACTTAAATTTCTTTTCTTATTCAAAATGGTTTTGGACTTCCGCCAAGTGACGCCTGATTCAATCAAAGAAATCCTTAGGCCCTCCGCTGCCTTGAGCGGGATCCCGGCGCGGGCGTCCGCTCCGGGTGCTGTTTCCTGTATTTTCATAGAGCAGCGCTGCGTGTGGCGGATTGCCCGCCGCACGTGGCGTGGGCGGCGAGCACGCTCGCAGGTCCCGCGCGACGGGTCACGCGAGCGGGGTTGTTTCTTGTATATTCATAGAGCAGCGCTGCGTGTCCGAGCCCGCGACGGGCTATTTGTCCGCGACGGAGCACGGCGCGGGTCCCCGCGACGGGCTGTTTGTCCGCGACGGAGCACGGCGCGGACCCCCGCGACGGGCTCCCGCACCGTGTACCCGCGCCGGGATCCCGCTCAAGGCAGCGGAGGGCCTTATAAAATATGTTGAAGTTTCTCTATCTGCCTGTCAGTCTGTTAAGTTTTAACGCCTGCCCCCTAGAATCGAACCGCGATATGAAATAGGTAGCGATTTATCACGTTTGTTTAACTGTCAAAATACAATGGATTTTGACAGTTTGAGTGTCGATAAAACGCTATAAATCACGCGATATTTATCGTGTTTTGGTGGTCATGCTAGGGGGCTGTATCACTAAACAAATTCTGATGAATTTTTGTTTAAATATACAATCTTTAGACTAAAATTCATCAAAAATTGTTTAGATTAGATAGAGTCAATCATGGGGAAAAACATAGGGGTACGCGAAAATGAATATCGAAGATAATAGATAGATAGGTTATGAAAGTACATTATGAGGATCTGGAGCAAAATCCATGTTTGTTTTGTTAATAATAAAGAAACGGGTTTCAAAAAGATTATGGATTAGTGCAACATTTTTTTTCACGGTCGGTAAAAAACTGTGAAAATGACATCATTGTCATTGAAAAACTTCTTAAGCTAGAACTCATTGCTAATGAAACTCCTGAAAACAAAAACAATAGCATTGACATTTATAAATGGAACTGTCTGCCGACCGTATCGAAATAGACAACTTCAATCACGTCTGGGAGAGGAAACGCGATTGTTTTTACGTCTCTGACGTGCGCGTGACGACACGGGGCGAAAATGCATTGCATAAGTAGGTATCATTTAAGTAGGAGCTTGGTGGCGTTATTTAGCGCCTGGCCCAGCGATTGCGGAGGTTAAGCAACGTTCGCAAGGGTCAGTCATGGCCCATCCCATGACTGACCCTTGCGAACGTTGCGAAATGACCGAAAATTTATTATCCCGAACTTCTCCGTGCTTGGGAAGACACGGTAAGCCGTTGGTTCCGGCTGCGTTTGTAGTCGTTAATACCCACCAAACCGCATTGGGCCCGCGTAGTGGGTTATGGCCCGTCCTCCTTATCCACCCATAAGGAAGGCCTGTGCCCCAGCAGTGGGGACATTAAAATACACCTGTACCCGTAGCACGAACAGCTGTCGAAAAAAACGCGCGTAGATAAATTCGATAGTACAAATTTGTACAGCGACATCTACCGCCAAAAAGCGAAATTAAATTTCTTATAGACAATTTCTCTATAGTAGCTTTACGCGCGTTTTTTTTCATTAGATGTTCGTGCTAGATAATTTTTAATCCTTTTTTAAGACGGCTAATAAATGGAGAATCAATTCAAAGCTGTTATTTCAGATATTTATGGCTGACATTTCAGATTTTTAAGGCTGATAGTCCAGATATATCTATTAACGTCATTTCGGCACACTTTAAATGGAAATGTAACGTTGGTAAATCGCCGGTGAGTTAGATGGCAATTGCATACATATTTATTTAAGTACTTGTATACTAATTGCTTGATTTATTTTCGTACTGCGTTGATGTCTTTTCTATTGCCTATCTATAACAATAATAAGTAATGCGTTATCATTATCATATAAAGTAACCGACATCGCTTGAAGGATTGCTCAGCTAAAGTGGCAGTGGGCTGGACACATAGCGAGAAGAACCAATGGCCGTTGGGGCGGAAAGGTTCTTGAATGGCGACCGCGCACCGGACGACGCTCTGTGGGTAGGCTCCCGACAAGGTGGACCGACGATTTGGTGAAGGTCGCGGGAAGCCAGTGGATGCAGGCAGCGCAGGACCGATCGTCGTGGAGATCCTTGGGGGAGGCCTATACCCAGCAGTGGGTGTCGTGCGGCTGATATGATGATGATATGAATTTTTAAGCCACGTAGCCTCCAAGCAAATGTAGCCATTTGAGTCCGATACGGTTTTTTTACTAGGTACACCAACTCAAATGGTCTGACTTTAGGTTTGAGTTTTGACCAGTTCATCATCATAACTATCGATTACTACATAGGCCGTCCCCATGATCATAGGGGAAGCCCTCGTGGCCACACGCGAGCCGCCCGCCGCGTAATATCGCACCTCGCGCCGCGCAAAACTCGCGGCTAAGGGCACCTCTACAGCCTCAACCGTCATCAATATCGAAAAAAGTGTGATGACCTAAAATGTTACTTGGTTCAATACCGATGTGTTTTTTTTCATATTTTTGGAATTCGGCCTCGTTCTCGATATATCGGAAATTTTCGGTGAAACGCACGATTTTTCGGTCGAATAAAGTTGGTGCGGTTGAAAATGGGGTCCTACTGGAGCGAACGAAAAACATTTTCAATGTTAAAAATTCATAAACCGGCTCTAGTAAAACTCCCCCGTGTATAGTGCGCGCGCATGCGTGCTACGCCGCGCTCTGTCATTACGGCTCGGCGCGGACGCAAATTATATTATCCTCAGTACATTGGGATTATGTACAATTATGCACCGGCCGGTACCCCTATTTACGACACGAAACACACGCGAGCGCGACTTTTTATTCTAAAACGAAACGCAGGCGCAGGTAAGATGGGAACTTTTTGGGCAAAGAAACACAGGCCATGCGGTCATGACATGATCGAAAAGGCGGGAAGTGTTCCATTGTTCCTAACTTCTTCTCCTTCTTCTTATCGAATGAGGAATAGTGGCCGGCCACCTTTGGAGTTTATCATGCCGCCTATAAGGCCTCTAACTTGGCTTAACGACTGTTATCAGATGACAACAGCCGGGACCGACGGTTTAGCGTGCCCTCCGAAGCTCGGAAGCGCTCAGTTGTAATGCCACTTAAGCTAGGGTTTCCTAGGATGACGGTGCCGTCATATTACGGCCGTAATATAGCGGCGTAGAATGTTGTATATGGAAACAATATGGCGACACCGTAACGTCAGAAACCGCACCGTATTGTTTACATAGACAACGTTCTACGCCGCTAAATGACGGCCGTAATATGACGGCACCGTAATCCTAGGAAACCCTAGCTTTAACGGTCACCCATCCGACACCTGGCCGGACCAAGCGTTGCTTAACAAACGTGATCGAGTACAATCAGTCTGTTAGTTTCCGCCATGAGCGCTTCTAACTATGCAGTTTTAATGAGCAAGTTTTAAGCCCGCCATATACAGACGGAATCTGTACCCTTATTGGTTTCCTAGGATGACGGTGCCGTCATATTACGGCCGTAATTTAGCGGCGTAGAACGTTGTCTATGTAAACAAATCGGCGCGGTTTCTGATGTAGCAGTGTCACCGCCCGTATTGTTTACATAGACAACATTCAACGCCGCTATATTACGGCCGTAATATTACGACACAGCTATCCTAGGAAACCCTAGCTTCAGCCGTTTAAATCCCAACTGCATTTGCAGTCGTTAACACCCACTAATCCGCTTTGGGCCCGCGTGGTGTGTTATGGCCCATCCTCCTTATCCACTCGTAAGGAAGGCCTGCCCCAGCAGTAGGACATTAAAAATGCCTGATGTCGATTGGTACTTCGTTTTAAACAATATTACAAATTATGCGGTAACGGTTAACGGTAACACATTTTTCAGCCTGTAGGTATACAGGGTCATTTTTGGACCCCTTTTCAAATTTTTTCAGGTCATACTATAACAGCAGTACAATCGATTTGTGAAGTAAAAAAATTTTTGTTTTTTACATTTTTGTCCCAAACTTTTCCCCACACAAATTGAAATTGTTGTCACTGTTTGCGCATCGCACGGTCGACCCGCGCGAGCCCCCCTCCCGCCACCCACCTTCCCCCGCTCACGTCGCTTGCGCGAGCTTGGGTGACCCTGCGCACCTAAATTTTTTGGACATAAAAAGTGGCTGAAAACTTTGAATTAAAAAAGAAATAATTCATAATTATCTCACCAATTTTTTTTTATTACTTCCTTGAACTAATATTTGAATTTGTAAAGAGGTCGCAAAATTACCCTGTATAAAAAGAAGCAACCACTTCACCCAAACAGACCGACATATCGGGTCATTCTGAACTTACCATCCAAATTTCAAGGATGTGTCCAGTCCATGAAACTAAACAACTTTAAGAAACATGTGTCAAATTTCACCACAATATTTTGGTCATCCCATACTAAATTGTATGGATCTCTTTGATTTGTACGGATAGTCGATGTTTTTTTACATATTTGACCATGTGTTCCTCAGAGAAAGTTGTTCTTTCATAGACTGAACACCTTAAAATTTGGATGGTAAATACATAATGACCCTGTATTGAGCATCAGAGAGTGCCTCTCCATTCTGTGAACCCAGAGTCAGCCACTTACGCGATCGTTACCAAAGGATATCATCGACGTTTCATACATTTTTGGTCCAAATATGAAAGTGCCAGCCAAAAGACAAAAGTGCTTTATTCTGATAGATTTTGTCCACCTAAGAATTTTTTATTATGGCACCGAAGCTGTAGCACCGCTTCACATTTTTGTCAAAATGTATGAAAAGACAGACTTTTTGAACTCAATTAAAATCAAGTGCAGCGGTGCTACAACTTCGGTGCCATAATAAGAAATGCTTAGGCGGACAAAATCTATCAGAATTTGCTTATTGGCCAACTTTTTTACATTTGTGCCAAAATGTATGAAAAACCATAAAGTTAATATTACCTATGGAAAAAACAGACTTTTTGAACTTTTTTAAAATCGAGTATAGCGGTGCTACAGCTTCGGTGCCATAATAAGAAATGCTTAGGTAAACAAAATCTATCAGAATAAAGTACTTTTGTTTTTGGGCCGGCACTTTCACATTTGGACCAAAATAGAAGACGTCCTTTGTTATGACCTGATCTATATAATTATTTAAACATTTTGGAACTATGTCACTCTAAAAGCTATTACTTTTTTGAACAGAAATCAAAGACTAATGACAACTACAACAAAGTGACAAGGTTCTAAAGCGTACTTTTACATATTTTTAGACGTTTCTGTTTCTTATAGCGTATTATAGTTTTGTATGGTTTTATATTCATACAGTAGCATTATGGTAGTAAACAATACTTCAAAATAAACCTTTTTGTACAAACATTCAAAGTTATTCAACCCTATAAAGATACAAAGAGCCGTCTGTCTGTCTGTAATACGATTATCTACTAATATAAGCAAGATTTTACAGTTGGATGGAGGGGGTTTGTTAAAAAAAATATGCCGTTGTAACTCGGGTTTCTAAACTGATTTTAAAGGTCTATAGAAAATAAATATGTAACACACTAAAAGTAGGGTCTGTGTTTGCAAATGTTATGTTTGCTAAGGTCAGTAGTGGGATGGGTGACCGAAAATGTTTATATGAGCTTCGGAAGGTAAGTTAATTCCGGCTGCATTATCATCACCCGTTGTCACTAATTACTATAACACAAGTTATGGCGTCAGACTTAGGTAAGATGTTGGTGGCTAGCCAGGCGGACTTGAAATAAGCCCTACCACCAAGCAAACTGAGTACAAAATGTACCCCCCTGGGAATCGAACCCGGGACCCCTGCGTCTTACACGGGTGGGCGAACCACTAGACCTCAGAGGCGGTTAAGTTTATTAAATTAATTTAATAACACTTTAAGAATATTAAACTTTTAGATTTTTGCATTCACAATGCTATTTTTATATTAAGATGAATAAATAATGAAAAATATTAGAAAAAAATCGGCTCACCCGTCTAAGTTGCTACGGGTGAGCCGATTTTTTCTAATATTTTTCATTATTTATTCATCTTAACTTTAAGAATATGCAATTTTAATGAGTTCTAATAGATTGTTAAATAGACTTATTAATTCACTTAGAATAATACCAACCTAGAACGATAGTTCTCTACAAAGCGCACTGTCAAAAGTGAGGCTAATAAAACTGAGCCAAAATGGCTTGGTTTCAGATTTATATCCTTCATACGTTACGCAATTGTAACTAAAGTCTAATTATTAATTCACTGGAGTAATCTGACGTTTACGGTTGTAACCAAGAACGAATTGAGACTTGTTAAAAAAATGCCCCAGTTGTAACCATGAACACTACCGACTTTGTGTGACTGAATTGAATAACACACTAGTACCATAAATAAAGGCAACATTATTTTACAATGTGACATTAGAATCTGTCAGTTTACTCCGGTGAATTAATAATTAGACTTTAGTTGCAATTGCGTAACGTGTGAAGGACATAAATCTGAAAACCTTTTAAATCCAATATAGTAACTAATCCCTTTAAGGTAAGAAATCCCGTAAAGGTAATTGAAACTTTTTCGTTCTTATTAGTAGGTAAATACGATTAAGTAACGTATGACGGACAACAATCTGTAAACAGCCATTTTGGCTCAGTTTTATTTGCCTCGATATTGACAGTGCGCTTTGCAGGGAACTATTAGTTCTAGGTTGTTATTATTCCAAGTTAATTCGTAACTTAAAACAAACGAATATTATTGAACTCAAAAGTAATGACTAGCCAACTAAACTGCAAGCGGAATTCAAGACATAAACTTTTTAAAATTAATTAAGTAGGTAAGTAATTATCCAAGAAGCCTTTTCACTTTTAATATTTTACGGTTTGTCGTTAATACTCTATGAAATTTTCTCATTAACCAAAAATACTGGTAGCCAATATTTTTAATCGTATATCGAGACACAATCAAATAAACAATAAAACTTGAAACGTAATTAAGTTCGGCACATTTCGCTTATGCCGCCATACCGCCATTTTGCCATAGACAATTTCCCTTTGAGCTTTATCTCCGCGCCATAAAAGTTTAAAAAGTAAAAAACCTGTGTTACCAACCGCACAAACTTAATCTTGCCGCCCTATAAAAACGTCGAAGTTCAAACTAACAAGGTGGGTTTTAATTATTTAAAAGTCTGTGTTAATTTTTTGTTCGTTGGCGCGCGGCGTCTTTGCTTTTCGGCGTCTTTTGTGTATTTTTTTTCGTTTGTATAATTTGTAAAATGGCATGTTAGCGCCGTCGAGATTTCGCCTGATCTTTTTTAAATTATCATTGATATTTCTATGCGTTTCCGGTCGCGTTTTAGGATATTTGGACGACCACCCAAAGTAAAACAATGTTATCAGTTTGATAAATAAGTTGTATTTAATTTACTCCAACGTTCATTGAGATAAGTAGTTATTACACAAATTATCATATTTCCAACAAATAATGTCTTACAAAATTATTATTAAGAAATAATATAAATCCTTACAGTAAGATAATATAATTGAAAAATACTAGAAAAAATCGACTCACCCATAGCAGCTTAGACGGGACGTTACGGGTGAGTCGATTGTTTCTAGCATTTTTCAATTATACAAAAATAGCATTGTGAATGCCTAAAAAATCTAAAAGTTCAATAATAAATCCTTATTTTAAAACTTTTACCTACTTTATTTCACCGAGTCTTGATCGATTTTATTTAAATCGCTCAAAACCAACATAAAATAAGATTTTTCATACTGATCGCTTAAAGATGAAACTTACATAATTTCTTAAAAAAAAATATTTAATTTAAACTGACATAAAATTCATGAAGAGACTATTGCAGACGAAGGATCGCAAAAACTATTACACCTCACAGGTTGTCGCAAATTTGCGCATATTTTTTTCTTTTGTCGGCGCGCTTTCTCCGAGCGAAATTTCAAAAAATGTTACCTGCCTCACCGACAAAGAGATGTATGATTGATGTGAATAATGGAATACGGTATTGTGAAGTTTTTAATGTCATTTCTACTATTGCTTTTTGATTTAGAGACAATTTTTGACAAAAATTACTACGCTTGTCGTAGGTTGGCTATTCTGATTTAGTTTTTTTTATAAGTGGACACGATTTGAAGTTTTATATCTCATTATTTGCGCTTTTTTTTATTAAATTGATTTAAAGTAGATTTTTTTAATTCTGTGTTATATATAATGGATTGTTAACCAAAGCGTCACTTGCGATGTGCCTTGATTAGCTATCCTAGTATAGCTAGAAAATTATTTATAAATACTTAAGCTAACGAAAAAAAACTGTAGGTATACCTGCTTCTTTTTTTGAGTTACTATTTCTCTCTTTATGTAAAAAAAATATTATTATTCATATGATCCCGATGTGATTACAAAGCATCACATCGGGATCAAAATAAAAAGGTTGCAATTCTTCATTTCTGTTTTATTTGGCGCCAAAAAGAAAATTAAAAAAATGGTTTCACCATAGACAAAAATAGTTTTTACTTTTAATTTTTGCCTTTAGACAAATAGGACCTTTTTCTATTTTTTATAAACGAACAAAGTACAGCTTAATATAAACATCACGCGTCTTGCCAAAATAAAGTGAGTGAACTAAGTGACATGACAAGAAAGAAAGTGGCAAGTCATCACCTAATGCATCATTACAAAAAATTGTCAAGTCATGGCTGCCCTAAAATTGTGCCGGTAGCCGATGTCTGCCATGAGATATGTCAAAATAAAGTTATTTATGATTCTTCGTTAAGTTATAAATAATTCTGGAGTTTTTAGATCTTTCTAGTGAAAGTGTGACAACGTAATCTATTTTCTCTAGGTATACTCATCAACTTTATCTAGGGATACAGGTGTTTTTTACCATTGAAAATGGTTATCAGATGCAAATCGCCTGAGACGTATTTTTGACCATATTTCCGAAGATTTTGGGAGGATCGAGATGAAAATAGTACTAAAAGTTGAAAAATTTATCGAGACACGTGTGAACGTTTGAATTTTGAAAATCTACTGGTAACTTATTTTGGAATTTTGCAAAATTCTAAAAATTCCGGGTTTTTAGGGGGGTGTTTGTTTACTAAATTGTAAATATTTCGAAACAAAATCCGACTTAAGAAAAAATGAAAAAAAGGTTCCTAGGGTATTAGTTTAGCTACCAAATGGCGAAATAATTTTGAAAATCGGTTAATAATTGTGACCTATAGGTGGTCCCTTTAGATTTGGAATTGTTGAAAAACGGGTGTTTCCGTACATAAAAAGTGATGTAGCTTTTATGATTATTGGCCGATCGTCATGGTAATAGTGTTAAAAGATGCAGAATCAGACGAGAAGTGCATTCGTTGGCGCCTCGTGTCACAATCGTAAAAATAAATTTTTTTTTCATACAAACGAGGTAACTTTGAAGCCTTGGTTTTCTGCAAAGGATGTACCATGCTGTAATCTGATGATGGCCATCCAGGGAGTGAATGGAGGAGATTCAGATCGCCATACACACCCAACTGATCTGATCAGCATTCTAAAAGATAGAAGGGTCAGAGTTCTCAGTTTCAGGACTTCCATACATTTTAATGCTATTTTCGCGGTTTTTTTTTTAAATGTCCTCTCTGAATCTCCTCCATTTATTCCTTGGATAGCCATCTTCAGATCACAGCACAGTACATCCCTTGCAGAAAACCAAGGCTTCAAAGTTACCTCGTTTGTATGAAAAAAAACACCTGTATCCTTAGACAAAGTTGATGTGTGTATATTAATGGTAGAATTAGGCTTAAATTGGTATTTACTCAGGAGGAGCTCGATGGCGATTGTTGACATTAAGCAACTTTCGCAAAGGTCGGTTATGGGATGGGTGACCAACAATTTATTATCTCGAGCTCCTCCGTGCTTTGGAAGGCACGTGCTGTTGGTTCCAGCTGCATTTCAAATCGTTAACATCCACCAATCCGCATTGGGCCCGCGTGGCCGCATGGCCCATCCTCCTGAAGGCCTGAGGCCCAGCAGTGGGGACATAAAAGAAATGTCTGATGTAGTATGTTTTGCTAGATTGTTTGTTGCGCTAATTCGTTTGCATGTCACAGAACTCATACAAACTGTATGTATTGTAAAGAGGCAATCATTTAAATTGATCCTCATACAGATTGTAGCAAATTACTGTAATGGATGATAGATGCACTTAGTAATGTCCGCGATTTGAAAAAAATGCATTTTACAATGCTTAATGTACAGAATATTGGTACTTGAAATTAATAAATACATGGTTATTTGTAAAACACCAACAACCTCGTAGGAGTAGATCACAAATAACAGAGATCATAAACAACAGAGATCATAAACAACAATAGTACAGTAGCCCGTAATACATTTAAATTACCAAAAAGGTTACCGCTCGCCGTTGTGATATAGTTATTTATTACGAAATTATAGATCCTTTAACCCAAGTTTTACAGATTGCAACCCGCCGTAACCTATTTTTGTATATCTCCAAAAATGATATTTTTTTAGTTTTCGAGGTTTACCACATGGTTTAGCTATTGTCGTGTTCTACAGCTTTGTTTGATTGCCACTAATAATAGTAAGACTATGAAAAGCAGCCATAGACAGATTTAAGACCAGATGAAAATGGATGGACTTTATCTGGTCTTAAATCTGTGTATGGTCACTTTCCATAGGCTTACTATTATTAGTGGCAATCAAACAAAGCTGTAGAACACGACTATAGCTAAACCATGTGGTAAACCTCGCAAACTAAAAAATATCATTTTTTGAGATATACAAATATAGGTTACGGCGGGTTGCGATCTGTAAAACTTGGGTTAAAGGATCTATAATTTCGTAATAAATAACTATATCACAACGGCGAGCGGTAACCTTTTTGATAATTTAAATGTATTACGGGTTACTGTAGCACAACGTTTGTTCTACGTTTTCCGAAAAAAAAAACCAAAAAAATGTCGACTTTTCATAGAAAACTAGATCCTGTTCAGACATTTGCATCTGAAACATAACACACCACCACGGTTGCATCTGAAAAACAGCGCCACTGTTTCAGGCAGCGGCACATGCTGAGATGTTACCGTTTCAGCATAAAAAATTAAATTTGATTTTAATTATATATTTTTAACCGACTTCAACAAAAGAAGGAGGTTCTCAATTCGATTGTATGTTTTCTTTTTTTTTATCGTTGTTCGCGCATATCTTCGTCATTTATGGACCAATTTTGATGATTCTTTTTTTGTTCGATTGAGTTTGCTTGCGAGATGGTCCCATTTAATTTTTTTTAAATCGGTCGGGTAGTTTTCAAGTAATCCTGAAAATACTATGATTTTGCATCAACTACCTTGACGACTTTCTTATTTATGAACCGAATTAGATGATTTTTTTTGTTGGAAAAGGGATACTTTAGTGTAGTCTTTTTAACCGACTTCAAAAAAGGAGGTTCTCAGTATGTATGTATGTTTCTTCGCGATTATCTCACGTTTGGCTGAGTCGATTTTTCTACCTTAATAATATACATAATACAGAAGGTATAGGTACACTAAAAAAAAAAATGTTTATAAAACAAAAAAACCGACTTCAAAAAACCTGCCCATAAAAAGCAAGAAATAATATTCAAATCATTAGATATGCATTATCATTATTATAATGAAAACACGTCTATTGAAGTCGGGTGGGGCTTTTAGAATAAAAAATTAGGAAGTTGTACTCCAGCCCCACCCGACTTCAATAGACGAGTTTTTATTATAATAATGATAATGCATATTTAATGATTTGAATATTATTTCTTGCTTTTTATAGGCAGGTTTTTTGAAGTCGGTTTTTTTGTTTTATAAAAATTTTTTTTGTAACTATTTTTCTGAATATAAACATTTTCTATCTTCTATCTATCTATCTTCATTTGCATGGAAAGTCGTTTACTTTGGTTTTATTTCGGAAAAGTCGTAAATGTTGTTGTTTATGTTAAAAATCTACTCCTACGGCAGCGCAGGACCGATCGTCGTGGAGATCCAAAGTCAAAGTCAAAGTCAAATAAGTTTTATTCAAATAAACTTAATTATTAAGTACTTTTGAATCGTCTATATTTTCCTACCACTCCTTATTTTCCTACAATCCTTGGGGGAGGCCTATACCCAGCAGTGGGTGTCGTGCGGCTGATATGATGATGATGATGAATCTACTCCAGCGAGGTTATTGGTGTTTCACAAATAGCCCTGTATTTACCTACATAAACATCCAGCTGAGTATAACGGGCAGAATAAACAAATTTAAAAAAATCTAAGACACATTAATTGATTAAAATTTTAATTTTGAGTATACACAACGTGTTTTTCTTGATATCACATAACTCTAGCTAGGGTATTGATGAGACCGTAAAACTTAACTTTTACAATGGGATCAACTCTGAAATCGCGAAAAAAAATCTGCTGTTTCATACATTTTGAACCGATGACCGCTGGGGCAGACGAGTTCTTGAGTGGAGACCGCGTATGGGCAAACGTAGTGTGGGACGCCCACAGACAAGGTGGAGCGACGAGCAAGCAAGGTGGCTGGTGTAAACTGGATAAGTATAGCCGCGGATCGTGCTCAGTGGCGTGCACTCGGAGAGGCCTATGTTCAGCAGTGGATGATGATAGGCTGATGATGATACATTTTGATATTTTCATTATTATTATTTGTATGAAACAGCTACTAAATATTTTTTTCGCGATTGCAGAGTTGTTCCCATAGTAAAAAAATCACAGATTTTACAGTCCCCGTAAGAATCAGAGCATTGAAAATGAACACAAACATTTACGAAAAACCAAAATCAAATCAAATGCAAAGTCCTATTATATTTTTAAAGTTACCTAGCTATTTATCTTTACGATTGTGACACTCGGCTCCGCCTCGTGCCACAAAAGCGCCCGCTGACTGCCTCGACGAAGCCGAAATATTATTAAGCGATTTCCAAAATTCCAACGAATGCACTTCTCGTCTTCTTCCGCATCTTTTAACACTATTACCATGACGATCGGTCAATAATCATAGAAGCTACATCACTTTTTATGTACGGAAACAGCCGTTTTTCTACAAATCCAAATCTAAAGGGACCACCTACAGGTCACAATTATTAGCCAATTTTCAAAATTATTTTTCCATTTGGTAGCTAAACTAATACCCTAGGACCCTTTTTTCATTTTTTCTTAAGTCGGTTTTTTTTCGAAATATTTACAATTTAGTAAATAAACACCCCCCAAAAAACCCGGAATTTTTGGTATTTTACAAAATTCCAAAAAAAGTTACCAGTAGATTTTCAAAATTCAAACGTTCACATATGTCTTGATAAATTCTTCAACTTTTGATACTATTTTCATTTCGATCCTCTCAAAATCCTCGGAGATATGGCCAAAAATACGTCTCAGGCGATTTGCATTTGATAACCATTTTCAATGGTAAAATGTTTAGGTTCACGGTC
Organism: Agriphila tristella; assembly: GCA_928269145.1. Lineage (NCBI taxonomy): Eukaryota > Metazoa > Arthropoda > Insecta > Lepidoptera > Crambidae > Agriphila > Agriphila tristella. Next base: position 5,947,081 of record OV743451.1, read on the forward strand.
TCATCAATACCCTAGAGTTATGGGATATCAAGAAAAATACGTTGTATTTTTGTGGATTTCTTCAAACTTTAAGTTTTATTCCGATTAATTTAGGCGATGAAAACCTTTACCAAAATTATTGTTATTCATTTAATTAACCCTACTCAACTAGCGCATTTTGTGCGAAACCTAACTTGCACTGTAACTTAATACGCCAGTTGTCGCTTCTCCCCGCTAGATGGTGGTACTATACCTTTGCAATGGCAGGTTTGCGAAATTCTACACAAGTTCACTTCACAACTTCAGTGCTTTAATGAGAGTTATTATAAAATTCGAGAAAAAAATATATTGCTTTGAGAAAAAGTGATCTAATTTAAAAATAAAAACAATTGAATTTCGAACGATTCAAAACAAAGATGCAATAAGTACCAACATAAAAGTTTTTACTCCACATCAAACCTCTTTTGAAGCCATCAGACACAAAATTAATTTAAAAAAAATAACAAAGCCTAGCCATAAACAATTTGTACAAACCAAAAAGGTTCGTTCACGCCTCATAAACACATAAACGGGTCGTACAAATCGGCCACAGATAATAAATGTCACTGAGACTGCAAATACAAAAAAAAAACTCGTAAAATACGATGAAACTATTCGACTACCGGTAAAGATTAGTTACTTTTACCTGTTTTTTTTTAATTATGTTGAATAAGTTATGAGGAGCTCGATGGCGCAGTAGTTTAGCGCCGGGCCCAGCGATTGCGGAGGTTCAGCAACGTTCGCAAGGGTCGGTCATGGGATGGGTGACCAAAAATTTATTATCTCGAGCTTCTCCGTGCTCTGAAAGGCACGTTAAGCCGTTGGTTCCGGGTGCATTTGCAGTCGTAAACACCCACCAATCCGCATTGGGCCCAAGTGGTGGGTTATGGCCCATCCTCCTTATCCACCCATAAGGAAGGCCTGTGCCCCAGCAGTGGATATCAAAAAAGGCTGATGGTCATGTTATGCTTGTAAAATACCTATGGAGTAATTCAATTTTGCTAAACGGTCATGCTTGGATTTTTAGTATTGTTGAAATAAAACTTAAATTAAAATGAACAATAGTTTTATTTGGGACACTTTGATGAGATTTTTTTTAAAGAATTTATTACATTGTCAAGAATTTAGCATACCTATTACTTAGGTAGGTACTTAGAATCTAGGTAAAATGATAAATTCCACTATCTAGATATCTCTTGGACGAATCAACAGATATCTAGGTCCTAGTTACACACGCTAGATAGTTAAGGTAAGAAATATGATAAATTCTTGCAGCTACTTACTTCAAATCTAGGTAATATGATAAATTCCTATATCTAGCCATCCTAGGTCTTAGATACCTAGAAACACTCTAGATAGTTAAGTATTACTAACGAGTCTTGAAACTTTCAAAAAAACAGTCAAAATACTTAATGTAGAGTCTTAACAGCTATAATACTGTTATTTTATGGCGTTTAAAAACCTATTATTTGTAGAGCAAAATATAAGTAGGTATCAAATTACATTACCTATTTGTATTTAAGTAGAAACTTTATAACAAGTGCAAATTATTAAAAATGTAAGTACAGTACTTTTACAATAATATCCCAAAGAATAAAATGTAAGCGCCATGCGCCAGTAAAATTGTCTTCAAGTATTGGTACTTAAAATACCTGTATTTGTTTCGCTAATCTATTCTAACAAAAACGCGATTCTTTTGCAAAATATTACAAAGTAACCTTTGCATGCGGTCAAAATTAAAACTAAAAATTGTACATAGAATTCTCTCTCTAACACGAAACAACTGGCGCTGTTCCAAATTTGAAAGTTAAAATTGTTCCAACTATTGTTGAAACTTTTTTTACAGCAAAATGACAAACGGACCCTTGCAATTTTTTTAAAATAGCGCATTGTGGCATTGTTATGGGGGGTCTATGAGACTCTTTGCGATTTTTTTCCCTATTATAATATGGTTCGGACGTGTGCGAGCTACAAAAAGGGTTCACGGGTATTTAGAAGTGATTATTAATAGTGAAGTTTGGACAGCGTCTCTTTTCAACTGTTTAACTAATGATTATAAATATTATAATAATAATGACACGTATATACTTACGTAACTATTTAAAGATATTGATACTTGTGCGTAGAATTGTGTTTAGGTAATTTTTTGACCTTACTTATTGATTCAATTTGCCTTACATTTAAAAACAATTAAAAATAAAAATACCTATACCAATGTCATCGTAAATATTTGTTCTATTAATGCCTCGATTACATACGCCAATTTAGCTTCCTAGCTAGGAACCAATTTCGGGTTGCCACAATAAAATATTGTAGAATAAGTTCGATTTTAAAATTGAATCTACACTATAACGGAAAAGTAAACATTGTTTAAGATTAGAGATGAGAATTGAAAATAAAAAATCATAAAAAATGTTGACCTTTCCGTCATTTGTGCAAATTCACTGTTAAAATTTAACTTATTTATACGAGTGGCAACTCTAAATTGGTTCCTTAAATCGGCGTATGTAATCGAGGCTTTAAGCCTCGATTACATACGCCGATTTAAGGATTGGTTCCTAGCTAGGAAGCTAAATTGGCGTATGTAATCGAGGCATAAGCGTGCAAAAATTACGTTTTATTTAAACGTGATATAATGGGTGCATTCCAACAGTCTAATCGCTGGGTCATCCATCGCCATAGAGTGGATTTTAACCATGGAAAGTAATTTGTTTTAGTGTTCAATTGTATTACTTTTCATGGTTAAAATGTACTATGGCGATTGATTACTCAACGATTTGTTTGTTAGAATGCACCCATTGTTATTGCTTATTACTAAAAAGTGCCACCTAAAAACCTAAAATGAAATGGTAAATGACAAAAGAGTAAATAAAACCATTGAGTTCCAAATTCAAATTAAGAAAAGAAACAAAATCAAATGTTGGCGCCTCCGTGGATGATTAAAAAGCATGATGAGAAAGAAAAGTTTTTTTTTCAAATAAAGAATACCACCATAACGTAATAATTAGTCATATAAAGCGCTTCAAGCCGCTTTAACAGCGCTATAAAACGGGCGTTGGCGGCTTCTTTATGAAAAATCTGACTTGGATTCGATAGCATTGTTCCTAGAAGTTGTTATGGGTTTGCTGGTTTCGTTAGGGAGGTGAAAAAAATTTCAATTAGGGCTTTTCAAAATGACAAAAAACTGTAGGCTCGATAGATGGCGTTGATAAAAAGGTAAGTGTCAATAGCAGTAAATGTAGTTTTTAAAGCACATGCCGTTTATTTTTCTTAGCCAATTTTGCCACTTCACTTTTATGAAATTAGTACGGTCGGTACATAAAATGAGATTAAATTGAAAATGTACAACTAAAGTGACTATCTTCAAGCGCTTGTGGTACAAAATGACGTATTTTAATCTGTGAAAATTTTCTCTTTTTCATACATTAGGTAATTTAATCGCATTTTAAGTAAGTAACTACCAAAATTACGTGAAAAATACCAAAATCATTTTCAAGTATTAAAACACTGTAAATTTTAGAATTTGATTATTTTTTTCAAAAATTTAAGGAATCATTACTAATATTATAAATGCGAAAGTCCGTTTGTTTGTTTGGTTGTTACGCCTTCACGTCTTAATTACTGAACTGATCATCATGAAATTTTGCATACACGTTCTCAGGACTACAGAGAAGGACATAGAGTACCTCTAATCCAAAAAAATACTGTTCCCGAGGATAGCAAAAAACCTTTCCACGCAGACGAAGTCGTGAGCGGTCGCTAGTTGGGTATAAAAATGAAATTAAAAACCAAAATTCCACCCATTTAGAACATCTTTTTTTTTGCTAATACAGAATGGGCGTAAGAAATTCGAATGGACAATATCAAATTTCATTTTTTCCACACAGCACATCACTACGGCCTGTTTTATTTGTTTACATATATTTAGATTTACGTGGAACCGTGGTTTATTAGACGAGATTCAATAAAATGGTAAATTTTTAATGTTTATTGTAAAATGGTGGAGTTTATTTGTCTCCATGTGGAGCCATGTTACTAAAGTTATTATACCTGGTTTTTGTTTGTTTTAATTGTTAATTAAACGTTTGATGACACAGAATATTTGATTACAAACGGTATGATGGACTACCTTTTCCCATAATCATTTAATAATCACTAGCGGCTGCCCGTGATTTCGTCTGCGTGGACAGTAATATTCCTATCAAACTAATATAAAAATTTTAAGTTAAATTAACTAACTAAAGTAACCGACATCGTTCGAAGGATTGCTCAGCTGAAGTGGCAATGGGCGGGACACATAGCGAGAAGAACCGATGGCCGTTGGGGCGGAAAGGATCTGGAATGGCGACCGCGCACCGGACGACGCTCCGTGGGTAGGCCCCCGACAAGGTAGACCGACGATCTGGTGAAGGTCGCGGGAAGCCAGTGGATGCAGGCAGCGCAGGACCGATCGTCGTGGAGATCCTTAGGGGAGACCTATACCCAGCAGTGGGTGTCGTGCGGCTGATATGATGATGATGAACTAACTATAAACAGTACTTTTTTTGGACAGAGAAATTAACGATAAAAAAAACTTTTAATTAACAATAAAAAACATAAGATATAGGTATGTTTTTATTGTTAATTAAACGTTTGATGACACAGAATATTTGATAACAAAATATGATGGAACTACCTTTTCCAATCATAATTTAATAATCACTATAGTGACAGCTTAGAATAATTACACCTAGAAGCCGTGTCCTTGTATGCAAAATGAGGCAACTTATACTGAGCCAAAATGGCTCAGTTCTCAGATTTATATCCTTCATATGTTACCTAATCGTAACTAAAATCCAATAATATAATAATTAATCTCTTTAAGGTAGGGAAATTTAAACTGTTTTGTACTTTATTAGGTATGATTATTAGTAATGAACAATAAAAATCTGAAAACGGCACCATTTTGGCTGTTTTTGTTGCCTCACTTTTGACAGCGCGCTTTGTAGGGAATTATCGTTCTAGGTGTAATTATTCTAAGAGTGACAGGTATATTCCTATCAAAAGGTCTATAGACTTTTTTTAAACTTAAATTAACTAACTATGAACAGTACTTTTTCTGGATAAAATTTATTTGTTTTTTTATTTTTAATTTATACATTTAATGACACAGAATAATTTGATTACAAATGGTATGATGGAACTACCTTTTCCCACCACAATTTTATAATCACTAGCAGCCGCCCGCGGCTTCGTCTGCTTCGACAATTATTTTCCTATCCCTCGGGAACATTACTTGTTCTGGATAAAATATGTTTGCTGACAAACATTTGATGACATAGAATATTTGATTGCAAATGGTTTTCCCATCAGTTTTCTCATGTCATCTCACTACTTTCTATCCCTTAGAAACAAAAACTAGTTTGTCTGGGTGAAAAATATCCAAATAAACCCTTGAAGCCGAATAGGGTAGATAGGGACCATCAAACTGAACAACTTTTACTATGGGACCACTCCGAAATAGCGAAATAAAAATAGCTGTTTTCATACAAAAATTAGGTAATAGGTAGCGAAAATGTACGAAGCAAGCAGTAGTTTTTTTTCGCGATTTCAGAGTTGGTCCCACCCGATTTCACCAACAACTTGATCGCCTGTTTCGGCCTGTTTGATCGTTTTATAATATTCAGCTTAAGCGGTTTTTTTACCACGTTGTATATACTTGATAGCTGATTTAAAAGTCTTGTTTCATTAGGTCTGATGACTTCTTCAATAGGATAAACTTTTGTAAAAGTCAAAATCGGAAAAACAGTCCTAATATTTTTGATTTTTACTGAGCGTCGGATACAACTCTTGGTGATATTACAAACATCTTTTAGGTTTACAATATATTTGCAAGCAATAATGTCTGTCATCAGAAAATGCAATAATACTATTTTTCACTCCTCTTGCTCTAAAAGTCCGTCATTGTAAGGTACAAGAGCCAGGATAAAATAGCAAAATTACCCCTAGGGGATAAAGTTTTTTCTTTTTTAATGTTTGTCATTACCAATGAGCCTACTAAAACGAAAAAGTCTTTATTCATAATCACGAATAAAGAATCGCTCGACTTAATACTGTTTCTCATTTTTATTTTTGAAAATGGAACTAAAAGCAGCGATCTCTTCGGTGAAATCATAGACTTATTTATACTCTGTGACTTTAAGTTTGATCGTAGAATGCGTGCATTGTGTTTCTTAGCTGCTACAGTAGAAATTAAAAAAAGGCGCGAAATCTTTAGAATTTTTCTCTAACACCAAACTGATTTCATGAATTGTGTGACTGTAAGTAAGTAATAGGATAGAAATAATTTTAATCTTTTGCCGTCAAGCACAAATCATTTATTTAAATACTGTATGAAAAGTTTATGAAGTGGAGGATAGAAAAATGAGTGGATTCGTTTACGTAAGTATAAACTAGGTATTTTATATTGTATTTTATTTTCTCGCCTTCGTAGTGAAAAGTAGAGTGTAACACACGACGCTAAAACCCATTGTAACTCGGTTTCTATTTATTCCTTCGCTAAAGCTCGGGAATAAAACTACCTCGTATGCAATGGGTCATTTTAGCGTCTTGTATAACAATCTACTATTTTATTGATTGACCAATCATAACGTTGTTTAAAGACAGCATTTAAAAATAAAACCAAATAAAACATAACGATTTTATGTTTCTAAAAAATTAGTCGTATCAGTTATTGCGATTTTAACGCGAATTTTGTGACAAGTCGGTGGAGCAGTGGTTTAGCGCCTGGCCCAGCGATTGCGGAGGTTAAGCAACAATCGCAAGGGTCGGTCATGGGATGGGTGACCAAAAATTTATTATCTCGAGCTCCTCCGTGCTTCGGAAGGCACGTTAAGCCGTTGGTCCCGGTTGTATTTGCAGTCGTTAACGCCCACCAATTCGCATTGGGCCCGCGTGTTGCTTATGGCCCGTCCTCCTTACCACCCATAAGGAAGGCCTGTGCCCCAGCAGTGGGGACATTAAAAATGGCTGATGAAGAAATTACTTCGACAATAGGTAAGTTACTTTGAAAGATGAAAGTTTGTTTAGCCAGTTTAAAAATTGTAGTGCCCCGACAGTTAGAGGTAAGATAGCCAGTTCCTCAGTGGTGAGGATTCCGGGTGTAGTGCGCTTCCACCTTCGGCCTTATCGTCACTTAACATCAGGTGAGGTAAGGCCAACCACTATCCCGTAGTGCATTAAAAAAAATAAGCTGAAATAAATTTTCATCAACTTGTTGGTGATGACAACCTCCATGGTTGAGTGGTTTGTACGCCGGCTTTCAAGGTGTCGCCATCTCTGAGGTCCCGGGTTCGATCCCCGGCTGGGTCAATGTAGAAAACTTTTCTATATTGTCTCCGGTCTGGGTGTTTGTGATACCTCCGTTGTCTCTGATTTCCATAACACAAGTGCTTTAGCTACTTTGGTATCAGAGCAATGTTTGTGATGTTGTCTAATATTTATTTATTTAATAATAAGACACCTACAGGTTTAAGTTTCACTAAAATAAAAAACAAATACAATTTTTTATTCACATTTATTTTACAAATTTTTCGTCAATTTATTTAATAAGTAATGTCAACTTATTTAAGTACCTAGTTATTTTATTATTGCAATATATTTAATTGTTTTAACCGACTTCATTACATAACTAGGTAGATGTACAAAAAGTTCACAGCATTATCATGTAGTTTTTTAATGGAATGGAACAGATTTTTTTCTAAAATAAAAAGACAAAATATTATTAAAAATTAAATCAAATTAATTATTTATTAAAAATTAAATTAAAAAGGGAGTTAATTGGTGGCAAAGAAAGTCCTAAAACTTTCAACAATTTTCAAGTAGTACGTAATTGTAGAAACTGGTACCTACTGCATATAATATGATAGCTTTATTTTTTTACAATTTATTGCGAAAGATGTTTAGTTAATCTCTAACTGTCTTATTCAGAGTGCGTTCGTTAAACTAGGGCCAAAGTTAACATGGCGTTAGACTGCGGACTAACGCCATTTTAGCGCAAATCGTATTCAGAGTGACAGTTTAACGTTTAGTCCCACCGTTTAAGAATTAAAAGGTGCATTGTGATTGGTTTACAAGCATTAAACCATGTTTTGTTAGAACAGTCTTGCACCCCAGTTTTGTGAAACATCTCTGAATAAGACAGTATAAGTATACAGTTTTATCACCTACTAATTTCACAATTTTACAAATTCAGTAAATACTTACAAAATGTTTTACAAAAAACCCTAAAGCCGTATATTCGCAGCGATGAAAGTAATGTTATAGTAAAGTAAAGTAACATAAAGTAGTAACGAATAATCCTACTAATATTATAAATGTGAAAATTTGTGGGTTTGGATGTTTGGATGTTTAGATGTTTGGATGTTTGTTCCTCAATCACGCAAAAACTACTGAACGGATTTGGTTGGAAATTGGCGCACAGATAGTAGATAGCTTAGATTAAAACATAGAATACTTTTTATCCCGATATTCTCACGGGAACTGGAACCACGCGGGTGAAACCGCAGGCGGCGTAGATAAGGACCATCAAAAACTTTTACTATGGAACTAACGCTGAAATAGCGAAAAAATTCAGGTGTTTCATACATTTTGACATTTTCGTTACTAATTTTCGTATGAAACTGCTGGGTTTTTTCGCGGTTACTAAGTTCGTGTCATAGTAAATTTGTCCAGTTTGATAGTCCCTATTAAAGGTTTATTTTGTAACACTTCGTATAGTACAATTTTTGATTGCGCATTGTACAAATCGTTTAAGCCTGGAATGTGAAAACAATAATTATAAAAAGTAGAGTTTTATCGGGAAATAGACAATTGTATTTAAATTTAGTTTATTCTTATAGTTACAGTCTTTTATTTAAAGTTATATTTGTCCCGACTGCATTTGCAGTCGTTAACACCCACCAATCCGCATTGGGCCCGCGTGGTGGGTTGTGGCCCGTCCTCCTTATCCACCCAATAAGGAAGGCCTGTGCCCCAGCAGTGGGGACATTAAAAAAAGGGCCGATGGACAGTTATATTGTGATGAACCTAGACGAGGCACTTAGGTAAATTAAATACCTATAATAGGGAATATGCATAAGTCACCGATTTTCCTAAAATTGAGCTTGATCGCTGCGGACACTTGTAAAAACATGATGGAACAGAAAGAAAAATAAAAAAAAATGATTATTTTCGTTTTATCACACGATGAAATCAGGGGAAAATAACAATATTTTTTTTACGTTTTCCGATATAATGCACTTTACAGTCAGATAGAATATCGAAAAAGAAATAATATTTTGTACGACACATATCTACTTAAACGCAAAATTTAGGGAGATAATTGAAGATTATTGGCTAACTCCATATTAAACGCGCCCGAAACACACCGAAACGTGATGTGTGACGTCACCGTTTTGTATAGAGCGTTTTCGGCGGGAGCTGATGCGTGCTAACTTCAAGTAACTATATTACGAGAAAAAAACGCAAGAGACAAGTTTCATTATTACAGTTGATTTTCTCACGCATAGTACATACCATAGTACGTACCACCCATAGTACGTACCTACTATTGATTTTGATTAAAAAAAAATTTGATGCATATTCCCTATTCTGCAAAAGTAACACCATTTAACATACTTACATAATTGATCAGAACTTGAACAATGAAAAAATATATAATTCAGCTACACAACTACACAACAAGCTAAATTGCTTATTACATAAAACGTAATTTTAACATTCATTTATTTTTTTTGAACATTTCTTTTTTAAACTTTTTAGATTTTTGCATTCACAATGCTATTTTTATATTAAGATGAATAAATAATGAAAAATATTAGAAAAAATCGGCTCACCCGTAGCAACTTAGACGGGTATTTCTTTTTTACTTTTTCTATTTGAATATTTTCTATTTGAATTCGAATAGACATAGGTACAAGGTGCATTTGTAACCACTCTCCAAATTTTAAGGATATGTTCAGTACATGTAACTGATCAACTTTCTCCATGAAACATGTGTCAAAATACGCCAAAAAATGTTGGTCATCCCATACTAAACTGATCTATTTGATTTGTATGAAAATTCAATTTTTTTACATAGGTATTTGACTCTATGTTTCTTAGAGAATGTTGTCCAGTTTCATGGACTGAACACTTCCTTAAAATTTGGAGAGTGGTTACAAATACACCTTGTTTAGATAGATACTATAGGTTCAAATACCAGAATACCATAACCAAGCAGTCATCCAACCAACGAAAAAGGTTGTCCAGTAAAAAGAGTGATCCTATTGAATTGCAAGATTCAATAGGATTCAATAGGATCACTCTTCAATCCCGGCTGTGAAAATATTTAAAACTGATTTATTTGAGATTTAATTTGATGAACTTTTATGTTTTAGAAAAAATAAGTAACTTTTGTTTATATTTTTTGCTAATCAAAATGCACTATTCATGAGGGTACAAGTGTTGGACGACGAAATGTTGTATTTAAACATAATCTTTTTCTCCCTGCAAGTGACAATATTGTCATTTGCGACAATTATAAATATCTTTAACCACATTAAATTGAGTTTACTATCGCTAACATAGGTATTATGGTCGCCATAAAGTGGCTATAGAGTTTTTTTTTTAAAGATGTATATAATATTTATATAACAAAGTCTTTAAGTAGGTATAAAAAATATACTAGTAAATAGACCAACAACTCCTAAGCCACTGAAGAACCTTGTCGTTTTAACTGATTTGACTTGACTTCTCTCATTCGATAAGTTCTTATGTAGAAAACAAATTGATTCAGTACTGTATTAAGGTTCTATATCTGTCTAGGAATCAAATAGATTAACGTATATATAAAATCACAATGTCGTTTATGTCAACAGGCATTCAAATTGTATGACGAACAAACACAATAAGCGGTCTTTTCAACATAACTAGTCCATACATATTGCACTTGACTATCCAATCCCAAACAAAGAGGTTTTCACAATGACAACAGTTCATCAACCTCCTTGGTCACAAAACAGAACTGACACCACACAAAATCAAAGACACCGTCACGAAAAATTAAAAGAAAAAAAAACGCACCAATAAAAAAAATCAAAAGCCTACGGCTTGAGTCTGAATTGATAGTCTCTGGTCGGCTCTCCGCACGTACTAAGCCGGATAGGCGTGGCCTCTATAACAGGTTACCAAAGGACAGGGCACCGCCAAAAAATACCCATAAAAAAGATATAATAGCTAGTTCGGCGCCAACGATCGATGCAGTCGTGCCAACCCAAACGCCGAACACGTACGAGCGAAAAAAATCGCGCCACAAAACCCAACCAATAGGGGGTTAGTCCCGCCCCTAAATCATTCCACCTTTAAATAAGCCACGCCTCACGAGCGACGCTAGCACCAACCGCGCCATACAAGCGGCGTAGATCCGTACTAATTAGAAAGAGATGGTCGTACTCTGGGCTGTTCGTTTCTCGGGCAATTGCTCCCAACCGGTCATTAAGTGTTTAAAGTCTACGGGAGTTGGTTGTGTCGGATTTCTGCGGAGGGGAACGTTATTAAGAATATCCAACAAACATTATCTATAATTGGACAGAATTTTGTGCTTGTGTGCGCGGTCGCTGGTTTTTTTTAACGTGGACAGTGACGATTCGGTTTTTTCGAAACTTGATCACTGTTATTCGAGTTTAGTGAGGAGAATCGTGTGTGATTTCCGTTTCGCTGTAAAGTGGCTGACTGTGACGGCGAAAATGACATCGGTAACGTGACAAAACGGAAAAAAAACATTTTCTCGACTGAGTAAAGTGCGTACGAAAATCGGAAAATGGTAGCCACGTGCCCGAAAATTGCTGAATCGTAATGATAATTGTTCGATAATTATATTTCCGTCCCGCGCTCGCTAATTGTGACCAATAATAATTCGATTGCACCTCCTCCTTTTATAATTGACACATTTGCAAGTTAATTCGAAATAAGTTTCCGAAATTATCCGTTGACGTTCCTAAGTTTTTGTGAAAAGTGGATTATTGTGTGACCTTCTGTGTTAAGTTGTGATTAAGTGACATGCTTTGTTTCTGCGCTTGATATCAAGTGAAACCGTAAGTACCTACTTAAAATTAAGTTAATTTTAAGCACCAATTTACCTAAAACTAGATACCTACTTTCGAAAAGTCAAAAACCTGACTTCGCTCGTTTAAATTGTAATTTTAAAAGATTTTTTTTAATTTAAACTTAATGTTATATTCCTAATTTGCGATAGTTTTACTAGTAAACCAAGAAACTTTAATTTTAAATCCAATAAGATACTTATAAGATTCAAATGCACAAAATTTTAAAATGAGTAAGGATTGATAAAAACCATTTCAAAAAGTACCTAATAATTATTTTGAGCAGTAGTTTATTAACAAATAAGTTATATTTTTGTACATCTAATCCTACCTATAGTTAAATCCGTGAATTTGAAAAAAAATGTTTTTGAAACAAAACTTTAATAAAAATAAAAGAATATGTCCCATCGCGCCTATGTCATTTGCCCCACCATTCGCAAAAAATGAAAGTCTATCGCGTCTTAATCAAAGTAGTATGTCAGAGTAGGTATTTTACTCTAGAATCAGATTGATAATTATTTTCTGCATTAAAAAGTGGGATTTTTAAGTTAAAACGCTTTTGAATCACATTTTTTTACCATTAGAGTACTATTTACTTACATTTTTTCACAAAATACTTCAGAAAACAACTTAATGTTTTTGTAATAGTTTTTCTAAATATAAAACAATTCTTGATACCTAAATAAAATGTGAATAGCATTTTTTTTATTATGAAAGTAATTAAATAAAATGAAACTGGGGCAACGCTGGGACCACCTTTAAATTAACTTTTTTTAAAACAAGTTGACACACAGAATTTTCGCTTGCTATTGTTTTTCGCATGTATAAGTTCTAAAATGTATTAGTTGTACTGTACCTATGAAATTGGCGTTTTGTATGGAGAATTTTGAACAAATTGCATTATTCATACTAGCATTTTCAGATTTTATTTAACAACCGTGAACGCAATAGTAACATAACTTTTATGTAGGTACAAAATGTTTGAACATTAAGCTAACTTAGGCAACTTAACTTTAGCGAAAAAAAATCGTTTAGGCTAAGTTACTATGAATAAAGTGGACATTTTCGCTAACAAAAAAGTAGTCACTTTCAAGCAACTGATAAATATTAAAAAATCACAGAAGTTATGAAAATACCAATTTCATAGGTGAGGTGAGGACGCAATATAAAATAAACTTTTTCACTAGCTTGAATACCACACTTACACTAGCTAACGCGAATTTAAGATTTTCTAGTATATTAATTAATGATATAGACAGAAAATACGAAGAACAGATAGTTAGTCATGGATTAACTAAACAGCTAAACGACAGTTACTAAATCTGAGCACCATTACGTCTCCAATCTTTACCAAGAATGCAAGATTTTCTATTTTATTAATTCATAAAAACTATATACTTAGATAGAAAATACACCAAGGAACAGATACTTAGTCGTGGATTGACTAAACAGCTAAACGAAAGTTGCTAAATCTGAGTACCATAACGTCTCCAATTTTACGACAAAACTGTCACTCCCATTTAGTCATATCCATTGCTTAGAAAAAGTTAACTTTATGAGTTGGTAGAAACACAGAAGACTTTAATTTAGGTACACTTTTTTATACGTCTGGGTAGATTTCTAGGAATGGAATAGAAATGTTTATTCATAATAAACCTTTCCACTAGCTTGAATACTTTTAGGTAGGTAAGTTCAAAATATGCACACATAATAAACCGGCCTACATTCAAGATTTTCTAGTTCGTAATTAAATAAAAAATATATATACATAGAAAAAATTAAGGAACAGATAGTCGTGGATTGACTAAACAGCTAAAAGATAGTTACTAAATTTGAGTACCATTACCTCTCCAATCTTACGGTAAAACTGTCACTCCTATTCAGTAATATCCATTCCCTAGAAAAAGTTAATTTTATGAGTAGGTAGAAACACAGAAGACTTCAATTTAGGTTCACTTTTTTATAAGTCTGGGTAGATACTTCCATAGTAAAGTCAATGTTAAAATAGCTCTATTCAATTAAACTAAATTATTGAGTGCTTTTGAATCGTCTATATTTTCCTACAACCCGTTACAGACTTTTTTAACTGACAAGAAGAACGGGCGTAAGAAACTTAGCCTCTTGGAATAGAATAGAAATGTTTAGTCATAGGCCAAAAACTCAACATTTTAAAATCATTAATTTATTTTACTTGAGATACGCTTAAGTATAATAATTAACTTTTGTAATAAATACTTTACCGCAACTTAAGTTACCTATCAGAATTCCGAAAAATATATAAAATCGTTTTATCTTTAAAAAAAAAATAACCTACCTACCTAAATCTTAAGTAAGAAAGACTCTCTTCAACAAATAAAAATAAATATAACGGAAACAATTTTTAAACTAATGACGTCAACTTCACCGAAGCTTCGAATCGTATAAATGACTCATTTTTCTCAAAAAATCCCGAAGACTCAATAATACAAACCATTTTCTCTCGGCTGATCATAAACACAGTTTATGAGTTTACGATAGCAATTAGTTCGAAACAATATTTTCTACAAAAGAGCATAGCTCGGACGCAAATCGATATTAATTAAACATTAATGTGTATAACCCGCTCCATGTTGCTTTAAGTTTAATATTTTATATGTGAACAATCGATACACATGCAAAACTTTTAGCTTTACGACGAAACTTTAATTCCTCAATCTTTGTAAATACCTAAATGAAAAATGCAACTGGATAAAAATGTTTTAAGTATTTTTTTTTTAATAAGTACACTAAATCTTATTCATTTTAGGTAATAAGAGACTTCTTTTTACGGATAATAACGCGATTTAATATGGGTTTTTTGAGAATCAAGAATCAAAAATTTATTTGCTAGAATGGGGTCTAATATATTTCATATTGTCACATCACATTCACCAGAAGCTGGCATGCAAAATATAATGGTGATAAATATTATGTCAACATTAATGTCATTCAAAATTACAAGTTAAATTATTATAAATTAATACAATTATTAGCATTTAAAATTAAAAAATAATTTTAAATGCTAATAATTAAGGTTTAGAAAAGGAAAAGATTGATTTCAATATAAAGTATTTTTAATGAACACGCGGTTTTTATAGGTACAAGTTTATAATTAGATAATTCTCAACCTCTCTGTCTCTCTGTTGGCGTGTCTTATGAATAAATAAATAAATAGATAAATAAAACTTCATTGCCATTAAAATCATTGTTATGATATCATAGGAGCAGGAAAATATCATATTCCCGATGAGAGCAAAAAATAATTTCGATGTCAACTTCATTAAACCTGTAGATAAAACTAGGTTCAAATCGTAATTGTATTATTTTGCGAGTTAATTAGTTATATCTTTTTTATTGATCGTTTTTTCTTCACTTCTGTATCTAATCGGTTAAATTGTTTGAATAAAATACACATCCTACATACATATATATTAATATCGTAAAATAAGTCCCTTTTCTAATGCGAAAATGTCTTTATCGATATGAAATTTACTTCGAAGAAACGTTTTCTTTGTCGCTCCGTCCATCTGTAATCAATAATTACCTACAGTTGAAGGGTTAAAAGGGATTGTAATCTATTATTAATCCATGTGAATCACAACTTGGATTATTAATAATACAACGAATGATGGGTAATGGCTATTTTACTGGGTAACTAAGTATGTGTATATTATTATTTCGAGTAATATACGTACTCACTTTTATTATAAGTGTAAATTATTTTGAATGTTAGCCTGGATTAGTTAAAAAACAATATATTTTTTAACGACGATTAAAGTTTTTTTCCATGTTTATTATTAAAAACTTTATTAAATCAGCAATATAAAAAGCTCTAAGATGGTAGAGCACGTTAAAAACAACTCAATCTGAATTCGATACTAAATAGAAAGTTAATATGTAAATAATAAGCATTTAAGAAATCATGTTATTGACTTTGATGTTTTACAATGGATGAATTTTCGTTATTATAAACGATTCAACAAACTAATTAATTTTAATCTAGTTTCTTAAAACGAAATCTTTGCAAATAAAACTCTACAACGTTATTTTTACCTGAAAATCAATTGTAAACAACCTCTGAAACCTGAATAAATTAAATTGGTTATGAAAATGAAACAGTTTTTTTTTTCAGGTTGTGTTATAAAAAACTACTTTGTATATTTTCTTGGCCATATAATTAATGCTACAGTAGGGCCAATTTAATAGATCACATTTGGGATCTGTCAGTAATTTCTTCGAATTGTCAAAGTATCGTAATTCTAAGCAAAATTATCGTAAATTCTTTTTATTATTACTGCAATAAATATACATAGTGTGCCCGCCGTTAGAAGGTTGTTGTTGAAATTTGATGAAGTGTCAAATGTGATCTATTAAATTGACCCTACTTTACAAAAAAAATACGTTAAATATTTAAGAAACTCTGCAATATTGCAGTCTGCAAATCGAATAAACGCGTAGGTGCTTCCAACTTCCAATATCGGCTCAGAATCAAACATTACCATATATTTACTCTTATTTGGAATGTGGGAACCAATATCCTTTGTGTTATCCCATTAGTCAAGTATTTTACAACTCTATTGTGATCGGGGATTTATATTTTAAGTAAAATGTCTTGACATGAAAGTTTAGAGTGAGTTTTAAGTTTACGAGTACGATTAAAATTAGATTTAAGTATTTACAACCACTTTCTTTATATGCCTGATCTGCCCTTCTACTCAAATGGCCAAAACTCTATACGTTTGAGCAGCTAGCGGCCGCCCACGGTTTCACCCGCGTGGTTCCCGTGCCCGTGGGAATATCGGGATAAAAAGTATTCTATGTTTTAATCTAGGCTATCTACTATCTGTGTGCTAAATTTCAACCAAATCCGTTGAGTAGTTTTTGCGTGATTGAGGATCTAACATCTAAACATCCAAACCCACAAACTTTCACATTAATAATATTAGTAGGATAGACGATTAAATCACATGTCGCAAACTTATGTAAATCACAGACTTTGATGTATTGTATGGAATTGACAAACTTACGGTACGTAATTTTATAGTTTACTGCTTATTTTAAAGATTTAATAGAAAGCTTAGCGTTCGAACGCGGAGAATGTTGACTGATATTTCTAATAATTAAATTAGGTGTCTACCTTACAGTTTTTTCTTTTAATTAATTTAAAAATGATAAAATTATAACGACGAGAGACTTTTTATTGAAATAACGAGCAAAAAAGAAATCCTAAGAAAATTAAATAGTGTTTTGTTTCCGTAGCAAAAAGGAAGCTGTCAGTTTCTGTCAAAGCTGACAACGTTTTGAATTAAAGGTGGCCTTAACTTTATGATTCGTTTGAGTAAGCCGTAAAGATACTTTTCTTCCAACTACGCTTTAATTTCGTCACAATTACACTAAAAACTCAATACAAAGCGAGTCTTTAATGCTCTAGAGCAATAAAAATGTATGAAATTTCATTATTGCACATTTTTTTTTATCGCACCAAAAGGTGCCAATCTCAATTTATTAGCTCTATTCAGCCAGCCGATATCAATACTTATTTTTTTACGTACGTACCTATTATTCGTTTCTATCCTACTTGTTCCAAATTTAAAAAATGATTCCTGCTAACTCTGATTTAAAAATGAAAGAAAAGTGATTTGGCGGGAACTTTGTTAATTATTTTGCTTGACAATATTTTTGGAAACGATAAATTGTGATACTAACTGATTTTGAGTGCTTCGGCTTCGAATTAAAATGGAATCATCTAGCGACACATTAACTCCGGAAAACATTCTAAATGAAGCCGACAATGTTATAGAAAATGAAACTGTTTGATATGAGTTTCTTTTATCTACTACTAGCGGCCGCCCGCGGTTTCACCCGCGTGGTTCCCGTTCCCGTGGGAATATCGGGATAAAAAGTATCCTATTATTTAATCTGGGCTACCTACTATCTGTGTGCCAAATTTCAACTAAATCCGTTCAGTAGTTTTTGCGTGATTGAGGAACAAACATCCAAACCCACAAACTTTCACATTTATAATATTAGTAGGATTCCTAGAGGTAATAGTTGAAAGAAAAGCAGATTATGCACCTCGCCTTAAGTAATTTATATTGCCCTCTTGCCTGTTAGATTAGAGCAGTAATCAGGCACTCGGTGCAATAATAAATTACTTTGTGCTCGATGCAATAATCTACTATTTTTGAGATCAAATCTTATCAAAACTTTTAGGTGAATTATGCAACGAATCACTTAGTAATTGTATAGGTAGTCCAATATTTTTGAAAGACAAAAAAATCATTGTTCTTTTTTTATGTTATGATAAAGAGTCCAATATTCTATTGCCTTTCCTATAACGGGATAATTTTGAAAACAAAAATAATTTTGTGCTTTTTTCTTTATTCACGTCATGGTAAGAACATCAGTATAGCACAAACATCTATAGAGAAAACACGCGTGTAAAAGTACTCGATAGAGTAATTGTCTATGGGAAATTTCATTTTACTTTTCGGTGGTAAATGGCGCTGTACGTGCACTATACGAATTTTCATACAAATTTACACTAATGTTTTTGAGTGCGTTGTTCTTTTCAATATCTGTTCTTGTTACGGGTATTAGAATAGAAACCCGAAGATAACCTACATAAATTATAGCCATATATTCTTGTCATTTCACTGCAAAATATATTTCTTTAAAAGCAAATGGATTTTCCTTTAACAAGTACCTCATTTCCTGTCAGACAGGATGAGAGATATAATGGCTAGATAATCTGCTTTCATACATACCTGCTTTTAGTAATACATTCAGCTATGAAAATTATGTTCGATGCAATTAAATTGACAATAGAGAGTGACCAGCAGCAACTTCCCTAGAGAATTGTATAAAATGTATGTATTTATGAAAAGTCAAAATTTTACAGATTAAAAAACCGTCGATTTGTACTGCAAGCTCACCTGTAGCACGAACAGCTATCGAAAAATTAACGCGCGTTAAAAACATTCGATAGAAGAATTTTGTTAGGGAAATTAGAAGCACGGAGGAACACGAGATAGTTAATCTATGTTCCTATACTGTGTTCGATTTCCAGGACAGAGTTTTTTTTAATTATTTTTTTATTCTAGATTGTCAATCGCTTGATCGCTATCACGCCTGGTGGTAAGCGATGATCCGATCCACGATGAAACGTGCTTGCCTACAAGTAACCTATTCACTCGCGACTTGAAGGCCCCAGATTGTACCTATCGGGAAACACAGACTCAGGCAAGGAGTTCCACTCTCTAGCGGTACGGATGATAAAATTTGATGTAAAACTATTTGTGTGATACTTTGGAATACTTATCCATCAAAAAACGGTGGCGCTGATTCGTACGTCTGGTTGTCCGATGGCCGAATGTATCCGATAAGTCTAGGCATATCTACTGGGTTTTTTGTGGTTACGGCTTGTTCTAAGACCACTTGGCTATAGCTACCACCATCAAAAAAGTCTGACGCAACAACGAAACAACGACAATTTTGACATTGTCTTGCTCGGCCAGAGGTAAGATAGCACTCCTCACTTGGCGAGAATTAATAAAAAAATAAAAAAATCTGACCCAGCAACCATCGGTTCTAAGGCTAAATGGCCGGCCCACTGCCACTTCAGCTTGCTAATCCGGTGGGCTATGCCGATGACTTTAGTTCTCTGTCGGATCACCTCGTTCCGGACCCGATCTCTCAGAGAAACTCCGAGCATAGTCCTTTCCATAGCTCGCTGTGCGACATTAAATTTGTGAACCAGCCCTACAGTGAGTGTCCACGTTTCGGCTCCGTATGTCATGACAGGCAGGACGCACTGGTTGAATACTTTCGTCTTCAGACTCCGTCGGCTTTATTGCCACTTAAGGTGAGATGAAGACCTACTTGTCCGTTGTTTTGGCTGGCTATAGCTCGCTTTGGCCTGAAAATGCCTTCCGTAATATCTATATGTGCACTGAAACCGTGATTCTTTCGAGCGGTTCTTCTGACTAGTTTATATTATGTGGTAAAAGCCCCCTAATAAAATATTGACATTACAAACAACGACAAGATGTGTATCGCTAACGATTGCCACTACACGTCTCCATCCAAGTGACAGTTGACAAACAATGTTGGCTGTTAGAAAAAACAAGGGAAAACGTTTCTTTCGGTTTTTAAATATGCTTGGATAGTTCTGTCGAAAACCTATCATGGAAGTTGGTATAGCTTTTTAATTTTATGATTTTGTTGAAATCGATGGAAGCTTTGCCAGTGACAATATTTGGAATAGTTCGAATTAATCGTCAAGCTATGCGAAACACTTTTTTGACTTGTTTTTTTTTTTATTGTAGAGTTCTATAATTTGATACAGTGGCGGTCACAAAATTAATGACACCAGACGATTTTCATACAAAGGAGATAACTTTGAAGCCTTGGCTCTCCGCCAAGGATTGACCTAGCTGTGATCTGATGATGGCTATCTAGGGAGTAAATCGAGAAGTTTCAGATCGTTGTACACACCCAACTGGTCTGATAAACATTCTAAGAGATATAAGTAACACGTGTTTAAGACATTTTTGAACATTTTTAGAAATGGCTGAAATATGATTTTCCCCATTTTGGAAAATTTCGAAAAAATGAATCGACAAAATTATTGATATAATTATACAAACTGCTTACAAAATTTCGCGAGAATCGTTTGAGGAATGCGACCTGCAGAGGAGAACAAACGGACAGACGGATATGTGAAAGCATTTTTGCCCAAGATGAAAACTCAACTTACCTACTATGATGAAAATGACTGTCAGGCATCTGACAGGCAGTGATAAATTATGAAACCATAAAATGTTAAATAATAAATAGGTACTTACCTTTGTCACTCAAAAGTGCTATTTTGAAAGTCGTGAGGTATTAACTGGTTGTTGAATTTTAACAATGACAAAATACGACATAATTTTAACACCTGTACATTTTAACTTGCACCTTTGTCGGACTTGACTACCATGTCTCCAATTTGTGACATTCTTTTTTTTAAACAGCTGAAAGTTCTGTTTTTATTAAACTCTAGTGTTGCCATTGTCTCAGTTGTAACGGAAAATTGCAAAGTTTCATTTGACGGGAACTACATTAGGCCGACGCGGACCACGTATGCCGATTTGCATGGGCACGTCCGTCGCACAAAGCGAAATATTCGTAATCTAACAGGAAAAAAATATTTTTTTCACTTGTCATCTATGTTGTCATCTTGTCATGTAAATTAGCTATTTACATATAAAGTAGATATATCATATTACAAGACACTAAGATTCATTTTTAGCTAGAGGCGCTAAATAATAAGAAACAAGTCTCAATATGCGGGTACACACATTTCGGCGATTATAATTGTTTTAAGCAACCGCACCATTCGTTTGAGTTTGTTCGATTAATACGCCGGTCCCCATACATTTTACATAGAGACTAGTCATTTAGATTAGAGCCAGGTACATTACATCCACGTGTATCCACGCCAGGCGACGCAATGCAAAGAAAAGTGTATTCTGACGCGCCCATGTATTACACTAGCTTTTCGCCTGCAGCTTCACCCGCGTGAACTACCGTGCCCAACAGTGGAATAAAAAGTACCATATATCCTTCCCCAATTTATAATTTAGTATGGATTATTGGACAATGGACACTCCCAGATCGGCGGACGTGGCCCACGTCGGCCTAATGTAGTTCCCGCTTGAGGAAACATTTTTTTAGTTCTATTATATTTCCAAAGATCTAGGTACTTACCTAAGTATTTTTTTTTATGTTTTAGGAAAGAATCTTTGACGGTTTTTTATATTTTTGTAGCATAACTGTTAGTTTTAGCGAATGGATGAACTCTGAAAATAAAACATGACTCTACTTTTATTCTGAAAAAAGACGTGAGAAAGCTATCTATCTTCAGCAAATAGCAACGAATCGTTTCTAGTTTTAAATAAATTAAGAAGCACCTAATTCTGTACCTTCAGTGAAAAGTGATCTAACTCGAGTTGTATCGATTTTGATTTTATTTCACTATTCAAATCATTGAAAAATTAGCTTTTTTTGTGTCTAATTGGCATATTTATAGGAGTTATATTAACAGAAATAAGTTTTGTGCATAGTGATATAAGTGCTTACTTTTTATGTTTTTTTTAGGAAAAATTTGTGTAAATTAATATATCTCTACTTAAAACAAAGTGTACCGAGGCTATTCTTTTAAAAAAATAGTGTCAATAAATATAACTCGATTTAATACTTTATACACAATTCAATAACAAATGACTTGAATTGTGCGTAGTGATTTATCTAGAATTATATCATTACACACATATAATTTCAGAGTATGCTAGTTTGTGCACATTGATCCAACTCGACTTATAGCACTGAAAATTCAAAAATAATTATTTTTACTTCGTGTTTATCGATATAATTTCAATTATATCAATAATCACATAAACTTGGGAAAGGTGTTAAATGATATAATTGACTTATATCAAAAAATACAAGAATACAAAAAGTAAAACGTTTGATTATTATTTGTGTAAATTGATATAACTGCCTAAAAATCCCCCCGCAACCTCTTAATCTCCCTCCTCTCTCTCGTACCCTTCCCCCGCGCCTGCATGGACACGACATTGTGTTGTTTGCCTCAGTGTTACACCGACGTTGGTTACGACTACGCCACTCGAGAGTTCGCGACACGAACAATATGAAGTGAAACGTAAATTGTATCACTTTACACAAAGCATAATGGATTGTGCCATTTAATTTATAGTTATCTATATTGTTATTGATTGAACAATATCTGACCTATAATGCTTGAAATAAGGGTGAGATTGCTTCGATGCATAAAATGAATTGTATCAATATACACTAACTATTCACACTGTTGTATGTTGTATTTATACAAGAAATTAATTAGTATTCGATTTCAGTAGTAAACATCTTCTTCATCGGCAGTGGGTGTCGTGCTGCTAATATCAATGGTACACAACTTCATGACACCCACTGCTGGGTTTAGGCCTCCTCAAGGATCTCCACAACAATAGGTCATGCGCTGCACTGCCCGCACACAGCAGCTTCCCACGACTTTCAACAAAACGTTAGTCGGAAGTGAAAGAAGCGTCATCCCGGTGCGTGGTAACTATTCTAGAACCTTTCCATTTCAATGGCCATCGGTTCTTCTCACAATGTTTCCCACCCACTGCCACTACAGCTGAGCTATCCTTTGAGCGATAGTTTCCCTAAGGATCTCCTCATTGCTGATTCGATCACGCAAATTCGCACGTTTCATTGCCATAAGTCATGACTCTCACTGACTACACACACTGGCCAAAGACGTCGGTCGTCCTAAGACTGAGGCAAGTTCAACGCAAAGATGTTCAAAAAACTTCCCGAATGCTAAAGTTAGATGAGATTTGTGCTCTGGTTCTGTAATCAGTCCGATATGGTGGCATTTTTGTTTAAGTCTTATACCTCGGCACCTCGATATACATCTAGTCCATTTGGCACCTCTGGAGAGAGAGACTGCAGCACCGCCCAGGTCTCGATCGAATTAAAAGCTTTCTAATGAGAAAAGCTTTGATTGGACCAGGAAAGCCAAGCAAAGTGGCAGTTTTTACTATTCGGTGTTCTATACCACCTGCCGCAGAGTGTGGATGTGTGTCTATAGTACCAAAACCATTTCAGAAACCTGCTTGTTTTGACAACAAAAACTGTATTTTCCATCAGTACTCTGCGCCTTCAGGTAATGACAATGACTACATAATAGGTACTTAAAAATTTACCAGGCTCTATCGGTACGAATGAGTGGCCATTGTCGTCAAGCTCTAATTTGAATCCATTGAATTATTTATTTTTGGGCGAAATTGTAGCTCAGGGCAAGTAGAAAGTATTTATCACCCAATCTTGAAACTGGATCCACATAAACGAGCTCTAATCAGAGAATGGAAGAGCAATACAATAAAATAAATACAATGATGATATTTTCTTAAAAGTTGACTTTTAGTTCTACTCAAACCTGTGATTATACGAGGTATGAACGCGATAGCGTACTTAGGTAATTATCGAGTGATTTCAAAAAGTATATTTACTACGCATTGTGTATTGATCTTTCTGTATTATTTTTTTGGTGGTAGAGTCTGGTTCCTACGATCAGCAATTTGGCGTGACAAACGAAAAAAGAGTATTAAAAGTATCTAGTTTGAATTAAACTGAATACTAACACAATGCTCGTAGATCTTCGTAGTGCTTCCCAAAGATTAGGTCTTAGAATGAACATGGATAAGACGAAAATTAAGTCGATTGCCCATGTTGTACAAACAAGCTCTAGTTCATGTTGGGAATACTACACTCGAAGTTGTAGTTCATTACGTATAACTAGGAAGAACAGGCAGTCCAGTTAGGTAAGTCGAACTTCAAGAAAGAGATCTTTTGTCGAATCCAACTTAGATAGGCAGCATTTGGGAAGTTTTGAAAAACTCTTTCCGTCTAACTAACTTACCTTAATGTCTCAAGACTATGTCTATGACCAATGTGTGATGCCAGTGATGACTTACGGCAGTGAAACGTGAAACAGAGAAACTATGAATTTCTTAGAACCATGCTCGGCCTTCCTCTACGTAATCGAACCAAAACTTGAGTACATACGTAAGAGAACTAATGTAACCGACATCGCTTGAAGAATTGCTCAGCTGAAGTGGCAGTGGGCGGGACACATAGCGAGAAGAACCGATGGCTGTTGGGATTGAAAGGTTCTGGAACGGCGACCGCGCACCAGACGACGCTCCATTGGTATAGGTTCCTGACAAGGTTGACCAACGATCTGGTGAAGGTCGCGGCAAGCCGCTAGATCCTTGAGGGAAGCTTATACTCAGCGCTGGGTGTCGTGCGGCTGATATGAAGATGATTAGTCTAATTTGCTGGTGTCTATTTAATATTTTATTTATTTTTCACGAATTATATCACTATTCACATAGTAAATATAGTAGTTATATCGTTAGTGATAAGAGTTGAAACAATTTACACATTGGCTTTTTTCAAAATAATTGTGTAAATTGATATAATTCGATTTTTTTTAACGATTCAACAGAACAAAACTCTAATTACTCATATTTAGAGATTGTTTAACAATGTTTCTTCGACAACTTGAAAAAAAACCTAAAATTAAAAAAGTTGACACAAAAAGTTAAGGTAAGGTATCATTTTACACAAAAGCAGATGTGCCTGGTGTAAAATGATAGAAGTATTATTATATCAATATACACAAAATAAATAAATGTGCCAAGTGATATAACTGAACATTTTCTTGAATACTGAAAAATCTGTAAGACTTTTCTCTGTAAATTATACAAGAAAACAAAGCTAGCATAACTATCTACAGTCTACAAGCACTAATTTTATTTTATCTATCTCAGATGAAGAGTAGGATTTTTTTAAACTTTAAAGTCAATTTCCCAAAAATCATGTTTTTAGAGTTATACCTCTTTTCACTGAAGGTACAGAATTATTAAAGCAATCTACAATACACGTACTTACCACAAGTCTTTTTGCAAACTCCACCATTACATAGAAAGAGTGTTCGATAAAAAACAGTATCGAGCCGCCGCCATTGCTCCTATTATTAGATTATAACAAAGACATCACTTGGCAATATTACGATGCATCAGAGAACAATTACAGACGTCCATAATTACGATGCTACTTACCTTATACGGTTAATATACGACAAAATGGTGGTCGGTCTATTTGACACATGATTAATGGCCGACCGGCAAATGTCATAACTCCCGCCATTTCGAGGGCTGCTTTTTTAAAACTGCCAACCTGTTTGGGAGAAAATAGTTTTGTAATTTGGCTGTATGCGATAACTTATTTTGGAAGGTTACCTGAAGTTTTTTTTATTACGCAAATGAATTCGAGGTAGTGAAAATTTCTTTCGTTTTGCTTAGAAAACGTACACAGTACATTTATTATTGACTAAGCGAGCACGAAGCGTCTCTGCCCCAGCTTGGGCAAAAAAATATTTCGTACGTAGGTAGGTATGTCTGTCTTTCACAGTACAAGTTACACTTGTGAAAGTGAGCAGGTGCGATAATTATGTAGATTTTTTTGTGGATACAGTTTTCCGAAATTTTGCGAATAAAATTCAACCATTCGAAAAAAAAATCAAAATTAAAAGCGCCATCTAGCTTCGAATAGATATACCTAATCTAACAAACAGCACATATTGCTTTTCAAAAGCAGTGGTCAAACTTGTGGCGACATCTATTGGATTAATTTTTAAGCTACATACAATTTGAGCGAGTCTACAACTTTATAGAAATTAAATTGTTTCTAGGACCAAATCATCACATCATACATAAGTTTTTCGGATTTGCACATAAAAAAAGATTTTTTTTACTAAAAACTTTTTCTCCTGAAAAAGTTCCAGACTCCTTGGTCGAAAAAAAGTTTCTCTCCACCCCGTGTTCTTCCACAAATGTCAAACCATGACGCAATAAAAAATTTTCAACGGCAGGTAGATAGGTAAACATAATGAGTATGAAGAAATATTTTTGTTCGTGTCTCTGTGGGTGGATTGTGGATATCTCACGCAAATCTCGACAATCACGCTAGTACACTCGAAGACAGATTGAATCTGAAACTACGAGCTAGTGTTGGTTTACGCCATTTTGAATGACGCGATTGTTGCCTTTTTAATGGCAAAGGGATTAAAAGATTTTCAGCCATGGGTTTTATTGCGCAAAGTGATGCGGCAAAGTTACTTTGATATTAGGATTTATAACGTCAGATAAGTTTTTAATGGAGTAGAATCCTACTAATATTATAAATGTGAAAGTTTGTGGGTTTGGATGTTTGTTTCTCAATCACGCAAAAACTACTTAACAGATTTGGTTGGAATTTGGCATACAGATAGTGATAGCCTAGATGAAAACATAGAATACTTTTTATCCCGATATTCCAACGGGAACGGGAACCACGCGGGTTAAACCGCGGGCGGTCGCTAGTTTAATTTATTTTCAAACGAGGCTCTAGTAATTAATTCTTTATTGTATAAAAATACTAAGGTACTTGACTTTGACTTATTTTCTACATCAAATATTACATTTATGTACCGTAGAGCGAATTTAATAGATCACATTTGACACTCCATCCAAATTAAACAACACAACCTTCAGCCATACAATATTAATATATTCAAAGTTTTTTTTTTGTTAAACTACACATTTATTGTCATAAATCTCAAAAGAGAGCTACGATTTACTTTGACAAATAACAATAAAGACTGACAGATGTCAAATGTGATCTGTTAAAATGGACTTTACAATATGAGTGAATTATTAATATGAAGAATTTCAATGGGATCGATGAAACTCTATAATAAAAAATTACAAACATCTTTGCATTCTATTGTACTAAGTTAGAAAACCTGAATTGTTTTTTTCTACCTACGTTGCGTTACATAAAGATAACCTTTGGTCATTTGTGTTGTCGCCGCCATATTGACGTCTTTATTTTAATAACTGCAATTATTTATATAACTGCGATTTTTTAAATATATACCTTGGTCTACGTAGGTTGGTATTCAGGTAACATACCTAGGTACTTACTTAAAAAAAGGTTTTATACTAATAACAATATTAGTTATTGAAATTATATATTTTAAGCATTCACAATGCTATTTTTATACTAAGATAAATTTTAATTTAATAGAAAAAATACTAGAAAAATCGACTCGCCCGTTTTACACTACTTTTTTTAAATAGATTCCGTACGTATATTTTTATTATTATTTCTATCTCTTCTTAAATTAACTTGAAGAGATACCACCCCCTCCTAACAACAGTCTATGCAATTGAACGCTACGCCAACTATTAAAGCTTTAAAAAAAAAGTAAACTATACAATTACGTGCCGTAAGCTTGTCAGTTCCATACAATACATCAAAGTCTGTGATTTGCATAAGTTTGCGACAAGTGGTATAATCGTGTATTGCTCATATATAAGCTTTAAAATTAAGCGTAGCGTTCAAACGCATCGAATTAAAAGTCTGGATACGTGCCTGGCCATCTGAGTAAAGGTTTACGTTAGTATATATTTTCTTTGGTAAAGGTTTAGATGACGGTGTCGTCATATTACCACAGCTTTATATTACGGCCGTCATTTAGCGGAGTAGAAAGTTGTCTATGTAAACAATGTCCATCAGCCATTTTTAAATGTCCCCACTGCTGGGGCACAGGCCTTCCTTATGGGTGGTAAGGAAGTTGGGCCATAACCCACCACGCGGGCCCAATGCGGATTGGTGGGTGTTAACGACTGCAAATGCAGCCGGGACCAACGGCTTAACGTGCCTTCCGAAGCACGAAGGAGCTCGAGATAATAAATTTTTGGTCACCCATCCCATGACCGACTCTTGCGAACGTTGCTTAACCGCCGCAATCGTTGGGCCAGGCGCTAAACCACTGCGCCACCGAGCTCCCCAATGTAAACAATATGGCGCTGTTTTTGACGTCACGGTGTCGCCATATTGTTTATATAGACAACATTCAATGCCGCTATATTACGGCCGTAATATGACGGCACTGTCATCCTAGGAAACCCTAGCTTAAGGAGACTGCTAAGGTATGCAGCAATCCAAAAAAAAATACTGGGTTTCATTGCAAGCTTAATGTGATGTTTTGTAAAGAAAATTAAAAAAATGGAAACTTCCCTATTTTATACAAGTAGGAAGAAAAAATAATGTGAATTCAGTTATAAGTACTAATCAATTAGGCAACGTAGCAAATATTTTTACGGATAACTTATAACTACTTTTAACCATTAACATTGAGCAAGATAAATGTAATAAACAACTTGCCATGTCCAGTTAGTTGCACGACAAAATAGAGTCGAAGTAAATCAGCATGGCATTGCGTGCGGTCGCCATTTTGTATTGTCATTGCGTAAAATGGTTCTGACGTGCGCGAGGGAAAATGGCGGGAATTTGAAAAGAAAAACTTGAGCATGGATCGGAAAAAAAACTATAGATTTTAAATAAAAAGGTGCTACTTTAGAAAATATAACCAAAGAGGTTAATAATTTTAACGATTTGTCAATTAGATTAATATTTTAATAGAAAACTAAGTTTATTTTTCAAAATATTAACGCCTGTGCACATATAAGTATCATATCAATTGAATTTATAGATTAAATTGCAATTTCAATAGTACATACTTAACTGCCACATGTGACAAGTTCGCAGCGTAGCAATAAAGTTAAAACCATACTATACCATACTTTACACCTCGTTACTGGGGAAATATATTATACTTATTGCAATTGAAGTTTAAGGACATTGTCTTAAGTAGTGTTAAAAGCAACTTTTTAACAATGTAAATAAAACTTTTGTTACTATGTAAGTATACGCAATTTAATTTTGAAATTGTCTCTTCAAGCAACGGAATTCACTGAAAAATTCACAAAAAAGTTGCCGTCATTTTTCCTTCTACTGGCAGTTACAAAAGAATGCAATGAAGACAAGTTAAAGAAAGGCCAAAACCAATTTAAATTAAAATTTTATACGTTTTAAACGAATAAATGTTTCGCAAAAATGCCTAATTACAATGCTCACACACGGTGTAAGCACAACTCTATAAGTCTATGGTTGCATTCAGAAACACATGTAAGGCGATCCGTACTCTACATAAATATAGACTAATTGTCTCTGATCCGACATTGTGGATCGATTACTTGGTCATTGCATTTTTTTATGTTTCATGCATGTAGCACGCACGAACTAATAGTGAATGCAGCTGTGAGCAATTTTTTTTAAAATATTGTTTTTCAATTTGAGACATGTTTATGCGTTTTTGACTAATTAGTTTTCATTAAGGTTTTTGTTTGTTTATATTACCAATTCTTAATTTAAGTTTTATTGTACTTAAGATTTACAATTTAAATAGAAGTAAGAGGCATTATTATATGAGAATAGTTTAATTTTCTTTATATAAAGAGTAGAATGAATAAATATGTTATGATATTTCATTTACTACCATGCAAGTTGTTGAAAATTATCAATCTTATAAACTTAATTTAATCAAAACATCAGCCATTAATGTTGCTTATTTGATACTCGCCAATAAACCAAATAGGCATAACAATAGTTCCCGTTTAGGTAGAGTCATTTTCTTTTTCCATAAAGAAAGCAAGGAAAACACGAGACCAAATGCCCTATTTTTTATTTTTCGGCTGGTGTCGAACGCTCTTTACTACTTACTTATTTTCATTCGACATAGCAAAATCCGTATTTTTGAATAGCTCTTTGGTCAACCAGTGTATCAGACATTTGTCTTTGGTCAGAAAGTTTTAAAGTGACATTTAGTTTATTGTTTTAAATTTCCATGTTTATTGACGGAAGAAAGTTCTTTCGTGATCATGGCGGGTGCAACTGCGCCGAAATATCGGAGTCTCAAAAATAAACAGGTACATGGTGTAAATCCCGACATAGTTTATTCTAATAATGACATTTAGTTGTCAATTGTGACATTATGCATATCCGGCATAATGTCACATTGACATTGACTTAAGTCACACGAACGACTTTAAACATAGCCTTCTTTAATTGCAAGCCGTGAACATAAGTTTGGCAACGTCTGTTACTGTCAGTTCGTGGTCATGTCGTCGGCCAGTCTCCATACTAAATGTATGGGAATATTTCAATTTTAAGAGGTCGATATTTTTATTCCTAGTAATCGTGTGAGGTTTAAAATATGAAAATAATTTAGTTCTTTTATTGAAATGCATTGTATATTAAACAATAAGAAAAATATCAATGTTAACCAGGAAAAAATGTCTGTCAAAGATATTATCTTTTTTGTTGATTTTCTTCAGCAGGGAGTTGATTAACACGCCCTCTAGCAATAAGTGATATATCATTAGAAAGGTCTTTTAAAGACAAATATTTGCTGTTTATATACTTTAAATCAATTGTTAATACTTTTGGAGTTAAAGGTTATTAAAGTATAAAAGTGGTTTATTGTCTATGGGAGTTGATCTACCACACCTATAGAAATAAATGATATATCATAAGAAAGGTTTATGTATGACAAATATTTGCTGCAAACATACTTTCTATTAATTGTTAGTATTTTCGGAGTTTCAGGTCATTAATATTAAAAAAATTGGTCAAGTTTAGAGCGTTATAACTCTCAAAGTACTAATAGTTGACGTTTATAGTAATACAATAAAGTGTTTCAAATTTAAATACCTTTCCAATGATGTAAGATTTATTGCTACAAGAGGCTTAGATCAAAATGCTCATCGTACTAAAGGACCCCCAAAAAGTTCAAATAATTTGACTCAAACCTTATGTTCTAATAAATAAATAATAATAATTAATATAAAACTTTATTGAAATAATCTTAAATCACAATTTACAACTAGTTTAAACATAGATAATATAGGAAAAACAAATAATAAACAATTTTTTAAATAACTTTATACTATGTGATGTGCTTGACCACATGCGATGTTGCCGTTCTGCTCAACTTCAGGGCTTGGAAGATATAGAAGGCTATGCTTTAAACCAAGAAGCTTATACCTTCTAAAAACATGCACCAATCCGTAAATTTCAGTAAATTCAGAAAAACCAACTCGCAAAAATTAATAAGAAGTACCTACTTAGTGGATATAAGCTTCTTGCTTTAAACGAATAATTATTTTTTAATCATTGTTTTTTTGACTTGGAGTCATCCAGTACTGTAATAAAATTGGCATGTGTTTTTGAGCTTATCGTTCGCTAAAATATTAGTTGTAAACAAACTTTATTAAAATAACTTAAATCAAATCTTGTCTTACCTATATCTTCACGGACAAATATGAAAGGATATGTGCTACTTAAATTTGAAATGTGTGCCATAAAGAATAAAGTGGTGATTGCTTTGTCACGAACCGTTGTTCGTGTTCATTCCATTATGCCTGTCGATCAAAGTACTATGTACTTGGTTTCACTTGCAACCATTTGGCTCAAGGTTCGATGCGTCACAGATTGCTAACGTTTTTATGTAAAAGTATCTTTATTTACAAAAAAGTCGATACGAAATTGCTTATAAACCTTATCGTAGGTAATCGAATATTATATATAACTTTTAGCGCGTAAAAATGTTAGGCATAATGATTACAATACGTTTGCTTACTAAAAAACTAGTTTAAGTTTTTGGCGGGAATCAAGAAGAAAAAGTTTGTAAAGTAAACTAAGATTTTTTCAAAAAAAGAAGTAAAAAACTGTACCTAACATTTTTACAGCCAACCAGTTTCAAGGTGACAATTCAAAACTCCTTTCAATTTACTCGTAAAGTGGAAAAAAGACAAAGCCATTTCAGTCACGTTCTATTCTGATTAGGCCAATCACTGAAAAGGTTATACCACTGAGCCATTGTCTCTGGTGATTCGCCTTCCAAATTCAAACCCGGAACCACAGATCAAACATTGAGGAATCGTGTCAAACAATGTTGCAAGTCGAAAAAAATGAAGTGTATTAATTAGTAGAGATAATAAAATAAAAACTTAGGATAATCCGACGCTCGCGTGCTGGAGTTTTTACGATCGAAAATATTGGATTCGTTATGGTTTTCTTTACGAATTTTTATGGATACCGCTATGTGAAGCCGGTTTTTTTAAATGTTGTTTTTCAAGTGTCTATTTTTTCTTTAATTATGAAATCTTGAGGCGGAACTGCATAGTGTATCTATAAATCAGTATAAGATCGTTCAACCGTTTACTATTTTCGTTGAAAGTGGTATTAACGGAAATGTTTATTAGTGTTTGCTAATATTATGGACATAAGCATGAAAGAAACCATAATCTAATAATAGATTTCGACATAACACCTAGTGGTTGGGATAATTGACTATCAGCTATTTTAATGTCCCCACTGCTGGGGCACAGACCTTCCTTATGGGTAGATATCCTTATGATGATAGGCCTAAACCCACCACTCGGGCCCGATTCGGTTTGGTGGGTGTTAACAACTGCAAATGCAACCGGGGCCAAGGGCTTAACGTGCCTTCCGAAGCACGGAGGAACTCGGGATGATACATTTTTAGTCACCCATCCCATGACCGACCCTTGCGAAAGTTGCTTAACCTCCGCAATTGCTGGGCCAGGCGCTAAACCAATGCGCCATCAAGCTCCTCAAGTCAGTTGAGTCAGTAATGACCTACAGTTAAAATAAAATTGTATACTGAATGCAAATAACTTAAATGTACCATTCTGCTGACTCACTCAACTCAGCTGAAGTGGCAATGGGCGGGACACATAACGAGAAGAACCGATGGTCGTTGGGGCGGAAAGGTTCTGGAATGGCGACCGCGCACCGGACAGCGCTCCGTGGGTAGGCCCCCGACAAGGTGGACCGACGATCTGGTGAAGGTCGCGGGAATCCACTGGATGCGGGCAGCGCAGGACCGATCGTCCTGGAGATACTTAGGGGAGGCCTATACCCTGCAGTGGGTGTCGTTCGCCTGATATGATAATTGTACCATTCAGGGTCCAAACTTTTAAAAATTTACCAATTTTGCAAAAGTTTAGGTAAAGTTAGTTTGCTGTCAATCCGTTGACTACGCCTACTCGGCTATTTTAATCGATGCTCGTATCAAATCCGATACCTTCGCAGCGGAATTTACGAGAAACTTTCGATGGTATGTCTGCCATATTGGTCTTGAAATGTTTAACAACATTTAGTTATGTAACTAAGTTAATATTAAGCGCACCGCCTTCACCATAAAATGCGGCATAATTCTTTTACGTGTTGTTTCGTAAACGATTTTGTGGGTATAAAAACGTTATTTAGCCAGTAGGCCCGCTGAGAAAATCGCGATTTTTCGGGTTCCGTACCCAAAGGGTAAAAACGGGATCCTATTACTATATTAAGACTCCACTGTCTGTCTGTCACCAGGCTGTATCTCATGAACTGTGATAGCTAGAGACATCATCCATTTTGGTCCAAATGTGAAAGTGCCGGCCAAAAAGCAAAGTGCTATGATAGATTTTGTCCACCTAAGTATTTCTTATTATGGCACCGAAGCTGCAGCCCGCTCTTCTGGTCATCTTGGGGCGAAAGCTTTTTTTAAAGTTGGTAGCCCTGACTGTAACTGATTTAAAAAAATACTAGCTTCTGTGCAACTACGATATTAATCATTAATTCGTTTTACAGTGATTTTCATCCTCTATTCCAATTGGTCCTCCACTGTCTGTCCACCATCTGGTGGATATCGGGAAAACATATGGACGGTCTATTCTCATTGTCCATCCGTACGAGGGTGTTCGATTCCTAGGAAGGGAGTAGGTACATTAGGTTTGGTTGGTGGTAAGGATTGTTTCGAGGAGCTCGATGGCGCAGTAGTTTAGCGCCTGGCCCATCGATTGCGGAGGTTAAGCAAATTCCGCAATAGGGTCGGTCGTAGGATGGGTGACCAAAAATTTATTATCTCGAGCTTCTCCGTGCTTCGGAAGGCACGTTAAGCCGTTGGTCCTGGGTGCATTTGCAGTCGTTAACACCCACCAATCCGCATTGGGCCCGCGTGATGGGTTATGGCCCATCCTCTTTATCCACCTATAAGGAAGGCCTGTGCCCCAGCAGTGGGGATATCAGAAATGGCTGATGGTCAAGGATTGTTTTAGTTTAGAGACCCTTCTGGTCTGACGCTATTACAGCATTTTTAACATTGTTGTGTTCCGGCTGTTAGAGGTAAGATAGCCAGTTACTCAGTAGTGAGGATTATTGTTTTTTTTTTAATAATAAATATTTGACAACATCACATACATTGCTCCAATTCCAAAGTAAGTAGCTATAGCACTTGTGTTATGGAAATCAGAAACAACGGTGGTATGACAAACACCCAGACCTGAGACAATATTGAAAAGTTCATTTTCAACATTGACCCAGCCGGGGATCGAACCCGGGACCTCAAGAGATGGTAACGCCTTGAAAACCGGCGTGCAAACCACTCGACCACGGAGGTCGTCACTGAGGAGGTCGAGGTTGAGGTCGTCACGGAGGATTGAGGGTGTAGTGCGCTTACACCTTCGGCCTTTTCGTCATTTAACGTCATAAGATGATACTTAGCCGTTGTAGATTAAAAAAGAAGCATACGCAAAGATTTTTAACATAATTAAAAAAAACTAGCAGTGCCTATCGAAGCATTATACTGAGCGCTGTCTTTAATGAATACTTAATACTATTTTATGGGGTTCCAATTATTTATGGAGACCTTAATATGTTCCCATGGAGGAGCCCCTTCGTTTCGGATCAGTGGTTCCTACGTGCTCCGCTTTACTAAGTCAAGCCTGTTATAAATGTTAATGTATTGTCTATGGTTTCTTCAATGTTGTCTACGCTAACAGTTCGAAATTCAAAATTGAAGTTTGATTTTTATTGGCAGATTGTAAAAATTTGAGAAGTTCTATCGAGTAAATTCGAACGAATGATGTAATAAATGGCTTTATTTGCAAAATTAAGCATAGGTATATTTTATAGCTTGCCAGTGCTTGCCAAGGACCTTTTACTTAACTTGCTCGTCAAGCATGTCTCTTAAGTGGAGGTGCACCATTACACTTTGTAACTTTTTAATAATCTGTGGACAAAAGTCTATAAGTATAAAGCCAACAACAGTTACATTTATAAAAAACTTAAAAAAAATGGAAATCCATGATTTCTCAATAAGACAAAAACTATAAGATAAGACACAATTCAAACTTAAAGTGTTAAGTGTGGAAAAGTAATCAAAATGTCAAATCAAAATCTGATATCTCTATCGGCAACATTATACGTAGGTACTTTCACAGCCAGGCAATGCCAGTTTTTAACACTCGAACAATACCATTGTCTAATCACAAAGATATCACAAATGAAATCGAAACGAAATCATGTCATGTTGTGTTACAATAAAAAATCGATGTGCGAGCAAAAACAATTGCACGCGACACCGGCTATAGATTCAATGCTAATTTTGCTGATAACACTGAGGCATAACTTGTGTACAGCCAGTAATAAACCTATTTACTTGAAAAGATGTGAAAACTTTTTTTACGCAACGACTGGGCATAACTTTAAAAAGTATTCGTAGGTGCATTTTGAATTTCGAACATTCGCTAAAAAAAAAGAAAATTGGAGATTGTATACTTTAAACTTTTTTCTAAAACTATTTAGTTTGCTAGACGTTAAGACCCAAAAAACTTACCCAATAGTACTGTATTTTGCAAAAATAATGTTCTATTAAAGATATTTGGCTCAGAAAATGCGTTTTAACTTTGAAATCAGTGGTGTTACTTACAAAAGATCACTATTATCATCGTTATTCTCAGATTAGACACTGTTAATCATCAATTGTGAATGTTTTTGCATGCACAACTGTTGTTCGTGACGCCTTTGGTTAGAGCCATGCAAATAGAGGTTGCAATCATTGTGAGACTAAGTTGACGGTCTGTGCTTGCCCTTGCGTGAAAAAAATGCGCATCGTAAGTGGTAACCTTTTTGCAATGTAGGCCACTAATAGGAGCATAGACATTTTTTTTTTAAAGAAAGCAACTACTGCTATCTAATACCGCCTTTTTTATTAAGTTCTAACGGCCGAATTCTCAAACGCTTCTTAGTTAATATATTTAGTTAAGGTTTATTTAACTTTAAGGAAGCTGTCAGTTTCATAGTTTTTGTCCATGTCTGACAACTTTTGTGAATTTAAGGTGGCCTTAACTTTAAGAATCGTTTGAGTATTTCGCCGTAAAACTTTCAAAAGATGAAATAAAAATAATAATTGTTAAGAATTTTTAATAACTTTTTATTTAAATACAGATTTAATAACCCGATATACGATGTGTTGACTGCCTTTATATTCTTTTTTTATGTATATTTATTAAAATATTATGTAGGATTCCATTAAGATATGAAAGTTATGAAAGATAAAACGCATTTATTGCTTTAAAACTACATTAAACGAAACAATTTCAGGAAAAACGTTCCGCGCTGTGTACGTAATTTCATTCAACTCTATTCTGAATATTAAACTAGTACTACTTACAAGTTTTCTTAAAAAAAACATAAGTATGCGATCTTTTTGCTAGTTTTGAAGGAATGTGACTTGTAATTAGTTAGATAAATGTAGATGTCTTGTTTATAACAGAATCATAGACAAGCCTGTAAGTAACATGAAAAAAAATGGCAAAGGACTATCATTCATGCAGCCTTGTTGTGTTTGTGTATCAAAAGTCAATTTATTGATTAGGAGGTTAATTAATTTACAATGTCTTTGTCTATAACATAATCATAGACAAGCCTGTAACAAGAAAAAATGGCAAAGGACTATCATTCATGCAGCCTTGTTGAGTTTGTGTATGAAATACAGAACAAAGAAAAAAAAATATTCTGTGGTATGAAAAGTCAATTTATTGATTAGGAGGTTAATTAATTTACAATGTCTTGTCTATAACAGAATCATAGACAAGCCTGTAAAAAGAAAAAAATGGCAAAGGACTATCATTCATGCAGCCTTGTTGTGTTTGTGTATGAAATACAGAACAAAGAAAAAATTATATTCTGTGGTATGAAAAGTCAATTTATTGATTAGGAGGTTAATTAATTTACAATGTATTGTCTATAACAGAATCATAGACAAGCCTGTAACAAAAAAAAATGGCAAAGGACTATCATTCATGCAGCCTTGTGTTTGTGTGCGCATACGTGCACAATTTATTAATTAGAAGGTTAATTCACAAATAA
Organism: Agriphila tristella; assembly: GCA_928269145.1. NCBI lineage: Eukaryota > Metazoa > Arthropoda > Insecta > Lepidoptera > Crambidae > Agriphila > Agriphila tristella. Next base: position 5,984,976 of record OV743451.1, read on the forward strand.
CTGTTTCAATAACTTCAATAAATCTAACTTAAATGTGTCTAAATAAAATTATATGTTATTAACATAACAAATATTAAGTTATTAACAAAAAATGGATGTCTAATAATTTTTAATAAAAATTTACACCAATTAGTTGGGCTTAAAGATGATTATTAAAGACACGAGTGATCAACACGAAGAAACAGGAAAAAAAACCGAAAACAAAACGTTTTGACCCGACCTTTGCCGGCGCCGGCAATATGAAGAGAGAAAGAGACAAATTATATCGATCCCTTATAAGTAAGACAAGGACAGAACATTGGAGTAATTAACACAAAGCCGTTGCCGAAAACCTATATTTTTTTCTTCTTTTTTTAAGTTCCAATTCTTCGGCTCATTTATTTTAATGTCCAAACATTTCTCGAGTTTGTTCTGTGAGAAATTTGTGTTTTAAATCATAGCTGTTTAGTTCAGTTTTGTACGATAATGAGTCTTATTACATGTTAATTAGAGATATATTGTTATAATAGTGTTCTAATTCGGTTTTTATGAATGTGTTACATTGTAGAGACCACCAGTTATTATATTATTGGTTCAAACCAATAAAACCTAATTTAGTTACTAACCTACCAGCTTAAGGATTCGTAACCAAACTCAAACCTCACTTCGAATCTCGCTTCACTGCGCGGGAATTTTGAATCATAAATGACAAAAATGATGCTGTTTTTTTAATCACAAAAGATTTTAGATAGCTACGGTAGCTACCTAAAATCTTTTGTAATAGGTAAAGTAGCTTATATCCAGCAAATTTCTAATAACAAACTCACGCGAAGTGAAGTTAGGTTCGAAGTGAGATGCAAGTTTGGATACAAAATCAACAGGCGTTTGAACGCCCACGCTTACTATTCAAGCCTTAAAATAAGCAGTAAACTATAACTGTCTTATTCAGAGTGCGTTCGTTAAACTAGGGCCAAAGTTAACATGGCGTTAGACTGCGGACTAACGCCATTTTAGCGCAAATCGTATGTCGCGACCGAGTCGCGTTCTATTAGGAAGATCGTTAACTGCCTTATTCAGAGATGTTTCACAAAACTGGGGTGCAAGACTGTTCTAACAAAACCTGGTTTAATGCTTGTAAACCAATCACAATGCACCTTTTAATCCTTAAACGGTGAGATTAAACGTTAAACTGTCATTCTGAATACGATTTGCGCTAAAATGGCGTTAGTCCGCAGTCTAACGCCATGTTAACTTTGGCCCTAGTTTAACGAACGCACTCTGAATAAGACAGTAAATGTATGTGCCGTAAGCTTGTCAATTCTATACAATACTTCAAAGTCTGTGATTTACAAAAGTTTGCGACACGTAATTTAATCGCCTTTAACTCATATTTATGATTTAAAAGTAAGCGTAGCGTTCAAACCTATAGAATAGTGGTCGTTTGAGTAGGGGGCTGATATATGTTTAGTCATAAAAGCTTATCTATCCTACTAATATTATAAATGTGAAAGTTTGTGGGTTTGGATGTTTGTTCCTCAATTACGTGAAAACGGTTAAACGGATTAGATGACATTTGGCACACAGTTTAAAGCCTGAATTAAAACTAGGATAATTTATATCTCGGTTTTTTGTTCCCGTAGGATAATACCGGATTTTGGCAATTTACAGACGGCTAAAAAAATTGTTTACGAACTAAGTTACTCAAAATATACTCCATATAGTTTTTTATTTACTCAATATAGTTTTAATACTTTTATTTCTCTCTGTACCCAATTCTGGAGTCCACGCAGACGAAGTCGGGAGCAGAAGCTAGTTCATCATAAAATAATAGTCACATCTAATTGTAAATAGAGCGTTTTCTTTCCAATATTTATTAAATATCCGTAGGCTTGGATTTAATTTGAGATTACATTTTATAAGCATTAATTCAAGAGCCTAATCCTAATTGAATGAACGTACATACGTATCTTTTTTTTAATGAAACCTCTTCAAAATTAAAAAGCAAATCGATTCGACATTCAAACGTATAAACATTCGAAATTCGAATTCAAAGAAATGCATCGATCCAAAATGTCGCACAAATTCCATGTCGGCATCGACTGATGCATCATTGGTTCAATTGAGCGTGTCCCGAGTTAAATTGTTTTAAAGAAAACCCACATTGTGTGACCTCTGGTGACCTCGTGGGAGAGGGCACTCGAACGGGTTGTGATCAATTTGAAAATCGAACTGTTGCTCCATAGATAATAATATTATTTTTCATTCAGACTTTTTTCGGCTGTGAACCGAGATATTATAGGGCTTTTGAAAATTTGGAACACAGAACAGAAAATATAAAAGCAGAAAGTAGAATAGGGAAAATACAAAATCAAACCAAATACCAAGTACGTACTACGTACCTACTACAACCGTTGAAAAGTGTAATAGTTTGTGTCATAAGTGTCATTAGTAGAATGGTTTTTTTTTCTATCAAAAATCTTGTTAGAGTTTTTAAAAACTAATCTTTTTTGACTACCTACTACTAAGAAACTTAAGATAAGTTAACAACCTTGTAATGGAGTACAACCTTAAACTTTTTTGGCAAACTTCCATAAAAAATGCTAAGTTCCATACTTAGGAGTCTTGAAATCAGTTCATCAGGCCCCTATTTCACCAAATTGATATTTGTCAGTGACATTATGTTATGTCGGCAATTTTTACAGTATTTTTTATTTTAATAAGGGACAAATTATATTGTGAAACGGTGGATATTTTTTACAAGTCGACAATTGTCACGCAAATTTCACTCAGCTCCAATCTCATTTCAAGAATCACTGACAAATCTATAAATATGTCGACTTGTAAAAAATATCCCTGTTTCACAACATACTTGTCCCTAATTAAAGTTACGACAATTATAAAATTAGCCGACATATGTCACTGACAAATGTCGACTTGGTAAAATAGGGCCCAGGAGTCTTCTAAACAGTTGAATGGTTTTGACTGTAGGTCTATTTACATTGCAATTAATTTAACAATGTCTAACAGAGTAACTAACTTCAAAGTGCTTGCGGTACAAAACGACGTATTTTACTAAAACAAATATTTGCCATTCATTCTCGAGTGACGTTGCGGCGGATCATCGCGTTGTAGGGAGAACGTTTTTTTTTTAACGCATGATTAGGCATACGTCGACACAGCCTATAAATTTCAATATGGCTCTATTAAAATTACAACATCGAAAGTTGAGCAATAGATAATTGGAAACAATTTTTGGTGTTTTCACCTTCATTTTGTATGATGAAAAATTATTATTTTCTTATGGACTCTACATTTGGTTATGTTTCCTAACACTTAAATACTTATACTTATTTAAAAAAAAGTTGCTGTATTTGGGTTGTTTGTGTATTAATGGCATAAATGGACTATTAATATATTAAACAATACTTAATGTAACAAAAAATAATAGTAGATTGTTATACAAGACGCTAAAATGACCCATTGCATACGAGGTAGTTTTATTCCCGAGCTTTAGCGAGGGAATAAATAGAAACCAAGTTACAATGGGTTTTAGCGTCGTGTGTTACACTCTACTTTTCACTACGATTGCGAGAAAATAAAATACAATATTAAATACCTAGTTTATACTTCCGTAAACGAATCCACTCGTTTTTCTATCCTCCACTTCATAAACTTTTCATACAGTATTTAAATAAATGATTTGTGCTTGACGGCAAAAGATTAAAATTATTTCTTTCCTATTACTTACTTACAGTCACACAATTCATGAAATCAGTTTGGAATTAGAGAAAAATTCTAAAGATTTCGCGCCAGTGCCTTTTTTAATTTCTACTGTAGCAGCTAAGAAACACAATGCACGTTTTTAACAAAACTAAAAGTCACAGAGTATAAATAAGTCTATGATTTCACCGAAGAGATCGCTGCTTTTAGTTCCATTTTCAAAAATCGAGCGAGTTTTTATTCGTAATTATGAATAAAGACTTTTTCGTTTTAGTAGGTGCATTGGTAATAGACAAACATTAAAAAAGAAAAAACTTTATCCCCTAGGGGTATTTATGCTATTTTATCCTGAATCTTGTACCTTACAATGACGGACTTTTTGAGCAAGAGGAGTGAAAAAACACTTATACTATGGCTTAACCACTGACTGTAGGTAGTTGCGCGAAAATGAAAATAATTCACTTAATATAAATTACAAAGTTTTATGTGAATAAACTTATTCCGCACAATCGGTTAAAACTCAATCAGTGCCTAAATAATTAACAAATCAATACGTCAATAACGTATTGTCAATATTATTTACGGCTTATGCACCAGTGAGCGCAGCGTCAATAATTTTCTCAATAATGTGCAACCATGTTGAACCTTATGGGTTGCAGACGAACATTAATTTTGAATAACAATATGATTGCATTCGAATTGAATTATAAAAAAATATACCTATAGCTTATACAGGGTTATTTGTAAAACACCAACAACCTCGCAGGAGTGGATTACTACCATCATAAACAACAAAATTTGTTCTAAGACTTTTCCGAAAATGACAAAAAAATGCTTTCCATACAAACGCCTGAATAGCTGATCGAGTTATGTATGTAAATAATAGACATCATATCAGCCGCACAACACCCACTGCTGGGTATAGGCCTCCCCTAAGGATCTCCACGACGATCGGTCCTGCGCTGCCTGCATCCACTTGCTTCCCGCGACCTTCACCAGATCGTCGGTCCACCTTGTCGGGGGCCTACCCACGGAGCGTCGTTCGGTGCGCGGTCGCCACAGATCACCTGTGGCGGTCGCCATTCCAGAACCTTTCCGCCCCAACGGCCATCGGTTCTTCTCGCTATGTGTCCCGCCCATTGCCACTTCAGCTGAGCAATCCATCGAGCGATGTCGTTACTTTAGTTCTCCTGCGGATCTACTCGTTTCTGGGGGGCTACTCAAATGGCCACTTTTCTATTCGTTCGCTAACTTAAATCTTAAAAATAAGCAATTAATGATCAAGTCAGAAGTCGCAAGTTTATGTAAATCACAGACATTGTTGTATTGTACAGAATTGACAAGCCTACGACACGTTATTTTGGTGTATATTGCTTATTTTTAATTTTTAAGTTAGCGAACGAATAGAAAAGTGGCCATTTGAGTAGCCCCGCTGATTCGATTACGCAGGAATAATAGACAACATTTGGAAAATTACTCAAAAATCTGTTAGTTTTTTTTCTATCTGATTTTTCTTTGTGTGAACTGCGAATCTATCTTTCCAGTCACTATAAGTTGTTTGTAAGAAATACTTTTCAGCGAAAAGACCGCCTAGTTAAACTGTTTTTCTGACTTTTTATTAGCTTTTTTATTCTTGATGTATGTATTATGTCACCGGCCTCGGCTACGTGGGTAGGCCCCCGACAAGGCGGACCGACTATCTGGTGGAGGTCGCGGGAAGCCGCTGGATGCGGGCCAAGCAGGACCGATCGTTGTGGAGATCCTTGGGGGAGGCCTAACAACATGTTACAAAACCCACGACAGTTAAATTTGATAAAAGCTAACTCTTAATTTTAAAAAGAGTAAAATATTTTTCATGATAATCCCCCGACTAAAAGTAATGTAGGCAAGAAATGTCATGTAACCCAAACGCATATAACGCCTCCGTTTCGTTCCGTCCGTCGTAGTTAAAAATAGTGTTTTAATCTAATATTCTTCTATTTTGTTTCAGGCTGAATCAGCGGCAAGATCCCACCGGTGCAGGAATCCCTCAAAATTACCCGAATCCAATCCCCTGGCAACAAACCCTCCACACTGAGTTTCTCAGATCCTTTCGGGCCTCCCCCCTCTTCGGACGGGGGGGGCCCTTCGACCCCTCAACCCGCAATGACCACCCAAGAAGCATTAGACCACCACCACCACTTAGGGGGTTCACAGACCCCGCATGACATTTCTAATTCGAACAACTCAACTCCTACAAACGTATCATCAAAATCCGCCTTTATAGAACTACAACAGCATGGCTATGGCCCTTTCAAGGGTGGTTACCAACATCCCCACCATTTTGGTAGCCCTGGTGGGCAGCAGAATCCTCATGAAGCGTCAGGGTTTCCGAGCCCAAGGTCGTTAGGTTATCCCTTCCCTCCTATGCACCAAAATACATATGGCTACCATTTAGGATCGTACGCCCCACAGTGTGCAAGCCCGCCTAAAGATGGTAAGTTTTTTGGCTGAATTTTTAAACCTTTTTGCTATATTTAAACTTTTTTATTTTTTATTTTAGCAAGCAAAGACAACTGTTCTTTTTTATTACATTATTTTAGGGCTGTATGATCTTTGACCTATTGTATTTACGACTTTAAAAAAAAAAGTTTGCGTATGATTTGACTTTCTACGTCATATTGCTGTCAATTGCAGTTGGCCTTGATAGCGATTAACTCAATGGAAAGGACTAAACTTTTATATCTATTCTGTGACTAAACTAAATTGCGTTTTCCATCCTTTTCTTTGTGTATCGAAAAGACGAGAACAGAATGATAAAATTAAGTTTAGTTCTGATAATTAAGTCAAGTTGTGTCAACCAAATCGGACCCATTGTTTGAAAATGGTTAGAAACTTAGGTAGGTATAAATAATTGATGGTTAATTTAACTATAATAAGAATTAATAGTAAATCATTTCAATACAGTGTAAACAATTAGGTAATATTCTTTTAAATAAACAGAAATAAAACGATAGAAAAATAATAAGTTAATTCAAAACGACATCTGGATAACACAAGGTAGTAATCATAAAACAAGAAAAAATGCCTTCACCAATTTTCAATTGTCCAAAGTAACAATTTGTGTAACACCCAATTTGCTTACGAAACGATAAAACAGCTTTTTTCTTCACTTATTCTTTTTTAAACCTCAAATTACCGCGGAGGTGCCATGATCGGATGTTATTAGGAATTATGGAACCTCATTATGAACGCGCGAAGGCATAGTTTAACGTGTGTCATTGAAAAAAAAAGAAAAACTTTCTTTTTAATATTTTAGTAGCTTATATTCAAAACTCCTTTGTGCTGAGTTTCCTTCGTATTTATGGTTTGAAAAACAATTCTTTTTGCTTTTATTTGAATTAAGAATAAATTCATACTAAGTACGATGAGCACAATGAGGTTTCAAGACATAAGTAGAAACCTAATTATTCTTAAAATAAAGTTACTGTAATTCACTGACCTAAAAAATTTTCAGATCAGTGCTGTATTTCAAGAACAATATGACACAATATTGTATAATACTTATATTGAATGCTGTGATTTGAAAATAAATTTATACCTAAGTATTTATGATAATTTGGAAAATATCTACCAACATATACAACATTAAGTAACTGAAAATTTCAGTCTATGAAGAATGACGTTAAATTGCCAGTACAATTAAAACATAATTACCGTAATACCATAAATAGCAATTCACGAAGAATCCAGTTGTGTAAATGCACCCTGGATTGACGTCAAAACACTGTCAGTCGACATATAATTCATTGTAGCTGTTAATATTTAACTTTGCTCCCTCTCCCTCTACAATTTAGGTTGTACAGTGAATTTTTTAAAGCGCCAACCGACGTTTGACACATTAAACTTTTATAAGCCGATACCGTGAAACGGAACGACTAAGAATTCTGAATTTGAATGGCGAATGACAATCGTAGTTTGTTGAATGCAATTATGCAGTTTGAATTTAGAACAGTGGTACGATATTCGAAAATAACATTTGAATTTATGGTTCTGGAACCATGGAATGGAATAGGGAACGATTCTCGATAATTGCGTGCCTCAAACATTGAATATGTTAGACTAAGCTCCTGTTGCAAGAAACCTTACCTCACAAGATGAAAGAGCAGAAATGTGTTGCAGTAATAGATATTACTTAGGAACACTGGATTTTAGTGGGTTGCCATCGCATATCCTGGAAGAACATTTATATTTTTTTCGTTTTCGAACCGCTATTTTGATCGAAAATTACATCATGAGGTGGAAGATCGAAATGTTTACCCATCGAAAGAGAAACATTTGGAGGTCAAAACCCGCATGGGTTGCCAGCCCCTACCCTGGCAGGTTTCAAGGTCAGTCAAGTTTTATGAGGCCCAAAAAAGGGGTCATTTACCTCATCAGGTGGAAAGATAAAATTGATGCAGATCGATAGCCCTCTATGTGCCATTCATGAATATATAGGGTTGCCTGCCTTCAGCCTGGCAGTTCCACCTCATGATATAATTTTCGATCAAAATAGCGGTAAGAAAACGAAAAAAAAATATATGTTCTTCCAGGATATGCGATGGCAACCCACTAAAATCCAGTGTTCCTAAGTAATATCTATTACTGTGAGGTAAGGTTTCATGCAACGGGAGCTTAGTCTATAGATACTGGCAGTACCTACCTATTGTGATTATATACATAAGTTCAGTACCCTTAGCACGAACAGCTATCGAAAAAAATAACGCGCGTAAAATCATTCGATAGTACAATTTTGTATGAAAAATTAATACAGCGCCATCTACCGCCGAATAGCGAAATTAAATTTTCCATAGAGAATTCTCTATCGAGTAATTTTACGCGCGTCATTTTTCTCGATAGCTGTTCGTGCTAAGGGTACAGAACAGTGCTCAGTGGGAGGCCAATAGAAAAACAGTTCTAGAGATTTTACCTTTAAAATAGGTCAAGTACCTAATAAAAAAATAAGAATCGCGTGAAATACACTCGACGTCAAGAAAATCGCACCTCTTCGAAAATAAGTTTAGACTTGGCTACCTGTTATTGCTATCTAACGTTTTATTGTGTAAATGTTGATATCTATTGAAAGTACATTTTATGAGCTTTCAATTGATAATTGTTTGATTTAAATAACATAGGTAACAGTTACCATAATTAAACGCTTAAAGCGTTATTGCTTGCACCGCCATAAAAGGGAAATGAAAGGGGTCAATTTAGTAAATGCGGGTAAATTCGCTATTGGGATGATGGAGAAAACCCACTTCAACAGTTCAATTAAATAAGGAATACCCAAGATGGATACTATTGCCCATGAAATTGCTCAAATATTGTAAAAAATGAGGCAATGTCACAGAATACATAATAGTAGCAATGTAATGTTGCTCGGAAACTGAATCTCAGTAATTGATTCCATTCGACGAGTATTCCAACGGTTTCTAGAGACTGTTGGCTATTTCCGAAGGGGAAGAAGTACATGACAACACGTTTGACATTAAATTAATTTAAAGACATTTTTGAAAAGCTCCGACTTTTCTGACGCCGAGTGTATAATAAAATAAATAAAATAAAAATAATTTATTTTCAGACCAAAGATTAAGAAACAAATAAAAAATATTAGCAAATTGAGTAATCAACTGTCTGTAGTAAACTTATAGCATCAAATATCGCCTATACATATATCCGAACGCACGCGAACAGAAAAAAAACAATCGGTAACTTTTTCACTAGTCGAAAAATAACGTGCAAAGGAAACTGGACGTTAAAATTAACGGTTTCCGACATCGTTTTTCCTCCACAGACGGTAAATCTACAAGGTCGATTTTCCATTGCGAGATCTTGCTTCCCAAATATTTCTTGTTTCAAGACTTTCCCTATACAGAAGGTCATTTAGTTTTCATAAGTAGCGTGCGTTGGAGATGCTATTTCGCAACATTCAACGTGTGGGCTAAAACCCATAGAGTAAAATAGAGTTTGGCGCCAATCGGCCTTGTTTTGGCGGTAATTATTATAGTTCTTTATTTCAGGCATAGCCCATATTAGTGTTAGTAACAATAGGGAATGTCCGAAAAAAATCAAATTGGCTGAATATTTTTCTATAAGTAGGAATAAGGTCCCTTAGTAATAGAAAAAAGTTTCAGAATTTTCGGTTGGGTAAAAAAGTTTTAAAAAATCAAAGTCTCTTCGACTTCACAAATGTATGAAAGTAACAGCAGAATGGAGATTATACCTTTGCCGCTAACTGCCACAACCACTACACGTATTTTAAAAAAAAAGTTTTGACATTTTATCTTGAATCTTTTTTTTTAATACCATGTTGTGGTTGTGGCAGGTGGTGGCAAAGGTATAATCTCCATTCTGCTGTTACTTTCATACATTTGTGAAGTCGAAGAGTCTTTGATTTTTAAAAATTGTTTCATGCATCCGAAAATTATGAAACTTTATTCTATTACTAAGGGACCTTATTCCTACCTATAGAAAAATATTCAGCCAATTTGATTTTTTTCGGACATTCCCCATTATCATTAAAAAAATAAAGAAGTGTATTTTTATGCATGAATGTTGATTGTTGATGAATGTTGATGCATGTATGAATGTAACTAAAGTTAATAAAAAATTCAAAACTTATTATCCAAAATAAAACGAGGAGCTCGGTGGCGCAGTGGCTTAGCGCCTGGCCCAGCGATTGCGGAGGTAAGCAATGTTCGCAAGGGTCGGTCATGGGATTGGTGACCAAAAATGGATTATCACGAGCTCCTCCGTGCTTCGAAAGGCACGTTTAGCTGTTGGTCCTGGCTGCATTTGCAGTCGTTAATACCCACCAATCCGCATTGGGCCCGCGTGGTGGGTTATGGCCCGTCTTCCTTATCCTCCCATAAGGAAGGCTTGTGCCCCAGCAGTGGGGACATTAAAAATGGCTGATAGACATGGACAATACAATGCACGAAAATTTAAACGAATGGTTTTTGGTAAAAACCATAGAATGCAAATGACCTAAATAATAAAACAAATAATTATGTTTATGTGGTTTAACCGCCTTTGTGGTCTAGTGGTTGGCCCACCCGTTTAAGACTCAGGGTTCCGGGTTGAATTCCCCGGAGGGGAGTACAATTTGTACTCAGTTTGGTTGGTGGTAGGGCTTGTTACAAGTCCGCCTGGCTAACTACCACCGTCTTACCTAAGTCTGACGCCATAACAACAAGTTGTGTTCCGGCATTAAGAGGTAAGATAGCCAGTTCCTCAGTGGTGAGGATTCCGGGTGTAGTGCGCTTCCACCTTCGGCCTTATCGTCACTTAACATCAGGTGAAGTGAAGGCCTAATCCGTTGTGCATAAAAAAAAACTTTATTCTTAGCTGGAGACTAGCGTAATCTTAATTTTCTCACAGAGTAATAATTTGTGATAAGTGATAAATTAGGTTTCCCTGCGTGATCGAATCAGAAACTAAGAGATCCGCAGGAGAACTAAAGTAACCGACATCGCTCGAAGGATTGCTCAGCTGAAGTGGCAATGGGCGGGACACATAGCGAGAAGAACCGATGGCCGTTGGGGCGGAAAGGCTCTGGAATGGCGACTGCGCACCAGACGGCACTCCGTAGGTAGGCCCCCGACAAGGTGGACCGACGTGAGGGTGAAGGTCGCGGGAACCCAGTGGATGCACTCAGCGCAGGACCGATCGTCGTGGAGATCCTTAGGGGAGGCCTATACCCAGCAGTGGTTGTCGTGCGGTTGATATGATGATGATGATGATGAAGTGATAAATATATCTTGCATAAGTCGACAAAGCAACCATTATAGTTACAGTTTTTAACACATCATAATTATCAAATGGTTAAATAACAAGCTAACCAAACTTTTTATAATTATGACAAATTGAGGTTATTATTCCGTTAACACTAATTTTAACTGCCTGTTCAAATAACGTAATTTGGTTACAAATAAGAGTTATGACTACCGGTTTAAGTTGAACTCTGGTTTCTATTCGATTACTTATTAATGAAGGATTGACGTATAATGGTTTTTCCAATGATTATTATAAAGGCAAAGTTGGTGCTTGTCTTTGAAAATCATTTGAAGTGAAAATCATTTGAGTGTCAGAGTTGCCGGCTTATTCTAAAAGCTATCTTCAAGAGATAGACCTACTTAAAATTTGTTGCCTAGATTTTTACTATTAATAAAATACTATAATAATATAATTATGGAAATAAACAGGTCTTAAACCAAAATTGGGCTTAAAATCACGACCACGGAACATAAATGAAAAATAATGATTTTAAAATAAAGATAAGGAGTTCAAATGAAATAAATTTACTTTTGTCTTTATTTTTTAAGCATTACCTATTAGTTATTATTTGTTTTTATTCGTATTTACGTATCATTAATAGTTCAGGCAGCGCACGTCAAATAATATTAAGTATGTACTTATATATAGCAAAATTTTTGTTAGCGGGAGTTTCATATTGCAATTTTTGTAGGGATCTCTAATAGTTTTGAAAATAAAATAGGTTAGGTACTTATAGCCTATGTTACTCGCTTATAATGTAGCTTTCTATAGGTAACATATTTTTTAAAATTGTATCAGTTTTTTAGGGTTCCGTACCAAAAGGGTAAAAACGGGACCCTATTACTAAGACTCCGCTGCCCGTCTGTCTGTCTGTCCGTCTGTCTGTCACCAGGCTGTATCTCATGAACCGTGATAGCTAGACAGGTAAAATTTTCACAGATGATGTATTTCTGTTGTCGCTATAACAACAAATACTAAAAACAGAAAAAAAAAATTTAATGGGGGCTCCCATACAACAAACGTGTTTTTTTTTTGCTGTTTTTTGGTAAGGAACCCTTCGTGCGCGAGTCCGACTCGCACTTGGCCAGTTTTTTAGTTTTTTCATTACAAACAAACAAACAAATCTTTTCACTTTAATTATGTACTATAGAATAAGAAACATACCTATACTAGGTAAACATAACGTTAATTGTAGGCCACTCAATACTAAGCCATCACGTTATATTAGCTCTGATTGAAATGAACCTAATAGTACCTATAATTTTTATTTTCACCTATGTTTCTTAGAGAAAGTTGTTCTGTTTCATGAACTGAAAACATCCTAACTTTCGTCAAAATACTCATTTTATTCAATGTGCCATAATAATGTCTTCAATCTCACACTAAAACCACTTACTATAAAATTACTTGACAAAAACAATACTGATATGTAGTTTTTTTCCGTCAATTCAGTTAATTTTGAAGTGAAACAATCCAATTGGTTTTTAATGAACATGTTTAAAAAACTTCATAATAAACACGTCAGATGCAATGATCAATAACTTTTTTTAACAGAACGAGGTTAAGGGGTTTTTGTATAGAAAGCTATAATAAGCTAAGCTATACATGGTTATTTGTATGACCCCCCTAGTATGACCATCGAAACTCGATATGATATAGGGATTTATCACGTTTATTTAACTGTCAAAAAACAATGGGTTTTGACAGCTGAGTGTAGATAAAACGCTATGTTACGAGATATATTATAATCGTGTTTCGTCGGTCTTGCTAGGGGGGCATGAGTTTACTAAAATAATAAACAACATCGTTTGTTCTACGACTTTTTCGAAAAAGATAAAAAAGAATTCGACTTTCCATACAAATGTGAAAACAGCTGATCGAGTTTTGAATGTAAAGTCGTTTTTTTGTCTATTTCGGAAAAGTCGTACAACAAACGTTGTTGTTTTACTCCTGTAAGATTGTTGCCGTGTATGTGATGCTGTCACTTTTTTGACAATATTGTTTGACAGAGACAGCCTCACATTTAAATAGTGTTTAGTTAAACAGGTGTTGAACAATCTTTTGTAATAACACCGTTGGTGTTTTACAAATAATTAACTCGATTGAAAATCTATTAATAAACTAGTTAACAATATAAAAACATCGTTATTTAAACAAGTGAAGAGTACCTATTTTAAACTTTTTTTATAATTTTCACTTACTGTTTTTTATTGCACTCAAATTAATTGTTTAAATATCAGTGTCATTCTAATAGGGAGTTGAATATCTCGTATTTAGTACTTGAGAAGGTTATGTTGCTTCATAATTTAGGTACTTACCTACCTAATTCCTCCAACTGTAGATATCTTTTGTTTGAGTTGTTTTAAAATATCCCAAATTATAGGCTTTTTTTAAATGCCAACGGGATTGTGCTGGGCCTTCACTCCACATGATGTTAAGTGATGATAAGGCAGAAGGTGTAAACGCACTACACCCGGAATCCTTACCACTGAGGAACTGGCTATCTTACCTCAAACTACCGGAACACAACAATGTTTAAATTGTTGTTATGGCGTCAGACTTGATAAGATGGTGGTAGCTAGCCAGGCGGACTTGGAATAAGCCCTACCACCAACCAAACCGAGTACAAATTGTACCCCCCCTGGGAATCGAACCCGGGACCCCTGCATCTTACACGGGTGGGCGAACCACTAGACCATAGAGGAGGTTAAATTACAGATGGTAGGCGCTTAGAGCAACGAGGCTTATGTCCGGATACGGAAGCCGCGTTGCTCTAAGGGTAGACGGTACATTTAAGCCAACTTTTAAGTTCATAGCTTTCCAAATGTTTCCATATTATAGCTATAAGTCACAAACAAACTTTATACCACTAGGTCGCCATATAAAAACGAAGTTTGCGTGACTGTACGTTTGCAACACAGAACCAAGGTAATGCGACTTCGAGTGAAAATCTCACGCTGATTTGAACCGTATTGTGATAGCAGTAAGAATTGTTTGAAAGATTTCGCAACTTGTGACCTTTTGAGTATCAAAAGGTCAGAATAAAACTACATAAAGTGTCTTTAAATCTCATAAGAGGTGTAAAATTCTGTATTTCTAAGAATTTATTCTTGACAATGAAAATACATACAGGTTACGAGAATAGAAAAAATCTTTAAAAAAAGTTAAATTTTATTGTTTTGCTATACTTAACGGAATTAAATCAGTGTCAAATTCCAATGGTCAAAAATACTTACTTTAAGACTATGAAAAAAAAAACTAAATAGAAAAAAATGAAAAATGAATTAATTGCGGTAAAAAAATCTCAGATTTTTTTATGTAAGTACCTAATTCTTTTTTTTAGTTGAAAACATGTTCTTAATAATGTTATATTATTTTAATCTTATTATGAAAAATCTAAAAGTACCAGGCCAACATAGCTATAAAGGAGTTGTAAATAAGGGAGTTGTCCTGTAGTCTTTGAACGTCGTTCAACAGACTCTGTAAATCGCGTATTTTCAGTTCTATCAACATATGAAAAATTTATTATATTACATAGTTTTTTCTATAGCGGATAGTTAGGCACTTGACCTCTTAATATCATCGCTTGATGGTAAGCGATGATGCGATCTCCGATGAAACGCGCTTGCCTAGAAGATACCTATTCACTCGCGACTTGAAGGCCCCCAGATTGTACATACCTATCGGGAAACACAGACTCAAGCAAGGAGTTCCACTCTTTAGCGGTATTGTAAATGATGAAATTTGAAGCAACAATGATGAAATTTGAACGCTTAGAGCGACTCTTTGGAATATCCACCAAAAAACGGTGGAGCAAATCCGTACGTCTGGTAGTCCGATGGAAGAAGGGAGATGGCAGAGTTAGGTTGTGCAATTCTGTCGCACACTCGCCGAAATGTATCCGATGAAAAACAGTCACACAAACAACCTTGTGTGTCTATGCTTGAAGTTTTTGAGCTTTTTACTACTTCTTATTTTTGATTTGGCAATCTACTTTCCTCTTGGAAGTAATTTTTGCCATTATCAAGTGTTGAATAGTAGTGGTAGATATTGTTTCAATTTTCACTAGAATGCGGGTGCATCGCATTCCAATGCTGCTTGGAGCATTTGGCACTAAGTAAATCAAGACAGTTTACTCGGTTAGTTCTGCCGAGGTAGCCACCACTACAATAAAAGTCTCAGCTTCACACAACCAAGATCGCGCCTATATCAATTATCCCACATATTATTCAGTTGCGTAGACACTTGTACCACAAAACAGCACCGATTTTAAGACACAATATCCACTATGAATCAATTTGCAAATAATTAAAATACACACCGAACCGAACTCGATAAAATGGCGCCAAAAACTCACAAAAAAGATTGTCGTTGCCGTTGAGCTTCACACAGTTTGTTTTTCATTGCCCTGTTTTGTTTTCCTTTTGTCATAGGTCATAAATCTTAACCTAGATTAACTGAGGCTCCCGTTTCAATAACGTTCGTAATTTAAAACGATAATTGGATAATATGGGGGTATAGGGCCATTTTGATATAGCGTTGCGTTTCATTTTCAAATTTGGAATGTCATTGGTGTTGTTCTGTGTTAATTCAATTGTTTTCCCAAATTAAAAATGATAAGAATGAGGGCTTTTCAAAGTGACAAAAAACTGTAGGCTCGATAGATGGCGTTGATAAAAATGTATGTGTCAATGTAATTTTTACAAAGCTTCGAAGAGTATTTCATATTTTCATATTTCATTTATTGCATCTATAAGTACATTTTGGTGGAAATCATACATTTTGGATTCATTATAGACCCTGTTGGGCACAGCAATTTAAAAAGAGAGGAGGATGCTTTATTATTTTTCATTTAAAGTTACAGTGAAGTACATTTACTTTAATAATATTGGTCCATTTGATAACAATATGTAACTATATTAATTATAATTATAGTAGTTAGTACATAGTATGTTACATTACAGAGCATACGTGGCATGCACAATATTTTCTGAAATACTTTCCTAATATATATTTTATTTTTATTTGTGTTTAGTTATATATATTAAATTATTGTTATTTATAATATAAACTTTAAGTACTATAAACGATTTTTGTTATTATTATTTATTTACTTACTATATTTTATCAGTTAAAAATTCTTCTACCGTATAGAAGCATTTTCAATATTAATTTTTCAAATTCAATAAGTAGATGCTTTAATTGTTGTAAAAACTTTTTTTCATTGTTTTCTTCCTTTAGTGATTCTGGAAGATTATTGTATATTTTAATGGACATCACAAAAGGGCTTTTACCATAAAGAGACAATTGAGAGACCGGCAACAAAAGTTTATTTTTGTGTCTTAGATTATGAGTCATTATATCCTTCCGCTCAGTGTAATATTTGTGGTGCTTTTTAACAAATTTGCATATCTCAAAAATGTAGATGCATGGGAGGGTTAGGATTTGAAATTTACGGAAATGGGGTTTACAGCTATCAGTTTGTTCTATGTTAGAAATTATTCGTATTAGTTTTTTTTGTTGAGTAAGTAGGGTAGGCGCGTCTGTACTATTTCCCCAAAGGATAATGCCATAACTAAGCCATGCATATGCATAAGCGTAGTATGTCACTAGCCCCTCGTCTACTGCGAGCAAAAACGCGAGTGTGCGCGCATCTGCCGCGCTGTTTTCGAAAATTTTGCTTGATAATACCGCGTGTCACTAAAACTGCGATTTTTCAAGAAACTTGTATGAAAACTATACATAAGTCATATGTTTTTAGAATCTTTATGAAATAAGCTATCTAATTATGTATCATTGTTTGCAATTCTATATTTTAATGAGTTGTAATTCGTAGATAAAAGTGGAATCAACCATTTTTTCCCCGTTTTTTGTAAAAAAAGTGTCTTTATCATAAATAAAAGCCTGAAATTGTACTTTATTTTTATTTTATTTATATAAAAATGTAATCATTCACAAAAATCAATGAAAAGAACACACCTTCCAATACATTTTTTTTACACCACAAGCCTAACAAGAGTGCCCCTTAAATACACGTCCCAAAATCAGAGCAGAAAAACGGTATGTGTTTTTACGTCGGTTCCCAAAATACTAGAGACCAAAATGCTTATTTATTCAATTTATCCTGTAGTTTAGTTCTTCTGCATCATATATACTGAGTTTTAACTATGGGAAGCATTTAGTTTACGAGAAATATAGATAAATACAACACGCATGAAAATAACCCCTAAAAAGGTAATGTTAAACTGTGGCTCATACAAAGAAATATATTCAGTTTGTGCAAGATATGATTTTAATTTCTTAAAGTTCAGGAAATTTGCTATATGAATCAATCAATAAAAAGACCAGCTGCACTACAATTTTTTTAAATTTCTTTACTTTAAAAACATTCAATTTCTGTACAAAAATCACCTTGTACACGCTATGGTAGTATGGATAAGACTTCGAATGTATTAAACAAAATAACTTTTTAATCTGATCATTAAATGAATATTTCATTTCAACCTTTAATAATTATGATTAAATACAACTTATTATTATTATTTTTTTAGAAAAAAAATGCGAGTAGTTACTTTACTTTTTTAATTGTTTTTTTTATACAATTGAATAAATGCACAAATTTTCAAAAGAATACAGTAAGTATAAGTTACTTTTCCTATATTATTATAATTAATATATTATGATTATTACATAATAAGAAATAAAATATTGAATTATAAAAAAGTACCATTTAACACATATACACCGTCATTTTGTAGTCGTTTTAATTAACTTAAGGGTGTGTTGTACCCATGAAACTAAACATTTTTGCCCAAGAAACATGGGTCAAAAAACGACAAAAAATTTTGGTCCTCCCATACTAACTAGACAGCTAAATCATTGTATTTGTATGGGGAAGTCAAAAATTTTTGTCGTTTTTTTTGACCCATGTTTCTTTGGCAAAAATGTTTATTTTCATTAGTAGAACACTCCCTTAAGCTAATTAAAACGACTACAAAATGACGGTGTATGTATATGTATATTATTATATCGAAGTCGAGATTTAAGTATATCAGATATATTTATATCTCAACTTATATATCCAACCATACAAACATCCAAACTATCAGTGTGCCGAATTTCATCTAAATTCGTTAATGGCGTGACTAAGTAACATCAAAATATCCAAACATCCAACAAACATACAAACTATCTGTGTTGCAAAATTTCATTCATTTTTGTTTAGCCAAAACATCCATACATGAAATTTAATCTTCCATGAAAAAGAAAAAAATTAGAGGCAGTAGAGAATAAAAACAATAAAAAAACAAATTTTCACATTTTTAAATAGGTATCATTATTGATTCCAACAAACAGCCCACAAATAAAATATATATATATCAATGAACATTAAAATAATCTCCTCCTTTTTTAATGTTGGTTTAAAAAGTCTTATCCACTTATCGACAACATCGAGCAAAAGCACCACGTGACCCAAAATGCAGACAAATGCTGGCGGCCCGATTCGGGCCGCCAAAGTTACGTATTTTTTTAATCAAGTATTCATCCAAATACTAGACAAAATTATTCAAATTTAATGATTATTTTGAACGAAGATATGTTTAATGATATGATATAAGCAACAATCTTCAATCAATAAACAGACATTTAACTATCAAAAATGAAAATGTGCAGTCATGGCAAAAAAAATGGTCATTTATTTGCCGACAATGTTTCGAAAATGTGAATTTTTTTGCCTAAATCTTATTTGAATACTCAATCTATTGATAAAAAAATTGTTTATTACTTACTTTTTCATGTTAAACACTTTTTCATAACACTTTTAAACAGCAAAACACAAAATGCAGAACACAATTAGCCGATGTCAAATGCAACTAAAAATCAAATTAGGTTAACCGTAAACAAAGGGTCATGACATTTTTGTTATACTCTCTTCGTTAAAAATTTGACATTTAGTAGACTCTATATCGCACTAGCTAAGGTCTCTTAAAGTTTGGCAAGGATCGGTGCAGTATTAATCTGTGTCACTGACTTTAAAATGAGCGGGAATTCCGAGGCCCGATTCGGGCGTCTAGCATAAGTCTCACTTTTTTTCGAGGCCCGAATCGGGCTTGTTAGCACACGAGGGGCTAGGGCAGTTTGTATGTTTGTAGTTGTTTTTATTTCTCTGAGTGCGTATACAAAACCGGACATCTTTCTGCGCAATTTTTGGACGTGGGGTTTCCAGTTTAAGTGTGTATCAATTTCTAGGCCCAATAGTGTCGATTCACTTACTTCCTCTAATTTAATGTGTTTAAATTGAAAATTAATTTTGTTTTGTTTTCTTTGATAGGGATAGAATGATATTAGTTTAGTTTTTTGTATATTAATTTTAAGGTTGTGTTCATCTAGCCATTTGGTGGTGGTGTCTAGTGCATTTTTAAGCTTTTCATTCAAATTTAGACGGTTATTATCATCAGATATAAGTATGGAGACATCATCAGCGAACATGGCGGCAGTACTCAGGTAGGCAGGCAGATGTAACCCAAAAATGATTCTATTTGGGCAGATGTCAGCCAGCGAGTGTTTACTTTCCTCGTTGGTACAGACCGTTTATTTAAGCCAATTTTGACACATCTCTTTCCATCAACGCCATCTAGTGTGGCAAATAGTTACTATTTTTATTTTTAAGTTTCAATTTGAAAAGCCCTCTCTTTGCAAGTATATTTTTTTAAATTCTATTCGTAGTTAGAAGTTATATTTATATGTCGGTAGGTGTACATAAGAAATGTAATTAATCGATAGATGTGCAATTAATTAATAAAAACAGCCGTCAATATAATAAGAAAATTATGTATGATGTACGACATGGCATGCTATTAAAAGTCAAGCTAATAAAAACTAACATAATCTTTCATTAATTTGTGGCTTACAAAAGTTATTTTTACATTTTAAAACAAAATTAACGAAGTAAAAAGTTAACAATATAGGCACGTTCGATTATCGAGTTTTCTTACCATAATGTTAAAAAAAGAGATATACCGGGTGTCCCAAAACTTTGCCACACAGGGGGAAAGTACCTTAAATATTGAAGATAGGAAATTTTACTGAAAGAAGACTTCACTTTGATTTTTAAAATAATTGGAACAGTATTCAAAGATTTTCGAAAAATCGCATGCCTTAACCAGGCATCGAACCCACCAAATTAGAAAAAAAAATATTTTTACGATACCGATCGAATCGAAAGAGTTACTCATTAGGATTATTTTTTGTTAAGTAACACAGCATCTTAAACAAAAGGAAGACCATGAAATTTTGCATTTAAATTTTAATGATTACGTATTGTATCAATTTGTATAGGAAACTAGCTTCCGCCCGCGACTTCGTCCGCGTGGATATTAGAGAAAATCCTTAGGGAACCTTTAACCAGGATCCGACCAGCCGTTTTTACGCGATTAGGCGGGTCCCCACCAAGCGCGCTGCCTCGTGCGAGGCCCGCCTCACGAGGCAAACGTCTTGCCTCGCGAGGCAGCGCGCTTGGTGGGGACCCGCCTAATCGCGTAAAAACGGCTGGTCGGATCCTGGTTAAAGGTTCCCTAAGGATTTTCTCTAATATCCACGCGGACGAAGTCGCGGGCGGAAGCTAGTTTTTTACAATAATCAGAATTGGTCCAGATATATTAGTAGGTATCTCGTCCCCGTCCCTGTCCCCATAAAAGCTCAAAAACGACAACCACATCGATTTTCATGTTTACTTACCCCATTTAGGTACCCCTAAGGGATGATTTTCAAAATTACAAAATAGGTATGTAATTGTCTATTTATTTCTAGACGTGCTCCTACGAATTTTAAAATTGTAATGTCTATTTCATATTCTTTTTCCATGCAAAATTTGAACACTATTTTAACCCCTGTAGGGGTTAAAATCATGTCCACCTTGTTGGACTATAAATTAATGTCATTTTCGCAATCACCATCCCATAAAACCTCAAAAACGACTTCCACATCGATTTTCATGTTTACTTATCCCATTTACCCCTAAGGGATGATTTTCAAAATAACAAAATATAAAATTGCCTTTTTATTTTTAGATGTGTTCCTACGAATTTTAAAGTTGTAATGTCTATTTAATATTATTTTTCCATACAAAATTTGAACCCCGATTTCACCCCTTTAGGGGTTAAATCATGTCCACCGTGTTGGACTTCAAAATAAATGTCATTTTCGCAATCACTATCCCATAAAACCTCAAGAACGACATCCATATCGATTTTTATGTTTACTTACCCCATTCACCCCCTACGGGGTTGATTTTCAAAATAACAAAATATATATGTATATTTCTTTTTAGACGTGCTCCTACGAAGTTTAAAGTTATACTGTCTATTTCACATTGTTTTTCCATAAAAAATTTAAACCCCATTTTCACCCCTTTAGGGGTTAAATCATGTCCACCGTGTTGGAATTCAAAATAAATGTTATTTTCGCAATCGTCAACTCAGAAAACCCCAATAACGACATCCATATCGAATTTTAGGTTTATTTACCCCATTGCACCCCCATTTCATCACCATGGGGGTTGAAATTATACCAATACAATGTGCGTTGCGTTAGATTTCCATCCATAAGCCCAAATTACAAATTTAGCGATTTTTACTTCAAAAATAAAGGATTATCTTCTAAACACAACTTCATCCCCCTTTTCACCCCTTCGGGGGTAGAATTTTGAAAAACGCTGAGACACGTATTTATTTATTTTCAATCATCAGCCTAAACACAAAATTTGAAGATCGTAGCTTCAAAACTGAGGGACTTTCATACAAACTTTCATCCCTTATTTCATCCCCTTAGGGATGGAATTTTCAAAAATCCTTCCTTAGTGGATGCTTACACTGTATAAGGTATCTGTGTGCAAAATTTCAAGTCTCTAGGTTCAGCGGTTTGGGCTGTGCGTTGATATCTCACTCAGTCAGGACTTTGAATTTTATATATATAGATAATGAGATATTTAAAAAAATATTTGAATGCAGTTCGCATAAATTTTCAAAATAAAATGAAGTCCTTCTTCAATGTTTAAGGTAATTTTCCTCCATGTGGCAAAGTTTTGGGACAACCTGTATATATAATATATATACTTTACTTTGTTCACATGATAGTAAAATTTGAGCTAAGTGTACAACGTGTTACAAAATAACCTCTAATACCGAATATGGTAGATAGGGACCATCAAACTAAACAACTTTTATTATAGGACCAACTTTGAAATCGCGAAAAAAAATCTGCTGGTTCAAATAAATATACTTCCTTAAAGAACATAATATCCAAATGTATGAAACAGCGGATTTTTTTTCGCGATTTCAGAGTTGGTCCCATAGTAAAAGTTGTTCAGTTTGATGGTCCCTATCTACCATATTCGGCATAAGGGTTATTTTGTAACAAATATTTTGTTTACCTGGGATATCTAAGTCCAGTAGTAATTATGGTACTTTATATAAACGAACATGACTTACCAGTAACTATAGACACAGATAGATACCATTAGTAGTCTATGGTATAAAAAAATAACAACACAGGTGGTTTTTTTACCCCGAGTCGGGAATCGAACGTGACACGCCAACTGTCCTTTCCGCCTCAAGCTAGGGCACTAATAATATAGATGCTTGTTGTAAAATGTTTTTAATTACCACTTTCGAGTTTAACGTTTTCTAACAAAAGTTTAGGCCTTCGGGCGATAGCACGTGTTGGACTGACAAGGGCAGAATAGAAACTCTTTGGAACGAACATTTTTTAAAAGAATCAAAACTGGCAGTATGGCTTAGACCTTCGCCTGTCGTACTACTATTAAAAGAATCAGAAGTTTTTGATGGTGAAGTTAGTTATATATTTATTTATTTATTCATTCATTTATTTATTTATTTATTTATTTATTTATTTATTTATTTATTTATTTATTTATTTATTTATTTATTTATTTATTTATTTATTTATTTATTTATTTATTTATTTATTTATTTATTTATTTATTTATTTATTTAATTATTTATTTATTATTTATATTACTATTTGCAACAACCTTGTTGTATGGTCTGTGTTGTACTCTGTGTTGAAAAGTAATCCATACAACTTTCTGACATATTTTTCGTCACTCCGCTGCGCTGCCGTATCCAAACACGTCGGTGTAATGTTTAAAAAACTTTTATTTATTTAACTTATGTGATTTGCCCCAAAACAAAACCCATGGCCAGAATACGGTGGCCTGGCTGCATTGGGGTGGAAATGTTCGGCGCTCCGTGGGTAGGCCCCCGACAAGGGGGACCGACGATCTAGTGAAGGTCACGATGGGCCGCTGGAGCGGGCAGCGCAGGACCGTGCCAAGTGGAGATCCTTGGGGGAGGCCTATACCCAGTAGTGGGTGTCGTACGGCTGATACGATGCTGAAGAGTTATTAGAATTCTAAATTTCGGTCAAGGTTGAAAAGATGATCAGTAAAACTGTTCTCCAATCTTTTGATTAATGACCATGTATAAAAGTAGCTTTGTTTCGATTATGCAATAAGATCTTAGCGATAAAATAGCAAACGGTATTTTCGCATAAAAAACTACCCTTCTATTGCCAATTAAACTGTTCACGTCATTTTTAAACGACAAGCACCTGTTAGTTATTAAAATAATAAGCCAATAGCATTTTTGATTTAAAAAATATGCGTCGTACGCACCTGTCTCAAGAAGGCTTAATAAGCCTCGAGAAACCAATAATTGTACAAAATATTTGCTAATTAGGTTCTGTCTTTAAGAGAAATGCCAAGGCGGTGAAGATTAAAAAGAAGTTTTTTTTAATTGAGTTGTTAACTCTTTTGAGGTTGTAATTTCTGAGAAAATAGTTGAAAAAAGTTTCAATTGTTTTTGAGAAAAGAGTTTTCATCAAAAAAGTTGCTAACTTAAAAAATATAAAAAGAAGAAAGAAGGTTTTTTTTTAAATTGAGTCGTTAACTCTTTCGAGATTGAAGTTTTTGAAAAAATAGTTGATGTTTTTGATAAAAGAGTTTTTATTTAAAAAGGTCTATCTTTAACTTACTAGAAGTTTTTACTAAATTAAAGTTATTGTAGGTACTAATTATTTAAGAAATTTTGTTTCTTGTCAAAAAAAGCTCAATTTATTTGTTTTATATGCATAAATTTTTTATAATAAATACTGAAAGATTTTGAAAAATCTTATTAAAATCATTGAATCTTGAGAAATCTTAATTATCTTCTTTTTTAATGCAACCTTATTTACCAATTACAACATTTGCAGGTTCAAAAAAGCATTTTGTAACATCAAAAAAAGCATCTGTAACATCAAAAAAAAGCATTTGTTACATCAAAAAAGCATCTGTAACATCAAAAAAGCATTTGTTACATCAAAATAGTTTTAAAACTGGTTGTATCATCGCCCAAATATCGTTTAACACTTTTCTCTATAACTGTTTTCGAAAAAGATCTAAGCAAGATTACATAAAAAGGATGCACGCAGCCACTCCCTCTGTGGCCAGTACTTTATCGTCGATGGTTTTTAAAATATGACGCCATGTTAGATGACGAAGATTTATTACCAATCGTTTGATGCATGATTTATATTGCAGATAACATTTAGATTTTATTACGTTTGCATGGAGTAACTGGGACGTTAGAAATTTAACATTCAACATTCCTTTAATTTATATGAGATATTATTATGATAGTATGATTATTTTTAACTAACGCAATGCCAAAAACAATTTGCAAAATCTTTTGATTACTTACCTAATTAATTTTGAATGAAATACTTGAAAGAAAATTTCTTATCATTCTCTAATATCAGCTGGAAATTTATAGATTACTAGCAGCCGTCCGCGGTTTCACCCACATGGTTCCCGTTCCCGTGGGAATATCAGAACAAAAGAATCTAGGCTATCTACTATCTGTGTGCCAAATTTCAACCAAATCTGTTCAATAGTTTTTGCGTGATTGACGCACAAACATCCAAACCCGCAAACTTTCACATTTTTAGAATATTACAGTAAGATAGGCTTTTATTCTAAGAGTTTAGAGTGCAAATCAAAAGGATTTTCTCAAATTTTCCGAGTTTGGTTGGCTTACACATTAGTTTCCATGGTTCCATATATTTGAGGATTGATGTAGGATAGTTTAAACCTGTTCATCAGCTATGTTTTTTACTGTCCCTACTGCTGGGCACAGGTCTTCCTTATGGATGGATAAGAAGGATGGGCCATAACTCACCACGCGGGCCCAGTGCCTATTGGTGCGTGTTAGTGACTGCCAATTCAGCCAGGACCAACGGCTTCAAGTGCCATTCAACGGAGGAGCTCGAGATAATAAAATTTTGGTCATCCATCCCATGGTCGACTTTTGTTACTGACAATTTAGCTTTTATTCTTTTTTTATACTAAAAAAATTCACCGGCCCATTTGCTGCGTTGCTAACAAGTACCTGCCTACCAGTTTACTACCGATGACACATTATTATGATGGCCAGATATTTAAAGACACCAGTCGAATCGATTGGTGGCCTTTGTCATCCAAACGAGGTAACTTTGAAGCCTTGGTTCTCCGCCAAGGATTGAACGAGCTCTGATCTGATGATGGCCATCCAGGGAGTATATAGAGGAGATTCAGATCGCTGTACACACTCAACTGATCTGATGAGCCTTCTAAGAGATATAAGGATATGTTTAAAAAACGCGTTATTAGCATAAAAATGAATTTAAATCCTGATACTTAAAAAAACCGGCCAAGTGCGAGTCGGACTCGCGCACGAAGGGTTTCGTACCAAAAAACTGCAAAAAAACACGTTTGTTGTATGGGAGCCCCCCTTAAATATTTATTTTATTCTGTTATAGCGGCAACAGAAATACATCATCTGTGAAAATTTCAACTTCCTAGCTATCACGGTTCATGAGATACAGCCTGGTGACAGACAGACAGACAGACAGACAGACAGACAGACGGACAGCGGAGCCTTAGTAATAGGGTCTCGTTTTTACCCTTTGGGTACGGAACCCTAAAAATGTAAATGCTGATGAGATCAGTTGGGTGTATCTATATGTATAGCACTCTGAAATCTCATCCATTCACTCCCTTGATGGCCATCATCAGATCACAGCTAGATCAATCCGTAATCCTTGACGGAGAACCAATTTCTTCAAAGTTAAATACCTACCTTGTTTTATGAAAATCGACGTGTCCTTAATTATCCGTGCCACCATTGTATCTAATTCTAGATGATAAAATTATGGAAGTTTGGATATTTTAATGTTACTTTTTAATTAAGTATTGGCTTAAAGATAAGTTTATTAATTCCTTAACTAAATATAAAGTCGCCAATAACTATAATGAGATAAACTTTTTAATCGTCTGTTTTATTCCGGTTTCTGAGCCGTAAAACTTATTAAGTTTTTATTAAAAGCTCTTTATTAATTAAACTTCGTCTTATTATGAGTATGTGAAAGTAATTAAAAATTATAATTTGATTCCCATAGTATCCCGTTGAATGTTGTTAGTACGTTAGGGTTTTGATAATATTTCTCTATTTTTACTTAAAACGAAAGGGCCAGTTTTGCTCAAAGCCTTTGGTACGGTGCAGACGGGCGTTTTCTATGCGTTTTTATTTGATTTTGTATTGTGATTCTAAAAAAAAATATATCTATAACGTAACGTATAACAAGTTTTTATGTCATTTTTCAAATTATTTGTCTGAATGCTTTTCTCACTGTGTACAACACTATTACATTCCAAAATCAAAATCAAAAGTAGATTGTTCTAAGGTGGCACCCTGATAGAAAGTGGCGCCGTGGTGAATTTTATTTAATATTATAATTCTAATACACCATTTTAATAGTTTATCTGTCTAATACACAATTTTAAAAGTACGTTTTACTCGTACTCATTCGATTCCGGTTTTTTTATTATTTTGGGATAGAAAACACTCCAAGTGTTTGATAATGAATAAAAAAAATTACAAAAAGTACAGGAGTTTATAAAAAATTTAATCCTTAAATGCATTTATTTTATTTATTTTTTCAGATTTTTTACAAACGGCAGCAAATATCTTTAAAAAGTTCCTAGTAACTAAGCGTGCATAATATTTTAAAAACATCACCATCTATTCAGCTTTCAGTTGAGGTATAAAACTTAATAATAACTTAAATAAAAAATGAGAAATTAAGACTTAAGTAAATGTTTTACGTGCAATTTTTAGGGCCCACAGTCTAGTATTTTTAGACGGTATCGTTACATTCCCTCGTAGTCACTGCTAGAAGTAGATAGCAAAACTGCTAAAAGTGGCCGTTTTTGACACATTTGCTATCTACTTGTACGAATGACTACGAGGGCATGTAGTGATACCTTCTGAAAATACTAGACTAAAACATTATTAAAATCTTTTTCTATTAACAACTTATTAAACAAAAACCTCTGTGGGCGCCACTTTCGGTCATACAACTGCCATAAGTGACTTGATTGAAATTCGAAATTCAAATTCATTATTTGTTTACGGTCAGATTTCCCGCCATTCAGCGTAATCTCGCGCGCTGGTCTACTCCGACCATAGAGGTTTTTTAAAAAAGGTTTTTTGTTGAAGGTGAAAAAGCGTTTTATTGTTTTTTACTTGGCCGTTTTATCTTCAGTTTTTCGGTAGGCGGCGGCGGGGGCGTGGCGCGAGCGATGCGGCTCTACTTTAGAATATATTTTAAGTTGTAGTTCTTTTTTCGAAAATATTTTTTTAAACTTCACAGAATAGGATATTTGAAGAAGTTTATTTTTTAAGTGTTATATCCTCATTGGAATAAGGTCTTTGTCACAGATAAAAAGAGAATCATCTCATGCGCTCATGGCGGAACTGATCGTACTCGATCACGTTTGTTAAGCAACGCTCGGTCCAGCCAGGTGTCGGATGGGTGACCATTACAACTGAGTGCTTCCGTGCTTTGGAAGGCACGTTAAACCGTCGGTCCCGGCTGTTGTCATCTGATAACATTCGTTAAGCCAAGTTAGAGGCCTTACAGGCGGCTTGATAAACTCTAACACGAGGTGGCCACTAATCCTCATTCGATAAGAAAGAAAGAAATAATTAAGTATTTGGTGTTATTGAAGAAATTCTTATTTGTTTATATTTATTTATCATAATTAAACGGGCTTATGTTTTTATTTGACTAAAATTTTATTGGTTTGTTTGTTTAGCGAACTTTTACTAATATAATAAATAAAATGACGTCACAAGTTCATTTATGGCCGATTTTTTTTAATAATTCGAACAAGTTACATCTGATTTTACGTGTTTGTCGAAACAATAGAAGCTTAAATTGTAGAGACAACACTAAAATCGACATCTTCACATCACTACTGTGGGTGTGTCTACCTCGGGGCCCAGCATTGTTTTGTCTGTCTGTCTGACGGACGCCGACATCAGTTGTATGTATGTATCTGTATGTTTGTATGTATCGTGTGCATGGGAAGTTTCTTGGGAATTACAGAACAAAAGTCTTTTATACGCGTTTCACTTCAGTGCAAGTTCGCGCTTGACCGTATTAAAGAGTACTTTTGTCTCATCAAAAGATTGTCACTCTTTAATTATACAACTTGTTACAAAACAACCCCTAACTCCGAATATGGTAGATAGGGACCATTAAACTGCACAACTTTTACTACGGGGCCAACTCTGAAATCGCAAAAAAAAAAACAGTTTTTTGATACAAAAATTTAAACGAAAACTCAAAAAAAGTTTTATAAATCTTTTGTTTGAAGCCTCTTTAATAAAGACATTAGAGAAAAAAACAGTTTGGTTAGAGGTTTAATCATTTCCAATATCACCTACAAACACATATTACTTACAATCTCTACAAAATTAATTTGTAATAGTGTACCTTAATTATGACACTTATTACACCGACATAAGGTTTATTAGTACCGCACTAATATCTTTGTAAGTTTGACAAACGAGGCCTACTTACGTTTTGCATATCGCAGACATATCAGCCAGTACAGGAAGGCTTGGATTTCGCAACGCTCTATGTTAGTCTTTGGTTGGCTGAAAAATTATTTGACTCTATTTAAAAAAAAGTTGTTAATGCAGTAGTTAGTAAAAAGTTTTATATCCGAATTGTATGGCCGAAAGTGGCGCCCTCAGAGGTTTTTATTTAATAATAAGTAATTAATAGAAAAAGATTTTATTAATCTTTTACGTGAAGTTTTTAAGGCCCATGGTCTAGTATTTTAGAAGGGATAACTACATGCCCTCGTAATCATTCGTAGAAGTAGATAGAAAATGTGTAAAAAACGGCCACTTTAAGCAGTTTTGGTATCTACTTCTAGCAGTGACTACGAGGGAATGTAACGATACCATCTAAAAATACTAGACTGTGGGCCCTAAAAACGCCTCGTAAAACATTATTAAAATTGTGTATTAAAATATTAAATAAAATTCAGCGCTGCGCCACTTTCGCTCAAGGTGCCACCTTAAACGTAGTTAATTGTGCATTTAAAAATTAAAAAGAAAACATAAAATCTAAAAGGTGTTAAAAGACACAAAAAAAGGTTGCTTGCTCTATCGTTAAAAATAAAAAAGTTCTTTTCTTTCGAAACTCTACATGAAAACAAACAAGAAGTTTCGAAATTTAAAAATGCGAACGTTCAGAAACCGCCGCCAAAAAGCGGGTGTTGGGTACGCGATCCGATGCAGCGATATAAAGCCAGTAATTACAAGTTACCACTGACTATTATCAAGTAGCGAGTGCCTTTCATATATTTTACAAAATGGATGGCGAGGCATCGTATGGCTTGAATATTTATATTGTGGATTTATTACGCCGTTTTGTTTGTGTTGATTTATCGCGGGGTGTGGTATCCGAACGTACTTGCCATTTGAATTTGGAAGCCGAGTAGACACGTGGTATGTTTAGTGATAGTAAAATCTTAGGGGTGGTCTATTTGCGTAACAAGAGTGGATATAAAAAACCGTTTTCAGACTGACTTTCGGTATATAATATGCTTTTGTACACCCTTAGTATGAACAGCTATCGAAAAAAAGAACTCGCGTAAAAACATTCGATAGATTAATTTTGTATGGGAAATTTGTACAGCGCCACCTACCGCCGGAAAGCGAAAAGAAATTTTTCTTTAGATTTGATTTTCTTTCTTTAGATTTCCTTAGATAATTATTCTATCAAGTACGCCCGTTTTTTTCTCATAGATGTTTGTGCTAAGGGCACTGAATTTGGTTGGATAAAAACGACAAGGAGTAAGATCGACGACCTCCGTGGTCGAGTGGTTCGCACGCCGGTTTTCAAGGCGTCACCATCTCTTGAGGTCCCGGGTTCGATCCCCGGCTGGGTCAATGTAGAAAATGAACTTTTCAATATTGTCTCAGGTCTGGGTGTGTGTCATACCACCGTTGATTCTGATTTCCATAACACAAGTGCTATAGCTACTTACTTTGGGATTGGAGCAATGTATGTGATGTTGTCAAATATTTATTTATTTATTTAAAAAAAAAAAAAAAAAAAAAAAAGATCAGCATTCTAGGCTCCCTAGGCTTTCAACAATTTTAACAAAATTAAAGCGATTATTTTCCTGTAAAACGAAAGTGAAAATGTAACGGTTTAGAGCCAAATTCACCATTGATTTTAAACGCGATTAAGATCACGTTTTACGTAATGTAGTTTAAGTGTCGAGTTTGATACCCCGTTCCCCGTTTATTCCAAAAATCAATTTCACCAGGTCATTAAAAAAAATTAATCAAGATTTAACAAGGCATTGTTTATAACATAATTGTACATTTTTGTAACAAATTTAACTTTGTTGTTATGACAGTGACATCCTTAAACTTGTTTTTTGACAAAGCGCGTTTAAAATCAATGGTGAAATTGGCTCTTAGTTTTGGTTTTGTCGTTGAAATTAGCGCTATTGGATTTACCATTTCTAACGTTATCGATGTCTTTGATGGGAAATATGTTATTTTGCCTACGATTCACATAGTCATACTTTTATTAGCATGTAAAAGTTAAAAATACCTACAAAAAAATTTTACCTATATAAATATATGTCATCTCTAGGAATTCTTATGCCCTAACCGTGGAATAGGGTCATTAAAAAAATATTTGATCCAATATTATACACGCTGAAATTTTTTAAATTTGGTTCCCGCAGCGGGGTGGTTCTACTCATGATTACAAGTAACTTTTACTATTAGGCCAACTCTGATATCGCAAAAAAAACAGCTGTTCCATACATTAAGGTCAAGTAAGTATTGCGCTTTTATATGGAACAGCAGATATTTCGCGAAATCAGAGTTGGCCCCTTAATAAAAGTTGCTTGTAATCATGAGTGGAACCACCCTAATGCGGCAACCAGGGGGCTTTCGAAACCTATTGCAATCGCTTTCATTTGACAGATGGATGTGACACATCGCTGCATTTCTTTAGTGAGTTTGTATTTGTGCCAAAAAGAAGGGTCAATGTGTTTCATCCTGAAAGCGATTGCGACTTTGAGATTAAACAATAGATAGGCTAAATTTGACATTGTAGAAAATACCTGTTACAATATAAAAATAAAGTGACTACAACGTTTTCAGAAAAATGCGGCCTATCAGACGACCCTGGTCTCCGAGTGAATGGCAAAGGAAAGAAGATGAGGAAACCGAGGACGATATACTCGAGTCTGCAGCTGCAACAGCTAAACAGGAGGTTCCAGAGAACGCAGTACCTGGCGTTACCGGAGAGAGCCGAGCTGGCTGCCAGCTTAGGACTTACGCAAACCCAGGTGAGTAGGTATCTAACCTTTTGGGAATAGAGTTTAAGATGTTTAACAAGTGTTTACACGTTTGTAAGGAATCTCTCGAATCCGGAACAAATCGAATGTAGAGCAGAATGGAGTTTAAGATTGTATGACACGTATTTGAGTTTTGGAGGGAATCTCTGAATGTAGAGCTGGGAGTTTTTTGCGCTATTTTGTCAAGACTGCGTTCGGTGACTATTTTAATTATTTACAAATTGATTCATAGTGGATATTGTGTGTTAAAATTGGTGCAGTTTTGTGACACACGTGTCTACGCAACTGAACAAAATGTGGGATAATTGAAATAGGCGCGATCCTGGGTTGTGTGAAGCTGATACTTTTATTGTTGTGGTGGCTACCTCAGCAGAACTTACTTAGTAAACTGTCTTCATATACTGGGTGCCAAATGCTCCAAGCAGCATTGAAATGCGACACTCCCGGATTCTAATGTAAACTGAAACAATACCTACCTTTTTAACACTTGACACTGGCAAAAATTACTCCCTAAAGAGGAGAGTAGATTGCCAAACCAAAAATAAGAAGAAGATATTTGACACGTGTTACGCTTTTGGAAGAAATCTGTGAATGTAGAGCGGAATAGACATGATTTGTGTTTTTGAGGGAAACTGAATGTAGATATTAGTTCTTTTCAAACTTATATCTAAACTGTGATTCAGATTTTTTTAGAAGAGAGGAAATATACCTCTTTTGACGGTAATGCTCTAAGGTAATGTGGTATGATTATTTTGTTACATTAATGTCTTGTCACATGAATTTTCATGCTTGTGTTGGAGATGTTCGATTTAACAAAAATTTAGCTGAATGATTTTAATGCCTACTAAAAAGTATTTCGTAAAATTGATTTTTCACACAAAGCAAAGCTTTGAATAAAAAGTAAGAATAGGTTGACTACAACTTTGCAGTGAAATATATTGAACCAAATTATCTTGCGACATAATTTTCAACAGAACAGGTGATAATAAAAAACATTTGCTAGTTAGTAGTTTAAAGTAGTTCTAAGCATAGATAGTGTCTTTGTGAAGTCCGTAAATAAAGAACTGAAGCATATTCGATAGTATGACGCAATCGACACATTGCACCGCATTTTAAAGCATAGACAATAAAATATTACTCAAGAAAAACGGCAGCACACAAACTAGTGACAGATAGAAAAAAAAGTCTCGCTTTTTTAATTGTACGTTCTGTAATAAACCGCTTACGACCGTTCAAAATTTCGCTAACGATTTTTTATTTTATTACTAAGCTCCTAAAGTTTATTTTTAGATGTGTCGAGATTTAACAGATAAAAAGTACGTCGATATCCACACACGATGTGTAATTGTTGGGTTTGTGACATAATTACTGGGTACGTACGGCAGAGCGGTGTCTGTTGAATATTTTTTAAACTATTTGATAAAGAAAAAAGTGGTCTACTTTGCTGATGGTCGTCGTAATGTATTCTAAGAAGTCGTATTCTTAATAGTTTTTCTAGGTAACTATATAAGTTGGCCAGAGCTTCAGTTAAAAATGCATGTGTAGTTTAGTGAAAAAGTTATTTAAAATGCATCTGCTTTGTAATTCGTTTTAATTTAAATCGGTTAGGGCGTGTGTCACAGGCGATACAAAAAAGTGCAATTAATTTACTTAAAGAAATAATTTAATATAAATTTTGTTTCAATTTTAAACTTGAAGTCTGTAAAACAGACCCCAAGCTTAGAATAAATACTGTTAAAAAAGGACGCTCAAATTATTAATGAGGGCTTCAAGTCTCATTAAAAAAGTAACTATTTGCCTCACTAGATGGCGTTGACGGACAAGTGTAGTGTCAAAATTGGCTTTGAAAAATAAACAGTCTCTGTCTTATTCAGAGTCAGAGTGCGTTCGTTAAACTAGGGCCAAAATCGTATTCAGTCAGAGTGACAGTTTAACGTTTAGTCCTACCGTTTGAGGATTAAGAGGTGCACTGTGATTGGTTTACAAGCATTAAACCAGGTTTTGTTAGAACAGTCTTGCACCCCAGTTTTGTGAAACATCTCTGAATAAGACAGTCTGTGTTTAAAAAAAACTTTTCCGTTCTTTGGTGTTCGTTGGTTTGTTTGTTAGCGTTGTTTTCATGTGAATTTGGTTTTTTCCCTACGTTTTTTTTTCTGTTGACACTTGACTGTTTATCAACGCCATTTAAATACAGTCAGTTTTTTGTCATTTTGAAAAGCCCTCATTTGAAAATTTCTAAATATGTGACAATGTCCGCCATTAAAATCAGTTGCCGGTTGCCGCCAAAATTTTTCTTCAGCGCACCACACCATAGCAGCATAAAGCAGTGGGATGAACACATGGTATAATAACCGGCGCGTTCGGAAACACCGTCCGTCTGATTCGATTCGTTCGTAACCGATTGATTCGTCATGTGTCACCGTGTAGAATGAATAATCGTCACTACATACGTTCCGTGGGACGCGATGACGGCCTTAGAATGTATAGATATGACTTGATGTTTGTTAACAGGTAGATTTTAGATTTTTATTTAAAATATTAATTTAATAATATTGATTTCTGAACGACTTTATGAACCCCACGAGCAGCTTCAGTTCAGTCCCCCGTGACTACGGTAGCTGCAAAGGTGCCGAAACGTCGGAAAAATAAAAAATCAAACCAAAATCCAACTACCTAATTATCAAAGAATTTCAATAAAACCCGATAGTATCCGTTAAAAAGTACTTTATTTCAGGTATAGTTTTGTTTTGAGTTTTACGAAGAGCTCGATGGCGCAGTGGTTTAGCGTCTGGCCCAGCGATTGCGGAGGTTAAGCAACTTTCGCAAGGGTCAGTCATGGGATGGGTGACCAAAAATTTAGTATCTTGAGCTCCTCCGTGTTTGCATTTGCAGTCGATAACACCCACCAAACCGCATTGGGCCCGCGTGATGGGTTATGGCCCATCCTTCTTATCCACCCATAAGGAAAGCCTGTGCCCCAGCAGTGATATTAAAATGGCTGTCCATTTTCACACAGTCAACATAGTTGTTTACTTTGAGTTTGAAATTTTGAAAATCAACCGAAGAGAGAACTTTTCAATGAGGAAAACTTAGGTATATTTGAATGGTCTTGGTATCGAAATTAGTTTTACAGTTTGGATGTTTTTTAAGTATATGCGCTTAAATAACACTATCTGTTTTATAAATGTGATGTGCCAAGGTTTTATTCATTCACCATTGAATGTTACGTTATAACTAAAATTAAAGTCTGCATTGCAGAGCTAAAAAAGCTTCAATTTCGCCACGTCATGTCTAGCGGTTGTTACTGCTACACTCGGTAACGGTATAAAAAGTGAGGCCAAGTTAATTTTATTATAATTTAATATTTCTCAGTTATTGTCTGTGGGGCTCACTTTGATGATCCCGCATTGATATTTGTTAGTGATGAGGGTTTATATCGATATAGTTTATCGATTTGTTTATTAATCGGATTAGATGTTCTTATGACTTATTTATATTCTTTGCCTCTTTTTAAAACGTGGGTTAAAGTTAAACCTGGTCTAGAACCGATACTGTTAATTGCTGAAAGCAAAATAAAGAGAGTTTCAGATCCAATCCACAGTTTATGTCAATTCACGTTTAAAAATAATCCTTCGAAAAATAGGGATTCGCTTCTAAGAACCGTATCTTACTTTACTCATAAATTGTTTTGTTGTAACCGTCTTTTATTAAGGAATACTTTAATCAGATCAATAAACGGTACTTAACAGTAAAAATATTTTCAGAAATAAATTAACTCAATCCATATCAATGTAAATCTGTCTGTTACGCTTTGACGTCTAAACTACTGAACCGATTTTGACGAAATTTGGTATGAATTTAGGTGAAACCTTGGGGAAGGACTAAGGTTACTTTTTATCTCACTTCTAGGCACGGGTCTCCGCCCGCACGATATAACCTTCCCCCTACAATGACTGTCAAAAGTAATATCGAAGCGATAATGTAATTGAGATCAGGGTGGAAAGCCAGTAAGAAAATAATAAAAAGTCAAAAGCTTATGAAAAAAAATTGTCACAGCTGAGCGTATTTTGTTTTGTTACGAGTTCAAAGAAAATAACCAAAAAATCTTTATAATTAGCCCTTTAATTTGACGCCCATATTGTAGAATTCCAAAAAAAAAATTGCCACTACGTATAATAGCACCGTACAGCCGCCATGTTGGTTTTTATAACGCCACCTTCTTAAGAACACTTGGGCTGACAAAACAAATATAACGATATCTTAATCATAGAAATCCGTGCAGCCGTTTGAAAGATATGAGGTAATAAAAAATATTACATACAAACACACATACAAACAAACAAACTTACAAGATACGCGCGAAAACCATAACCCCTTTTGCAGTCTGGGAAATAGCGATAAAACAATCCTACTAATATTATAAATGTGAAAGTTTGTGGGTTTGGATGTTTGGATGTTTGTTCCTCAATCACGCAAAAACTACTCAACGGATTTGGTTGAAATTTGGCACACAGATAGTAGATAGCCTGGATTAAAACATAGAATACTTTTTATCCCAATATTCCCACGGGAACGGGAACCACGTGGGTGAAACCGCGGGCGGCCGCTAGTATTATATAATTTTATCGACATATTTCAACACACAACTGCATCCCTATCAAGTTGATACTAATCCACCTCGAATCGTAAAAAGCGAATAGAACCCCGTCCATTCCGGATCGTTTTTTAACAAAAAAAAACCCCGGTTTTAGCGTAACTCGGCGTACATAGAACTTCATTAAGAACCGTTAAACTGTTACTGTATTTTAAACTCTAAATTAAAGACACAAAGTTTATATTACGATGTGAATCCTCAGTTCTTTTTGCGACAGCTAAGTAATAAATCAAGGTATTTGTCTTTAGGTGCTGTTTATGATTATGATCCATTGTTTTCTTAGAAGATGCAATTTATAAGTACTATATTTGCTTTTTTTATCTTTTTGCGTCGGATTAGAAGGTCAGATTAGTACTAGCGTTAATGTTCTTTATTGAACTTTTCCTCGATTGGTTGAACAATTGGTTTAATTAGGTTTTTTAGGTCAAAATCTGATTCAGCTTAATTACTACGCGTTCACTTCATTCGTGCCGCTACCTCCCGGCCCGCTTCTTCATACCGCGTCCCCGGCGTCACCTGGGGAGGCGCGCGGGAGGGCGACACAGGGGGTGCGGAATGATGAAGCGGGCCGGGAGGTAGCGGCAACGATGAAGTGAACGCGTAGTAAATTCAATATTGACTATGGTTAATTTTTTTTCTATCTAATTTTAGTAAATTGAAACCTGTCAACTTGATTTTATAAAAGGCCTGTTTTCACACTCAAAAGTATGTTCTGTAGCTTACTTGATGATTTGACAGCTATGGTACTTATGCAAAATAAAATATGTCAAATCATCTGTCAGTAAGCGAACTCAAAACTTACTTTTGATTCTGAAACAGACCCTGTAGTTTATTTAAGGTTCTTTAGAAATACAATCCATTATCAGCCAAGTATTAAGTATTCAAACTATTCTTAAAGTTAAGGCCACCATTCAAAAATGATGAAACTCTATAAAACTGACAGCTTCCTGAAGTTAAGCATACCTAGCCTTAGCTAAGAAGCCTTTGAGTCCATAATTTCCGTATTCAAGAACTCTACCGTCATTTGTTTTGTAGACTATTATATATTCTGTGGCTCCAGGACAGTGTTTCTTAAACTTTTTGCAGTCACGGACGGACTTCACGGACTCCTGTCAAAGGGAAAAAAAACAAACCATAAATAAAAAAATACTGCTTTATTGGTAGTTTCAGGTCAGGAAGGGTTAACTGCGGACCGTGGACCTCACTTTAAGAAACCTTGTTCTAGGAACTACTTGGTAACTACTAAACTACTACCTACGGTACTAAATATACTTTGGTTTGGCCTGAGATTGTTTGTACGAAAAGTCTCTATGTGTGCGTGCACGAAAAACCGCTATTTGTACTGAGCGGCTTCTCCCTACTTTGTATTTCGTGGTTATACCTATCTGTACAAAAAGCAAAATCCGATTTCGTCATTCGTTCGGTACGTTTCATTCCCATACAAACCGCATTTCCACATTCGTCACAGAGCCTTATTCTGAGGTAATTCGAATTACGCCAGTCCAGTAGCACCATCCATCATCGTCGTTCTCGGCTGACGGCCGATGATCACAAATGAGATTTTTTCACCGGACCGCGGCGTCGTGCCGTGTGTGGCACTTGGTCTGTGACGATAGAGCGCTTGTCTATGGTTGTGCATGGCGGGAACGGCGGGAAAACGCTTTATAAATCCTTTTTTTTAATGTAGGAGGTTAATGAAATTATTATTATGGCATGAAAAAGTTAAAAACAAGTAAGTAAACAACTTAATTTACAATAACATTTCACTATGACAACTTAGAAATCCATAATTGTTTTAAAGAAATAGATTGAAAGATTTGAAGTCATAAAATAGTTACGAAATAGTACCTACTCATGGCACTTTGTAATTTTACAATTTTTTCACTGAAATTTCGGACCTTTTTATAGTTAAAGTGTTTCTTTTGTCTGACTTGTGACTGTTCAAAAACGCTTCCTATTACTAAAGTGTTCGAAATGTCAATGAAAAAATAAAATAAATAATAAAATTAAAAAGTGTCATTTCGGACTAAGTGTCCATAATTATTTTGTGCGAAATGTCAGTAACTCAGTATGCAGATATTTTTTTGTTAACAAACATTTCAAGTTTCAGAATTCTCACTTCTTAAAGCATTATTTTTACACGACTGCTTAAAAAGGAGTGTACTGCAGATGTTTAACGATTTTTCTTTCCTCGATGTTTTCCTTTTATAATTATTAACACGTTTTTATTTTTTATAATTTGGTAACATTATTAATGTTTTAGTTTCACAACTGTAAATTTGTTGTTTACAAGTAGGTATACTAAATTATGACACAGGATAGAAAACTTGTGGAAACACAAGGTATAGCTAAGTAAAGTAAGCTCGACATATTTGGTTTAAGTAAACACTGTCTTATTCAGAGTTATTTCACAAAACTGGGGTGCAAGACGGTTCTAACAAAACCTGGTTTAAGCTTCTAAACCAATCACAATGCACCTTTTAATCCTTTAACGGTGGGACTAAACGTTAAACTGTCACTCTGAATACGATTTGCGCTAAAATGGCGTTAGTCCGCAGTTTAACGCCATGTTAACTTTGGCCCTAGTTTAACAAACGCACTCTGAATAAGACAGTAAATATTGACAATGCTTGTTACAGACTTCATAGTGAAAACTTTTCTTTAAAGCCTACTTTATTCTGTGTCGGTAGTATCTAATAGCGTTTTAACCTCGTCGGCGACATAAAAAGTATTATTTAAAAAGGCTAAAGTACATAGGAGAGCCAATGGCGCTACTGACAAAACGCACAGTCACTTATTCAAACGTTAAGAAAAATGACTTTCGTATTTCGAAATCACGCCGGCGATTGGCTGTCAAACTCGACCCGACAACCAATGACCGCTCGTCAACTGTCATGACTTTGCATTTCCGAACAATTGTCTTAAAAAAGTTGGAGATGAAAAAAAATGGCTTCCGTAAAGGTGGCATAGCTCCTGTCTCTTTTTTTTCTTTGATTGTGCACTTCGCGCCTTTGTGAGTCATTGACGGCTGTCGAAAGAACGTCAGTTGTTTTTTTAGGCAAAGGCTTTGTGTTAAAAGGAGCCAAGGTCTTCAAATATGGAAAATC
Source organism: Agriphila tristella (assembly GCA_928269145.1). Taxonomy (NCBI): domain Eukaryota; kingdom Metazoa; phylum Arthropoda; class Insecta; order Lepidoptera; family Crambidae; genus Agriphila; species Agriphila tristella. Next base: position 6,025,012 of record OV743451.1, read on the forward strand.
CAATTAGAAATTATACATTTTTATCTAGTGTTTTTGCGTACGTGATTGTTGACAAGTTGCAATATTTTAAAGTTGATAGCTTATACGAGACATAATGATCATATCGCGTGATCATATTTTTTACGCACAGCACTGATTCATGTTGGTTGTTCCTAGAAATGACTTCATCTCAGAACTGTCATGAAATTGAATCTGATTACGCTTAGTGGAAAATCTTAAATCAATATGCAAAAATGAATTAAATTAATTTTCCTTTTTCTTTATGATTTTCAAAGTTATATGAAGGGTAACATACATATATTACAAAAATTACATAGCTACTTACATTTTGTATTAATATTCAAAATGAATTGAATGATTTTTCCTGTTTCTTTATGACTCAGGGGTAATTCCAAAAACTACTCACATCGTTTCATTTTGTAAACACAAATCTAACAATCTCAATGAAAAGGACTACATACACCTAAGGTCTTTTCCTAAAAAATAATAATCATCTAAATCGGCTCATAAACAGAGAAGTATACGACCATTAAAATCATATTTTTTTCGTGGTAATTTCAGGATTGCTTGAAAACTAACACTGAACTGATTTCCAAATTAAAAAATGTTAATGGGACCATCTTGAGAATAATCCTAATTTTATCCTAAATATTAACGTTTGAATCATTTCAATCGGTCTAGCCGTATTTGAGCAATTGGCGGACGTATTAAAACAAACATACAGACGAACAGATAACCTCCTCCTATTTTGAAGTCGGTTAAAAAAATGTATCTCTGTTACACCGTTGTGATATCGCAAAAGTATTTATTTGTCTTAAAATAACGCAGAATAAAAAAACCCGGCTAATTTTAGAACGTGAATAGTCAAAAACTAGGTTAACAGTAGTACATAAAAATAGTTAAAACAATTATTAAACTAGGTGACAAACGTTAGAAGCTTGGAAATAAATTGGGAAATTGTACTCAATTGGATAACGATTAGTTTCAATTGAGAGACATCTATTCCAATTGTTTTAGATAAAGACTAAAAAGCAATTAACGACAATTAACGAACGTGCAACGGAACGTAACGCACCATAGATTTCAAATACTTTTATTTTGCAGGAAGGCGACGGCACTGGAAAGATTATTCCAATCTTTCGTTGGTATTTTTGCAATACTTTAATGTCATTATTTCAGTTTGATATAAATAGGGGAATTATAGTAAATTACATGGTTTATATTTTGATTGAATCAGGTGTCACTTGGCGGAACTCCCAAACCATTTTGAAAAAAGGAATAATGTAGCTTACTTCCGCAAACAATATGAAAGATGCACCGCCCGCCCGCCCGCAAAAATATGCACATGCACACCACAAAATATCAGTGCACAATACCTGCATTTAGCAAGACAGCAACACACCTTGCACCTTCACCAATTAGGTCACTCTACACGTGTTTCGCCCCAACCCGTAGCATCCTCAGGAGTTAAGATCGTGCGTAAACCAACACCAAAAAAGGTTTATGATTAGGTATCTTAAGGCTTGGTTACGTTGGACAATTTGTCTCTGTCTTTTTCTATACATGTAAAGAGTAAGGAAAATAACCACACTTCTGCACTGTTTCATTGTTTTTCGTTGTTATTTTCATCACTATCATTATCACAATTATCTTTCTTGATCAAAAGTAATTGAAGCAACTTCACAGTACGTTAAAGTGTGTTTTGATGTAGAATTCAATATACGTTTCCTCTATTATTTACGCCAAAAAGACGAATCTACGCTGTAGATTTTGGTGATTTACTGATTTTTTTACAGTCATCTGTGAGTTTTATACGCTATTTAACATTTGTAGCAACTAGAGAATCTCTTTAGCTTGTCTAATGATTTTTTGTCGCTACAATTTTACGTTTTCTAATAGGGATTTTCCCCACCATGTTTTACAAAGAAGTACAGAGGTACTTCTTTATAAATCATGGTACTACTATCAGGGGCAGAGGCCCCTAATAATTTTATCCCGCGCTTTAAGTATTTTTTGTAACCAAAAAGATTTCGAAAAAAAAAAAAGTTCATTTTGAAATGTGAATGTTTCAAAGTGATTTTATTACGAGTGCAACGGAAGGCGCAGAGAATGGCGAAATATATCTTATTGAATAAAACGTTACGCCTCCCGAACCGAGTGCTTAGAGGTATGTTTGTGCAAACAAGAAACATGGGTACAGTCGCGACTAAAATTATGTATACAGTTTAAAACTTTGTCACTTGGTTGTATTTGTAATTTTTCATTGATTTCTGTTAAATTTTTTACCATACCTTACGTGTAAGTACATAATGTAAATGATCGAAGGACAACAGTAGCACATTCTTTAAAATATTTACGGTTGAGAGATGTGACCTGTAGAGGATAACATATATCCAACGTCAGAAAGCCGGACTGAAATACTTTTTTTACATATCTCCACAATTTCAAAAAAAAAAAACTGTCTCGACAATTTTGTAAGCAGGTTCGAAAATTATTATAGATTATTTAATCTATAATAATGTTCGAAAATTAATATAGATTATTTAATCTGTAATAATTTTTGAACCTGCTTACAAAATTTCACGAGAATCGGTTGAGAAATGCGACCTGTAGAGGAGAACATCCAGCACCACAAAGCTGGACCGATATATTTTTTTACATATCTCCGCCATTTCGACGTTTTTAACGATTTTTTTTTTATTTGGCTCTACTTAATAAATTCTATATAAATTACAAACCTGCCCACAAAATTTCACGAGAATCGGTTGAGAAATGCGACCTGTAGGTGAGAACAGACAGACATACGAAAGAATTTTGCCCAAGCTGAAGCAGAGACGCTTCGCTCGCACTTCGTGCTCGCTTGGTCAATTAAGAATTCTAAAGATTTTCTAAACTGTCCACGCGAATGAAGTCGCGGGCAAAAGCTAGTCTAACATAAAAAATGTATTGCAACCTGCTGATGGTTTGTTAGAATAATAAAACATACCTATACTTCAGTACCTATTAGGTAATTAATGTTATCATCTATTAGGGATAGAAAATTACAAATACAACATTTCTTAGCGACTGTACTTGATCCAGTTTGTGCAGTAGTCAAATGCTAACGAGCTACCGGCAGGTGGCGCCACGATGTTAAGCGATTACTCGCCAAACGGTCAAACCCACAGGACAAAGTTCTAATTAAAAAAAAACAAAAAAAAATACACAGTAACACTAGTACCTATAAAAAACCGGCCAAGTGCGAGTCCGACTCGCGCACGTAGGGTTCCGTACCAAAAAACGGCAAAAATACAAGTTTGTTGTATGGGAGCCCCACTGAAATATTTATCTATAACAACAAATACTAATGTATGTACTAATGTAATGTATATAAATGTACTATATTTTTTATAATTTTGATATTTTCGTTATTAATTTCATATGAAAAGGTCCCTTCTACCATATTCGGCATTAGGGAATTTTTGTAACACGTTGTTTATGGTTAAGTGACACATCAAGATTGCTTACACATACAAACTTAGAATAATAACACCTAGAAGCAGAGTCTTTTTTATTTTTAATTAACTTATTTTTTATCTTAAATGAATTAGTTTTTTTTGTAATTTTACCGATTTTATCTTATTGATTGATTTTATTTTATTGACTTGTTTTTAATTTATTGATTTGATTTGATTTTATTGACTTGATTTTAATTTATTTTTTAATTTTAATTTGATGAGTTGTATTTATTGATTTGATTTTAATTTATTGTCTTGATTTAACTTTATGATTTGATTGTATTTTTTATATAATTTGTTTTATTTTTCTGAATATTTTTAATGACAACAATGTTTTTTTTATAACCTGCTAATACTATGACTTATTATTATTATTTTTTTTTTACTTACATAAACTAAATTTTTTGTAATCTTTTTGATTAGATTTTTGAATTAACTGTATTTCTTAATTTTTATTAGTATTTTACTTATTGTCATGTGTGCATAATAATTTCTTTTAATTTATAGTAACGATGATCAAATGTATTTTGTCGACACTTATAATTGTTGTATTTACAGGTATATAGCATAAGTTTAGTCTCCCCAACAGTTTATTGTTAATACAATGTTAGTGTTGCTTAAATAAACAAATAAACAGAGTCCTTCTAGATAAAGTGAGGCAAAAAAAACCGTGCCGAAATAGCAAATTTTTCAGATTTATTTCCTTCATACGTTACCTAATCGTAACTAAAATCCAATAAAATAGTAACTAATCCCCTAAATGTAAGGAAATTGAAACTTTATCGTTCTTATTAGGTATAATAAGTAGGATATAGATCAAAAAACTAAGCCATATTGGCTCAGTTTGATTTGCTTCGCTTCTGACAGCGCGCTTTGTAGGGAACTGTCGTTCTAGGTTGTTTTATTCTATCAACTTAATAAAATCGTAATGTGTATGTGCTCGTACAACTTCAAATAAGTTGAATACCTACACGATGAAAACTTGATACGATTAAATCAAACTTGGATATTTCTATTAATTAAACTTAGAACTTTCAAGTTACCGATGCGACCGGGAATAACTTAGATATAACTTAGCTTGTAAACTTAGTTCAATTAAAGGTTTTAATTAGAACCCGCACCCTTAGGATTCCGGCCCAATGCACTACCAATTATGCTACCAAGCCGCTGAGGGATGTGGCGAAATTTTCTAATACTTCGAATAATAATTTTCTAATACTTCGAGTAATGGTTCGAATCCCGTCTAAGTTGCTACGGGTGAGCCGATTTTTTCTAATATTTTTCATTATTTATTCATCTTAATATAAAAATAGCATTGTGAATGCAAAAATCTAAAAGTTTAAAATTGTACTGTTTCACCTTAATTGATTGTCTGGCACTTGCAAAGGTGCTACAACCGAATGTCGAAGTAGTTCTCTTCACATTGGTGAGATGGCGCTGATCTTCAGCGGAAGCGTGGAAAGTATTAGAAAATTTCGCCACATCCCTCAGCGGCTTGGTAGCATAATTGGTAGTGCATTGGGCCGGAATCCTAAGGGTGCGGGTTCGAATCCCGTCTAAGTTGCTACGGGTGAGCCGATTTTTTCTAATATTTTTCATTATTTATTCATCTTAATATAAAAATAGCATTGTGAATGCAAAAATCTAAAAGTTTAAAATTGTACTGTTTCACCTTAATTGATTGTCTGGCACTTGCAAAGGTGCTACAACCGAATGTCGAAGTAGTTCTCTTCACATTGGTGAGATGGCGCTGATCTTCAGCGGAAGCGTGGAAAGTATTAGAAAATTTCGCCACATCCCTCAGCGGCTTGGTAGCATAATTGGTAGTGCATTGGGCCGGAATCCTAAGGGTGCGGGTTCGAATCCCGTCTAAGTTGCTACGGGTGAGCCGATTTTTTCTAATATTTTTCATTATTTATTCATCTTTATATTTCTTTTTAAAAAGATTCAACTTTTTTATTAAAAATAAAAAAAACCGGCCAAGTGCGAGTCGGACTCGCGCACGAAGGGTTCCGTACCAAAAAACGGAAAAAAAATCACATTTGTTGTATGGGAACCCCCCTTAAATATTTACTTTATTATATTTTTAGTATTTGTTGTTATAGCGGCAACAGAAATTCATCTTCTGTGAAAATTTCAACTGTCTAGCTGTCACGGTTCATGAGATACAGCCTGGTGACAGACAGACAGACAGACGGACAGCGGAGGCTTAGTAATAGGGTCCTTTTACCCTATGGGTACGGAACCCTAAAAATAAAACCAATCACAATTTACTTTCGTCCACCTCATATTTTGTGGTCTGAAATCCTAATTTATATTTAGAAATACATGAATATTAAGCGAAGTATTAAAATGTATAGAGGAGAAACATTTCAATTTATTTATTATTATTTAATACGGTTTTGAACTAAACTGGAAGGACACATTGAACTAGTTTGGCAGGATACGAGATAAGATCTATTCCACTTGATACTTCAGTACAGATGCAGTATAATTTAATCCTTTTACTTTTATCTACGCATTTGAAAAAAAAAATGATAGGCATTAAAAAAATCGTTTTAATTACTTACGTTGCAACTGAAATGCAGCATGTAAATGCAGGATTTGCGTCGTTTTAAACACTATATCAGCCAAGTTTTTTTAAATATTTTTTTTTGGATATAAGCCTTATCGGTTTTGTTGCAAATCAATTACCTCTTTTTTAATTGTTTTTAGTTTTATACTCTGTTCGTTAAAATAATATATCTTTTGTTCTATGTGTCACTGTTATTTTTCCTTTTAGATGAGCTGAGTAATTATAAAACTGCAAAACAATAAGTACTTCCTTTAATTTGTAAGTAAATAAAATACCTCGCCAACACTCGAGCTCACGCATGTCGGTTATAGGTTTTTTAATCTATTCCTTTCTCATACCAAAAACTAAATACAATGGTATTTGTTTAATAACGTAACTAGCGGCCGCCCGCGACTTCGTCTGCGTGGAAAGTTTTTTTGCTATCCCTCGGGAACAATACTGTTTTTCGGGATGAAAAGTACCCTATGTCCTTCTCTGTAGCCCTGAGAAAGTTTATGCAAAATTTCACGATGATCGGTTCAGTAGTTAAGACGTGAAGGAGTAACAAACAAACAAACAATTATAATATTAGATGGATTAATTTTCTATTCCGAACCCGTAATCTAAAGTAATTTTCTTTTTTTTTGTTAAAACCTAGTTGGTTGTTTCATATCCTCTTTCTTCAAAATATTTCTTAAAAAATTCGCTGTAGGTTCTATATCCCAGGCTCAAAAGGAAACCACCAGCTAGATGTTAACCCACGTTATCTCAGTTAATATCCCGTAGTTAATAACGGCCATAACTCAGTCCCGGGTTCGATGCCGACACGACCTGATTTTTGATCGATCGATCGATACGCTCAGCAAATATCTAGAGCTTGTTTCTAGCAAAATGTTTATTGTTGAAACTTGTAATCTTGTCTAGGGCAGGGATGGCGAACCGTTTTGGATCGACGTGCCATTTTTCGAAATAAAAGTTTAATGAGGTCAATAAACGTGCCATCAAATAATTTTGACATATTGAATTTTGTGATCGGCGACGTGCCCAAAATATTGCGTCGCGTGCCTTGGTTTGCCATCCCTGGTCTAGTCCTACAGTCATTTGTCCGTTGAACCATTAGCCAACACAACTTTTCATCGGCGAATGTTTCTCTAAAATATCTTTCACCTATGAATTTTTACTCTGCATTATCTTTTGCCAACGAACGTTTCGCCGGCAGTCGTTTCAACGGCGATTGTTTTGCCTGAGCAATATTTTGACATTGATCTTTTCACCGCCAGACGCAAACAATATAATAAATGCGAAAGTAAAGTACTTAATAGCTTTAAAATTAGGATTAAAATTATATAAAAATTAAATCTATGTATATGCTGATGCCGCCGTCTAGCGATATCGTTCTGCATTTTTTTACATTTGCGTATGTTTGTATTACAATCAAAAATTATTTTGTTGTTAATATACATTTTTTTTTTGCTGCAGGTTATATTAAAATACATTAATTAAGGTTTTTCCCAATTTTAGAACGAAAATTGTGCTTCACAAAAAAATTGGGTATCTTCAACCTATTGATTGTTAAAAAAAATGATCATATAACATAGCATTTTATTTATATTTATAATATTCTTACGACTGGCGATGAAAAGATCAATGTCAAAATATTGCTCAGGCAAAACAATCGCCATTGAAGCGACTGCCGGCGAAACGTTCGTGCCGGCGAAACGTTCATTGGCAAAAGATAATGCAGAGTAAAAATTAAAAGGTGAAAGATATTTTAGAGAAACATTAGCCGATGAAAAGTTGTGTTGGCAAATGGATCAACGGACAAATGACGGTAGGAAAACCGTCCTAAACTCTATTTTACCTCTAATTGCCGGAACACAACTTGTTGTTATGGCGACAGACTTAGGTAAGGTAGCTAGCCAGGCGGACTTGAAATAAGCCCTACCGCACCAACCAAACCGAGTACAAATTGTACCCCCCTGGGAATCGAACCCGGGACTCCTGCGTCTTACCCGGGTGGGCGAACCACTAGACCACAAAGGTGGTTAAAGAAATCTAGGGTTGCCACTATGCAGTTTATAAGTAAAAAATGAAAATATTTTTTTATAAAAAGCTTACTGGACGCCTATAGAGCGTTACTCATTTGTCAGCGCAACATCAGCTCGGCGCGGTACAGATTTCGGTACCGAATCTGGTACCGCGCTGACAAAAATGAGTAAAGGGCCTAAACGTTATTATTCTAAGGGCCTAAATAAGTATATTCAAAATAATTGTATTAAAATTACTTATAGGTACGGAGAAAACTTGTTTGAGTCGCAATTAATAAAAGAACCTTTTTATTGGTCCCATTTTAAACAACTGCACTTTTTGTTGAAAGCAAATAAAATTGCGACCATATACACAAATGTCACAATTTCGCGCCAATTTCCTTTTCTGTCAAAACAATTGGCGCCATTAATTGACTTTTATTGCTGTTAAGGCGAAGGAATCCGATCAAATGCCGATCTACAAGTCCATAGACTTTTAAATGGTATAGAAATGTTTTTGAAAACTTAATTAATACAGTCGATTTATCTTGCAAATGGTTCGATATAACACCAATCTTTTACTTTTTTTATAACAATGAGTTAGTACTTGGCCTCTCACCTCACCTGTGGTTAAGTGACAATAAGGCCGAAGGTGTAAGCGCACTACACCCGGAATCCTCACCACTAAGGAACTGGCTATCTTACTTCTAACTGCCGGAACACAACAATTTTTAAATTGTTGTTATGGCGTCAGACTTATGTAAGATGGTGGTAGCTATCCAGGCGGATTGGAAATAAGCCATACCACCAACCGAACCGAGTACAAATGTACTCCCTTCTGGGAATCGAAACCAGGACCCCTGCGTCTTACACGGGTTGGCGAACTACTAGACCATAGGGGCGGTCAGTAAATATCGTATGATGGTGAATCAGAGAGATAAAATAAGACAGTGTTCGGCTGTTAAACTGACTTAGTAATTGTTGCAGCTTAAATAGAATCAAGCCTCTTAGAGCAATAACCTCATCGTTTTTCCTTCCACAATCGTATCCGAACAAACCCTTAATGTCTGCTGTCATGTGGCTGACAAATTGACATTGGCAGTCGTGTGTCAGAAAGTAAAACTAACGGTTGTGCCCGCCTCTGTGTCCAAAAATCAAAAAGACAGTGAAAATCGAGCAGGTAGATTTTGCGTGTACCTATTCCGTTGATATTAAAGTGTTTTCACAGAACCTTGCTGAAATAGTGACGTTAGGTAGGCGATGCTAAGATAATCCGAAATCCTTAACAAATGGTAGGTACCTAAGCGTTCAAGGCAATCGCGCAACAAATAGTAATTATAAACTGACTTAGTTTATCTCTCAGATTCACCACCATCATCATCATCTGCAGCACTTGTCCTCTCCCGCGGCAGCATGTTGCAGTAATGTCCTCAGCAAGTGGGTGGAGGGGACAGTGGTGGACCGTTTTCATCAGTAAAGTCACATTTTATGAATGGTCCACGAAGGTGTTAGATGAAAGCTCGGTGTCGCAGTGGTTAAGCACCTGGCCCTGCAATTGCGGAGGTTAAGCAACTTTCACAAGGTTCGGTCATATAATCTCTAGTTCCTCCGTTCTTCGGAAGGCACGTTAAGCCATTGGTCACGGCTGTACTTGCAGTCGTTAACACCCACCTATTTGGGCCCGCGTGGTGGGTTCCGGCCCATCTTCCTTATCCACCCACAAGGAAAGCCTGTGCCCCAACAGTCATCATCCTCCTGTCCTTATCCCAATTTATTTGTAGTGCTATGTCTACACAAAATAAAATTTTGCGCTCGTAGAACGACCACTATTGGGGTCGGCGCAGCATGTAGTACATACTGCATTAGGTTTTGGCAAAGTTTTACGATCGGCCGCCTGCCTGACACCAACCCTCCTTGGGAATGCTGTTGTTGACAGTTTCCTCGCTGCCATTCGAGTGACCCTTTGTGCGATGGTCTGCACCGGGTCCCTAAAACTTCCCTCTATCGCCTTCTACGATACCCACGGGATGAGATGGGACAGTCCTATTCTTACCCGGAACTGTGCCTCAGCAGTGGGGACATTAAAAATGGTTGATTTTGGTGGTGTTACGTGTACAGTTCTTTCGCTTTAAGCGTTATGCTATTCAGCCCCCCTAGCATGACCAACGAAAAACGATATACATATATCGCGTGATATAGCGTTTTATCGACACTCAACTGTCAAAATCCATTGTTTTTTAACAGTTAAACGTGATAAATCCCTATATCATATCGAGTTTTGGTGGTCATGCTAGGGGGGTTGCATTGCTGGATGCCACAGTTAAGTCCGTTTGTACTATTCTCAGTTTTCAATTGAATAATTAATCATGGTTTTATAAAGTCAAGATGCGTTTTAATTTCTGTAGTACGCTAAGAAGTTTGCGTTTATACAGAATTAACACAAAATAGGAAGGCGAATGCTAATAGGTAATAAGAAGTCAAGGACGTGAGAGGATTCTATTGTATGGTAATTTCGATGGTTTGTGGTCACCATGGTTTGGTTCAAAGATGAGACATTTGCTTTTGTTTTTTAAAAGTTCAAAGAGATTCAATTAATTTGATTATAAAAGAGTCCGATCCGAACCGTCAGTGTAGAGATTATAATATCTATGGTTTTTTTATTTGGCATATAAATATACTCTGTCTCACTCACACGCACAAGAGGGCAACACTATGTTAACCGCCTGATTGGCAGTTAGAGGTAAGATAGCCAGTTCCTCAGAGATGAGGATTCCTGGTGTAGTGCACTTCCATCTTCGGCCATCAATTAACATCAGGTGAGGTGAAGGCCAAGCTCCTGTTGTGCATAAAAAAAATAACTTTCATTGTCAGTCTGGATGGTGATGGCGGGTGTTTATGTTGGATGGACGCTAAGTAATATATGGGAAGTACCTGACTGGTTGTTTTATGGTGTATGGAAGTGCTGGTGGTGAAGTGTGTCCGTCTTGATGCGTTGGTGAGCCAAGCTTCGTTTACTTAACAACACTCCCTCTACCTATTTGTTGTATATGTAACAGTCAGTGAAAATATTATAAAATTAAAAAGTGTAATTTCAGTTAAAGTGTCCGAAATTATTTTGTCCGAGGCGTCAGTAACTCGTTTTAGCAGTATTTGTGTTATTAGGTATGTTAGCACGGTGTAAAGTCGAATTAATATTAAATTAAATTGCAATCGTCAATGCCGGCTTAGTACTGTCGGGGCTGCTTCCGCTGGACCTTCGGGTCCAAGAAGCATCCCAGCTTTATGAGGCGAAGCGAGGGAAACCCCAGGCAGTACTATCTGGCAGAAAAGTGGAGGAGCGCGAATCCTTCCTGATGGCAGATCACCCCAGCAAAACGGTAGACGTAAAATTTAAATTATTGGAAAACGCGGACGAGGATGGCAAGCTGGCAGAAGACCTGGTAAGAATCTATACAGATGGTAGCAAACTGGAGGGGAAAGTTGGAACCGCCCTGACCTGTTGGGAAGGGCCGATTGAGACGATTACCCGGAAGTTTAAGCTGGAACCATACTGTACAGTCTTCCAGGCCGAGTTGTATGCTATTCTCCAAGCGACCGAAATTCTCATTGGCAAAAAATTCGGAAAAGCCGCCGTGCTTAGCGACTCGAGATCTGCTCTCCAAACGCTCCAGGATCCAGACTCATCGCACCCGATCACTAGGGCGATTCAGGGCAACCTCCAGACACTTAGAGACAACCACCAACTCGTCTCACTCTACTGGATAAGGGCCCACGTCGGTGTGAACGGGAACGAAAGAGCGGACCAATTAGCCAAGGAGGCGGCTCTCAAGCTGAAGTGTAGGCCGCATTACGAATGTTGTCCCATCTCCTTTGTGAAGCGACATTTGCGCGCAGCTACAAAGGTGGAGTGGGACCGTAGGTACACTTCAGAAAGCACGGCGAGCACTACAAAATTCTTCCTTCCGAATGGGGTGGAGGCGTACAGCATAGTGCGGAAGATGAAGGTGGACCGGCCGACCTCGCAGATGCTGACGGGACATGGTGGGTTCGCGGCGTACTTGTACAGGTTTAAATGCAAGGACAACCCATCATGCGTTTGCGACTCGACAGCGAGCGAGGACATCTTCCACATTATGCTGGACTGCCCTCTGCACTGCATTGATAGGTACACATTAACACAGACACTAGACACACCACTCAGCAAAGACACCCTAAAGGACATAATGAGAGACAGCAAAGAAAGAGATAAATTAATAGAATTTGCAAAGAAAATTATAAAAATAGTAAATGAAAGAAACAAGACATAAGACAGAATAGAAAACATTGTAAATAAAAATATATATAATAAATAATATTGAGACATGCAATGTTGGAATGAATCAATTAGAAATTAAGAACAGTATATATGTCAGAAAGAAATGTATTAGAATTAAGATACCTATTATAAAAAAAGAAAAAGAAAGATAAAAAAAAAGAAGAGTGTAAAAGAAGGAAAATTGTAAAATAAAGACCTGGACCTCCATATCTAGGGAGAAAAAAATTGCAATCGTTGTCACTAACTTTCAATTGTTTCAGTAAATAGTTTAAATCATCTCGACTAATCAAGGCTTTAAATGTTTGCTAACCATAGACTAATTGTGTTTTAATTCATCAATGCCCGCGCGGACGCCGGCGCGGCGTGCGTTTGGACACCGGCGTGCGTTCGGACACAGAATAAATAATAGTACGTTCGTACAACAATAGAAAATCTATTGTGTCTCACTTTCAGGGTGTTGACGGGTTAAAATGTCAAACGAATTTTCGACTTACTCATATTTGTAGTATATATTTATAGATGAATATAAAATTCTTGCTTTCATTTTTGTAAGTTTATGTAACTTTCTCTACAAAAATAATAAATCTAAAAAAAATATTTCGAAAATAAATAAATTCAACGCAGTTTAGCTCAATAATTCTGTTAGGAAGTAGGTACTTAATTCTTCTCAAAGTTAAAATTAAAATGCGAATTACATGTTTCGAGCTAAGCTGTCAATAAAATTGTAGCTGAATAGCAGAACCGGTCGTGTTTCCTTCGGCCTTCCATTAAAATTCTATATTTTACATTCAATGGTTCATAAAGTTACTTAGCTTTAGTTGATTGAGGGAACTCACTTTTTATACGCGATTGTCTATCGTTAGCGACACCTTACGTCAATTAATACTTTCTATTCTATTCGGATTGTAGAAAACCTTGAATAGGGTGTGCCCCCTAGTGGAAATCATTAAAGTTCGAGTTTTTGACGCTTACAATGGTTGTCAATTTTAAAACATTTGTTTGTCTATGGTTTTTAACGATGTGTTCTTAATTTAAATGCATCAGGTTCTCTTTACGGTCATACTTCTAGTTTGACGAGGGAACTAAGATTCAAACATCCTCCGATGTTCTTAATTTAAATGCGCAATTCTTTATTTCATCACCGCCTCATGGCCACAGTACAGGTTTCGCCGCATGACTTAGTAGGTAGGAAAGCTCGTAAAAACCGGCTGCCGTGCCAAGGGAAAATGCAACAGACGGCCAACTGCAACGCAGTTGTTTACGCGGCCATAGTTTTCCATTCGATATTTGAATCTAGTGTAGTGGAACAGCTGTTACCTCCTTCGTGATCCAACCTCTGTTCGAATTATGAATTCGGAGTTCGAAATTTTTATTATCATTATTCCAAATTCAAATTTAATGTTTTGCTATTATGTTTACCTAATGTTTACTTATGTTAACGTTAGAAAATAGAACTATTAACCTTAAAAAGATGACGATTAATTTAACAAAAGTGACCAATTTCAGAGTGGTACAAAACGACGTATTTTAATCTGTTAAAAAAATCCTTTTGCGATACATTCTCGAATTCAGTTTTGACTGTCTATTGTCAATTTAATCGCATTTTTTATACCTCTATAGTCATTTCATACAGAAGTTTCAAATCAATGAAACTATTATCCCCGTCAATTGGTAATGCGCTGGAACCTTGTCACATTAACATCCACGTCCACGTGATCGGCAACTAAAAATGTCATGAAACAAGAAAATTCTAATAGGTAATCTAATATATTAATTATTGAATTATTATTTTCAATAAGATAGTATAAGGTCTAGGTATATAAACATTTTACAATTGTTTTTCGTTTTTGAGGTTAAAATCATGGCCGCCAGGCGCATTACCAATTGACGGGGATAGTACCTAGACCTCACGCATTTCTAGAAAAATAATCATAAATTTCAAGCTCGCATAGTGAAATCGATTAGATATCTCGTAATAAATCGATTAGATATCTCGTAATAATGTAAAAAAACACTATAAAACCGCGTGCGTAAATTAAGAATTTTTCATTCTAAGATAATACGATAGGCCTTCGGAGTAAAAAATTTATGTATTTACATCTATATTGGCAACTGACTTATCGGTATACAAAACGTCTCTTATACCAGCGTGAAATCCAATTAATATGAATCCTTATTTGTATCAACAAAAAAGCCATTTTTAATCAACGGCTTCTGTAAGGCAAATTTACATGTAGCTCTTTCTTGCTTAAGGAAATCTTCGGCAAAAGAATTTGAACTTTATTACTATTGTTATAAAGGCTAATTTCTTGATTTTGTGATGAGTGTAATGTTATGAAAATTTAATACGATATGACAATAGCTAATAGCTTTTCGCAGTTTAGATAAAGGAAGGCTTAAAATTTATGTATGTGTGAAATCGTAAAGATTGTGAACTAAGTACTTATCTACTTGGTCATTTACATCGTTTTATATGTTGAATGGTTTAACATGTGATTGCGATTTCAAATGAAAGCAACTTTTCTAAAAACATAATGTTAAAAGTTCTTTTTTCAAAAGCAATTTAAAAAATAAAAATTTGTAAGCCTTGTAGTTAGTTCACAGCACTGACATGAAAAAAAATTTTTTTATTAACTGGACTGGCTGTCTGTATGATTTGACAGCAAAGTTTTTGTGCCTATTTGAAACGCCTCTAGCGTCTGTCTAAGGAACTATCTGACGTAAATACAATGAAAATGGTTGCCATGATGACACCAGACTTTAGTACCATGTCCCTCACGCTATGCTCACGCTACGTCCTACAGCGCCAAAATGGCGGAAATCAAACAGGCACAAGAACAGTTTGATAGAAGTCAATGGTTCGCAGGCTTTAAATAGTTAAAAAGAGGTTACAACATTTGAATTTAGAATCTAAAAGACGTTCACGTTACAAATAAGGTCTAAAACTTTTCTCTAACGTAAAACCTATTTTCAAAAGCAAATAAAAAATAAAAAAATACCAATTTAAAAAGTTACAACGAGGTTAAATATCGAATCTAAAAGGCGTTCAAATAATAAGGTTGCTAAACTTTTTTCATAATTCGAAAAAAGAAAATCCTTCTCTCAAATACCTGATACTCGCACAAAAAGAAAAAGGCAGAACCAAATGATTTGAATGCCATAAAGTACCGACGGAAGGCGAACCTTTATTTACCATAAATTAAACAGTCTATAAAATGGCGACGGCAAAAAAGTACTTAACACTGTATGACTGAATTTTAAAATGCTACGAGTTTTATCTGACAGACTTGCAAGCAAATGAGTATTTGCATTTACCATAAACTGTATTTGCAAAGACATAAAAGTTAATATGCTATGATTAATTGCAAAGAAAAATTTGGTAATGAAATAATGGTTTGATGTAAAAGAAGCATTTGTTTCGAAACGCGTCGAAAGATAAATGAGCGTCATGTTTAATTAGTTTTACTTTTAAGGTTATTATTTTATGGTGTACTAAATGAGTATATTAACATCATCAACTAACTAAACATCCCCTAATGGGATTATACTACATACTTACTTACTTACAAAAGGCTTAAAGGGCCGTATAACACACTTTGAGCAACGATTTCACACATAAGGACACTACATTATTTGTAGAAAGTAAATTTAAAAGTAGATTTTAGATACTTATGGCTGAATACTCAAACGTTAATTAACTTTGAGGGGCTCTCAAACGTCGTCCCGTCGCATTAAATGTCAAAGATATGACAAAGGCAGCATGCTGTTTGAGAGCCGCTCAAAGTTAAGTTGCGTTTGAGTATTCGGCCATTAGTTATGTAATTAATAAAATCCTGAAAGCTAAAACTTTTCTCGATAGAAAAAAATTGTAAAGTGACCTCCAATTTTGTAGTTTTGCAATACTGTGCTAATCAATAGTAAACCAATAATATTTCGAAAAATAAAAAACCTGCTCTTTTTGTAATTGTCAGTTTTCCAAAATAAGAAATAGTTTATTAGTTTGTTAGACATTAAAAACGATAAATTGTATTTGACAGAATATAAAACTGTCAACTTTTTGTCTGTGCCTTATAAGCTACTGCCGCCCTAAGTATGATTGTCATGGTTAAAAACCATGTAGGAAAAAATAGGTGTACTTAAACGAATAGGTATTTAATCACCTAAAGCTTGCTTTTAAAACATATGAATGAAAACGAAGTGTGAATTCAGTGCAAGTAAAGTCTTTAACGATTTATGTATTATTTTTTCCAGCAATTAAATAATAGGTAGGTACTGTAGCGCCTGTGAGCGCTACTTAAATAAAACTATGCTTTGCATTTTAAACTATTGTTTATATTATCTTTTAATTAAATTCGAATTCATATAATAAAAACCAGGATGCGCCTCCATGGCCGCGCACCGAGTCCCCTGTATAAAATCGAATCATAACTTTTTTAAACTTGAATTCAAATCCATGTCAAACGCGCCACCGCAATAACAGCCAGTACGCGGGCATAGACACCACAGTACCAAATATTTTATTTTACAACCCGCGCAGATAAAGAATGGGACTGGAAATTTCGGTTAACCGTACTTGCCATAATAAATGTGAGTGAGAGGGGTATAGGTTTGGTGATATGGTGTGCGAGCGAGAAGTGAACATGTAAGACACCATTTTCAATCCCATTCTTTAACAGTGCGCGTGCGGTAACCACCCGGTAAGCGCGGTTAGCCGAAATTTCCAGTTCCATAATTAATCAGCGCGGGTTTTACTTACCTCAAAATTTCAAATGTTCAAAATAGCACGGTCCGATGCCAAAATATCAATCTAATTCAACTATTTATCTTCCGTTATCTTCGGATGAGTTTTCGTATGTCTCCCTCGTGTGTCACCTCCGTGCCGGATACGTCAGTTTGCTACAAAAACGTGTACGCTCCGCTGGGTGCGAGTCAAAACATTCTCGGTACTGTTAAAGATACGGTCTTGACCTCAGTGGAGTGGTGCACTTTCGACTTAACTGTCATGGGTTCAGTTACCGGAGAGGGTGAACATTTTCATATTGAATAGTCTTGCTACAAACTATAGAATCTAGGTGTTTTTTGTCTAGAGAAGCGCCACTGTAGCTGTGTTCGAAAACATTTCCGCCATTTTTTCTCAGTAGATGTTCGTGCTAGGTAGGTACAGTGAATTAAAATCTATGGAATAAGCATTCTGCTCAAAAAATTCCACCATACGAAAAGTACAACTAAGTAGATAGAGCTAAAAATGCTGGCATTTAATTTAATTATGCAGCACAAAGTGTCTTAACACTGGTTGCTTATTAGCGACTATAATTTGTATGTAGATATTTTCTATACTTAAACGAAAAAATGTTTTAAAAAACAAAAAACTGACTTCAAAAAACCTGCCTCTAAAAAACAAGAAATAATATTCAAATCATTAGATATGCATTATCATTGTTATATAACAACACGTCTATTGAAGTCGGGTGGGGCTGGAGTACAACTTCCTTTTTTTATTCTAAAAGCCCTACCCGACTTCAATAGACGTGTTGTTATATAACAATGTTGCTTTTTAGAGGCAGGTTTTTTGAAGTCGGTTTTTTTTTTAAAACATTTTTTTTATTTTTTTATTTTTAGTGTAAGTACCTTCTCTATTAAGTAGTGTAGGTATATTATTTGGTAGAAAAATCGGCTCAGTCAAACGTGAGATATTCGCGGAGAAACATACATTCATACAGGTCAAACTGAGAGAGAACCTACTTTTTTTAAATTTGGTTAAAAAGACTACACTTAAAGTACCTCTTACCCAAGTACCCAACAAAAAGAATCATCTAATTCGGTTCATATATAACATAAAAATCGTCAAGTTAGTTGATGCAAAACCTTAGTATTTTCAGGATATCTTGAAAACTACTGAACCGATTTGAAAAAACTTTAAATGGGACCATCTCGCAAGAAAACTCAATCAAACAGAAAAATAATCATCAAAATCGGTCCATAAATGTCGAAGATACGCGCGAACAACGATAAAAAAAACATACAATCGAATTGAGAACCTCCTCCTTTTTGTGAAGTCGGTTAAAAATAAGATACGTTTTTTCTGCATCTTTTTACTGCCTTTATTGCATCTTTTACACCATTTGACTATCATATCTCAATAATCATTTCTAATAAACTTTCTCTTTCTATCTTTTCTCTACAACACACACTGCAATTTATTGACAAGAACACTAACGTCAGTCACCGGGTGCGTGGCTGGCCCGACTAAAGCTGAGCAGGTTGTACTTTTTCGGCCCCATCGTGGTGCCATTTTTTAAGCAATATTTGTTTGCAATTACACTTCCATAGATTTTAGTTCGCTGGGTAGGTACTGAATATAAGTAGTCTTGGACTAGCCTGAGATTTTCTATACGTTAACACGAGGAAAATCTGATTTTTTTTTGCAATATCACGGCACCTTTGTTAAAGTGGAAATTGGCATAAATATAACCATTTCTATTAAAATTTAAATTTCTATAGTTCTAAATGCATTTTAGTAGTAAAATCGTAAGCTGATTGTATCTGATTCCCAAGCGTGACTTGTAGAAAAAGTTTAATTTTAAAATTGTGTTGTTCATGACTTGCGTATTACGTATTACTTCTGTACTGGTTTCGTACGTTGCATTTATTTCTTGCTGTTAAAAGACAATCAAATTATAACACTTTGAATGAAACCTTATTAAAAAAGTATAAATTCCATTTTAAATGACAATTCACAATAATTAACGACTTAAACCTTTTTGCACAATGAAAAAGTTTGAAATATCAGAAAAAGAAAGTATTTAAAACCGGCCAAGTGTGAGTCGGACTCGGGCACGAAAGGTTCTGTAAAGAAATTACGTTTGTAGTATGGGAACCCTCCTTCAATATTAATTTTGTTTTAATTTAAATATTTATTTCAAATTGAATATAAAACGTAATATTTTGTGAATATTTCAAGTGTCCACTTGTTGTAGTTATTAATATTGAGCAAAAAAAACGGCAAAATAATCACGTTAGTTGTATGGGAGCCCCCTTAAATATTTATTTTATTCTATTTTAGTATTTTTTGCTATAGCGGCAACAGAAATACATCTTCTGTGAAAATTTCAACTGTCTAGCTGTCACGGTTCATGAGATACAGCCTGGTGACATGGCGCAGACAGATAGACAGCGGAGTCTTAGTAATAGGGTCCCGTTTTTACCCTTTGGGTACGGAACCCTAAAAAACTGAGTGGACCCAAAAAATGTAAGCAGAGATTTTTTTCAAAAAGTAGTAGATACGAATTGTTTTTGGTTTTGGATTATTATCTCTGTTACAAATTACGTACCTACTTAGATCGCTACAATGTATGAGTCATGTATCTAGATGCATTTGAGAATTTGTACCGACAGCAGATAAAGTGAAACAATTTAGTCATGTACCGTAGAGACCGTACTTTATTATTTATACTTTACTAGCGGCATATTACTTTACCTTTACTAGACATATGTCATCGCGGATTTTTTGTAGACCTATAAAAGAGGAACAATTCCATCATACATAATTTTGTTATAGCTCAAAAGGTTTATGCAGCGTTTTCGATGCAAGCTCCCAGTCGGTTAAATTTTTGGCGACATTTGCAACAATTGTTGTCATTTTTCTACCAATTTATATAATACCTCAACTTATTATACACCTTAATCTTTATCAGGAATTACTATATCAACTGGTGAAAACTACATGAAAATCCGTTCATCAGTTTTTGAGTTCATCGCGAACAGACAGACAGACACACGTGGCGATGGACTTTGTTTTATAATTATGAAGTGATGTGATTAGTTTACATTGATTCAAACTCTCAACACATATTTTGAACGATGCCAATGCTATTGAGTAATAAAAAAGTTAACCAACTCTGATAAACTGACTTTTGCAAACATTTCAGGCAAATTGACACTGAATTTTCTATGTTAGAGCTGTTTTTTATTTGCCATGACAGTTAAATTCATAATTTACGTACCTAATATCCCTAAGTTCAGTTCCAAGGTTAACTATCTGCATACCAATACCAAATTCATCAAAATTTGTTAAGCTGTTGAAAACTTAAATAATTTAATGAACAATATTTGTTTAATAATTTGCTCACCTTACAATATGACTTATAACATTCTCACTTGCATTAATGCATAGTTTATATCAACATAATGCTATATGTACTGGTTTCCTGCAATTAATACACGTCTTTTATAACACATAGCACTATTATTCATCAGATGTAGCGATTATAACTCTTTATCAATTAAAAACTTCACAATTTACAACCTTTTCCGAAACAAAACTTTTCTTTAGGAGTTTTAAAAAAGAAAACTTTTTGTGTTCTATTTTTAAACTTTTCTCTGTGAAATAAGACGAAAAATAGGCGTTCGATATTCAAACGTAAACAGGTAACCTTTTTTGAAAAATGTTACATAAATTAAGAGAAAAGTTTCATCTTTTAGTAAACGTCATTCTATTTTAAACGTACTGTGTTAGCTATCTTTGTATCCTTGCGATATTATATGTTTCATTAACCGTATTAATTAGTAAATAAAAAGTATTTTAATGGCATACGTAATTAAAAATACTTAGGTCTTGCTGATGGAATCTAACTTGATATTGGCTGTAAAAAGTCTTGATATCAAAGTCAATGATTTGGTAAAACACTATCTACCAATAGATAGAAGGGTTTTCTTAGACATTCGAATACTAAGATGATCGCAAACTGCAGGCGAATATGCGTTCATACAATCGTGTGCTCCGGAATTCATCTATTTTTGACGATTTTTTTTAACCATAACGGATAATCTTGGCCTCACCTCACTTAATGTTAAGTGACGATAAGGCCGAAGATGGAAGCGCATTACACCCGGAATCCTCATCACTGAGGAACTGGCTATCTTACCTTAACTGCCGGAAGACAACAAATATTAAATTGTTGTTTTGGCGTCAGACTTAAGTAAGATGGTGGTAACTAGCCAGGCGGACTTGAAATAAGCCCTACCACCAACCAAACCGAGTACAAATTGTACCCCCCTCCTAGGAATCAAACCCGGGACCCCTGAGACCCCACTAGACCACAGAGAAGCCCATATACATTTTACCAACATTGACCATCTTACTCATACTTCAAAATGTTAAATAAAAAATTAATGCAATATTTATTGTCATGCAAATGACTTCGCCTTTTTCCATGTTGTATCGAAAACAAGAATATTTAAATTGCAATTAAAAAAGTTTACGGACATCAATCGATAACACACCAGCATTCTTTAAAAGCCTTGTTTTGCGTAACGGCATGAGAGGGACGGGTATATATTATGTGGTACGTAAGTTAGAAAGAGATGAAGTACACTGGAGCACCTTCAAGGCAATCAACGTTTATACTCCAAGAGTTTTCCAGCTAGTAACACCGTGTTTTGTTTCTTAACGAGTTTCGAGACACTGTGTCATCGTGAGTCGGCTTGTGTTCGAATTGAACGCAGCACTGTTTTCTTGATTTCCAAGAAATTGAGAGTACCTACTTCTTTTCATCCATGCAGTCCTAGTACTTCTTATAAAGAAGCTTCCTTATAAGGAAAAATACTCTTGTTTTTTTTCTTGTAATTTGAATTTCAAAATGGCTTATTTGCATTTTGAGTGATTCGAACATGTCTATTCTTGACTGACGTTAGTGGAACGAGAATGAGTACTTGTTGGTTGAGTTATAGCCAGTTTACTCAACTTACGGCCGAATACGCAAAGGCTTCTTACACAAAATAGAGAGAGTCTTAGCTAAAAAATATTTAAGGTCTCCCTAACTTTAGGGAAGTTGTCAGTTTAATAGTATCTGTCAAATCTCTGACAACTTATAATTGTGAATTTAAGGTGGCCTTAACTTTAAGAATCGTTTAAGTATTTGGTAGTTAGCCCTTTTTTGGTCACCGAATGAGGAGGATCTTTTAAAAACAGGATATTTCCAAAATATGTTTTTTAAATATGCAAAAATAACAATGAAACGAATGCAAAAAGGGATATGTTACTTAGAAAATTTGACTTATAAAATAGTGTTCAGAGCAAAACTGGATAATTTATCGGTTTCTGATATCTATCTAAACTGATAACTATTTAAACTGTGCACTAAAGGATATTTCGATAAGTCATATTTTTTTCTATTTTCTGAAAAATAAAACAACATGCACATACTTATTGCCTTTTGAAAAAGACCCTTCTCCTCTCCTATAGTAGATTTTTTTTGTGTCTTCGGTATACGCCAAACAAAGCACTGGCACAGTTCACTCAATCTATCCATAAATACCTCAATTAATAATATATTTTGGCTTTGTTTGATCGAAAATGACACAAAAAAAGATCATTTCCTTCTTCATATCCTTTTTACAAGTGGTTACTTATGTTATCTGTGGATTTATAAACTTTTCCGTAATCTGTGGTGGACATGCCTTAAAATTTTTGAAACTAAATTGTTCTAAATTCAAATTAAATATAGAATGATAAAACTTTTTCATGATGACAAAGGTTGGTAAAAATCTATACTAAATCTTTTAACATTTAAAAGAAGAGGTTTAAAGTTTTGACTCGAACGAAAAGAGGTTGTAGGCCGTACTAAGTATTATTCACATTTTTAATCAAACATAAAGGAATTATTGAACGATAAATCGTGGCCAGGGCCGGGCCGAGGGGCGGTGGTGCTTTTTATTTATTAATTTTCGCATCTTATGAACAGATACTTACAGACGTATTCACACCAACTTTGATTTCAATCACACCGAAGAATCATCTGTACTTTAGATTAAATTTTAAACAAAACACTTTTTTTTTTTAAATGACTTACGGTACTATTTGTGACGCACAAGAAAGAAATGTTATAGCTCTTGTAGAAAACGATTATTTTCAAAATTAAGTCAAGTCAAAGACAAAATATCTTTAATCAAATAAGCTTAAAAATTAAGTAAGTATACCTTTAACTTTTCAACCGTTTATATTTTCCTCCCACCCGTTCCAGAGTTTTTAGCTGACAATTTAAATTGCTATAACACAACAAGCTATGTAGTTTAGTAAAGAATTTAGCTTGCTATTTTCTTTGCTACACTGACTAAGATCAAATTATTGTAATGGAAAGAAATAAATACAAAAAAAACATGTAAATAAATACAAAAAAAAAACATGTCTTCTGAAATATAATAAAACCAGCCACGAAGGGTTCCGTACCAAAAACGCCAAAAAAACACGTTTGTTGTATGGAAGCGCCACTTAAATATTTATTTTATTCTGTATTTTGTTATAGCGGCAACAGAAATTAAATAGGTAGGTACACAATCTGTAAAAAATTGTGATAGTTTATGTCTAGCTATAACGGTTCATGAGATACAGTCTGATGAAAGACAGACAGACAGACGGATGGCGGAGTCTTAGTAATAGGGTCCTGTTTTTACCCTTTGTGTACGGAACCCTAAAAAGACAGTAATCTCACTATTATTCTCACTTATTTTCACTATTAAAAGCTTTTATTAATCCCGACGACCTTTTCACAAAGATAACAAAATTAATGTTTAATAACAAAATGTTACATTACATTATTTTTTCAATGCAAGGACCGAATTACGCAACGGTGTGATTGATGACTGATCGAACGTAGGGTGTGGTCGCGATATTTATTAATACCTCTTCATTCGAGAGAAAAAAAAAGTACCTCTGAATGGACTCGGGTTTTGGTTTATTAATTAAAATGTAAAAAAAAACTTCACTTTGTCATATTAAACGAGGATATGTTCAATAATCAAAACTTTAAAATAACCATTGGTCCAAGAAAACGGAGTCACACTTGCTTACGTCACTGTCCAGTTGTGCGATTTTATAGTAACAAGCAAAGAATGAAGGATTTTTTCTGTCACACTCAATACAAAAATTATAGTGCATTTTTTGTGCTTTGTTTCTCCTATCAAACGAAACTGTGCAAGTTAAAGATGAATGAACGTAACTTTTCTGGTAGGGCTTATTTCAAGTCCGCCTGGCTAGCTACTAGGTAAGTACCATCTTACCTAAGTCTGACGCCATAACAACAATTTAAAAATTGTTGTGTTCCGGCAGTTAGAGGTAAGATTGCCAGTTCTTCAGTGGTGAGGATTCCGGGTGAAGTGCGCTTCCACCTTCGGCCTTATCGTCACTTAACATCAGGAGAGGTGAAGGCCAAGCACTAACCCGTTGTGTATAAAAGAAAAACTTTCAATACCAAATAGCGGAGATGACGTAAACTTGTGTAGACCTCGTGACTTCCTCTGTCTCCGAATGCTATACCTGGTGCAGTATTGTACCATTGTTTCATCTTGACAACAGTCCATTACAGTCCCCTGCAGGACTTGCCTTCTCCGGTGTCAAGAAGTTGCCTAAAACTTCTTTCTTTCTTTCTCTCCTCAGCAGGCGGGTGGAGAACGCAGTGGTGGACTGTTTTCATCGGTAAACGCTACTACACATTTTCTGGTCTACTATTATGAGTGCTATACCTGTCGCATTATTGTACCATGGTTTCATCTTGATATCAGCTCATTGCAGTCCCCTGTAGGACGTGTCCTCTCCCACGGCATGATGTTCCCGTAATCTCCTCAGCAGGAGGGTAGAGAGCGCAGTGGTAGACCGTTTCATTGGAAAACTTTACAGCACATTTTCTGCTCCACGGAGCTGTTCTTATACTACCCTAAGTGATTGGTCAGTTGAGGGTTAGTGTTTTTTACTTTACCGGACGCCAAAAGTAGATACCTAATGTCCTTGTTTATGATAGATAGGCAAGAGCTTGACCGCTATCACGCCTGATGATAAGCGATGATGCGATCCACGATGAAACGCGCTTGTCTAGAAGATACCTATTCACTCGCGGCTTGAAGGCCCCAAGGTTGTATTATCGGGAAACACAGACTCAGGCAAAGAGTTCCACTCTCGAGCGGTACCGATGATAAAATTTGAAGCAAAACGCTTAGTCTTTGGATTATCCACCAAAAAATGGTGTAACGCTGATTCGTTCGTTTGGAAGTCCGATGGAAGAAGGGAGATGGCGGAATTAGGTTGTGCAATTCCACTGTACACTCGCCGAAATGTGTCCGATAAAAAACCGACAAGCTTGCAACCTTGCTGTCTATATGCTCGAGGCTTTTGAACTTATTACAGAAAAGATTATCGTTGCTGATGAGCTTCCTGGCCTTCCGTTTAATGGGTTCAAGCGTCTGGAGCTGGTATTTGGCGAAGCCATCTCAAAGATGAGAACGGTACTCCATACACGATTGAACTTGTGCTGGGTATAGATTGAGCAGCTGTTCCGGCGCGGCGTGAAGTACGTTCTTTACCTTTGCCAGAACGCCAAGCTTATTAGATGCCAGTTGTGCTTTATTTTCAATGAAAGAGCTAAAATTGAGTGTTGTAGTCAATGGCATGGCGAGAAGCTCTAGTTGTTTTAATCGGCACGGATACAACTTAGAAAGTAGGTGTTAGGAAATTACTACTTTTAACTGATAACAAAACATCCTAATGTACTTATACTTTCATGTGTATGCGTACCACTAACCATCTGAAAGACTATTTTCACTAACTTTGTGTAATTAACAATTCATTCGTCCTTACTTTTTCTAGAAAACTGACATTCCGACCTCAAAAAGTTGATCCTTAACCCGTAACATTAAAGTTCACAGTTCAAGTATCTTTCCAATGATACCAACATTCACTTTCTGTGCCCGATTTTTTCGATAAGGAAAAAGTTCGTATACCTTTTTGATTTTATCCTTTTTAAGATCATGAGGTTAATGAGGTGCGGAAATGAGATAAACCTCTTTCGTGATTTGTTTTTAAATCAAGATCTGTGGAATTGAAGGTGTGGGGCAAAGAGTTGTGGTGCGCAAACTAAAAGAAAAATAAATTGACGAGATTTCACAATGAGGGCTTTTCAAAATGACAAAAAACTGTAAGTCGTTAGATGGCGTTGATAAAAATGTATGTGTCGATGTGATTTTTTTTACAACTTCGAAGAGTACTCAGGTAGGCAGGCAGATGTAACTCTAAAATCTTTCTCTTTGGGCAGATGTCAGCCAACGAGCGCTAACTTTCTTCTTTGGTACAGGCCGTTTATTTTTAAAAGCCAATTTTGACTCTTTTTTTTGTGAGGAAAATAGATTATTTTTGTTTTTTAATTGACACTTTGAAAAGCCCTCATTCAGTATTTTATTTTAAACCTCGTAGTAGGCAAGTACATTTTGGTCTTTCTTCAATAATGGATTTTAGTGGTAATAGCTACTTTTAAAATACGACCTAAACTTAATTGCTTGCCAACTAATTAATTACGTATAGTAGAAATTAGTAACCAACTCCAATGGATTAACTAACACGTTTCAAAGCCAATTCCCGAAAGAAACGGAAAACTCGCACAAAACCCGTATTTAATCAGCGAAAATAATCGAATAGAGTAATTAATATTTCGCCGGCAAAAGGAAAAAATGGCGCATTTTTTTACTGTCACGCTCGGCAGCCTGTTGCGTTCGCGACGAGCAAAAAATCCTACTGATATGAACGATAAAAAACGCAACGGTACTCGGCCAGTTATACAACGTGGTATGAGCAAGATTGACTGGCAAAAGGACGTATTTTTCGAAAAAATAATCTTTAGTGTTTTAAATCAAAAAGAAAATAAAGATTTTTTATCGACACTAAAGGCTTTGCCAAACAGAATGCGTTTTAGCGTCGCGCTAGAGAGCTAATCTGACGTCGCGCTATCGTACGTCGTTAGTCGTACGCAGCGTTAGGCTAGCCCCAGACCTACCGGTTCCGTTTCTTTGCTTTGCTGTGCTACCTTGCTTGAAAGACCGCCGGCCAACCAGGGTAATTTTCAATCTATCGCATTTTGGGACTAGACCAAATTGGCAAGATAGCCATTAGCTTGGTTTTATCAAATATCATCGCCTGGATTGCGAAGTAGGAAGCTTTTAGGAGATATGCCACCCTGAACATGGACTCCGATCGTTAAAAATAACTCGATCGCTTATTTATACAAGATGTTTGGTAAAGCCTTATAAAACTGAATAGCCTTATAAAACTAATATGGTAGATAGGGACCATAATAAAACTGAACAACTTTTACTATGGGACCAAATTTGAAATCGCGAAAAAAATGAACTGTTTCATACATTTTGATAATTTCGTTATTAATTTTTGTATAAAACAGCAGTTTTTTTTTTAAAACGAAAACTAAAACTTCTCATCGCACCCCAGACGACGATATTTGATAACACCAAACTAATGGCTATCTTGCCAATGTGGTCAGGTCAAAATATGCGATAGATTGAAAATGAGCCTCTTGGCCGGCGGTCCATGGTAGAACAGCAAAGCAAAGAAATGAAACCGGTAGGTCTGGGGCCAGCCTTATGCTAGCGCCGGCGCTGTGTTTGGCATGAAACTATGCACGTCCTACAACACAACGCGGTGCTATAGCGCGACATCGTCAGGCTAGAGCTCTAGCGCAGCGCTAAAACGCATTCTGTTTAGAGAAGCCTTAACACCCGTATTCACAACGATGACTATGAGACCTCACAGTGTACCAATCACACGTAATACGTAAAAAAACCCGACTACGGAAAAATCGCGCTCTAAAAAATACGAAACAAGAAAATATTCGAGTTCAAAATTCAATAAAATGGATAACCGTAGTCGCATGCCACCTCCAGCGTGTAGGAAAGGAAGGTAGTAGACCCTCACAGTAAATCCTCAGAAGAAACTTTACAGTATGATAAAGTATCATAAATGAAACATATTGTTTAAAATATCCAAATCGATTTTTTTCCTTTTTAGATTTTGTACATAGGTTTTGGTTCATATATGAGTCATGTAGAAGCAAAGGCAGAAACATCCAGTTTTTGTAAAGTGGCGGAAATCAATGTTTTTGGTTTCGAAGCTGTGCAGTTTAGTACTATGGGATATTGCTGTTTTTGCTACAAATCTATTATTTAAATGGCGATTTATATGAGTTGTTGCTGTTTTTGCTGCAAATTATAAAGTCAAACGATGAAGCTGATTTCGCATAGCAGACTGCATTCAAAGTTGCTATAGTGAAAAAAGTGGATGTTGCTGCATTGGTTTCGAAGCAGTGCAGTTAAGTACTATAGGATATTGCTGTTTTTGCTGCAAACCTATGACTTTAATTGTGATTTTATATGAGTTGTTGCTATTTTTGCTGCAATATTATTAAGTCAAACGATGAAGTCGATTTCACATTAGCAGACTACATTGAAAGTTGCAAAAGTGAAAAAAGTGGATGTTGCTACCTTTGCTTCTACATGACTCATATGTTACATCCCTGCAAAGTTTCATCGACTGAGGCTTTAATGTTGGGGTCTCTATACAAAAGATCACCTTATTTCCTATTTGTTCGTGATTTCAACGCAGTGAGTTCGCAGGTCGCTTGTTAATACTTTTTGTAAAATTCTCAATTAACTATTCCTTGAGCCCGATTTTCCAATGGAATTTGAAAGGAATATATAAAACAAGTTTACAGGATTATTCATTATTGTACCTGTTTGACGCACCTGTCCTAGAGATATCAACCAATTTGACGTTTTATTTTTTGTCTCTTTCCATAGTTCTTACCGTTATTTTTTTTTTATTATTACACGTCATTTAGTTATTTATATAGACTTTCCTAAGAATGTATTTAAAATCGCATGATCGTTATAATTAAGGTTGAACCAGAAATGCATCAGGTGCTAATTTCATAAATGGTCATTTCGCAATTTTGCTTTCGCTTCATAGGAAAATTGGCCTTTAAACAAAATGCGGTTTCATCTAAACGATAATTCCAGGAGTCTTTTTCTATAGCAGTAATTATTAGAAATATAAAAATCGGCCAAGTGCGAGTCGGAAAACGGCAAAAAAATCACGTTCGTTGTATGGGAGCCCCACTCAAATATTTAATTTATTCTGTTTTTAGTATTTATTGTTATAGCGGCAACAGAAATTCATCATCTGTGAAAATTTCAACTGTCTAGCTATCACCCACGGTTCATGAGATACAGCCTGGTGACAGACAGATAGACTGACAGTGGAGTCTTACTAATAGAGTCCTGTCTTTGAAACCCTAAAAATACAACTTTATGAAGACACTGGCATGTATTCTTCTAACTAAAGTAATTCGCCATTCAAAAAAAACAAAAATCAACGTTCTTTCAGTTTTTAATATTTTAACCACAGAGTTTGAAAACATTCTGAATCGAACCTCTTTTTTGTCGAAGAAATGAAAGAGATCGAATTCAACTCGTAAACATTAAGATGTAAACAAATTAAGAAACCTCATGGCTTTAAGATAAGAGAAAGTGGTATATTTCTTTGTATGTAGGGTAAAGCAACCTGTTTCGAACTTCGGCTTTTTGTAGGTTTTGATATGAAATTGCAATTTATTCGTTGTTAATGTCAAGTGTACAATGAACATGATTTTTTATTACAAGCTAGCAAATCGAATGCAACTTTGTTACATCACTAATTGAAGCTACACTACAGTAGTACTAACGTGTTACACTATACATATATTGATATCCTAATATTATAAAATAAGTACTTATGTGAAAGTAGGGATATTCTAAACATCTTTGTTACTCAATCACTCAACGGCTGAACGGATTTGGATGAAAGGATCATGCCGGATTCTGGGCCATGATGCGCATTAACCATACATATCTCATTGAGTTTGAATTTGAAATGTCATATAATAGAAAAATGACAAACAATTATAACTGTAAATAGCTCCTTGAGATTGAGATTTCTCTTTTCTCCCGCATTATATTTTAATGACATTCTTCCCACGCAAGTAGTATAAAATTACTATAGTATATTATTGGTAATTTCATCAAAGCGCATCATGGCCTAGCTTGTATAGAAAAATCGGCATAATCCTTTGGTACACCTTTATAGATTGTATTAAAACTAAGTAAGTATACTTTTTATCATGATCAAAGGTTTATTATTATTTATTTTCCTGTGGATTTTAGATTACCTAGGGATTTTTCGAATGTCCACACGGGCAATGATACGGGCGGAAACTAGTATTATACATACATTGAGTATTGTGTGTCGAAAATATTTTGACGAGGTCATTAATTATTTTTCTTGATGTCGTCATCTCTGAGGTCCCGGGTTTGATTCTCAACTCAGTTTAGATAACAAACTTGTCTACATTGGCTCAGGTCTGGGTGTTAATGTTATCACCGTTTTATGATTTCCATAGAACAAGTTATAAAGTTATCTAGCTATTTATTTTTACTCTGTCAAGTTTGACATACTTAAAAAGAAAAATTGCCACTCTTCTAACGCCAAAACTTTTTCACCAAGTTTGGCATTAAACAAAAATTCCCACTTTTTATTGAGCGCCAAAACTCATTCACGTTTACAAAAAGAAGATGAAAAATGCGCACCTGACACTTTCAACTGTGTCCAGATCAAAGAGGATTAATCATATTTCCGTAATAATAAAAAAAAAAATCAAAATCATTGACTTAAAAAAAAAACTGTTCAAAAACCAAGTACCAAGAGTGGTTCCCTTGACAGCGTTGTATCGGGGCCACGAGAACCGCCCGCTCCATTCATACCGCTTTATACCTACTTAGTTATTATAATGCATACTATAACTCCTTCATTACAGTTCAATACAAGTCTAGTATAACACCTTTTTACCTTACCGACCTTTCCCACCAAATTGAAATGTCATAATGACAGTAAACTTTAATACAAACCATAAAGTTTACTGTCATTATGACATTTAAATTTTTAAAACATTGAAACTTTTTTGTTTTGGAACTTTTGGTAAAGAGGGCTTTTCAAAATGATAAAAGCTGTATACATGTGCCAATGTGTTTTTTTTACTAAGCTTCGAAGAGTACTCAGGTACTATAGGCAGGCAGATAATGTTTCTCTTTGGGCAGATGTCAGCCAGCCAGGCCGTTTATTTTTAAAAGCCAATTTTGACACTTCACTTTTCATCAACGCCATCTAGTGACGCAAATAGTTATTTTTTTTATTTTTTTAATTTCACTTTAAAATCCCTCATTACTATGTTATTATAATGCATACTTACTCTTTCATTGCAGTTCAATACAAGTCTAGTATAGCACCTTTTTACCTTACCCACCTTTCTGGCTAGCCAAATGAAAATGTCAAAATGACTTTGTTTTTACTCATTGTTATTAAAGCATTTGATAACTCTAGGTAGGTAGGTCTATTCGGACAACGTGTCCGAAATTATTTCGTCCGAATAATCAGTAACTGGATGTTCCTACTAACATTATAAATGTGAAAGTTTGTGGGTTTGGATGTTTGGATGTTTGTTCCTCAATCACGCAAAAACTACTGAACGGATTTGGTTGAAGTTTGGCACACAGATAGTAGATAGCCTGGATTAAAACATAGAATACTTTTTATCCCAATATTCCCACGGGAACGGGAACCCCGCGGGTGAAACCGCGGGCGGCCGCTACTGATGAAATAAATTTAAAGAAGTAGGTATTTAACCATTAAACCATTAATGTCTTATATCTAATGATACATTAATAGAAGCGTCTCTGCTTCAGCTTGGGTACAAATTCTTTCGTATGTCCTTCCGGCTATTTTTCCGGCTGTCCGTCTGTTCTCCTCAACAGGTCGCATTTCTCAATGGATTCTCGTGAAATTTTGTGAGCAGGTTTGATAATTATATAGAATTTTTCAGTCGAGCCAGTTTTTAGATTCTTTTTGAAATGGCGGAAATATGTAAAACATCATATTTCAGCAGTTTCGAAGAATGATCAAACGAAAATGTAACAAACTTTTTATTAGCGGTGCAAAGTAAATTTTGTTTTTTTTTTTTTTTTAGAAGACTCAAAAGTTCATCAATTAAAACCACTAACCTGAAAATTTTTTTGAGTTACTTTTTAACGCGAGCCACTAGTTATTAAAGTTTTAAATACTGTCAGATTACAACTGTGTCTCGATTGCACACTACGTGCATACTCTGTGTCGGCAACGAACGGGTTTTATTTGCCACACAATCAATCACTTCAGTAACGCGCGAGTTTTATAATAGTTTGCATAGCTAATAAATTAAACGAAGAGAAATAGAAACTACAGTTTTAAAATAAGTATTTAAGTTTTTGTAATTTCATTTGAAACGAGGATGAGTTAAGACGAACTCTTTTTAAACCACCTCTGAGGTCTATTGGTTTGCCCAACCGTATTAAACTCAGGGACCCCGGGTTCGATTCCCAGAGGGGTACCATTTGTACTCAGTTTGGTTGGTGGTAGGGCTTATTTCAAGTCCGCCTGGCTAGCTACCACCATCTTAGCAAAGTCTGACGCCAAAATAACAATTAAAAAATTGTTGTGTTCCGGCAGTTAGAGGTAAGATAGCCAGTTTCTCAGTGATGAGGATTCCGGGTGTAGTGCGCTTCCACCTTCGGCCTTATCGTCACTTAACAGGTGAGGTTTAACAGGGTTTGTCAAAAAAACTTGACAAAACCTGTTAAGTATGTTTAAATTAGGCAAAACTGAGTAGTAATAATTATCTTTTTGCTTTAACCCATAAGAATTATGCAAAGAATTCAATAATAAATGCATTAAATTATTATTCGTATTATTTTATAGGTTAATCATTCGTAGGGTGCGAAAATAATTAAATCATTAATCAATTATAAAAATATTAAGAATATTGTATTGCAACATCCGATATGAAATGAAATGAAATGAAATATATTTATTTGCGTTAATTATGGTTACATTACAAGATGTGATAGAGATCAGTTGGAATCACACAATTAACTGTTTCCAGCGTGCAAAATTATGTTACAATACAAATACAATACAATTACTATACTATGCATTATGATATTTGATGTGCTCCCGTTTTCCTTCAGTTAATAACCTGCCAAGTATTAGTAATTAAAGAACGTATTGAATAATTTTTATTTTCCCTTGTTAAAAACTATCTTATTTTTAATAAGAAACCAGCCCTAATCTCGATGGGATCGAGATCACTTCAGGAATTTCAGGATCGAACGAACGTCAACATATTATGTTATTTTGGTAGGTACTATGGGCAACAGCGTCGCTTAACCAGTCAGCAGAAAAATTCGTGTGCACGCGTATCGCACCTGCACGAACTAAACATATGTTGTGACGGCGCGGCGAGCAAGCGATTTTGAACTTAGGTTGCTCATGGTACATTGAAAACGGTTTCCATGGTTTCCATAGTACCTCTCTCCTCTCTACTCTTTTCATAGTCTTTAGTTTTTCGTACTAAAAGTCTTTTAAAATAAAATTACAAAAATGCGTCCTATCCTAAAGCAACATCTTCGCAGACAGTTTAAAAAAGAAACAAAAATTGGACACTAGCAAAAATAATCATTAAAAAGAGTTGCCATTTTTTAAACAAAAAGTTAACACTTAAAACTAGGAAAATTCTACCACAAATTGTAAGGAAGATATGAATCAAACATTTGTTTATTGCATTTTTTCTTTTTAACACTAGAATGTAAGTAATTTTGTGCTAGAAAAGACCTTTTAACTCGTTCATTTTAATGAGGAACTAATAATTCGCTCTAACGGCCTGCAATTGACTAAGGAGACGTTAAACTGGTTCAAAGCTATTTTTTTTTCTCTAAATGCCAATCCATTGAACAGCTGCGGTTTTCCAAGAACTGTGTGCCAGTATTAGGAAATAAGTTAGTACTTACATGAAAAAAAATTTGCAGCAATACCTATAACTTGTTTTTAGATTTGACCTCCTCCCCCCTTTTGAATATACTATATCTATGCCTCCTCCTTACCTAAATTGCCATGGAATACTTCTGCAAATATCCACAGACTTTTTAAATCTATGGATAATTTGACACCAAAGATTTTTTGGCTCTACGATTTGTACATTTGCCAATGTAGAGTTACAGATACAAAAGTATAATGTAGATAAATACGATGTAGATTTCATCAACAAAATGTAGAGCAGTTAGAAATAAGTATAATTTATTATGTATTCTGTGGAAAAAAAAATTTTGGCGCCATAAAATGTAATCAGTACGATTTACCGCTTCTTCGGAAAATCCTGTTTAATTTTATCTTTCGCTCCGACCTCAACCTAAATATTTCATGTTATTATAGTTCAATGTATTACAATGAAAATAATTACCTGGTCAATTAAAAAAGTTATTTTCAAGATTAATAATTATTCTGATATGTTTCACAATGCGCTTAAAAAATTGAAAAGTAGATTGCTAAAGATGAAAACAATACTATAAAACTATTCTGATTCACTATGACATTAAATGCGATTAAATTGACAATAGACAGTTAACAGCTGCAACTTCACTCGAGAATGTATGGCAAAGAGAAAATTTTACAGATTAAAATACTTACGTCGTTTTGCACCGCAAGCACTCTGAAGTTAGTCACTTTTTTACACACAACGGGATAGTGCTTAACCTTCACCTGATGTTAAGTGACGATAAAACCAAAGGTGGAAGCGCACTACACCCGGAATCCTCATCACTGGGGAACTGGCTATCTTACCTCTAACTGCCGGAACCCAACAATTTCCAAATTGTTGTTATGGCGTCAGACTTAGGTAAGATGGTGGTAGCTAGCCAGGCGAACTTGAAATAAGCCCTACCACCAACCAAACCGAGTACAAATTGTACCCTCCCTGGGAATCGAACCCGGGACCCCTGCGACCATAGATGCGGTTATTTCAGTTGTACATTGTTAATAATCACTTTATAAATGTTGACTTTCTGTATGTATTCACCTTGCTTATTATCAAGGTATGATATAAGCAATGCAAAAAATGTGTGCTTAACAAGAATTTCTAATAAAAAAAACATGACTACTGGGAAACCCGCATACACCGCACGTGTTCAAATCATGGCTTGCAATAGCCTAACAGTTATTTTAAAAAATATAAAACTTGCCAGTTGTAAAAATAAAAAAATATAGTAGTTTTTGAATTAGAAAGAGATTAACTATCTTTCTGGAATTCTCATCAATAACATTATTTAAGCAATTAACTTTGGTATCTGCTATAAAAGTATCAAAGTCATAATTGCATCTTTTAGAGTGCACTCGTCCAAGGCACAGGTAATGGTCAATTCAAAGTATGAAGATGCTTCACGCCGCGTAGTTGGTTTCACCGTGGCATCTATAATGTTGTTTTTATATCGTAGATAATGACATTATATTGCTTTTTAATAAACATCGTGTGAGGCATCGAATTGACTGTCGTGTAGGCTAGCTAGTTTTATTTAGAAGCGCTACAAATTGACATGTTTTCATTTTTTACAAGGTACTTACTTTAAATCGAAAACCATTTCGAGGTTTTTCAATTTCTGACACCGTATTCTTATTATATTTTTTCGGGGTTTTCGATCAATTATTTAATGATATATGTGGAAATAACCCTGTATTATCGAGATGAAGGAATAATAAATGAAATTCCTTTGCGTAAAAGAAGAAGAAGTAAATACATTTAATGCGATGATTTAAAATAAAAAAAATGGAATAGAAAAAATACGTGTCTCTTGTTTTCGTACGTAATTTCTAAAAAATAAATAAAAAAACAGGACAAACATTTTGAAATGTTGTCAATTGTTTCTTTTTATCGATATATTTTTTATTAAAGGTTAGCACTTGACAAATAATTTCAAAGAAATTCATTCCATTGTTAAATCCATAGATATAGTATATTAAAAAGGTTAAATCACAACATCAACTTTTTGAATTCTGGTTTTAAATTTCGAATAAGTTTTCGTACTACTTACAATGGGGAGGAAAAGCGCAATTTTATCCCGATAGGTGGCGTCTGGTCTTTGGTACCCGGCCGCCTCAAAGAAAGTGTCAAAACATATGGGAATCTCTTGGAGTATTGCACTTTTTAATTTTATACTGAGAAAATGCCGCATTGTTATGCATGTAACTTGTAAAATATTGGAGATCATCGATTTCCCAGTAACAAAAAAAATAGTGGGCAAAGAAATATAAAAAAAAATATGCTTTTCCCTCGATTTTCTCCTTTGCTGAGCCTGAGAAACATTATAAATCAAAAGGAATGTTTCATGAATTTGATGAAGCTTCGCCAAAATAAAACAACATTTGAATTATAACAGCTTTGTTCTTTAAAATTTCAACCTCAGCAGTTTCTCACATATTTATAACTTGGATGAATTTGATAGGTATATCAAATATGGAATAAGCCTAATATTGGGGCCAAACAGAGAATTAATAGAATTTTATATGCCAGAGTCATTCAAGAAACTTAGAATAATAAAATAAATATGATAAAACGGTTCGTGTAATTTTGGATGGTACAGAAATTCCAGTACAGAAACCTGAAATTACTATTGCACAGAAGGCATGATCAGGCAACTATAAACACGGAAATTCACACTCAGTTGCTTTGTTAAAATTTAAATCATATGCTTCTAATCTGAAATAAAAAGATTACTTGTAAATCTTACACGAAATTTAAAGAAATGTAATGCTTGTTAGCAATTTTTTGTAAGTTGCTATAAACTTTCTTGCCTGTTGTTTTGGCTTTTCTTTTCCGTAATTCTTCTTTTATATGAGCTAAAGTTAGCATAAAATACATTCTTTGTCCGCAAAACCGAAAAAAATACAATCTAAGAAAGTAAAATCACGTAATACACAGTCAAGACAATATAAGCTCAAACTGAAAATTGTTCCTAAGACTGAAGCGCCATCTGTAATTCACTTTGCCTTCGCCTCCCCATTAGAAACTCTTTGGTAGCCAGCCAGCATTTTTAATCTATCCCCGTGCGAAGCAACAATCGGACCTCCAAAATCAAATTTGAAATTGGAACAAATCTCGGTGCGCCGCGCTCGGGGCACGTAAGTAGGAAGTTCCTATTAAACCCTAATGTGCTCAAGTGACTTTTGTTGTTGTTACAAACTACCAGTTCGAATTGACCCCTGACCCCTCTCTGTTTTCTGCCAATAGGGGTACGGTGTTGCCGTGCAAGGGGTCTCGGTAAACTGGCTATTATATTGGCTCGATTGACGCACAGGATGCTTGCTCAAGACGGTAGCTAGCTAGTACTACTATGGTTTGGGTATCTTATTCTTGATATGGAATGTTTTGACGTGGTATAATTAAATAAGGTCATTGTATTGATGTTTGGAAAAGCAAAGAAGTTTTAATTTTTATGCCACGCATATTTTGATGTTTTTTGTATCGCTTTGCAATCAGAGATGTATGTGATTTGTCCAATATTTATTTATTCAATAAAATAACCTTGAGAACGCAATTAACTTCAGTACAAACCTAAAAACAATTAAATTATCAACCTTTTTCGTAATAATGTATTTTTTTATCAGTTTTTCCTTGAATTCTAAGCTTCTTTAGTATTGTTTGCATAAAAATGTCTGTGTTTTTCTTTAGTTTTTGCTTTAACATCTAGAATATAGTTTTATCTTACAATCTTATAATCAGTAAACGTCAAGTGTCTAAAGCGGATATGCCTCTGAGTATGCACATAACACGTGTTTTCCTTCAAGGAAAAAATGTGATTTGTATAATAACATAATATTATATAATATAAGTTTTATAAAGATATAGAGTCGTATGTTTGTGCAACTTGCAATTATTCGGTGCATTATGTTTCTCAATATTGTAATGACTTTTTTGTCTTTTTTAATATACACATCAGCACTTGAATGTATCCCCACTGCTGAGGCACAGGCCTTCCTTATGGATGGATAAGAAGGATGGGCCATAACCGACCATGCAGGCCCAAAGCGGATTGGTGAGTAACGACTGCAAATGTCAGGACCAACAGCTAAACGTGCCTTCCGAAGCACGAAGGAACTCGAGATAATAAGAACATGAAATAAAAGACTTTTTAACGGATACTAGCGCGGTTTTATTGAAAGTACTTTGGTAATTAGTTGGTATTTGGTTTGATTTTTGATTTTCCCGACGTTTCGGCACCTTTGCAGCTGCCGTGGTCACGGGGGACTGAAGCTACTCGTGAGCCTGGGTAGGTAAGCGATGAATTTTTTAAGACGTTCAGAAATTAATATTTTACATTTTTTTTTCTTTTTAATTGGATTAAGTTGATTTTGTGATTTAATTAATGCTAAAGAGAGAGAATCTACTGAAACTACCACCATTTCACAAAATTGGGAGGCCCCTCCAAGAAAGAAATGGCGAAATAAAACTTGGAGAGGAAAGCCGACCTCCGTCTTTTATATTCGCTTTCCTCTCCAAGTTTTATTTCACCATTTCTATCTATTTTTGGTCACCCATCCCATGACCGACCCTTGCGAAAGTTGCTTAGCCTCCGCAATCGCAGAGCCAGGCGCTAAACCTGCGAGCTCTTTGCGTAGTTATTAACTCACAAGTTGTTAATCACCCCAGTTTACCGTTTCTAAAATGTTCCTTATAGCAATAAAGAAATCATACAAAGAAGTATTATGCAACTGACTTCAAATCGAACCAATTAGATAGATCGATTTGTTTTGGTCTTGCCATAAATCATAATACGTACTACACCTGCGGTGTTGCCAGCGCCAAATGAATCATTACTACTAATTGGATGTGGCAATTTTTTTGAATGTGTTTATTGCTTTTATTAGTAGGTAGTTGAGATGTGTATCAAAGTAATTCGTTACACGTAAGATATAATAAATATTTGATAATAAAGATCCGATAAATTTATAGACCACTCCTTACAGATAAAAAAATAATTGTCTTATAGTTCTAATGTAAAGTAAAATAAAAATAACATATTAAAATTGAACATCGTTGATTTATTTCGAAAAACAATTTTTTTTTTCCCGTAAGTAAAAAAAACTATAAAAAAATTACGTTATTTTTATGTTTGATTTTGTAAAAACGATAATTTACACGTAATATTTAATGAGTTTGTATTCAATTAAAGTATAGTACTTAGTACCTAACACAAAATACCGATACTCAAACAACCATTGCCTATCTATACGAACGCACTGCGATGAAATAGATCTCTTTGATTAGTTCGTTTGTTTTGCGTAAGTATACCTAATGTGTGATTGGTCGTTGGGACGCTTTCCACGGGCACTGTGTGAATAGGGGTGTAAGTCGCAAATCCACAAAAGTGTAAAAAATGATTATAAAAAAACAGCCTCTGCGGTCTATTGATTCACCCCACCGTGTAAGACGCAGGGGTCCCAGGTTTGATTCCCTGGGGGGGTACAATTTGTACTCGGTCACCCCGCCTTATTTCAAGTCCGCCTGGCTAGCTACCGCCATCTTACCTAATTCTGACGCCATAACAACAATTTAAAAATTGTTGTGTTCCGACAGTTAGAGGTAAGATAGCCAGTTCTTCAGTGATGAGAATTCCGGGTGTAGTGCCGCTTCTACCTTCGGCTTTATCGTCACTTAACATCAGGTGTGGTGAAAAAAGGTTCTAAGTTCTAACAAACTACGGTTTTGTGGTCTATGGTTAAAAATGCCTTCTCCACAGTAGCTTCCCTTCTTGCTCCGCTGCAAACAAACCGACCAAGGTTACAAATGATCGAGTTCACAAGTAATTAACTGCTAATGACGTAATAACAAAAAAGACATCACAGTTTTCTATCAATCATTCTTCTATTTGGTAAAAAAATGTGAAGGGACGAAAGCGGGAACCATTGCCCATTCATAATTCGAAATTTGAATATCTTGGGGTCATGGACTTTTGTTTCTTTTTTTAAACAAAGACTTTTTATTGTTTGAAAAATTAGTTTGGTAGTCAGAAAATTAGGTCAGTTTATTACTTTATTATACCATCGAACAAGTGCGTTCGGATTTTAAAATAAATATTTAAAAGCAGATTTTGTATTTTTAAAATATTTTGTTAACTTTTTTAGTTACGTAGCCAAACAACTGTTATGTCTTGACAGCCAGTGACTTTTGATGCTTTTTTTAAAGGTAAAAATAACAGGACCAAATCAAAATAAGACGGCGGGCGGCGCCATGATGAAAAGGCCAACATATTACATTTTACCAAACGTTCCGTTACACGCAAACGATATACTATCTAAGCATGTAGTAATTAAAGTTTACAATCAAAACGGCGAACGAAACACAATTTTGTTATGTCCGTCCGTCTGTCGTGTTTTTAGGAACCGGAAATGTCAAAACGTTGGTTTGAAGAGTTCGCGTGATGCGCTCAAGAATTATTACTTAACTAACACTCGTTTTTTATTCAGACACAAAACATTATTTAGTTTCGTGTGAAGTTGATATTTTTTTTGTTTTTATCAAACCATAAAAAAACCTTTCCTCGTCAATAACAATGTTAAGTTCTTCCGCAAGAAGTAACCATAGACAATTTTAATGCAAGTTAGAACAATTTAAATTAAATTATTATCTAAGCATCACAAAAGGCTGTAACTGTACAAATCTCAGAGATTAACCTTTTTTTGTACGCAAAATAAAACAACAGTTTATCGATAATCTCTAGATAGTGAAGTTATAAAGCATCGAGCGTGGTTACCGAACGATGACGTCACGCATGCGTGAACATTAGTCCAGTTTCAAAAGACCTATCTCCCCCTTCCGTTTCCATTGAAGTTCCAAACATATAGAAGAAAAAACTACTTGAATTAAGGGTCAACTTAAAATAGTCAGTAACCAATTAAAGAAGACCTTTTCTTCCCTTTTGGGCGCGAAAAAAACAGAAGAACAATGCTCGAAACGATTACAGCAATAGCTCAAATTATATTGGTTTAAATTTCGAGTGCGACGTTCTCATTTCGAATTTGTTCAACGTTTTTAAATTGCTTTTTTATTGGTCTTAAATTTATTACCAGCATAACCTAATGCCAGTTGTCAGTTTTTGATTAATTCTGACTTTTCGTTTGTTGTTTTTGTTGCAGGTACTTTCCTACTGCAGATTTTCGATGTCAAGGTAACTCTTAATCTAGGTCCAAAATCTACGCAGTAATCTGATGCAAGTTTGTATGAATTATGGAACAAAATGTAGGACTGCCTAGAATTTCAAACAGTCAATGGAAGGCCTTTGAATTTAAGGTTGACAACTAGGCTGTATAAACTAACATACCTCGCCCACACATGGCACACTTTAAAAAAAGAACAACTTTTTTTCGTTCGAGGCAAAGGTTCGATGTACAGCCATAATGACACCGTTGCGTAAAAAGGCG
This sequence comes from Agriphila tristella, assembly GCA_928269145.1. Classification (NCBI taxonomy): domain Eukaryota; kingdom Metazoa; phylum Arthropoda; class Insecta; order Lepidoptera; family Crambidae; genus Agriphila; species Agriphila tristella. The sequence goes on from OV743451.1 coordinate 6,066,605, forward strand.
GAATCATCAAAAAATATGTGAAACCAATTTTGTGTTTGGTTGTTTCGTCATAGTTTTCCCATTATTAAGCTATGCTCTATAGTTAATAGTCAAAATGGCGGCGTCACGGGCGACACACACGGTAATGGCGGGCTTTATCTTAAGTGTGGCATCGGCCTTATGCACATCCGTAGCGATCTTGGCCTTTAGAAATTGCTGAGTTTTAATTATGGTTTTTTCCTTTGTAGATGTAGTTTTTTTATCTACAGTAAATTTATTATTTGTGCTTCTTGTGTTTGTTTGCAGTAACGTTAACTTAAGAGTATATTTGTCAGAGCTAGTCGTAGCTAGCGAAGGGAAGTACTGACCTGCCATTTTTGATGTCCCCACTGCTGGGGCACAGGCCTTCCTTATGGGTGGATAAGGAGGATGGGCCATAACCCACTACGCGGGCCCAATGTCGTTTGGTGGGTGTTAACGACTGCAAAGGCACCCGGGACCAACGGCTTAAAGTGCCTTCCGAAGCACGGAGAAACTTGAGATAATAAATTTTTGGTAACCCATCCCATGACCGACCGTTGCAGAACTTGCTTAACCTCCGCAATCACTGGGCCAGGCGCTAATTTACTGCACCATCGAGCTCCTCAGGGAAGTACTAAGCACCGTAAACTGGGGTGATTAGCAACGTTCTTGCGTAGTATATAACAATGCAGCGACATATTTGATAGAAAATTTTACAAAAATATAAAAATTTAATCTTCATACAAAAATACGCAAAATTTAAGATTTTTCATTATAACATTAAATTCGACAGTTAAGCCTGCAAGTTGACTATTACAGTTTTCGTACAATATCGAATTCAAATAAAATCAGTTTGAATTTATATTGAAAACCTTTAAGAAATTAGCCTATTTTTGTTTGAATGGAAAACCATATAGTGTCCCTTATTTTCTTTTGAGCAATAGGCATATAAAAGTGATGTCCCAGCTTTGCCCCAGTTTCATTTTATTTAATTACTTTCATCATAAAAAAATGTTAATAACGTTTTATTTAGGTATAGTATCAGTCAAGAATTGTTTTATATTTAGAAAAACAATTACAAAAACATTAAGTTGTTTTCTGAACTATTTTGTGAAAAAAATGTAAGTAAATAGTACTCTAATGATAAAAAATTGTGATTTAAAAGCGCTTTAACTTAAAAATCCCACTTTTTAATGCAGAAAATAATTATCAATCTGATTCTAGAGTAAAATACCTACTCTGACATACTACTTATAATTAAGACGCGATAAACTTTCATTTTTTGAGAATGGTGGGGCAAATGACATAGGCGCGATGGGACATGTCCTTTTGATCGTATTGTAGATTACGTAACCATTTATCATTAGTCAAACTATTATGTGTTAATCACACTATTGTGTTTGTAACATCCAAATAAGGGATTAATAAAAAAGCTCAAGTTAGAAAAACAGCAATAAAATTTTAAAACAACAGGCAATAGTGTTGATATACTTTTCAACAAGATTAAACTCATGTATATCTGTGTGCATATTGACAGTTTCACACCTTGCGAAAATATTATAAATTCAAATTAACGAGTTTGTCTTAAGAATGCTCAAGAGCACCATTAAACATTTAACAAAAAGTTTATACGTCCTTAAGACAAATTGGTTCATGAATACAATTTTTATTTGTATGGGAGTTCTATGGAAATTGTTCATGGTTTAATTACGTTTGTATTTTATAAAGGTTATGTTATAATCTAATGAACTCTGGCGTTAATTTAAATATACCATGTTGAATGGTTAAAAGGGTTATACCAATTTAATTTGTAGTCCATTGTAGTAGCAGGAGATAGAAAAAGTACAAAATTTTGTTTTTTATTATGTACTAGCGGCCGCCCACGAATTCGTCTGCGTGGAAAGGGTTTTTGCTATCCCTCGGGAACAATGCTTATTTTCGGGATGAAAGGTACCCTATATCCTTCTCTATAACCCTGACAACGTGTATTTAAAATTTCATGATGATCGGTTCAGTAGTTAGACGTGAAGGCGTAACAAACAACCAAACGGACTTTCGCATTTATACGAGGGTGGTTTGATAAGTCCATGACTTTGAAAAGAAGAAATACTTTTTTTTCATAATTTATTTTTGTGTCTTAAAAAGAAACTCCTTAAGGCATCTTTACACAAAATTTTTTTCAAATTCGGCAAAAGATTATTACTTTTGGAAACAAAAAGCTCAAGCGAGTTCCAACTTTTCTTAATGACCCTATCGACCCTGTCGGCGGCACTCATGACATCAAAACTCATCGAATGAAGATGCGAATCCTTCCTATTCTCTAGATTCAACCCCAGTGAGATATTTTCTACTACCAAACATGAATAAATGTCTTGATAAATGTCTTGGCGGGCAAAGATTTTCATCAAGCCAAAAGGTGATGTCTGAAATGGGCCTTCATTTCAGTTACCAGTTTTCAGACGATGAAAGAAAAAATAATGGGTTAAAGAGGTAGGAACTTCGTTAGACTGAATACGCAGAGCTACAATCAGATTATGTACTGAAATAAAACAAAATATTCCGAAAAAAAGTCTTTCTTTATTAAAAAGTCATGGACTTATCAATCCACCCTCGTAATTATATACTAGCGGCCGCCCGCGACTAAGTCTGCGTGGAACGTTTTTTGATATCCCTCGGGAACAATACTGTTTTTCGGGATGAAAAGTAACCTATATCCTTCTCTGTGCCACTGAGAACGTTTATACAAAATTTCATGATGATCGGTTCAGTAGTTAAGACGTGAAGGCGTAACAAACAAACAAACGGACTATAGCATTTATAATATTAGGTAAAGATTAGTAAGGATTTTTTTATTTACAAAAAGCTTATGCTTTTTTATTTAAAACATAATATTTTCGAGCGTATACTGTCACTGAATTGACTAAAAACAAAAAACCGACTTCAAAAAACCTGAAAATAAAAACAAAAACAGCTTCAAAATTAAATACCTCTAAAAAGCAAAAAATAATTTTCTAATCACTAGATACCTACGCATATCACTGTAATAAAACACGTCTATTGAAGTCGGGTGGGGCTGGAGGACAACTTCTTTTTTTTATTCTAAGAGCCCCACCCGACTTCAATAGACATGTTTTATTACAGTGATATGCGTAGGTATCTAGTGATTAGAAAATTATTTTTTTCTTTTTAGAGGTATTTAATTTTGAAGCTGTTTTTGTTTTTATTTTCAGGTTTTTTGAAGTCGGTTTTTTTGTTTTTAAACAATTTTTTATTTTATTATTTTTAGTGTAATCACTATACTGTTCCTATTTGATTTTGAGGAGTTCCCTTGCGTATCTTTGATATCCAAGGTCCAATAACAATGAAATCAAAATGGTATAATCTCTAAAGTATCCTCTTTCAAACAAAAAAATAATCATCTAAATCGGTACATAAACAAAGAAGATATGGTCGATCATCCGTATAAGTTCACAAAATGGTAACGAAAACGACAGTATTGTCAGGTTTTCCTGAAAAGTACTGAACCGATTTCAAAATTTAAAAAAATGGGACCAACTTGAAAACACACCTGATCTAATAACGTTTGAATCATTTCAATCGGTTCAGCCGTCTTCGAGTAATCGGTGTACATACAAAAAAACAAAAAAAAACGGGTCGAATTGAGTACCTCCCTCCTTTTGAAGTCGGTAAAAACACCGCCTTATTCATAAAAACAAGCAAAGTTACAAGGTGGCTAATAAAGTGTTTTGGTTCTTTCACTCTTTGACAAATTTACAAATTTTAAAAATTTTGATTAAACTCATTTGACGGTGCAATAGCTAAAACAGAATTACATATTAGGCGTTTAGAAATAAGGCCGTAATTCTAAATTTATTCAAAAGTTATGTATGAAAAGGCAAAAATTACGGTAAAAGAAAACCAACTCAATAAAATAAATTGCCGTATCTATACCATTTTAATGCCCAAGGGTTGCATTTATTTTTACAAGGCCCGTTTCATACCGAACAGATGTCGATCGAGGTAAACTGACGTCCTTCTTTTATTTATCGGTTTTTAATGACACCGGTAGCCCGCGTTTTTTACGCACGCACGCGGGTGACATTAGTTTTTTTAAAGTACCATAGATAAAACTGGCAAAGGGATTTTGATCCCGCAGCCAGTTTTGATGCAATTACGATGCAATAATGTTTTTTATGTTGATTTTAAATTAATAAATCGATAGTGTGATGTTTATTTTTAAGATAAAAAGCGATTCACAGTTATCAGGCTATAAAAGTTAAATAGTTGTAAAAATACAATGTATATTTTATTCGTTTGCCTTTTATTGCAAACAATTTGTAACTGTCGTACTTTTAAGAATTTGCCATCTGCTCGAGGTTTGCAATAAAAATTGGGCCAAAAAAGATTGCTTGAGCATCTAAGATTTTTTTTATAATTAATTGAAGCTTTGTTTGCCATTAAAGTTGTATTTTGTTTTATTGTTTTTAACTTACTTAAGTATATAAGTACTTCTATAAGTAAATCTACCTACATTGCTTTTATCTTAAACTAGCGGCCGCCCACGGTTTCACACGCGTGGTTCCCGTTCCCGTGGGAATATTGAGATAAAAAGTATTCTATGTTTTAATCTAGGCTATCTACTATCGGTGTGCCAAATTTCAATCAAATCCATTCAGTAGTTTTTGCGTGATTGAGGAACAAACTTCCAAACATCTAAACCCACAAACTTTCACATTTATAATTAAAAATGCAAGCATCAAGAAAAGTGAGTCTGGCGCTAAGATTGATGAAAAATTAATAATGATTATTTTTGTACGGAACAGTATTTCTCTCTCCGCTAAAGATCAACATGACGGAATATAAAAAATATACAACGTGTTTTAAAAAAACTCCTCATAGTAGATTAGCAACGCCCGCGACTTCGTCTATTCGTCTACATTGAAAGTTTTTTTGCTTTCCATCGGGAACAATACTTTTGTAAATGAAAGGTAACCTATATCTTTCTCTGTAATCCTGACAACTATGTTAAATTTCGTGATGATCGGTTCAGTAGTTAAGACGTGAAGGTGTAACAAACAAACAAACGAACTTTTGCATTTATAATATTAGTAAGGTTAGGAGCCATTAAACTGAACAACTTTTACTATGAGACCAACTCTGAAATCACGAAAAAAAATCAGCTGTTTCATACAAAAATTAATAAGTAAAAGTTTTTCAGTTTGATGGTCCCTATCTACCATATTCGGCATTAGGGGTTATTGTAACACATTGTTTATTCCATGCGAAGAATGCGATTAAAACCTATTTTGACAAAGCGTGTCTGCACAAATGAAATAGAATCATGAATGTTAAAACTCTTTTATAAATTCTCGTACAATTGAATTAAAGACGACAGAATGATTACGGAAAACTCTAGCCCGTATCGTAACCGTGTAAAACTGATAGTAAAACATTAAGTAACTTAAACTGAATAAATTACAACGCAAGTCAACATAACTTTTTTAAAAACCATAGATATTTTTTTTTTACCGGCAAAGGCATCCGCGGCCTTACAGCCTGACATTGGACAATTTTCCACTTTAGCGGGAAAAAATCGTACACATGTTTATATAGCTGTGAGAAATGCCACAACAATGCTATACAAAGCCTCCGCCGCAGAACGGAAAATTAATATCACGTCCCTATATTTATCTCTGGTAATAACTTCGTTCACAAAAGAAAAAAAAAAATAACATACCATTGACAATTGCTAGATGCGGACAGACAGACATAATGCGAGCGCACATCAATTATTATTTTAAAATAACAGTTTTGTCTGTACAAAATATATTTACGCACTGTTGAACGCGCAGCCGTATACGTGTGTGTGCATGTGTGTGCGCATACAGGGTGTGTCCTATGACTGATTAATTGCTTTTTTATTGTTTTATAAATAAGTGTTAGAGGATGTTGCGTGTCTATTTCTTTTTGGATAAAGAAAAAAAATTACCGAAGTCACTTGTTTATTTTTCCCTAAAAATATTTACAAAATCTTCTAAACCTATGATATTATGCAACATAATGTTTTAATTATTTGATGCGACTCTATTTAATTTAGTTTCAATTTAATGTCAACTTATCTTAAACATGATAGGCAATTGTGGAATGATTTCTACAATTGCCTATTATTAACTTAAACCATTTTTGAACCAACAACGGCTCGTATAAAAGGCCCATTAAATTGGACGTGCAGTTACTTCTAGTCCCATATTTTAAAGATTTTTTATATATTTTTGAATATATTGAACAGAAAATAATTAAAAAACAAACTAAGTAAAAAAAAACTGTTTCCGTGTAAGGTGTTTCAATGTTAGAAATACCATGTAACCTTTTTGGCATACCCGCTATTTTGAAAAAATCGGTAATTCTTGGCAACTGATAAATCTAGTGTCAATTGATAGGAAACGTCAAAATAAACACAAATTATAGATTGTCATATTGTCGTAATATGTATACTTTCGGAGACATATGAAGATTATTTTTTCTTTCTATCACGTTTTTTTTTAATTCCCAATATCTCTGAAAGTACTTATACATTTAAGGACAATTTGACAATGAATAATTCATGTTTATTTTGACGTTTTCTATCGATTAAAAGTTTCATCAATTGCGATTAATTTCCGATTTATTTTTTTAAACGTTTGACATAGTTAGAAGTAAACAAATAGCAGCTTAATTTAAAAGTAACGATTGTTATAAGTGTCCCAAATTATTAATTTATTATATTTTATCGCCCTCTATAAGTCAGCGTGTTTATGCACATCAATTATAAAAGCACCGCCCGGAACCGCGTCCGCTGAGGGCGAGCGAACATTCGGAGATCAGAACACGTACTAACGAGAACGCAAAAAATGAAAAAAATACTCGATTTACGCGGGAAAGTCAAATTTGAAAAAGTTAAATTTTTGACATAAGCTAGTTTGACACTCACGGTCTATTTTGATAGTTTGACCATCAGCCATTTTTAATATCCCCACTGTTGGGGCACAGGCCTTCCTTGTATGGGTGGATAAGAAGAATGGACCATAACCCACCATGCAGGTCCAATTTGGATTGGTGGGTGGGTGTTAACGACTGCAAATGTAGCCGGGACCAACGACTTAATGTGCCTTCTGAATCGCGAAGGAGCATAAGATATTAAATATTATATTTTTGGTTACCCATCCCATGACCGACCATTGCGAAAGTTGCTTAAAATCCGCAATCGCTGGACCAGGCACTACCACTGCGCCACCTAGTTTCTCATTATTGTTGTTTAACACGTACTTACTATCGAAAACCAACGCTAAAAAAAGAAAAACAATTCAAATTTACGGTTGGAAAAGCAAACTCACGGTCTATTTTTAGCGAATTTCATTTAAGAAGATAGCAATTGGTTAATTGTATTAGTAGTACACAGTTAATTAATTATTTAAATACTTACTTAATAAATTATAAATATCGTAAAATAAATTTTATTTTAATATTCATTAATAAATGCAATAGGTAAGTACTAAACATTTATTATGCTAGTAACTTTACATAAAGCAATAAAATGGTTTTATTAAGGTTTAAGTCTAATAGTGCGGTCATAAAACTATCAATAAAAGTTAAGGCTGCTACTGAGATCAAAATAAGAAATGACATGTATAATATATGTAGGGATCAAAGGCCGAAATCGCTCATTGAACGAAAAACGGCACAACGCGTTGTGGTCACTGCCAAAAATCTACAACGCAAAATTCTTGTTGTGGTTGTGGTGGCTCTTATAAAAACTTTTGCAGTAATATAAGCATAAATTTTTGCAGTAATCACAGAAATCCCACAAAGCGAAATTTGCGTCGTGGTCATCATATTAAACGGACAGATTGACTGCAGTTTCCAATGACAATATTTTTAGGTTCAACAATTCGTAAATATATTCGTAAAATTCGTATTTTTTTAATGATAATAATTATAGTTTTTTCTTTTCAAATCAACATTAAAAGACTCTGAATTGTTAAACACAAAATATTTGTCATTGGAAACTATAATTACCTGTCCATCGTGTTAAGGTTGCACCGATAGTGTTCAGACGCGTCATGGCTTTTTTTCATTGCCACAACGAGTGAACGACCACATCGTTTGATGCGATGACCAAGACGCGCGTTGTAGATATTTTGGCAGTGAACACAACGCGTTGTGAGCAGTTTTATCACTCTATGAGCGATTTCGGCCAAGCAGTCAAGTGGGATGTGCACCAAAACGTGGTAATGTTCATAAACTTATTACATCTCAATCAATGAAAGATAACAACATAATTATCTTAATTTTAAATCATTAGATAAACGTAATAATTATATGGCTCGTTAAGTATGCAAAATTTGGCGTTTAAACAATCTGTTCTGATATATTTAGCACAATTAGGCGTCGCGATGCGGCTAAAAGGTGATACCGATCTGCTAAATGTAATAGCACAGAATAAATAATAGTACTATGCGTAATTGTAGTCATTAAAATGGTTGAAATAAAGACAGCTATCAACCCGCTTACATCATAAGTTTTACAAACTGCTTTACAATTTACAACTGCGTTCCGAAGTGACCTTCACGATTCGAAAGTGTTTTTTCTTAATCAAAAGTGAACATTAACCTTTTACTTAAAATCTTTTTTATCAAATTCTTCATGGCAATACACCTCTCTTTGATGTCAATACAAGTTCATTTATTGACTTTTATTGAATAAGGAGACTAATGCAACACTATTTTAGCGCAGCATTAGTTTTTAAATTTTCTGTTGACTCAAAACTGTTTTTTTGGTTTACCATATTTTGTCACACAGTAGCCAAATTAGCAAGAAATGTCAATCAAAACTTTGTAAACTGACCATAGATATCTCCCGCCGAAATCAAAAAAGGAGACTAGTGAGAGCGTGTAATCGCAATCGAGTTACATCATAATCGATTTACATCATAATCGATATCAGGAAAACAATAAATATATTAATTAAATCAACATCGTCCGCTGTGTGGTCGGAAAGTTAAAACGCGGTACAATCACTCATATTCTCGCAAAACTAGTTTTGAACACATGCACTCCAAGTCAGGTATAGGGTTAAGAAAATATTATTGAGTCATGCGATATTTTAATAGCGTACTTGATACTTCCAAATAATTAAGAACATTATTCAATTTTTACGCTTTGTTGGTCTTGGGTTCGGACTTTTGTAGATTTTATAAATTAACAATAATTTAATTATTTTATGTAATAAAATCTCATTAATAAACGATTAACGGTCAATAATATTCCGTAATAATAACAGAATGAGAATTAATATAGCTAATATTTATAAAATGAATCGAGATAGAAAAAAATCGTTACTAAAGAACTACTTATGTATATAAAATTTGCATTGCATGCATCAATTACTGCAACAATAGCATAGAATATGCATGAGGTCAATCTTTTCCTTATAAAAAAACTATCTTTCATATTATGCTGTGTAAGGTTTGGTCATGTCAAACGTTTGATTGTTATAAATCTTATTTAAAAAAGGCAAATTATGTGTTTCCACAAGTCAGCCTTTTTCCGCTTCATCCACTTTTGTAACTAAACTTACCTAACCAATTACAAGAGAAGATTTTTCTTTCGCTGTTTTGGTAACTAGTTGTGAGAGAAGAATATTATTCCACTTTTCTACACATGCTCAAAAATTCTTTGTAAAAAAAAGATTTTTAAAAAAGCTATGATTTTTTTTGCCAAGTAAGAGGTGGCATGAAATAGGCTAAAATTTAGTCATCAGTGTCAAATCTAGAGGTTCCAAGTATTGAGATAACCAATTATCTTGCAGGAAATAAAATCTTCACAGATTACCAATTTTGGTTATCTACGAAGCTGTAGATTTTTATCCATTGTCCATCTGGCTACCACCATCTCAACTACCTAAGTTTGTTACCGTACAATTGTAAAACCGTTTTGCTACAGCTGTTACAGGTTAGAGAGCAAGTTCCTCAGTATTAAGAATTCATGATATTATCTTCGACCTTTATGCCGGCACCACATATTCGCCAAGCATCGGCACAATTTATCGTACGTTGATGCTTTTGAAAGAACCTCTTTAGAGCATTTGTTACAAAACCGGCAACGTACGATGAATTGCGAGAGTTTTCGGTAGCGAAAACAGTATGCATCAACTCATGGTAAAGCTACAGATCAAGTTTACGTTAAAAATCATAAGCAGTTAACCACTAAGCGTTTGTAAAGTTGTACTGTAGTACAACTTCAGAACCAAACTTTATTAAAAAATCGCCAAGAGAACAGCGACTTAGTGACACGCAAAATACTCGTGACTACATCACTAGCGTGCGCGCGAACACGCACACAGACGGACAGACTAACGAGTGCTTGATATGCATCGACCTACCAAGTAATTATATGTTTACTAACACAGCCACACTATCTATACATCTTTAGGACATATAGCGGCCAGTGTTGCGATAAGATGTTGCAGATGTCGATTTTTTTACCGATTACCAATATCGATAGCGGAGCTTCGAACGCACTTTGGAAACAATCCTACATCTCTAGGATAAGGATGTCAGAGACATATTTTTTATTGCTTCAATTATCAGTAAACGGTTTTTAGTGCTGGTAAAGTCAGTACCAGTTAAGAAAAATACGTTTAACATTTAATTAACAAGCTATTTTAATGGCAGGATACTTTAGCTGATTCACAAATCGTCCGCCAGTCGGCGCACTACCGCTTACTTGGCGCTAGTGTAGATGTCGACCTGTCATAGTTTGTTGCTAATGTGTGCGCTATCAATTTTTGGATGTTTGGAAGCGAAATTTCGTACTATAAATTTTTCTTCCAACACATTTTGTTTTTTTTTCTTTTCAATTCGATCTTAAATGTTTACTGTCCATCTTCCAAAATAATAATAATTGATTTATCAAATTTAGACATAAAACAATCGAGAAAATAACCGACATGTACACCTACAAAAGATCTCCATCTAATTCTAAAGTAAACGGGATTTTTCTGTCAACCTGCCATTGCATAGTTAAAACGATAAAAATCTTAAAACCTTACTTTATCAACCTCTCAAAATAAGTTAATTAATTCATCACCTCGTCATTATGTCAAGCTAATGATTTGTTTTGACAGTTTCATCATTAACGATCGATCGATCAATGGAAATAAATCAATTATCATTTATTAAGTTGTAAACCACAGTTAAGTGTTTTAATATTTACTAAATATCAAATTTGCATTTGTATGGAACAATACACGGTAAAGTAATAAATAATATAAAGTATTTGTCATTTATAGCTACCTATTTTATAAAACCACTAGCGGCCACCCGCGACTTCGTCTGCGTGAACAGTTTTTTTGCTATCCCTCGGGAACTGGACGTTTTTTCTGGATGAAAGGTACCTTATGTCCTTTTCTGCACCCCTGACAACGTGTATGCAAAATTTCATGACGATCGGTTCATTAGTTACGACGTGAAGGCGTAACAAACAAACAAATAAACAAACGGACTTTCGCATTTATAATATTAGTGAGGATTGTTGCAACGTTTTTAATAATAAGTTTTAAAGCTACAATAAAATATTAATTACTTACGTAAGTTTTTATGTGTCAATGATAGAATTGGCTCAGATTTGTAATTAAATAATTTATACTAGTTCAATGGTATAAATACAACGACAAAATAAGTTTCATCTCAGTTACATGTTTTAACCGCCCCAGTGGTCTAGTGGTTGGCCCACCCTTGTAAACGAAGGGGTCCCAGATTCGATTCCCAGGGTGTGTACAATTTGAACTCGGTGTGTTTGATGGTAGAGCTTATTTCAAGTCCGCCTTATCTAAGTGTGACGCCGTAACAACAATTTAAAAAATGTTGTGTTCCGGCAGTTAGCCAGTTCCTCAGTGATGAGGATTCCGGGTGTAGTGCTCTTCCACCTTCAGCCTTATCGTTACTTAACATCAGGTGAGATGAAGGCCAAACATTGTTATGCATAAAAAAAAATAAGGTTTTGTATTTATTGACATATAATTTTATTCGGTTACTAACTGTAATGAACACAAAATAATGAACGGCAAATCTGATTTTTTAACACTCAAAACTTATTCGTCTTTTTTCTTAAACTTAATCGATATACACGCACATCCCTAGTACATAGCTGGACGTTTCACCGGCACGTACAAACCGACAGTATTATCAGAATAATGACAGATTTCGAGGCCCAGACCGCGCTACGTGAGGCAAAAATACCGCAAGCAAATACCACGCCGCTCAGAGTGACACAAATCATGAACATCACTATAATAACCTTGGCAGGATAATCCAAGACACCAATGTCGTAAAACTTAAAAAAAATGTCGAACATAATGCCAGAAAATAGAGCGTCAACATGAAATTATGAAAATAGAGTGAGGGCTTTTCAAAATGACAAAAAACTGTAGGCTCAATAGATGGCGTTGATAAAAATGTATGTGTCAATGTGATTTCTTTTACTTAGCTTCGAAGAGTACTCAGTTAGGCAGTATGTAACCCTTTACTTAGCTTCGAAGAGTAGATACTTAGGTAGGCAGGCAGATGTAACCCTAAAATCTCTTTGGGCAGATGTCAGCCAGCGAGCGCTTACTTGCCTCTTTGGTACAGGCCGTTTATTTTTAAAAGCCAATTTTGACAATTCTCTTTCCATCAACGCCATCTAGTGAGGCAAATAGTTACTATTTTAATTTTTTTTATGTCACTTTGAAAAGCCCTCATTTCGCAAATCTTAGCAAACTAAACTTTGTTAACCACAGGAAGGAGCTGGGGTGACGCGACCAAACAAATAAATTTTAACTTATCAAAGTGTAAATTATAAACACACCGTAAAGTTAGATATAGGTTTCTCTTTATTAACTTTATGAAACAGATTAATAATCTACTAAGAGTATTTTACACGTTTGGTTTAACCAAAAATAATATTTGACGTCTCAAAGTGTCATTTTTCTAAGTAAACTTTTTGGTTAGACGTACCCGTATAGGAACAAAAATAACGCCCGTAAAAACATTCGATACAGTAATTTTGTATGGAAAATTTGTACAGCGCCATCTACCGCTGAAAAAAAAAAAGAAATTTTCTATATCAAATTAGTCAATAAATATTTTTTTGAAAATATTTGATTAAATCATTAAGACGGTGCCAATTTTTTGAATCACCTCCTTTTTTTCACACTTCAGAATTTTGTATAAAAATTTGTACAGCGCTATCTACCGCCGAAAAGGGAAATGAATTTTTCCATAGATAAATTAATACTCTATCGAGTACCCTCTTCTTATTTTTGTATGTTATCTCTCTTCATCGACCTCACACAAGTACCAGGCTAACATAAAAGCAAAGAGAAAGATTACAAACGTTTCGCGGCCTTGAGAATGACTCATAGTTGCGTTTTAAGCGGCCAGTTTAGGTAGACCCTTTCCGTTCCTCTTTGCTTAGTAACAATAGACGATAGTGTACCGAAGAGAGGTCTTCTTTAGTTGGTCTGTTACTATTTGATAAATGTGCTGCCATCTAGTTTGTGAGAGATAACTACGATTTTATTGCTTTGGTAATAAGTTATCACCTTTTCTGTTTTGTTTATATCACGACTTAAAATGCTAAAATGTTTTGTAAAATAGTTATTGGTATTTGATATATTAAGTTGGTTGTCATGAAGTATGAAGAATTTTATAGAACTTGCATTTTCCATTCGAACATTTTCTTTAGGTTTTTCAACCGCGAACGATAATTAAAAAAATCTAAGAACTCTTAACAAAATAATGCCTCATGTGCCTAGAAATACAATACAGTGATATTACCTACGGATTTAAGTTATGTTTAAGTTAATAACGAAAACAGTAAGTAATGCTGACAAGATTTTTTTTATTATATTATAAGGTAAATCATAGAAGTTTCGAGCTGAATAGTATGAAAGAAATAGTTAATTTCATAATTATTATTAGCTTTAGCCCGCGACTTCGTTCGCTTGACTAAGATAGTTGTGCAAATGCTCAAACAATTATTTTGAAAGTCACGGATTTTTTAGTGCAAAATAAATATTTTAAAGTCACGGATTACCAATACAACCTGTATTTTTTGATATTCCATAGTTCTGAGGTTATATTCTATGGGTCAAAATAATAAAAAACTCCTAGAACATGTGGTCCGAAAATGTAAATATAGTTTTGGAGATAGGTATTATCAATCCAAATTGAATTATTTCAAAAGTTATTTTATTACCCTCATGTCGATTCTTTATTTTTGCATACATATCTGGGAGCACGGTAGTGCTCCCGCCAAGACGAGCAAGCGAAGCACAAGGGCACTACCTACCTTTTCTCGAAGCGTTTCGTCGTTTTTTTAACCTTCATATCTTGAGTTTAGAGTATACCAGATAAACAAAATTCTCGGAATATGATGTCAGTAGTAGACTTATTATATTTATAAAGTTTCAATTGCATAGCTTTTATAATATAAATTTTATTCATATCTGAAAAACCCCTATTTCATCACTGACTCTCTCATGATCATCAAAATTCATAGGGTACCTCCAGAAGTCCTACAAAGCTGAAATTTGGTATGTTAGCTAGTTTTAGCACACACACCGCAAAAAAATATAAAATTAGACTTCAACCCTCCAACCGCTTAACCCTCATAACTTGGGTTTGGATTACACTAGAAAAACAAAACTTTCGAAATAAGATGTCAATAGTAGACTTATTAAACATCCAAAGTTTCAATTGCATAGCTCATAAACTTTGGATTTTATTGAGATCTTAAAAAAAGAAGAAGCAGAGACGCTTCGCTCGCACTTCGTGCTCGCTCGGTCGTGCCATATTTCACATTAAGGCGTTTTGCAAACTTTAATGATTCATTTCGTATGAAAAATGAAAATGAAAAAATTTTTAATTGAAAAATATTTCCATTTGAATGTGCTTCAACTATAAATCTTAAAAGATCTGCGTTCTAACACGTTATTACAAAATGTTATACTTAGCTAAACTAGTATACATTTATCAACCAGTTGTCGGTATAATGATCTATGAGAAAATCTGTATCCTGTCATGCCATTCGATCGAAACTTGTCGTCTAATCAAGGATAAAGTTATGCTTCTAAACATTAATTTAAGGTAGAATATTATGAAATAAAAGACTTTTTAACGGATACTAGCGCGGTTTTATTGAAAGTACTTTGGTAATTAGTTGGTATTTGGTTTGAGTCCCCCGTGACCACGGCAGCTGCAAAGGTGCCGAAACGTCGGAAAAATCAAAAATCAAACCAAATACCAACTAATTACCAAAGTACTTTCAATAAAACCGCGCTAGTATCCGTTAAAAAGTCTTTTATTTCATGTCTAGTGAGCGCGTAAGCTTGAGAAGTGAGTAGAATATTATATTTTATTTTTTATATTTTCAAGAAGATTTTTTTTTCATAAAATAGTACTATTTGCCCCACTAGATAGCGTTGATGGAAAGAGAAGTGTCAAAATTGGCTTTTAAAAATAAACGGCCTGTACCAAAGAGGCAAGTAAGCGCTCGCTGGCTGACATCTGCCCAAAGAGAAAAGTTTTAGGGTTACATCTGTCTGTCTACCTGAGTACTCTTCGAGGCTTAGTAAAAATACATTGACGCAAGCTTTTTGTCATTTTGAAAAGCCCTATTATAAGCAAAATTTTAAAAGACGCTTGTTACGGGTGTGGTTATAAAATATTTATAATTTGGTTTGGTTCGTTTTATTACTTGCATGCATTAGTTTTACCAAAAAATTGCGCATGGCACGATACTATATTAGAGGCATAAAATTAATGCATATATTGTAAAACTTGATGTTTAAATGTGCAATTGTTGATGAAATTAGTGTCACGACATTAATAATATGATATTTTTATGCCACTAATTTCGTAATGTAAATTCGACTTTATATTTTGTGCCATTTAATTTGTCATTTAAGCTTAGCCTAGACTAATGTCTACAAAAAGATTTCAGCCGTCTTTTTCCATTCGATGTCTCGCAATGTCATAGTATTGTCAAACCGAAACGCGTTCTCACGAAATTTATTCCCGAAACGTTGAAATCTCGAAAAAATTGTGACTAATTCGAAAATAATTGTACTTGACTTCCGGCTAAGGTAAAAAAACACAATTGCTCTGTTGCGTGTAGAAGAAACAATGGTCGAATAAAAAAACAATGTGATTTCTTTACATTTTTTTTCTTCGCGTTCAAACAGGTTGAATACCTAAGGAGTTGTGTCGTGTTTTGTTTTTAATTTCGAATTTTTCTGTAATCGGTTATTAGTTAACGGTACTTCGTCTTAACAATAAGATCAAACAAAAAAATATTAGATGATAGTTATTAGAATAAAAACTTTAATTAAAGAAAATTTAAAACAATGTACCTATTAGGTGACAGTTTTTTTTATTCTTCTTCCTATCGAATGAGGATTAGTCCACCTCTGGTGTAAGAGTTTATCAAGCCGCCTGTGACCTCTGACTTGGCTTAACGACAGTTATCAGATGACAACAGCCGGGACCGACGGTTTAACGTGCCCTACTGCAGCACGGAAGCGCTCAGTTGTAATGCCACTTTAACGGTCACCCATCCGACACCTGGCCAGACCGAGCGTTGCTTAACAAACGTGATCGAGTTCAATCTGTCAATACTTTTTTGATTAGTTAAATTTAGTTTTTCCGACGTTTCACACCTTTGCAGTCACGGAGCACGGTGGAACTCAAGACAATAAATTTTTGGTCACCCATTACATTACCGACCCTTGTAAAAAGTTGCTTGACCGTGTCAGGCGCTAAACCCCTGCCCTAACGAACTCCTCAATAAAAGACAAATATATTCCAAAATCTAAATCAATTTCAGCGTCTGATTTCCTTTACCCCAAACTAGCTACACTACAGGATGTTTGGAAATAGCCTTCTAAAGCCGAATATGGTATAGATTATGGACTGAACTACTTTTAATATGGGACCAACTCTAAAATCGCGAAAAAAAATATCAGCAGCAACATTTTCGTTATTAAAGTCAAAGTCAAAGTCAAATAAGATATATTTAAATAAACTTAATTATTAAGTACTTTTGAATCGTCTATATTTTCCTACCACCCGTTCCAGACTTTTTTAGCTGGCAAGAAGAACGCCGCAAGAAACTTATCAGCTGTAACAGCCATAAGTAACGATATTTACAAACTTGAATATATCGTTACCAGATAATTACAACAGGGTGACAGGATTATTGGCAACAATGTAGAGTTATTATATTACTACTTCAACAAATAACTTATAGTAGTAAGTTATGTGTTACATCATTTCCACGCATTTTGATCTTTAAGACAATCGTCTACTTTATAATAACCTTTACCCATAAGCGATTTTTTAACATGGTTTTTAAATTCATGCAAAGGAAGATCAATCACTTGTTGTGGAACTTTAATAATAAAAGCTATGCCTTTCCCCATAAATGAACCTCTAGTTTTTGCAAGCCTAAATCTTCGAATTAGTTTTTGTATGAAACAGCTTATTTTTTTTTCACAAACAGCACATTTACAGAGTTGGTCCCATAGTAAAATTTGTTCAGTTTGATGTCTCAATCTACCCCGTTCGGCTTTATAATTCCCAAACACCTTGTATAGTATATAGGGTTAAACCGTTCTTACCCTAACGGAGTCTTGTTACAAAATAACGACTTTGTTACCACGATCTCGTTACAAATAACTCTCTATTATTAGTTACTCTGTTATTTGGTTAATTTAATACTTGCTCATTGATATAGAACACTATTTTACTGATAGTCGGCGCGTGCCAGAGTTGTAATTTTTTTTTGAAAGTTTTTAACTTTGATCTTTAGGTGGTTTTTGCGTAATACGTGATTAAAAATGAGTAAAAAAGGCATTGAATGTCAAATTTATAATGAAAATTAGTGCAACAATAATGTGGCCATCTTTAAATTATGTCACACGTTAAGGGGGAGGGAGGGGGTCGATGAAGTATGACATTGTGTGACAAGGGGGTGGGAAGGGTCCTAAATTTCGTGAAGTCACATTTCAAAATCGTTTAAATTGAAATAAAATAAATTTCTGAACTGCTGTTTTCGTTCAATGATTATTTCTAGACTAGCGGCCGTTTCCCGTTCCTGTGGGAATATCGGGATAAAAAGTATTCTATGTTTTAATCTAGGCTATCTACTATCTGTATGCCAAATTCCAACCAAATCCGTTCAGTAGTTTTTGCGTGATTGAGGAACAAACATCTAAACATCCAAACCCACAAACTCCACATTTATAATATTAGTAGGATGTAAAATTGTCACACTAGGGAGGGGGGTCTCACAAACTGTGACAAGGACGAGGGGGGGTGTCGAAAATCGTGAAATTCGTGTGACGTAATTTATGGATGGCCCCAAGTAGCTGGACTACTTTTGATATTAATTCAGAAATAACGATAGTATCAAAAACATCCAGACCAGAAGGCACAGTCACGTCTGAAAATATATATACATTATGTTTCGAACTTTGTCACTTTGTTTTAGTTGTCATTTGTCATTGATTTCTCTACCAAAAAGTTATAGCAGCTTTAGAGTGACAAAGTCCTAAACTGTATACATAAATATATTTAGACGTGACTGTACACTCGTAAATGAAAAGTTATTAATTAAATTTATTTATTTAGGTACTAGTGGCTGCCCGCGACTTCATCCGCGTGGACTCTAGGGAACCATTAAGCAGTATAAAAAGTAACATAAAACGTGTTAAGGAATAAACCATAAAATAGGATAACTGTTCCTTCGGACCATCAAACTGAACACTTTTTACTATAGGATCAACTCTGGAATCGCGAATATAAATAAAGAAAATATCAAAATGTATGAAACAGCTGTTTTTTTGCAATTTCAGTGTTGGTCTCATAGTAAACGTTGTTCAGTTTGATGGTCCGAAGAAACGGTTTCCACATTTTTGGTTCATTCATTAACTAACACATTGTATAATGTTCATCCAGGTTATAAAATACATGAGTGTGCCAAATTCATCTAAATCCGTCTAGCCGTTTAGGCGTGAAGAGGTAGCAGATGCATTACGTACATTGCAAAGACTTGGTTTTAGGGTTTTATTTATTTTCGAATCTTTGTGTTATAAGTTATGTCATAAAAAAATCATCTTCAAAAGTCAATTAATCAATAATTTAAAAAGAAAACCCAACAAACATCAAAATTATCGTAACATTCAATTGAGTCTCATTACTTCTCAGTGGGGGTCCTTATTGGGACCGTCCCGATTGGGACCATATGTTATGGGAGGTCACCATAGCGACACCCTAGGCTGATTAGGATTAACTTTGAGCCAAACAACCAATTACAATTAGGGCATTATTCTGTTAGGGCAGGGAGGGAGTAAGTGTTAAGAGGGAGGGCTCTCGTGATTGTATTTACATATATATTTTATTACTAGCTTCCGCCCGCGACTTCGTCCAAAAATCCTTAAGGAACCCTTGCGCGGGATAAAAAGTATTTATGTAATGTAAGTATTTATAACAAAAGATTTTTAAACAGGTGTTTAACTTAGACACTATTTAAATGTGACGCTGTCTCTTTCAATCAATATTGTCAAAAAAGTGACAGCATCACATTTAAAGATTTAATCCTCGTTCGCCCCAAAGGTCCGCCCCACATTCCAAAATTTTCCTGGTTCGCTCCACCGGTTAAACAGGTGTTTAAAAATGAAAAAATGTAATAACACCATTTATGTTTTAATCCAGGCTAAAAACTGAGTGTCAAAATTTGGAGATCCTTGGGGGAGGCTTAAGCTCAGCGTAGTGGGTGTCGTGCGACAGATATGACGATTTATAATTGGCAGTGTTTGAATATGCAATCTAAAAAAGATAAATTTTACAAAATTAGCTTGTCTGCCTTTTCTTACAGGAAGTATACCTAAGTGCCTTCAGTATCGGACCGGGACATTGGTATAAATTTTAATAAATTTTAGTAATTTATAGTAAAAGGGAGTGATTTATTGATTTTGTATCGAGTACCTATACGATTAATTTGCATATACGATTGAGTCATACTTGATGCAATTATATCTTATTGACACAACATTTTCAGCATTTTCGACAGAACATTTTCAGTGACAGACAGCCTTCCATTCAAACTCATAAGTTTAAAATAATACACATACGACTGTCACAGGTTTTCTGTTAAAGTGCCCCTTCTGTTAACTAATTCCCTTAATATCTGAAGTTCGTCCCTGTATCGTCACCCCATAATTTTATTAGACTACTCAATAGGGATCAAACTAATCAAATTATTATTGTGCAGACAGATTGATGGTTTGTTTAGAAATCTGAATTTATTAAATCTTTTCGCAGAATACGATGCCCGTGATATTTTTTTATCTACAACGGCGGGCTGATTATCTAATTAAAAACCACCTAGCGACTAGTTGCAGTTCACAGATGATCGTGATCCATTGCTACTTCATTTTGGGTTAAAAAAAACATACCAAAGAAAAGTGGCAATGTATGTCAAATGCAACCGGTTGCTAAAGAGTTTATTTTTAGATAATCAGGGTGCGGGATAGTGCTTGACCTTCACCTCACCCGATTTTTAGTGATGAGGAGGCCAAAGGTGGAAGCGCACTACACCCGGAATCCTCAACACTGAGGAGCTGGCTATCTTACCTCTAACTGCCGGAACACAAAAAAAAATTAAGAGTTATTATGGCGTCAGACTTAGGTAAGGTGGTGGTAGCTAGCCAGGCTGACTTGAAATGAGCCCTAATCTACCCCTGGGAATCGAACCCGGGACCCCTGACACGTGTGGGTGAATCACTAGACCATCAGAGGCGGCTAAATAAATACAGAATTGTCTATTAAAAATACCAATAAAATCTATTTTATTGTAGAATTTATGAATTTAATAACTAACTACAAATAAATTGAAAAAATAAAAGTATTGTTAAATCCATATTTGTTAAATTTTATTACCTTTTGTTACTTTTCTTGCAATAACTTTTTTTTTACATTTTCACACAATCATTTCTAGAAAAACCTGTTTTATTGATGAAATACAACCGAACGAAGGGTATTTTTTTTACCTAAAAGGCAAAAAATTACATTTCAACAACATAAACTTGTGTAAAATTTGAATTGTGTATATAAAAAATGAGAAAAGGTGTCTGTCCGTCTGAATTATTCAATGAAACAACCGTATCGGAGCTGGTGACGAAAAGAAATACATTTTCGTATAATTTTATTGCTCATACATGAATGTTAAGATATATAACTTTTTGGTTATATATATAACCACTAGACCGCACGTCATACAATGCAATTATTTTTATTTAAGAAGTAGGTAAGTAAACAACAGAAGTACCTATCCAACTTCAAGAGTTTCAACGCGTAGGAAATTTGTTCGGCAGCTATATTAAATATTGTGTTTATCAAAATGGTTTGTTAGACAAATTTGCTATACATTTTATGGACTAATTGAAGGTAGGTATTATTTATTTTAATAAATTTTATACTTTTTAAATGGACTTGTCCGCCGAACTTTGAAGGGTCATAAAACAAATAATACGCAATATATAAAACCAAGAGGTATACAGGCTACTCTAACTGTCTTATTCAGAGTGCATTCGTTAAACTAGGGCCAAACTTAACATGGCGTTAGACTGCGGACTAACGCCATTTTAGCGAAAATCGTATTAAAAGGTGCATTTTGATTGGTTTACAAGCATTAAACCAGGTTTTGTTAGAACAGTCTTACACCCCAGTTTTGTGAAACATCTCTGAATAAGACAGCAAAAGTTTAATATGTTTACGATTTTTATTAGTATTTCGTTATTTTATTCATTAGTCATCATCCCTATTGTCAATAGACAGTGACACTGACGACCTCCGTGGTTGAGTGGTTGGTACACCGGTTTTCGAGGTATTGAGGTCCCGGGTTCGGTCCCTGGCCGGGTCGATTTAGAAAACGAACTTTCTATATTGTCTCAGGTCTGGGTGTTTGTGATACCACCGTTGTCTCTGATTTCCATAACACAAGTGCTTTAGCTACTTACTTTGGAATCAGAGCAATGTTTGTTATGTTGTCTCAATAAATAAATAAATATTATTTATTTATTGGGACGCATACTTTAGTCATTTATTTTTTGCTTCTTGCGTAAAAACAAAAGAAACTGTGTCGACGCAGCGTATATAAATGGTGTCTAATTTATGAATTCCCGAAGTAGGTACGTTTCTGACAAAATATTTTGCCCTCAAGCGAGGGTAGGCTCACGAGTAGCTTCAGTCCCCCGTGACCACGGCAGCTGCAAAGGTGCCGAAACGTCGGGAAAATCAAAAATCAAACCAACTAATTACCAAAGTACTTTCAATAAAACCGCCCTAGTATCCGTTACAAAGTCTTTTATTTCATGTCTAGTGAGCGCGTAAGCTTGAGAAGTGAATATGAAAATATTTTGCACTAAAATTATATTCTTTCGAGTAATTATAATTTTTTTGCATTCTAATTACTGACACAACTTAGATATTATGACATCAGAATTGTATGACTCAAATTATAAACAAGAGAAGTTTAGTAATCAAACAAGTTTAATTATTTGTGATACATTTAATTTACATATTTTATGATTTTATCTATAATTTTCTGAGAATAAAATCAAGATCATACTATGACACATCGATAGCGTAACACTTAACAATATAAAAGCCTTTATTTTTAATTTTTTTAGCAAATGTGTCAAAAACAGCCACTTTTAGCAGTTTTGCTATCTACTTCTAGCAGTGGCTACGAGGGAATGTAACGACTAAAAAAAAAACCTCTGAGAGCGGGTATTCACCTTAATGAATATGTCATTAAACACGATACACGAAGGAGTTCTCAAATAAACCTGTGATCTAAATTAACAAATCGAAAGTTTCTGTACGAAAAAAAAGAAAAAAATACTTTCGACCAGCATCACTCTCTGGCCGAAATCGCATGTCCGTCGGTTGCACGTAACGTCCAAGGCGGTCGAGATAAAGACATTTTGCGAATGCCGCGGACGTTTTCACCCACAGACTAAAAAAACGCGGCCATGTTTTACCGACCTTCTCTTGCGCAGTTTACGCGCGAAACGAGAAATTTAAAAAGAGAACACTTACTTAGAAATTGTCTTTGAATTTTTTGTAGAATGAAAAACAGTGAGTGGGTTGTGGTTTGGAATTCAAATTTGTAGATAGTTTTTTGTTTTAATAATTTACAATGCCCTCTGTGAGGGCGTCCGGATCTAATTCTGTCCGTTCCGTATCTAATTTTTGATTACTTTATAACAGGGTAGAATTCAAATAAATCTGTCAACTAAGTTATCTGGAAAATTAGCTTCTGCTAATGTTCCAGATAACCAAGAGAAACAGGCATTTGTGATTTACCAATCATAACGGCCTTATTCGCGTTTGATGTATTTTTAGGGTACCGTACCCAAAGAATAAAAAAGGGAACCTATTACTAAGACTCCACTGTTCGTCTATCTGTCTGTCTGTCACCAGGTTGTATCTCATAAACCGTGATGGCTAGACAGCTGAAATTTTCACAGATGATGTTTCTGTTGCCGTTATAACAACATACTAAAAACAGAATAAAATAAATATTTAAGTGGAGCTCTTATACAACAAACGGGATTATTTTCCGTATTTTTGTACGGAACCCTTCGTGCGCGAGTCCGACTCGCACTTGGCTGGTTTTTTTTATTTATACAATTTTTATTCAAATCCTCATGAACGTATAAGGGAAGGAACGTAGAAGGAATTGTTTAAATTATCATGGAAGACCATAACATTATTCAGCTAGGTGCTAATATTTAATTCTAACTAATTTCTCTATCAAATACTGTCACACTTTCCATCATTTTGGGACTGGTATTTTTTTCTTAAAGACAAAGGACAGCGCGTCGCTCACTCACAGTCGCGCTGCAATTTTATCTTAGAACAGGGAAAGCTATAGAGACTCCCTCAAAATATTTTCTGATTAGAGAACATAACACTATGTTCTCTAATAGTAATGTTCTACAAGGAATTTTCATTAAAATATAATATTTGGTCGTGTTCTAGTGTTGTGTCATTTTTAACCAGATCCCTGGTTTGATTCCTAGTAGTGGCAATGTAAAAAACTATAAGTATTTCCTTATTGACTGGTTGAAATTGACCTAAACCAAAAAATCAGCAATTTCATACAAAAATTAATAACGAAAGTATCAAAATTTATGAAACAGTTAATTTTTTTCAGAGTTGGTCCCATAGTAATAAAAGTTGTTCAGTTTGATGGTTAGGGTTTTTTTTGTAACACGTTGTATTTTCATTTTATAAAAAAACTGTCCATTTATAGTAGAGGCCACTTTGTTACCATTTGTTAACCAACTAACAGGTTGCACTATCTCACGTTCACATAACACTATAAATCCTATAATTATTTGTCAACTTTTACAACTTGCGGTTGTAGCTGAAACATTCCATGTTCTTTTTCCAGCAATAAAAATAAAGCTTTTTTATATATTTTATTCAATTCAGAACGGCAAAAATTGTAAACAGCCAAGTGTTGGTCTCAAAAAATGCAATCCCCAAGCCATAAAAACAAAAAGCATTCTCACTCTACGTCACTCACTGTCCGGCAAAGGCATGCAGTCTCATACAGGCTACCGTTTTTTTAAACACAGACTAGTTTCATGCACGATGGCAAACCGCATAAATATTGATATTGCTTTTTAATTAATTTATTTTATGGATTAAGTTGTTTCATTAATTATTGTTCGGTAACGAATATAATGTTTTTATCAACTGGGATTTATCAACGATAAATTATTATTTCAATTTATTTTTCTTAAGTATTAAAATATACCTTGAATTAATAATAGCCCATTGAATACGAGTAGATTATAAAGAAGAAGCAGAAAAAAATAAAAAAATAGAAAAAAGCTTTTTTGCCAGTTCTATTGACATCAAACACCAATGAGGTGTTTAAAAAAAACAATCCCGCGCAAAGTCTATGACCGACGCAACCAATTTGAAAGTAACGTTCGAAATTCGAATTATCAAGAAAATCCTCCATTCTTAAATACTCGTCCTCGCATAACGCGATTCAAGACAGGACAAGACGGTTTTATTCTCAGTTCTTGGTGCTATGCGCAATATGTCGGTTATCTCTTTGTGTTTGCCGCGCTATCTCGAGAATACCACCCTTCTGGGTAAAAACGCTTTTACGAAATATGTACTAGATGCATGTGTGCTTTCGTGTATTAATATTGCGGAAAAGGGTTTTGTTTAAAAAGCAAGTCTTTTTTCCAAAGAGCTAGTAACATTCAAAAAAACTCATAATACAATTAAAATAATTGCAATGCAAGATCATTCTGGCTCTATCGAAAACTTTCCATGTCCGATACCGATGCTATGCTTTCCATACCTTTACGCTATGCTTTCCATATATAGAATATGAATATAAGATTCTTGATTTATTTACGCTATGCTTAACTTACTTTACTCTATGCTTGCTGCTTTTGACAGTTCGATTCGAAACAAAGACTTTTTGCGGATTCATTTCCAACAGCTTTGGTGTCGGGACAGTTGGTGTCCGTTGGGAAGAAAATTGAAAATTACATGAAGATGTATTTGGTACCAAAGACATTTTCATGTAATTTTGTTGCCAAGATTTGGCTCGCACCGTCAAAAAGTTTTCAGAACTCATGTAGAGCCAAGCTTCTAACTCTGCACGCCCTAATTCTACAAGCCCTAACTTCACAAACTTTACAGTCTCTACACTTTAGTCAAAATATGTGCCTTGGCCATTTCGCTACATTTAGGTTACATGGTGAAAAATTTAGATAATTATGATACTGATAATGATGAAAATAACAACGAAAAGCATCGAAAAATACAGAAGTCAGGTTATTTTCCTTACTCTTTACATGTAAAGAAAAAGACATACAACATACAAATATTCCAGCGTAACCGAGCCTTAAATAGTTCTTGTAGTAACCACAAACGGCCAAGCCGCAGGTGTAGAGTTTGTGAAGTTAGCGCTTGTATAGAGTTAGAAGCTTGGCTCTAGATGATGTCTGATAGCTTTTTGACACTGCGAGCCAAATTGGTATTCCGAATACGGAAACGGGAAAGCATAGAGTTAAAATGTCATTCACTCATCACCATATTTTGTAATGAAATAATATTGGTTCTAGGTAGTGGGAGCCTGATGACCTGTAACACAGGTATTACGCCTAGCGCGGGCATCAGTCTCACACAAACTTAAATTGTATGAGTTCCATGTACCTATAAGTCATGTTCATGTAAGTTTGTGATGGGAAAATAAACGCATATTATTATTATTATTATAGAGTAAATGTATGAAAAGCATAGCATCAGACACGGAATGTTTTCGATAAGTTGTGAATAAGGGTCCATTTCAAATGAGATAAAATAGAGTTTTATCACAAAAAAATACTTACCCTGTGGGTTTATTGTATGGATGTAATAGTGGATAGAGTGGATACAGGTTCTGGAAAAAGCACGTCTCCAGATTTTATTTAGAAATGTAAAATATACCAACAGATAACTCGTATTCGTAAATTATCTGTCATATAATAATAATAATAATAAGTCGTCCTCTCTACATAATTGCTGTGCCCTTTTTCAGGGTCTACAATGTACTTTGTTATTCTATGTATACCTACCATCTTGATAACATTGTGGAATGCAATAAATTGAAATTGAAATTGAAATCTGCAAAATGTCCAAAACCTGTGAAACAAAATGGGCCAAAGATACATTTCTTATCATTTTAGTTTTAGTAAAGAAATGAAATACATATGACAATAAAATGTAATACATTGTTCTAATTACTCAGCAAAATAATTTTTAATTAAAAAGAGGCTTACAGAAGACATTTACTTACAAAAATACAAATAAGTAATTCGTTAGCTGCTTATGTAAAAAAGTAGAGTCAGAAAAAATAATTAAGGTACTTGTCGAATATTATTGTATTACTTACTGAACTTTTAGGTTTAGTTTAGTTTCGTATTATACAAATCCGTGATATTTAGTAATTTTCCTTTTTAATTTTTATAAAACAGGTTTCATATATAAATTGCTACCTGTAAACTCTTACGTAGTTATTGCTTTCTCTGTGCCTATAAACTATGTGTTACCGTCAATTCAAGACTCTATGTCATACCTGAGTCACATGTCATAATACCATGAACTTGACAACTCAATATTCGAAAAAATAGTTGAACTCTCAAAAAGTATTTGAATGAGTTAATTCACAGTAAAATAGTCTCAAGAGGAAAGTTTAAAGTATTTAAAACTGTTTAGAAATCATTATTTCAACATTATTTTATTCAAAGAGTGTATTACACACGTGCATAAACATATTGTGGACTTTATAACAAAACCGGCCAAGTGCGTGTCGGACTTAGCACATTTAGGGTTCCGTGCCAAATAGGACTAAGGGCCAGGCTTATCTGTTATTCGTTTGACCGCAAAATTAAGTTGGTTTGTAATAGGAAAAATTGGGGAATTTAAAAAATAAATTAAGATTTATCAATATATTGGTATTTATTTGTTGGTAAAATATACGTTTTAATAAATATAACAACCAATACAAAAAGTTCATAGGTTAATGGGAAATTAGAAACACTTCGAAAAAAAAAATAAAAGGCTGACTTTGGTGGCTTGTTTTCTAATATTAAAAAAAATACAGTCTTTGCCTACATAACAAGTTTTAATCAATAACAACCCACCCACCACGTTCAGATAAAAAACGAAATTCACGCCCCCTTCACTTTGTTTGAGAGCTCCCCTTACTAATATTTTAAAACATTTTTTTTTATTTATTTTTTATTTATTTATTTATTTATAATCAGGCAACAATGGCCCATAGATACCTTACCTGGCTTTGGGTCGACAAGACACATTTTTACCCTCAACAGCTTAGCTGCTAGAGTTTTGTGACAGACGGACAGACAGACGGGCACATGAGTGATAGCAATAGGGCTCCGTTTGGCCCCTTCGGGTACGGAACCCTAAGAATAAAATATTATTATTATTGGGAAGTTCATCCTGTTTTGCGCACCGTACCCCACCGCAACTTCAAAGGCTGCGTGACCGACAATGTACGGCCAGCAATACAAGACAGGGAAACAATTCCATTGCGGTCGCCGCTCCATATGGCGATGCCATGTTGTTTCACCTCCCTTTTTTTTAAACAATTACGTTTTACCAGTTGACGAATTTCGTATTTTTTTAACGCATTTGTGTTATATCTACTTAAGTTGGTTTTTATTGCCAGATAGAGTGACTGATTTATAATTTTGTGTGTTTTTTCAGTTTTCTGAAATTCTGAAATGCAATTTTTAATGAGGAAGGAAAATTGTGCTTACCTACTTACCTATTTGTTTAGTTTCTGATTTTTATTAGTTCATGTTTTTGCTTCTATAAATGAGACTACGAAAAAGTCAAAGTTCTTACGAAAGACACATTTTTTGACAGTCTTACAAAACTAAAGTAAGAGTTGATGGTGTAATACACTTTTGATTTATTTTATTTTAAATTTTGCTAAATTAAAATCACAGGTATCAAACGAGTGTGAGACACCAAATTTTTGTCGACGTTTGTTTAAAAGTTGA
This sequence comes from Agriphila tristella, assembly GCA_928269145.1. NCBI lineage: Eukaryota > Metazoa > Arthropoda > Insecta > Lepidoptera > Crambidae > Agriphila > Agriphila tristella. The sequence continues at coordinate 6,095,294 of OV743451.1, forward strand.
ATTTTCTTAATTTTGGCTGTATTTATGTGTAGATGAAAGTAGCAAAATATGATTTACTTAGAATTTGGATAGGTAAATGTAGTTAACATTTTCATGGCAGTGTTTTCGAATACTAAGAATGTATTTCTCTTGGCTCAAACATATTTCACACCTGTTTTTATTATAGGTAAATTGAACACCTAAGGCATTATTTGGCTTACCTAATTCTTTAATTTTAAACGCATCTGATAATGCACTTTTGAGTGAAGTAACTAATTTTTTGTCGTGGTAGAAGAGAAAGAAATCATCAACGTACAACGAAATGATTATTATACTCTCTCCCGCCCCATATATCTAGAAAAAAGATTTCATTTCGCTTTTTAGCGGAGACAACACACAGACTTCCTATCGAGAGATACTTTTGGGTTCAATAGTCGTATAAACCATTTTGGCCAAATTGAGTCATATATAAGAACCATTTTTCTCAGAAAATTTTTCTTTGTCGATCTGTACATACCAAATACCTATGGAAATTCGCTATACAGAAATGTTTGGTCATCATAACGCCATGCAAAAGGTAAATTATCAACGTAAAACCCAAATGATTTCTTTTTGTAGCATTGTTAAGTTGTAATGACCATTATTTTTATCAACTCGGGGCGTAAAATTCAACGTTAATTGTAAATGGTTCTTCAAACGACTCAATATTGATAATACTGTTTTAAGGAAATGGTTACATCCTTCAGGCAGGCATCAATCGCACCATAAAACAGTCCGTATTGCTATATTTTTTGCCATAAGTAAAATTTTCACGAGCACAATAGCTACATTATCAAGAAATCGTCATGGTATTTGACTGACATAATTTTCCACATCCATTCTATATTTTATTCATCAAAATTATCAACCTTGAAATGTCAAAAAACTAACTTTTTATTATGTTTATTTGAAATGAGTAAGGGCTTAGTCAACTGGTAAAAAACCGGACATGTGTGAGTCGGACTCGTCCACCGAGGGTTCCGTAAATACTTTAAATAAGGACTATATTTTTTAATAATTTAGTTACAAATGTTTAGTTTTCATTTAAAAAGACGATATCAGTGGAAAGGCGATATTGCTAATACACTTAAATGGCACTTGCGTAACGAATTTTAAAGATTTTTTTAGGAAGAAAATTCATAACTTTTTTGTTTTTAATGTGATAAAATACATAAAAGTAATTTTTAACCTAATTTAGAATATCTTTACAGATTAATAACAATTTTAATTAGCAAAAGCCATAACTCATTTTAGCCAAATTGGCGCTTAAGCAATTTCGCCTTTCCACTGTCGTATTAAGACGATATTTTGCCAAAATTCATAGTTCTAGATCACAGGAAAGTACCCTATAAATTATTTACTTGAGAGTGTCGTAACATGCTTTTTTTGTACGTTAACTTAGAAGTTTGATTTTTTACAGCTTCTAGGGACTGTAGACCTGAGTACTTATATGGTTTTAATTTCAACTCGATACCTCCACGCGTTCCCGAGATAAAGGGTTTTGACAGACAGACAGACGGAATAAAAGTGATCCTATAAATAAGGATTTCTTTTTTTCCTTTTGAGGTACGGAACCCTAATAACAATAGACAGTAAAAATAATGTTTAATAATACACAAAAATCTTTTTTACAATTTTTACCTAATACATCAGCTCCATCAAAATACATTTCCTCTTTAACCCGCCGGTCGCTGAGTGGGTCGAATCGTACCAAATACCAATACAATAAGTTAGGCAGGGTTAAGTCATATCGCGCCCTCTGACCCGACTAATCGGGAAGGGAGGTGGGTGGGGTATAGGGATGGGACATCGCTGTTAACCTGATCTATCGATATCGATATTTTGGTATATATCGCGTCATGTAAAAAGAGCGCTGAACGAAGAAGCAAATGATGGAGGAATCTATACAGAGGGCCTAGCCCAAGTAACATTCGCTAATCTTCGTTATCGCTTCGCTTTCGAAACATGTATGGGATTGACAAAAGGTTTCGTTAACAATCGAATTTTAAAACGTCAAATCCATACATGTTTCGAAGCGAAGCGATAGCGAAAATTTGCAAATGTTACTTTGGCTAGTGTTTTCCAAACCTATAAGATACATTTTCGCTGACCTTTGAGGTACTTAACAGCGCTCTTTTTATTTGATGTCTACTTTAGTTGCTTTATTATAATAATAATTATTTTCATTGTATATATTATAATTATATCAGTCATTGTATTTAACATACAATGACTGATATAATTATAAGACACTGATATTTATGACCCATGTACAATATATTTATGCATATTGAAATTTCAATTTTGACTAATCGATTCAAAATTATGATGTTATAAGTGTATTAAGTTTACAAGGTTCTAGTCACTCTGTTAAGATTTTGTTTGAGTCACTTCAAAGTTCCATACCAAAATTTAAGTGTTTTTGTACAATTAATTTGTGTTTTAAGCAGATGAGTATTGATATTAAACAAAATAAACTGTCGAACTAAGAATTTTATTGTTATTTAATTAAGATTATATTTTACTGTCGTAAATAATCATGTTCATTAAAGCACGTCTTTGCTTATTTAAGTTATAGGTATTAAAGATATATATCTCTCACTGTATTCACATACGATTGGTATTATTCAATGCAAAAATATCAAAGCAAAGTTATTACTTCACATTGCATATTAAGAATTATAGGCGAACTATTTTTTGCCCTTGACTTTGTCCATCACGCCACGTAGACATTCAGAAAATCTCTAGGAAATCTTTGACTGGGATATTATCATATGTTTCAATTCAGGCTGTTAACTATCTGTGTGCCAATTTTCATCCAAATCTGATTAACCGTTTTGCGTGATTGGAGTAACAAACATGAAACATTTAATCATCCAAACTTTCACCATTATTACTGGCGACCGCCCGCGACATCGTCTACGTCAACAGTTTTTTTTGCTATCACTCGGGAACAGTATTTTTTCTGGATGAAAGGTTTTTGTTTAAATTTAACGATGATTGGTTTAGTAGTTAAGACGTGAAGGCATAACAAACAAACTTACTTACTCATTTATAATATTAGTAAGGATATTAATAGGATTTAGTAGGATAATCTTATTTTGAACAAACAATTAAAAGGCATTTAAGTTTCTTATTATGTATAGTTAAGATATGATTTATGTTTATTAAACCGTTTTAGCTTTAAGACGTTTAAACAAGTTATATAAGATTTGTCACTCTTAAAGTGTGTAAAGAGCAGTATTCGGTATTTTAGTAGGTATAACATAATCCAGACTTATTAACATTTTGCAGTAATAGTAGTTTATGATACAAGATTGGTAAGGAGGTTTAACTTTAACAATAATAACCTTAACAACCGTCTGCCATACTACGTTTTTCAATACATTTGCGAGAAAACATTATAGGTACTACTGAATTTGTAATCTGTCATATAATAAAACTGTAAATTCTAAATATTTGTGCGCTAATTACGCAAAAACCGCTAAACGAATTTTGATGGATTTTTCACAATTTAGTAGATTGAGGTCCAACTTAAAATCTAAGCTATGTTTCATCAAATTCAGGTGAGTGGAACCAAGGAAACAGCTTGAACTCTCCGTAGTACTAGCTTTAACACACTAAAGGGGTCATTTTAATTATTTTTATATTATTTAATTTGATATATTTTTCTACTGTCCACGCGGACGAAGTCGCGGGCGGAAGCTAGTAGAAATTAAAAAAACGTTCGTAAATAAAAACGCACGGCACCGGCGTGCGTTAAAATCAACTTTCCGCACGCTGTACTAATCCGTAAACAAAAACACACGGCGTGCGGTAAAATCAACTGACCGCACGCTCGACTGTCATCGTAAACTTACATTTTCGAGCAACTGTATTGAAAAATAATTATTTCTTTGGACTAACAACATATTATGATGAATGGTCTTGAAGTATTCATTACAATACAATTTTATTAAATATACTTATGAATCTGGAGGCCTTCAAATCGCGAGTGAATAGGTATCTTCTAGGCAAGTGCGTTTCATAGCAGTCAAGAGCTTGCCTATCTGTCATAAAAAATAAATTTAGTTGATAAAATATTTGCCCCTTATCCTAAAACGTGAACTAAAGTTGAACTGGTCTAAAACTGGTGCTAATCTATCTTTCTTTCAGTAAATGAAAGTGACTATTACTCCAGGAGGTAACAAGCTTAAAACTTGTCAGTTTTCTGAATGGCTATCAATGAGTCTCTTTCTTGCGGTATATTAATAAGAGAGACGCACTGATTTAAGCCATTCTAAAAACAAGTTTCAAGAGCTTGTAATACCGCAGTTTAGACATTTTTAAAGTTACTAAGTTTATACTGAATAACATTTAAAAGACAAGAGGTAATAAACTAACCTTATCCGTCCTATTTGCATTTATGACACTATAAATATTCAGACATAAGTAATTCAATCAAACAGATATAACCAAACTCATAATTGCATCCAACGGGGCACTGCTAACAAGTCGTAAACATAATTATGGCGAGCATATTAATTATTCAATATTATTAATAGTTCAATGATTATTTCTGTGAACAGTGCGGTCACAGTATGTTAGTTACAACAGTATGTAGTGTCATTACTGTTAATAGTAATGACACTACATACAAACACGTCCAAATCAGCTGTCCAGTTGCTGCCGTGTGGCTAACGCCCTTATTAATGTCTAATGCTTGTATTATGAGTTTGCTTATGAGATAAGTACTCGAAGCGACTGTAGTAAGCAATTTTGTATGCAATTTGGCACAGAGCGCCTCTGACGGTAACTAACTAAACTAAAATCACTTTTTTACGGATTAAAGCGTGAAAACTATTAATTCAGGTGTTATTTTGATTTATTTAGTTTGGATTTATTGGTTTTCTGATTTCCCATGCTTAGGAGAAATTCGGACACACGACGAGATGAGATCATCTCTTACTCTTATTATACTACACTGAAGACTAACACCCGTATTCAAGAACAATACTCAAACGATCCTATGCGAACGCACTGTATTAAAATAGAGCTCTGTGATTGGTTCGATTTTTCTTACATGTTACGTGTGATTGGTTAGCGGGACGCTGTGCATCCGCGAACACTGTGCGTGAGACCTCATAGTAATGATGGTGTTACACTAATTGAATATTACGTGATCTAATAGGGATCTTAAGTGGTGTCACGCTTGCTCTACCTGCCACTCGCCGCGCAATCAGTATGCCAACCCCTAGCGTTTTGACACGGTGCATAAGAAAAGGGCTTAGTTTCATTACTGTTTCAGCTACATACTGTGGCGTGACATGCAATGTCAATATGTCAGTAGGGTGATACTAGCTTGTCAGGATCGTAATGCTATGTCACAATGATCATTACACGTGTAATGCGGCTGTCGTACTTATTAATATAGTTAGTATGCTCTGTATAGATCATATAGGTTCGTCTATTTTTATGCGGTTGTCGTACTTATTAATATAGTTAGTATGCTCTGTAGAGATCATTTAGGTTCGTCTATTTTTTTTATATATTGCAGTGTTGGGTGCTTTTAAGCTGTATACAAAAATAATATGACAAAATATATACCTAGTGAAAAATTTATGTGTTAACAAACTAATATCATGTGATGTCGTACTTAAAGCTTATGTAATATGAATCACTGATTATATATTACAATTAGAGCCGAATTATGGTCATGCATGTTATTAGAATTGGATTATGGAAACTAAATAGAATTTGATGTCACTTGTAACTAATGAGCTGTTATAATAATGTATGTAAATAAAATATATTTATATAACTACGCAGAAAAAATAATTTACCATGTGATTGGCTCTATAATCTTTTGAAATTGGTCCTTTTTTCATGTCAGAAAGTCGAATCTACAATTCCACACAACTATAATAAGTTATCAAAATCTGTAGCAAGCACAATAACAAAATTGTACTTGTTTTTACCACCTGAAAAAATAATTTCTAATAAAAGTTTTAGCAATGAGATATTTACTGATTGACTTATTTTCTATCGACAATTTTTTAATCGACAACACCCCATCCCTTCTATAACGGCGATGTAACGGCCTCACCCCAAGCCCCGCCCCACACGCCATCCCTTTGTCCCCTATATACTGTGCGTGAGTTACGTACACAAGACAGCACATCAACTTAAACAGTTGAACTGCGAAAATAGCTTTTATCATGCAGGCCGTAAAGAAGGTCTCAAGGTCAACATGTATAGTGAGTGACTTAGGTACAATACAAATGGATCGGAATGACTACTAATAATTTCATTAAAACATCGACATTATCTTAATCTCGTTTATCGATAGATTAAGCATGACTATTTTTGTAGAAAGAAATTGATGTTTGTTTTGCGTTTAGAAAATGTATTACCTACCAATATAGGTATAAGCCGAAAATTGAACCATACCGCTTGGATTGGAATAGACTCTTACACCAAGGATATTCAAACTAGAGATGAAATGGATATCCGGTAACTATCCGGTATCCGGCCTATCCGGCAGCCTTAATACTATCCGGCCGAATACCGGATAACTACTATTCTTTATCTTATTACTGCAAATTAAAAAAAAACTGGATAAGAAAAATGTATTTTTAAGTAAATATTTTGCTTTATTACACACAATAGGACAATGAATGAAACAATGGCTAACTTCGCTCATCAATGATAAGACCCGAATCGAACCGAGTCCACCCAATCGATCGCGCGCCGTCTACGCAAGTGTGTGTGTGTGTGCGATGCACCAAACGGCTAAGTTCTGCCGGATATCCGGTGGCCGGTTATCCGGCTATCTGGCCACTTGGTTGGCCGAATATCCGGTATCCGGTATCCGACCAAACTGCTATCCGTTTCATCTCTAATTAAAACACTTCTTCTGATCTACTCTTTTTGTTTTAATCAAAGGATCCACCAATACAAAAATATGATAAAATCTATGATTTCGGAATCATCCAAGAATGATGATGCTTTATCTGTTACTTACTAAAATAATAAGTATGTACCTAATTAAATTTTAATTTAAACTTAAGTCTTATTTTTCAAGATGCTATTGCGAAAAATCTTCTAAACATTGGGAATTGGGATATCTACTAGGACCTTAAAAATACCCTCAAATCCTACAACTTTTGACGACCGGCGGCGATAGCCAAATATCTATCTATCTCTTTCTAACCACCATGACTTTTGACTAACTAAGATCTAGCTGTACTAATTCCCTCTCTTTCTACCACCAGGTCAAGATATGGTTCCAAAACCGGCGAAGCAAATACAAGAAAATGATGAAAGCTGCACAGGTGGGCGCGCCTCCCCCCAGCCTAGGATTGCCTCCTGGAAGTCCACCTAATAACAACCAGTTATTACATGGTAAGTCATCAGAACAGTCCATTAGAGTCCACAACAGTATACAGGCCTCTCCCATTTTTTTATGCTCAACGGGACAGTGCTTGGCTTTCACCTCACCTGATGTTAAGTGACGATAAGGCCGAAGGGGGAAGCGCACTACACCCGGAATCCTCACCACTGAGGAACTGGCTTCTTACCTTTAACTGCCGGAAAAACAATTTTTAAATTGTTATTGTTATGGTGTCAGACTTAAGATGGTGCTAGCCAGGCGGACTTGAAAAAAAGCCCCACTACAGAATAGATAATAGTACTAGCGTACAGAATTTGCACTCCGCAGAATCGTTTAAATAAATAGCGACTCTAGCCCCGACACCATAAAGTGCAATTCAGGTCGCACAGCGCTCCCTTTGCTCCAAAACACTCGCTTAGTAGTTGCCTCTCTTTCTATCGCGACGGTCTTATCTTTTCTGACGTATGAAATTTGTCCTCTCAGAGGATGCCGAGCGCTTCAAACTCGCGTACGGTGTGACGGAGACCTGCCACTACCAACCAAACCGAGTGCAATTAATGTACTCTTCTCCTGGAAATCAAACCTGGGATCCCTGCGTAACACCCACATCCACGGAAAAGAGTTTTTACTTTGACAGACATATAGGAAAGTGATAATAATAGTGTTTCGTTATTGCAACCTTGAAACCTTAAAAAAATATTGGCATTTTCATAAAGTACTTTTTTAACAACCCCCTTTCTTCCACAGGCGGTGGTGGCAGTTCCAGCGGTTCCCAACACTCGCCCTCAGCGTACCAGAGCGGGCCCACCCAAGCCCACTCGCCCACGCCCAGCTCTACGCCCGTGTCAGAGTTGTCCCCCGGCCTGTCGCCCACGGGCACGCCGTGGGACGTGAAGCAGCCGCCACAACCCTCTTGGGATGTAAAGGTCGGATATGTAAGAACCATTTGCAAAGAAAATATTTATTATCTTAAAAAGGGAATTAAAATACAATAAACTTTATATTCTCAATAAAACAATCAAATTATTTATTGACACGTCCAAAGATTACGAATATTACGACACATTAAATTGCACTAATCGCAAAATCAAAAGTTTTACCGATTCCGAATTTGTAATTGTAATTTCATTAAAATTCTGTTCCGTTTTTAAATTAAACCAAAATATCTTGTGAATCTAAGAAAACCCGCTCTTCGTAGTAAAGTGCTTGGCAGAGTCTAGGATATGATAGCTATTATGGAAACTGTAACAATTTGAGTATTCTAATTAAGTAAATACCGTTTTTTCCTAGATTTTTTAACGTAACACTATTGTTCCAGCCTACAGCAGGCCGGTCGCCGGACAACACGTCGTGTGATGTGAAGCCCCCGCATCAGCAGTGGGACCCTAGGGTCGGATACGTAAGTGTTTAGAACAACTGCCTTTTGTTTTTTTGTAGCTCTGTCGGAAATGACGCTGTCTGTCTACCCAGAGCATCGTGCGTCATTCAGTCGTCGCCTATAACGGCCATCGGTTCTTCTTTAATATCTAAAATGAATAAAAAAAATCAGACGTTTTTTTTTCTAAAAAACAGATGTCTGAAAATCTTATCCGCCAATTTTGTCTAAAAAACAGATGTCAAAAATATCTTATCATTAAATATTCTCTAAAAAACAGATGTTAGAAAAACTTTTCAGCCAATTTTCTCTAAAAACGGATGTCTGAAAATATTTTGAGACAATTTTAGCTAAAAAACAGATGTCGGAAAGTCCTATCAGCCAATGCTCTCTAAAAAACGGATGTCTGAAAATCTATTCCACCAATTTTCTCAAAAAAAATGATGTCTGAAAATTTTTTTATTAGCCAATTTTCTCTAAAACTGATGACTGAAAATCTTATCCGCCAATTTTGTCAAAAAAACACATGTCTAAAAACTTTTATCAGTCAATTTTCTCTAAAAAACAGATGGCTGAAAATCTTTGTAGCCATTTTTCTCTAATAACGGATGTCTGAAAATATTTTCAGATAATTTCAGCTAAGAAACAGATGTCTGAAAATTCTCTAAAAAAATTCTGTCGACTAAAATATTTTTAGGTAGTACCAAAAAGTTTTATAAGACTAAAAAAATTTCATTTGCCGTGCGTGTTTCCTAGCGTGTTACTTCCGCCTGATAAATGGTGTTACCTTTTAAATTTATTACTTACGTGAAACATGACCACACCCTCTACTTGATTACTTGCACCGCACAAAGTTGATTGTTCTAACTAATAAAGTTAATGCAAGTAATTTAATTAAATTTGGAACTGAATTAAGCATGAATACACTGAAATGTGGCAACGGTTATTGGTGTAAGCTTTTTCAAATAAAAAATATAGTCAAATTATTTTAGTCTGATTTAATGGTATTTCCATAAATACAATATTGCCCAAAACTTGTTGAATGGACAAGGAGAATGGGTGGGAACAACTACATCAGGGGTGGCCAACTTGTCTAGGCTACGATCGATTTTAAAATTTCCTCGAGATCGACTTTTTTGGGGAATTTTTCACTACCAAAACGCCGCACCCGCTACAGTTCTGTTGCTACTTGCTTCTTGCTTTGCTACCACAAGCAAAGCACTTTTTGTTATGTCTCTCGCTTGGACGAATTCGTCCAAGGTCTCTCGCGATCGACTGCACTGTCTCCAGAGGGCCTAGTACGAGTTGTATTTCTCACCTCACTTTGCGAATAGTATCGAGTGAAAGAGAGGAAATCTTGCGAGTGAGTGAACGAGTGAAAGAGAGGAAGCGATAGTTAACTATTCGAAAAGTGAAGTGAGAGCAAAAAACCAACTCGTACTAGGCCCTCAGAGATCGACTAGTCGTCTCTTTATCCACAATCGCTTGTAAAATCGAATCGCAACCCTAATTTCAAAAAGGTGGCGATTTAATATTACAAGCGATTGTCGATAAAAAGTCCCAATCCAACTAAAGTGACCCACAAAGTCGAGAATGTCCGCACGGGTCTATTTTTCGGGCGACAGTTATCAATATCACGGTTAGATTCATAGTTTAGAAGATTACCAATGACTTCGATTTCACCCTGCACACAAGGTGTTTGGTAAAATCCTTATAAAGCCGAATGTGATAGATAGGGACCATCAGACTGAACAACTTTTACTATGGGATCAACTCTGAACTCGCGAAAAAAATCAGCTGTTTCATACAAAAATTAATAACGAAAATATCAAAATGTATGAAACAGCTTATTTTTTTTCACGATTTCAGAGTTGGTCTCATAGTAAAAGTTGTTCAGTTTGATGGTCCCTAAGTATCTACTTTATTCGGCTTTCTAAGGCTTTTATAAAACACCTTGTATACTTACCGTCACAGTACACAAGGCACGCCTCGCGACACTACTCTTGCACATGAATATTGTTTAAACAGTTTCTTCTATTTGTGTAGGGTGCGCCACCAGGACCTTGGGACATGAAAGGCGCGCACGCGCACGCGCTGCACCACCAGGGCGCGCCGCAGCCGCACCCGCCATACGTGCCGCAGTACTCCTGGTACCAGCCGGACGCCAACCCTGGACTATTGACGTGAGTGCATACCTGTACTATAACTACCTGCTGTTGTCATCTGATAACAGTCGTTAAGCCAAGTTAGAGGCCTTACAGGCTTGATAAACTCTAACACCAGAGGTGGTCACTAATCCTTATTCGATAAGAAGAAGACTACCTACCATAGGTGCTGGTAAGCAGTATCGTATGATGACGTTAGACGTCTCATGTGACTTGTATGAAAGTGAGCAGTAACAAAGTGACTTGTCTGATGGTAAGATGGTAGTAAATAAGGGTACCACCACCAGGGCGCACCGCAGCTGCACCTGCCGTACATACCTACTCCTGAAACCAGCCGGACGCCAACCCTGGACTATTAATGTGAGTGCATACCTTTCTCTTTAAGCATTGGGAGATTGCAAGGATTCACAGCACTATGCCCCCGATAATGTGTCCTGTCACGACGTACCTAGCCCTGATGATGAGCAGCCACAATGCTAAATGCGACTTTCCTGATGAGAAGCAGTCAAAAATATGTATCTGTTGTCGATAGAGCGACTATCTAAACCCATTTGTGATGGTAATTCCGTTATGCAGTCACAAAATGCCTCTTATTCATAGTTTAATGGATACTTTATTAAGTTTATAGCAGTTTTTTTACAAAAAAAATATAGCCTCATCTTCCTGTGAAATTTAAAAAAAAAATATTCTTGCTAATTGGAATTTTGTAGAATTTTGAAATGGGCAACAGCGTCGCCTAAAAACTTCCAAGTTTAAAATCGCTTGCACGCCGCGACGTCACAACATACGTTTAGTTCGTGCAGGGGCGACACGAATATTGTTGCTAACTGGTTAAGCGACGCTGTTTCCCAAAAGTACCTAAGTAGTTTATTTTGTTTTATTTTAATTAACCAATCAAAATTTGTCAACAGGGTATGGCCAGCAGTTTAACAACCGAAGAACGGAGGCCAGTGAACTAGCTATGTACACTAATTTCGAATTATTTTGTGAATGTCCCTTTTACACGTAATGGCGTCTGGACAAAATGGCGCGCATTTTGTATTGTGAAAAATAAATGTATCGGCACAACCAACTTTAGACTTAAGAAATTATTTAATAGAATAAAAATGAAGCATTGTAAATTTTTTATAACTAATTAAGTATAACTAGTTAGAATTGTTTATAATTATTAATGTAAATGTTATGTGTTTTAAAGGGTTTGGGGAGGGAGAGAAAGATATGAATTTTAAAAGTTCATCCTATGAAACAAATATAGTTACAATCTCTCAATTGAAAAGATATGATTGTCTATAAAAAAATGTGAAAACTTCAATATTGCTATTTAATTTCTTTGAAATGTAAGTATAATTTTGTTACAATGCTTAAGTGTACAAAGTTCAAAATTCCGAATTTCATATTTTTTTTTTTTCATTTTTTTCTATATCGCAATGATTTCTAATGTCCATCAGCCATTTTAATGACCCCACTGCAAGGGCACAGGCCTTCCTTATGGGTGGATAAGGAGGACGGGCCATAACCCACCACGCGGGCCCAATGCGGATTGGTGGGTGATTTCTATTAGAATTCATTAAAAAGTTTAAGTGAAATAGAAAAATAAACAACAAAAAGGTTTGTGTTTTAAAAAATACTTATGAAAAATTCAATGTACGTTTGTATTTTTAATTAATTTTAAATAAATAAAGTTTCGAGTAATTAAGCTTTAAATCAATTTTAATATTCTATTTATTTAGTATAATTTTCTTTGAAAACAATACGCGAACACAAACCAACCTTTGTGATAAATAATTTTAAGTTTTAGATCAATCTCTTTGTAATTGTTTCAATTAAAATTATTAATAAAATTATATTTATTTCTATGATTGATATTTTTTCGTGCAAATTGAATTGTGTTCTGAATGCAAATTTTAATAATATTTTCTTTTCTAAAGCAATTCTTATATAATTTACTTTAGTTCGTCCACAAATAATTTAATATAAATTATTTATAAAATGTAAAATAAAATTCAATAATTTCTACCTTTTCCATTAAAAAGAACTATTTTTAAAGAGAAAACAGTTAAAATATTTGTTTTTTTTTCTCTTGTTACTGTTTTTGTGGAAGAACTAAAGTATTTTTTTAAATGGGTTTTTACGGGATGAATCACATTTTGTAAATATATTTTGTAACATATAGAAAAGTGAAATATACATATAGAAATAGGTAGATAGCATAATTACTTTATAACTACATTGTATTATATATAAGGAAAGCGGAAATAAGAAACAAAAAAATGAATTAATTTCTTTTGTCAAATAAAAAGAGAAAAATATACTTATGTGTTTTCTTCACCCAGTTGCTTTATTTGATAGGTAAAGCACCAAACATAGATCACAGAAATATCAAAATACTATTTATTATCATTTGAAATAATGGAAAAAATAAGTTTATCGTAATATTTTACAACAAGTTAGTTGGTTAAAGATAAAGTTAGTTATAATTTTTTGTCTCGAGTTCGATTCCCGGGACGACAAGTTTTCATTTTAGTAGGTTAATTAACCTACTTGACATTTCTAAGTACTTAGATATTTTGTTCCTTTTATTTTACATACAGAAAATTATGTTTTTCTTTTAACTTGCACAGTTTTCAAGGTTGCAAATTTAATGTTTAAATAACAGCCCTTGACGCATAAGAAATCAAAACTCCATGAATTATATCCAGCTACCGTAGAGTATACCGACCATAGTTTTATCATCATTATCATCATATCAACCGCACGACACCCACTGCTGGGTATAGGCTTCCCCTAAGGATCTCCACGACGATCGGTCCTGCGCTGCCTGCATCCACTGGCTTCCCGCGACCTTCACCAGATCGTCAGTCCCCCTTGTCGGGGGCCTACCCACGGAGCGTCGTCCGGTGCGCGGTCGCCGCCTTTCCGCCCCAACGGCCATCGGTTCTTCTCGCTATTGTGTCCCACCCATTGCCACTTCAGCTGAGCAATCCTTCGAGCGATGTCGGTTACTTTAGTTCTCCTGCGGATCTCCTCGTTTCTGATTCGATCACGCAGGGAAACGCCGAGCATGGCTCATGACTATAGTTTGGGACTAAATAGTTGCTGTGATTTTTACAAAAATTCCAGTGGTTAATTGCCTAATTTCAAAATCTATCGCAATCGCTTTCAGGATGTGATACACTAATGCTTCATATTTGGCACAAATAAAAACTTACCAAAGAAATGCAGCAATGTCTTGCATCGATCTGTCAAATGAAAGGGATTGCGACAGATTTTGAAAATTAGACAATAAGTATGCAGGTCATATAAGTAAGTTAAGTACGCATTTAAAAATGAAAGAAGGGCCCAGATTTTAAGTGCTCATACTATGATTCAGTGCTCATACTATGATTCAGTGCTTAACTTCATTTCACCTGATGCTAAAGCTAGGGTTTCCTAGGTTAGCGGTGCCGTCATATTACGGCCGTAATATAGTGGCGTTGAATGTTGTATATGTAAACAATATGGCGACACCGTAACGTCAGAAACCGCGCCGTATTGTTTACATAGACAACGTTGTATGCCGCTAAATTACGGCCGTAATATGACGGCACCGTCATCCTAGGAAACCCTAGCTTTAGTGACGATAAGGTCGAAGGTGGAAGCACACTACACCCGGAATCCTCTCCACTGAGGAACTGGCTATCATAACTCTAACTGCCGGAACACAACATTTTTTTAAATTGTTGTTATGTCGTCAGACTTAGGTAAGATGGTGGTAGCTAGCCTTTGAAATAAGCCCTACCACCACATCAACTAAACTCGTTGATTACAAATGTACTCCTAAAGCTAGGGTTTCTTGAAAGCGGTGGTGCCGTCATATAGCGGCTGTAATATAGCGGTGAATGACGTCACTAGAGCGTTGTCTATGTAAACAGCACCGCTCTTTAGGAAACCGCGCCGTATTGTTTAAATAGACAACGTTCAAGTGACGTCATTCACCGGTATATTACGGCCGCTATATGACGGCACCGCTTTCCTAGGAAACCCTAGCTTTACTGGGAATCGAACCCGGGACACAGCTGGGCGAACCACTACATCACATAAGGTGGTTAAATGCTATGTACTGTACGAATTAGAAAATAATATACAGGATGTTACAAAAAACCTGTAATGTCGAATATTGTTTCATACAAAAATTAATAACGAAAACATCAAAATATATGAAACAGCTGATTTTCTTTCGCGATTTCAGAGTTGGTCCCATAGTAAAGTTTGATGGTTCCTATCTCCATTTTCGGCATACGGGTTTCTTTGTAAACTAACTTAACATTAGGTAAGTAGTAAATAAGTACATACTTAATTATAAAGATAAATAATCAATACAACAAAATTCACGATTCCATTCGAATTTCGATATTGCACTGTCATTTAAACGCCAAAATAACGCACGTAATTAAAAATAAAAAAAACCGGCCAAGTGCGAGTCGGACTCGCGCACGAAGGGTTCCGTACCAAAAAAAGTAAAAAAAATCACGTTTGTTGTATGGGAGCCCCTCTTAAATATTTATTTTATTCGGTTTGTAAGCAGCAACAGAAATACATCATCTGAGAAAATTTCAACTGTCTACCTGTTGTCCTTATTAATATAAAACAAAAAACGGCAATAAAATTACGTTTGTTGTATGGAAGCCCCCCTTAAATATTTACTTTATTATATTTGTTGTTATAGCGGCAACAGAAATGCATCTTTTGTGAAAATTTCAACTGTCTAGCTATCATGGTTCATGAGATACAGCCTGGTGACAGACAGACAGACTGACAGACAGACGGACAGCGGAGGCTTAGTAATAGGGTCCCGTTTTTACCCTGTGGGTACGGAACCCTAACAAAGTCAATGTCACTTCAACGCAACGGAAAAACGGAACGCGTTTCCACGTCTTGCAAAAGGATCGTAACTCCAAAATGTGATTTTTTGACATACCCCAATCAATATCCCGGTTTGCGCAAAGGAATACGTCTTATAATTAAAATGGCGATCAACGGCCAATTATATGTGCCTTTATTGAATCGTACAGCAGCTGGATGTTGTATTTATCAGTTTTTATTCAGTCGGTGCTGGACAAAGGCATATTTTGTTTTTGTTATTCGGTTAGTGCGTACGCGAAGATGTGGCGGTGAAAAAATGAGGCCGCCAACCCATAGCTCTGAGTTTTCGCGCGTCGAAAGGCGGTGTTCTTTTTTTAAATGTCGCTCTGTTTTTTGTAGAAAGAGTTCTTTGTTAAGTTTTTACAATTGTTACTTAAGTTACAACATACAACAGTTTGGAGGCTAGAAATTAATAAATTAATAAACGTACATTTGATCAATTTCACACTAATTGTGCAGAAAGAATCAAGAAAACATTGAAGTCATTGCACAAATAGGAAGAAAAGTGGTTGTCAAGAACGTCGAATCGAATAATTCGTCCTCGTCGAATTTCTCACTGATTTTTTGACAACTGGTTGCTTGGCTTTTACCTCACCTTATGTTAAGTGACGATAAGGCCGAAGATGGAAGCGAACTATACCCGGAATCCTCACCACTGAGGAACTCGCTATCTTACCTGTAACAGCCGGAACACAAAAATATTTAAATTGTTGTTATGGCGTCAGACTTAGGTAAGATGGTGTGAAGAATGAGTGAAACCAGTGATAGATACATGATAATATAACTTTATAAGTCTTATGACACTTGCTAGACAGCGCTGATGCAGCGATGAATTCAAGGACAGAATAGCCATAGCAGAGACAACTCCGCGCTCGTCATTTAGCAATCAAACATTTCAACGCCAAATTCAGTAGGTAATTTATCAAAAACCATTTTAAACCTTTTTGTCGGGGAAAACAACAACAGCAAAAAAAAGAAATCAACCCAAGTCCAAAAATAACAATACAAGAATGACTTCATACCTAGAAGTCACCTCGTCTTGCACATTGATGCTTGAAACATAAACTGGTTTGTTAGTTTCCCAGTTATCATGTCCAATTAGTTAAGTTGAACGAGTTAATGTAGCGGTTTATATTGTAGGTCATTTGGTTAAGGTTGACAGATTGTTGTCGCGCATTCGATTCCCAGGCAAGCGTGAATTGTCTTATAAGAAACATGCTAACGAACAAATCTATCATTCTTATGATGTATTCTACACAATTTTTTAACCCATGAATATTACTTACATTTCGTTTTCTACCTTCAATAGGCTACCTACTTTCTTTCTACCTTTCGTCTTTCTACTTTCAATAGGCTCACGACACTGCTGGGTGTCCCCCAAGGATCTCCACTTGGCTCGGTCCTGCTTGGCCCGCATCCAGCGGTGCACCGCGATCTTCCCCCTCACGTTGGTCCACCTTGTCGGGGGCCTACCCACGGAGCGTCGTCCGGTGCGCATTCGCCCTTCTAGAACTGTTATCTATGGCCATCGATTTTCCTTATTATGATTGATTAAGTCAATATCACAGTTAAATATTATAAAAATCTGCAATTTAAATTCCATAACACAAGCTTTCCTCAGACCTAACTACAATACACCTTATCACATTTCATTTGCAAAAGCAGTTTTACGAAGCGTGTTTTCTTACATTATAAAGAGCTTAAAGCACCATATTGCAACACGCCTCCATGCAAAAGTGTCACATTATTACTAAAAAAAAGTTATCAAAAGACCAAAAAACGTATTGACGAAAACGGAAGTTCACGCCCACGGAACCCTTTTAAAAAATAATAAAACGCTCCTTTGTGTTACGAGGGGTCCGTACACAAAGGAAACATAAAAAGAGACCATTTCTTTTTTTATTCTATACATCTGGCTTGATATTTCAATTAACAATTTTTGTCTATGCATTTTGAATTTTATTGAAATACCTAAGTTAGAGTAAATTATTTCAATAAAATCCTTTCGTTACTTTATTTAAGTATATTTACTAATTTATTGCAGAAGCAAAGTCTACAGTCCGCAGATTTTTTTTAATGATAAAAAACTTCATTTATAAAAAAAATGGCTGTAAAACTTTTCAAATTGTTTTTAGCATTTTGCCTAGACTGACAATGTAACAAATTCTAACTTCATATTATATATATTAATAATCTGTTTATCCCAGAAGATAAATGCTAGTTTCAAATAATAATGTTGATTATATCAGTTATGAAATTTTGTACCTAAGCTGTTAAAGTTACAGATAATGCATAATTGAGTTACAATGTTACAATACAAGCAAAATCAAAAATATAGGGGAAGGTAGTATAGTATCGGACACATTTTGTTTTTAACAAATAAGTCTCGAAATTAAAGACATGAAAACCATTTTATTCAATAATTGTGAAGTT
The DNA here is from genome assembly GCA_928269145.1 of Agriphila tristella. NCBI lineage: Eukaryota > Metazoa > Arthropoda > Insecta > Lepidoptera > Crambidae > Agriphila > Agriphila tristella. The sequence goes on from OV743451.1 coordinate 6,113,559, forward strand.
TTAACATCATTTGTTATGTGCTTAATGGAAAAAGTAAGTTATCTTTACGAATAACTGATTTAAATCAATTATTATTTTATAAAAAGTTCGTATAATATCGGACATCGTACGATAGTATCGGACAGCATGCTTTAAAGGCCAATAAAAAAATAATTAATAAGAATTATAATAATTTTATACTTGCACTACGTACCTTCCAAATGTGTTAATTGTGTAGATAAGCTATTAATATTTCAAAAGAACTTAAAATATATAATACAGGGACTGTTTCGTTAAGTATCGGACAGTTTCGTTTAGTATCGGACACGTTATTATTTTGCTACTAGCTTCCGCACGCGACGTCGTCCTGCGTGCGTGGACATTAGAGAAAATCCTTAGAGAACCTTTAACCAGGATAGAAAGTATTCTTTAATTGGTAATAAAATATCAAATACACTTGTTAATAATTATGTATATTGCATTTAGATACCATATTATTGTAGTAAATATAAAAATTGCATTTTATTCATTTTCATAAAATACGTCTCTTGTATGATTTTATCATCAAGAATATTTTTAAAACTACACCAACAAAACTATTTCGCCAGCAATAATTTACAAATAGCTCCATTAAACGGTAATAATTTATTATCTCGTGGCCGTAGTAAAAAAAACAAAGCAACCGTCATAGAAAAATACCCAAATCCCACCGGCTATACATACAATACATACTAACACTGTGGGCTAAACAAAATATTTGAAAATAATAAAAAGTATTATTATTAATTTTAGTTTTCTATTATTATTTATAATTAACTTTCGTGTAGTATTTGACGCGCGGACGTGTCCCATACTATACGAATCTTCACTGTCCGATACAATACGACGTGAATGACATTATAAAAAAATTTATTAAAAATAAACAAGCCATTTTTAATTTGTTTTGGGGTCATTTATTCAATCTGTAATAAACTTATGAGACACATAGGACCGTGAGTCGTTTAAAATATGTAAATTGTGCAGATAATAAAAAAAGACATTCACTAATTTAAAATGGATTAATCACATAAATCGATTTTGTGCTCTTAGTGACGTTGTCAGCTAGTTGCGAACTGGTTCACGACGTGTCTAGGATGTTATTCTTTGGTAGTAATTTCTTATAGGGAGCTTATGTAATGAGATAGAGGTGTTATCAACATTGTCCGATACTATACGCTGTCCGATAGTATACGACCTTCCCCTAATTTATCTGATGGAATTGATTATAATTTATAATCATGAAAGTACAACCTGTTACAAAAAATCTTTAATGCCAAATATGGTAGATAGGGACCATCAAACTGAACAGCTTTTACTACGGGACCAACTCTGAAATCGCGAAAAAGAAATCAGCTGTTTCGTACAAAATTCAACAACAAAAATATGAAAATGTATGAAACGGCAGATATTTTTTTCACGATTTCAGAGTTGGGCCCATAGTAAAAGTTGTTCAGTTTGATGGTCCCTATCTACCATATTCGGAATTAGGGGTTTTTTGTAACACATTGTATAATTATATTTTCTTTCTTGTGTTCTGCAATATTTATCATTAATTTATTAACACCAAGTCATCATTAACTTTTGTGTGAAACTGTAAGAAACTTAAGTCTTACCTCTCATTACTGTTAGCGTCGTATTTAAAAGTAGCTATAAAGATCTAGTACTTTGTAAGTAACCATTTTGAAATGCAAGGGTGTGGATCTTCGGAAGAAATTTATTTGACCATAAGCTTCCAAGGAACCGCATACAAGCGCCAAAGAAGAAAAAAATATGGAGGAGGCATACTGGATATGAGTGTTATACAGGGTTATTTGTAGAACACCAATAACCTCGTAGGAGTAGATTACTAACATCATATATATATATTTTTTAATATTAAAAACACGACTGCCCTGCCAAAAACGAACTAAAAAGTTAAACAACAAGTGTCATTGCAGTCGGGGGACCTTATTATGGAACAATTTTTGATCAAAGAGGTCCCCCGACTGCAATGACACTTGTTATTTAACTTTTTGGTTCGTTTCTGGCAGGGCATTCGTGTTTTTTTTTTATTATTTTTTTATTATTTCACACATTTTAGTAACATATTATATAGTTTTGGAATGTGCTCATCAAGCTCCTTTCATTTGATGCCCATATTGTAATAAAAAAGATTTTTTTTTTCACATTTGAAAATGGCGCCTTACAGTCGCCATATTTTTTTTTCTAAATATAGCCAGTGTCACTCGGAATGTTGTAAGGATTTTAACGATTTCCCATTTATCCAAATCAGTTCAGACATTTAGAAGTTATGGTGGAATAAAGAAACTCACATACCCACAAACATACATGAACCCTGAACACATATACACTCTTTTTGCTTTGGGCAGTCGTGTAAATAAAACAACATTTGTTCTACGACTTTTCTGAAAATAGGCAAAAAAAAGGTCGACTCTTCACACAAATTTCCGAACAGCTGATCGAGTTTTGTATGAAAAGTCAATTTTTTTTGCTGTTTTTGGAAAAGTCGTAGAACAAATGTTGTTGTATATGATGCTAGTAATCTAACCCTGCGAGGTTGTTGGTGTTTTACAAATAACCCTGTATAGTCCACTGCAGCAGGACTTGGCTTCTCCAGTGGGCAGAATGTTGTCATAACTCGTAATTTCCGAGCTTGGCAGATCCTGTAGCAGTTAGCACACTTCCACCCGCGAAACACCGCAGTAGGTTCCGTCATAAGTTCGACAAGCGAAACAAATGCGAATGTCTAATTTCATTAATTTCAAGAGATTTCAAACGGTTTCAATCGATTTAGTTACGTAATCAGGGGCCCTATTTTTGAATCCCTCGACGTGGCGTCGAGCGCTCGTTTCTACTGATTTTCATTCGACATTTGACTTTCCATATTTTTTAAATCGCTCGACCGCAACGAGTGCCCCTACCCACTCGTTTACAGTCGAGCGATACGGCACGGCGAGATTCTTTTCTACTTAAAATCAAAGATTTTTGTTTAACAGGCAATAGAAACATGGATATTACAATCTTTTAGTTGTGGTAGTTACCAGTTTTCTCTAAATTCTGTATGGAACGGATAAAATCCAACATTTCGTATTATGTTGGCAGCACGGAAACGAACGATTCAAAAATACGGAAAATCGGCGTCATGTGACTTGGAAGACGAGTGTGACTTAAGTCGCATGCGACAACAAAATGTCATACGAGCGATTTAAAAATAGGGCCCCAGGGCGCAGGTATTTCAGCCCCCCTAGAATGACCACCGAAGCGTGTTATAGCGTTTTATCGACACTCAACTGTCAAAATCCATTGTCTTTTGACAATTAAACGTGATAAATCCCTATAAAGATTTCGGCGAAACTTTCGATGGTCATGCTAGGGCGGCTGGTTCATGTGTTTTTCCATAGCCTTCTCTATTGTTCTACAAGCCATGCTATTAGGTTTGGCAACGTTGCGCGTAAACCTATCGGCTGTTGATTTAAGATGGTCAAAAAAGCACCATGACTTCTAGTAAACGGCGTCTTTCTAATTTGTCGTAGTTGCTATAAATCATGGCGGATTTGTGTCAAATCGGTTCCCATAATACCGAAATGCAACGTTGCCAAACCTAATAGCATGGCTTGTAGAACAATAGAGAAGGCTATGGTTTTTCGCATTTGCTAGTGCAAGCCATTTGCCACCTCCACAAATCTCTGCGCATACCCTGATTTCTAGATCCATGTCACCGGATCGCTTTGAGCCCGCCGCGTCCTCCGTAGTATTCCAGCGGCGTTTTTTCCCGCGCAAAAATAACTTCTTGAACAAGATGGCCGCCTTTTTGTGTGGCGGAATTCCCGCTATTGTTTTTGACGACAGGATTGACAGTAGACATGTTGCTTCGAAAACGTTCACACGAGTTAGGTTATTTTTGAGACATGTTAAATTGAGCTTAGGTGGTAATTTTGACTCAATTTTTGTAGTCATAGCACAGTCAGATAAGTATAAGTACCTACTACGTCATGGGTTCAATCTTAGGTATTGGTTAAGTTAGTTAAGTTAACTATACAGCAGAAATCTTAAGTGGAAACTGGTCCAAATGCAACTCGCTCTTGGTTACATAGCTTAAACTTATATTTTCGTTATTAATTTTTGTATGAAACAGCTGATGTTTTTCGCGATTTCAAAATTGTTCAGATTGATGGTTCCTATCTACCATAGCATTATGTAGCTCGCATCGCATCGCATAGCTGCGGGTAATATCTTTTTCATACTTTGCATACAGTCCAGTGTGGACATTCTTAAAATCCCTAAAGAACCTTTGACTTGGATAGAAAATGTCCTATGTCTTAATCCAGCTTATAAACTATCTGCGTGCAAAATTTCATCCAAATCCGTTCATCCGATTGTGTAACAAATTAGTAGGATACTTTCTAACTATAAGCTTTGCGTTTGGTCTGTGACCGCATTAGTTTTTTTTTAAAGCTTTGCTTAACATATTATAACATTAATTGAGTTGTTATTCAAAACTTAATTAAATTAGGTTCAAACTTAAAGGGTGGCTTCACGAATTAGCCAATAAGTTGGCGCGTGCCGTACAAGGTTCGATACCCGCTGTGCTAGTTATTGGTAAATTACTGCAATTCCAACCCTCTGATTTATGGGACAGCGCCAATTTTTTAATCATGGTCACGTTTTTTTCAAAACAAATAAAATTTTAGTTTCTATCGAAAATAAAATCAAAGAAAACCGTAAATTATTTTTTTAAATATTATAAAGCATTTTAATAGGAAAGGTTTTCTTTTATACCTCTAATATCTACATCTATACCTCTGATATATATTTTAATAGCGTGCTAAATAGACAAATGGGTTTTTTTTTTCAGAACAAAACTTTATGCATTGATCTTTTAAGAATTTCAAATATTAATTTCACCGGTTTTGTACGTTTACCGATTAATGTTTCAGATAGGTATAAAATTTAACTTATTATTTCATACAACAAAAAAGTGGCACCAAAATTTTGGAGAAGAAGTACCTATTTTGCAAACATAACACTGTCTTTTTGATAAAGACAAGCATTATTTCCATTATATGTTGAAATAAATAAAACCTATAATATTTTTACTTAAAAAATAATACTTTAGCAACGGAATTTCTTCCATTCTGCCACGCGAGAGCGCGCAAACAAAGCTGTTATTACGTGAAATTCTATACCCTGGAATTAAGTTGAAAAAAATTGTACCACTTCTATGCAAGCACGCGCCAAAAATTCGATACTGAAATTAACGGAACATTTTTTTTCCTTTTTGAATCTTATAAAGCTGTGTGTATGAATTAATTTTAACTTCTCTTTGACACACTTATACCAATGAAGCGAATTTGGTGGAGTGATTTTGATTTTCCAGCTAAAATCACCGATTTTCACTGAAAATATTTAAATATTGGTTTCAATTTGAAGCCCAACAATAAATTCATAACGGTTTTCTTATCTAAAGTACATTAATATTAATAAATACTTGGTAAGTATAGTAGACCCTTTGTTAATATTCATATTAATAATAATAATAATATGCGTTTATTTTCCCATCACAAACTTACATGAACATGACTTATAGGTACATGGAACTCATACAATTTAAGTTTGTGTGAGACTGATGCCCGCGCTAGGCGTAATACCTGTGTTACAGGTCATCAGGCTCCTACTACCTCGAACCAATATTATTTCATTACAAAATTTGGTGATGAGTGAATGACATTTTAACGAAAAACAGTCACAGATTACAAAATTAAGGAAAAAAGATGAGAAATAAACAACGATGTGAGTGTGTGTGTGTGCACAGTAAAAACGGATTTCTTTAAATAAGAAAGACCAATTTCTTGAAATATTTGGTTATTCTAAAAATATATTTATTTAGGCCAATGCAATATTTTTAAAACAAAAATAGTGCTCATCTTTCACTCAGACAATATTTTTCTTAATGATTAAGAGAAATATTTTTGTTTAGTGGGTTTGTTGACATCATGGTCTGACCCGCGGTGTTAAGATTTTTATCTAGTTCTCTAAGTAGGGTCATTGCGTCGGTTGGCGGCCTTTTAGTCGCCTTCCCAACTTTGCTCCTCGAGATTAGTCTGATATGGCCATAATTCAACTTCTGTTTTTTTTGTAGGCCTTGCAGATATAATCAAGTTATTTTTCAAAATATGTATTGTATGAATATTATAACAGTTATTTTTTTAATAAATTATTATCTAAAACTTGCTTAAAATGCTGGTTGACGGCCACTTTTTTCGGTTCGCGGCCACCCTAGAGTCAGTTCGCGGCCGCCAGTTTTACATACTATATTGGCTTACAAGTGTTTTATACTTTTATGACTTTTCAAACCTTTTTCACCATAATATTATGTACCTATCATAAATTTCCACATCATTGGGCATTTGATCGCGATTGTCACTCGAATGCATGTTTCTCCTCAGTATTCATCCCTTCCTTGTGCACTAACCTAACCTTACCTTACGCTATTCTAACATTCCTTTTACACAGCATTCGTTCTTATAAACTGTGGTCACTGGCACTACAATCTCGTCTCTAATCTCTTCAAAATTTTACCTTATCCTCTTTATTCTTTCCATCCTCCACTTTATTGTCCTTACTTCCTTTCTTCCCTTACTCGAAACTCTTAACCTGTAATGCATTTATTCTTCTTTCGTACTTCTAACATAGGTACTACACTTTCATTAAGTTTCTGTAAATAATAAAATAAAACATTATTACAATAGTTTTTAATCAATTTATATTGTAACAAATTAAGTTTAGTTAACATTAACACTTTGTTTTTAATATATCTTGACAGTGCACTTCAAATGAAACCATTTAGTACAAAAATCAAAGCCAATAATTTTGTTTTCATCGTCCTCAGTGTCACTGTTTAAGATATTTACACATTGGCCACAATTTTGTATAATTCGTTTTGATGCATTGAACTTAAGTGTTAAGTGTCTAATCTTAAGTGTTTCTTTTTCAGTTTCTTGGCTTTTTCTATTTCTTTCTTTCCTCTTGCTTACGCTTCACGGCTTGCTTTCTATCAACTTTAGCATTGTCTTTCCCCTCTTTCTTTTCTTGTTTAGGTTTTTTTATCTTTTCTTGTTTAGCTTTTTCTTTCTCCTCAATCTTTTCTTGTTTAGTGTTTTTTCTCCTCATTCTTTTCTTGTTTAGCTTTTTCTTTTAGTAGATGGTACTCTCATCGCCGACGGAATACGAGTTTTGGATACGTTTTGTTTGACTTTTCTAGAGGTTGGGGTATAAACAGATGTTGCTCGAATACTGTATTTGGATCTATTGAAATTTTGTTTTTGACAGATGCGGATGTAATTGTAGAAGATGATGCTTTCTTTGACTGAACTTCATGAGAATCTGAATGTTCTGATATAGCTGAAATAACTGAAACATCTTCGAGTCATAAAAGAGATCTTCCTTCTGGATGCTCGCGAGTGACGTCAAATGTCAAAATTTCATTTTCTACTTCAGATATTTTTTCTAAGGTAGTAACGGTGGATAAGAGCAAATTATATTTTGAAGTTGGCAATTGAGATAATGTTACCGAGTCGTTGTCATGATTTTCAGATCCCAGTTGCTCTTCTGGGCTACTATGTGGCACAAGATCGGTGTCAGTTCATTTGTAATCTAGCTTTGGTGTATCTGTTCAGTGCACAATGGGACGTTATTCTAGTCTGGTTTTGAAGATGGAGAGATTTCATTAGGAACTAGAGATTTGGGGCTTAGGTTTCGGTTTTTGGGTGTACTGGTTTGGAACGGTATGGTATGACCACAATATCGTCCAGTGAAACCATTGTTCACGGCTCAAGATCGCTAAATGATGTAACTAAATTCGTCAAGCCATGATTCGTAACACTCTGAGGTACGATTTGGAACTTCAGCAGCAATAACAAGTGTCAGTTGTACAGGATCATGATAATGCGACGGAGCGAGATCGGTAACATTTGCAGAGGTAACATCGGAAACATGCGGCGGGTTTGGATCAGAAACATGTTCTCGAAACATGAGCCGAAACATTTGACAAAAGGTTGGAAACGCTCGACACGTCGAGTTTTGAGTTTGTATTGTCTTCAGCTAGGCGATTGCGTAAAGTCAATCGTATTCATTTGACAGTTCATATTGGATCATAATATATGTCATTCCATACAAACTGCAGCCGATGGAATACGATATGAACTGTCAAATGAATACGATTACCTTACGCAATCGCACCCCGGATCCAATAATATATTGAGGTTCTCTGGGTTCTTCTGACCTTCTTAGCTTTTTGATTCCCTTAAGAATAAATTTTGTGTCAATCTTTTCCTTTAATGCTTGCTGCAGCGATTCCGGTGTGTAAGTCACAGTTTTCTTTTTCTGTTTTATGTAGACGTCTGTGATAACAAAAAATATCTAAACACCAACCAAAATGTCTGTGTGAAAAAAGTGGCCGTTAACTGACACCTCTATATTCAATAGTCAGATAACGGCCATCTATTTTTCATACGATTTTCAGACGGCCGCGAACTAGATTTGTTTTTTAAGCATGTTTTAGTTTGCGGCCACAGACGCCACAGTATAGCTATAAATCCGTATACAATTATATTTTGGCGGCCGTGAACTAACCATAGCATTCAAACCAACCCCAACAATATAAAAATGTTGCACAAAAAGAGACTTTATTTACATTAATAATAGGAAAAAAGTAAACTTATTTCATTCAGTGAGTTAGTACCGCGGCCACCCGGCCGTAAACCAACTTTACTTAAAATTTATTGTGTTGGTTGGCGGCCACCAAATAAAACTGATATTAAAGTAATTTACTCCCAAAATAAATGGAAAATTGAGTAAATAAAACAACTATAATCACCCATAAACAATCACAATAGTAATAAGTAATCGTAAACTTGAAACACTAACTTTTGAAGCGAGGCCTGTTCGCTATTTTTTGTGCAGCTTTGCGTACGTGTGTGCGCTGAGAGCGTGGCCGACAAAATTGACGATTTATTTCCGGCACGTAGATTAGGTTAATCGACCAAATTAAATAGGTATTAAATTCTGCAACTATCCTACTTTTTAAGGTGGTACAACACGTTGGGAAGGGTGCGACAGAATTCTTATTTTTGCTATATTTATGCAGTTGGCCCTCTAAACGGCCGCGAAACAACGCAGGGCCGCGATCCAGCGTATCGACCTCGGAATTAATTTTGTTCAATCTCAATCGGGTTTGTTGCCTGTTGCCTCTGGGTGTCGCGTCCTACTTGGAACGGCTTCCCGGACTCCACTCCTCGTTCGAGCATTTACCTTGATTTTTGTCAGGAAGTCAAGGAAAAGAAAGTCATCGTGTTGTCCAATTATCTCCACTTAATATACAATATCAACAAAATATACATCTTCGTTCAATACACAAAAACAAAATATTTTTTTTTATCAAAAATCAGTAATTACTTAGGCCAACTAAACATTTACTTATTATGAGTAAAATTATAATTTACGCTAAGTAAGGTTAGTTTATAAGAGATATATAAGATTTTTCGTATCAAGAATACATTTACTTGACTGTACAAAATAACAGTGTCTTGAATGAAACAACACGTGTCTGGGAATAAATTTATTATTCTTATAACAACTAGGTAAATATTTTTAAGAATATTATTTACTATTACGAAGAAATTATTGTCTAGCGTCTATAGGGAGAGGATCATTTTCTTGATTTAATAAATATGTCTTAAGCCAAAGCAATTTGTCTTTTTAGAAGAAATCTGTTTTTACCGTGTGTGTGTGTGTGTGTGTGAGTATGTGTGTGCGTGTGTTTGTATGGGTGCAGTTATGCCATAGTTAATAATAAATTCCTAATAAATTTAGGTAAGTGGTACTTATTTATTCAGGTTATAAGCTGATAAGTATACCTAAATATTTGTGCTTATATCTTGACTAAAACTTAAACTTATACCGGTACATATACATAGACAATTTTTATGAAAGATAGTAGGTGAGGTACACTTCTGAAAAAATCTGTTTAAAAATGAAATCATTCAAGCTTAATATATTTTTGTTGTGAAAAACACAAACTCCTATAGAGGTGATTATCATTTTAAGGCATTCTTATCAATTGCTTTTTATCCAAAACAGAATAGTTCTTGGCTTTAACTTCACTTGATGTTAAGTGACGATAAGGCCGAAGGTGGAAGCGCACTACACCCGGAATCCTCACCACTGAGGAACTGGCTATCTTTCCTCTAACTGCCGGAACAAATCAATTTTTAAATTGTTTTATGGCGTCAGACTTAGATAAGATGGTAGTAGCTAGCCAGCCGGACTTGTAATAAGTCCTACCACCAATCAAAATTATAATTATAATTGTTCCAAAACATCTCTGGTCACCCATCCTATTCCTACACCACAGCAGATGCTCTTTAATCCATTTCACACAAACACAAAACTATTTTTATTACAAACACATGACAATAGGGTAACCGTACACGGTACTTCCTTCGCTATTCTAATGCAATGGGTGTGGTCAGGAAAAAAATGTAGGTAGTTATGCAGTTTTACTAACTGGAGGGTCAAAAGATTTCTTTAAAGTGAGTCTTAAATATTTTAAATAATTTGTTACTAGCTGCTGCCCGCGACTTCGTTCGCACGGACATTCCAAAAAACCGGACAGCCGGACTCGCCTGCAGAGGGTTCCGTTCAAATTCTGTTTTTAATATTTGTTGTTATAGCGGCAACAGAAATCTATCCCGGTTCATGAGATACAGCCTGGTGACATACAGACAGACGGACAATGGAGTCTTATTAATAGAGTCCCGTTTTTACCCTTTGGGTACGGAACCCTAAAGATCCTAGGAAACCTGTGTGCAGAATGAAACTATCCTACTTTTTAATATAGATTATAAACAATTTGTGTGTTAAATCATCATAACTTTATTTGCAAGAACATAGGTTTTCGTAAACAGGACAAATGTACATTACAAGACATATAGACCGTGAGCCCGCGACAGTATTGTCTACGTCATATGACATCACGATGAAATGCATGGCACACGTTCGGAAAAGTTGTGCTTAGCGAGTGTGTGCTTAACTAAATGATTACACGGGTCTCTTACTGATGTCACATGACGTAAATTTAATCTTAAAATTTTGACCGGAAGTGGAAGATTTTCTCAAGCTTCCGGCCAATTTTTTCTGCGATAATCTTCTGATCCTCGCTCAGCACAATTTTTCCGACCGTGTACCATGCATTTCATCGTGATGTCATATGACGTAAGCAATACTGTCGCGGGCTCACGGACTAATATGTACGTTATACGCAAAAGCATGCAAAAATTATAGACAAGAAGAGAAAAGGAAAATGTTCCAAATGTACTCTGTACATATCAGATGATGATTCGAATCATCACATTGATTCAAATCATCATATCGATTAAAATCATGTGGAAAAACTTTGTGGAAGAAAATATATATTTTTTCATTTTTCATTTTCATCGTTAAACGAATTCATTTTTTTGATTCAAGTCCCATCACTACATACCTGGGAACTTATTGTCTAATTTCAAAATCTATCGCTATCGCTTTCAGGATGTGTAGTTTGATGCTTCTTTTTGGCACAAATAAAAATTTACTAAAGAAATGTAGCAATGTATCACTTCTGTCTGACAAATTAAAGCGATTTCAAAATCTATCGCAATGATAGATTTTGAAATCCTTACTAATATTATAAATATGAAAGTCCGTTTGTTTGTTTGTTTATTACGCCTTCACGTCTTAACTACTGAACCAATCATCATGAAATTTTGCATACACATTGTCAGGGGTGCAGAAAAGGACAAAGGGTACCTTTCATCCAGAAAAACGTACAGTTCCCGAGGGATATTGTGTTTTCATTTAGTTTTCAATCGTAGAGAGAGTAAACATAAGTCTGTCAGTTCAGAAATGACTAAAAAACAAAAATTTTAAGTTCAAGGTATTCCGGCCATTTCAGAACTGACAGACTTATGTTTACTCTCTCTACGATTGAAAACTAAATGATGACACGGGTATCTTACTGATGTCACATGACGTAAATTTAATCTTAAAATTTTGACCGGAAGTGGAAGATTTTCTCAAGCTTCCGGCCAATTTTTTCTGCGATAATCTTCTGATCCTCGCTCAGCACAATTTTCCTCGCTCACCAGCAAAAAAACTGGCGCGGGCGGCCGCTAGTTAGACAATAATTCGGCAGGTACCTACTACTCCTCAACGCCACACGGCTATAGTAAAATATTTCAAACTATCTCAAAGTGTAGTATTTATTTACTCAATAGTTTTTACACTAAGCTAAGCTACTGTTAATTATGAATGGAGTATTATGAACGCACCTTTAGTGAGCCACAATGGTGCATTAGTGGCACCACGTTATAAGGACGCGGTCACAAAAAGAACAACCGTCACAGTTTGTTAGTGGCGGAAGGCATAAGCGGTAGCGGGGCGGGTTAGTTTATTTATTTTATTAAAAACCTCTAAAGCCGAATATGGTAGATAGGGGCCATCAAACTGAACAACTTACTATGGAACTAAACTAACTCTATAATCGACATTTTTTTTGGGGGTTTTTTGTAACAATAATGCGAACTTTGTTAACTTTAACTAAACCAAGTCATGATTTTTTTTGTCTTTTTTAAAATACTTACCTACAATCGTCGTAATTGTGCCAAGCATGGTTAAGTGATTTATTTTCGTAAAAAAATATCGCATTAATATTTTTTTTTTTATTTTTTTTTTTTTTTCAAATGGGGGTAAATAAACTGGTAGCAACTATTATATATTCTGTGCTGGTAGTGAAACTACCCTAGTCAAGCACGTGCTGCGTTTATACGCTGCGTGTACACGCATCACCTCCTAGCTGATAAGTTTCTTGCGCCCGTTCTTCTTCTCAGCTAAAAAGTTTAGAACGGGTGGTAGGAAAATACAGACGATTCAAAGTGTTCAAATTTCAAGTTTATTTAAATAAAGATATTTTGACTTTGACATTACTTGCACCACATTAAGGCGGTGTTCACACGCCGCCCGCTGCGCCATTATCGGCATAAGCCGGCGCCCCGCTGTCTCTCATTGTGTCCGCGGCCTAATAGAGTGCGCGCGTGGTCAAGGGTGAGTCGGGCTTATGACATAATGTTCTGAAATCAAACAAGAATTTATTATGCGATGTGTGATTATGACGACAAGTCCGCCTGGCTACCTACCACCATCTTACCTAAGTCTAACGCCAAAACAACAATTTAAAAATTGACGTGTTTCGGCAGTTCCTCAGTGATGAGGATTCCAGGTGTGCGGGCATAAAGTTTTAATAAAATAACGCTAGCTGATGAGTTTTACCGTGAGTTTTTGGAGCCATTTTGTCCAGTACGGTTTGGTGTCTATTTTAATTATTTGCAAATTGATTCATAGTGGATATTGTGTCTTAAAATTGGTGCAGTTTTGTGGTACAAGTGTCTACGCAACTGAACAAATGTGGGATAATTGAAATAGGCGCGATCTTGGTTGTGTGAAGCTGAGACTTTTATTGTAGTGCTGGCTACCTCGGCAGAACTTACCGTGTACAAAACTGTCTTGATATACTTGGTGCCAAATGCTCCAAGAAGCATTGGAATGCGATGCAGGCGCATTCTAATGTACCTAAACTGAAACAATACAGCTACCACTGAAATATTCAATACTTGACACTGGCAAAAATTACTTCCAAGAGGAGAGTAGATTGCCAAACTAAAATAAGAAGAAGAAGAAGAGTTCTACCGTTTTGAATTTGGAATAATACCTAATTCACGCGATGATCGTTCGCGTTGTATTAGAACACACATTTCTTGTCATTGCGCGAACACGCGATGGTCGCGCGCGTCGCTTATTTGCGCGATGATCGCGTAGTCGCGTCTGCGAGTACGCTAGGACGATCTCTCAGCGTGAGATTTCCACAAATTACACATTTCGCTCAGGACCTCTAAAAATGACAAAAGTAAAAAAGGCGAAATCTTTCCGCTGCCGTTCGGGTCGGCGTCGTCGAATTAATTCGCTTTTGATGGATCCCAGATATATAAATGTCTTTTTTCACGTCATTCACCAAATGAGAGGAGGTAAGAAACTTCGCTGTACAAAAATGTGGTCCACTTTGGTCCAGTAGATTATAACCTCTTTTGCTACCTATTTATAGATTTTAGGGAATAGACTGATATTTTCTCTTATTTTTGTAATTTGTACCTGTTGTACCCCAATGCTGAACATGGTACACAGAGGAGACCATCAAACTCAACAACTTTTACGATGGGACCTAGTCTAAAATCGTCATACAAAAATTAATAATGCAAATAAATCAAAACGTTCAAAACAGCTGATTTTTTTTTCGTGATTTCATAGTTGGTCGCATCGTAAAAGTTGTTCATTTACGTGGTCTGAAATCCCCATTTAATTTTTAGACATACTTAAAAAATAACGGTGTAACATATTGTAAATTCTATTCTACTAGCGTTAATTTAGATAGAATGGCCATTAAATTTGAGTAGCGGCTGGAACCTATAGAAAGCGAAATATAAAAATAAATTAATATAGGTAAAATAGTTTAAAAAAAAAATTATAAAATTAAAAAACCTGCCTGCATAAAAAGACAAGACAACTGAAAAGGTGGAAACAAGATTAAATATTAAAGGCAACATAATAACATGCAGTCGGAGGCATGCATAAAGAAAGTGATGTTATGAATTATTTGAATTATATGCCTCCGACTGCATGTTATTATGTTGCCTTTAATATTTAATCTTGTTTCCATCTTTTCAGTTGACTTGTCTTTTTATGCAGGCGGGTTTTTTAATTTTTTTAATTTATTATTTTATTTATATCTTTTTCGTTATTATATATTACGGTAATGATATACCTTTTTGAAATCCTTATAAAAAGCCCTTTAATTTGACACACATATTGTAATATTCTAAAAAAAGATTTTTTTTTTCCACTACGTATAATAGCACCGTACAGCCGCCATGTTGTTTTTTTTATAACGCCATCTTCTTAAGAACACTTGGGCTGACGAGACAAATCTAACGATATGTTAATTACAGAAATCCATTCCGCCGTTTGAAAGATATGAGGTAATAAAGAATGTTACATACAAACACACTTACCTACTTACATACAAGATACGCGCGAAAAACATAACCCTTTCTTTGCAGTCGGGTAAAAAGCTACCATACTTGCAAACAGGAGCGAACCTCCTCGACCCAATAAGAACAAAGCCATACAAGGTCACTTTTTTATGAAAAGCACAATTTTAATAAAATTTAATAATAAGATAACAACAGATATCCCGTTGTTCTTATATCTCGTGTGTCAAATGGATTTCTGAAGGTGTGATTCCGGTGTAGATGTTGTTTTTTTTTTCGGTAGGATCGACCTTAAATTGTTTATTTTACATGAGGTTCTGACAGCAAAAACGTTACAATGTAGATCTAACCTTAATTAAATGCTTTTTATAACAAGTAAGATAAAAATCTAATTTGCAGATTTAGTGATCAAGTCCTTAGTGAAAGGACCCCGAACCTACAGTTAGAAAAATGTGGTTTCAGTTAAATGTCCTGGGATTTTGATATGTTATAGATTTCAGTTGTTAGCACCTATAGAGACTTTTACTCAGGGCACCGAAATCTTTAACATATCAAAATCCCAGGACATTTAACTGAAACCACATTTTTCTATAGTATGCCTTTCGGCCGCCATGGCAACTGAGTTTCGCAACCAGTTGTGAAAAAGGAATTTTTATTCGTTTTTGGCAACTAGTTGCAAAAGAAGTTTTTTTTTATTAATACGCAACCAGTTGCCAACAAAGAATTTCTCATTGTAGTTCAAGTGGTAATGGAGTCCTTCCTCATCTTATAAAATACAATTATTTCCTTCACGACCCGTCCACCCACTGGACTTTTCCACCGGTGGGTGGACGGGTAATTCACAATTACCCCTCCACCCACTACGCTAGTGTGAACCCTGTAATCGATTAATTTATATTTTCGATAAATTCAAATAAAGGTTACTACTGGACGGGCTTATTATAAGTATCGATGATTTAATATCGCTACTTAATGGGGAGGCGAAGGCAAAGTGAATTACAGATGGCGCTTAGTCTTTGGAACAATTGTCAGTTTGAGCTTATATTGTCTTGACTGTGTATTACGTGATTTTACTTTCTTAGATTGTATTTTTTTCGGTTTTGCGGACAAACAATGTATTCTATGTTAACTTTAGCTCATATAAAAGAAGAATTACGGAAAAGAAAAGCCAAAACAACAGGCAAGAAAGTTTATAGCAATTTACAAAAAATTGCTAACAAGCATTACATTTCTTTAAATTTCGTGTAAGATTTACAAGTAATCTTTTTATTTCAGATTAGAAGCATAAGATTTAAATTTTAACAAAGCAACTGAGTGTGAATTACCGTGTTTATAGTTGCCTGATGATGCCTTCTGTGCAATAGTAATTTCAGGTTTCTGTACTGGAATTTCTGTACCATCCAAAATTACACGAACCGTTTTATCATATTTATTTTATTATTTTAAGTTTCTTGACTGACTCTTGCATATGAAATTCTATTAATTCTCTGTTTGGCCCCAATATTAGGCTTATTCCATATTTGATATACCTATCAAATTCATCCAAGTTATAAATATGTTAGAAACTCCAAGAGATTCCCATATGTTTTGACAGTTTCTTTGAGGCGGCTCGGTACCAACGACAAGACGCCACCTATCGGGATAAAATTGCGCTTTTCCTCCCCATTATTTCAAAACGAAATAATGTAATAATATCCAGTCAAAAGTACCAGGGCAACATAACTTACGAGGAGTTATTTTGATTTCGTACCGCGAAGATATGTCTTAATTCCTTTAAGCTCTTTAATCCGAAAGGTTTCTTTGTTGGCAACTGGTTGCGTATTAATAAAAAAAAACTTCTTTTGCAACTAATTGCCAAAAACGAATAAAACTTCCTTTTTCACAACTGGTTGCGAAACTCAGTTGCCATGGCGGCCGAAAGGGGTTCGGGGTCCTTTAAAATCAATGAAACCATCCAAAAAATCTTAAAATCATATTTGTACGATTATTGGCACATGCTTTACCACTTTACTGAAAAATTCGTGTGCGCGTATCTCCCCTGCACGAACTAAACGTATGTGGTGACCACGCGGCGTGCAAGTTATTTTTAACCTTTGTCGATAGATCCTTATGTACTGATATTATAAATGCGAAAGTAAGTAACACTTTGGGGAGAGCGAGAGGGGGAGGGGGAGAGGAAAATGGGACAGCGCGCTTGGTGGGTTGGGGACCCGCCTAATCACGATTTTCTCGAATATCCACGCGGACGAAGTCGCAGGCAGAAGCTAGTTTATTAAAATTGTACCTTACGTAGTACAGAAATTTTAAACCTAAAAACGTGGGGCCATTTTGTAAAATATATCATCCATATTGTCTTTAGCATGCGCCCCACGTTTTTAGGTATAAAAATATTTACAGAAGAATTTTAACACGTTTTCATAGGTTGCTTTCTCGTTTGTTTGTTTCTCCACAAAGTTTGCGAACGATTTATACTGGCTTCCCGATGACCTAGAGACTTGAAACTTTGAACATAGGTCAGAACTAGAAGGCAATGCAATATTAACTAGAAGGCAATGCAATATTATGGTGTCATTGAGCTAATCTGATGATGAAGCTGGAAGAAGGCCACAGGAACTCTATGATGAAACCATACAACCCCATCGTGTTTGGACTCGTTAGAATCGTCTTGACGAGTACTTTAATGGGAGATGAGATCCAGGGTCTGATGATGAAGCTGAAAGGCCATGCCATAGAAACTCAATATTGAAACCATGCATCCCCATCAAATTGGGGCTCGTTTGAATCGTCTTGAAGAGTTCTTTGTTGAGAAATAGTTTCCAGAGTCTGATGATGGAGACGGAAGAAGGACACAGGAACTCTTTAATAAAACGATGTTACCCCATCGAGTTTGGGCTCATTTGAATCGTCTTGACGAGTACTTTGTTGGGAATTAGTTTCCAGGGTCTGATAATGGAGCCGGAAGAAGGCCACTGAGACGCACTTGGCCGGTTTTTTTACCCGACTGCAAGAGGGTTATGTTTTTCGCGAGTATCTTGTAAGTTTGTATGTGTGTTTGTATGTAATATTCTTTATTACCTCATATCTTTCAAACGGCTGAACGGATTTATATGATTAAGATATCGTTAGATTTGTCTTGTCAGCCCAAGTGTTCTTAAGAAGGTGGCGTTATAAAAAAACCGGCGAAGTGCGAGTCGGACTCGCGCACGAAGGGTTCCGTACCAAAAAACAAGCAAAAAAAAACCACGTTTGTTGTATGGGAGCCCCCCTTCAATATCTATTTTATTCTGTTTTTAGCATATGTTGTTATAGCAGCAATAGAAATACACGATCTGTGAAAATTTCAACTGTCTACCTGTAGTCGTTATCAATATGAAGCAAAAAACGGCAAAAAAATCACGTTTGTTGTATGGGAGCCCCTTAAATATTTATTTTATTCTGTTTTTTGTATTTGTTGTTATAGCGGCAACAGAAATACATCATCTCTGAAAATTTCAACTGTCTAGCTATCACGGTTCAGGAGATACAGCCTGGTGACAGACAGACAGACAGACGGACAGCGGAGGCTTAGTAATAGGGTCCCGTTTTTACCCTTTGGGTACGGAACCCTAAAAACCAACATGGCGGCTGTACTAGACTAGGTGCTATTAGACGTAGTGGAAAATTTTTTTTTTTTGAATACCACAATATGGGTTTCAAATTAAAGGGCTTCTTATAAGGATTTCAAAAAGGTATATCATGACTGTAATATATAATAACTAAAAAGATATAAATAAAAAAATAAATTAAATAAAATTAAAACCCGCCTGCATAAAATGGCTCGCAGATTTTCTCGTTGCTCAGTACCCTTAGCACGAACAGCTATCGAGAAAAATAACGCGCGTAAAATTACTCGATAGAGAATTCTCTATGGAAAATTTCATTACGCTATTCGGCGATAGATGGCGCTGTATTAATTTTTCATACAAAATTGCACAATCGAATGATTTTACGCGCGTTATTTTCTCGATAGCTGTTCGTGCTAAGGGTACTGAAGACGTTAAAGTCACACTTTTTAAGGCATATTGCCAAAACATATACACGGGAAATCTGTGGGTTAACTATACTAAAAAGTCGCTGGAGA
Organism: Agriphila tristella; assembly: GCA_928269145.1. Lineage (NCBI taxonomy): Eukaryota > Metazoa > Arthropoda > Insecta > Lepidoptera > Crambidae > Agriphila > Agriphila tristella. The sequence continues at coordinate 6,132,831 of OV743451.1, forward strand.
CACTGCGAATCCTTTATAATAATATCTTTAGGATGATGTTGGGTCTGCCTCGTTTTTGCAGTGCTTCTGGCATGTTTGCGGAGTACCAAACTGATGGTTTTGAAGCCATCGTACGTAAAAAAACCGCATCCTTAATCCGCAGAGTGAGGGACAGTCCCAATAGCATCCTAAAGACTCTGGCAAATCGATACACTTCCCCACTGTGGAAGTGCTTTATTCGAAGAGTGACAGCCACGGGAACCTACCCTTTTATGTGATAGCCAGTCTTGGCACAATATCGACGGTTGAAAGGCTAATTGATCTAAACGACATTTTGTGAAACTCTCAGGAGGACCGATTAAAGTTTTATTATTCGGAAAAAAAATCATAAAAAAACAACTATTGAATAGACGTTTAATTATTTAATACAGTATATCCCCAACTAAGTAAGGAAGTTTTCTAAGCTATTACTGTTAACAATAGTGTATTATTTTAGAAAATTTATGTCGGTTGGCCCAAAATTCACCAAATATAGTTATTTTTAGAGAAAGGCAAAATGGTTCAAACGCTTTGTGTAAATAAAATAGCTGAAAGTAAACTGGCTCAAGCATTGACTTAGAATAAAATAATACGAGAGAAAATGAATTTAGCGCCAAGTCAACTGACGGTTGAATTTGCACAATGAGTCTAAGCAACATGCTGGTGTTGCACTAGAGTGAAGTTGTTTAATGCAGATGCCCATTAGAAGTACTGCAGGATGAAACAAAATTCAAATTTAGTAGAGTTATCATCATATCAGTCGCTCGACACCCACTGCTGGGTATAGCCAAGGATCTCCACGACGATCGGTCCTGCGCTACCCGCATCCAGCGGTGCACTGCGACCTTCACCCTCACGTCGATTGTCGGGGGCCTTTTTTTTATAATAGGGGGAATGCGGTTATGCATCCCGAAGGTATGTGGGACTCGCCGCCCTGGCCCTACCCACTAAACCCCCTACTGTTTCCCGTACCACCTAACACGCAGGACCCACGGGATCGTGATATCATGCACCGTGTGGTCCTGGTGTTGACGCCCCAACGAGCCCGGCACTTGGAGGAGCACCAATTGGCACTCGTCCCCTGACAAGGACTAGGGAGGAATGAGGTGCGCGTAGCGCCTCCTCCTTCTTCCTGGCCGTCTCCGTCGGAGCGGGTCTGCGTCCGCATCCGCCTCTCGGTCCCTCTCTGCGGCCTCCTTCTGTGACATCACGTCCTCACAAAAGGAGACCACCGCCTGCCACGACCTGTCACCACCCAGCATGGCGACTGCCACGCTGGGAAGCGAGAGGTCCCCTCCAATGACCGCCATTAGATCTCTCCGCTGTGACGACCACGTCGGACACTCTGCAAGAGTGTGCTCCGTGGTGTCGACCGGTGCGCCGCATTCGTGGCACACCGGAGCGGCCTCTCTCCGTATTCGACACAGGTACTTACCGAAGCAACCGTGCCCGGTAAGTACCTGTGTCATCCTGTATGTCAGGGAGCCATGCTCCCTATCCCGCCACTGCCTGAGGACTGGGCGAATGGCCTGAACAGTCCTATGCCCCGCAATCGATTGTCGGGGGCCTACCCACGAAGCGTCATCCGGTGCGCGGTCGCTATTCCTGAACCTTTCCGCCCCATCAGCCATTGGTTCTTCTCGCTATGTGTTCAGCCCACTGCCACTTCAGCTGAGCAATCCTTCGAGCGATTTCGGTTGCTTTAGTTCTCCTCATTTCTAATTCATTCACGCAGGGAAACGCTGATGGCTATGGCTCTCTCTATTGCACGCTGGGTGACCTTGAGCCTCCTTATGAGACCCATAGCACGTTTCACTGCCGTAAGTCATTACTGGCAACATACACCGGTCATAGAGTTTCGTCTTGAGACACTGAGATAAATCGGACGCTAAGATTTTTCGAAGCTTCCCGAATGCTACCTTATCCGAGTTTGATTTGACGAGAGATCTCTTTCTCGAAGTTGCACTTACCTAACTTGACTGCCTGTCCTAAGTATACGTAATGGTCAAAAACTTTAAGTGTAGTGTTTCTAACATGAACTGGATCGGACACAACATGGGCATTCGACATGATTTTCGTCATATCCATGTTCATCCCGAGACCCACTCTTTGGGAAGTACTACGGAGATCTTTGAGCATTGTGTTCAGGTCTTCCAAGATGAGACCTTAGCTCAGCCATAAGAACTATATCATCGGCAAAACGAAGGTGTGTTCTTGAAGGTGATGAAGGTGCCTTTTCGGAACCCGGCTTGTTCGGGAGGTTGGCAGTCGTCAAACCTGCGAGCGAGACGTTTCGTAAGGACTCTCTAAAACAACTTATAGACATTGTTCAGAAGTGAGATGTGTCTGTAGTTCTGTAAGAGGAACTTTGTCACCCTTTTTAAAGAACAAAATCACCTCACTTATTATGTTCCATGCCTTATGCATTCTGCCTTCGAATTTTATTCCGCTCCTCTTTAATACTTAAATTGGCGAAGGTCGCTCGTCAAAGACTTAGATATCTATCTATTTAGCTACCGATAACGATGAGCATCCACTGAAATCTGGAGCCTCATTTCACGTCTCTGATCCATAAGTAGGAGTGTGTGGTCGGAGAGTTTCTAAAGCTTGGGATGGCGGGTCTTAAAGAACTCGGACCCTATCGTACGGACAGTATCCACCACCATCTTGTTTAGATCGTCCACATCTATACTGTTTTCAAGTGCTTCGAAGCGGTTTTGGAGTTCGAGTTAAAAGCTTTCGGGGTTTTGAATATAGGCCGGTAATAGTCGGAGCATGGATTTTATCAGTCGAGGTCTTACCAGCTTTAGGTAGATACACAATGTGCCACGTACCAATCGGTGATCGCTCCCCGTCTTGACGGGGTTGATCACAGTGACATCATTGAATGACTATACCATCCGGACTGATCCAGGTCCACTTCCAGCTTTCCGGCTTCTTGAAGAAGGAGTTCATTAAAAAGAGGTCCTTCTTCTCCATAAAGTCGACCAGCGTCTGGCCTCTGGCATTCCGTTGCCCAACTATTAATTGCCCCACTCTCAGCTGATTACCGCATCGTTTCCCCAACTTTGCGTTGAAGTCCCCCATCGCAACGGTGGTGTAGTGGGTTTTGTAGCTATGCATGGTTTTAGAGATCTTCTCATTCATAGCCTCCACTTCGTCAACTTGATGTGTCGAGGTCGGAGCGTAAACTTAACATTCAACGAATACCGTTAGGATATTCTGACTATAAGGTACGCTACCCTGGTCGACACCCTAGGGTTATAGTAGATATTAATACTTAAGGTCTTCATTATTCAGCAACGTCCATAACATAATTTTGAGGTTGCATAACTTAAATTATGCATAAAATATTTTGAGGCTGTTATGCAATAATAACTTCATACAATTTTATACTACAACTACTACTACTCATTGTCCTTAATTGAGGCTAAATGGGTCAAGCGACATAGTCAATTAATATAATTTGTTGCAAAATGGTCCAAGCGACATTAGCTTATCGTTTTGGTGTAATGCAAAATAGGCCAAACGACAAAACCACAAACATGGCAAAAAAGCCAAATGACATAATCGACACACTTTATAAAAGTTCGAAAGATCAAAACAGCCTTAGTCATCGAGTCCTCAAATTGGTCTAATTTTGTGTCGTATAGATCAATGAGCTTAGAAATGAGGCCTGTTTTGCTGTGGGTGTTAAGCGCCAAAAAAGTAGTCAGAAAAATTCGAAACCTGGCTCAAACGACGGAGAAAAATTTGCTGATTCCGAATATGTATATAACTCAATATCGCAAAAAATGTCGCTTAGACCAATTAGCCTTTCAACCGTCGACGACGGTTGAAAGGCTAATTGATCTAAACGACATTTTGTGAAACTCTCAGGAGGACCGATTAAAGTTTTATTATTCGGAAAAAAAAACATAAAAAAACAACTATTGAATAGACGTTTAATTATTTAATGCAGTATATCCCCAACTAAGTAAGGAAGTTTTCTAAGCTATTACTGTTGATAATAGTGTATTATTTTAGAAAAATTATGTCGGTTGGCCCAAAATTCACCAAATATAGTTATTTTTAGAGAAAGGCAAAATGGTTCAAACGCTTTGCGTAAATAAAATAGCTGAAAGTAAACTGACTCAAGCATTGATTTAGAATAAAATAATACGAGAGAAAATGAATTTAGCGCCAAGTGAACTGATGGTTGAATTTGCCCAATGAGTCTAAGCAACATGCTGGTGTTGCACTAGAGTGAAGTTGTTTAATGCAGATGCCCATTAGAAGTACTGCAGGATGAAACAAAATTCAAATTTAGTAGAGTTATCATCATATCAGTCGCTCGACACCCACTGCTGGGTATAGGCCCCAAGGATCTCCACGACGATCGGTCCTGCGCTACCCGCATCCAGTGGTGCACCGCGACCTTCACCCTCACGTCGATTGTCGGGGGCCTACCCACGAAGCGTCGTCCGGTGCGCGGTCGCTATTCTTGAACCTTTCCGCCCCATCAGCCATCGGTTCTTCTCGCTATGTGTTCAGCCCACTGCCACTTCAGCTGAGCATTCCTTCGAGCGATTTCGGTTGCTTTAGTTATCCTTATTTCTAATTTATTCACGCAGGGAAACTCTGATGGCTATGGCTCTCTCTATTGCACGCTGGGTGACCTTGAGCCTCTTTATGAGACCCATAGCACGTTTCACTGCCGTCAGTCATCACTGGCAACACACACTGTTCATAGACTTTCGTCTTGAGACATTGAGGTAAAAGATTTTTCGAAGCTTTCCGAATGCTGCCCACCCGAGTTGGATTCGACGAGAGATCTCTTTCTCGAAGTTGGACCTACCTAACTGGACTGCCTGTCCTAGGTATACGTAATGGTCAAAAACTTCAAGTGTAGTGTTTCTAACATGAAAAATCATGTCGAATGCCCATGTTGTGTCCGATCTACACAACATGGGCATTCGACATGATTTTCGTCATTTCCATGTTCATACCGAGACCCACTCTTTGGGAAGTACTACGGAGATCTTTGAGCATTGTGTTCAGGTCTTCCAAGATGAGACCTTTGCTCAGCCATAAGAACTATATCATCGGTAAAACGAAGGTGTGTTAGGTACTGGCCATTAATGTTGATGCCGAGCCCTTTCCAGTCTAAGAGTTAAAAGATATCCTTCAACGCATCTGTGAATAGTTTCGGAGAAATGACATATCCCTGTCACAAATCCTATCCAAGGAGTGAGAACTCCTCGCTGCAGTTGAATAGGATTTGTGTTCTGGTTCTATACTTAGAACGACATGGTGGCATTTTCGTATAAGTACCTCAACACCTCGATATACCTATGGAGTGTGTGGTCGGAGAGTTTCTAAAGCTTGGGATGGCGGGTCTTAAAGAACTCGGACCCTATCGTACGGACAGTATCCACCACCATCTTGTTTAGATCGTCCACATCTATGCTGTTTTCAAGTGCTTCGAAGCGGTTTTGGAGTTCGAGTTAAAAGCTTTCGGGGTTTTGAATATAGGTCGGTAATAGTCGGAGCGTGGATTTTATCAGTCGAGGTCTTTCCAGCTTTAGGTATATACACAATGTGCCACGTACCAATCGGTGATCGCTCCCCGTCTTGACGGGGTTGATCACAGTGATATCATTGAATGACTATACCATCCGGACTGATCCAGGTCCACTTCCAGCTTTCCGGCTTCTTGAAGAAGGAGTTCATTAAAAAGAGGTCCTACTTCTCCATAAAGTCGACCAGCGTCTGGCCTCTGGCATTCCGTTGCCCAACTCTAAATTGCCCCACTCTCAGCTGATTACCGCATCGTTTCCCCAACTTTGCATTGAAGTCCCCCATCGCAACGGTGGTGTAGTGGGTTTTGTAGCTATGCATGGTTTTAGAGATCTTCTCATTCATAGCCTTCACTTCGTCAACTTGATGTGTCGAGGTCGGAGCGTAAACTTAACATTCAACGAATACCGTTAGGATATTCTGACTATAAGGTACGCTACCCTGGTCGACACCCTAGGGTTATAGTAGATATTAATACTTAAGGTCTTCATTATTCAGCAACGTCCATAACATAATTTTGAGGTTGCATAACTCAAATTATGCATAAAATATTTTGAGGCTGTTATGCAATAATAACTTCATACAATTTTATACTACAACTACTACTACTTATTGTCCTCAATAGAGGCTAAATGGGTCAAGCGACATAGTCAATTAATATAATTTGTTGCAAAATGGTCCAAGCGACATTAGCTTATCGTTTTGGTGTAAAGCAAAATAGGCCAAACGACAAAACCACAAACATGGCAAAAAAGCCAAATGACATAATCGACACACTTTATAAAAGTTCTAAAGATCAAAACAGCCTTAGTCATCGAGTCCTCAAATTGGTCTAATTTTGTGTCGTATAGATCAATGAGCTTAGAAATGAGGCCTGTTTTGCTGTGGGTGTTAAGCGCCAAAAAAGTAGTCAGAAAAATTCGAAACCTGGCTCAAACGACGGAGAAAAATTTGCTGATTCCGAATATGTATATAACTCAATATCGCAAAAAATGTCGCTTAGACCAATTAGCCTTTCAATATGCCTCCGACTGCATGTTATTATGTTGCCTTTAATATTTAATCTTGTTTCCATCTTTTCAGTTGACTTGTCTTTTTATAAATTAAATTAAATAATTTTTATTTCAGATAATGACATCCATATGTGTTAGTACCTAATCTTAATGCTATTGTTAGTAATTAAATGAAATTGAATTAAATTAACATATAATTCAAATCATTCATAACGTCACTTTCTTTAAGCATGCGTCCGACTGCATGTTATTATGTTGCCTTTAATATTTAATCTTGTTTCCATCTTTTCAGTTGACTTGTCTTTATATGCAGGCAGGTTATATATTTTTTTATATAATGATGTATATTCAGCATCTCTATTCGAATGGCAATTTTTCTTTTCGTTAAAGCGCCAGCGCTAACCAAAGATGATCAAATAAATAGTTAGCAACCTTGAAAACCAAAAGTTTTGATGTTTCGCCACCTTCGAGGTTCCGGGTTCGACCACCAATCGGGCTAATTTAGAAAAAAGCCGGCCAAATGCGAGTCGGACTCGCTCACGAAGGGTTCCGTACCAAAAAACGGCGAAAAAAATCACGTTTATTGTATGCAATAACGGTTCATGAGATACAGCCTGATGACAGACAGAAAAACGGACAGTGGAGTTTTAGTAATAGGGATCCCGTTTTTACCTTTTGGGTACGGAACCCTAATAAAAACTAACATCTCTTTGTGATAAGAATCCCAATTTTTTTTTATTTTATTAAGTGTAATCTTAAATAAAAACAAATACGATAAGAGAGATTACACAAATATTTTTTTACATAAAATAGGGACCAAACCACAGTTTTTTGACATGTGTTCACATCTTAAAATCACGGGGCGTGGATAGCCAAAATGACAGGCGGTAACATGAAAGGGTTATTGCTCTATATTATGGTCCATATTTTCATACAAATGTGCCATAATCTCTGACCGAATTTATAATTATTAGTACAGACAAGAACAACATAGTCATGTAGATATTAATATATCTAATTACATTAATATATCTAAATACATTGTTTATAATAGATGGCGCTTTACTCTTCTGAATCGCGATATTGTTTAGTTACAAGGATTTGCTTAAAAACTTACTTTTACTTCACGTAATTGTCTTATTGGTTCTCCATTCTCCACCCACACTAAACACTTAATTAATTTATATTTTTTTCAAAACTTGACGCGAATTTCAGCGCCAGGTTTTTTAAAAAGAAAGGGTGACAAGACAAGACCCGACAAGTTTGGTTGTCTGTCCCCGCGTTCCGAATCACGCTCACAGCGCTGTGAGCGCGTATCCGACCAAATTAAATAGTCACAAAATATTATACAAATAGGGTATTTGTGTACGTACCTACTTCATTTAATGGATTATACGCTAACAGTGCTGTTGGCGTGATTTGGAACTAGGCATGTGTATCATTGCTGTATTTGCTGTGCTAGTGCTAGTCCAGATTGTCAATGTTTTCGTCAATGCCATAGTTGGAGAAAAACGATCAATGGGGATGGCAACGCAAAGCTAATTGTAGATGTCGCTGCATACGCTTGTTCCTAAGACAGTAGACGTTCAGATGAAGATTGTTATAACTTATAAATTTTTTAAAGTTTGACGCGGTCGGTCGCGAATTTCAGTGTCATTCATAGTCCATATTATGAACTACTCTGGAGTAGGGATGTTCGATCCGGGTGCCTTGTATCGATATTCCGGATCGCAATGGATCGTAATCCATTGTATCGATCCATGGATCGATCCTAATAAATTGATACGATTTTTTGGATCGATCCAGTATCGAATTAAATATTTTCGAAAAGTCGGATTTTTAATCACTTTAATAGAAACATGATAATAAGTGACTAATATACACTACAAGGTGTTTGGTAAAAGCCTTATAAAGTCGAATATGGTAGATAGAGACCATCAAATTGGACAACTTTTACTATGGGACCAACTCTGATATCGCGAAAAAAAAATCAGCTGTTTCATAGAAAAATTAATAACGAAAATATCAAAATGTATGAAACAGCTCATTTTTTTTCGCGATTTCAGAGTTGGTCCCATAGTAAAAGTTGTTCAGTTTGATGTTCCCTATCTACCATATTCGGCTTTATAAGGCTTTTACCAAACACCTTGTATATCTAAAAATGAAAACGAATGTTCAGACCACGTTTCCACCACTTTTCTATGGAACAACTGATTATTTTTTCGCGATCTCATGGTTGGCCCCATAGTAAAAGTTGTTCATTAACGTGGTCTGAACACCCCTTTTCATTTTTAGATATACTTCAAAAATAACGGTGTATATGGTATATTAAAAAATAATGGCAATATAATACAGTGTGTTTTTTAACAGTAATCAAATTTTGTGGTTTAGCTTAGTTAGACCATCAAACTGAACAACTTTGTCTAGGGATCAACTTAATCAGATCACAAAAATATTCAGCTGTTCCATAGAAAACATCAATAAGTATCTACTCGACCAAAATGTATGGAACAGCTGATTATTTTTTGCTCCGATTAAGTTGGTCCTATAGACAAAGTTGGCCAGTTTGATGGTCTAAGCAACACCACGAAATTTGATCACTGTTAAAAATACACTGTATTTTAAAGTACCCAAAAACAAAATTAAAAGTTGCTAGTGGTCCAAGCAAACAAAACGTACTTATCCCAACGAAATAAAAGTGTTCTCTTCTTAAACTAAACAATATATTTGTTATGACTTATGACGAAGTTGACAGTACATTGAAATATGATATGGCAACATTCGCAAAAAGTGTCCAAGTAATGGGGAATGTCCGAAAAAAATCAAATTGGCTGAATATTTTTCTATAGGTAGGAATAAGGTCCCTTAGTAATAGAAAAAAGTTTCAGAATTTTGGGTTGGGTAAAAAAGTTTTTAAAAATCAAAGTCTCTTCGACTTCACAAATGTATGAAAGTAACAGCAGAATGGAGATTGTACCTTTGCCAACACCTGCCACAACCACAACATGGTATTAAAAAAAAAGTTTCAGGACAAAATGTCAAAACTTTTTTTTTAAATACGTGTTGTGTTTGTGGCAGTTAGCGGCAAAGGTATAATCTCCATTCTGCTGTTACTTTCATACATTTGTGAAGTCGAAGAGACTTTGATTTTTAAAAACTTTTTTACCCAACCCAAAATTCTGAAACTTTTTTCTATTACTAAGGGACCTTATTCCTACCTATAGAAAAATATTCAGCCAATTTGATTTTTTTCGGACATTCCCTATTAGAGGAATGTTTATTAAATATTGTAATATGGATTTTGACTAAATATTCCGTTGAACTTAAAATATTCTCTGAGTAATTACTTTATTAATACGATATACATAATACGATTCTTTCGATCCGATCCTCTATGCATGTGTATCGATCCACCAAAGGATCGAATGCTATTGTATCGATACAAAAATCGAATGGATCGTATCCCATTGTATCGATCCACGCAAGTATCGGATCGGATCGAACATCCCTACTCTGGAGCTGGACTAGACTCCATATTATAGAATAGAATAGAATAGAATATTATTTATTAGCAACACATAGCACATACACAATAGGCACAGATAATAAACATTAATAAAAACAAAAAAAACAACAAAAAGAAATACCTACAATAAGCTACGTGCTATGTGATGCCAATACTGACCTCAGCTCAGTATAAGCAGCAGACAGCGTCTACTGCACTGGTATTCTGCTGAGGCCAGTCGTGACATCACGGAACAGAGACGAAAACAATACAAACATTACAAGATTAACTAAAATATTAAAACAATTAAAAAACCTAGACAAAAAAGGCAAACAAAAAAAAAACAGGTAAAATGCTAATAAAAAGAAATGAAAAAATAAAATAAAACTTTTACTCTTTGGTGCAAGTCATGTGACATGTCTGTCTGCCTGCCACATGCCTGCCACGTATACTAACTAACCTAAAACCTAACAATAACCTCAAATATTTATTTTTAAAATGCAGATATGGACAAAGAACAAACTACTTAAATCTAAAGGCACTAAACTAAGTAATAAGCTGAAAGCATTATGTAAATAAGTCATATAAGCTCGGCATAACATAAACAAAAAGCCAACCATAAAAAATAGCATAAAAAAAAACAAAGTAAGAATTACAATTAACAACAGTTATTCTATCTGTAGTGCTAGCAAGTAACACTTAAAATGTTTAACAAATGTTCCACGGGTTTTCAAAGCACGGATGGGAGGCGGCAAATTGTTCCAACACTTGGAAGCCGAATATTTAAAGGAACCTCGAAAGGCGGCTGTATTGTGTGTAAGATGTCAGTATCATGTAGGAGGAGGCTCGCGACCGGCATGCCTTATTGTCCCTGGCCCATTTGAGCTTATTAAAAAAATACTGTGGAACTTTGGTGTGGATTACATCGAACAACAAGGAAGTAAAGTGCAGCCTACGCCGAGCCTCCATCTTCATTAGATTAGAGTTGTTTAAATAAGGTGTAACGTGGGCCTTGGCGGGTACTGAGAAGCAGAAACGTGCGTAGGGAATTTTGTACACGTTGGATTAAACGCTCAGTGCGAGCAAGCAAACAAGGACCAATGACTGTATCTGCGTAGTTAAGTTTAGAGAGGACTAGAGTTTCACAGAGTCTGATTCTGATTTCTTCACTTAAAAAGGGACGTAGGTATCCTGTATAAGACCTTGAGGCGATAGAAGCAATTCTTGACTGCATCAGATACGTGTCTCTCAAAGTGCAAGTTTGAGTCAAGTATTACCCCCAGACTACGCGCCTCTGAGACTGACTCAATAGGACTGTTAGTGATGTGAATTTGAGGGGAATACTCTCTTATGGTGGCGACTTGCTTCCTTGATCCTAATAACATGAACTTGGATTTAGCAGGATTCAAGATCAGACAGTTGGAGTGAGACCATTCTGAAATGCTGTCAAGATCCTCGTTTATCCTTTTCACTGCATTAATTGTATCACTCGGGTGAAAACTGAGATAAAGTTGAATGTCGTCAGCGTAGATGTGATACTGACAATGCTTTATACATTCAGTTATGTTAGAGCTGTAGAGTATGAAGAGTAGTGGGCCCAAAATAGACCCTTGAGGAACTCCTCTTGACAAGGCCATGGGTAGAGAACGAGACAGAGTACCATCTTCCCTCTTAAGCTCAACCATCTGTGAACGATCAAGCAAGTAATTATGAAACCAGCGCACAGCAGCTATGTCGAAACCATAATAAGTCAGTTTAGATAGTAATAGTGGTATACTTGAAGAATCGAAGGCACGTGAAAAATCAAGGAGTACCAGCAAAGTACCCATACCGTTATCCTGAGCTGATAAAACATCATCTGCTATATTAAGAAGTGCAGTAGAAGTGCTATGCTTTTTACGAAAGCCCGATTGAAGCTGGGGTAGCATAGAGTTGTGTTCAAGATATTTTACCATCTGATCATAGACTACTCTCTCGACTATCTTGGACAAACATGGTAAGATGCTGATGGGACGAAGATCGCTAACATCACTCGGGTTTGACTTTTTAGGGATCGGTTTAATAAGAGCTGACTTCCATAAAGTAGGAAAATCCGAGTCACCTATAGACTTGTTAATAATGGCTGTAATAGTGGAGAGTGACTGAGGCAAAGTCATAAGTAACATTTGGAGAGAGATGCCATCAACACCTACAGCATTAGAGTGCAGGCTCTTTATAACATTCGCCACAGTTTCTTCAGACACAGAAGTAAGAGAAAAAGTTTGATTTCCAAAACGATGATGTTCAAAAAATGTAAGCTCAGATAGAGAAATTGAATCAGTACCAGGGACATTTAAAAAATGTGAGTTAATGGAGTCAGGATCAGAATATTGAATTATTATGTTCATTTTTGCTTTTTATATTAATATTATCCTTTAGATTTTTCCATAAAATTTTGGGATTTTTAATTTGCTTGTTAACACTGTGTTGGAAGTAGCATTTTGTTTCCTGAATTATTGCGTTAGAAACTATGGACTTCATTTCCTTATAATACATTTTGTGGGATTCACATTTGGTTTTTTTCCACTTGGTGTGAGCCTCATCCCTAATGTGCATCATTTGCTTTACTGTATCAGTAATCCAGGGGTATGAATGTTCCCTAACACGAACTGTTTTAAATGGAGCATGCAAATCAAACAAAAGTTTTATACTAAAATTAAATGTAGATACCATTGCGTTGAGATCAGTTTGACTCTGAATAAAGTTCCAATCTATGTCATCCAGGTCCTTGTCAAATAAATCAACCATTATGTCTTTAAAAGGCCTATATGTTACATAAAAGGGCCTAGGTTTAGATTTTCTAATGCTCAGGTCAACAGCAACAACAGCGTGCCTGCCAAGTTCAGGGATATGGAAAACATTTACTTTAAACATTTAATTATGGACTATGTCCAGTCCATATTGTCAATGTTTTCGTCATTGCCATTGTTGGAGAATTTCTACGTGCAATTGCACGTGTAAACGATCAATTTTCTCATCAATGACTTGAAAAATGAATTTAGTTTGACGACCTGACCCTGAGTGATGCAGTGGTCAAACAACATGCCGCCTACCACACAAGAGGTCCCGGGTTCGATTCCTGGCCGCGCAGAAATTGAAATGATGTATTTTAATTTCTGTATTTATTTTCTGTAAGTATAATATATTAAAAAAAAGTATATAAGTGGTATAATTTTCAGTACCTACCTATATTACAAGCTTTTCTTAGTTTGGGGCTAGATGGCGCTTTGTGAAATTGTCCAAACATTCATTATTATTATTATTAATAACGTAAAAATTGACAATCGCAAACGATCCTTACCAGCGCATATCATCACAAAATAAATAATAGTAGGTACTAGCGTCTATCATCATCATTCACTGTCATCAATTCATTCAATCATAATCATCATCTCCCTAGCCTTATCACAGAAACACATTAAAGAGACCTCTGGCCTTATCCCAATTTTATTTATTTAGTTGAGGTTGACGATGGCTCCTACTCCAATCCTACTCGTATGTTATTGTGATGTTAAAATATTTCTTTCTCAAACACGCATGATAGTTCGAACATTATTTTGACATAAGCTTTAACGAGATAAATCGACGTTGCCTCAAGGATACATAGTAGTATACAGAGTATATATATAGTATATTTCACGACCTGAGTGGTGCACTGGTCAACATGCCGGTCTACCACGCAAGAGGTACCACGCATCAATTCATTCAATCATAATCATCATCTCCGTAGCCTTATCACAGAAACACAAAAGAGACCTTATCCCAATTTTTTATTATTAACACGTTTTTATTAGGTTGCTTTCTCGTTTGTTTGTTTGTTATTTTTGTATGAGGTAATTCTTGGTATCGCGTAGTTAAAATCTGGATTAACGCCAAAAGTGGCCACTTAAGGCGTTAATCCAGGTTTTGACTATACAAACACATTTAAACCAGGAAAAAAATTTCACAGATTTTACAGTCCCGCAAGAATCGGAGCATTGAAAATGAACACAAAAATTTACGAAAAATCAAAATCAAATCAAATGCAAATTCCTATTATATTTTTAAAGTTACCCAGGTAGTACCTATTTATTTTTACGATTGTGACACTCGGCTCCGCCTCGTGTCACAAAAGCGCCCGCTGATTGCCTTGACGCAGCCGAAATAATATTAACCAATTTTCAAAATTCCAACGAATGCACTTCTCGTCTGCTTCTGCATCTTTTAACACTATTACCATGACGATCGGTCAATAATCATAGAAGCTACATCACTTTTTATGTACGGAAACAGCCGTTTTTCTACAATTCCAAATCTAAAGGGACCAGGTCACAATTTTAAACCGATTTTCAAAATTATTTCGCCATTTGATTGCTAAACTAATACCCTAGGACCTTTTTTTTATTTTTTCTTAAGTCAGTTTTTTTCCCGAAATATTTACAATTTAGTAAACAAACACCCCCAAAAAACCCGGAATTTTTGGAATTTCGCAAAGTTCCAAAAAAAGTTACCAGTTGATTTTCAAAATTCAAACGTTCACACGTGTCTCGATAAACTCCTCAACTTTTGGTACCTACTATTTTCATTTCGATCCTCCCAAAATCCTCGGAGCTATGGCCAACAATACGTCTTAGGCGATTTGCATCTGATAACCATTTTCAATGGTAAAACATACAAAAATAGTTTATAACTAATACTAGTTTTTATATTCTTCAGAATTTCATTAAACATAGTTATTTCGTTGTAATGATTTTTTCTTGATCGTGGCGGCACTAGCGGAGGCTCGGTGGCGCCTTAAGTTGTCTGAAATAAAACGTATTTTATACAGGGTTATTTCTAAAACACCATCAACCTCGCAGGAGCAGATATTTTACATCATAAACAACAAAGTTTGTTTTACTAACGACTTTTCCGAAAACAGAAAAAAATAATTCGACTTTCCATACAAAATGTCCCCCCAACAGCTGATCGAGTTTTGTATGAAAAGTCATAAATTTTTTGTCTGTTTTCGGAAAAGTCGTAGAACAATTTAATGTTGTTGTTTGTGATGATAGTAATCTACTCCTGCAAGGTTCCTTGGTCGTCAATCTGCAGATTAGCTAGGGAATCTGCAGATTAGCTAGGGAATCTGCAAATTACCTAGTTAAAGTACGAAATGAAACAATCTTTCGCACTTTAACTAATTCGACCAGATTTCCGCACTTTAACGGTGACATTTTTTTTATTTATTCATTCTAGACACACTTTTCCACCCGACTGTACCGTCAGAGTCAGACATGTCAGCAATGATTTTTGCTACAAAATCAGAGCGTGATGCGAACAATGGACCGCTGCGCATCGATTGTATACCACTTTTGTTGTTGACCGTACCGTGTCTGCTACCTGAACTGTCAGTACACACGACGCGAATTTCACAGAGGTACCTAGTATTTTTATTTTATTTTCATACTAGACGTTGTCCAGTACTAGGGTTGCCAACCCTACTATATTATAAGTATCCTACTACCACCTATTGCGGGATCGTCTACTATATTTTTTCAAAAAATTAAACAAAAGCAACAATAAAAATTATTACTTTTTATGCTCATAAGTAATTGCATAATATTTTTTGTGATTAAACAGTCATTCTATAACAGCAGTACAATCAATTTGTGAGGTAAACATTTTTTTTTTACATTTTACCCCAAACTTTTCCGTACACAAATTGAAATTGTTGTCACTGTTTGCGCATCGCACGGTCGACCCCCCGCGCGAGCCCCCCTTCCGCAGCCACCCGCCTTCCCCCGTTCGCTGCCCCGGGCGCGCCTAAATTTTTTGGACATAAGAAGTGGCTGAAAACTGTGAATTAAAAAAGAAATAATTCTCACCAATTTTTTTTTATTACTTCCTTGAACTTATGTTTGATTTTGTAATGAGGTCGCAAAATTACCCTGTATTGACTAGAAGGCAATTTAAAAAAAAATTAAAAAAATTATTAAAAACACGACTGCCCTGCCAAAAACGAACTAAAAAGTTAATCGACAAGAGATATTGCAGTCGGGGGACCTCTTTGATCAAAAATTGTTATATAATAAGGTCCCCGACTGCAATGACACTTGTCGTTTAACTTTTTAGTTCGTTTTTGGCAGGGCAGTCGTGTTTTTAATATTTTTTTAATTTATTTATTTTTATTTCACACATTTTAGTGACATGTTATATAATTTTAGAATGTGCTCATCAAGGCACATATTGTAATAATAGAAGAAAAAATTTTTTTTTCACATTTGAAAATGGCGTCGTACAGTCGCCATATTATTTTTTTCTAAAAAAAATATAGCCAATGTCACTGGGAATACTGTAAGGATTCTAACGATACCCCATTTATCCAAATCAGTTCAGGCATTTAGAAGTTATGGTGGAATAAAGAAACTCACATACCTACAAACATACATGAACCCTGAACACATAACACTCTTTTTGCTTTGGGCAGTCGTGTAATAAGATCGTGACTGTAAAAAAATCCATAATTTAATAAGTTATAACGTTAAAAATCTTTATAAACGTTTTTATAAATCACCTCGTGTGTTCCGATCGTATTAAACCCCACAATACATTCTATTGTTGGGACAAAAATGTTTTACAAATATTACCTTCAATATAATACTAGAGGGATTATGGGCTTACATCACCCTTTAGTTATGGATTAGCCAATAAATAAATGTTAGTCGTATCCTATCACATACTCGAGGAGCTCAATGGCGCAGTGGCCCTGCGATTGTGGAGGCTAAGCAACTTTCGCAAGGGTCGGTCATGGGATGGGTGACCAAAAAATTATTACCTCGAGCTCTTCCGTGCTTCGTCACGTTAAGCCGTTGGTCCCGGCTGCATTTTCAGTCGTTAACATCCACCAATCCGCATTGGGCCCGCGTGGTGGGTTTTGGCCCATCTTCCTTATCCATCCATAAGGAAGGCCTGTGCCCTATCAGTGGGGACATTAAAAATGGCTGATGGTCAACACCCACCGATCCGCATTGGGATCGTAGAGAACTTTTGATCAGTCAGTATACCCCGAACATCTATCGAAAAAAAAACGCGCGTAAAATTACTCGACAGAGTAATTAGGTATCTATGGAAAATTTAATTTTGCTTTTCGGCGGTAGATGGCGCTGTCTGAATTTCCCATACAAAATTACTCTATCAATGTATGATAAACTTAACAATACGAGATTTGGGACGAATATGTGAAAAAAATCACAGATTTTGCAGTCCCCGCAAGAATCGGAGCATTGAAAATGAATACAAAAATTTACGAAAAAACCAAAATCAAATCAAATGCCAAATCCTATTATATTTTTAAAGTTTCCTAGGCTATTTATTTTTACGATTTTTACACAAAAGCGCCCGCTGACTGCCTCGACGCGGCCGAAATATTATTAACCGATTTTTAAAATTCCAACGAATGCACTTCTCGTCTGCTTCTGCATCTTTTAACACTATTACCATGACGATCGGTCAATAATCATAGAAGCTATCAAAACTTTTTATGTACGGAAACACCCGTTTTTCTAGAATTCCAAATCTAAAGGGACCACCTACAGTACCCTTAGCACGAACAGCTATCGAGAAAAATAACGCGCGTAAAATTACTCGATAGAGAATTCTCTATGGAAAATTTAATTTCGCTATTCGGCGATAGATGGCGCTGTATTAATTTTTCATACAAAATTGCACTATCGAATGATTTTACGCGCGTTATTTTTTTCGATAGATGTTCGTGCTAAGGGTCAGGTCACAATTATTTATCAATTTTCAAAATTATTACGCCATTTGGTAGCTAAACTAATACCATTACCCTAGCTAGGACCCTTTTTTTCATTTTTCCTTAAGTAAATTTTTTTTTCGAAATATTTACAATTTAGTAAACAAACACCCCCCAAAAAACCCGGAAAATATGGAATTTTGCAAAATTAAAAAAAGTCACCCGTAGATTTTCAAAATTCAAACGTTCACACGTGTCTCGATAAATTCCTCAACTTTTGGTACAATTCCTATCTCAATCTTCTCAAAATCCTCGGAGATATAACCATTTTCAATGGTAAAACTCCATTCACCATATTCACTTGACCATTCAAAAATAGAACTTGTGAGCCATTTTGAGGTTTTTTGTGTCTACAAATAGGGTAAGCTTTAGCTATCTTGGCACCCCCACAGTGATTGGCACTTTAACATTTAAACGCAGATATTAAGAATTGCAGTGACAAAATTGTACTAATCTGTTATTTTATCAAATCTAGCATTACTACACTTCAAAAATTTTATAATAGATATTTCTTTCGGATTATAATGGCAACACAGCATTAAGAAATACGAGCTCACGAGAAACTTGTTGCTTTTTCTTGCAAATATTAACGGATCCAACAAGGAGGAGCTGTGGAAAAAAATATTGTTTTTTATTATTTTGACTTTCTCAGAGGTGCGAAATACCTTAATTATTATTTTTATAAATTATATTACAGTTTTTAATAATATTTTTCCCAGTTCTGTTAACACAACTTCAATTTACAATGTGCCGACCATTGGTACAATAGCTTGTACTAAAGTGTAGTTATTGAGCAACCGTGCCAATCACTAGATTATAAAATATTTCTTAAATAATATTTTTTTTACACATATAATTCATATTTACATGAAGAAATCATATTACACTAGAAAAAACGTTTTCGTTTCATTCTTTACAATTATTGGCACTATACTTTAGGTGTTTCTATTCATACATTGCTATCATTGCATTCAGTATTATATTACCAATGCTAATGCCAAGTAGTTGTACTATGAGTATCAATGACTATGCTTTTTGATGTTAATTACGAGTTTTCTGTTTTTATTTGATAATAGTACATTACTGCAGCGGCACGCAAGACAGGCATTGAAGGACGAACGTGAAAATACGTGAGTCCATCAATGCCTAGTTGCGGCCAAGGCTTGTATAGTACTTTTCTCAAATGTCCATCAGTCATTTTTAATGTCCCCACTGCTAGGGCACAGGCCTTCCTTATGGGTGGATAAGGAGGACGGGCCATAACCCACCACGCGGGCCCAATGCGGATTGGTGGGTGTTAACGACTGCAAATGCAGACGGGACCAACGGCTTAACGTGCCTTCCGAAGCACGGAGGAAATCGAGATAATAAATTTTGGTCACCCATCCCATGACCGACCCTTGCGAACGTTGCTTAACTTCCGCAATTGCTGGGCCAGGCGCTAAACCACTGTGCCACCGAGCTCATCCTTTCTCAAATAATGCGCGGAAGTTCAAACCAAGAAGGTAGTATTTTTAACTTTTTATTTTTATTTCAAATTACAGTAAGTAATTGAAAAAAGAAGAAAAGAGAACGTTTTTTTTTTGGAATGTGCTCATCAAGGCCTTTCATTTGATACCTATATAGCAAACAAATTTTATTTTTCGTTTTTAATTTTTTTTTTCAGTTTTTGGAATGTGCTCATCAAGGCCTTTAATTTGATACCCATATTGCAAAAAAAATGTTTTTTCTTTTTTCAAGTTTTTGGAATTTGCTCATCAAGACCTTTCATTTAATTTTGATACCCATATTACAAAAAAAAAAATTAGTTTTTAATTTTTCATTTTTTTGGAATGTGCTCATCAATGCCTTTCATTTGATACCCATATTGAAATAACCCACCACCACCCACCCATGCGTCCATGACTCCATACATCGGTCCATCCATGCACCCATTAATTCATCCCATCCATCCATCCATCCCATGCATCCATCCAACTATCCATCCATCTATCAAACTCATATTCAACCATTTTCTTCATTCCTTTCTACCTACCTCACTCCCTCCCTAAGTCCCTCTCCCCCTCTCTAAGTCCCTCTCCCCTTCTCAAAGTCCCTCCCTTCCTCTTTAAGTCCCTCCCTCCTCTCACTTTTTTTCTAACTTTAAAACTTTTAAGTTTCGGAGAAATAACGTCACCCTATCTCATACTTAAAAATGAGTGCCAATCACTAGTAGCTTTGTGCCAATGATTGTACTAGTTGTGCCAATGACTATACTTTTCGATGTTTTTTAAAGTTTTATGGTTTTTTTCATAAAAAACATTTATTTTTCATTGTTTTTTCATTGTTATTGTAATAAATAAACCCTAAAGATATTTTTAAAAGTCGTAAATTACGCCTAAATATCTTACAGATAAAATAATCAACTAAATAAAGAAAGATTCCGCTTAAGGTGCCAATCATTGTATAGTTTACCCTATTTGAATGGACTTTGTAAAAGGAGCTTTGCGATTTTTTTTTTGTATCTAGGTCGGTAACTTAATTGGTATCTTTTTTTGTATTTGTAAAATATACGAAAAAGCTTTTTGATAAGTAATGTCGGTTTGTTCTTCTTTATAGGCAGGTCTCAACTTTTTTTGTGAGCAGGTTCGATATTTATATGGATGATTTTTTATTCGATTCAGATTTGCGAACTTTTTCAAATTGGCGGAGATATTATAGGGAAAATGCGGGAAATCCTATAATTCAGCCATTTCGAAAAAAAATGTCACAAATGCGATCCAAAATAATAAAAATATTTTATTAAGGACCCATTAGTTTCTTTTTCATCGACTATAACCCTATTTTGAGAATCTGTTATTAAAAGAATCTATTTTTTGGGAATCAGCTATTTTGCGTTTTTGATACCTACCTACGTATTATGCGCCTAAGCGCCAGCGCACACGAGCAACTTTTGTCTCCGCAACTAGTTTGTCTCTCACGTCAAGTTTGCGGGTTTGTATGAAAGTGCGCAAACGTAGCGACGCGACAGCCGGCAACTTTTCATACAAACCATGTGAGACAAAATAGATTAGTGAGATTTATAGACAAAACTGCCGACAAACTGCTGAGCATTTGGCAGGTGTTATTTTTGTGTAACACTGTACCTATACTAATGGAAAATAAATTAAAAATTTACTGAAAAAAAAACTTTTTTAAAAACACGTTTTTAAAACGGACTAAATTATTACCAAAAAATCGGACTAAAAACATTAAAACGGACTAGTAAAAACAGACTAAAAAGTATAAAATAAATTTTTCTGTAAATATTTATAACCCTATACCTACAGAAATTTTAAATCTAAAAACGTGGGGCGCGTTTGGAAAATTTATCATCCATACTGTCTTTAGCATGCGCCCCACGTTTTTAGATTTAAAATTTCTGTAGGTATAGGGTTATAAATATTTACAGAAAAAAATATTTTATACTTTTAGTCTGTTTTTTAGTAAAAACAGACTAAAAAGTATAAAATAAATTTATGGGATCGGACTAAAAACATTAAAATGGACTAGTGTCCATTTTAATGTTTTTAGTCCGATTTTTTGGTAATAATTTAGTCCGTATTAAAAAAGTGTTTTTAAAAAAGTTTTTTTTTTCAGTAATTTTTTTTTTCTGCTTTTCTAGTTAACGAGCTAAGACTAAAAAAATATACCATCTTCTATCGGATCACTCGTCAAGACGATTCAAACGAGCCCAAACTCGATGGGGTTGCATGGTTTTATTACAGAGTCTCAGTGGCCTTCTTCCGGCTCCATCATCAGACCCTGGAAACTATTTCCTAACAAAATACTCGTCAATACGATTCAAACGAGCCCAAACTCGATGGGGTTGCATGATTTCAATATTGATTTCCTATGGCATGGCCTTTCAGCTTCATCATCAGACCCTGAACCTCGTCTCCCATTAGAGTACTCGTCAAGACGATGCTATCGAGCCCAAACACGATGGGGTTGTATGGTTTCATCATAGAGTTCTTGTGGCCTTCTTCCGGCTTCATCATCAGATCCTTGGACACTATTTCCCATTAAAGTACTCGTCAAGGTGATTCAAACGAGCTCAAACTCAATGGGATTGCATGGATTTATTACCGAGTTCCAGTGGCCTTCTTCCGGCTCCATCATCAGACCCTGGACACTATTTCCCAACAAAGTACTCGTCAAGACGATTCAAACGAGCCCACTCTCGATGGGGTAGCGTGGTTTTATTAAAGAGTTCCTGTGTCCTTCCTCCGGCTCCATCATCAGACCCTGGAAAATATTTCCCAACAAAGAACTCATCAAGACGATTCAAACGAGCCCAAATTTGATGGGGTTGCACGGTTTCAATATTGTGTTCCTATGGCATGGCCTTTCGGCTTCATCATCATACCCTGGACCTCGTCTCCCATTAGAGTACTCGTCAAGACGATGCTAACGAGCCCAAACACGATAGGGTTGTATGGTTTCATCATAGAGTTCCTGTGGCCTGCTTCCGGCTTCATCATCAGATCAGCTCAATGACACCATAATATTGCATTGTCTTCCAGTTCTGATCTATGTTCAAAGTTTCAAGTCTCTAGCTCATCTGGAAGCTAGGATAAAATCGTTCGCAAACTTTGTGGAGAAACACACAAACAAACAAACGCGAAAGCAACCTAATAAAAACTTGTTAAATAAAAGTTGCGGAGACATAAGTTGCTCGTGGACGCTCTCCCTAAGGCCTGTACACACAAATCTGCTTCTCTTCTTGCCCGGTCTGTATCGTATTGCCCAGCCTTCCCCTTTTTATCCGACTGCAAAGAAAGGGATATTATGTTTTTCGCGCGTATCTATAATCTAATATTCTTTATTACCTCATATCATTCAAATGGCTAAATGGATTTCCGTAATTAAGATATCGTTAGATTTGTCTCGTCAGCCCAAGTGTTGGCGTTATAAAAAAACCAACATGGCGGCATACGTGGTGGAAAAAAGTTTTTTTAGAGTACTGCAATATGGGTGTCAAACCCTAATATACATATAATAACTAAAAATATATAAATAAATAAAAGACCCGCCTGCTTAAAAAGAGTCAACTGAAAAGATGGAAACAAGATTAAATATTAAAGGCAACATTAGTACATTACATCCGAGAACGGGAAGCTAGCGATTGCATTGTCGAGGATGGTTTGAAGCCCGAGCCGCAGGCGAGGGCTTTAATCATTCGAGGCAATGCAAGTAGCTTCCAGTACAAGGTTTGTATAATACTTTACTCACGAAATGCGAGGAAATACAATTTTCTTTGTAAAAATGTGATATTTAAATTGGTTCGCGTGGCCATGTTTACTGACCGGTCATGCAACCATAAAGTTTCATAAAAAGATAAAGAATGCTAGCTGATAAGTTCTACCTATTTGAATTTGGAACACTTACTTCCCGCACTCAGTGCGGGAAGTAAGTATTGAATTTCATTTCCGCACTGAATTTCAAATTTAGAATGTGATGAACCAGACCCCCACGGAAATGTTGAACGCCCCGCATTCTTTTTTCAAATGGAATGATAACATTTCAGAGCATAAGTGAGTAAAATAACATGCAGTCGGAGGCATGTACCTAATTCAAATCATTCATAATGTCACTTTCTTTATGCATGCCTCCGACTGCATGCTACTTATTATGTTGCCTTTAATATTTAATCTTGTTTACTTACATCTTTTCAGTTGACTGTCTTTTTATGCAGGCGGGTTTTTTATTTTTTTTATTATTTTTTTACACTTTAAGTAGGTATGTTTACTTTTTTTGTGCTGCCAATCAAGAAAAAATCGTATTAGTACAGCCTTGGCCAAATGTATTAGCCACTCTACTTTTT
This sequence comes from Agriphila tristella, assembly GCA_928269145.1. Lineage (NCBI taxonomy): Eukaryota > Metazoa > Arthropoda > Insecta > Lepidoptera > Crambidae > Agriphila > Agriphila tristella. The sequence goes on from OV743451.1 coordinate 6,156,587, forward strand.
TCCCTATCTTACTATTTTAAACGATGTTATTCCAAATTAAACCAAACCAATATGAAATAGTACTATTTATTATTAAAATAATCAATATTTAGTTGGAGCACCTCTAGCCTTTATTACTGCAGCGATTCTTTTGGGCAAATTAAAAACAAGCTTATTGCAGTCCTCCGTCGTTTTTCGCCTCCATTCTTGTTGAATGGCTACCTTTAAGGCAGTCTGGATCTTGCGCTTCAAAAGACCCCACAAATACTCAATGGGGTTGAGGTCTGGGGATTGAGCAGGCCAGTGTGAAAGTGGAACTTGATTTTCGCGAAACCAACTCAATGTCATCGCTGATCTATGACAAGGAGCATTATCTTGCTGAAACTTTACGTAGTCGTAATTCGTGACAATTGCTCAGCTGAAGTGGCAATGGGCGGGACACATAGCGAGAAGAACCGATGGCCGTAGGGGCGGAAAGGTTCTGGAATGGCGACCGCGCACCGGACGACGCTCCGCGGGTAGGCCCCCGACAAGGGGGACCGACGATCTGGTAAAGGTCGCGGGAAGCCAATGGATGCAGGCAGCGCAGGACCGATCGTCGTGGAGATCCTTAGGGGAGGCCTATACCCAGCAGTGGGTGTCGTGCGGCTGATATGATGATGATGATGATGATGAATTCGTGTCACCGAAAATATTCTAAATCGACGGTTCAAGAGCGGTTTCAAGAACATTGATGTACTTTTGCGAGTTCATGCTACCTTCGCAAATGAACATTTCGCCCACTCCATCTGCAGCCATGCATCCCCATACCATTATGCTGCTTTAAAAAATGCAGCTTTACGTTGCTTTTTGCGTGTTTAGAAAATTTGATTGTAAGATTTTACTGGCCTAGTATTAGAACAGGGTAAAAAAAATATTGATATTAATGTCATCTCTACTCTATCGTCAATTAATTTTTTTATCAATGCACAAGTTAAAGGCCTTATAATTCGTACACCCACACTCAAAAAGCATTAAAAAGTAAATAGTCAAACTTGACAGATGTCAAAAACCAAAAACACTCGACGGAGTGATCTTGATACTTGTCAAACAATAGCGGTAGCCAACAGCACATTATTCAATTCACTTTTTTATTACGTTAAATAGGTTGGTACTCGTTTTGATACTTGAAGTGATGCACTTGAAAGTTAAAGCTTTAAATTTTTCGCTGCGAATTTGGACTTTAAATTGAAAGTAATAAGATATCTTCGTGTGGTATTGTCAAGGGCTTTCAATTTGAGTAGGTAATGAGTAGAGAGCAATTCAGTGGTTTTTTAACATCTGTTATGATATGTTTTGTATAGTAAGTCCATTTTACTGAGATATATATGTGTTTTTCTTTTGGTAGTGTTGTATTGTGAGACGATACAATGTGCCTGGCGTATCCTTATTATTTTATGGATAAAAGCCTCAAAATATATAAAAAAAGATATGTGTTAAACAAAAGCATAGCAGCAGAAGCAATCAGCTGCTCCTACTATTATGTAGTACCTATATTATGACAAGCTTTGGATATTTCGATAATTTATGCCTATTAAGATCATTGGGCATATTTGACCTGCTTGATGTGAGTTCGCGTACAGAAACCAAACCAGTTTTTAATTAAATAATTTAATCCCACTTTTCAAAATATGTATTATTTTTTTATGTATCGACCGGCAGAAAAAAGTTATTTCACATTATGTGTGTGAGTATATGTTAAATGTTATTTAACTTTTGTTAATAAAACAGAAATTTTTACTTTCAGCATTGTGTAAATGTGTGGTACAAGCATTAAAAACGTTTGTATTGTCTTTATTTATTTATTTTATTTTATTTATTATTGAAATGCTATGATAAAAAATTAAACATGTCCTGCAAGAATGCGACCCATACCACTGCGTAGCAGATACATTTACTGCTTACCTAGTCCTATTTTGTTTGTGTACGCCGTAGGTCAAAAAATTTCCGAACAAAATGCCCAATGACCTTTCCTAAAAATTTTAGTTGTTGAAACTTTAAACCAATAAGTCAGGCTTCTTACAACAATAATAAAGTATCAAAATGATAGGCCGTTGTAAAATTACAAAACGAAAAAAATGTGTAAAATAAAAAAGTTTTAATTCATTTTTAAATGTAACACAAATGTATGTCAGTAGGTAGATTCATACAGGTACCAAAAATCCCGCAACACACTTAATTCAAAAGAATTGGTCGTAATGGGGAGGAAAAGCGCAATTTTATCCCGATAGGTGGCGTCTTGTCGTTGGTACCGAGCCGCCTCAAAGAAACTGTCAAAACATATGGGACGGGTCTTGACGAGTACTCTAATGGGAGACGAGGTCCAGGGTATGATGATGAAGCCGAAAGGCCATGCCATAGGAACACAATATTGAAACCGTGCAACCCCATCAAATTTGGGCTCGTTTGAATCGTCTTGATGAGTTCTTTGTTGGGAAATATTTTCCAGGGTCTGATGATGGAGCCGGAGGAAGGACACAGGAACTCTTTAATAAAACCACGCTACCCCATCGAGAGTGGGCTCGTTTGAATCGTCTTGACGAGTACTTTGTTGGGAAATAGTGTCCAGGGTCTGATGATGGAGCCGGAAGAAGGCCACTGGAACTCAGACATTTCCTTTTAAATCTAGCGTATTAGAGGAACTAATTTCAAGCAATGAAATACCGACTTAATGTCAAACGTTTTTAAGTTTATATTTCTATAGACAAATAAGTGGCTTTTATGCCCTTTTTTGATAGTGATTGTACGTTGAAATTGTGTTAAAGGATATACAAAATGTATTTTAAACTGTTCGGATTAAGATTTAATTTGGTTTGTTTTTCTCGTGACCTTCTTGGTGCAAGGGTGAAGCGAAACAAATCAAATAGACTTGATTCTAGATGTCTATTTGTCTATGTTTCCGTACAGACAGCCCCCCTACTCAAATGGCCAACTTTCTATTCGTTTGAACGCTACGCTTACTATTAAAGCTTAATGAGCAATAGATGATTAAATCACATGTCGCAAACTTATGTAAATTACAGACTTCGATGTATTGTATGGAATTGTCAAGCTTACGGCACGAAATTTTATAATTTTCTGCTTAAGTTTAAAGTTTTGATAGTAAGCGTAGCGTTTTAGGCCACGCACTGACAGATGGTTTGCTTAGCGCCTGTATCGACTCTACATACTTATATAGCGAGCAGGGAATGATAACGTTATTTTTAAGTATAACGTTATTTTTTACTTTTATTAGCGTTAATTTTAAAATTAACGTTATGTCAATAAATAACGTTAATTTAGATAACGTTACATTGAAATTAACGTTATTTCAGTAAATAACGTTATTTTTAACGTTATTTCTTACTTTTTTTACCGTTAAACTTTAAAATTAACGTTATTTTTTTAGCGATAATTTTACCGGTATAATGTACCGGTAAAGTTTAACGCTAAATTTAACGCTAATTTTACCGGTAAAATACTTTTAACGTTATTTTTACCGGTAAATGTACCGATAAAATGTTTTAACGGTATTTTTAACGTTATTTTTTATTTATCGTTATATTTTTTAACGGTATTTCAATCCCTGATAGCGAGTCACCTAACGTGTGGCGAAGTGAAAGAAACATTATATCTAGACAACATGGTAAAAAAATAACCCCTAATCCCGAATATGGTAGATAGGGACCATACAACTGAACAACTTTTACTTTGGGACCAGGGCAGGGATTGAAATACCTATGTAGCTTTAGTATGTCATGCTCACTTAAACATTTCTGCGGTGGTGTCGTGTGAGTCGGGTCGTTACGTTCCCTCAAATATGGTTGAGCGAAGCGATGGCTGGTTCATGCGTCATGCTCGTGAACGGGTGCTGCCAGTGGGAATGGGTCTGCTTCTGTCTGCTTGCATTAAGGGCGTCGTATACATATAAAATATCTGTTTTATATTATCTGTATGTATGGCACTTCTTACTCAAAAGTAAACATATAATTCATAATAGCTTACCTTGCTTTGATTTATTTAATTACAATATTTTTACTTTCTATAGTCTGTAGTTTTGTGAAAGGCCTATGAAAAGCTTCTGGATAATAATTTTCAATTCGATGCCTTAACATGGGTAGCATTAGTATGTCATGCTCTCTTTAATCATTTCTACGGTGGTGTCGTGTGAGGCGGGTCGTTACGTTCCCTCAAATATGGTTGAGCGAAGCGATGGCTGGTCCATGCGTCATGCTCGTGAACGGGTGCTGCCAGTGGCAATGGGTCTGCTTCTGACTGCCTATCTTAACGCATATTGAATTGTATGTTTTTTTTCTCTGTTGTAACAGCCTGGACTGAATAATAAGTTCAAACTTTGAATTTAGCTTGATCCCTGTAAATTGATTAAGAAATTTGAAATTAATTAAGTAATGAGCTAATTAAATAATGTTATTTACTTGTAAATCTTTGTTAATATAAATTCTGGAAACGATATACATATTTGTAAATATCGTTCCATCTGATAAAGCTGACAAGTTTTTTGCGCCCATTTTTCTTGTCAGTTAAAAGACGTCATAATGGGTAGTAGGGTAAAAGAATTGACGATTTAAAAATGCTTATCATGTGAGCTTAATTAAATAAAGTATTTTTCACTTTCACTTTTCACTTTCACTTACCGTTAAAAAAAATAACGATAAAAAAAATAACGTTAAAAATACCGTTAAAACATTTTATCGGTAAATTTACCGGTAAAAATAACGTTAAAAATCTTTTACCGGTAAAATTAGCGTTAAATATAGCGTAAATTTACCGGTACAATAGTACCGATAAAATTATCGCTAAAAAAATAACGTTAATAATTGGAATAACGTTAATTTTAAAGTTTAACGGTAAAAAAAATAAGAAATAACGTTAAAATTAACGTTATTTACTGAAATAACGTTAATTTCAACGTAACGTTATCTAAATTAACGTTATTTATTGTCATAACGTTAATGTTAAAATTAACGGTAACAAAAGTAAGAAATAACGTTATATTAAAAAATAACGTTATCATTCCCTGGACCAGGGTTACCAGATGTCAGGATTTGTGTTGACATGTCAGGCTTTCAGGATACCAGCCGGGCTTAGAAAATGTCAGGCATTTTTGGATTACCTAGGTACTCACATTATAGAAAATAACACTTAGAAATTAGGCTTTATTTATTTTTCTTTTTTTGTACATAACAATCAACGAAATCTTAATTCGTTGCTAACAATTAACTAGAACATTTTCAGTAAAACAATCAACAAATTACCTTACGTACCTAACCCCATAAGTATGAAAAGAAAAAAGCGTATTCGATTGTTTTACTGTGACTACTAACGCCATCTATTGGCGAGAGGCAGTAAGTCCATTCTTATAAGAAATAATACCTAATTCTTATGCGATTATTTTTACAGAAAGGTACGGGAAGGATACGAGATATTAACTTTTTATATATTTTTCTTATAGGTTTTTATTTTGGTGTTGCTGTTACCTTATAGGTTTATACAATCCATATTTTAATGAACAGTTCACTAAAATTAACTAACAGAAGATTTTTTTTTTACAATTTCTGTGTTAACTTGTAGTACTTCCGTGCCTGCCACCATAAAACTAAGATTCTTTTCTTACACGATGTTCGAAGTGAAGCAAAGAGAGAGAAAAAAAATAATGCGACCGTCCTTTTCAGGGCAAAATAACGTTTGTCAAAATGGCAAATCCCACTATGTTTGCCAGGAACGTATTAAGCAAGATGCTTTAATTTAATAATGTCTAGAGGGAGGCAGGCACGTATCCAAGGGGGGGGATAGTTGGGATTTATCCCCCCTGAAATACTACGGGATGCAGTCGTCATCCCCCCCCCCCCCCCCCCGAATAAAAAATCTGGATACGTGCCTGGAGGGAGGGAAAGAAGATTATACCTACCTACCGAGCAAGAAGGGTGTCTGATTTTACTAAAAGATTTCTAGATCGTGACTTAAACCAGCAGTCTGATAGGTAACTTAGCCATGATGCTATTTGATTAACCGACTTTAATAAAAGAAGGAGGAGGTTGTCAAATCAATTGTATTTTTTAATACCTGTCAAAAATTGCTCGTTTTGTTAATTCCACTACAATCTCTAACAACAGAAAATCTCTAGCTAAGAACTAAGCTTAGGTACCTTTCTGTTATCTACCATTTTTTCCGGGTAGAAATATAGAAGAAAAAACAACTTAAATCAAACATACACGATTTATCGAATTAATGAGCTATTTTTTAAGAAAAGTATCACGATATGTTACCACATCAGGCCACGATTTAATTAAAATTAAAAAAAATACAGAAATTTTCTTAAATACGTCCCTGCACATTCCACACGACATTTCGTGTTCGGTACAGGTAAATCCTTAGGTAGGTATAGTTTTTTTACTGACTTCTAAATGTAGGTTTATTTCAACATCTGAAAACATGAGAAGCTTTTACATGAAAATAGAGTCAAGTTTTATATAATCTCTCCGTATTTAAAACTTTTTGAAACTACTAGCAGCCGCCCGCGGTTTCAACCGCGTGGTTCCCGTTCCCGTGGGAATATCGGGATAAAAAGTATTCTATGTTTTAATCTAGGCTATCTACTATCTGGGTGCCAAATTCCAACCAAATCCGTTCAGTAGTTTTTGCGTGATTGAGGAACAAACATCCAAACCCACAAACTTTCACATCCTTACTAATATCCTTACTAATATTATAAATGCGAAAGTCCGTTTGTTTGTTTATTTGTTTGTTTGTTTGTTACGCCTTCACGTCTTAACTACTGAACCGATCATCATGAAATTTTGCATAGACGTTATCAGGGGTACAGAAAAGGACATAGGGTACTTTTCATCCAGAAAAACCGTACAGTTCCCGAGGGATAGCAAAAAAACTGTCCACGCAGACGAAGTCGCGGGCGGCCGCTAGTTTATAATATTAGTTGGATTTGCGTGCTACTCGTCCAGGACCTTCGTGGTCGTGGACGAGTAGCACCGGTTGTCTTTGAGGTTCCGGGTTCGATCGATTTAGAAAACGAATTTTTCTATATTGCCTACGGTCTAGATGTTTCTGGTACCACTGTTGTCTCTGGTTTCCATAACACAAGTGATTTAGCTATTTTTACTTTAGAACCAAAGCAATGTATATATTATGTGGTGTGGTGATAGTTCATTCGGAAGAAAGGACATAACAGATACTTATTTCATAAAAATTCTATCCATGTTTTTTTAATAGAAAATTGTGGGTCGTCCCACTATTTCCATTGAGAATCACCATTAATGGTAATAGTGGTGCTAACTTTTCCATAATTACCATTACGATTTACGGACGTCATTGGTCAATTCTTAAATCAATGGTTATAGTGGGACTGTTTTGATAAAAAAAAAAACTAAGTCTCAGGTATTACCATTGCAATGGGTAATGGGAATAGTGGGACCGTTCTTTCCTTAAATTGAAACAGGCCTATGGCCGGCATACATAACAGGCATTTTTATTTTCTACAATGGGGTTTGTGCGAAAAAAAAAACAAATTGACTGTTTTTTTTACAGTTAGGAATAAGCTCCCTTATAAATAGGGGAAATAAATCAGAAATTTTCATTGTGAAATCATACAACGTAAAATTCTGATATATTTTTCCCTTTTTTTTCAATTTTTCGTTGTGTGATTTCACAACGAAAAATTCTGAGTTTTTTCCTGCGCTTATTCCTGCCTGTAAAAAAAATTTTTGCCAATTAATTTTTTTTCTGACATTCCCCATTGTTCATCAATTAATCACTTACCTTAGTAATGGATAACTTTATGTAATAAAGTTTATATCTAAATAATACTACCTACCTATATTATGCTACTGCCACAATGAAGAAAATTGCCGACGGCATCGAATAACTATGCTGCTAGTTATGCAATTTAAGTATATTCTTTTTATATGTAAATTAAGAATATGATGGAAGCAATACTATTAAGTTTTTGATATTTTTTACATTTCTAAATATTAGATTTGTTTTATTGTAACAACTAGCGGCCGCCCGCGGTTCGGTTTCACCCGTGTGGTTCCCGTTCCCGTGGTAATATCGGGATAAAAAGTATCCTATGTTTTATTCTAGGCTATCTACTATCTGTGTGCCAAATTTCAACCAAATCCGTTTAGTAGTTTTTGCGTGATTGAGGAACAAACATCCAAACATCTAAACATCCAAACCCACAAACTTTCACATTTATAATAATAACTTTCACATTAATAAATATAGTAGGATGGTTAGCAACAAAAAAAATGTCTCTTTTTTCAAAGCCATGATGAAAATATTATTCTAAGTGGCCATAGATTAAGTTTTCATTTTTTTTTATTTAGTGTTAGGAATATTGGTTTTCTTATGAACTATTCTGAATACTAGCAGCCACTCGCGACTTCGTCTGCATAAATTCCCTTTTTTCCAAGGGTCGAATTTCTACAAAAAGCGCTACTTTGTGCATTCGTTGATGTTAGTCAGTTCTTAGATGAAAAGTTCGTAGGTACTAATTTCCTTACTGTTTTTGTCATGATTGTGTTATACAGCTACTCTGTAGTAGCTGTATAACACAATCATGACAATATATATCAATGTATATATCAAGACATAGCTACCGAAAAAAATAATTTGGTAGAAAAATTTTGTATTGGGAAATTTGTACAGCTCCATCTACCGCCGAAAAGCGAAATAAAATTTTTCATAGATAATTACGTATCAAGTAGGTACTTTTATGCGCGCTTTTTTTCGATAGATGTTCGTGATATTGATACAAAGGATCTGTTGAAAATGGTTAATTTAAAAAAAAAAGGTATTTTCCATCCATCTTGCAGGATGATTTATTCCTCGGTCGCCTCACTAAGTTTCGACCCACATAAAAAAATCACGATTCGTCCTAAAAATATGCCTCCTTCGCCCCAAAATATAAATTATTAAAAATATAAACAGTATTTTATTCCCGATTTCGCCCCATTTCGTATTACTTCTACGCCCCACATCTATATATATAAAATTCAAAGTCCTGACTGAGTGAGATATCAACGCACAGCCCAAACTACTGAACCTAGAGACTTGAAATTTTACACACAGGTACCTTATACAGTGTAGGCATCCACTAAGGAAGGATTTTTGAAAATTCCATCCCTAAGGGGATGAAATAAGGGATGAGAGTTTGTATGGAAGTCCCTCAGTTTTGATGCTAGGATCTTCAAATTTTGTATTCAGGCTGATGATTGAAAATTAATAAATACGTGTATCATCGTTTTTCAAAATTCTACCCCCGATGGGGTGAAAAGGGGGATGAAGTTGAGTATAGAAGAAAATCCTTAATTTTCAAAGTAAAAATCGTTAAATTTATAATTTAGGCTTATGGATGGAAATATAACGCAACGTATATGGTTATTGGTAGTATTTTAACCCCTATGGGGATGAAATGGGGTAAATAAACCTAAAATAGATATGGATGTCGTTATTGGGGTTTTCTGGGATGACGATTGCGAAAATGACATTCATTTTGAAGTCCAACACGGTCGACATGATTTAACCACTAAAGGGGTGAAAATTGGGTTCAAATTTGGTATGGAAAACAATATAAAATATACTTTACAACTTAAAACTTCGTACGAGCATGTCTAAAAATAAATAGACAAACATATATATTGTGGTTTTTAAAATCAACCCCTTAGGGTGTAAATGGGGTAAGTAAACATAAAAATCGATATGGATGTCGTTCTTGAGGTTTTATGGGATGGTGATTGCGAAAATGACATTTATTTTGAAGTACAACACTGTGGACATGATTTAACTGCTAAAGGGGTGAAAATGGGGTGCAAATTGTGTATGGAAAAATAATATAAAATGACTTACGGCAGTGAAACGTGGTCGCTAACTATGGGTCTCATAAGGAGGCTCAAGGTCACCCAGCGTGCAATGGAGAGAGCCATGCTCGGCGTTTCCCTGCGTGATCGAATCAGAAATGAGGAGATCCGTAGGCGAACTAAAGTAACCGACATCGCTCGAAGGATTGCTCAGCTAAAGTGGCAGTGGGCTGGACACATAGCGAGAAGAACCGATGGCCGTTGGGGCGGAAAGGTTCTTGAATGGCGACCGCGCACCGGACGGCGCTCCGTGGGTAGGCCCCCGACAAGGTGGACCGACGATCTGGTGAAGGTTGCCGGAAGCCACTGGATGTGGGAAGCGCAGGACCGATCGTCATGGAAATCCTTGGGGGAGGCCTATACCCAGCAGTGGGTGTTGTGCGGCTGATATGATGATGATGATGAGACATTACAACTTTGAAATTCTAAGAAGCATGTCTAAAAATAAATAGGCAAATATATATTTTGTTATTTTGAAAATCATCCTTAGGGGGTAAATGGGGCAAGTTAACATGAAAATCGATGTGGATGTTGTTCTTGAGGTTTTATGGAATGAGGAATGCGAAAATGACATTTATTTTGAAGTCCAACACGGTGGACATGATTCAGCCGCAGGGGACGGGAACGGGAACGGGAACGGGAACGAGAAAGGAACGGGAACGCAAACGCGATCGCTCGAAAGCGAACGCGAACGGGAACGGAAACCGGGGACAGGAACGGGACCAAACGGGAACGGAAAAGGGTAAAGAAACGGGAACAGGATACTACTAATATCTCTGGACCCACTTCTGATTGTTGTAATAAACTAGCTTCCGCCCGCGACTTCGTCCGCGTGGATATTAGAGAAAATCCTTAGGGAACCTTCAACCAGAATCCGACCAGCCGATTTTATGCGATTAGGCCGGTCCCCACCAAGCGCGCAGCCTCGTGCGAGGCCTGCCACACGCGGCAAACGTTTTGCCTCGCGAGGCAGCGCGCTTGGTGGGGACCGGCCTAATCGCATAAAATCGGCTGGTCGGATTCTGGTTGAAGGTTCCCTAAGGATTTTCTCTAATATCCACGCGGACGAAGTCGCGGGCGGAAGCTAGTGTATTATATTGCCGCTACTTTGTGCGTTTAATATAAGAATTAAGTTTTTCGTTTTTTTGTTTGAAAAAGATTTACTTAGTAATGATTGTTTTATTGTCAAAATAATCACTTTATTTAAACACTGCCACTGGCGTTAAACGTAAAACATACGCCAACATAGTTGTTAATTCAGATTATAGTAAATTGCTTGTTACATTAAATACTCTAACGCTTATAATATAATCATTTATTCGCTAATAAATCCATTTAATTTGATGCTAAACGCTAAAACGAGTGATTAAGTCATGCCATTTTGATAAACGATCGGTTAGTACGTATAACTGCCGTGCCATGACGTGGCGCTGATGTGCGGCTGTTTTGCTACTCGACGCTAGATGTCGCTGTACAATCGATAGTAATGTGTGGTTTTTTGTGTACATTTTTATTCGATGAAATTTTATCGATTTAGTTAGGTATTAGTAAAATTAAAGGCGTAATTAACTATTTAATTAGACAGTGTTTTTAAATATATTGCAATAGTTATGAAAAGCCCTTTTCTTTTCGGATCGTTTAATTTTCTCGCAGCTTGCAAATGCACATACAAACTTATTAATTTTTTTGAACTTCAACACATAAGTATCCTTCCCTTTTTTATATTTGCACCCACACTCCTATTTTTCTTTTTTCCTATTTATTTTTCATCCAAAAGTTGCGGCTGGAAGAGATTGCTACTGAGTAATAAAACCGACTTCTGTATACTTTTGTGTTTGTTAATTCGTCCATCTTTCTTTGGTAATATTTTTATTAGTGAACAATAAAGCGTTATTTAATATTATTGTTATTAGTATTATTTAATTTAACTGAATAATTAGGCTTACGGCAGCACAGTTTGTAAAAATAAATAAATTAAAAAAATATTGAAAACACGACTGCCCTGCCAAAAACGAATTAAAAAGTTGAACAACAAGTGTCATTGCAGCTGGGGGACCTTATTAAGGAACAATTTTTGATCAAAAAGGTCCCCTTGACTATTAGTAGTCAAGAAAAAAAATGGAAAGGAGAAGAGAGAAGAGGAGGAAAAGGGGAAAAAAAATCTCCGAAAAATTGGCCTGATCCTGCCCAATTTTGTATGGAGAGTGTAACCTGTCCACTCTCCATACAAAATTGTAATTTGTCATACAAAAAATTGGCATTCCATTTCACGAGAACAGTAACATAATAAAAGTCATGTGAAAGAGGATAAAAAATACATAAGTATTATTAGTCTGTCAAATTGTAGTATCCTCCCCGACGTAATTTATTCCTAAGAAATATAAAACTTTCTATCATTTCCTTCTCATTAATAAATATAAAATAAACAAATCTAATAATACTAGAAGACATTATACATTCAAAATTATAGTTATTACATTATAAACAGCCGTGAACTGTAAGAGGCGAAGTACACAGACTCAAACCATTGTTATATAGCTTGCTATGGCATAGTTATTACGGTAATTTGAATCTATGCTTCATGCGTATTTGACCGCATAAATTACATTTGTCGGCCTTCACTTGTTACAGAAGGAAATGTATACAAAACTGTATACCTACTGGTTAGAATTGGTTAAAGGAGAGTTTTGATATCTCTTAGAATAATAACAACGGAATAGGGAATATGCATTTTTTTTTTAATCTTAATCAAAAGTATAATGCGTGAGAAAATTAACTGTAATATTAAAACTTTTCTCTTGCGTTTTTTCTCGTGATATAGTTACTTGAAGTTAGCGCGCAGCAGCACCCGCCAAAAACGCGCCATACAAAACGGTGACGTCACACATCACGTTTCAGGTGTGTTTCGGCGCGTTTAATATGGAGTTAGCCAATAATCTTCAATTATCTCCCTAAATTTTGCGTTTAAGTACATATGTGTCATACAAAATATTATTTCTTATTCGATATTCTATCTGGCTGTAAAGTGCATTATATACGAATAATAAAAAATCGTTATTTTCCCCTGATTTAATCGTGTGATAAAACTAAAATAATACAATTTTTTTCCGTTCCACCATGTTTTTATAAGTGTCCGCAGCGATCAAGCTCAAATTCATCAAAATCGGTGACTTATGCATATTTCCTATAGGTAATACAACGTGTTAAAAAAATAACTCCTAAAGCCGAATATGGTAAATAGGGACCATCAAACTGAACAACTTTTACTATGGGACCAACTCTGGAATCGCGAAAAAAATAGTTTTATTTTTTTGTATGAAACAGCAGATTTTTGTTCGCGATTTCAGAGTTGGTCCCATAGTAAAAGTTTTTCAGTATGATGGTCCCTATCCACCATATTCGGCTTTAAGGGTTATTTTGTAACAAGTTGTAAAAATATGATCTTATTTTATTTCTTCATATAAATAACTAGCGGCCGCCCGCGTTTTCACCCGCGTGGTTCCCGTTCCCGTGGGAATATCGGAATAAAAAGTATTCTACGTTTTTATCTAGACTATCTACTATCTGTGTGCCAAATTTCAACCAAATCCGTTCAGTAGTTTTTGCATGATTGAGGAACAAACATCTAAACATCCAAACCCACAAACTTTCACATTTATAATATTAGTAGGATTAAAGAACAACCGCAAATATGAAAAGATCATAATAGAGAATTGAGTACTTGACTTGAGAATGGATTCTACTTTTAAAGTAATAGAGCAGAAAGGAAAGAAAAATAAACGCCTACGAGAAATTTTGGCTGGTTTGACGAATTTTACTATGATTTCTAAAACTCGCGTAGGGTTTTATTTTGCTTTCCATTTTGTTCTATTAAAAGTAGAGTCCGCTCTCAAGTCAACATATATTTGAATCTTCGAGCAACAAAAGGCTTCGTTTGTCACGAAGGGAGAAGCCTTAGCGATATTACTCTATTCAAATTATTCTGGCATTTTTTGCGGGGGGGGAAAATGCACACAAGTGCAGTTCCGCATACCCACATACAAAAACTACACTGTAATGACGACACTCACACATAAAAAATAAAACAAAACAGCAAAAATTTGTGTACGGATGAGTCACACATCAAAATATGACACGTTTTTGACATAAAGGGCTGGGCTCAACTGTCGATGCAGCAATATCGATACGGAAAAAGGAATAAAGGTTACAAACTCAATCATTTTACGATGAGGTGAATAACAACAAAAAGGTCATTTTTATACACTTGAGCTTTATACAAAAAGCTCGAGAGTGTAGGTGATTGGGTTGGGACTAATGTGTACCCAGGGAAGTTGGGCTCAGTCTGCTGACACTGAACATCGCTCCATGACAGTACTGCCATCAAGGGCGTATCCAGCTTTGGCACCAGGAGGGGGTCACATAGTCGTGGTCAAGTCAAGAACGTAGTATCGCGCGCGACCTTATATTGTGTTAGTTCGATGAGGACTTTTATGACACAACTAATGGCCGAATACTCAAACGCAACTTAACTTTGAGCGGCTCTCAAACAGCATGCTGTCTTTGTCATATCTTTGACATTTAATGTGACAGGACGACGTCTGAGAGCCCCTTAAAGTTAATTAGCGTTTGAGTATTCGGCCATAAGTCAATCAAGCTATTTAGCTAAGCAAAGTTAGTGAACGAGAAATATGGCGAAAACAACATGGCGAAAAACAGAAAACCTCAAATTTCTCATAAACTATCACGAGTAGAACTTCCAAATAACTCTTGAAATGTGAGTGTTTACTAAGCTCATAATAGTATGCTATCAGGCTTACAATCGCTGATATCGTTTAGGAGTAATAAAGGATTTTCCAAAATTTTTCGCCCGTTTTATGCATTTTAGAAATTCGTCTAGAAAAAAATCTAGACATAATTAGCACATGGGAGTTCTCGTCGTGAGTTACAAATAACTAGAACTAACAGATTTTGGAATTATCTCGACGATGTCACTTTTTCGGGTTCCAAAATCCACTGTGCGTTAGTCACTCGAACTAAATTCCCTTTTTATTCACTTGTTGTATAATCTACTATTTCGACATTTATTTCGCGATATCTGTCGAGCTCACATCAGTGCAGAGCAAATCATGCAAAAATCTCGCAAATGAATTTGGCGCAGAATCAGGGCCAGATTGACCAACATTTTATCGACAAACATTATTTAACGGTAACATCACTAAGTTGCCCATCGGCGAGAACTCGGATTTATCTAGCGACAGATCTGAAATTTGTACGGACGAGCCATGGACTAGCAGACCCGATGTCACTGAACAAATTTGACAACTAATCAAGAATAAAATATACGAATTTAATGTTTAAATGTAAACAAATAGCAATAATACGATAAAAAAGTACTTTTATGTGAAATGTAAAACCGTCTTTTTGTATACTTGATGTTCAAGATCTCTTTTAACAGCAAAAAACTCATTAATTCGACATTTTAAACAGAGCAGCGTTCACATGCGCGACTGGACTCGGTCTAGAAAGAAATCCGGGCGCAACTGGTTTTACTGACGCGTATGCCCATTTGGGCTTGTACTTCGGCAGAGGGGAAACGCTTCGTATGGCTTCTCTTTCTGTAGAAGCCCGTCTTACTCTAAGATTTGAATCATTCGTTTGAAATCGTTCGTGTGACTTTAAGTCACATGTGACGTAATGTCACAATACAATCGAAGCCAATATCACCAAATTTCAAATATTATAAAGATACTAGCGGCCGCCCGCGACTTCGTCTGCGTGGACAGTTAATTCTCTATCCCTCGGGAACAGTATCTTTTTTCGGGATGAAAGGTACCCTATGTCCTCCTCTGTACCCTTGAGAACGTGTATGCAAAATTTCATGATGATCGGTTGAGTAGTTAAGACGTGAATGCGTAACAAACAAACAAACAAATAAACAAACAAACGGACTTTCGCATTTATAATATTAGTAAGGATTATACCAAAGTGAGGAGCTCGGTGGCGCAGTGGTTTAGCGCCTGGCCCAGCGATTGCGGAAGTTAAGCAACGTTCGCAAGGGTTGGTCATAGGATGGGTGACCAAAAGTTTATTATCTCGAGCTCCTCCGTGCTTCGGAAGGCACGTTAAGCCGTTGGTCCCGGCTGCATTTGCAATCGTTAACACCCACCAATCCGCATTGGGCCCGCGTGGTGGGTTATGGCCCATCCTCCTTACCACCCATAAGGAAGGCCTGTGCCCCAGCAGTGGGGACATCAAAAATGGCTGATGGATACCAAAGTATTTTCAATAAAACCGCGCTAGTATCACAAGTGTTTTATCTCATTGTATTTTTCATATTTTACGACTCAATAGAAGTAAAAACCGTATGGTCTTCGATATTTTTTTTAAAAGAATCGATAATCGAAGTCGATATTTTCCCACATGCGCCATGCGCTAACAATTTTGGGTTGAAACTTGTACCGAAATTTTAAAGTATGTTAGGTATACATAGCGATGCGAAGCGATTGCGATGTAAGTGAAAGCTGGAGCTAAATAAAGATTTAAAGAATACATTTTATGTTTTTTATATTAATAAACAGGAAGACTGCATACTATCTAGCCTCCTTAAAATCAGCAAAAACATCAAGAAATTATCAAAAATATTTTCTAAAATAAAGTTATAAAATAAACAACTGAATGAAATCATTTATATTCTCATATTCGTAATATAAACGTAGATCTGATTTATCCGTATTTTTTATATGTATATTTTGTAACGAAATTGATGTAAATTACTCACTTTTAAATAGGTAGAGTCAACTTTTTATGGGAGTTTATGAATCATTTCTATTATTTATTGTTTTCTCATAGTTAATATTTTATTTATTATTAAAAGATAAGTACAAAGCAAAATTTAAAAATAGTTTTCCTGAAAGGAAAAATCTTTTTCACCTCTCCAGCACGAAAAGGGCTCTTTTGGCGCGTAAAAACTCGCAGCAAAATCGATTTTTGCTGCGAATATATATAAGATAAATAGATTTGTAACACCAACTTTTAAAATAATAAAGAAAAAAAAATAAAGTGACAAAGGAGAGACTTGTAAAATTGATATGTGAGAAAAGGATAGATAGAGTGCTTTATGGTGTCATGCATGGATTATAAAGAAAAAATAAAATGCACGGATATACCAAGGAGTTTTAAATAAGGATTAATAAAAAATAACGGTTTATAATTCGAAATAAAGAGTATGGACGAAATGAGGTCGCATGTATGAAAAAATATAAAATAATGAAAATTAATGTTTATTAACAAATAAGTGTTTTATGATTATACATAAATAAATAAGATGGGACATTAATGAATAAGTGAAAAATAAAGCGTAATATAAAACAAAACGACGGGAATCTACTTAACTCTATGAATAAAATTTTTCAGCATAGGTTTGATCGAACTATTTTTTGATAAATTTGTTGTAAATTACGAAAAAACGAGTGCGTCCAACGATGAAGATAGTTGTCTAACTCCAAAAGAGTTGAGTGAACATGTTTCTAATGCTGAATTTAGCTTTTTAACAGGAAAATTACGTGAAAATTTTCTCGCTGGACGGGGTGAAAAGTTGTATGTTTAACAAGAGACCAAAATTTTGTTCTGCCTCGTGCCTTTAAATCACTCACTGTGCTCAGTAGTCTATATTAGAATCATCACGAGCGTCTCGCAGCACAAATTGATTTTGGTCACTTGTATAACAAATAACTATTTTTATAGCTTTGTTCAGCTTCTATCGCTTACAACACAAAACCAGCCTAAATTTTTAAAGCTCAAAAATAATACGACCATTATTATATATATTAAAATTCGGCTAAGCAGCAGGGATATGGCCGTTGTTAATATTTATAATTTCGTGAGGAACATAAAAGAATATGATTATTACTTCAACTTTACTTATGGCTATGTACGAAAAGTCTGTTGACACGACCTTATAAAACGCTGATGTAGAGTTAAGAATGCTAGAATAACCATGGTTTCTTATTTCCCTCTTCTCTCTCTAAAAAGTCTTATAAATAATGTCTGCCAAAACTTTTGAGCAGGTTAGTCCCAGGGACCTATTTCATAAACTCTACCGTACTACCGTAGTAAATTACAAAGATAGTTTGGTGTTCATTGCATCGCCAATTTGAAACTAGAATAATCTACTCACAAATGCCGCAATCTATGCAAAATTACCGTATTAGTTAGTCAATTACAAATTGAAGTTTTTATGAAACGGGCCCCAGATAGGTGATTTTTGCAAAATTTCACTAGGTTTAAAAGAATGGGCACTTTGCAACATAATTTGTTGTTAATTCAAACCATAACAATTTTATAGAGTTCATTATTTCAACCTTTGTATGAAAGCAACGCTCACATCACATTAAAA
Source organism: Agriphila tristella (assembly GCA_928269145.1). Lineage (NCBI taxonomy): Eukaryota > Metazoa > Arthropoda > Insecta > Lepidoptera > Crambidae > Agriphila > Agriphila tristella. The sequence goes on from OV743451.1 coordinate 6,174,875, forward strand.
ATCAGCAGCTTTCATTTTAACTCTGCTAAAATGTATGTATGAAATGCTAACTATTTCGCTATTCTATTCTTTAAATGAAAAATTGTATGGTATTTTAATATTAAGTATTTTAATTTTATGATAATGTTTACCAACCGCACCTTTCATATTCTTCTCTATTTTTTGTAATCAATTCAACGGGGTAGTGCATGGCCTTCACGGTTCACCTCACCTGAAGTGACGATAATGTCGAAGATGGAAGCGCACTACACCCGGAAATCCTCACCACCAAGGAACTGGTACACACCTCTTAACTGCCGGAACACAACAATTTTTAAATTGTTGTTATGGCGTCAGACTTAGGTAAGCTGTTGGTAGCTAGCCAGGAGGGCTTGAAATAAGTCCTACCACCAACCAAACCGAGTACAAATTGTACCGCCCTGGGAATCAAACCCGGGACCCTCTACGTCTTTCACGGGTGAGCGAACCACTAAACAACAGAGGTGGTTAAGTGTCGCCAAAAGAAAATTTTAGCTTAAGGCCATTTCTATACGTTCGTAGGTCTACATCCGCCAACTTATCATTATGTTAATTCCACGGCTCAACACAGCTAGACTTGTTCACTTAATGGCACATTAGAAACTTAATCACGATACCCATCTGTCCAGAAACAATTCACTTTTGAATATAGGTTACCTCAAGTTTGGGGTAAAACCTTATTTTTATTTTTCAAAGTAAAAAAGAAAAACTCCAATGTAAATTTTTCAATATGCCTATTCTTACTGACAATAATAAAACCATAGAGCTAGTAACCTACGGAAACCTAATCTACCTATGGTAAACTCCTTTAATTTTCAATAAAAAAAATTGAAACGTTTTCATTATCCAGTTTTCATTGATTTAATTGTTATTTTACGACTTCCGTTTCCGTCGTCGCCATCTTTGCTCTCTAGCTACCTACTTCGACATCAGACATTTTAATGTCCCCACTGCTGGGGCACAGGTTCTTCCTTATGGGTGGATGAAGAGAAAGGGCCATAAACCATCACGCGTACCCAATGCGGATTGGTGGATGGGTGTTAACGACTGCAAATGCACCCGGGACCAACGGCTTGACATGCCTTCCGAAGCACGGAGGAGCTCAAAATAATAAATTTTTGGTCACCCATCTCATGACCGACCCTTGCGAAAGTTGCTTAGCCTCCGCAATCGCAGGACCAAGCGCAAACCACTGCTGTTTCATACAAACATAAATAACAAAATATCGAAATGTATGAAACAGCTGTTTTTTTTTGCGATTTCAGAGTTGAAAAGAGCCACGCTAAACCACTGCGCCACCGGGTGACCAAATTTATTTTATCCAATCTTTATAATATAAAACTCTAAATTGATTGATTGTTGGGATAGGTATAGAGCCCTAACGGCTGAAGGTAGAGACACCATTTTTGGAGGGTAGATACCTTTCATGATGTAGATGAGCACTAAGAAAGGATTTTAGAAAATTCCCGTTATACAGGGTGCTACAGGTTGTTCAAGTTTGTATGAGAATTTGTATAGGGTTGAAGGTAGAGACACCATTTTTGGAGGGTAGATAGATACCTTTCATGGTGTAGGTGAGCATTAAGAAAGCGTTTTGGAAAAATCCCGTTATACAGGGTGCTACAGCGTGTTCCAGTTTGTATGGAGATTTATATAGGGCTGAAGGGAGAGACACCATTTTTGGAGGGTAGATACCTTTCATGGTGTAGGTGAGCACTAAGAAAGGGTTTTGGAAAATTCCCGTTATACAGGGTGCCGCAGGGTGTTCCCGTTTGTATGGGAATTTGTATAGGGTTGAAGATAGAGTCACCATGTTTGGAGGGAGATACCTTTCATGGTGTAGGTGAGCACTAAGAAAGCATTTTGGAAAATTCCCGTTATACAGGGTGCTACGTTTGTATTGGGATTTGTATAGAGCTGGAGATAGAGACACCATTTTTGGAGGTTAGATAGATACCTTTCATGGTGTAGGTGAGCACTAAGAAAGGGTTTTGGAAAATCCCTTTATACAGAGTGTTCCAGTTTGTGCATATTTTTTCATGGGAAAATTTAAATGTGTGAAATTAGGTCTACTGATAAATACCTAGGTCTATTGGTAATCCGTGACTTTCAAAATAAATGCACATCTATCTTAATCACGCGAACGAAGTTGCGGTCAAAAGCTAGTATTAATAATATGAAAATATTGTAGGCAATTAAAAAAATGCTCTCTACACATGCTTTTCTTAAATCAAGAAATATGGCTCTCACTCCACAAAACATTTACTGTCTTATTCAGAGTTTGTTTCACAAAATGTGCAAGACTGTTCTAAAAAAAACCTGGTTTAATGGTTGTAAACCAATCACAATGCACCTTTTAATCTTTAAACGGTGGGACTAAACGTTAAACTGTCACTCTGAATACGATTTGCGCTAAAATGACGTTAGTCTGCAGTCTAACGCCATGTTAACTTTGGCCCTAGTTTAACGAACGCACTCTGAATAAGACAGTAAGTTAAAGTTTAGCTGAACTTATTACGTATTAGTCAAGTACTTAACTGCTCAGTGAATGACCTTAACCTCCAAATCATCAAAAAATAATCAAACATCAAAACCATAATATTACACACCGAACCAACACTTACGCTTACCGCCAAATTATACAAAAAAAATACCACAACCAAGCATCGAATCAAATTATTGCTTGTCCCGTGAAATTGGTTCGGGTAATTGGACGCAACCACCAGTATGTTCATAACATTACTATAAACACAACGGCAAAACTGGTGTGCAATGACAAGTGATAAAAAGTGTAAAAAAATCTATAAAAACATGGTAAAAATTAAAAAAATATGCGAGTGTAAAAAATAAAGCAACCCCATTTACGCTATATATACGCTAAAGACAACGCAAAACTGGTGTGCAATGACTAGTGCAAAAAATTGTGAAAAAATATATAAAAACATGGTTAAAAAATACTAAATTGGATCCAACGAGTGTGTAAAAATATAAAATACCCCATGTACACTAAAGACGATGGCAAAACTGGTGTGCTATGACAAGTGACAAAAAGTTACCTAGATTCAAATTCAATCCAAGTGAGTGTGAAAATCGGGAAAATAAAAATGTTGGATAAGACAACTAGGTACTGAATCGATCCCTCAAGTGTAAAAAAACTGAGTATGGAGGGAATTACTCTGTACTACATTCGATCAGTAAGTGTAAAAAGAATGGAAAATTTCGTACAACAATTTAATCTTGGACTCCTGAAAAACCAAGCTAAGAACTGTGCTAGTGTTATCGCAAAGAAATAATGAAGAAAATCAGAACAATGTGTAAGAAAAATACGTCAATTTCGAATGATAGCACAACCATAAATAAACCATCTTCAACCATTTCATTTACCGTTAACTCTGTCTTGTGATTTAGATTTCTTAGAAGGAGCACAAACCTGTAAGTAGTTAACTAAAAAAAAACATTAATTTAGCCAGTGAATGGTTAAAAAACCGGCCAAGTACGAGTCAGACTCACGCACAAAGGGTTCCATACCTTTATTTTATTCTGTTTTTAGTATTTGTTGTTATAGCAGCAACAGAAATACATCATCTGTGAAAATTTCAACTGTCTAGCTATCACGATTCATGAGATACAGCCTGGTGACAAACAGACAGACGGACAGTGGAGTCTACTAAGAGAGTTTTTACCCTTAGGGTAATACGAAACCATAAAATTAAAAGTGACTGTGATATGTGCAATTTAAGTGTGACATAGTGCAAAAGAATAAATAAAACTCAACTTTACACACCTAATGAAGTGAAAATGATAAAAACCATGATGTTCATGCAAACACTACTTTGAAAATAATGTTAATTTCCTAGTGAAACAAAAGTAAACAACAATAGACTTTTAGGACTGGTTCAAATACTTTTTCATCTGGAACCTTGGACGAATTAATCACTGGACGCGAAATGACAGCCATATTCGCCTTTACCCCTTAGCCACTTACTGTGACCGATAGCCTCAGTAAACGATATCGCGTTGTCAGTGTGATGCTAGAGCTCGAGGCGAAACATTGGTACAAAAATGGGCAAAATGCTCCGTCTTTCGTTTCGTACATTTTTCTAATGTTACGTGTCCAGTGGTTGATTCGTTATAACTACTACTGCTAACTAATATTTGTATAATAGAAAGGAAAACTTATAATTAATAACTTCTAAAATGATAGAACTTGTCAACAAAATGTAATATCAATAAAAAGTGATACAAGATTTTTAATTTTCCAGAATTTTATTAAACGAAGTTATTTCGTTGTAATTATTTTTTCTTGATTGGCTGCTCTAGTAGCACGATCATAGACATAGAAAAATTTTCGTTGCGCTCAAGAAGACCAACAAAGCGTGGAAAAGAGAAGTTAACATCATACGGACACGGTCTATGTAAAAAAGAGACATAGGATTAAGTGACATGTGCCAACATTTTTTACAGTAAGAGCCCCTAGCGTCCCGCCTAGCAAATGAGCAATCACAGTTTGTTTAAAATATTTGTTAATCTTAATTAGAATTTAAAATAAAGGTATCGTGGAGCCATGGTGTCTTGTGCTCTAAGTAATTGTGATGTGACAAAAGAAATAATCCAAGTAATCACACTTTTCACAGGTAAATAAGATATTGCCACACATTTCTCTAAAACCAAATTTCGCTACATTTATTCGTTTATCGACGAAGAAAACAGTATAGAACATAGTTTATTAATTTCCTTTGCCATATATAGTCATATTTTATGAATCTAAGTTATATTTTACGTATCTCATATAAAATGTATGCATTCGTTTTCGGATCACCTGTTTATTGACATGTTGTTCTTTGACATTCTATTTCTATGCGCATGATGCACCCTCAAGTTTCTTTGGTGCAAGGGATCTGTGTTATTATTCTAGGTAGAAAAAGGAAAAATCCTTACATTCTAACATCGTACATATAATCCTCATACATTAAACTTGTTGTTTACGTCCCGCCATTCAAAATTAACATAATTTAAATAACTTTTCCATTCGTCGGCGCCGGCGCCGCTTTTCGGTCTAAATGCCTTTAAATTTACTCTAAAATATTCATGGGAAGTGTTTCCTATCATTAGCTTAATAGACGAGAACACTGTGTATTCGTATTTTTTTAAGAAACTTAAGGCAAACAAACCCCGATGTTTTAAAAACTTTCCTTTAAAGACTTTCTCACTTCACTTTACGAAGTAACATCCTAGAATTGACATAGATTTTTGCTAGCTATTAGATAGCACCATACACTTATCTTTTCTCTGTGAATTTAGAAAGGAATGTGTGTTTTCTTAGGTCAAAAGTTGAGTACCCATGTAGATCTATTATCAGCAAAACATTAAGTACTTACCTAATTATTTCCTAAACTACTTTTATTCGTTATTGAACAAGCGAGCGCGTAGCGTCTTTGTTTCGGTTTGGGCAAAATGCTTTCGTATGTCTGTCTGTCCGGCTACCCAGTTGTTCTCCTCTACAGGTCGCATTTCTCAACCGATCCTTGTGAAATTTTGTGAGAAGGTTCAATAATAATTAATTATATATATGTTTTGATGATTCAAGTTTTCGTCGATATTTTTCGAAAGAAGATCATATTTCAGCCATTTCAAAAAAATATCAAAAATGTCACAAACGTTAGGTCTATAGCTTACTGAGCCACTAAGTATTTTATTTCATGAAGAGAATCGAAAGAACCAGCCAAGTGCGAGTCGGACTCGCGCATGAAGTGTTCCGTATTACTTATTTTATTCTGTTTTTAGTATTTGTTGTTATAGTGGCAACAGAAATAGATCATCTGTGAAAAATTCACGGTTCATGAGATTACAGCCTGGTGACGGACAGACAGACGGACAGTAGTCTTAGTAATAGAGCCCCGTTTTTACCCTTTGGGAAGTATGGTTTTTCTGTCCTATAAGATTATACATACATACATACATACATACACTCACGCCTGTTTCCCATGGGGGTAGGCAGAGACTATGGATCGCCACCTGCTACGATCCTTGTACACTTCTTTCGCTTCATTCATATCCATCAATCTTTTCATACATGCCCTGCGGTTTTTGTCACTGCGTACACCAGCCTTTTTTATAATAACCTCTATTTGGTCCGCGTAGGTTTTTCTGGGACGCCCTCGTGCAATCGTTCCTTCCACATTCGCACAGTATATCTCTTTCGTGATTCGCCTTTCATTCATCCTCTCTAAGTGACCAAACCACTGGAGCATTCCTTTCTCAATTCTTGTCACTATATCATCTTTCAGACCACACCTTTTGCGAATCACCTCATTGCTCACTCTATCACTCAGTTTTACTCCACATATTTTCCTCAACGATCGCATCTCTACCGCATTTATTCTGCTTTCATTCTTCTTCTGCCATACCCAAGATTCACTTCCATACATCAGTGTCGGTACCAGCACTCCGTTATGAATAGCCATTCGCGCCTTTGCAGAAACGGTTTGGCTACTCATAACCGAGTGTATAGCACCACTCACCGAATTTCCTTTCTTCACTCGTCTTTCTATGTCTTCCTCACTCTTTCCGTCCCTTGTGAACAAACTCCCCAAGTATACAAACTCACGGACTTGTTCCACTTTTTCGCCACCTAACATTACCGTACAGTCAGTCATTTCTTCATCTCTCTCAAACACCATCACTTTAGTCTTAGTTACATTCACTTTCATCCCTTTTCTCACAAAATCTTCATTCATAACCGACATCATTTCCTGCAACTCTTGCGCAGAAGACGCAAGTATAACTTGGTCGTCAGCGTAGAGAAGGCACTTGATTTGAGTCCCATTCATCACAACCCCACAGTCACGTTCTTTCAGACCTTTCATACAACTGTCCAAAAACAGATTAAAGAGCCATGGTGACGCAACACATCCCTGTCTGACACCCCTAGAGATGCCAAACCAGTCAGTGTATACGCCGTCAATCCTGACGCATGCACGGGAATCCTCATAGAGAGATTTCAGTGCATGAATCAGTCTGCTCTCCAATCCGTATTCGGACAACACCTTCCATAGCTCATTCCTGTCAACTCGATCGTAGGCCTTCTCCAGGTCCACAAAGGCACAGTAAACCTTTTTGTGCTTAGCCAGGTGTTTTTCGGTTAAGCACCTCAAGGAGAAGACCTGATCCGTGCATCCCATTCCCTTTCTGAATCCCGCTTGCACATCCCAAATACTCTGATCAGTTTTTTGCATCACTCTTTCAATCAGTACCTTTGCATACAATTTACTGACAATGCTGAGAAGACTGATCCCGCGGTAGTTTTTAGCATCCTGCCGTGACCCTTTCCCTTTGTACAGCGGCACGACCACGGCTTTACGCCAATCTTCCGGCACTTTGCCACTGTTCCAACATTTATTAAAGATCAGGCACAGCCAGGACGCAACCAGCTCTTTCCCACCTCTCAGCATTTCAACAGTAATTCTGTCATATCCTGCTGCTTTCCCTTTTTTCATGCTCTTCATTGCACTAATAATCTCATCCATATATATATCTCTTTCATCCACTTCTGTCTCTTCCTCGTCTTCCACCCTTTTATCCGAGGCTTCTAGCATAGAGCCATCCGCCTCAAACAAACTCTCAAAATATTTCATCCACTCCTGTAGTACACCTTTTTCATCTGTCACTAGCTCACCTTTTTCATCTCTTATCACATTCATTTTAGACTTATGTGATCCACTTCGAGACGTTTTCACTTGTTTCCAAAACAATTTTATATTGTCTCGAAAGTTATCACAGAGTTTGAAGTCACACTTTTCTTTCATCTTTCTCTTTTTTTCGTCTACTTTTTCTTTCACTACTTTCTTAATCCTTTTAAACTCCCTTGCAACTGTATCAACATCATCTTCTGTAACACTTGCATTCACTCTTTTACTGGCTTTGATGGCCAGCAGATCCTGCCATACTTTTTTCTTTTCATTCACTATCTGTCTTACCTCACTATCCCACCAGTTTATTGGGGGAGCATTCTTCCTTTTACTCACTCCACATATTTCCTCAGCTGTTTCAGTCACACCTTTTTTAAACTTTTCCCAAACTTCCTCAAGCTTGCCATCTTTCACTTCAGCCACATTTCCCAATCGTTCTTTCAATTTGCACAAATATGTCTTTTGCACTTCCACTTCATCCAGGTTCTCAACTTTTACTCTAGTCAGCTCCGTTGTTGACACTGTGGGACGATGACGCCAACTTTTGAACAGACCACTAACCCGAGACACTACAAGAAAGTGGTCTGTTCCAATGTTACTACCCCTAAAGACCCTGGTGTCTACAACTCTGCCCTTCAGTCTTTCATCAACAATCACAAAATCGATCATACTCTTCTTTTCCCCTCTCTGCCAAGTGTACATATGAATTTCCTTGTGGTCAAACATGGTGTTCGTTACCACAAGATTCTTTTCTAAACATACCTCAATCAAACTCCTGCCATTATCATTTACTCTTTTGTCTCCATATATTCCTAAAACTCCCTCACATCCCTCTCTTCTCACACCTACCCATCCGTTAAAATCTCCAAGCATAACTATCTTTTCATTATCTTTGCATTCATTCAAGATATCTTCCACACTTTTCCAGAAATCCTCCTTTTCCGTTGCTGACTTGGATATATCGGGAGCATACACGCCAATGACGCGTATCCGAAGTAATCCTACTTTGAGTCTAACCCAGAGAAGTCTGGGACTAACACACTCATACTCAGTCATGCATTCTATCATCCTTTCCGACAGCAGGAGTCCCACGCCCATACTCGCGTGCTCATTTTCGGCAACGCCCGACCACAGAACTTTAAACGGGCCATGTTCTGAGACTCCTTTGCCCTTTCTTTTCGTCTCGTTCACGCATAAAACATCCAACTTCTTTTCTTCCATAATCAAACACACCTCATCCATTTTCTCCTCCATCGCTCCACATACATTCAGCGTAGCAAAACGGGTCTCCGATGCCCGCTTTTCGCCCCGAGAGAAACAAGTTACGCGTGATGAGTGGCGAGCTCTATCGCCGCAGCCAGGTTTATTAAAAAAATTTGAAACCATTTTGTTCCCACGATTAGCTAGGGAAAGACAACTGTCCACCACACAGAGCCCCGCGTGTGTGGTAAGGCTATTTACGCCTGGAGGGCACCAATTTCCAGGGTAGCACGCTTATGACTAGGCACGCCCCTAGCCATGCAGCCATCGGCACGGCAGACCTTAGCTTAGCGGAGGGGAAGGAATAGGATTAGGATAGGGATGTGAGGTGGGTATAGGAGTGTGTAAAATGGGACGGATCAGGGTACAAAAAGGACACCGTTGCTGCGGGGGGGTTGAGAGGTTGCAGCAGCGGAGGCTGAGGGTCCGGGGGCGCTTACCCGTACTTGTCATAGGGAAACCGGACAAGTCCTCTGAACTTAAGATATGAATAAGATTATGGCTCAAACTAATATCGAAATTAGGTACAATTTACTTGTAGCTGCTTTTTAAAAAGGGATCATCGTTGGAATTGAATTAGCTTCAATCAATACTTACCATTATTTCTTCCAATTGAAAAATTATTGGTTAAACTCTTCATGTTTTTTAAATTTTAAACTTGTGACAACTTTATTTAGTTTGAGCTCGGACTTAAAAAAATAATGAATAGGTACTTAAACAATATTTGTCTTTGCAAGATTTTAAATGGGCTGAAGAAAGATCGACTTTGGAAAACACGTACCTAACGTGTTTTCCAAAGTAGATTCGAGTCTTTCTTCAATGTACCAAATTTTCTTAAAGCAAAAGATGGTGCTATACCTACATGAAACAGAATCTTATCTAAACCATTCACATTTTTTTCAGGTTTTAGAAAACAATACAAAATTAATCGTCATAAAAAATGAAATGAACCTCTGAAACTTATAATAAACTTCAATATAGAGCAATAATACCAATTACAAAGAGATCAGACATAAGCGTTTTAAAATTATAGAAGAAAAAAAGACGTCTAAAATCTATGATCTATTTTTAATGATGGCCGCCGGGTTCCAAATTTGAATTTCAAAATTGTCGGCGCCGGCGCCTGTGACGTCTGCGGTTTAGAAAAAATACAGTCATTTCTGTTTCCGGGGTGGATAGGGGTGTATGCGTGATCACATGTGAGCGAATCGATTTTGTGGTTTAAATCGATATGCGTTTGTTTGTTTTGTGTAAAAAGGTAGGTATATAGAGTTTTGAGCATTGTCTATGGTTTTGAGTTATTTATAAGTATCTTTTTTATTTGCTGAATTATTTCCGTGATAGAGTTGTTCGTGCGCTTGCCACATGGTGTCAAGAAGTAAAAATTATGACATTACTCGCTAAGATATTAACAAGTGGCTCTATGAGCTGAAGACCTCACGTTTTTGATATTTTTGAACATGTTTCAAAATGACTGAAATATGATTTTTCCATTAATTGTCTCCACCATTTTGAAAAATTTCGAAAAACTGATCATCAGTCATTTTTTAATGTCCCTACTACTGGGGCACAGGCCTTCCTTATGGGTGGATACGGAGGATGGGCCATAACCCACCACGCGGGCTAAATGCGGATTGTTGGGTGTTAACTACTGCAAATGCACCTGGGACCAACAGCTTAACGTGCCTTCTGAAGCACGGAAATTCTCGAGATAATAAATTTTTGGTTACCCATCCCATGACCGACCTTTGCGAAAGATGCTTAACCTCCGCAATCGCTGGGCGAGGCGCTAAACCACTACGCCATCGAGCTCCTCAAAAACTGAATCGACAAAAAATCCATATAATTATCGAACCTGCTCACAATATTTCACGAGAATCAGTTGAGAAATGCGACCAGTAGAGGAGAACAGACGGACAGACATACAAAGGCATTTTTCCCAAGCTGAAACAAAAAACCGTCGCTCGTGCTTTACGCTCGCTTGATCAATAATACGAAAACCATATTATATTAAATTGATATACCAAATAAAATCAATTTGCCTCTTTTATAAACAACACTGTAATCAACAATTTCAAACTAACAGAAGCGAAAACATCAAAATAATTACAACTGCAACTAAAACGCTAGTTTTTTTACATTCTCTTTGACTGCAACCATCAAAAAAATAATAGTCACTAATTTTCAAAGTCCAAACTATCTCACGCGGAATTGTATTCATTCGCCAATTGTTTTACTTAAAAAGATCTCGTGGACGCGACCGCTCCCCTCCGCATCTCACGAGTGACTGACTTTTGACAATGGAATTTTGATTCGCAAAATGCCCACCTACCCTCTTTGGTCGGGCAATTTGAGTGAGTACAAAAAGTAAATTGCTGCTTTTGTGAATAATGCAGGAAATTCGAGACAATTTTCCCGTTCAAACTATTGGAAATATTCTTTATTGTCGTCTCTTTTTTAGGGGTTATTTTTACCTCAGTTTTTTAATAATAAAATCATTGTTTCATTTTTTAAGTAATTTATTTAAAAGCTTTCTCAACTTTCTCTAAGGAACACATGGTCAAATATGTAAAATAAAAATCGACTCTCCATACAAATCAAAAAGATCACGTGATCAATTTAGTATGGGACGACCAACATTTTGTGGCGAAATTTGACACATGTTTCTTAGAGAAAGTTGTTTAGTAAGTATGGTAAGTTCAAAATTACTCGATATAATAATGCCTATGTAGGTATCAGGGATGGGCAAACTTTTTCCTTCACGTGCCAATATTTACTAACGAAATCTATGGTGGGCCAATATGCTTGAATTTTTGGGGTTTTTTTTATTTTTTAAATAAATTGCCAGGTATGTATTTTTTGAAACACTAATTATTTGTGCAAGCAATATTATGAAATAATTATTGAAATAGGAAAAAAAATACGAAGTTACAAACTGATGCTGACTCTATTTTCAGTATAAAAGTGACAGCATATCGGTTTTAAACTAGGTTTAACTTTGTTGACTTGAAGAAGGTGGTAATAGTACATTACAGCCGAGATCGAGAAGCTAGCATTTGCATTTTCGAGGATGGTTTGAAGCTCGAGCCGCAAGCGAGGGCTTTAAATCATTCGAGGCAGTACAAGATTTGTATAATACTTTTCTCACGAAATGCAAGGAAACAAAATTTTCTTAATAAAAATGTGATTTTTAAATTGATTCGTGGTTCGTGTGGCCATGTTAAATGACCAATCATGCAACCATAAAGTTAAAGAAAATGCTAGCTTATGAGTTCTAAGAAGTTCTAACAAGTTTTCGAATATCTTCTTCCCGCACAAGTGCGGGAAGTAGATATTCACAAGTATTGAAATTCATTTCCACACTGAGTTTCAAATTTGGAATGTGATGAACCAGACCTCCACGGAAAAGTGAAACGCCCCGCATTCCTTTTTCAAATGAAAATTTTTGTAGTATTTTGTTTCTAAATGATCTGAGCTAGCTATGGACGTGTTGTATTCAAATTTTACAAGTGTAGTTGCTCATGTATAACGTTATATATTATTAGGTACAATGTGGGCTGTAACATATAATTGTAGCTAGTTCGTGTTTATGCAATCAGTTGAATACTAATGCAGATAATAGACCAGGAGCTCGGCACTGATTGACTTACGCCCGATTGCACTAAACTTAAGGATCGCCTAAGTTTTTTCCTAACTACAACACGACCAAATTAAAACTGTAGCTGTCATTCGCCTAGTTATCTTGGTCGAGTTGTAGATAAGAAAAGACTTAGGCGATTCTTAAGTTTAGTGCTTTTGCACCATAGAGACTTTTTGTCATCGTATCTTTAGGCAGATTACTTGTTGAAATTTTAGATTTTAGGCATTCACAATGCTATTTTTGTACTAAGATAATTATTTTATTAGAAAAAAAAATACTAGAAAAAATTGAGTCACCCGTAGGTAGCAGCTCAGACGGGATTTACAGATTCGGGATTTACATCTCAGATCAATTACTTGTGATAACAAGCGAAGTATCTCATGGCTGTCAAAATAGTTAAACAATTCAGCAAACTACAGGGTTATTTGTTAAACACCAACAAACTTACAGGTGTAGATTACTAACATTATAAACTTAGGTATATACTTACTGGTTTTCAGTGTGTGTGTTTCAGTACTTATCTAAAGTGTTAACGAGTCATGACCGAATTTTTTTTCTAATACCAATAATATATTACAAATAATGTTTGTTGACACAAAAAACACACACATCTTGAGATAAGCTGTGCCTAGTTAAGTCTACAATTCGAAATCAATCCTATAAAATTCTTAATCTGTGAAAAAAAATGTAATCAATAACATGATTGACAAGAAAAAATGTTTATTGAATAAAATAAACGACAATCTAACTAACTGTTAGAAAGCCTTAAATCAAAGTTCAGCTCCTGGTCTAGATTTTATGATGTTTGAATGAAACGGGCGTTGAATTTTAATATGAAATCGAGTACCTATGTATATGACTAGTAACTACAAAAGATTGTTGTATGTATTTGTAAGTTCAGTGACATACACCATACCATACAATTCATCCATACATAATCTACATCAAATAGTTTATGCAAGATTTTTTACCACCTCTGTGTTCTTGTGGTTTACCCATGCGTGTGAGTACAGGGGTCACGGGTTCGATTCTTAATAATCAAAAACTTGACAAGCTCGAAATTATCAGTCAATTTATAAAGTAATTCATTATTACTCGTTTGCCAATAATTATGTAGCTCGATGGCGCAGTGAATTTGCGCCTGGCCCAGCGATTGCGGAGGTTAAGCAAGTTTCGCAAGGGTCGGTCATGGGATGGGTGACCAAAAATTTATTATCTCTAGTTTCTCTGTGCTTCGGAAGGCACGTTAAGCCGTTGGTCCCGGGTGCATTTGCAGTCGTTAACACCCACCAATCCGCTTTGGGCCCGCGTAGTCCTCCATATCCACTCATAAGGAAGGCCTGTTCCCCAGCAGTGGGGACATCAAAAATGGCTGATGGTCATGTTCATATAATATATATATAAAAATTCACAGATTTTGCAGTCCCCGCAAGAATCGGAGCATTGAAAATGAATACAAAAATTTACGAAAAACCAAAATCAAATTAAATGCAAAATCCTAATATTTTTAAAGTTTCCTAGGTAGTACCTATTTATTTTTACGATTGTGATTGTGACACTCGGCTCCGCCTCGTGTCACAAAAGCGTCCGCTGACTGCCTCGACGCAGCCGAAATATTATTAACCGATTTTCAAAATTCCAACGAATGCACTTCTCGTCTGTTTTTGCATCTTTTAACACTATTACCATGACGATTGGTCAATAATCATAGAAGCTACATCACTTTTTATGTACGAAAACAGCCGTTTTTCTAGAATTCCAAATCTAAAGGGACCACCTACAGGTCACAATTATTTACCGATTTTCAAAATTATTTCACCATTTGGTAGCTAAATTAATACCCTAGGACCCTTTTTTTCATTTTTTCTTAAGTCAGTTTTTTTTTCAATTTCAATTTAGTAAACAAACACCCCCCAAAAAACCCGGAATTTTTGGAATTTTGCAAAATTTCAAAAAAAGTTACCAGTATATTTTCAAAATTCAAACGTTCACACGTGTCTCGATAAATTCCTCAACTTTTGGTACTATTTTCATCTCGATCCTCTCAAAATCCTCGGAGATATGGTCAAAAATACGTCTCAGGCGATTTGCATCTGATAACCATTTTCAATGGTAAAAATTTCAGTCAAATCATAAACAAACAATAACTTACGTTTATAACAAATTCTTCTTACAAAAAAAAAAAAGCTTAACTATAAATAACAAAATATAGGTACTTAATAACATTTTAACTCCGCGAATCCAGAGTTAAATAGTTATTTGTTATACAAGTGACCAAAATCAAATTGTGCTACGAGTGGCGACTTTAAATCACGAACTAGCGAAGTAGTCTAGAATTGAATCACGAGCGTAGCGAGTGATTCTAATATAGACTACTGAGCACAGTGAGTGATTTAAAGGCACGAGGCAGAACAACATTTTGGTCTCGTGTAAAACATACAACTTTTCACCTCGACCAGCGAGAAAATTTTCACGTGACTTTCCTGGTAAAAAAGCTTAATTCAGCATTAGAAACTTGTTCACTTAACTCTTTTGGAGTTAGACAACTATCTTCATCGTTGGACGCATTCATTTTTGTAATTTATCACAAAAATAATTAAATCAAACCTATGCTGAAAAATTTTATTCATAGAGTCAGTAAAGTAGATTCCCGTCGTTTTGATTACCTACATTGCGTTGTGTTTTTCTCTTATTCATTAATATTCCGTCTTATTTATAATCATAAAACATATAATTTGTTAATAAATTTCATTAATTTTTCTTATTTCATATTTGTTTCATGCATGTGACCTCATTACCTACATACTCTTTATTTCGAATTATCAACCTTCTTTTTTAACAATCCTTATTTAAAACTCCTTGGTATATCCGTGCATTTTATTTTTTTACTTTTTAATCCGTGTATGACACCATAAAGCACTCTATCTATCCTTTTCTCACATATCAATTTTACAAGTGTCATCCTTGTCACTTTATTTGTTTTTTCTTTATAATTTTAAAAGTTGGTGTTAGAAATTAAAAAAACACTTTGTCTCACGCTCGCAGCAAAAATCGATTTTGCTGCGAGTTTTTACGCGCCAAAAGCACCCTTTTCGTGCTGGAGAGGTGAAAAATTATTTCCCTCATTGACAATTCTCCGGCGCCTTCAAATGAAACTTAAAACTTACGCTCAATGAAAAATGAAAGGCTTCCTATACATACCACAATGCCACAACCACGTATATAATCACATATCATATTTCATCTACCCGACCCTTTCTAGCACATAAAAAGACCCTAGTAACGAGTGAGACAGTATTACTCTTCGTTTTGCTACACTCCAATAATGATATGCAACATGAATTTCCCTGTCTCTTTTCAACACGCATAGCAAGTAAAGGTAGAAAGAGATCGTTATATATTCTGTTGTTTGTATTACGATTAAGCTTGACCAGTTTATAAAGACCTTTCTTCGCCTGCTCCATTTGTCGTAGTTATTCATTTTTTAAGTTATTTTTGCGGGGTGAAGAAGCTCTTTTTATAATTGGTAACGTTATGGTTATTTTTGATGGCTTCTTAGTGACAAATGGTGTTACCATAAATTATATTTATGGGGTTGGTTGTCGGAGAAATCTAGTAAATGTAGTTTTAATGGTGTTTGTGAGTCTTGTTTATCAACTGATTTTTGGCTGTGGTTGTAAAACGTTTGCTTAAGTACGAGTTAAAAGATTTGGTTAAATAACTGGTGGTTACAAGGCAAATATAATTTCTTGTAAAGACTTTTCAAGTTCCTATAACACTGTACCTATACAGTATTTTTTCAAAACTTTCTACATACAAGGTTTTGGTAAAAGCCTTATAAAGCCGAATATGGTATATAGGGACCATCAAACTGAACAAATTTTACTTTGGGACGAACTCTGAAATCGCAAAAAAAAATCAGCTGTTTCATACATTTTGATATTTTTGTTATAAATTTTTGTATGAAACAGCTGATTTTTTTTTTCGCGATTCATTCTTTCTTCATATTCATATTCCATATTCGGCTTTACAAGGCTTTTACCAAAAACCTTGTAAAAAATATATCGTACACTTATTTTTGTATCACACATTTTAAATGGAAAATCTTCGAATCTGTCTAAGAATCTATGATTTCACTTTTTGATTTATTTTTCTAAATTTAAGAATGAGTTTTTCTTAGAATTTGTGATTTTTTTCGATATTTAGAAGTGGCAATCACATTACATACTAACATCGAAATCATAAATTAAATACCCAACTATCAAAAAAAGCGCAGAGAATCTTTCTTAAGTATAGAATCCTTCTTAAGTAGTTATTATCTTTTATTTTGAATCCATACTAATAAGTATAATAAATACGGAAGTAACTCTGTCTGTATGTGTGTTACATACCTAATCACGCTAATAAACCGATGAATAAATATTGTTCAATGATGATTTGGTATAGATTGGATCTGAAATTCTCACGGGAAATGAAATTTTGGCCGGAAGTCAATTCAAGTCAACATTAAGCACTGAAAAAACGCGAAATTCGTCACTAAGTATTTACTTCTCAAAATATTTTAAAATTAGGTCTACAAATTATGATTATTTGTTACAATTTGTCGGAAAGGAATTAAATATTGAAAGGTGAATAAATGAACCCTGTTTTTTTCATAATCCTATTTTTTAAGTTAAGACTATAGTCAGGTGGGGTAAGTGAAACACTGGGGTAAGTGAAACACCCAACCATATCTAAGAACTATCGTAGTTTATTCTCATAGCTATGTGTCGATAAATCAGGAATGACGAATTACTTTCCTTAATACAACACAGATATCGCTGCGATCATTAACCTAGCTAGTAAACCAAAAAGAAATTCATTAGATGTCAAAACGCAAAACACGATGTTTTTTTGATAAATCTTTAAAACTGGACCCTATTTTATGAAAATTTGATACATTTTGGATATTAACGGTTAAACATGATCCTTTTGTCCTGTTTTTAATAGAATGGACACAATATTTAAAACTATTTTGGCCACTGTTTCACTTCCCCCTTGTCAGGGGTAAGTGAAACACTTCTTAGCTTTTTCGTGATTTTGTTGCTTAATGCAAGTCTTTAGATATTTATATTCATACCGTTAAATGCTGATTTAATTAGGAGTACATTGCCTATACAGCTACTTTAATTGCATGTTTTATAGCTTTACTACACCTTGTTAAATAAAAATAAAGTATGTTTCACTTACCCCACCTGACTATATATAATTCCTATTTCAAACGAAATTAACGTTTCTTTTTACAAAGTCGAAATCTAAACCATTATTAAGTACCTATTGATGTAATCGTTAATTTTAGGATGCAAAATTCTTAAATTAGTGCCGTATAGAGAGAAAAACTTATAATATATTGTCAAGTTTTTTTAAACGAAGACAATCTGTTCATCAAGTGGAATTTCAAATTGTCAGAGGCATTTTTCACGAAAGTTTCAGCTGTAACAAATAAGAATACGCCTTATATTTATTTTTTCACTTATTGTAGGTATACATTGTCAAGAAGTGTACTACAGAAAAAATACAAAAATGTTTTTAACTACAGATAAAATAATACATTAAGAAATACTCAAATATCACTTAAACATGTTTTTTTACTGGTATTCGAAGATTCTAAAATCATTTTTCTATTTCTAAAGGAATAATGAGATATTTGTCTACGTGTTGCGTGTTTTATATTTCCATACCTCTATTTGATAATTTAATAGGAATTTTCAGAGTTCGCTTTCATAACAGCTCGCGCAGAGTTGTTTCGATCAAATGAAAGGTACATTTAAAAAAAAAAATTTCGACTTCAAAAAAACCTGCCTATAAAAAGCAAGAAATAATATTCAAATCATTAGATATGCACTATTCTGTTATAATAAAAACACGTTTATTGAAGTCGGGTGGGGCTGGAGTACAACTTCCTTTTTTTATTCTAAAAGCCCCGCCCGACTTCAATAGACGTGTTTTTAACCGACTTCACAAAAAGGAGGAGGTTCTCAATTCGATTGTATGTTTTTTTTTTTTTATCGTTGTTCGCGCATATCTTCGTCATTTATGAACCGATTTTGATGATTCTTTTTTTGTTCGATTGAGTTTTCTTGCGAGATGGTCCCATTTAATTTTTTTTCAAATCGGTTCAGTAGTTTTCGAGAAATTCTGAAAATACTATGATTTTCATCAACTCACATGACGACTTTGTTATTTATGAACCGAATTAGATGTTTCTTTTTGTTAGGAAAGGGGTACTTTTAGTGTAGTCTTTTTAACCGACTTCAAAAAAAAAGGTTCTCTCTCAGTTTGACCTGTATGAATGTATGTTTCTCCGCGAATATCTCACGTTTGGCTGAGCCGATTTTTCTACCCAATAATATATCTATAATAATATACCTAATATAGAAGGTATTTACACTAAAAATTATAAAATAAAAAATTGTTTTAAAAAACAAAAAACCGACTTCAAAAACCTGCCTCTAAAAAGCAAGAAATAATATTCAAATCATTAGATACGCATTATCATTGTTATAACAACACGTCTATTGAAGTCGGGTGGGGCTTTTAGAATAAAAAAAGGAAGTTGTACTCCAGCCCCACCCGACTTCAATAGACGTGTTGTTATAACAATGATAATGCGTATCTAATGATTTGAATATTATTTCTTGCTTTTTAGAGGCAGGTTTTTGAAGTCGGTTTTTTGTTTTTTAAAACAATTTTTTTATTATTACAATGATAGTGCATATCTAATGATTTAAATATTATTTCTTGCTTCTTACAGACAGGTTTTTTTGAAGTCGGTTTTTTGTTTTTTAAACAATTTTTTATTTTTTTATTTTTAGTGTAAGTACCTATGTATTAGGTATATTATTTAGGTAGAAAAATCGACTCAGCTAAACGTGTGATAATCGCGGATACATTCATACGGGTCAAACTAAGAACCTCTTTTTTTTAAGTCGGTTAAAAAGACGACACAAAAGTATCTATTCCTTTCCCATAAAAAAAAACGTCATTCGGTTCATAAATAAGAAAGTCGTCAAGGTAGTTGATGCAAAATCATAGTATTTTCAGGATTACTTGAAAACTACTCGACCGATTTGAAAAAAAAACTCAAACTCAATCTAACAAAAAAATAATCATCAAAATCGGTCTATAAATGTCGAAGATACGCGCGAACAACGATAAAAAAAAACATACAATCGAATTGAGAACCTCCTCCTTTTGTTGAAGTCGGTTAAAAAATTTAAATGGAACATAGGTAATCGAAATATAGGTACAGAGGCATACTAAAAGAGTTTATGGCGCCATTTTTTAGAATTTCGGTGTCCATTTTAATTATTTGCAAATTGATTTATAGTGGATATTGTGTCTTAAAATTGGTGCAGTTTTGTGGTACAAGTGTCTACGCAACTGAACAATATGTGGGATAATTGAAATAGGCGCGATCTTGGTTGTGTGAAGCTGAGACTTTTATTGTAGTGGTAGCTACCTCGGCAGAACTTACCGAGTAAACTGTCTTGGTATACTTGGTGCCAAATGCTCCAAGCAGCATTGGAATGCGATGCACCCGCATTCTAATGTAAACTGAAACAGCGACCACTGAACTATTCAACACTTGACACTGGCAAAAATTACTTCCAAGAGGAAAGTAGATTGCCAAAACATAAATAAGAAGAAGAAGAAGTATTTTTTTAATGAAGAAGGAATCTACTGCATCCCACCCTGACGTCTATTGATTCGCATTCGCATCTGTGACCGCGTAACCCTCAAGCTCAATTGTGAAATTACACCACTGAGCCACATACGCACCAAGTTTAAGTTAAGTCCTATTCAATTGTTTGAAAGAATCGATAACTTGCCTGTGTTTAGTGGTTAACCTATTTATTTGTTTATTTTTAATACATTACACATTGCTTGTGTACAGAGGTGCACTTACAAAGCACAAGTATTTATAGGCAGCCATTACACAGTTAATCCAAAACCCTTAGCACGTACAACTATCGCGAAAAAAAGCGCGTAAAAGTACTCGATCTATGGAAAATTTCATTTTGTTTTTCGGCGGTAGGTGGCGTTGTACAAATTTTCTATACAAGGTTATTTTTAGTTAAGGTTGTAGACGCGCATCACGTTCCATTTTTAAATTTTCAATACAAATAATCAAAACAACTCTGCGCGAGCCGTAATGAGGGCGAATTTTGAAAATTCCTATTAAATTATTAAATAGATATAAGTATATACAAAACACGCAATACATTAGACAAATACCTTATTATTCCTAAGAAAAATAATAAAAATATTTTAGAAGCTGTAAATACCAATAAAAATACGTGTCAAAATGTACCGACTTGAACATTTTAATATTTTATTTCTCTGTGATTAAAACCATTTTTTTAAATTTTCTCTCTATAGGGCACTCCTTGACAATACAAACAATAAGTGAAAAAATAAATATGATTCGTATTCTTATTTGTTACAGCTGAAACGTTTGTGAAAAATACCTCTGACAAGCAAATTTGAAATTCCACTTGAACAGATTGTTTTCGTTTTAAAATAACTGATAATTTATTATGTTTTTCTCTCTATACGTAATACGGTACTAATTTAAGAATTTTGCTTCCTAAAACTAAAGTTTACATCAATAGTAATGCAAGAGCACGCGATAGAAAGAGAGGCAACTACTATGTGAATATAAACTGTACTATGCAGGCCATTGCGCGACCTGAATTGCACTTTATTGTGTCGGAGCAAAAGTCGTTATTTATTTAAATTACTATGCGGCGTGCTGCTTCTGTACTTGTACTATTAGCTATTCTGTGGTAATGCTTTCATTCTTTAAATAACTTCTTTAGTGAAACGCTAATAACTTTGAAATGTGGATTACAGTCATAATACGAAACCTCTCGTGGGGTTGAATTTGATTTTTTTTTTTCATTAGATACGTTTTGTATTTTTTTTTTCATTTTGGCTTTAGACCCTTAATTGAAAAAATTATGCTGCTAGTGCTCAAAGAAAGATTTGAAATGTTAATTTGAAAAGATGCTTTGTCGTATACTAACTGCAAAAAAAAAGGTTCAGCAGTTTCAGGTCTGGTAATTTAGATGATAAAGATGTTTCTCACTGTAGTATCTTTATTATTTATAGTACAAAAAAAACCGCCTTCAAAAAACTGAAAACAAAAACAGCTTAAAAATTAAATACCTCTAAAAAGCAAGAAATAATATTCGAATCATTCGTTACACATATCAATATTAATAAAACACGTCTATTGAAGTCGGGTGGGGCTGGAGGACAACTTCATTTTTTTCTTAAAGCCCCACCCGACTTCATTAGACGTGTTTTATTAATATTGATATGTGTAACGAATGATTCGAATATTATTTCTTGCTTTTTAGAGGTATTTAATTTTTAAGCTGTTTTTGTTTTCAGTTTTTTGAAGGCGGTTTTTCTTTTTTTTTTAAAAAAGCTTTTTTATTTTCAACTTTTTAGTGGTAGGTATGTAAGCGCAGCGTGTAAATATTTTTTTACTTTATATTATAATATTTTCAATGGTAAAATGCCCAGAACTCAATTTCCAAATTTACGCTGTTTGTTTTTGAGGAGTTCCGTTGTGACATCGTAGTCCAAGTCTAGTCCAGAACGTTGCATCGCAAACCATGATTTGGTTTGTTTTGGATTGCCATAAACTTACCAAAACCTAAATCACTTTACGTATACTATTTGATTTTGAAGAGTTCCTTTATGTATCTTCGAAGTTCGAAGTCCAATAACAATGAAATTAAATTGTGACCACTCTTGAAGTATACCCTTTCAAATAAAAAAAGAATCATCTAAATCGGTTCATAAACAAAGAAGTTATGTCCGAAATTCCATAAAAACTCGTGCGATGGCGAGCTAAATAATTGATATTTTTCAGGATTATGAAAAAACTACTGGCCAGATCTCTGTAAAAAAATTATGGGACCACACACGAACTATGTTCTTTGAGTTAAAAAAAGAATTGTACAAATCGGGTAACAACTGACGAAGCTATGTTAAAACATACATAAAAAAAAAAATAAAAAAAAAACCGTCGACTTGAGAACCTTCTCCTTTTTTTGAAGTCGGTTAAAAAGCCGCAAACTTTTCCGACCAAAAAAAATCAAAATAATTTAAACTCGCTGCCATTTTACCTAAGCTTTTCCAACTTAAAACCTCCACAGTATTAAATTCACATCGAATTTCCCTTCCAACATTATTTATTTCACAGAATTTCCAAGGAGGGTAGCGGCGGAGGGTTCGGTTGCCATAGCAACCGCCGGTTGGGCGGTGACTGCCAAAGAGGGGTACCACAGTAGGTATTTAGAATGAAAATTTGTGACGTCAATATAATTAAGTAGGTACATTATTTTGTTCCTTGGAGTTGTAAAAGCAAGAATTTTACTTTATAACTTCATTTGTTTGAAAAATATTCTTAAAAATACCTATGTAAGTATATTCTAGGGTTGGAAATAACACTAAAACCTAGTTAGCCAAAAAGCATCGACTTTCAACGAAAGCACAGTTCTCTGTTAATATTATTAATTTGAATTTATACAATACCTAGTGTTTTAACACAAATCTAAAATGTAATCTTTTGAAAGGGAAGTGCCTTTGATTTCACATAAAACGTCACTATACGACAGTTGTAATCAAAGCTTCAGAATTGTATTTCAGTAGAATATAAACGTTACATTTCAGCACAAAATTAATAGAAAAATCAAAAACATTAAAAGTAAACGTTTTTTTAACACAAATCTAAAATGTTATCTTTTGAAAGGGAAGTGCCTTTGATTACACATAAAACGTCACTATACGACAGTTTTAATCAAAGCTTCAGAGTTGCATTTCAGTAAAATATAAACGCTATATTTCAGCCCAAAATTAATAGAAAATACAAAAACTTTATGGGAAAATGATTTTTTTATCAAAAATAATAAATGTTTCTAATTTCACACAAAAGGTCAATTATTCGAAACTATATGACAATTTCAATCAAAGCTTCAGTGTTGTGTTTCAGCAGAATATGAACGTTATATTTCAGCACAAAATCAATAGAAAAATCAAAAACTTTAAAGAAAATGTTTTTTAACTAAATGTTATCTTTTGAAAAGGAAGTGCCTTTGAATTCACACAAAACGTCAATTAATTCTCAACTATACGACAGTTTCAATCAAAGCTTCAAGTTGTGTTTCAGTAGAATATAAACGTTTCCGTCGCCGACTGAAATAAAACTTGTAACTTTTCAATTCAGAAACGAATCGCAGTTCTGTGAAATGGAAATTAAATAAAAACGAAATGAAAATTCGCCTGAAAAGTGTTAAACGACTGAAATTGTTGATTTATAGGTAAGTTAAACTGAAATAAAAGTCGTTACATTGATTTCAAATTTTGATTGAAAAATACTTACGACATATTGATGTATTTGGGTACAGCCTACACTACATAACTAGAAGTTTATATATAGATTCGAATCTAAGTAAATACAATAGACAATTTGACAACATTGAAAATATAACCAATTAGTAATTCACCTAGAGAAATGCAATAATTTTTGAATTTATTTCTGTGGCGAAAACGCTCTAAGATGACTGATGACGTCACATGCCTGTAAATAAATATGGCTTCAGGCGTTTGACACGACCATAGACTAGGATCAGCGATTGATGGCTGTCAAATGGCTATGGTATACAATGTTTACAGGCCTGTGACGTCAACAAGTCACGTGTCCAGCGTCATAGCGTTTTTGGCGCGGTTTTAAAATTTTAAACTTCAACATTGATTTTTTTATGAAATACATTGATTTTTCCTGAAATATCAATGTGGTGCGCTTATTACGTAATAAGGAATAATTTAAAATGGTTTTCCAAAATTAGTCAAAAGGTCTATTCTTGTATTAATGAGCCTCAAGAATACATCTCTTAACTTAATTAAATAATATAAACTAAATTATTTCAAGTACCTTCCATCTATAATATGAGATGTGCTTAGTTTGGCACTACATTATTGGTTGAAATTATTTAATAATATACCAAGGCTAAATGGTGATATACCTATATCTTAAAAAACCTTTAGGTTATTTGAAATCGACTTTCTACTGCATAAATATGACCAAGACCTCTTTCGAAATGTAAAAGCAAAGAAAGTCGTTGCGTCGCTTAAAATCCCTGTTACATTTTTATATTGATGGAAATTATGACTTTTTTACAAGGGCCGATCCGATTTCGACTATTTAATTGTCGTATATAAACTAAATTATTTTATCAACAAAAATATAAAGAACCAGCCAGAAGGCAAGTGACTTCAGTACCCTAAGCACGAACATCTATCAAGAAATAAAACGCGCGTAAAATACTCGATAGAGTAATTATCTATGGAAATTTTCATTTCGCTTTTCAGCGGTAGATAGTGCTGTCTCATACAACTCGATTTGTTCCAGATTCGTCATGTTCCTTACTCGTCGTATTCCAGATTCGCCGGATTCCAGATTCGACGTATTTCAAATTCGTCGGAATACAGTCAGTGACATTCTATCAAATGTTTTTGCCGCGTTATTTTTTTCGATAGCTATTCGTGCTAAGAACCTAGCCTAGGAAGAAAAAAATACTAGAACATGTTTTTTTTATTATTAGGACCGTGCCAACTCTGTTGCTACAAAGGTGTGTCTTGACACTTGCGCTCTGTTGCTCTTGCGCTTTCAACTGAGGCATGCCTCATTGTATTCAATAGCGCATGCCCTATCTTCGCACAAAAACGTCAAACGTTCAAAGGGAAAGCGCATGGTTTGGAGGCAATATTGCATGCATCTGATGCAAGTTCAACTGAAAGTTGAAGCGACTCGGTGAAGATTGACCATAAGTTTATCTTGCGTCTTCAACTTTCAACTTTAATCGATGAAGTAGATGGCGTAGCTTCTATGACATTCACAAGTGCTTATAACATCCTAGACTGAATAAATGTTTTTTTAATTTTGAATTTTTGTTTTTTTTTTTTAATTCACTATAATTATACTCATTTGTTCAAATTCTTCTTTTGCTGCAATTTCTTGTAATTTTCTCCACATATTTTATTTTCCGGATCGTAAGCTGTAAACGCACCTCTTCATTGATTTTTCCGTGACAGCACACTAAGTAAACGTAAAAGCTTTTTTAGGCGCATTAAAACTCTTAAGTACACAAGCCAGCACATTAAATGTGACAGTTTCTATAACGCAACTTTTAAAAGGTTTTTTGTTGTCCATAAAATATGGCATGGGTACATACATATCAGCCATTTTTAATGTCCCCACTGCTGGGGCACAGGCCTTCCTTATGGGTGGATAAGGAGGATGGGCCATAACACACCACGCGGGCCGAATGTGGGTTAACGATTTTATTATTGTGAACAACGCAACGGGATAATGCTTGACCTTCACCTCACCTGATGTTAGGTGACGATAAGGCCGAAGGTGGAAGCGCACTACACCCGGAATCCTCACCACTGAGGAACTGGCTATCTTACCTCTAACTGCCGGAACACAACAATTTTTAAATTGTTGTTATGGCGTCAGACTTAGGTAGGTAAGATGGTGGTATAGCTAGCCCTACCACCAAACAAACCGAGTACAATTTGTACCCCCCCTGGGAATTGAAACACTAGACACGACGTGACTTCCGAAGCACGAAAGGCTTGGAGATTATTATAACTTAGTTTTAATACATTTAAAAGTAAAACAATCGACATTTTATAATCTGTGAAATTGTATTAAGTTGGGTACAGTCGTCGGTGGAGTGCACTCGTCGCGCAGCCCTTGAGTTACGCGCTCAAGAGGCGATTGTACTAGCTGGCGTGGGGTTGTCACCAACGCAAGAGTAAATTTTAAAAAGTTTTTTTAAATTTACTTTGTATCAAATCAAGCAAATGATCTCCAAACGATTAAGCGCTTTAGTAACCTTTTAAATTCGTAAATTTAAGCATAAATTAAGTAAATTGCTAATTCGTTTTTAATTACATATTTATTTATATTAACTCTACTACAATTGTCACTCGCAGTCGAACCCTCTGTTATATTTCGCGAGCCAGTAAACTACATAAGAATTACCTACAGTGTATGTTATTCTAATATTCGATTGTTCTTAGAAAATTAGAAAGATTAAAAATTAATAATATATGAATAGATTAAGTACCTAGCTTCTCTGGCACATAGAATACATGTGCTTTTAAAGAGTTCCGTATCCAAAACGTAGAAACGGGACCCTATTAATAAGACTTCACTGTCCGGTCCGTATGTCTGTCTAGCTGCACGGATCATGAGATACAGCCTGGTGACAGACATCACCAGGCTGTATCTCATGATCCATGCAGCTAGACAGTTGAAATTGTTACAGATGATGTATTTCTGTCGCGGCTGTAAAAACAAAACTAAAAACAGAATCAAATAAATATTTAAGTGGGGCTCTTATAACGGGTGGCGCAAAAGTAAAGACCCTATTTGGTTCAGCTATAACATTTTTTCTAAATTAGAAAACTAGATTTAGGTTTTTTTAAATGTATATTTGTGCCATTAAATTTCGTACCATTAGGATTTAAAGATGATGTCTTTTAAATGGTGACCTCCAGAGTTGATACACATTTGAGCCCTATTTATGACATTTTGCATAACTTGCCGTAACACTTCCTGCGATATGTTCGTTATTTCTTGACGAATGTTTTCTTTTAGAGCTGCGAGAGTCTGTGGCTTGTTCACATACACCCGAGATTTCAAAAAACCCCAAAGAAAGAAGTCTGGACTGGTCAGATCGGGTGATCTTGCAGGCCAAGGCAAATCGCCAAAACGAGAGATAACTCGGCCTGGAAAAGCGTCCCTCACGTCCATTGACACAATTATTCCACGTTCTTGGGGAGTAAAACGGTCCATGTTTATTTTCAGTGTATTTTATATTTGTTCACTACACAATTTTCAACAACAGAATGACAGAAAATGTCATATAAAAAAAATAAAAGTATTTTCTTTAGTGCCAGTACTTTTGCGCCACCCGTTACAACAAACGTGATTGTTTTGCCGTTTTTTGGTACGTAACCCTTCGTGCGCGAGTCCGACTCGCACTTGGCCGGTTTTTATTTCTTTTAACTGACCTAAAAAAAATTCTGGGCTGGACACATAGCGAGAAGAACCGATGGCCGTTGGGGCGGAAAGGTTCTGGAATGGCGACCGCGCACTGGACGACGCTCCGTGGGTAGGCCCCCGACAAGGTGGACCGACATGAGGGTGAAGGTCGCGGTGCGCCGCTGGATGCGGGCAGCGCAGGACCGATCGTCTTGGAGATCCTTGGCGGAGGCCTATACCCAGCAGTGGGTGTCGTGCGGCTGATATGATGATGATGAAAAAAAATTGGTGAAAAACATCTCATTGGTGGCAGCCCTACCCCTGTCCCCATTGTGTCGCACCATTCGTTACATCCATTGTTTCAGGTCTCCGCCTGTTGCCGCCATTAACCGCATCTGCGCCTGTAACCAAACTGCTCAACAGATGGAGCATCGATCGTACGGAGGACTGTTTTTAATTACTGGGTCTGTGGTTTTAAAAAAGTCATATTTCGTATTTTGGCCTTCGATCATCTATACCTGTGGATATTGCATGACAATGGCATTTGTGGGACACTTTTAACTCCCCCAAAACGCAGCCCACTATGAAAGTCTCCCAAGACTTGTCATACAACTTGACATTTAGCGTCGCGTAATTTGTCAAACGGCATGTGTCACATTTCAGCTTTGTTATTGTATGACGTGCTACATCCTCAGGTATAGATGATCGAAGATTTTGGCAACAGCCTCGCTTAAGACATTGGTTCCTAACCTGGGGGTAATTACCCCCGCAGGGGTAAACAGCTTTTCTATGGGGAACACAGAGGTGATACCAGTAAGAATAAATAGAATAGAGAGATGGCACTATGGTTTCTTCAATGACACTATTTGCTATGCACTGTGAATGTGATACGGCGGCAATACCCTTCCTGACTACCTATCTTAACGCATTGTAACAGCCTAGACTGAATAACAAGTTCAAACTTTGAATTTAGCTTAAAATCTGTAAATTGATTAAGAAATTTGAAATTTATTAAGAAATGAGCAAATTACATAATGTTATTTAGGTATTTGTTAATCTTTGTTAATATAAAGTTTGGAAACGATATACATATTTGTAAATATCGTTCCATCTGATAACGTTGCCAAGTTTTTTGCGCCCATTTTTCTTGTCAGCTAAAAGACGTCGTAATGGGTGGTAGGTAGGGTAAAAGAATTGACGATTTAAAAATGCTTATTATGTGAGCTTATTTAAATAAAATATATTTCACTTTCACTTTCACTTCCCCCTCCCCCAAGCCCACGCTGGGGGTAAAGTCTGCTTCCCTACTAAGTGATATAGGTAACAATATTGAAAAGGTTATCAATATTGCCGCACAGTTCCGGTTAAGAATAGGACTGTCCCATCTCATCCCGTGGGTATCGTAGAAGGCGATAGAGGGAAGTTTTAGGGACCCGGTGCATACCATCGCACAAAGGGTCACTCGAATGGCAGCGAGGAAACTGTCAACAACAGCATTCCCGAGGAGGGTTGGTGTCAGGCAGGCGGCCGATCGTAAAACTTTGCCAAAACCTAATGCAGTATGTACTACATGCTGCACCGACCCCAATAGTGGTCGTTCTACGAGCGCAAAATTTTATTTTGTGTAGACATAGCACTACAAATAAATTGGGATAAGGACAGGAGGATGATGATGATTGAAAAGGTTATTAGGAATCACTTGGAAGTGATTTACATAAACGTGCGACGTGTGACTTAATTGTCTAATTGTTTATTTTTAAGCATTAAGTTAGCGAACGAATAGAAAATTGGCCATTTGAGTAGGTCGTCTGATGTTAAGTGACGATAAGACCGAAGGTGGAAGCGCACTACACCCGGAATCCTCACCACTGAGGAACTGGCTATCTTACCTCTAACTGCCGGAACACAACAATTTTTAAATGGTTGTTATGGCGTCAGACTTAGGTAAGATGGTGGTAGTTAGGACTTGAAATAAGTCCTACCACCAACCAAACCGAGTACAAATTTTATATAAATAATTTGATAACAAAGGAAAGTACAAACGTTCTCATCTTTGTTTTTACCCAAATCTACGTCATAGCTTCCACTCTCTGTGTCGAAATTGTTCACAAAAACAACAATCAATAAAATAAGCTTATACCACAAACCGTATAGAAATATGACCGAAACGATCTTTCCACAGGCGAGACTCTCCATCCTCCTCTCTCCTATGTAGTAAATATTGCCGTCTCTTTCTCGAAGGCTGTATAATAATAAAACATGTAATTTTGTCCGTGCATCTGTCTTCTAGATCAGTGGGCATTGCGGTTTGTGAGCAATTTGTGATCAGTGACATCTTTGGTAATGTCGCGAACAAAATAGTTTCGTGGTTAAGAAAAAATATTTTCCGACGCATAGCACGAACAGCCATCGAAAATAATAACGCGCGTAAAAACATTTAATAGAGATTTATTGAACTTTTATATTTTAGGCATTCACAACACAATGCTATTTTTTTTTATTTATTTATTTAGGTTCTCCAGTGATTGCTTACACTAAAAATTAAGATGATTAATTTAATAGAAAAGGTACTAGAAAAAATTTACTCACCCGTAGCGGCTCAGACAGGTGAGTAGATTTTCTAGTATTTTTTCTATCAAATTAATCATCTTAATTTAATAGTGAAATTTTGTATGGGAATTTTTTACAGTGTCATCTATCGTTGAAAAGCGAAATAAATTTTTCCATAAATAATTATTACTCTATTTAATAAAATTCGCGCGTTTTTTTTCACGCTAGATGTTCGTGCTACGGGTACCAAATGTGCCGATCTCTACCAAAGTTCTCGGGTTCGAATCCTGCGATTAATTTAACAATGTACAACTGAAGTGCCTTGCTTCAGAGCGCTTGCGGTTCAAAACGACGTATTTTAAATTGCAATTTTTTCTCTTTGCCATACATTCTCGAGTGAAATTGCAGCGAAACAACTGTCAATTTAATCGCATTGTAAGTATTATTATATACAGTACCCTTAGCACGAACAGCTATCGAGAAAAATAACGCGCGTAAAATTACTCGAATCTCACAATTTTGTATGGAAATTAGTACAGCGCCACTACGTCCGTAAACGGAACTAAGATTTGGAAGCACGAAACATTTTGACTTACGGTATCGAGCAGCCTTCGAATCGAGATCGAATAGTAAAGTTACAACTTGTATGGAAATCGGTAGCACGAACCCACTTTTGACATACGGTATCGAGACACTCGCAAGCTGGCTATCGACAACTTACTCACTGACATTTTTTCAGTGAGAGACTTTCCGAGCGACTTTGTATTATTTATTATTAAATTTTAAAAGCATGTATGTAGTAACAAAAATTTAATTTGAGAACTATGACATGTCTACTGAATTATCCACAGGCAATATTACTTAAATTGTTCTCATTAGACATAGAAATTTGTAAAATAAAAATCTCGTCATTTTACGCTATCCACGGTGTCCCCCACACCCACCATACCTTTATTTTAGCAATATTTTAGAACTTACCTACAAAACTCAAATAAAACTATAGAATACGGTGTTATACGTATAATATTTGTTTTCAGACAACACATCACACAGTTTGGATACAGTTAATTAATTATGTTTCATTTAAGTAGATATTAAAAAAATAAGACCATAAAACTATGACGAAAACAAACTAGGTATAACAATGCAAACTTAACAAAGTCTCTAATTTGTCGAATCTTCAAACACTATAGGCACTAATTCCGATGAAATTCACATATTTTCATTGCACGTCCATGCAAAGGTTTTATTGTTCATGTGTAAACAATTTATTATTCATTGACGATATTCCATTGTTATTCTTCAAGTTCATAAAAAATCTTCAATTAGAACAATTTGATGAAACTATGAAACATTGTAGTTTACTCCTAGGTGACCTAGGTCATAATATCATTTCCTCGCAATTGTATAATTTATTAGCCGACACAGCTAAATCATTTTAGACAAAAACAAAATAAAGAAATGGCTTCACGGCTTTTTATTATTTTAGGTTATATTTTTCATTAAATCACAGGATGAAAAAGAAAGAGAGAAAGAATAGAGACACTCTTCTTTTTCAAACCAATCACGGACAAGGTGCAATGACCGTTCAAAAGCATGGGCAAAATCATGCACAGTTTAAAAATTATTATAATATTTGCAAATTAATATAAGTTATTAAATGAAATTAATATTGTTAAAAGTTTTATTATTAATAATAAGAATAATAAATGTAAAATTATGATGATAAACAACTTGATTGAATTTTAATTTACATATTTATGATTTACATAGATATATAACATGGTTTTTGAACGCACCTTGCTTCAATTGGATTGATAATTGGATTGTGTCAGGTTAGCTTTATTTATCGCTACTATCGAGTTAACGTTAGCCAGCTCTGTAAAATTCGTGCTGCCGATTTTGCTAGCTTTCGAATCGAGTACGTTTTCTAGTAGTATTTTCTTACGCGCGTAAGATTTCTCGATGGCTGTTCGTGCTAAGGGTACAGATTATATAATAGGATTGAAAAAAAAAAAGATTTATTAAAACTCGAAAACTACATTTAGTATGATTTAGTTTTTGGATTTCTAAAGTGCCCGTGAGGCAATTAAGTTACAAGACTTTAGACAGTACGAAAGTTAAAATTACGGAAATGAAATTATTAACTGTTACTGCAGTTATAAAACAGTCTGCACAATACATATTTTTGAGCTTTTTGATTGTTTTGACTTTTGACATAAACATAGTTGCGAAATTTTTGACGAAACACTTTTCTTATCGCCTATACTCACGTACAAAGCCAGTTGGACTTGCAAGTAAGAATTTAAATTACACCTTTTTGAAATAGATCTATTTTTAAAATATATTTTTTTTTTCCTCTTTTAAACTTTACATTTTACATTTTATCTATTTATAATATTTTTATATGGGTTACTTGTAAAACACCACTAACCTCACAGAAGTAGATTACGAACAGCATAAACAACAACGTTTGTTTTACGACTTTTCCGAAAACAGACGAAAAAACTACTTTTCTTCCCACACAAATCTATGGATCTACCACACACATATGCGGTAATTTTCCTGTCGGAATATTCATACATTATCGATATTCCTACTTATCCTACTAATATTATAAATGTGAAAGATTGTGGGTTTGGATGTTTAGATGTTTGTTCCTCAATCACGCAAAAACTACTGAACGGATTTGGTTGAAATTTGGCACACAGATAGTAGATGGCCTAGATTAAAACATAGAATACTTTTTATCCCGATATTTCCACGGGAACGGGAACCACGCGAGTGAAAACGCGGGCGGCCGCTAGTAATATTATAAATGTGAAAGTTTGTGGGTTTGGATGTTTAGATGTTTGGATGTTTGCTCCTCAATCACGCAAAAACTACTGAACGGATTTGGTTGGAATTTGGCACACAGGTAGTAGATAGCCTGGATTAAAACATAGGATACTTTTTATCCCGATATTCCCACGGGAACGGGAACCACGCGGGTGAAACCGCGGGCGGCCGCTAGTCCAACTATAAATATACATACAACGTGTTACAAAAATACGAGAAATTCCGAATATGGTAGATAGGGAACATCAAACTGAACAACTTTTACTATGGGACCAACTCTGAAATCGCGAGAAAAAAAGCTGTTTCATTCATTTTGATATTTTCGTTATTATTTTTTGTATAAAACAGTAGATTTTTATTGCAACTTCAGAACTCATTCCATAGTAGGTGGTAGGTAAGAGGGAGATGGTCCCTATGTACCAGATTCGACTTAATAAGGCTGTTTCCAAACACCTTGTATAGAAAACCGATCCTCGAATTACCTACCTTTCGGCTCGGGCTTTGCTTAACAGAATACATTATAGTTCTTTTATAAGGTTTTAAAACATGTATAAATATTTAAATCAGCTTAGCCCTGCCAATAACATTGGGCATATCATTAAATTTTACACCGAAATCGTCCTAATCGCCGAAAAACCGATTACCGACTTTTTGCTGAATGTTTTTTTTACCGAAAAATGACACTGCCCGAATCCTCGGCGCCCGAAAATTATACACTCTTGTGACTATAATTTGGTCCTATAATTCGGAATAGTTTTTGTTTGTTTGTCGTAATTATTGCTTGGATCGTCATCTTTCCGGTTTTTTTATAGCTTGACGATTTTACGTTTTTTTAAGTGCATGCAACGGCTTTGAGGTTTTTGCTTTTTATAGATGTCATAATTATGTACAATAAAATATATATAATAATGTGTAATGTATAGTGTGTAGGAGCTCGGTGGCGCAGTGGTTTAGCGCCTGGCCCAGCGATTGCGGAAGTTAAGCAACGTTCGCAAGGGTCGGTCATGGGATGGGTGACCAAAAGTTTATTATCTCGAGCTCCTCCATGCTTTGGAAGGCACGTTGAGCCGTTGGTCCCGGCTGCGTTTTCGTTAACACCCACCAATCCGCATTGGGCCCGCGTAGTGGGTTGTGGCCCGTCCTCCTTACCACCCATAAGGAAGGCCTGTGCCCCAGCAGTGGGGACATCAAAATGGCTGATGGATGGATGAATAGTATGTATTTATAGTTTGATATCGTTAGGTACTTATTTATTTCTATTAAAGTTGCTTGTTCTTCTTAAAACAAAGTCTGGAACTGGCGGAAGGAAAATAAAGACGATTCAAAAGTACTTAATTTTGAAGTTTGATTGGGTTATACATATATATTTTTTAAACTAGATGAAAAAGAACGTGGTTTTTGTCTTTCAGACATGCCAACCCGATCCTGACCTTACACTATTCCGTTTAAATGAGAGGTAGTTATTGCAAAACCGTAACCAAGCGTCAGTTTTTTGCAGAGATCAAACATCTGTCTGTACTTTTATCACGAACATCTATCGCGAAAAAAAAACTATTCCATACAAAATTATCGAATGTTTTTACACGCTTTATTTCTTTCGATAGCGATCGTGCTAAGGAAATGTTTCTACCGGACACCACACGGGTTTTCTTCATATCTAAATCGCAAATTATAATAAGTTATGTTTAAGTAATAAATGATATCTGTCTGTCTATAATTATTAATAATACTAGCTGATTATTTCAAAAACCTCTTTACATAACATATCAAGTATGTCACATACAAAATTAAAATCCTCCTTCGAAAAGTAGTGGGTACTACGATCCATATTATTGTCACAGAGTAGGTAATAATTACTTACTAACAGTATACCATGTCAATTACGAAATCTAATTGGCCCATTCAAAATTAGAATTGTCGTCCTTTGCTACGATTGGACTGATTCCCCTAACAAAACCAACCGGTTAATAAGACCTATTCTGTCGTACAAAACAAATTAATGCACAGCTCTTTTGACATTGGTTTTAAAGGCCCAGTTTACAAAGACCTACAATTTCTTACAAAGGTTGAGTATCCAAAGTCTAACTTATATGGTTTTTCGAAAAACCAAGTCAATAAAGATCTTTTTTCATACAAAATGTAAGGCGAATTCGCTCTACGGGAAACGTAAAACTCGATGTTACGTAAAACAGTATGTTATTTTTAGTAATTACTCCATTTAGTGATTAGTTATCCTATAGTTAGCAATTTGTGTATTTAAATTGAGGATAGTTACTTGGCAGTTAAGTTAGAAACAACCTACTTGTCTACTTAAACGGAATAAGGTGTGAATTTTTTATAGTTGTAATGTGATATTTTGTATGAAGTCCAAATTTTCTGGTACCAAATAATAAGTAGCTCATTTTCAAATTATAGATAAATACTGTATAGTCAAAAATTCACAGATTTTACAGTCCCCGCAAGAATCGGAGCATTGAAAATGAACACCAAAATTTACGAAAAACCAAAATCAAATCAAATGCAAAGTCCTATTATATTTTTAAAGTTACCTAGGTAGTACCTATTTATTTTTACGATTGTGACACTCGGCTCCGCCTCGTGTCACAAAAGCGCCCGCTGACTGCCTCGACGCAGCCGAAATATTATTAACCTATTTTCAATATTCTAACGAATGCATTTCTTGTCTGCTTCTGCATCTTTTAACACTATTACCATGACGATCGGCCAATAATCATAGAAGCTACATCACTTTTTATGTACGGAAACACCCGTTTTTCAACAATTCCAAATCTAAAGGGACCACCTACAGGTCACAATTATTAACCGATTTTCAAAATTATTTCGCCATTAGGTAGCTAAACTAATACCCTAGGACCCTTTTTTTTCATTTCTTCTTAAGTCAGGTTTTGTTTAAAAATATTTACAATTTAGTAAACAAACACCCCCCTAAAAACCCGGTTTTTTTGTAATTTTGCAAAATTCCAAAAAAAGTTACTAGTAGATTTTCAAAATTTAAACGTTTACACGTGTCTCGATAAATTCCTCAACTTTTAGTACTATTTTCATCTCGATCCTCTTAAAATCTTCGGAAATATGGCCAAAAATACGTCTCAGGTGATTTGCATCTGATAACCATTTTCAATGGTAAAAATGATTTCGTATACAAGGTTATTTTTACATACATACATACATACATACACTCACGCCTGTTTCCCATGGGGGTAGGCAGAGACTATGGATCGCCACCTGCTACGATCCTTGCACACTTCTTTCGCTTCATTCATATCCATCACTCTTTTCATACATGCCCTGCGGTTTTTGTCACTGCGTACACCAGCCTTTTTTATAATAACCTCTATTTGGTCCGCGTAGGTTTTTCTGGGACGCCCTCGTGCAATCGTTCCTTCCACATTCGCACAGTATATCTCTTTCGTGATTCGCCTTTCATTCATCCTCTCTAAGTGACCAAACCACTGGAGCATTCCTTTCTCAATTCTTGTCACTATATCATCTTTCAGACCACACCTTTTGCGAATCACCTCATTGCTCACTCTATCACTCAGTTTTACTCCGCATATTTTCCTCAACGATCGCATCTCTACCGCATTTATTCTGCTTTCATTCTTCTTCTGCCATACCCAAGATTCACTTCCATACATCAGTGTCGGTACCAGCACTCCGTTATTTTTAGTTAAGACAAAACCTCTCGTGGGGTTGATCGGGCACAATAGGGAATATGCATAAGTCACCGATTTTGATAAATCTGAGCTTGATCGCTTCGGACACGTATAAAAATATGATGGAACAGGAAAATCAAAAATAATGTTGTATTATTTTAGTTTTATAACACAATGAAATCAGGGAAAAATAACTTTTTTTTTTCACTTTCGAATATAATGAACATAACAGTCAGATAGAATATCGAATAAGAAATATTTTTTTGTATGACACATATGTACCTACTTAAACGCAAAATTTAGTAAACGCGCGCCTCAAACGGGACATGTGATGTCATATCATGTCCGTTTTGTATAGAGCGTTTTCGGCGGTTGTTGCTGCGTGCTAACTTCAAGTACCTATATCACGAGAAAAAAAACGCAAGAAAAAGGTTTTAATATTATAGTTGATTTTCTCACGCATTAAACTTTTGATTTTGATAAAAAAAATTGATGCAATTCCCTATTATTTTTATTCGTATTAATATTTAAGGCTTGTAAAATATGCAGAAAAGGTATTAAAATGCAATTTACTTCAATGACCTAAGTATTGTGACGTCATAATGATGTCAGATTTGTCACACGAAGTTTAGCGACATGTAAAAATAAGCTTGTTAGCAAATTAGGGATTGGGGAAGTTGTTAATTATGGATGTGGTACATTTTTATTGAGACTAGACTTTTTTTTTATTGTAAACTTTTGATCACCTACCAGGGGGTCAAGTCTGCGAATGTTTTCGTCAAAATCGTAGTTTAATGGTGTTTGAATGGTAATGCTTTTTGACACAGTTCTTGTTTCTTAAACCCAAAACTGAAACACACTGTGTTTCTTAAACCCAAAACGGAAACATATTGTAACTCGATTTTGGGTTTAAGAAACAAGAACTGTGTCAAAAGCATTACCATTAGGACACCATTGAACTACGATTTTGACGAAAACATTAGCAGACTTGACCCCCAGGGCTGGTTCATCCCACGGTATGAATCGCACAAGGACGCTTTTTTGATTCGCTGTTTCATACCATACGTAGTATGAAAATCAATGTTACCAAAAAAATTCAAAGTAAATGCTGGCAAAATTACTATTATATATAGGTATTCATACCGTTGGATGAAACACAGGTATGAATCGACAAAAGACCCTTGCTTGGTAAACAGGATATGGTCTAAGGTGTAGCATGCTCCCCCAGGAAATGCCTATTCTCTCTTGCCTTGAAGAGACCAGGGTTGTAACAATCGGGGAACACATGAGCGGCAGCGCATTCCATTCTTTAGCAGACTAAAGTAAAAATAATTATTACGAGATCTCTTTTAGAAAAAAAAACAAATTTTATACATCTATCAAGAAAAGAAACCTCGCGTTGAAAAATGCGATAGAGTAGTTTTGTATGGGAAAGTACAGCGCCATCTATCACCGATAAGTGAAATGAAATTTCCCATAGATAATTAAATTACTCCATGAGTACTTTTACGCGCTTGAAAGAGACTTCCTGTCTGAGCTGCTACGGTTGAGTCGATTTTTTCTAGTATTTTTTTTTAATTCTCTTAATATAAAAATAGCACTGTGAATGCCTAAAATCAAAATTTTCAATAAACTAAAATACTTGTCGCTCGATTATTTAAAAAAAAATACTTATTTAGTTATTTGATTTTCAACGGTATTTTTACTATTTTCGTTTTGTAGCAGTTTTCCATTTATCAAAGATTTTTATAATAAAAAATCTAGCAGATTTTTTTACCGCATCCATCAGTACACATTACACATCCCAGAATCAAATCCACCGATTAAGGGTGGTTCACACCCCTCAAGTTAGTGTTATGACTGCACCCCCGCGGCGGGCGCGTGTCACGCGGCCCTAACGCACATTCCTTTTGATCTCTGGTGGGATAGAATTGCATTATTCTAATAGCAGATTAATTTGTATTATTGTGCTATTTGAGTAGGCTTAAGTTGGGGAAATAAATGTTAGTAATTTAATTATAACTTCTAGTACAAATTTTAAGGTCGTTTCTGCGACCGATACAGTGATACGGGGCCATCCATAAATTACGTCACACGTTAAGGGGGGGAGGGGGTTGACAAAGTGTGACATTGTGTGACAAGGGGGTGGGAGGGTTCCTAAATTTCGTGACGTCACATTTCAAAACCATTTAAATTGAAATAAAACGAATTTCGGAACTGCTGTTTTAATTCAATAATTATTTCTAGATGTAAAATATGTGATGTCACACTAGATAGGGGTTCTCACAAATGTGACCAACTGTGACAAGGAGGGGGGAGGGGGTCAAAAGTCATGAAATCCTTATGACGTAGGCGTCTAGTTTCAAAACCCGCTAAAACGCTCCTACAACAATTTTCTGTTTATATCTCAAAATGACGCTACTGTAATTTTTTCATTTCTGATCTAAATACGCTAAAACACTACTAAACAAGCACTTAAAATTTGATTTGTGTTGCAAACTCCGCTAAAACGCCTTGCAAAGTTACATTGATGAGCGGTTTTTTTTCAAATTCCCGAAGTTTTATGAAAAACGTTTTAGTGGGTTTTGAAACTAGACGCCTCCATGGATGGCCCCTACTAAAGCTATTGAAATGACTAATTTGTAGTACGAACATCTATAGAGAAAAAAAACATGCGTAAAATCTCCGTTAAAACAATTTTCCGCAGTCAAAGTTTATTTGAATAAGCTTTATTCAAATAAACTTAATTATTAAGTACTTTTGGATCGTCTATATTTTCCTACCACCCGTTCCAGACTTTTTTAGCTGACAAGAAGAACGGGCGCAAGAAACTTATCAGCTGTAACAGCCATAAGTAACGATATTTACAAACTTTAATATATCGTTAGATAGCGCAGTTAAAATTTCCCGTAATTTTTTTTCTAGAGACTGTTGACTATGTCCGAAGTGGAAAAGGTATATAACAACTCTTACCATTAAATTAGATAGGATTAAATTAACTTTAAAGAAATTTTTGATAAGGTGCGATTTTTCTGACGCCGAGTGCGTTTCTGCGTTATGTCCATTCAAGTGACAGATCCTTACTAATATAATAAATGCAATCTTTTTGTTTGTAACGCCTTCCCGTCGTAACTACTGAACCGATCATCGTAAAATTTTACAAACACCTTGCCAGGGGTACAGAGAAGGACATGGACTTTTCATCCTGAAAAAAAGTATTGTGTAGGGATAGCAAAAAACTTTCCACGCAGACAAAGTCGCGGGCGGCCGCTAGAAGACAAATAAACAAAAAACATAAAAATATTTGTTTTAGCCTGTCGCACCTCACTTTATTTCTTCGTAGAGATTATCTCATATTATAGAAGGTTTTTTTTAGTTAATGCAAAACCTCTCGTGGGGTTGATCAGACCATCAAACTGAACAAATTTCACTATGGGACCAACCTTGAAATCGCGAAAAAAAAATCAGCTGTTTCATACATTTCGATGGAGTAGGATTGTACTTTTGTATGGAACAGCAGATTTTTTTCGGTGATTTCGAGGTAGTCCCATAATGAAAGTTGTTCAGTTTGATGGTCTGATCAACCCCACGAGGGGTTTTGTATTAACTAAAAATAACCTTGCATATTTAATTTAGGAAGACCTAGGTACCCCTAGCACTTACATCTATCGAGGAAAAAAACGCGCGTAAAAGTACTTACTCAATAATTATCTATGGAAAATTTAATTTCACTTTTCGACGGTAGATGGCGCTGTACAAATTTCCCATACAAAATTACTCTATCGAATTTTTTTACGCGCGTTATTTTTTTCGACAGGTGTTCGTGCTAAGAGTATAGCATTCTTTGTTTCTTGAAAAGAATGTCTGAAAATTAGAAGGATGAAAATATAAAAAGCCTCTCACAACCTCAGTGATGAGGATTCCGGGTGTTGTGCGCTTCCATCTTCGGTCTTATCGTCACCTAACATCAGAGGGCCTAGTGCAAATTGATGTTTTCACATTTCACTACCGAAAACAATCGGATATGCTGCTCATAGTCAATAAAATAATAAATAAAAATAATTTATTGCATAAAACA
The DNA here is from genome assembly GCA_928269145.1 of Agriphila tristella. Classification (NCBI taxonomy): domain Eukaryota; kingdom Metazoa; phylum Arthropoda; class Insecta; order Lepidoptera; family Crambidae; genus Agriphila; species Agriphila tristella. Next base: position 6,215,736 of record OV743451.1, read on the forward strand.
GATTACACAGTTTCAATTACTTAATGATAAGAGGCTAATGTTAAGCATAATATTGAAATAGGTGACTACTGTTACCCATGGTAGGCTAACCTGTATTACAGGCAACAGGGCCCCTAACAAAAAACAAAAGCAAAAAGCATATTAAGGTACAATAAGGATCCGTGTATATACACTCAATAGAATGATATGGTTACAAAAAAAAAATAGAAATAAAAAAAATAGTAATAGTGATAAATAAAGCTAAGTTAAACAGCCGTATAAATTTTGGTGAAGAAGTATTCTATCCACGAAGAAAATTCTCTGTCTCGTCATAGTCCATGCCTTTAAGCCATTTACAAAGTATAAGCTTGGAGTTGTAATATGTTAAGGAGTGGATTGATAAAACCGAATTTAACTTGTTATAAATCTTAGCACTCAAATGCGAGTGAAAGAGAGAAAACTATAGTTTTCGATAGCGAAAAGTGAAAACATCAACTCGTACTAGGCCCTCTGGTGGGGTGAAAGCCAAGCACTATCCCGTTGTGCATAAAAAACCTTTTTAGGGTTCCGTACCCAAAGGGTAAAAAACCGGCCAAGTGCGAGTCGGACTCACGCACGAAGGGTTCCGTACCCAAAGGGTAAAAAACCAACCAAGTGCGAGTCGGACTCACGCACGAAGGGTTCCGTACCCAATGGGTAAAAAACCGGCCAAGTGCGAGTCGGACTCACGCACGAAGGGTTCCGTACCCAAAAACGGCAAAAAAATCACGTTTGTTGTATGGGAGCCCCCTTAAATATTTATTTTATTATGTTTTTAGCATTTGTTGTTTATAGCGGCAACAGAAATACGTCATCTGTGAAAATTTCAACTGTCTACCTGCTGTAGTTATTAATATCAAGCAAAGAACGGCACAAAAATCACGTTTGTTGTATGGGAGCACCCCTTAAATATTTATTTTATTCTGTTTTTAGTATTTGTTGTTATAGCGGCAACAGAAATACATCATCTGTGAAAATTTCACCTATCTAGCTATCACCGTTCATGAGATACAGCCTGGTGACAGACAGACAGACAGACAGACAGACAGACGGACAGCGGAGTCTTAGTAATAGAGTTCCGTATTTACCATTTAGGTACGGAACCCTAAAAACGGACCCTATTACTAAGACTCCGCTGTCCGTCTGTCTGTCTGTCACCAGGCTGTATCTCATGAACCGTGATAGCTAGACAGTTGAAATTTTCACAGATGATGTATGTATTTCTCTTGCTGCTATAACAACAAATACTAAAAACAGAGTAAAATAAATATTTAAGGGGGCTCCCATACAACAAACGTGATTTTTTTGCCATTTTTTGCTCGATATTAATAACGACTGCAGATAGACAGTTCAAATTTTCACAGATGATGTATTTCTGTGGCCGCTATAACAACAAATACTAAAAACAGAATAAAATAAATATTTAAGGGAGGCTTCCCTTAAATATTTATGGATTTTTTGCCATTTTTTGGTACGGAACCCGTCGTGCGCGAGTCCGACTCGCACTTGGCCGGTGTTTTTTTGGCATCACAATATAGTGAATGCCTCGTTAGTGCATATATCGCGTGGCCGATATTATTTCAGCTCGCTTCACCTGAATCGCGTTGAATAGTTGATCGGATCAAATCCTTTACGATTCGATAGAGGGGGTGTGAACCTTGCGACTAGACATGGGAATAACGTAAATAATATGTGAAAGGAGAAAGAATGAAGAAAACTATATATTTCAAACTACTGGACCATGTGAATTGCGTATCCTTACTATAATATAATAATATAATAATAATAATCCTTACTAATATTATAAATACGAAAGTCCGTTTGTTTGTTTGTTTGTTACGCCTGTGCAATAAAGTGTTTATCTATCTATCTTTTTATTAAAAGTTAGCTGTCAAAAGTAATTCGAAATGGCGATTCACATACAAAATTGCCAATGTTGAATTTGCGATTATTTTACTATTCTTTTGGGTTCTCCCTATTTTTAAACACGTTTTTATTATTTATTTCAAAACCACTCCAATACTAACAAAAAGGCGAACGCGAACAAAACGTAAAAATAATTATTCCAATCGGTCAATCTTTATTAGTTTTAGATAGAATAACGTATTTTTTTTAGTTTTAGATAGAATAACGTACAGCAATTCATTTTTATATGTAAGAGGGAAAGTAACTCTGTGCCTGTAACCATTTGCCGCCTGAAACACTGAACCAATATTGATGAATTTTAATGACCAATGTGGAAAAACCATAGACATAGAAAAATTTTCGCAGCGCTCAAGAAGACCAACAAAGCGTGGAAAAGAGAAGTTAACATCATACGGACACGGTCTATGTAAAAAAGAGACAAAGGATCAAGTGACATGTGCCAAAATTTTTTACAGTAAGAGCCCCTAGCGTCCCGCTTAGCAAATGAGCGAGAGAAATCACAGTTTGTTTAAAATATTTGTTAATCTTAATGAGAATTTAAAATAAAGGTATCGTGGAGCCATGGTGTCTTGTGCTCTAAGTAATTGTGATGTGACAAAAAGAAACAATCCAAGAAGTCACACTTTTCACAGGTAAATAAGATATTGTCACACATTTCTCTAAAACTAAATTTCGCTACATTCGTTTATCGACGAAGAAAACAGTATGGAACATAGCTTGTTAATTTCCTTTGCCATAATAAATAGTCATATTTTATGAATCTAAGTAATATTTTATGTAAGTATCTCATATAAAATGTATGCATTCGTTTTCGGATCACCTGTTTATTGACATTGTTGTTCTTTGACATTCTATTTCTATGGGAAAACATAGGCCATATATTTGAAAAAAATGATATTGAAATTATGTTAGGAGATGAAATTAATCATTTTTTATTTTGTACAAAGTGGAAAAAAAGGACTTTTGTTTCAGACGCCGTGGTCAAAGAAAATCGGAAGACAGAAGAAAAATAAATAAATAAATAAAGACAATCAAGAAGCATCAAGAAATACCGGGTGTAACAAGACCTTCAACGAAGCCGAGGTCTACGTATTCTGCCCATCATCAGGACCATTTCTGTTCAAAATTATTGCTGGGAAACGATTTAAATTTTTGGTGTTAAAAATCATTGCATACTTTACCACGCAATGTTACGCGTACAACAGACTGCGCCGGCGAGTGTATGCTACACAGCTGCGTGCGGCCGAGTTGGAAGGCATCGTTTATGTGCGTGCTCATGAGATACATCAAGTGACGACGTTTTGAAGCCATTGTTTGTTACGAAATACTTAAAATTTTGATAATGTTTCATTTGACAAAAAGTAGGCAATAACTAATAAAATAAGATTTCATAAAAAAATTTAATATATTTTTTTTGACCTTCAATAACTTCGTAGCTATTGGTTTCCCAGGTATAGTCTAAAAGACAAAAATGATCCTGATGATGGGCGGAATACGTGGACTTCGGCTTCGTTGAAGGTCTTGTTACACCCGTTATAATCATTTTATTAATATTACACAACATCAAACATTGCTCTGATTCCAAAATAAGTAGTTAAAGCACTTGTGTTTTGGAAATCAGAGACAACGCTGGTATCACAAACACCCAGACCGAAGACAATATAGAACAATTCGTTTTCTAAATTGACCCGGCCGGGGATCGAACCCGGGACCTCAGAGATGGCGGAACACCTTGAGAACCGGTGTACAAACAAACCACACGACCAAAGAGGTCGTCAAAAAAATTAATATATAAACTTTAAATAAATTTCGTCCTGAATCTTTGTGAATATAAAATTCAAAAAGATTAAAAAAATATTTTTCATGCATGAAAAATCACAGTCAAAAGACATGTCCCATCGCACCTATGTCATTTGGCCCACCATTCTCAAAAAATGGAAGTCTATCGCGTCTTAATCAAAGTAGTATGTCAGAGTAGGTATTTTACTCTAGAATCAGATTGATAATTATTTTCTGCATTAAAAAGTGAGATTTTTAAGTTAAAATGCTTTTAACACAATTTTTCGTCATTAGAGTACTATTTACTTACATTTTTTCACAAAATACTTCAGAAAACAACTTAATGTTTTTGTGATTGTTTTTTTAAATATAAAACAATTCTTGATACCTAAATAAAATGTAATTAGCATTTTTTATTATGAAAGTAATTAAATAAAATGAAACTGGAGCAACGCTGGGACATCTCTTTTTAATACAACTAAAATGTAAAATGTCATCACTCATCCATCATCATTACCCTACCCATAATTTGATTATGATGTTGTAATTTTTTTTATTTTTTTTATTGAATTTTGAAATTAATTTACACGTTTTACAAGTTTAGTGTGACATGGGTCTACGCGCGTAAAAGTACTCGATAGGTACTTATTATATTTACCTATATTAGATACATGTTTCTATAGGAAATTTCATTTCGCTTTTTGGCGGTAGATGGCGTTATACAAATTCCCCATACAAAATTATCGAATGTTTTTACGCGCATTATTTTTTTCGATAGCTGTTCGTGCTAAGGCTACTGAAAACAGCGGGCTGATTATCTAATTAAAAACCACCTAGCAACTGGTTGCAGTTCACAGATGATCGTGATCCATTGCTACTTCTTTTTGGGTTAAAAAAAAACATACCAAAGAAAAGTGGCAATGTATTTCAAATACAACCGGTCGCTAAATAGTTTCTTTTTAGATAATCAGGGTGCTGCATCATTTCTATTAACCCGAGTTCTAGTACCGGCGCCGGCGCATCAAAGGCTTGAAGGCGGCATGTCTCTTTGATGTCACAGATTACTTAGTTAAAGAACTTTAATGCTGATTGGAACTGGTTAGACACAGTCATCACCTTGTGAACGTGGTTTTATAACTGGTTGGTTTAATCGAATGATAGTTAATAAACATTAACGTTTTTTTGTATTTGTTTTGTATTTATGATGTTGTTTGGTATGATACTTTTATTAACAGAAAATTAGAGATGTATGAGAAGAAAGCGTTAACATTTTATTGTACCTAAAGGTTAAGAGTCCGTAAACATTTTGCCGCTGACTGCCGCTCTCTCGATCGCACATTTTTAACCGACTTCAAAATAAGGAGGAGGTTCTCAAGTCGACGGTTTTTTTTTTTTTTTTTTTTTATGTATGTTTTAACATACCTTCGTCAGTTGTTACCCGATTTGTACAATTCTTTTTTTAACTCAAAGAACATAGTTCGTGTGTGGTCCCATAATTTTTTTACAGAGATCTGGCCAGTAGTTTTTTCATAATCCTGAAAAATATCAATTATTTAGCTCGCCATCGCACGAGTTTTTATGGAATTTCGGACATAACTTCTTTGTTTATGAACCGATTTAGATAATTCTTTTGTTTATTTGAAAGGGTATACTTCAAGAGTGGTCACAATTTAATTTCATTGTTATTGGACTTCGAACTTCGAAGATACATAAAGGAACTCTTCAAAATCAAATAGTATAAGTAAAGTGATTTAGGTTTTGGTAAGTTTATGGCAATCCAAAACAAACCAAATCATGGTTTGCGATGCAACGTTCTGGACTAGACTTGGACTACGATGACACAACGGAACTCCTCAAAAACAAACAGCGTAAATTTGGAAATTGAGTTCTGGGCATTTTACCATTGAAAATATTATAATATAAAGTAAAAAAATATTTACACGCTGCGCTTACATACCTACCACTAAAAAGTTGAAAATAAAAAAGCTTTTTAAAAAAAAAGAAAAACCGCCTTCAAAAAACTGAAAACAAAAACAACTTAAAAATTAAATACCTCTAAAAAGCAAGAAATAATATTCGAATCATTCGTTACACATATCAATATTAATAAAACACGTCTAATGAAGTCGGTTGGGGCTTTAAGAAAAAAATGAAGTTGTCCTCCAGCCCCACCCGACTTCAATAGACGTGTTTTATTAATATTGATATGTGTAACGAATGATTCGAATATTATTTCTTGCTTTTTAGAGGTATTTAATTTTTAAGCTGTTTTTGTTTTCAGTTTTTTGAAGGCGGTTTTTCTTTTTTTTTTAAAAGCTTTTGTTTTCTCACGATTTCTTAAATCTGAGTGCGTAATTGAAAATATATCTCGGCCATTTTTCGCAATGGACACTTCAACATTATGTTTCAGTTTCGAGTTGCTCAAGTAGTGAAGCACAAAAAGTTATCGTTTTTGCCAGTTCAAATAAAAGTTAGAAACGACAACTTATCGTACTTTAGCAACAAAAAACTGAAATATATTTTAAAATTAGCGGCCGCCCGCGACTTCGTCTGCATGGAAAGTTTTTTCATATCCCTCGGGAACAATACTTTTTCCGAAATGAAAGGTACCCTATGTCCTTCTCTGTACCCCTGACAACGTGTATGTAAAATTTCATGATGATCGGTTCAGTACTTAAGACGTGAAGGCGTAACAAAGAAACGAACACACAAACAAACGGACTTTCGCATTTATAATATTAGTAAGGAGTAAGGATTTCACAGTCACACTGTACGCATAACACTGCATGTCAACTCCAAAAAAAAATATTTATCCTGTGACTAAATCAGTGTCATGAGTGACTACCAAGAACTTTAAAGTTCTTAATAACTGCAGATTAAAATGTTTTCTTCAAGTTTATATTAAAAAAACAATGATTGAGCATCGACCATTCAATGTAGGTTAATATTTTACCCGAATTTAACATAAGTTTAAAAGAACAGCAATCAAAATCTGTTGTTAGGATAGTGATATTTTTATGAAATTCCGAAATCAGTTTATGCTATTACATTCACTAAGGTACCAGGTTCAATCCCCAGTTAGATTATTATACCTATAATTAAATAATACGCAAAGTGTTATAAAAAACCGTAATGCTGAAAATAATAGATAGGGACCGTCAAACTAACAACATTTACTATGGGACCAACTCTGAATCCGAGATAAAAAACAACTGTTTCATAAAGGACATGTCCCATCGCGCCTATGTCATTTGCCCCACCATTCTCAAAAAATGAAAGTCTATCGCGTCTTAATCAAAGTAGTATGTCACAGTAGGTATTTTACTTTAGAATCAGATTGATAATTATTTTCTGCATTAAAAAGTGGGATTTTTAAGTTAAAAAGCTTTTAAATCACAATTTTTTATCATTAGGGTACTATTTCTTACATTTTTTTCACAGAATACTTCAGAAAACAACTGAATGTTTTTGTAATAATTGTTTTTCTAAATATAAAACAATTCTTACTGAAACCATACCTAAATAAAATGTAATTAGCATTTTTTAATTATGAAAGTAATTAAATAAAATGAAACTGGGGCAACGCTGGGACATCTCTTTTTGACATTTTCGTCGTCAATTTTTGTATGAAGAAATAGCCGGTTTATTTTTCGCAATTTCAGAGTTGGTCCCATAGTAAAGATATTCAGTTTGATGGTCCCCTCTACCATATTCGGCATAACGAGTTATTTTGTAACATGTTGTACTTATATCATTTAAGAAATAAACATTTCAATTTTGATTTTACCTATTTATTTTTACCATCGCCACTCTAAAAAGTGCGTTTAATTCAACGAAAAGAGTGAATAATAAGCGATTTTATTCACCGAGTGAATAAAAATGATTTGAATTTGGAACAAGCGCTCATCGTATGAATTATGTACAAAAAAAAAAAAAACGTGCTGAAAGTATGGAGCTATCCCATAGATAAAGCCATAGTTATACAATTGAATAAAAAAAATCCCGCCAATTTTATTTAGGTTCTTTTTAGTGTCTTATCTTTGGGTTCTTTTCTAAAAAAATATCTCGCCAAATTAATTAGGTTCTTTTTAGTGTCTTATCTTTGGGTTCTTTTCTTTATATTAGAGGGAGATTAGATGTTCAGTCTTGCATCAGTCCATTCCATCAGTCTGGTACGATCTTCAGTCTGTAAAAATTCAAAGTCTATACAAACTGATGAAATGGACTGATGTCAGACTGATCATGTAATTTCCCTCATAGCATGGTTGTTTTATGTCATTGGAAAACTTATAGTTTCACTATTTTCTAACGGCTAAATTACCGATTACCTATCTAAATAATAAAATTTGATAACTATAAATAAGTACTATAGGTGTAAATACTGCTATTATGTTTTCTCGCAGTCAATGGTAAAAAGTAGAGTACACAACACGTGAAAAAAAAATTCATCTCGGTCCTTTGTATCCCTCGTTTCGCTCAGGATTCTACTTTTGAATCCCTCGCTACGCTCGGGATTCAACTCTAGAATCCTTCGCTGCTCTCGGGATCCAACATAGTACCTCGAACTAAATTCCTTCTTTTTTCACTTGTTGTATAATCTACTATTTATCAATTTTCTCATCAATACTTCGAACTCATCTCTTCACCGCATAATCTTTGCCCGCAGAATGCGACCGACGCGTATCTTTTTATCCCCCATCCCTCTCTCGGTCACCTCTCTTTCACTCCAAACACACCGCGCAGGTTTTTACTCGAAGCTCTGTTGAATCGAAGTTTTTCACGTATCTCTCTGGTTGACGTCGAAATCCGAGTTGGAACACTGCATTATTTATTTCTTGTCCTAAATAGGTTGAGTAGTGAGATGTGAACTTTTTGAGGAATGACAAGGGAAAATTTATTGAGGACAGGAAATAATTGAGCGAGAAAGATAGAGTATTTATAGGTAGGAAAAGAAATATTAAAAAGGCGAACTTTAGCTTGTACTTAAGTCCCATCCCAACTATACATTTTATAACTGAAGTGTACTTAATCTGAAACCTGAAAGGCACGTCATGCATTTCAATGTTAGACTAGGTATAGATTAAATAATCGTAAGTGACAAAAAACTAATAATCATTTACGTATATAATAAAATCGATAATCAAAACTAAATATTTACTTAATAAAGAACTTTTTTCCGATAATTTGTTTCATTCTTTACTTCTTAAATCCTAAGATTTGTTAAAGAACATAGGTATCTAAAACATATCACTTCGCAATTTACCCACCTACATTACAACCCTTATTCCGTTAGCGTAACTTTTCATAACTCCTAAGAAAAAGGAAGTGATTTTTTTCGTTTGATTACTGATTATCAAATAAGATTTTTTTTTCGCCTTTGTAACTCTTATTTCCATTCATTTCAAAACTATTTAGTTACCCTGTAACTGTGTGTTATTTATGAACTAAAGCTGTTATGGTTACAATAGGGACATGCATCAATTTTATTTTGTATCAAAATCAAAAGTATAATGCGTGAGATAATCAACTGTAATATTAAAACTTTTCTCTTGCGTTTTTTTCTCGCGATATAGTTACTTGAAGTTAGCACGCAGCAGCACCCGCCGAAAACGCTCCATACAAAATGGTCAACATTTGTGACGTCACTTATGCCATGTTTCAGGCGCATTGTTAATAGAGTAAGCCAAGAATTTTCAAATATCTCCCTAAATATTGCGTTTAAGTACATATGTGTCATACAAAATATTATTTCTTATTCGATATTCTATCCGACTGTTAAGTGCATTTTATCCGAAAATATGAAAAAAAAGATCGTAATTTTCCCCTGTGTGATAAAACTAAAATAATATGTACTGTTTTTTATTAATTTTTCTGATCCATCATGTTTTTATACGTGTCCGCAGCGATCAAGCTCAAATTTATCAAAATCGGTGACTTATGCATGTTCCCTATTTACAAACTACTTAAGTAACTAGATGTAAAAAAGTTCATCCAAATCCGTTTTACCGTCTTTACGTAATTGAATAACTTACATCTTGAAAAAAAACGCGCGTAAAAGAAAATCGACAGTTTTGTATGAGAAATTAGTACACCGTCGAAAAGCGAAATTAAATTGCTCATAAACATCGAGTTTATTCACACACGTTTTTTTCTCAATAGATGTTCGTAAGATGTTCGTGCTAGGGCACGATTAAGTATTTCAGGAAATCATCATCCAAGAAATCAATTATTATTTCGATAAAGATGTTGATTCCTTGTTTCAAAGACGCGAAGTAAAATGTCATTCTCATTTCGGCGAGATAAAACGATATGACATATTTGTATGAGCTTATTATTAAACTAATTGATGCATCGGGCCATCATGGCAAACCAGTTTTTCTGTATTAAGAAATGAAGATAATGATTTCGGTAAACAATATTGGGAATGTAAGTTGTTTGTATTTTTATTAATTAAGTGTGTAAGGGATTCATGGTAAATAATCATGTGTGACATTTAAATTACGTATATTAATTTTTAGCCCTTAGCGCGAACACCTATCGCGTAAATGTACTCGATAGAGTTTTATCTATTGAAAATTTCATTTTGCTTTTCGGCGGTAGATGGCGCTGCACAAATTTCCCATACAAAATGATTCTATCGAGTGTACGCGCGTAATTTACCCTACTTTTACGCGGGTTTTTTTCTCTCGATAGATGTAAAGGTTAATAAACACTAATCTATGTCAATAAACTAAATGTATGTCAATAAATCTCAAGCACAATTATAAGTAGCAAAGCAACTGATTAAATGATTAAATAATCAATGCTTGGATTCCTGCGATTAAAAAAGGTTTAGAGAGAGGTAGTTAGCTCGTAGAGTTGTTAAACGCAATAAAATTATTAGTGTTGCTTTCATTACCGTGTTAACAGATTGCGCCATCTAGTATCGAGTAGCGGAACTAAAACGACAAAGGAAAAAGTAATATCAACTAAAATCTTATCTCCATATTTTTCAAATTCTTCATTATTGTCTTCGTGAACAAGTTTTTGGTTTCCTTACATTACAGGTTTTCTCTAAACAAAAAGAAGTGTCCAAATGTTTGTGTATATAGTTAGTTATTGTAAGCTTTTCTCGTTTTATTGGCTTCAATCTTACCTAGAGAATAACATATAGGTAGGTAGTTGTATGAAAAAATACCTACACATTGAATGGACTATACTTGAACTGCGAAAGCCCAACGGAACTCCTGTGGAAATTAAGTTACTGAGGGTATACCATTGAAAAATGTTAAATAATAAAACGTTTTATTCATAATATCGTCGCTTACATACATACATACCACAAAAAAGTTGAAAATAAAAAACCTCATAAAAAACAGCTCTAAAAAACGAGAAATAATGATTAAATCGATTAGGTAATTAAAAAACGTCTTATGAAGTTGGGTGGGGCTTTTAGAATATAAAGGAATAAGTAAAAAAAATACTTTTAGCCCCACCCGACTTTAATTAATCGATTTGATAATTATTTCTCGCTTTTTTTAGAGCTGTTTTTTTAAGATTTTTGTAGGTTTTTTTTTGTTTTTTGAAAATTATTTTCTTGAGGGAAGGAAAGGAAACTACGGTTACTAAATCTTCGAAATAAATAATTAAATAAATAAGGGGACTAGCCTAGTAGGTAATAGGTATCCATATTTATTTAATTATTTATTAATGCAAAAAAAAACAAGTTATATTTTTAATAAGCATCTAAACCACCCTAAAAAAGGGAATTGGTACATAAATACATTCAGGTAAACGTACTTTTTTATCACAAACCAACAATTACAGACGAACACAAATTATTGCTACGCTCCCCTTCAATGTCGCCGCCCGGCGCCATTTTGGATCGCCACAGACTAACCAATCGAAGGTTGTGGTTAAAAATATTTGAATTTCGAACACGCAATCAAACAGAGAATACGTCCTTCCATTCCTAGCTAAATCCTGCGAGGTGAGGTGGTTTGTTAGCTTTCACATGTTAACAATCTTAATTAAGTAGGCCCGTTTTAAGCCGATCTCAACGTTGAGAGCTTCTTGAGATCATGCTTGAGATGTTCTTCTATAAGAACAGCATCTCAGGTATAATCTAAAGATAGCTCTCAACATTGAGAGCGGTTTATAAATACGAGCCTTAGAGCCTTACTCATATTTTGTCAGAACAGCCATGGTAAGTAAGTACACACGATGGCACCTCAGACTATACATATTGACCTTGAAACCGCCTACGCTTTTAAGCTTCGTACAAACTGAGGGGAATTCCTCGCGCGACGCGGGACTAGAATCTGCGCGATTCGCTCGCTCGCCTAGCCTCTATCCCAAACTGAGGCGAATCCCGCACGTCAATATTGATGGTTTCTTAATAGGAAAACATGTCTTTTGATATCGAAGCTGAAGTTTTGTTGTTATAGGCATTAACTGTACCCTTAGCACGAACAGCTATCGAGAAAAATAACGCGCGTAAAATTACTCGATAGTGCAATTTTGTATGAAAAATTAGTACAGCGCCATCTTTCGCCGAATAGCGTAATTATATTTTCCATAGAGAATTCTCTATCGAGTAATTTTACACGCGTTATTTTTCTCGATAGCTGTTCGTGCTAAGGGTACTGATATCTCAAGATGTGAGGAAAAAAGAAGAAACTGGGTCCATGAGCTGAGTACTCGATGCATAGAATTAGAAGATTATTTTCTTATTGGAGTTTATTTTATAGACTTCGTGGCTGAGCGCATATAGAAACTTGTTTTTTTTTATAAAAAATAATTCAAGGTTCTACAGCATTTTGAAAATTCAGGAACCATCCCGCGTATATTTCGCTGCAGCACGCGCGACTATTCGCACCAATAATGTGAACACTTCCATACAAGATAGCTGACGCAATCGACGCGAGCGAATTCGCCTCAGTTTGTACGAAGCTTAATTCCCTACTTAATTAAAAGCTGTTTTTTGCAGTTTAACTGTATAACTTGACGTGCTGTCGTGTGTACGACATCAGCATGGTCGGTATACGAGGTACCGAATATACTTACTGAGAGCTTACTGGAGATTCGGTACAGTCAGGCGCGGTCCGAAGGGGGGGGGGTCACGGGGGACATGACCCCCCCCCCCCCAAAATCGTAAACGTCAAATAGAAATCTTCTATTTGACAGCAGTACCGACAGTAGGGCGATGCAAGCGGTGTGATTGCACTGGGCGCCTCGTGTGTGGGGCGCCGAAATTTCCGTTTTTCTTTACTATACACAAGCAAGATTAGTAGATAAAACTGACTAAAAATCGCGCTGCGTGGCGTTTTTTTTTACTGTAACAAGCAAAATTAGAAGATTAGCAGATGAAACTGACCAAAAACTGCGCTGCGCGGCCATTTTTTACTATAAACAAGCAAGGTTACAAGATTAGTAGTTGAAACTGACTAAAAATCGCACTGCGCGGCCGTTTTTCTTTATTGTAAACAAGCAAGATTAGTAGATGAAACTGACTAAAAAACGCGCTGCGCGGCGGATTTTAACTGAAATATGCAAAATTAGAAGATTAGCAGATGAAACTGACTAAAAACTGCGCTACGCAGCCAGTTTTTTTCCACTAACAAGCAAGGTTACAAGATTAGTAGTTGAAACTGACTAAAAATCGCACTGCGCGGCCGTTTTTCTTTATTGTAAACAAGCAAGATTAGTAGATGAAACTGACTAAAAAACGCGCTGCGCGGCGGATTTTAACTGAAATAAGCAAAATTAGAAGATTAGCAGATGAAACTGACTAAAAACTGCGCTACGCGGCCAGTTTTTTTCCACTAACAAGCAAGGTTACAAGATTAGTAGTTGAAACTGACAAAAAATCGCGCTGCGCGGCCGTTTCTTTTACTATAAACAAGCAAGATTACAAGATTAGTATGTGAAACTGATTAAAAAAAACGCGCTGCGCGCACGTTTTTTAACTGACAGGCAAAATTGAAAATCTTGGAATCGCATATAGGGGGCGCCCGTAGAAATATTACCCAAGGCGTTGGTAGTGCTAAAACCGGCACTGCTTCTATAAATTTACAAAATTTATTAGTGACCCCCCCCCCCAAAATTTCAGGCTGCGACCGCGCCTGGGTACAGTACCCCAGTAAAGCTAGGGTTTCCTAGGATGACGGTGGCGTCATATTACGGCCGTAATATAGCGGCGTTGAATGTTGTCTATGTAAACAATATGGCGACACCGTAACGTCAGAAACCGCGCCGTATTGTTTACAAAGAAAACGTTCTACGCCGCTAAATACGGTCGTAATATGACGGCACCATCATCCTAGGAAACCCTAGCTTAACATACATACATACACTCACGCCTGTTTCCCATGGGGGTAGGCAGAGACTATGGATCGCCACCTGCTACGATCCTTGCACACTTCTTTCGCTTCATTCATATCCATCAATCTTTTCATACATGCCCTGCGGTTTTTGTCACTGCGTACACCAGCCTTTTTTATAATAACCTCTATTTGGTCCGCGTAGGTTTTTCTGGGACGCCCTCGTGCAATCGTTCCTTCCACATTCGCACAGTATATCTCTTTCGTGATTCGCTTTTCATTCATCCTCTCTAAGTGACCAAACCACTGGAGCATTCCTTTCTCAATTCTTGTCACTATATCATCTTTCAGACCACACCTTTTGCGAATCACCTCATTGCTCACTCTATCACTCAGTTTTACTCCACATATTTTCCTCAACGATCGCATCTCTACCGCATTTATTCTGCTTTCATTCTTCTTCTGCCATACCCAAGATTCACTTCCATACATCAGTGTCGGTACCAGCACTCCGTTATGAATAGCCATTCGCGCCTTTGCAGAAACGGTTTGGCTACTCATAACCGAGTGTATAGCACCACTCACCGAATTTCCTTTCTTCACTCGTCTTTCTATGTCTTCCTCACTCTTTCCGTCCCTTGTGAACAAACTCCCCAAGTATACAAACTCACGGACTTGTTCCACTTTTTCGCCACCTAACATTACCGTACAGTCAGTCATTTCTTCATCTCTCTCAAACACCATCACTTTAGTCTTAGTTACATTCACTTTCATCCCTTTTCTCACAAAATCTTCATTCATAACCGACATCATTTCCTGCAACTCTTGCGCAGAAGACGCAAGTATAACTTGGTCGTCAGCGTAGAGAAGGCACTTGATTTGAGTCCCATTCATCACAACCCCACAGTCACGTTCTTTCAGACCTTTCATACAACTGTCCAAAAACAGATTAAAGAGCCATGGTGACGCAACACATCCCTGTCTGACACCCCTAGAGATGCCAAACCAGTCAGTGTATACGCCGTCAATCCTGACGCATGCACGGGAATCCTCATAGAGAGATTTCAGTGCATGAATCAGTCTGCTCTCCAATCCGTATTCGGACAACACCTTCCATAGCTCATTCCTGTCAACTCGATCGTAGGCCTTCTCCAGGTCCACAAAGGCACAGTAAACCTTTTTGTGCTTAGCCAGGTGTTTTTCGGTTAAGCACCTCAAGGAGAAGACCTGATCCGTGCATCCCATTCCCTTTCTGAATCCCGCTTGCACATCCCAAATACTCTGATCAGTTTTTTGCATCACTCTTTCAATCAGTACCTTTGCATACAGTTTACTGACAATGCTGAGAAGACTGATCCCGCGGTAGTTTTTAGCATCCTGCCGTGACCCTTTCCCTTTGTACAACGGCACGACCACGGCTTTACGCCAATCTTCCGGCACTTTGCCACTGTTCCAACATTTATTAAAGATCAGGCACAGCCAGGACGCAACCAGCTCTTTCCCACCTCTCAGCATTTCAACAGTAATTCTGTCATATCCTGCTGCTTTCCCTTTTTTCATGCTCTTCATTGCACTAATAATCTCATCCATATATATATCTCTTTCATCCACTTCTGTCTCTTCCTCGTCTTCCACCCTTTTATCCGAGGCTTCTAGCATAGAGCCATCCGCCTCAAACAAACTCTCAAAATATTTCATCCACTCCTGTAGTACACCTTTTTCATCTGTCACTAGCTCACCTTTTTCATCTCTTATCACATTCATTTTAGACTTATGTGATCCACTTCGAGACGTTTTCACTTGTTTCCAAAACAATTTTATATTGTCTCGAAAGTTATCACAGAGTTTGAAGTCACACTTTTCTTTCATCTTTCTCTTTTTTTCGTCTACTTTTTTGTTTCACTACTTTCTTAATCCTTTTAAACTCCCTTGCAACTGTATCAACATCATCTTCTGTAACACTTGCATTCACTCTTTTACTGGCTTTGATGGCCAGCAGATCCTGCCATACTTTTTTCTTTTCATTCACTATCTGTCTTACCTCACTATCCCACCAGTTTATTGGGGGAGCATTCTTCCTTTTACTCACTCCACATATTTCCTCAGCTGTTTCAGTCACACCTTTTTTAAACTTTTCCCAAACTTCCTCAAGCTTGCCATCTTTCACTTCAGCCACATTTCCCAATCGTTCTTTCAATTTGCACAAATATGTCTTTTGCACTTCCACTTCATCCAGGTTCTCAACTTTTACTCTAGTCAGCTCCGTTGTTGACACTGTGGGACGATGACGCCAACTTTTGAACAGACCACTAACCCGAGACACTACAAGAAAGTGGTCTGTTCCAATGTTACTACCCCTAAAGACCCTGGTGTCTACAACTCTGCCCTTCAGTCTTTCATCAACAATCACAAAATCGATCATACTCTTCTTTTCCCCTCTCTGCCAAGTGTACATATGAATTTCCTTGTGGTCAAACATGGTGTTCGTTACCACAAGATTCTTTTCTAAACATACCTCAATCAAACTCCTGCCATTATCATTTACTCTTTTGTCTCCATATATTCCTAAAACTCCCTCACATCCCTCTCTTCTCACACCTACCCATCCGTTAAAATCTCCAAGCATAACTATCCTTTCATTATCTTTGCATTCATTCAAGATGTCTTCCACACTTTTCCAGAAATCCTCCTTTTCCGTTGCTGACTTGGATATATCGGGAGCATACACGCCAATGACGCGTATCCGAAGTAATCCTACTTTGAGTCTAACCCAGAGAAGTCTGGGACTAACACACTCATACTCAGTCATGCATTCTATCATCCTTTCCGACAGCAGGAGTCCCACGCCCATACTCGCGTGCTCATTTTCGGCAACGCCCGACCACAGAACTTTAAACGGGCCATGTTCTGAGACTCCTTTGCCCTTTCTTTTCGTCTCGTTCACGCATAAAACATCCAACTTCTTTTCTTCCATAATCAAACACACCTCATTCATTTTCTCCTCCATCGCTCCACATACATTCAGCGTAGCAAAACGGGTCTCCGATGCCCGCTTTTCGCCCCGAGAGAAACAAGTTACGCGTGATGAGTGGCGAGCTCTATCGCCGCAGCCAGGTTTATTAAAAAAATTTGAAACCATTTTGTTCCCACGATTAGCTAGGGAAAGACAACTGTCCACCACACAGAGCCCCGCGTGTGTGGTAAGGCTATTTACGCCTGGAGGGCACCAATTTCCAGGGTGGCACGCTTATGACTAGGCACGCCCCTAGCCATGCAGCCATCGGCACGGCAGACCTTAGCTTAGCGGAGGGGAAGGAATAAACATTCGATATATAAATTTTGTATGGAAACTCTGTAGAGCGCCATCTACCGCCCAGTAGCAAAATGAAATTTTCCATAGAAAATTACTCTATCGAGTACTTTTACGCCCGGTTTTTTTAAATTTTTCGATAATGTTCGTGCTAAGGGTACAGAACTGTACCATCCCGATAAATGAATAAAGGGCCTTACTCAACCGATCTAGGTTCGTTTTCAGGGGTACAGAAAAAAACATTTATTTCAGTGAGAAAAAAGCACTGTTCCCGAGGGATAGGAAAATAACTGTTCAAGAAGACGAAGTCGCAGGCGGCTGACTCGATCTCCAACTTACTCCCGACTAAATTTGCATTAACAACCACCAATCCACATTGGGCCTACATGGTGAGTTTTGTAAATGTCGTCCTTTCTGTCATGGACCAACCTTGGTCTATGCTTCTGTACCCCTAAAAAGTACACGATAGAGTATTATGTATGGAAAATTTAGTTTCGCTTTTTGGTGTTAGATGGCGCTGTACAAAATTTCCATACAAAATTACTCTATCGAATTTTTTTACGCGCGTTTCTTTTCTCTATAGTTTTTTGTGCTAGGGATGATTATTTTTGCAGTTTTTGCAGCCATTATTCTTGTCAGCTAAAAGATGTCTTGAAAGGGTATACTTACATAAAATACGATTCAAAAAGCTCGTTTACCATCAGCCATTTTTAATGTCCCCACTACTGGGGCACAGGCCTTCCTTACGGGTGGATAAAGGGGATGGGCCATAACCCACCACGCGGGCCCAATGCGGGTTGGTGTGTGTTAACGACTGCAAATGCACCCGGGACCAACGGCTTAACGTGCCTTCTGAAGCACGGAGAAGCTCGAAATAATAAAATTTTGGTCACCCATCCCATGACCGACCCTTGCGAAAGTTGCTTAACCTCCGCAATCGCTGGGCCAGGCGCTAAAGCACGCGCTATCGAGCTTATTACTTAAGCTTAATTGAATAACGTACTCGTATTGTTTGAGTTTAAATGCTTTAAACCTTACTAAACATACCATTATTTTATTGAATTTATTTTTAAAACCTGCCCAATAACCGTATATTTTTTATAACTTCGTCTTATCTCGCGGCATCTAATCACAGTAGCCGGAATTTCTTCGAAACCCGTATAATTATACGGTTCGTCGTACGCCGGCTGCCCGAAGCATGTTTATATGTGAACGTATTAAGATACAATGGTCTTATAAGTCAGAGTTTAGTCAAAAGTTATATTAGGAATAAAAGAAACCATACATAAGTACATTCCAATTCCAAACTAACTAATTAAGAAGATTGCCAAGCAAGCGTTCTCCATACAAACAAAAAAAATATTTTTGACTAGTGGCCGCCCGCGACTTGTCTGCGTGGACAGATTTTTTGCTATACCTGGAAAACTGTTTGTGTATATGTAGGGGGATAATTTGAAAATGATTAATGCTGGGATTTTGGGGTTGTTGTCAAGGATAAATAAAAACGTAACTCTAATGCTTGCCTATAGAAAGTAAACAGCCGCGCAGCGCGTTTTTTTAATCAGTTTTATCCACTAAACTTGTACTTGGCTGTCTAAAACAAAAAAAATGCGATTTTTGGTCAGTTTAGAATGGGAGTAATAATAAATTTGACAATACTTTGTGTTATGACATCGATCGAATAAAAAATAAAAATTTCCGCAATTTAAAACGTAACATTTTATCACTTTTTAAAGTCTTTGGGGGCCCGCGACCCAACCCAATATCTCTCGCGACCCGAGGTTAAGAATCGCTGGTTAAGAGGGTGGGAAACGTTATCGCCGTTTGTGTGGAGACCGTTTGCTTGACAATCCTCTTAAAGCACTTGTGCAATAAAAACAGAGAAGAGTAATTTGAGGCATCACAAACATCCGACCTGAGTCGAAGAGAATAGAATTGAAGTTCTTATGGGGAACTGCAACAAAGTCCACCGAGCGAGACGAAGTCGCGAACTTCTCATACAAAAACCATCATATGAAATGCAAAGACGTTGACGACGTACAGAAAAGGACTATACCGTCCCCGTCGTGTCAAAATTAAATAACTAACACTTTTGGCAAAATTCTTTTTTCCCGCTTTTTGTAAAGTAGAAAGTGTTAGCTATATTTTGGTCTTTATTTCGTTGCGATGCGGTAGATATCTGCAAAGATATCTTCAGTACCCTTAGCACGAACAGCTATCGAAAAAAATAACGCGCGTAAAATCATTCGATAGTGCAATTTTGTATGAAAAATTAGTACAGCGCCATCTACCGCCGAATAGCGAAATTAAATTTTCCATAGAGAATTCTCTATCGAGTAATTTTACGCGCGTTATTTTTCTCGATAGCTGTTCGTGCTAAGGGTACTGTTTAGTGAAACTATTGACCATATATTACAACACCGTTTGTTGTAGAATTAACGTGGAAAAACTGCTTTAATTTAATTAATTGAAAAAAGCTTTTCAATTAATTAAATAAGTAACTACATCTAAGTGCGTCGCTAATACAAACAAAGTCATTAAGTAACTTTAATTAATTTTGCCACAACTCACTGCGAAACATTGCTACAAATTATGGTTGTGGCAAAATTTAATAAATGCTCTTATTTAATTCTTCATTAAAACGTTGTGATTGCCAATTATATTATTGTACATAATTTAAAATCAATAAGTGCACTTAATTTTGCCTATCTGGTACCGTGAATAAAAAATAAAACAAGCAGAGTAAATATTCATCATCATCATCATATCAGCCGCACGACACCCACTGCTGGGTATAGACCTCCCCCAAGGATCTCCACGACGATCGGTCCTGCGCTGCCTGCATCCAGCGGCTTCCCGCGACCTTCACCAGATCGTCGGTACACCTTGTAGGGGGCCTACCCATGGAGTGTCGTCCGGTGGGCGGTTGCCATTCAAGAACCTTTCCGCCCCAACGACCATCGGTTCTTCTCGCTATGTGTCCAGCCTACTGCCACTTCAGCTGAGCAATCCTTCGAGCGATGTCGGTTACTTTAGTTCCGGAACGAACGGATTCCGTAACAATAACCATTATGTTTATTTTTGCAGTTACCTACCTACTTTTTCATAACGGAGTGGCTGGTGCCGACACTGATGTATGGAAGTGAATCTTGGATATGGCAGAAGAAGAATGGAAGCAGAATAAATGCGGTAGAGATGCAATCATTGAGGAAAATATGCGGAGTCAAATTGAGTGATAGAGTGAGCAATAATGTAATTCGTGAAAGGTGTGTTCTGAAAGGTGATATAATAGTGACCAGAATTGAGAAAGGAATGCTCCGGTGGTTTGGTCACTTAGAGGGGATGAATGAAAGGCGAATCACGAAAGAGATATATTGTGCGAATGTGGAAGGAACAATTGCACAAGGGCGTCCCTGGAAAACCTACGCGGACCAAATAGAGGTGTTAATAAAAAAGGCTGGTGTACGCAGTGACAAAACCGCAGGGCATGAATGAAAAGATTGATGGATGTGAATGAAGCGAAAGAAGTGTGCAAGGATCGTAGCAGGTGGCGATCCATAGTCTCTGCCTACCCCCATGGGAAACAGGCGTGAGTGTATGTATGTATGTAAGTACCTAATTTTTTCGCCACCAACTTACGCAGAAAAGTGTATCCACCTGTCTAATCGATTTAAAACGGCTACCGATTAACGATTTTCTGGCGAAATATTCTTATAATGGATGCATTAGGTTGTAAAAAGCTCGTTTTAAAGTAAAACGAAGTTCTTATTGATGTAGGTACCATAGTGAAATACTTACAAACAGAATGCAAAGCGAATGGATTATCTCAAACATTTAGATTTTGAAAGATTATTTTTAACATTAAGTAAATATACACAGGTTGGTCAAAAGTTCTGTTACTGAGTTTCTTTATCGATTACTGGCCATTAAAACAAATGAAAAGAAAAAATAAAAATGACATATTATTGACAGTTTTATAAGCTATAATTCCATACCACACGTATATCATATTTTGTTTATTTCACCATGGAATGGGGGTTGAAGGAGAATCGTGTCGCTGTAATTGCTCTGCACAAATGTGGGCAGATACCGAATATGATTTTCAAGTTGCTACAAAAGTTGAAAATCAACAAGCAATTTATTTATCGCACTATCCATAGGTACAGTAATACCTTGACCGTCGATGACCGAAAAAGATCAGGAAGACCACGCACCGTTCGGACACCAGCTGTGATCAAGGCAGTGAAGGCGAGAATCACGAGAAATCCCGTCCGGAAGCAAAAGTTATTGGCAATACAGATGACTGTGAAGAGAAGTTCCCTTAAAAAATTATCAATGATGACCTTGGGCTTCACGCTTACCGTAGACGAAAGGGCCATCTGCTAAACGCACGATTGAAGGCTATGAGGTTAGCACGAAGTCGCGCTCTACTAAAGCAGTACGCACAAAACGGCCATCGAAAAATCTTGTTTACTGATGAAAAAATCTTCACAGTCGAAGAAAATTTTAACCGTCAAAATGATAGAGTATACGCTAAGAATAGTAAAGAAGCCAGCATGATTGCTCCGAGGGTCCAACGAGGTCACCACCCCTCATCAGTGATGATTTGGCTGGGGGTGTCCTATTCAGGGCTAAGTAAGGTTCATTTCTGTGAAAAAGGTGTGAAAACTAGCGCTAGAGTCTATCAAGATACCGTTCTGGAACCTGTTGTCAAACCCTTAAGCCACACTTTATTTCAAAACCAGCCATGGGTCTTCCAGCAGGACTCTGCCCCTGCGCACAAAGCAAAATCTACACAAGCATGGTTTCGGGCTAACAAAATTGATTTTATCGCGCAGGAAGAATGGCCATCCTCCAGCCCAGACTTAAATCCTCTGGATTATGCCATATGGCAACTTATTGAGGAGAAAGCATGTGCTAAGCCCCACATGAATCTCGACTCTCTTAAGCGCGCTATTCTCAAGGCAGTCGCAGAATTGGATATGGTGGTAGTTCGTGCTGCCATCGATGACTGGCCTCGTCGTCTAAAGGCGTGTATTCATGCCAGAGGCGGTCATTTCGAATAATTTTAATACATGATAATCTTAAATATTTGTGCTTTCATTTGGTATATAATTCATTGTAGCATTATTTGTAAATTATGTATTATTCATGTTTTCCATAGTTACAGAACTTAGTAACCAACTAGGTACAATCTGTGCCCGTAGCACGAACTTGTAAAAAATTATTAAAAAAAATTACGAGCGTAAAACATTTGACACAGTAAATTTGTATGGGTATTTTGTACAGCGCCCTTTATCGCCGTAAAGCGAAGTGAAATTTCCCATAGAGAATACACTATCGAGTAGGTACTTTTCCGTACGTTTTTTTTTCTCGATAGCTGTTCGTGCTAAGCATAGACATAGAAAAATTTCCGCTGCGCTCAAGAAGACCAACAAAGCGTGGAAAAGGGACATGGTCTATGTAAAAAAGAGTACTAAGGGGCGGGTTCTAAGGGTACTGGAGGTCTACTCTAATTCAAAGAAAAACGAAATTTCGATCGAAGTTTCGGTCATTTCCTACCACGGTTCCATTCGTTTCGAAACTTCGTTGAAATGAAATTAGTTTGACGTTTAATTTCCTGGAGATGACAAAACGACAAAATATGAAAACAATGGTGACACTAGTTTATTAGAAGTATTTTGAAATTATCAAATAATTCCTGGGATAGAAAACAATTTCAAACAAACTAAATAGCACGACAGCAAATTGTACCTACTGAAAACAATAACTGAAAAATGATTTCTGTGACTAACTACAACGTGTTACAAAAAACCCATAAAGCCGAATATGGTAGATAGGGACCATCAAACTGTACCCTTAGCACGAACAGCTATCGAGAAAAATAACGCGCGTAAAATTACTCGATAGAGAATTCTCTATGGAAAATTTAATTTCGCTATTCGGCGGAAGATGGCGCTGTACAGTTCATGCTAAGGGTACAGTATCGATCACGAACATCTGTCGAAACCAAAAAAAACATCCATAATGATATATAATTAGATAGAGCTATTATTTTGTATGGGAAATTTTTACAGTGCCATCTTCCGCCGAAAAGCGAAATAAGATTTCCCATAGACAATCACTCTATCGAATATTTTTCTCGATAGATGTTCGTGCTAGGGATACGACAACATTATCATGCTTGCCATGCGACAACATGTTTTACCATTTACATTTTTGTCGTATTACAATAGTCGTTCATATTGCAATTTTTTCAATGACAAATTTAAAACAAAACATAAATTATGTATCCAGATTTTATTATTCACATTAAATAGAAGAAAATGGTTAGGAAACATTAGTAAAAAACATTGTGGTGTCTTAAAATATTTTTTTCCAGTATGCTGTGTTTTTACTCTCCTCAGATACAGCTCGCGCAATATAACTTGACCCAATTTTTTTTATACCACGTGACCTGCGCACTTCAATTTTTGTACTGAAAATTGCTACTGCGCAGGCCTAATTGTTTATGGTTTGGGTCAAGTTATTTTGCGCAAGGTGTACTTGTAATTTTAACATAGTACAAATTGCAAAAAGAAATACTGATTATCCTTTCACTATGTCATCGATTTTAAAAATCAGCTATAACTAATAAAAACACTGAAGATCTTAATTAACCAGCTTACTTTCCATATTGATGTGTCACATCACAGGAATATTTTTTTTGTTTACATAAATTATTCGTGTAATATGGATCAATTATCGTATTAAGCATGAAGTTTATAAATTATGTTGAAATACTGACAATATTGCCTTAAAGACATGCCATAGGCATAAAATATAGGTAAGATTGCCAATACGCTGTTTTCCATGCAGGTACACATAGATATGATGTGCCTACAGGCAATCTAGGTCAAGTACCTGTAGTACGAACTGCTATCGAAAAAAAATACGAGCGTAAAAATATTCGATAGGCCCTGTACCCTTAGCACGAACAGCCATCGAGAAATCTTACGCGCGTAAGAAAATACTACTCGAAAACGGACTCGATTCGAAAGCTAGCAAAATCGGCAGCACGAATTTTACAGAGCTGGCTAACGTCAACTCGATAGTAGCGATAAATAAAGCTAACCTGACACAATCCAATTATCAATCCAATTGAAGCAAGGTGCGTTCAAAAACCATGTTGTATATCTATGTAAATCATAAATATGTAAATTAAAATTCAATCAAGTTGTTTATCATCATAATTTTACATTTATTATTCTTATTATTAATAATAAAACTGTTAACAATATTAATTTCATTTAATAACTTAAATTAATTTGCAAATATTAGAATAATTTTTAAAATGTTCATGATTTTGCCCATGCTTTTGAACGGTCATTGCACCTTCCCGTGATTGGTTTGAAAAAGAAGAGTGCCTCTATTCTTTCTCTCTTTCTTTCTCATCCTGTGATTTAATGAAAAATATAACCTAAAACAATAAAAAGCCGTGAAGCCATTTCTTTATTTTGTTTTTGTCTAAAATGATTTATCTGTGTCGGCTAATAAATAATACAATTGCGAGGAAATGATATTATGACCTAGGAGTAAACTACAATGTTTCATAGTTTCATCAAATTGTTCTAATTGAAGATTTTTTATGAACTTGAAGAATAACAATGGAATATCGTCAATGAATAATAAATTGTTTACACATAAACAATAAAACCTTTGGACGTGCTATGAAAATATGTGAATTTCATCGGAATTAGTGCCTAGTGTTTGAAGATTCGACAAATTAGAGACTTTGTTAAGTTTGCATTGTTATACCTAGTTAGTTTTCATCATAGTTTTATGGTCTTATTTTTTTAATATCTACTTAAATTAAACAATAATTAATTAACTGTATCCAAACTGTGTGATGTGTTGTCTGAAAACAAATATTATACTTATAACACCGTATTCTATAGTTTTATTTGAGTTTTGTAGGTAAGTTCTAAAATATTGCTAAAATAAAGGTATGCAGGGTGTGGGGGACACCGTGGATAGCGTAAAATGACGAGATTTTTATTTTACAAATTTCTATGTTTAATGAGAACAATTTAAGTAATATTGCCTGTGGATAATTCAGTGGACATTTCATAGTTCTCAAATTGAATTTTTGTTACGACATAAATGCTTTTAAAATTTAATAATAAATAATACAAAGTCACTCGAAAAGTCTCTCACTGAAAAAATGTCAGTGAGTAAGTTGTCGATAGCCAGCTTGCGAGTGTCTCGATACCGTATGTCAAAAGTGGGTTCGTGCTACCGATTCCCATACAAGTTGTAACTTTACTATTCGAACTCGATTCGAAGGCTGCTCGATACCTTATGTCAACATGTTTCGTGCTTCCAAATCTTAGTTCCGTTTACGGACGTAGTGGCGCTGTACAAATTTCCATACAAAATTGTAGGATTCGAGTAGTTTTACGCGCGTTATTTTTCTCGATAGCTGTTCGTGCTAAGGCTACTGTCCTAATTGGCCATCGGTCGTGCGATGGTGCCTCCGTCCGATGAAACTGGTCGTGCGACCGTGCGATCAAACCTAGTGATATCTATTTAATGTCCTAATTAACGATCGCGCGATCATTCGGTGCGACTAAATTGTCTATTGTTCAGTTTCATCACACGATGAAATTTAAGACAGGGCCAAAGAGTAATTTTGTATGAGATTTTGTACACTGCCATCTACCGCTGAGAAGCAAAATTATTTTTTTCATAGATAAATTTTATTACTCTACCGAATACTTTTACGCGCGTTTTTTTTCTTGATACATGTTCGTGTTAAGGGTACCTACTGCTGCCATAGATCACATAATAGTTTCTATATTCCTCGCAACAAAACAAATGTCACTTATGGTACCTATTAGGTCACATAAAGATCAAAGTTGAAGTTAGGAACACAACGGCTTTGCTGTTTAAAGTCCCGTGTAGTGCTAAGGAAATAAATGACATTGTTATTTTTTTAAAGTAGGTAATTTGGAGACCTTTGTACTATCCCCGTCAATGGGTAATGCGCCTGGCGGCCATCGAAAAACAATTGTATTTTTTATAAACCTAGACCCTATCTTATTGAAATAGTAAAGCAATAATTAATATATTAGATTAAAATATTAGAATTTTCGTGTTTCTGACATTTTAGTTGCGGATCACGTCAACGTGGATGTTAATATGACAAGGTTCCAGCGCATTACCAATTGACGGGGATTATAGGCACTGTATTGACACTTTTCCATTTTTCAAAATACCTTTTTAAAAACAAAGAAACACATTATTCTCTGTCAATACTTATGTACTAGGGATGTACTTTAGGTCATTTATTATAAAAAAATGCCAATTTAATATCATTCCTAATAAAAATTCGTTCACAAGGCACGCATCAGATCAATATGTCATCAACATTACATGTCATAAAGTGCCTCGGGCGAACATCAAAAACACGCCTCTGTTCGAAGTAGCTACCTACTTACCGTATTCCAAAACTAAAACCGAAAAAAACACAACCTAAAGAGTTCCTTCGATCCCATAAAATAGAACACAAAATCTAAAAAAATCGAATTTATGACTTACGCCACTTTAGTATGGAGATGCAGTTACCGATACAAATGATAAGCGATTCAAATTAAATTTATTTCAAATGGCTCTCGATTGATACTAAACTGTATTATAATTGCGTTTAGGCTCACTTTTATTTGTTGGTACACGAAAATATTGACTTATTTTAAAGGGAATAATTTATGTCTGTCTTTGACCGCAAGAGACACCTGAAGCGAAAAACGTCGGAAGTCAAATTTTAGGTTTTAATCAAAATAGTTTTTAGTGGTATGAAAATTAAGTTTAATTCTTTTCCAATGATATTTTAACCACATTCTCATGTATGTCGCGATGTCGCGACATGGATGGAGTTATTTTGAATATTTTAAAATATTTATGAATTTGATGCACCATCTTCCTTTTTTTCGATGTTGATCGCAAATGACATCTAGATTGAATTAAATATGGCTCTTTTCACGAGAATAAGTGGCATTTGAGATAAATTAAGAACATGACGTAACAACAGAATTTTGACAAAGTATGTAGGTATTTTGATAAATAGGTAATTCTATTCATTTCAAATAGGTACCTAACTACCTATATTTTATTCAATAGCTCACCTAATCAGCAATTATTTTTCTTTACAACGTGTTACGAAATAACCCCTAATGCCGAATATGGTGGATATAGGGACCATCCAACTGAACATCTTTTAATATGGGACCAACTCTGAAATTGCGAAAAAAAATCTGCTATTTCATATCGAAAATATCAAAATGTATGAAATTGAAACAGCTTGTTTTTTTTTCGCGATTCAGAATTGTCCCCATAGTAAAAGTTGTTCAGTTAGACGGTCCTTATTTACCATATTCGGCATTAGGGGTTATTTTGTAACAAATTGTATAAGCTTTCCATCATCGATCTACCTACTTAAAAAATACTTAATTTATATTTTACTAGCGGCCGCCCGCGACTTCGTCTGCGTGGAAAGTTTTTTTGCTGTCCCTCGGGAACAATATTGTTTTTCGGGATGAAAAGTACCCTACCTATGTCCTTCTCTGTACCCCCGAGAACGTGTATGCAAAATTTCATGATGATCGGTTCAGTAGTTTAGACGTGAAGGCGTAACAAACAAACAAACAAACGGATCTTCGCATTTATAATATTAGTAAGGATGGTGCAAGTCGGTCAGAGACAATAAAAATAATAAATTATAAAAAACCAGCCAAGTGCGAGTCAAACTCGCGCACAAAGGGTTCCGTACCAAAAACGGCAAAAAAAAAAAACACGTTTGTTGTATAGGAGCCCCCTTAAATATTTATTTTATTCTGTTTTTACTATTTGTTGTTTTAGCGGCAACAGAAATACATCATTTGTGAAAATTTCAACTGTCTAGCTATCACGGTTCATGAGATACAGCCTGGTGACAGACAGACAGACAGACAGACGGACAGCGGAGTCTTAGTAATAGGGTCCCGTTTTTACCCTTTGGGTACGGATCCCTAAAAAAGTATCTAGTACAAAATAAGGCACAACGTAGGTACTGACGTTTTTTCTCACTGTTTGTGTGTAAATCAAAATGATTACTAAATACGTGGTAAAATCAGATTTTAAAAGGGGATGTATTAAGTAGCACTTTAAATTTGATGAAAACAGCTATAAAATTGTATATCAGCACTTTAAAATAATAATAGACCTATAATTTAATATTATCACTACAAAAATAATGGTTTGCACTTTAAAATAATAATAGATCTATAATTTAATATTAACACTACAAAAATAATGGTTTGAACTCTAACTGTGTCCCAACCATTGGTCCCAACTCCGAAATCATTTAGTTTCTGTCCAACCATGTCAGACTGACCACTGTTAAAATGAGATGGAAAGATGTAAACAACTTGTGGCATAACATAATGCATATACGCCATCAGGTCGGTCCTGGCGTTGTTGGTCACAATGGAACCTATCCTCCTCCTGGGCTCCTCTCTCACTGCGCCCGCCCGCTCGTCGTCGCACCTAGACGTCTGTTTACCAGTGCTAAAGTTATAAAATTAATTTGTATGGTGCAAAGTATTAATTTTAAAGCTAAGCAATTAAATTGTATAGTGCAAAGTATTAATTTTAAAGCTTAGCATTGTTATAGTGGAAGCCATTATTTTTATAGTTCATTCAAAATATTTTGAAGCTAAACATTTCAAAGTGTGTTACATTATTTTTAAAGTGCATTTATATATTCCCCTTTTAAAAGATACCGCTGGTACCAAAATGCAAGTATTTTGCAGATGTCTTCAAAATTAAAATGAAACTCCATAAAGTAATAATGATCTCAAGCGGTATTCTCAATGTAGAACAAAACTTAGTAAATTTTCCCTTTCTAACACACTCCATGACTAAGTAAAAAAAACACGCAGATTATACCTCGCTGTTAAATTTATAATTGACGGTTATAACATGCATTTATCGAGTTAATCTATCGGTTAGTGTAGACCGTTAAATTTTAGCCTCATGGTTAGCTACCGATTTTTTATTTTAACTTTTTGGATTTGGTATTTTTTTCTTCTATGAATTTTATGCGTAAGGTACGCTAATGGCTATTTTTACTCGAAACCCAACAATTTGGTAACACAGTCATAAAAAATATGTTTGGATAAACATTATCACATGAAAAGTGTAAAAAAACCGGCCAAGTGCGAGTCGGACTCGCGCACGAAGGGTTCCGTACCAAAAAACGACAAAAAAAATACGTTTGTTGTATGGGAGCCCCCCTTAAATAAGTAATATCTTTTTCTTGTTTTTAGTATTTCTTGTCAAAGCGGCAACAGAAATACATAATCTGTGAAAATTTCAACTATCTAGCTATCACGGTTCATGAGATACAGCCTGGTGACAGACAGACAGACGGACAGCGGAGTCTTAGTAATAGGGTCCCGTTTTTACCCTTTGGGTACGGAACCCTAAAAACGCGCGTAAAAGTACTCGATAGAGTATTAATTGTCTATGAGAAATTTCATTTCGCTTTTCGACGGTAGATGGCGCGGTACAAATTTCCCATACAAAATTACTCTATCAAATGTTTTTACATGCGTTATTTTTTCGATAGCTGTTCGTACTACGGGTATATGATTTGTTTATTGTACTAAAACCCATTAATTTTATTCAACCCCATGTATATCTGCGACATTGAGTGGTTTTTGAGTATAGGTAATTTATTATAGAGCATATTTTTCTCTCTATCATATTCGTTAAACCTCTCGTTACGACCAATGGAGATACAATGCAATTAAATTGACAATAGTCAGTGATCCGCTGCAACTTCACTCGAGAATGTATGGCAAAGAGAAAATTTTACAAATTAATTTATTAAAATTTATTAAAATACGTCGTTTTGTACCGCAAGCGACTGCCATAAAAAAGAGACAAAACTGTGTAACATCATTCACTAGCAAAACAACTATTTTAGTAGGTAGTGAAGTTAGTATATAAAATATATAATACTGAGGTAAATACTTGAAAGTTTACTAAATATTTCTAACATTTTACCACTACCTACATATAATAGTGATGTCACCGCACCCAAAAACTTCCCAACATAATATATAATTTTATATGTTTTTAAATGTTAGTAAAAGGTATTATTTATGTGGAAACGGTAGCCTCTGATACTGTAATTATAAATTTCTTAAATTATTATAATCGTTACTTCACCGAAATCCCGTACAACTAAGTACGACGGTACCGTTGACAGAAAAATAATTATTATTAACTATAAAAGTATAGAAGCATTATTATATTAAGAATAATTATTTTATTATAATTAAAGACTTCCAGACTAAAAACCTTTGTCTAAGATAAAATGTAGCCTATGTATTAATACTACTTTTAAACTATCTGTGTGCCAAATTTCATCCCAATTCCTTCAGCCGTTTTCACGTTAACTGACCAAATAATTAAACAAAAATACAAAACGTATTTGCTGAGATTTTTCTTCGCAATTTAATTTTGTTGTTCCTTCGGTTGTTTCCCTTTTTGTTAATTAAAAGAAGCAGCCTATTTTTTTTATATCTTAGATAATCAAGAAGAAAAGGCCGAAAAGGAGGAATGGCTGAATTTAAAGGAAGGATAAGTTGTATAAGATTTCAAATTATACTTAATTATATAATATGGGGCCAACTCTGCCTTTCTATTGTCTAATTTCAAAATCCATCGCAATCGCTTTCAGGATGTAACACATTGATGCTTCTTTTTGGTACGAATAAAAACTTAGCAAAGAAATGCAGCAATGTGTCACATTCATCTGTCAAATGAAAGCGATTGCGATAGATTTTTATATTAGACAATTAGCCCCCTGATATCGCAAAAAAAACAGCCATACAAAAGCGCAATAGGTACCTTAATGCATGGAACAGCTGTTCTTATTTTTGCGATATTAGAGTTGGTCCCATATTATATAATAAACAAATAATGTAAAAGTTGCTTGTAATCATGAGAGGAAGCACTCTAGAGCATTCATTAATGCTCTTAGGGAAACACCAACCAAATGGAACCAAATGATTAAAATTTCAGAGTGTAATAAAATAATTTATGTTTATTTGTGATGTCCTAAACAACGTTCTATTTTCCTTATTTCAATCTAGTGACAACTAATTTTCATCAATTTTCTTAAAAGAAAACTTAAAAATTTTTTTGCTATCCCTTCTTTTTAGGTGGCGTGAGCCGGCGGGCATTTGAGGCTTGAATTTTTGCCCCAAAAAAAGCACGTCGGTTGTTCTGTTTAGAACGAGATTTTTTTATTATTTTCTTTCGCTTTTTTCTCGAAACTCGGATGCTGTGGATTCGGCCATACATATTTATGATGCATCCGCTGTTTTTTGAACCTCCAGGCGTTAGGTTTTGGTATCATTAAAAAGCGAAGGAATATTTTTGTTGGGTAATTTAGTCTATGAAATTACGTGAGGCTTACACTTAACTTCTGCTACTATGATGTTTTGTTTACTAAGTCTTTGGCATAATAATAATATCTTGTCTACCAATACGTCTTAATCTCGTTTGTTTTCAAAACTACTAATTAGGATATTATTATTTTATTAATTATATTCACTTTTGAGTCTAAATTTTTAGTGTAAGTTGTCCGGAAATATTGGGCGATTTTTTTCTCTCAAATAGGGAACATCGTCACTTCTATAATTTAAAATATTCATCAATTGCTTGATATTACATCGAATAATTACCATCACAGACAACTATCAATAATTAAAATATCCTTATTATAGTTTTCTAAACATAAAAAATAACTTCAAAATGACTCCTTTTTTGTTAGCAGAAATTACTAAGTACATTATTTGTTTTAACTTAGTCAAAACTATTTTCTTCGGTTAACCTAAGTTCTTAGGTATTTAAGCTGTTACATGTTTGCAATATGGACCTTGTCTGAAATAAACAAATTTAATTTTATTTTATTTTTATTTAGTTTTTAAACATTAGTTTATAAAAGTTTTATAACATTAGCGTTCATAGTTGATTTTAGTATGGAAAATGCAAATTCTTTAAAATTATCCATACAAAACACCAATTTCATAGGTAAATATACCAATTCAATTCCTAATAAATTAAGTTTGAATTTACATACATAGGTAAGTACCTATACCTACTCTACTCTTAAATTTTATTAGTAGAAAACACTCAGGTGGGAATATTTATACCCCTGGCACGTACACCTATCGATTGTCTTTGGGAAAGTTTATTTCACTTTTCGGCAGATGGCTCTGTATAAATTTCCCATTCAAAGTAACTCTATCGAATGAAACGAGCGTTATTTTTTCGATAGATGTTTATGCTACGGGTACAGTACCCTTAGCACGAACAGCTATCGAGAAAAATAACGCGCGTAAAATTACTAGATAGAGAATTCTCTATGGAAAATTTAATTTCGCTATTCGGCGGTAGATGGCGCTGTACTAATTTTTCATACAAAATTGCACTATCGAATGATTTTACGCGCGTAATTTTTCTCGATAGATGTTTATGCTACGGGTACAGAAGTTGACGCCTACACACCAAAAATATGGCGTCACTCTTCTCAGAATCATACATACAGAAACAAAACCACATAAATGAATTTTCCACCCAAAAATGTAAAAAAAAACATCGATTTATATCAAAAATCGTCCGCCAGAGGCACTAAATCATGGCTCGCTCCGGTATTCCTCAATTTTTATTCGAAAACATTAATATGTCGAAAAATAAGAACGGAAGAATCGATGCATCAATGAAAATATTAATTAGGAAAACTGTAGAGTCGACTACTATTAAAATTGTTGGTGAAAGAAAATTATCTTTTAACGAAACCTTTTTGAAAAGAAAAACTATGCATGAACTAGCGGCCACCCGCGGTTTCACCCGCGTGGTTCCCGTTCCCGTGGGAATATCGAGATAAAAAGTATCCTATGTTTTAATCTAGGCTATCTACTATCGGTGTGCCATATTCCAACCAAATCCGTTCAGTAGTTATTGCGTGTTTGAGGAACAAACATCCAAACATCCTAGCCCACAAACTTTCACATTTTAAAATAATATTATGATTACGGAAAATAATACCTAACATTGCTTTTTGTCGTTTGCGTCCCGATCCCGAGTTATGCTTTATTGTTTATAATATTTTTTTGTGTTTTTTTAATTCACAATGCTATGTTTATTAGCAAAATTTTATACTCGAAAAAAAAATACTTATCTTTAACTTAGTATCCGAAGTTAAAGACGAGTGGATATTTTTCCCATTTACAACGTGTTTTAAAATAACCCCTAATGCCGAATATGTTTGATAGGAAGGGACCGTCAAACTAAACAACTTTTACTATGGGACCAACTTTGAAATCGCAAAAAAAACAGCTGTTTAATAAATTTAAAGTTTTCGTTATTAATTTTTGTATGAAACTGCCAATTTTATTTTCGCGATTTCAGAGTTCGTCTCATAGTAAAAGTTGTTCAGTTTGATGGTCTCTATCCATACTAATATTATAAATGCGAAAGTAACTCTGTCTGTCTGTCTGTCTGTTACGCCTTCACGCCTAAACTACTGAACCGATTTGGATGAAATTTGGTACAGAGGTAGAGTAGAGCTCGAGAAAGAACATAGGCTACCTTTTATTGCGAAATAAAGGTTGGAGGGGTTGAAATAGGGGATGAAAGTTTGATTGTACCACAGAATAGAGAGACTACAGAAGTTATGCCACTGTCGTATTTATTAAGTACCCACTTACGTTTCACTATACGTTTACACTACGAGATTATGTTGTTTAATTGACTACCATGAGTTAAATTTGACAGAACGACATTCAAAATCAAAAATACAAAATCAATGCTTAATCCATACTAATATTATAAATGCGAAAGTAACTCTGTCTGTCTGTCTGTTACGCTTTCACGCCTAAACTACGGAACCGATTTGGATGAAATTTGGTACAGAGATAGAGTAGAGCTCAAAAAAGGACATAGGCTACCTTTTATTGCGAAATAATAGTTTAATGAGTTAAAATAGGGAATGAAAGTTTATATGTAAGTCTGTAGGGGTTAAAATAGGGGATGATATTGTACGAAAGAAAAAAAGCGGGTTCGCGCGCTTGGTGATGACCCGCCTAATCACGTTAAAACTGCTGATCTGATTTTGATGAAACTAAAACATTTAATAATATTTTTTCTGGTTAAAAGTTCCCATTGGATTTTCTCGAATATCCACGCGGACGAAGTCGCGGGCAAAAGCTAGTCTACCATATTCGGCATTAGAGGTACCTATTTTTGTAACACGTTGAATAAAATTTTGTTTAGTAAGAAGTATTTGCTTCTGTTATTATTTTACCAAATTATTTATTTAATCACTATAATATAAGCTGTGCTTAGTGAAAAACTAATAAGGTTGTCCCGCTTTCTAATTTTCTTTCGTCCTTCTAAAAGTCTTAGATGACCCACGCGACTCTATACCGTCCCTAGCCGTCGATTCATCACCAATCAATCAAAGCACGTCTCTCGATCGATAAATTTAATTTTTTTACAGAATGTACCGTATTATTACGCCAAATAACGGCTCCGAACTTGTAATTAACTTAATCTATTGATCTAGCGGTTATAGATCTCTGTATGCACCTTATTGATCGCGATGCAGGATCTAAATCAATGTCAAGAGATTTTTATTTTTAAATTCTTGATGGTGAGGTAATATCTTGAAACAGACACTGTGTTATGGTAACACTAGCGGCAGCCCGCGGTTTCACCCGCGTGGTTCCCGTTCCTGTGGGAATATCGGGATAAAAAGTATCCTATGTTTTAATCTGGTTTATCTACTATCTGTGTGCCAAATTTCAATCAAATCCGTTCAGTAGTTTTTGCGTGATTGAGGAACAAACACCCAAACATCTAAACATCCAAACCCACAAACTTTTACATTTATAATATTCGTAGGATTAGTCTTTAACTAATTTTTAAACAAAAACAGAATTCCATCTTGCTTTTTCAAAATTCCTTAAACTTACACAAGGCATTTTTCTTACTTAACATCCAACTTTTGGATAAAATTTTTGAAACAAACAACTCAAACTTATGGTAAAATATTTTTTATTACTTACACGTTTTATAAATACTTACATGCATATCAGTAAACCTTTTCAGTGAGGTCATGGTGCATTAGTAATTCACTGAAGATGTTTTTTTATCTCAAATTGTCATTACAAATCTTTATATAAAAAATTGCTTAAGTATTGCGACGTAATTTCTTTTTTGTGTCTGTTTCAAAAATTGTATCTTTTTCTTTTTCAGAGAATTGGCGGATTGACTTCGCAATTACGTTTGACGGTCTCAAAGAGTCATATTCCTTAAGTTTTTGGTTAATAAGCAAAGTTTTTGGTTAAACTAGGTTTAGACTTTATCTTCGTTCGTTATGTGGTATGTGTTTTTGTTACACCAAGGAGTAATGTACCTACTAAATGCATGTTTTGTTTATGAAAAATATATCGGAATATTTTCACGTGATTTTTGAATCACTCATGACCATCTTTTGTATTATTTTCTCCAATATAGCGCGCGTAAAAACATTCGATAGAGTGATTCTGTATGGGAAATTTGTACAGCGACATCTACCGTCGAAAAGCGAAAATCACTTTATCAAGTACTTTTAAGCCCCCTTTTTTCTCGATAGATATTTGTGCTAGGGGTACCTACTGCCCCCCTACTCAAATGGCCATCTTTCTATTCGTTTGAACGCTACGCTTTTGAAGCTTAATATGAGCATTAGATGATTAAAACACGTGTCGCAAACTTATGTAAATCACAGACTTCGATGTATGGAATTGTCAAACTTACGGCACGTAATTTTATAGTTTACTGTTTATTTTAAAGCTTTAATAGTAAGCGTAGCGTTAAAACGAATAGAATGTTGGCCATTTGACTAGGGGGGCTGATAAGCAGTAAATAATTAAAAAAAACAAATACAAAACCGTATCACATCTTATTTAATCTAATCAAAAGATTAAATCTCAGGTCTTATTCTTTCTACCAAACACGCGTTCGCTTTCTGCGAACTGACTAGCGTGTTGGCGTGACTTAAGCCAATTATGGCGTGGTATTCCTTTCCCACTCATGTACTTACATATGGTTTTTTTTTCGTTTATCTTTTCCTCCCTTTGTTTTTATGTGAATGTTGTAGGTAAGTCTTTTGAGGTAGGAATGTATGTGACAGTTTTCTGTACCTTTAGCACGAACAGCTATCGAAAAAAATAACGCGCGTAAAATCATTCGATAGTGCAATTTTGTATTGGAAATTTGTACAACGCCATCTACCGCCGAATAGCGAAATTAAAATTTCCATAGATAATTCTCTATCGAGGAATCGCGTTTTTTTTCTCGATAGCTGTTCGTGCTAAGGGTACTGGTTCTAAGATCGTTACAAAAGTTGCTTTAAATTAATTTATGTCATTTAAATAGTAACTTTGAATGACTACACAGGCAGCTGCTATAACTTGTCTTTGCTAATGACATATTTCTATAGAAAATATCCTTACTAATATCGAAAGTCCGTTTTTTTGTTTGTTTGTTACGCCTTCACGTCTTAACTGCTCAACCGATCATCATGAAATTTTGCATACACGTTTTTAGGGGTACAGAAAAGGACATAGGGGTACCTTTCATGCCAAAAAATCTTTCATTCCCGAGAGATAGCAAAAACATTCCAGGCAGACGAATTCGTGGGCGCTCGCTAGTACGTCATAAAGACATTATGACTGCATTTTAATAATATATTATAGCTACGTTTGTAACTGCCTATCATATACATAGTAGATTGTACAACAAGTGCATAAAACGCATCATTTTACCCGAGACGTATATATCCACCCGAGCCGTAGGCGAGGTTGGATAGTCAAGTCGAGGGTAAAATGGGTTTTATGTACGAGTTATACTCTCTGCTTTTCACTTCGATTGTGAGGAAATTAAACAACAATAATGTAAAAAATAAAAAATAAAATTTTCTTACATTTTAGTGACAAATTATATATTTTTGGAATGTGCTCATCAAGACCTTTCATTTGATACCCATATTCAAAAATAGAAAAAAAAAATCTCATTTTTTTGTGACAAAATATAAATTTTTGGAATGTCCTCATCAACGCATTTCATTTGATACCCATATTAAAAAATTGAAAAAAAATATTTTTTTTCTTAGGTTTTTGTATCAAAATTTATATTTTTGGAATGTGCTCATCAAGGCCTTTCATTTGATACCCATATTCAAAAATTGAAAAAAAAATTTATCAAGGTCTTTCAATTAAATTGATAGCCATTTTCAAAAATAAAAAAGTATTATAACACAACAAAAAATGAAGAAACAGAATGAAATAACAAGTTAATGAAGTTTAATTGCATGTGTGGCTGTTTACCTGACGACCTTTGTCTTAAATTCTGAGACTTAGACGAAGATTTTACTTTATGCACTAGAGCATAAAAAGCGATTTTATGCAGCCTATACCCAACATAAAGACGATCTTTACGAGCATGAGAAGTGAAAAGGTTATTTGTAAAACACCAACAACCTCGCAGAAGTAGACTAACTTAATAAACAACAAACTTTTCCAAAAAAAGCTGATCGAGTATGTATGAAAAGTCAATATTTGTCTTTTTCGGTAATTTTGAATGGGAAATTTGTACAGCGCCATCTACCGCCGAGTAGCAAAATTAAATTTTGCACAGATAATTGGGTAGGTACTCTAACGAGTACTTTTATGCGCGGTTTTTTTCTCAATAGGAACTTCATAGAGGGTATGAAACGAAAAATTCATGTTTAATATTTATGATGAATCTAACTTAATGTAGGTATTTAAGTATAAACTACATCAATTTTCTTTATTTCCAAAGTTTTTCCTATAATATTGTTTATGTAAAAAGTCAAAGTAAACTTTATTCAAACAAACTGAAACAAAATTCCAAAATGCCGTCATGCAGCCTACATATTGACATTGGGTGATGTAAGGATTCTAACGATACCTCACTTACACGGCAAAATCTGTCCAGGAATTTAGAAGTTATGTGGAATACAGAACCCCACATACATACATACAAACATACAATTGAATCCTGTACCCTTAGCACGAACAGCTATCGAGAAAAATAACGCGCGTAAAATTACTCGATAGAGAATTCTCTATGGAAATTTTAATTTCGCTATTCGGCCATAGATGGCGCTGTACAAATTTCCAATACAAAATTGCACTATCGAAAGATTTTACGCGCGTTATTTTTTTCGATAGCTGTTCGTGCTAAGGGTACTGAACACAATAAATTCTTCTTTTTGTTTTGGCAGTCGTGTAAAAATAAAACGTTTTTGAATCGTCTTATATTTAATTTATCCCATTCAATCATTTTTATTAGATGAAAACATCAAGATAATTAATCCTAAAATATTATTTATTTTTTCTGTGTTTATTGTAGAATGAAGTTTAAACTTTTAGATTTTTGCATTCACAATGCTATTTTTTTTATATTAAGATGAATAAATAATGAAAAATATTAGAAAAAATCCCGTCTAAGTTGCTACGGGTGAGCCGATTTTTTCTAATATTTTTCATTATTTATTCAGAATGAAGTTTCTTATTTTTTTTTATTATTATTTTCAATCAGCTATAAGAAGAATACCTAATTTGTGTACTTACAAAGTATACCTAGTACCTACCTATACAATACCTACATACATGAAACGTTTAACAAACATCTTTCTACAAATCAAAGAAAACTATTTTCTTTTTATTTCAAATACTTTCGACCAATTTCTCTTTCACCCAGTAACCATCAATCAAGTAAAAAGACAACCAAAAAAACCCTCAATTTCGACGGACGTTCGAATCTTTTGTAGAAATACCATTTAATTGTGCATAATACCACGGCCCAGGGCGGTGATTATAAGAATCGAACCTGCGAACGTCAAAATAACTCAGACTATATGCACTGAGATATATGGGAGTTCAGATTATTCAAAGATACCTACTTAAGAATTTTTGCGAAAGACTGCTAGAAAAAGGATAATCTCCCAAGTTAAAAAAGAAAATATGAAATAATAAAAATAAATAACAAACATTTTATAGGCAGAATTTTATTACAAAAAATGAAACAAAATATAAAAGTAGTTTCCAATTCACGCATTTTAAAAAGAGCCGATTTTTCAATACCTAAATAAAGTTTATTTGCTTGATAACGGATTAAACCACCAAATTGAAAATGTTTGTCATACCTTGTCTGTCAAATGTTTTCAATGCCATTTAATTTATTTAAATAAGTAATTTAACTGGCTAATATCAGTATCCCTGAGAACACGAACAGAGGCGTAGTGCGAGTTGATGTTTTCACTTTTCACTATCGAAAATTATGGTTTTGTCTCTTTCACTCGCATTGACTATGAGCAGCATATCCGATAGTTTTCGATGGTGAAAAGTGAAAATATCAACTCGCACTAGGCCCTAGGCCCTCAGCTATCGAGAAAAAAAACGCGCATAAAAGTACTCGATAGAGTAATTATCTACGGAAAATTTAATTTCACCTCTCGACCATAGATGGCGCTGTACAAATTTCCCATTCAAAATTGCTCTTTCGAATATATTTTTACGCGCGATATTTTTTTCGATAGCTGTTCGTGCTAAGGGTACTGTTCTTCATTTCTTTTCAAAACTAAGATTCGTTTTTAATTCAATTTAACTTCAGCCAGCGCTGATGGCCAGCTCGCAGTGCGGTGACAATAGATGAACTCCATAGTACCTCTAGTCTCTACCTACTTAATTATTCAAAAACGCCATCGCTAGATCGATGGTTAGAATTTTACGTTTTTAAATCGGATAAAACCGCACCGACCTCATATTATATTTAAAGACAAAAAGCTGAGCTTTCCGACTTATTTTCCCTGCAAGGAGGTACAGTTGACAGAAATATTTTTAATTCTCATTAGCAAACGGCAATAAATATTAGTAACTAGTTTCTGTCCGCGACGTCGTCCGCGTGTATATTCGAGAAAATCCTACCTACCTACCTTTATAACCAGGATAAATAGTGTTCTATATTTAAATTTTATCGAAATCAGCGCGCTGCCCCC
The DNA here is from genome assembly GCA_928269145.1 of Agriphila tristella. NCBI lineage: Eukaryota > Metazoa > Arthropoda > Insecta > Lepidoptera > Crambidae > Agriphila > Agriphila tristella. Next base: position 6,256,231 of record OV743451.1, read on the forward strand.
CTCTTTTTGATATCCCTCAACCCCTCCCCTTCCCTCTCCTTTGAAGGTCCTAACTTCGAAACTGAGGAACTTTTTTCCTACAAACATTCATCCCATATTTCAACTCCTTCAACCCCTATTGCGCGATAAAAGGTAGCCTATGTCCTTTCATCAGCTCTACTCTATCTCTGTACCAAATTTCATCCAAATCGGTTCAGTAGTTTAGGCGTGAAAGCGTAACAGACAGACAGAGTTACTTTCGTATTTATAAAAAAAATAGTATGGATAATTTATTAGTCGTTTAAAATTTTATTATTCAATTAACAAAACGGGAAATTAATTCATAAGTAGGTAAAGAATTTAATTTTATCTTACCGTGGTACAGGCTCATTTCATCTTTTTCTACATTTTAACATTCTATAACTTTAATTTCAACTTTTGCTGACGCTACCTCAACTCGTACCTAATAATTTGAATGATTTTTCCTTGACTAGGTAATAAATAGGTGCACTTCTAGGAGCGCTAGAATCGGTCAAGCGTAAATCGGTAGGTGTGTACCTACTTAGTTTTCATATACCTAACTTATATGACTCAAAAATATAGAAATGGTTTGAGACAGAAATGCCCGTCTCCCCACGAACAGCTCATCATCCTCCTGTCCTTATCCCAATTTATTTGTAGTGCTATGTCTACACAAAATAAAATTTTGCGCTCGTAGAACGACCACTATTGGGGTCGGCGCAGCATGTAGTACATACTGCATTAGGTTTTGGCAAAGTTTTACGGTCGGCCGCCTGCCTGACACCAACCCTCCTCGGGAATGCTGTTGTTGACAGTTTCCTCGCTGCCATTCGAGTGACCCTTTGTGCGATGGTATGCACCGGGTCCCTAAAACTTCCCTCTATCGCCTTCTACGATACCCACGGGATGAGATGGGACAGTCCTATTCTTAACCGGAACTGTGCGGTAGGAAACCTTCATCGTTTGTTTTGTTGCTTCTAGGTGTTTACTTACAAAACTAACTTGTTTGGTCCGAGATTTTCCGTATTTAGGCAATGTGTATGTGTGCTTGCACGGAAAACCACGATTTGTTTGAGACGATGTAATTTTACTTACTGAATATATTGTGAAAATATTTTTGCTTCATAAAGGGCCATTCATTGGTAGGTACCTACTTATGTACCAGTCCAACTAAAAAAAAAACATACCTAAGTAGGTAGGTAGGTAGGCAGTCGAACTTCTTTCAAACCAACAATTTCTTTTTCCAATGTGCTTTATGAGCTTAGGAGTTCTCACGAAACCCGGGAATTAAATTCTATATATCAAATTTTTTAGAGCTAAGTTTTTTTAAACAAATAAAAAGATTCAGCTGTTATTTAATTGGTGAAACTCCGCAAAATCCTAAACTGCGATATTCTGATTGGTTTGTTGCAAATGTTAAGGTACCTAGGTTGACCATGATAAAAAGTAATGTGGATAAAGTATCTGTACCTAGCTAGCACGAACAGCTATCGAAAAATTTTGTATGGGAAATTTGTACAGTGCCATCTACCGCCGAGAAGCAAAATTAAATTTTCCATAGATAATTCCCTATCAAGTACTTTTACGGGCGTTTTTTTTCTCGATAGATGTTCGTGCTAGGGATACTGAAACCTCTTTTATTTATCCATCTAAATATGTTTAGTAACTTTGTGTTACTACAACAACTACCTCTTAAAACTGTTGGAACACAAAAATCGTGTCATTTAATTGAAAAAAAAAACAAATTATATTGGCAGTTTTAAGCACTTTCTGGCGTTTCAGCTCCTTTTTGTCGAAACCATGGGAAATTTACAGCATAAAACATGTTTTTTTTTATAAAGTTAAAACCAACGTAGTAATACGAACATCTATCGAAAACCAAAACGTGATAGAGTAATTTTGTATGGAAAATTTTATTGAAACAGCGCCATCTACCACCCAAAAGCGAAATGATTTTTTCCATAGATAGATCTCTATATCGATTCCGTATAACGAACATCTACCGAGAAAAAAAACACGTGTAAAAAAATTCTATGGAGTAGGTAATGAATGTGAAATTTGTACACCACCTACCACCGCAAAGCGAATTAAGAGATTTCCCATAGGTAAAAAACGCGCGTAAAAGTAGGAAGGTACTCGACTTTTACGCGCGTTTTTTTTGCTCCCTAGATGTTCGTGCTAGGTTCTCAACAGATGCTGTTTTTGTCTTGAGCGTAGTGCGAGTTGATGTTTTCACTTTTCGCTATCGAAAACTGTCGTTTTGTCTCTTTCACTCGTATTGACTATGAGCAGCATATCCGATAGTTTTCGATAGTGAAAAGTGAAAACATCAACTCGCACTGATGCTGTTTTGTCGTCCCTTTAGCTTTGTATACCATACCTACGACTACCACCACATATACCACTATTTGCCTTTCAGCAAATATTCTATATGATCACAAACTCATGGTGCCACTACTACCCTCCGCCGTATCCGATAGTTTTCGATAGTGAAAAGTGAGAACCTCAACTCGCACTAGGCCCTATGTACCTTTAGCATGAACATCGAGGAAAAAACGCGCGTAAAAGTACTCGAAAGGGAATTATCTATGGACAATTTCATTTCGCTTCTCGGCGGTAGATGGCGCTCTACAAATTTCCCATACAAAATCGCTCTATCGAATGTTTTTACGCGGGTTTTTTTTCGATAGCGGTTTGTGCTAAGGGTACAGAGGGTATACCGGCATAGTACGAGTTGATGTTGGCACTTTTCGCTATCGAAAACTATCGTTTTGTCTCTTTCACTCGTATTGACTATGAGCAGCATATCCGATAGTTTTCGATAGTGAAAAATGAAAACATCAACTCTCACTGATGCTGTTTTGTCGTCCCTTTAGCTTTGTATACCATACCTACGACTACCACCACATATACCACTATTTGCCTTTCAGCAAATATTCTATATGATCACAAACTCATGGTGCCACTACTACCCTCCGCCGTGAGAGAATTGAACCCCCTATAATCAGAGGATCCGACCACCGCAATTACACAGACGCACTGACAGGCCGTGTGTTACTGCTCTTTGTTATTAATCCTTATTTTTAGGGAATCGCTAATATGAACCTAACTTACCTAGATTATATAGGTACTTTATGAGTTGTTACTGTAATACCTGAGGCCCTCCGCTGCCTTGAGCGGGACACGCGCGCGGGGCGACATAGATTAGAGCTTACTCATGCACTGCGTAAGCATCTGTCCGTCAAAAACCCGCAATCTATATTCCCGCGCCGTGTACCCGCGGCGGGATCCCGCTTAAGGCAGCGGACGGCCTAATAAACTTTATTTTCATACATGTTACTACGAGGCAGAAATATGCGAGTAGAGTTATCACTTACCAGAGGGCCTAGTGCGAGTTGATGTTTTCACTTTTCACTATAGAAAACTATCAGATATACTGCTCATAGTCAACACGAGTGAAAGAGACAAAACGATAGTTTTCGATAGCGACAAGTGAAAACATACTTGCACTAGGCTCTCAGTACCCACCCTTAGCATGAACTGCTATCGAAAAAAATTACGCCCGTAAAAACATTCGATAGGGTAATTTTATATGGGAAATTTGTACAGCGCCATCTATCGCTGAAAAGCGAAATGAAATTTCTCATAGACAACTACTCTATCGAGTACGAAACAAGATTGTAAGAAAAAAATTTTGTACGCACTTAGCTTGATAGTTTACTTAGAGATAATTCAACGCCGCTATATTACGACCGTAATATGACGGCACCGCTATCGTATGAAACGGAAACCCTAGTAGTACGCAAAAAAAACCGCAAATCGATGTACAGCAAAGCCGTTTGGTACACGTATACTTGAGGTAAAAACAAAATTTTGGACCCGCAGTTCTTAAAAATTCTTCCCTTAGGAGAGGAGTTATGGTGTCATCTTTTTTTTGTATGGGAATTTTTTTTTTTTTCTATAACCTATCGTGCATGGTATTGAATGAAAGGGCTTGCTGAGCCGGTTCTAAAAATATATCACATCATTATATTTCAGCCACTTCTCTTAAATTAAACCCAAAAACATTTTCAAAACATACCAAGTTTGGGCTCCTTCAGATCCGATGTGGTTAAATTATTTTGTGTAAAATATACCTTAAGAGTTAAATAATATCCTCATATCAAATGACAAGAAAGTAATTTTGAAAATATCAAAATTTAGTAATTTTTTCTATTTTTTTCCCAAACTCACGTTTGTATGGGATTTTTGGAAATTGATTTTTGGTTTAATTTAAAACAAGTGCTCAAATGTAATAATGTGATATTTTTAGAAACAACTGAGAAAGCCCTTTCATTCAATATCACACACGATAGGTTTAAGAACATTTTTTTTTAATTATATATAATCACTTTGTAAAAGCTTTGTAATCATGAAATTTTAAAAAAAATACTGAATATCAATATTTTCAAAATTGCTTTCTTGAGATTAGATATGAGAATATTACATATCATTTGAAGTATATCTTATGAAAAATAATTCAACCATATTGTATCTGTAGGAGCCCAAACTTGGTATGTTTTGAAAATGTTTTTTGGTTTAATTTAAAACAAGTGGCTGAAATATAACGATGTGATATATTTTTAGAACCGGCTCAGCAAGCCATTTCATTCGATACCATACACGATAGGTTTCAGAACAAAAAAAAATTTTTTCCCATACAAAAAAAAGATGCTCCGCTCCTAAGGGAAGAATTTTTAAGAACTGCGGGTCCAAAATTTTGTTTTCACCTCAAGTATACATGTACCAAACGGCTATACTGTACATCGATTTGCGGTATTCCATTGATTTTGAGCTCGTAGAACCCCCACTATAGCTTAACAATACCCACAAAGTACTTTTTTATAATAGGAAAACAAGACCCTCAACGAAGCCGAGGTCTTCGTATTTTGCCCATACAAAATTACTCTTTAAAATGTTTTTACGAGCGTTATTTTTATCGATAGCTGAGGGCCTAGTACGAGTAGAAGTTTTCACTTTTCACTATCGAAAACTATCGGATATGCTGCTCATAGTCAATGCGAGTGAAAGAGAGAAAACGACAGTTTTCGATAGCGACAAGTGAAAACATCAACTCGTACTAGGCTTTCTGTTGGTGCTAAATGTACAAAAGTGTAATTTTTCATCTTAGAATTCATCTATGAGACCATAACTAAAGTTCTATTCTTCATCATTTATTACATACCTGTATAAATAAATATACCTATATATTCATATTTATGATTCCAGGTACATGATTAACGCTTATATACCAACTGTCAGAATTAAAAAAGAACAACACAGCTCTTACGAGCAAGGCGTCCGAATCGTGACTGGCTATCGGCATTCCCCGCCATTGGTCGGCTTGACGTATGATATCGGAGCTTGCAGCAATATCGGCTGAATAATTGGGACTTGTTTATTTATTTCGAATTCCTGTGCACGCCTACTTTTTGTGTGTGTAGACTTGAAGTTGCAAAATAGTCAATAACACATACAAACATCAAAAAACGTAAAAAAAGAACGATAAGTTACAAACTATAGCACGAACACCAATAGCGAAAAAAGCATGCATAAAAAATCGATAGAGATTTTGTATAGGGTACAGCACCATCTACCGCCGAAAAGCGAAATGAAATTTCCCCTTCAGTAGGTACTCTAATATCCATTTTATGGTTGTACTTTATTTAAGAATTGAATCCGTAACCATAGGTTAGCTCGAAGGATTGCTCAGCTGAAGTGGCTGATGGACACATAGCGTGAAGTACCGACGGCTGGTGGGGCTGGGCGGTTCTGAAATGGCGACCGCGCACCGGACTCGGCTCCGTGGGTAGGCCCCCGACAAGAGGGACCGGCGTGAGGGTGAAAGTCGCGGGAAGCCACTGGATGCGGGCAGCGCAGGACCGAGCCAAGTGGAGATCCTTGGGGGAGGCCTATACCCAGCAGTGGGTGTCGTGCGGCTGATATGATGAGGTTAGCTGCTAGACCCAGTGTATTTACGCTGGGTCTAATACCTCACTATAATTATATATTTGACGTAGGAATGTCCTTACCCATGGTCGAATCTATCCCATAACTATAATTCATGTGGCTTAGGCATTAAAAGTTTAAAGACAGACAGACTGAAACGAGTCACTATAAAGCTAGGGTTTCTCGATGGAGCTGCCATGTCTTAAGACAAAAGCTCCAAAACAAATAAAGAAAAAAAAAAGCTAGGGTTTCCTAGGATGACTACAGAGCTATGACACTATAAACTAGGGTTTCCTAGGATACGGCCCGCCGAATTGTTTACATTGCCATTGACGGCACGGCACCGTCATCCTAGGAAATCCTAGCTTTAGAATTAGATAATAGTAACACGCTACTTCTGCTTCTATTATTCAATAGAAGCTTGATAGTGTGCATAAAAAGGGAATTTCATAGGCCATGACCATAATATAAATGAATACTTATAAAACATCGACCCTTACTAATTTTGTATGGGAAATTTGTACAGCGCCATCTGCCGCCGAAAAGCCAAATTAAACTTTCCATATTTTTACGCGTGTTTTTTTTCTCGATACGTGTTCGTGCTAAGGGTTACAGATGGGACCAGAGTTACCAGATCTAACAATGAGATTTCCTTACTTTTTCCCTGACTTTTCAGTAAATTTCCTGACATTTTGTCACCTACATTTACATTCTTCATTTAGTTGACGTTTGATATTGTTTTTTCACCAAAATGATTAACAAAACTTAAACTTTTTTGGGATATCATAAATTCCTGACAACTAAAATTTCCCCTGTTTTCCTGTCAAATGCCTTAAATTCCTGACATGTCAGGAAAATTCCTGTCATCTGGTAACCCTAGATGGGACTAGTATTTATTTATCATAATTATAAAAAAAGCATTGTGAAATGCAAAAAAAATAACAACCATAATGTTTTTCTTTTTCGTATAAGGTAATTTATACTTTACTAGCTTCTTCCCGCGACTTCGTCCGCGTGGATGTTAGAGAAAATCCTTAGAGAACCTTCAACCAGGATCCAACCAGTCATTTTTATGCTTCCCGTTCCGCTTCCCGTTCCAGTTCCAGTTCCCGTTCCCACTCCCGCTCCCGTTGCCACCTTCGTTCCCAATCCCGCTCCCACTACTGTTCCCGCTCGCGCTCCCGTTCCCGCTCCCGCTTCAGCTCCCACTCCCGCTCCCATTCTCGTTCCCATTCCGTTCCCGTCCCGTTTGCATTCCCGTCCCGTTCCCGTCCCGTAACCGTCCCATACCCCTGCCGTTTCCGTTCCCGTTCCCATCCCGTTCCCGTCCCTTTCTCGTTCCCGTTCCGTTCCCGTTCCGTTTCCGTTTCGTTCCCGTTCCCATTCCTGTTCCGTTCCCGTCCCGTTCCGTTCCTATCCCGTACCGGTCCCGTAACCATCCCGTACCCGTCCTGTACCCGTCCCGTACCCGCCCCTTACCCGTTCCGTACCCGTCCCGTACCCGCCCCTTACCCGTCCCGTACCCGTCCCGTACCCGTCCCGAACCCGTCCCGTACTCGTCCCGTACCCGTCCCGTACCCCTTCCGTTCCCTTTCGCGTACCCGTCCCGTTCTCGTTCCCGTTTCGTTCCCGTGCTGTTCCACTACCGTTCCCGTTCCGGTTCCCGTTCCCTGGATGTGCATGTCCAGGTCCAGGTCCATGATGTGTCATATCCACCGCGTTGGACTTCAAAATAAATCTCATTTTCGCAATCACCATCCCATAAAACCTCAAGAACGACATCCATATCGATTTTTATGTTTACTCACCCCACTTACTCTCTAAGGGGTTGATTTTCAAAATAACAAAATATATATATTTTTAGATGAGCTCTTACGAATTTTAAAGTTGTAATTTCGATTTTATATTCTTTTTCCATACAAAATTTGAACCCCGTTTTTACCCCTTTAGGGGTTAAATAATGTCCACCGTGTTGGACTTCAAAATAAATGTCATTTTTGTAATCGTCATCCCAGAAAACCCCAATAACGACATCTATATCGTTTTTTATGTTTACTCACCGCATTTACCCCCTAACCTAAGGGATTGATTTTCAAAATAACAAAATATGTATTTGCCTATTTATTTTTTGATGTGCTCCTACGAAGTTTAAAGTTGTAATGTCTATTTTTTTCCATACAAAATTTGGACCCCATTTTCACCCCTTAAGAGGTTAAATCATGTCCACCGTGTTGAACTTCAAAATAAATGTCATTTTTGCAATCGTCATCCCACAAAACCCCGATAACGACATCCATATCTATTTTTAGGTTGTTTTAACCCTTTTCACCCCCATTTCATCCCCTTTGGGGTTGAAATCCTAACAGAAACAATATACGTTGCGTTAGATTTCCATCCATAAGCCTAAATTATAAATTTAGCGATTTTTACTTCGAAAATGAAGGATTTTCTTCAATACACAACTTCATCCCCCTTTTGACCCCTTCGGGGGTAGAATTTTGAAAAACGCTGAGACCCGTATTTATTAATTTTCAATCGTCAGCCTAAACACAAAATTTGAAGATTCTAGCTTCAAAACTGAGGGACTTTCATACAAATTTTCATCCCTTATTTCATCCCCTTAGGGATGGAATTTTCAAAAATCCTTCCTTAGTGGATGCCTACACTGTATAAAGTATCTGTGTGCAAAATTTCAAGTCTCTAGGTCCAGCGGTTTGGGCTGTGCGTTGATAGATCAGTCAGTCAGTCAGTCAGTCATTCATTCAGTTTACGATTTTATATATTACTAGCTTCTGCCCGCGACTTCGTCCGCGTGGATATTAGAGAAAACCCTTAAGGAACCTTCAATCAGGATCCAACCAGCCATTTTTACGCGATTAGGCGGATCTCCACCAAGCGCGCTACCTCGCGAGGCAAAACATTTGCCGCGTGTGGCGGACCTCCTCGAGGCTTCCCGTTCTCGTTCCCGTTCCCGTTCCCGCTCCCGTTCCCGTTCCCGTTCCCGTTCCCGTTCCCGTTCCCGTTCCCGTCCCTGTCCCCGTCCCTTGGATGTGCATGTCCAGGTCCAATCATGTCCACCGTGTAGGACTTCAAAATAAATGTCATTTTCGCAATCACCATCCCATGAAACCTCAAGAACGACATCCACATCGATTATCATCTTTACTTACCCCATCCCTAAAGGATGATTTTCAAAATAACAAAATATGTGTTTGCCTATTTATTTTTAGAAATGCTCCTACGAATTTTAAAGTTGTAATATCTATTTTATATTCTTTTTTCATTAAAAATTTGAATCCCATTTTCACCCTTTTAGGGGTTAAATCATGTCAACCGTGTTGAACTTCAAAATAAAACTCATTTTATTTTGAAGTCACTATCCCACAAAACCTCACGAACGATATCCATATCGATTTTTATGTTTACTCACCCCCATTTACCCCCTAAGGGGTTGATTTTCAAAATTACAAAATATATGTTTGCCTATTTATTTGTATATATACTCCTACGAAATTTAAAGTTGCTAGTCTATTTTATATTATTTTTCCATACAAAATTTAACTTCATTTTTACCTTTTTAGGGGTTAAAACATGTCCACCGTGTTGGACTTCAAAATAAATCTCATTTTCGCAATCACCATCCCATAAAACCTCGAAAACGACATCCATATCGATTTTTATGTTTACTCACCCCATTAAACCCCTAAGGGGTTGATTTTCAAAATCACAAAATATATGTTTGCCTATTTAGTTTTAGACGTGCTCCTACGAAGTTGAAAGTTGTATTGTCTATTTTATATTATTTTTCCATACAAAATTTGAACCCCATTTTCACCCCTTTAGGGCTAAAATCATTTCCACCGTGTTGGACTTCAAAATAAATGACATTTTTGCAATCGTCATCCCAGAAAACTCCGATAACGATATCCATATCTATTTTTAGGTTTTTTATCCCTTTTCATCCCCATTTCATCCCCATAGGGGTTGAAATAATAACAAAAACAATATACGTTGCGTTAGATTTTCATCCATAAGCCTAAATTATAAATTTAGTAATTTTTACTTCGAAAATAAAGGATACACAACTTCATCCCCCTTTTGACCCCTTCGGGGGTAGAATTTTGAAAAACGCTGAGACCCGTATTTATTTATTTTCAATCGTTAGCCTAAACACACAGTTTGAAGATTCTAGCTTTAAAACTGAGGGACTTTCATACAAACTTTCATCCCTTATTTCATCCCCTTAGGGATGGAATTTTCAAAAATCCTTCCTTAGTGGATGCCTACACTATATAAAGTATCTGTGTGCAAAATTTCAAGTCTCTAGGTCCAGCGGTTTGGGCTGTGCGTTGATAGATCAGTCAGTCAGTCAGTCAGTCAGTCAGTCATTCAGTCATTCAGTTTACGATTTTATATATTAAGAAGATGTTTAACTAAACTTAACTTTTTATACATTTCCTTTCCAAAAAAAATAAACATAAGCCACATTCCTTCGCCATTACATACAAAACGATTAACTCCAACCATAAATCATAAACAAAAAATTACAGAAAAATTAATCCAATACCCCTAGATTTATAGTTCAAATCAAAAATACCATTCGATCAATCAAAACCATATATTTCAGAAATTATTCCTCATTTTTTTAACTTCCAATGTTATTATAGCCTCTTTTTTAAATATCATTGAGTTCAAATTACTATGGCAGGATTTTACTCACGTTTTTTACTTTTAATGTTATAGAACCTTTTTTCTGAAAGTTGTAAGGTTTATATTGCCGTGGCAAGTTTTTCTCCAGATTTGTACTAAATCAATCAGTAAACAGGCAGTGATTATAGCAGTCTTACCCTAGGGTACGAGGTTCGGTGTCTGTCGAGACATCAATCAAAACTTCTCTGTTTTTACCCGATCGAGTATAGTTGTAGAGTTATTTTAAACTGAGGTTTTTGTTTTGGTTTACAACAATGTGTTATGTGCGTTGCGCGAGAGTTGATTTGCATTAAACCGGTCAAGTGTGAATCTTACTTGCATGAGGATCCTTAGTTTCAATTTTTTTTTTATTGGGCAGACAACAAAAACATGTACTAACTAATACAATATAATGCTTAAAGTATTGATCTTAAATTTAAGTACAGTTCTTAATTAAAGGCAGCCACGGCATGCGATGTAGACAATTATTAAAGGCTAAGTTAATATAAAATTAAAAATTACTTTTAGGGCAACTAAAATTATAAAATTATACAAAACTTAAGATAAGCGGGGGTTTACGTTGCTTTCTTACTACTTACTAATGAGTTTAACCATAAATGCGAAAGGCCGTTTGTTTGTTTGTTTGTTACGCCTGAAAAAAAAACGCGCGTAAATTTACTCGATAGAGTAATTATCTATGGAAATTTCATTTCGCTATTCGGCGATAGATGGTGCTGTACAAATTTTCCATACAAAATTACTCGAATCGAACCTTTTTACGCGCGTTTTTTTTCTGGATAGATGTTCGAGCTACGAGTATAGTACCCGTGCCGTAGCACAAACAGCTACCGAGAAAAATAACGCGCCTAATAACATTCGATAGAATAATTTTGTATGACAAAGTACAGCGCTATCTATCGCCAAAAAGCGAAATGAGACTTCTCATAGATTAGGTACACTCTATCACAGTACATAGGTATATAAGTTTTTTCAAACAGTATGAGAGCTCCATGGAAACGTTCGAATTTGACGGCTGACGTCACTCTTAGGTCCGTATTATAGGACGAGACTCAAGCACTGCTAGCTGCTTGAGTACAGTTAGAAAGGGATGGTGCTATTCATCGCATATAGCGCCATCCCTATCTAACTGTACTCAAGCAGAGATTTGAGTTTGAGTTTGATTCTGTAAAGAGCTCTAAGCAAAGTTCGCAGTACTTTGGTCAGGGTTGTGACATCGCGCCGCAGTTGTTTCTATAGCGTTCGCGCGTAGCATTCCACGAGACGGCCGGAAAATGCCAACCCTAGCGATCCGACGGAGTGCAATGACAAAAGGGCCTAGGTGACGTTAGCTCCTCTACTGTTTGAAAAAACTTATATATGTACTGTGACTCTATCGAGTACTTTTACGCGCGTTTTTTTCGATAGATTTTCGTGCTAGGGGTACCGAACTTATTTTTTGACTGTAATACGCCTGTTTCACATTTTATTAGTTACCTATAGATTATCGATAAAAGGTTTAATAGCGCCATCTAGCGGGTGGTAGCAGGATTATTTTATTAATTGTTAAATAAAAAATCTGTAATCAGTCCACAGTGTATATTTGAATATAAAAATACAGACACAAAATAGAGTGTAGGTATAATAAATCACTAAAAAATATATAGCTTAAATTTAATTAATTTTCTAAATAAAAATCCTTAATTAAATATATTGTGACTTTAGAACTTATTGGTCTAATATAAATGTCCGTTTTTATTTACTTTTCTCTAATATTAATATTAACAGTGTAAGTGTGTAATAGGTTTTTTTTAATATTGCCGTCATTTAAAACTAATACACTCGGCGTCAGAAAAACCGCACCTTTTATTCAAAGTTAATTTAATCCCATATAATTTAATGATAAATGTTATTATATACTTCTTCCCCTTCGGACATAGCCAACAGTCTTTAGAAACCGTTGGAATACTCGTCGAACGGAATCAATTACTGAGATTGAGTTTCCGAGCACATTACATTGCCTAATTTTATTGCAATATTTGAATAACTTCATGGGCAATAGTATCCATCTTGGGTATTCCTTTTTTTAATTGAACTGTTTTCTCCATCATCTCGATAGCGAATTTACCCGCATTTCCTGAATTGACCCCTTTTATTTCCCTTTTGTGGCGGCGCTAGCAATAACGCTTTAATCGTTTAATTATGGTAACTGTTATGTTAACTAAATGAAACAATTATCAAAAGAAAGCTCATTAAATGTACTTTCAATAGATATCAACATTTACACAATAAAACGTTAGCTAGCAATAGCAGATGGCCAAGTCTAAACTTAGTGCCGAAGAGGTGCGGTTTTTCTGACGTCGAGTGTAGGTTGCTGATAACCTATCTTAGTTATGGGCTCATTATTTTTGTCAAAAAAGATTTAACATTACTGGTAAATTTTAAGAGAGCATTTTTTTATTTATTTTTCTATAAAATTATTTTATTGTAGTAACAATCAGTATACATAGGTACTAGTCAGTTTTCATTTAATATACAGGGTGTTTGGGAACAGCTTTACAAAGCCGAATATGGTAGATAGGGACCATCAAACTGAACAACTTTTACTATGGGACCAACTCTGAAATCGCGAAAAAAATCTGCTATTTCATACACTTTGATATTTACGATATTATTTTTTGTATGAAACAGCTGTTTTTTTCGCGATTTCAGATTTGGTCCCATAGTAAAATTTATTGAGTTTGATGGTCTCTATCTACCATATTCGGCTTTATAAGGCTATTACCAAACACCATAAGGTGGTACCTAATGATGTGATGATACTTAGGCTGGCCCCAGACCTACCGGTTCCGTTTCTTTGCTTTGCTGTGCTACCTTGCTTGAAAGACCGCCGGCCAACCAGGGTAATTTTCAATCTATCGCATTTTGGGACTAGACCAAATTGGCAAGATAGCCATTAGCTTGGTTTTATCAAATGTCATCGCCTGGATTGCGAAGTAGGAAGCTTTTAGGAGATATGCCACCCTGAACATGGACTCCGATCGTTAAAAATAACTCGATCGCTTATTTATACAAGATGTTTGGTAAAGCCTTATAAAACTGAATATGGTAGATAGGGACCATAATAAAACTGAACAACTTTTACTATGGGACCAAATCTGAAATCGCGAAAAAAAATGAACTGTTTCATACATTTTGATAATTTCGTTATTAATTTTTGTATAAAACAGCAGTTTTTTTTTTAAAACGAAAACTAAAACTTCTCGTCGCACCCCAGACGACGATATTTGATAACACCAAACTAATGGCTATCTTGCCAATGTGGTCAGGTCAAAATATGCGATAGATTGAAAATGAGCCTCTTGGCCGGCGGTCCATGGTAGAACAGCAAAGCAAAGAAACGGAACCGGTAGGTCTGGGGCCAGCCTTAAACAGGTGATAATGTTGCTTAAACTGAACAACGTTCTCCAAAGGTACATAGATCGAAAAACGAAAAAAAATACACTCCCATACAAAATTTACCAGTCAGCTGACCGACTTACTATGGAAAGGCGAAAAAAAAATTGTATTTCGACCTATGTTCGTTTAAGTGAATTGTTCAGTTTAAGAGCCCGTCCCTATTTTGCCCGCACATTTCATGTTTTCTCATGATTTCTTAAATCTGAGTGCGCAATTGAAAAATTTGTCTCGGCCACTTTTCGCAATATAAAATTGCAGACATTTTAAAATATATTTCAGTTTTTTGTTGCTAAAGTACAAAAAGTTATCGTTTCTAACAGTAATTTGAACTGGCAAATGCGATATTTTTTTGTACTTCAGCAACTCGAAACTGAAATATATGTTGAAATGTCCGTAATCTTATATTGCGGAAAGTGGCCGAGACACATTTTTCATTTACGCACTCAGATTTACAAAATCTTGAGAAAAGATGAAATGTGCGAGCGAGAGAGCTGCAGTAAGCGGCAAAATCGGTACCTACGGAGCCTTAAGCAACTCTCACCTGTTTAAGTATCATCACATCATTTGGTATCACCCTTTATTCAACCTAAAATTAAAAGTATATCTAATCTTATAAAATAAAATAGGAATCACTAACAAATAGATGCCACATTACTCATGAGTATTCAGTACAAACTTTGTTATAAATAATTTTACACCAAAACGGTTGAAAAATCAAAAGGAACAGTTTCCTTAGCACAAACAGCTATCGAAAAAATAACGAGCGTAAAAACATTCGATAGAGTAATTTTGTATGGGACATTTGTACAGCGCCATCTACCGTCGAAAAGCGAACTGAGATTTCGACGTCACAAATCACGACCGTTTTGTATAGAGCCTTTTCGGCGGGTGCTGCTGCGTGCTAACTTCAAGTGACTATATCACGAAAAAAAAACGCAAGAGAAAAGTTTTAATATTACAGTTGATTTTCTTTTGATACAAAAAAATTTGATGCATATACCCTATCACCTACTACATTGAGCAGTATTAGGCGCATAGACATAGAAAAATTTTCGCTGCGCTCAAGAAGACCAACAAATCGTGGAAAAGAGAAGTTAACATCATACGGACACGGTCTATGTAAAAAAGAGACAAAGGATCAAGTGACATGTGCCAACATTTTTTACAGTAAGAGCCCCTAGCGTCCCGCCTAGCAAATGAGCAATCACAGTTTGTTTAAAATATTTGTTAATCCTAATTAGAATTCCAAATAAAGGTATCGTGGAGCCATGGTGTCTTGTGCTCTAATTAATTGTGATGTGACAAAAAGAAATAATCCAAGTAATCACACTTTTCACAGGTAAAAAAGATATTGCCACTGCCACACATTTCTCTAAAACCAAATTTCGCTACATTTATTCGTTTATCGATGAAGAAAACAGTATGGAACATAGTTTATTAATTTCCTTTGCCATATATAGTCATATTTTATGAATCTAAGTCATATTTTACGTATCTCATATAAAATGTATGCATTCGTTCGGATCACCTGTTTATTGACATTGTTGTTCTTTGACATTCTTTTTATATGATTAGGCGCGTTTTTTATTTTCTATTAGGTGTTCGTGCTAAGGTACAGATAAGGCAAAAGCCAATACATGCAAAAAAAGCTTTGGAATAATTTCTTAAATGCCTAAAATTATACTAAATTTTAATAGTTTCTTATCTTTTGTCACTGTCTTGTGTATAGTATAGTTCTTATTAATAATTAGGTATCATTAATAATATGTGAGTAACTACATAAATGTTATAAACATCTGGCGAGAAAAAAAACGTGTAAAAAAACTCAATAGGAATTTTTGTATGGGAAATCTCGGTTCTCTTAACGGCGACAGATGGCGCTATACAAAGGACATCAGGCAGAGTCCCATAGAAAAAAACCAAA
The DNA here is from genome assembly GCA_928269145.1 of Agriphila tristella. Classification (NCBI taxonomy): domain Eukaryota; kingdom Metazoa; phylum Arthropoda; class Insecta; order Lepidoptera; family Crambidae; genus Agriphila; species Agriphila tristella. Next base: position 6,272,288 of record OV743451.1, read on the forward strand.
GAATGTATAACATTTCAGAATTTTCCAAAATGTAGGCATGTATTTAGTAATTCATAGAAAATATTCAGATTTTTACGAAGACTTATGTTTTAAGAGTTATTTATGTTTGAAAGTATTTTTTTTGGTAACCCCGACACATAGCAACACCACCACGACAACACGTTTCGTTAGCTGCGTTATGCTAGGGCCATGGGCCACACTACCGTGATATGCCAACAATTATGACCATTGATGAACCTTATGCGTATAGGAATAAGGAAAATTATGGCCATAATTATTGCCATATCACGGTAGTGTGCACGTAACATTAGTGATACAGATTAGCACCACAATGTACGAGTCGGAACCAGATCAAACGGATAATCTGTGAACAAAACACTTTTGACAGTTGACTGACAGCCGGCAGACATTCTTTTTTTTTTAATGCGCAATCACTTGTGCCACAGAACAAATAAACTCAGGGGAGGCTTGTGCAATCGCTGACAAAGATGTCCGTTTCATTGATATGCTTTTGTTTTTTTCAATAATTAATTAAAGCTAAATAAAGGAGTTAAAAAATAATGTTGCTGCTGTTTTATGATTCTAGTAACATAAAGTGTTTATAGATAACAGAATTATATTTATACACTTTTGGGTCTCATGTGCCTGATGTCCTTTCCCATACAAAATTACTCTCTAGAGTTTTTTTACGTGCGTTTTTTCGTCGATAGATGTTCGTGCTAATCAAGAAGCTTATACCCACAATGGAGATTGCACGCCTAGTATCATAGTGAAGATTGAAAAAAGACTCTTTAGTGACGTCACGGCTTATTGCTATCTCTTTCTTTTCGTTTTACAATACGTTTTCGTTTCTCACGAACGAACGACGAACAACGAACACGTATTGTAACACTAAAGAAAGAGGTTGCAATAAGCCGTCACGTCACTCAAGGACATTTTTTCTATCTTCACTATGACACTGGCCGTGCAATCTCCATTGGAGGGAGGTATAAGCTTCTTGGTGCTAATGGTACAGGGTTATAATTATAATATATTTCTGTTTCAATAAATATTTGATAGGTATGATAGATATATGCCTTCTTAAATGATAAAGAAAGTTTGTGACACTAAAAAAAATCAGATAAGTACCATAATATGGCAGTATACATTTCAAATAGTATAAAAGTAGAAAAACGTTTTTTTTACTCATTTAAAAAAACTACCTATTTCTTGGACGAATTAACCACTGGACACGTAACGTAAGAAAAATGTATGAAATCACGTTCAACCAATTTTTGCGGGGTGAGGGGGGATTACATTGTCAAATAATGACAATATTATAGGGTGATTTAGCCGGTTTCCGGCCATAATTGCCGACCAAATATTATGGATTGTGAAACTCATACATTAGTTCTCGGCCAGGCGGCCGAAAAGCAAATGACCTCCCAAAAATTACATTTAAATTTGATGGCCGGGTAACTAAATGAGTTACCCGGCCATCAAATTTAAATGTATCACACCGAAAACTTTACGCGTTTAAGTCAGACAGTACTAAAACTAATTTACCATACTCACACTCAATTGCAAGAAGCTTCACTTTAAATCTTCTTTAGCTAATGCCACTTTATAGCTAATGAAATCATTAAAATATTGATTTCATTAGTTTGTTGCATCAAACTACTTTAGGCTAAAAACTTTAACTAATGAGAGCCCTAAACATTGTTGCCAATAATAAAGTTAAAAAATTAATGGGATGACCGAATGGTTGAGTTTTGTTTTGAAAAGTATTCAAAGTTTGTATATAAATTGGCCAAAAAAACGCGTTTGACACATAGTATGGTTTGACAACTGACATTTTTCTTTCAAATTCGTTGGTTGTGAAATTTTTATTATTTCGGTTTACAGAATACATCTACTTACCAAGTTTCAACTGTGTAATCTTAATAGTTTCGGAATAAAGTGGCTGTGACATACGGACGGACAGACAGACAGACAGACATGATGAAACTATAAGGGTTCCGTTTTTTGCCATTAGGCTACGGAACCCTAAAAATAGTAGGTAAGTACTTAAATTGCAGAGTCCTCTTGGAATCTGCAATACTAAGAAGTGGCGTATTGAAAACAGGTAAAAATTACAAAAAAAACTGTTTCTACAGTTTATTCGAGAATATCCTCTAGTATTCACTGTCTAAATTTCAAATTCATATCTATAGCCGTTCCTGAGAAAACATATCACCCACAACGTACTAAAAATTGACACCTCCTCTTAATAAATTGTTAAAGTCCTTGACCGCGCGACCTTGAGCAAGAGAAGGAGGCCTGCCCCCTTACCTACAATACTACAATGTCTACTTGCGACGTGTTACTTGATCGTTTAATTGCTTATTTTCAAGCTTTAAGTTAGCGAACGAATAGAAAAGCCCCCATGGTTATATTTCCGAAATGGCCGAAAACCATAGGGGGCCGGCAAACCGGCTAGCTCACCCTACTTTGTTTACATACCAAATTTTATTTATTTTACGAAAAATAGCTACTTAAATAGGTTGAAATTGTGCTTACGTGTGAAAAGAAACATTTCTAATTGCCCGCTATTTTTTTTGCTGAACAATACGGAGCATTTTGCCCATTTTTGTACCAATGTTTCGCCACGAGCTCTAGCATCACACTGACAACGCAATATCGTTTACTGAGGCTATCGGTCACAGTAAGTGGCTAAGGGGTAAAGGCGAATATGGCTGTCATTTCGCGTCCAGTGGTTGATTCGTCCAAGACCTATTTCTGTTTTTTAAGCTTATAGTAAAATTATAACATTATGCTTATATGATATTCACAGGTATAAATTTATTCGAATTTATTATTGAAATAAGGGACAATAATCCAAAGGCTGCCAACATAAAAATATTTTATAAAAAAATGTTTTTCCAACATATTTATTTTTATAATAAAATTCTTTCGTTAAAAAACTAAAGAAAGTGGCGCATAAAAAATTACTGCGATCTTCGATTTAAAAAGTCTTAAATTTTAGTCTACGATCAAAGTAAATCGTTGCCGATATAAACATACACTACGAACAAAGAACTACGAATAATAATGTACGAACATTATAACTAAGAATAATAATGTACTAATTTAATAAAACAATTATTGATGCCGTCCGTAGCGCGCGCCACGCCGTAATGCCTGTAGTAGGTTAGATGTACTGACTGCATTTTACATCACACCGTCCTCGCTTCAAAGATAGCGGAATGAAATGGCCCAATGAGAGACACGACGCGAGCCAAATATCCAATCATGTTTAATCTGCTTACAAACCCCAACAAATACAAAACATCATATGCGCTGTGGAATACAACCTAATACCGATTATGCGTACATTGTAAAAAGGTATGTTTTCACTAGTAGATGGTTGAGTTTGCGGCCTTTTGTGTTACAGAATATGTCAATAGGACCCCTGGAGCCATTTTTAAGCGATATTTGTTAGGACTTAGGCTTCCATAGTACTTTGTTCGTAGGATCCGACCGATATGAAATGATCGTAACGACCGATCGCACCAAAGTCATACTAAAAAACGTCAAGTTTAATGTCTGCTATCTCTATCTTTTCCATAGTGTTAGTATAAGACGATACGATACTTAACAAAGCACTAAACTGACGTCTCTGAGTATGGCAGTATACAACGTGTTACAAAAATACCCCTAAAGCCGAATATGGCAGATAGGGACCATCAAACTGAACAACTTTTACTATGGGACCAACTCTGAAATCGTGAAAAAGAATCGGCTGTTTCATACAAAAATTAATAACGAAAATATCAAGATGTATGAAACAGCTGATTTTTTTCACGATTTCAGAGTTGGTCTCATAGTAAAAGTTGTTCAGTTTGATGGTCCCTATCTACCATATTCGGGATTTTAGGTGTGTTTTTGTAACACATTGTATATCATGTCGTGACTATCACTATAGAAAAGAAAGAGATAGCACAAACTCAACGAGTCTCTCTCAAGAGTGCGGCAGACAGTTTTTAGTAGTAGCTGACATTACAATAGTTTATCCAGAGCCGGATTTAGAGGTAGGCCCTGGGGCAACAAGCGAGTGGGGGGCCCCTAATTATTTTTCAAATAGGTGAAATAATATTTTTCTCGCAAGCAGGTCTACCGCTAGCGTTTTTTCCACTTGAAACCCCCATTTAGACCCCCTGGGGTGTCCATGGAATCTCACGATTACACTTGAAACTCCTATCAGTGGGTCCTAGAATAATTTTAGAATTTATATTATTCCACTTCAACCCCTTGAGTAAAAAACGAACTAATGAAAAGAAAATATGAATAAGTCCCTTTCTAGCTGACTGAGCGCCCGCGTGCAATAGCGGTTATGCCGCCCCTATAATTACGACTACCAACACTGAGCTTGTCAGAAAGAAAACATTTCTTTTGAGAGATTTAACTCTTCCCTTCATTAAGTTTTTGTAAAATTCTACACAAGTGGGTGGTTTCTTGAAAGATACCTTTATCTTTGTACCTTCTTCTTGTGTCGAAGTCTAGTCACAAACGCCGCGCACTCTGAGCCATGTTGCGATTAAATTCTTTCCCGCAATTACTTTTTGTAAAATTCTACATCATTCTAAATCATTGATGATTTATCATTGATGATCTCGTTGAAATACACTGGTACACGGCATTCTAAATCATTGATGATTTCGTTAATATAATTGCCGTTATATACGGCAAAGTGAATATAACTTGTGTTTGTATCCTACAAATTTTAATTTAAGCTGTGCATGTAAATTTTATATATAATAAATATAAATTTTATAATCAGAAATAAAAAATCCAGCTCAAATCGTAATATTAGGTATAGGTACTCTTTCGTTGTGTAAGATTTTTTTAATAAATACAATTTATGTGGAGGCCTCTCTCTTGTGAAGGCTCCGGTTTTCCCTTAAATCCGGCCCTGAGTTCAATACTACGACTCACACATAAAAATCACAACTCTTAAAAAATGCATAAATAACACAGATTACAACGTACATCGTGATTATGTTTTTCTTAATATAATTTTATCAAAAATTTAATCCACATACGTTTTTTTTAAATCAAGCAAGGCAAATGAGTTGTTTCCCCTCATCCATTTGGAACTGCACTTTGTCTGAGTTGGCGGCTTTGTCTGCAGTCTTGGATAGTGCACTGGCTAGGAATACTAGAGCCACTCCAGTCGATGTGACGAATAAAGCCCAGCCTGAGGAAAAAGTAAAAAAATGAGTAGGTATAGAAGTTGTTTGGTTTTTTTTTTCTTTTTTTATGCACGGGGATAATGCTTGGCCTTCACCTCACCTGATGTTAAGTGACGATAAGGCCGAAGGTGGAAGCGCACTACACCCGGAATCCTCACTACTGAGGAACTGGCTATCTTACCTCCAACTGCCGGAACACAACAATTTTTAAATTGTTGTTATGACGTCAGACTTAGGTAAGATGGTGGTAGCTGTCAGGTGGGCTTGAAATAAGCACTACCATAACGAGCCTTGTAAAGCCGAATATGGTGGATAGGGACCATTACACTGAACAACTTTTACTATGGGACCAACTCTGAAATCGCGAAACAAAATCTTCTGTTTCATACTAAAATTATTAACGAAAATATCAAAATGTATAACAGATGTTTTTTTACATAAGTTTGCGACATACAGTGGCAGTTCGGTTGTCATACAAACGAGGTAACTTTGAAGCCTTGGTTCTCCGCCAAGGATTGACCTAACTGTGATCTGATGATGGCCATCCAGGAAGTTAATGGAGGAGATTCAGATCGCTATAACCCAACTGATCTGATCAGCATTTTAAGAGATATAAGGATATGTTTAAAAACCGAGAAATTACCATAAAAATTTATGGAAATCCTGAATCTGAAAACTCTGATCCTTGTATGTCTTAGAATGTTGATCAGATCAGTTGTGTGTGTACAGCGATCTGAATCTACTCCATTCAGTCCCTAGATGGCCATCATCATATCATAGCTAGGTCAATCTTGGTGGAGAACCAAGGCTTCAAAGGTACCTCGTTTGTATGAAATCGACTGGTGTCTTTATGTGACCGCTGACCGCCACTAATAATAATAATAATAAGCCCGCAGGGCAGCTTGTGGCGAGCTGTTGGTGAGTAGCGACACCACGGACCCGAGTGCTCCAGGGAGTCGATCCAGGCCCCCGTCCCCGCAGCAGGGGCGGGCCCCAAGGGGGCCTGCGGACTCCCGCCCCTGGCTCGCCTTCAACGGCCGTCCAGGGTGGAGTCGTTAGAGCTATACGCTCGCAGGGTGGAAGTGAAACATGCATAAGACGCGAGTTGGCACACTGTCGCTTGTACAGTGGGTAGAAAGCGGTGCACACCTCTCTACACCCTGCAGCCGATGTTGCTCTCTTGCCATCGCGGCTAATTTGGAGGGCCCATTTAGTCTTTGGCTAGTCACCGCCTGCCAATTTTTCAGTCCGGAGACTATGATAAGGCAGGTGTCCGGTAGTCTCTTTCCATAGCCCAAATCCTAGTCCATCCAAATCCCAACCCAATAGCCCAGTAGTCATTTACCAGTAGATTCCATAGTTCCCGTCCACTTGCTGGGGATAGTCTCTGAGTATATTAAACTGATGTAGTCAGAGATTAGATCCAGCAGGTGTACCACACGCATATTAGATTAAAGTCGCTAAAAATGGCCTCTACGTGTTGGATCCATATCCCCACGCAAGCCTTAAAGGACCGGGTCACTTTTGGCCCGTGAATTCCTAAGCGTACAATAATAATAATAATAAAAATTATTGACACAAAATTTACAGAAACAAAACAAATCTTTTGAAAACAATTTTGATTAAACCTTAAAAATTTACAATTTAGATTTAAAAACATCTGCACCCAAACTAGGAAAGCTGTATCTCAGGTGCAGTCTGCACCCAAACTAGGAAACCACTGTAAATGGCTGCGTTTCCACACGACATAAAAGTGCAATATACTGCGTTTCTTGATCGAGGGATATCCTTTGGCAGGGTGCACCTTCTGATCATTTTTCATGTTTCATAAGAATTCATTAAGTGGTTTTCTTCCTGCAAGAGCCCAAACTTTTGGAAAATTATTTTCCTATTTTTTTTTTACCGGTAGCTGCAATGTTATTATATTATATATTTTTGGAATCAGCTCAAAAATCCCTTTTATCCGACATCCCACACAAAGGGTTTTGAAAAAAAAAATCAAATTCCATACAAAAAAAAGATTGTATTTTATCTCCCTCCCATACAAAAAGCCAAGATGGCTCCCCTTCTTAAAATGATCTAAGGGTTCAGAAGGTGCAACCTGCCAAAGGATATCCCTCGATCACCAAACGCCGTATTTTTTACTGAGCACACCGGACTAATATGATTTAATCGTCTATTGCTTATATTTAAACTTTAAAAGTAAGCGTAGCATTCAAACGTATAGAACGCCAAACAACCCTCTAATTAAAACTAGCATTGTACCCACCTATAGAACAGTATCCTGGGATGTATGGCTCCGAGTTCACTTCACACAACCTTTTCACACGGTCCGAGCCCCAGCCCCAAGGGTACAGAAGTAACCCTAGCACACCAAACAACCCTGTAATTAAAACTAGCACTGTACCCACCTATAGAACAGTCTCCCGTGATGCACGGCTCTGAGTACTCTCCACACAACCTCTTCACGCGGTCCGAGCCCCAGCTCCAAGGGTACAGAAGTACCTAGCACACCGAACAACCCTGTAATTAAAACTAGCATTGTACCCACCTATAGCACAGTTTCCTGGTATGTATGGCTCTGAGTACTCTCCACACAACCTCTTCACACAGTCCGAGCCCCAGCCCCAAGGGTACAAAAGTAACCCTAGCACACCAAACAACCCTGTAATTAAAACTAGCACTTTACCCACTTATAGAAGTCTCCTGGGATGTATGGCTCCGAGTACACTTCACACAACCTTTTCACACGGTCCGAGCCCCAGCCCCAAGGGTACAGAAGTAACCCTAGCACACCAAACAACCCTGTAATTAAAACTAGCACTGTACCTACCTATAGAACAGTCTCCCGTGATGCACGGCTCTGAGTACTCTCCACACAACCTCTTCACGCGGTCCGAGCCCCAGCTCCAAGGGTACAGAAGTAACCCTAGCACACCGAACAACCCTGTAATTAAAACTAGCATTGTACCCACCTATATCACAGTTTCCTGGTATGTACGGCTCTGAGTACTCTCCACACAACCTCTTCACACAGTCCGAGCCCCAGCCCCAAGGGTACAGAAGTAACCCTAGCACACCAAACAACCCTGTAATTAAAACTAGCACTTTACCCACTTATAGAAGTCTCCTGGGATGTATGGCTCTGAGTACTCTCCACACAACCTCTTCACGCGGTCCGAGCCCCAGCCCCAAGGGTACAGAACTAACCCTAGCACGCCAAACAATCCTGTAATTAAAACTAGCACTGTACTCACCTATAGAACAGTCTCCCGGGATGTATGGCTCCGAGTACTCTCCACACAACCTCTTCACGCGGTCCGAGCCCCAGCCCCAAGGGTACAGAATTAACCCTAGCACACCAAACAACCCTGTAATTAAAAATTAAAAAACAACAATTTAATTTAATAAGACAATATTAATTAATAACGATTAAGGTTTAAAAGACCTAATGCAACTGTCACACACTGTTTACTAAATAAGGCAAGTATGAATAAATAGACTATTTACCTATATTAATAATTGACTGGGCGAGCACGAAGCGTGAGCAAAGCGTCTCTGCTTCAGCTTGGGCAAAAATTATTTCGTATGTCAGACCTCCGCATGTCTGTCTGTTGTCTGTTATCGTCTACAGTAGGGTTATTCACGATTGTCGGAAATCTGGTCGAAAGCATTCGATTCGAATCCGTATCCTCCTATATTACATAAATATAGCAATTCACAAATACATTCGACTGGCATTCGATCTACTTTCCGACGGGAAAGCCCAATGCATTTACAAAGTTAGGTAGCATAAGGTAGAAAATAAGATCGAAGGCTTACGCGTGAAAGCACTAAACTTAAGAATCGCCTAAGTCTTTTCTTATCTACAACTCGACCAAGTTAACTTAGCGAATGACAGCTACATGACGGCTAAGTTTATGACACCGTTTTAATTTGGTAATGTTGTAGTTAGGAAAAGACTTAGCGATCCTTAAGTTTAGTGCAATTGGCCATTAGACTTGCCGATTCGATTCGGAAAGTTGGTTTCCGTTTCCGACAATCGTGAATAACCCCCCTGGTCGCATTTCTCAACCGATTCTCGCGAATTTTTTTTAAGCAGGTTCGATAGACGAGCCAGTTTTTCGAAATTATCCAAAATGGCGGATATAAGTATTAAAAAAACAATATATTCGAGATTTGAAATTAAATAAGGTTTTGAATTTGTGACGGAACCTAAGACTGCGTATATAATTTGCACAGTATAGATCATTATTAGTTGAATAAACTAATATCTATTCTGTGTATTTTGTTTTAAAAAACATACCATTTGAGCAATTTTTAACGCGAGGTCTACAGCTCACGGAGCCACTGTTGCATAAATGATAATCTGTGCTCTAGTTAGTCTATGTTTGCAGTTTGTCAGTCTATGGTCTTCTATAATAAAGTTGTCTCACGTGCAATGATAAGTTTTATTCTGTGGAGTTTTCGGGAAACAGAGTCTGATAGCAACGTGACCATGTCAAAACCTATAAGTGCGATTAAATATTGCGACCATTTCTTTTCATCCACCTCATGGATCTTCATTTTGTTTTCAAACACCTGTTTGTACACCTTGAATGTGCATTTTGCAGCTGAAAACTCAGGCAGTGAGATCCCAGCAGCCGCCATTTTGTGAGATTTCGCCCGACGTAACAAGACGAAATTATCTATTTCTTTTTATCCTGTCGCCAATGTCACATATTTACTAAATATGTGCAGGTTTTCCTCACTTAAATAAAACTTAGCATTGCACGTGAGACAACTTTATTATAGAAGACCATAGACTGACAAACTGCAAACATAGACTAATCAATATGTTTACCTCCGAGTGCTTGCGTCGCACCGGCCAATGAAATGACACTCTTTTTAAAGACTGACTGTATGCAGCACGCAAGTACACCCCCTAATACTGTTGAAAATTGGACAGCTGCACCTGTAAAGAAGAATAATGGAATTTAACACTTAAGTTATTAAGTCCAAAATCTAAACAGTACCCGTAACACGAACAGCTATCGAAAAAATCATGCCGCATTCTGGGCCATGATGCGCATTAACTATACATACCTATCTGTGACAGACTCATGTCATGTCAAAAAGGGGTAGATAACAAAATGTCATATAATAGGAAAATCTCAAACAATTATAACCCCAAACGGCTCCTTGAGATTGAGATTTCTCATTTTTCTCGCATTATATTTTAATGACATTCTTCCCACGCAATCACTATAAAAATTACTATATAGTATTTTGGTAATTTCATCAAAGCGCATCATTGCCTAGCTTGTTTAGTAAAATCGGCATAATCCTTTGTAAAGCGTTGTCTACCGCCGAAAAGCGAAATGAAATTTTCCATAGATAATTTCTCTTATGAGTACTTTTACTTGCGTTTTTTTTCTCAATAGGTAATCGTGCTAAGGGTGATTGTATGTAGCCTAAAGCAGAGGTTGGGTGAGGCACATAGGGTAAAAGGTTGGGAACCGAGAAAATAAATTCGTGAACTAAAAGTATTTTTTTTCTAATTTCTTTTTTCTAAAAGAAATTTCATTTCATTTTTCAACGGTAGATGGCGCTGTACATATTTTCCATACAAAATTACACGATCAAGTACTTTTACTTGTGTTATTTTTCTCGATAGCTGTTCGTGTTACAGGTACTCTGTACTGTCCTCTCTCTATTTTGTGTTTTGTAGCAGCATTAACACCTCCATGGAATAGAAAATATTTTTGTATGAAAATGGTCCAACCAACACTGTAATTCCCAAAAGCCCTTTTTTGCAGTGAACAAATTATAGTTAGTGCTGTTATGATGTTTTTATACTTACATAGAGACAGGAAAAACATGGCCGCTTTCCATGGCTTTGGGTATACGGTATCCGGAGTTGCGAGCCCATAGAAAGAAAATGATGCACAATTATTCACATCATTTTTCATACGCAAACATCTGAAATATAAAAGAACATTTTACCTCTCACAGAACAGTCAAACTTAACTAAGTACTTACTATATTTTTATTCATTAAATGGACAACAAAACAGATAACAATAATATAACAAACAAATAAAAAATTAACAATAAAGTTCTGGAGGATTCAATCTGGTAAGATTGAAATCCTACTAAGGGGCCATCCATAAATTACGTCACACGTTAAGGGGGAAGGTGGGGGTCGACGAAGTGTGACATTGTGTGACAGGGGGGTGGGAGGGGTCCTAAATTTTGTGATGTCACATTTCAAAATCATTTAAATTGAAATAAATCAAATTTCGGAACTGCTGTTTTAATTCAATAATTATTTCTAGATGAAATTTTTTAAAATATGTGACGTCACCACAGAATACATAATAGTACAAGTACAGAAGATCCACTCCGCAAAGTCAATTATTTAAATAGCGACTCTTTTCCATACACAATAAAGTGCAATTCAGGTTGCACACCGCTCCCTTGGCTACAGTTATATTCACCTAGAAGTTGCCTCTCTTTCTATCGCGTAGCTCTTATTTCCTCTAACGAATTCAGGGTTTCACTTTCTTCTTTTATATAATAATTAAATAACAGGTAGTTAATTTATTACAAGTTATGAGGTTGTGAAATAATGTGAAGGTACTTAAATATGTTTCAAAATAACCTAGGATAAGTACAGTCAACGCCACATCAGACATGCTGACTTTGAGTCAATTTGCTTTCATACGAAATGAAATTGTATTCATAATTAATTTTATTTCGAAAGTAGGTAAGTGTACCTACCTAATCTATAAATTATTATTTCAGTAAATAGTTGGGTGAATATTGTTTAACAAATAAGACAAGTAAGTACCTACCTAAGAATAAATGGATACTAAATACTAATACGTTTCGATGTCGTTTGGAACTTTTGGAAGTGTGAAAAACACGTGAGGTTCGGATCCTTTTTATTAGTATTAAGGCATCCCATTACGATGTCATATGCCTTCATTTTGGTTATAATAATATTATTATAGAGTGACTATCGAAATCGAACTGCTAACGTGCGACCCAGCCGGCACGCGGCAGCCTCTGAAATTAGTCCGTCCGGACGGACCCGCTGGCTACTTGTAGCTTCGTACCTAAAGCGAGGAGTGGGCCTAGCCTGACGTCACACTAGTGGAGACGTGACACAGCTGGTCACATTTGTGAGGGGGAGGAGGGTCTCACAAATGTGACCAGCTGTGACAAGGACGGGGGAGGGGTAAAAAATCATTAAATTCGTGTGGCGTAATTTAGGGAACGTACCCACACTACGTGACCCATTTTTAGTTTTATATTACTAAGACTCCACTGTCCATCTGTCTGTCTGTCACCAGGCTGTATCTCTTGAACCGTAATGGCTAGACAGTTGAAATTTTCACAGATGATGTATTTCTGTTGCCGCTGTTGCAACAAATACTAAAAACTGAATAAAATAAATATTTAAGGAGGGCTTCTATACAACAAACGTGATTTTTCTTCCGTTTTTGGTAAGGAACCCTTCGTGCGCGAGTCCGACTCGCACTTGGCCAGTTTTTTTTACAATTTTTGACCCCCCTCCCTCCCCTTGGTCACCACCTGTAGTATATTCCAAGACCCCCCCCCCTGGTTTTCATGTAGTATTTCATATATAATGGTTTTACCTCATTTTTAACAGAAATCTAAAAAAAAATAGCTCATTTTTGTCTTTTTATTAGTAAGGCGCTTGCCACGTAATACCAAGAGTGTGTAGTATAATTTTACATACAATTACAAGTGAAAAAATGTATCAAGATGAAAAAAAATTTCACTGCGTGCCATATTTGAATACAGCTTGAAAAAAAAGAACCAGATTTCCATTGAGAATATTGACTATGTGACAAAACATAGGCCCCCCTCCCCCGCCCCTGTGACCAAGCGTGGTATTTTAAAGACCCCCTCCCCCCCATAACGGGTCACGTAGTATGGGTACGTTCCCTTATGGATGGCCCCTAATATTGGCACATTAATGTTGTCAACCAGGCCCCCTAGCATGACCATCAAAACGCTATACGACATAGCCATTTAGGATTTGTCTCTCCATATACTATCCTTCTATTATCCTACTAAAATTATAAATGTGAAAGTTTAGATGTTTGTTACTCAATTATATAAAAACCACTGAACGGAGTAGGATGAAATTTGGCATATAGGTAGTTTAAAGCCTGGATTAAAACATAGGACACTTTTTATCTCCGTCAAAGGTTCTCAAAAAGTACTAGAACTTGACTAAGACCCCGCGCAAACTACAGACTTTCTATCGACCGACATTTGGGTCGGACATTTTTTTCATATGAAGAATCGGCCGATACAAATCGTTATAATGTGCGCACTTGCATACTTCTTCATACTAGGGATGTTCGATCCGGGTACCTTGTATCGATATTCTGGATCGCAATCCATTTTATCGATCCACGGATCGATCCATTAAAATTGACACGATTTTTTGGATCGATCCAGTATCGAATTAAATATTTTAGGAAAGTCGAATTTTTAATCACACTTTATTATAAACGTGAAATTAAGTACCTAATGTACTTATTAATCCTACTAATTTTATAAATGTGAAAGTTTGTGGGTTTGGATGTTTGTTCCTCAATCACGCAATAACTACTGAACGGATTTCGTTTAAATTTGGCACACTGATAGAAGATGAATAAATAATGAAAAATATTAGAAAAAATCGGCTCACCCGTAGCAACTTAGACGGGAATATAAAAATAGCATTGTGAATGCAAAAATCTAAAAGTTAAAATTAACACTGATAGAAGATAACCTAGATTAAAATATAAAATACTTTTTATCTCGATATTTCAACGGGAACGGGAACCACGCGGGTGAAACTGCGGGCGGGAGCTAGTGTTTAGTAAATTAATAAAATATTTTTAATTTTGCCGATATTTATATTTTAAAGTACGCAAAAACAAAATTAAAAGTTGCTGGTTGTCAAAGTGAACAAAACGATTTAACGAAGTAAAATTGTTCTCAAACTAAACAAAAAGCAATATAATAGTTATGACGAAATCGAATTTGTATGGTACATTGAAATTATGATATGGCAATAGCAACAATGGGGTGTGATACTGAGGAACTAATGGCGCCACAAGCGAGAGTCCCAAAATAATTTGATTGGTTGTTTCAAATGTCTAACTAATGTCATTTCTGACATATTTTAACCAATCAAAACCATTGATAGCGGCCAGGTCGCCGCTTGCGCCATCTGTGATTAGCTTTGCGTGATACACCTCATTGATAAGAGATTTTTTTATATAAAAATATGGATCTGTTCGCCCATTATACTAAAGTATTTTAAACAAAGGAAAAGTTCAAGTTCTAAGCCCAAAACCATAGTACTTACTAATATCTATTCTGTGCCCAAATATCCTCTAACTAATTACTATGCAGGGTGTCCCAAAACTTTGCCACACGGAGGGAAAGTACCTTAAATATTTAAAATAGAAAATTTTACTCAAAGAATACTTCATTTTGTTTTTAAAATTAAATGGAACTACATTCAAAGATTTAAAAAAAAATTGCATACGATTCGATACAAATTGATGCAATCCGTAATAATTATAATATAAATGTTAAATCAGATTTTAGATGCTGTGTCAATTAAGAGAAAATAAGCCTTTTCAGTAACTCTTTTGATTGGTATTGTAAAATAAAATATTTTTTTTGGTTTTTTGGTGGGTTTGATTCCTGGTTAAGGCAGTGGATTTTTCAAAAACCTCAAAGGTTTTTGAAAAATTGCAGTTCCAATTATTTTTAAAACTCAAAGTTAATCTTCTTTCTCTAATATTTAATTTCTCCTATATTTAATATTTAAGGTACTTTCCCTTTGTGTTGCAAAGTTTTGGGACACCCTGTATATAAATATAATACGATAAATACATGATACGATTTTTTTCGATCCGATCCTCTATGTATGTGTATCGATCCGCCAAAGGAACGAATGCTATTGTATCGATACAAAAATCGAGTGGATCGTAACGCATTGTATCGATCCACGCAAGTATCGGATCGGATCGAACATCCCTACTTCATACTGATTAAAGGCCTGACCAAACTATCAGCCGATAGAAAATCGGCAGGCTGATTATCTTATTAGAAACGACCTAGCGACCGGTCTAATTTGACAGATGAATGGCATACTTTGCTATTCTTTTTGGGTTAAAAAAAATCATACCAAAGAAAAGTAGCAATGTATGTCAAATGGAACCGGTCTGATTATCTAAATAGTTACTATATATGTATATTATTTTACTCTTTGGTTACTATTTAGATAATCAGCCTGTGGTAGTTTGCGGGGGATCTAAAAAGCAAAACCAGGCCTCCATCACTCGCTCAAGGTCGCGCGATAAGCACCTACCGCTAGCCGTTCGTTCGAGCGAACAAGTGAGCAAAGGGCCGCCACACGCCCGCCGCCGTACAAGCGCGGCCCCTTACTGTCCAAGTAGGAATTGTCTCTTTATAATAGTAACAATGTCGAGTCGACATTACTGTGCCGTGTACGGATGTCAAAATCAAAATACCAATAAACAATTGTCGTTTTTTCACGTTATGATATACGCTACGCAGTTCATTTAAAAGAAGACAACCTTAACGTTGCGTCATTGGAAAAGGTAAGAGCACGCTATAGAAAGAGATGCAAGTACTAGGTGAATATAAAATTCCGAATTCTTTTGGCTACGGAACCCTTTTTGGTTCAGGTTTTTTGGGCGGAACCCTTGCTCAAGTTAAAAGTAAACTAACCAGGGTTGCCACTTTTAGGAATAGAAAACAGGATAATAAGGAGCGCGAGCGGCGAAAAATTTTTGGGTCTATTTTCTAAATGTACGTTGAAATCATTAAAACTGGCAGTAAAACCACAGAATAAATAATAGTACAAGGTACAGAAGCAGCACGCCGCATAGTAATTTAAATAAATAGCGACTTTTGCTCCGACACAATAAAGTGCAATTCAGGTCGCGCAAATGCCTGCAGTACAGTTTATATTCACCTAGTAGTTGCCTCTCTTTCTATCGCATGCTCTTACCTTTTCTAATGACGCAACGTTATGGTTGTCTTCTTATAAATGAACTGCGTAGCATGTACCATAATTTGAAAAACGACAATTGTTTATTGGTTTTTTGATTTTGACATCCGTACACGGCACAGTAATGTCGACTCGACATTGTTACTACACAGGTTGGTCAAAAGTTCTGTTACTGAGTTTCTTTATCGATTACTGGCCATTAAAACAAATGAAAAGAAAAAATAAAAATGACATATTATTGACAGTTTTATAAGCTATAATTCCATACCACACGTATATCATATTTTGTTTATTTCACCATGGAATGGGGGTTGAAGGAGAATCGTGTCGCTGTAATTGCTCTGCACAAATGTGGGCAGCCACCGAATATGATTTTCAAGTTGCTACAAAAGTTGAAAATCAACAAGCAATTTATTTATCGCACTATCCATAGGTACAATAATACCTTGACCGTCGATGACCGAAAAAGATCAGGAAGACCACGCACCGTTCGGACACCAGCTGTGATCAAGGCAGTGAAGGCGAGAATCACGAGAAATCCCGTCCGGAAGCAAAAGTTATTGGCAATACAGATGACTGTGAAGAGAAGTTCCCTTAAAAAAATTATCAATGATGACCTTGGGCTTCACGCTTACCGTAGACGAAAGGGCCATCTGCTAAACGCACGATTGAAGGCTATGAGGTTAGCACGAAGTCGCGCTCTACTAAAGCAGTACGCACAAAACGGCCATCGAAAAATCTTGTTTACTGATGAAAAAATCTTCACAGTCGAAGAAAATTTTAACCGTCAAAATGATAGAGTATTCGCTAAGAATAGTAAAGAAGCCAGCATGATTGCTCCGAGGGTCCAACGAGGTCACCACCCCTCATCAGTGATGATTTGCCTGGGGGTGTCCTATTCAGGGCTAAGTAAGGTTCATTTCTGTGAAAAAGGTGTGAAAACTGGCGCTAGAGTCTATCAAGATACCGTTCTGGAACCTGTTGTCAAACCCTTAAGCCACATTTTATTTCAAAACCAGCCATAGGTCTTCCAGCAGGACTCTGCCCCTGCGCACAAAGCAAAATCTACACAAGCATGGTTTCGGGCTAACAAAATTGATTTTATCGCGCAGGAAGAATGGCCATCCTCCAGCCCAGACTTAAATCCTCTGGATTATGCCATATGGCAACTTATTGAGGAGAAAGCATGTGCTAAGCCCCACATGAATCTCGACTCTCTTAAGCGCGCTATTCTCAAGGCAGTCGCAGAATTGGATATGGTGGTAGTTCGTGCTGCCATCGATGACTGGCCTCGTCGTCTAAAGGCGTGTATTCATGCCAGAGGCGGTCATTTCGAATAATTTTAATACATGATAATCTTAAATATTTGTGCTTTCATTTGGTATATAATTCATTGTAGCATTATTTGTAAATTTAGTATTATTCATGTTTTCCATAGTTACAGAACTTAGTAACCAACTAGGTATTATAAAGAGACAATACCTACGCAGGCAGTAAGATGCCGCGCGACTACACAGTCAGGCGTGTGGCGCCCCTTTGCTCACTTGTTCCGCCGGCGGAACGGCTAGCGGTAGGTGCTTATCGCGCGACCTTGAGCGAGTGATGGAGGCCTGGTAAAACTACTGTATAGTCTGGTAACTGGTAATGAAGGACATGTTGAATGTATGTGGATGTTTGTAATTAAAATACTCAAATTTCCGTGCATATTTGGTATTGCTACGAGCCTCTCTCAATAATTCCGCATAATTAATATATTTCTGACATTAGAACATTTAAGCGTCATTAGGGAAAACCTCGCTTAACATAAGCATTTGGAGACAGTATGCTTAAAGGGTGAAATACAACGCAAAAAGGCATTTAACTTGTTATCCTTTATGCTTTTAAACATTTGGCTCGGTATTCACATCTTGTTGTAAGTATAGTTTGACTTTAAAAGGACTTTTAGAGATTTAAATATTTATTTAGTAAAAACAAAAAGATAAGTACCTATATACCTAAACTCTAAAATTTTCGCGTGTAACGTTACAAAGAAGAGGGGAAGATAGATAGAGATCCTACCTAGAGTAGAAGGATTTAATCTAGCTAGTTAAGGAGCAAAGTAGAAAGATGGAAATATAGTACAATTAACATTTATTTACACTAAACCTAACAGACAAGAAGCTAAGGAACTTAAATGCTACGAGGGAGGATAGGGGAAGGGGCGAATCTTCAGAGGCTTGCAGAGGGACAGGGGAACGTAATCTAGCGCGCGGAGAGGGGTCGCGGAAGGGAAGTAGAGGTACCGTGGATGAGCAGCGTAGACAGGCCGGAGATGGAGCGCAGATGAACGGAGGCTGGCCGCAGATGGAGCGTTTCAGCAGTAGAATAGTTGGTGCTGACCAGCAGGAGTTGGAGTGGAGACTCGCAGCACCCGTAGAACTAGTTGTCACTCGCGGCGCGGGCTTTCTTGTAAGGCCCGGGAACACTACTTGTTTACACCGTAGATCTCGAAGACTGACTGAACCACGTAGATTTCGAAGACTGACTGACCACGTAATAGGTTTGACAATCCTTTTATACTCACAGTAAATTTTGAAAAACCGAAAGAAAAATGTAGAAGAAAAATAATACAGCATTTCAAAATGGGAATTCGTGTATTCGCTCGGCAGCAATACAAAAGAGCGGAATGGCCAATAAATTGATAGACAACCTACGCGAAGTGTGAGTAGAATTGAAAAAAGCAAATAAACTTAGCTGTCACTTGTAAACAAGCAGCTGTCAAAATAAATACAAAATTATAACCTCACTTTTCCACTAAGTATGAAATTTATGTATGAAATTCAATAAAATTGTATGAAAAAGGATGAAACTACAAACCTAATAAAAATCGCCGTAAAAAGACGAATAAATTGCTGCCAAGCAAATGCTTAATTTCAAAGAATTTGGAAAGTTATGGCCAAAAATACTTATTCCCTAAGAAACTTAAACTAAATAAAACTAGCTTAAAACTAAGAGCTCAGGAGCGACAGGCAGTACGCTACATTATTCCCCCCCCCCCCCCAAAGAGAAAATTTTCCCTTAGGAAAATTTTACAAGAGTAAAACAAAGCTAATAAAATATGTACAGTAATTTACAAATTCACACCAATGTGCTATAGTTACACAAAAGGGCATTGTCCTGCAGAGCTTAGCTACTCTGCAGCAAAGAGAATAAAGAGAGAGATTATACTTGATTTCTGTCTGGAGAGCTTAGCTACTCTCCAACAGAGAGTAAACATAGAGACGATGTGCACTATGGCCGCCTGTATGCAGAATAAAAAAAATTACATGTACTAGAATAAAATACAAACAGTAATAAACAAACCGAAACAAAATTACAACTTAAAATCTTTTATGTGCCATTTGCCTCTGGCCCCATTTTGGTCTTCTAAAATATAAACAAGAGGAGAAAGCTTACGTATAACTGTACACTTTATAAAACGTGGTGCCAATTTCGCAGAGAAATATGCACCTGCATCACTTTGGACATAATTTCGACGCCAAACAATATCGCCGACATTAAATTCCTTAAAAGAGCGCCTTAAATTATAAGGACCAGTGTTCTTAACATACGCATTATATAAAGCAACTTGAACCTGGTCAAAGTAGGATGCTAAATGCCCAAGATTATTAGCATAGATATCACGGGGCATAAAAATTATCTCGTCCAAGTCAGATGTTGGTGTATAAAGAGAGCCAGTGGAAACATACTCCCGACCATGAACAAGAAAGAAAGGAGAAAAACCCGTAGATAAATTTACACTAGAGTTAACTGTAACGTTACAAAGAAGAGGGGAAGATAGATAGAGATCCTACCTAGAGTAGAAGGATTTAATCTAGCTAGTTAAGGAGCAAAGTAGAAAGATGGAAATATAGTACAATTAACATTTATTTACACTAAACCTAACAGACAAGAAGCTAAGGAACTTAAATGCTACGAGGGAGGATAGGGGAAGGGGCGAATCTTCAGAGGCTTGCAGAGGGACAGGGGAACGTAATCTAGCGCGCGGAGAGGGGTCGCGGAAGGGAAGTAGAGGTACCGTGGATGAGCAGCGTAGACAGGCCGGAGATGGAGCGCAGATGAACGGAGGCTGGCCGCAGATGGAGCGTTTCAGCAGTAGAATAGTTGGTGCTGACCAGCAGGAGTTGGAGTGGAGACTCGCAGCACCCGTAGAACTAGTTGTCACTCGCGGCGCGGGCTTTCTTGTAAGGCCCGGGAACACTACTTGTTTACACCGTAGATCTCGAAGACTGACTGAACCACGTAGATTTCGAAGACTGACTGACCACGTAATAGGTTTGACAATCCTTTTATACTCACAGTAAATTTTGAAAAACCGAAAGAAAAATGTAGAAGAAAAATAATACAGCATTTCAAAATGGGAATTCGTGTATTCGCTCGGCAGCAATACAAAAGAGCGGAATGGCCAATAAATTGATAGACAACCTACGCGAAGTGTGAGTAGAATTGAAAAAAGCAAATAAACTTAGCTGTCACTTGTAAACAAGCAGCTGTCAAAATAAATACAAAATTATAACCTCACTTTTCCACTAAGTATGAAATTTATGTATGAAATTCAATAAAATTGTATGAAAAAGGATGAAACTACAAACCTAATAAAAATCGCCGTAAAAAGACGAATAAATTGCTGCCAAGCATTTGCTTAATTTCAAAGAATTTGGAAAGTTATGGCCAAAAATACTTATTCCCTAAGAAACTTAAACTAAATAAAACTAGCTTAAAACTAAGAGCTCAGGAGCGACAGGCAGTACGCTACACGCGGAACCCCTGAAAGCCTCTCACGGAACCCCAGGGTTCCGCGGAACCCCATTCGGGAACCGCGGCTGTAGGCCATTGCGCGACCTGAATTGCACTTTATTGTGGCGGAGCAAAAGTCTCTATTTATTTAAAGTACTATGCGGCGTACTGCTTCTGTACTTGTACTATTAGTTATTCTGTGGCAAAAGTTTCAAACTTTGTACATACTCACCTGTTGTAAATTCCTACACTGGGAATATAAAAAGTAGTAACGTTGTTTTCGTTTAACACCACCGGTTCTCCCATCAACCATTTTGGAGTCATGATCCCAGTTATAATTAGCATAAAAGAGGCAATACTCAACAACAGCCATGCCAGGCTTCGTCCTGTTATTATAACGTAGCACATCTTTTCTCCGAAAGTTTTTTTCTATAAATTATTGTACGATATAATAATTTAAACAATAAAGTAGTGAGATGAGATTGATTATTGATAAATACAAAAAATAATAATAAATAATAAACACAACAACAACACAACACACAAGTACGTATATCAAATGTCAATGTGGGTGTGACACTAGGGCCGCGTTCCGAATCACGCTTAGAGAAGGGAAGTAAGGGGAGCAGGCATACCTACGAAAAAAACGTGCATACCTACTTCATTGTTCTCCATTGTAATGGAACAAAACATGGCGGCTTAGCTTAGTGTACTATGGGCAACAGCGACGCTTAACCAGTTTGCAACAAAATTCATGTGCGCGCGTATCGCCCCTACACGAACTAAACGTATGGTTGTGACGGCGCGGCGTGCAAGCGATTTTGACCTTAGCAGTGGTTAAGCGTTGCTGTTGCCCATGGTACATACACCTTATGTTAACAGCATAGAGTAGGGTTGTTGAAAAAATATCGATACATCGATATATCGATATTTTTTGTTCGATATATCGATATTTTTAGCCGATATATTTTGATCCAATATATCGATACATCGATACAAAATAACCAATATCGAAAATCGTATCAAAAACGATATATTTATTAGCATCACATCACTCAAAAGTCGCTAGAATGGCGGGGTGGGATGCTTGGTGGCGCTACTGCTGCTAGAAACCTTTGTAAGGGCTTTTACCTCCAATTTTCCCATTTATTTAAAATTATATTTAAAAATGGTTGAATACTAATAATAATAACAATGGTAGTTGGATAGTAAATGAATAAAAGATTGTAGTCCAATCAACGGGGCTTATGCAACCCGAATAATTCTCCCGTCTATGAAATTTGGCATGTGATGAAGTTAAGTAATACAGATTACAGATGAACAATAATCCAATAAATTTTGTTACGAGAAGTTAGGTATTTTTACCTAAACATGAAAATCGCTTATATCTCTCTGTGAATATTTCCTCGGGCTAAAATACTTTCTGTATACGTACTTATGTATTAGTTAGAATAAGTATGTAAAGAAATCCAATATTTTTTCGATTTCAGAGATACCCTTAAATTTTAATATTTTTCAATATATCTTCTGTTGAAAAATTTATTTGCTGATTATTATTTTTTAATATGTTTTTATACCTTTAATATATAGCTTTGTTCAGTAAGCCATTAAATTTTCTTCTTGTGGATATTTGTTGTAACAAATATCCTCATTGACTGGACTATTGAAGAAAACCAAAATACTTCAGTATGTTGGAAGAAAAATTGATATTCACGAAAACTATAAAAAAATCTATAGAGACTTCTGAGCTAGGCTGAACTAAATACTTATTATTTTAAAACTACAAATGTTCTCTGAAAATTTGACCGATATATCGATATATCGATATTTTTTTCGCGATATATCGAGGCCGATATTGATATTTTTATAAATATCGATGTATCGATATATCGATATTTTTTTTCACTTTCGACATCCCTAGCATAGAGTTGAAAATTGTAACATGTGACAGGAACAATATATGGCGGACATGGCACGCGCCTGACGTCACGAATGCTTTGTTATTGCAGTTTATGCCTGCTCCCCTTACTTCTCTTCTCTAAGGAATGACGCCAACAGTGCTCACAGCGTGTGACGTCATTGTACACCGGTCCAAAACATTAGCATGCTGTCAGCACGCTCACGATACTATTGATTCGGACCGCTCGTGAGAGCGCTCACACCGCTAACGTAGGATTGTATAGAACAACATAACCTCAAATGGGTTAATCTCGGTAAAGTAAATATTTATTCTAATAGTCCAATCAACGCGGCTTATGCAACCCGAATAATTCTCCCGTCTATGAAATTTGGCATGTGATGAAGTTAGGTAATACAGATTACAGATGAACAATAATCCAATAAATTTTGTTACGAGAAGTTAGGTATTTTTACATAAAATGAAAATCGCTTATATCTCTCTGTGAATATTTCCTCGGGCTAAAATACTTTCTGTATACGTACTTATATATTAGTTAGAATAAGTATGTAAAGAAATCCAATATTTTTTCGATTTCAGAGATACCCCAAATTTAAATTTCAATATTTTTAAATATATCTTCTGTTGAAAATTTTATTTGCTGATTATTATTTTTTAATATGTTTTTATACCTTTAATATATAGCTTTCTTCAGTAAGCTAATAAATTTTCTTCTTTAATCATATTTATACATAAACGTATAAAAATGGATCGACTGTTTTTTCACATTACCTCTTTAGACCAAAAAATAAAAAAATATGATTAAAGAAGAAAATTTATTGGCTTTCTGAACAAAGCTATATATTAAAGGTATAAAAACATATTAAAATATAATAATCAGCAAATAAATTTTTCAACAGAAGATATATTGAAAAATGTTAAAATTTAAATTTGGGGTATCTCTGAAATCGAAAAAATATTGGGTTTCTTTACATACTTATTCTAACTTATACATAAGTACGTAAACAGAAAGTATTTTAGCCCGAGGAAATATTCACAGAGAGATATAAGCGATTTTCATATTTAGGTAAAAATACCTAACTTCTCGTTACAAAATTTATTGGATTATTGTTCATCTGTAATCAGTATTACCTAAGTTCATCACATGCCAAATTTCATAGACGGGAGAATTATTCGGAAGTCGCCATACAACAAATATCCTCATTGATTGGACTATAAGGGATAGATAAATAAAAAGGCACGAATTAAGTTCCTCCACTGTAACCAATTTTAAACTCTCAAAGCTTTAAAATACTTATTACCACTGCTAGCTCTTTCAACATCAGTTTAATATAATTATTTCGTTCGTATCTTTACAAAACACCTGCAGGTCAATAAATTCAGCCATCTTTTGTAAAAATCACAAATAATGACTACAACATCCACAACGATTCACAATTTAACCACGTATCTTATGTCAACAATGAACTTTGACAATTAAGTTTGACAGCTACACTGACTACGCTCACAGTGCTTTGGTGGAATACGCTGAGCGTCGTTAGCACATGCGATGACGTCATCTGTGACGTCACTTTAACTTACGTGAGCGTTGTAAGCATGATTTGGACCGGGCGTTAGCGCGCTCACAGTGCTGTAAGCGTGATTCGGAACGCGGCCTAGGTGTATTGTATTCCAGCAGACCAATCGCTAAGTCATCGGTCACCATAGTAGTAATCCTTACTAATATTATAAATGCGAAAGTCCGTTTGTTTGTTACGCCTTCACGACTTAACTACTCAACCGATCATCGTGAAATTTTGCATACATGTCAGGGGTACAGAAAAGGACATAGGGCACAGAATAACTAATAGTACAAGGTACAGAAGCAGCACGCCACATAGTAATTTAAATAAATAGCGACTTTTGCTCCGACACAATAAAGTGCAATTCAGGTCGCGCAATGGCCTGCAGTACAGTTTATATTCACCTAGTAGTTGCCTCAAACAAAATTCAGCAATCTGGGGCACTGAATGACTATGAAACGGTAGAGCAATTTGTCTATCTGGGGTCCCTGATCACCAATAAAGGAAATAGTGAACCAGAGATACGACGGAGAATTGGAATGGCCAAAGCGGCAATGACCCAGCTCAGCAGGATATGGAAAGACAGCAACATCCGAAGAAGAACTAAAGTTCAAGTTGTACGAACTCTGGTTCTGCCCATATTCCTATACGGATCCGAAACTTGGACTATAAAAGCCGCAGACAGACAGAGAATAGATGCCTTCGAAATGTGGTGCTGGCGCCGTCTTCTCCGAATCCCGTGGACAGCACGAAGAACCAATGAATCTGTCCTGAAACAATTGAAGCTCGAGAATCAAAACCGCCTTTCCTCTATCTGCCTGCAGCGAATCCTACGCTATTTTGGCCACATCGCGCGTAGAGATACCGATAACATAGAACGGCTCATCGTAACAGGCAAGATAGAAGGAAAAAGACCGAGAGGCAGAAGCCCACAACGTTGGTCAGACCAGGTGTCCAAAAATCTGGATATGCCAGTGAACGTCGCTTTGCATCAAGCCGAGGACCGCAACAGATGGAAACACCTAGTGAGAGACGTCCTTGCACGGAGTCACGATCCTCAACCATGGGGGAACGACTGAGGAGGGAGTAGTTGCCTCTCTTTCTATCGCGTGCTCTTACCTTTTCTAATGACGCAACGTTAAGGTTGTCTTCTTATAAATGAACTGCGCTGCATATATCATAATTTGAAAAACGATAATTGTTTATTGGTTTTTTGATTTTGATATCCATACACTGCACAGTAATGTCGACTCGACGTTGTTACTATTATAAAGAGACAATACCTACGCAGGCAGTAAGATGCCGCGCGACTATACAGGCGGGCGTGTGGCGGCCCTTTGCTCACTTGTTCCGCCGGCGGACCGGCTAGTGGTAGGTGCTTATCCTGCGACCTTGAGTGAGTGATGGAGGCCTGCATTAGTCCAGTCAGTACTGGCACTCATGTATGGCGAGGTCAAAATTTGTCATTAGATGAATTCACTTGGCACATATGTAGCTTAGGTAAAACTGAGCTGATTTAGCCCGGTAGCCATCAGCCACCCCTTGGCAGGTAGGGAGGGGTGGCATTTAAAGTTTCACGCCGCCGCACTTCAGAAAAAAAATCATATCTCCTTCAATATACCTACCACCTCGAGTGTGATATCATTTTATAATGAATTAGAGATGATGAATTCATGTTTAAAACTTTTAATGTACAGTGTCATAGAAAAAAGGTAAAATATTGACGATAGTTTCAAAAAAAAATTACTATTTTTTTATTCAACAGTCAGTATCTGTAAAAATACAATTTTTTTGCAATGAAATTTTTTTTATCTAATAGTACTTTTATTCAGCTTTTGAAAAATATATACTTTATGTATAGTTATCGTTCAATGTATATCTGAAAAAAATCGAACATGGTATGCGACGCTGTTTCCAAGCGAAGCGTCTACAATTAATAAGTTAAGTACCTAGGTATAATTGTTTTTTTCAATTAAAATATGATAAATCTAAGATGTGTTTTTTATTTTTGGTACAATAATGACACCCTTTCATTTTCATATACATTTTGCAATTCCCGGGAATTCCCAAGAATCGGGTATTTTCGACATTTTGGTACCATAGAAGAAGTTGTTTAGTTTGATGGTCCCTTCTACCGTATTCGGAATTATGAGTTTTTTTTGTAACACCCTGTATATCAAAATAAGAGAATTAAAAAATAATTTTGTTAATGATTTTCTTTTGTGGTGTTAAATAAAACACTGCAAGCATTCGTTTGTTACGAAATACTTAAAATATTGATAATGATTTATGGACTAAAATTAAAAAAAACGTTTATATATTTAAATAAAAATATTTAATTTTCTTTTACTTTTACCTTCAATATCTTCATTGCTTTTGATTTCCCAGGTATGCAAAAACTATCCTGATGGTGGGCAGAATATGGAGGTCCTGGCTTAGTCAAGGGTCTTTTAATACTTGTCGTATTAGTTGTCTCTAAAAGCTTTTGTTTTTTCCCTCTGCTACAATTTACGGTCACAATGTCATTGATATTTTCTTGTTTAAATGTAAAACGAAACGCTTAAATAATATAATCGTTATTAAACTTTTTAACCGCAATATAAACTCCCGTCGTTCCGGGTATCCTGGCGCATATTTTTCGGGATCGGGTTTAAAAAACATCCCGGTAATTCCCAGAAATGGGAACCCAGGAACGCAACCCTAATCACAGTCCAATTTTCATATAAACGAGGTAACTTTGAAGCTTTTGTTCTTCGTCAGGGATTGAACAAGGTGTGGTCTGATGATGGTTATCCAAAGAGTGAATGGAGGAGGTCAAGATCGCTTAAGAAACCCAACGGATCAGAAGAGTCGTTTACACTAGAGACCGTCTGGAGCTTTTAGTGTTACATTTTCCATACTTCTTAATTTTCATTTGATATTTTTTTAAGTTCAACCCTGAGCTAAACCGCTCATCTAATCTGTTAGGTTTTTTTGGCATAATGAGCCTCCGTCATTCATTCTTTAATTTGCCATCATCAGCACACACCTCGTTCAATCCTGGGCAGAGAACCAAAGCTGTAGGTTTACCCCGTTTGTTCGAAAATTGGTCTGTGATTTAATTTTTCTGCTCACGAGTGTACAAAAAATACTCAATGGAAAATATTTTAATTTCTACGGTATATTTATATGCCTAGGTCCTTAAGGAACCTACCTATTAAAACTTTAAAAAAATTTGCTTTAGTTTTAATGTGGTAAGACATTTTCCTCCCTGAACGTTTTCAGATCTAATTTTTTGACGTCACGACGCTTCGTCGTTTTATGATTTTCTTATACATAGATCAAGTCTGTCTATTTTTTTATATAGTCTTTATGACTCTCACAAAAAGATCTAAGTATGTATCAGACCGTTAGGTAGTTGAGAGAGACTTTATGACCGTAAGAACATAAGCGGCAGTCGAATGCAAAGTTAAGTTTGTATTCCATACATGTTGTATGAAAAAACCAACTTAACTTGCAATCGCAGACATCTGGAAACACCGTCGCATACCATGTTAGATTTTTTTCAGATGGAAATTGTATGATATCTATATATAAAGTTTGTATTAGTTTAAAGCTGAATAAATGTTCTTTAAGGTGGTATTTTTTTCTTTGCATAAAATTAGCATTTTAAAAGATACCCGACTGTTGGACAAAAACAATTGTAAACCGATTTTTGACACTTTGGTCAACATATTTTTTTTTTCAATGAAACTATACATTAAATGTCCCAAAAATAAATTCCTCATGCCTGCTACAAAAAAAACTAAATATGCATCAAAACATAAAATAGTTAAAAGAGACTATAAGATCGTAAGACCATAAGCGGCAGCCGAACGCAAAGTTAAGTTTGTACTCTATACATTTTGTATGAAAAAACCAACTTAACTTTCAATCGCGGATGTTTGGAAACAGCGTCGCATACCATGTTCGATTTTTTTTCAGATAGACATTCAAAGATAACTATATATAAAGTATATATTTTTTGAAAAGCTGAATAAATGTACTTTAAGATAATATTTTCTTTCATTGCACAAAATGATTATTTTTAATAGATACTGACTGTTGAATAAAAAAATAGCAAACTTATTTTTAAACTATCGTCAATATTTTACCTTTTTTCTATGACATTGTACATTTAAAGTTTTAAAAATGAATTCCTCATCCTTGATTCATCATAAAATGATATCACACTCGAGGTGGTAGGTATATTGAAGGAGATATGACTTTTTTTCTGAAGTGCGGCGGTGTGAAACTTTAAATGCCACCCCCCCCCCCCTACCTGCCAAGGGGGGGCTGATGGCTACCGGGCTGAATCAGCTCAGTTTTACCTAAGGTACATATGTGCCAAGTGAATTCATCTAATGACAAATTTTGACCTTCTGCCACTAATTCCCCAACTACATAGGGTACCTTTCATCCCGAAAAAAGAAACTGTTCGCGAGGGATATACAAAATACTATCCACGCAGACGAAGTCGCGGGCGGTCGCTAGTTTGTTACAATACAACGCGTTCACTTCGCGATTGCCGTCAATGACCGTATGACGTCACAGCTAGTGGTACAGTATACAAAAAAAATGTTTTTAACTGCTTTTCATTTTTTTCTTGTTCATAGATTGTCATACCTAGTGAATGCAAATCCGTATCTGTATCAAAATCCGGATTTTTAAAAACGGATTTCGGTTAAATCCGGATTATCCGGATATTTCGGATTTAAATAAAAATATTGTTTTTAATTTAAAAATCAATAACTCTGTCCTTATAAATACACTTATGTCATCGCACGATGTCACACACAAAAAAATATTTTGAATAGCCATGAAATATGGCTTTATATGAAAGATATTTTTACCATTAATGTTTAGTGACCACTACAGCTGGCGTGTACACGGCGTAATCTGGAGGTCCAATGGACAATAGGACAAAAATATTTTGTCAAAATAAAAAAAACCGTTTCTAGATTTGCAAACATAAATGGTTTAAGAATTTTTAAAGCAATATTTATGGAAAAAAATAAACAAATTGTAAAAAACCCTTCGTGGCGTCACAGCTCGACGAACAAACACTTTCACTTTTTCTCTTGTTGTAGGCCACATAAAAAAATAGGTCACTCAAAATGTGACATTTAGAGATGGGCAAAAGATCCGTTTAAACCCGACCATTGGGTTTTGTTTGGCCCATAAATTCCCTCCTGTAGGTTCGAAATTAGGGTCGAAATTAATTAAATAGATGTTTTAAATTTTTTAGATTTTATACATTCTCAATTCACAATGCTATTTTTATATTAATATTTTTTCTAATATTGTTCAATTATATTATAATCTAATCAGTCAGCCCGTGACCACGGCCGATGCAACTCGGTCGAAACGTCGGGAAAAGGTAGGTGCTCAACACCTATGTTTTAGTTAAAATCGCGTTAAAACCTGTGTTCCAAATCTAATAAAATGCAACGCGAAAGTTTAAAAGTGTATATCTAAACAGATGTTATGCAATAAGTTGTTTTTAAAATGAAGATGATTGAATTTACAACTCAAATTACAATAGTAATTTATTGTTTAGTCGCATTTCCATTGTATTTGACTGAAAAATAAAATACTTTTTGTTTTAATCAAAAGATCCGCATGGCAAATGTATTATGCTTATGAAATAAAATACTTTGACTGATACTAAGGTGGTTTTGTTGAATGGTTTTGATATGATTTTATTTTTTCTGCCATAACAGCACCTTTGCAGTTGCCGTGGTCACGGATAGACTTGCGACTAAAACTTACGACATAAAAACACTAGTCTCTTATCATTCAATCGCTTTTGCATTGTGATCGTGTAACAAATCCTATGTTCTGGGGTCACTCTAGTTTTCAAATTACATTTGTTTTCTTCCCTCCTTACTTCTAAATCAAGAGTTAACAATTTTAAGGATCGTGGGTTTTTCAAAAACTTTAATTTTGTTTTTTTTTATTGGTCTTATATCAATAATTATACTTCCTTTGCTTCGTTCTCGAGATTGGGATAACACTTGTAGTACCGCGTACCGGCTCGCCATTCATCCACTAATAGTTTAAATTATTTACATTATGTAGTTTGGTATTAAAAACAGTTAATAACAAACCTAAAAAAGAAAATAGTTGTTCTATTGGATCTTTTCCGCGGGACTCGTTTAGCCGCCAGAGGCGCTGTCTTCTTCATTCGCGTTTCTAGTGCCGCGCCGTTCACCACGCGCTCCTAATATTTTTTTTCAGTTGTTATATTACGTGCATTTTCCAGTGTTTTGTTATCATATCTTAGGATGCCTAAGCGAAAACACTCGGAAGATGAAGAAAGTGAGAAGTTGTGGAGAAAACTTCGACGTATTGAGAAAAAAAAAAAAAAAGCGGAAAAATCATTCTCGTCACAACTCAAGTTCAAGTGATTCATCAGCATCGAACGATAATGCAATCCCGTCGATAAATGAAGGTTGGTTAAACTTTTGCTAGTAACAATACGACAATATTATTGTCTTGCATTGTGCATAACCCCTTTCATATTATGTAATTATGATAATGTGGTTATTGCCTTGCATATCTAATATGTGTACATCTGACATGGATGTTTCCAAAAACTTATCGCTACAGTGTATAGTTGGAGTGACTATTACCGAGTAGTTTCGATTTACTTATTCACCCGCTAAGGCTAGTGTATAGTTTGTTTGACTATGCCGGCTTTTTATTGATTTTTTATTCAATTACTGTGTATAGTTCATGTGACTATTACAGAGTAATATTAGAACAACTCACATATAGACTTATATTTTTTTTTTCCCTACCTGCGTTTGTTTTTTGCACATTCCAGACGTAGAAGGCCTACTACTACCGATGTAGGTATGAGTTTCACGGTGAAACCGAGGATCATACACCCGCAGTTTCCGATGAGTGCCCACCACCAGTGCCAGACGAGACATACACTTACGTCTGCCGACCCCACGCCGCCGGCACCGGCGCCCGCGCCTCCCACACCGTCTGCGACTTCCTCCGAACCCGCTACTGGTGAGAACAAAATAACACCTGACGAGGTACCCCTTGATGAGGAAATTTTATTTTTTTGGGGGAGGCCGCCAAAAAAAAAAAGAAAAATGAGAACATGTCGTCACGTCTGGGGTAACAAGGGACGTAAGAAAATACCTTTTGGGAAAATATTTGACACCAGAAAATTGTAAACTGGTTGACCCTCCGACTTTAAATCTAGAAGTGAAAGCTGCGCTTACCGATACCCTTCAGAAAAAAGATACCGCTATCCAACATTAGCAAAAGCAAATCGCAGCAGCGGTATCGTGTTTCGGTTTAGCTGTTCAACGAACACTTTCATCGAGTCATAAGGACCCTGAGATACTACTAAACTACTGATTGATGCTGCTCGCATTATTGGTGAGGTGCAACACCCTGAATCAGTACTGAGACGGAGTTACCTATATGTGCTCCTTTATAAAGAAAGAGGTTAAAGAACATCTCGATGACACTCACATCGATAAGCATCTCTTTGGCGAAAAACTTGCAGACACACTGAAGGCTGCCAAGTCAATAAACAAATCGGGATCTGAAATTAGGGCTAGCACTTCAGCGACTAGACCATTGCAGAAAAATAAACCCACCGGTCGACCTTTAAACTCGAGGGCCCCCGCCACGACGAGCAGGCTGTCGTCGGCGGGGAGACGCGCCGAGGAATCTGCGCCTGCGTACGCGCCTCAGGTCCCGGCGCCACATCCGCGCGCCGAGCGCCCCCGCCGCTGCCGCCTCCTGCGCCGCGCTCACAGCAGCGCCGCCTGAGAGCGCCCCGCCGCTAGTTACGGTATGCCGATCAGGTCGCCTTAAATTAGATTTTAATCAATGGTGTAACATTACTGACGGACGACCCAATTATTATCTCGTGGATACAGGGTTGCCAGATACCATTTACCCGACCTATACATCAAACACAGGTTCCGTTTGAACCTGTTTTCTCAAAATCCGAGCTCAGATTAGTTATTGATGCAATTAATGAGTTATGCTCATCTGGGGCTGTGACAGAGTGTCAACCCTGCGAGGGCCAGTATATTTCCTCTTATTTCCTTGTAAAAAAAAAAAAAAAAAGTATTGGAAAGAATAGATTCATTCTGAATTTAAAAACACTCAATAAATTCATAGATAACTACTCAACATTTTAAATTAGAGGATTTGAGGACTACTATAAAGCTCATTAGTAAAAACTGTTATATGACATCTATTGATTTGAAAGATGCTTATTTTTTTGTACCTATACATAACGACTCCAAAAAATTTTTACGTTTTAATTTTCAATCAAAAACCTACCAATTTAATGTTTAACCATTTGGGTTAAATACGACACCTTTTGTGTTCACCAAGCTAATGAAACCGACTATGTCTCACCTTAGACCATTAGGTTTTCAGTCTACAATATACTTGGATGATATTTGTTGTATAGGAGATACATACCAAGAGTCCAAGAATGTTTAGAAAATACTATCCATACAAGGAACGTCTTGAAATCTTTAGCTTTTGCAATATATGTAGAAAAAAGTTCACTTGTCCCAGGTCACTTATGTCAATATCTCGGTTTCATAATCGATAGTAAAAAATTCCATGTGCGTCTCCCTGAACAAAAAAGGACTTTTAATAAAAAAGATTTTTTTTAAATATAACGAACTACTATTCGAAACTTTGCTCGTCTTGTAGGACTACTTACTTCCGCATGCCCTGCCATCCAATACGGATGGTCCAACACAAAAAAAAAAAAAAAAGAAAGGTATAAATACCTAGCCTTGTTAAAATATAAATATTATGACAGCTACTTTAACTTACCTTTAGATGAAGTTCGAAGTGATCTGCAGTGGTGGCTAGAAGCATGCTCCAATTCTTATAATCCTATAAGAATAGATAATTACGTCATGGAAATTTTTACAGATTCGAGCAAAACTGGGTGGGGGGTAGTATGTGGCGTCGATACCGCCAGTGGTCGATGGAGCGATTCAGAGAGTAGTCTCCACATAAACTGTTTTTATTTGGGCTAAAAATTTTTGCAAAAAATTTACGAAATGCTCAAGTTTTGCTAAGAGTAGATAACACGACAGCTTTTGTATAAGTAAACCGTATGGGCGGTATTAGGTTTCCCCACCTTAATTAAATAGCAAAACGTATATGGCAGTTTTGTGAAGAACGTAACCTCTTTGTGTTCGCTTCGTATATAGCATCCAAAGATAATTCTGTCGCTGACGCAGAACCCCGTTGGTGTCACCAGGACACGGAGTGGATAGGTACTAAGCGATGATGATAATTTGGTTCACCTGATTTTGATTTATTTGCCTCAAGATTAAATAATAAATACAAACTTTACGCATCCTGGAATAGAGATCCAGGGGCATTTGTTATAAATGCATTCACAATATCTTGGAAAAATATTAGTTTCTATGCATTTCCCCCCTTTTCTATAATTCTAAAAATATTAAGAAAAATAATAACAGATAAAGCTGAAGGCATCGTTATCCCTCAGTGGCCTACTCAGCCTTGGTACCCACTGTATCAGCGACTTTTGATATCAGATGTTATAACATTCCATTCGGAAAGTAATGCCTTGATATTTCCTCTCCACAGCAACCAGCCACACCCCAAAATTGTCCTGATGGCAAGACAGTTGTCAGGTCGCCGTTATTGAAAGGGAATGTACTTCCTCAGTCCATAGATGTTGTCTGTGCGTCCCTTTGTCCCGTTATCAGATAACACAATGCGTCAATATATTATTATTATTATTAGCACAGATAATATAAATAGAACGAAATCCTTGAGAAGTAACTCTAAAACTTTATTTATTAGTTTTAAAAAACCGCCAGTCAAACGCTAAGCAGATGGATTAAAGATACGCTGTTTGAAAGTGGTATTGATACCTCGGTTTTTTCGGTTCATTCGACAAGACATGCGTCCACTTCAAATGCTAAAAAACTAGGCGGTCATATTGACCTTATTAAAAATACGGCTGGTTGGAGTGGAAATTCTAAAGTCTTTGCACAGTTTTATAATAAATATATAAATAACACTCGCTGTAACGATACTCGATAATAATTTTCTACATTGAAAATATAGTTAATTTATTATGTCATTAATTTGTAACTAAACTTATAAAATCAAATACAGAAGAATTGTCTTATTTTGATTTTGTTTCCTTTTTACTTTTCTGTTCTACTTTGGTCCACTTAAATAGTTCGTCGTAGCTTTCAAAATCTACAAGTGTTATCCCAATCTCGAGAACGAAGCAAAGGAAGTATAATTAATGATTAAACGAACTTACCTAAGTGACGTTCTATCATAATTATACGAGATGCTTCGTTCGAAGAGATTGGTTCCCACCCACCCCGTATCCCAGGACGAACTATTGTGAACTTTCTTTCAACTAAATGAAGACAGCGCCTCTGGCGGCTAAACGAGTCCCGCGGAAAAGATCCAATAGAACAACTATTTTCTTTTTTAGGTTTGTTATTAACTGTTTTTAATACCAAACTACATAATGTAAATAATTTAAACTATTAGTGGATGAATGGCGAGCCGGTACGCGGTACTACAAGTGTTATCCCAATCTCTTCGAACGAAGCATCTCGTATAATTATGATAGAACGTCACTTAGGTAAGTTCGTTTAATCATTAATAATATGCAAGGATTCTGACAAAATCGTTAAAATGTCTTTTAAAAAAAGACCCGGTTTTTACCCTTGCCCATCTCTAGTCACATTGTTTGACAGTGACGGCGTTTCCCGCGTGTTTTCTGAATGAATCTTTTACATAGAGGCCGCGTTCCGAATCACGCTCACAGCGCTGTTAGCGCGAATCCGACCAAATTAAATAGTCACAAAATATTACATAAATAGGGTTTTGTGTACCTACTTAATTTAATGGATTATACGCTAACAGTGCTGTTGGCGTGATTTGGAACTAGGCAAGAGCCTCAAGATCAAGAGCTACGTCACTTCCGGCTAAGTTTTTAAACTTCTAAAACATTTTTATTTTAGTGAACATTTTTTTTAACAAGAACCTAAATATTATATGTGTCGTCTTTTTTTCATTCTCTCTTCGAAAAGCAAATAATCAGGGTATGTTATTTTTTTGCCGTATCGTCCATTTTGTTTGTTTCTAGTTTATTGCGACGTAGACACGCAACTTTACATATTTCCAAAGAAAGTATTCTAAGCGTTAATCGATTTGACGAACACGTATACCACATTCATGCAATAAAAATATTTTTATTTCTAAAGCCCAATCTTAATTAGGCTTTAGAAATAGAAATATTTTCTTCGCAGTAGGTATCTACCTTAGTAGGTAGCAGTGGCGAAGGGTCCATACAAGCCGATTCCCATCGGCTTACCTTTGGAAATCCCACCCCAATGATCGACTATGCAGATCATAGCATTTTTCATCATTTTTGTAGAGCGGCTTACTTTCGCCATAATATCACCCCTCGCCACTGGTAGGTAGGTACCTACTGCGAAGAGTGTGTGAAAATTGGTCATCCAGATTACGCCATGTAAGAGCCAGCCACAACGGCCACATGACCGAAAAAATATTCAAACATTAACAATGACGATAAAAAAAATAATTCCGGTTGTCTAGAAGAAATCGTTCTTAGCGATAATACCGCCATGTTTAGCACTGTAAGTGTTGTTGTTAATTCTTTTTTATATTTATTTCTTGTTAAAATAAGATAAAGTCAATTTCACGAATATTAAAAATATTTGTATGTTTATTTCAATTTAAAGTTCTCCCCTCTAATAAAAATAAACTTTATTTGCGTAAATGAAATTAAAATAACCATCAGTCTATAATTCACGTCCGATTTGCGAATAACGAAACGTTAATAAAATAATGAATATCTACATTAAAAGACACTCTGAAGACCGAAGCTAAGGATCGTAAACTCTTTATAAAATTAAATATACAATTTACAAAAGTACCATTTGTTAAGTATTAAAGATGCTCTAAGTGAAATAGTCCAGTGAAATCAGTTGCTATTCGCCCAGTTGCTGTTCGCTGGATTGCTCTAAGTGAAATACTTCTGGGAAAGTATTTTTTTGTTATAATTTGTTATTTTTCGAAAAATCCGGATTTAATTTTCAAATCCGGATTTGGAAGTAGAGTACAAATGAGCGGATATCCGGATATTTCGGATTACGGATTATCCGGTTTGCATTCCCTAGTCATACCCTTTACCGCATGGTGTGCCAAATTTGGGACACTTATAAAATTCCTCCATAAATCATTAATTTTGCAATACATTTCTGTAAAATAAGGGTATATATATGTATAATTTAAAAATTAACCTGACTTATTTACGGAGCTCAGTCTTATTGTTTTGCCGGTACAAACTTGTCTTGGGCATAATTTTGTGAACTCAAGAAATTTTCATACTTTGATGCTGAATTTCGGTAGCTTTTTATCCAATTAAAAATAAAACAAGTGTTTAATTCAGCAGAGGAATGGATCCCCAACGTTTTTATGGCATAAATCGTAAGTAACAATAAATGCATACTATTAATTTTGTCGATTAAACTTTGTTCCGAATTTGGAACACTATGCATTAATGCATTTAAACGGTGGCCAAATTTGGAACATTATGCAGTATAGTTATAAAACTTATGTGATCAAATCTGGAACACCATGCAGTTAACTTATTTAGGGTGTTAGTAGGTAACCCGTGAAACTTTGTTTTTATTTGTATGGAAAACTGCAGTGTAGATGCATAATTATAGACTACTAGCTTCCGCCCGCGACTTCATCCGCGTGGAAATTAGAGAAAATCCTTAGGGAACCTTCAACCAGGTTCCGACCAGCCGTTTTTACGCGATTAGGTGGGTCCCCACCAAGCGCGCTGCCTCGCGACGCAAGATGTTTGCCGCGTGTGTGTGGCGGGCCTCACACGAGGCTGCTCGCTTGGTGGGGGACCCGCCTAATCGCGTAAAAACAGCTGGTCGGAACCTGGTTGAAGGTTCCCTAAGGATTTTCTCTAATTTCCACGCGGACGAAGTCGCGGGTGGAAGCTAGTTTATTACAATAATCAGAATTGGGTTCTGGTTCTTAGTTCCCGTTCCCGCTCTCGTTCCCGTTCCCGTTCCGCTTCCCGAA
The DNA here is from genome assembly GCA_928269145.1 of Agriphila tristella. Classification (NCBI taxonomy): domain Eukaryota; kingdom Metazoa; phylum Arthropoda; class Insecta; order Lepidoptera; family Crambidae; genus Agriphila; species Agriphila tristella. The sequence continues at coordinate 6,309,961 of OV743451.1, forward strand.
TCATGTCCTGAATCATGTGCACCGTGTTGGTTTTCAAAATAAATGACATTTTCGCAATCACCATCCCATAAAACTTCAAGAACGACATCCATATCGTTTTTTATGTTTACTTACCCATTTACCCCTTAAAGGGTTGATTTTATAATCACAAAATATATGTTTGTCTATTTATTTTTAGACGTGCTCCTACGAAGTTTAAAGTTGTGCTGTCTTTTTTATATTCTTTTTCCATACAAAATTTGAACCCCATTTTCACCCCTTTACGAACTAAATCATGTCCACCGTGTTGGACTTCAAAATAAATGTTATTTTCGCAATCGTCATCCCAGAAAACCCCAATAACGACATCCATATCTATTTTTAGGTTTATTTACCCCATTGCACCCCCATTTCCTCCCCATAGGGTTTGAAATTCTACCAATAACAATATACATTGCGTTAGATTTCCATCCGTAAGCCTAAATTACAAATTTAGCGATTTTCACTTCAAAAATAAAGGATTATCTTCAAAACACAACTTCATCCCCCTTTTCACCCCTTCGGGGGTTGAATTTTGAAAATCGCTGAGACACGTATTTATTTTTTTCAATCATCAGCCTAAACACAAAATTTTAAGATCCTAGCTTCAAAACTGAGGGACTTTCATACAAACTTTCGTCCCTTATTTCATCCCCTTAGGGATAGAATTTTCAAAAATCCTTCCTTATTGGATGCCTACACTGTATAAGGTATCTGTGTGCAAAATTTCAAGTCTCTAGGTTCAGCGGTTTGGGCTGTGCGTTGATATCTCACTCAGTCAGTCAGTCAGTCAGGACTCAGGACTTTGAATTTTATATATATAGATTGCTTTCGATAATCAATCTCATTAGTAGACAAAAGTAAACATAATTTAGGTTTAGGGTTACCACTATGCAGTTTATCATGAAATAAAATAAAAAAGTGAGGTTTTCAGGATTTAAAATAATTTGCCGGGGTTGTATACATGGTACCCTATCCACCATATTTGGTTTTAGGGGTTTTTGTATTTTGTTATAAAGGTTATACAGGGTATTTGGTAAAACCCTTATTTAAAGCTGAATATGGTAGATAGGGACCATCAAACTGAACAACTTTTACTATGGGACCAACTTTGAAATCGATATAGAAAAAAAACAGCAGTTTCATACAAAAAATAATAACGAAAATATCGAAATGTATGAAACAGCTGATCATCGGATCATGATCATGTATTTAACGTAAGTTACATTATACAAATGTAATTTAATGTATGCATGTCCATTCAAAAGTAATACTGGTTGTGTCAAATTTTTTTTATTTTGTTACTTCTTTTTTCACATTTATATAGTTCTCACTGTATAATGTTCCATAAATAGAACATATAAATTTTTTGTCCTAAGTGCATAGTGTTCCAAATTCGGAACAATTTGTTTTTTCATAATAAAACATTTAAAAACATTTTTTTTTATTATTTTTCCCATGTTACATTTAGTGAATAAAAACTCGTGTATTTTTTTCGCAAGATTTAAAAATTCCATGTGGTAAAGGGGTAATTTATTAAACAAATAACGTTCGCCGTTATGTAGAACTTTTTCTCTTTTAATCATTATAGCAACACCAATAACAATTGTAATTAATAAATCAACAGAAACAAAAAGTAAGCTTTGGGTTGCTATCCGTACTAGAAATGATGATGATGCAGGGGTGGCGCAGGGACGTCGGTCGCGAGGCAGCGGCAACCATGAAGTGAATGCGTAGCGTAGTATTGCTTTCTGTGGTTAAATAGCGATTAGTCTGCTGGAATGCACCCTACTGACGCTCTGGCTGCATTCCAGCCAGTAGATTAATCCATAGATATTACACTATGGTTGAAAAACGCTCTGATGTTTGTTTGTCTATAGAGAAAAATGTAAATGTCATTTGACATTATTTTGTATTTTGATGTTTTGTGTCTAAGTTTCAAAGAGTTCGTGGTAGCTTCTCAAAAAACAGTTTTTAATGGGGTTGGCAACGCAAAGCGAATTGTAGATGTCGCTGCGTACAGTAGACGTTCAGAACAAACTCTATGGGAAAATATTTATTTATTATGTGGTTTTTTTAATCGAAAAAGACCCTTTGACCCAAAATGGATATAGAAGACTATTCTACAATGCAAATGCCGGAATATAAAACCAAATTTGGACGTTTTTATTCTTACGAAATTTATAAATTTTTTCTATATCCAGATTTTTCGGAAATTTGTAAGTGCTAACATTTTAAAAGCCTATTAGACAAAATTTAATCATTTTAAAGCTTAAAAAAACGTTTTTTTTAACTAAAAGTCCTTTGTTTTCATTGTTCTCGTGGAACAAGCGTACGCAGCGCCATTTTGACAGTTGCCTTCCCTATAGATTAAGAGCCAAACCGCACTGTCGACTAGTCGCCGAACGACTGTCGACAGCGACTGTAATTTCTACTAGTTTATATGGACGCGTACGCACTTGGTCGCCCGGTCGCTGGACGACTCTGAGTCGTCGGTAGACTAGCCACGCCCCCGAGTCGTTCGGCGACCGAGAGATACACGGGTTCATATGGAAGCGCACGCACTGCGAGCGACTGTCGCGTCGACCGGGCATCATCGCGCACAAAATGACTTTCGATACTAAAGATTTTATATTATAAACAACAGTAGGAGGAAATAGTGGAATTATTTGAAGGTGAAGGATTAACAAGAGTTAGTTCTTTTGGGTCGGGTTTTTTTTTATTTTATTATTATTTATGAATTCTGCCCATGATATCTGCTATGGCAATTGGGTCAATTCTCAGTGCTAAAATAATCAGCAAACATAGGTATATGTATTGTATAGTCATCATCATATCACTGTATGATATACCACGTATATCTAAAAATTCACAGATTTTGCAGTCCCCGCAAGAATCGGAGCATTGAAAATGAATACAAAAATTTACGAAAAACCAAAATCAAATCAAATGCAAAATCCTATTATATTTTTAAGTTACCTAGGTAGTATCTATTTATTTTTAAGATTGTGACAGCGCCTGCTGACTGCCTCGACGCAGCCGAAATATTATTAACCGATTTTCAAAATTCCAACGAATGCACTTCTCGTCTGCTTCTGTATCTTTCAACACTATTACCATGACGATCGGTCAATAATCATAGAAGCTACAAAACATTTTATGTACGGAAACACCCGTTTTTCTAGAATTCCAAATCTAAAGGGACCACCTACAGGTCACTATTATTTACCGATTTTCAAAATTATTTCGCCATTTGGTAGCTAAACTAATACCCTAGGACCCTTTTTTTCATTTTTTCTTAAGTCATTTTTTTTTACAAAATATTTTAAATTTAGTGAACAAACACCCCCCAAAATACCCGGAATTTTTGGAGTTTTGCAATATTTCAAAAAAAGTTACCAGTATATTTTCAAAATTCAAACGTTCACATGTGTCTCGATAAATTCCTCAACTTTTGGTACTATTTCTATCTCGATCCTCTCAAAATCCTTGGAGATATGGTCAAAAATACGTCTCAGGCGATTTGCATCTGATAACCATTTTCAATGGTAAAATCCTGACAAAGAGCCTGATTTCTACTAAAAGGTCCTGACATATTTTGCTAATACGCCCACACCGCTTACGATAACACATTGTAGATCAGCGAACTTGTAGATAAACCTACCTAATAAATTAATACTTTTTATTGTTTCAATGACGTAAAAAATCATATTTTAAGTACTTAGACGAAAAGTATTCGTTGTTAAGTTTTAGTTTTTGAGTGTTCATAATTTTAAATGTGGTTATTTTTAAATTGATTATTTATTGCAAAGCTAGTTGATTCTGTACGACTGTACCAAAAACACTACAGGCACAGTTTAACAATCCATACAGTTGTTAAACGAATGTACTTGTGCAGAGGCAAGATTACAAAAGCCTGTTGATTTCGGCCAAGTACCTACCGGAGCGAAATTAACAGGTTATTAGGGTAACGTTTTTGAAAAAGCGAGACTACAAAAGCCTGTTGAACTCGGCCAGGTACTTGAACGAAATCAACTATTTATTAAATATTACCAAAAGCTATAGCTTTTAAAGGTATTTTTTGGTTGAATAAATAAATTTAACTTTTTTTCCACTCTACAATGTACTTTTTCGTCTACCTAATTATAGCAACCAATACTTTATTTAAAACAAAAAAGTGGCAACCCTGTTTGCGACCGTGTAAAACGCCAACGTGCATTAATACATTATTATTCCCGTCAATTGGAAATGCGCTGGAATCTTGTCACATTAACATCTAAAAATAACGCAACTAAAAATGTCATGAAACAAGAAAATTCTAATAAGTAATCTAATAATATTAATTATTAAATTATTAAACTTTTAGATTTTTGCATTCACAATGCTATTTTTATATTAAGATGAATAAATAATGAAAAATATTAGAAAAAATCGGCTCACCCGTAGCAACTTAGACGGTTTATTTACATGTTATTTTGGTTATTTACGTCCACACACCTAAAAATAAACATGTTTTGCTATTACAACTTTACTTCAAACACTTGCCAAAAATTACCCTTTTGGCTTAAAATTGTAAAAACAAGAGTTTAAAAGAAAAAGTTATTAAATATTATACCATTTTAAAATCCTTGTGAAATGAAGTAGTTTTTAAAATAAATTGCACACTCTATTTAGTAATTTTTTTTTCACCAGGGCCGATCAAAAGTAAGGTAAAAAAAATTGTAGGTGAAAATTTTAAGTCTCGACCTAAATTTTAGGTCTTTAATAGAGGATATCTGTAACTTTCTTGTATCCAATCAATAGCAGTATGATCCAAAATTAAAATAAAAAAAACCGTTATCGAAAAAAAAATCAATTATAGAAATGACATGAAAAAAACCGATCAAAGGTAGAAATTTTCCAAAATTGCATAAAACATCAAAAAACTCGGAAACCATAAGACTTTTACTAAAGTTATCATTTTTTTATTTGTAGATCTCAATGTGGCTTATCGGCAGATAAAAGGTTATCCATGACTTCCCGGACACCCTGTATTCCTCTTGCTGATTTTATTGATTACTCTAATAAACTAGAAAACCATTTAAGGTTTAAATTTAATTAAAACCCTTGCAAATTTGCAAGTAAAGTCTATAAAATACAACAAATGGTAAAGTCTATAAAATACAATAAATGATAATTTCATAAAGTTATTAACATATTTTTAATTAACGATTTAAGTAAGTATAAAAGACGTATGACAAACTGTCAAAAACTGTTTACATAGGTACTTAATAAGACAAGTAAGGATAGATAGACTTTAGGCACCATCGTCCCCATATCAAAGGCGCTTAACAACTGTATGGATTGTAAAACTGTATCGAGTCGCTGGCTTAGTCGTCGGCAAGTGCGTTTTGAGTTGCAGTCGCTGGGAGACCGAGTCGCTCGTCGACTAGTCGACAGTGCGGTTTGGCTCTTAGAATAAAGGAAATGGAAAACGAAGACTTTGTACTATTTAAAGTTCTTGGTCGTTCCGAACCTTAGAGTGGGGTAAAAAACAACCAAACAACCGCGGACCAGTTGCCCCCGTTAAAATAGGCAATTGGGACTGGGACCACATGGATTCTATAAAACAAAGAGAAAAAATCCTTTTTTAAGAAAAAAGAAGGAAAGGAGAAAGCACACAAAACACAAATTGAGAAAAAAGCAAAAAAAATGAAGAAGAAAAAAAAGTGAAAAAGCCAAAGGAAAAACGAAAAAACGGAACGGCTTAAGAAATGAAATGTTATTACTTAAATAAGCTAACAATACTAACGAAGGATTACTTAATTTAATTTAACTTTTCCCGAGGCACGCGCACGTCCATAGCCTTCTTTAATTTCCAAGCCGTGAACATAAGTTTGGCAACGTCTGTTACTGTCAGCTCGTGGTCATGTCATCGGCCAGTGTCCATACTAAATGTATGGGAATATTTCAATTTTAAGAGGTTGATTTTTTTTGTAGTAATCCAATAAAGGTTGACGGTTGAGGTTTAAAATATGGAAATAATTTAGTTCTTTTAATGAAATGCTTTGTATATTAAACAAAAAGGAAAATATCAATGTTAACGAGGAAAAATGGCTGTCAACGATGTCATCTTTTTCGTTGATTTTCTTCAGCAGAGAGTTGATTAACACGCCCTCTAGCAATAAATGATATATCATTAGAAAGGTCTTTTAAAGACAAAGCGGTCAATATACTTTATATCAATTCTTAATACTTTTGGAGTTAAAGATTATTAAAATATAAAACTGGTTCATTGTCTATGGGAGTTGATCTACCCCAACGCTAGCAATGAATGATATATCATTAGCAAGGTTTTCATATGACAAATATTTGCTGCAAATATACTTTCTATTATTTGTTAGTATATTCAGAGTTTTAGGTCATTAATGTAAAAAAAATTGGTCAAGTAAAGAGCGTTATAACTCTCAAAGTACTAATAGTTGACGTTTATTGCAGTATTTGCAGTACAACAAAGTGTTTCAAATTTAAAGACCTTTCCAACGATGTAAGATTTATTGCTAGAGGAGGCTTAGATCAAAATGCTCATCGTACTAAAGGACCCCCGAAAAGTTCAAATAATTTGACTCAAACCTTATGTTCTAATAAATAAATAATAATAATAAATATAAAACTTTACTGAAATAATCTTACATCACAATTTACAACTAGTTTAAACATAGATAATATAGGAAAAACAAATAATAAATAATTTTTAAAATAATTTTATACTATGTGCTTGACCACATGCGATGTTGCCGTTCTGGGGGATACTCAAATGGCCACTTTTCTATTCGTTCGCTAACTTAAATCTTAAAAATAAGCAATTAATGATCAAGTCAAACGTTCGCAAATTTATGTAAATCACAGACATTGGTGTCGATTCGGTTAGCACAACTTAACTAAATTGACAGGACTAAACTTATTGTAGCATTCTGTTCTTGTCTTTTCGATACAGAAAGAAAAGGATGGAATACTAAATTTAGTTTAGTCCTGTCAACTTAGTTAAGTCGTTGCCAACCGAATCAACACCATTGTTGTATTGTACAGAATTGACAAGCCTACGACATGTTATTTTGGTGTTTATGGCTTATTTTTAATTTTTAAGTTAGCCAACGAATAGAAAAGTGGCCATTTGAGTAGCCCCGCTGATCAACTTCAGGGCTTGGAAGATATAGAAGGCTATGCTATGGCACGATTGGCACGTCACATTATGTTCTATTCGAAGCGTCAGAAAAATCGCGCGATAAAACCACAGAATAGATAATAGTACTAGCGTATAAAACGTCGAAGAAGCGCTCGTACCTACGATCGCTTAATTTTCATTTTTGAACGCATCTGTTCAACACGCACTAGCCGTGTAGCGCTACCTAGCGATCCGCAAAGAAATCACTCATTGACACTTGACAGTTTGGCTGCTCTCTTCTTTCTTTCTTGTTTCTTTTTGATTCGATTGTGCAAACGCAAAGAATGGTTGATAGAATTAGGGCCTACTTGAACTTCAACTAAATCTCTAAAATCCATGTTAATAATCAAAGAAAACCAGTGTTTCATTGTGTTGTGTTTGACGAAGTGAAAACTGTGAAATGTGGTCGATGACAGCGTAAAAACGGTGCTACGTAAGTATTAATCGACCAATTATTATTTCTGTCTATCCCGTATGTTTTTACGTTATAATAACGTTCATCTCTATTTTGCCGCGTAATAGTATTGGTTGCTGTCTGTCAAAAATTGACAGATAGGTAAAGGTTTCTTGTGGTGTAAAAGCAAGTAGAACCTAAATCAGTCGTAATTCCATTACATTTTTACGTTATAGAATTGTTGATTTATTGTTTTTCAATAAGTAAAACAATCTGTGCCATGTACAGTGTTAAAGAATTGATCGAGGTAAGAACGCAGAGCCTACAAAAAAAATACATCATGTTTTCATTTGTCCTTGTTTGGTTGCAAAATCTCGATTTCTTTGTCAGATGCATGCATAGCACTTTTACTTTTTTATAGTGGTCCATAAGATTTTCCGCTATTTCGCAAGATGCACGTATTTTTTGTGATATGATGTAGGTAGAAAGTTCATGTTCATGGTGGTAGGACTTAGAATAGTGGCCTTTTTAATGATGGAAGTCTGTCTTTATGTAAATTTGGCACAGTTTCCGCTTGAGTAGGTAGACTGTTCAATAGTTGACTATTATGATTATACATACCTACTTTCAGTTTATGTTGTTGTATAAAATCTTGTATTTTCATGACTGGCTAGTGCGAGCCAGTTGTAAAACTAGTTTGCCCCTCTATGTGGCTTCAACAACAAATAGTTAGACACAGAATAATGTATGTCACTGAAAGTATTCATTAAATTTTTGTTAACTTGTTATTTAAGTTTATTTGGATCACATCCTGTTGTAATTAAGTCTATTATTATGTCACAATATTCATAACGTACTTTCCTTTAACTTTTCTGCACCGGCCGTATAATTGACTCATTAGTACCACTTATACTGAGGCGATACTAAAGGCGGGTCCTGCCCCTGGACCGCCCAACTCAAAGCTTTAGCCAGAGCGATAGCTAGACTATATCCATCCTTGTCCTATCATAACACGATGACAAGGACGGACTTTTACTCTGGCTTTGGTTGATGACGTCAGTGCACTGTCCGTCCTTGTCATCATGTTATGATATGACAAGGATGGATATAGTCTAGCTATCGCTCTGGCTATAGCTTTGAGTTGGGCGGTAGGGCCCCACATATATGTATCATTTTCCCGATCCGATCACCGTATCTTTATCATACATAGCTAGTTTGGTTTAATGACCGATGTAATCCCGCATTGCAATATTTAATAAAATAGTCCCGGAAATCGTCTAAGCCATCCCGGATGTCCTGCATTTCTCGTTTCCCATCGTCTCGCTCGCATAAAAGTGTTCCACATCAAAAATACGAAAGACGAGATGCTGCCAGGAACAAACGCTCCTACGGAATGAGTGTTTTCCTTACTGAACAGCTTATGGACATCCGAAAAGTCGTCACTAAAAGTAGAAACATTACGTGCAATGCTAATTATAAAATTTAATATGGGCAGCTGTAAAAATTTTTTGGACATTCTAAACAAAACCCAGAACTTGTAAAAAAATGCCACTCATGTGAGAAATATGACTCTCATGTGAGAAATATGACTTTAAAAATAAATGTTAATTCAGTAGTAGTGTTGTTTGTTTCTAACTCGATTACACCACCAACAAATCCTCAGTCTTGTTGTGAATAGGTGCGCATTGACTTATCATAAAGTTGGCCGCCTTAGTTTGGTTAGGCGTTGGAGTAATAATGTATCAAAAAGACAACGTATGATAAAGATACGGTGATTTACTAGTAGGTCGTTTTACTTTAACGTCATTTATACTACAAGGGCATTTTACTAAATTGTCATTCTGATACGGAGGGATCTAATACGCCAAAATGATACATATCTAGACCCGCCTTCAGCTTTTAGGACAATAATTTTCTTTGTTTCTTATTGATCTTGTGTACAGTCAGCAAATTATGAGCTGAACACCTTAAGGTTTATTTCTAGATTGAGTGGTCTGTATTGTCTTGCATTTACCTACACAAAAGCCATAAAATTGAGATAAAAAAATTGCATCTTTTGTATAAAAACAATGGAGGCAGGTAAAAGACAAACTTTTACGATTTAAAAATGAAAACAAGATTTGACGATTTAAAAATGCTTATTATGTGAGCTCATTTAAATAAATATATTTTCATTCATTTAGTGACATCCTTGCAAGCAAATTTGTTTTCAAACTGTTAAGGTCATAAAGGCTGTTAAAGTAATTAAGGCTATCATGGCAGGACATAGCTAAACAATTATATTGTATTACTAGCGGCCGCCCGCGGTTCCACCCGTGTGGTTCCCGTTCCCGTGGGAATATCGGGATAAAAAGTATTCTATGTTTTAATCTAGGCTATCTACTATCTGTGTGCCAAATTTCATCCAAATCCATTCAGTAGTTTTTGCGTGATTGAGGAACAAACTTCCAAACATCCAAACCCACAAACTTTCACATTTAATTTGACAGAAACTCTATGAAACTGACAGTTTCCTTAGGGTCTCCATAAGGTCTCATTTAAGTTAACTTACGATTTTGGCTAAAAAACTTTTGAGTATTCGGTTCTTGAATATTTTGTAAATATGTATGGTGTTAACACAAAAGATTTTTAAACACCTGTTTCACTTATACACACTGCTAAAATGGAATGCTGTCTCTTTCAAACAATTGTCAAAAAAGTGACCTAAAGTTGTCTAAATTGTCCAAAAATCTGACCAAATTAAATAGTCACAATATATTACACAAATAGGGTATTTGTATACGTACTTTATTTAATGGATTATACGCTCAGTGCTGTTGGCGTGATTTGGAACTAGGTAAATGTCATACCTCGTCAACCCCCTCCCTACCCCTTAACGAGTGACGTAATTTATGAACGGCCCCTATGTGTGAATCAGGTTTATGTTAAACAGGTGTTTAAAAATCTTTTGTAATAAGGCACCCATTAAAAAATCGCACATAGTTTTTGGTGTCAGTTTAACCACAGTCACGGGATGTGACTGACGATTAACCTACCGTGTAATGTAGTGACTGATGGTTGCACAATGTGATTTGTTCTTTCCATCAGTCAATCAGTGAAACGTAATTCATGACTGATGGAATTTGACGGACGCTTGCATGACCGTGTAATGGCTGCCTAACATACTTACCGTTGTTTTTATAACATTTGAAATTAACTGTGATTTTTCTTTTTCAGATATAAGCAAAAGGAATACGCACTGATTAGACAATACAGTAGCAGATATTTTTTTAAAACAAAAAAACATGTTATTGTAAATATTATAATAAAAGTAATTTTTACTGTGATCTCTTACGCTACGCGTGAATTAGTGTTATATTTTTTTATACATAAATGAATCGTGGTTGGTTTTAGTGCAATTTTAAGATTTTTTTCCCTGTTTTTTTTGTTGTATTTATGAGACCGTTTAGTTTGCGAGTATGAGTTCTGCCAGTAACACAGGAGCGAAGCCTCAAATGCCGCTGCGGCAGAAGGATTTTGATCAGGTGAGTTTTTTAATTGTTTATGCCGTTTAGGCGCAGAATGTCCAATTCGCAAAATGTCCAGTGGTCGCAAAACGTCCAATTCGCAAAATGTCCAATACACAAAACGTCCAGTTCGCAAAATGTCCAGTTCGCAAAAATGTCTAATATTATTGACAAGCGACCCGCCCCGACTTTGCACGAGTTCCCGTGGGAATCATCAAAATCAAAAAAAATCAAAAAATATTTATTCACTAACATCAAGTTATTACAAAAAGTCATATACTGAGATCCCCTTTTAAGTATTATTATACTTGTGTCAAGAGACCTCGCTCCTCGGGAATATCGGGATAAAAAACTGTCCTATGTTACTCACTGATAATGTAGCCTTGACAGGTAATAGTAGATTGTATTACAAGTAGGGGTGCCAGACGCCCGGGATTTCCGGGATTGTCCCGGAATTACGTGCCTTGTCCCGTGTCCAGGAATTACACCCTACTGTCCCGGATTTCAAATATCTACCACAATTTTTTTCATTATTTTACGAGTAGGTTACGTTACGATTCATAATTTTATAGGTCTTTACCTATGTAATTAGTGTTTTGTATGGAGAATTTAAAAATGGTTGCATTTTCCATACTAACATTTTCTTAATTTATTAAACAACCATGAACGCTAGTCGCTATTGTTTTAAAACTTTTATGCACAAATGTTTAAAAAGTAAGATAATTTATAATATTATGCCACAAAGAGGGTAAGCGATAAAAATAAGTTTAGGCCAAGTTAAAAGAAATAAAGTGGTAATTTCTGACAACAAAAAGAGTATTTTGTTACTATTGGTAGTTGTCTTGTCTATAATGGTTATTAATTATTCGATATAATATCAATAATTGATGAATATTTCATAGAAATGACAAAGTTCATTCAAACGTAATGTTGATTTCTTAAAGTCTTATTTAATCAATAATGAAAAGCTAGTTGCTGTGCAATTGTTGTTTAAAGGTTTATTTTCATGTATGTTAATAAATAAAAGTAAATTTCTATTCCAAAAATATAAATTAATATGCATTTCTTTCTTAACATTGCCCCACGACAACCCCCCCCCCCCCCCCCCCGCTATTGTAGTCCCGGAATTGACGTCAGCTAATCTGGCAACCCTAATTACAAGGGAGCAAAATAATATTTTTACGGCGAGGGCGCTTTTTTGAATCCAGAGCGAAGTGAGGGATTCTAGAGTAGAATCCCGAGCGTAGCGAGGGATTCTTCAGTAGAATCCTGAACGTAGCGAGGGATTCAAAGTATGTCGCCCTCGCCAAAAATATTTTGCGCCCGAGTCATATACTCTACTTTTCATCCCCTTTCTATGAGAAAATAAATAGGAGACTGTGTTTATGTAATTAATGAAAATGTTCTTTATTTAAAAAAGACACGTGAAAAGAAAAAATAATTACAAATTTATAGTTACGTTTGAAACACTAGCGCAATTTTTAAAAGATATTGTACTAAGTACGTAAGTATGTACTAATTACAAGAACACAGACTTAATTCGCGCGCTTATGTTTTTTTTTCAGTGCCGTCTATACAGCCAGTCAATACATACCAGCCGGCGGCGGCGTTCGAATTCTTTGAAAGATACATGTTCTAAATTCAAATCTCTTTTCCTCCCACTAAAAAGTTCTTACCAGAAAAGAGCTATTTTGGTCCCACTTATATAGGAACAAAGCATCATTTTTCGAATAGAAGGGATGAAAAAGAATTTTTATGGTAGGTTCAGTAGTTATTGAGCCTAATACAGGGTAATAGGGTTTGAAGAAATTTTTATTCTCATAAGAACGAGTCAGCGATATTGGACATTTTTGCGAACTGGACATTTTGCGAACTAGAAATTTTGCGAATTTGACATTCTGTGAATTGTACATTTTGTAAATTGGACGTTTCGAAACCACTGGACATTTTGCGAGTTGGACATTCTGCGCCTAAACGTAAACCGTTTATTGAGCCTAATACAGGGTAATAGGGTTTGAAGAAATTTTTATTCTCATAAGAACGAGTCAGCGATATTGCACATTTTTGCGAACTGGACATTTTGCGAATTGGACATTTTGCGAACTAGAAATTTTGCGAATTTGACATTCTGTGAATTGTACATTTTGTAAATTGGACGTTTCGAAACCACTGGACATTTTGCGAGTTGGACATTCTGCGCCTAAACGGTTTATGCTTTGTAAACTTTTGCTTCGACGACCTCCGTGGCCGAGTAGTTTGTACGCCGCTGTTCATGGCGTCACCATCTCTTGAGGTCCCGGGTTCGATCCACGGCTGCGTCATTGTAGAAAATGAACTATATGTATTGTCTCAGTTCTGGGTGTTTGTGATACCACAGTGGTCTCTGATTTCAATAACACAAATGCTTTAGCTACTTACTTTAGAATCGGAGCAATGTATGTGATGTTGTCAAATATTTATTTATTTATTATTTATTATTATTTGTTCCCTGGAATTACATTCCTATGCCCCTAAGCAACATTTGATGCACAACTTGTATTTGGCAAGATATCTAAAAATAAAATTTGTTTTAGCATACAATACATGTATGTATCATCTCTGATAGTTCTCACTAAAATGTATGGAAATGTCAAAAAATAGCACCACAAGGCAAAAAAATCTTTTTTTAAAAACACGTTTTCAAAACGGAATAAATTATTACAAAAAACGGACTAAAAACATTAAAACGGACTAAAAAGTAAAAAATAACTACAAAAATTTTAAACCTAAAAACGTGGGGCGCATGCTAAAGACAATATGGATGATAAATTTTACAAAATGCGCCCCACGTTTTTAGGTTTAAAATTTTTGTAGTTAGGGGTTAGGGGTTACTATTATGTATTCTGTGGTTAGGGTAATTGCAGTCTGTATTTTAACGAAAAAAACCGGCTAAGTGCGAGACGGACTCGCGCACGATGGGTTCCGTACCAAAAAAGCCCCCCCTTAAATATTAATTTTATTATGTTTTTAGTATTTATTGTTAAAACTGCAACAGAAATACATCATCTGTGAAAATTTCAACTGTCTACCTGTTGTCGTTATTAATATCGAGCAAAAAACGGCGATAAAACACGTTTGTTGTATGGGAGCTCCCCTCAAATATTTATTTTATTCTGTTTTTAGTATTTGTTGTTATAGCGGCAACAGAAATACATCATCTATGAAAATTTCAACTATCTAGCTATCACGGTTCATGAGATACAGCCTGGTGACAGACAGACAGACGGACAGCGGAGTCTTAGGCTGGCCCCAGACTTACCGGTTTCATTTCTTTGCTTTGCTGTTCTACCTTGCTTTAAAGACCGCCGGCCAACCAGGATAATTTTCAATCTATCGCATTTTGGGTCTAGACCAAATTGGCAAGATAGCCATTAGTTTGATGTTATCAAATATCATCGCCTGGATTGCGAAGTAGGAAGCTTTTAGGAGATATGCCACCCTGAACATGGACTCCGATCGTTAAAAATAAATTGATCGCTTATTTATACATGATGTTTGGTAAAGCTTTATAAAGCTGAATATGGTAGATATGTACCATAAAACTGCACAACTTTTACAATGGGACCAAATCTGAAATCGCGAAAAACAATGAGCTGTTTCATTCATTTTGATAATTTTTTTCATACATTTTTTTTAAACTAAAACTTCGCATCGCAACCCAGTCGACGATATTTGATAACACCAAACTAATGGCTATCATGCCAATGTGGTCTGGCTGGTCAACATATGCGATAGATTAAAAATGAGCCTTTTTGCTGGCGGTCCATAGTAGAATAGCAAAGCAAAGAAATGAAACCGGTAGGTCTGGGGCCAGCCTTAGTAATAGGGTCCCGTTTTTACGCTTTGGGTACGGAACCCTAAAAAGAGAGTTTATTAGGAATTGCGTCCTGTGTATTCAAATGTTGTAGGAGAGACGCAAAGAAGGCAAAAAGGTGCAGGGATAATGTATCATGTCAAATATTTTTCATTTTTTAAATGAAAAATTATTATAGATTTTAGTTTGCTGGGGCCGTACCGGCTAACGAATCGATTTATCGAAAAGTCTATCGAGTTTCAACTTAAAACAGAAAAAAACAAAGTAAGGAATTTCGTCTTGTACTTTCTGTTGACGTAATTTGGAAGATATCGATGTTCGTGTGACATCATGAATTTGCCATTTTAGCCCAATTGGGGCTCGATTTATCTGTTTTAATTTGAAACCCAGCAGACTTTTCGATAATCGATTCGTTAGCCGGTACGGCCCCTGGTAGGTATATCCAGCAAGTATTCGTATCTAATACTTCGTATATAATAAAAGCAAACAAGTCACTTCTTAAACAAAAGATGCATTTATCATATTATAATCACTTTATTTCTTATCTTTATTTATAATGAAATCATACTTTTTATTGAAAACAAAGATAGATAACGTTATCTGACAGATAATAATAGTAAACAGCTGATCATGTATTCAGAGGTATATAATTTAGAGATACTGACCCAAGTCTATCTCCAAATTACTAATAATAACATAGTAATAACTTTTAGAGCAACAGTACATTGCCACAAATTGCTATTGCGGCGGTTAAGCAACTTTCGCTAGTGTCGGTCATGAGATGGGTGACCAAAAACCGGTGTCCCGCGCCGACAAACGAGTAACGCTCTATTGAAATATAGGCGTCCAGTAAGCTTTCGGTACCGCGTATACCGAACACGCTGATGTAATACCGATGCTGTGCCGACAAATGAGTATAGGCTCAAAATTAAAAAAAAAACAAGTTTCGATTGATAACGAATCAATATTATCACAGCCACTCCGTGGATCTCTGCTGACTTTAGAAATGTATGACGTGTACAGTGGCACGAATCATGAAATCGGGTGGGGATTGCGCGGAACGCGTATTTTGGGTATGCGTTGCGGTGAGGGGCGCGGGCGGCGGGAGAGGGGCGCGCGCTATTGGTCGCTCACAAGAGCACATGCGCGAACTTATCCCCACTGTCGAAAAATTGTCATGATTCGTGCCACTGACGACTGTATCAATGTCCTACCGCGTAAACTCTCTTTCCTTATTAGGCCAAGATTCATGAATACTTGAAATAAACACCTCTCATATTTTATCCTGTTTTAAGGGTCGTCATTTTAACCCCTAAGTGGGGAAAGGACCAGAGCTTGTATATTTATCTATGTAAGCTCGATGTCTAAGAGCTCGGTGGCGGTGGTTTAGCGCCTGGCCCTGCGATTGCGGAGGTTAAGCAACTTTTGTAAGGGTCGGTCATGGGATGGGTGACCAAAAAATTACTATCTCGAGCTCCTCAATGATTTGGAAGGTATGATAAGCTATTGGCCCCGGCTGCATTTGCAGTCGTTAACACCCACCTATCCGCATTGGGCCTGCGTGGTGGGTCATGGCCCATCCTCTTTATCTAACCATTAGGAAGACCTTTGCCTAGCAGTGGGGACATCAAAAAATAGCTGATATGTCGAAACTATCAATGTTTATGTATTTACTGATGTAGTTATGTTATCTATGAACCTAAGGCTGGCCCCAGACCTACCGGTTCCGTTTCTTTGCTTTGCTGTGCTACCTTGCTTGAAAGACCGCCGGCCAACCAGGGTAATTTTCAATTTATCGCATTTTGGGACTAGACCAAATTGGCAAGATAGCCATTAGCTTGGTTTTATCAAATATCATCGCCTGGATTGCGAAGTAGGAAGCTTTTAGGCGATATGCCACCCTGAACATGGACTCCGATCGTTAAAAATAACTCGATCGCTTATTTATACAAGATGTTTGGTAAAGCCCTATAAAACTGAATATGGTAGATAGGGACCATAATAAAACTGAACAACTTTTACTATGGGACCAAATCTGAACTCGCGAAAAAAATGAACTGTTTCATACATTTTGATAATTTCGTTATTAATTTTTGTATAAAACAGCAGTTTTTTTTTAAAACGAAAACTAAAACTTCTCATCGCACCCCAGACGATGATATTTGATAACACCAAACTAATGGCTATCTTGCCAATGTGGTCAGGTCAAAATATGCGATAGATTGAAAATGAGCCTCTTGGCCGGCGGTCCATGGTAGAACAGCAAAGCAAAGAAATGGAACCGGTAGGTCTGGGGCCAGCCTAAGAGGCAAACATAAACAAACACTCAAGGTAAACGGCCTTAAATGTTTATATTTATTTTCCTGCATCCTTTTTGGTTTGTGATGGATAACATCTTTATCAATAACATACAGGGCAAAAGGAAAAAAAACTTTCGATTTAAACGCAAGTAGGGATGAAAAAATCAAAAGTCCGGAGAAAAGGCCCGATTTCCATTGAAAAATCCTGAGATTTGTAACAGTTTGAGAATAACGTACGGCGGCTGGGGGGTTAAGTACTAATGCAAGCTTATTCTATTATTTTGATTATTATTGTGCACTTTATTACCGAAGTTAGAAGTATAATTTTTAAAAGATGTTTAAAATGCACTGTATTTTATTGAAAATTCTAAAAATCCTGAGATTTCCTGAGATTTTCAAAATCCGGCCGCAATCCTGAGAAAACTCTAAAAATCCTGAGATCTCAGGACAAATCCTGAGATATGGTAACCCTAAACGCAAGACAAACGAGATGATGAGACATGAGTTGATGCAAACTATTTTGTTTTCGGTACCGAAAACTATCGGGTATACTGCTCACAGTCAATGCGAGTGAAAGAGAGAAAAAATATAGTTTACGTAGCGAAAGCAGTTTGCATCAACATTTTGGTAGGGGCTCTGCCTATCTAGCATGACTGATTTATATCGCGTGATATAGCGTTTTATCACGTTTCTGTCAAAAAGACAAAGGAGTTTGACAGTTGAGTGTCGATAAAATGCTATATCACGCGATATAAATCGGTCATGCTAGGCAGGCTGGTGTAGACGTAGCATATTAGCGTATTGTAGATTTGTAGCTTTGAGGAAGGCAGGAGACATTTATAACTAACCGACTTCACAAAAAGGAGGAGGTTCTCAATTCGATTGTATGTTTTTTTTTATCGTTGTTTGCGCATATCTTCGTTATTTATGAACCGATTTTGATGATTCTTTTTTTGTTCGATTGAGTTTTCTTGCGAGATGGTCCCATTTAATTTTTTTTCAAATCGGTTCAGTAGTTTTCGAGAAATCCTGAAAATACTATGATTTTCATCAACTCACATGACGACTTTGTTATTTATGAACCGAATTAGATGTTTCTTTTTGTTGGGAAAGGGGTACTTTTAGTGTAGTCTTTTTAACCGACTTCAAAAAAAAGGTTCTCTCTCAGTTTGACCTGTATGAATGTATGTTTCTCCGCGAATATCTCACGTTTGGCTGAGCCGATTTTTCTACCCAATAATATACCTAAAAAAGAAGGTATTTACACTAAAAATTATAAAATAAAAAATTGTTTTAAAAAACAAAAAACCGACTTCAAAAACCTGCCTCTAAAAAGCAAGAAATAATATTCAAATCATTAGATACGCATTATCATTGTTATAACAACACGTCTATTGAAGTCGGGTGGGGCTTTTAGAATAAAAAAAGGAAGTTGTACTCCAGCCCCACCCGACTTCAATAGACGTGTTGTTATAACAATGATAATGCGTATCTAATGATTTGAATATTATTTCTTGCTTTTTAGAGGCAGGTTTTTGAAGTCGGTTTTTTGTTTTTTAAAACAATTTTTTTTTATACAATGTGTAAAATAATTAATAGCTAAACAAGCCTAGCTAGCATGACCACATTGACTACAGAAACGCGATATAATATAGCTATTTATCACGGTTTAACTGTCAAAAGACAATGGATTTTGACAGTTGAGTGTCGATAAAACGCTATATCACGCGATATAAATCGTGTTACGTCACGCTGGTCATGCTAGGGGGGCAGGGTCGTAATTGTCTAGTTTAAAAATCTATCGCAATCGCTTTCATTTGACAGATGGATGTGACACATTGCTGCATTTCTTTGGTAAGTTTTTATTCGTGCCAAAAAGAAGCATCAATATATTCCATCCTGAAAGCGACTGCGATAGATTTTGAAATTAGACATTAGAAAAGCAGAATGGGACCATCAAACTTAACAACTTTTACTATGGGACCAACTCTGAAATCGCGAAAATAATTGAGCTGTTTCATACAAAAATTAATAACGAAAATATGAAAATGTATGAAACAGCAGGTTTTTCACCTACCTACCTTATTCTGGTTTAGCTATTATTTCTGTTACACTTGTATGTCCTATGGAGAGCTGTAAGCCCTATTTTAAAAAATATCAGATACTTCCCTTGCCATGCTTATACATTTTGGAAGTTTGTACGCAAACATACGGAATTTTATATTAAACGTCAAGACATACCTTCTAAATACCCAACACGGTACAAAAACAAATTAATGATTCCCAGTTCCAGGCTTAAACTAACATCTAAAAGTACATTTCACTCTTCAAAAAAAATATATAATAAATTGCCAGAATCAATAATTAACGAAAATAAATACCCTGTATTCATAAACATATTGAAAAAAAAAATTACTATCTAAATGTTATTATAGCATAAATGAATATTTGACTGATAACACCAGCAAATAATAAATACAATAATAATTCAAAACGTCTTGTCTAACATTATAATCTTCACAACTTTATTTTGTTAATTTGATTTAATTTTATGTAGCTTTCTTTTATATAAAGCGTTTCCTCTCTTTTATTACCCTTTTGCGTGCCCGACAGGGTCCATAATGCTCTTTTTTACCATCGCCACTCTAAAAAGTGCGTTTAATTCAACGATAAGAGTGAATAATAAGCGATTTTATTCACAGATGAATAAAAATAATTTGAATTTGGAACAAGCGCGCATCATGTACAAAAAAAGTACCTATGCCTACTGGCTGCTATGGAGCTATTCCATAGAGCCATAGTTACACAATAAAATTAAACGAAAAAAAAATCCCGTAAATTTAATTAGGTTCTTTTTAGTGTCTTATCTTTGGGTTCTTTTCTATCTATTAGAGGGAGATAAAATGTTCAGTCTTGCATCAGTCCATTCCATCAGTCTGGTACGATATTCAGCCTGCAAAAATTCAAAGTCTATGCAGACTGATGAAATGGACTGATGCCAGACTGATCATGTAATCTCTCTCTTGGCGCGGTTGTTTTATGTCATTGGAAAACTTCTAATTTCAAGCATGGGTCGCATGGGTCGGTCATGACTCATGGGATGGGTGACCAAAATGTATTATCTCGAGCTCCTCCGTTTTAAATGCTCTAAGCCTCCGTGCCTCGGAAGGCACATTAAGCCGTTGGTCCCGGCTGCATTTGCAGTCGTTAACACCCATCAATCCACATTGGGCCCGCGTTGTGGGTTATGGCCCATCCTCCCACCCAAAAGGAAGGCCTGTGCCCCAGCAGTGTGGGGACATTAAAAATGGCTGATGGTCAACTATAAATACTAAGTATAAAGTACCTGTCAGAGATACACCTATTTGTTTTCTCGCAGTCAATGGTAAAAAGTAGAGTACACAACTCGTGAATAAAAAATTTCATCTCGGTCCTTTGTATCCCTCGCTTCGCTCAGGATTCTACTTTTGAATCCCTCGCTACGCTCGGGATTCAACTCTAGAATCCTTCGCTACTCTCGGGATCCAACTAAGTTCCTCGAACTAAATTCCCTTTTTATTCACTTGTTGCATAATCTACTAATATATAAAAATGTACCATCCTCTGTACCCACATTATGGTTGCAAATAAAATATTGAGTATTGAGTATGTACATTTTTTTCATTCACTAAAAGTCGATTGATAATGATAACAGAAGCAACTAATCTCCCTTATAAAAGTGTTTCATCTCGAATTCACTTCCGCCGATTTGGCTACGTATTTTTAATGCATCGCGTGGCGCGGTGCCAACTCGAAGAATGCTCGCAGTTATTTAAAAAATCCTATATTGACCCAATTATGATATAATAATAATATAGAGTTCATCATGGGCTTAAATAGATCACAGCTGGGACACCGAGTTGACACACAAATGGTTCGTCATCGAGCGTTTTTACCCGACTACATAGGGTTGTTTTTCGCGCGTTTCTTGTATGTTTGTTTGATTGTTTGTATGTAATATTCTTCATTACTAGAGATTGCAACCCGGTATGTTTCTCAACCCGGCCGGGCCCGGTAGCATTGGTCGCCAACCCGGCCGGGTCCGGCGGACCCGGCCGGGTTGATATATTAGAGATGAAACCTAAAAAGTACTTTACGAAAATTTGCTATATTTGAATGGAAAAAGACAATGATTCAAGGCTACGAATTATTATTTATTTCAAACTAGCAAATCAACAATAATCACCATAATCAGTCTCACTCAAAGTCTCAAAATCACTGGTTTAATACAGAATTGATTACTTTGTTACTGTCTTATGGACGGAACAGTAACATTAGTATTAGTAATTATTATTTTTTATAAGTTTAAGCAAGCAGGTCTTCCTCTTTAATCCTTGCAGTGTCTATTAAAAAACACAGTATCAGAATAAGAAACTAATAACGCAGCTTAAAGTAAAGGACTAAACTTGTTTTATCAACTTAGATAAGATAGATGGACAAATTTTGGTAGCTTTGTCTACTTTGTATAAATAAAACAAATCCTTATTGGCCAAAAGCAAAATATTATGTATTTTCTTAAAGTTTGGCTATTAAAACCAATGAGTGTTACCAATTTTCTACGAGTTGGCGCTCCCGCGCCGCGGTTTTCATATCTACCGGGTCCGGTGACCGGGCCCGGTAAGAATGGCCGGGCCCGGGCGGGCCGGGCCCGGTTTGCAATCTCTATTCATTACCTCATATCTTTTAAACGGCTGAACGGATTTCTTTGATTAAGATATATTTTTAGATTTGTCTTGACAGCCCAAGCGTTCCGTTAAAAAAACCAACATGGCGGCTGCACGGTGTTATTATACGAAGTGTTTTTTTTTAAGTGTCCAATAGGCTTTTATGGGGGTACTAGCGACCACCCGCGACTTCGTCTGCATGGTCAGTTATTTCTCTTTTCCTCGGGAACAGTACTATTTTTGGGTTGAAAGGTACCCTATGTCCTTCTCTGTTCCCTGACAACGTGTATGCTTTCATGATGATCGGTTGAGTAGGCAAGACGTAAAGGCGTAACAATAATATTAGCAAGGAAGTAAGGATATTATTAGTAAGAATAAGAAAAATGGGCCATAACCTACGAGGGCGTAATGGAAAGAAAAGAAGAACTAAAGTAACCGACACCGCTCGAAGGATTGCTCAGTTGAAGTGGCAGTGGGCGGGACACATAGCGAGAAGAACCGATGGCCGTTGGGGCGGGGCGGTTCTGGAATGGCGACCGCGCACCGGAGGACGCTCCGTGGGTATATCTACCTTCAAAGTAGAACGACGATCTGGTGAAGGTCGCGGTGTGCCGCTGGATGCGGGCGGCGCAGGACCGATCGTCGTGGAGATCCTTGCGGGAGGCCCGTACCCAGTAATGGGTGCCGTACGTCAGGCATGATGTATCTAACTAGCTACCTGCCCTCCCTTTGTAATATGGAATTTGACACCATGAGACATATAAACCTCCTCTTGAATCACTTTATCTATTAAAAAAACCGCATCAAAATCCGTTGCGTAGTTTTAAAGATAAGCATACATAGGGACAGACAGCGGGAAGCGATTTTGTTTTATACCACGTAGTGATGTATGTCTAGAAGATATTAATGATGAAACTGCCCATATCACTGACAACTTCGTATTTCTGCGTATTAAAGTAGGTTTTCGGTCACCCATCCTAAACCGGCCTTTCTGAAAGTACGTTAGGATTAAATGTCTAGTTCGCTCGTCATACTCGTAGGTCGCGTCTTTAATGCGTGTTTTATCGATTTTACGCAGTTCGTAAACAGTTTGTAATCTATGACGTCAACTGATCCATGTCACAACACGTAAGTGTTACGTTGTAGAATTTCGTATAACTTCAACATATCTTTGAGTAGGTATTATCTACATGTTACTGTAAAACCCCGAACTAAGGTAAATCCTAAGATTTTCCAGGAAAACGTAAGATTTACCAACTCTTACTGGTAAAAGTCCGACTGTCCTGTGATCATCGTTAATTTCGAACTATTGCCACCATTCACTCGGTAAATCTTAGGTTTTACCATTATATCTATTCTCTGGTTTTACCCTCAAAGACACGGTCAATAAATAAAACAAAGTAGAGTTATTTACACCATTAATTTATAACTAAAAAAAACCGGCCAAGTGCATGTCGGGCCATGCGCAGTAGCGTTCCGTAGTTACCGTATACCATTTCTTATTTAATACCACTATCATTTTCATCTGCAAAAATAACTTTGTTTTTCATAGTGTGTTTTATAAACGACAAAGTTAATTTGTTGTTTTGGAAAATGTGCTATATCTCTAAAAAAACTACTAAATATATCTCATTCTAACCAATTTTCGTTGATAGTGTTTATTTAGATCTACAACATATATATATTTTTTGATTTTTCACTCTCTTATTTTAAAAGATAGAGGGGGGGGGGGGGGGGATGACACACATTTTACCACTTTGGAAGTGTATAATTGCTAAACGGTTGACTTTGAGAAAAAATACTTTTAGAAACCTCATTGTCATTTTTGAAGACCTATCTATCTATAGACATCCCACACGTATAGGTTGGATGAAAACAATTTTTTCCGTTTCAGTTCCATGTATGGGGAACCCCCCTTAATTTCAACTGTGTAATTCTAATAGTTTTTGAATAAAGTGGCTGTGACAGACGGATAGACTGACAGACAGATGGACATGACGAATCTATAAGGGTTCCGTTTTTTGCCATTAGGCTACGGAACCCTAAAAACGGCTGGACCATATGAAATTTGGGTGGGAGACAGATTAGGACCTGGATTAACATATAGGCTTTTT
This sequence comes from Agriphila tristella, assembly GCA_928269145.1. Taxonomy (NCBI): domain Eukaryota; kingdom Metazoa; phylum Arthropoda; class Insecta; order Lepidoptera; family Crambidae; genus Agriphila; species Agriphila tristella. The sequence goes on from OV743451.1 coordinate 6,334,053, forward strand.
TTATCCTTTTCAATGATTTCCTAGAGTCCACGCGGACGAAGTCGTGGGCGGCCGCTTGTAAATAGATAAATAAATAGAAGACCATCACATTATTTTTCCGATTCTGAAGTAACTAAAGCACTTGTATTATGGAAATCAGATACAAACAATGGTGGTATTGTACACACACATGCATACCTGAGACAATATAGAAAAGTTCGGTTTCTGAATTGACCCAACCGGGGATCGAACCCGGGACCTCAGAGACGGCGACACCATGACAACCGGTGTGCGAACCCGATTCGACCACTAGGCTCGTATTATAGAATCAAACTCAAACTCAAATCTCTGCTTGAGTATTGGCACCGTGCACGCTTTTAGCGCCACCTAGCTTTTTACAACTTTGTTGGCTCTGAACTGACCGTTTTGACATTTTGATATGTAATGGCGACATTGTGACAAAATATTAAAAAATGTTATACATATTGTGTTATTAATGGAAATTTCAAAATTACTGTGATTTGGGTGGACAAAGAGTTGTGAAACCATTTTTGGTCATTTAAATTAAATATGGCAAGTAAGATCTATTCAAAAAGAGTGTTTTATTTCGGTTAAATCAGGGTTTGTTTACTTCTTTTTTAGTTGTAAAATTTGTAAAACAAGAGGATAAAGCAACTTTAATAATTTTATTAAGTGATAATAAGATATAATTGTTCCTGTATCGCTAGTTATAAATTAAATATCGTTTTCAAACAGATTACAGAGCCTACATTATTTCTACTTTTTGCCACCATGAGCGCTGCGATCGATTATTATACCTTTGCACCCAGCGAATAGTTAGAAACGGTTGGCGCTATATGCGATGAGTACCACCATCCCTTTCTAACTTTACTCAAGCAGATTTCAGTTTGATTCTATTAGAGCCTAAGGTCGTCTTTATAATATTCATACAGTTGAAGAAAAAATAAGATTTTTCCCGTTTTGACTAATTTAAATTTGTTTCCAGATATGGGGCGACTTGCAAGAGGGCATTGAACAGGTGTACAAGAGGCAGTATATGGTGAAGAAGAGATATATCCACTTGTATACGTATCCTTTTCAACGTAATTGATCGTCTATCAGGGGTCTCTAAACTACGGCCCGCGGGCCAGCTCCGGCCCGCGAGCACCAACAATCCGGCCCGCGAAAGCAGGCCGTATCGTAGCAACAATACTGTAATTTACAGTATAGGTACGACTTAGAATAATTACACCTAGAAGCCGTGTCCTTGTATGCAAAGTGAGGCAACTTATACTGAGCCAAAATGGCTCAGATCTCAGATTTATATCCTTCATACGTTACCTAATCGTAACTAAAATCCAATAATATAATAATTAATCTCTTTAAGGTAGGGAAATTGAAACTGTTTTGTACTTATTAGGCATGATTATTTAATAATGGACAATAAAAATCTGAAAACGGCGCCATTTTGGCTGTTTTTGTTGTCTCACTTTTGACAGCGCGCTTTGTAGGGAATTATCGTTCTAGGTGTAATTATTCTAAGAGGTACGATGAGGTAGCTAGATTCTGGCCCTTGGGACTTCGTGGAAGAGTTAGTCTGGCCCTTATGCTTAAAAGTTTGGAGACCCATGGTCTATATCGTTGTAGGCAGCAATGAGAGTCACTTAACACCTTAGTACTTTGTTATTGCAACTTTTTGATTAATGTTTCAAACTGTGAGACTTTCTGCCAAAAAGTTGCTATGACAAAGTACTTAAAATGTTAAGCAACTTTTGTTTCTGACTGTACGAATGGAAATCATTCTCAAGATTATGAGATTCAAATAAACAAACCAGTTCCGATCGTAAATAAGAACGAAAGCAAACCATTAAAAGATGTGAAGTTAACCTTTTTTTAAATTTATTGATTTATGGACATAAACTGAGAATGATCAGAGTTCTCAGTTTGTATGTTTTATGTCCTTACATCTCTTATGTTATGGCCGATTGCACTAAACTTAAGGATCGCCTAAGTCTTTTCCTAACTACAACATGACCAAATTAAAACGGTGTCATAAACTTAGCCGTCATGTAGCTGTCATTCGCTTAGTTACCTTGGTCGAGTTGTAGATAAGAAAAGACTTAGGCGATTCTTAAGTTTAGTGCTTTCACGCGTTAGAATTTTGATCACATCAACTGATCTAATCAAAATTCTGTGTGTATGTATAGCATCTCCTTCATTCAATGGCCATCATCAGATCACAGCTCGGTCAATCTTTGACGGAGAACCAAGGCTTCAAAGTTACCTCGTTTGTGTGAAAATCGACTGGCCTCCTTAATTATATGGGTACCACTATATTATATGACAGTAAATCACAGATAAAATATGAAACTACGTTTTTCTCTGGTGGAAACTTAGTCTGATACCACAGAATAGATATAAGTACTACCGTACAGTAAGGAAACTCCCCGCCCCGCCCCACAATCAATTACCTCACCCATAGCCTTCTATATCTTCCAAGCCATGAAGTTGAGCAGAACGGCAACATCGCATGTGGTCAAGCACATAGTATAAAATTATTTTAATAATTATTTATTATTTGTTTTTCCTATATTATCTATGTTAAAACTAGTTGTAAATTGTGATGTAAGATTATTTCAATAAAGTTTTATATTTATTATTATTATTTATTTATTAGAACATAAGGTTTGAGTCGAATTATTTGAACTTTTCGGGGGTTCTTTAGTACGATGAGGATTTTGATCTAAGCCTCCTCTAGCAAGAAATCTTACATCATTGGAAAGGTATTTAAATTTGAAACACTTTATTGTAATACTATCAACATCAACTATTAGTACTTTGAGAGTTAAAACCAGACCCCGGATTTGCGGTAGCACGAATAAAATGACGTTTAATAGTGCGTGGACAACTTGATTATCTATTTGCGTTATTTATCGATAGGAAAATTTAATTATGTAACGTGATATATAGACTTACTGTCGGAAATAGTAGAAATTACCTAACTACATTAAGAAAAGTGAAAATCGTGAAATGTATAAATAATAAAATTCACTGCAGTTTTTCTTGATACAAAGATAGCAAAGTCAAAGTGAATGAAGTAGAATGTCAAATTTTTAAGAAATACAATACATCTTCCTTGGTAAAATTCAAAAAATAAATACAGACGCGATCAACGAAGTTCCACTTCAAAAATATTTTCAAAACATCGATATATAAAAACATTTACGATAATTTGGTAATCACTAGCAAGTTTGTATTCCTGCCACCGCAAATCCGGCCTTTAGTTATAACGCTCTGAACGACCATTTTTTTTAACATTAATGACCTAAAACTCCGAAAATACTAACAATTAATAGAAAGTATGTTTGCAGCTAATATTTGTCATATAAAAACCTTTCTTATGATATATCATTCATTTCTATAGGTGTGGTAGATCAACTCCCATAGACAATAAACCACTTTTATACTTTAATAACTTTTAACTCCAAAAGTATTAACAATTGATATAAAGTATATTAGCAGCAAATATTTGACTTTAAAAGACCTTTCTAATGATATATCATTTATTGCTAGAGGGCGTGTTAATCAACTCCCTGCTGAAGAAAATCAACAAAAAAGATGACATCTTTGACAGCCATTTTTTCCTAGTTAACATTGATATTTTTCTTATTGTTTAATATACAAAGCATTTCAATAAAAGAACTAAATTATTTTCATATTTTAAACCTCACACGATTACTACCAAAAAAATATCGACCTCTTAAAATTGAAATATTCCCATATATTTAGTACGGAGACTGGCCGACGACATGACCACGAACTGACAGTAACAGGCGTTGCCAAACTTATGTTCACGGCTTGCAATTAAAGAAGGCTATGCCTCACCCCACCGCGCGAGTTCGTGTGCCGAATCGTGTGCTCATTCAATAGCCCCAGACTTCACGCACACAGTTGCGCGTGTGCAAAAACGTCACTGTGTAGCGTCTGTGTAATAGGTAGTTGAAACGCGGCGCTTGTATACAGAACTTTTTCTCCCCAATAATTTTCCTGAATGAAGAACAGCCACGTATACAACTACTGCACATCGGTGAACCATCAGAGCTCTAGTTCCAGCCGGAACAACGCCAACAATGGCGGCCGGAATAGCTACGGGGGCAAGAAACAGGTACATACATACATACTTAATTTTTATTTATTTATTTATCATTAAGGCTCCCTTACGCAAAATCATTTGTCTCTGTCTTTTTCTTTACGTGTAAAGAGTATTGAAAATAACCTCACTTCTGCACTTTTTCGATGTTTTTCGTTGTTTTTTCAGCATTATCTTTAGCACAATTATCTTTCTTGAAAAAAAGTAATTGGAGCAACTGCACAGTACGTTAAAGTGTATTTTGATGTAGAATTCAATACGTTTCCGTTATTATCTACGCCAAAGATATGGCCCGCGACAAGCGCTTTTGGTGATATTCAGATTTTTTTTCTACAACCATCTGTCAGGGTTATACACAATTTTATGACTGTAGCAACTAGATAAACTCTTTAGCTTTTCTGCTCTTTCTGCGAGTACATAAATTAATCTAATTTAAGAATTACGGGCAGATTGTTTAACGGGTACTAAAAACTCCTAAACCCGAATATGGTAGATAGGGACCATCAAACTGAACAACTTTTACTATGGGACCAACTCTGAAAGCAGCTGTTTCATACAAAAATTAATAACGAAAATATCAAAATGTATGAAACAGACGATTTTTTTCGCGATTTCAGATTTGGTCCCATTGTAAAAGTTGTTCAGTTCATCCACCTACCTAATACGGTCCTATTGTGAATGAAGCCAGGAAATTGCTTAGGCTATTTTCCGTTCTGTCTGAACTGACCTTTAAGCACCGTTTGTCCGCAGTCGGGGCAAGTGCAAGGCGGTGCACAGTTGGTTGGCCTTGAGCTATACAAGCGGCTGCGCGAGTTCCTCAGGATCTATCTCATCAACCTTCTGCAGGTGGGCATAGTATTATACTAAAAGCTGGCCCCTGAAATAGGTGGACAATTTACAGAGCGACGAAATCCCTCTAGTTAGTTAGCCATACTATCATTATTAACAGATCCGGGCACCTCGCAGATTTTCAGTGGTGGATGTGGGAGTGGTTGAGCAACAAAGGGGCTGAAAAGCGATTGAAGGTATACAATTTACAGAGCTCTGGATTTGGTGTGGTATGATAGCAAGCCAATCATGTATCTAAAACGAATATAACATTGCCAGGAATTTTGACTGGTGGAAAAGTAGTGCCAGGCGGCATCAAACTTTACCACTTTTTCGCGCAATTTGTTTTAGATACATGAGTGGCTTGCTATCATACCACAACAAATCCAGAGCTCTGTAAATTGTATACCTTCAATCGCTTTTCAGCCCCTTTGTTGCTCAACCACTCCCACCCCCACCATTGAAAATCTGCGAGGTGCCCGGATCTGTTAATAATGATAGTATGGCTAACTAACTAGAGGGGTTTATGTAAATTGTCCACCTATTTCCGGGGCTAGCTCTTAGTCCAATGGTACCCTAATGTATTTCTAGTTCTATTCGGATAATCGAAAATCCACTTAGCTTTGTAAGTTTGGCTTGTTTATGCAGCACCATACTTCGATCAAGAATACTCTAGCTAGATGTCCAGTCAGAGTCTCAAAAATGGCACCTCAATAGCGTCCCACTTACAAACTGGGCGCTTATTTTGCACCAAGTATGTGATAAAAGTGAGTTTGTTCAAAATAAGAGGTGATTATGTACAAAATAAGCGCCAAGTTTGTAAATGGGACGCTATTTGAGGTGCCATTTTTGGGTACTCATACTGTTTAAGTTCGTGAAGCGTTATCTAGGATATTTGTGATCGAAGGCACCATAGCTCCCAATAAAATGAATCGAATTTAATTTATATTTTTTCGTTGAAATGTGATTTATCGAGAGTGGTAAATGTGATTTGTCGAGAATGGTCTTGCTACCGCCTCTGTGGTCTAGTGGTTCGCCCGCCCGTGTAAGACGCAGGGGTCCCGGGTTCGATTCCCAGGGGGGGTACAATTTGTACTCGGTTTGGTTGGTGGTAGGGATTCAAGTCCGCCTGGCTAGCTTCATCTTACAATTCTGACGCCATAACAACAATTTAAAAATTGTTGTGTTCCGACAGTTAGAGGTAAGATAGCCAGTTCCTCAGTGATGAGGATTCCGGGTGTAGTGCGCTTCCACCTATTGTCACTTATCATCAAGTGAGATGAAGGCCAAGTACTATACCGTTGTGAAATAAAAAAAACCCCGCTTAATTTAAAAATACCTGTTACCAATCGCTCCCCTTCCCCCTTTTCCCCCTCCGAAATATTTCTCGCTGTGGTTTGCTCCTATCTGTAATAGTCTTTCTGTAAAATGAAAGAAAAACACGGCGAGGGACACTTCGGAGGGGGAAAAGGGAGTAGGGGGGCGGTTAGCAACCGGAATTTAGATTCAGCGTATACGAAAACATCGTTTACCAAAAAGTAATATGATTTGCTTCTAGAACTTCACTTTTTCTAATTCTAGTCTAGTCTATTTTTATTGACACCATATACACTGGCCTGCAAAACTAAGTACTACAGAGGTCTATTTTCATACAAACGAGGTAACTTTGAATCATTGGTTCTCCGCCCAGGAGTAAACGTGGTGTGATCTGATGATGGCCATCCAGGGAGTGAATGGAGAAGATTCAGATCCCCATACACACCCAATTGATCTGATCAACATTCTAAGAGCTGTAAGGATTAGAGTTATCAGTTACAGCATTTCCATACATTTAAGGCTATTTTTGTGGTTTTTTTAAACATATCCAAACAGCTCTTAGAATGCTGATCAGATCTATTGGGTGTGTATGGGGATCTGAATCTTCTCCATTCACTCCCTGGATAGCCATCATCAGATCACACCACGTTTAATCCTGGGCGGAGAACCAATGCTTCAAAGTTACCTCGTTTGTATGAAAATAGACCTCTGTAGTACTTAGTTTTGCAGGCCAGTGTAGCTCCCAAACAAATGGATCGATCTTGCTTAATATTTTTTTTTGGTTGAATTGTGATTTATCAGGAGTGTTCTGAAATCAATAATTTTAATATTTCTTTCTTAGAATGGCGCTGACCTCATGGGTGAAGACGTGCTAGCATTTTACACGAAGCAATGGGAAGAGTACCAGTTCTCTTCCCGCGTGTTGAACGGCGTCTGCGCGTATCTCAACCGACATTGGGTCAAGCGCGAGTGCGAGGAGGGGAGGAAGGTATGTGCTATATCTTTCTCTTGTTGCGTCGAAGGAAGGTAGGAAGAGATATGTCTCTTCCCATGGTAGAAGATAGTGTGTTTGTCTCTCTTTTTCTTAAGCCCTTATCCATATTTTTTCTGTTCGCTATAATAACATGGATATGCCCTAAGCTCCCGGGATTGTAAAATTAATACTAACGGCTAGCCGCTATTCGGTAACATTTGGATTAAATAAGCTCAGTTGCAAAAATATGAAATTAGCAAATCTCTCGATATGTTTCGAGTCACGTACATATCTTTGTTTTGTTGAGAATATATAACATATTAGTATACGTAGACATGTACTATCGTTTTAAGCAGACAATTATATTATCACTAGCTTTTTCCCGCAACTTCGTCCACGTGGATATTCGAGAAAATCCAATGGGAACTTTTAACCAGGATAAATAGTATTCAATGTTTTAGTTTCATAAAAATCAGATTAGCCGTTTTAACGTGATCAGGCGGGTTCCCCACCAAACGCGCGAACCCGCTTCTTTCTTTCGTACAATTTCATCCCCTATTTATTTATTTTATTTATTTAATTCTTAATGCACAATCGTACAATGGCGGACTTAATGCCTTAGGCATTCTCTACCAGTCAACCTTAGGGTGATGTGGAGACTTTGTGTGGTAGGGTGCACAACCAGGGTAAATAAGAAAAAAAATACAAAATACTCAACAATTACTTTCTATAAATAAAACATATTATAACATACATACTAGCATAAATATAAATATAGTATATAAATAATTATTAATATAATATATATGTACATATAAGCATATATATATATAAAAGTTATCAACGAATATCAATATTTAAGAATGATCTGCTTGCTCTGTGAGGAATTTGCGCAACTTAGTCTTAAATGCGTACCGACTGGTGGACATTCTGATGTCAACGGGGAGCGCTATTTTAACCCCTACAGACTTCATACAAACTTTCATCCCCTATTTTAACTCTTTAAACCATTATTTCGCAATAAAAGGTAGCCTATGTCCTTTCTCGAGCTCTACTCTACCTCTGTACCAAATTTCATCCAAATCGGTTTAGTAGTTTAGGCGTGAAGGCGTAACAGACAGACAAGTTACTTTCGCACTCTTACTAATATCTTTACTAATATTATAAATGCGAAAGTCACGCCTTCAAGTCCTAACTACTGAACTGATCATCATGAAATTTTGCATACACGTTGTCAGGGGTACAGAGACGGACATAGGGTATCTTTCATCCCGATAAAAAGTATAGTTCCCGAGGGATAGCAAAAACCTTTCCACGCAGACGAAGTCGCGGGCGGCCGCTAGTTTATAATATTAGTATGGATTTTGTATTTTTGATTTTGAATTTCGTTCTGTCAAATTTAACTCATGGTAGTCGATTAAACAACATAATCTCGTAGTGTAAACGTATGTAAGTGGGTACCTAATAAATACGATATTGGCATAACTTCTGGAGTCTCTATTCTGTGGTACAATCAAACTTTCATCCCCTATTTCAACCCCTCCAACCCTTATTTCGCAATAAAAGGTAGTCTATGTCCTTTCTCGTGTTCTACTCTACCTCTGTACCAAATTTCATCCAAATCGGTTCAGTAGTTTAGGCGTGAAGGCGTAACAGACAGACAGAGTTACTTTCGCATTTATAATATTAGTATGGATAATAATATCATAATTATCACAATATATTAGTAGTGATGTGCGGAGTCGACTGACACCGCACATTACTATTTTCCCTTTCCTACTATAAAGTAAAGTTGTAGTTTTTGTTTTCTCTCGTCTTGTACAAATTGGCGTTAGAGTTTTTTCATACCCGGTTACCGGGGATCATTTTTAAAATACCAGGGTACACCCGGGCACCCGAGGATCTTCAAACACAAAAAACCTTACTTAAAAATACACAGTTTTCAAATTCAAAATCATTTATTCAGTCTAGGCACTTGTGCACTACTCAAGCACTTGTGAATGTCATAGAAGCTACGCCATCGGTTCGCGCGCCCTAAGCGGGAGAACTGGTAATGCCAGCTCCACACTTGCGCCGCGAAAGCCCGCAAAGGCCGCGAACCACGAGTGTGGATCGTTTCGCAGCTTCGCGTTCGCGCTTCTCGGCGTTCTCCGTCCGGTGGCGGTTTTTTGGTCCGCGTCAAAGGGTTTGCGAAGCGCGAACGCGAACCTCGCGAACGCATCCACATTCGCGGCATGTTCGCAGTTGTGTGCAAGACGTAATGACAAGCGGAAGCTCTGCTAGGTAGGACTCTGTGTATGTTGTGATTGTGAATCACCTCCCATACGAGGTCATTTGCTACATTTCATTGTGGATGTTTAAAAAATCCTTAAGGAAACTTTATCTGAGATAAAAAGAGATATACACAATATATTTTAATCTAGGGGCCTATTTAATAAACGTTACAAATTGTCACCTGCAATGACAATTTTTATCCATTGTTTCAACCAATTATAAAAAAGAACAAACTACTCATTGCCACCCCGCAATGTAAACCAAATTGTCACGTTATTAAATAGGGCCCAGGCTGTAAGCAATCAGTGTTCCAAAATTTCATTCAATTCAAGAATAGCATAGAACAACAGTTTGTTAACAACACAGAAGAAAATAGTAGACATTGGAACGAGTTACAGACAAGAAAAAAAGAAATAAATACTTAGTAAATCGTAGAATATAAAACAAAAGTGTGCTGTTAATGGGCCCTGTCTCAGCAAAATTAACTTCTGGGTCATTCGTTGATGTTCAGAATGACGCAGAAGCACTGGTATTCTGACAGGGCCTAAAGAGTGATTTGACACAAGATTTATAAATAAAAAAAACAAATACTTAGACGCAGCACAAAGATAGAGAATCAGTGGAGAATCAGAAATCAGTTCAATCGTTTTGCGTAATTCATCCAAAATTTCACATTTATAAAATTAGTAGGATATCTTCACACGCTAAAGCACACAGCGTCAAAGCAGCAGCAACAGTAACTTCGTCCATTTCGTCAAATCCGCGAACGCAAATGCGAAAGGTTGCGAGTAAAGAGCTATTTTTCGCGCCCTCTTCATGCATGAATCGCGGCCGTGATTCGCGGCCGCGGTTCGCGCGCGAGTCTGGAGGGCTATATTTTTCGCGCCGTTTTCATGCGCGAACCGCGCCCGTGATTCGCGGCCGCGGTTCGCGCGCGTGTGTGGAGCCGGCTTAACGAGAAGAACCGGCAAGAACCTCGTCAAGGGCTGCTTTTTTCTCCCTGTATATTTCAAACAGAGTCGTCAACATTGAAAAATTACCTCCACATTTAAAGTGAGGTCATTTTCCATCTCAAACTTTAAGTTAAAGTTTATTTAATCATTTAAATCTTAATAATTTAAGATTTTGCTACACTATCCACCCTAACATAAACGTTTAAGTTCTTTGGCACACCTAATTCCGATCACATGTTGTTCGCAGGGCATTTACGAGATCTACCAGCTAGCCCTGGTGACCTGGCGCGACAATCTGTTCCAGCGGCTAAACAAGCAAGTCACCAACGCTGTTCTGAAGCTGATCGAGAGGGAACGGAATGGAGAGACTATTAATACCAGGCTTGTATCTGGGGTAAGTTGAATTCTATTTACTAGTGGCTCCGTGAGCTGTAGATCTCGCTTAAACAAATCTCCGCCATTTTGAAAAACTTCGAAAAACTAAATCAACATAATAAAGTCTGTATAATTATCGAACTGCTCACTCACAAAATTTCACGAGAATCGAATGAGAATTGCGACCAGTAGAGGAGGACAAACAGACCCATATTATTGTTTTGATACCCTTATACATCTTATTACTATATTTATGCAAATTGTTTTAATTAAACATCTGCGTTATTGCAAAATATTTTTGAACACTGTTTAAATTAGACGCATGTTTAAATGTGCTGCTTCATTTTTCATCTCATTTAAACAGCTGTCCAAGTTAACAGTGTTTTAAAAACATTGTAATAACAGGCTTATTTTTAAATAACAATTTAAATTTAAAAGTCGTATGACAACTGTCAAAAGTTGTTTACGAAATAGGACAAGTAAGGATAAACAGACTATAATCATAAATATCTTGTCTTAGGTGATCGACTGCTACGTAGCGTTGGGCCTAAACGAAGAAGACCCGAGCGCCCGGGGCCAGAATCTTGCCGTTTACAAGGAGACATTCGAAGCTGTCTTCTTAGAGGACACAGAGAGGTTTTACACTAGAGAGAGCACCGACTTCCTGAGGAATAACCCCGTTACTGAATACATGATTAAGGTGAGTTACAGTCCATTATAGTCCATTATAGGGTAGGTATCTCCCTTAAAAGATTGTTTATAAAGAAACATTCGAAGCTGTCTTCTAGAGGACACGGAGAGGTTCTACACTAGAGAGAGCACCGACTTCCTGAGGAATAACCCCGTTACTGAATACATGATTAAGGTGGGTTACAGTCCAGTATAGTCCATTACAGGGTAGGTAGAGTAGGTATCTCCCTTGAGTGAGAGATTGTTGTCGTTTATATAGAAACGTTCGACGATGTCTTCTAGAGGATACGGACAGGTTCTACATTAGAGAGAGCACCGACTTCTTAAGTAATAACCCCGTTACTGAGTACATGATTAAGGTGGGTTACAGTCCATTATAGTCCATTACAGAGTAGGTATCTCCCTTGAGTGAGAGATTGTTGTCGTTTATAAAGAAACGTTCGACAATGTCTTCTAGAGGACACGGACAGGTTCTACATTAGAGAGCATTGACTTCTTAAGGAATAACCCCGTTACTGAGTACATCATTATGGTGAGTTACAGTTCATTATGGTCCATTACAGGGTAGGTATCTCCATTAAGATAATCTTGCCGTTTACAAGGAAACATTCGAAGCTGTCTTCTTAGAGGACACAGAGAGGTTCTACACGAGAGAGAGCACCGACTTCCTGAGGAATAACCCCGTTACTGAGTACATGATTAAGGTGAGTTACAGTCTATTATAGTCCATTACAGAGTAGGTATCTCCCTTGAGTGAGAGATTGTTGCCGTTTATAAAGAAACATTGGAGGCTGTTTTCTAGAAGACAGAGAGGTTCTGCACTAGAAAGAGCACCGACTTCCTGAGGAATAACCCCGTTACTGAGTACATGATTAAGGTGGGTTACAGTCCATTATAGTCCATTGCAGGGTAGGTATCTCCCGTAATATCTACTCATTTGTAGTACCTACTTATTTCAAGATAATATCTTGACAGAAATTTTATAGATTTCATTATCTTAATTCATTAATTTAGGATTTTTAGATTTCATCACTTTAATAGATTACATTAATTTAACACTTTATCAAACTTAACAACGTAACTTTTTAACGGCGGGCACACAATATTTACTTATTCAAAGGCACAATAGGGAATATGCATCAAATTATTTTTTTATCTAAATCAATAGTATAATGCGTGAGAAAATCAACTGTTATATTGAAACTTGTCTCTTGCGTTTTTTTCTCGTAATATAGTTACTTGAAGTTAGCACGCATCAGCTCCCGCCGAAAACGCTCTATACAAAACGGTGACGTCACACATCACGTTTCGGGGTGTTTCGGGCGCGTTTAATATGGAGTTAGCCAATAATCTTCAATTATCTCCCTAAATTTTGCGTTTAAGTAGATATGTGTCATACAAAATATTATTTCTTTTTCGATATTCTATCTGACTGTAAAGTGCATTATATCCGAAAACGAAAAAAAAAATATCGTTATTTTCCCCTGATTTCATCGTGTGATAAAACGAAAATAATATTTTATTTTTATTTTTCTTTCTGTTCCATCATGTTTTTACAAGTGTCCGCAGCGATCAAGCTCAATTTTAGGAAAATCGGTGACTTATGCATATTCCCTATTGCTTAACTTTTTATACAGTTAATAATACTAAATAAATATTTATTGTAGTTATCACGAGAGAAAGCAAATTTACGATTTACTTTGACAAATTACATTATGGACTGACAGTGATGTCAAATGTGATCTATTAAATTGGTCCTACTTGTAAACATATTTATTTATTGTTTTAGGCAGAACAACGATTACAAGAAGAGCAGCGCCGAGTCCAGGTGTACTTGCACGAGACGACCATGGAGCGGCTCGCCAAGACCTGCGACCGGGTGCTCATCGAGAAACACCTCGAGATATTCCACGCTGAGTTCCAGGTGAGAGGGGGGAGTGGTCAACGTTTTATGAAGGAAGTTTTGGGGAAAAGGGTCCACGTTCTTTTAAATTTTTGGGGTAAATGGTCAACGTTTTTTGAAAACAATTGAGGGAAAATGGTCAACCTTCTTTGATGGAATTTTTGAGGAAAATGGTTGACGTTCTTTAATGGAATTTTTGAGGAAAATGTTCAACGTTCTTTGATGGAATTTTTGAGGAAAATGGTCAACGTTATTTGATGGATTTTTTGTGGAAATGTTCAACGTTTTATTGATGAAATGTAACACCTACACATGATGACTATGAAGCGGCTCGCCAAGACCTGCGACCGCGTGCTCATAGAGAAACACCGGGAGATATTCCACGCTGAGTTCCAGGTGAGAGGGGGGAAATGGTCAATGTTTTATTGGTGAAAATTGCAGAAAAATTGACAACTTTTTTGATGAAATTCAAGGGGAAAACGGTCATTGTTCTTTAATGGAATTTTTGGGGAAAATTGTGAACGTTCTTTGATGGAATTTTTGAGGAAAATGGTCAACGTTCTTTGATGGAATTTTGGAGGAAAATGATCAACGTTCTTTGATGGAATTTTTCATGAAAAATGGTCAACGTTCTTTGATGGAATTTTTGTAAAAATGGTCAACGAACACCTACACAAGACAACTATGGAGCGATTCGCCAAGACCTGCGACTGCGTGCTCATAGAGAAACACCTGGAGATATTACACGCTGAGTTCCAGGTGAGAGGGGGGAATGGTCAACGTTTTATTAAGGAAGTTTTGGGGAAAAGGGTCCACGTTCTTTTAAATTTTTGGGGTAAATGGTCAACGTTTTTTGAAAACAATTGAGGGAAAATGGTCAACCTTCTTTGATGGAATTTTTGAGGAAAATGGTCAACGTTCTTTGATGGAATTTTTGAGGAAAATGTTCAACGTTCTTTGATGAAATTTTTGAGGAAAATGGTCAACGTTATTTGATGGATTTTTTGTGGAAATGTTCAACGTTTTATTGATGAAATGTAACACCTACACATGACGACTATGAAGCGGCTCGCCAAGACCTGCGACCGCGTGCTCATAGAGAAACACCGGGAGATATTCCACGCTGAGTTCCAGGTGAGAGGGGGGAAATGGTCAATGTTTTATTGGTGAAAATTGCAGAAAAATTGACAACTTTTTTGATGAAATTCAAGGGGAAAACGGTCATTGTTCTTTAATGGAATTTTTGGGGAAAATTGTGAACGTTCTTTGATGGAATTTTTGAGGAAAATGGTCAACGTTCTTTGATGGAATTTTGGAGGAAAATGATCAACGTTCTTTGATGGAATTTTTCATGAAAAATGGTCAACGTTCTTTGATGGAATTTTTGTAAAAATGGTCAACGAACACCTACACAAGACAACTATGGAGCGATTCGCCAAGACCTGCGACTGCGTGCTCATAGAGAAACATCTGGAGATATTACACGCTGAGTTCCAGGTGAGAGGGGGGAATGGTCAACGTTTTATTAAGGAAGTTTTGGGGAAAAGGGTCCACGTTCTTTTAAATTTTTGGGGTAAATGGTCAACGTTTTTTGAAAACAATTGAGGGAAAATGGTCAACCTTCTTTGATGGAATTTTTGAGGAAAATGGTCAACGTTCTTTGATGGAATTTTTGAGGAAAATGTTCAACGTTCTTTGATGGAATTTTTGAGGAAAATGGTCAACCTTCTTTGATGGATTTTTTGTGGAAATGGTCAACGTTTTATTGATGAAATGTAACACCTACACATGACGACTATGAAGCGGCTCGCCAAGATCTGCGACCGCGTGCTCATAGAGAAACACCTTGAGATATTCCACGCTGAGTTCCAGGTGAGAGGGGGGAAATGGTCAATGTTTTATTGGTGAAAATTGTAGAAAAATTGACAACTTTTTTGATGAAATTCAAGGGGAAAACGGTCATTGTTCTTTGATGAAATATTTGGGGAAAATTGTGAACGTTCTTTGATGGAATATTTGAGGAAAATGGTCAACGTTCTTTGATGGAATTTTTGAGGAAAATGGTCAACGTTTTTTGATAGAATTTTTGGGAAAACTGGTCAACGTTGTTTGATGAATTTTTTGGGAAAAATTGACAATGTTTATTGATGAAAATTTAAGGGAAAATAGTCAACGTTCTTTGATGGAATTTTTGGGGAAAATCGTTAACGTTTTTTGATGGAATTTTTGAAGAAAATGGTCAACGTTTTATTGATGAAATTCAACACCTACACGAGAAAACTATGGAGCGCCTCGCTAAGACCTGCGACCGCGTGCTCATCGAGAAACACCTGGAGATATTCCACGCTGAGTTTCAGGTGAGAGGGGGGAAATGGTCAATGTTTTATTGGTGAAAATTGTAGAAAAATTGACAACTTTTTTGATGAAGTTCAAGGGGAAAACGGTCATTGTTCTTTGATGGAATTTTTGGAGAAAATGGTTAATGTTCTTTGATAGAATTTGTGAGGAAAATGGTCAACGATCTTTGATGAAATTTTGAGGAAAATGGTCAACGTTCTTTGATGGAATTTTTGAGAAAAATTGACAATGTTTATTGATGAAAATTTAGGGGAAAATGGTCAACGTTCTTTGATGGAATTTGTGGGGAAAATCGTCAACGTTCTTTGATGGAATTTTTGAAAAAAATGGTCAACATTCTTTGATTGATTTTTTGAGGAAATGGTCAACGTTTTATTGATGAAATTTAACGGGGAATATATAAATGCACTTTAAAAATAATGAAACACACTTTAAAATGTTTAGCTTCAAAATTTATTGAATGAAATTTAAAAATAATGGTTTCCACTATAAATATACTAAGCTTTAAAATTAATACTTTGCACTTTATAATTTAATTGTTTAGCATTAAAATTAATACTTTGCACCATAAAAATTAATTTTATAACTTTAGTACTGGTAAACAGACGACTAGGTGCGACGACGAGCGGGCACAGCGAGAGGAGCTGAGGAGGAGGTTAGGTTCCATTGCGACCAACAACGCTAGAAGAACCGACTTGATGAGACTTGCCAACTCATTAGTCTGACATGGTTTGACAAAAATTAAAAGATTTCGGAGTTGAGACACAGTTATAGTGCAAACCATTATTTTTGTAGTGATCATATTAATTATAGATCTATTATTATTTTAAAGTGCTGATAATATTGTTATAGTGCAAACCATTATTTTTGTAGTGATAAGATTAAATTATATTAAAGTGCTGATATACAATTTTATAGCTGTTTTCATCAAATTTAAAGTGCTATTAAATACATCCCAAATTTAACACCTACACGAGAAAACTATGGAGCGCCTCGCCAAGACCTGCGACCGCGTGCTCATCGAGAAACACCTGGAGATATTCCACAAATTTCGACTTAAAATAAAAAATAAAAATGAATGAAAACTGGTAGACATACATGATTTTTAAATATTACAGCATACTTATCATTTCCCTATCAAAAATCCTATTATTGTGACAATTTGTAAAAAAAAAACAAATTCACCAATCCCGCGAGATCTCCTAAATGGCGAGATCTCGCGAGATTTATATTTCCTATCTCGGCTTAGCCAAAATCTCGCGAGATTGCATTCCTTAGTGGTAATGTACGCAATGCTTTTTAACACCAAAAAAAAATCGTTTCCCTGCAATAATTATAACAGAATCCAGAACATCCTGATGATGGGCAGAATACGTAGACCTCAGCTTCATCGAGGGTCTTGTTACACCCGGTATAATGTTTTTCTAATCATAATTATTGTTCCAGAAACTCCTAGACGGAGAGAAAAACCCCGACTTGGGCCGTATGTATAGTCTGGTCGCGCGCATTCCGGATGGTTTGTGCGAGTTGCGCCGTTTGTTGGAGCAACACATCCACGCGCAAGGACTGCAGGCGATCGACAAGTGTGGAGACAGCGCGCATACGGTGAGAAACCATACTTAATTAATAAAAGCCTAAAGAAATATTATTTTATTAAAAAACGACAAAAAAATTAAAAAGCCTATGAAACAAAAAAAGCCTAAATAATTAATATTTTCACACTAAAAATAGACAAGTAGCTGACTCATTTTACTGACTTCTAGACACTAGTAATACTCTAGAGCCAAAAATAAGGCACCAAACAGACCATAAAGACATTGAGAGAAAACTAGGTTAGGCACGTTTCTGTAAACAAACTAAATCACAATAGGGCGGGAAATGTAAATAAATAGCTGTGTAAAATGAAATAGTTGAATATCACAAGTGCGTGTGAGATAGACAATATTCAACTGTAACTATGAATACGAGTAAACGCCACGTGTGCGAGTGAAATAGTAGGCTCACAAGCGAGACGGCGAGAAAACTTAGGCCGTATGTATAGTCTGGTCGCGCGCATTCCGGATGGTTTGTGCGAGTTGCGCCGTTTGTTGGAGCAACATATCCACGCGCAAGGGCTGCAGGCGATTGACAAGTGCGGAGATAGCGCGCATACGGTGAGAAATGATGCTAAATAAAAAAGCATAAAAAAATCCAACACACTTGCTCGTAAAGTGAGCCCTAATACATCGCTTTTAGGGCCATAAACCGAGCTATATTATTCCTTCAAAGTTAAATTAGTACCTTACTGCAAGTTCTATGCAAGTAAACAGAGCAACCTAAGCTCTCTTGTCTCATAATGTACTAATAGGGAATATGCATAAGTCACCGATTTTGATGAATTTGAGCTTGATCGCTGCGGACACTTATAAAAACATGATGGAACAGGAAAAAAAAAATAAAAAAATGTATTATTTTAGTTTTATCACACGATGAAATCAGGGAAAAATAACAATATTTTTTTTTCATTTTCGGATATAATGCACTTTACAGTCAGATAGAATATCGAATAAGAAACAATATTTTGTATGACACATATGTACTTAAACGCAAAATTTAGGGAGATAATTGAAGATTATTGGCTAACTCCATATTAAACGCGCCGAAACACATCTGAAACGTGATGTGTGACGTCACCGTTTTGTATGGAGCGTTTTCGGCGGGTGCTGCTGCGCGCTAACTTCAAGTAACTATATCACGAGAAAAAAACGCAAGAGAAAAGTTTTAACATTACAGTTAATTTTCTCATGCATTATACTTTTGATTAAGATTAAAAAAAAATTGATGCATATTCCCTATTATCACACATTTCACAATCTAACTCAATTTACTGACTTCTAGGCACTAGTAAGACTAGGGGTTAAAAAATAACGTACTGTACGGACGGAACGTTGACGCTCGAGTAAATGAGCACACGATTCGGCACACGAACTCGCGGGGTGGGATGAGGTAATAGGGAATATGCATCAATTTTTTTTTTAATCTTAATCTAAAGTATAATGCGTGAGAAAATTAACTGTAATATTAAAACTTTTCTCTTGCGTTTTTTTCTCGTGATATAGTTACTTGAAGTTAGCGCGGAGCAGCACCCGCCGAAAACGCTCCATACAAAATGGTGACGTCACACATCACGTTTCAGGTGTGTTTCGGCGCGTTTAATATGGAGTTAGCCAATAATCTTCAATTATCTCCCTAAATTTTGCGTTTAAGTACATATGTGTCATACAAAATATTGTTTCTTATTCGATATTCTATCTGACTGTAAAGTGCATTATATCCGAAAATAAAAAAATAAAATTGTTATTTTTCCCTGATTTCATCGTGTGATAAAACTAAAATTATACATTTTTTTTATTTTTTTTCCTGTTACATCATGTTTTTATAAGTGTCCGCAGCGATCAAGCTCAAATTCATCAAAATCGGTGACTTATGCATATTCCCTATTGATTGTGGGGCGGAGCGGAGTGTCTTTTCTGTACGGTAGTACTTATATCGACACTGGCCTGCAAAACTAAGTACTACAGAGGGGTACGTATCAAAACAAAATGTCTAAAGTTAGAATGTCTAAACTTAAAATGGCAAAGTTCAAAATGTCGAAAATTCAAATTCAAATTGTTTAAAACGTCAAAAATCATTATGTATATAAATAGCAAAATTCAAAGTATCAAACGTATCAAATACTTGACGAGTTAAAATATCAATGTTCATTAAGTCTAAGTTAATAATGATTTATTTGAATTGGGTTGGATCTTAAAACGAATCGCCTTGTTTGAGGTTAATTGTGCCGCGGCAGCGGCCGGCGAAGCGCCAGTAAAAAAAACTATTTCAAACTCAATAGGGAATATGCATAAGTCACCGATTTTGATGAATTTGAGCTTGATCGCTGCGGACACTTATAAAAACATGATGTAAAAGGAAAAAAAATAAAAAAATGTATTATTTTAGTTTTATCACACGATGAAATCAGGGAAAAATAACAATTTTATTTTTTTATTTTCGGATATAATGCACTTTACAGTCAGATAGAATATCGAATAAGAAACAATATTTTGTATGACACATATGTACTTAAACGCAAAATTTAGGGAGATAATTGAAGATTATTGGCTAACTCCATATTAAACGCGCCGAAACACACCTGAAACGTGATGTGTGACGTCACCATTTTGTATGGAGCGTTTTCGGCGGGTGCTGCTCCGCGCTAACTTCAAGTAACTATATCACGAGAAAAAAACGCAAGAGAAGAGTTTTAATATTACAGTTAATTTTCTCACGCATTATACTTTAGATTAAGATTAAAAAAAAAATTGATGCATATTCCCTATTGGTGGATTTTGTTCGCCGGCTACTGAATCAGTGACTGGCACCGGCTACCGAATCAGGGAGCGGCGCGGCTATGGTGATGTGCCGCGGAGGCACAGAGGTTAACACGTAATTATTTAACCTAATTAATTAGGTATCTAAATGAAAGAAAGGCATAGTGAATTCTATACGTCATTATATGTATTTGGAGTATTAGAAATTTTAAATTTTGTGCATTTAAACTTAGGCTTTTTAAATTTTGACCATCTGACCGTTTTACATTTTAGTTTTTGACATTTTAAACTTTCGACATTTTAATCGTTAGACATTAAAATTTTTGACTTTTTGAACTTTGCCATTTTAAGTTTAGACATTCTAACTTTAGACATTCTGATACGTACCCACTACAGAGGTTTATTTTCATACAAACGAGGTAACTTTGAAGCATTGGTTCTCCGCCCAGGATTAAACGTGGTGTGATCTGATGATGGCCATCCAGGGAGTGAATGGAGAAGATTCAGATCCCCATACACACCCGATAGATTTGATCAGCATTCTAAGAGCTGTTTGGATATGTTTAAAAAAAACCATTAAAATGTATGGAAATGCTGTAACTGATAACTCTTATGCGGGGAATTCACTTACAGACATGTCCGCAGGCACGCCCGCGGGCATGTCCGAGCGGGCAACTTTACAAGAGGTTTTTCCTAAGCCTGTCATGTGTGTCGTCGTCGCAGACGGTCTGGCCATTATAAAGTTGCCCGCTCGGACATGCCCGCGGGAGTGCCTGCGGACATGTCTGTAAGTGAATTCCCCGCTTTATCCTTAACCCTGGGCGGAGAACCAATGCTTCAAAGTTACCTCGTTTGTATGAAAATAGACCTCTGTAGTACTTAGTTTTGCAGGCTAGTGTATTCTGTGACGCTAGTACTATTATGCATTTTGTGCTCGTAGGTGCTTGACCAGACTGGCAACGGGGACGGGGAGCAATACGGGTGACTTATTTGTCCACAGTCAAAGTGAATTAGTTTCTCCTTTCAAAACTTATTTCTGAATTTCTACCCAATTTTTTTTTACTTTTTCTTAGACTCTGTACAGTATAAACATGTATTTAAATATCGTATCCTTGTCCACAGGACCCCAAAGTGTACGTGTCAACCATTCTAGAAGTGCACAAGAAGTACAACGCGCTAGTACTGGTCGCGTTCAACAACGACTCCGGGTTCGTGGCCGCCTTAGACAAGGCCTGCGGGAGGTTTATTAACAGTCAGTACTATATCATATTGTCTTTATTTATACTTATTACGGTATATCTTTACTTTGTTTTGTCGCATTTCGTTTACATCACAGTTCAGTCTAAAGTTGGTTCGCGGAGAATGAAGATCTACACGCAAAGCTAATAGCAAATGACACCAATGACGGATTTAGGATACTTTCGTCAGATTCCGTTATCGTCAGAGAAAAATATAGGCTGTTTTCTATCTGACGAAAACGGAATTTAATCAGATTCCGGTTTCGTCAGAAAAAAATTAAGGCTGGTTTTTCTGGAAGTTAGGACTCCCGTTAAGGGCTGTGGGGAATATGCTGACCGGATCTGATGCACAGGTATGAAAAGACCTCCTTTACATTTATGTTAGCCTGGTACTTTAAACCCCCGTAATATTTTCGATAAATTCAAATAAGTTGAAACATTTATTTTATTAAGTTTTTTCTGACGAAAGAGGAATTCCGCTTTCGTCAGAAATAAAACATCCTGTATTTTTTTCTGACGAAAACGGAATCTGATGAAAGTGTCCTAGATCCAGTGACCAGTGACGGACGCCCCAACCGCTGTCAATGGTTTTGGTTGGTTAAAATACGTCAGAAATGACATTAAAAACGATTTTAGGACCGTCGCACCATTAGTTCCTCAATATGCATCCACATTGATAAGGTTATGAAAACGCAGCTGTTGTCAAGCGCAGGGTCGCTAGCGCTCGGGACAAGGGTTGTCTGTGGTAGACAAATAATTAGCGGGCCGCAATTTGTAAGGGGTTTAGAAATCCTGAGTTTTTATTTTTTTATTTACTCTGCGTTGTGTGCACAAGAAGTACAACGCGCTAGTACTGGTCGCGTTCAACAACGACTCCGGGTTCGTGGCCGCGTTATTAACAGTCAGTACTGTATTATATTTATTACTGTACTTATATCTTTCCTTACTTTTTTTGTCGCATTTAGCTTACACAGTTGGCAGTTATCACAGTTCAGAGTAAAGTCGGTTCGCCAGGAATGGAGATCTACACGCAAAGTTAATTACGTCAAAAATGACATTCGACATTAGAAACGATTTTAGGACCGTCGCACCATTAGTTCCTCAATATGCATTCACATTGATAATGTTATGAAAACGCAGCTGTTGTCAAGCGCAGGGTCGCTAGCGCTCGGGACAAGGGTTGTCTGTGGTAGACAAATAATTAGCGGGCCGCAATTTGTAAGGGGTTTAGAAACCCTGAGTTTTTATCATTATATCGCATTTCGATTACATGGAAAATTATACAACAGTTGCTATTCGGAAATTCAGACGTTCATCGCAAAAATTTCTTCACCGTTGTTCATGTGGTAAGCTATTGGATTATGTGATTTAACAGACCCAGTAACATTCTCCATTCGGTTTTGGAATCGAAAATTTTATTGGATTTTTTCGAAAAATGAAATTATGGGCTGCTACTGGTGTTTCAACCTATGTTTCTTAAAGAAAGTTGTTTAGTTTCACACCGTACAGAAAGGACACTCCGCCCCGCCCCAAAATCAATTACTTCACCTCACCCTGCGAGTTCGTGTGCCGAAACGTATGCTCGTTCAGTCGTGTTTGTCAACTGTCAACTTATTTTGATATTCAAAGCAATGCGTTATAACTTTATTTACCAAAAAAAATCTAATTATACATTAAACGCCGCTCATACAGTATAAACTGCATGGTAGCCCCAGACTTACACACACAGTTGCGCGTGTACAAAAACGACATATGACGTCATCTATTTATAATAGCACGGTTGTATGAAATGTCCGGGGTGTGACATGGCCACACTCAAGGCACTCCATACAAGCGCCGCGTTTCAACTACCTATTACACAGACGCTACACAGTGACGTTTTTGCACACGCGCAACTGTGTGCGTGAAGTCTAGGGCTATTGAATGAGCACACGATTCGGCACACGAACTCGCGCGGTGGGGTGAGGTAATTGATTGTGGGGCGGGGCGGGGAGGTTCCTTGCTGTACGGTAGTACTTATATCTATTCTGTGACATGAATTTAAAATCGACCTTTAGATTAATTTCCGTGACTTACTCCCTACATTCCCCACAGGCAACGCAGTGACAAAAGCTGCCAACTCATCTTCCAAGAGTCCCGAGCTCCTCGCCAAGTACTGCGACCTACTGCTGAAGAAGTCCAGCAAGAACCCTGAAGAGGCAGAACTTGAAGACACACTCAACCAAGTGGTAAGTGGCATTATTTTTGTTTACAGCCAACTTCACTTTATTGACCGACCGATCTTAAAACGACTCTTTCAGCTTGGTCAAAAATGCTTTCGTTTGTCTGTCCGTTTGTTTTTCTCTACAGTCGCATTTCTTAACCGACTCTTGTGAAATTTGTGTGCCAGTTCGATAATTATTGTTTTATTTATCTAGCCAGATTCTCGAAACTATCCAAAGAAAAATCGCCCATTTGAAAAATGAACAAAATTAGAAGCACCATTAGCTTCGAATAGATATAATAAAAGAATACCTACTTAATTAAAATGACAGGAATTAAACGCGTGCAAACTACGATAGGTATTTTCACACCTACCTATTTTCCCGACGTTTCGACCGAGTTGCATCGGCCGTGGTCACGGGCTGACTGGAGCTGCGGTGTTACGCCTCCTCCTCTGCATCGGTGGAATCTTCATCCACCGTCGAACAGTTTTTCCAACTACCGCCGCATACAACACTGACGGTGTCCCTATTTCGTATCATAGCCGTATTCTGGTAGTTAGCCGACTGTGAGTTTGCACGCGTTTAATTCCTGATTCCTAAATAATTTTAATTAAGGGTGCACCGAGCGTCCACTAGCGCCGCCAATCAAGAAAAAATCATTACAACGAAATAACTATGTTTAACAAAATTCTGAAACATATAAAAACTAGTATTAGTTATAAACTATTTTTGTATGCGTAAAATTCTAAGTTTAAATGCGTTCGTGTGGTTAAAAAAGTGGCCACTTTGGGCGTTAATCCAGGTTTTAACTACACAAACACATTTAAACCAGGAAAAAAACGCATACAAAAATAGTTTATAACTATTACTAGTTTTTATATGTTTCAGAATTTTGTTAAACATAGTTATTTCGTTGTAATGATTTTTTCTTGATTGGCGGCGCCAGTGGACGCTCGGTGCACCCTTAAGTACAATGCAATGCGAAAGTTTAAAAGTGTATAAAGAATACCTAACCTAACAAACGGGCACATATTACTGCTTTTCAAAAACAACCTAGCTTATCAACTTCATGGCGACATCTATTAAATTAATTTTTAAACAACATACAATTTAAGCGAGGTCTACAGCTCACTGGACCACTAGTCATCCGCAGCCAACTTTACTTCATTGACCGAGCGAGTGCGAAACGTTTCTGCTTCAGCTTGAGGCACAAATGCTTTCGTATGTCTGTCCGTTTGTTCTCCTCTACAGGGCGCATTTCTCAACCAATGGGGAGGAAAAGCGCAATTTTATCCCGATAGGTGGCGTCTGGTCTTTGGTACCCGGCCGCCTCAAAGAAAGTGTCAAAACATATGGGAATCTCTTGGAGTATTGCACTTTTTAATTTTATACTGAGAAAATGCCGCATTGTAACTTGTAAAATATTGGAGTTCATCGATTTCCCAGTAACAAAAAAAATTGTGGGCAAAAAATAACAAAAAAAAGATGCTTTTCCCTCGATTTTCTCCTTTGCAGAGCCTGAGAAACATTATAAATCAAAAGGAATGTTTCATGAATTTGATGAAGCTTCGCCAAAATAAAACAACATTTGAATTATAACAGCTTTGTTCTTTAATATTTCAACCTCAGCAGTTTCTAGCATATTTATAACTTGGATGAATTTGATAGGTATATCAAATATGGAATAAGCCCAATATTGGGGCCAAACAGAGAATTAATAGAATTTTATATGCCAGAGTCATTCAAGAAACTTAGAATAATAAAATAAATATGATAAAACGGTTCGTGTAATTTTGGATGGTACAGAAATTCCAGTACAGAAACCTGAAATTACTATTGCACAGAAGGTATCATGAGGCAACTATAAACACGGAAATTCACACTCAGTTGCTTTGTTAAAATTTAAATCATATGCTTCTAATCTGAAATAAAAAGATTACTTGTAAATCTTACACGAAATTTAAAGAAATGTAATGCTTGTTAGCAATTTTTTGTAAGTTGCTATAAACTTTCTTGCCTGTTGTTTTGGCTTTTCTTTTCCGTAATTCTTCTTTTATCTGAGCTAAAGTTAGCATAGAATACATTGTTTGTCCGCAAAATCGAAAAAAATACAATCTAAGAAAGTAAAATCACGTAATACACAGTCAAGACAATATAAGCTCAAACTGACAATTGTTCCAAAGACTAAGCGCCATCTGTAATTCACTTTGCCTTCGCCTTCCCATTCTCGTAAAATTTTGTGAGCAAGTTCGATAATTATACAGGGTTATTTGTAAAACACCAACAACCTCGCAGGAGTAGATTACTATTACTAACATCATAAACAAAAACGTTTGTTCTACGACTTTTCCGAAAACAGACAAAAACAATCGACTACTCAAACAAAACTCGATCTGTAGCTCTACCATAAGTTGATATAAACTGTTTCTGCTACCGTTAACAATCGGATATACTGCTCACAGTCAATTCAATGCGAGTGAAAGGGAGAAAACGATAGTTTTCTCAGCTCATAGGCACTGCTTTCGGAAAACTTTGTCTGTTTTCGGAAAAGTCGTAGAACAAATGTTGTTGTTTATGATGCTTGTAATCTACTCCTGTGAGGTTTTTGCTGTTTTACAAATAACCCTGTATAGATTTTTTTGATGATTCAGTTATTCGAAATTTTAAAATGGCGGAGATATGTTGAGGCGAGGTTCAGCTCACAGAGCCTCTAAAGTCGCATTACTAATTTCCCAGCAAAAATGTAAACAAAGAAACGTCACTGTCAAATTGACAAACTGACCCTGATAGTGACATTTTCAGATATTGAAAACCTTTGGTAACTTTTATAACTTTTAAATTTGTTTATTATATTTTAAGTCATAATAATATAATGTCATCCAGGGTAATTTTAAAATAGGATGGTAATTAGAATTTTTTTCTTATATCCTATAATATTTTTGATGTTAAAAGTTCTTGAAACAAACTGATAAGAAAACTTTACTTAGATATTTACTGTATGTAAACTATCAAAAATACATAGCATCTTCGCCTGCTCCCCCCCAATACCAAAAGACAAATGTTACTACTACAGCTACTACTCGTAATACTATTTTTTATTAAATTTTATAAAATGAACCAAAGGTTGATGTGTACGGTTTGCAATTGATGTGTGCACAGCATCATAAAAATGTTTTCTACTATAAAACTGTTATTATGAAATATCAAATTATATAACTGTTCTTGCCGCAAAACTCATGATTAAGAATATTTATTTAATCTATTCTTATTAGGTTTGTCATGAAAAAACATGTAAGTGTGTCTATTTCTTGACTTAGGAATAAACTATTTCCTTTTGTGTTGTTTTGTTCTGGCAACACCTTTGTTTACATTTTTGCTGGGAAATTAGTAATGCGACTTTAGTAATAATGATCGTTTGTTCCCAGATGGTTGTGTTCAAATATATAGAAGACAAAGACGTATTCCAGAAGTTCTACAGCAAAATGCTGGCCAAGAGGCTCGTGCAGCACATGTCCGCCAGTGACGACGCAGAGGTAACACACACACTCACACACACACACACACACACAAACACACACATACAAGTTCATTATACAATGTCTTTGGTAAAAGCCTTATAAAGCCGAATGTGGTAGATAGGGGCCATCAAACTGAACAACTTTTACTATGGGACCAACTCCGAAATCGCGAAAAAAAAATCAGCTGTTTCATACAAAAATTAATAACGAAAATATCAAAATGTATGAATCAGCTGATTTTTGTTTTTTTCGTGTTTTTAGAGTTGGTCCCATATCAAATGTTGTTTAGTTTGATGATCCCTATCTACCATATTCGGAATTAGGGGGTTTTTTGTGAGATGTTCTATTGTATACACTCACGTGCAACCAAATCGACTCACACGTTGTAACACAAAATGGGCCCTCATTAGTATAATAGGTATTTTTTTTATTACGGTGGAACATTACTTGATTTAAACTCCAAATTACATTGTATGGTACTTAAACCATGAAAGAATATTGAAGAAAAACAAATAAACGAGTGATCATAAAGACGCACTTATTTGATTTTTTTTCCCATAAAATAGTATAATAAGAGATGTCTCTTGAGGTTAACGTAGCCACGTTTGTATGAAAATAACCTGCTGAGTCGATTTGGTTGCACGAAAGTGTAGATAAATAAACACTAATTGCACAATCACAAATTTAAATTAATGTCTTATTACACGATTCAACCAAATTGATTCAAATTGATGAAAGGCGCAGAAATATTTAAAAAAAAGTTGTTGAACTTTGAAAAATGTTCCATTGAAATTGTTTTATTGTGAAATTCTTTCAGCCTTATTCATAAACGTCTAATAATTCTATTATAGCTATTGCGCCATTAAAATACGTTTTATTTTTATCATTTGGCAAAAGAGTAAAAGGAACATAACATGCTTGCTTATTATGCTTGCTTGTTATTATTAAATAAGGACGTTTTATTTTATGTATGATTTATAACTTAATTTGTTTTCTTTCAGGCTTCAATGATCTCAAAGTTAAAACAGGCGTGTGGCTTCGAATACACGAGCAAGCTACAAAGAATGTTCCAGGTGAGCCAAATATCAACATTAGATAAAATTTATCACGCAAATGTTTAAGTTCAAAAGAATTTAAGTTGGTTTATTTCTTATCAAAATTGAATTTCCATTATCGACTAATTATATTTAAAAAAATAATTAAAATTCAACCATACATATTGTTGTTGTGTTAAAAATATACGTTTTAAAAACTGATTAAAAACCAAATATTTTTTTCTAAAAATGATTGTTTTGATTTACATCTTATCTACATTTTTGTTGTAAGTAACATTAACATGTTACAACAAAAACAAAAAATATAAATGCTTAAAAGTTACTGAGCTAAGCTTTTTTAACCATTTTTCACATCCTCAATTGTCCTTTATTTGCTCACCAGGATATCGGCGTATCAAAAGATCTGAACGAAAACTTCCGTAAACACATGATGGATAGCGCTGAGTCTCCATTGCACATAGACTTCAGTATTCAGGTGCTGTCGTCAGGATCCTGGCCTTTCCAGCAGTCCAGCTGCTTCCAGCTGCCCACAGAGGTGAGATAACACAATGACACTAACATAACACACTAATACTCTACCTACCATACTACGCAAACACTCTAACATAATATACGAACATAATACACTAACACTAACAACACTAATACTCTAATACAACACACCAACATAACATACTAATATTCTAACATAACACACTAACACAACACACCAACACTACCATAACACAAACACTCTTGCATAACACCAGGGCTCCGTCACTCCGCGCGCGAGTTTGTATCGCTCGGCGTCCTCTGAGAGGACAAATTTCATACGTCGGAAAGGATAAGACCTACGCGATAGAAAGAGAGGCAACTACTAAGCGAGTGTTTTGGAGCAAAGGGACCGCTGTGCGACCTGAATTGCACTTTATTGTGATTTATTCATAAGTTACATAACATCTCTACTGCACAAGGACTTCAAGCATCCAAGTGCTCTCGTCTGACATAACACACTAATACACCAACACTAACATAACACACTAATACTCTAACATAGCATACTAATATAGATAAATCATTAGTTACGTAACATCTCCACTGAACATAGACTTCAGCATCCAGGTGCTGTCGTCTGGATCCTGGCCTTTCCAGCAGTCCAGCTGCTTCCAGCTGCCTTTAGAGGTAAAATAACTCACTAACACAACACTAACACTAACATAACAAACTAATCTTTAACATAAAACACTAATACTCTAATGGCCGATTGCACTAAACTTAAGAATCGCCTAAGTCTTTTCTTATCTACAACTCGACCAAGTTAACTTAGCGAGTGACAGCTAGATGACGGCTAAGTTTATGACACCGTTTTAATTTGGTCATGTTGTAGTTAGGAAAAGACTTAGGCGATTCTTAAGTTTAGTGCAATCGGCCATTACACTCTACATTAACAGAGTGTTAACTAACACATATACACTTACAATTTGTCAAGAAATTGTAATATATTTACATATATTGTAACCACCTCAAAATAAACGACAATAGGGAATATGCATCAATTTTTTTTAAATCTTAATAAAAAGTATAATGCGTGAGAAAATTAACTGTAACTTTTCTCTTGCGTTTTTTTTCTCGTGATATAGTTACTTGAAGTTAGCGCGCAGCAGCACTCGCCGAAAACGCTCCATACAAAACGGTGACGTCACACATCACGTTTCAGGTGTGTTTCGGCGCGTTTAATATGGAGTTAGCCAATAATCTTCAATTATCTCCCTAAATTTTGCGTTTAAGTACATATGTGTCATACAAAATATTATTTCTTATTCATTATTCTATTTGACTGTAAAGTGCATTATATCCGAAAATGAAAAAAAAAATCGTTTCCCTGATTTCATCGTGTGATAAAACTAAAATAATACATTTTTTTTATTTTTTTTTCCTGTTCCATCATGTTTTATAAGTGTCCGCAGCGATCAAGCTCAAATTCACCAAAATCGGTGACCTATGCATGTTCCCTATTATAGTGAAAGTTGTTCAGTTTGATGGTCCCTATCTACCGTATTCGGCATGGGGTTATTTTGTAACACATTGTAGATGCAAATAATAAAAAAATGTATTTCTTTAAAAGCCAAGTAAACTATTTCCTTTACCGTTGTTCCAGTTGGAGCGATCGGTTCACCGGTTTACGTCATTCTACTCGGCGCAACACTCGGGCCGAAAACTCAACTGGCTCTACAACATGAGCAAGGGAGAGCTCGTCACCAACTGCTTCAAGAACAGGTATTAATTACAGAATAGATATAAGTACTACCGTACAGTTGGAGCGATCCGTGCACCGGTTCACATCGATCTACTTGGCCCAACACTGCCGCAAGCTCAATTGGCTCTACAGCATGAGCAAGGGAGAGCTCGTCACCAACTGCTTCAAGAACAGGTACTAATACCACAATAGATATAAGTACTAGAGTCTGTCTAAAAAGTCTGTTTACATGAGAAATTATTAAATTATTTATAAAAATCTTATACTGGTAACCCTGTTGTTGCTGTCAAAATTCTAGTTGTAAACTTATTTATTTAGATGGGTATTGGTGGGGTGGTTGGAGATTCAGGTGGGTAATAAAATTGCCATTTGAAATTACCCATGTAAACAGACTTCTTAGACAGACTTACAGTTGGAGCAATCGGTGCACCGGTTCACATCGATCTACTCGGGCTGCAAGAAGAACAAGTACTAATATCACAGAGTAGAGATATAAGTACTACCGTATAGTTGGAGCGATCGGTGCACCGGTTCACATCGATCTACTCGGGCTGCAAGAAGAACAAGTACTAATATCACAGAGTAGATATAAGTACTACCGTATAGTTGGAGCGATCGGTGCACCGGTTCACATCGATCTACTCGGGCTGCAAGAAGAACAAGTACTAATATCACAGAGTAGAGATATAAGTACTACCGTATAGTTGGAGCGATCGGTGCACCGGTTCACATCGATCTACTCGGGCTGCAAGAAGAACAAGTACTAATATCACAGAGTAGATATAAGTACTACCGTATAGTTGGAGCGATCGGTGCACCGGTTCACATCGATCTACTCGGGCTGCAAGAAGAACAAGTACTAATATCACAGAGTAGAGATATAAGTACTACCGTATAGTTGGAGCGATCGGTGCACCGGTTCACATCGATCTACTCGGGCTGCAAGAAGAACAAGTACTAATATCACAGAGTAGATATAAGTACTACCGTATAGTTGGAGCGATCGGTGCACCGGTTCACATCGATCTACTCGGGCTGCAAGAAGAACAAGTACTAATATCACAGAGTAGAGATATAAGTACTACCGTATAGTTGGAGCGATCGGTGCACCGGTTCACATCGATCTACTCGGGCTGCAAGAAGAACAAGTACTTTAGAAAGGTTAAGATCAAGGTCGTTAGCTAAACAGTTTGATCGCTCCAACTATACGGTAGTACTTATATCTACTCTGTGATATTAGTACTTGTTCTTCTTGCAGCCCGAGTAGATCGATGTGAACCGGTGCAACGATCGCTCCAACTATACGGTAGTACTTATCAGTGGCGAGGGGTCAAAATATGGCGAAGGTAAGCCGGACCAAAAAAAACACTCACCGCGTGATGCAAGGCGCAAGCGTTTCTGCGGAAGTTAAGGCCCCACTTTCACCATACAAAAAAGCACTGTAGTCTGTTAAACAGCACTCTATATAAATTAAAGCCATTATGGCAAATAAAACTTACCGCAATGAACAAATATATAAGATAAACACAGTAAAAAAAAAATACGACTATCCATACAAATCAAAGAGATCACGTGATCAATTTAGTATGGGATGATCAAAATTTTGTGGGCAAATTCAATACATGTATCTTACAGAAAGTTGTTTAGTTTAATGGACTGGACACATCCTTAAAATTTGGATGGTAAGTTCAAACCCGATATAAATGTTGCTAGATAAAACTACCAAGATGTTAGAAAAAACTTCCATTTTAGTAGAACACATTTTAAATTTTACTAAAACACTACAATATTAATTTCAATCTAATATTTTCTGTACAGATACACCCTCCAAGCGAGCACGTTCCAAATGGCCGTGTTACTCCAATACAACGAGAACACTGCGTGGACCATAAGACAGTTGGAGCAACACACGGGGATCAAAGGAGACTTCCTCTTACAGGTTAGTTAGATAACGAAAATTAAGTATAGTCACAGAATATATGATACTAGCTTTTGCCCGCGACTTCGTTCGCGTGATTAAGATAGTTGTGCATTTATTTTGAAAGTCACGGATTACTAATATACAGTGCGAGGCATGTATCTTGAATATTTTTCGACGGAGTGGGGATAAGTTCGCGCATGTGCTCTTGTGAGCGCCCAATAGCGCGCGCCCCTCTCCCGCCGCCCGCGCCCCTCACCGCAACGCATGCCCAAAATACGCGTTCCGCGCAATCCCCACCCGATTTCATGATTCGTGCCACTGACTGTACCTAGGTATTTATCAATAAACCTTATTTCACACATTTAAATTTTCCCATAAAAAAATCATGTGCAGACTGGAATCTCTGACTTAATGACCCTGTCTACCCTCTCTGCGGCACTCATGACATCAAAACTCATCGAATAAAGATGCGAATCCTTCCTATTCTCTAGATTTAGCCCACTGAGATTTTTTCTCCTAGCAAACATGAATAAATGTCTTGTCGGGTAAAGATTCCATCAAGCCAAAAAGGTGGTATCTGAAATGAGCCCTCATTTCAGTTACAACAGTTTTACGTAGTGGTATCAACATTGAAATCGCAAAAAAAAAACAGCTGTTCCATAGAAAACTTTAAATTAGACCAAAATGTATGGACAGCTGATTTTTTTTTCGCGATTTCAATGTTGGTACCATAGTAAAAGTTTTTTGTATGCATGAGTACGTTGACCCCTTAAAATTATGTGCACTATTAAAGAAGGACCTTATACACCGTCATTTTGTAGTCATTTTAATTAACTTAAGGGAGTGCTCTACTAATGAAAATAATCATTTTTGCCAAAGAAACATGGGTCGAAAAACGACAAAAATTTCGGACTTTCCGATACAAATTCAATGTTTTAGCGGTCTAGTTAGTATGGGAGGACCAAAATTTTTTGTCGTTTTTTGACCCATGTTTCTTGGGCAAAAATGTTTAGTTTCATTGGTACAACACACCCTTAAGTTAATTAAAACGACTACAAAATGACGGTGTATAGAGAAATAAAACAAAATATGGCGAAAAAATATGTTTCTTCTTTACAAAGTCATGGACTTATCAAACCACCCTCGTAACCTCTTTACTATTGTCTCTCTCCAACTACTCGTTTTTCAATCATAAGCCCTTCTAACACGTGCCTGCGGAATCACAAAATGTAAAAGAAATGTAAATAAATAAATATTGTAATTCTTTCCAGGTCCTTCAAATTCTACTGAAGGCGAAACTTCTCGTATGCCAGGATGACGAATCAGAATTGACGGAATCTTCAGTCGTGGAGCTGTACGTAGGATATAAGAAGTAAGTAAAAAAAAACTACCATAATATACAGGGTGTCCCAAAACTTTGCCACATGGAGGGAAAGTATTTTAGTCTAATATTGAAGATAGGAAATTTTACTGAAAGAAGACTTCATTTTATTTTAAAAATTAATGCGAACTGCGTTCAAAGATTTTTTTAAATATTGCATTATTGTGTCCTATTCGCCGTTATTCGAAGCCTTGGTAAACAGATTGAGAATAGCGAAGCCTTTCCGTTTCCCGTTCAGCATCATTATTATAGGTCTATCTTACCAAATTACGTCACATCCGTATCCGATCTCACCCCACTATGTTCACCAGGCGGCCATTGCTGGTTTTCGCGCTCATTGGCGTCCTTTTTTCGCAACCGTTCACATCTAGTCAAACGCTGTTGGCGTTCGAAATTTAAAAAATTTGCCTAAGTAGGTCAAATGCTGTTAGCATTCGAATTTTAAAGTTTTCTAAAGTAGGTCAAACGCTGTTAGCGTTCGTAAAATTCTTAATTCGAATTTAGATTTTATATTACATATTTTTGTTGAAAAGTAACATCTTACGATTTATTTTCGGTTATTTAAAATGCGTGTGCGTAGAAATTCCAAAAAACCATACGTAAAATCAGTGTTAGTTGGGTCCGACTTTGTGTCGTCTCCGTTTTCGTCATGTTCGTGGAGTAGCAGAGAACGAGGGCGAGGGTATGGATCTACAGTAAATATGACGCGTGATTTGAATTGGATTGAGGTAATCTAACGCCTCGCCATAAGGTCAGTGAAATTTTTCCATTATTTAATAATGATATGATTCTACCCACGATATGTTGAAAAATAATTTCTGTTAATTCTTACATTCGTAAAATTGCCGTTCATGAGTGATATTCGCTTTTGGCCTATGCGATCTCCTAAAAACGTTATAATTTTGACAAATTTAATGCTTATGAAAATTTTTATGTTACGGAAAACAAGTTTCGTTATATTGTCCTATTCATTTTTGGTAAAGCTATATTGTGTTGAATGTGAGCTGAGTGCACAAATACTTGTGTTTCTAAAAATATGAGAAAGTGTATGCTGCTTGAATCCTAGCACTATCTAGTTTTACTTGACCAGTGTTGAGATTAACCATTGTGCCCTATTTTATTGAGATATGTTGTTTAGCCGTAGTCGTTTGAACGAGTATATTTTTTTTTTAAGTCACTGCTTTGAATCTGATTAGTGATACGTAACGAGGCACTTTGAACAAGAATAAGTAGTCAGTGGTTTTACAAAAGAATCTTGCCTGTAAATTGGTGTTTAATTAAAACATTTAAACAGTCAGATATTGACTTGATTGCGGAATATTACAATTGATGGCGTATTTGATGCAGCGGCAGTAAACGCTATCAATGCGCAAAATGGCCCGGGTTCAATTCCCAGTAAAATGAGCGTACTAATCTTTTCTTGTGTATTAATAAAAATGAATGCTTTTTATTTGTATGC
Organism: Agriphila tristella; assembly: GCA_928269145.1. Lineage (NCBI taxonomy): Eukaryota > Metazoa > Arthropoda > Insecta > Lepidoptera > Crambidae > Agriphila > Agriphila tristella. The sequence continues at coordinate 6,369,217 of OV743451.1, forward strand.
TTTCCAAAACCATTAATTTGATTGTGATGAAACTTGAAGGACCTTATCTGTGTACACCACCGAAGGTTCCGGCCAAAAAAAAAAAAAAAAAAAAAAAAAAAAAAAAAAAAAAAAAAAAAAACCTGTTTTAACCTTTGATTGAATATATGTGTGATACTGATATATATGCTTGTCAGGTACAGCTTTATCAATAAAATTCATTGTGGGAACTGTTTTAAATAATTTGAAATCTATTTTTAATTGCAGGCAAGTCAAAAGTTTATCATAGTAATTAGATATTTTCTATTATTATTATTATACCCCTCGGTTCCAGCTTGTTCCGCAACTGAACCGGGGAAGGTCTATCGGCTGCTCCTGGCACCGTTGACACAAGTTTATGAAAGTTGTATTTACATAATTTTGTAATTAAGACATGCAATTTACTTCCTCTATGGTAGTAAGCCCCACATGTTAAGAGCTGTGTGAGTTATAACAATATTTTGAATTTGGATTTATCCGGTCGCTTTTGAGCACCGTTGATTGAACTCTGGCGGTCACTCCTGATGGATTCCGTTGATTAAGTATCTTACTATTTAACATAAATTCGGTCACCCTCTGATGGGCACCGTCATTATAGTTATGTAATATTAATAAATATATTTACATTCGATAAACATTTATTATGGTTTAACATAAATTCGGCCGGTCGCTCCTGAGCACCGTCGGTTGATGTTTTGATATAAAAAATTATTTCGGTTGCTTTTGATGAGCACCGTACATATTTTAACTCATTTTATCTTATTATTTTATTGAATTATTCTGTGTAAATACTGTCCTTAATCCCTGAGGGGGAGGAACTTAAAAAGGGGATCATCCAAGATATTCCTGTACTTTTGGTGGGCACCATGTTTCTAACAACCACTAGTTGCTGCTTACAGAACAACCAGAAGATGACATTTTGAAATTTTCTTTGGTGAGTTATTTATTAATATTTATTTTTATAACCGTGGACCTAGTAAAACAAGTTATTACGATTGAATATTTTAATCAATATATTTTCCAGTTATTTAAAATGTTTCTTTATTAAAAATATCGAACCGGGTGCTAGCTAAGTCCGGGTGTCGCAAAGGAGGTTCACCAACAGTTGCGTTCTGGTGCTTCACTGGCCGCTGCCGTGGCACACTCGATGCGCTCGCTCGGCTTTATCGCGCTTTATTTTGCCGTTTTGTGACCAAAAGGTCACAGTTTTAATCTAACCTAACTGGTGATGTCCCTTTTGGATACACTGTAACCAAAATAAGTGTAGCAGATATTATGTTATGTTTGAAAATTTTAAATTCATTTGTATGCTTTGAAGACTAATATTGTCTCATGAGTCCGAGGACAGATCAGATATCCTAGCTAGTTTTAAAGCTGTGGGTTTAGTTAAGTGGTCACTGCAAGGGTTGTGCTTGTTTTACATTTTAAATTTTATGAAGATAGTCTGATGATGTTGGTTTTATTACAAAGTGCATTGATATCCGATTTGCCGGGGGCGTGTAATGTGTATGTACATAAATACATAAAGTGCTAGTTTTTATTGTACTTTGACCACGTTGTGGTGTAAATTAATAGATAGGAATTTTAAAAATCACTTTACCTTGTAAATGTTTTGTTGTGATATAAACCCTATTTAATTCTTGGGGAATCTCGATTTTACTCAGACCTTGATTGAATCATTCTATATTTTGATTATAATCTTAGCACGGTGTAGATATCAAGTTAACATTTTGTTATATACTTACTTAAATACTTGTTGAATATTTCAGTAGAATATGAAAGCAGTTCTATTTAGCTACCATACATGTACCATAGGTAGGTATTCTGGAAATCATTTTAAAATAATACCCCTAATTGCACTTTGACATAAGTCAGTTGTTGTAAACACTGTCGATCTGATGTTATATTGGTTGGTGTCTGCGATTAAGTTACTTAAATATGCTTTCCTAATCAAAGCTTTATTACCATGGGGCAGCACTGGCACCCGGCTTTTGTTTATTTATCTGGGTGCTAATACTTGATTTGTTAGATAACAGAGGTAATCTTCTTGGTGGATGATTCCAAAGTATTTATGTGATTTTAATTGAATAATTAAATGCAAGTATATTAATTGTAATTATTATTACTATCATTGTTGATATGCAACATTTTTGCTATATTGTTAGAAATTCAAGTTCAAAACGAATGTTATATAAGTATTAAGTTTATGCTGCGTGCAGTTTTTCCGATGGCCATAGAAACCATGACATTTAGAAACTTAATTGATTTAATTTTCTTTTAAATATTTATTTTATAGATTGATAAAAATAAAATATTTTATTTACTTACCTTTACCTACAAAAGACGAAACTTTGTCTACAGAAAGTAAAGACATGTTGAAATAATTAAAGTCATATTTCTTTCTTTGATATGCAGTACTGTCATATTTGTTCTTTTAATACATCTTTTGATTTTATCTATTACATTTATTATTTTGTCTATACCTAGTATTTTGATTCCCAATGTTAAGATGTCATTTAATTTTGCGATGATAATTAAAAATGTTACAGTTAAGTGTAGTGAGTACTTAGCTAAATAAGTATGTACCTACTTAACTATTTATTTTTTGTTTTGTTTTTGGCTAACACAGCTGCTGTGTGCTGACTACTGCTGACCAATCGAATACTAAATGTTTTATTAAGTGTAAAAATTCAAAGGGACTTGTTAATGTTAATTAATATTCGATAGCAATTTATATAACACTTACGTGTAATACTAGTGCTTGTTCCACCTACACATAAAATTTATGTTAGACGTGACACAACAAGATGTCGCAGACAGTGGCGCACACATGTCTGTGTGCTCTCTAGCTAGCTAGTCGGCCTAAGTTAATCAACACCAAAGGTTAAATCTAAAAAAGTTACCTTTGGCTTAAGTCAGTCGTATAACGTTTATTTTTGGGTAGGTATTTATTGAGTTCAGTTCGCAGTTTACGTTAAAGTAATTTAATCAAGTATCTGATATAGAAGTAATAACTTTGTGATCGCGTTCACAAAGGTTTATTTTATTATGATATCTAAATCCAGTTAGGGATTTTATAAAGATCTTTTTAGTAAGGTTTGTATCTTTAAGTGAAATAATTGTGCAGCAACTGACACCACAGTTGTAATTAAAGAATCTGAGAAGAAAACGTTGTCTTGTCAAAGATAATTTTGAAGTAGGCGATCGACGCGACTTAAGCAGAGATGCACTGTCAGCCAGCAGTCATATTAAACGATAACATGACTAAAATATTATGAGTTAGATAATGTATGTTAAATAATTACTTCAGTAAATTTTATGAGAATTTATTTAAAGCTGATTTGTCAATGGACTTTGTTTCAGTTTTAATTGTTATGTTTTTGTATTTTTTTTTCTTCCCTTTACTAATTTTAAAGAAAGATTTATTTTGATCTAAATTAAAATAATTTTTAAGAGTAATAAACTATTTATCATTTAAAGTGTCACATTGGCGTCCTGTCCCTGTTCACCAGGCGATAACAAACAATGTCTCAATCTGTTTACCAAGGCTTCGAATAACGGCGAATAGGACACAATAGGAGCGTTTTACCTACCATTAAAACGCATATTGTGTCTGAAGCCTTATTCGAAGCCTACCTTCAAGGGCTGCCTGGTATGCATTCAATGCTAATTAGTTGTAAAGTATTTTTCAGATTTTGAGACTGCAATGAGCGCGAAAACCAGCAATGGCCGCCTGGTGAACATAGTGGGGTGAGATCGGATACGCATGTGACGTAATTTGGTAAGATAGACCTATAATAATGATGCTGAACGGGAAACGGAAAGGCTTCGCTATTCTCAATCTGTTTACCAAGGCTTCGAATAAGGCTTCAGACACAATATGCGTTTTAATGGTAGGTAAAACGCTCCTATTTCCTATACAAATTGATACAATACGTAATCATTAAAATTTGAATGTAAAATTTCATGGTCTTCCTTTTGTTTAAGATGCTGTGTTACTTGACAAAAAATAATCCTAATGAGTAACCCTTTCGATCGGTATCGTAAAAATAAAAGATTGTTTTTTTTTCTAATTTGGTAGGTTCGATTCCTGGCGATTTTTCGAAAATCTTTGAATACAGTTCCAATTATTTTAAAAATAAAAATGAAGTCTTTTAGTAAAATTTCCTATCATCAATATTTAAGGTACTTTCCCTCCGTGTGGCAAAATTTTGGTACACCGGTATATTTCACTTTTTTTATTATTATTATCTAAACATTTATGCTTTAAATCCTCTATAAAAGTTTTTGAAATAGCTTATTACCAGCATTAAAACAACCATCGTCATAGTAACCGCCTCTGCGGTCTAGTGGTTCGTCCATCCGTGTAAGACGCAGAGGTCCCGGGTTCGATTCCCAGGCGTGGGGGACAAATTTGTACCCGATTTGGTTGGTAGTAGATAGAGCGTCGCGATTTCGACGTACCGGCCGAAAACTCAAGATTTCTTCTCTAAAATTTTGTTTAAACTGTCAGTTTCATAGAGATTACATCAAATTGTCTACTATTAGTCCGTGAGCCTGCGACAATATTACCTACGTCATATGACATCACAATGAAATGCATGGCACACGGTTGGAAAAGTTGTGCTGAGCGAGGATCAGAAGATTATCGCACATAAAATTGGCCGGAAGTTTAAGGAAATCCTTCACTTCCGGTCATAATTTTAAGGTTATATTTACGTCATGTGACATCAGTAAGAGATCCGTGTCATCATTTAGTTTTCAATCGTAGAGAGAGTAAACATAAGTCTGTCAGTTCTGAAATGACTAAAAATCATTTTGTTTAAGTTATTCCGGCCATCCGGCTCTCTCTACGATTGAAAACTAAATGATTAGACGGGTCTCTTACTGATGGTACACGACGTAAATATAATCTTAAAATTTTGACCGGAAGTGGAAGATTTTCTCAAGCTTCCGGCCAATTTTATGTGCGATAATCTTCTGATCAGCACAACTTTTCCAACCGTATGCCATGCATTTCATCGTGATGTCATATGACGTAGGCAATACCGTCGCGGGCTTACGGATTATACTAGCTGTTGAGTAAAGTTAATATGTTTTACTCACTTATGCCACAGTACATATATAAGTTTTTCAAACAGTAGAGCTAACGTCACTTAGGCCCTTTTGTCATTGCACTCCGTCGGATCACTAGGGTTGGCATTTTCCGGCCGTCTCGTGGAATGCTACGCGCGAACGCTATGGAAACAACTGCTACGCGATGTCACAACCCTGACCAAAGTACTGCGAACTTTGCTTAGAGCTCTTAGAGTGACGTCAGCCGTCAAATTCGAACGTTTCCATGGAGCTCCTATACCACAGCCTTCTCTATTGTTCTACACAAGCCATGCTATTAGGTTTGGCAACGTTGCGCGTGAACCTATAGGCTGTTGATTTAAGATGGTCAAAAAAGCACCATGACTTCTAGTAAACGGCGTCTTTTTAATTTGTCGTAGTTGCTATTTATGTCATGTGATTTGTGTCAAATCAGTTCACGCCTAGTACCGAAATGCGACGTTGCCAAACCTAATAGCATGGCTTGTGTAGAACAATAGACAAGGCTGTGCCTATACTGTTTGAAAAAACTTATATATGTACTGTGCTTATGCTCTGAAATGTTATCATTCCATTTGAAAAAACAAACAAACAAACAGTGGGGCGTTCAACATTTCCGTGGGGGTCTGGTTCATCACATTCTAAATTTGAAATTCAGTGCGGAAATGAAATTCAATACTTACTTCCCGCACTGAGTGCGGGAAGTAAGTGTTCCAAATTCAAATCGGTAGAACTTATCAGTTAGAATTATTTTTATGAAACTTTATGGTTGCATGACCGGTCAGTAAACATGGCCACGCGAACCAATTTAAATATCACATTTTTACAAAGAAAATTGTATTTCCTCGCATTTCGTGAGTAAAGTATTATACAAACCTTGTACTGGAAGCTACTTGCATTGCCTCGAATGATTAAAGCCCTCCTCGACAATGCAATCGCTAGCTTCCCGTTCTCGGATGTAATGTACTATTTTATACTTTTTAGCAAAAAACTGCGCGTGAATATCAACATCCCGCTGAAGACGGAACTGAAGGTAGAACAGGAAGCGACCCACAAGCACATCGAGGAGGACCGCAAGATGCTCATACAGGTGACGTATACGGGGTGATACAATACCCGCAATGACCAATATGGTAGATAGGGACCATCAAACTGAACAACTTTGAACAAAAAAAAATCAGCTTTTTCATACATTTTGATATTTTCATTATTAATTTTTAGGGTTCCGTACCCAAAGGGTAAAAATGGGACCCTATTACTAAGCCTCCGCTGTCCGTCTGTCCGTCTGTCTGTCTGTCACCAGGCTGTATCTCATAAACCGTAATAGCTAGAAAGTTGAAATTTTCACAGATGATGTATTTCTGTTGCCGCTATAACAACAAATAAAAACAGAATAAAATCAATATTTAAGGGGGGCCCCATACAACAATCGTATTTTTTTTTTGCCGTTTTTTGCTTTATATTAATGACGACAACAGGTAGACAGTTGAAATTTTCACAGGTGATGAATTTCTATTGCCGCTATAACAAAAATTACTAAAAACTGAATAAAATAAATATTTAAGGGGGGCTCCCATACAACAAACGTGATTTTTTCCGATTTTTGGTACGGAACCCTTCGTGCGTGAGTCCGACTCGCACTTGGCCAATTTTTTAATTTACTTTTCGTTTCCACGATTTGAAACAACTACCTGTTCTAAAAAGGCTTACATACACACAGAGTAGACACTTACTACTAGCTGATATAGCCTATAAATATACCATCCTTACAGTAAACTTTTAAAATAACTCACTATCATAATTTATTGTAACACTACATTCTGTCTGATAAATAAATTATTTGTATTTGTAATTACTATAGGACCAACTCTTAAAATATCACAAAAAATCTGATGTTGTCCACAAAAAATAATAACGAAAATATGAAAGTGTATGAAACAGCTGTTTTTTTTATTTTCGACCTGTTTACTTGTTTCAGTATTGTTACATACTATCCCCGTCAATTGGTAATGCGCTGGAACCTTGTCAAATTAACATACACATCATCGTCATCCGCAACTAAAAATGACAAAAAACAGTAAAATTCTAATAGGTAACATAATATTAGGTCTTTACCTATGAAATTACCGTTTTGTTTGAAAAAAGTTAAAGTATTTTTTTTTCGAACTTATTTATTTCTTTTATTCAAAGTAATCACCCCTGCAATCAATGCATCTTTGCCAACGCTGTGGCAGTTTATGGATGCCCTTCTTGAAAAAATCAGCTGGACGGGAGACAACAAACTCTTCAAAGGCGTTTTGTACTGCCTCTCGGGAATTGAATTTTTTTCCCGCTAAAAAGTTGTCCAAATTTTGGAAAAAGTAATAGTCGGTAGGCGCAAGATGAGGGGGGTTATTCACGATTGTCGGAAATCTAGTCGAAAGCATTCAATTCGAATCCGTATCCTCCGATATAACATAAATATAGCAATTCACAAATACATTCGACTGGCATTCGATTCACTTTCCGAAGGGAAAGCCCAATGCATTTACAAAGTTAGGTAGCATAAGGTAGAAAATAAGATCGAAGACTATAGACTTGCCGATTCGATTCGGAAAGTTGGTTTCCGACAATCGTGAATAACCCCCCTGGTGAGTATGGCGGATGAGGGAGAGCTTCCAAACCCAACTCATGCAGCTTAGAGACGGTCTGTTGTGCAGTATGGGGTCGCGCGTTGTCGTGAAGTAGCAGTGGGGCACCCATCTATCAAGCTTTTTTATCTTGCCAATCTGTCGCAAATGGACCAATATTGTTTTGATGCTAACATCAAAAGCTGCTGCCAGCTCAGCTGTAGATTGCGATTCATCTGCTTCCACAATCGCCTTTAATTCATCATTGTTGACCAAAGTTTCCGGACGACCACGAGGTTCATTTTTCAAGTCAAAATTCCCAGAACGGAACCGAGCAAACCAAAAACGGGTTTTACGTTCGTTTGTACAGTTCTCTCCGTAAACGTCGTTGATGTTACGTGTCGTTTGTGCCGCGTTGGTGCCACGACGGAACTCATATTCCATAATTACACGAAATTTCGAAGTATCCATTGTTAAGCTCTTCGTTTCGGTGGACTGTAGGTTCTTCGTATGATATAAAACACCAGTTAAACATGTACGAGTTTATTTGCACACTCAATTATTAAAAGGCGAAAATCCGCGTTACATTACGTATTGCTGCCGGGGCAGAGATCGGATGTGGAAGTACAACTTTTTACTTTTTAAATCTAGTTTAATGTTGCCAGCAACATCCATTATGAGGAAAAATGTTGAAATGTAATGAAAATACAACGCTAATCAAGTAAATAGAATGTCATATTTTTAAAACAAAATTAATTTGAATTTAGAATTCATAGCCAATCAAAACTTTTTTTTGTTTGAAAAAGTCTGTACTGCAATACGGCAATTTCATAGGTAAAGACCTATTATATTAAATATTTAATTCTTATTTTCAATAAGAAAGGGTCTAGGTATGTGAGAAAATTACAATTGTTTTTCGTTTTTGAGGTTAAAATCATGGCCGCCAGGCGCATTACCAATTGACGCGGATAGTAATTTGGTTACATCTAATACAGGGTCATTTTGTATTCACCATCCAAATTTTGAGGATGTGTTCTGTCCGTGAAATTGAACAACTTGTTCTAAGGAACACAGGGCCAAATATGTAAAAAAAAAACTACTATCCATACAAATCAAAGAGATCACGTGATCAATTTAGTATGGGATGACCAAAATTTTGTAGCGAAATTCGACACATGTTTCTTAGAGAAAATTGTTTAGTTTCATGGATTGGAGACAGCCTTGAAATTTGAATGGTAAGTTCAGAATGGCCTGATATACCGGGTGTCCCAAAACTTTGCCACACGGAGGGAAAGTACCTTAAATATTGAAGATAGGAAATTTTACTGAAAGAAGACTTCATTTTGATTCTTGGACGAATCAACCACTGGACGCGAAATGACAGCCCTATTCGCCTTTACCCCTTAGCCACTTACTGTGACCGATAGCCTCAGTAAACGATATCGCGGTGTCAGTGTGATGCTAGAGCTCGTGGCGAAACATTGGTACAAAAATGGGCAAAATGCTCCGTATTGTTCAGCAAAAAAAATAGCGGGCAATCTAGAAATGTTTCCTTTCACACGTAAGCACAATTTCAACCTATTATAGTAGCTATTTTTCGTAAAATAAATAAAATTTGGTAAGTAAACAAAGTAGGGTGAGCTAGCCGGTTTGCCGGCCCCCTATGGTTTTCGGCCATTTCGGAAATATAACCAGGAAGGCTTTTCTATTCGTTCGCTAACTTAAAGCTTGAAAATAAGCAATTAAACGATCAAGTAACACGTCGCAAGTAGACATTGTAGTATTGTATGGAAGTGTCAGGCCTCCAACACGCAATTTTAGGGTTTATGGCTTATTTTTAATCGTTAAGTTAGCGAACGAATAGAAACGTTTCCATTTGAGTAGGGGGGCAGGCCTCCATCTCTTGCTCAAGGTCGCTCGTCAACCAACGAATTTGAAAGAAAAATGTCAGTTGTCAAACCATACTATGTGTCAAACGCGTTTTTTTGGCCAATTTATATACAAACTTTGAATACTTTTCAAAACAAAACTCAACCATTCGGTCATCCCATTAATTTTTTAACTTTATTATTGGCAACAATGTTTAGGGCTCTCATTAGTTAAAGTTTTTAGCCTAAAGTAGTTTGATGCAACAAACTAATAAAATCAATATTTTAGTGATTTCATTAGCTATAAAGTGGCATTAGCTAAAGAAGATTTAAAGTGAAGCTTCTTGCAATTGAGTGTGAGTATGGTAAATTAGTTTTAGTACTGTTTGACTTAAACGCGTAAAGTTTTCGGTGTGATACATTTAAATTTGATGGCCGGGTAACTAAATGCATTTTTGGGAGGTCATTTGCTTTTCGGCCGCCTGGCCGAGAACTAATGTATGAGTTTCACAATCCATAATATTTGGCCGGCAATTATGGCCGGAAACCGGCTAAATCACCCTATAATATTGTCATTATTTGACAAGTTAATCCCCCCTCACCCCGCAGAAATTGGTCGATCGTGATTTCATACATTTTTCTTACGTTACGTGTCCAGTGGTTAATTCGTCCAAGTTTTGATTTTAACTGCTGATTATTTTTTGTTAAGTAACAGAGCATCTTAAACAAAAGGAAGACCATGAAATTTTACATTTAAATTTTAATGATTACGTATTTTATCAATTCGTAGAGGAAATAATGCGATATTTAAAAAAATCTTTGAATGCAGTTCGCATAAATTTTTAAAATAAAATGAAATCTTTCAATAAAATTTCCTATCTTCAATATTTAAGGTACTTTCCCTCCATGTGGCAAAGTTTTGGAACACCCGGTATATTCTAACTAATACTTATATTTCCTCCGTCCACAGGCAGCTATAGTGAGGATAATGAAGACACGCAAGACGCTGAAACATCAGCACTTAGTGGTGGAAGTTCTCAACCAACTCTCATCCAGGTTCAAGCCGCGGGTGCCTGTTATCAAGGTACGGTGCAAGCGATTATCAACTCAAGTATCAAGCTAATAAAGGACATGTCCCATCGTCCCTATGTCATTTGCCTCACCATTATCAAAAAATGAAAGTCTATCGCGTCTTAATCAAAGTAGTATGTCAGAGTAGGTATTTTACTCTAGAATCAGATTGAATGAAAAAGTGGGATTTTTAAGTTAAAGCGCTTTTAAATCACAATTTTATATTATGATAGTACTAAGATGAATAAATAATGAAAAAAATATTAGAAAAAATCGACTCATCCGTAGCAACTCAGACGGGATTCAAACCCGCACCCTTGGGAATCCGGCCCAATGCACTACCAATTATGCTACTTTTAATTATTTATTCATCTTAATATAAAAATAGCATTGTGAATGCAAAAATCTAAAAAGTTTAAAATTATATGACTGTTTCACCTTAATTGATTGTCTAGCACCTGTAATGGGGCTGCCTTCGAATGTCGAAGTAATTCTCTTCACATTGGTGAGATGGCGCTGATCTTCAGCGGAAACGTAAAAAAGTATTAGAAAAATTTCGCCAAATTCATTGGTGGCTCGGTAGCATAATTGGTAGTGCATTGGGCCGGATTCCCAAGGGTGCGGGTTCGAATCCCGTCTGAGTTGCTACGGCTGAGTCGATTTTTTCTAATATTTTTTTCATTATTTATTCATCTTAATATAAAAATAGCATTGTGAATGCAAAAATCTAAAAAGTTTAAAATGATAGTACTATTTACTTACATTTTTTTCACAAAATACTTCAGAAAACAACTTAATATTTTTGTAATTGTTTTTCTAAATATAAAACAATTCTTGACTGATACTATACCTAAATAAAATGTAATTAGCATTTTTTAATTATGAAAGTAATTAAATAAAATGAAACTGGGGCAACGCTGGGACATCTCCTTTAATAACAAAAATACTAGAAAAATCGACTCACCCGTAGCAGCTCAGACGGGACTCGAACCCGCACCTTTGGGATTCCGGCCCAATGCACTGACCAAATGCTACCGAGTTGTTAGTGGGCGAAATTTTCTAGTACTTTGTGAGTCGATTTTTTTCTAGTATTGTTTCTATTAAATTGCTATAATATAAAAATAGCATTGTGAATGCCTATAATCCAAAAATTTCAAAAACTCTAATATCTTCACTGTAATGTTCATTTTCAAACATTGGAATTATCTTTTTAAACTCCCGATAAAGAAGTCGTATCTCTGTGTAAAATAACATGTATGATTGAAGCAAATAAGTTTTTTTAAAGTTAATTCTGCGATTATGGCGTCAGAAAATATAGAGATCTCATTTAAGTTGGTACCCTGAATGAAAGTGGCGCCGCGGTGAATTTCATTTAATATTATAATTCTAATACACAATTTTAATAATGTTTTACATGGAGTTTTTAGGGCCCACAGTCTAGCATTTTTAGATGGTATCGTTACATTCCCTCGTAGTCACTGCTAGAAGTAGATAGCAAAACTGTTAAAAGTGGCCGTTTTTGACACATTTGCTATCTACTTCTACGAATGACTACGAGGGCATGTAGTGATACCTTTTAAAAATACTAGACCATAGGCCTTAAAAACTCCATGTAAAACATTATTAAAATATTTTTCTGTTAATAACTTATTAAATAAAAACCTTTGAGGGCGCCACTTTCTGTCATACAACCGCCTTGATGATTTGACAAATAGTAGGTTACATTTTTCAACTTAAATTCAGTTGACATGGCAAAACTGTCACCCTTTTAGTCGCATTACGTCGGCTTTGCATTTAGTCCATTTCGAAAACGTCTCTATTGCATTTGCTCAATTTCGCAGAAAATACATTTTCGTATTTGGTCCACTCTCTAAAATGTACTCCTTTGCGAAAAATATTACAAAAAGTGAAAATAAAGAAGTTAAAATTCTCCATTCCATAAACTATAATATTTAGGTTTAAAGACATTTATTCTCATACAAACATTAATGTTCACTTATAATGAGATACAAAAGATACTTAATACTAACATCGTGCCTCTGGCGCGTCGGCATCAAACAAAACACAAAATTATTCGTATTATAAGTAGGTAGGTAGTTACAATGTGCACACGTATTCTTTTAGCTTGGATTTGAATGAGTTAATGTGATTACATTCTTTTACTTTGTTAGGTAATTTATTGTAGTATTGGACACCTTCAAATAATATTGTTTTCTTACCGTAATTTGTTCGTATATTAGTTAAGAGTAGTTGATGTTTATTTCTTAAATTGTGTCTATTTTCTTGTATGTGTAATTGTATATTGGATCGGACAGAGCCATTAATAATTTTCCTAATAAGAACACATGTGGAATATATATATAACTGTCGAAGGTTTTGTAGTTTAGTTTTTTTGTACAATTCTTTAGTAGACATTAGATAATTAAAACAGTGTAATACTTTTATTATTTTGTTTTGTGTTCTTTGCAACGGTTTAAGATTTGTTTCGGCCGCAGATCCCCAGACTTCAATAAGGTAATCGAGATGTGACTTAACCAGCGAGTTATATATGATAGGACGTATTCTGGTGGGGATGCAGTTAACTACCTTACGTAATGCAGCAAGTAATGACATTAATTTTGATTTTACATGATCAATGTGAAAGGTCCATGTTAATTTATCATCTAGCCATAAACCAAGATATTTTTCTTTGTTGGTTTGCTGTATGACTATATTGTTTATAGTAATTGGAGTAAAATCTGGTATTTGTTTATTTTTTGCAGCAAAAATCATAAACAATGTTTTTGAAGTATTGATGGTTAGTAAATTATATTTCAACCATTCGTTTAGAATATCAAGGTCTTTTTGAGCCTCCTGTAGTATGTCGTGAAGCGACTTACCAAAGTAGAACAAACAAGTATCATCCGCGTATAGTGTTAATTGTCCAGACAAACCGATTTTACTTATATTGTTTAGGTAAATCAAAAAAATTAATGGACCGACTATGGACCCCTGCGGAATTCCGTAATTTATATTTTGCTCACAACTTTCGAAATTATCGATCTTAACAACCTGCCGTCTATTCTGTAAGTATGAAGAAAACATATTAAGTGCTGTACCTTTTACGCCTATGTTACACAATTTTTGTAGCAGCTTTTTATGACTTACGGTGTCGAAAGCTTTTTTTATATCAATAAATATTCCTAGAGCAATACATTTTTCGTCTATCGATGTTTTTATTTTTGTTACTAGGTCTATGGTTGCAGTCAAAGTACTTGATTTCGATCGGAAACCGTATTGTTGATCAATAAAAAAGCTTTTTTCGATTAAGTAATTATTTAAACGATCGTACAGAATACGCTCAAATATTTTTGATAAAATTGGCAGTACCGATACCGGTCTGTAGTTGCTAGGGTCAGTTTTGACCCCTGACTTGTAAATAGGGGTAACTTTAGCAACTTTCAGCGAATCCGGGAAAATACCTAGTTTTAGGCAAGCATTTATACAGTCAGTTAGCCTCTCACTTATTATATTTTTTAAACATTTAATAGCTTTCGCGCTAATTCCGTCTATTCCGGAGCTGGTATTTATGTCGAGGTGATCGATAATTTTCTCCACCTCCTCCACAGTACAAGGGGCAAAATCAGTTAGGGTTGAGTCATGAATGTAGTTGTCATCATACATTAAGATATTACCTACATTATCGTGATAATGTTTTGGAATTTGGTTAGCTAGTTCTTGACCCACTGACGCAAAGAATGAGTTAACGTGATTACATATAGCGTTACCTTCCGTAATAGTACCTGAAGTTGATATTAGTTTAGGAGGAAGTGTATTCATTACTATTTTATTTTGAGCCAAGTTATTAATCAATTCCCACATTTTTTTTGGATTTTTATTGTTATTTTGAAATAATTTATGATAATATTTTCTTTTATTTGTTCTTATAATCGATTTGACATTTGCTTTTTCTTTGTGGAATTGATTTTCTAAAATTTTATCATTCGGATTAGTTTTAGTTTGTTGACCTAATTGATTTCGTAAGTTAATTGTAAAAGTTAAATGTAATATTTATGTAAAACGAACAAAAAAATATTTACCTTCTGCCATATTTATGTGAAAGTTGACCAAATTCGAACTGGACGTTCTGTGAAATGGACCAAAATACGACATATGACATTTATTTCAACTTTGACTGCAAGATATCCCTATCTTGCAGTCATTTTTTGTATCAAAATCAAAAGTATAATGCGTGAGAAAATCAACTGTAATATTAAAACTTTTCTCTTGCGTTTTTTCTCGTGATATAGTTACTTGAAGTTAGCACGCAGCAGCACCCGCCGAAAACGCTCTATTCAAAAGGGTCAACATTTGTGACGTCACTTATGTCACGTTTAAGGCGCATTATTATGGAGTTAGCCAAGAATTTTCAAATATCTCCCTAAATGGGCCTCGTTAACACGATAGAAAATCCGATTATTCGATTAAAACATAGGGTCAACATTTATAACGTCACTTATGTCACGTTTAAGGCGCATTATTATGGAGTTAGCCAAGAATTTTCAAATATCTCCCTAAATGGGCCTCGTTAACACGATAGAAAATCCGATTATTCGATTAAAACATAGGGTCAACATTTATAACGTCACTTATGTCACGTTTAAGGCGCATTATTATGGAGTTAGCCAAGAATTTTCAAATATCTCCCTAAATGGGCCTCGTTAACACGATAGAAAATCCGATTATTCGATTAAAACAGGGTCAACATTTATAACGTCACTTATGTCACGTTTAAGGCGCATTATTATGGAGTTAGCCAAGAATTTTCAAATATCTCCCTAAATGGGCCTCGTTAACACGATAGAAAATCCGATTATTCGATTAAAACATCGATTTTGTTCCAGAAATGCATCGATATTCTGATCGAAAAGGAATATCTGGAGCGCACAGAGGGCGAAAAGGACACATACAGCTACTTGGCATGATCGCGCAATGTATCACGTAAATGAAATAAATAATTATAACAATATTACACTATTGTACCACGCAGTTTTATTTTATAGAGTTCGGTCAACGAAATATGAGACTTGGTTGGGAATGAACAAATTTTGCGCCTTCTTTTAAGGTTCAGTTTCCAATAACTTAACCTCTAAACGTTAATTTAACAGGGAAAGTGGCGCCTCCATTTCCGGTCTATCTTTCGTTGACCAAACTATACAGTTGAAAACTCTTTTGTTAGGGAAGGATCTAGGTATTTCAGTTTGACGCTGCGGCCACGTTATCGCGTTATCGTGAAATTCGTGAAGATTTTCCTTGTCATGTTGTATAATGAGGATCAGTAACAGGTTTGAATCGTATAGTTTTATTGATATAATATAAATACACATTGATAGCTATGAAACCTAGTGAAAAAAAAGTTGAAATCCGTCTAGAAATGGTTGAGTTAAAAGGGTTTGAAGGAAATGCCAAGCTCAGTGCAGTATGTGCTTTATCACGTACGACATAAGGTTCGCGTACGTCGCGATGTCGTCATAAGGACCCCAAAAAACCAGTGTTTAAGCTCTTATAACTACTCAGGTTTAAGAGATATCGTAAATTTTTTTTCACACTTAATCATGTGGTGGCATAAGCTTTCTAATTAGCCACTAAACAAAAATCGTTACTGATCCTCATTAGAAACTTTGCTTCAAGGGATCATGATTTATTTTCATTAAATCCCTTTAATTCACTTCCTGTGAAATTAAACTCTTAATTTCTTGAATCTTTCTTGAAGTTTTGTACAACACGACAACAAAAAGCTTCGCGACAGCGCCATAGTTTGAAAACCTTTGTTTTGTTGACAAACCCTTGAAAACTCTTGGATCTAGGACACTTTTGTCAGATTCCGTTTTCGTCAGAAAAAATACAGGCTGTTTTCTTTCTGACGAAAACGGAATTTAATCAGATTTCGGTTTCGTCAGAAAAAAATAAGGCTGGTTTTTCTGGAAGTTAGGACTTCCGTTAAGGGCTGTGGGGAATATGCTGACCGGATCTGATGAACAGGTATGAAAAGACCTCCTTTACATTCATGCTAGCCTGGTACTTTAAACCCCCGTTATATTTTCGATAAATTCAAATAAGTTGAAACTAAGTTTTTTCTGACGAAAGAGGAATTCCGCTTTCGTCAGAAATAAAACAGCCTATATTTGACTAAAGCGGAATCTGACGAAAGTTAGATCAACCCTTGTCGTTGTTAAAAAATTGGTCGAGTGTTGCCATCCATTAACATTAATAAGCAAGAAAGTGGCTCTTCATTTGTTTTCCACACTTTTTTGGCTGATTGTATAAATGCCATGCATCGCAAATTGGGTACCTGTATTCTAGTTTGCGAAAATTTTTCGACTTGATAACGTTTTACGAAATTTTTCCACATACTAGACTACTTTTTAAGTGACCTAGGTACCTACTTTATTTTCTTTGATTCGACGAAGCCGGTGTTGCTCTAAGGATTCTACGAAAAGAATTTAAGAAAATACAGTGGCTATTAATGATTGGTATTTATTTTTTATGTATATTTGTAACATGCAATACTTAATCTTACTATAATTTTACTATACAATACTTGAATTTTACTAAACAACCTCATTTTAAAAATATTTAAATTCGTAACAAAATTAACTACAGCGACACCAAAAATACTGACGCAGATCATCATTTTCAGTAAGCACCGAATTTTGAGTATTAACCCCATTGTTTTAGAGTTTACTTTTAGCAGTCTTCGCCATTTTCCTCAATTCTCTCCTTAGAATCTTTCCGCTGGGGTTTTTCGGTATGGCACTGACGAAACGAACCCCACCCCGAAGACGTTTGGGGTTGGATAGCTGAAAAACAATAGACAGATTAATCACAAAGTAAAGAACAGGGCCTCGATTTTACTAATGTTAACGCAATAATTGTTTCTGAATGGTATTTCAATAGTATTGTTTTTGTGTCGTCAAAAAGCAATAAGGTACCTACTTGATACTAATAAAGCCTGCGTTCTAATAGGGCCTATAGCAGAGGTGCCCATACGGTCGATCGCGACAGGGTTTAAGGTCGATCGCCAAGGACAACAGATTTGCACTCAATGTAGTTTTACTTATGCATTTTATTTTTATAAATATTTGGTGGGTTAAACGGTCAAAATGTTGATCTCTTAGTCATACATTTTGACTAAGTCGATCTCCTTAACAAAAAGTATGGGCACCCCTGAGTCTATAGTCCGTAAGCCCGCGACAATATTGCCTACGTCATATGACATCACGATGAAATATGGCACACGGTCGGAAAAGTTGTGCTGAGCGAGGATCAGAAGATTATCGCAAATAAAATTGGCCGGAAGCTTGAGAAAATCCTTTCCGGTCAAAATTTTAAGGTTATATTTACGTCATGTGACATCAGTACGAGACCCGTGGCGTGGCATCATTTAGCCCTTCAATAGTTAATTAGAGGGAGTTTACATAAGTCTGTCAGTTCTGAAATGGCCGAAAGTCTGTCAAGTACTTTCAGGCCATT
This sequence comes from Agriphila tristella, assembly GCA_928269145.1. NCBI lineage: Eukaryota > Metazoa > Arthropoda > Insecta > Lepidoptera > Crambidae > Agriphila > Agriphila tristella. The sequence continues at coordinate 6,387,389 of OV743451.1, forward strand.
TCAGAAGTGACAGATTTATGTTAACTCTCTTTACTATTGAAGGGCTAAATGATGCTACGTCGGGTCTCGTACTGGTGTCACATGACGTAAATATAACCTTAAAATTTTGACCGGAAGTGAAGGATTTTCTCAAGCTTCCGGCCAATTTTATTTGCGATAATCTTCTGATGCTCGCTCTGCACAACATTTCCGACCATGTGCCATGCATTTCATCGTGATGTCATATGACGTAGGCAATAATAGTCGCGGGCATACGGACGAAGACTCGCGCTTAGTACCTGTAGTAGGTAGATAATATCTTTGACAGTTACCCCGCAAGTCGCATAGCAAATATACCTATATAAGCTTGGCATTTACCTATCGCCGGTATTGTTAAACAACGTGTTACAAAAAACCCCTAATGCTGAAAAAAATCAGCTATCTCATACATTTTGATATTTTCGTTATTATTTTTTGTATGAAACAGCAGATTTTTATTCTCGATTTCAGAGTTGTCCCATAGTAAAAGTTGTTCAGTTTGGTGGTCCCTTATACCATTTTCGGCATTAGGGGTTTTTTGTAACACGAATAAAAAACGAAGAAATTTATGAAATTGATCTCTTACTTACCCTATCCGCGACGTATTGCTTAAGTTCCTGCTCCGTGACCTTCATATCCGGTTGTGTGACCACAAACGCTAGCGGCACTTCTCCGGCCGACTTGTCAGGTATACCCACCACGCCGGCGTCTCGTACCGCCTCGTGCTTTAGGAGGAGGGCTTCGAGCTCTGCTGGGGCTACCTGGAATTAATTCATCATCATCATCATATCAGCCGCACGACACCCACTGCTGGGTACAGGCCTCTGCCAAGGATCTCCACGACGCTCGGTCCTGCTTGGCCCACATCCAGCGGCGGCGCACCGCGACCTTCATGCCTCGTATTCACTAGGGGACATTGTCCGGCGATTTTGGCGCCCGACACGAAATCGACGTGTCGCGGCACATGTCGCGTGTCGACGCTGGGCGAGCGTCGACCTTGCGCGACTTCGTGTCCCCCTGGACAGTCGCCCGACAGCATTTCCGTAGTGAACACGCGTGGCGCTCTGTGTTTCTAGACATCCGCGAGTTTGGCAGTAGTGTAGTTACATGAGTTACATCGCGACCACAACTTCGGTATGTGGACGAGTAAAAAGTCGACGGACATTGTCGCCGGACAGTCTCACGTTAATGTCCCGCGACATGTCGAGCGACTCTGTCCCCTAGTGAATACGTGGCTTCACCCTCCCGTCGCACGTACGTCCTTTTTCCAGATCTACGCGCGCAAAATTATGGTCATGTTTTATTTTTGATTTGGATAAATTTGTAAAGTGTTTCGTATGAGATACGTGTGAAAATTAAGGTACATTCATTTCTCATAAACATCATCATCATCCACCACAGCGTGTAAATACAAACCACTGTTGGATTTATGCCTCTTCATTTTATCAGGGGGAATTTGGCCTATTTAATAAAATATTTCATTTTTTATGTATAAAATATATGATAAAAAGAAAAAAATACATAAGATAAAAAAATATCAACTTTTACTCTCGTCTGGTTTCTTTAATAGATCGAGGACATTATACCTCCCGTCACATCTAAAAATACATATTTTATTAAGTTACGGCAAAAAGCGGCAAAAAATATTTTTTTATTCATCAAGATTAATAATTATACTACACGTAAATTATAAAATTACAACGATAAATATCGATAAACAAAAGTGCTCATCGTAAATATTAAATTTTATTTTTTTATAAGCACAGTAACTTAAGTCAAAAAGTTTTGATTGTTTTTCGTCATAACAACACATACCAAAGAAAACAAAAACAGTTTTTAAAAGAACATACCTATGCGGTCCTGCGCCATACCAACAATTATTTTATAAACACACTCCTAAGATAATAAGGTACCTTACTTCGACACTTGAAAACCGAGTGAAGAAAGTTGTATCGTTTACCTATTAGAACAAGTGAAAACAGATTTATTTGCTGTCACTTGCGTGACTCGGATGTTTCTGGAATTGTGTATTTCTTTTGTTTGTGTATCATCCTACATTAATCAATGACTTTTACCTCAAAATAAAATATAAATTTTTGGGTTTTTGAGCACACAGATGATGAAAAAGGACGTACGTGCGTCGGTCCCCCTTGTCGGGGGCCTACCCACGGAGCGTCGTCCGGTGCGCGCGAGCCATTCCAAAAGCGCCCCGCCCCAACCAACATCGGTTCTTCTCGCTGAATTATTTATGAACAAATAATAATTCCGGAGGAGCTCGGTGGCGCAGCGCCTGGCCCTGCGATTGTGGAGTTTAAGCAACTTTCGCAAGGGTCGGTCATGGGATGGGTGACCAAAAATTTACTATCTCAAGCTCCTCCGTGCTTCGGAAGGCACGTTAAGCCGTTGGGCCCGGGTGCATTTGCAGTCGTTCACACCCACCAATCCGCATTGGGCCTGCGTGGTTATGGCCCATCCTCCTTATCCACCGGTAAGGAAGGCCTGTGCCCCCCTGCAGTGGGCTCATTATTATTATAATTATTCTGGACTGTGGGGGCGCAAGTATTTTAGCATACCGTTGGGTGGGGCGCACAGGGTAAAAGGTTGGGAACCCCTGCCCGAGTACGAACATCAATCGAGAAAAAAACGCGCGTAAAAGTGCTCGATAGAGTAATATTATTGTCTATGAGAAATTTAATTTCGCTTCTCGACGATAGATGGCGCTGTTCAAATTTCCCATACAAAATTACTCTATAGAATGTTTTTACGCGCGTAATTTTTTCGATAGCTGTTGGTACTACGGGTTCCAATATGTCGAAGAATTATAAATCAACCGCCACAGTGGTCTAGTGGTTTGCCCACCCGTGTAAGACGCAGGAGTCCCGGGTTCGATTCCCAGGGGGATATAATTTGTACTCAGTTTGATTGGTGGTAGGGCTATTTCAAGTCCGCCTGGCTAGCTACCATCATCTTACCTAAGTCTGACGCCATAACAACAGTAAAAAAAATGTTGTGTTCCGGCAGTTAGAGGTAAGATAGCCAGTTCCTCAGTGGTGAGAATTCCGTGAGTTGCGTGCTTCCACCTTCGGCCTTATCGTCACTTAACATCAGGTGAGGTGAAGACCATGCAATATCGTTGTGCATTAAAAAAAACAACTTACCTGATATCCTTTATACTTAATCAGCTCCTTCAGCCTATCCACGATGAAGAAGTACCGATCCTCATCATAATACCCTATGTCTCCAGACGGGTAGAACCCTTCATCATCAAAGACCTCCTTGGGGTCTTGTCCGACGTACCCTTGCATTATTAATGGTCCTTTCATACAGATCTCTCCGGGCTGGTTTGGGCCTAATGGCTGTCTAGTTTCTACGTCTACAACCTGAGAAAAAAAGTTCACATTTTAATATTGAACATTTAACGAAAAAAATAACGCGGGTAAAAGACTTGATAGAGTAATATAATTATGGAACATTTAATTTCACTATTAGGCGATAGATGGCGCTGTACAATTTTTCCATACATAATTAATAAATTACTCTACGTATCGAATGTTTTTCGCGCATTATTTTTTCGATAGCTGAGGGCTTAGTGCGAGTTGATGTTTTCACTTTTCGCTATCGAAAACTATCGGATAAACTGCTCATAGTCAATGCGAGTGAAAGAGAGAAAACGATAGTTTTCGAAAGTGAAAAGTGGAAACATCAACTAGCACTAGGCCCCCTGTTCGTGCCGAGGGCATACCCTTGGTGGTGCTCTTTTGCCTACTATAGGTACTACTACTTACATTACAACGAACTACATAATTATATTTAACAGAGGTTATTGTTTGGTTTTTGTTTGTTTTTTAAATAAACTACAGTTCCTCAGCTTTAATCTGCACGTTTGAATTTTCGATACATTACCTATGTTCTTTAGCGAGCAATAAATTTAATTAGGATGAGGCCGCCATGTAAGTGTACTTACATGGCGGCTTAAGCCATAAACAAGTACCTTGATAGTGATTCCAGGGTTGACCACACCCACAGTGCCGGGCTTGTCCAGTCCTCCAGGGCCGCCCTTGATCACCGCCAGAGTACTCTCCGTCATGCCGTACCCTTGGAACACCTCGCGTACATTCGGGAACCTATAACCATATATCGATGGCTTAGAGCACACATGTTCTAATTACAAAAAGTAGATTTTTCAGGAGAGCAATTTAAAGTTGAAGCATCATAATACATAAAACTGTCTATGATATGGAATTCAAATTACATTGATTCATAAGACTTATTCTTTGGTTCTACAATTAAGTAAATTTCATAACGAAATTACGCCAAATTGATAACAAAATCAGCCGAAAACCTAGCTAACCCCCCTCACTTAGAACATTTGAACCCTCAAATTTAGTAATTTGAATGCACGAATGTAGGTACTAAGTGGGGCGGGGTTAGTATTCTAGTAGATTAACAGGTACTTATCAAAACAAAAATATTAGATATATTTTTAAAATTATTAATTATAAATAAAAAAAAAAATTAAAAAAAAAATATTATTAAATACCGACTCGAGATATTTTGTGCAGGTTGGAACATAAAATAATAATAATTTTATTAAATATATTAATAATAATATTAATAAATAGGAAATCAATAAAACATTGCATAGTAGGTTCATTCATTATTCTACAACATTTTAATGAATAGTAGGTACTCATTATAAATCAGTCTTTTTTAAACACTAACAAAATAAGTGAAAGTATTTATTCATCTTTAAATCAGTCATTATAATAAATAGGTAATCAGACTTTAGTTTACCGTTAGATTTTGAAAACTTCACATTTTATTTTTCCTAGTTCGATCATAAGATTCATAAGCTAAAGTTTTTAAAAATTTTTGGGTAACTTACTTACATTACTTATTTGTACCTTTTAGAAAACATTTAAATTTATACAATACTAAATGTTGGTGTATGCAAAAATCTCGAATTTAAAAATATTTAAATTTCTTCAATATTAAGCTCATCCTGATTCTCCTTTTCTTCATCAGATGTTTCATTGTCAGTGGATATTTTAATATTTTCAGCACTGGATGGCAAGTCTCTATAGTATTGCTCATAGTCCGATGGAATCACATCATCCTTTAAAATGAGTAAGAAGATCTTTTTAGGGTTTCGTACCCAAAGGGTAAAAACGGGACCCTATCACTAAGACTCCGCTGTCCGTCTGTCTGTCTGTCTGTCACCAGGCTGTATCTCATGAACCGTGATAGCTAGACAGTTGAAATTTTTACAGATGATGTATTTCTGTTGCTGCTATAACAACAAATACTAAAAACAGAAAAAAATATAAGGGGCTCCCATACAACAAACTTGATTTTTTTGCCGTTTTTTGGTACGGAACCCTTCGTGCGCGAGTCCGACTCGCACTTGGCCGGTTTTTTCTTACATTGTGATATTTGTGCACTTAAAAATAGTTGCAAGCATTAGATTTGTTTTTGTATTACTTAACTGCACTTACAACATTTGGATTGTATGTAATATGTTAGATTACATGTTGTAAAAGTACTTAATATTTTTGTGCGTTAACTAGTACCGCGGGAGGGAATCTTTAAATCACTTATGGAGTTTGCGTAGCAGACTAGTAAAAATAAAGGATTTTAATACTTTTGGACATAACCGAAGCTTACTTGATACAACAGTGACACTGGGTTTTTGATAGAAAGAGATGGAATATCGACACGTGGGTAAGTGCAAACGGTAGAGCACGTCAATTAATACAGTTGTCACTCAAAAAGTAAAAATCGTAATTTTTGTACTTAGAACATGTGTGCTCTACGCCATCGATATTATCCTTTCATATAAGGGTGAATTCGAAGTTGCTTTTTCGCCTGGTCTGTGTCATCGTCTATTTCAATTCATAGGTAGGTACCATATGGGCAACAGCGTGGCTTAACCACTCCTAAAGTCAAATCAAAATCACTTGCACGCCGCGCCGTCACAACATACTTACGTTTAGATCGTGCAGGGGCGATACGCGCGCACACGAATTTTGTTGCTAACTGGTTGAGCGACGCTGTTGCCCATATTCTTACGTAACTATTTATTTCTTATGTATTGTATTTCTTATGTACTTATTTATATTCTTACGTATTATTCACGAGGTCGACAGTATCCTTGTGTAACGGCGCAGCCCCACAGTATATGAACTGCACTGAACTCAAGTCATACTTCTTGGGCGCTTTGTAGATTGCAACGAGTACTGGCGGGACAACCGTTATTCCGTCGACCTGAAAACAAGACACGGGTTTCTTAATTAATATAAGTATCCGTATTTCATCGTTATCATCATATCAGCCGCACGACACCCACTGCTGGGTACAGGCCTCTCCCAAGGATCTCCACGATGATCGCTCCTGCGCTGCCTGCATCCAGCGGCGCACCGCGACCGCGCACCAGTTATCTTCGGTCCACCTTGTCGGGGGCCTACCCACGGAGCATCGTCCGGTACGTGGTCACCATTCCAGAACCTTTCCGTCCCAACGGCCATCGGTACTTCTCGCTGTGTGTCCAGCCCACTGTCCTTTTCTGCACCTCTGACAACGTGTATGCAAAATTTCATGATGATCGGTTCAGTAGTTACGACGTGAAGGCGTAACAACAAACACAAACAAACGGACTTTTGCATTTATAATATTAGTAAGGATTCTGTAGTGAGGGTGAAGGTCGCGGTGCGCCGCTGGATGCGGGCAACACAGGACCGAGCGTCGTGGAAAACCATGGGGGTGGCCTATACTTACCCAGCAGTGGGTCTTGTGCGGTGCGGCTAATAATGATAATAATGCTAAATACGAGAAGCTCGGTGGCGAAATGGTTGAGCGGCTGGCCCTGCGATTTAAGCAACTTTCGCAAGGATTGGTCATGGGATGGGTCACCAAAAATTTTTAAGTATAGTTCCTCCGTGCTTCGGAAGACAGGGCAGTATATTGCAAATTAACTTATTTTTGATTCAGTTTTAAACAATCAAGCATTATTTATTTTGAGCAGATAAAAATATATGTTGTAGTTTCATAATCGAACTTGATCATTTTACGGTTAAAAACACGATTTTCGTATTTTCACTCGACTATAAAAATGTGCAAAGACAATGAATATTTTCATTGTTTTTTGAATAATACTTAAAGATTATAAATCTCTTACGCACAAATAATATATAGAAAAAAAGGTAATGACATATAGCAGAATATTTTACGGTTACTTTTTCAAAAAGTGACTTTATGTTTATTTAAAAATTAATATATAATAAAACGCACGACGAATCTTGGATTAGTAGCCTGCGAGGCGTCGTCGGCGTAGGACCTGTGTCGTTTTTGCTGCCGCGCTGTGTTCCCCCTCTCGCGTCTAGTCGATTGAGAATCTTTTAGATACTCGAAGAGTAGTATAAGACTTGGAAACGCAGTAGGTAATCTAAGTGTAAAATTTTATTTAGTGTAAATTACCAATTTAGTTTAATTTGTAAATGCATAGAGTAGGTAGGTAGGTATTTGGATACAGCAACCAAGTACAAGCGAACGCGTAATTAATTTTGATGACTTTTAAGAAATAAATACTTATCTATAAATAAAATATAAAAAAAAATATACCTATCGTATAATTTATAAAATGGTTGACTTTGCAATGATTTTACTTATATCGGAAGATGAAGAAGAAAACTAAGTACAGTCAGCAGCATATCAAGCTATAAGTACAAAACTGTCAAAAATCTATAATGAATTTTGAACCTTAAACTGTTCGACTTAAAGTTTAAAAATGATTGAAGTAATTTGACACATTGTGGAAGCCCAGCATGCCGTAGACTGTACCGTAAGGCTGCGTTCAGACGATAACGCACGACCCAACCTCAACCCAAACTCAGCCCAAACTCAGCTCAAACTCAACTCACCCGCAGCCTACTCCTTGAAATACATCACTTACAATTTTGAATCTTATGACACATTAATAAGCTCTTTTTTTATTTTGTCGATGCAACTGCACCCTCCCCGCGCTCAACCCGAACTCAACTCAAACTCAACCCGTACACAACCCAAACTCAAATCAAACTCAAACCGAACTCAAACAGAACTCACTTCAAACTCACCTGGACATTACACAGGACCTTATTAAAGTGTCATAAGACTCAAAATTGTAAGCGATGTATTTCATGGTGGGCTGTGGTTGAGGTGAGTTTGAGTTGAGTTTGAGTTGAGTTCGGGTTGAGGTCGGGTCGTGTGTTATCGTTTGAACGCAGCCTAAAAGTATGCTTCCGCACAGCTATGCGGTCGCGACAATTTTCCGTTCACTTCAAATTGAGCCTTTTGGTCATAACGTTCAACTTGGAGCGCACTGCTGCTTGCTGCCGAGATCGGCGCAAGCGTTAGTCGTCTTATTTACTTTGAAATTCGGTTGTTTTTTTCCCATATTTTTGTTCACAAACTTTGTTGTTTCATTAAAAACAGTTATTTTGATAAATGTCAATATGGTCGAAAATCAATTAGCGTCAAAATGGCGGCGCCAATGTCATAATGTTAATATTTTCATATTGTCAGATATAGTACTGAAATCCTACTATTTGATACCTTTAGTAAAAAAATTAGTACCTTTCTCGTTCTTAAGATAAAGCAATTAAACGTTGGTCCCGCCAATTTGACATCAAAATGGCGGAACCACACGAAACAACACATCCGAGTGGATAGTCACATACATATATTTTTACTACCTATAAACTACCTCATAAAACTGTAACCTAATTGGCATTATTCAAAGGAAAATCAGAGATACAGACTTGAACTCCTGGTCCCGCCATCATGATATTTTTATGATTCGAAAAAATCACGCGAACAGCAATAATTTCTTAATTTTTAATATATATGCATTCACTACCTAATTGCTACCTATCAATAAAGCTTAATTATCCCAATGTAAGCATTTATTTTAATAAATAAATGTATTTTTATTTATCCCAATAGAAAATATTACTAGCAGTAGTAACACGTGTAGTACGTGGACAAGATAGACAGGATAGCGGACAACGCGGCGGACGGCACAGCGGACTGCGCAGCTGACAACACACTAGATGGAACAATAGAGAATAAAGCACAGTGAACAATATTGTGAACAGCACAGCACATTAGACAGCACAGCTCAATGGACAATTACGCAAATAATTGACACCCACTGCTGGGTATAGGCCTCCCCTAAGGATCTCCACAAAGATCGGTCCTGCGCTGCCTGCATCCACTGGCTTTCCGCGACCTTCACCAGATCGTCGGTCCACCTTGTCGGGAGGATCGTCGGTCCATACCCACGGAGCGTCGTCCGGTGCGCGGTCGCCATTCCAGAACCTTTCTGCCCCAACGGCCATCGGTTCTTCTCGCTATGTGTCCCGCCCATTGCCACTTCAGCTGAGCAATCCTTCGAGCGATGTCGGTTACTTTAGTTCTCCTGCGGATCTCCTCGTTTCTGATTTGATCACGTAGGGAAACGCCGAGCATGGTTCTCTCCATTGCACGCTGAGTGACCTTGAGCCTCCTTATGAGACCCATAGTTAGCGGCCACGTTTCACTGCCGTAAGTCATCACTGGCAACACACACTGTTCATAGACTTTCGTCTTGAGACACTGAGGTAAGTCGGACGCGAAGCTTCCCGAATGCTGCCCACCCGAGTTGGATTCGACGAGAGATCTCTTTCTCGAAGTTGGACCTACCTAACTGGACTGCCTGTCCTAGGTATACGTAATGATCAACAACTTCAAGTGTAGTGTTCCCAACAACTGGAGAGGGTACAACATGGGAATTTGACATAATTTTCGTCTTATCCGTGTTCATCCTAAGACCCACTCTTTGGGAAGCACTACGGAGATCTTCGAGCATTGTGTTCAGGTCTTCCATGGTCTCAGCCATAAGGACTATATCATCGGCAAAACGAAGGTGTTAGGTACTGGCCATTAATGTTGATGCCGAGTCCTTTCCAGTCCAAGAGCTTAAAGATGTCCTCCAACTCCAACGCAGCTGTGAACAGTTTCGGAGAAATAACGTCTCCCTGTCTCACACCACGCTGCAGTTGGATAGGATTTGTGTTCTGGTTCTGTACTCGGATCGTCATGATGGCATTTTGGTATAAGTACCTCAACACCTCGATATACCTATAGTCCACTTGGCACCTTTGGAGAGACTGCAGCACCGCCCAGGTTTCAATCGAATCAAAGGCTTTCTCATAGTCCACGAACGCCAAGCAAAGTGGCTCATTATACTCCTTAGTCTTCTGTATAACCTGCCGCAGCGTATGGATGTGGTCTATGGTGCTAAAGCCTTTTCGGAACCCGGCTTGTTCGGGAGGTTGAAAGTCGTGGAACTTGCGAGCGAGACGATTCGTAAGGACTCTCGAAAACAACTTATAGACAGAAGCGAGATGGGTCTATAGTTCTTTAAGAGGGACTTGTCACCCTTTTTAAAGAACAAGATCACCTCACTTATGTTCCATGTCTTTGGCGTTCTGCCCTGGACGATGACGGAATTAAAGAGCTTCTGGAGGACTTTGAGTATCGGCATACCGCCCGCTCTCAGAAGTTCTGTAGTGATTCCATCGTCACCCGCCGCCTTGTTGTTTTTCAGCTGTTACCTGTTTCAGCTGAGAGCCATACTAATCTCGTACAGGCTGACGTCCGGGATATCTTCGGTATAGTGTCGGGTAAGCTTGGCTCTGGGGTCTTTAGCCTTGCTTTCAACAGGTGTCTGCGTGGAATATAACTGCCCATAGAAGCTCTCGATCTCCCTCAGGATTTCAGGCTTTGATGAAATGATGCGTCCGTCGTCAGTTTTCAGCTTCGTCATCTGGCTTTGCCCAATAGACAGATCTCTCGCGAACATTTTGGAGCCTTTATTCCGCTCGATGGCCTCTTTAATACGATTCGTATTAAATTGGCGAAGGTCGCTCGTCAAAGACTTAGATATCTGTCTATTAAGCTGCCGATAACGATTAGCATCTACTGAACTCTGGAGCCTCATTTCACGTCTCTGATCCATGAGTAGGAGTGTGTGGTCGGAGAGTTTCTTTATCTTGGGACGGCGGGTCTTAAAGAGCTTGGACCCTACCGTACGGACAGTATCCACCACCATGTTGTTTAGATCGTCCACATCTATGCTGTTCCCAAGGGCTTCGAAGCGGTTTTGGAGTTTGAGTTGAAAGCTCTCGGGGTTTTGAATATGGGCCGGCAATGGTCGAATTGTTGATTTTATCAGTCGAGATCTTTCCAGCTTTGGGTTGATATTCAATGTGCCACGTACCAATCGGTGATCGCTCCCCGTCTTAACAGCGTTGATCACAGTGACATCATTGAATATTTGCCTTTTCGTCGACATGATAAAATCTATCTCATTTCTGACTTTACCGTCCGGACTAACCCAGGTCCACTTCCGGCTTTCCGGCTTTCTGAAGAATTGTTAACATTACTCTTAAACTATAAATAAAATAAAACCCCTTAAATTTTATATTAATTTTTATTTTCTCACATAAATTATGCAATGTGGAATAATATTTAACCGACTTTTATTGAGAAAAGAAGAGAACAGAATTTACTTGAGAAAAGTACTATATTTATTAAAATTAAGGCTTGCATTGGGATTATTAAGCTTTATTGATAGGTAGCAATTAGGTAGTGAATGCATCTATGTTAAAAACAAAAAATATATTGCTGGTCGTGTGATTTTTTCGAATCATAAAAACATCATGATGGCGGGACCAGGAGTTCAAGTCTGTATCTCTGATTTTCCTTTGAATAATGCCAATTAGATTACAGTTTTATGAGGTAGTTTATAGGTAGTAAAAATATATGTATGTGACAATCCACTCGGATGTGTTGTTTCGTGTGGTTCCGCCATTTTGACGTCAAATTGGCGGGACCAACGTTTAATTGCTTTATCTTAAGAACGAGAAAGGTACTAAATTTTTTACTTAAGGTATCAAATAGTAGGATTTCAGTACTATATCTGACAATATGAAAATATTAACATTATGACATTGGCGCCGCCATTTTGACGCTAATGAAAATCACTTGCACCTGTTTTTTTTTTTACTAGTAATCACTACAAATTTTAGCGAACTTCACTTTTTCCCCGACATTATTTGTTCTTCTGGCTATTGCCTAATATGCCCCAGCAGTTAAAACATGAATAGGCTGGTGATAATGAGGTTGCTTTTAGCCTGGGTGCATTAATCTACTTAAGGGTACACATAAATCACCTGGGTGAATCTGTCTGCTGAAGGGAGAAAAATAATTATGTACGTTGGCCGGTGAGGATGCACGGCTCAAAATCAAGTGTCAACCAATCACGACTTTACCTACGAGTCAACGGTGTGATACTTCCCAGCAACGCCACCATGGAGTAGAGATTTCTAAATACCCTCAAATGAAAGACCATAAAATGTACCTAATTGTACCTTAACTCAAAAAATTGTACCTCTGATAGTTTCAGAGAAAAACGCACTTGATGTGGCATTGCCAGGAAGTATACTTCCTGGCAACGCGACGCTGTACCAGATTCCAATTGGTCTCATAGTAATGGCCAAAAATTGTACTTCATTTGTACCTCATTCAATAATTAAAATATGCAGTTTCGATATAAAAAAAACTCTTACTTGATTTGCAATACATGCAATGCACGTTGTTATTGATATAAACTGATGTTTATTATGCATTATGCAGTAGTAGGACCTCAGAGGCAACCGCCTCTGTGCTCTAGTGGTTCGCCCACCCGTGTAAGATGCAGACGTCCCGGGTTCAATTCTCAGGAGGGTACAATTTGTACTCGGTTTGGTTGATGGTAGGGCTTAATTTGGTGCCATTCATTTGGTACTATTAAGTACAATTAATTATGTACCATATAGTACAATTTATTAGGTACTATGTAGTACAATTTATTTTGTATCATATAGTACAATTAGAAGGTAGTTTAGGTACTATTTAGTACAATATATTTTGTACCATAGATTAAAATTTATTAGGTACTACTTTGTACAATAAATTTGGCACCATATAGTACAATTTATGAGGTACTATTAGGCACATTTTATTTGGTACCGTATAGTACAATTTTATAGGTACTATATAAAAGCATTCATTTGGTACATATTATCTGGTAACATATTATAGTACAATTAATAAAGTACTAATTACAAACTAATTAGTACAATCAATTTAGTATTATTTAGTACAATTTATTAGGTACTATTTAATAAAATTAATTATGTACTATACAGTACAATTTATTTGGTACCATAATAATACAATTAATTTAGTACTACTTAGTGCCATTCATTTGGTACTATACAGTACAGTTTATTAGGTACTATTTATTACAATTTATTTGGTACCATATAGTACAATTAGTAGATACCATTTAGTACAATTAATTAGATACTATTTAGTACTATTAATTTTGTACCATAGAGTACAATTGTAAGAAACAAGTACAAAAGCTAAACTAACTTGCATCTACATATCGACGGCGAAGTGCCAATATCTCCTAGTCTTAACAATGATGCCTTTGAATTCAACACCTAAAGGAAGTTAATTTCTCAAAAAAGTCTCAGTTAGGAGCGATTGGTACTTCCCCGTTGAAATCTCATAAAATTTTATTCTTTTCCTCTCTTTTTGTATTAGTTTGATTGTTACTATAGAGGTTTTTCTTATTATGATTTTATAATAGTATTTAGTCATCATTATCATATGAGTTGCACCACACCCACTGCTGGGTATAGGCCTCCCTCATGGGTCTTCATAACGATCGGTCCTGTTTGGCCCGCATCCAGCGGCGCACCACGACCTTCACCAGATCGTCGGTCCACCTTGTCGGGGGCCTACCCTCGGAGCGTCGTCCGGTACGCGGTCGCTATTCCAATCTTTCCGCCCCAACTGCCTTTGGTTCGTCTCGCTAATTTGTCCCGCCCACTGCCACTTCAGCTAAACAATCTTTCGAGCGATATCGGTTACTTTAGTTCTCCTACGCATATACTCATTTCTGGTTCGATCACGCAGGGAAATGCCGACCATGGCTCTCCATTGCACACTGGGTGAGAGCCTTCTTATGAGACCTGTAGTTAGCGACCACGTTTTACTGCGATAAGTCAACAATGGCAACACACACACACACAACTTAGACTTTAGTCTTGAGATAAGACACCGAGGTAAGTTGGACTCGAAGATTTGTCGAATACTGGCCAACCGAGCTGGATTCGACGAGAGATCTCTTTTCGAAGTTGAACTTACCTAACTGGACTGTCTGTCCTAGGGATACGTAATGGTCAACAACTTCGTGTGTAGTGTTCCCAACATGAGCTGGAGTGGGTACAACATGAGCACTCGACATGATTTTCGTCTTATCCATCTTCATTCTAAGAGCCACTTTCTGGGAGGCACTACGGATAACTTCGAGGATTGTGTTCAAGTCTTCCATGAATAAAAACTATATCATCGGCAAAACGAAGGTGTGTTAGTTAGGTACTGGCCATTAATGTTGATACCGAGTCTTTTCCAGTCCAAGAGCTTCAAGACATCCTCCATCACAGCTGTGAACAGTTTCGGAGAAATAACTTCTGTCTCTGTCTCACACCTCGCTGTAGTTGGATGGGATCTGTGCTCTGATTCTGTACTCGAGCCGAAATGGTGACATTTTCCTATAAGTGCCTCAACACCTCTTCCTTCCTTTCCTTCCTCCTCTTGGTCCTATTGGTGCACCAGACTGCAGCACTGCCCAGGTCTCAATCAAATCAAAAACTTTCTCATAGTCCACGAACGCCAAGCAAAGTGGCAGTTTATACACCTCGGTCTTCTGTATAACCTGCCGCAGCGTATGGATGTGGTATATGGTGCCAAAGCCTTTTCAGAACGCGGCTAGTTCGGGAGATTGGAAGTCGTCGAACTTGTGAGCGCAACGATTCGTAAGATTCGTATTCTTCAAGAGGGCCTTGTCACCCTTTTTAAAGAACAGAATGACCTCACTTATGTTCCATGTCTTCGGCGTTCTGCCCTCAACGATGACGGAATTGAAAAGCTTCTAAAGGTCTTTTATTCTACTTATTTTGACCATCCACACCGATTACGCCGATGACGCCGCCGCCGCCGACAATTTAGACGCCAGACGCCGCTGCCGGTCAAATGACCATCGGCGCACATGTCTAGTATAGACCAAGAAAAGCAGTTATATTATCAACTTTAGTTAATAACAGTAACTCTACTTTGAGTAGGTATACATTTAAAATTACAAATCAATTTTACCTTTTTAACACGTTTTTATTAGGTTGCTTTCTCGTTTGTTTGTTTGTCCGCAAAGTTTGCGAACGATTTTAAACTAGCTTCCCGATGAGCAATAGACTTGAAACTTTGAACACAGATCAGAACTGAAATATAATGTAATATTATGGTGTCATTAAGCTGATCTTATGATGGAACTGGAAGAAGGCCACAGGAACTTAATGATGAAACCATACAACCCCATTGTGATTAGGCTTGTTAAAATCGTCTTGACGAGTACTCTGATGGAAGATAAGGTCCAGGGTCTGATGATGAAGCTGGAAGGCCATGCCAAAGGAACTCAATATTGAAACCGTGCAATCCCATCGAGTTTGGGCTCATTTGAATCGTCTTGACGAGTACTTTGTTGGGAAATAGTGTCCGAGGATCTGATGATGGAGCCGGAAGAAGGCCATAGGAACTCTATAATAAAACCACGCTACCCTATCGAGTTTGAGCTCGTTTGATTCGTCTTGACGAGTACTTTGTTGGGAAATAGTGTCCGAAGATCTGATGATGGAGCCAGAAGAAGGCCATAGGAACTCTATAATAAAACCACGCTACCCCATCGAGTTTGGGCTCGTTTGAATCGTCTTGACGAGTACGTTGTTGTGAAATAGTGTCCGAGGATCTGATGATGGAGCCCGAAGAAGGCCATAGGCACTCTTTGATAAAACCACGCTACCCCATCGAGTTTAGGCTCGTTTGAATCGCCTTCACGAGGACTTTGTTGGGAAATAGTGTCCAGGGTCTGATGATGGAGCCGGAAGGAGGCCAATGGAACTCTATAATAAAACCATGCAACCCCATCGAGTTTGGGCTCGTTTGAATCGTTTTGACGAGTGCTCCGATAGGAGATGGTATATTTTTAGTCTTAGCTCGTTAATTAAAAAGCATAAAATAATAATTTACTGAAAAAAAGTATTTTTTAAAAACACCTTTTTTATACGGACTAAATAATTCCAAAAAATCGGACTAAAAATATTAAAACGGACAAGTAAAAACAAACTAAAAAGTAAAAAATAAATTCTTCTGTAAATATTTATAACCCTAATAACTTATACCTACAGAAATTTTAAACCAAAAAACGTGGTTTACTTACCCTATTTGTCATCTAAGGGGTTGATTATCAAAATCACAAAACATGTGTGTGCCTATTTATTTTTAGACGTGCTTCTGCGAAGTTTAGAGTTAAAGTTTTAATTTTATATTCTATTTTCCATACAAAATTTGAACCCCATTTTCACCCCTTTAGAGGTTACATCATGTCCACCGTGTTGAAATTCAAAATAAATGTTATTTTCGCAATCGTCATCCTAGGAAACCCCAATAACGACATCCATATCGATTTTTAGGTTTATTTGCCCCATTTCACACCCATTTCACCCCCATAAGTATTGAAAT
This sequence comes from Agriphila tristella, assembly GCA_928269145.1. Classification (NCBI taxonomy): domain Eukaryota; kingdom Metazoa; phylum Arthropoda; class Insecta; order Lepidoptera; family Crambidae; genus Agriphila; species Agriphila tristella. The sequence continues at coordinate 6,404,111 of OV743451.1, forward strand.
ACTAACAGTAACGATAAACGTTGCGTTAGATTTCCATCCATAAGCTTAAATTATAAATTTAGCGATTTTTACATAGAAAATGAAGAATTTTCTATTCATAAATTAATTCCCTTTTCACTTCTTCGGGGGTAGAATTTTCAAAAACGCTTAAACACGTGTATATTAATTTTCAATCGTCAGTCTAACCACAAAATTTGAAGACCCTAGCTTCGAAACTGAGTGACTTTCATACAAACTTTGGACCCCCGTTTCACACCCTTAGAGGGTGAGTTTTGAAAAACTCTTTCTTAGTGCACCCTTAGACCTCATAAGGAATCAATGTGCCAAATTTGGAGTCTCTAAACCCAGCGGTTTGGGCTGTGCGTTGATATGTCAGTCACCAATCAGTATCTTCTTTTATAATATTTAGATGTATTTAATGGTATGTATTAATGTATTGTGTATGCATGTGAATATCATTTTTCTTTGTTTGTTCCACATTCGTGTTTATTGGTTTGCTGTTGGTTGACTTATAGATAATGCTCTTAGTATAAGTCCGCCATTTCTACCTTACTTTATGTATTTGTACAAAAAAAAATTATGAATAGATAAATAGTACCTAATAAATAGTACTATATGGTACCAAATAAATTGTACTTATCAATACCAAATTAATAGTAATAAATAGTACCTAATAAAAAATTAATTGTACTAAATAGTACCTACTAATTGTACGATATTGTACAAAATAAATTGTACTATATAGTACCTAATAAATTGTACTATATGGTACAAAATTAATTATACTTATTAGTATCAAATGAATGGCACCAAATAGTACCTAAAACGTACTACTAATTTCCAAATAAATTGTACAAATTGTACCTATAAAATTGTACTATATGGTACCGAATAAATTGTACTTAATAGTACCAAATGAATGTCACTAATTTGTACCAAATTAATTGTAAGTAATTGTAGGTAAGATGGTGGTAGCTATTCAGGCGGCCTTGACTTAAGCCCTACCACCAACCAAACCGAGTACAAATTGTACCTCCCTGAGAATCGAACCCGAGACCCCTGCGTCTTACACGGGTGGGCAAACCACTAGACTACAGAGGCGGTTGCCTCTATGGTCTTACTACTGCATAATGCATAATAATTCCTTAGCCAAACATCAATTTATATCAATATCAACGTGCATTGCATGTATTGCAGATCAAATCATGTAAGAGTATTTTTTTATTATTTTTTTCGAAACTCTGCCTGTTTTAATAATTGAATGAGGTACAAATTAAGTACAATTTCTGGCCATTACTATGAGATCAATTGGAATCTGGTACAGCGTGGCGTCGCCAAGAAGTATACTTCCCAACGTCCGTTGCATGTATTGCAGGTCAAATAAGAGTAGATTTAAAAATGTTTTTTATCGAAACTCTGCATGTTTCATTTATTGAATGGGGTACAAATTAAGTACAATTTCTGGCCATTACTATAAGATCAATTGGAATCTTGTACAGTGTCACGTTGCCAGGAAGTATACTTCCTGGAAACGCCACAATCAAGTGATTTTTTCACTGAAACTATCAGAGGTACAATTTTTTGAGTTAGGGTACAATTAGGTACATTTTATGGTCTTTCATTTGAGGTTATCTAAAAATCTCTACGCCATGGTGGTGTTGCTGGGAAGTATAACACAATAAGAGTGAATTTGCTTTGCATCAAACAATTCGATGCGCTTCGATTCGGTTGCAGCATGAATTGACCCTAATATTTGATTACTCGTTTTTGGAGGTCCCTTTTCATCGGCAAATTATTAAAAAAAAAGTTAAAATAAAATATCGGTTACACAAAAAAAGCTTGTTGTGAGTGCTAAAATATGTTTAGGTACTTATTTGTAGATAATTATATTGGCAGTTGAGTTGACACTCCACTAACGAATTTACTCAATGAATTCATTGTTTATTCACATTCAAGTAGTTAATTCAAACTCAGAGACCATACAACAAGTACCTATTCGAACTATAATATTCGAATAAACAAAAATAATTATTTACTTCGAATTAACTACCTAGCTACCTATAATTTTATTGTGTGTGTTAAATGTATTTTTTACCTAGTAAGTACCCATACCCATCATACTTATTTATTGATTTACAACATTATTGATAACAATACATAAACATAAAAAACATAATTATTTAGTTCGAATTATCAAAATAAATATTGCGCGTTCACGCAGTGCATGAGAGTTGACAGAGCACTAGATTCGGCACATGAAATCGCGGGCGGGGAGTGTCCTTTCTGCACGTAGTAAATATCTATATTCTGTGGCTTGGTCTGCGGGGTCAGAGAACACAGAGAGTTCATTTGAAAATGCGTTCGCGCGGCTCGCTCCGCGGGGAGGGAGGTAGCGCTAAGTGCCTACGACGCTCGACTATACGGGCCTTAAGCCGTTGGTCCCGGTTGCATTTGCAGTCCACTATTTCTCCACTTATAGGTGGATAAGAAGGATGGGCCATAACCCACCACGCGGGCCCAATGCGGATTGGAGGGTGTTAACGAAGGCCTCTGCCTCAGCAGTGGGGATATATGGCTGATGTCGAATGCTGATAAAATCTACCCACCTTATACTTCTCAATGGTCCTCAAATACAAATCCACCTCAAACTTGGGCAGGTAGACCGTAGTCCTGGCCAAGGAGAGCAGAGTTATGGTCCCCACCAGGCCCATGGTGTGGTACCAGGGCGTGATGATAAGGGAGATGGCGTCAGATAGCGTGGGCGGACTGGAAAAGAATATCAGAGAATAAACATAATTATTTTACAATCGACATATCATACATGTACTACTTTGACCAGCTATAAAAAAAATAACGCGCGTAATAACATTCGATATAAGTAGTAATTTTGTATGGGAAATTTGTACAGCGCCATCTAACGCCGAATAGCAAAATGATTTTTTCCAAAGATAATTACTCTGTCGAGTAGGTACCTATTTTTATTTTTCGCGCGATATTTTTTCGATAGCTGATCGTGCTAAAGATAATAAAAATGACATTGCTATTTAAAAGCTAAAAAAATAAAAAAATACTTACATACTGCAGATAGTAATCACATTTAAATGTGATATCATAACTCCTTTGGGTAGCCCTGTTGTACCAGAAGAATACAAAATAAATAATGTATCGACCTGTCCCTTCACATCAACTGTCTCAAATTCTTCATAACGAACGTTTCTCATTAATTTATCGTTAACGATAACTTTTTCACTATCGTTATTTACAGGTATCGTTAAATCGTTAAACGATAAAGTGCCAGGTTGTCTCTCGTTGCCTAATAAAATCACCTTGTTCACGTGTTGTAGACTTTTGAACAGTTTACCATGTAGTTTATATGTTTGAGGTGAACAGATGACGTATTTTGGTTTTGATATCTTCATTACGTGGCGTAATTCAGCTGAAAATATGAAATTGATTGTTTTTACAAAGTAGGTATTAACTTGTTTGTTTACGTAATGTTAAAAATATGTAGGTATACATACAATCAGGCTATACCTACCTTATATACCTACGTTTATAAGGTAGGTATAGCCTACACTTCACAATATTAAATATGAGTTATTAATTAAATGTAAACAGATCGTTTGCTAGAAACATTAGAAATCACTAAGTACATTATCAATAATAATCAAATGACCTTTGATCTTACGATATTATTAACAATAACAACGATGAACTATAATCTACCTATGACAAATTGTAAGCCCCATTCAAAGTCCAAAGAATAAGATCTGCACTATTTATCAGAATACCGACATTATCATCGGATATTGAAGTATCAATTACACTTTATATCAGAAGATATCACAGTGACTTGCATCGGTAATATTTTATCAATTTATGATATGACTTGCTTCCGCCCGCGATTTCGTCTGCGTGGATAGTATTTTGTCTATCCCTCGGGAACAGTTCCTTTTTTCGGGATGAAAGGTAGGTACCCTATGTCCTTCTCTGTACCCCTGACAAAGTGTATGTAAAATTTAATGATGATCGGTTCAGTAATTAAGACGTGAAGGCGTAACAAACAAACAAAAACGGACTTTTGTTTCGCATTTATCAAAGCCAATTATTGGACTGGTAATGCACTAGAACCTAGTTATATCCATGGGATAATCTCCAAATATCTCATGGATTTTGGAGCCCTACCCACAGTCACACCACAGTGTCACTTAAGTACATCAAGTACTATTATTTACTTATAAGTAAGTAGTACGTAGATACCTAATTAATTAATTACTAAGCGCGCCAAATAAGTATAGTACTGTCAAAACGGCCATATTTCTTTGCGTTTTGCTTCCACTTATGGAGTAGGATGCGTGCAAAAGGAACAAAGATCAAGATTTCCGTTTGACAGGTACTATTCTAATTTGGCTCGCATAGCACAACAGGTTTTTGGGTTCTTTATCATAATTACCTTCTACATATTCTGGATTAATTGTAGTCGTGACGCCACCTGTACAGGCGATGCCTAAAATTATTCCAAAATATTCTGGCCTATTTTCAGAGCATATGGCAACAGTCTGTCCCTTTCTAAGACCTAGGTGTGTGAGAAAGATAGCGAAGTTCATCCCTTGCTGGCATATTTCTTTGTAGGTGATCGACTCTTCTGTGGACGCGTTTATCTGAAAATTTTCAGCATAGTTACTAGAGTCTGTCTAAAAAGTCTGTTTACATGGGTAATTTCAAAGATAATTTTATTACCCACCTAAATCCCCAACCACCCCACCAATACCCATCTAAATAAATAAATATGTTTACAATTAGAATTTTGACAGCACCAACTGGGTTACCAGTATAAGTTTTTATAAATAATTTAATATTTTCTCATGTAAACAGACTTTTTAGACAGACTCTAATGGCCGTTCCATATAGAATAGTATAGATACCTACAACGTTTTAAAAAACCCCTAATGCCGAACGGGATAGGGACCATCAAACTGAACATCTTTTACTATGGGACCAACTCTGAAATCGCGAAAAAAAAACGCAGTTTCATACAAAAATGAATTACAAAAATATCAAAAATGACAGCTGTTTTTTATATTAAAAGTTGTTCAGTAAGTACCGCTTAGCACGAACAGCTATAGAAAAAAATAACGTGCGTAAAATCATTCGATAGAGTAATTTTGTATGGGAAATTTTTACAGCGCCATCTATCGCCGAGAAGCACAATTAAATTTTCCATAGAGAATACTCTATCGAGTACTTTTACGCATGTTGTTATTTTCGATAGCTGTAGGTGCTAAGGGTCATTCTTGTTCCTTAGCACCTACCTAAGTATATATCTACTTAGGTAGGTGCTAAGGGTACAGCTATCGAAAAAAATAACGCGCGTAAAAGTACTCGATAGAGTAATTATTATCTATAGAGAATTTAATTGTGCTTCTCGGCGATAGATGGGGTTGTACAAATTTTCCATACAAAATTACTGTATCGAATAATTTTACGCACGTTATTTTTTTTTGATAGCCGCGTGCTAAGGGTAGTGTTTGTGCCAAGCCAAGGATACTGTTTGATGGTTCCTATTTTCCATATTGGACATTAGGTGTTATTTTGTAACACGTTGTATATTTATTTAGCACATAAGAAATACATTTAATTAGGTTATACAATACAATTAATTAATTATGTTAAAACCAAGTACTCTTAATACAAGCATGTTCCAAAAGGATTCCACTCAGCATTTTGTCGCGTTACATATTGATTGTGATTGCACCACGATGCTGATTTTCAGTGGTCGCCTGAGAATGGCGATCGAGGGCGCAGCATAAGTAGTTATACTTTAAACTATAGAGATATATCAGCTCAATAATATATTAAAATAACACACAATAACAAATAACACTTAATTGAAGATAAAAGTAACTTTTCAAGTAGAGTCAGTAGGTAAGCGCAAATACGATAACATCTTCATGATTCGGTTAGTATTGTAGGCAACTAACTATAACTTTGTTTGCTATTTTCCGTCATTTATCAGAAATACTTAAGCTATTAACTAATTAATTAGTATTGATAAGTAGATTAGAAACATTAAGTATAAATTTCTCTGAGTTCCTACTTCGAAAATCTGGCTATCATACATAATCGGAGGAAATTATTACCGCTTCGTATATCTAGCTTAGGTAATATACCCTTAGGTAGTAGACCTTTGGACTTGATCCTCCTAATGGTTGAGTTTGCGGCCTTTTGTGATAGGTACAGAATATGTGAATTCCTATTCACATCCTGGTGTCATTTTTTAAGAAATATTTGTTTGGAGTTAGGCTTCCATAGATCTTAGTTCGTTGCTCATAGGGATCTAATAATGTTAACAAATTGACAAATCATAAAGTCAGATGTGTGTGCAGCAGAAACAGGGCTAAGACTCGGCGTAGTTTTTGCCATAATAGTTAATATAACCTGTTCAAAACATTACCAAAGCAGTTTTCTCCCTGCATCCCCACATCCTTTTGAGTAAGAATTCACCGAACTGCAAGGACGGCGGTACCAACACTTCCGCCGCTCCATAAACGTAATTCGGGTTTTTAAACATTGTAAAAAACACGTCCGCTCGCCGCGAGCGCCACTGGCAAACTGGTAATTTTACTATTTATTTTATCAGTGTTCGTACACCTATAGCATTATAAAACGATTGTTTAATTGGTACATAATGATAGTAATAGGAAGATAAAATTATCAGCAATTCAAAGATACATTATCATCCTTGTAGTCTTATTTTGTTTGATAATTATAATTGTAAGTATTAATATTGTAATGCTAGTTTTATGACTTGTATTGTAAGTACCATTTATTTGTAAGTACCTACCTATTAATTAATACTGTAATGTCAAGCCGTGCAAGGTGCTTAAGATTTTGGTTTGTAATGTAGGCACTACTAGTACCTACCTATTATAATGTAGTAGTATAATGTAGTTTTATTGCTCATTTGCCAATTTATTGTTAAGTACTGAACTTAAATAGGAACATAAAAATAAAATAAAATACCTACGTGGTGTAAGTAAAAGATTATGATTTCATAATAATTTGTATATTGACGACAAGTTGTTGAATGTGTGAAAAAAGATAAGTGTGCGATAAAAATGGTATTAAAGGTCGGTTTGCCCTGCAAAAGGGTAATGACCAAGTAATATCTCAAAGAAAGATTACCTATAAAAACTATCCAAGACCCTTATTGAGTTACAGTAAACAGACAAGCTTTCTATATAATAGAAAAGGATTTATGTATTTCTATCACAAAATAAGCACTACTATACAATAAAGTATTTTGAGTATTCTATTCTTATCTATGGAAAAATTCATTTTGCTTTTCGGCGGTAGATGGCGCTATACAAATTTCCCATACAAAATTACTCTATCGAATGTTTGTACGCGCCTAGTGCGAGTCGATGTTTTCACTTTTCACTATCGAAAACTATCGGATATGCTGCTCATAGTCAATACGAGTGAAAGAGACAAAACGATAGTTTTCGGCAGCGAAAAGTGAAAACATCAACTAGCACTACCCCGTCAGTACCCCTACACCCTACACAGTCAGTACCCCTCAAGGCAATGGCGGGATGTCACAAAATTTATCCCGCTACTGCTGTTGGGACATTTGTACGAGCATTTACCCCCGATTGTCCAATTTACTTTAAATAATATACTATAAATAAATAATTGATACTAATAAATAATTATAATGGAAGTCGGATAGTAAACATATTGAAGATTGCAGAAAAGTAAAATGTGTTGGAATAAAAATTTATCTTTACGAAAAATCACTAACATGCAAACACATAGAAAATAACAAAATGACAGGTCTACATCTACACTAGCGCCAAATTAGTGGTAGTGCGCCGACTGCTGGACGATTTGTGAATCAGCAAAATTATACTGACATTGTGACGTTGTCTCGTCTTAAAGTTTCTTTATAAAAATAAGATGTCACAAAAAGAGGCCTATAAATACTTATTAGTTAACACATTATCATAAACACAGATTTCGCGTTATCAAGCGTTATCAACCTGCCACCGTATCTTATAACATCAAAACATTAAATTATGGACTATGCCCTAAGTCATATTAGCATTATTTTATATAACATGACAAGAAAGAATGCACACGACTTGAAATATTAATATTAATCTTAATATATAAAATCGTAAACTGAATGACTGACTGACTGACTGACTGACTGACTGACTGACTGACTGACTGATCTATCAACGCACAGCCCAAACCGCTGGACCTAGAGACTTGAAATTTTGCACACAGATACTTTATACAGTGTAGGCATCCACTAAGGAAGGATTTTTGAAAATTCCATCCCTAAGGGGATGAAATAAGGGATGAAAGTTTGTATGAAAGTCCCTCAGTTTTGAAGCTAGAATCTTCAAATTTTGTATTTAGGCTGACGATTGAAAATTAATAAATACGGGTCTCAGCGTTTTTCAAAATTCTACCCCCGAAGGGGTCAAAAGGGGGATGAAGTTGTGTATTAAAGAAAATCCTTCATTTTCGAAGTAAAAATCGCTAAATTTATAATTTAGGCTTATGGATAGAAATCTAAAGCAACGTATATTGTTTTAGTTAGAATTTTAACTCCAAAGGGGATGAAATGGGGGTGAAAGGGTAAAAAAACCTAAAAACAGATATGGATGTCGTTATCGGGGTTTTGTGGGATGACGATTGCAAAAATGACATTTATTTTGAAGTCCAACCACGGTGGACATGATTTAACCCCTAAAGGGGTGAAAATAGGGTCCAAATTTTGTATGGAAAAATAATATAATATAGTCATTACAGCTTTAAACTTCGTAGGAGCACATTTAAAAATAAATAGGAAAATATATATTTTGTTATTTTGAAAATCAACCCCTTAGGGGGTAAATGGGGTGAGTAAACATAAAAATCGATATAGATGTCGTTATTGGGGTTTTCTGGGATGACGATTGCAAAAATGACATTTATTTTGAAGTCCAACACGGTGGACATGATTTAACCCCTAAAGGGGTAAAAATGGGGTTCAAATTTTGTATGGAAAAAGAATACAAAATCGGAATTACAACTTTAAAATTCGTAGGAGCCCGTCTAAATATATATTTTGGGATTTTGAAAATCAACCCCTTAGAGGGTAAGTGGGGTGAGTAACATAAAAATCGATATGGATGTCGTTCTTGAGGTTTTATGGGATGGTGATTGCGAAAATGAGATTTATTTTGAAGTCCAACGCGGTGCACATGACACATATGGACCTGGACCTGGACATGCACATCCAGGGAACGGGAACGGGAACCGGAACGGGCACGGGCACGGGAACGGGAACGGAACGGAACGGAACGGAACGGAACGGAACGGAACAGAACGGAACGGAACGGAACGGAACGGAACGGAACGGAACGGAACGGAACGGAACGGAACGGAACGGAACGGACCGGACCGGACCGGACCGGACCGGACCGGACCGGACCGGACCGGACCGGACCGGACCAGACCGGACCGGAAAGGAACGGAACGGAGCGGAGCGGAACGGTACGGAACGGGAACGAGACGGTAACGGGAACTAGACGGTAACGGGAACTAGAACGGGACGAGTACGGGAACGGGAACGGAAGGGGTACGGGACGAGTACGGGACGGGATCTGACGGGAACGGAACGAAACGGGAATGAAACAGGAACGTAACGGGAACGGAACGGGAACGTAACAGGAACGAAACTGGAATGAAACGGGAACGGAACGGGAATAGAACAGGACGGGAACGGGAACGGGAACGGGAACGGGAACGGGAACGGGAACGGGAACGGGAACGGGAACGGGAACGGGAACGGGAACGGGAACGGGAACGGGAACGGGAACGGGAACGGGAACGGGAACGGGAACGGGAACGGGAACGGGAACGGGAACGGGAACGGGAACGGGAACGGGAACAAGAACCTGACGGGAACGGAACGGGAACGAGAACGGGAACGGGAACGGGAACGGGAACGGGAACAAGAACCGGACGGGAACGGAACGGGAACAAGAACGGGAACGTAAGGCGTACGGGACGGTTAGGGGACGTTTACGGGACGGGAACGCAGCGGGAACGGAACGGGAATGGGAACGGGAACGAAACGTGAACGGAACGGGAACAGAACGGGAACAGAACGGGAACGGAACGGGAATATAACGGGACGGGAACGGGAACGAGAACAGGATGGGAACGGGACAGGAACGGGATGGGAACGGAAACGGAAGGGGTACGGGACGGTTACGGGACGTTTACGGGACGGAAACGCAAACGGGATGGGAACGGAACGGGAACGGGGAACGGGAGCGGGAACGGGAACGGGAACTGGAAGCCTTGTGCGAGGCCCGCCACACGCGGCAAATGTCTTGCCTCGCGAGGCAGCGCGCTTGATGGGGACTCGCCTAATCGCGTAAAAATGGCTGGCCGAATCCTGGTTGAAGGTTCCTTAAAAGGATTTCGTCTAATATCCACGCGGACGAAGTCGCGGGCAGAAGCTAGTAATAATAATAAAATAGCTTTATTGCACACGACTTAAAGTACCTATAGGAAAGGAAGGTAGTGGACCCCCACAGTAATCCTCAGTAGACGAAACTTTACAGTACCTACCTAAGATAAAGTATCATAAATGTTTTTTTTTTAATTATTCAATTTTTATTTTATTTACTTAGGTTTTGGTTCATATTACATCCCTGCCCTGCATAGTTTCATCGACTGAGGATTTAATGTTGTGGTCTCCATACAAAAGATCGCTTCAGCGTCTTTACTAAATATACCTTGTGTAGATTCCCCCATAGAGTTTTGATCGGATATAGTTAGGAGTAAGCTTAAAATAAAACTGACTACTAAACATACCCGATTTGGAGTGTTGTAATCGGGTATATTTAGGAGCTAACGTTTTATTATTACTTACTACTAAATATATCTGGACAGAGCATCGACTAACTGCATCATAGAGGCTACATAGAGGCTAATGCGTGCTTACAGAATTTACTCTGCGGTGACGCCCCAAAGGCAAAAATTAAAAGCCAAATAAATCAGACATGGGAGTATTTATTAAAAAAAGGGACAAAATAATTATGTTATTAGTAAGTTAGTAATTACAATTATTGTGGGTTTGGCACATTGTTTTTAATGTTTGCGTAATCGTAAAAAATATTTATTAATCACTTAACGTAGTTTGGCATTCTTCAGCATTGCAAGTTCATGTTGCTGTTCATGCACAATGCACAAGTATGAAGATAGATATTCTTTGAATGGTCTGGTATTAGCTATCATTATAAGGGGCTGGGTAATTGGGTATGGGTAGACTCATCAATAGTCATAGTCCAATATGAGTTGAAATTACTGCTATCTTTACCCGATTTCGGCAGACCATACAAGAGTTATTGTGATCGAAATCGGGTATATTTAGTAGTGCATTGGTTTTTATTGTTACTACTATATATACCCGAATTGGGCCGAGTCGCAGTGTCTTGTAGAGGTACATTTAGTAGTGCTCACTTGATTTGTATCATCTCCTAACTATACCCGAGGTCGACCAGGCCTGTGACGTCACCGGCGTCCTCACAAGGTACATTTAGTAAACACGCATCGCTTCATTTCCTACACTAATAAACAAAAACAGAAAGAAACAAAAATAATAAAAAAAGAAAACATACAAAAGCCGGCCTTATTACTAAATAGCAGTCTCTTCCAGCTTCCAGGCAACCTTGGGTGAGAGAAAATAAATAAGTAGAAGTAGGGGAATAAATAGGTACAAATTAAAGGATAAGTAATGTATATGGATAGAAAGAGAAAAAAATATAGGTATTATATTTATAAGTTACGATTATAAGAAAGGAAATAACTTCTAACTTGATCGCCAAAGGATTTTAGAGTCTGTGAAAAGTGAAAACGTCAACTCGCACTAGGCCCTAATAATAATTTTGTATGGAAAATTTGTACAGCGCCATCTACCGCTGAGAAGCGAAATTAAATTTTCCATAGATAATCACCCTATCGAGTACTTTTACGCGCGTTATTTTTTCCGATAGATTTTCGTGCTAAGGGTATTCTCGTATCGGCATGGTGGCATTTTCGCATAAGTGCCTCAACACCTCGATATACATGTAGTCCACTTGGCACCTCTGAAGAGATTGCAGCATTTTACATTGGTTTATATTTACTCAGTGAATAAAGGAGCGTTTTATTTATTCACTGTTATCTATGAATGAAATGAAATACTTTGAAGTAAAATAGTATATTTTATTAAGCAACTATTGAATAATCCATTTTATTCAAGAGTTTCACTATACTTTATTTATACCATGACTACGAGAAAAAGAAAATTTTAAGCTAAAGGAGTTTGTATCGAGTATTTTTTGCGCAAAGAGGTTGTGTAGAGGTGAGGTCGCATTTTGTTCTAAATTCAAACACCAAAATTAGTGATTATTTCCTCTGTGACCAAAATAGTGATCAAAATTGTTTTCAGTAGGTATTTATAATCATACGTTAGTCAGCGGAAGCCGCGTTGCTCTAAGTACGATACCTATTGCTTTCTCTGTGGTGAATAAATAAGCTTTTAAGAGGGGAAATGATATAAAAAAAAAATATTACAATGAATAGGTAGGTATAGGTACCTATTCTCGCGGATCATGGGGTATTTTTGACACTTTCCTTTCAAAGAGAAAAACAAAGTGCAAAGGTAGGTAGGTAGGTACCTATCTTGATTGGCATCTCACAAAGAAAAACAAAAAAATATGTCTGAATGGTAGGTAATGTTTAAAACATGAGAGCAATGTGCGACCAAAGTAAAATGAAAAATTAACATAACTTAAAACCTTTTTTCTTTCGTTTGTTCTTTATTCGTCATTCACCATTCACAACGTTAGTACCAAGAATAGAATCTTGAAAATAATGTTGAAAAATAAAAAATATTTGTATGGAGCCAGAAATGTCCTTATGCCATCTAGAATAAATTTTGGTGAATTTATGTTACAAAAACTGTGGTTATATAAAAACAATGCTGCTTTGGTAAGTGGAGTTTTTTTATATTATGGGTGGTATTATTTACTGGCACTTTTAGCACAAAATATTATTAAGTAAGTAGTACTTCTTGTCAGCTAAAAAAGTCTGGAACGGGTGGTAGGAAAATATAGACGATTCAAAAGCACTTAATAATTAAGTTTATTTGAATAAAGCTTATTTGACTTTGACTTTGACTTGAGTATACAAAGTATGCACTTTAGACCTATGAAACCGACACATGCCCAGGGACGTATTTACCCTAGGGACGAGGGGGCCATGGCCAAGGACGCCAAGCTGCTCGCTTAGCTTTAGGATGCTTTTCATTAATTAATTATACATTTTTACTATAAAGAGACAAAAGTACAAGATAATTTGATGAAACTGACCATGAATAGGGAATATGCATCAATTTTTTTTTAATCTTAATCAAAAGTATAATGCGTGAGAAAATTAACTGTAATATTAAAACTTTTCTCTTGCGTTTTTTTTTCGTGATATAGTTACACGAAGTTAGCGCGCAGCAGCACCCGTTGAAAACGCTCCATACAAAACGATGACGTCACACATCACGTTTCAGGTGTGTTTCGGCGCGTTTAATATGGAGTTAGCCAATAATCTTCAATTAACTCCCTAAATTTTGCGTTTAAGTACATATTATGTGTTATACAAAATATTGTTTCTTATTCGATATTCTGACTGTAAAGTGCACTATATCCGAAAATGAAAAAAAAAAAATAATTCCCTGATTTCATCGTGTGATAAAACTTAAATATTTTTTTTTTATTTTTTTCCTGTTCCAACATGTTTTTATAAGTTTCCGCAGCGATCAAAGCTCAAATTCATCAAAATCGGTGACTTATGCATATTCCCTATTGCGCTGCGCGGCTTTTTTTTTTACAATAACAACACGAATAAAAACGAATAAAATTTAACAATATGAATTTTAAGGAACGAAAAGATGTGATATCCCTCTCTATTGAACAACACGTTGAACTGTCATGTGTGGAATTAGATCAGTTGATAATGATTTGTGTGTATCGCCCACCAACTGGTAACTACCCTCAATTTGAGTCCGCTATGGAGGACGCTCTAAAATTAGTCATCAAAAAGAATAAAAAAAATGTGGTGTGCGGTGATTTTAACGTAGACATCTTAAAGCCGTCCTCAATTGCAAGTAGGTTTCTGAATTTGTTTAAGTCCTTCAATTTAGCAAACACCTTTTGTGAACCTACAAGAATCACTGCTACATCTAAAACTTGCCTAGACAATATTTTTAGCAACTGTAATGTACTTGATAAAGAAATAATAAATTGTATTCGTTCTGACCATAGCGGACAAATAGCTTCCCTTGAGCACCATCATGTTCCTCATCAGTGTAATATAATTTGCAGACCTCTAACTAAAAATAAATTGGAAAATTTTCATAATAATGTCACTGCCAAAACTCTTTGCTTACCTAGTAATGATAATCCCAATACTCATTATGATGATTTATTTAATTTAATTAAAGTAGAATTTGATAAAACATTTAAGCAAAGATCTATTAAATCCAAAGACTTTAAAAAGAAATTTAGCGATTGGGCAACACCAGGCATATATGTTAGCAGAAATAAGTTGTTTGAATTATATGGTCAGAAAACAATTTCAAATGATCCCGAATTTCATGAATATGTAAGAAACTATTCAAAAATGTTTAATAAAGTATGTACTTTAGCAAAAGCAAAATGTATATCTACAATAATTCATCAGTCAGATAATAAAATAAGAGCCACTTGGAATATTATAAATAAAGAGACTGGGAAAACTAAAAATAATGACCGTGAATACTCAATAGTATCAGACAATAAAATTATTGAGTCAGATGAAGGAGTGGCAACAATTTTTCAAGATTTCTTTTCTAAAATACCTATTGCAACTACCAGTAATTTAAATTCATCTCCAAAAATTGCTGTCTCCCTCTTGGAATCATGTGTTGATAAGTGCAATAATGTATTTAAATTTAGACATATCAATAGTGATACCATTCTTAAAACATTTAATTCAATAAATATAAAAA
Organism: Agriphila tristella; assembly: GCA_928269145.1. Lineage (NCBI taxonomy): Eukaryota > Metazoa > Arthropoda > Insecta > Lepidoptera > Crambidae > Agriphila > Agriphila tristella. The sequence continues at coordinate 6,419,202 of OV743451.1, forward strand.
AGACTGAAGATCTCTGGGGCATTTCAACTCACATAATTAAGTCTATAATAACTACCATTGCTCCCCATCTTGCTTTTATTTTCAATAAGTGTGTTGATGAAGGGATATTTCCAGACTTAATGAAATATAGTAAAATCATCCCTCTTTTTAAATCTGGGGACAAAAGCGATCCCGCTAACTTTAGACCCATTTCCATTTTGCCAGCACTAAGCAAAATTTTTGAAAAGATCATTTATGATCAATTATTAGCACATTTTCTTATCAACAAACTACTTCACGAGAAACAATTTGGTTTTACTCGTGGTAGATGCACAACTGATGCTGGAATTGCACTTCTCAAACACGTCTTTGAAGCATGGGAGAGTAAACAGGATGCAATTGGTATATTTTGTGATCTCTCTAAAGCATTTGATTGTGTCAGTCACAGTACTTTATTAGATAAATTGGAACATTATGGTGTATCAAAAAATGCAGTAAGCCTTATGCAATCGTATCTGTCGGCGAGAACCCAAAAAGTTGTTGTAAATAAAACAGAATCCTATGAAGCACCTATTACCATGGGCGTGCCGCAGGGATCGATATTGGGTCCATTGCTTTTTCTTATTTATATTAATGACCTTCCTTACTATACTAAAAACTTATGTGAAATAGTACTGTTTGCTGATGATACTTCTTTAATTTTTAAAGTTGATAGAGGATGTAACTGCAGTGACGATGTAAACAGCACTCTTTCCAAGGTGATGCATTGGTTTACTATTAATAATCTGAAGCTTAACTCTAGTAAAACTAAATGTGTCAAATTTTCACTTCCTAATGTGAGGCAGGTTCATATGACTATACATGTAAATGGCGAAGCAGTCGAATTTGTTGACTCAACAAAATTTTTAGGTATTACTATAGACTCGCGGTTGCAATGGGACCCTCATATCGATATCCTGTCAAGCAGACTTAGCTCTGCTGCCTTTGCAGTTAAGAAAATAAGGCTTCTGACCGACATTGAAACAGCAAGATTGGTTTACTTCAGTTATTTTCATAGTATTATGACCTACGGTTTGTTGTTGTGGGGCTCAGCTGCTAATATTAATAACATATTAATCTTACAAAAAAGGGCAGTGCGCGCTATATACAACTTACGGTCTAGAGATACTCTTCGTGACCTATTTAAAGAAATTAAAATATTAACGGTAGCTTCCCAATACATCTATGAAAATATAATGTATGTAAAGAAAAATTTAGATAGCTTTGTAAAAAATAGTAATGTTCATAAACTCAATACAAGAAACAAGAACAAACTTGCTGTTCCAAGGCGCAGACTGCATAAAACCGGAAGCTCTTTTTTGTGTAGATGTATTACCTTTTATAATAAGATACCAGAACAAGTCACAGAACTGCCCTTGGAAAAATTTAAAAATACTGTTAAATCCAATTTAATGAGTAAAGGTTATTACACTGTTGACGATTATTTGAAGGATAAAAAGGCATGGGCATAGCTTTTGTATTGTTAATTATTACTCTAATACCTCAGTATTGATTAGAAAAAGTCCGGGGTTCTTTCATAGGTCTAGATAAAAGTCCTTTAATTAAACTCGAATCGTGATTTTCTTTTCTAAGTATAAAATTGTGAGAAGTATCCTACCTACTTAAAAACGTACTTCTGGCTTCCTGACTCGATGACTTAATATGGGTAGCTTTAGTATGTCATGCTCACTTCAAACATTTCTGCGGTGGTGTCGTGTGAGGCGGGTCGTTACGTTCCCTCAAATATGGTTGAGCGAAGCGATGGCTGGTTCATGCGTCATGCTCGTGAACGGGTGCTGCCAGTGGGAATGGGTCTGCTTCTGTCTGCTTGTATTAAGGGCGTCGTATAACTCGTATATAAAAGATCTGTTTTATATTGTCTGTATGTATGGCACTTCTTACTCAAAAAATATAATTCTTAATAGCTTACCTTGTTTTGATTTATTTAATTGCAATATTTTTACTTTCTATAGTCAGTAGTTTAGTGAAAGACCTATGAAAAGCTTTTGGATATAAATTTTCAATTCGATGCCTTAACATAGGTAGTCTTAGTATGTCATGCTATCTTTAATCATTTCTGCGGTGGTGTCGTATGAGGCGGGTCGTTACGTTCCCTCAAATATGGTTGAGCGAAGAGATGGCTGGTTCATGCGTCATGTTCGGGAACTGGTGCTGCCAGTGGGAATGGGTCTGCTTCTGACTACCTATCTTAATGCATATTGAATTGTATGTTTTTCTTTTATTTTTATTTATTGTAACAGCCTAGACTGAATAACAAGTTCAAACTTTGAATTTAGCTTAAAATCTGTAAATTGATTAAGAAATTTGAAACTCATTAAGAAATGAGCTAATTCAATAATGTTATTTATTTGTTAATCTTTGTTAATATAAAGTCTGGAAACGATATACATATTTGTAAATATCGTTCCATCTGATTGATAAAGCTGACAAGTTTTTTGCGCCCATTTTTCATGTCAGTTAAAAGACGTCATAATGGGTGGTAGGGTAAAAGAATTGACGATTTAAAAATGCTTATTATGTGAGCTTATTTAAATAAAATATATTTCACTTTCACTTTCACTTTCACTTACATTTTTGCAAGATTACAGGATTAGTGGATGGAACTGACTAAAAAGTAAAAATCGCGCTGCATGGCCGTTTTTCTTATAGACTAGACAGATTCTCTAGACAGGCATCCTCCCTTATAAATGGTAACCCTGTTCGTATTATAAACTAATTTGTACGTTGCAAAAAAATTCATAAATATAGTTAAAAATCTTTTTTATGGCTTTTGAAATATAAAAAAAAATTTTTTTCGAAAATCGGGCGGTATACCATAGGTCCAGGGCGCCGAATCTTAAAATACGTCCCTGATCATGCCATAACAGGCCATTCTGATATTTATCGATGGTTTATAGGAGGTTTATCCCATACATGTTTTGAAATGTTACATAGGCTAGGGATTTTATTCCGTATTTAGTTCAGTACCCTTAGCACGAACAGCTATCGAGAAAAATAACGCGCGTAAAATTACTCGATAGAGAATTCTCTATGGAAAATTTAATTTCGCTATTCGGCGATAGATGGCGCTTTACTAATTTTTCATACAAAATTGCACTATCGAGTAATTTTACGCGCGTTATTTTTCTCGATAGCTGTTCGTGCTAAGGGTACTGTACCCTTAGCACGAACAGCTATCGAGAAAAATAACGCGCGTAAAATTACTCGATAGTGCAATTTTGTATGAAAAATTAGTAAAGCGCCATCTATCGCCGAATAGCGAAATTAAATTTTCCATAGAGAATTCTCTATCGAGTAATTTTACGCGCGTTATTTTTCTCGATAGCTGTTCGTGCTAAGGGTACCTACTGAGCGGATTTTCTCTCTGTTTTATACCTATTTTGTATTTTAGCTTCTCCTACCTCAGTAAAATATAGTTCGTTGTACTTAGTAGTAGTGGGCAAAAGTGCTAAAAGTGGCTACTTTTTTCTATTTTGCAACCTCACATCACAGAACCTTTGCTTCAATCTCAACGTTTGAATTTTTGATACATCATGTAGTTAGCGGAGCAATGGATCATACCGCATTCTGGGCCATGATGCGCATTAACCATACATATCTCAAAAAAAAGGAAATAAAAAATGATTTTATAATAAATAATAAATTATTAAAATAAATATGGCGTTAAAAAGCTATAAATAAAATAGTTTCTCAACATATAATATCTAGTCAATTTATTCTGTCTATGACTTCTCAATGTAGAATAAAATCATCTTTGCTAATCATCCCAGTTTACCGATACTTACTTGACAGTACTGTAGACTTAGAAAATTTGGAATATTAAGTTTATGGTTTATGGTTGGAGTGAATGGTCGGAAAAGTACGCGACCTTTTTGTTTTAAAAATAATAAAGATAGGTACCACAGCGAGGAACATCTTTATTATCTAAAATCTCACCTCTAGGGGGGGCAGTTGCCCCTCCCTGCTCACCCTTAGCGACGCCCTTGATAAACCTATCTATATTAAGATTTTTTCTTATTTCTTGCAGACCAATGGCGCTACAAATGAAACTCTGAAACATGGTGAACTAGCACAACAAGCGATGAATCTCGCTGTCTCTCTCCATCGCCTGGGTGTGCGAAAGGGAGATATGGTGGCCGTAATTTCTGAAAACAGGATGGAGTATTTTAGTACAGTGATAGGAGTTGCGTGTGTGGGGGCTACAGTAACCTTAATAAATCCTATGTACAAAAAAGGTAAGGCGGCCATTACATGGTCATGCAACGTTTGACTCAATGACGAAGGAATAATTTGGACCTGGCATACCTATGAAAACACCTTATGTACCTAAACAGCATAGAGCCGAAATTGTAACATGTAAACGCAACCACTATTATGTATTCTGTGACGCAACACAATATGGCAGACACGGCACGCGCCTGACGTCACGAATGCTTTGTTATTGCAGTTTATAGTTTATGCTACTTCCATAGGTTTCCTTTTTCAGAGGTTTGACTGTTGGTGACTGATGGAATTATATCGACACTAGCGGCCACCCGCGGTTTCACCCGCGTGGTTCCCGTTCCCGTGGGAATATCGGGATAAAAAGTATTCTATGTTTTAATCTAGGCTATCTACTATCTGTGTGCCAAATTTCAACCAAATCCGTTCAGTAGTTTTTGCGTGATTGAGGAACAAACATCCAAACCCACAAACTTTCACATTTATAATATTAGTAGGATAAGTAGGTAGTTACAATGTGGACACGTATTCTTTTAGCTTGGATTCTTTTATTTTGTTAGGTAATTTATTGTAGTATTGGTACCTACTTCCGCTCAGGGTGCCACCTTAAGTTATTTTTTCCGATAGCTGTTCGCGCCAAGGGTAATGACGTCACATTTTATAATCAACCCCGCGTTCCGAATCACGCTCACAGCGCTGTTAGCGCGAAACCGACCAAATTAAATAGTCACAAAATATTGCACAAATAGGGTATTTGTGTACCTTCTTAATTTAATGGATTATACGCTAACAGCGCTGTTGGCGTGATTTGGAACGCGGGGCAAATGTAGGTACTTACGTAATACTATGCTGGTAAACATATACCTATCAATGTCATAAACAATGCAGTCTAAAGTTAAAACATGTTCGATCTTTGCCCCTTCCAAAAAACATGAAATTGGCAAACATTTGAATACCCACTATTTACCTTTTTTTATCCACAAAGGGATTGTGTTTTTTTATCCACAACCTTCATTTCACCTGTTGCCCTACCATGGGTTGATGCATAGCCTTTAGCATTCTATACTATGAGTACTTAAGGCTTTAACATGCCTCAATCCGAGCGGGTCGATCCGTGATGGTGTGAAATCAAACGTAACTCTACTGACTTTGGGTTCAAATCTGTGCGCGATCCAACGCGGCGGTTGCGTTGAGAACTAGCACCGAATTCTCAATTTTTACATGTTTTTATTAAATTTCTTCGCTTTCAAGTTAGTAAAAAAAATTCTGTTCAATTAAAATTGAAGGTATTAACATCGCCGATTTTTATGTGTTGGTTTTAACATTAACGAATGTTCTGTTTCCGAGAAATTTTGCAAATAGGACCAGAAACAGGGTCCACGGAATATTTTTTTACATCAAAGGTGGTAACATTTTTACAAATGCTTTCAATTAAATCTATTGTGTAGTATTCCAAGCACATTATATATTTTTTCCATGATAGCTAAACGCGCGTAATCTTTCAATAATTTGAATTGAATATTGGGATTTGACCCTTCTTAGCGCCTTAACAAATTATAATTTAGAATTAGACTTTTGTAATGTTAAGAGGCATATTACATTTCGACTGTGATTTTTGCGTAAAATGGCAAATTTTGGCGTTATCGATCTCAGAAACAAACATACATTAACACTTTTGACTTATTGAATGATGCAGAATAGCTATTGGAATAGTTCATAGCGGCCTCGCTTTTTTGAAAATTTGCTTAACTTTATAATTAAACCCGAAATTGCAGAGAAAGGAGTGTATTTCATGGCTTCGACGACAAAACTGCGCATAACACGATCGCGACAGCTTGTTACTGCCGCTACCGTGGTTGCGACAGAAGACTACTGCGCATATCGTCATAGCGACTGAACTCCACTGCGGCGCACCCTACTCCGATGTAACGCTACTTCGACAACCCAAAAAAGCGATGGGACAGTCCGGCAGTGCAACAAACGGTAGGTAGTGTTTATTATTCTTATATTCTCTACCTCCGCAGTACCAATTTTTTTTAAATTAGAGGGGTGGGGGGAACACATTTTATCACTTTGGATTGAAAAAAAATCGAGAAAAAATCTATCTACAGACACTGCACTGCATGTATAGGTTTGATGAAAAATAGTTTTCAGTTTCAGTTTCATGTATGGGAAGATTGGGAAGCCCCCCTTTATCTTTTCCTTTTTTTTATTTTTGTGTAAAAATCGTACAGCGGTTTACATATACCTACCAACGAACTAAGAATATTAGTTCGTTGATTTTTACACAAAAATAAAAAAGTAAAAGATTTCCATACCTACATGAAACTGAAACTCAAAAATTATTTTTCATCAAATCTATATACATGCACTGTCTATAGATAGGTTTTTTTCAATCCAAAGGGATAAAATGTGTTCTCCCCCCCGCCCCTCCAATTTAAAAAAATTGGTACTTCGGAGGTAGAGAATATAAGAATAATAAACACTACCTACCGTTTGTTGCACTGCCGGACTGTCCCATCGCTTTTTTGGGTTGTCGAAGTAGCGTTACATCGGAGTAGGGTGCGCCGCAGTGGAGTTCAGTCGCTATGACGATATGCGCAGTAGTCTTCTGTCGCAACCACGGTAGCGGCAGTAACAAGCTGTCGCGATCGTGTTATGCGCAGTTTTGGCGTTGAAGTCATGAAATACACTCCAGAGAAAGATTTTCATAAAATGCGCGAAAGCACTTTTTTGAGCTCATGGATTGAACAACTGTGCTAAACAATTGAAATAAAAAAAATTGGATTTTATCTCTTATATAGTCGAATAGTTCATAGCGGCCTCGGAATTTTGAAATTATGTATAGAATATGTGAAAAAGCTCAGAATAAACTGTGGATTTCTCCTAGATACATTATTATTATTACGGAAAAATTATATCATAATAATTTTTACTTCATGAAAAAATCAAATTTCATACTTTTATTTGTTGTTTGTACTTGTTTGTCTTTCTGTGTATGTTCAAATTTGACTCTAAGAAATCGTTCACCAAATTTAATTTTCCTTTCTAACCCTTTAACTTTCCAGTGAATCATCATATTACTTTTTGTCACGAACACATATAAATGTATTTAGTAGACCCAAAGGTTTCTCTAGGTTGTATCGTTAAAATCCGTCAAAATCTAAATTTCGACGAAAAAATGTGATAGGGCCCTTAAATTTTAATATAAATGTAAATTGGATATGACAATTTAGTTTTTAGGAGACCTCAAATCTCCCTACATATTCTGCCTGCCTGACACTGGCGTAATGTGGAGCGGATATTACCCATTTTAAGATCTTCTTGTATGTGTACCATGTCACTTGCAGAATAAATACTTCTTATTCTTATTCTATATCTTCCAAGCCCTGAAGTTGAGCAGAACGGCAACATCGCATGTGGTCAAGCACATAGTATAAAATTATTTTAAAAATTATTTATTATTTGTTTTTCCTATATTATCTATGTTTAAACTAGTTGTAAATTGTGATGTTAGGTTATTTCAATAAAGTTTTATATTTATTATTATTATTTATTTATTAGAACATAAGGTTTGAGTCAAATTATTTGAACTTTTCGTGGGTCCTTTAGTACGATGAGCATTTTGATCTAAGCCTCCTCTAGCAATAAATCTTACATCATTGGAAAGGTGTTTAAATTTGAAACACTTTATTGCAATACTATAAACGTCAACTATTAGTACTTTGAGAGTTATAACGCTCTAAACTTGACCAATTTTTTTAACATTAATGACCTAAAACTCCGAAAATACTAACAATTAATAGAAAGTATGTTTGCAGCAAATATTTGTCATATAAAAACCTTTCTTATGATATTATTCATTCATTTCTATAGGTGTGGTAGATCAACTCCCATAGACAATAAACCACTTTTATACTTTAATAACCTTTAACTCCAAAAGTATTAACAATTGATATAAAGTATATTAACAGCAAATATTTGTCTTTAAAAGACCTTTCTAATGATATATCATTTTATTGCTAGAGGGCGTGTTAATCAACTCCCTGCTGAAGAAAATCAACAAAAAAGATGATGACCTTTGACAGCCATTTTTTCCTGGTTAATATTGATATTTTTCTTATAGTTTAATATACAAAGCATTTCAATAAAAGAACTAAATTATTTTTATATTTTAAATCTCACACGATTACTATGAAAAAAAAATATCGACCTCTTAAAATTTTAATATTCCCATACATTTAGGCTGGCCCCAGACCAACCGGTTTCATTTCTTTGCTTTGCTGTTCTACCATGGACCGCCGGCCAAGAGGCTCATTTTCAATCTATCGCATATTTTGACCAGACCACATTGGCAAGATAGTCATTAGTTTGGTGTTATCAAATATCGTCGTCTGGGTTGCAATGCGAAGTTTTAGTTTTAGTTTAAAAAAAACTGCTGTTTCATATAAAAAATAATAACGAAATTATGAAAATGTATGAAACAGCTCATATTTTTTTCGCGATTTTAGATTTGGTCCATAGTAAAAGTTGTTCAGTTGTATGGTCCCTATCTACCATATTCAGCTTTATGAGCTTTACCAAACATCTTGTATAAATAAGCGATCGATTTATTTTTAACGATCGGAGTCAATGTTCAGGGTGGCATATCTCCTAAAAGCTTCCTACTTCGCAATCCAGGCGATGATATTTGATAACACCAAGCTAATGGCTATCTTGCCAATTTGGTCTAGTCCCAAAATGCGATAGATTGAAAATTACCCTGGTTGGCCGGCGGTCTTTCAAGCAAGGTAGAACAGCAAAGCAAAGAAATGAAACCGGTAGGTCTGGGGCCAGCCTTAGTATGGAGACAGGCGGACGACATGACCACGAACTGACAGTAACAGACGTTGCCAAACTTATGTTCACGGCTTGGAAATAAAGAAGGCTATGGTTGATGCAAACTGTTTACGTTACCGTAAACTATCGTTTTCTCTCTTTCACTCGCATTGACTGTGAGCAGTATATCCGATAGTTTAAGATAACGTAAACAGTTTGCATCAACTTATGGTAGAGCCGCAGATGTTAAGTGACGATAAGGCCGAAAGTGTAAGCGCACTACACACGGAACCTCACCACTGAGGAACTGGGGCTCGAGGAGGACTTGGGGGGGGTTCGAGGGGACTTTAGGGGGTCGAGGGGGGCTTTGGGGGGGCTCGGGGGGTATCGAGGTGGCTTGGGGGGATCGAGGGAGCGTCGGGGGGGGTCGGGAGAGGGGGATCGGGCGGTGTCGAGGGGGCGTCTCGGGGGGCTAGGGGGAGGGGGGTCGAGGGGGGTTGAGGGGGGTTCGGGGGAGGGGTTCGAGGGGGGTCGGGGGTGTCGGGGGGCGAGGAGTCAAGGGGGGCTCGATGGGGCTCGAGGGGGCTCGGGGGGTTCGAGTCGAGGGCGGCTCGAGGGGGTCGAGGGGTGCTTGGGGGGTCGAGGTGGTCTCGAGGGGGCTCGAGGGGTGCTTGACGGGGCTTGAGGGGGGCTCGAGGGCCCCCTCGTGAGTTTGGTATCGAACCTGCTTTACTTCTGTAGGTCCCGGGTTAGTAGGTTAGAAATTTAAGGCGAGCACGTAGCGCAGCGGAGCGTGAGCCTTAAATTTCGAGGTTATTTTATTATAACAGACAACAGAAACATACTTATTTTACACATTGCCGGTGGACCAGCAGGCATTGTATACAATATTTTTTTTTATTTATTTAACCATTTATTTCAGGCAACAATGGCCCATACAATAAATACCTTAAAGACTAACATACATAAATAATAAACAATCTTATAAATATTACAGTTTATCACGTATTGACGGCGACGTGTTGCGCAACGCAGTGTCCGGTAACCGGCCGCGGAATCGACGGAACAGGACACCCTTCGGCCAAAAATCTTCACTCATGAAGGTCTTCAGATGTTCGGTCGGCGCCCTCACCACGAATTAGTTGAAATTCACATTGTGGCGAGACTCCAACCGTTGGACCCTCAGAGTATATTTTGACTTGATTCTGATGTACTCCACGAGATCGTCTGCTTTAGTGGAGTAATGCAGGCGGGACACGTACACCAGCGTCGTCGGAATAGCCGGGCGCAGCAGGTGATTGTGTCCAGTCGGGGCGGTGCCACATAGGTTACGGCGGGCGGGTTTCTTCTTCTTCTCCACCTTTTTAAAGCCGTCCTCGTCACACCCATCATCCTGTCTCCGTGGTGCTGAAGCCTTGGTGACAGGGCCGAGAAGATTTTCTCCCTCATTTGTAGCCCGCTTGAGTTGTGATGTAGCGGGTCGATTGGTAGCGGTGACTGCAGAATATGCACGTTGAGGTGTTGACGTACATACGCGTGACGTATCCGCCGGGGCGGCGGAGCGGGCTGCGGGGCGCGGTGCATCGCGCACTGTGGCGGCAGCGATCGGTGACGCATCCATATGCGCCGACTCGAAACTGCCGATGGATGCATTTTGCGCCCCACGACGAGTGTTCACGTTGTTGGAGGCCCCGGGTGACCTACTTACCGAAGCGGTGTTGCTTAATAACACGACTTGGGCTCGCAAATCACTTATGGTGTTATCCGAAGCCTCTAATTTACACATTACTTCGGCCAGGCTTGTTTTCAGGGAGGTGATGTCCTTCAACAGCCTGGTGACATCGACGTGGTCGAATGTGACGGGGGGCAGCTTGTGTAGCTCCTTAGCCACGAATGTCGGCACGTCGTCTGGGTCGGTCTCCTTTAAACAGGTGATGATGTCCTGGAGACTCTTCGCACCTCCATCCCTTCGTCGAGATGGCATCTCATCGGCTTTCCCGATGCTTCGGAACAGCAGCGTCTTTCCACTGCAAATCTCATCTTCTTTGAAGTTCGACTTACAGATCTGGACGATGCTGACCTCGTCCATGGTGTCGATGGCGTTCTGGATGAAAGCCAATACTTCATTCACTATGAGTTGCTGGGAGCTCATAGTGACAAAACGCGCAGCGGCTAATGCCGCGCGAAACGTGAATAAATAATTCGCCTAGTGCAATTGAGCGCGTCCGTTTCCGAGCGCGCACCGCACTGCACTGATACAATGCCTAGGCAATGTATAAAATAAATCATATTTCATACTTTGCCTGATTATACACATTGCCGGTAACAGATGCACCACATAACCGCTCCCGTGTTCCCCGTGCGGGGTGGTATGCGAAGGCATTTTCCCCGGGACAAAAAAAAAGGTCCGGCCCAACTGCAGCGACCAACTCCTGGCGCTGCATCCTAGGAAACCCTAGCTTTAGACCTGCACCTTACCACAGATTACTAGATTAAATTTTAGGAAATGATATCGATCTAATAATGTTAATAACATAAGTATTTTTGTTACAGAAGAATTAATTCACGCTACCAATATTTCCAAACCCAAATACGTCATTTGTTCAAAACTCGTATATGATGCTCATATCGGTACTTTACAATCATTAGAGAGTGTAGAAAAAATAATTCTCTTTGGAGCTGATAAAAAAGACGATTGTATTCCGTATAACGATCTTGTGATAGCTGTAGATGATGAAAATGATGATAAGAAAAGTGGTGCTGATGCAGAACGTTTAAAATCTGATGTCAGTTATGATGACTTTGAAGTTGCTGATGTTGTAGGACAAACAGACACGTTGTTTTTGTTATATTCTTCTGGAACGACGGGAAAGTCGAAAGGAGTGCAGTTAACACATTTTAATGTTATTTCGCAAATTTGTACCGAGTAAGTATTTGAAATTAAGCAAAATGCCTTTGTAACTTAAAATGAAATGATTATATGTTACAAATAATTTTCTAGTGTTGTTAGTGAACATTTTTCGAAATAGCTGAAATATGATTTTCCCCATATCTTAGCAATTTCGAAAAACTGAATTGGCAAAAAAAACTAAATAAGTAAATATAGAGCCTGCTTACATAATTTTACGAGAATCGGTTGAGGCATGCGACATGTAGAGATCAAACGGACAGTCGGACAGCGGGACAGCCTGACATAGTTACGTAAGCGTTTTTACCCAAGCTGAAACGGAGACACTTATCGCTTCTGCTTCGCGTTCGCTTGTTCAATAATCCTGATAGAGGTCGTTAGCTATGGGTCTCATAACATAAGAAGGCTCTAGGTCAAGGGCATCTAATCAGGGGCCATATTTTTGAATCGATCGACTGGCGTCGAGCGCTCGTTTCTACTGATTTTCGTTCGACAAATCAACTCAAATGTATGAGATGTCGAACGAAAATCAGTAGAAACGAGCGCTCGACGCCAGTCGCTCGATTCAAAAATATGGCCCCAGAAATGAATGTATTCGTAGACGAACTAAAGATATCGATATTACTTGTCTCGAAAGTTTGTTCTGCTGAAAAAGCAGTAAGCATAACACAGAAGAATTAATGCCATATCGGACAAGAAGGTTTTGGAATAGCGACTACCCACGTGCGTTGGCGGGGCCTACCCCGCCAAGGTGGACCGATGATCTGGTGGAGATCGCACTAAGCCGCTGGATGCGGGCAGCGCAAGACCAACGATCATGAATTCTTGGGAGAGATTTATACTCAGGAGTGGACGTCGTTCACGAAGCTTGATTGTGCTGGGTTTGCGCATTGGCCCTGTGTGATTTCGGAGCTTAAGCAATTTAACAAGGGTCGGTCATAGGATGGGTGCATGAGTGACCAAAAATGACTTATCTCGAGATCCTCCTGGCTTGGTAAGGACGTTAAGACGTTGGTCCCAGCTCTATTTGCAGCGTTAATACCCACTAATCCGTATTGGGCTCGCGTGGTGGGTTAAGGAAGGCCATCCTCCTTATACACCCATAGGTAAAGGCCTGTGTCCCAGCAGTAGGGCCCTTATAATAGCTGATGCCGGAAACATCTTGTTCGGATGGCATAATAATTTTGAATAATTTTATTGTTTTATCTTTTTCCAGGCCGATGGAATTTATAGAAGGTCCCGTTCTTAACATAGGTCCTTGGTTTCACGTGATGGCATTAATAGGAGGCTCGATGTTTTTCTCGGCTGGCAAACAGGTGGTGTTCCTGCCAAAGTTCGAAATTAACTTGTACTTAAAAACTGTTCAGAATCTTAAGGTAAGTTCATAGACTCCAATCAATAGGTAAACTTTTTCAAAGTTGTGAAAATTTACAAAGAACTTTGCAATACAGCCATCAGAAAAAAACAGCAGCGTCTTCTAAAAATCTTGGTCCCACTGCGATCGCCAACTCGTTTGCCAAGAGTGGTTATTATGACAATCTCCAAGTCCTTACTATACCCAGCAGTGGGTGTGGTACTAACAGCATGGATCATAACGGTAAAGGATAGGTGAACTTTTTCAGTTGTGAAAAAAAAATAAAAAAAACTCAGCAAAGCAGTACAGCCATCAGGAAAAAAACAGCAGCAGGAAAAACAGCAGCGTCCTCTAAAAATCTTGGTCCCACTGCGATCGCCAACTCGCCTGCCAAAAGTGATGATTATGACAATCTCCAAGTCCATACTATACCCAGAAGTGGGTGTGGTGCTACAGACTGACAATGCGGAGCGGCGATTAGCGACGCGACTCGCGAATTCATAATGGATTTCGTATAGTGTCGCGAATTGTGAATTAACTGCCTCTGTAGTTTAGTGGTTCGCCCACCCGTGTAAGACGCAGAGGTCCCGGGTTCGATTCCCGGGGGGGTACAAATTGTACTTGGTTTGGTTGGTGGTAGGCCTTATTTCAAGTCCGCCTGGCTAGCTACCACCATCTTATCTAAGTCTGAAGCCATAACAACAATTTTAAAAAAATTGTTTTCCGGTAGATAGAGGTGAAATAGCCAGATCCTCAGTGATGGGGATTACAGGTGTAGTGCGATTCCCTTATCACTTTATTGTCACTTAACACGTGAAGTGACGGTAAACCGCTATCACGTTGTGCATAAAACAAACACTGTGTGTTGAAAATCGAGCGAGCATATGAGGACCATTCGGTCTTGTCGCTAGTAGCTAGAGGGCCTAGTACGAGTTGAAGTTTTCACTTTTCGCTATCGAAAACTATCGTTTTCTCTCTTTCACTCGCATTGACTATGAGCAGCATATCCGATAGTTTTCGAGATAGTTCAGTAGCATTAAACCAAGAAACACTTCAAATCGGATTTAATTCCTACAAAAGGTTTTATTGTTTTAATGGCATCTTTTGTTGCCCAATATGACTATCCTAGGTTTTCCCCCCCGGTGGAGTTGTGCTTAAGTGCTGGGGGGTAAAAGTGTACCCCAAAAGGGGTACCCCAAATAACCTCAAATATAACTTTGTTATTCATACAAACACTATGAAAAACAAAGTTATTTTGCAAACGAAAAATGATAGTGGTATTAAATATTGCTCTGTGTCTCCAAAACTATCGTTCGTATCAAAACCGTTCTACCCTCAAATTGTTTGAAATTTACCCAACTTTAAAATCTTCTTACACAATCTTGATGAAAAACGAGATATAACAAAAATACCGCAAAAATACCCCTTTAGGGGTACATTTTTACCCCCCCACCACTTAAGCACAACTCCGCTGGGGGGGAAAACCTAGGACTGTCATATTTGGCAACAAATGAAGCTATTAAAACAATAAAACCTTTTGTAGGAATTAAATCCGATTTAAATTTTTACCCTACTGACCTAAGAGTGAAAATTGAAAACACCAACTCGCACTAGGCCCCCCCCCCTCGTGTGACGAGGCGGTGGTATGGTGAGTGTAAAATAAAAAAACCTATGCTACTGTAAAATAAAATAAAAACAAGGTACCTAAATTTTTTTGTTAATTACAGGTAACAAAGTTATTCGTAGCGCCCGCCATTTTGGTGGCAATCCTGAAGTGTGAGAAGCAGTACGATTTGTCCTCAGTAAGAAGGATCGTGTCGGGATCAGCGCCACTACACGTCGACGTCATCAAAAATGTCACACCTAAGTGAGTGACAAGATTTTATTTACGCTCGCGCGGTCTATCCATAAGAATCAACTGTCATCGACACAATTTTGCATTCGATAGCATTTGACCGGGTCATTCAATTGGCATATAAAAACAAATAATCTGAGTTAAAAAACAACTACGTAAAATTTGGCAAAAACGGGCCCATTGCAAAGCAAGTGTTGAAAAACTTTTATAGTAGTTGAGCCCAAAAATATTATGCGAATATTATTTATAAGTAAAACTTTTTGCATAAACTATTAAAAATGTTGCTTAAGAACATACCTATTGCTTTTATTTAAGCCACAGGTTTGCAAAGGGAAATGATTAAAATAATTAAAAAAATATCAAAAAACCGCCTGCGTCAAAAGACAAGTAAATTGAAAAGATGTAAACAAGGTTAAATATTCAAGGCAACATAATAACATGCAGTCGGAGGCATGCAAATTATGAATGACAAGCAGCCGCCCGCGACTTCGTCTGCGTGGAAAGTTTATTTGCTATTTCTCAGGAACAGTGCTTTTTTTCGGGATGAAAGTTACCCTATGTTCTTTTCTGTACCCCTGACAACGTGTATGCAAAATTTCATGACGATCGGTTTAGTAGTTAAGACGTGAAGGCGTAACAAACAAACAAACAAATAAACAAACAAACGGACTTTCGCATTTATAATATTAGTAAGGATAAGGATAAGGATTTGAATTCTATGCCTCTGACTGCATGTTATTGTGTTGCCTTTAATATTTAACCTTGTTTGCATCTTTTCAGTTGTTGTCTTTTGACGCAGGCGGGTTTTTTTTATTTATATCTTTTTAGGTATTATATATTACAGTCATGATATACCTTTTTGAAATCGTCATGATAAGCCCTTTAATTTGACACCCATATTTCAGTACTAGCTGACGCCCGCGACTTCGTCCGCGTGGACGAAACTGAACATGACAAACAATAATTCTTTCAAAACTACAGTGAAGTCTTGAAGCATACTAAGTAGTTAAACAGGTTATGCTCTGAAAAAAATTAAACTCATAATTGTTATTTACATAATATATTAAAATATATTTACACATATGTTGGTTACAGAATAAGTAGTACTTACAGATAATGTATTTACAAATTGTTAACATCAGTTTATTTACAGAAATTAACAGTGTAGGACGTAAAGTACATGACCCCTACCATGGACGCAATCCTCCACCAACCCATGGTCCGTCCTACCTTCTCGGTATACGGATCGAATCTCGGGAGAGCGCTTACCCCGTGTGCACTTTTCTTGACTCCCTACAAATTCTGTTTCCGTCATTGAAATGTATTGTTTCCGTTCCTTCTTTTTTGCTTACTCTCCCTATCTGGGTCTAGGCACCACAATACTGTACTTCGTCTCTCGAAAAACATTCAGACCTATTCATACGATCTTCTGAAGTTCTGATAGTGAGCCAGATGTGCGCGAACTCGTACAGTTCCCAGTTTTCACGGCAACAGATGAGGTTCTGGTGATTTACGGGTCCAGGTTTTGTATAAAGATCTTATCCAGCATAATGCGTTTAGCGTCTTCATTCACAACAATCTCACAGTGCGTGTTCTTCTTGGCTCTCTATTCCGGTGTCACACAGGCAGAGTGCAGCGATGAATTCACTTCCTGATACACCAATGCCCGGTCAGTGGCTGAGAGACGATATATTACGCATCCCCCCTTGCTGGTGAGCAAGGGGTTCGTATGTGGGACTCGCCAGGAGGGGACAGCAATTTTCAACGTTGCGGCTCCCTCCACAACCGCCTCCCGTACTCGCACTCAGCCATGGCTCGATGGGACCTCGGGAGGGGGGAATACACACCAAAAATCCCGGTACTTGCATTCATATGCCGCCGGTTGACCTCGAGGGTCCCCTGTGGGAGTCGCCTCATAAGACGCGGCGGAGTCCCATCGATCCTGCCAAACAACAACGGTTTCCTCTCTAATGGTTCGTTTTAGTGCTCAGCACTCCCTGGGAGCCAGTAGGTTCCGCTTCTCCCCAAATCATCCCGCAAGGAAAACCTCAAGGTCGGTTTTTTTCACTTCCTATGGCACCGTACAACTGCTATGTTGGTTTTTTAACGACACTTACGTAAGAACACTTGGGATAACAATACAAATCTCACGATATATTATACATAGATATCCGCTTAGCCGTTTGAAAGATATGAGGTACCTAATAAAGAATATTACATACTTACAAACACACAAACAAACACAAGATACGCACGAAAACCTAACCTCTCCTTGCAGTCGGGTAAAACGGGGTACGCACATTGCAGAAATTTGCCCCTTTTTCGTCATGTTCATTTATAACTTACTATGAAAAAACAATATTACTCAGTACCTACCTAATTCAAAACAGTATTTTTATAAAGTTAATATTTTTGCTAAGATGACATGTACAGCGTAGATAATATTTTTATTTTATTGAATTATTGGAAAAATCAAGTACTTACCTAATAAAATCTTTCAACTTTAATTAGCCATTTTCTTATATTATGCTAAATTTCGATTCGATGAGCCCCTTCTTCCCATGTGCAGGCCCATCTTTCCCATTAGGCACTCTGGGCACTTGCCCAGGGCCCCGCGATCGATAGGGGCCCCTTGTTTCTTGCCAGATCGCTTAATGATAACGGATGCTTATTATATTATATTACAAAACAAATCAAATCTAGAAGAGTACCTCTTCAAACCACATAGATTTTTAATCACTAACCTTTAAATTCTAAAACAGTAACTTTTGTGGATTATACAATACGTAATTATGTTCTTATTAAATGTGTCTTAGCAAGATTACAAGATTAGTGCTGCGCGGCCGTTTTTCATTACTTAAGACAGGCATAATTACGAGATTATTTGATGAAACTGACTAAAAAACGCGTTGCGTGGCCTTTTTTTACTATAGACAGGCAAAACAACGAGATTATTGGATGAAACTGACAAAAAACGCGCTGCGCGGCCGTTTTTTTCACTAAAGACAGGTAATATTACAAGATTACTGAATGAAACTGACTAATAATCGCGCTTCGCGGCTGATTTTTCCTATACCTAGATAAGCATTTTTCTAAAAAATCTGGCATTTAGTGCCTCATATACAGGCATCCTATCTTACTTTGATGGTAACCCAAGTCAAGGTCATAGGGGCCCCATTATCCTAATGTGCCCAAGGCCTCAAATAGGTTAAAGACGGCCTTGGGGGCCCTTCATATGTTCAAGCTAACTGTCTGATTCATTCAAATCCGTACTGTCTTTTTGCGTGATTGAGTTAACATCTAAATATCACGTTTAAAAAAATTGTTGGAAGTAGAATATTATACTTTTAGGTGATTTATTTCTTTACTAGCGGCCGCCCGCGACTTCGTCTGCGTGGAAAGGTATTTTGCTATCCCTCGGGAACAATACTTTTTTTCGGGATAAAAGGTACCCTTTGTCCTTCTCTGTACCCCTGACAACGTGTATACAAAATTTCATGATGATCGGTTCAGTAATTAAGACGTGAAGGCGGAACAAACAAACAAACAAATAAACAAACAAACAAACGGACTTTCGCATTTATAATCATCATCAGCCTAACATCGTCCACTGCTGAACATAGGCCTCTCCGAGTGCACGCCACTGAGCACGATCCGCGGCTATACTCATCCAGTTTATGCCAGCCACCTTGCGAAGATCGTCGCTCCACCTTGTCTGAGGGCGTCCTACACTACGTTTGCCCATTCGGGGTCTCCACTCAATATTAGTAAGGATTAGGTTAATTTAATTATATTACTTTATAGAATTAATTTAACGTACTCTAAACTTTTCAGATTTCCAAACCTCGAGGGAATAGTTACTGGATATGGCCTTACGGAAACCACTTTAGCTATAATAATTGGCAGATTTGACAACCTCAAATCGGTGAATTCGGCCTCGGCTGGGACGGTACTTCCCAACACGATTATTAAGGTGGGTAATAAAACATACATAGTTAAGTTAGATAATAAAATGATGAATGATTTTCCTTGATTCCATTTTTCTCCAGATTGTTGGTGCAAACCAAGAGCCTTTAGGTCCTTACGAAAGAGGGGAGATTTGCACCAAAGGTGACTTCAACATGCAGGGTTATGTGGGTGAAGATACAGCAGCTATGTATGATGATGAGGGGTTCTTGAAGACAGGAGACATCGGGTACTATGACGAGGATGGTCTAGTGTACGTGGTAGACCGGCTGAAGGAACTCATCAAGTATAAAGGCAATCAGGTGAGGGGAGTTCACTTGTTAATTTTTGAGGACCAAAAGTGGGAGGACATAGAATACCTACTCTGTAAAAGCATTTGTGTACGTAATACAACGAGTCACCGCATGACGTTGATCTTTGATCGTTATGAGGATGAAGATACAGCAGCTATGTATGACGATGACGGATTCTTGAAGACAGGAAACATCGGGTACTATGACCAGGATGGCCTAGACCGGCTAGG
The DNA here is from genome assembly GCA_928269145.1 of Agriphila tristella. Taxonomy (NCBI): domain Eukaryota; kingdom Metazoa; phylum Arthropoda; class Insecta; order Lepidoptera; family Crambidae; genus Agriphila; species Agriphila tristella. The sequence goes on from OV743451.1 coordinate 6,438,886, forward strand.
CTGAAGGAACTCATCAAGCATAAAGGTACATACAAACAGAACGCGTTTTAGCGCCGCGGTAGAGCGCTAACCTGACGTCGCGCTATAGCGCCGCGTTGTGTTGTAGGATGTGAATAGTTTCATGCCAAACACAGCGCCGGTGCTAGTTGTACGCAGCGTACTGCTAGCGCCGGTGCTGTGTTGGGATGAAACTATGCACATCCTACAACACGACGCGGCGCTATAGCGCGACGTCAGTAGGGCTATTCACGATTGTCGGAAATTTACTCGAAAGCATTCGATTCGAATCCGTATCCTCCGATATGACAAAAATATTCACCAATACATTTAACTGGCATTTGATTCACTTTCCGACGGGAAAGCGCAATGCATTTACAAAGTTTGGTAGCATAAGGTAGAAAATAAGATCTAAGACTATAGACTTTCCGATTCGATTCGGCAAGTTAGTTTCCGACAATCGTGAATAAGCCCCCCCAGGTTAGCGCTCTACCGCGGCGCATAAACGCGTTCTGTGGAGAAGCCTTAAAGGAAATCAGGTGAGGGCGATGCACTTGTAAATTTTTGGGTTTTTGGGTCATGTGGGTCACCACATGACTTTGATCGATGGGTGCAAAAGAACAGGAAGACTGCAGGAAATATGGATGGCAGTGGCGTACCGATCGAATACGGCGCCTAGGGCAAGCACAGAAGTTGCGCCCCTTCATAAGTTATCTAAATGTAAAATAAACAGATACACTAAATTAATCATATTACCTATATACTAGATAGCCAGTTTTAGTCCGTTTCATGCGCTTATCTAGTAATCTTGCCGGCCTATTCAAAAATATATTTTTGTCAGATTCATCAACTAATCTTGTAATCTTGCCTGTCTTTTGTAAAAAAAAAAGCCGCGCAGCGCGATTTTTTGTCAGATTCATTTCGCCTGTCTCCTGAAAAAACGGCCGCGCAGCGCGATTTTTAGTCAGTTTCAACGACTAATCTTGTAATCTTGCCTTTTTTCGTAAAAAAAGGCCGCGCAGTGCGATTTTTAGTCAGATTCATCCACTAATCTTGTAAACTTGCCTGTCTTTCGTAAAAAAAGGCCGCGCAGCGCAACTTTTAGTCAGATTCATCCACTTATCTTGTAATCTCGCCTGTCTTTCGGTAAAAAAAGGCCGCGCAGCGCGATTTCTTGTCAGATTCATCTTGCCTGTCTTTTGAAAAAACGGCCGAATTTTGCGGCGCGCCGCGGCGAAAACGGCCGATTTTTAGTTCGTATCATCCACATATAGTAAAATGATGGTCAAACGCGCCCCCCTATAAAAGGCGCCCAGGGCACGTGCCCTACCTGCCACACCCTAGATACGCCACTGGGATGGATTGAGTGCGTAATGATATGAATTTGAAGGGAGTGAATGAAATGACGAGTTAAAGTATGGAAAAGAGGGACGCAATGCGCTGACCCCAAATAAATAGCATGGATATGATGATGACACGTCTACCTTTCATGATTACCCTTCATTCCAGGTTCCACCTGCAGAATTAGAAGCACTCCTGTTGCAGCATGAAGCCGTCCTAGATGCAGGTGTAGTAGGCGTTCCTGACAAAGAAGCGGGAGAGCTGCCTGTCGCGTTCGTCTCATTACGACCTGGCATGAGTGCGACTGAGAAGGAGATACAGGACTTTGTTGCTGAGAGGGTAATGAGATAATTATGTTATCTTTTAACATTTTTTTTCGCACGTGACAGAAAAAGGATATGTCTTTATTTAGGGGGCAGGATTTGACTTTTTAGAAATAGCTAAACTCACCTCAACTCCGCTCACTATAAATAGATTTTTAGCGAAAATTATTATAACAATAGATTTTTAGCGAAAATTATTATAACAATAGATTTTTAGCGAAAACTTACGGGAATTACACACATGTTTCGAAATCGAAACGATAGCAAAAATTAAGATTTTATCTAGCTGCGGACAAGACTATCTCTACAATTTATCTTTAATAATACCTTATAATAGATCTTTAATTCAACTAAAGGGGCCAGGAATTCAATACCCCAATATTTCCTTCATTTAAAAACTGGTATAATTCTCTTACTAATTTAATGGCCAAAAGCCAAAACTAGTGAAAGAAATCACACCTTTTATATTCAAATCATTAAAAAACTTGAAAGATAAATGATTAACCTTCCCTTTGGATATTTTAAAACGACATTTTACACATCTTTGCAATAATAGTGAATTTTTAAACTTTGGCGATTAGTGCCGTTACAGTAACGCCCGAATCTTAATTAAAAAAATTCTCGCTAAGTACATGGTGTATCGAATATTCACCCTGTGCCAAATGTGGCAAATATTTACTTATATGCCTACTAATACTACTACAAAGAACTATATTTTACAGAGCTTATTATTTGTAAATCTATATATATAAAATTCAAAGTCCTGACTGACTGAGTGAGATATCAACGCACAGCCCAAACTACTGAACCTAGAGACTTGAAATTTTACACACAGGTACCTTATACAGTGTAGGCATCCACTAAGGAAGGATTTTTGAAAATTCCATCCCTAAGGGGATGAAATAAGGGATGAGAGTTTGTATGGAAGTCCCTCAGTTTTGATGCTAGGATCTTCAAATTTTGTATTCAGGCTGATGATTAAAAATTAATAAATACGTGTATCATCGTTTTTCAAAATTCTACCCCCGATGGGGTGAAAAGGGGGATGAAGTTGAGTATAGAAGAAAATCCTTAATTTTCAAAGTAAAAATCGTTAAATTTATAATTTAGGCTTATGGATGGAAATATAACGCAACGTATATGGGGATGAAATGGGGTAAATAAACCTAAAATAGATATGGATGTCGTTATTGGGGTTTTCTGGGATGACGATTGCGAAAATGACATTCATTTTGAAGTCCAACACGGTCGACATGATTTAACCACTAAAGGGGTGAAAATTGGGTTCAAATTTGGTATGGAAAACAATATAAAATATACTTTACAACTTAAAACTTCGTACGAGCATGTCTAAAAATAAATAGACAAACATATATATTGTGGTTTTTAAAATCAACCCCTTAGGGTGTAAATGGGGTAAGTAAACATAAAAATCGATATGGATGTCGTTCTTGAGTGAATTTTCGATACATCATGTACTTAGTATGTAATAAATTTAGTTAGATGGCGCTGTACAAATTTTCCATACAAAATTACTCTATCGAATGTTTTTACGCACGTTATTTTTTCCGATAGCTGTTCGTGCAACGGGTAAGATGAGCTCTTGCAACTAATTATAGTTAGGTACATCTATACATATAATAAAGCTGTAGAAAAGTTTTGTCTGTACAATGGAAATATTTTGAAAGAAAGTGGTTGGGGTGTTTAATAATAACCAGTAGAACCCATTTCTAACATTTTTGGAATTTTTGTCTGTTTGTCTGTTTATCTGACCATTTGTTTGTCTGTATGTTTGTGCGCTAATAACGTAAAAAGCGCTACTTAATCGTGATGATCTTTACATACAAATATACTGTGTATTTTGAAAAATAATCAAATTTTTATTTCATCGCAATCGGTTCACTGAATCAAAAGAAATATGAATTTGAAGTTAACGATGAATTCATTGTAATAATATCATCGGGCGAATGATACTGTTGAACGACCGACCAGCGGTTTATCCACATCTGGCACAGTATAATTAGCCCAGTAAACGAGAAGGTATAGAGGGAAAGGCGTGGAACACAATTTTTGACTTTGTTTGGACCAGTTAGGAGGTGAACATATCAAAAGTCCCCGCCCGTAGCCCCTATGCCGGGGGGGAGGGGAGTGTTTGAAGGACCCATTTTTCGGTTTTTCACATATATCTCGAAAACTATGCATTTCAGTGACATGAGTTTTTTTACAAAATGAAAGCGTTCCACGTCTTTCCCTCTATACCTTTTTTTGAGCGTTCATTTCCTGAACTAAATGGTCAATGGCTAAAGTAAACAAAAACGTGTCGAGTTTTGGGTCTATTGTAATTTCTCAGAAACAAAATGCACGGGCATGCAGTAAAATCAAAGCCCGGTTTCTATTAAGTATATTATTTTCTACTATCTTCCGACCGCGACTTCGTTCGCATGGGCATTCGAGAAAATCCGTAGGGAACCTTTAACCAGGATAAAAGTATTCTATACTAGCTTCCGCCCGCGACTTCGTTCGCTAGGACATTCGAGAAAATCCTTAGGGAACCTTTAGGGAGCCTCGCTAGATAAACATATAATTCTTTTATCCTGGTTAAAGGTCCCCTAAGGATTTCCTCGAATGTCCACGCGAACGAAGTCGCGGGCGGAAGCTAGTTTGAAAATATGAATGAATGAATGAATGAAAACTATAAAATAATTTTGTTCGCAGATTTCAAAAACGAAACATTTACGAGGAGGCGTACGATTTGTAGCGGAAATACCGAAAAATTCTACGGGAAAAATATTGAGGCATAAATTGAAACATCTCGCCATCACCGGAGTCGGTTGGAATTAGTTTCTTTTTAAGTCTTGATAAAATATATTTTTGCAGCTAAAGGGTAAAAATTGTTATATTTGTCTTAAAAAAACACTTTTAAAGTATTAATATATAAAAAAACTGTAACTGTAAAACCCCGAACTTATGTAAATCCTAAGATTTTCCAGTAAAACCTAAGATTTACCAACTCCTAATGGTAAAAGTTCGAACTGGGGGTCAAGTCTGCTAATGTTTTCGTCAAAATCGTAGTTCAATGGTGTTCTAATGGTAATGCTTTTTGACACAGTTCTTGTTTCTTAAACCCAAAATCAAGACACAATATGTTTCCCATTTTGGGTTTAAGAAACACAATGTGTTTCAATTTTGGGTTTAAGAAACAAGAACTGTGTCAAAAAGCATTACCATTCAAACATCATTGAACCACGATTTTGACGTTAACATTAGCAGACTTGACCCCCTGTTCTGTGATCCTCCTTCAATACGAACATTTACTACCATTCACTCGGTAAATCTTAGGTTTTACCTCACAGACGAGGTAAATACTGAAAAATAATTATTTTAAAGGTGTTTTAAAGTTATATTTTACTTATTACTAATAAATCCATCAAATCATAATAACTTAAACAAATGATTTGACTGCAGGGTAATTTTATTGTAATTAATGACTTAGAAATACTCCTACAGGGTTGATTAAAAATAATAATGATAGTGAAGAATAAATAAAAATATTAATGAAATTACTTAAGTATTTTACTTTATTTTATTTACTTCATTTTATTTTTAATTTGATATAAATGACGTTATGATAGCTAACTCACTGCTTTATTAAAAAAATCTAACATTTGCCAACCGTCATTGGTTTACCATTAGAGATTGGCATCATAACGAAGTCACATAGGTAAATCTTAAGATTTTCCAGTAAAACCTAAGATTTACCAATATACGGGCTTTTACCGTAACATATATACCTATCCTTAAAATCTAGTTTTCTAAAAAATTAAGAGTAACTTTTAATACAAGAGTAAAAATAAAAAAAAACTATATTTTAACGTTTAACTTCTTTCAAGAAGCTTATACCCACAATGGAGATTGCACGCCTAGTATCATAGTGAAGATTGAAAAAAGACTCTTTAGTGACGTCACGGCGTGTTGCTATCTCTTTCTTTTCGTTTTACAATACGTTTTCGTTTCTCACGAACGAACGAGCGACGAACAACGAACACGTATTGTAACCCCGGTCACTCACATGCGCGCAAAGGTTCGTACATTGTACGAATGTTTTCAATTTTGTGTGGAAAATCATTCGCGAAGTCATTCGCGAAGGTTGTCTTACACATGTCGGTTTTACGTATTCGCGAACCTTTGAGCACATGTGAGTGACCGGGGTTACACTAAAGAAAGAGGTTGCAACAAGCCGTCACGTCACGTCACTCGAGGACATTTTTTCTATCTTCACTATGACACTGGCCGTGCAATCTCCATTGGAGGGAGGTATAAGCTTCATGACTTCTTTATATAAAATAATAGTTTGACTTGTTTTTTAACCCAAGAAATGTTTTTTTTATGTTATGTCCACGTTACGTCAATCAAATGCTATTTATTTAAAACGTTGACAAGTGACAAAACAGTTTGAAGTTTCAATGATTGAAAATGATTGATGATGGTGAAATGTTTGATACAAAACACAATGTTTTTTTATGCACAACGCTATCCCGTTGCTTGGCCTTCACCACACCTGATGTTAAGTGACGATAAGGCCGAAAGTGGAAGCGCACTACACCCGAAATCCTCACTACTGAGGACTCTAACTGCGGGAACCATTGACTTCTATATATTCCACTAGACTGGCTGCTGTCAAACTGTTCTTGTGCCTCAAGAAGCTTATACCCACAATGGAGATTGCACGCCTAGTATTATAGTGAAGATTGAAAAAAAGACTCTTTAGTGACGTCACGGCTTATTGCTATCTCTTTCTTTTCGTTTTACAATACGTTTTCGTTTCTCACGAACGAACGAACGATGAACAACGAACACGTATTGTAACACTAAAGAAAGAGGTTGCAATTAGCCGTCACGTCACGAAAGGTCCTTTTTCTATCTTCACTGGCCGTGCAATCTCCATTGGAGGGAGGTATAAGCTTCTTGTTGTGCCTATTTGATTTCCGCCATTTTGGCGCTGTAGGACGTAGCGTGAGCATAGCGTGAGGGACATGGTACTAAAGTCTGTGTCTGGAGAGACCATCATGGCAACCAATTAGTTCCTTAGACAGACGCTAGAAGCGTTTCAAATAGGCACAAAAACTTTGTAGTCAAATCATACAGACAAACAGTCCAGTTAAGTAGAAAAAAATTTTTCAGTGGCCAGTGTCAGTGGCCGGAACACTTTTTTTTTAATTGTTGTTATGGCGTCAGACTCAGACATGGTAGCTAGCCAGGCGGACTTGAAATAAACACTACCACCAACCATAAAAAATATTTTTATGTGGGTGCAATCTGATTGACAAAATTAAATCTGTAAGTATGTAACAAAAAATAAAAAAAAAATACTTTGCCAAATCTCTTAGGTATCGGTTCTTTTCTGTACCCGTAGCACTAACATCCTTCGAGAAGAAAAATGCGCGAAAAAAAATTGATAGGGTAATTTTTTATGGGAAATTTGTACAGAAATATTCCATAGAGAATAACTCTATCTATGACGTTCATGCGCGTTTTTTTTCGCAATAGCTTTTCGTGCTACGGGCACTCAACAAGGTTAGCACGTAGGTATTAGGGATTTTCTTGAGATTTGCAGAACCGATGTATGGTTAACAGTTTAAAAGTTATTGCAACCAACCTAACCTGAAATAACACTAGGTATTGATATTAAAAGAAAATCATTTACTAATACACTCGGCGTCAGAAAAACCGCACCTTTTCTTCAAAGTTAATTTAATCCCATTTAATTTAATGATAAGTGTTATTATAATATACTTCTTCCCCTTCGGACATAGCCAACAGTCTTTAGAAACCGTTGGAATACTCGTCGAACGGAATCAATTACTGAGATTGAGTTTCCGAGCACATTACATTGCCTAATTTTATTGCAATATTTAAATAACTCCATGGGCAATAGTATCCATCTTGGGTATTCGTTTTTTTAATTGAACTGTTGAAGTGTGTTTTCTCCATCATCTCGATAGCGAATTTACCCGCATTTCCTGAATTGACCCCTTTTATTTCCCTTTTATGGTGGCGCTAGCAATAACGCTTTAATCGTTTAATTATGGTAACTGTTATGTTAAATAAATCAAACACTTATTAAAAGAAAGCTCATTAAATGTACTTTCAATAGATATCAACATTTACACAATAAAACGTTAGCTAGCAATAGCAGATGGCCAAGTCTAAACTTAGTGCCGAAGAGGTGCGGTTTTTCTGACGTCGAGTGTAGAAGCATATTTCTTTAATTATCTTAGCTCACTTGTCTAATTTTCAGTTTCAAAATAAAAACGCGCGTAAAAGTACCTACTTAAATAGAGTAATTATGTATGGAAAAATTAATATCGCTTTTCGCCGGTAGATGGCGCTGTACAAATTTCCCATACAAAATTACGCTATCGAATGTTTTTACGCGCGTTATTCTTTCGATAGCTGCTAAGGGTACTGATTTCAAGTCTTATATGGAATGTTTCGACTATTTTAAGTACAACCTTACGGAGGTGTTACTACAAACCGGACACAACTCTCAATGTCAACGGTTATGTAAACACATTTCTCCAAGAGCACACCGATAACATTTCGATTTTCGGCACTTCAGTTGTCGCCTGACCGCCAGGCGAAACTTTCGCTTTTTATAAATTTAGAGCACCACGTTTACGACATTCCTTTGTCTTTAAGGAATTAAAAAAACATCGCGCCGAAAGAAAAAGTTGACGCGCGAAACCGAGTTGTGTAAAAACAAAAAAGGCACGGATTCAATTAAATTCGAATTACGAAGAACGGATTTAAAACTAAACTTTTTTTATGGCAAAGGAAACTACATTCCATAGACAATTTCGAATTAAACCTTTTTTTAAGTTTTTTAGTGACAATGCGAAGAAATTTCATGATGAAAATAAAAGTGATCCTTTTCATTCATTTCATAAACAAAATCGGTGTTTATTCTGAAAGTGTTAAGAACTTTAAAGAATTGAAAGAACTCGTATTAGTATCTAAATCCGGTAACATAGATACAAAAACAGTGACTGATCCAAATAAAGTGACTGGTTCAAATTTTGAAGATATTACAATCATGGATGAAAAGGGACATTTAAAAAGTATGAAAATCAAATCGGCTAATAAGAAAGTTCAAAGTATCAGTGATATTCGGAACAGTGATAAAGTGACGAACCAATTGGAACAGCCAGTATCGGAGACCAGTGACAAGGATCACGTGATTATGGAAAGTGGTCAGAAATCGAAGTTTTTTGACGAATTGAGCCAATTAGGAGGTTTGTAATTTTTTATGGACATTTTTAGCGAATAAGATGACACGACAATAAAATTACCTGCTTTTATTGTTGTTGAAATAAATTAAGCTCATATACAACGTGTTACAAAATAACCCCTAATGCCAAATATGGTAGATAGGGACCATCAAACTAAACAACTTTTACAATGGGACCTACTCTGAAATCAGCTGTTTCATACATTTTGATATTTTCGTTATAATTTTTGTATGAAACAGCTGATTCTTTCGTGATTTCAGAGTTGGTCCCATAGTAAAAGTTGTTCAGTTTGATGGTCCCTATCTACCATATTCGGGATTAGGAGTTTTTTTATAACATGTTTATAAAATAACTAGTATATTTACTTACATCAAATCAGCCAGTAAGTGCTAATTTTGGACTTTAAGACTTGTGAGAATAATAAAAATAGAAAACTAAATAATAGTTTAAAATTATTTAGTTTTTTTTTGTAAAATCACCTGAAATAACTGTGATTCAATTTTAGTTTTGTCATTAAAAAGTGAGGAGCTCGGTGGCGCAGTGGTTTAGCGCCTGGCCCAGCGATTGCGGAAGTTAAGCAACGTTCGCAAGGGTCGGTCATGGGATGGGTGACCAAAAGTTTATTATCTCGAGCTCCTCCGTGCTTCGGAAGGCACGTTAAGCCGTTGGTCCCGGCTGCATTTGCAGTCGTTAACACCCACCAATCCGCATTGGGCCCGCATGGTGGGTTATGGCCCATCCTCCTTACCACCCATAAGGAAGGCCTGTGCCCCAGCAGTGGGGACATCAAAAATGGCTGATGGACATTAAAAAGTAGTGATTTCAGATTTTGACGTTTGTTAAAAGTAAGAATACTTCAAATCAAAACAAAACAAACAGTGTTTTTTTCTAAACATTACGTAGGATTACGGTGTAACGTGTTATTAGTGAGGTTACGCCATAGTGCGTTCGGTGAAAGCAATATCCGCCTCATATCGTTTATTAGTCATTGTAAAGATGCGACTACAGTAATGGGCAGCTCAAAAAATATGTATTTTTTAATGCACAACGGTTTACTGCTTGGCCTTCACCTCACCTGATGTTAAGTGGTGATAAGGCCGAAGGTGGAAGCGCACTACACCCGGAATCCTCACCACTGAGGAACTGGCTATCTTACCTCTAACTGCCGGAACACAAGCGCGAGCGAAGCTCTAACGATGATTTGAAAATTTTACTTTGTCTAGCTGACTCTAGCTAGAGGCCTTTATGAGCCACGACTCTATGAGGCACTGTATTAAGTTACGAAAAACGAAGTGAAAAATGCATTTTTCTACGTTAACTTAATCAGGAATTGAACTCATAACATTGGTTCATACTTTTTAAGAGAAATAAATCTCGTATCTAATCTTCCTTTTGTTTATTTACATTACCTACCTGCCACACAGACAATATCAAAATTAACTAAAGTTTTAAAAACAAGAAAAGACAAAGACAAGGCGTTAATCCGTCTAATCCTTTCCAAAAAAAAAAATAATGCTGTAACCTTACAGTAGAATAATTCTCTATGGAAAATATAATTTCGCTTTTCGGCGGCAGATGGCACTGTACAAATTTTCTATACAAAATAACTCTATCGAATGTTTTTACGCGCGTAATTTTTTTGATACCAAAATGTTCGTGCTTAGTTCTATTTTTCTTAGTCTAAAAAAATTCTGTTATCCTATTTTTACTTTTTTCAAAGTTTCATTTTCTAAATCTAAATACCGCCATAACTAGATAAAAATTGACGTTTATAAGCTGTTTGTCTATGGGTGTTCCGAATTTCAAGGTCAGTGTGAACGCGGCGCTAGCTGCATCCAAAAGTGAAACTTTCTCCAGTCAACCTTCAGTAACGCGTTAACGTACCACTTATGGGTGCGTTACGTAACGACGGTAACGTGTTCACACGGCTGTAGGTTAACTATTGAGGTAATCTAATCAGTGTGGTTTGTCTATGGTTCCGTTTACTTTACTTTTACGACGAATAAATGAACAACTTTTACTATGGGATCAACTTTGAAATCGCGAAAAAAAATCAGCTGTTTCATACAAAAAATAATAACGAAAATATCATAATGTATGAAACAGCTGTTTTTTTTTGTGTAGTAAAAGTTGTTCAGTTTGATGGTCCCTGTCTACCATATTCGGTTTTATAAGGCTTTTACCAAACACCTTGTATTATGTTATATTACAATGATGACGTAAGTTGAAAAAGTGAGGAAAATGGCAAATAAACTAAAGGCGGCTTAATGAACGTCGGCATCACTATTGCTTCATTTGACAGATGAATGTGATACATTGCTACTTTTGTTTGGTAGTTTTTATTTGTTCCAAAAAGTCGAAATGTGTCGCATCCATCTGTCAAATGAAGCCGATAGCGATACAGACGACACTTGCGCAGTAGACCCACACAGTCAAGTAGACACATGTCAAGTGATATAGAAGAATAGAAAAACGGTATTATTTCACACCAAAAGAGAAAACGGGAAAGTTTTAAGAGCTGTAAATTGGGGTATATTAAAAAAAAGCATTTTTTTACACATTTACCCCAATTTACAACTACAAAATATTTAAAATAAAAAAAGAAGTTAAGAAACTAAAACCCAACTACAGAAAAATCGCACTCAAAAAGTACAAAACAAGAAAATATTCGAGTCCATAATAGGGAATATGCATCAAATTTTTTTTAATCAAAATCAATAGTATAATGCGTGAGAAAATCAACTGTAATATTGAAACTTGTCTCTTGCGTTTTTTTCTCGTAATATAGTTACTTGAAGTTAGCACGCATCAGCTCCCGCCGAAAACGCTCTATACAAAACGGTGACGTCACACATCACGTTTCGGTGTGTTTCGGGCGCGTTTAATATGGAGTTAGCCAATAATCTTCAATTATCTCCCTAAATTTTGCGTTTAAGTACATATTTATGTGTCATACAAAATATTGTTTCTTGACTGTAAAGTGTATTATATCCGAAAATGAAAAAAAAAATATCGTTATTTTCCCCTGATTTCATCGTGTGATAAAACTAGGATTATACATTTTGTTATTTTTTTTCCTGTTCCATCATGTTTTTATAAGTGTCCGCAGCGATCAAGCTCAAATTTATCAAAATCGGTGACTTATGCATATTCCCTATTACTGCTTTTTTTAACTGCAATAATGGTATGAAATATACCAACGACTTTTATATAAAAAAATTGATAGATCAAATTTTGTATGGGAAATTTGTGCAGCGCCATCTACCGCCGAGAAGCGAAATGAAATTTCCCATAGATAATTACTCTATCGAGTACTTTTACACGCTTTTTTTTTCATGATAGATGTTCCTGCTAAAGACTGAAATCTAAAAACCTAAGCTTTAAAATCTTAGCTTAGAACTTATCTATCTGTAAATTTTAATTGGGTACATGGGTACCTACTTGAAAATACATTAAATTAACAAGAACGTGGTATAAGTAATTTGCAAGATTGCCACAATTAAAAAGCAACATGCAAATATCGTCCTAATCCACAAATCTAGATGCTGGCCGAACGGCGAGTGTCATGTTCTAAATATAAAAATTAAAAAGTAAAACCTGAGCAGCTGAGTGGCTTTCCCGCGCTCTCTCTGTGGCGATGGCGCCAAGCGGAGTGCTCAACATTTTCTACGAGTTATCAAAGTCAGCGTACGTTGACATTTTGAAGTTTGTTATAAATGTGTTTTAGATTTTGCAGATGTGTTAAATTAGCATTTTATTAGCATTTAAATATTAACTTCATTTCATATAAGGTTATTTTTTTTACCATAAGCCTCAGATTTTGAACAGAATTTCGTACATACCCTAACTAATCTTTTATTAATTTTTTTGTGATTCTCTTTTGATCCTCGGTTTGCATACTAAAAAATAATAATTTAAAAATATTAAAAACACGACTGCCTTGTCAAAAACGAGCTAAAAAAATTGAATAACAAGCATCATGTCATACATAAGTGACTGCAAATTTGGGGTCTGGGGACCATTTTGTGGGATAATTTTTAATCAAAGAGATCATTATTTATTTTAATCAACTTTTTAGTTCTTTTTTGCCAAGGCAGACGTGTTTTTAATATATTTTCACACATTTTAGTGACAAATTAATAAGGGTTTCCTACGTAAAATCGAAACACAAATTATCGATTTTCATTTCAACGAAAATCATTGACCGATTGCTCCATTGATCGATGCCTTATTACCAAGCTTTAATTCCCCGATGTAACAATTCACCGAAAACCAACTTACCCATGTTTATTTCAACTACTTACACTACACATGGCCGATTTCGAGTAAAGCTTTAAAGGCATCGTAAAGTCGCCATATTGATTAAAAAATATAACCAGTGTCAAAGAAACTCACATACCTACCCACATACGTACATACATGAACCCTGAACACATACACTCTCTGTTTTTTTGGTCAATCATGTAAAAAGCTCGGTGGCGCAGTGGTTTACTGCCTGGCCCAGCGATTGCGGAGGTTAAGCAACGTCCGCATGGGTCGGTCATGGGATGGGTGACCAAAAATTTATTATTTCGAGCTCCTCCGTGCTTCAGAAGGCACGTTAAGCCGTTGGTTTCGGCTGCATTTGCAGTCGATAACATCCACCAATCCGCATTGGGCCCGCATGGTGGGTTATGGCCCATACTCCTTACCCATAAGGAAGGCCTGTGCCTAGTTTTTTGTCGCCATTTTGTCAAGTACGGTTTGGTGTCTATTTTAATTATTTGAAAATTGATTCATAGTGGATATTGTGTCTTAAAATTGGTGCAGTTTTGTGGTACAAGTGTCTACGCAACTGAATAATATTGTGGGATAGTTGAAATAGGCGCGATCTTGGTTGTGTGAAGCCGAGACTTTTATTGTAGTGGTGGCTACCTCGGCAGAACTAACAGAGTAAACTGTCTTGATTGATATACTTGTTGCCAAATGCTCCAAGCAGCAATGGAATGCAAAGCACCCGCATTATAATGTAAACTTAAACTGAAACAATACCTACCACTGAACTATTAAACACTTGACACTGGGCAAAAATTACTTCCAAGAAGAAAGTAGATTGCCAAAATAAAAATAGAAGAAGAAGGCCTGTGCCTGTGTAATGGACGACGGACAATGGACGAGTAAAAAGCATACTGTTTGCTTAAAAATCACCGAAAGTGGAATGTTTAGCACCCCTCCAATACAAGTGCGAACGTACGTACGTCTGTCACAGCGGCAAACCCAGTGTCGCGACGAAGCTAAATTAAAAAGCACGCGTTAAAAAAATTCTTAATAAAAACTTTAACAAAATGGCGCGAAAATTTTCGGTCACGTGATGTTTGTGAAAAAGTAAAAAGTAAGATTTTCTTTTTTTTTCTTAGTGGCCTGTCGGTAAGTTGTTGTGTGCGTGAAATGAAAATAAAATAAACCATGATAGGAATCTATTTTTTTACAGTAAAAAATCGACCTTAAAAATAAAACTGACAGTTCAATAAAATAAATTTTATTTTCACCTCTCCAGCACGAAAAGGGTGCTTTTGGCGCGTAAAAACTCGCAGCAAAATCGATTTTTGCTGCGAGCGTGAGACAAAGTGCTTTTTTAATTTCTAACACCAACTTTTAAAATTATAAAGAAAAAACAAATAAAGTGACAAGGATGACACTTGTGAAATTGATATGTGAGAAAAGCATAGATAGAGATGCTTTATGGTGTCATACACGGATTAAAAAGTAAAAAAATAAAATGCACGGATATACCAAGGAGTTTTAAATAAGAATTGTTAAAAAAGAAGGTTGATAATTTGAAATAAAGAGTATGTAGGTAATGAGGTTACATGTATGAAACAAATATGAAATAAGAAAAATTAATGAAATTTATTAACAAATTACATGTTTTATGATTATAAATAAATAAATAAGACGGAATATTAATGAATAAGAGAAAAACACAACGCAATGTAATCAAAACGACGGGAATCTACTTTACTGACTCTATGAATAAATTTTTTCAGCATAGGTTTGATTGAATTATTTTTGTGATAAATTACAAAAATGAATGCGTCCAACGATGAAGATAGTTGTCTAACTCCAAAAAAGTAAAGTGAACAAGTTTCAAATGCTGAATTAAGCTTTTTTACCAGGAAAGTCACGTGAAAATTTTCTCGCTGGTCGAGGTGAAAAGTTGTATGTTTTACACGAGACCAAAATGTTTTTCTGCCTTGTGCCTTTAAATCACTCACTGTGCTCAGTAGTCTATATTAGAATCACTCGCTACGCTCGTGATTCAATTCTAGACTACTTCGCTAGTTCGTGATTTAAAGTCGACACTCGCAGCACAATTTGATTTTGGTCACTTGTATAACAAATAACTATTTAATACAAGCACGAGTTTAAAACACGAGTTTTCTAACACGAGTTTTTTTAAGCAATTTAACTTAAAAGGTAGGTATCGGTAGGTGGTAGCAATCTTAACCACAGAAAGACATAATAATTTATTGATCTCCTTCAATTATAACACAAACCTGAACACAATACTCTCTTTTTTTGTGAAGTCGTGTAAATAGGCTTGTATTTCAGTTAAGTAGTCACAAAAAGAGACAAAAAATCACTTATCATTTTAAAATCCTAACTGAAACATTTTCCGTGTTATTACAAAAGATGTTTAAACACTGTTTAACTTAGACACGTCTTTTTAAGTGTGATGCTGTCTCTTTTAAACGATATTGTGAAAAAAGTGTCAGCATCACATTTAAACACGTGTCTGAGTTAAACAGTGTTTGAAAATATTTTGTAAAAACACGGAAAATGTTGAGAGCTTTTAAGATTTTGTGTATTTTTTGTTAAAAGTCAAAAAATTACAGAATAATCAAACCATGCCTTAATTTCAGTTTTAAAAAGCTTATATCTTTTATTTTTAATTGAAGTAATAGTCCGTAAGCCCGCGACAATACTGCCTACGTCATATGACATCACGCGAAATGCATGGCACACGGTCGGAAAACTTGTGCTGAGCGAGGATCAGAAGATTATCGCAAATAAAATTGGCCGGAAGCTAAAGGAAATCCTTCACTTCCGGTTAAAAATCACTTTTGAAGGACTTCCGGCCAGATATGGCTTGGCAGACTTGTTTATTCTCAAACACACTATTATTAGAGAGAGTTTAAGTCTGTCAGTTCTGTAGGGTTATTCACGATTGTCGGAAATCTACTCGAAAGCATTCGATTCGAATCCGTATCCTCCGATATTACAAAAATATAGCTATTCACAAATACATTCGACTGGCATTTGATTAACTTTTCGACGGGAAAGCGCAATGCATTTACAAAGTTTGGTAGCATAAGGTAGAAAATAAGTTCGAAGAATATAGACTTTCCGATTCGATTCGGAAAGTTGGTTTCCGACAATCGTGAATAACCCCCCTGAAATGAACGAAAGTACTTGAAAGACGGTGCCAAAGATGGTCACCGGATACCTTTTCCTACGTCATGTGACATCTTGACGAAAATTCATCATCATCATCATATCAGCCGCACGACACCCACTGCTGGGTATAAGCCTCCCCTAAGGATCTCCACGACGATCGGTCCTGCGCTGCCTGCATCCACTGGCTTCCCGCGACCTACCCACGGAGTATCGTCCGGTGCGCGATCGCCATTCCAGAACCTTTCCGCCACTTCAGCTGAGCAATCCTTCGAGCGATGTCGGTTACTTTAGTTCTCCTGCGGATCTCCTCGTTTCTGATTCGATCACGTAGATTACGAAAATCACGTATTCACGTATTCGATGACGAAAATTATTATAAACGTTTTGAAACTGTACTTAATAACACATACATGTATAGAGGAAAAAACGCGCGTAAAATTACTAGAGAGAGTAAAATTTATTATTATGAGAGTAAATTATTATTAATGAGATTAAGGGCGGATTCGACCAAGTGAGAATAACTGTTATTCTTAGATAAAATGACCAGTTATTCGAGAGTAAATCGAAATTACGTTTTACCAGGCACTATTCTCAGAGTATTTTCCCTATTCAGGAATAGTCACTATACCACCATTTCGCGGGGAATAGCAGAGTTAATCCGCGAGTATTTTAATGGCGGCCGCGTGCCGTATGTCAGTGACATTTGACTTTGACTGCTACAGATACGTACAAGGCGACAAAATAGAGTTGACAAGACTTTGCCTTTTAAATAGTTTGTTTATAGAACAATGACAATTGGCCGGATAATAAATTCATTCACATAATTCACTCAGTAATGAAGGAATAAGAATCTTATCCTTGGATTGCATGGAAAAATGACCATTGCTTTATTCGAGAAAAAAATCGTGGAATAGATGTATTCTTCGTATAGTTATTCCCGTTTATATTGAACTTTGGTCGAATCCACCCTTAATCGAAAATTCGTTTTACCATGCACTATGCTCAGAGTATTTTGCCTATTCGGGAATAGTCACTATACCACCATTTCGCGGGGTATAACAGAATTAATCCGCGAGTATTTTAATGGCGTCCGCGTGCCGTATGTTAGTGACATTTGTTTGACATTTGACTTTGACTGCTACAGATACGTACAAGGCGACAAAATAGAGTTGACAAGATTTTGCCTTTTAAATAGTTTGTTTTTAGAACAATGTCAATTGGCCGGATAATACATTCATTCACATATTCACTCACTAATGAAGGAATAAGACTCTTATCTTTGGATTGCATGGAAAAATGACCATTGCTTTACTCGAGAAAAAATCGTGGAATGTATTCTTCGTATAGTTATTCCCGTTTATATTGAACTTTGGTCGAATCCACCCTTAGTGTAACTTCATGTTTGGTCGAATCTGCTCTTATTCAAATTTTGAATTGTCTGTTTTCCTACCACCATCATAAGTAGGCCAAGGTACTGTTACTGGGGATAAATTAGGTAATTACTATCCGCGTCAATTGGTAATGCGCCTGGCGGCCATGATTTTAACCTCAAAAACGAAAAACAATTGAATTTTTTTTTTATATACCTAGACCCTTTCTTATTGAAAATAAGAATTCAATAATTAATATATTATATTACCTATTAGAATTTTGCTGTTTTTGTCATTTTTAGTTGCGGATGACGTTGATGTGTATGTTAATTTGACAAGGTTCCAGCGCATTACCAATTGACGGGGATAGTACCTATTAAACTTGTTTTTTTGTACACAACGGGATAGTGCTTGCCTTCACCCCACCTGATGTTAAGTGACGATAAGGCCGAAGGTGGAAGCGCACTACACCCGGAATCCTCACCACTGAGGAACTGGCTAACTTACATGTAACTGCCGGAACACAACAATTTCAAATTGTTGTTATGGCGTCAGACTTACTTATGTAATTAATTTTCTTCTGACTTAAGATAATTAACTTAAAACTTAGTAAGCTACTTATGGAGATGCCTCACAAACATCATTGTAAACTGAATATTTGAATATTTATTTGATTGTCCTCTTCCATTGTTAGAAATTGTAAGTTGGTAGCTAGCCAGGCGGACTTGAAATAAGCCCTACCACCAAACCAACCGATGTATGGGTGAAATGGTTCCAATCAAGGTGACTGATCACCCGTCCGGCTTCGCTGGTGTCCCCCCTTCTAAATTTTGCAATAATAATAACCAAACCGACGACAAATTGTACCCCCCTGGGAATCGAACCCGGAACCCCAGCGTCTTACATGTGTGGGCGAACCACTAGACCACAGAGGCGAGTGTATGTAATTTATTAGTGACCACTTACTATGTGTTATGCATATGCGTTGAAATAATATCTCTTATATAAAAGTGAAGGGGTGACTGACACACTACTGCCCAGCCCAAACCACTGAACCTAGAGACTTGAAATTTTGTGCATAGATACTTTATACTGTGTAAACACCTACTAAGAGGGGATTTTTGGAAATTCCACCCCTAAAGGTTTGAAATGGGGGTACAAAATTTGTATGGAAGAAAATAAATAAATAGACATTTCAACTTGAAACTTCGTAGGAGTACTCCTAAAAACAAATTAGCAAACACGTGTTTCGTGGTTTTCCGAAACTCAACTCTTTAGGGGGTAAATGGGGTAAAAAAAGCCCAACATCGAAATGGGTGTCGTTATCGAGGTTTTATGGGATGTTGATTGCAAAAATGCCATTTATTTTTAAGTGGTAGACATTATTTAACGCCTAGAGTGGTTATTGGGGTTCAAACTTTGTATGGAAAAAATCGTAATAACTTTGTATGGATAAAAGTCGTAATGAGACCAGCAACGGGAACGTAATCCATTCAGCCGGTTTTACGTGATTGAGGAACAAATTTGTTCCTCAATCACGTAAAACCGGCTGAATGGATTTGAAATACTTAGCACACAGATAGTTATAGCCTGTGCTAATATATGGATAAATTTGATCTCGGTCAAAGGTTCCATAGCAAATAGCGATTTTCCGAATGTCCACGCGGACGAAGTCGCGGGCAAAAGCTAGTCACATATAAAACTTAAGTTTCTACCCCCATTAAAGTTGACAAATATTCTAACAACGAAAATTATAACAAACTGACAGCTCCGAAAAATGGATCTATTGTCTTCCATAGACAATTTCGCAATAGTACGAAACTGCAAGACTACAACACATCCGCTTTCAAAAAGAATCCATTTGGCGATTGTCTGTGCAAGCTTATGCCATCTTCTCGGAGACAAAATGGTGAGTTGCACACAACGCACCATGTCTTCATGGTCTGATTATTGTCGTGACGGTGTATCCGAACGCAACCTTTGATTTGTTTTTAAAAAGTTAAACCTTAATTTTTAAATAGTTTTCGCTCTAGTAACACGGATTTTAAGACGCCGGCGCCGGCTGCCGCGTGTTTTAATTTTAGAATTAGTTTTTTTTCATTCTGTTTTTTCATTTTAGAAGATTTGTTGAGAGGTTTTTGGTGCCATTTTGTCTAGTTCGGTTCGGTGTCTATTTTAACTATTTGCAAATTGATTCATAGTGGATAATGTGTCTTAAAATTGGTGTAGTTTTGTGGTACAAATGTCTACTCAACTGAACAATATGTGGGATAATGGAAATAGGCGCGATCTTGGTTGTGTGAAGCTGAGACTTTTATTGTAGTGGTGGCTACCTCGGCAGAACTTACCGAGTAAACTGTCTTGATATACTTGATGTCAAATGCTCCAAGCAGCATTGGAATGCGATGCACCCGCATTGTAATGAAAATTGAAACAATAATCTTCCACTGAACTATTCAACCCTTGACACTGGCAAAAATTACTCCCAAGATGAGAGTAGATTGCCAATCTAAAAATAAGAACGAGAAGAAGATTTGTTTTTCTTTTTTTCATTCTTTATATTACACGAAAAGGTTTTAATAGGTATGTTTTACTTATTTATTACTGTAGAAGGGAAATAAAAAAGTAGGTTTCGTAAAAAATAATTCAAATTGTTAACAAAATACATATTTTCCCAACCTTTTGATATGATTTGCGACCTTTTGATAATAATTGTAAGTTTATGTTTTACAAAAAAAGTTTCTTAGTTTTTCTATAAGTAATATAGAAAGAAATAAAAAACGTTACTACCTAAAGTAAGTAACGAATTTTATATCTACTGGTTAAAAGAAAATAGAAGGAAAAATGGTAGGAAAAGATAGACGAATCAAAAGTTTATTTGAATAAAGCTATTTTTCACTTTGACTTTGACTTTGAATAAATATTAATACATGTTATTTAAAATTTTAACTTTGTTGTTTGTAAAAGAAACCTAAACGTAACACTATCCTTAAATGACTTAAAAACAGAGTTAAATTAATATTGAAGTAAGAACATAACTTTCGTATCTTTCAAAATGGCGGGCCATTTGTGCAATCTTCTTGTTACAAATTACGTAATTATCTCATTAAATTAGTTAATCTGAGCTATTTTACTTAACTATGAGTCAGAATTCCAATTAATTAGTTAAGTCGGTGATTTGGAAACTTTAAGTTACGTGAATTATAAAAACGAATACTTTCAGATCTTTTGTCTATGATTTGAGAACACTTAAGTTTGAATCTTTTCCTTATCAAATTGTACCTATTTGGTAATAGTTAGGTAATACTATTTGATTTGAAAGAGTTATGGGTGGCTAAAGTATCTTATACCTTTAAACGAGCATACATAATAGCATAAATAAACAAATATACATATTTATTTATTTATTTCTGTGATCGGAAACGGCTCTAAATATTTCGCTGAAATTTGGTATATGGGAGTTTTCGGAGGTAAACAATCGATCTAGATTAGTCTTATGTTTGGGAAAACGCGTGTTTTCGAGTCCTCACGCGTTTTTCTTTCCCCGCAGAATATGGTCGCTAATTTCGTCCTGCCGGCCAGTGTCTGCGTGGGTATTAGAAAAATCCCCAGGGAACCTTTAACCAGGATAAAAAATCCTATTAAGGTTAAACATTAGCACGTGTGACTCTCTATTGTAGGCACATACAAACAACATAGTTCATAGTAAACAATTGCCATTAGTTGTCGGAACACGCTAAAATACTTGTACTATTATGTATTCTGTGCTAAAATATCTATATTGTCATCATCCTCCAGCCCTTATCCCAATTTATTTATAGTGTTCTACACAAAATAAAATTTTGAGCTCGTAGAACGACCACTATTGGGGTCGGCGCAGCATGTAATTCATACTGCATTAGGTTTTGGCAAAGTTTTACGGTCGGCCGCCTGCCTGACACCAACCCTCCTCGGGAATGCTGTTGTTGACAGTTTCCTCGCTGCCATTCGAGTGACCCTTTGTGCGATGGTCTGTACCGGGTCCCTAAAAACTTCCCTCTATCGCCTTCTACGATACCCACGGGATGAGATGGGACAGTCCTATTCTTAACCGGGACTGTACGGCGATTCTTAACCGGGACTGTACGGCGAAAATACCTAAAATACCTATATTGTGTAAAAGCTAAATTCCTGGGAATCCACGTTTTGTGCTACAATAGCGAATCACGTGCTAATATTTAACCTTAACTTCTAAATGCCTGAACAGATTTGGATGTGTTAAGTATCGATAGAATCCTTACATCACCCTGAGTCACACTGCCTTTAGATTTTTTTGAAAAAGTCAATACGTTGACTGCTTTACGCCCGCCATTTTGTAATGTTAAAAAAATATTTCTTAAATTTTTACAATATGGGTAGGTATCAGTGGCGAAGGGTTCATACAAGCCGATTCCTATCGGCTTACCTTTTGGAAATCCCACCCCACTGATCCACTATGCAGATCACAACATCTTTCATCATTTTTGTAGAGCGGCTTACCTTCGCCATAATTTCACCCCTCGCCACTGGTAGGTATCAAATGAAAGGCCAACATTCCAAAACTATATAATTTGTCAGTAAAATGTGTGAAATAAAAATAAATAAATTAAAAAATATTACAAACATAACTGCCCTGCTAAAAACGAACTAAAAAGTTAAATTACAAGTGACATTGCTGTCGGGGGACCTCTTTGATCAAAAATTGTTACCTATATAAAATGGTCCCCCGACTGCAATGACACGAGTTATTTAACTTTTTAGTTCGTTTTTGGTAGGGCAGTCGTGTTTTAATATTTTTTACTAAAAATATGACATGTGAGATTTTCTATTATATTTATCTTAATCTCGGTGCGTTGGGCACGTCGCGTCTGTCTCTACATCTGTAGATCTCACTATCGTTAACATAACTTGTAGAAAATAACATTATATTATCACATAATGTTAGGGAAAGTGTTTTATGATGGTGGCATTATTGTAACGATTCGACAAGCATGATCTTGTTTATTTAAAAAAAACAGTTATTTTGTTAGAAACATATTGGTAACGACTCAATGGTAATTGGAAGAGCATTGGTTCGGTTATCTGAGTATATTTCGATTTTTAGGGTTCCGTAGCCAAATTGGCAAAAAACGGAACCCTTATAGATTCGTCATGTCTGTCTGTTTGTCTGTCCATCCGTATGTCACAGCCATTTTATTCCGAAAGTATTAGGATTACACAGTTGAAACTTAGTAAGTAGATGTAATCTGTTAACCGCTTAACGATTTTAACACAAAAGTAAAAAAAAATAACATTAAGGGGGGGCATACATGGAACTGAAACTGAAAAAAAAAAATCCTTCATAACAATACGTGCGGGGTGTCTATAGATAGGTCTTTAAAAATGACATTGAGGTTCCTAAGACAATTTTTTCTAAAAGTCAACCGTTTGAAAGATAAACACTGCCAAAGTGGTAAAATGTGTGTCCCCCCCCTCTAACTTTTGAAATAAGAGAGTGAAAAATCTAAAAAAAATATATGCTATAAATCTTAATAAAAACTTTCAACGGAAATTGGTTTGAACGAGATATAGTAATTAGTTTTTGAGATATATCATATTTTCCAAAACCGCAAATATAACTTTGTCTTTCATACCAACACTGTGAAAAACAAAGTTATTTTACAGACGAAAAATTATAGTGGTATTAAATATAGTATGGTATAAGGTAACTACGGAACCCTATGGCGCGTGACCCGACACGCACTTGGCCGGTTTTTTTTTTATTTACAACTTACAATTACAAGCACTATCTTGGCCTACACCCCACCCCACCTGATGTTAAGTGACGATAAGGCCGAAGGTGGAAGCGCACTACACCCGGAATCCTCACCACTGAGGAACTGGCTATCTTACCTCTAACTGCCGGAACACAATATTTTTTAATTATTGTTATGGAGTCAGACATAAGTCTGTATCTATGTAAGATGGGGTAGCTAGCAAAGCGGACTTGGACTTGAAATAAGCCCTACAACTAACCAAAAATAAAATAAATAAGTTTAGCATTTCTAAAAAAATAACATAACCTTTACGTGGGAAAACCGCAACCCTATCAAAATGTATTAGTCACGAGTTTTACGCAACACTACGGCCAAATGAACCATAACCAATTACATTAGGGAAGAAAGTACGACTATTACACCAAAATCACAACCATCCTTACCTCACACCCCTCCACTAACAAAAAACACCTCTAAACACAGCTTGAAAAAGTCCAATCTCGCTCAAACATTTAACTATAAACACTTTGACGCCAAAGAAATCACCTAATCAAATGAAAATCAACTTTATATTAAGCGTTTGCAAAATCGAAAATCGTTCGGTGAGACACTTACGTATAATACCTCCTTACATTTGTTATTTCATTTTCGAAAGTTACGGGGAAAGTTGACGTTATACGGAGTGAGACCACTTAATCTTGATGCTTTAAGGCAGAATAATTTAATGCCTAAGGGTTTGTTAAATGTCCTGGCCTTTGAAAGACACGTTAGGGGTCAGCCAAGATAAGCACAGATTGCACAGAGAGAGAAAGATGGCAACAATTTTAAAAGAAATATTTAAACTATGGAACCGAAAACAAAAACAAAAAAAACAAATAGAGTTAATGTTAAGATGGAAGACGAAGATCATTTTGGACCCTATTTAATAAACGGTGCAATTTCTCACCTTTCACGAAAATTTATATCTATTGCATCAACCGATTTGAAAATAGAACAAACCACTCATAACTACACCGCAATGTAAACCAAATTGTCATGACAATTTACAAATTATCACGTTATTGAATAAGGGACTTGAACCTAAATTAAAATCATTATTATTATTTAATTCATGTGGATACTATATTAATAATTTTATGCTTTAAATGTGGAATAATATAAAACCAAAATAAATCTCCTCTGTTAAAAAATATGATCCCAAAGACAAAAGCCAAAAATTGAAAATAACAAAATCGTTTTTAGCATTAAAATAATGGGGATAATGAAACCATGAGGAGCTCGGTGGCGCAGTGGTTTAGCGCCTGGCCCAGCGATTGCGGAGGTTAAGCAACGTTCGCAAGGGTCGGTCATGGGATGGGTGACCAAAAATTTATTATCTCGAGCTCCTCCGTGCTTCGGAAGGCACGTTAAGCCGTTGGTCCCGGCTGCATTTGCAGTCGTTAACACCCACCAATTCGCATGGGGCCCGCGTGGTGAGTTATGGCCCATCCTCCTTACCACCCATAAGGAAGGCCTGTGCCCCAGCAGTGGGGACATTTAAAATGGCTGATGGACAATAAAACCAAAACAAATCTATGTATTAAAGTTAAACATTGATTCGTCCATAACATTGTAATCTTAAGGCCCTCCGCTGCCTTGAGCGGGACACGCGCGCGGGGCGACATACATTAGAGCATACTCATGCACTGCGCAAGCATCTGTCCGTCTAAAACCAGCAATCTATATTCCCGCGCCGTGTACCCGCGGCGGGATCCCGCTTAAGGCAGCGGAGGGCCTAATAACTCGTCCATGTCTTAATTCAATTGTAAATGTAAATAATTAACGATTGATTATCAAATTCGTAAATCCAACTACAAGTATTATGACGAAATTTCGATCTAAGTAATTATTAGATAAATTAGCGACCACGTGGTGTCTTTAACTACAAGAAGTCATTAAAATCGTATTTACGCTCACGCACGCAGACATACAAACCGACAGTGCCATTGTTTCACTATAATAACACGTTAGAAAAATAAAAGTGACGTTAAGGAAACTGTGTTATAATCTTTGGTGCAAATTAAAAATAAACTACCTAAAGCTACTACCTACATTTTTTTTTATTGAGTGATTGTGTAAATGTGTAAAGATATGGTTAAGATTGAGGAAATATACGAACTCTTTGCTAGCAAAATGTTAATGTAACGGAACCCTAGCCGAAAGTGAAAAGGAAGGAGGTTCGCCGCGTTTGAACGTTTACTTCCGAATACAAACTTCCCGCGGACAGACGTCCGAGCGCGAAGAAAAATTAAAAAATAAAAACTTTTTAAATAATGTTCTCAAATCAGTGATGTGCGTACAGAAAGTGCTCGATGGATTGGTGGCGGTCAAAAATTTCAAAATTCGAAGAAGAGCGTCCAACATGGCGTCTAAGAAGTTGACAGTGTTTTGTTTTTTGGCGGGAATTCTCAGTGCAGTGTGTTCGGAAACTGACAACGATGTGTTGACTTTGCAAGACGATTTAGATTTGAAAGAGGATGTAGTGTCGGATAGAAGGAGGCCAGCGAACGAACAAGAGAAGGATATCCTGTTATTAGGTGCGTTAGGAAGGCGCAAGGGATCATACCATGGTTCATACTCTTCGTCGCAGGAAGATGACTCTATCATGGATTTACTTGGAAAAAGTGAGTATATTAGACTATAAGGGCCTTAAAATGCGGATCTTTGAATATATAATCCCTCGTATCTACAATATGTTAATGAATAAACGCAAAACCCCTTAAGTGGTAAAAACCAGCTGTTTCATACAAGTTGTCAATACCTACTCGACCAGAATGTATGAAACAGCTGTTTTTAAGAGGGTAAGAATATTACTAACCCCCGTATCTATAGACAAGTAAGTAATGACTTGAGTAAAACTTGTAATTTTCTAATGCTTCTCATATCATATTCACATGCAATTAATAGTAAAATTCATCTTAAATGACTTCTTAGTGCAGTTTTTATCCATTTAAAGTTAATTTATACTGTAAAATGCGTGTGAATATATTATTAGAAGCATTTGAAAATTGCAAGTTTTACTCAAGTCATTACTTACTCGTCTATAGATACGGGGGTAAGACTCCGCTGTACGTCTATCTGTCTGCCTGTCACCAGGCTGTATCTCATGAACCGTGATAGCTAGACAGTTGAAATTTTCACAGATGATGTATTTCTGTTGCCGCTATAGCAACAAGTACTAAAAACAGAATAAAATAAATATTTAAGGGGGGCTCCCATACAACAAACGTGATTTTTTTGCCGTTTTTTGCTCGATATTAATAACGACTGCAGGTAGACAGTTATTTTTTTACAGATGATGTATTTCTATTGCTGCTATAACAACAAACACTAAAAACAGAATAAAGTAAATATTTAAGGGGTCTCCCATACAACAAACGTGATTTTTTGCCGTTTTTTGGTACGGAACCCTTCATGCGCGAGTCCGACTTGTACTTGGCCGGTTTTTTTGTTGAGTTACAGAGTTGGCCCCATAGTAAAAGTTGTTCATATTCATGAGCACAATCATCACCTTAGAGGTTTTGCTGACTTGAGTAAAACATGCATTTTCAAATGCTTCTGATATTATATTAACATGCAATTTATAGTATATTTATTGATAAATGCAATTTTAGTCCAGTTTTGGAACATTGGAACAACATTCCAGCTTGTGGATAGGTATGATATTACAAGCTAGATAGGATAGAAGTGACTCGGTAGCTCAGCGGTCAGAGCATTGGACCGGATATTCAAAGGTCGCGGGTTCGATTCCCGTCCAAGAATTGATCTGGTGCAATTCGTATTTTGACATTGAAAATGTCTTTTCGTTCGCTCCAGTATAGGCTCCGATTTCAGGAAAAAGTGCGATCGCCTTATATCTCAGAAGTTTGTGAAGATATGATATTTAAAAAGACTCAAAAGACGCGTATTTACAAGAGCTACAAGGTGCAAAAAGAATTATTCGAGAAAATTAAAAAGGAAAAAAATTTTAGCCAAAATAGTGGGAAAAATATAGTTTTTTTCCGATTTTTTCAGCTACAATTTGAGCCTAAAACAAAGACGATCCGGTTAAGAGTTTGTCCTGTAGCTTAACCTTTAAAATTGAAAATGTTTTTTCGATCGCTTCAGTATAGCCTCCATTTTGGCATACAATACAAAAAAAAAGAATTAGGTACTTTAAAAATAAACAATTTCGCTCTAGCGACATGTAAGCTTAAATGTACTAAGCTATGCTGAGTACATAAAATATACACTGGCCTGCAAAACTAAGTACTACAGAGGTCTATATTTTCATACAAACGAGGTAACTTTGAAGCATTGGTTCTCCGCCCAGGATTAAACGTGCGGTGTGATCTGATGATGGCCATCCAGGGAGTGAATGGAGAAGATTCAGATCCCCATACACACCCAATAGATCTGATCAGCATTCTAAGAGCTGTTTGGATATGTTTAAAAAACCACGAAAATAGCATTAAAATGTATGGAAATGCTGTAACTGATAACTCTTATCCTTACAACTCTTAGAATGCTGATCAGATATATTGGGTGTGTATGGGGATCTGAATCTTCTCCATTCACTCCCTGGATGGCCATCATCAGATCACACCACGTTTAATCCTGGGCAGAGAACTAATGCTTCAAAGTTACCTCGTTTGTATGAAAATAGAGCTCTGTAGTACTTAGTTTTGCAAGCCAGTGTAGTAAGGAAGGCAGCGCTCAATCGCGTTTGTAAAGCAACGCTCGGTCCGGCCAGGTGTCGGATGGGTGACCGTTAAGTGGCATCACAACTAAGCGCTTCCGTGCTTCGGAGGACACGTTAAATCGTCGGTCCCGGCTGTTGTTATGATAACAGTCGTTAAGCCAAGTTAGAGGCCTTACAGGCGGCTTGATAAACTCTTACACCAGAGGTGTAAACCTCATACGCTAAGAAAGAAGAAGTAAGGAATCATCGCTTTACAATAAAATATAATTAAATTAGTAAATAAGTACTTTGGTGTAATTTATACCGAAATAATAACGACATAAATAATTCGTAGCACCGTAGCATTTGGAAAAATTATGTATTTTTTTATAATGTGATTAATTTAACAATGTACAGTACAAAGGAGGTTACTAACTTCTTGTGATACAGCCCTAGTTTTTTTACATTCTCTTTGGTACAGCCTAGCCCCAAAATTCTCGAATGGGTGATAGGAAAATATAGACAATCAAAAGCACTTATAGGTAGGTATCTAAGTTAATTTGAATAAAGAATTTTTCATTTCATTTTATTTCAGTAGAATTTTACCTGTCGTAGACTTAATTCACCTGTACCTTGATTATGTAAAGCTGTTGCTAACAATTCTCGATTGAAATCGATTGAAAGCGCGGTTGCATTGCAGCTTTAGTTAAGATAGTTGTCACATTGGTTCTTACTAAAGCAGCGATGTAACTGCGGTTTCTGTCAGAGTTGATTGCAACAAAGTTACGTAATTACCCCCCTGGGCTAAATCCCCTGGGTGAATTAATTTTCTTGAGATGTCATGATTATGAAATCTTACTCATCATAATCTTTTTAAAGATTGAACTTAAATTTAAACAAAATCTTTCAGGCCCCACAAAGTTATACTTAGCGATTGTCGACTCTGTATGAAATTTACAGGGAGAAAAAAGCAGCCCTTGACAAATTTCTTGCCGGTTCTTCTCGTTACAAGGTCTCCTGCTTAGGGTTTGCGAACCGATGGCGTAGCTTCTATGACATTCACAAGTGCTTGTAACAGCCTAGACTGAAGAAATGAGTTTGAGTATAGTAAGCATGTTTTTTGCTAGTATTAATAATTAAGATAATGTAATTGAAAACTATCTGCGGAACATTAACAATCAACTAATAAATCACTCACAAAGGAAATCATTTCATTTGATATTTTTTTCCGCGTGCAATGGAGAGAGCCATGCTCGGCGTTTCCCTGCGTGATTGAATCAGAAACGAAGAGATCCGCAGGAGAACTAAAGTTACCAACATCGCTCGAAGGATTTCTCAGCTGAAGTGGCAATGGGCGGGACACATAGCGAGAAGAACCGATGGCCGTTGGGGCGGAAAGGTTCTGGAATGGCGACCGCGCACCGGACGACGCTCCGTGGGTAGGCCCCCGACAAGGGGGATCGACATGAGGGTGAAGGTTGCGGGAAGCCACTGGATGCGGGCAGCGCTGGACCAATCGTCGTGGAGATCCTTAGAGGAGGCCTATACCCAGCAGTGGGTGTCGTGCGGCTGATATGATGATGATGATGTAACAGCCTAGACTGAAGAAATGAGTTTGTGTTTAAGTAGGTATAGTCGGCATATTTTTGCCAACCAGCAGTAATGATAATCAAAACAATTTACTGAAAACTGTCTACAGAATACTCTACTGAAAACTATCTACAGAATAATCAACTAAGAAATCACTTTTAAGGAAATCATTTCATTTGATAATTTTGTCGATCAAACGTACATAGTTATGTATTCTGTGACATAGTATAGTAAGATCGATACCAATGATAGTAAAAGCGAACTCGATCTCGACAGTGAAATTATCGTTCGGCCATTCACCGATCTATAGATCATTGTTGCGTGATCTATTGTTTATGGATCTTACCAAGATCTTACGTTATTTATGATAATGCGACACGGTTGTCGTGTTCGATAAAAAAAAAATGAAAAGTGTTCGTGTGATTTGGTAGTTTTTGGTTACAATGTAGTTTGAGATGAGAGATTCATTTTCTTGTTAAAGTATTGTTCTAAGAAGTGTGTTATCAAGTTAAAATTGTTTACCAAATTAAAATAGCAGGTAATGTATACAAAATATGTGATGTAAGTAGAAATTCAACCATTTTACAAAATAATATAATTGAATAAAAAAAATTGTTCATAAAAGATCATACAAAAAAAACCTTTTTCGGCATTTTCTTCGTCAGCGTGAACTTTAGAAAAATCCTTAGAGCTCTTTTGACCAGAATAAAAAGTATCCTATGCTTGAATTGAGGTTTTAAACTATCTGTGTCCTAAATTACATCCAAATCCGTTCAGCCGTTTTTGCGTGATTGAGTAAAACATCCAACAAACTTTCACATCTAGAATAATAGTAAGAAGAAGGATATGATAGTAATATAATAATCTTAATGATTGAATATTTAACTAAATGTTTCCCGTTTTAGGAAAAAATTTAACATATGGCACAATCCATCACTACATCAAATGATATTTATATAAATGTAAAAGTTTGGATGTTTAGATGTTGGAACGTTTACTCAATCACGCAAAAACAGCATAATCTTAATGATTGAATATTTAACTAAATGTTTCCCGTTTTAGGAAAAAATGTAACATATGGCACAATCCATCACTACATCAAATGAAATTTATATAAATGTAAAAGTTTGGATGTTTAGATGTTGGAACGTTTACTCAATCACGCAAAAACAGCCTGGAAAAAGTATCTTATGTGTTAACATAGGATACTTTTTATTCTGGTCAAAGGTTCCCATGGGATTTTCTGAATGTCCAATGGACGGTTGCTGGCAGAAGCTACTTGTCTATAAAGGGAAGTATGACTGCTATCTCCGTCCCAATGTCACAAAAGTTGGCCAAGTTTGTGCTGCGTGTCGGACACGCATTGACTTTCCGAGTTGTTTTCGTGGTCGTTTCGTAGTCATTTTGTAATTAAGGCTTATGCAAGTACCAATTTATGGTAACCTTCAAGTTCAATAATTGTTTGCTTTGATAGGAGGCTCGTAAAATTAGATCTAACGACGGAATAATGATCTAGCACATTCCATTAAAGAGGTAGTTTGTTAAGTGTTATCACAGATAATATAATACTATACTAGGTGTTATCAACAAATTATGATGTCTTTGATTTGTTTTAAATACGGTTTTGTTAACATTTGACATGATGTATGTGTAAGTAAACGTACCCTGTTTCAAGTGACATATACACGGTCACTTTTTTATCACCCAGGAAAACTTCAGAGCCGATGCCCGTTCCCGAGAAAAATAATAAAAAAAAATACTTATCAGGATAATTCAGAAACCTTTTCACAAAATATCCTAAGTAAATATACACTCCACTTCAGTGCTCCACTTTCGGACATGTTTGTTTTAACAAAAACAAACTTTGATTGGTCAAAAAAAATAACCAAACGTTTTTTTTTCTTGAAATCTATTGTAAACCTTTATCAAGTTAAGTATCTCTTAAATATTCCGAGTTGATAAAAATGTTACCGAGTTACACAACGTCTTTCTATCTGCAGTGATACCACAAACCTGCCCGTTAAATATTTACGAGTATGTTTATACTAAACTCAGTATTTTGACACCCGACTGTTGTTTAACTAAAAAGTTGACCAAAAACGAACTAAAAAGTTAGTTTTTGGCAGGGCAGTCGTGTTTTTAATAATTTTTAATTAATTATTTTTTTGAAAACGTAATTAAAGAAATGAGTTTTTATAAACATTTAAACTAAGTTTGAACCGGCAAGATTTTACAATGCCTAAAAAGACCACTATCGTCACCATGAAATTTACATCGGATGTTATTTGATACAATATGTTTTGAAATTTGTACTTGCAGGTTATAGGTATATTTTATTTAGGTATGTGTTATAGCTACGGCCGTAACTACATAAACCATACTGAACATACGATTCAGCAAGCGAGTTATACAACATTAATTAAACATTATATGTTACTAGCTTCCGCCCGCGACTTCGTCTGCGTGGACAGTTTTTTGGCTATCCCTCGGGAACTGCACGTTTTTTCTGGATGAAAGGTACCCTATGTCCTTTTCTATTTCATGATGATCGGTTCAGTAGTTACGACGTGAAGGCGTAACAAACAAACAAACAAATAAACAAACAAACGGACTTTCGCATTTACAATACTAGCGGCCGCCCGCGACTTCGTCTGCGTGGAAAATTTTTTTGCTTTCCCTCGGGAACAATAATTTTTTTCGGGATGAAATGTACCCTATGTCCTTCTCTGTACCCCTGACAACGTGTATGCAAAATTTCATGATGATCGGTTCAGCAGTTAAGACGTGAAGGCGTAACAAACAAACAAACAAATAAACAAACAAACGGACTTTCGCATTTATAATATTAGTAAGGATTAGTAAGGATTCTTTATGTAGGCTAAGAATTGTCTCAGCTTGTTGTAGATACATTTAGAGAGATATAGATTTAGAAAGCATCTGTGAACATCTCCTAATGTGTTTAGGAATTACCCAATTTACATCGATAAAAATCCCAGCTTTGTGATACATTCAATCAAAGCAAATAACATTCTCCTCTTTCTTTCCGCAGTGATACCGCAAACCTGCCGCTACCGAGGCGCGCGCTACCCCTGCGGTCTGAGCATATCCTGCGTGCTTGGGGGAGGGAAGCCTTTAGACCTGTGTTCTGGTGGCATGATATGGGCCTGCTGCGTCGACAGGGATACAACGGAAAGGCCTAGCGAGATCGCTCCGGTTGTGCATAATGCAAGTAAGTGATATACCTGCCCCTTACTGAAATGGCCAAAATTCTATCCGTTTGAACGCTACGCTTAGGCTGCCTACGCACCGACAGGTGCCTAGATAGGCCTAGAGCCCAGATATGTAACCAAGTAAAACGAACGTTCACGAATGTTCGCAATCGGCGTCGAGCTAGGTGCCTCGATGCATCCAGGCGACTATACCTAGATTGTATCGTAAGGCGCGAGGCTTACAACCACAGATTACAACCAAAGACTATGAGACCTAGGCGACTATCCTAGCGACTCATCTTTCAGTGCTGTCGCCGTGTATCCTAGTAAGTAACCTGGATATAGGTATCTAGGCACCAATATAGGCGCCTGTCGCGTCGGTGCGTTCGCTACTATTAGCCATTAAAGCATTAAAATAAGCAGTGAACTATAAAATTACGTGCCCTCAGCTTGTCAATTCCATACAATACATTAAAGTCTGTGATTTACGTAAGTTTGCGACACGGTAAATACTCAAAAGTTTCTTAGCTAAAATCTTTAGTTAAAGTCTCCTTAACTTTAAGGAAGCTGTCAGTTTCATAGAGTTTCTGTCAAATCTGTAAAATTTGGTGTTGCATTCAAATACTCACGTAAATAGTACTTATATCTATTCTGTGTCTAAATTCAAAAAAGTCGACGACAGAAACTCTATGAAACCCACGAGTTAGTAAAGTTAAGGAGATTTTAGCCTTAAAAAAAGGAAACCTATGGAAGTGGCACAAATTGCAATAAAAAAGGATTCGTGACGTCAGGCGCGTGCCGTGTCCGCCATATTGTGTTGCGTTTACATGTTACAATTTCGACTCTATGCTGTTTACGTAAGGTATATCTACACTAAGCTAAGCCGCCATGTTTAGTTGCGTTTGAATGGAGAACAATGAAGTAGGTATGCAGGCTTTTTTCGTAGGTATGTCAGGTCCATATTATTCCTTCGTCTTTGATTTTAGCTATAAGCCTTTGAGTATTCGCCATTAATCGTCTATTCCTCATATTTAAGCTTTAATAGTAAGCGTAGCGCTTAAACGTATATAATATTGGTTTGATTAGAGGTGCTATATTCTAAGGGTTTGAATTTATAGAATGACTTGTTATATGAATGTTGGTTTTGTGACTAACTAATCTTGTGACTGGCATGTGAAGTCACATAGGCTTGTTACAGTCGGCTTGCAATTTCGATGCAGTTATGTAAACCATACAAACGGTCAAATACCCAAATGAATTTTAAGTTAAGGCCACCTTAAATTCAAAAAAGTTGTCAGATTTCACAGGTACTCTGTGAAACTGACAGCTTCCTTAAAGGTAAGGAGACCTTTTTTTTAGCTAAAGCCTTTGAGTATTCGGCCGTAAGACATATAAACTGCAATTTTGCAGTTGACTGGCACTCCTAATGCAGCCCGTCTGTAAGAAGCCTTATGTGGAAATAAAGAGTTATGTTATGCAATGCAGTGTTACAATACAAAGCCACATTACACTACTCAACTGACATACAAGAACACAAAATTAATACACATGAAAATATTCAGTCATGAATTTCCCTTTTTTGTTTGATATTTTAAATTCAACAACTATTATAAACGTATTTACATATAAAACTTAGATTGCGATGATCTAAGGGTGATCAAGCACGAAACTACAACTACTTATTTAAAATATTAAATACGCGTATTTTAAGAAGTATACAAAAGATATATTTTATTACTAGCGACCCGCCCTCGCTTTGCTTCAGTGTAGGGTGGAATCTGAATCACTCTATCTATAAAAAAAACCGTATCAAAATCCGTTGCGTAGTTTTAAAGATCTAAGCATTGTGATTTCGCCGCTCTTCACATCATGACATCAGCAACTCGAATATTCAATCACATAAAGTGGGTCACGAATATGGAAAATAGTCTCTATTGTTAAAAGCAAAAGGTTAAAAATGCGAATTCATTACACGTCTTGTGTTACGAAACTTTGCGGCATAATGCATGCATGCAATACACTCTCTCTTGGACATGAGTCATAAGCGGCAGCGGTTAAAAAGCTTCTTGTCAGTAACTTGTGGAGTTTCGTCATCCTTTGGAATTTCGGAAATAATATAATAATGTAGAACTAAGTAATTGAAATTTCTTCATCTCATCTGATTTTAAGTGCCGATAAGGTCTAAAGTGGCAGCGCTTTACACCCGGAATCTTAAACCACTAAGGAACTGACTATCTTACGTAACTGCCGGGACACAACAATTTTACATTGTTTTTATGGAACAATTTTACATTGTTTTATTTTATATTTTATTTAATTTTACATTGTTTTATTTGCACAAAACACAATTTTACATTGTGTTTTGTGCAAATAAAATATTTGTATTTGGCGTCAGACTTAAATAAGATGATGGTGGCTACTTAGCATGACCACCGAAATATGATATGATATAGCGATTTATCACGTTTAACTGTCAAAAGACAATGGATTTTGACAGTGTCGATAAAACGCTGTATTACGCGATATATATCGTGTTTCGTGGTCCTGGTAGAGCTAACCACCAACCAAATCAAGTACAAATATAACCCCTCCTGGGAATCGAACCCGGGACCCCTGCGTCTTACAAAGGTGGGCAAACCACTAGAGAGCAGAGGCGGTCAATGTGCGACATGATATGAAGTAGCTAAGTTATCCTTATGTTTTAAGTGACGTCGCTAAACTCATAATAGACAAAAATGACTTTGAACCTCTACTGCCCCTACTCAAATGGCCAACTTTCTATTTGTTTACTAACTTTGAATTTAGCCATAAACTCTAAAATTAATTGTCAATTCCATACAATAAGTACAACAATATCTGTGATTTACATAAGCTTGCGACATCTGACTTAATAACTTTAAGTTCGGTTCGGCAAGGAGCTCGGTGCCGATGCCGCAGTGGTTTAGGAAGAGCTCGGTGGAGCAGGTTAGCGATTGCGGAGGTTATGCAACTTTCGCAAGGTTCGGTCGTGGGATAAGTGACTAAAAATTTATTACCTCGAGCTCTTCCGTGTTTCGGAAGGCACGTTAACCCGTTGGTCCCGGTTGCATTTGCAGTCGTTAATACCCACCAAGCCGCAAAGCCTACACAAAGACCTGTGCCCCATTGACATTAAGACTGGTGATGGTCAAGCTTTAAGATAGCAAAACTTTTAACTTAGCGTCCGTACCAAGCGCTTTGCCAATACATTTCTTATGCGAAAAAGAATGGAATGCGCTGCCTGTACTTGTGTTCCCCGATAGTTACAACCTTGGTCTCTTCAAGACAAGAGTGAATAGGCATTTCCTGGGCAAGCATGCTACACCTTAGACCACATCCTGTTTACCAAACAAGATGGTGGTCAAATGCCTGCCCAGTTACCAATAAAAAAACCTGACCTGAACCTCCTCCTGGAGGCGACGGAGAACGATTTCGCCCCCATCAACCCTGACCCCTCAGGTCAACCCCCCGCCCTCTCTGGCTGATCGATCCCCCTCAGGGAGTCAGCTTAATTACTCGTCTCTCAACGCACAATCACCTATAAAATGTGACGTCTACGCTGTCCTCTCCCCTGAGGGAGGGCAGTCGCTTTCGGTCGAAGGTTCGTTGCCTGTCAGGACACGAAACCAAATGTCCAAGGCAGTTTTCAGTCAGTACGAGTCTGACATAGCCATCCAAGCCGGCTAGGTGGTATCCAATGGAGGATTTTCCGCCTCCTTCCCCCCGCTGCGGATGGTGGCTCCGAACCCCTAAGGTTGAGAGCCCAAAAAAAATTTCGCCCATTTGAGTAGGGAGCAGATAACACAAATAAAAAATAATAACGCGTTACGGTTACGCTCACACCTCGTACCCCTACGATCACAAATTCACGCGCTGATTGTTCCAAGACGCACTTTAATACCAGACGGCGTGTTTCCGGGCTTGAACATCTTACGGCAATTTTGTAATACCCCACTATAACTTCACAGTCTTCACACTTTCACGGTTTTGCCTAAACCGATAATTTATGATGTTATTTTCGCGTATTGTTTCGGTAAAGGAATAATTTGGCGTTCTTATGGTTTGTGATTTGTCGTGTGTAAATTATGGGATAGGAGTTTGGGACTGTTGTGTTTCCATTGTCGTCTATTTATTTGTGTTTTGTTTTGATGGCTATTGAGGTCACACGTGACGTGTATCAGAAATAATAGCATTGAGGCACGGTATACATATATCAGATTTTTTCAAAATATTTGGACTATATGATAATGATGATAATAATTTGGTGCGTTGATGGTGTGAGGTCAATTACCATTACCATTATTGTGTCTCGCATTGGTATGGAGATGTGGGGGGTTTGAGGTCCAGTGCACGGCTGGTCATGCATGACCAGTCTCATACAGTACAGGCGGTAGTACTGCGGCCTGAGGGATGTCAGGCGAGTGATGCCACTTGTGTTACTTTCGTGTCTCTCATTGGTGTGTGGGGGTGTGGAGGGTGCGAGGTCCAGTACTGTGACTGGTCATACAGGCGGTACTACTGTGGCCTCAGAGGCGGCTGGCGAGTGATGCCACTAGTTATTACATTTGTGTTTCGCATTGGTGTGTAAGGGTGTGGAGGGTGCGTGGTCCAGTGACTGGGCACACAGGCGGTACTACTGCAGCCTCATGGGCAGCAGGCGAGTGATGCCACTGGTGTTACATTCGTGTCTCGTACCAATACGGGTGGGGGTGTGGAGGGTGCGAGATCCAGTGCAGTGACTAGTCATACAAGCGGTACTACTCTGGCCTCAGGGTTGACAGGCAAGTGATGCCACTGGTGTAACATTCGTGTCTCGCATTCGTGTGTGGGGATGTGGAGGGTGCGAGGTCCAGTGACTGGGCATACAGGAGGTACTATTGTGGCCTCAGGAGCGACAATCGATAAGAAAACACTTTCTATAAGTCTCGTTGCTTTCAAATTTATTAGTAAACATAGAAAAGAAATCATTCTTACGTAAACACATACAAGCCCTCCAATCTCGGGTACTTAATCTTTTATTACCAAATCGAGATGCAAG
Source organism: Agriphila tristella (assembly GCA_928269145.1). Classification (NCBI taxonomy): domain Eukaryota; kingdom Metazoa; phylum Arthropoda; class Insecta; order Lepidoptera; family Crambidae; genus Agriphila; species Agriphila tristella. The sequence goes on from OV743451.1 coordinate 6,476,971, forward strand.
TGAAATTCGAGTGAAAGTCAAATGATATCACGACCGTTGGAGCGTTACTACGGATGACAGAGATTCGAGGTAATCATTCACTACCTATACATTGTAATTCATCTACTAAGCGGCTGCCCGCGACTTCACCTGCTATAGGGTTACCAGATCCAAAATGAGATTTCCTGAGGTTTTCCCTGTCTTTTCAGGAAAATTCCTGATATTTTGTACACCTACATCTACATTCTTCATTTAGATGTCTTTTGATTATTTTTTCTCACCAAAATGGTTAAAAAATTATGTGTTATTCATTAAGTACTTACTTTTTTACGATTTCAAAAAATCCCTGACACCTACAGTTTTTCCCTGTTTTCCTGACGGATGCCTAAAATTCCTGATATGTCAGGAAAATTCCTGTCATCTGGTAACCCTACCTGCGTAGAGAGTTATTTTTTGTATCCCTCGATAATATGTAGTTTTTTTCTGGATGAAGGTACCCCATCTATGTGAATTCCCTGACAACGTGAATGTAAAATTTCATGGTGATCGGTTGACTAGTCAAGACGTGGAGGCGTAACAAAAGAATATTAGGTAAGGTAGAATTCATTCTTCTAAACCAATTGCTTTATTATTATCATCAGCCTATATAGGTTCCCATTAATTAAGAAAATTAATGTTCCACATATCACATGACACCAACGATATGTCAAAACAAGTTTAGATGCGTCATGCGCCAACATCATGCAATTTAAAACAGCGACAGGTAGGCTGCAGATACACACATTGACTTATTATGTCGAGAGATGGACAAAAATGAACGCCACCATACGGAATACTTGTCGTTAGAAAGAGATAAACAGACATCGTAAGTTTCGTCTGATACGCTGCATGCTCATTGGCGCGATCATAGGAGTGACAGTCGCAATGCTCGCTCTTTGTAAAAATATGGCCGATTAGAGTAATACAAAATACGAAAATACATTTTACGGTTAAATACAGTACTTACGTATGAAATGAAACATTTTTCCGATCTCTGACTGTTGCTGTATAATTTGCACATCGTTTAAAGACGCGGGAAGACATTTTTCATAAGGATGTCACGGTTTTTTAGTGTCTGACTGACGAGAGTGGTGTGTGTTTACGTGTCACGAGCCTGTGCCTGACTAATTGAAAGTCGGGCAATTACCTGACTTTCGTCTTGCCATTGTGGAGCGCGGGTAACGTATCTAAACTTGTTTTGACATATCGTTGCATGACACCAATCATTTTGTCCCAAACTAAGCAAAGTTTATGATTACTTGTATTTTATTTATTTATTTTATTTATTTATTGTAGGTACACTTACAGATTAAAGTCATTACAAGAACTTATAAACTATACCAGAGGATAAGACAAGACAATAATCCAAAATTAGCGTACACAGCATGCACAATAATTATAAACTTACGCAAACATAAAAAAAAATACAATAATTTAACACTACAAACAAAAGAACATTTTAAGAATTACTTTAGATGTAATTTAAGTAACATAAGATGTTTCTGTCTTAAAAAGCTCGGAAACAGATTTTTTATAAAATGAGAATTTTTTATTGAAGACATCTAGGTTTTTATGAACACGGATTAATTCATTATATGTACGACACATTCTAACGATGGGGTTATAATAGGATGTATTATTTTTGTAAACCTGAATCGAAAAAAATTCGGGCAGCGTGACTTGTGCCTGGTGTTAAGACCGATTGAAGACAGCAAGTCCACTGAATCAATAGTTGAGTGCAAAATTTTAGATCATATCTTTTGCGGCGGGTATGTAACGGAATCATGCCAAACTTAGATAACCTGTCACTGTAGCTGCGTAATGACCTTTTTAGATTGTACCTTCGAGACAAATAATTTAGACAGCGTCTTTGCACCTTTTCTATTTCATCTACGTGAACTTTGTAGTAAGGGGACCAAATCGGACAGCAATATTCCAGCCCACTTCTTATCAAACTACCGAAAAGAAACAACAAACTGGAAGGTTTCTTAAAATCTTTGGTTGATCGGATAATGAATCCCAAAAGCTTATTGGCCCTCTTCGTAATATGCGAGTAATGAAGACGAAAACTTAATTTTTCATCAAAAAGGACACCCAAATCTTTTACTGTATCCTTCCTATTTAGTATCTTATCCTGTACACGATATTCGTTTATTATTTTATTTTTCTTTCTTGTGAACGAGATAACACAGCACTTACTTACGTTTAGGTTCATCCGGTTGGACGAACACCACTCAGAGATAACCATTAGGTCGTGTTGAAGTGCTATGCGCTGCTCTGAATTTCTGACATCAGTAAAAATTTTGAGATCGTCAGCATACAAAAGAGAAGGACAGGATAAACGATGAACTAAGTCGTTTATGAATACAACAAAAAGAAGTGGGCCGAGATGCGACCCTTGCGGAACACCTGATGTTGTTCCAATTGGTGATGACGAATAACCCTTCGCAGTCACAAGTTGAGTTCGGTTACTCAGATACGAAATAATCCACCGAAGAGAGTGTAGGTACTATAGTGACCAAATAACGGATACAAATACCTAACTCTGGAACTTACTTATGCTCATATTACAAATAAGTAGGTAAGTAGATGCTTAATAATAAGTGGCCGGCAAAGTTCACCGCCTTTTTAGGGTTCCGTACCCAAAGGGTAAAAACGGGACCCTATTACTAAGACTCCGCTGTCTGTCTGTCTGTCACCAGGATGTATCTCATGAACCGTGATAGCTAGACAGTTGAAATTTTCACAGATGATGTATTTCTGTTGCCGCTATAACAACAAATACTAAAAACAGAATAAAATAAATATTTAAGGGGGGCCCCATACAACAAACGTGATTGTTTTGCCGTTTTTTGCTCGATATTAATAACGACTGCAGGTAGACAGTTGAAATTTTCACAGATGATGTATTTATATTGCCGCTATAACAACAAATACTAAAAACAGAATAAAATAAATATTTAAAGGGGGCTCCCATACAACAAACGTGATTTTTTGCCGTATGTAATATACAAAGTGTTTAAGTAAAAGCCTTATAAAGCCGAATATGGTAGATAGGGACCATCAAGCTGAACAACTTTAACTATGGGACCAACTCTGAAATCGCGAAAAAAACCAGCTGTTACATACAAAAATTAATAAAGAAAATATCAAAATGTATGCAACAGCTGATTTGTTTCGTGATTTCAGAGTTGGTCCAATAGTAAAAGTGTTCAGTTTGATGGTCCCTATCTACCATATTCGGCTTTATAAGGCTATTACCGAACACCCTCTATATACCACAACGAGGAACTGTGGGGTATCTTTATTATTTTTAGTACAAAAAGGCTGCGAATTATTCCGACTACCTTAAATATTATAGGTAATTAGTAATAGTGTAATGTTTATTTAACACTTGCCTAACAGTTACAATTCCAATCACTTTTCATGCCCATTAAATTCAGCAAAAAGAAAATTTACATACCGACTTCCGAGTTAAAATTACATAGTTTGACTTCCTTTTTACATTACTTAATGGAGTTATGCATAAATTATGTGTTATGTAAGTAAAAATACGGATATAGCTGTAGTGTAATCAGTGCAACCATCCATATCCATACAAACTGTCAATACAAAAATAACATCGTCACCGCTGAACCAATTTTGATGAATTTTGCTTTAAACATAGATTGGATTGTGGGGGAAAACTTGGATACTGATCGATGAAACGAAATTACAAGCAAACAAGATCGCGGGCAAAAACGAGTTTGTATTTACGTATGTAAGTGTGTAAGTATGTAAGCAGTGTTAAGGATTTTTTGGGACATAAATGTAATGGAGTATGCAAGTAGATAATTAATAAGTAAAATATAGGTTTAATATCATAGTTTTAATTTAATTTTAACTTTGACATTCACATGCCATTTTTAAGGGCGAAATATGCTGAACATTATTTTGATTCTAAGAGCTGTAATTACCATGTTTCAACGTGAATAAATGATTTATAATTTATGTTCTCGTAATGTAAATAAAATATTTATTTAGAGTAGCTTTTTACATGGGATCAATAGGTCAATCAAGAGTACTATACAACATGTTACAAAAAATAATATGGTAGATGGGGACCATCAATCTGAACAACTTTTACTATGGGACCAAGTGAAATTGCGAAATATATTTAGCTGTTTCTTAGGTACATTTTGATATTTGTATGAAATTTTTTGTATGAAACAGCTGATTTTTTTTCGCAATATCAGTTGGTCTCATAGTAAAAAATGATCAGTTTGATGGTCCCTATCTACCATGTTAATTCGGCTTTAAGGATCTTTTTTGTAACACTTTGTATAATAAGATAATTCACTATAGATATAAATACTAGAAAGAATTTTTTTTCTGTATTTTCTTAATATATTCATTTATCTTAATATTAAACTAGCATTGTGAATGCCTGAAATCTAAAAAATAATACTTTTCACTCCTCTTGCTCAAAAAGTCCGTCATTGTAAGGTACAAGAGTCAGGATAAAATAGCATAAATACCCCTAGGGGATAAAGTTTTTTCTTTTTTAATGTTTGTCTATTACCAATGAACCTACTAAAACGAAAAAGTCCTTATTCATAATTACGAATAAAAACTCGCTCGATTTTTGAAAATGGAACTAAAAGCAGCGATCTCTGCGGTGAAATCATAGACTTATTTATACTCTGTGACTTTTAGTTTAAAATGCGTGCATTGTGTTTCTTAGCTGCTACAGTAGAAATTAAAAAAGGCACTGGCGCGAAATCTTTAGAATTTTTGTCTAATTCCAAACTGATTGAATTGTGTGACTGTAAGTAAGTAATAGGATAGAAATAATTTTAATCTTTTGCCGTCAAGCACAAATCATTTATTTAAATACTGTATGTAAAGTTTATGAAGTGGAGGATAGAAAAACGAGTGGATTCGTTTACGGAAGTATAAACTATAGGTATTTGATATTGGATTTTATTTTTTCGCAATCGTAGTGAAAAGTAGAGTGTAACACACGACGCTAAAACCCATTGTAACTCGGTTACTATTTATTCCCTCGCTAAAGCTCGGGAATAAAACTACCTCGTATGCAATGGGTCATTTTAGCGTCTTGTATAACAATCTACTATTGTATAATGTTAACTAAATTAATGACTGAAGATTTTCCACTCAACACATACAAGACAAAAACAATAAGAATACGTCGTGTTAATATTTAGGGCATGTTTTACAGGTTTGGGATATTTCCTGTTATCAAATCAGATACCAATTCTGTTTCATTGTCTTAATTAATTAACTCAGAAGGTAGGTGCTAGCTATCCTGAACCGTAAAACTAGCCCTGAGCTAGAGCCCTGACCGTAATTATCATAAGAAATAAAGTAAACTCTAACACAAATCTTAATAATGAATGGCTGACGAAAGATGATACTCGGTTGGAAAAGTAGGTAATTTTATGCCTTACTTCAGTACTCTTAGTAGGAAAAGCTGTCGAAAAAATTACACTCGTGAAAACTGTATAGAGATAGACTAAAATGGTGGCGCCATTTTTCCTGTTAAATTAATAAAATAATGGAAACTGCCCCCCCTACTCAAATGGCCATCATTCTATTCGATTGAACGCTACGCTTACTATTAAAACTTTAAAATAAGCAGTAAACTATAAAATTACGTGCCGTAAGCTTGACAATTCCATGCAATACATCGAAGTCCGTGATTTACATAAGTTTGCGACATGTGATTTAATCAACTATTGCTCATATTTAAGCTTTAAAAGTAAGCGTAGCGTTCAAACGAATAGAAAGTTGGCCATTTGAGTCTGGGCTGTACCCCTTAACACGAACCACAGATCACGAACAGACATCGAGAAAAAACAAAATAATTTTGTATGGGAAATTTGTTCAGCGCCATATCTACCGCCAAAAATCAAAATGAGATTTTTCCATTGAGACTTTATCGAGTACTTTACGCGCATTTTTTTCTCTATGGCTATTCGTGCTACATGTACAGGTACTTAATCTTATTATTTTAAGGGAATTAATTAATTGGGTGACTGGAAATAGTTAAAGGCGACTGTTAATGGGATTCTTAAATACTAAACCGGGCAGCGGTTTATTATTTGGGCGACAAAATAACTAAACATGCGACAAACTATGGATTACAATTTAGCAGTGAAAATTCTAAATGAGTGACGAAAATATTGAATTTTACCAAGTAGGTAACTATGATTTAAGCTGCCCAATATGGTATTTTTGTCATTAGTAATTTGGTCGCCCGTTGTGAATAACTAGTTACTCAATTTGTATTTTAAAGTCACCCATTTTCGATATCTGTAGTCGCCCTCAGTCCGTCGCCCACTTAGTATTTCAGTACGCTATATTTAGTATGCTTGATACCCAAAATGGGAATTTATTGTTACCCGATTAAATACTACCCTTAATTTAACAGGGAAAGTGGCGCCATCATTTTAGTCTTTTTTGAATATTTTTTTTTTAATATTTGACAACATCATATAGGTACCTACCTACATTGCTCCAATCCAAGAAGCTTAACTTGCAAAGTCAACACATCGTTGTCAGTTTCCGAACACACTGCACTGAGAATTCCCGCCAAAAAACAAAACACTGTCAACTTCGTAGAAGCCATGTTGGACGCTCTTCTTCGAATTTTGAAATTTTTGACCGCCACCAAGAAGCTTAAATCCACAATGGAGATTGCACGCCTAGTATCATACTGAAGATTGAAAAAGACTCATTTGTGACGTCACGGCGTATTGCTATCTCTTTCTTTTCGTTTTACAATACGTTTTCGTTTCTCACGAACGAACGAATGACGAACAACGAACACGTATTGTAACACTAAAGAAAGAGGTTGCAATAAACCGTCACGTCACTAAAGGAGCTTTTTTCAATCTTCACTATGACATATGGCCGTGCAATCTCCATTGGAGGGAGGTATAAGCTTCTTGCTCCGATCCATTCCGTCTTCGGTCTCTTCTTTCGCCAGCCAGACTCTATCGAACCCAAAAACTCTAAAATAACATTGTCATGTAATTTACCATTTTGTAATAACAACCATAACACTTCTAACACACAATTAACCACAGGTGACCTAATCGAACTAATCGGATCATTCCCCCATGAATCCTACGATTACAACACAAACCAATACGAAGACCCGATCATCATCTACACAGACTCAAACCGGAAGCCACTCCACCCGGACTCAAACCACCAGAAACCGGTGCAAAACCACCCGAAACCGGTGCAGAACCGGCCGAAACCGGTGCAGAACCACGACCAGAACGACTGGGACTACCAAAACAACTATTTTCACGTGAAACCCTCGTACCACGAGACCACTACACAGACAGACTACACAAACGTCAATGATGGTGATGATTATGTACCGGTTTTAACCAACGGTCATAAACCGCAGAGACCGAGTTACCCGGGTGAGATGTTATGTGTTTTTTTAATGCGATGAAACTCAAGTGCCATATAGGAATCAGATAATGATTTTAGGTTTCTTTATGACTAGAGAAAAAAGACATGTCCCATCGCGCCTATGTCATTTGCCCCACCATTCTCAAAAAATGAAAGTCTATCGCGTCTTAATCAAAGTAGTATGTCAGAGTAAGTATTTTACTCTAGAATCAGATTTATAATTATTTTCTGCATTAAATAGTGGGATTTTTAAGTTAAAACGCTTTTAAATCTCAATTTTTTATCATTAGAGTACTATTTACTTACATTTTTTCATAAAATACTTCAAAAAACAACTTAGTGTTTTTGTAATTGTTTTTCTAAATATAAAACAATTCTTGATACATAAATAAAATGTAATTAGCATTTTTTTAATTATGTAAGTAATTAAATAAAATGAAACTGGGGCAACGCTGGGACTTCTCCATTGAGGAGAAAAACTTTTTTTCAATAAGCGAGTTTTTGATAACTCAAAAATCTATAGATGGTGTTTTATGATAGCCGAGCCGTAAAGTTAAGCACCCTTTACACTAAACAATTTACCGCATACAATTTTTTGAAAACTTTGATAGCAAATTCCGCCTAAACGACGAGGCGGGGGAGCTTAAATATACAACTTATTAAAAAATAACCCCTAATACCGAATATGGTAGATAGGGACGATCAAACTGAAGCAGCTGTTTCATGTACGAGTTTTTGTATGAAACTGCTGATTTTTTTCTCGACTTCAGAGTTGGTCCCATAGTAAAAGTTGTTCAGTTTGTTGGTCCCTCTCTACCATATTCGGCAATAGGGGTATTTTTGTAACACCTTGTATACTTTACGACGGCTCGGCACTTATAAAATGCCATCTATCGAGATTTTTTGAACTAATTTCTTTTTTTTGGTCTCGCAAAATCGCCCATTACAGAATCATAAATTGTCGTCGAAAAAACGGATTTGAATTTCAATGTTTATTTAAAAAACTTACCCATTCATATTTTCTTCTTTGCAAATATCTTTTACATTCATCTTTTTTTAAACTATAGTTTAACTACCTACAAGTAATATTATGAAAAATATTTTAATATTTATTACCAATCGTTAACACTACGTCATAAAATTTAAATAACTCATCAATTATATTTTATTGACTTTGAAATTGCATTTCTCTATTACACGTGTTTACTGATAATGTCATAAATGTTAAAAAAGCATTCAGTTGTCTACAAACCAATATTTATTAGTTAAATTGCTAGAACTTAGAATTCTTAGGATACAGTCTATAAAAATGTCTCGCGCATTACAAGAATTACTAACATACAATTCGTAAAGTCGTAAAAAGAGAATGTGTCTTCTGTAAAATAGGTATTTACGTTATACATAACTTTACTAAAAATAGTGTTTAAGGTTTTAGTGAGGTTTTTTGTCAAAATAAATTGTATTTTTTTGCAATCTAGAGTTTATCCTGTAGAGAGAAATAATTTCAGAACTTAGTACGGCAATAGTTTTTTTTTTTTGAATTTTTTGAGATTTTTGTATTCACAATAGTATTGTAGAAAATACAACTAGGTTGTCAGTTGTTGACAAAAGTAGTTTTAAAAAGTTAAAATGGCGCTTGCCATCTGGCAGGCATTTGAAAAAGTAAATACGGCGCTTGAGTTTTTTCGCTAGCTATCTTTTACTCGCTTTTCAATCGCACAGCATTTCAGTAGTTTGAGAACGATCTTTATTTTGTAGTTCGTAATCATCATGCACCATTTTTTGTACAGCACCGGCTTATGGCATTCCGTTACAAAATTCTTTGCCAATAAAAAAATAAACAGATGCAAACTTTTTTCGACCATTGAGGTTTGAAAAGTTGTATTTTTATTTGGCAAAGAGTTTTGTTTTGGATTCACACACAAATCTAACTATGCTGTTAGACCGGGATGCCACCGTCGGTAACCCTACCTCATCGAGTACCAACACGAGACAGTCACTATGAGGAGAGAGACAAAAAGTATCGTTAAAAATTGTTGGTCTGCCTAGGCGCAACTTGGCCGGTTTTGTACAGTCATGAAAAAAAGTGAGGCTAAAATTATGGCAAAATATGTCATCAGGTACCACCATTAAACCTTGTTGACACGATGAGGCTGGAAGAGTAAGACTAGAAAAAACTGGTCTGCCGCGCCCCATCTTGGCAACTTAGTCAGTCAGACTGATTTTAGGAGCGCATTGGGGGTTGGTTTTTATGTCATCGAGTACCAACATGCGACCAATGTTTTACTATGGCTTTGACCAACCTACTACCAAAAACACTGGTCTGCCGATCTTTAGTCTGGCAGTTTCTTCAGTCAGACCGTTTTTATAGTTGTATACTTACATCTATTTATTTTTTTTATCTTGAAAGTTTTTTCGCCCAATCCTACGAAATTGGTTTTTGAAGTAATTTACCTACCCAGCAAACATTCTTGAGACGATGGCAACAAAATGTAGCCAACCCAAGAACCGAATCAAGGTAAGTATAACTATAAATACCTACGTACGTATATAGTACGTGCCATGAAGCAGGATTGTATGATGAGGTCGATTAAAGCCATAATAATATGTTAGTCAAGAGAGGAATGTAGCCAATCCAAGAATCGAATCAAGGTAAAGTCTTTGATTCGGTTCTTGGGTTGGCTACATTTTGCTGCTGTCGTCTCAAGAATGTTTGCTGGGTAGGTAAATTACTTCAAAAACCAATTTCGTAGGATTGGGCGAAAAAACTTTCAAGATAAAAAAAATAAATAGATGTAAGTATACAACTATAAAAACGGTCTGACTGAAGAAACTGCCAGACTAAAGATCGGCAGACCAGTGTTTTTGGTAGTAGGTTGGTCAAAGCCATAGTAAAACATTGGTCGCATGTTGGTACTCGATGACATAAAAACCAACCCCCAATGCGCTCCTAAAATCAGTCTGACTGACTAAGTTGCCAAGATGGGGCGCGGCAGACCAGTTTTTTCTAGTCTTACTCTTCCAGCCTCATCGTATCAACAAGGTTTAATTGTGGTACCTGATGACATATTTTGTCATCATTTTAGCCTCACTTTTTTTCATGACTGTACAAAACCGGCCAAGTTGCGCCTAGGCAGACCAACAATTTTTAACGTTACTTTTTGTCTCTCTCCTTATAGTGACTGTCTCGTGTTGGTACTCGATGAGGTAGGGTTACCGACGGTGGCATCCCGGTCTATGTTATTCGTCATTTGTCACACTTTTCTGTTTGACTTTTGTGTTATTTTTAAGTGGTGGGTGCAAGTAGGTGTTAATTTAAATGTACATAAGTTTACTGTCAATGTGCCAATAATTTTTTATTGTGTGTTTAATCTCATAAGTCATAATACTCCAACAATTCTGTACGCTTAGGCATCACAACTTTATACTAACATCATCAACATTTTGTAAGATTTTGATCTTTAACATGTTTTTTTAGTTGGGCTTAGAAATTCAGAAACCTGTGAACCTAAGATCCAACTTTAAGTCACAGTCTTTGTGGTATGTGTTTAATGACGTTATTATCAGTCCGCTCCTAATTACTTACTTTTAAAAAGATAAGAGTAAATTCTTATTCTTACATGACACTTAAGTACTTAAATGAAAATTAAAAGTTTGGGCATAAAAATATAACTTTAGATTAACCCTGTAATTACTAAAATAAAGTCAAAATAGCAGGAGAGCTTAGTCGTACGAATTGCCACTTAAGCTGCCAAGTAGACGCTGGCGGACCCAGTGTTTCTTTCAGGTAATATTTCGCAGTAGGAGCAGCCTTAGTGCCCCCCCGGAGAAAAGTGTGTTGTGTGTAGGTAGACGGGCAAACTAATGTATTGATTGACGGACGAGCTCCCCCGAACCTCTTAATTGCCCCCCCGGAGAATTTTGTCTGAAAGAAACACTGGCGGGACCTACAGCGGTATTCCGCGGGCGGAGGTGTGCCACAAGTGTTATGCCTCCTTATTTATATAAAAACCTCCATGTTCTAGGTTGCGGCGAACACTACACTCGGTCGAACAGAATAGTGGGTGGCCATTCTACCGGATTCGGCTCGCACCCGTGGCAAGCGGCGCTGATTAAGTCGGGCTTCTTGAGCAAGAAGCTGGCGTGTGGAGGGGCTCTTGTGTCTGACAGATGGGTCGTCACTGCTGCGCATTGTGTTGCTACGTGAGTATTTTGTTCAGTAATTAGTTTAGTTTTATTTGTTCATTTGTGGACTGTAGTTTAGAATTTAGCAAAGAATTTTCGGATACCTACACCAACGGACGAATACTCAAAACTGTAGTTTAGAATTTAGCGAAGAATTTTCGGATACCTACACCAACGGACGAATACTCAAAAGCTTCTAAGTAAAATCTTCAGTTACGGTCTTATTTGTCAACTTGTGAACTGTAGTTTAGAATTTAGCGAAGAATTTTCGGATACCTACACCAACGGACGAATACTCAAAACTGTAGTTTAGAATTTAGCGAAGAATTTTTGGATACCTACACCAACGGACGAATACCTACTCAAAAGCTTCTAAGTAAAATCTTCAGTTACGGTTTGCTTTTCTTTAGCAGCCTGTCACTTTTATAGAGAGTTTCTGTTAAATCTGACAACTTTTTATGAATTTAAGGTGGCCTTAAATATAAGATTCGTTTGAGAATTTCGCCGTAAGTAAACCAACAAAATATAAATCATTGCGACTCCTAAGAGGTCAAATTATTTTGCCATTGATTCAGAAAAAAAGCTTAATATTAACATGCAAATGATTCCGATTAAATATGTGGTTAAATTTTTCTGACCGGAAGTGCATAAAACTAAAATTTTAAGTCTAGCGCAGGCAGAAAGGATTTAGCCACAAGCATCGTGCTTTTAAAAATGATTATTAAAAATAGTATTCCGAGAACAAATATTTACTCGAAATTTCCTCGGAATGTTTTGGTAGGTTCAGCAGTAGTTTTATCATAGTCGCGAAAACGCAAACATCTTCTCTTACTTTCCCACTGCAGTAATATTTTTTGGAAATATTATAGTAAAACCCCGATTTTATATTATAAACATCTCCAAAAATCGAAGATACGCGCGAACAACGATAAAAAAATATACACTCATTGAGAACCTCCTTTGTTTTTGAAGTCGGTTAAAACCCCGATCTTATTCCTTATTTTCTTCTTCCAGCACCCCAAACTCCCAACTCAGAGTCCGTCTAGGCGAGTGGGACGTCCGAGATGCGGGTGAGAGGTACTCACACGAAGAGTACGCTGTTCAAAGGAAAGAAGTCCACCCGTCGTACGAGCCGGCCGACTTTAGGAACGACGTGGCGTTGGTGCAACTCGATAGGGGGGTTGTGTTCAAACAACATATTTTGCCGGTAAGTACTTAAAAAGAAGATCTTTCATTGTTTTTGAGACGAAGGAAAGAAGTCCACCCGACAAAGGAAAGAAGTCCACCCGTCATACGAGCCGGCCTACTTTAGGAACGACGACGTGGCGTTGGTGCAACTCGATAGGGGGGTTGTGTTTTGGGACGCAGAGCAGTAATACTCGCACAAAGAGTACGCAGTCCAAAAAAGAATTCCATCCATCGTACGAGCTGGCCGACTTTAGGTTTATGGCATTTTGCCTAGTGACTCAGTAATGGCTATAAGATACATATATAGTATATGCACTGAAATTTTAATCATTTGGTTTCTGCAGTAGGGTGGTTCCACCACGTATGATCACAAGCAATTTTTACTATGGAGCCAACTCTGAAATCGCAAAATAATAACCTATTGTTCGAGTAGGTATTGCCTTTTTGTATGGAACAGCTGATTATTTTTTTCGCGATATCGGAGTTGGCCCCATAGTAAAAATTTGCTTATAGTTATGAGTAGGTATGAAGGAACCACTTCACTACAGGAACCAAATGATTAAAGTCAGAAACTTGACGAAAATATCACTGACAGTGTAATTGCATGTTAGAGAATAGCATTGCAGTACCGCAAGCGCTTTGAAGTTGATCACTTAAACTAATTGTATATTATCTCTCCGTTCCTCAGGTGTGCCTGCCGCAGAAGCAGATGAAGTTAGCCGGCAAGATGGCCACCGTGGCGGGCTGGGGCCGCACGCGCCACGGCCAGAGCACCGTGCCCTCCGTGCTGCAGGTAACGCTTGAACACTTTATCTTCTGTTCATCTTCTATATCACATAAAAAAAATTTGGATCGGTTTGAAAATCTAAATCTTTTTAGTGAGTACGGTATAATACTAATATAACATGTTTTTTTTTCTTTTTTTCCTAAAAAGGTTAATAAATTATACAAGTTTTTATTTTATTTCAAAAAGCGTATTTTCATTTAAAAAGATATTATACAAATTTTTTTTTCGATAAAGTTTTACATAAATAAAAAATATAATATATAATACTTTTGCTAAAGTTCGCCAACTTTTTTTGATATGTACATAACTTTATCAATGTTACCCTTCCGTAACCCCACGGATTTGGGGCACTTTGGGGTCTGGGACTTGGTGTTGGCATAAAAAAAAATCGTATCGATTTCTGGGCTTTTGGTTTATACACGTTGGTTGGAACATCATAAGCCGGTAAAGTTATTTTGTGAATTAACAAATATTGTGTTGTTTTAGGAAGTGGACGTAGAAGTGATTCCCAATGAACGCTGCCAAAGGTGGTTCCGTGCAGCCGGCAGGAGAGAAACCATACACGACGTTTTCCTATGTGCCGGATATAAGGAGGTAACTATCAGGCGCGGTCCGAAGGGGGGGGGGGGGGGGTCACGGGGAACATGACCCCCCCCCCCTAAAAGAATTTGTAACAAAAATCTTCTATACAGTACCGACAGTAGAAAAGCATTTTTCATATTTTTTTTATTCGAAAGTTCATTATTTTTTATAATTTTTCTCGCTTATTTTGAACTCTTAGTAACTTTTTTACGTAAATACGTTAAAAGAAATATAGAAAAAAGTAGGGCGATGCAAGCGGTGCGACTTTGCCTGGTGATGAGCGACGAAGCGACGAATGAAACTGACTAAACATCGCACTGCGCGGGCATTTTTTAATATAAACAAGCAGGATTAGTCCTTGAAACTGACTAAAAATCGCGCTGCACGGCCATTATTTTTCTAAAAACAAGCGAAATTACAAGATTAGTAGATGAAACTTACTAAAAATCGCGCTGCGCGGTAGTTTTGTTTCTGTAATAAGCAAAATTAGAAGATTAGCAGATGAAACTGAGTAAAAACTGCGCTGCGCGGCCATTTCTTAGTATGAACAAGCATGGTTACAAGATTAGTAGTTGAAAATGACTAAAAATCGCGCTGCGCGGCCGTTTTTCTTTGCTATAAACAACCAAGATTACAAGATTAGTAGGTGAAACTGACTAAAAAAACGCGCTGCGCGGCCGTTTTTTGACTAACAGGCAAAATTGAAAATCTTGGAATAGCATATGGGGGCGCCCCGTAGAAATATCGCCCAGGGCGCTGGTAGTGCTAAAACCGGCACAGAAGCAGTGCCTAAATGTTGCCATAAATTTACAAAATAAAAAAAGCAATTGTATTATTGTGTGTACAGTGACCCCCTCCAAAATTACAGGCTGCGACCGCGCCTGGTAACCATGTCATACAAAATATATATCGGGTCATTCTGAACTTACCATCCAAATTTCAAGGCTGTGTCCAGTCTATGAAACTAAACAACTTTCTCTAAGAAACATGTGTTGAATTTCGCCACAAAATTTTGGTCATCCCATACTAAATTGATCACGTGATCTCTTTGATTTGTATGGATAGTCGATTTTTTTTTACATATTTGGCCATGTGTTGCTTAGAGAAAGTTGTTCAGTTTCATGGGCTGAACACATCCTCAAAATTTGGATGGTGAATACAAAATGACCCGATATTTTAAAATATCTTTTTTTAATGCACAACGGCATAGTGCTTGCCCTTCACCTGATGTTAAGGCTCCGTAGCGATTTTGCCGCTGACTGCCGCTCTCTCGCTCGCACATTTCATGTTTTCTCAAGATTTCTTAAATCTGAGTGCGTAAATGAAAAATGTGTCTCGGCCACTTTTCGCAATATAAGATTACGGACATTTCAACATATATTTCAGTTTCGAGTTGCTAAAGTACAAAAATTTTTCGTACTTGCCAGTTCAAATAACTGTTAGAAACGATAACTTCGTGTTCTTTAGCAACAAAAAACTGAAATATTTTTTAGAATGTCTGTAATCTTATATTGCGAAAAGTGGCCGAAACACATTCTACAATTGCGCACTCAGATTTAAGAAATCTTGAGAAAACATGAAATGTGCGAGCGAGACAGCTGCAGTCAGCGGCAAAATCGGTACGGGCTCTTAAGTGACAATAAGGCCGAAGGTGGAAGCGCACTACACCCGGAATCCTCATCACTGAGGAACTGGCTATCTTACCTCTATCTGCCGGAACACAACAATTTCTAATAGTTGTTATGGCGTCAGACTTAGGTAAGATGGTGGTAGCTAGCCAGGAGGACTTGAAATAAGCCCTACCACCAACCAAACCGAGTACACATTGTCCCCCCCTGGGAATCGAACCCGGGACCCCTGAGTCTGACACGGGTGGGCGTACCACTAGACTACAGAGACAGTTTAAAATATGCAATGGTGGCCAGATGATTAAAGACATCAGTCGATGATTTTCATACAAACGAGGTAACTTTGAAGCCTTGGTTCTCCGCCAGAGATTGACCTAGCTGTGATCTGATGATGGCTATCCAGGGACTGAATGGAGGAGATTCATATACACACCCAACTGATCTGGGGGCTTATTGTCCGCCCGCGGTTTCACCCGCGTGGTTCCCGTTTCCGTGGGAATATCGGGATAAACAGTATTCTATGTTTTAAATTAGTCTATCTTCTATCAGTGTGCCAAATTTCATTCAAATCCGTTCAGTACTTTTTGCGAGATTGAGGAACAAACATCCAAACCCACAAACTTTTACATTTATAATACTAGCGGCCGCCCGCGGTTTCACCCGCGTGTTTCCCGTTCCCGTGGGAATATCGGGTTAACAAGTATTTTATGTTTTAATCTAGTCTACCTTCTATCAGTGTGCCAAATTTCATCAAAATCCGTTCAGTAGTTTTTACGTGATTGAGGAACAAACATCCAAACCCACAAACTTCACATTTATAATATTAGTAGGATTTTAAAATCTATCGCAATCACTTTCAGGATGTGATGCTTTTTTTGGCACAAATAAAAATTTACCAAAGAAATGCAGTAATGTGTCACGTCCATCTGTAAAATGCGATTGCGATAGATATTAAATAATAAGTACGCTGATCAATATTTTAAGAGAATGTGGATCAGAGTTATCAGTTTTAGATTTTTTAAACATACAGGGTCCTTTTTGGACCCCTTTTTAAATTTTGTCAGGTCATTCTATAACAGCAGTATAATCAATTTGTGAAGTAAAAAAAATTGTTTTTTTTTACATTTTTGTCCAAAACTTTTCCCTACACAAATTGAAATTGTTGTCACTGTTTGCGCGTCGCACGGTCGACCCGCGCGAGCCCCCTCCCGCCACCCGCCTTCCCCCGCTCGCGTCCTGTGCGCGAGGGTGAGCGTGCGCGCCTAAATTTTTTGGACATAAAAAATGGCTAAAAACTGTGAATTTAAAAAGAAATAATTATCTCACCAAATTTTTTTTTATTACTTCATTGAACTCCTATTTCATTTTGTAAAGAGGTCGCAAAATTACCCTGTATACTTATATCTCTTAGAAAATATGTTGTTTTGTGATATTTAAAACACTTTTTTTCGTATTTTGTACCTCAATGATTATTTCAATCAAGAGTAAACTTTTGTGCAGAAAATAGTGATTCGATGTTTAACTCCTACAGAGAGTTTGGTAATAGCCTAATAAAGCTGAATATGGTAGATAGGGACCATCAAACTGAGCAACTTTTACTATGGGACCAACTCTGAAATCGCAAAAAAAACAGCTGTTTGTAATATTTAGTTATTAGTTTTGTATGAAACAGCTGATTTTTTTAGTGACTTCCTTACTAATGTTATAAATGCGAAAGTCCGTTTGTTTGTTTGTTTATTTGTTTGTTTGTTTGTTACGCCTTCACGTCTTAACTACTGAACCGATCATCATGAAATTTTGCATAGACGTTGTTAGGGGTACAGAAAAGGACATAGGGTACCATTCATCCAGAAAAAACGTACAGTTCCCGAGGGATAGCAAAAAAACTGTCCACGCAGACGAAGTCGCGGGCGGCCGCTAGTCTACCATATTCTTTGGCATTGGGGGTTATTTTGTAACACGTTCTATATTGTTTGTATAAAAACCTCAAATATTTTTCTTTAACCCCTAGGGCGGCAGAGACTCCTGCCAAGGTGACTCCGGAGGGCCCCTCACCATGAAGCTGGAGGGGCGAAGCACCCTCATAGGCCTGGTGTCGTGGGGCATCGGTTGTGGCAGAGAACATTTACCTGGAGTGTACACTAATATACAGAAATTCACGCCTTGGATTGACAAATTGATCACTGCACAATAGCAGTGAAGTTTACTAGAAGAAATAGTGAAAAAAACTGTTATTTTTTTGTAAAACATCGTTCAGAAGTTAATAAAGTGTTTGAAAATACAATAGTTGAAGAAATACATGAAGAACATCATGTTATTGAAGCTAAAAAAATATGTAATAGGTGATGAAACTAAATTATAACTTATGCAAAAAAGGTCACAATAAACAAATTGTAAATCTGCTAAACTTATCGTTAATATTAAAGACGAAATGGTAAAAATAGTTGTAGCAGATATTGAAAAACATATTAAGGTACACTAATTAAATGCATTCACACAAACCACACTACAATAATTTAAATAAAAGATCTTGTTTAGAAGTAACAATAGGTCTCGTGTCGTGGGGCATTGGCTGTGGCAGTTCATGCCTTGGATTGACAAGCTTATCACTGCACAATAGCAGTGAAGCTTAGTAGAAAAACTGTAATTTTTTTGTAAAACGTTGTTCAAAATTTAATAAAGTGCTTGAAAATACAATAGTTGAAGAATAACATGAAGAATATCGTGTTATTGAAGCTAAAAAATAAATTGTAAAAGGTGATGAAACTAAATTATAACATGCAAAAAAGGTCCAAATATTGAAACAAATTGTAAAGCTGCTAAGCTTATCGTTAATGTAAAAGACGAAATGGTAAAAACAGTTGTAGCAGATTTAGAAAAACATATCAAGGTACTAATTAAATTCATTCACACAAACCACTCTACAATAATTTAAATGAAATATCTTGTATAGAAGTACCAATAGGTCTCGTGTTGTGTGGAATAATAGCCGGAAACATTCACTCGAAGTGTATACTAATATAAAGAAATTCACACCTTGGATTGACAAGCTAATCACTGCACAATACCAGTGAAACCATGGAGATAGCACGCCTAGTATTATGGTGAAGATTGAAAAAAGACTCTTTAGTGACGTCACGGCTTATTGCTATCTCTTTCTTTTCGTTTTACAATACGTTTTCGTTTCTCACGAACGAACGAACGACGAACAACGAACACGTATTGTAACACTAAAGAAAGAGATAGCAATAAGCCGTCACGTCACTCAAGGACATTTTTTCTATCTTCACTATGACACTGGCCGTGCAATCTCCATTGGAGGGAGGTATAATATAAGCTTCTTGAGTGAAACTTTATAGTAGTAAAAAAACTATGTTTTTTTTGTAAAACATTGTTCAGGAGTTAATAAAGTGCTTAACAATACAATAGTTGAAAAATAACATGAAGAAGATCACATTATTGAAGATAAAAAAAAATTAATAGGTGATGAAACTAAATTATAACTAATACAAAAAAGTCACAATATTTAAACAAATTGTAAAGCTGCTAAACTTATCGTTAATAATAAAGACAAAATGGTAAACATAGTTGATGCAAATTTTGAAAAACATTTCAAAGTACTAATTGAAAACGAGATATCAGTAGGTCACACCAACCACACCAAAATAATTTCAATAAAAGATCTAGTGTAGAATTACCAATAGGTCTCGTGTTGTGAGGCA
This sequence comes from Agriphila tristella, assembly GCA_928269145.1. Taxonomy (NCBI): domain Eukaryota; kingdom Metazoa; phylum Arthropoda; class Insecta; order Lepidoptera; family Crambidae; genus Agriphila; species Agriphila tristella. The sequence goes on from OV743451.1 coordinate 6,496,512, forward strand.
TTTACTTGAAGTGTATGTGGGTCAATCAACTTTTAATTGTCCTATGAGTTTTCCTGTCCACAAACATAATAGTAGATTATACAACAAGTGAATAAAAAGGGAATTTAGTTCGAGGGACTAAGTTGGATCCCGAGAGTAGCGAAGGATTCTAGAGTTGAATCCCGAGCGTAGCGAGGGATTCAAAAGTAGAATCCTGAGCGAAGCGAGGGATACAAAGGACCGAGATGAATTTTTTTTTTCACGAGTTGTGTACTCTACTTTTTACCATTGACTGCGAGAAAACAAATACCTAGCAGTACTTTATACTTAGTATTTATAGTTGACCATCAGCCATTTTTAATGTCCCCGCTGCTGGGGCACAGGCCTTCCTTATGAGTGGGAGGATGAGCCATAAACACCACGCGGTCCCAATGCGGATTGATGGGTGTTAACGACTGCAAATGCAGCCGGGACTAACGGCTTAACGTGCCTTCCGAGGCACGGAGGAGCTCGAGATAATACAGTTTTGGTCACCCATCCCATGACCGACCCATGCGACCCATGCGTGATATTAGAAGTTTTCCAATGACATAAAACAACCACGCTAAGAGAGAGATTAGTCATCACGATCAGTCTGGCATCAGTCCATTTCATCAGTCTGTAGGTATAGATTTTAAATTTTTGCAGACTAAATATCGTACCAGACTGATACAATGAAGATTGAACATTCAATCTCCCTCTAATACATAGAAAAGAACCCAAAGATAAACTAAAAAGAACCTAATTAAATTTGGCGGGTTTTTTTTTTCGTTTAATTTTATTGTGTAATGAATGGCTCTATGCTTAGAGTAAGACGGGCTTCTACAGAAAGAGAAGCCATACGAAGCGTTCCCCTCTGCCGAAGTACAAGCCCAAATGGGCATACGCATTAGTAAAACCAGTTGCGCCCGGATTTCTTTCTAGACCGAGTCCAGTCGCGCATGTGAACGCTGCTCTGTTTAAAATGTCGATTTGATGAGGTTTTTGCTGTTAAAAGAGGTCTCGAACATCAAGTATACAAAAAGATGGTGTTACATTTCACATGAAAGTAAATTTGTATCATATTATTGCTATTTGTTTACATTAAAACATTAAATTCGTATATTTTATTCTTGATTAGTTGTCAGATTTGTTCAGTGACATTGGGTCTGCTAGTCCATGGCTCGTCCGTACAAATTTCAGATCTGTCGCTAGATAAATCCGAGTTCTCGCCGATGGACGACTTAGTGATGTTACCGTTAAATAATGTTTGTCGATAAAGTGTTGGTCAATCTGGCCCTGATTCTGCGTCAAATTAATTTGCGAGATTTTTGCATGATTTGCTCTGCACTGGTGTGAGCGAGACAGATATCGCGAAATAAATGTCGAAATAGTAGATTATACAACAAGTGAATAAAAAGGGAATTTAGTTCGAGGGACTAACGGCCGTTTGCACTAAACTTAAGAATCGCCTAGTTTTTTCCAAAGTACAACTCGAGCAAGATAATTAGGCGCATGATAGTAAGTAAGTAAGTAAGTAAGTAAGCATTTATTCGGCGTTTTTAGTACAATATAGATCTTAAAGATTAGAATTGGACGACCGAAAGGGCTGACCAGGCTCAGCTTGTGTTGTGGAGTCTATTCCTGCATGATAGCTGCATGACAGCTAAGTTCATGACACCGTTTTAATTTGGTCGAGTTATAGTTAGGAAAGACTTATGCGATTCTTAAGTTTAGTGCAAATAGCCGTAAGTATTATACTCTTCTCTTAAAAAAAAACTCATCTCGGTTAAAGAACCGAGATGAGTTTGTTTGATGAGTTTTTTTTTCACGAGTTGTGTACTCTACTTTTTACTCGAATGAGGTACCTATCATATCATGAAAAATCAGGCCATTTTTGAGACATTGAATGTACAGTTTCTTAGAAAAATAGCTCATAAGCGTATAAAAATGACCTCTTTGTTGTTATTCACCCCATCGTAAAATGATTGAGTTTGTAACCTTTATTCCTTTTTCCGTATCGATATTGCTGCATCGACAGTTGAGCCCAGCCCTTTATGTCAAAAACGTGTCATATTTTGATGTGTGACTCATCCGTACACAATTTTTTGCTGTTTTGTTTTATTTTTTATGTGTGAGTGTCGTCATTACAGTGTTGTTTTTGTATGTGGGTATGCGGAACTGCACTTGTGTGCATTTCCCCCCCCCCGCAAAAAATGCCAGAATAATTTGAATAGAGTTTAATCGCTAAGGCTTCTCCCTTCGTGAAAAACGAAGCCTTTGTTGCTCGAAGGCTCTATGGAATAGCTCCATAGCAGCCAGTAGGTATAGGTACTTTTTTGTATTAGTTCATGATGCGCGCTTGTTCCAAATTCAAATTATTTTTATTCACTCGGTGAATAAAATCGCTTATTATTCACTCTTATCGTTGAATTAAACGCACTTTTTAGAGTGGCGATGGTAAAAAAGTATATAATTCCTTGAAAATAAATATCAACTAACTTAAAAATTATGGTTAGGGTTAAATGGAATACTTTAATTATCATTTTGGTAATATAAATAAATATATTGTTTACATATTTGTTCGTATTTTAACGGTTGTCGAGAGAGATGCCGATGTCTTTGTTCGTATTTTAACGGTTGTCGAGAAAGATGTCGATGTCCCCTTTATTTGTATGAAATTGATGAAATGTCCACTGGACAACCAATAACATAAAAGTGTGTTTTTTTTTTAAATAAAAAATAAAGAAAATAGTTTAGCTTATAAATACTTAAACTTAAGATTTAAAGTATCATTTTGGTAACAGAAATAAATATATTGTTTACATATTTGTTCGTATTATATAGGTTGTCCTATGGATATTTCTTTATGTTTGTGGACAGGCAGGCCCATCTTTCCCATTGGGCACTCTGGGCACTTGCCCAAGGCCCCGCGATCGATAGGGGCCTCTTGTTTCTTGCCAGATCGCTTAATGATAACGGATGCTTATTATATTACGAAAAAAAAATATAATCCAGAAGAGTACCTCTTCAAACCACATAGATTTTTAATCAATAACCTTTAAATTCTAAAATAGTTACTTTTGTGGGTTATACAATAATTATATTCGTATTAATAAATGTGTCTTAGCAAGATTACAAGATTAGTGAATAAAACTGATTAAGTATAAAAATCGCGCTGCGCGGCCGTTTTTCTTTACTATAGACAAGCAAAATAACGAGATTATTGGATGAAACTGACTAAAAATCGCGCTGCGCGGCCATTTTTTTCACTAAAGACAGGTAATATTACAAGATTAGTGAATGAAACTGACTAATAATCGCGCTTCCCGGCCGATTTTTGCTATACCTAGATAAGCATTTTTCTAAAAAATCTGGCATTTTGTGCCTCATATACAGGAATCCTCTTACTTTGATGGTATAACCCAAGTCAAGTTCATAGGGGCCCCATTATCCTACGTGCCCAAGGCCTCAAATGGGTTAAAGACGGCCTTGTGGACAGGACAACTCATAGGACAATTAAAAGTTGATTGACCCATGTATACCAATATACAGAAATTCGTGCCTTGAACTGAAAAGATTTTAAGGCATTAAAAATTATGATAAAACTTTTACAAGTTAAAATCGAATAATAAAAAGTTCTTTAGGAATTAATTTTTTGAAGAAAAACATGAAATTTTGTAAAATATTTACAAATTAATAGTCAACAAGGTGCTTGAAAATGCAATAATTGAAGAAAAACATGAAATAAATACCAATCTATTGAAGCAAAAAAGATAAAGTAATGAAAAATGGCAGTAAAAGTAATTTATAAATAACCACTACAAAATTCGAACAACAGTGCTAAAATTATTTTTAAATCTATGTGGTTTCTGACAAATTTTGAAAATCCTGAAATAAAAAATAGGCAACAAAACAAATCGACAGAATCTTGATGAAATAACTACCATGGATAACGTTACAGAAATTGATACAGCTTTCATTTCATAAACACAACATTCATTTTTGAAAGTTAATTGTTTCAAATTATTAAAGAAAGGAAACCGTGAAAGGTGCTACATTTTTGAAGCTAAAAACGAAATTCTAATAAGTGATGAAAATATTAAAGTTATAAAATATCAAAAAGGTGAATTAGTCAATCTTATCATTAATAATCAAGAAGAAAACTTACTTTTAGTTAATGCAGAAGAAAAACTTACCAAAATTCTAAGTAAAGAGATTATCATTCAAGAACCAACCAAACCAAAATAATTTTGTTGAATCAATTTTTAGGGTTCCGTACCCAAAGGGTAAAAACGGGACCCTATTACTAAGCCTCCGCTGTCCGTCTGTCTGTCTGTCTGTCTGTCTGTCTGTCTCCAGGCTGTATCTCATGAACCGAGATAGTTAAACAGTTGAAATTTTCACAGATGGTGTATTTCTGTTGCCGCTATAACAACAAATACTAAAAACAGAATAAAATAAATATTCAAGGGGGGCTCCCATACAACAAACGTGATTATTTGCTGTTTTTTTGGTACGGAACCCTTCGTGCGCGAGTCCGACTCGCACTTGGCCGGTTTTTAGTATAATGTGTCTTTGTGTGATATTTAAACTAAAATATCGTCTTTGTAAATAATTTCAGAAAATAACTTCAATGCAATCACAAAATGATGTTGTTTTGTGTTAGATTTTAAAATATGTTTGTACAATTTAGAATTTTACTTTTGTTACTTACTTTTTTTATCTCTTTTGTTGTGTAAATAGATATTTGATGGTAGTCATAATGTAAGTTTTTTTTAAACAATATTTTTAAACGAAACGGATGGTGCTGTTTGGTAAAAAAAATCAATATACAATTTTACCGATACTGTTTGAATTTTTTTTAAATCATCAATTAAACTTTTTATGATAATTTCTTCAATTTTTTATTCTGCATTTGCAAGAACTGTAAATTCAGTCATTGCGACGATTTTGGTGTTAATTTATATGTTAGATGTTAATTCTATTTATTTTCGGTTTTATTTTAATAAAATGTTTTGATGAGAAATGTTGTTTAGTATTTATCCCCATTTGTGTTGTTTAGTTATTTATCATTCGTCATTATTATCATTATCTAAATGTATAAAGAAATTTGTATTTTATGTATTTGGTACCCTTAAGTTGGTCAACAATTATCTCGTGCCTTTCACGACCTTCTGGTACATTGAAGATGAATTTAATGAATTTTATAAAATAAAACCATTGTTATAAACTTTATATCGTCGTTGCGACTTTAAGACCTCCCATGTGTAAAATTCACTTTTGCGAGATAATCAATAAAAACCGTCTACTGAAAAAAATATAAGGAAACTAAATTCAACAAAAAATACAAGTGATAACTAGATGGTTTTATGTTTTTTACTTTGCTATTGTCATTTTAAATAAAAGAGAAATTGTAGTAGAAAAATTGTTTTAAAAAACAAAAAACCGACTTCAAAAACCTGCCTCTAAAAAGCAAGAAATAATATTCAAATCATTAGATACGCATTATCATTGTTATAACAACACGTCTATTGAAGTCGGGTGGGGCTGGAGTACAACTTCCATTTTTATTCTAAAAGCCCCACCCGACTTCAATAGACGTGTTGTTATAACAATGATAATGCGTATCTAATGATTTGAATATTATTTCTTGCTTTTTAGAGGCAGGTTTTTGAAGTCGGTTTTTTGTTTTTTAAAACAATTTTTTATTTTATTATTTTTAGTGTAAGTACCTTCTATATTAGGTATATTATTATAGGTATATTATTGGGTAGAAAAATCGGCCCAGCCAAACGTGAGATATTCGCGGAGAAACATACATCCATACAGGTTAAACTGAGGGAGAACCTTTTTTTTTGAAGTCGGTTAAAAAGACTACACTAAAAGTACCCCTTTCCCAACAAAAAGAAACATCTAATTCGGTTCATAAATAACAAAGTCGTCATGTGAGTTGATGAAAATCATAGTATTTTCAGGATTTCTCGAAAACTACTGAACCGATTTGAAAAAAAATTAAATGGGACCATCTCGCAAGAAAACTCAATCAAACAAAAAAAGAATCATCAAAATCGGTTCATAAATGACGAAGATATGCGCGAACTACGATAAAAAAAAAAAGAAACATACAATCGAATTAAGAACCTCCTCCTTTTTGTGAAGTCGGTTAAAAAATAAAAACAATTCGATGTGACAAATATGTATAAGAGGTTTTGGTTGCGCGTTTTTTATCACATCAGAGGTTTTGATGTAAAATGTGTGTAAAAGTAATTGAGATTATAATAACGTGATTTGCAATAAAGCAAGTTATTTATTTTAAATATTTATAATTTGCAATGAGTTTACAATGGTAATCCATACCAAACAAAATAAATATATGGAACACATTATTTTCTGAGGGACCCAGTGCCCTTAGATTACAAATTTTTAGAAACGGGATTAAATTGCAGAGTATTATAAAAAAGGATGGTTCTAATCCGGATTGATAACCATTTTCAGTTCCTGCTAATGTTTAAACTTGGTTTCAGTGATTTGTACATAATCTGTTTGGTGACACAAAGCCATTTCTTTGGTACTTCTGCGATTTTAGCACATAAGATATTTTAAATGCCAACTTTGAATGAGCGAGCACTTAGGAGATATTGAGTAAGGTAAATATTCACATGAGAGTTTTTGTTTTCGACGGAGCGCCAAAATTAATGAGCGAGCACTTAGGAGATATTGAAAAAGGTAAATAAATAGCGATTGAAAAAGTAGTTTATGATACAAGGTTGGTAAGGAGTTTTAAAAAACCTTAACAACCGTGTGCCATACTACGTTTTTCAATACATTTGCGAGAAAAAATTATAGGTACTACTGTAATTGTAATCTATACATATAATAAATCCGTTAATTCTAAATATTTGTGCGCGAATTACGCAAAAACCGCTTAACGAATTTTGATGGATTTTTCACAATTTAGTAGATTGAGGTCTAACTTAAAATCTAAGCTATGTTTCGTCAAATTCAGGTGGGTGGAACCAGGGATACAGTTTGAATTCTCCGTAGTACTAGCTTTCATACACTAAAGGGGTCATTTTAAACTGGTTGCTATATTTTTCTACTGTCCACGCGGATGAAGTCGCGGGCGGAAGCTAGTAGAAATAAAAAAAAACGTTTGTAAACAAAAACGCACGGCGCCAGTGTGCAGTAAAATCAACTTACCGCACGCTCGACTGTCATCGTAAACTTACATTTTCGAGCAACTGTATTGAAAAGTCTTTGCATTCGAAGGTGCGCCAAAATTTGAATTAAGCCAGTAGAAAAGAGTTATTTCGACAAAAGTGACACATAGGAGGTCTCAACGACGAAATTTTAAAATTAGTACAAAACTTTGAAATCACAGCAAACCCATGAACATATATTTTGCATCTGTTTCTCTGCATCAATTCGTGTATTGTGTACGAATTTGATATATCAGAGAGATTTAAGTTGTCTAAATAATACATACCTACATAAAGTACCTAATAAAAAGTCTGCCCCATTCTCTCGACGGAGTTCACATCAAGATCGAATAAAAGTAAAAAATCTCTACTTCTTCTTATTTTAGTTTGGCAATCTACTCTCCTCTTGGAAGTAATTTTTGCCAGTGTCAAGTATTGAATATTTCAGTGGTAGCTGTTTTGTTTCAGTTTAGGTACATTAGAATGCGGGCGCATCGCATTCCAATGCTTCTTGGAGCATTTGGCAACAAGTATATCAAGACAGTTGTACACGGTAATAGTTCTGCCGAGGTAGCCACCACTACAATAAAAGTCTCAGTTTTACACAACCAAGACCGCGCCTATTTCAACTATCCCACTTAGTGTTCAGTTGCGTAGACACTTGTACCACAAAACATCACCAATTTTAAGACACAATATCCACTATGAATCAATTTGCAAATAATTAAAATAGACAACAAACCGAACTCGATAAAATGGCACCAAAAACTCCAAAAATCTGTTATTTTGGTACATTGGAAACTGTTTCCATGATTTCCATCGTACCGTTTTGACATTTACTCGATTTCAACTCGATCTCGATATTTTAGATTGCATCGGGAGCAGCCCCGTGATGTCTAAATTAAGTATTGTTTAGCCTTTGTTTAGCCCAAGAACATTAAAACGTACCTATTACATTATTGTATCGGTTATCCGCTTTACATCACATGGTCAATCATGGGGTAGAATCGAATGATGACATTCTTATTATATTTTCCAAACTACTAAATAATTTCATGATCAGGGTTTACATGTCAATTATTCTAATAACTTTTTAGAAGTAACGACGACGGGTATAAAAACCGGCCAAGTGCGAGTCGGACTCGCGCACGAAGGGTTCCGTACCAAAAACGGCAAAAAACCTGTTTGTTGTATGGGAGCCCCCCTTAAATATGAATTTTGTTCTGTTTTTAGTTTTTCTTGTTATAACGGCAACAGAAATACATCATCTGTGAAAATTTCAACTGTCTAGCTATCATGGTTCATGAGATACTGCCTGGTGACGGACAGACAGACAGACGGACAGCGGAGTCTTAGTAATAGGGTCCCGTTTTTACCCTTTGGGTACGGAACCCTAAAAATGCTAAAAGTTTGAGCAACCAGCCATACAAATTAAATCTACTAAATCTAAGATGCTGAAATTTGGTATAATTAGGTTCGTTTTATAATATAAGCATAAGTACAAAATCTTTAGTTCACACCGAATAAGTACAGATAGAGAACTATTGTATAAATCTCTCATAGAAATTAATATTTGTAAAGTAGGTAAGTGTAAGTTAGTATTCTTACTGCCATCTACATTTTCACAACAGTACTAAATGACTCTACGGCCTTACGACTCTACTTTAAAACCGATGTAGAATTTGCTTTCTTCGTTGTTTCATAAGCAAAAGATAGATGGCGTTTTCGTGGGACCGATATCGAAGTTATTATCTTTTTTTATATACTCTTTCCAAGGAAAATGTGTTTACACTTTTAATCCTTAATTATTTTATATAAAAAGATGAAGACATATAAAATATAATTAACAAACTTATTCATCAAAGTTTAACGCTGGTAAAGAAACAAAAATCTTTGTTATTCTCCAAACAAAATACAAGAAAAGGTACAAAAACCTCAATCTTTTTCGTGACATTGATCTTGACGCGTTGAAGTCTTTTGTTTGGTCGCGCAATCGTGAATAGTTTTCGATGTAAAAAAACTTTGTTTGATTGTAAATCAGATTGTATCCGATTTTACTATTATTATTCATTCATTCTAAGACAATAGCGGTCCTAGACTGTGATTACTTATCCAGATAGATAGTCGATAGATTGTAAATAAATTACATACTTATTGTAAGTAAATGTAGTTACAGATACAATTTTTTTTCCTAACTGATATTGTTCCACTAATAAACGATTATTTTAGAGGTGTAGTATTGTCCCGAAATGACTTATTTTGTTTTGTATAAGAATTAAAATTAGAGATGAAACGGATAGCAGTTTGGCCGGATACCGGATACCGGATATTCGGCCAAGCATGTGGCCGGATAGCCGGATAGCCGGATATCCGGCCGCCGGATATCCGGCGGAACTCAGCCGTTTGGTGCATACTTTATTCTGAAGCTGGACTTATAGTACGTGCTGTTAGCTTCGAAAATGGCCCGAATAGTTCACTTTGTGATACCAGCACCAAATTTTAGTATGTTGTTAAACATGTTATTCTATCTTAAAAACCGTCGGGAGCCCACCTGTAAAGTGCCTGGATACGGAGATATGACGTCATCAAAATAGCGGCCGCCGTATTTAAAAAAAAATTGATTAATTATGATTTTATGAGCTCTATATACATGTGTGGGGTGTTAAACGAAAGGTAATTAAGTGTTCTATAATTCTATAATACACAACATCAGCGGAATAGTACAGTTACGAAATATTTTAAACTATATGGAAATTTAATACACAAAATCTCCCCATTTTTTTTTATTTAAGTAACCATAATTATTAATCTAATATTTTTAATGGCCAACAAAAAATATGTCTACAAACTCCATTTAATACAGATTTGAAAACTTATAACTTTTTAGCACCTTTACCTTAACAATAAACAGCGAAAAAAAAATTCGAAACGTCGCGTGCCGTCGATTTCTTCTATAGGTAGAATAAAAAAATATTTTTTAGTTTAACAATATGGGTATCCAATAAAAGCTAATAAATAGCCGATTCCAAATATATATACATTGTGACACTTTAATGTTATGGTTTTGATAGAAACTTAAAAAAACATATCTCAGAAATGTGAAATTTTGGTAATATATTAGAAAAACAAAAAAAAAACAGTCGATATCGACACAAAAAGGCCAAAATCATAAACGCGCATGTTCACGTATTGCAAATTTGCTATAATTTCAGCGTAACCCGTATAGTGTAGGTCCATTGGTTGCGGAGACACAGCTAGTCATAGATGGAAATTTTTCACAGAACCATAGTTGACTAGCTGTGTCTCCGCAACCAATGGACCTACACTATACGGGTTAAGCTGAAATTATAGCAAATTTAGTTACCTTTGCAAAAATGTATGACAAAGTAACATGAAAAATGTTTCCTTCAGGTAGTTTTTTAAAGAAACTGAAACTAGTGACATGTTTTTTGAGCCGCAGCACAGGGTTTCAGGGTTGTAAACTTGGGTATAAAGGTATTCAAGGGGCTTAATAACATATGAAAAATTGGAATTACATGTGCGTTTGTGATTTTTGCCTTTTTGTGTCGATATTGACGGTTTTTTTTTTGTTTTTCTAATAAATTACCAATATTTCACATTTCTGAGTTATGTTTTTTTAGTTTCTATCAAAACTATAACATAAAAATGTCACAATGTACATGTATTTGGAATCGGCTATTTATTAGCTTTTGTTGGATACCCATATTGTTATAACTAAAAATATTTTTTTATTCGACCGATAAAAGAAATCGACGGCGTGCGACGTTTCGAAAATTTTTATCGCTATTTATTGTTAGTAAAGGTACTTAAAAATTATAGTTTTTCAAATTTGCATTAAATGGACTTTGTGGACATATTTTTTGTTTGCCATTAAAAATATCAGTTCTATAATTATGGTTACTTAAACTAAAAAAATGGGGAGGTTTTGTGTATTGAATTTCCATATAATTTAAAATATTTTCGTAACTTTTCTATTCCACTGATGTTGTGTATTATAGAATTATAGAACACTTAATTACCTTTCGTTTAACACCCCACACATGTATATAGGGCTCATAAAATCATAATTAATCTATTTTTTTTAAAATACGGTGGCCGCCATTTTGATGACGTCATATCTCCGGATCCAGACACTTTACAGGTGGGCTCCCGACGGTTTTTAAGATAGAATCACATGTTTAACAACATACAAAAATTTGGTGCTGGTATCACAAAGTGAACTATTTTTACCCTAACAGAAGGGACTATTATTTATGAAGAGAAGTGAAACCGCTTGCTACCTCTCAATGCAGAGAAATTAGTATTTATTTATTCACCATATTTTGTATGAGTACTAATTAAATAATTTTCTATTACATTCATTTACTATTGTGTAATTAAAAATTTGAAACTCAATCTAATTATATTTCTTAAGTTAAGACTAACTAAATAAAGCAAATAATAACTTAAATTAAAAATATATTTCTTTCATCCAGTTTTTTTTTATTCGGCCGGATACCTATCCGGCCAAATAGTAGTTATCCGGTATTCGGCCGGATAGTATTATGGCCGCCGGATAGGCCGGATACCGGATAGTTACCGGAGATCCGTTTCATTTCTAATTAAAATACTTAACCAAGATTTAGGTAACCATAATATGACTATCCTCAATGATACAAAAACCATTTATTCAACGTATTCAAATAAATCAGCATAGAAAGATAGATATATTCTTTATTGTTCACCATAATAGAAAAATATTACAAGGAAAAAATACACATTTAGAACAATTTTGCGGCCTTATCGCTAAAAAATTTTCTTCCAGGCAACCATTTCTAAGACTGAGAAGAAAAAGAAGTATTGTCATTTTAAAAGAGTTATGTTAGTAAGTAGTTTATTAAAAACCGGTATGTTAAGTAACTAATACTAATAATTAAGTGAGAATGTTAAATAATAAAAACCTATTTAACCATTTTTGGTTAACTTGCATTCAAAAGTAACTGAGGCTCTTTTCCTACTAATTAAAGAAAGTTAGGATGTTTGGATGTTTGTTACTCAATCACGCAAAAACGGCTAGACGGATTTGGATGAAATTTGGCACACAGATACCTAGTGTAGAGCCTGGATTAAACTTTTTTCCAGGTCGAAGGTTCCCAAGGAATTTTTTCTCCAAAGGCCTATACACAGGCAAAGTCGTAAAAAATAAAAAACGCAAGCTAGTAAAAAATAAAAAAGGACGCAAAGACAACTTAAAGACTAACGAAAGATGCTTTAAAGTACTAAATTTTATGTTACTTTATTTTCAACTTTGTCCTAAAGAAATAAGTTTTAAAATCCTTTGCAACCTATTTGTTGAACAAAAAAGGATTCACATATCGGGTTTTGCCACTGACCTTTTATCCTTCGCCATTTTTAAAGAAAATAAGACCGAAAATATACTTTAAATCTTTAGGGTAAGACTCTTTTTTAGTTAAAAATAAAGTTAAATGTAAGACTTTCTTAAGTTACACTTAGTATAATTTCAATGCATTGCAAATTACCTTTGAGCTGAGAAAAATATAAATGCGAGTTTTATTAAGAAGTTTGTTGTAATGAATGTGAAATAGTTAAAAATAATATCTTATGTAAGTATATAGTTTTATATTAGTGCTTATAATTCAATTCGAAAAGTGAATAAAAAAAGTAACTTAGAAAATAAGGGCCCAACTCTACTTTTAAATAACGCGGGGATATCTAAAAGATTATATGCGGTATTAGTTTTTTTTTTATTATTTGTTGTTACGACGCTCGCACTCGTAAACTGATATAAAATTACTCTACATTCATAGATTCTAAGAGAAATTAAGTACAATTTTTTTTGCTAGTTTATGGTAAACTAAAATATTAAATAATTTCTACATAAATTACTCAATTTCTTCTACACTTTTATCTGAAAAACCTTTTCCGTTTTTTGTTATTAAAATTTTGTCATTAAAAGAGGTTTAAAATATATGCTTGACTATTATCTCAATTATTTTGTTACATTTTGTTTAGTTAGTTACATATTGCACAATAATGTATTAGCTAATTTAAGATTCTTATTTGAAAATCACGTTTTGACGGACTCTACCCAATTCGTTGCTATTTATTAGTAATGAATATTTTTCATGAATAACTTGTGTAGAATTCAAAGTTTTTATTTTTTTTTATCAGCCATACACTGATTATGTAATGTTTATCACAAAAATCTTGACACAAGCAAGAAAACTTGAATTTCTTTATCAAGTAGTTTCTTTGTTACCCAATATCGAGCATCGTACTTAAGAACTTCGACCAATTTCCCGTTAAGGCACAACGAGTTTTTAAATATCCTCGACTGACATCATCTTCTTATTTCACAATAAGGTCCCAAATCGTATGAAAGCATACTTACGACCTTCTTGCGTCCGAGCTGACAGCGCTCTGCGTCCGCGCAGGCCAGTTTACAACCGACTTTAGAACGCGCGGCAGCCATGCGCAAAAAAACGAACAATTCAAATATCGAAAACGAAAAACTGGTCAATTTACACTGAACGCGTTCCTAAAAATTCAAAAAACGAATCGAAAACTAGTGTAGGTTAAAAAAAATAAAAACCAAATTCAAAATTCGAAAAAGCTCACTCATTACAAAAGCATATGGCTAGCTAGTCCAAGGATGTGAACTTTTTTTAATTTCGTTGTGCGTACAAGGGAATGTGGTTTCAGTGTTGTTACCAATAAGAACGAGTGTTGTGTAATTTTTTGAGTTCATTGTTTTTTTTTAATGGTGGAGGTGTCAACCTTTGCGAAGTGCCAGAGACCGTGTAGGATTTAAAATAAGGTTCTTTTAAGGTAAGACTAATTTATTATTACTTATGTAGTAAAAGCAAGTTCTTTTCGAGTCGAATTTTATTACTTCTTGCAAGTATCGTTTTTATGTATCGTTTTATACTAGTGATCGATAAATTAATCGATTTTAAACCTTCAATTTTATTGCTAAGGCCGTATAGAACTGTGTGGCGGATTGAAACTTTTTGTTTTAAACAAAAAACTCTAATCACTAACCGGTCAACAAAACGATGTTTTTTTTTACTTTATACCATAATTTCTTAACAATGGTTACTAAACAAAAACTATGTTTATCTTTTTTCGGTTAAATAATTATACGGTTTGTAATATTTATACAAAAAAATAAGCTAAAGTTAGTTTTCATGGAGTTATCTTGGGATTTCTGTCTATTTTATGATAGAGTCATTTTATGTGCTTTAAAGGTCTCGATAGTAAAAATTACGAAGGTCTCAGTACGAGTCTTAAGACTTTTCTAGTGGATTTTTCCTACAGGCAAAATATTACTAGGCTATAACTTTTAGCATCTAATTAAAGTAATTTAATTTTTTCTTTATAGGTAGAGCAAAATAAGGCTATTTACTCAGTTTTATGAATGACTTTTGCCATAATGATTCATAATCCTTACTAATATTATAAATGCGAAAGTCCGTTTGTTTGTTTGTGACGCCTTCACGTCGTAACTAACTACTGAACCGATCATCATGAAAATTTGCATACACGTTGTCAGGGTGCAGAAAAGGACATAGGGTACCTTTCATCCGGAAAAAATGTAGAGTTCCCGAGGGATAGCAAAAAAAACTGTCCACGCAGATGAAGTCGCGGGCGGCTGCTAGACGTTCATAAAATTGATGATAAAAAAATATATATATATATAAGGGATTTAATGTTTTAAGTTGCATAACTTATTAAAGTTATAGTCTCTCTATGATTAGCCAACTTATCTAGTTAAGTTGGCTTATTTATTTTTATTTTATTTATTTATTACACAACACAGATTACAATCATTACAAATCAATAACATCAACTGTTCTGAAATTCTTAACTAGATTGCAATCCAGACAAATGTATACAATAAAAATTAAGTGAGAGCAAAAATGTATTAGATTAGATTGGTGAGATTAACATAAGACAATTTGTTTTAAATTTATGTGCACACAGACTCAGCGCCTATGCTGGGTCCGCCTTTTAACATTTTTTTAATGATAAAAATACTGACTAACCAATAAATAGGATAAGTAGGATAAAAAGTAGTCTCAAATAGGTAACAGTACATTCTCTCTCGTTAATGAGCAATAGTTTTATAAACAGTTTTAAATCGTATTTTTTTCATCTATAAGACTAAATATTTATAGCTTTATCAGAAAACCAGAAAAAAGTCAGTAATTTCATTCCTACTTTTATCTTAGAGGTAATCTAGATACTCATGAAACAAAAGTTAAATTATTTTTACTAAAAACACGTGATTGTTGCATTACAAAAGTAGTTAAGTGTTATTTATACAATAACACTAATGTAAAAGAAAGAAGTTTTTTGACTTTCTTGACAGAGCGCGTGTTTTTAAAAATAATTTTACTTCCATTTCATGAGTTTCTGGACTACCTCTATATATAAATATTTCTCAAACATATTTTTCACATTAATTGAACATGACTTCATAGAGTAGTTCCGGCAGAGTAATATAAAATTACGTCATCAAGTAGGCGGGCAGGCTTATAACCTTGATCGAACGAATATTGTAGTAAATCTATGTTAAGAATGCAAACCTTTGCAAAATTTGCTTCCTTACATTTTAAAATATATTTTTTATTAGTGACTAATTTCCGTTCGCGACTTTGCTTGCGTGGAATTCAAATTCCCATAAGAAAACAGTAAAATTGTGAATATTTTTTACTCAGGGATAGTTTTAAAAATCGCAAATGAATTTAGGATAGCTTGCAAACCCACTTTATAACATTACTAGCGGCCGCCCGCGACTTCGTCCGCGTGGATAGTGTTTTGTCTATCCTTCGGGAACAGTTCCTTTTTTCGGGATGAAAGGTACCCTATGTCCTTTTCTGCACCCCTGACAACGTGTATGCAAAATTTCATGATGATCGGTTGAGTAGTTAAGACGTGAAGGCGTAACAAACAAACAAACAAACGGACTTTTGCATTTATAATATTAGTAAGGATTGTCTTTGGACGATCTTAAATTACATGGTGGAAAGCTTTGACGGTGCGGCCTGTATATAATTAAATAAACCAGATTCTATATACCTATATTATACAACGGGTAGAATCTTTTTAATGCAGTTTTGTTTCTTTTCAAAAATAAAGGAATGTATCCTTTGAGTAAATCGTTCTATCTCCATTGTTTAGAGCACTTTCCCTCCAAGTTGCATTAATGAAACCCACCCTGTATAATATTTTATAGATTCGATCGTTATTATTCCCTTTCGTACGAGGCATCGGGTATTCTAAAATTTTTGGCGTATGTGTTTTTCTCGATTTTCATCTGGTTTGACTCTCGTATTATACAGGTGTTTCATTACTAGTAAAATTAAGAAATGTTTCAAGTGGGTATTTACCATCTACTTTATTGAACTTAACCTGAAATTAAATAAACTGAATTAAATCTTACATTTTTTTTCTCATGATAGAGACTTTAGCTAGGTTTTTTAATCATATCGCAAAACTTACAAATCTACCATTAGGTTTTGTTTGGTATGTGTCCAGTCCATCAGCCATTTTTAATGTCCCCACTGCTGGGGCACATGCCTTCCTTATGGGTCGTAAGGAGGACGGGCCATTAACCCACCACGCGGGCCCAATGGGGATTGGTGAGTGTTAACGACTGCAAATGCAGCCGGCACCAACGGCTTAACGTGCCTTCCGAAGCACGGAGGAGCTCGAGATGATAAATTTTTGGTCACCCATCCCATGACCGACCCTTGCGAACGTTGCTTAACCTCCGCAATCGTTGGGCCAGGAGCTAAACCACTGCGCCACCGAGCTCCTTGGTATGTGTAAAATGTGCATATTTTCGCAAAAGCAACTTAGTTACTTTACAATCTTCACATTTTTATAAAGATGTTGCAACCATCTCAATCTCAACGTTCGATCGATGTATCAATACCTGCTCTTGCGCATATTACGCGTTTTGAAACAAAGATGATCGGCGTAGGAGTGTGGCGCAACGGATCCTCTTACACGATAGAATATACTGGTTTTAGTTATTAACTAACTAGTAGTTGGGCACGACCTTGGGAAATAAATAGTGTAAGGCAGGGAAAGTAGAAAAACACGAACCCTTGATTGAACTTGCTAGAAAATCACAAACCCTTGATTGAACTTGCTAGAAAATTACCAACCTTTGATTGAACTTGGTAGAAAAGCACACCAACCCTTGATTGAACTAGGTAGAAAATCCCAAACCCTTGATTGACATTGGTAGAAAATCACCAACCCTTGATTGAGCTTGGTAGAAAATCACAAACCCTTGATTGAACTTGGTAGAAAATCACCAAACCTCATTGAGTTTGGCGACAGAAGCCATTGACGAGTGAACAAGCACTTTGGCAATTTGTCATGGTGAAACAACAATTTTTCGTAACAGAGATAAAGTTCTAGGTCTAGGTTCGAGGGTTTTTGCGCCCCCCAGCTCAGGGGGGGCGCAGGCCACCTGTGTAAGCATGAAACAACGTCCGTAGGTAGGTTGTCTGGGTAGAGGGGGGTGCGGATTTTTTTTGAAAGGGGCTCGTCCCAATTAATTTAGAAATCCCTGTTCTAGGTCCTCTCGTGGAAATTCTATCAGTTCGAAAATTCATATTTGGTATTCCGTTCGAAAATATGTTCCACAAGTACGGCGCATGGCGAATATTTAATATGTAATAGAGGTAATTCCAGTTGAAAGAGAATCACATGGACATTAGGTCGCTATTTCATTGAGCAATGTGGCGGCAAAACTGTCACATGTCGCAAAAGCAACCTGCCTTTTATAAACGGACTGATCTAACAAATATGTGTGTGGGACTTGATAAATGTTAACGACCTAATAGAAAAAAATCTTTAATGGAAGTCATTGGTAAAAGTGATTTAGTTTTATTGCTTGAGATTGTGATTGTAACTGAAAGTGTTATATTTATTTACTAGTGGGCCTTTGAATTTCGTAACACCTACAATTTATAATATTATCAATTTTACCTTGAGATTTTAAACCAGGCGCCATATAGATCCTACTTATAAATGTGAAAGTTTGTGGGTTTGGATGTTTGGATGTTTAGATGTTTGGATGTTTGTTCCTCAATCACGCAAAAACTACTGAACGGATTTGGTTGAAATTTGGCACTCAGATAGAAGATAGCCTAGATTAATACATAGGATATTATTACCCACGCGGGTGAAACCGCGGCCGCCCGCGGTTTCACCCGCGTGGTTCCCGTTCCCGTGAGAATATCGGGATAAAAAGTATTCTATGTTTTAATCTTGGCTATCTACTATTTGTTTGCCAAATTTCAACCAAATCCGTTCAGTAGTTTTTGCGTAATTGAGGAACAAACATCCAAACAACCAAACCTACAAACTTTCACATTTATAATATTTGTAGGATTAGTAGGATAATAAGTTGAGCTTTTATGTAAATTGGTAGAAATATGACGATACTTATTGTTGAAGATGTCAGCAAAAATTTAGCCGACTGGGAGCTTACATCGAAAACGCTGCAAAAAACTTTTGAGCTATAACAAAATAATATATGAGAGAATTATTCCTCTTTTATAGGTCTCCAAAAAGTCCACGATAGCTTTTAATAAGCTTACTACCTATATACCCATATAAGAAATTGGTCACATACAATGCGGTAATTTGGAATGATATTTAGAAGAATACAGTTAAACCTTATCAAATTAAATACGTTAATTACCCTAAGAATATATGCAATTAATTAGATAAGATAGAGTAATAAGATTATTATATACTATATAATATACCTAAAAGGACAGCTTTTTACGTGACCGACCATGCTTTGTTTCAGCGAATGCTTTTTACACGACTGCCTTAAGCAAAAAGAGTGTATATTTGTTACACGACTGCCCAAAGCAAAAAGAGTGTATATTTGTTCAGGGTTCATGTATGTTTGTGGGTATGTGAGTTTCTTTATTCCACCATAACTTCTAAATGCCTGAACTGATTTGGATAAATGGAGTATCGTTAGAATCCTTACATCATTCCGAGTGACACTAGCTATATTTTTTTAAACATTATGACTTTAAGTCAATTTTATTATTATCCTAAGATAAGATTACCTATATGCAAATTTTGACGTTCTATCGATTACCTATAAGAACGTATTGTAGGTAGGTATGCTTGCAAGGGCAATCGAAGGCGTAATGTTTACTGCATCATTTTAGATTCTTAATTGCATACCTTGGGCAATCGGTGACCTGTTAAATTATTTTTCCTTACAATTTTGTAGGTGTGAAATTATTGTATAAATAACGGCAATACATTTTGGGGTGGTTGATTCGTCCAAGATTTTGGGTCATTCATCCATGCGTTAATCGCGCTATCGAGCTACTCTTACAACTTGAATGTTTGTATGTAGAAAACGTCAAATTAAGTTCCTTCAAGATTTTCCGTAGGTGGCAAACTAAATAAAAAAAAAACGTATATATATTTTTTTGATATAACTTTTGCATTGTGAAATAATGATTAGGATTTATTATTACTCAATCATTTAATCATAGTAATTGTTTACTTTTTACTTTGATTTCATATTACTTTTTTTATTCTTGCGGTTTAGTCAGAGCACGAAATTCTTTCTTTCTTTGGTTGTATCCAAGTTTTGCATCTTTTGTAACTGTAGTTCTCAAATGTATGATGTTAACGAAACACTGACGAACGCTTACAGAATGATTCGTGAGGTGAATTTTTATGAATTGACCGCTCATTTGGACATTTTCATGGCTACCAGACCGCGTATGACCGTAAAAATGAGGCAAGTTGAAGTAGTTTTGACGTTTTAGTCAAATAATTAGTTTTGGTCCTTCTAAATCCTGCATGTAGAGTCTGTCTAAAAACTCTGTTTACATGAGAAATTATTAAATTATTTATAAAAACTTATACTTACTGGTATAACCCTGTTAGTGCTGCCAAAATTCTAATTGTAAACATAGCTTTACTCAATTTTATTTAGATGGGTATTGGTGGGGTGGTTTGGGATTTAGGTGGATAATAAAATTACCTTTGAAATTACCCATGTAAACAGACTTTTAAGACAGACTCTAAAAGGTTTTCTTTTGTTTTCAAGCCGAGTTTTTTCTTACTTGCCTACCTCAAAAAATTTAATATCTTATCTGAATTAGCAATCATCATCCCCCTACCCTTATCCCAATTTATTTGGGGTCGGTGCAGATCGTCCTTCTCTTCCATTCCTTCCTGTCACTCGTCATCTCCTCATCCACTTCCTTCACATTCATATCATTCCACACACAATCCATCCATCTTTTCTGCGGTCTTCCTCTTACTTTCCAGCCCTCAACATCCATATCCATTACTCTTCTAGTAACATGCCTTTCATCCCTTCTCATAACATGCCCAAACCAAGCCAGACGATTCCCTTTCAACTTCTCTGTTACTGGTGCTACTTTCAAACTTTCTCTGACATACTCATTCCTAATTTTATCCATTCGCGTCACACCACACATCCATCTCAGCATTTCAATCTCAGCTACATGTAATTTCCTTTCATCCATCTTCTTTAAGCTAGGGTTTCCTAGGATGACGGTGACGTCATATTACGGCCGTAATTTAGCGGCGTAGAACGTTGTCTATGTAAACAATATGGTACGGTTTCTGACGTTACGGTGTCGCCGTATTGTTTACATAGACAACATTCAATGCCGCTATATTACGGCCGTAATATGACGGCACCGCTATCCTAGGAAACCCTAGCTTTATAGCCCAACATTCTGATACATACATGACTACGAGGGCAGTTTGATAAATCCATGACTTTGAAAAGAAGAAATACTTTTTTTTATAATTTATTTTTGTATCTTAAAAAGAAACTCTTTAAGGAATCTTTACACATTTTTTTTCAAATTCAGCAAAAGATTATTACTTTTGGAAACAAAAAGTTCAAGCGAATTCTAACTTTTCTTAATGACCCTGTCGACCCTCTCGGCGGCACTCATCAAAACTCGTCGAATGAAGATGCGGATCCTTCCTATTCTCTAGGTTCAACCCACTGAGATTTTTATCCTGCCAAACATGAATAAATATCTAGGCAGACAAAGATTTTCATCAAGCCAAAAGGTGGTGTCTGAAATGGGCTATCATTTCAGTTACCAGTTTTCAGGTGATGAAAGCAAAAAAATAATGGGTTAAAGAGATAGAAACTTCGTTGGACTGAAAACGCAGAGCTACAATAAGATTATGTAGAGAAGTAAAACAAAATACCTATTCCAAAAAAAAGTGTTTCTTCACTTCATTACAAAGACATGAGAACTTATCATAATCCACCCTCGTACGTATATATAAGGTACTTCTTAAATAGTGCACAAAATTTTAAGGGGTTAATGTACTCATGCATACAAACAACTTTTACTATGGTACCAACATTGAAATCTCGAAAAAAAATCTGCTACAGCATAAGGAAGGAGGGTCATACATTCTTACTATAGGTACGCGTGTTCTCCTGTTTGTTCTGTACCCTTAGCACGTACAGCTATCGAGAAATTAAACGCGCATAAAAGTACACGATAGAGTAATGGACTATGAGAAAATACATTTCCCTTTTCAGCGATAGATGGCGCTGTACAAATTTCCCATACAAAATTACTCTATCGAATGTTTTTACGCACGTAATTTTTTTCGATAGCTAGCTCGTGCTATAAGGGTATAGCACGAACAGCTATAGAGAAAAATAATGCGCGGAAAATTACTCGAAAGAGAATTCTCAATGGAAAATTTAATTTCGATATTCGGCGTTAGATGACGCTGTACAAATTTTTCATACAAAATTGCAGTATCGAATGATTTTACGCGCGCTATTTTTTCGATAGTCGTTTGTAATTGTACTAAGGGTACTACAGTACCCTAGCTTAAATGTTACCTCAGAATACATTCTGGATGACGGTGCCGTCATATTACGGCCGTAATTAAGCGGCGTAGAACGTTGCCTATGTAAACTATACGGCGCAGTTTCTGACGTTACGGTGTCGCCGTATTGTTTACATAGACAACATTCAACGCCGCTATATTACGGCCATAATATGACTAGCCTAGGAAACGCAATTGGTTGGCAAAAAAAAACTCATTGGTTCGGTAAACTATTACCATTCCCAAACATGAATATGCAAATATAAATGAGAAATATACTTATTAGAAAATAAGGCTTTATAAGGAATGGAGTGGGCGGTAAAGGCCCCTCACCCACGACGCTTAGTGCAAAAACCCACTACTTCTTGATAAGTCTTGGTGACCTTACACTGTTGGCTTACGGCGATCGTTAATTTTCGAGAAACTATTGCGAAATAATTATGAAAAACTGGACATAAGTAAGATCGATCAGCAGATACGTGGATTCCGCAAAATTTTTTGTGACAAAGATAAACTTTTTTTCGGCTTTTTCGAAACTGAAACTGAAATATTATTTATTAAAATAAGCTCACATAATAAGCATTTTTAAATCGTCAATTCTTTTACCCTACCACCCAATATGACGTCTTTTAGCTGACAAGAAAAATGGGCGTAAAAAACTTGTCAGCTTTATCAGATGGAACGATATTTACAAATATGTATATCGATTCCAGATTTTATATTAAGAGACTTTCTTTGTATTTTGCTTGTTATGATACGATATCAATGTAGGAACCTGTATCATTATTATCAAAATTATACACCACATTGAAGAACAATAAAATACCCAAATATAATAAAACGTGTAAGTAACAACGCGTTACAAAAATCCCTTAAGGCGCGGTTGTAGTGAATGTGGCGCCCCCACTACATTTATTTCTATTACTCGTAAGTCAATATTTAAAAAAAGCACAAGTACCTATAAATCTCTTAAATTATATCTAATATTTTTTGAATAACTCTTCAACAGTTTTCATTCTTTCTGTAAGTTTTAAAATCCATTTTAGCTCAAAGTGGCCACTTTTGGCAATTATGCATTTTAAAACTTACAGAATGAATGATAACTGTTGAAGAGTTATTCAAAAAATATTAAATACAATTTAAGAGATTATTGCTTGTGCTTTTTTTAAATATTGACTTGGTTTACGAGTAATAAAAATAAATGTAGTGGGGGCGCTAGTTTCACTACCTACAGCGCCTTAAAGCCGCATATGGTAGACTAGCGGCCGCCCGCGGTTTCACCCGCGTGGTTCCTATTCCTGTAGGAATATCGGGATAAAAAGTATTCTATGTTTTAATCTAGCCTATCTACTATCTGTGTGCCAAATTTCAAGTAAATCCATTAAATAGTTTTTGCGTGATTGAGGAACAAACATCCAAACATCTAAACATTCAAACCCACACACTTTCACATTATATTAGTAGGATAGAGAAGGCTATATGCCATCAAACTAAACAACTTTTACTAGGGGACCAACTCCGAAATCGAATAAACAAAATCAAATTCATAAAAAAATATTAATGACGAATATATCAAAATGTATGAAACAACTGATATTTTTTTCGCGATTTCGGAATTGGTCCCATAATAAAAATCGTTCAGTTTAATGCATCTTACCATATTTGGCATTATGGGGATTTTTGTGACACGTTGTATAAAAAAACTCTGATAATGAGAGACCTATAAGAAAATTATGGCATGTAATAGTACATTACATCCGAGAACGGGAAGCTAGCGATTGCATTGTCGAGGATGGTTTGAAGCCCGATCCGCAGGCGAGGGCTTTAATCATTCGAGGCAATGCAAGTAGCTTCCAGTACAAGGTTTGTATAATACTTTACTCACGAAATGCGAGGAAATACAATTTTCTTTGTAAAAATGTCATATTTCAATTGGTTCGCGTGGCCATGTTTACTGACCGGTCATGCAACCATAAAGTATCATAAAAAGAATGCTAGCTGATAAGTTCTACCGATTTGAATTTGGAACACTTACTTCCCGCACTCAGTGCGGGAAGTAAGTATTGAATTTCATTTCCGCACTGAATTTCAAATTTAGAATGTGATGAACCAGACCCCCACGGAAATGTTGAACGCCCCGCATTCTTTTTTCAAATGGAATGATAACATTTCAGAGCATAAGTGAGTAAAATAAATACTCATTCACAATATGTAGTAAGTAATCATGGCAGCAACCTATTACATACGACCTCGCACCGAGGCCAATTATGTGCACAGCAAATTGACACTTAACGCGTCTTTTAAACTATACGACATAAGGCCTATTTTCCTTTGACAATGAATAAGATAAATTTGCATTGCGGTATAGAAGTAGCAAGGGATTATCAGATTTGGTAGCATCTATTACGTAAGCGGTAAGGATGATATTGGCTAACGATTTGTTTAGGAAACGCGATATGACATGCGATTTTTCTCACAGATTGTATTATGTTGTGTTAATTTCTTAAGTCATTGTTTTTTTTATGTAATGTTGTTTTGGTGTTGCTTTACGAACGCGAAATGTTGTGCTGCATGATGACAAAATATTATATTAAGAAAACATTAAGTACTTATATGATAATTACATTTAAAAATGCCATTATTTATCATAGTATATATTGCTTCCGACTTGCCCTTGGGAATTTCGATGATAAAAGTTGCCTTTTCTCCGAGAATATGTATAATATATTTCCTTTGATAACGAAATTCATTTAAAGTTGAACAAATGTGAATAGAGCTGTCTGTTTAGTTGTTTTTGCATAATATAGATGACATCACCACTACCTACCCGTATAAATTTAACACAACAGCAGTATTTTATAAATCATCGCTTGAGAGTAGACTCACGAGCAGATTCAGTCCCGTCCCGACGTGACCACGGCAGCTACAAAGGTGCGAAAATTCACCGAAAAAACGTTATTCAATTTTTCATTCATGGCCTCTCCAAGTGCACGCTACCGAGCACAATCCGCGGCTACTCTCATCCAGTTTTTGCCAGCCACCTTACGAAGATCGTCGCTCCACCTTGTCTGAGGGCGTCCCACACTACGTTTGCCCATTCGAGGTCTCCACTCAAGAACTCTTCTGCCCCAGCGGCCATCGGTTCTACGGCTAATATGGCCGGCCCACTGTCACTTCAGCTTGCTAATCCGGTGGGCTATGTCGATGACTTTAGTTCTCTGTCGGATCACCTCGTTCCGGATCCTATCTCTCAGAGAAACTCCGAGCATAGCCCTTTCCATAGCTCGCTGCGCGACTTTAAATTTGTGAACCAGCCCTACAGTGAGTGTCCAACAGTGAGTATATTTTTCATTCAGGAAACATATTTCATTTTTTCAATATTTCTCAAAAACAACCCGACCGATTTTCAAAATTCAGTCGCCATACAATAGAACTCTGCGCCTTACACATTTTCCTAGAGATATCTCAAATTTCTCTACGGCCATGCATGCCGCACTTTTGGCTGAAAAGCGGGCACATACACTGGTGATCACATACATATTTTTAATGTTAAAGTCAAACTAAATACCAACTTAGGTATACCAAAGTGCAAACCGCGCTTGTATCTGTAAAAAGAGTTTTATTTCATGTCTAGTGAGAGCGTAAGCTTGAGACGTGTGTGTGATTAGTGATGATACTTAGCATTATACAGTACCCTAAAGATTAGATACAACATCTTAAGAATCCACCCTGGGGTGAATTCTGGGAAACAATTATGTCTGAGAATTCTCCCTATGCTAGCCCCCTCCTAGCTTTTTTGCTTGACCTTCACTTCACCTGATGTTAAGTGACGATAAGGCCGAAGGTGGAAACGCACTGCACCCGGAATCCTCACCACTGAGGAACTGGCTAACTTACCTCTAACTGCCGGAACACAACAATGTTTAAATTGTTGTTATGGCGTCAGACTTAGGTAAGATGGTGGTAGCTAGCCAAGCGGACTTGAAATAAGCCCTACCACCAAACCGAGTACAAATTGTACTCCCCTTCTGGGAATTGTACCCCTGCGTCTTACATGGTTGGGCGAACCACCAGACCACAGAGGCGGTTAAATTAGCTTAGGGTAATTATTGAAAATTTTGATTTTAGGCATTCACAATGCTATTTTTTATGTTAAAATAATTAATTTGAAAAAATATTAGAAAAAATCGACTCACCCGTAGCAGCTCAGACAGAATGACATCCTGTCTGAGCTGCTACGTGTGCGTCGATTTTTTCTTAGCTTAGGGGATATATATTTCCTAGAATTCACCTCAGGGTGGATTCTGGGGGTAACAGACCGGAATAACCAGCCAATGGCCTTAATTTTGTTACTGTCCTAACTTAGGCACTCATAAATTAATGCTATTTTTATATTAAGATAATTAATTTGAAAAAATATAAGAAAAAATCGACTCACCCGTAGTAGCTCAGACAGAATAACATCCTGTCTGAGCTGCTACGGGTGCGTCAATTTTTTCTTAGCTTAGGGTAAATTCTCGGATATATATTTCCTAGAATTCACCTCAGGGTGGATTCGGGGGTAACAGACCGGAATAACCAGCCAATGGCCTTAATTTTGTTACTGTCCTAACTTAGGCATTCACAATGCTATTTTTATATTAAGATAATTAATTTGAAAAAATATAAGAAAAAATCGACTCACCCGTAGTAGCTCAGACAGAATAACATCCTGTCTGAGCTGCTACGGGTGCGTCAATTTTTTCTTAGCTTAGGGTAAATTCTCTGATATATATTTCCTAGAATTCACCTCAGGGTGGATTCTGGGGGTAACAGACCGGAATAACCAGCCAATGGCATTAATTTTGTTACTGTTCTAACATTTTTCTGCAACTATTTATTCAAATTGCAATTCTAAGATCGTCATTTTAAGCTATCACTAAGCGCCATCTTTAAATAGTCTTTGACCATAGATAATAGTGGATCTTCCAAAAGCGGCGACGGTGATTCATTATTCGTTCTCTCTTTGGTTTTGTCCAAAAGTTTTAATTGCACTGAGATGTTAAGATTTATCTTTGTTGGCTATTTTTCGATCTCTGGAAATAGGCATTTAATTAAAGTAAAACGTAAGTGCTAAGCACCCTATAAGGTTAACCGAGACGATCTGCACCCCTAACACAAACATCTATCGTGAAAAAAAAACACGCGTAAAAGTACTCGATAGAGTTATTATCTATGAAAAATTTAACTATGCTTTTCGATGGTAGATGACGCTGTACAAATTTCCCATACAAAATAATAATTACCTACTCTATCGAATTTTTACGTCCGTGTTTTTCAATGGAACATCGTGCTACAGGGTATCTACAGATTAAGGTCGCAATGCGCCGCTGGATGCGGGCACCGCAGGACCGATCGTCGTGGACATCCTTGGGGGAGGCCTATACAGCAGTGGGAATAATGCCACTGACAATAAAGTAAACATGATGAATATGTGGAAATCTTGCCACTAACAATAAAGATGATGAATTTAAACTCAAAGGACACTTACAAGTCGTTAAGCCCAAAAAAAAAAATTAAACATTATTTTCAATACCCACACAACAAAATATGGCCAGCACTTAAATCTTTTACAATATATTTTATTTTTTATACGAACCACAAAGACCTATTTTGAATAGCTCGTAAAAGACCTTAGGCTTCACAAACTGTCATAACTTTAAGCCGTTCAGTGCATATACTTGCTAATAATTACGTAATACTTAGCATACAATGCTCACAATGTATCACATAATATGGTAGACTTAGCATACATAATATTTATGAGGTGTTACTTGGCTTAGAAACACACAAGGATAAAGGTAACATAAATTTTAAAGGAAAACCTAGACTATACAGTCATATACAATGTGTCAGAAAACCTTAAAGCCAAATATAAATATGTATATAGGTAGGTAGATCGTTGGGACCATCATATTGAATAACCTTATGGGACCAACTCGGAAATCGCGAAAAAAAAACCTCTTTTTGATACAAAAACATCAAAATGTAAGTATGAAACAGCAGATTGTTTTCGCGATTTTAGAGTTGGTCCCATAAATGTTTTTCAGTTTGATGGACTCTCTACCATATTCGACATTAAAGGTTTTTATAACATATTTGCTCGTAAAGGGTCTCTTATTACGCCAATTTCAATATCGTATTGTATCTCATTACGAACTTGTGCGGTAATGTAAAGTAAAACGCACGGTTTATCAAGATGGTTCGTCTCGGTCCTTTTTTAAATCTTAGCAAAGAGTTTTTATATCAGAATCTTTTCTGATGCGTCATGTGCGATTGACCAACATTTTATGAATAAAATTTACTTTATATAATTTATTTTTTCAATAAAATTTTTTTTTTTCAATTTTTGAATATGGGTATCAAATGAAAGGCCTTGATGAGCACATTCCAAAATTATATAATTTGTCACTAAAATTAAAGAAAAAAAAATTTTTTTTTCGATTTTTGAATATGGGTATCAAATGAAAGGCCTTGATGAGCACATTCCAAAATAATATAATGTGTCACTAAAATTTAAGAAAAAAATATTTTTTTCGATTTTTGAATATGGGTATCAAATGAAAGGCCTTGATGAGCACATTCCAAAATTACATAATTTGTCACTAAATTTAAGAAAAAAAAATTTTTTTTTTCAATTTTTGAGTATGGGTATCAAATGAAAGGCCTTGATGAGCACATTCCAAAATTACATAATTTGTCACTAAAATTTAAGAAAAAAAAATTTTTTTTTCGATTTTTGAATATGGGTATCAAATGAAAGGCCTTGATGAGCACATTCCAAAATAATATAATTTGTCACTAAATTTAAGAAAAAAAAAATATTTTTTTCGATTTTTGAATATGGGTATCAAATGAAAGGCCTTGATGAGCACATTCCAAAATAATATAATTTGTCACTAAATTTAAGAAAAAAAATTTTTTTTTTCAATTTTTGTTTTTTACTTTATTGTTGTTTGATTTCCTCACAATCGAAGTGAAAGGCAGAAAAATCGACCGATAGATAGTACAAGTGTATCAAAATTTCATCATTATGGAAAACAAGCAAAAATGTTAATAGTTAATAGTTTTATTTATTTCCTCGCAAATATGTTATAAAACGTCGTATGACATACGTGCGCTTTGATAATTACAGCCTCTGCTTTCTTGTAGCCCTCGCCTACGGCTCGGGCTAGCAATATCGCCTCAGCTGTAATTTTCAACTTACCGCACTTATATCATAATGTACTATTTATTAACAAGTTATATTATGTAGATTCTAGACTATTGTGTATGTGGTGACCTCAATTTGTATTTCAATATGGTTGTGTCTGTAATGAAATAAGACAGAGAGAAAAAAATGCAGCCCTTGACGAGTTTCTTACTGGTTCTTCTCGTTTCAAGGTCTCTTGAGGGCTTGCGAACCGATGGCGTAGCTTCTATGACATTCACATGTGCTTGTGACAGCCTAGACTGAATAAATGATTTTATTTAAAATTTTGTTGCATGAGATAAAATTAGTAATTTAGTTACTAAATTGCCGTCTGTACCTTCCGTTTTCAATGTGACAACCCAAGAAAATGGTGACAAAGTAAATAAAAAACAGGGACCAGTTTTAATTTGATGACTATTGTCACATTTGCTCAGACTAGTCGTATGTGTTTATTATGGCTCTATCCTTACTAATATTATAAATGTGAAAGTCCGTTTGTTTGTTTGTTTATTTGTTTGTTTGTTTGTTACGCCTTCACGTCTTAACCACTCTACCGATCATCATGAAATTTTGCATACACGTTGCCAGGGGTACAGAGAAGGACATAGGTTAACTTTTATCCCGAAAAAATGTTTCGTTCCCGAGGGATAGCAAAAACTTTCCACGCAGACGAAGTCGCGGGAGGCCGGTAGTATCTAATAAATTTAATAGAAATTTTTATTTATTAGCTTAAATGTTATTTATTAGTAACCAGTTTAAGAATAGATTGGACAAATATTTAAAAACTAATGAAAGATAAACTCAACCCATGATATAACTGGATACAGGCTCTTATTAGTTGTCTCAACTGCTTGCCTGTCAATTAATAATATAAATAAATAAAGAAATAAAAATAAATTAATATAAAAATAGCATTGTGCCATGCCTATAATCAAAATAATTCAAAATGACTATATCCTTACTGTAAAATGTGTCCCAGAAATGGGGACATTAAAAATTGCTGATGTGCAACCCAAAATCTTTCTTTACTAACAGTATGACGCACAAACTTTTCCAATATAACAAAGACTGCTCACAATACGGAAACAGCTAATTTCTATACAAACTGCAAACCATTCATATCCACCTACGAGGAAGATCAACCAAGGTTCGATGACAAATCTATAAAGACCTTCGCTCGCCCAGATGCCGCGAGCGCGTGGGGGTCAAATCAAAATAGTTTCAACCACCATCTTGACAAGACCTGCCGTTTAATAAGAGCTTTTTGCTTCAGAACTTGATTTAAAGGTCAGGTTAAGCTGGTTTGCTTTGAATCAATTTTGACCTTGTCTGCTTCTTGCGTATGTGTCAATTTTATCTTATGTAACGATTAGGGCATTATAAGTATTATGTTTGCGCACCTGACTTCATGGTTGCTTGAAGGTTTTTTGGTATAAACAGCTCCATATATTCCATCTTGGGCAAAAAACTTGATAATACCGTCTCTCTCTTCCAGCAATAAAGATTATTGGGAAAAAAATAGGCGACAGATTCAGCAATATCCCATATAACACGATATCAAAAATCGACGAATATCATTGAGTCATCGAGTAAAACTGCAAAAAAATGATTTCTACCGAGCGTAACAAGACCCTCAACGAAGCCGAGGTATACGTATTCTGCCCATCATCGGACCATTTCTGTTCAACATTATTGCTGGGAAACAATTTTTAATTTTTGATGTTAAAAAGCATTGCATACATTACCACGCAATGTAACGCGTACAACACCGCGCCTGCGAGTGTATGCCTGCGCCAGCTACACAGCTGCGTGCGGTGCGGCCGAGTTGAAAAGCAGCGTTTATGTGCGTGCTCATGAGATACATTGAGTGATGTCGTTTTGAAGCCATTGTTTGTTACGAAATACTAAAAAAATTGATAATGTTTCTTTAGACAAAAATTAGGAAATAACGAAAAATAAGATTTCGTAATAATTTTGATAAAAAATCTTTGACTTTGACTTTCAATAACTTCGTAGCTATTGGTTTCCCAGGTATAGTCTAAAAGACAAAATTTACTGAAAAAAAACTTTTTTAAAAACACGTTTTTAAAACGGACTAAATTATTACAAAAAAATCGGCGCATTTTGTAAAATTTTTCATCCTATTGTCCTATTGTTTTTAGATTTAAAATTTCTGTAGGTTATAAATATTTACAGAAAAAAATATTTTTTACTTTTTAGTCCGATTTTTTTGTAATAATTTAGTCCGTTTTAAAAACGTGTTTTTAAAAAAGTTTTTTTTTTCAGAAAATTTTTATTTTCTGCTTTTTAGTTAACGAGCTAAGACTAAAAATATACCATCTCCTATCGGAGCACTCGTCAAGACGATTCAAACGAGCCCAAACTCGATGGGGTTGCATGGTTTTATTACAGAGTCCCAGTTGCCTTCTTCCGGCTCCATCATGAGACCCTGGAAACTATTTCTTAACAAAGTACTCGTCAATACGATTCAAACGAGCCCAAACTCGATGGGGTTTTAAAGACTAAACTTCCCTCAAACAATTCGAATATGGAAGGTCATTCGAAACAAGTTAAGACTCCGCCTACGTTATCATCTACTCCAATACAGTCTTCTATAGCAGATTTAAAATTATTAGAGCGAAATTTAGAGAGCTCCAATGAAGATAACGTTACTCATAGAAGACAACGAATACATCTTGAGAAGTTGTCCATTTCGAAGTCCTGTGAATCACTGATTCAAGATGATATTTCAGATAATCTACCTACTCGTAATACCAGTATTTGCAAAAGTGTTACCAATATACATGAATTGAATATAGTCCAAGATTTGAAAAATGAATTAGAACAACTAAAATTAGAATTAAATAGTGTGCAGAATGAACTTGAGAGTAAAATCTTGGAAAACAATGAATTAAATCGAACTATTAAAGATTTAACGCACAAAATCAGTTTCCTGAAAGACATATGTCGTAAACCATTATTAAAAGAAAAAAACTCAAGCAACCTAGATTTATCTTTCCCTGCTCTCAACAACGGTGCTTGTAAACTCCAAAACCCTTTAGAAAATATTGAAAATGTTACTGACACTAGTAATTCATCATACGATTCCGACAGAAACGACTTAATTATGGAGAACAAAATTAACATAGATTATCTTGATACGCAACTGCTCAAGTTCAAAAACCAAATTAACGATGTTCAAAATGGAATAATAAAGTTGGATTATGCAGTAAATGAGCTTCAAAAGAATTTAAATACAGGTAACTTTTCCTATAAGAATACAGACAAAGAGGAAAATAAACTAAAAAGAAAAAAACTGTGCATCATATCCAGTACAAATAGAAATGATGTTCTAAACACTATCAAAAACCTGAACTTTGATGATGAATTTGATTATTGCCATTACATAAAGAACACCGCAGGAATACTACAACTAATTGATGGACTTGAGTCAAAATTAAAGGATTTTAACCTAAATGATTATTGTGTAATACTAGTAGGTGATCATGATTTTTATCAGCAGAGAGTAAATCAAGATTTGATAGCCAATATGAGACAAGTCCTAGGAAAGATTATGCATACAAATATTATTGTAGTCCCCCCAACCTATGTGTGTGGTGCACCTATATTAAATTATAAGATTGAAAATTTTAATACTATACTGTACAAGGAATTAAATGAACACAATTATGCCTACAGCTTTGACCCGAATCGAGATCTGACTCTCGATATGTTTTCATCGCGAACAGGTGAAATAAATAAAGCTGGAATAAAAACAATATTATCAAATGTTCAGAGCTTAATTTATGACATAGATAATAATCCATTTCTTTTTCGCCAACAACCATTTTAACAAATTGTCTGAATCTCCTGCTGAAAGTACAGTACAATCTATTGGAATACTGCACGCAAACATTGCTGGAGCACTCAGCAAACAAGAGGAGTTACAATTTTCTATTAATCATTTAGCAGAACAAAAAATATTAAAAGCAGACGTTATCTGTCTCTGTGAAACCAATCTGGAAACTGGCAGCGAGAAGAATTTAAAGCTAGAAAACTTTACAGTCGCATCATGTTGTTCTAGATTGCGTACTAAAGATCGAGGAGGAGTAGTAATCTTAATTAAAAATGATATTGAATACAAATCTATAGATTTACAGAACATCCCGGTGAAATTTGTTTTTGAATGTTGTGGGTTGGAACTGACTGCATATGGTATTATTATAATATGTATATACACAAATAAAGCACCAACATCTTCAACTTCATTGTTCTTCCAGAAATTGGCAGATTTATTACAAACATTGTGCAGAAAGAAGAGAAAAAGGATTATAATTTGTGGCGACTGGAATATAGATATTTTAAAGGAAACAAATATATCAATTGAACTGCAACAAATTCTCGAAAATTATAACTTAGAAATGAAGATAAAAGAACCAACCAGAATCACTAATACTACTAAGACTTGTCTCGATCAATTTGCAACAAATATAAAAAACACTTCGTCTGGTGTGGTAGAGTTGGGTTTGTCAGATCATAGATCACAATATCTCAAGATACCGATAAAAGAAAGAAAACAGCCACCTATGAAGTGGTGGTACGAGTTTCAAAGAGATTACTCCAAAGAGAATCAGAAGAAATTTCTCGAATATCTAAAATGTTTATCTTTTTCAGATGTGTACGTTGAGGAATTAGATGCTTCTGAATCTTTCAATGAATTCTACAGTCTTTACAAATTATTGTATGATTTATGCTTTCCTGTAATAAAAATAAAAAGAAGTTCTAGATCACATATGTCAAGTTGGTTAACAAAAGGTATTAAAAAAAGTTGTTTAAAGAAGCGCCAACTACACCTTCAAAATCGTAAAAACCGTAATAAATACAATATACTTTATAAAAAATATGCATGTATTCTAAAAAAATGTATTAAATTTTCACAAAAGAATAAAAATTTAAATTATATTAACAAATTCGATAATAAATGTAAAGCAGTATGGAATGTCATAAACAAATACACTAAAAATGTCAATAGTCACTCAGTGGAAAGTGTATGTGAAGATGGAAAGAGCGTTCGTGACCCACATATCATTTCAGAACTATTTAATAATTATTTTGTTGGGAATGTGTCAGACAATAGCTCTCAAAACTCCAATTGCGTCGACAATATAGACTCTATTGTTCCCTCAATTTTTCTGAATCCGGTTACTGAAATGGAATTAATTAAAATAGTCCAATCTCTTAAAAACTCCAAATCTGTTGGTTTTGACGAAATTCGTACTGACATCATAAAAATGAGTATATGTGTAGTTGCACAACCATTGACATTTGCAATAAATAGGCTTTTATGTGAAGGTGTTTTTCCTGACATCGTGAAGAAATCTATAGTTAAGCCGCTTTTTAAAAAAGGTAATAAAACTTTGATGAGTAATTATAGACCGGTTACTTTAATTTCAATTTTCTCTAAAATTTTAGAAAAAATTATGTATAGCAGATTGAATAAATTCTTGAATATTCATAATGTTATTAAGGAAGAACAAAACGGATTCAGAAAAAATAAAAGTACATCTTTAGCTACATTCAAATTGATTAAATCTATTACAAGGGGTCTTAATGATAACATTCCAGTATCTGCACTTTTCCTAGATATGTCGAAGGCCTTCGATTTCGTGTGCCATGAACGTCTTCTTGACAAGCTCTATAGATACGGTATACGTGGACCATGTTATGATTGGATTAAAAGTTATTTGTCACGGAGAGAACAATGTGTGGAAATTCAGAGGTGCTGTCCTGAAAGTAGATGCTTGGAAAAAGTTAGATCTAATTTCATTGTGAATAAATTTGGCGTTCCTCAGGGCAGTGTTTTAGGTCCACTATTGTTCCTCCTGTATATTAATGATCTACCTAGCTCTATATCTCAGGAATGTGTTTTGTTTGCTGACGATACCACGATCATATTTAAAGGTGTTAAAAATGAGGATGTAAAAGTATATGAAAACTGTATTAATATAACTTTAAATACAATTATTAAATGGCTTAATAGTAATAACTTGAAAATTAATGTTAATAAAACTAAATATATTCAATTTGGAACTTATAAACGTAAAAATAAAAAGCTCATTATAAATATTAATGGAGAATTAGTCGAATCAGCAAAATACATTAAATTTTTAGGTATAACTTTAGACAGTTTTTGTAATTGGAAACAACATATACATGAGATTTGTTCAAAATTAAATAGGTTTGTGTTTGCCCTAAGTCGAATTAGTCAGATTGTATCAATAGAGGCTGCTATAACTGCCTATAATGGCTATGTTAACTCAACACTACGCTATGGAGTTATGATCTGGGGTAACTCTGTTGATAGAGATAAGGCATTTGTAATGCAAAAGAAATGTGTTCGAGCTATATTCGGTATAAAACAAACTGATTCGTGTCGTCCATATTTTAGAGATTACAGATTACTTACATTACCTTGTTTGTATATTTTTGATATTTGTTTATTTGTACATCAAAATAAATACTTATTTGAAGAACGTAGTCAAGTATCTAGCCGAAACCTTCGATCAATGTATAAAAATAAACTATACAATCCTGGAGCAAAACTAACACTTGTATCTAATAATTCCTTTATGATGTGTATTAAAGTTTATAACAAATTACCAGAAGAATTTAAGAATTTGAAATATTGCAAATTTAAATACTCAGTTAAAAAATGGCTTGCGAACAAATGTTTTTATAGCGTTCAGGAATTTTTAAATTATAAGTAGCTGTAAGTTAATAATAATTATGCCAGTGTGAATTAAGTTTTGTGACAAGAAACTATGTATTTTTGTGTATATGTCTGAAAAGGCAGGATTAAGTGAAACTGTATTATAGACATGTATATCTGTTTATGTGACCTTCAATCCATACACAATAAAGATCTATTCTATCTATTCTATCTATCTATCTATCTATCAAGACGATGCTAACGAGCCCAAACACGATGGTGTTATATGGTTAATTCATCATAGAGTTTCTATGGCCTTCCTCCGGCTCCATCATCAGATCCTCGGACACTATTTCCCAACAAAGTACTCGTCAAGACGATTCAAACGAGCCCAATCTCGATGGGGTAGCGTGGTTTTATTAAATAGTTCCTGTGTCCTTCCTCCGGTTCCATCATCAGACCCTGGAAACTATTTCCCAACAAAGAACTCGTCAAGACGATTCAAACGAGCCCAAATTTGATGGGGTTGCACGGTTTCAATATTGAGTTCCTATGGCATGGCCTTTCGGCTTCATCATCAGACCCTGGACCTCGTCCCCCATTAGAGTACTCGTCAAGACGATGCTAACGAGCCCAAACACGATGGGGTTGTATGGTTTCATCATAGAGTTCCTGTGGCCTTCTTCCGGCTTCATCATCAGATCAGCTCAATGACACCATAATATTGCATTGCCTTCCAGTTCTGACCTACGTTCAAAGTTTCAAGTCTCTAGCTCATCGGGAAGCTAGGATAAAATCGTTCGCAAACTTTGTGGAGAAACACACAAACAAACGCGAAAGCAACCTAATAAAAACATGTTAAAAAATTATCCTGATGATGGGCGGATGCGTGCACTTAAGTTTCGTTGAGGGTCTTGTTACACCCGTTATACTTGAACTAGGACACTTTTAGCTTTACTTCAAAATTCAAAAATTATTTATTCAGTCTAGGCTGTTACAAGCACTTGTGAATGTCATAGAAGCTACGCCATCGGTTCGCAAACCCTAAGCGGGAGACCTTGTAACGAGAAGAACCGGCAAGAAACTCGTCAAGGGCTGCTTTTTTCTCCCTGTATATTTCATACAGAGTCGTCAACATTGAAAAATGAGCTCCTCATTTAAAGTGAGGTCATTTTCCATCACAATAATTAACAAAAGTTTGCACACAATGGGTAGGTAGGTTGAAATTAAATACTACTAACTAAATACTACTAAGTAATGAGAGTAAATAACTTTCAACTAGTTGAGAAATCACTGTGTCTGCTACTCGAAAGTGCACCTAAGTAGGCAAAATTTACCAAAAAAAAAACCACATGTTACAAGACATCAAAATAATAAAAAAAAATGCAATTCTTACAATTCAATATGCGTTAAGATAGGTACTCAGAAGCAGACCCTTTCCACTGGCAGCACCCGTTCACGAGCATGACGCATGGACCAGCCATCGCTTCGCTCAACCATATTTGAGGGAACGTAACGACCCGCCCCACACGACACTACCGCAGAAATGATTAAAGAGAGCATGACATACTTAGGCTACCCATCCTAAGGCACCGAATTGAAAACTATTATCCTAAAGCTTTTCATAGGCCTTTACTTACAAAACTACTGAATATAGAAAGCAAAATGATTGCAATAAAAAAAATAAAAATCAAAACAAGGTTTAGTTATTAATTTAATCTAGCTATAATCTAGCTTTAGTGTTCAAACAAATATAAATCATCATTGGCGGCCAACGAGTTTACCACCGAGGCCGAAATTCATTTTACAGGTAGGTACCTATACACTCAGATCAAATATTTGGTCTGAGCCTATACATAACACGAACCTATCGAGGAAAATAGAGTAATTTTGTATGCGAAATTAGTACAGCGACATCTACCGGCGAGAAGCAATTTTTTTTCCATAGATAATTACTTTATTGAGTATTTTAACGCACGTTTTATGTTCGTGCTAAGGATACTAAACTTTTTAGCTAGTTTTTAAGCTAACACCCAAACATCAGTGTCCAATTTAGCATGATAATCAATTCCTTCTTAAAACAATGCAACCAAACACGCCATCGAACAATTATATCACTCAAGGTCGCTATTAAGAACGAAAACTGATTTTCCACTAAAAAATATTCATGGGATACAAAACCAACATACCAATGCAGTTCCCGAAATTAAACAATGGAATTGCTTCCTTATGTCTTTACAGATAAGGCTGACAATAAACGAGATGTCAAAAATAACCTATAAACTTATTGTTTTCGCGCCATTTTCTCACAACCGAAGCAGTCTATTGTTTTTATGGGAATATTTCAAAATGGAGGCTTAAGAAACGCGACCAAAAACTCGTATAGATAAAGTGTATCTTTGTTATGTTGAGTCATTCGAGTATTACATAATTTCCTGTCTTTTATAAAATTTATTGTGATTTCTTAGAAGATAATAACGTTTTGAAAGAAATGGCAATACTTATTAGTTGGTTGACATTATAAGTATTTTGCAATAAGAGCAATTTAACATTAAAACCATAAAAAAATTGAAGAATTCGGTCACCCATCTCATACCTAACCGAAACCCCTTACCCTGACCGAAAGTGGCGACCTCAAAGGCTTTTTATTTCATAAGTTGTTAATAGAAAAGGATTTTAATACAACTTTTCGTGGAATTTTTAGGGCTCATATTTTTAGAAGGTATCACTACATACATTCCCTCGCAGTCTTTCGTAGAAGTAGATAGCAAATGTGTCAAAAACGGCCACTTTTAGCAGTTTTGCTATCTACTTCTAGCAGTGACTAGACTACGAAGGAATGTAATGATACTGTCTAAAAATACTAGACTATGGACCCTAAAAATTCCACGAGAAGTTTTGTTAAAATTGTGTTTATGAATTACAATATTAAACAAAATACTCTTAGCTCCTTTAAAAAAAATTGCTAACCAGCAAACCAAATAAGTTAACTTAATAGAAGAAACCAATCATCGGACCTTGAAATGTGAAACAAATTAATGAATAGAACTACAATCGAATCGATTGTGATTCGAATGAAATGAATCGTAAAGAAAAGGTTGATGGTTCAGTAACTTTACTCTTTGGCACGCGTCTTACCTACCATAAAGGCCCGGGCACACCGGCTGCGTAGACACGCGCGTAGTCACATCACACGCGCGGATACGCGCGTAGTAACGCACGTAACCCCCTGACACACCGGGTTACGCATACGTCTACGCGGCACGCAACGCAACCTGTCCCTTGCGTACCCAACCGCTTGCGCGATGTCAGACGAAGATTGACTAAATGGACTATTTTTTTCGCACTAATTCAATTAGTTTTTCTTTAATATCGTTATTCATTATTTAAAAACAAAATAAAACACCACTACTACCGGTAGTACCGGTACTGTTTGTAAGCAAAGATATGTGCGTGTTGGGTGTGACGTCCAATAGGGAATGCCATTGAGTACAACGTCATCATTGCGTTCCGCTCTGCGTAGGTACGCAGCCTGTTTGTCTCATGGGAGCTGCAATGCGTAGGGTTACGCATCGGTCTACGTGCACGCGTACGTTACGCAAGCGGTGTGCCATGTCTCATAAAGTTTCAGAGATTACGTCATGATTCGTCTACGCGTACGTGCACGCTTACACTTACGCATCCGGCGTGTTTCGCTTCTTAGCAAAAAGAACTATTGAAAAAATAACGCGCGATAAAACATTCGATAGGGTAATTTTGTATGGGAAATTTGTACAGCGCCATCTACCGTCGAAAAGCGAAATTAATTTTTCCTTAGATAATTTCTTTATCCTTACGCGCGTTTTTTTTTCTCGATAGATGTTCGTGCTAAGGGTACAGAAAAAACAACAAAGTTTGTTTTAGAAGTTTTCGAAGTTTTTTTTGTAATAGTATTTTCTGTGGGAATTTTTATTACCTACTTTGGAATCAGGGAAATAGTGATACTGTCCAATTATTCATTATTTTTTTAATATCACCACTGCTGGAGCACAGCCCTTCCTTATGGAGATAATCACATAAGGCCTTCCTTGTGTGATTATGAGGGGCCATACAATAACCCACCACGCGGGCCCAATGCGGATTGGTGGGTGTTAACGATTGCAAATGCATCCGGGACCAACGGCTTAACGTGCCTTCCGAAGCACGGGGGAGATCAAAATAATACATTTTTGGTCACCCATCCCATGACCGACCCTTGCGAAAGTTGCTTAACCTCCCCAATCACTGGCAAAGGCGCAAACCCACTGTGCCATCGAGCTCCTCTGGAGTATACTTAATATAATATATATTATAGTTATTTTTCAAGAACTCTCGTACCATTCCATATTGGAAAGTCAACAATGTCACGCGTGCAGTCATTGCGCGATTGTACATTTTGTATGTCACGCCTGTCAAGTTACGGCATTGACCTTGCTATAGCTATCAACCTGGCTCTACTTGTATAAATAACTGATATAATAAAAAACTTAAGGCACTCACAAAAGCATTTAAAAGGAAACAGCTTGAACTCTCCGTAGTATTAGCTTTCATACACTAAGGAGGTCATTCAATATGGTCTTTATATTTTTCTACAGTCCACGCGGACGAAGTCGCGGGCGGAAGCTAGTTACCTAATATGTCTAAGGTACTGGCACCCTGTAAGGCCCACCTAATTTCAAAACCTTGTGAAATCGTCAATTTGGATATTATAAAGAAAAAACATAAATATAAAACTAGGGTATTTAATTGAGAAATACAATTTATAAAAAAATGCGATATTATTTCGATGTTAATAGAAAAAAATCACCATTTTTTAAAAGTTGATGTTGGGCCATCTTAGGAAGGTGGTCACCTAACAAGGCCCGTAATATATTAATTTAAATCTATGCTTTACCAACATCTAAACATTTTTTTCTTTTAATACTGATCGAGAAATACAGTTTTCATATAAAACTAATAACAAGAGTCTAAAATATTACCCATATTTTGGCTATGGGCCATCTTAAATCTATTAAAAATTAAAGTTATTAAAAAACGACCATATGTTTATTAAATTGAATATATCACACAAACAGAAATTCATCCGAATAGTAGGTAACAGAAAAATAATCAAAAAGTTCTTTATTCGGTGATTAATTTTCGATGACCTTGGTACGTGGGCCAAGTTAGGGGTATTGTAAAATCGACTTACATTTACTTTAAAAAACCTAACACAAAAGCATGAATCCACCAAAAAATGACATTTAATTGATTATTTTGATTATAATGACTTATAATATATTTGATAATTGCATTTAATGCAAAAAAATAAGCATTAAAAAATCATAATTTAGTAACAATTAAAAAAATCTAACTATTCAACACGAAATTCTTAACCAACTTATTTTATATTTATGTTATTTATTATATAAATTGTTTCTATAATACTTAAAACACTTTTAATTGGAAATAAAAAAGTGGGCTATCTTTTGGACCAATGGGGTGGGCTTTCATAGGAAACTACCCCAGTTCAATATAAATTGTAATAAAATGCAACAAAAATAAGAAATTAATAAAACTTACCGATAATTTGATGGCAAACAGATTAAAAATGTAGTTTAACTTGTTAAAACAAAGAAAATCTACTTATTTTTGCAAATTTTTAATAAAAACTTACTCTTCTAATTCAGAAAACGTGTACTAGTTAGACGCAACACAGCAAACCGTTTGCCATATTAAAAATGGCAGCTTGCTGATAGTCGGATGAAGTTGCAATATTGTTTATGGCTGCAGTCGCATACACCCACGAGTTTTTAATTAGATTGGACAGCCATAACTGTTATTTTTTAAAGGTGGGCCATGATAAGAGCCGGGCCATCTTAGGTCACAGTACCTTATTATTTAATTACCCTCTTAATAAAAGCTTCGTCAAGAATAACATTGGATACCTATAATGGTCTATATTTTTTGTGTGAATGACTTAAGATCAATATTTTACGGTCTTTAACTCAAAACAAAATTTATTATACAGAAAAACCTAAGATACCTACTGTCTGCATTTAAAACAAGATAGGATCTTCCAAGGCTTTTGCAGAAAAACAACTAGACAATTATTAGTGCCATTAAAAACATAATTAGCATTTTAAACTTGATTGCAAATACCAGTTTTTAAAAATATTCAAAGAGATTCAACTATAAGATGATATCATTGCAGTTGAATTCAAGTGTAAGGACTGCAAAATAAATAACTATAATTATTGTAAAAAAGTTCAGTTGTTAGACCATCCCCGTATATTAATTAATCCCAAGAAAATCTTTTAATTACTAGTAATTGAAAGAATACTAAACCTACTAAACTAAATTTACTAAACCTAGGTTTCAACCTACGATTGCGGCGAAGCAACTTTTTTTTTATAGAAAGGGTCTTTATTTCCCTTTCTGTAAAAGGACTGATCACCGAAAATCAGTTGACATAATACCATTTTGCCGACAGCCATTTCACCGAAAGAACATTTCTTCAAACGCCATTTTATCGAAAGGGAAATAATCTCAATTAAAAAGTTTTAATAATAATAATTTAAATAAAGGTAAAGTCTTTATTTTGCTAAATAGGTATTTTTTATTATAAAGAAAACTTTTTAATTGAGATTATTTCCCTTTCGATGAAATGGCGTTTGAAGAAATGTTCTTTCGGTGAAATGGCTGCCGGCAAAATGGTATTATGTGAACTGATTTTCGGTGATCAGTCCTAATCCCCTATCGCAAGGATCGGTCATATAGATTGGTCGTTAACCCTTCTAACCTCATTGAGTCCAAATTTTGGATTATTTATGGTCCATCTTCCGTATACGGTTAGCAGCTTTGGCAGAATAATGAATTGGCTTATGATGACGTCTTTTTAAAAGTTATTTATTTCCATGCAAAAACAGACAAGAAAATAACATCTATCTTAGATAGAAATTTTAATTGGATACTATGCTATTGAAATGTCGATCGACAATTATTATTTACCATAATAGATCTGATTATTTAGATCAGTGTTTTTCAATCTTTTTGATTTCGCGACCCCGTTACAAGTTGAAAAATTCTGGCGACCCCCTTGTGTCATAGTTATAGTAAAGAAAACGACCGCGC
Organism: Agriphila tristella; assembly: GCA_928269145.1. Lineage (NCBI taxonomy): Eukaryota > Metazoa > Arthropoda > Insecta > Lepidoptera > Crambidae > Agriphila > Agriphila tristella. The sequence continues at coordinate 6,539,707 of OV743451.1, forward strand.
AGCGTGATTTTTAGTTTCATCTTGTAAAAAAACGGCCGCGCAGCGCGATTTTTAGTCAGTTTCATCCAGAAATTTTGTGATCTTGTATGTTTATAGTAAATAAAAAAGCCGCGGAGCGCGATTTATAGACAGTTTCATCCAGGTAACCTTGTAATCTTGTCCGTTTATAGTAAAAAAAAGACGGCCGCGCAGCGCGATTTTTAGTCAGTTTCATCCACTAATCTTGTAATTTTGCTTCTTTATTTATAGTAAATAAAACGGCCGCGCAGCGCGATTTTTAGTCAGATTCATCCAGGTAACCCTGTAATCTTGCCTGTTAATAACTTGTGTTTTTATTTTAGTGTTAGAACCTTGCCATTTTCTTTCAGTCGGCGACCCCCCGAGCCCCCGAGTAAGGCTTCGCGACCCCCCCTAGGGGTCGCGACACACAGATTGAAAAACACTGATATAGATGATAGTTTTAACGGATAGAGCTGCTAAGCTTATTACATTAACATTTTAAATCTTCCTAACTATACCTTGTCTACTTTGCCAGAAATGCCGCGTTCGAGTCCTGCGTTGGTATGATAAAGCCAATCATTTGGTCAACTACAATGGATCTTAAGAAAACATTTACCTTGCCTACACAAGTTTTATATTACCTACACAAGTTTTATTTGACGAACATGTCTCGGTTATTTCTCAGCCACAACTAACTCTCATTAAAATTCATTAGATTCCGTATTCGGACTAAAAAATGAATCACAAGTTCCTAGCCTTGTATGGACATGTCCATACAAATGTAACGGGCAACGCTCAAAATACCCGTTACATTTATGACCGGTCCTACGTCAGAAAAAATGTGAGTTATTACTTTAAGTTACGAGAAAGGTTTTAAGAAACACTTTGGATATTCCAAATGAAACTTTTTTTATGGATCAGAAAAGTTTTTAATTAAAAAATACCTATGGATCCTATTTCCCTTGGTGCTTTTTGTTTAAAGTAGAATTTGTTTACTATCAAAATACCCGTTACCTCTACGATAGTTCCTACATCAAAAAAAGTACCTATGAGTTATTACTTTAAGTTACGAGAAAGGCTTTAAAAACACTTTGGATATTATATATGGATCAAAAAAGTTTTTATTAAAAAAAATCTTTTTCTTTAAAGTAGGATTTGTTTACTCTCAAAATAGCCGTTACCTCTACGAGAGGTCCTACGTCAGAAAATAGTATGAATTATTAACTTAATTTACGAGAAAAGTTTTAAAAAACACTTTGGATATTCCAATGGATCATTTTTTTAGGATCAATAAAGTTCTTATTAAAAAAACCTATTGAATTGATACTATTTTTCCTTTATACTTTCTGTTTAAATTGGGATTTGTTTTGTCTCAAAATAGCCGTTACATCTAAATCCGGTCCTACGTCAGAAAAAAATATGAGCTGTTATTACTTTAAGTTACGAGAAAGGTTAAAAAAAACTTCGGATATTCCAAAATCCAAATGGAACTTTTTCTTAGGACCAAGAAAGTTCCTATTAAAAAAATACCTATTGATCCTCTTTTTCCTTGATACTTACTTTCTGTTTAAGTTGGCACCCTTTTTTCTCGATAGATGTTTGTGCTAAAGGCCTGGGCACACCGGATGCGTAGACACGCGCGTGGTCACGCGTGCGTGTACACGCGCGTAGTTACGCACGTAACCCCCTGACACACCGGGTTACGCATACGTCTACGCTTACGCATACGCATACGCAACGCAGCCTGTCCCCTGCGTACCCAGCGGGCACACCGGATGCGTAGACACGCGCGTGTACACGCGCGTGGCTACGCACGTAACCCACTCACATATACCCAGCCGCTGCGGCAGCCATACTTTTTATGTTTGCAATTCCTGTGCACGATGTCTGATAAGGTTTATAATTATGTCATCGTGTCAAATTCCACACTACACCGAAGCGAAGCGAGGGCGGGTCACAAGTCCTTTTTTTGCCAAATGCGACCTTTGATTTGATTTGATTTTTTTGGGACATTCCCCATTCCATAATACATTATTTATTTTGTTAGAGCTGCAAGTTTATGCAGTGCTTTCGATGCTAGGCTTCCCAGGCGGCTTAATTTTTGCCGACATTTTCATATTTCTACATACATAAAACCTCAACTTATAATTCACCTATACCTTTCTCAGGAATCACTCTATCATTTGGTAAAAATCGCATGAATATACGTTTAGTAGTTTTTGAGTTTATCGCGAAGCGCAGACAGACGTGGTGAGGGACTTTGTTTTATAATAATGTATGTAGGTAGTGATATCAAGCAATAGATGACTAGTTTAAATTCATAGAAGTGACTAAGTTCTCTATTTGTAAGAAAAAAAGCAAATTTCATAGGTGGGTCCCGAACAAAACAACTGAATGCGTAGTCACGCGCGTGGTTACGCGCGTGGTCACGCGCGTGATCACGCGCGTAGTGACGCGCAGGAAAGATACGTGCGTGTTCGTATTTGTTCGGTGTGACGTCCAATAGGGAATGCCATTGAGTACAACGTCATCAATGCGTTCCGCTCTGCGTAAGTACGCAGCCTGGTTGTCTCATGAGAGCTGCAATGCGTAGGGTTACGCATCGGTCTACGTGCACGCGTACGTTACGCAAGCGGTGTGCCATATCTCATAAAGTTTCAGGTATTACAACGTCATGGTACGTCTACGTGCACGCTTACGCATACGCTTACGCATCCGGTGTGCTGGAGCCTTAAGGGTGTCCTTTATAATATTTCGAAATACTATTTTATCCTATAGGTACAATATTTTCCTTATCAATTTATAAAATATAAAAAAAAAAAATATGATTAAGTTTAAAATGTCATAGATGTTTGCACAGCCACAAGCCGAAAGGTGGTGACGTAACACATCTCAACCTTTTGCAATATAGCTGACCACGCCGCTGGTACAATCACTCACTACGAGTTTTTAACTGTAACATGGTAAAACAGGCTTACGAATTGAGTCCACTCTACTCTAATAAGGAAATAAGGGTCACTTGAAGGGTTAAAAAAGCAAAATTCTATGAAAAATTTACTACTAATAAAGCTTTGGAAATTAAAAAAAAATTGGCGTAGTACTAAAATATTGTAGACAGAAAATTTTCATCATCGTCATCACATCAGCCGCATGACACCCAATGCTGGGTATAGGCCTCCCCTAAGGATCTCCCCGACGATCGGTCCTGCTTGGCGCGCATCCGGCGGCTTCCCGTAACCTTCACCCTCACGTCGCCGCGTCGGTCCACCTTGTCGGGGGCCTACCCACGGAGCGTCGTCCGGTGCGCGGTCGCCATTCCAGAACCTTTCCGCCCCAACGGCCATCTGTTCTTCTCGCTATGTGTTCAGCCCACTGCCACTTCAGCGGAGCAAATAGCAATCCTTCGAGCGATGTCGGTTACTTTAGTTCTCCTGCAGATCTCCTCATTTCTGATTCGATCAAGCAGGGAAACGCTGAGCATGGCTCTCTATATTGCACGCTGGGTGACCTTGAGCCTCCGTAGACCTGGGTGAGCTTGCCTCTTTAAAATAAAATATAATATTTTTTTTAGACTTCATTTTTTATTTTAAAAATAGTTGAATCTGCCTGCAAAAAAAATTGAACCCGCCATCTGTGAAAAATAAAACAAACATGTATCATAAGATATATCGATTGAAATATTTCCAAATCTAGAACAATGGGTATGCAAAACCAGTGAAACAAACCTATTTAAAATAATAGTCACTTTATCAGCCGACTGTACTTTAGCGAAGTGAATGCTAGAAAATCAGCTTCACTAATACAAAAACTAACTGTTCTTATTTGATTTGGTAATAAGCATAAGTATGTTACTGACTTGTGGTAAAACAACCTTTTACATTTCGTCTGGTAAGCTCATCGTTAGGTGTGTGTACAGACAGCAACGAAAGTGGCTTAACACTTTAGTACAAGACCATCCATAAATTAAGTCACACGTTAAAGGGGAGATGTGTGACAAGGGGGTGGGATGGGTCCTAAAATGTGTGACGTCACATTTCAAAATCATTTTAAATGAAATAAAACAAATTTCTGACCTGCTTTTTAATTCAATAACTATATCTAGATGTAAAATTGTAAAATATGGAGGGAAGGGGTCTCACAAATGTGATCAGCTGTGACAAGGACGGGGTTTTGAGTTACTATGGCAAAGAAATTAAGTGTAAAGCAACTTTAATTGCTGGCTGTACCTATAGCACATCTAGTCAAACAGTTAATATGCAAAAACAGATCTAATTATGTAGGGCATAAAGATGATATCAAAGGTCAACATGTATTGTTTGTACCCTTAGCATGAACAGCTATCGAAAAAAATAACGCGCGTAAAAAAAACAATCGATAGAGTAATTTTGTATGGGAAATTTGTACAGCGCCATACTGCCGAGAAGCGAAATTAAATTTTCCATACATAATTACTCTATTTTTTTTCAAAAAATAACTAACGTAATGCCAGAATGGTTTGAACGTCTGGCATTATTAATGTTTGAGGACTTATGTTTGGTTTCCGGTTGGGTCAGAAAATTAAGTTTTTTGTCTTGTCTGTGTAGGTATTGTAACATCATACCTTGTGATGTCATTGGTGCCTGATTTCGTAGTATTTTTCGTAGTTGTTTCGCCTTATCATTTTGTCATATTAAAATACCCTACATAATATGTAAGTAAGGGATGATCCTTAAATATCGGAATTTTTTTTTGAGATTTTTTCGAAGGTTCAAGAACGATATCTCAGTATCCTTTAAAAATGTTCTTTCATCCTACCTTATATGATAATTACATAATCTTTACTAATATTAAAAATGCGTAATTGGGAATATGCATAAGTCACCGATTTTGATAAAATTGAGCTTGATCGCTGCGGACACTTATAAAAACATGATGCAACAGGAAAAAAAATAAAAAAATGTATAATCCTAGTTTTATCACACGATGAAATCAGGGGAAAATTACGATATTTTTTTTTCATTTTCGGATATAATACACTTTACAGTCAGATAGAATATCGTATAAGAAACAATATTTTGTATGACACATATGTACTTAAACGCAAAATTTAGGGAGATAATTGAAGATTATTGGCTAACTCCATATTAAACGCGCCGAAACACACCTGAAACGTGATGTGTGACGTCACCATTTTGTATGGAGCGTTTTCGGCGGGTGATGCTGCGCGCTAACTTCAAGTAACTATATCTCGAGAAAAAAACGCAAGAGAATTTTTTTTAATATTACAGTTAACTTTCTCACGCATTATACTTTTGATTAAGATTAAAAAAAAAATTGATGCATATTCCCTATTGGGTTGGTAAACTTTTTCGAAGAGAATTGTTTTATATTTTTTTTGATAGCACAAGTTTGAAGAATAAAGAAAATAATATTATGATATTTTTAATGATTTATTGTTAATATTGTTAATGAAATTTTTTTTTTATATTATTATCGCGATAAAATATCAAACGTACGGCTGAACACGAAGTTCCCTTGCATTTACTGATAAGAAACTGATTGACAGGACAGATTTGACAGAAAGTGACAAAGAGTAATCCAATTATTTTACTCTTTGGTAATCATTAACCACGACCTAATGTTGTTGTTTGTTTTTCAGCTTATTTATTGTGATTTTCTAGTGTTTTTCTTGTTCAGATATGGGAAATGAATCAGCTTGAAGAAATCCATTATCCAGCTTATTACGCCGATGAAGTACCTACACTGCTTTGTTCCGTTTTGTTTGAAATATAGATGTGACCATCCGCAGATAAAATTTTTACCATTCCCATACCTTTGAAAGAGACGTGGTGCAGAGGATTAAACAGGAATTGCCTTCAGAGAGCTTTATACGTTTGTGATGATCACGTAAATATATGTATATCTACAAATTTACTCACAAAAGAGTTATTTGATTTATTTTAGCGGACTGTGACTGACATGACAACTAGTTGACATTGCCAATGCCAAACTTTTCATTTTTTTATTTGAGCAAAATCACTACCTACGCATACAGCCGTAATAGTGATTTATTGTACTATGCTGTAAATTTAAACTTTAAATTATTATTTAAATTAAAATGAAGTATTATAAAAATTCCGCAACTGGTTATTCCTGACTCCAAAGCCAAAAGCTACCAGAAAATATATAATTCACAACAGTTTTGGAAAAGTTTACCAACCCAATTGTGTTTTTGTTTATTTTATAATGCTTTCAGGTCATCATAAAATTTTGCTGTCTCGCTGTCCGTCTGTTCTCCTCTACAGGTCGCATTTCTCAACTGATTCTCGTGAAATTTTGTGAGCAGGTTCAGTGTTTATACCTATGGATTTTTTGTCGATTCTGTTTTTCGAAAAATTTCAAAATGTTGGAGATTTATGGGGAATAATCATATTTCAGCCATGTCGAAAAGTGACAAAACGAGAAGTTTGCAGCTCACAGTCCCACTATTATAAAATAATTGGAATTTACCAGAACTTATGAAACAACAAAGCCCTTGTTAAAAATAAAAAGATCATAGATAGTTGTTTGTAAGTACGCCCTCTTTTGATCCATAGACAATCATAGTGACATTGCATAACACAGTCTCACAACATTGCTAACAAAGTGAGCGTACCAAAGATATTTGGGCCATAGAGAAAGTCTGGTTAGGGCACTATTACTTAAGGCTGAGTAACTGGATTCGTTCACCACAATCCCTTTACTTTTGTAAGGGTGTAAGAGTGACTTTAGAAATAGCTTTTCTGTACCCTTAGCACGAACTATCGAAAAAAATAACGCGCGTAAAAACATTCGATAGTGTAATTTTGTATGGGAAATTTGTACAGTGCCATCTATCGCCGTAAAGCGAAATTAATGTTTCCACAAATACTCGTAATTTTCTATCGAGTACTTTTACACACGTTTCTTTTCTCGATAGATGTTCGTGGGTACTGACTACAAGAGCTAGACCACACCACGGACACTCCAACCGCACCATTATAAACATGACGTCACATGACGTTTTTGTACACGCGCAACTGTGTGTGTAAGTCTAGGGTTACCGTGCAGTTTGTACTGTATGAGCGGCGTTCAATTCATAAAATTCGAACTTTTTGGTAGGTAGATAAAGTTACGACGCATTGCTTTGAATATCAAAATAGGTTGACAGTTGATAAACACGATTACACGACTAAAAAGTTGCGACGCATTGCTTTGAATATCAAAATAAGTAGACGTTGACAAACACGAGCAAATGAGCACACGATTCTGCACACGAACTCGCGGGGTGGGGTGAGGTAATTGGTTCTGGGGCGGGGCGGAGAGCTTCCTTTCTGTACGGTAGTACTTAAATCTATTCTGTGGCTAGACTATATACACCTCAGTCCTTTCTGCTAGTCTTTTTGTTGGAGTTGGAGTAATGTTATAGCAAATGGAGGCCATAGGTAGGTACGTATGGGAACCGGACTCTTTTTAAATATAGTACCTTAAAAAGGGGATCTTAAGTGCCACCGACCTTATCCTAGTTCTCATTTATAGTCTTCTTTGCATAATAGCAGATGGCGTTGGGTGCAGTAGGTTCAGCGTCCTACTTTCATTTTCATTACTCATTTACTTAGCACTTGAAAACACTTGTGGCATACTTACAGTTCTATGTTATGTAATATGTTTAAAAGAAAATAAACTGCAAATAATCTTCTTTTGTCTGGTTCAATAAATACAGAGCCTAAATTGTGTAACTCAACATATTCTATTTTAATCGCTTTTATTTAATACTAGCCTCCGCCCGCGACTTCATCCGCGTAGACAATAGAAAAATCCCCAGAATTTGCCCGCCATTTAGCAATAAGACGACCAGTCTAAATGATCTCCTTAGTGTATGAAAGCTAGTACTTCGGAGAGTTCAAGCTGTTTGCCAGGTTCTACCCACCCGAATCAGATGAAACATAGCTTAGATTTTAAGTTGGACCCCAAGCTGCCCCAAAATCCCATTAAAATCTGTTAAGTAAGCGGTTTTTGAGTTATTTGCGCACGGTTTTTGAGTTATTTGCGCACAAATATTTGGAATTTACTGTTTTATAATATAGTATCGATAATATGACATCCATTGCTGCGCCAATAGAAGTCTTGTGACTGTGACAAGGCTGTTTATCAAAACTTACAAGTCCTGTACTTATAGGTAGGTATACAATGTGTTACAATAAAACCCCTAATACCGAATATGGTAAATAGGGACAATCAAATTAAATAACTTTTACTATGGGGCCAACTCAGAAATCGCGAAAAAAAACAACTGTTTCATACATTTTGATATTTTCGTTATTATTTATTGTATGAAACAGCAGTTTTTTTTGCGTTTTCAGAGTTGGTGCTATAGTAAAAGTTGTTCAGTTTAATGGTCCCTATCTACCAAAACACGTTAAATTGAACGCTACAAGTGTGATTGTTTATTTAACAAATGACAATGGTCCGCTACAACTTCACTTAAGAATTTATGGCAAATCGACATAGAAAATAATTTTAAAGATTAAAATACGACATTTTGTACCACAAGCGCTCTGAAGTTAACCACTTCAGTTGTACATTGTTAAATTAATCTCATTATTGTTGACAATAGATGTTGTCTAATTTTTTTATGACGATGTTCAATAAAAAAAAGTCTCAGACAATAACAGCTAGTCAACGATAACAGTAAGTCATGTCCCTTCAGCTGGACAGTTAGTACGGTATACTTGGCGTATAATTATGGGCATCGCACCTATCATTTGTTGCGTGGAGGCATAGTAAAAATGTGGGTGACAGAAGGGCAACTCTAAAAAAAATCATTTAATATGAAAAGACATTTATCCTACTCAAATACATTCTACAAATATTTAAATATGCTGAATTTTATTTAAAATCTCAATACATTTTAGTTCTTTTTTAAATAAATCAATACATATTATAAAACTAAGTCCCCGCCACCCGCGCCGCGTCTGCCTGCTTATAAACGCGATAAACTAAAAAATTACTGAACGGATTTTCATAAGGTTTTCGGTAATAGACGGAGTGATTCGTGAAGAAGGTTTAGATGTAATTCATCAATATTATCTTGTGTAAATTGACTGTGACATATGATTGTTGATGATTTTGCCTAGTATAGTATTATACACCGTAATTTTGTAGTCATTTTAATTAACTTCAGGGAGTGCTCTACTAATGAAAATAATCAGTTTTGCCAAAGAAACATGGGTCGAAAAACGACAAAAATTTTGGACTTTCCCATACAAATACAATGTTTTAGACGTCTAGTTAGTACGGGAGGACCAAAATTTTTTGTCGTTTTTCGACCCATGTTTCTTGGGCAAAAATGTTTAGTTTCATTGGTACAACACACCCTTAAGTTAATTAAAACGACAACAAAATGACGGTGTATTATCTGTGATTTTGCGAAACAATCGTGCCGTCTATTTAGAAGGTACACTGCTGTCCATGCGAACCCAGTCCCTATAGCATGACCACCGAAAAACGATACGATATCGCTATAAATCGCTATTTATCGACACCCATCTGTCAAAATCCATTGTCTTTTGACACTAATCACTATATCATATCGCGTTTCGGGGGGGATCATCTATACCTGTGGATATTGCATGACAATGGCATTTGTGGGACACTTTTAACTCCCCCAAAACGCAGCCCACTATGAAAGTCCCCCAAGACTTGTCGTACAACTTGACATTTAGTGTCGCGTGATTTGTCAAACGGCATGTGCGTCATTTCAGCTTTGTTATTGTATGACGTGCTACATCCTCAGGTATAGATGATCAAACAAAAGGATATCAATAAAGATGGCGTCGCAAAAGCTAGTAATTTTTAAAAGCTATACTGGTTAACTGTTCATTATGGCATCTTCGCCTAATGTCATGCTTGATAGACCCTGAACATTTCCGCGTGTTGGTTCGGTCGTGAATCAGCATTAAACACATCTTCATGTTGGTTTTATAGTTTTTCCTCAATTTGATGGAAACGTATAGAATGGTTCAACATTATTTAATGATTAGGTACGGTGATGATTTGCGATTCTTATAAGTCCATAATTATGGTAATTAAGGGAGATATAGGTAGGTACCAAATACCAACGATATGTCAAAACAAGTTTAGATGCGTCATGCATGCGCCAACATCATGCAATTTAAAACAGCGACAGGTAGGCTGCAGATACACACATTGACATATTATGTCGAGAGAGGGACAAAAATGAACGCCACCATACGGAATACTTGTCGTTAGAAAGAGATAAACAGACATCATAAGTTTCGTCTGATACGCTGCATGCTCATTGGCGCGATCATAGGAGTGACAGTCGCAATGCTCGCTCTTTGTAAAAATATGGCCGATTAGAGTAATACAAAATACGAAAATACATTTTACGGTTAAATCAGTACTTACGTATGAAATGAAACATTTTTCCGATCTCTGACTGTTGCTGTATAATTTGCACATCGTTTCAATACGCGGGAAGGCATTATTGATATGGATGTCACGGATTTTTAGTGTCTGACTGACGAGAGTGGTGTGTGTTTACGTGTCACGAGCCTGTGCCTGACTAATTGAAAGTCGGGCAATTACCTGACTTTCGTCTTGCCATTGTGGAGCGCGGGTAACGTATCTAAACTTGTTTTAACATATCGTTGCCAAATACTGGATACTTTTTGAAAATCTGAAAAAACCCAACATAGTTAGTAAAAAACATTTGTTTGTTACACTCATAGTATCTAATCATCTTAGCATTACAATAGTAGTTTATGATACAAGGTTGGTAAGAAGGTTTTTAAGACGAGTCGACGTTTTATAAGCCTGAGCCCTTCCGGATGACTACGTCATTTTCTTAAAATTGTCACTTTCCTAACTTGTCTCATTTTTAACTCGGCTCTTTCTTACTTGGTCTCTTTCCTAGACGACTTCGTCATTTTCTTAAGGGGAGGCTTTATAATCGTCACGAGTTTTAAAAAATCTTAACAACCGTGTGCCATACTACGGTTTTCAATACATTTGCGAGAAAATATTATAGGTACTACTGAAATTGTAATCTATATATATAATAAAACTATAAATTCTAAATATTTGTGCACGAATTACCCAAAAACCGCTAAACGAATTATGATGGATTTTTCACAATTTAGTAGATTGAGGTCCAACTTAAAATGTAAGGTATGTTGCATCAAATTCAGGTGGGTGGAACCAGGGAAACAGCTTGAACTCTCCGTAGTACTAGCTTTCATATACTAAAGGGGTCATTTTAAACTGGTTGCAATATGTTTCTACTGTCTACGCGGACGAAGTCGCGGGTGGAAGTTAGTAGAAATTAAAAAAAACGTTCGTAAACAAAAACGCACGGCGCCGGCGTGCGGTAAAATCAACTTACCGCACGCTCGATTGTCATCGTAAACTTACATTTTCGAGCAACTGTATTGAAAAAAGAAATAAACTTCTAGCTCCACTCATATTCGGCAAATATTTTTGTTTCTTTAAAATGTCAAAAATCAACAACATAATTTTATGTAGGTACCCTATATTGGACAGTATGTATTCTTAATATTGGATATCCAATATTGAGTACATAACACTCAATATGGGATATCCAGTATAAAGAATAACATTACAGATTAAAATGCGTCATAGCACGAAAATTTATCGAGAAAAGAAACGTAAAATATGAAGTTAAGTCAAACATGAACGTGTGTAGTTGCCATTCTATGCGTTCTTAGTCCTATTGTTTATTCTGTAACCAGTTACGAAAACAGGTTACAACCCAATGAGTTAATCTTATGGGACTTAAAACCTCCCCAGTGGCTTAACTTTCGATTTTCTTTTTAGATCACATAACGGCAAACACTATGAAATGCTAATAGTAAATTTTAATTACGACACCTCAGTTACTTTAGAAAGGTGAGCACAATTATGATTTATAATTCATAGACTTTTTTGCGGTTTCTTGGAAAGAATATCGTAATGCATTATTTACCTTCAAAACTTTCACGAAACTAATGTGTTTTTTCTTTTATATTTTATCAATAGAAATAGAAAACGTATTGTTGTTTTTAAAAGTTTCAAAAATTATATTATGTAGGTAGGTACTATAGAATTTTGCCTAAATATTTTGATTGCTAAATGACTTTCTACAATTTTTTTGCGATATTATTGCGCTTAAGAAACTCTTTGATTCCCGTAACCGTAAAAGTTATGGTTTCCGTTTTGAGTTCTAATTAATTACAGATTTTATAGATTTTTTTTCGAAGCCATGAAAAGTCTTAAATACCTAGTTAATTATGTCAGCTTACGTTAAAACTGCCAGAAACGACGTTTTTTTATAAAATTTACTTTCAATAGAGGTCTTCAACTTTCCCGAAGCCTTGGCTTTTTCACTCACTGTCTTCCGCACTTTAATGGACTAGTACACGTAATTAGCTTAACTTAATTAATAAGATTATCTAGGAAAAGTGTGGAAATCTGTTACTTCGAGAAAAATTTCGCACTTTAACGGATCGAACCCGGTAATTTGCAGATTACCTAGTTAATTCGCACATTAACGTATTCCGTACTTTAGCGGTGACATGTCAACTTTTTTGTGTTCTGCCCCTCTACTCAAATGGCCAACTATCTATTCGTTTGAACGCTACGCTTACTTTTAAAGCTTAAATATGAGCAATAGATGATTAAAACACATGTCGCAAACTTATGTAAATCACGGACTTCGAGGTATTGGATGGAATTGTCAAGCTTACGGCACGTAATTTTATAGTTTACAGCTTATTTTAAAGTTTTAATAGTAAGCGTAGCGTTCAAACGAATAGAATGTTGGCCTTTTGAGTAGGGGGGCAGATTTTTACAGATTTATATTTAAGCCATAAACCAGGCTAATGAATGTAAAAATTAATGTCTTTCTATGGGAAAATCATTCTTATTTCTTATGTTAAAATACAAGCTATCGATAAAGCACACGTACAATGAAATATCGGCCCACATTCGAAAGGACGACCTTGTCAACTGTGATATAATTTTGTTCGAGCGAAGTAAAAGTAAGTTTGTTAACGGAAAGTGTCTTTTGCAATACATCCGTTTCTTTTATATTATGTTTTGTTTAAATTAATAAATGTTATTAAGTAATATAGGAGTTTGATCTTGTAATTTCATGAAATAGTACATTATGATATAAGTGCGGTAAGTTGAAAATTACAGCTGAGGCACAGAATATATACTCTAACGCGAAAAGAAACGACACTCGCGCATGTATGCTCGTAAAATCGCTCGCGGCTATGTGTGCGTGTCTGGAGGCGCGCGGGGGCTGCGCGCGGCGCGCGGGGAGTGCAGCCGTTAGTCGCCGACTTACTCGGGCAAGGGTTCTTTCTACTTTCGCTCGCCGCTCGCTTGTCCCACCGCAATCCGTATTGTACCGCATTTCGCACGGATTGACTAGATACGCGTTTAATTTACATTATTTAATTGTTAGATAATTAATCATGCCCGGCGGTGGGCGTTATTGTTGTGTTTATGGCTGTGGCAACAACCAGAAACAAAATCCTGATAAAAGTTTCTTCGTATTGCCCAGTGATCCAGAAAAGTAAGTACCTATAGAGTAAGCGATAAATTTATATCTTATTTTAAAATAACAAAAATATGTCAAAGTTGCCATAGTTGATGGGACCTACTATTGCAACTTTACCATATTTTGAATTTTAATAAAATAAATATTTATCGACTATTTTATAAGTTAAAATATACGAAATATTAGTCATGCCCTTACCGTTCCTTTAACCTGACTTTAATTATAACAAAAAGCTCTGAAAATAAGGATTTCAGACGATTAAACCTCGTAAACTCGCAAGTAGGTAAAATTGTCAATAAATAAAAAAACCGGCCAAGTGCGAGCCGGACTCGCGCACAAAGGGTTCCGTACCAAAAAACGGCAAAAAAAAAAAAGGACTTTTCTTGTATGGGAGCCCCCCTTAAATATTTATTTTATTCTGTTTTTAGTATTTGCTGTTTTATCGGCAACAGAAATACATCATCTGTTAAAATTTCAACTGTCCAGCTAACACGGTTCATGAGATACAGCCTGGTGACAGACCGACAGACAGCGGTGTCTTAGTAATAGGGTCCCGTTTTTTACCCTTTGGGTACGGAACCCTAATAAAAATGATTATAAATCAAACCTTTCCTTCATTAACACGTTAAGAGATTAAAAAAATGATTATATGATAAATAACAGAAAATAAAGTATAAAGGTTGCAATTTATGATGTGTACTTACCTTATATAATTAAAAGATTACAAAAACTTATTATAAATCAAACCTATCTTTCATTAACATGTCCTTGCACAAGTTTATTTCCTAAAATACCTACTATGTAATTTCCTTTGCCACAAGTCTAAATTCCATTTCGGTATCAACCCTAGCGCTTACACGCTCTGGCTCAAGGTCGCTGGCGCTCGAACTCTCATGTACAGAGTGTGTCACGGCTGTGGCTGAGGCGATATTGCTAGCCCGAGCCGTAGGCGAGGGCTACAAGAAAGCAGAGGCTGTAATTATCAAAGCGCACGTATGTCATACGACGTTTTATAACATATTTGCGAGGAAATAAATAAAACTCGGACTTTGCATTTTTGCTTGTTTTCCTTAATGATGAAATTTTGATACACTTGTACTATCTATCGGTCGATTTTTCTGCCTTTCACTTCGATTGTGAGGAAATCAAACAACAATAAAGTAAAAACAAAAATTGAAAAAAAAATTTTTTTTCTTAAATTTAGTGACAAATTATATCATTTTGGAATGTGCTCATCAAGGCCTTTCATTTGATACCCATATTCAAAAATCGAAAAAAAAAAATTTTTTTTCTTAAATTTTAGTGACAAATTATGTAATTTTGGAATGTGCTCATCAAGGCCTATCATTTGATACCCATAATCAAAAATTGAAAAAAAAATTTTTTTTTCATAAATTTAGTGACAAATTATGTAATTTTGGAATGTGCTCATCAAGGCCTTTCATTTGATACCCATATTCAAAAATCGAAAAAAATATTTTTTATCTTAAATTTTAGTGACACATTATATTGTTTTGGAATGTGCTCATCAAGGCCTTTCATTTGATACCCATATTCAAAAATCGAATAAAAAAAATTTTTTTTGTTAAATTTTAGTGACAAATTATATAATTTTAGAATGTGCTCATCAAGGCCTTTCATTTGATAACCATATTCATAAATCGAAAAAAAAAATTTTTTTTTAATTTTTAGTCACAAATTATATAATTTTGGAATGTGCTCATCAAGGCCTTTCATTTGATATGCATATTCAAAAATTGAAAAAAAAAATCGCACATGACGCATCAGAAAAGATTCTGATATAAAAACTCTTTGCTAAGATTAAAAAAAGTACCGTTCGTTTTAGACGAAGCATCTTGATAAACCGTGCGTTTTACTTTACATTACCGCACAAGTTCGTAATGAGATACAATACGATATTGAAATTGGCGTAATAAGAGACCCTTTACGAGCAAATATGTTATAATAGTACATTATGATATAAGTGCGGTAAGTTGAAAATTACAGCTGAGGCGATATTGCTAGCCCGAGCCGTAGGCGAGGGCTACAAGAAAGCAGAGGCTGTAATTATCAAAGCGCACGTATGTCATACGACGTTTTATAACATATTTGCGAGGAAATAAATAAAACTCGGACTTTGCATTTTTGCTTGTTTTCCATAATGATGAAATTTTGATACACTTGTTAGTTTCTATCGGTCGATTTTTCTGCCTTTCACTTCGATTGTGAGGAAATCAAACAACAATAAAGTAAAAAAACAAAAATTGAAAAAAAAACATTTTTTTTTAAATTTTGGTGACAAATTATATCATTTTGGAATGTGCTCATCAAGGCCTTTCATTTGATACCCATATTCAAAAATTGAAAAAAAAATTTTTTTTCTTAAATTTTAGCGACTAATTATGTAATTTTGGAATGTGCTTATCAAGGCCTATCATTTGATACCCATATTCAAAAATTAAAAAAAAATTTTTTTTCTTAAATTTTAGTGACAAATTATGTAATTTTGGAATGTGCTAATCAAGGCCTTTCATTTGATACCCATATTCAAAAATTGAAAAAAAATTTTTTTTTCTTAAATTTTAGTGACACATTATATTATTTTGGAATGTGCTCATCAAGGCCTTTCATTTGATACCCATATACAAAAATCGAAAAAAAAAATTTTTTTTCTTCAATTTTAGTGACAAATTATATAATTTTGGAATGTGCTCATCAAGGCCTTTCATTTGATACCCATATTCAACAAAGGAAAAAAAATTTTTTCTTAAATTTTTAGTCACAAATTATATAATTTCGGAATGTGCTCATCAATGCCTTTCATTTGATACAAATATTCAAAAATTGAAAAAATAAATTTTTATTGAAAAAATAGATTATATAAACTAAATTTTATTCATAAAATGTTGACCAAGAGGTCAATCGCACATGACGCATCAGAAAAGATTCTGATATAAAAACTCTTTGCTAAGATTTAAAAAAGTACCGTTCGTTTTAGACGAAGCATCTTGATAAACCGTGCGTTTTACTTTACATTACCGCACAAGTTCGTAATGAGATACAATACGATATTGAAATTGGCGTAATAAGAGACCCTTTACGAGCAAATATGTTATAAAATATATTACATTTTTGAAGTGATATATAATTTCACTCCTTACTGCCGCACAGTTCCGGTCAAGAATAGGACTGTCCCATCTCATCCCGTGGGTATCGTAGAAGGCGATAGAGGGAAATTTTAAGGGACCCGGTTCAGACCATCGCACAAAGGGTCACTCGAATGGCAGCGAGGAAACTGTCAACAACAGCATTCCCGAGGAGGGTTGGTGTCAGGCAGGCGGCCGACCGTAAAACTTTGCCAAAACCTAATGCAGTACGTACTTCATGCTGCGCCGACCCCAATAGTGGTCGTTCTACGAGCGCAAAATTTTATTTTGTGTAGACATAGCACTACAAATAAATTGGGATAAGGACAGGAGGATGATGATATGTTTTCACTACTTACTGTACCCTTAGCGTAAAAGTACTCAATAGAAGATTTGTCTATAAGAAATCTTATTTCGATTATCGATGGCGCTTCACAAATTTCCCTTACAAATTACTGTATCGGAAGTTTTACGCGCGTAATTTTTTTTCGATAGCTGGTCGTGCTTAGGGTACATGTGTCTAGTAATTTTAATAAAAAGAAGATACATATTTTAAATATAAATTATTTTTATCATTTTAGATAATTTAGACATTTTGAAGTAATAAGTTCTAATTTTTTTTTATTCATATTTTGTATTAAAAAACTTGTCAAAACTGTTACCATTTTGACACAAAAGTTTCTCGTTAAAACGAATTCGGTAAACTTATTAAGTAACTTTTATGTTTATGTCGCAATACCCTATTTTGGCCACATGATTAAATACTAGTCATAACCTAAATATACACTTTGTTATGTCCATTCGTTCACTAATCTATTTGATCAGCTGTGTTGCGCAATAAGCGAACGAAACACTTCTAACGACCAATCGTTATTTTATTTCAACACTAATTTGAACGAAAAAGGATATGAACCTTTTTGGATCGTGTTTAACATAATGTGTTAAAGATTTTAAAATAAATTTTGAAGTTTTACTTTTTGATTTGTGAACGTAATGTAACAAATCTTTATTAGGTAGGTACTTACCTAATCACTATGATTTCTGCTTTGCTTTATGATGTGATACCTACCTACCCTACTTTGCCTGTGCCTGTGATGATGATGTGATGTGATGCTGCGTATTAACTAGCATATTATGTATGCATTTTTCATTGCAGTATAATTTTCTTAATTTACTAAGGATAACGGAACACGAAAAATGATCAAAAACTTTATTGTATAAATGTTTGAACACTATAACCTAATTAATGCTACATTTCGTATATTTTATTTCTGAATTAAAATAATAACCTTTTAAATTACCAAAGGAAAGTTATTTTGCTATTCACTGGTATTTCATATATCCTTACAAATATTATAAATGCGAAAGTCCGTTTGTTTGTGTTTGTTTGTTACGCCTTCACGTCTTAACTACTGAATCGATCATTATGAAATTTTGCAAACACGTTGTCAGGAGTACAGAAAAGGACATAGGGTACCTTTCATCCCGAAAAAAGAATTGTTCCCGAGGGATAACAAAAAACTTTCCACGCAGACGAAGTCGCGGGCGGCCGCTAGTTAGTAATATTTTTGTATTTAATCCAATGAATAAAGTTGATCATGTAGCTAGAAGAGATAATTGCAACCACGTTAATTTTTTTGTCAACCGCAAATAAAAAATACAGGGATAAGGGAACGGTAAATCTCAATGTTAATATATGTAATTGCACTAATCCTAGGTTTCCATAGTAGGTACTTTATCGGAGGCTTAAACCAGATAATGTGGATCCCTTTGATAATTTTAAACCTCCGATAAACCACCTATAAACCTCAGAAACCGGGCATGAGGCGCTAAAAATACACATTTAAAAATAATACAGTATTTTCACTAAAAGAGTGCGTTGAAGTCTTTTACATAGCAATTTGGGTTTATAGGAAATCTTTAAGGCAGTTGTATGACCGGAAGTGGCACCTTCAGAGGTTTTCATTTAATAAGTTATTAATGGAAAAACATTTTAATAATGTTTTACGTGGAGTTTTTGGGGCCAATGGTCTAGTGTTTTTAGAAGGTGCATGCCCTCGTAGTCATTCGTAGAAGTATATAGAAAATGTGTCAAAAACGGCCACTTTTAGCAGTTTTGCTATCTACTTCTAGCAGTGACTACGAGGGAGTGTAACGATACCGTCTAAAAATTCTAGACTGTGAAAAAAATTCCACGTAAAACATTATTAAAAATGTCTATTAGAATTATAATATTAAACAAAATTCACCGCGGTGCCACTTTCACTCTTGGTGCCACCTATTCCACCTAGGTATATAAAGGGACCTAGATAGGAAAATGATAAAATAATGTTATTAGTGTAAAAGAATTGACGATTTATTATAAGAGCTTATTTGTATGAATATTTTCATTTCATTTCGTTAAATATTTTAACCTCCCCGCGATTTTATCAAATCACTTAGTGAATTTACCAAGTCTCTACTTTCATAATATCTCTGCGACACCTCTGCGATATTTAATACCCTTTTTTTCAATATGTTCGATATCTATAAACATTGTTCCTATAATACTATTTCATTTACATTATACCTCCTGCAGGGAGGCACCTTTCACCAATTGCGTTCAAGATAACAGCCTAAATACTGAGTGACATAATAGAGTAGGGATAGCAGGAACATGACTGCTTTTTTTTGTAAATATATTTTTAAAAAATATGTAAAATGCATCAAAAATCAGTTAAGGCCACGTCTCCATACTAGTAATTCAGAATCAAAATCTCATGTTCATCTTATTAATATTTGTTGGAGAAATAACTGTATCAACCACGTACCTGGTGACTTCGTATGTCCTCGTCTCTGGGGCCCCAGGAGTGGTTGCTGGTTGCTGATGGATCACAAATTCTCTCTAGACGTGCACTGGCTATGTTTTGAAATAGTTCACAGTTCGATTTTGGGATTTGATTTGGTTTTATTAATTTTTAATGAATTATGGTGCAGTGTCGCACGCTGCGCGCTCGCGATCGGAACGGTAGTTCTCTTATTCTGACGTTAGAGTACTTGATGGCAGCACTGTCTACAGTAAAGCGCTGCGATTCGTTTTACGAAGGATTGCAGTTATTGTGGCCGATACAGTTTCAATTTAAATTAAGAATTAAAGAAAAGAAAATGATTTGTGCTAGCGTTAATACTATACACAACTTGTTCAAAGTACGGAACATGCCGCCGACCTTAAAATATACATATTTTAATAAGAAAGAAACTAAGAATAAGTTACTAACCTAGCTTACAACTAAGAAAGTAAACTAAAGTTGCCTACTCGAAGGGCAACGGACAGACCTTAACAACAGGTCGTTTAGCAAGTGTATTACCAATGCGTACAGTGACAACACGAGTAATACCATCTGCGCCTGGATGCAGCTGATGCACGCGAGCCAGGCGCCATTTCAGTGGCGGTAGTGTATTATCTACTAACACGACTACTGAACCCTCACGGAGGGGTGTGTGAGTGTGATCACGAAACCATTTACCTCTTTGTTGAAGTTGGTGGAGATATTCAACGCTCCAGCGTTTCCAAAAATGTTGGACAGCTTGCTGCAAGACTTGCCAACGAACAAGGCGACTTGTATTATCGTCAGTGAAGTTAAATTCAGGTAAAGAAGTCAATGGTTCCCCGATTAGGAAGTGTCCGGGTGTGATTGGTAATGGATCTGCAGGATCATTGCTCTGAACAAAAAGTGGTCTCAAGTTGAGAACTGCTTCTATTTGGCAAAGAAGCGTGTTGAATTCATCGTAAGATAGGGTGAGTTGACCTATAACACGGAAAAGATGCGTTTTCATACTTTTCACGGCTGCTTCGAAAATCCCTCCGAAATGAGAAGCATAGGGGGGGTTAAAATGCCAAGTAACGGCTAAATTGGTCAGCTGTTTATTGATAATATTTTGATTATCTTTGTTCCGCAAGAACTCATAAAGATCGGAAAGGTAACGATCGCATCCAACAAAGTTTCGACCACAGTCGGAGTAAATATCAGTGCAAAGGCCACGTCGTGATATAAATCGGCGCAATGCATTTAGAAAAGAATCGGTTGTTAAGTTTGGAACGAGTTCCAAGTGTGTCGCTTTCGTCGACATGCATACAAAAACACACACGTAGCATTTGAAGACTTTCGCGTTACGAAATTTATTTGATTTTAGGAAAAAATGCCCAGCAAAATCGGTTGCAACGTGAAGAAATGGACGAAAAGCACGAACTCTCGCGGCCGGAAGTGGAGCCATCGAAGGCTGTGGAGCGACAGGGCGCGTACGGAAGCAGCGCACGCAGCGGCGAGTGCGCATACGGACTGCGTCACGAGCACTAAGTATCCAGTATTTCTGGGCGAGTAGAAACTGTAACGTTTGCGGACCGACGTGCAAATTAGTAAGATGATAAAAGTCGATTAAAAGATTGGTGAAATGATGTCGTTTGGGTAAAAGAATTTGATGCTTTGCATCGTAAGGAACGTTAGCACGATTGATTCTGCCGCCGACCCTGAGAAGTCCGGCGTCATCAAGAAACGGTTTAAGCTTTCTTAAACGTTTGGTACACACGTCCTCATTTTTGATACGCACCATATCTTCCGCAAAGTTTTCTTGTTGAACAAGACTGATAACTCGGTTGAGAGTGAATTTAGTTTCGTGGACTGTAATTTGAGAAGATTCATAAGTTTTCGATTTACGGCATTTATGGAAAAAGCGAAAACACAATGAAATAATGCGTAGCATTTTAGATAAAGATGAAAATCTTTCGAATAATTGAATATCGGGTTGAACATTTGACACAAGTACATGCTTTCGACGCTCCTCGTTGGTCGAGATTATGTCAATGTCTACATTCGAAATAGGCCAATCAGATTCAGGTAGTCTGAGCCAGTTGGGGCCGTTGAACCACTGTCGTTGGTCTAGTTCGGATGGGAGAACACCACGCGATGCAACGTCCGCGGGGTTGTCTGCAGAACGCACGTGATGCCACTGTGAGGCAGGCACGCGGTTGGTGGTCTCTGTGATACAATTAGAGACGTATGTACGCCACTCATGAGGAGGTGAGCGTAGCCAAGCTAGGGTGATAGACGAATCACTCCATGCAAATACCTTGTCAATCGATAAGAATGTGCTGTAAGCACCGAGAATTTTTTGTATAAGCTTCGAACAGAGTTCCAAACGAGGAAGACTGAGGCGTTTCAAAGGTGCAACCTTTGTTTTCGCAAGAAGAAGTGAAGTGTGAATAACACCTTCCGAGTCAACAACTCGTAGATATACGCATGCAGCGTAGGCCTTTTCAGAGGCGTCTGAAAAACCATGAAGTTGTACATCATTAGTACATGGAAGCACAGGACGATACAATTTAATGTCTTGTAATTGTGAAAGTTCTGTTACAAATCTAAACCAAAGATCACGAATACCATCAGGAGGACAATCATCCCAATCAGTACCAGAAAGCCATAAGAGTTGGATGAGATGTTTGACAAACAAAGTTATAGGGCTCAAAAATCCCAAAGGGTCGTATATTTTAGAAATTTCTGCAAGCATAATGCGTTTTGTGCATTTTTGGGTAGGTACCTCTGTCTGATAGGTAAAAGTATCCGATATAGGATTCCACTTTAACCCCAACACTTTGACTGAAGCGTCATTGTCAAGTGCTGAAAGAATAAGAGCATCATCTTGATTGGAGATGTCTTGATTTAAAGATGATAAAAATTCAGGACTGTTGCTTGCCCATTTGCGGAGTTCGAACGTACCCGCTTTGCAAATGTCAATAAGCTCGCGTTGAAGAGCAAGAGCGTTATCGATACAGTCTGAGCCCGTGACGATGTCGTCTACGAAGACTTCATTTAGAAGTACTTGCGAAGCATGTGGGAAGGAAGCAGCTTCATCGACAGCTAACTGACGAAGAGTGCGTAAGGCCAGAAATGGCGCAGAAGAAACCCCGAAGGTTACTGTGCAGAGGCGGTATTCCTGAACAGGATCAAGGGGAGAGAATCGCCATAGGATTCGTTGAAAATCACGATGTTCTTGACAAATATCTATAAAACGATACATCATTTTGATGTCCGCTGTGAAAACGATTTTATGAAGTCGAAATTTTAAAAGAACGTCTGTAATGTCTTGATGCAATTTTTGACCGATAAGAAGATTATCGTTGAGTGAACGCCCAGAAGTGGTTTTGCATGAAGCGACAAACACCACTCTAGTTTTAGAGGTGACTGCTGACTTTTTCACCACGCAGTGATGAGGAATATAATACGAAGGCGTGTCACTGTTCGTAGGAGTAGAAACAGGTTCCATGTGTCCCAAGTCTACATACTCTTGCAGACACTGATTGTAATCCGCTCGTAAAGCTGGATCATGAGAAAGTCGTTTTTCTAATTTGTATAAACGTGAGAGCGCAATGTCTCGAGACTCACCTAGAGGAGGTGCATCCTTCTTGAAAGGAAGAGAAACTATGTATTTGCCAGTTTCGGCGCGTTTATGAGTTTCCACGAAAATGGACTCACAAAGGGCTTCGTCCTTAGTCAAGGGTTTTTCATCGTCAGGCACTGACTCGATGTCCCAAAACCTTTGTATGGTTTTGTCAAGTTGACTTGTACTAAGGTTCATACACACTTGAGGTGCAGAAAGACTATGAGAAATTTTACCGTTGAGAAGGTAACCAAATATACTATTTATTGCCACAGGAGTACCTTGTGGGCCTTTGATATTGTCGTGAAGCAAAATGCTATCAGTATAGTCTGATCCCAAAAGAAGTTCAACGGGACGGGCAGAACGCAGTTCTGGGTCCGCTAGAGGAAGATTTCTGAGATGCGAAATAAACTCAAAAGAATCAGGAATGTTCGGTAAATAACTCGTTATTTTAGGTAAAATAAGAGCTTCAATAAAAAGTCTAGGTGTCGGTTTAAAGTGAGGCGTAACTTCACATAGAACATAACCACGCGGCTGTTCACCCTTATCACCGATGCCCGTGATGGTAGTACTCATTTTAGAATGATAACGTGGTAAACCGAGACGTTGAACACACGACTCACTAATTAGGGTGACCTGAGAGCCTTGGTCCACAAGGACGCGCACTAAACGCGGAGAAAAGGGCTTAGAATCAGTGGGACGAACGTTAACTAACGCGGTGGTCAATAAAACTGTACAATCATTTTTATTGGTAGGCCCAGAAACACCGAGTGTCGGTGGGGGCGCTGAAGGTTCCGCTACCGAGTGTAACTCAGGGGAAGAAATGGAACATTCTGTTTTTAAAGTAACATTTTGCACGGGCACATCCTCATGTAATGAAGTGTGATGCCGCTGTGAGCAAATACGACAGTTATGACGCGATTTGCAGTCCTTAGTTTCATGACCAAGGAATAAACAATTGCTACAAACTTTTTTTTCAGTTATGAATTTATTACGCTCCGGTAAAGATAATTTTTGAAATTTATCGCATTTATTTAGTGGATGAGAATTATACTTGCAATAAGCACATTTTATTTGCTTTAAATAATCAGCTTTAGTTGCGGCATGAAAACTCATATTACGATTAAAATAAGACTCCTTATTATTATTATTATTACGATTTATATTATACTGCGCATCTGAGTGCGTGCGAGATAGTGCGCGACGAGCGGCTTGTGCGTGTCGCGACGGAAAGGCAGGTGTCGTCGAGCCGGCCGAGCCGCCAGCAGCGGCGTGCGGGTGCGACGCGGACGGTGCCGTGGGGCCGGCCGCGGCGCTGGAGCGCGCGGTCGCCGACATGATTTCTGTTGCCGCCAATTCCCTCTCAAGGAAATCGAGTAATTCGGAAAGATGCGGAATTTCATTAGGCGAATGTAACGATAATTCGAAGCGCTTACGAATATTTGGCGTTATTTTACGTAATAAAATATTTAAAAGAATAAAACTCCAATCAGAGATATTGATACCTAAGGCCCGTAAGGCAGAGTAGTTCTCGGCATAGGTATTCATAATATTACGTAAACCGTGTTCAATATTTTTATCTGACATTGGCTCGAGATCCAATATTCTATCCAAATGCTTGGTTGCAATAATTCGCTTATTTTCGTAACGAGTTAATAAGATTTGTAAAGCATCTTCGTAATTACTGTCTGTAATCTGAATGGTTTTTAAAAGGTTATACGGTTCACCCCTTAAAGACGACAACAAATAGCGAAAACGTTCGACGTTTGACAATGTTTTATTTTCATGAACAATAGATTTGAATAAATCGTAATATGCATTCCATTCTGTCACTTTACCGTCAAAGGTTTGTAAACAAATTTTAGGTAAGCGAATATGCGAATCAGCTGTTGTCCCGCTGCTAGTACAGTGGGCATGACAGGGTTGTGACACACTAATGTTCGCGACACTCTGTCTACGTTGAGTTTCCTTCATATTATCCAACACAACTTGAACTTGGTAGTATAAAGTATCAAAAGAATTACGGACTTTTAACTGTTCATCCTTATCGAACTTCGATTCTTTTGCTAACAATTTTTCAATCTTTAATTGAACTGCGAAAAATGTCTTCTTAACGTTATTCAACTCTTTAGTACGAACTCGAAATTCTGTTTCATTGTCAATACAATCTACCATGCGTTGGATATTATTAAGGGCGAGTTCACGCTCGAAAATTAATTGCTCAACTTCCATTGTGGTGAATAAAATAAAACGTAGTTTTAAATTGTAAATAGTTTATTGTATTGTATGTTTTAGTTAGGTAGGTAAATGTTGTAGTGCAGAAGTTTAAGTAAAATGTAGTTTGTAAGTTTAAGTAAATGTTTCGTAGGCTAGTTATATTAGATTAAAAGTATGTAAAGTATGCTTAGGTAGGCAATGTGTACCGTATGTAATTAGGATAGTCGCAGACTTAAATTGATATTTAACACTTTCTAGGTAATGCTAAATATTTAAGGGTGAGTTCAGTACGAAGATACATGAACTGCTAAATAGATATATACCTATGGGTGAGTAAGTAATACTAACCGCTAGATGGGAACTGCACGAAAATACAGGTTCCGCTTAATAGGTATGTATGTATATTGTATGGGTAAGTACGAAAATACGAACCGCTAATTTGGGAACTGTACGAAAATACAAGAACCGCTAAAAACCTAATAAAGTTTTAGTTTTGTACGAAAATACAAAATTGCTAAATAGTTCGCAAAATCTTAGTACGTAATACTAAGTGGAACAATAAATAACTAGTACGAAAATACTAATTAAAGAAGAAATAATGTCATGTGCGTAATACATAAACACTATAAATATTTTGTGTGTAACTAGCCTTATTAAGATTGAAACGGATTCGCGACTGCGTGGCGCCTAGCGTAATGGCACACCGCACGAAATAATATTAAACTAAATTGAAAAATATCACTTGTTAAGTAAATGTATCGTTGTATATCGCAAATATACGATGTAAAATCACTGTCCGCAATGGTATTATCGAAAAATAATAACGCTAATTGCATAAAAGTGTTGCATGAAAGTCGTAAAATGGCGGTAGGTCCCCGCGCTTATTGAACAAAGTAAACTATCGAAAAATAGTTTTTAGTATGAATAACCAGCACAAATCAAATTTTGAATTTAATTATGATCCAGGTTCGAATGGACCAAAAAATTGTGTTGGAGAAATAACTGTATCAACCACGTACCTGGTGACTTCGTATGTCCTCGTCTCTGGGGCCCCAGGAGTGGTCGCTGGTTGCTGATGGATCACAAATTCTCTCTAGACGTGCACTGGCTATGTTTTGAAATAGTTCACAGTTCGATTTTGGGATTTGATTTGGTTTTATTAATTTTTAATGAATTATGGTGCAGTGTCGCACGCTGCGCGCTCGCGATCGGAACGGTAGTTCTCTTATTCTGACGTTAGAGTACTTGATGGCAGCACTGTCTACAGTAAAGCGCTGCGATTCGTTTTACGAAGGATTGCAGTTATTGTGGCCGATACAGTTTCAATTTAAATTAAGAATTAAAGAAAAGAAAATGATTTGTGCTAGCGTTAATACTATACACAACTTGTTCAAAGTACGGAACAATATTTATTATTGATGTTTAAAAATTGCTTGCCTTCGAATCCAATTATTTTTAAGTTGTAATAACGTACCTACCTATTAATGTTCCATTTCTCGTATTTTTTTTATTTATATTTATTTAGCCCGATTTAGTTGTTTTTTATGAAACTGGTATTTTCTATGTATATGTAGAACGTGTTACAGAAAAATCCCTAATGTCGAATACGGTAAATAGGGGACTGAACAACTTTTACTATGGGAAAAACGCTGAAATCGCAAAAAAAATATCAGCTGTTTCATACATTTCGATATTTTCGATAGGTATTAATTTTATATGAAACAGCTGATTTCTTTCTCCCTTTCTAGCATATTCGGTATTAGGGGTTAATATGTAACACGTTGTATACGCGTCTATTTAGGTATCCGATTGTTCGCAGTTAAACTTATGTTACTCGACAAAATAAGTTACTGCTTTGAGTATACTGTGGTTTGACCTTGCTATGAATACGACTGCGTTACTATTCTTTAATGCTAATTTTGGTCTACTGTTATTGCGAAACTATGGCCTTATTTATAACACAAACTTAATATGTCACACTCGGTGGCGCAGTGGTTTAGCGCCTGGCCCAACGATTGCGGAGGTTAAGCAACGTTCGCAAGGGTCGGTCATGGGATGGGTGACCAAAAATTTATTATCTCGAGCTCCTCCGTGCTTCGGAAGGCACGTTAAGCCGTTGGTCCTGGCTGCATATGCAGTCGTTAACACTCACCAATCCGCATTGGGCCCGCGTGGTGTGTTAATGGCCCGTCCTCCTTACCACCCATAAGGAAGGCCTGTGCCCCAGCAGTGGGGACATTAAAAATGGCTGATGGACGATGTCACACAGATATTATTATAAGCCGTGACTTCTTAGAAGTGTAATTTCTTTTCCCGTAGGAATTTTGGGAGCAAGATGA
This sequence comes from Agriphila tristella, assembly GCA_928269145.1. Taxonomy (NCBI): domain Eukaryota; kingdom Metazoa; phylum Arthropoda; class Insecta; order Lepidoptera; family Crambidae; genus Agriphila; species Agriphila tristella. The sequence goes on from OV743451.1 coordinate 6,567,408, forward strand.
ACATTGAAAGGCACTAAGTATAATACGCTGGTTTAGACGTAAAATAAAAAAAAAACAAACAAAAAAACAATCATTTTCATTTTCCACACTGTGCTTAAATTAAGTTTCTCAATTTACCTATTTTATTTAGTAATACTATTATTATTATTATTTAGGGTGATTTAATGGTCCTTACCTATGTGTTTAATTTATACAGCGCGTTACAAAAAAACCCCTATTGGCAAATATACAGGGTGTCCCAAAACTTTGCCACATGGAGGGAAAGTATCTTAAATATTGAAGATGGGAAATTTTACTGAAAGAAGACTTCATTTTGTTTTTAATAATAATAATAGGAACTGCATTCAAAGATTTTTGAATAATCGCCTGCCTTTACCAGGAATCGAACCCACCAAAAACGAAAAAACTTTTTTTACTAATTTTTACAATACCAATCGAAAGGGTTACCCATAAGGATTATTTTTTCTTAAGTGACACAGCATCTTAAACAAAAGTAAGACCATGAAATTTAACATTTAAATTTCAATTATTACGGATTGTATCAATTTGTATCGAATCGTATGCATTTTAAAAACAAACTTTGAATGCAGTTCCGTTTCTTTTTAAAAACAAAATGAAGTCTTCTATCAAAAAAAAATCGTATCTTCAATATTTAAGGCTCTGTACCGATTTTGCCGCTGACCGCCGCTCTCTCGCTCGCACATTTCATGTATTCTCAAGATTTTGTAAATCTGAGTGCGTAAATGAAAAATGTATGTCGGCCACTTTTCGCAATATAAGATTACAGACATTTCAACATATATTTCAGTTTCGAGTTGCTGAAGTACAAAAAGTTATCGTATTTGTCAGTTCAAATAACTGTTAGAAACGATAACTTTTTGTACTTTAGCAACAAAAAACTGGAATATATTTTAAAATATCTGTAATCTTATATTGCGAAAAGTGGCCGAGACACATTTTTCAATTGCGCACTCAGATTTAAGGAATCTTGAGAAAACATGAAATGTGCGACTGAGAGAGCTGCAGTCAGCGGCAAAATCGTAACGGGCTCTTAAGGTACTTTCCCTCCATGTGACAAAGTTTTGGGACAAAACGGACGGACGGAAAAAATATACAGGTATTTTTTCCGCGATTTCAGAGTTGGTCCCATAGTAAAAGTTGTTCAGTTTGATGATCCCTATCTACGTTGTATAATACTAACGTGTTTGGGGTTAGATTGGCGCTGTGTGAAATTGTCCAAGTATTTATATTAAGCATATAATTTAGTGTCCGACCGAAATTGGAATTCCAACCGAAACCGAAACCGAACTTTCGGTCCTGGTTCCAGTTTCGGCCGAAACCGAAACCGAAACTTATTTTCACACATTAAGTTGACGTATTTTTTCACACATTCATGGTTGGTTGGTGGTAGGGCTTGTTTCAAGCACGCTAGGGGTGGACGGAAACACTAGTCGATTTTCATACAAACGAGATAATTATGAAGCCTTTGTTCTCCGCCAGGAATTGATCGAGCTGTGATCTGATGATGGCTATCTAGGGAGCGAATGGAGGAAATTCAGATCGCCATACACCCCCAACTGATCTGATCAGCATTCTAAGAGCTATTTGAATAAGTTTAAAATAGCTATCTGGATTTAATTTATTCGTTCCTAGGATAGCAATCATTAGATTATAGCTCGGTCAATCCCTGGTGGGCGGAGAATCCCATTTGTATGAAAATCAACTAGTGTTTCTAATTATTATCATCATGGTGTTTATAAAAAAACAATAATATAAGTATGTAACAAAAATCGTCAAAAAAAATCATAATAATCAAATAATCAATATGTTAAACTTACCTTTGTAAATCAACTTTTTAGTAATCAATATAATTTATTGTTTTACAATAGTCGTATGACTAGGTATTTGTTGTGTTTTACCGTACGTGTACTACCGTCCGAGATTATTGACTAGCTTTTGACGCTCTTGCGCAGTCAGAAGAAAAGTTTCGTAGTTATCCACGAATTATAAACACTTAGATGTTTTTATCACAATTAAAATCAATCTTGTAGCTGAAGGTATAGGTACACATTATATACACATTAAAACTCGTAATATATCGGTTTTCGTTTCGGTTGAGCTGAAAGTTTCGGCTCATATTTGGCCGAAACCGAAACTGTGGATGAAACTAGATTTTCTTGCCGAAACTTGCCGAAACCGAAATTTTTTTAAAAATTACTTCGGTCGATCACTAATATAATTATGACTTATTTTAATTCTGTTTTTTTTTGTTTCAGACTGATAAAATGAAGGGTATTCTGGTACTATTCACGTTGCTGGCCACCGCGCGGAGCAAACAGCTGCCACAAATTACAGGTATGTTGAGCATTTTTGTTTTTTCCTGAGTAGGATAGATGTACCCGTAGCACGAACAGTAATCGTAAAAATAACGCCCGTAAAACATTCGATAGAGGAATTTTGTCTGGGAAATTTATACAGCGCCATCTATCGCTGAAAAGCAAAATGAGATTTCCCATTGATTTTTTTCGATAAATTTTCGTACTAAGTATACAGAGGGCCTAGTGTAAGTTGATGTTTTCACTTTTCACTATCGAAAACTATCGGATATGCTGCTCATATTCAATGCGAGTGAAAGAGACAAAACGATAGTTTTCGATAGTGAAAAGTGAAAACTCGCACTACGCTTTCAGATAGATGTGATTAGGGCATGGATACCGGTATACCGGTATACCGAAATACCGGTATACCGGTAAATTTTTTCGGTATTTTGATACCGGTATTTGAGGACAAAATACCGGTATTTCGGTATTTTGAAAAAAGTTATCTATTTTTGCAACAGTTCTTAAAGACTATGCAAAACGCTCAATTTCTGTGGCTTATAGTGTTGTTCATACTGCAGATGCGTTTTTATATGACACGAATCACGAATAATCACGGTTAAAAAAAAACACCTACGCAAAGCACTACACGCTAGCTAGTATCATAGGCATCGTGCATTTTAGGTACTTCGCTAAAAAGGGGGATCATATCAGCCGCATGACACTCCCTGCTGGGCATAGACCTCCTCCAAGGATCTCCACGATGATCGTTCCTACGCTGCACGCATCCAGCGGCTTCCCGCGACCTTCACCTCACCAGGTCTTCGATCCACCTTAACGGGGCCTACCCACGGAACGTCGTCTTGAGCATGGTCGGTATTCCAGAAGATTCCGCCCCAACGACCATCGGTTCTTCTCGCCCCCGTGTATGTGTGTGTGTGTGTCCCGCCCCCTGCCACTTCAGCTGAGCAATCCTTCAAGCGATGTCGGTTACTTAAGTTCACCTATTGATCTCCTCATTTCTGATTCGATCACGCAGGGAAACGCCAAGCATGGCTCTCTCTATTGCACGCTGGGTGACCTTGAGCATCCTTATGAGGTCCATAGTTAGCGACCACGTTTCACTGCCGTAAGTCATCGCTGGTAACGCATACTGGTCAAAGACTTTCGTCTTGAGACACTGAGGGAAATCGGATGCGAAGATTTTTCGAAGCTTCCCGAATGCTGCCATCTGAGATCTCTTTCTCGAAGCTAGACCATTGGACTTACCTAACTGGACTGCCTGTCCTAAGTATACGTAATAGTCAATAAATTCAAGGCTAGTGTTCCCAACATGAACAGGAGTGGAGCGGGTACAACCTGATCATCCCGAGACCCACTGTTTGGGAAGCACTACGGAGATCTTCAAGCATTGTGTTCAGGTCTGCCAAGGTCTCAGCCATAAGAATTCTATCATCGGAAAACGAAGGTTGTTAATGTTGATGCCGAGTCCTATCCAGTCTGAGTTTAAAGATGTCCTCTAACGCAGCTGTGAACAGTTTCGGAGAAATAACATCTCCCTGTCTCACACCTGTCCATTGCAGTACAAGGTGGTCATCTCGAAGTTGTTACGAAATACGAGTATGTCTACCTCGGGCAAACATTGCAATTGGGTAGAAACAACTTCGAGAGAGAGGCCAACAGAAGGATACAGCTGGGCTGGGCAGCATATGGGAAACTTCGTCGAGTCTTTGAGTCGCCTATTCCACAGAGTTTAAAGACGAAAGTCTTCAACCAGTGCCTCCTGCCTGTCATGATATACGCATCCGAAACGTGGACACTCACTGTGGGGCTGGTTCACAAATTTAAAGTCGCGCAGCAAGCTATGGAAGCGGCTATGCTCGGAGTTTCTCTGAGGGATCGGGTCCGGAACAAGGTGATCCGACAGAGAACTAGTCATTGACATAGCCCACCGGATGGACCAGCCATATTAGCCGTAGAATCGATGGCCGCTGGGGCAGACGAGTTCTTGAGTGGAGACCACGTATCGGCAAACGTAGTGTGGGACGCCCTCAGACAAGGTGGAGCGACGATCTTCGAAAGGTGGCTGGCATAAACTGGATGTGTTTAGCCGCGGATCGTGCTTAGTGGCGTGCACTCGGGGAGGCCTATGTTTAGCAGTGGACGATGATAAGCTGATGATGATGATAATGAAGTCTCACACCTCACTGCATTTGAATAGGATTTGTGCTCAGGTTCTGTACTCGGATAGACATGGTGGCATTTTCGTATAAGTACCTCAACACCTCCATATACCTGTAGTCCACTTGGCACCTTAGGACCGACTGCAACACCGCCCAGGTTTCTATATCCAATCAACGGTTTTCTTATGAGAAAGCCTTTGATTGGAACACGATTATGACGTTAATGTTTTTGTAATGTGGACTATGGTCCACGAACGCCACGCAAAGTGGCAGAATATACTCACCGGTCTTCTGTATAGCACAAGCTTCTTCGGGAAGTTGGAATTCGTCGAACCTGCGAGCGAGACGATTCGTAAGGACTCTTGAAAACAACTTATAGACATGGCTCAGAAGTGAGATGGGTCTGTAGTTCTTAATACCTAGGATTAATACTTATTAATACTTAATACCTTTTGTTGTTTCTAGGGAGTTGGTAAATAGTTTGAGTGTTTCTGACATATAGCTTTAATCACTTTCCGCAAATTAGACTTAATAATCGTTCTTGGAATCACTTAAACAGTAACTAGCAGTATTTAAAAAAAATACCGAAAAATACCGAAATTTCGGTATACCGGTATTTGAAATTTCAATACCGGTATCAATACCGGTATGAAAATCATTCCGGTATTCCATGCCCTAGATGTGATGGTAGTGAACTCAAAATTTGTGTAAATGGGGATAAGCAACTTTTGAAGTTTATGATAAAACTAGCTTCCGCCCGCGACTTCGTCTGCGTGGAAAGTTTTTTGCTATCCCTCGGGAACAATACTTTTTTTCGGGATAAAGGTACCCTATGTCCTTCTCTGTACCCCTGACAACGTGTGTGCAAAATTTCATGAGGGGGCGTCCATAAATTACGTGAGATGTTTAAGGGGGGGAGGGGGTCGAGTCAAATCTCATCTAATCTTACGTTGGGGAGAGGGGGGGTCTCGGCAAAAATCACGCAATTTTTTTCTGATCGGAACTAAAAAAAAACATACTAATTTTGGTCCATTTAATCCAGATTGTACAATGTACATGCTTAGGATTTAATCTTAAGCGTATATCGTAAAACGATTAAGATCATTTACTAATTCGTTCGAAAGAAAATAATTTCATTCATACTTCGACGTTATAATACATCTACTAAGTCCCTTACAATAACAATCCACGCGTTTACGTAAGAAAACCACATTTTGAAAAATCTCACGTGAGATTGGGGGATGGGGGAGGGGGTTGAATAAAATCTCACGACATCTCACCAGCGGGGGAGGGAGGGACAGAAAATTAAAAAAAACACCTCACGTAATTTATGGACGCCCCCTGATGATCGGTTCAGTAGTTAAGACGTGAAGGCGTAACAAACAAACAAACAAACGGACTTTCGCATTTATAATATTAGTAAGGATTAAAGAGTGACTTTTCGGTAATGAATACTTAACAGAGTTGACAAACGTCGTTTTATGTTGCAAGGCGTGTTTTGAAAAGTTTATTATTAGGTACCTATTTTGCATATCGGCTTGAAATAGGGTATTTTCCAAATTTATGAAAACTGCTTATATTTAAAGATTGGGACGAACAATTTAACAGAAAAATAAAAATAAATTAAATAATGTCTTTTTTCTCCATTAAACCAATTAAAATCAAATATATTTTTAATGCTTTTGAATTTACCGCCAAAACGCTCGGTTCGATGACGTCTACTGCATGACGTCAACTTTGTTTTAAACAATTTCAACATCTTTGTAGTCTGTGTTACAATTTACTCTATAGTTTACACAAAGTTGACGTCACTCAATAGATGTCAGTGAACCGAGCGTTTTGGCGGTAAATTCAAAACAATTAAAAATAAATGTGATTTTAATTAGTTTAATGGAGAAAAAAAGACATTAATTAATTTATTTTTATTTTTCTGTCAAATTGTTCGTCCCAATCCTTAAATATAAGCAGTTTTCAAAAATGTGGAAAATACCCTATTCTTTAGTCAGGCTTGCTAGACGTGGGTTAAACATGTACACAGGTTGGTCAAAAGTTCTGTTACTGAGTTTCTTTATCGATTACTGGCCATTAAAACAAATGAAAAGAAAAAATAAAAATGACATATTATTGACAGTTTTATAAGCTATAATTCCATACCACACGTATATCATATTTTGTTTATTTCACCATGGAATGGGGGTTGAAGGAGAATCGTGTCGCTGTAATTGCTCTGCACAAATGTGGGCAGCCACCGAATATGATTTTCAAGTTGCTACAAAAGTTGAAAATCAACAAGCAATTTATTTATCGCACTATCCATAGGTACAGTAATACCTTGACCGTCGATGACCGAAAAAGATCAGGAAGACCACGCACCGTTCGGACACCAGCTGTGATCAAGGCAGTGAAGGCGAGAATCACGAGAAATCCCGTCCGGAAGCAAAAGTTATTGGCAATACAGATGACTGTGAAGAGAAGTTCCCTTAAAAAAATTATCAATGATGACCTTGGGCTTCACGCTTACCGTAGACGAAAGGGCCATCTGCTAAACGCACGATTGAAGGCTATGAGGTTAGCACGAAGTCGCGCTCTACTAAAGCAGTACGCACAAAACGGCCATCGAAAAATCTTGTTTACTGATGAAAAAATCTTCACAGTCAAAGAAAATTTTAACCGTCAAAATGATAGAGTATACGCTAAGAATAGTAAAGAAGCCAGCATGATTGCTCCGAGGGTCCAACGAGGTCACCACCCCTCATCAGTGATGATTTGGCTGGGGGTGTCCTATTCAGGGCTAAGTAAGGTTCATTTCTGTGAAAAAGGTGTGAAAACTGGCGCTAGAGTCTATCAAGATACCGTTCTGGAACCTGTTGTCAAACCCTTAAGCCACACTTTATTTCAAAACCAGCCATGGGTCTTCCAGCAGGACTCTGCCCCTGCGCACAAAGCAAAATCTACACAAGCATGGTTTCGGGCTAACAAAATTGATTTTATCGCGCAGGAAGAATGGCCATCCTCCAGCCCAGACTTAAATCCTCTGGATTATGCCATATGGCAACTTATTGAGGAGAAAGCATGTGCTAAGCCCCACATGAATCTCGACTCTCTTAAGCGCGCTATTCTCAAGGCAGTCGCAGAATTGGATATGGTGGTAGTTCGTGCTGCCATCGATGACTGGCCTCGTCGTCTAAAGGCGTTTATTCATGCCAGAGGCGGTCATTTCGAATAATTTTAATACATGATAATCTTAAATATTTGTGCTTTCATTTGGTATATAATTCATTGTAGCATTATTTGTAAATTTAGTATTATTCATGTTTTCCATAGTTACAGAACTTAGTAACCAACTAGGTAGAGATCTTTGAGACTGTTATAATTAAGATGCAGTGTGTGATGCACATATGATTGTTATTATTAACTTAATATGACCAAAGCCGGGTTTAATAACGTAATTTTTTCGAAGGCGAACCATAACGGAGATCTTTCTTCTATTACCTGTGATGTTGATATGGAAGTTCCTGGCCACAGGACTATACTAAGGATGCGCCCGGTCTGTCGCGAGTCGTTGACCCGCGTGACCAGCGCAAGCGCATGGACGCAGACCCTGCGCCTTACTTAGGTTAGGGTGCGTTCACATTTGTCTGACGTCACGTGTTAAATCCACTCACATGATCGGCGGTCAATTTTTGTCAAAAAGTTGCGATCGAGACGTAATTCACGGGTATAACTCATCCAAAACGACAGACCGTCTAAAAAGTGTTGTCTCGTTTTATAGAGATGATAGAGATTTGTTATCAATAGATTCCTCACTCGTATGTTTTTACGATTATTTCGAAAATTACTAACAAAACCGCAAAATGTCACACCCTCTGGCCATAAAGAATCATGCAAAAACAAAGATAGGTTATTTTTATAAACGTAAACAATGTAGGCACAATATTGTGTTAACACGCCGTCAGATGACATCGATTTTCATAGTAAATGTATGCACTAGAAGCACACTATATCTTTTAACACGTTCATGGCGTGTTAACACGTGGCGTCAGACAGATGCACCCGCACCCTTATACAAAGGAGACCTATAGGCCTACAACTTAGCAAAAAGTTTTGAAACGGAACCTTAATTAATTTATGAGCCCGTGCCACCAAATAATTAAAATAATCAAACATTTATTGCAGACAAAAAAGATCCATTAGAGTAAGTTAAACTTAAAAGCTAGTGTTTGTAAAAACAATTAAAAAATACAATTACAATTAAATAAAATTTGGTTTGGCAACACAACAACAACTTGTCTTAATCGTCCTTAAAATCAAAAAGCTGGTTCTCATTTAACTAGTGTACGTTCGCCATCTCATATCCATACAAAAACCTGAATAGCATTCTCAGAAATAAGCATTGACTTGCGAGACCATCCAGAACCTGTTGTAAAAATGCATGCAATTGCAAAGGTATTTATGACATTCGGTCATGGCAAGCAAATGTGGCGTGGCGCATTTGGCTTGCTATTACCGCATCTCTAGGGTCTAGGCAGCGTACCTACTAGAATCTATGGAGGTGTAATTGCAAACAAATATTGTTTAAAAAACCGGCCAAGTGCAAGTCGGACTCGCGCACGAAGGGTTCCGTACCAAAAAACGGCAAAAAAAATCACGTTTATTATGGGAGTCCCCCATAAATATTTATTTTATTCTATTTTTAGTATTTGTTGCTATAGCAGCAATAGAAATACATCATCTGTGAAAATTTCAACTGTCTAGCTATCACGGTTCATGAGATACATCAGCCTGGTGACAGACAGACAGACAGACAGCCAGACAGACAGACGGACAGCGGAGTCTTAGTAATAGGGTCCCGTTTTTACCCTTTGGATACGGAACCCTAAAAATGGCACCACGGGGCCGAAAAAGTACAACCCGCTCAGCCTTAGTCGGGCCAGCCACGCGACCGGTGACTGACGTAAAAGCTCCCTGCTCCGGCCAAACCGGCGAGCGATTTGCTCGCGTCGCTCATTTTGACAGATTTTGATCACGTATCTCAAAACAATAGCCATAGCCATTGCCATAGCAATTTCTTTGACAATGGCTATCTGCCCTCCTTATTGCAAACGCAGTACTTGCAAAATGGCGGTTTGGAGATAAACGCGGGAAACATATTTTTTGATATCTAGGCAACAAGACTATGTTATATATCATTTAAAGTATACCTAAAAATTAGGAAAAAATCAAGCTTTCTATTGACATGTTTTTTTTTTACTTTAACGGTGTCATCTAAATGAAATGCGGAATACTGCATTTTTACCTACCATTTCGGGATTGTGGGCATTACAGTATCACTAAGACCAAATGCAGTATCTATGTTTATTACTGCAAAATTACCTAGCACATGTTCAAAACTGCGTTTTTAATAAGCAATAATGTACTATTTTCATGCATGATACTAGTTAAAAGTGTTGGCTTCAGATGTTTAAGTAGCTAAGAAACGAAATAAAACAAAGTTTTGGTAGTGTACCTAGTAGTGTTCCTAACAGGAACTGGAGCGGGTACAACGGGTATTCGACATGATTTTCGTCTTATTCATGTTCATTCTAAGACCCACTCTTTGGAAAGCACTACAGAGACTTCGAGCATTGTGTTCAGGTCTTCCAAGGTCTCAGCCATATAAACTATCTCATCGGCGAAACGAAGGTGTGTTAGGTATTGGTCATTAATGTTGATGCCGAGTCCTTTCTAGTCTAAGAGTTTAAAGATGTCCAACGCAGCTGTGAACAGTTTCAGAGAAATAACGTCTCCCTGTCTCACACCTCGCTGCAGTTGGATGGGATTTGTGTTAATTAAATTGATTAAAGTTAATTAGAAAACAAGAACTAGCTACTGAATTTACCACCAGTTCACAAGAGAAAGAACTCTCAGAGAAAGAACTGGCGGAAGAAAACTCACAGAGGTTGTCTCGACCTACCTTTTGATCCCTATCTACAAAACGAACTAACTTTAACTTTCTCTATTCTTCTCCTGCAGTGTGTGATTTAGGACGGGATTTTAGTTGATGAATTATGGGGTCCCAAGCTGGTGGTACTCTCCAACCATCTTCTCTATTGAAATTTGGATATTTGTTAATTTATTTCATTCATATTAGTAACATTCTGGGAATGAGTCTTTGTTTTTTGGCAAGGATTTGTGGTTTATTAAAATCTAATGTATGGTTGAGTTCTTTTGAGTTCACACACTGCAGACTTTTTAACGCGCCTTTTCTTCATGTCAGCTACATGTTTTTTATCGCGCGTCCCTATACGTTTGCCCGATGTGAGAGCCCACAGTCGCAATCTAGGTTGTAGATGCCTGCATCTTGAAAGGGGATGTTGGATTTGACAGTTCATAAGAATTGGTTTATGTTCCTCGGCGGCTTGAAGTAGGTCTTCATAGACGCCTCACGAATACCTCCAATCTTGTCAGTGACACCTTTCATGTAAGTTAGAATGACAAGTCGTCGTTCTACTGTGGCTGGCTTGATACCGTTTCTGTGATGGAGGCGTGGTACTAGCAGTTTATTACTTCGCAGTACGTGCTTGACATGATGAAGCTCAGCTGTCAGGTGTTGGTGGTCACAGATCCCGCGTGCCCTCTAAAACAAAGATTTCCCTACGGTAGCTACCTGTAAAGGATGCTGGTGGGATTCACCATTGAGATCACCATCAGTATGTGTTGCTTTTTGATACACAATGTGGCTCAAGGTTTGATCAGAATTCCTGATGATAAGAATGTCTAGGAAGGCTAGTTTATTATCTGCCTCTAACTCCATAGTGAAATGAATGTGCGACCTACACCAGAACTAGATACTTAAATAAAAAAAACCTACCAAAACCACTGGAACTTTGAATTAAGAAATTATAAGAACCACGACATGGCTTAGCCACACACGTGTTCCATCCGCTAATGACGTTTCTGACTGATTTGCTAGCGTGAAATGCAGCACTGTACCTTGCGGCTTCGGTCTGTGCGTAGGTAGCATAGTGTGTGATAAGTAACCTTGCTACTCGCAAATGCAGCACTGTAGAATACTGCATTTAGTCTTAGCAACGCAATAGTAGCTTTTCGTTATACTCCATGCACTCAAACGCAGTATTGTGGAATACTGCGTTTGGCTTTAGTTTCTATTCCTAGCAAAGAATTATGTGCTAAATGAAACTACAGTAAACGTATCAAGTACTGCACAACATTTTAGTACATGCTGAATGCTGCAGATCTTGTTAGCATACGCAATACTTTTGTGCAAGTACTGTGTTTTGCGTTAAATAAAAAACATAGTTTTAATAAAAAAAAACATTAAAATTATTTTTTTATGTATAGCTTAAACCCATGAGATGCCATTTTTGCAAAAAAGTGAAAATCCCAAAAGTGTCGATTACTGCAAGTGCAATTAGCAGGGCAGCTATGGCTATGGCTATCGCTTTGAGTTACGTGATCGCACTCGCGAATTTCGCGCGGAATTCGCGTCAGTTTGGCCGGAGCTTTAACGTTCTTTACAATAATTGCAGTTTGTATTGTAGAGAAAAGAGAGAAAGAGAATGTTTATTAGAAATGACGTCCTGTGTAGTCAAATGGTATAGAAGACGCAAAGAAGGCAGTAAAAATATGCAGAAATAGCGTATCTAGATAATAACTATGAGTTTACAAATTATGGTCGCTAATAAGCAACCAGTGCTCAAAAGCTACGTGCTGCATAATTAAATGCCAGCATTTTTAGCGCCATCCACTTAGTTAGTTGTACTTTATGTTGGTGTCATTTTTTGAGCGCAATGCTTGTTCTATAGATTTAGTTAGCTGGGTCTAGGATAGGCGACAAAACAACCTCCTGCAAAAATCTTGAAAAACAGCTTATAAAAAGCAAGAAATAATGTTCAAATCGATTACCTAATTAAAACACGTCTATTGAAGTCGGGTGGAGCTGGAAGTATTTTTTTTACTTATTGTATTGTTTATATTCTAAGCCCCACCCGACTTCAATAGACGTGTTTTAATTAGGTAATCGATTTGAACATTATTTCTTACTTTTTATAGAGCTGTTTTTCAAGATTTTTGAAGGAGGTTGTGCTTTTTTTAAAAAGCTTTTTATTTTAAACTTTTTTGTGGTAGGTACCTATGTAAGAGATGATTTTATAAAATAAAACGTTATAATGTTTAAAATTTTTCAATGGTATACCCCGAGTAACTAAATTTCCACGAGTTCCGTTGAGCCTTCACAGTTCAACTCTAGTCCAGAACGTCCTTGACAATAGATAGGTACTTAACTTGTTTTTGATTGTCATAAACCTATCAATATTTAAATCACTGTACAGTTCCTATTTGATTTTGAGGAGTTCCCTCGTGTATCTTCAAAATCCATAGTCCAATACCAATCAAATTAATATGGTATCATCTTTAAGGTGTCTTCGTTCAAACAAAAAATAATCATCTAAATCGGTTCATAAACAAAAAAGTAATGGTTGAAAATCCGTCTCAATTCATATAAAACGGTAACGAAAACGACAGTATTTTCAAGATTACTTAAAAACTACTGAACCGATTTAAAAATTTCAAAAAATGGGACCAACTTGGAAATAAACCTCATGTTATAACGTTTGAATCATTTCAATCGGTTTAGCCGTCTTCGAGTAATCGGTGTACATACATATATAAAAAAAAATATACGCGACGAATAGACATCCTCCTTTTCAAATTTTTAAAGTCGGTTAATAAACATTTCTCTCCGAAATATCTAAACCGATAATTTTGGCAGCATTTAGCAGTCGATAAGATTCAATAATTAGTACAATCGCATCGCAATTCGCAAGATTAAATGAAACTTTCTGAATGCTCTGTTAAGTAACTTTCTATTAATTCGTCTTTATGCAGGGTAATTTTTGGACCCCTTTTCAAATTTTGTCAAGTCATTCTATAACAGCAGTACAATCAATTTGCGAAGTAAAATTTTTTTTATTACATTATTACCTCAACCTTTTCCCTACACAAATTGAAATTGTTGTCACTGTTTGCGCATCGCACGGTGGACCTGCACGAGCCCCCCTCCCGCCACCCGCCTTCCCCCGCTCGCGTCCCGCGCGCGAGGTTGAGCGTGCGCGCCTAAATTTTTTGGACATAAAAAGTGGCTAAACACTGCGAATTTAAAAAGAAATAATTCATAATTATCTCACAATTATTTTTTTATTACTTCCTTGAACTTATATTTCATTTTGTAAAGAGCTCGCAAAATTACCCTTTTGATGATGCACTTCCTCCAATATTTTCTTTCTCACCAACAGATGGACCGTCCACCACAGATGTATCTCTGACAGAAGATGACACAACACCGTGGACCGGCGCAGTCGCACCTTTAGACAAGCTTGCAGTGGCGTGTGAGAGGGACAGCATGCACATCACTGTCACTCTCTCGCAGACGCAATCCTCATTCGAACCTAATAGGTAAGCAGTACTTTTAAAGGGTTTCTAACTGCATCACCAAACTATTTTTTTTATACTATACACCACGTCATGCAATGGATCTAAATATTTGTGCCAAAAAAACATGGGTCGAAAAAGACAAAAAAAAATGGTCCTGACCAAATGGATTAAAACGACTAATAGGTGTATAAATAATGAAAAATATTAGAAAAAATCGGCTCACCCGTAGCAACTTAGATCCCGTCTAAGTTGCTACGGGTGAGCCGATTTTTTCTAATATTTTTCATTATTTATTCATCTTAATATAAAAATAGCATTGTGAATGCAAAAATCTAAAAGACTAATAGGTGTATTAAATTTATTTGGTGGGCTATAGTATTGCATTCCCCTTTTAAAAAGACCTTGTGGTCAAAGTTATCTATAAGCAAAAGTAGAAGAAAAAGGAAGAAGCAACACTGTAGCACAAATTGGCACAAAAAACAAGTATCCACAAAATCAATTCGAACTTTTTAATATTAAATTGTAGATAAGAATTTATCTACTAACGTCTCTACTCAGATGGGAAACGAACCCAAGGCCTTTCGCAATCCGGGAAAATTTAACTACCGACTCATTAATTCCTTTAAATCATAAGTAACGAACAATTGCAATCTTTTGAATTTAGATTGCTATTACTGTATTACATATAAAGTATCGGTCCCAAAGTGAGTTTCGACGACCTTGTGGTAGTCGTTTATGCTCGTTAGCTGAGACATTTAAGGCACATGTAGCCTCATTATATCATAAACGTGTTCGCCTTCGTACGGTTTGTTTTGGCTGTGTACTTTACTCTCACTATACTGAATTTTTAAAACACTTTCCTAAAGAATAGAGAGCGACATCTTGTAACACAATTTAAACAAAATCAAAATTATTTAATTTTTACATTTCTAATAATTACACTTCGGAATATTGCGCTTTAGCTATTTAGTATATCCCCAAATTATCATATTTTGAGTTGATTTTTAATAAATATCCAATGTATTTTATCTTACATACATATTGAAGTTGGAACCGTTCTTATTACAATCGCCATAGAAGCAAAGACTCGCGCTACAAGTGTAAAGCTTTATGCTCTTGACTGTAGTTAACTACAATTCATATTTTTCTCATCGTCCGAAATATTAACTTGGATTTCCTCTTCTTCTTCAACCTCAAGTAACCCACTGCTGAGTGTAGGCCTCCTCATTTTCACGCTATCCCCTTTGGTCATGTCCTTTTCTTATCCAGTTTTTCCCTGCTACTTTGGTGATGACCTCCGACCATCTGCATTTTGATAGCCAATAACGCTTCTACCGGTCCTTGGTCTCCTTCAGCACCTTTCTGATCCACCGGTCATCGGTTCTGCACCATAACTGACCGACCCGGAATCTGATTTCCTAATGCTTGCTTCTTTCACAGTGTATTCGACTCGTTCAATGGCATCGTGTACCCCGCTGGGCTGGGCAGCAACTCCTCGTGTCTTCGGGAATACGAGAATGCGAGAGGAGACCTGCAGTACACCCTGCCGCTCATGGGGTGTAACACCATGGCTACTGATAATGTGAGTAAAGTCTACAACTATTTCTCTTTCGTAATATTCATGGTATGTTATCGTTAACATGCGTAAATCAGTTAGAGTGCAGAGTATTCCGTACGTTAGCGGTTACAAATACACAGATTACTCATGTTATCTGTAAATATTGTGAAGCCCTCAAGGATCTCTACGACGATAGATCCTGTACTGTCACAACCAGCGGCTTCTCGCGACTTAATATTACCAGATCGTCGTCGATCCACCTAGCAAGCCAGACTGGCATATGCACCACGACTATTTGTCAACACTCTTCTGGCAATGTTGTCCGGCGGGCGTGAGCGGAAACGAAATAGGTTTCCACACAAAATGTTGTCTGGACACAAAATAGTGTGTCTAAGGCTGTTACGTAAGATTTCATTATCTATCAATATTAGCATCTCAAACATATTTACTTACATGATTGTTTTACTTTCACCTGTCATAAGTTCCATTGTGTGTATGACATAGCAATACGATCCATCCATATCTTGCGATCTTCTAGGTGCATTAATCTCTTCTGGTACAACCTTAAATGTAAGCTATCCAATGGGTTTGACAAATTTATTCGTCACACGCGCTTCCTTGTCCTTAGTTGCATAATGTCTGTCTGTTTGTCACGTCGTTGTCGTGCCACGGGCGTTGCACTTTGCTAGCAGCTGTACTTATACTGAATTTATTTAGCGGAATGGCACTAAACCTATCATTTTAGGCTCAGAGTTCTTGGAAAAGCCGTTCTGTACACGTACTTACATTTTATATGAATACAAAATTTCAATGATCAATCTGGGGGCTAATTGTCTAATTTCAAAATCTATCCCAATCGTTTTCATTTGACAGATGGATGTGATAAATTGGTGCATTTCTTCGGTAAGTTTTTATTTGTGCCAAAAAGAAGTAGGTATCAATATTCTGTCAAATGAAAGCGATTGCGATAGATTAGTAGGCTGAGTGACTGACTGACATATCAACACACAGCCCGAACCGCTGGGTCTAGAAATTCCAAATTTGATACGTGGGATTTTTCAAAATTCATCCCCTAAGGGGGGTTACCGCGGGGTCTAAAGAATGCAAACTTAAAAACGAATAGACAATGTGCTATTTAAGTTATCAAAAAAATATAAATGAAGGTTTAACAAAATACACTCGGTCGGTGGTATTTTTTTTTACCTTTTATCGTGACATCACCAACTCAATTATGGTAGTTATCGTTATACCTATAATGGACTAAGTACCTATAGCGGAAGTCGCACGTTTTAAAGTCACGATTTTGAATAGGGACGTCAGAATTTAAAAATGTATTGATAAACAGCAAAAAGTTAATTAGCATAGGATTAAGACACAACGAACTAATGTTTTCTTAATTATGGGGTGTAAGTTTAAACTTTTTTAGTAAGGACCTACTTAACTTAAATTTAAATAAAATAAAAATAAATTTGAATCGTCAAATGTCACTGAATCATTTGTTTACTAATAGACTATTGAAATTTTTTAACGCTAGTTTTTTTACATTCTCTTTGATTTCTTATTTAGAACTTTTGAAGGATAACAAATGGTGTAACACCACACCAAACAACCTAAATAAACATCTTTTTTAACCAGACGCCTCAAAAAACAGTAAACATTAGATTGTCTTGTATGAATGTCGAAAATGTGTGAAGTTTATCTTGAGATTAACAAAAAATATTTGTAAAGTCAGAGTTGGTCCCATAGTAAAAGTGGTTCAGTTTGATGGTCCCTATCTACCATATTCGGCTTTAGGGGTTTTTTGTAACACGTTGTATTTGTATTTACCATCTTTTGTTTAGCTTGAGAATTTTAATTGTCCAAGATTGGCATTCTAGGCTCCCTAGGCATAGCTTTCAACAATTTTAACAAAACTAAACCTAGTATTTTTCTGTACCTAAATGAAATTGAAACGATAATAGTTTAGTTTTGGTTTTATCGTTGAAAATTAGTGCGATTGGGCATCAGCTAGGGTTACCACATCAACATTTTTAAAGTCCTTACAAAAAGCCGGGCATTTCTATAAAATTCGGGACCGGTTTTTTTTTCTAAAAAGAACTGACTGATAAGTAATATTTTCCGCCATAGTGTATTTTTGTTGTGTGCTTACATTTTGAAGCACAAAATAAAATTGGATGATTAAAAATGGTTTATCGTGTATCTACCTATTTTTCGGTATACTGTACATACAAGGTCGTGGCCCAGACTCCATACATTTTGGGACATATCTTTCGGACACTACTGCTATGTTTTATAACTAGTATAAAACCGCCCAATCTAAAAAGCCGGTCAAATCACAAAGCTGGACAAAGTCCGGACATGTCCGGAAAATCCGGACGGATGGTAACCCTAGCCCCAGCCCCCAGGCGGCCGATTGAAATTCTGCGATCTGCAAAGGCAATGCCGAATGCATCTTAAATTAAGACACTGCATTGCGCCAAGAAGTGTGACCTCCATAATTTTACATAACTCTTGAAAGGCGGACGCAGGTGAATCACTTTATTAACATATCATTGGTGTTACATCTCCGGTCAAAGTGGCCTTAATTTGAATGGCACTTGTTAATTTTGACATATTAAACAGCATCATAAGGCTGATAAACTAAAAAGACATTGAAAATAGCTTTATCAGCTATTTTTCATCCCTCACTAGTGAAGCACAGGATCTTCCTTAAGACTGTAGACGCGCATCACGTTCCATTTTTAAATTTTCCATACAAATGATCGAAACTTCTCTGCGCGAACCGTAATGTGGGCGAACTTTGAAAATTCCTATTAAATTATATATTAGATATAAGTATATACAAAATACTCAATACAATAAACAAATACCTCATTATTTCTAAGGAAAATAATAAATTACTTTAAAATCTGTAAATGCCAGTAAAAAAACATGTCAAAGTGTACCTATTTGAGCATTTAATAATATTTTATTTCTCTGTGATTAAAATCATTTTTCAAATAGTATTATATTATCTGTGCTATAGGGCACTCCTTGACAATACAAACAATAAATGAAAAAATAAATATGAGTCGTATTATTAATTGTTACAGCTGAAACGTGTTTGAAAAATACCTCTGACAAGCAAATTTGGAATTCCACTTGAACAGATTGTCTTTGTTTTAAAATACCTGATAATTTATTATGTTTTTCTCTCTATACGGCACTAATTTAAGAATTTTGCTTCCTAAAACTAAAGTTTATATCAATAATAATGCTTTAATTCTTTAGATAACTTGTTTGGAAAAACGCTAATTTCTTTGAAATGCGTATATACAGTCTTAAGGATGGATAAAGTGGATGCTCCATAATACCTAAGTATTTATTTTTTAAAGTCGTGGTTCTTTTATTTTTTTCAGGGTAATGTAATACTGACTGGACTATAAAAATCTGAAAACGGCGCCATTTTGGCCGTTTTAGTTGCCTCACTTTTGACAGCGCGCTTTGTAGGGAATTATCGTTCTAGGTGTAATTATTCTAAGGTTTATAATAATTATTATGGGGTTTTTTCTTCGATCAGATAACCAGGGTTTTTTACATATAAATGTATGGTAGGTGTCCTATCTAATCTACCATATTCGGCTTTATAAGACTATTACGAAACAGCCTGTATATTAATTGGAAAATTGAGTTAAGTTGGTAACAGGACAATCCAAGTCTACGATGACACATTTATGCTGCCTACATACTCCATTAAGTTGAACGCGGCGCCATCTTAAAAGGGAAATGACGTCACCACCCTCTATTGACTGCTAATAAACACATTACCAAGTTAAGTGTGTTTAGCAATGTTTACAATTCACGAATAATTTATGAAGTTACGTTAGTGTCTTGCAAGTTTCGTTTACATACATTTCTGGCTGAGGTAATTAAATTACTTCTTATTATGGTGTTATAACTATTATGGTGTTTTTAAAAAAAAACGGTTCGAAGGACCACTTTATACATACAAACACACATATAAAATACTGGCTGATAACTTCAACTCAATATTGAAATTTTACTTTATTCGTTGGTAATCTTAAGTACCAGTACGAGACATATATCTTGAAATCGGGTGGGGATTGCGCGAAACGCGTATTTTGGGCATGCGTAGTGGTGAGGGGCGCGCGCTATTGGTCGCTCACAAGAGCACACGCGCGAACTTATCCCCACTCTGTCGAAAAAATTTCAATATACATTACATGCCTCGTACCTACTTATCGTTTTTATCTGGTGATGGTAGCATCGCCTATATTTAAATAAGTATACAAATATTTAACATAGACAGGACTAAAGTTTGTCTATGGTCAACACGGCCTTGACCCAGGTCGGTGAGAAGTAGGCCACAATGGCAGCCTTAAAATATATACCATGGTCAGCGTTTCACGCACCTCCTTGTATGGAAGATGACATCATGTCGGCTACCTCAATGAGGTTTTACGTAACGGATGAATGGAGGATTCATTTGCCCTTTAAAAACAGGGGGCTATTAATAATAATAATAATAAAATAATCTTTATTTCTCTCTCCAACAGTTATAAATTGTTAACTATATTAAGTTATAAACTATTTTAAATAAACTAACATTGGAGAGAACTGGTGCCAGTACTAGGTAGGGTTAGACCCCCCTGTATGACAAGTCACCAGGCTCACTCCACCCTTCAAATTATAACTAAATTATGGTCGTAGACATTGTTTTACACTGGGTGTTCAGATTATACGAATAGAGAGATTAAATTAGTTACATGGGAATAAAGAAAGTAATTTATAAATAAAAGAAAACGAGAATTTAATTAATTAATGAACTATCGCAAGCAAAGTTACTATATGAATCAACTTATAGAATTATGTCGTCTACCTACATGTGCGCGTATTCGTGTAATTATAATATTTTATGATGTTATTACATTTATTATAGTTGTGATAAGTAAGTATATGTTATACAAAAATAATAATAATGTTTTCGAGATTAGAGTGTGTATATATATATATTTACTGAAGATGTCATTCTATTATTAATAATAATTGCTCTGTAGCATCATAATTGAGCTTTTTAAGCCAGTTGGAAACGGTTTTCTTACAGGTAAATCTAGTCAAGGAATAAATGGATAAAAGGCGGTTACTTTTGTTGTATAAGTGGCCTCCTAGAAAGCAATAAAACCTGTGGGCGAAGCGTTTGTTAAAACTCATAACTTGACAAACTTGGTCTTTGCGTCTCTTATTCGCTAGTTTACTAGGGTCATATGTGGTGCTGATGTGCTTTTTTAGGATAGTGGCCAAGATAAAAGTTTGCCTTACAGTGAGTACATTCCACAATTGGTATGTATTAAACGTTGAGTGACGGAAGGGAAGATAAGCACTCACTTTGAGGATTGCTCTGTGCGCTCGTTCGAGTTCTAGCATATAAGATTTAGCAGAACCACCCCAAGTGGATATGCAGTATCCAACAATTGACTGGCAAAGTGCGAGGAAAACGGTTCTTAATAATTTACGATCGCCTAGGTGCCTCAGATTCCTGAACACGAAGATAAGCCTACGCAATCTGCTAACCAGCGTCTGTATGTGAGCCTTGAAACTTAGTGCGCTGTCCAAGGTAACACCAAGGTATTTTAAACTATTGCAGCGCTCCAGAGGAGAACAGTCACATGCCATATCGGAAACGTTATGGTTGTGTCTGTGGGCGGTTATTGTCACATTAGATGGTAGCTGTGCATTAGTAAGAGCAAAAGGAAGGTATTTTGTTTTTGCAACATTTAGAGTGAGGATGTTATCTCTTAACCACTCAGATACTGTGTCGAATCCCTCCTGGGCAAGACGAGTGACCTCATTCCAAGACTCACCGAAGAAAACCAGGGCGGTATCGTCAGCAAAAGCGAAGATGCTACCCTGATTGAATTGGAGCTGGCAAAGGCTATTAACATAAACCAGGAAGAGCGATGGTCCTAGAATGCTACCCTGGGGAACACCAAAGGTAACAGGTTGTTCGTCACTAAGCCAGTCCCCCAATTTAACCCTTTGAACTCTATCAGTAAGATAATTACTAAAAAGTGAGAGTGGTATGCCTCTTATGCCGATGTCTTCTAGCTTTTGAAGTAGAAGGGGGATAGATACAGTGTCGAACGCCTTAGCTAAGTCTAGGAAGATTGCAAGGCACTTAAGTCCCGAGTCCAGCTTGCGCACGATCAGGTCTGTAAGATCGTGGACAGCATCATCGGTAGATCTACCCTTACGAAAACCATATTGCGAGGAAGAAAGGATATTGTTTTCTTCTAGGTAACAAACTAGTCTTTTATTTAGTATTCGCTCTAGGATTTTCGAAATGGCAGGGAGTATTGATATTGGCCTATAATTGTCGACACTGTATTTATCCCCAGATTTGTGTATCGGCTTTATCAATGATGTTTTTAGTGCCCGAGGAAAGCAACCAGTATTTATTGCCAAATTGCAAATGTAGGTAATTGGTCTAGTCAATACGGCACAATAATCCTTAATGAGCCTCCCAGAAATGCCATCAATGCCTACCGCGCAATCGTCTCGAAGGCTCATTATTGTATCCGCAACTTCAATCTCATCTGTGGGCAGAATAACAAAGGAACTTCCTCTAGAGCAGGTTGGCACATACTGGCGGGACGAATCACTGTTAATTTCACGAGCCAGTCTACTACCTAAGTCAGCAAAGAATTTGTTGACATCATTTACACTATTTTGTGGTGATTGTTCTGATATCAAGTTTGTGGAACAGTCAACCTTATTGTTTGGATAAGCAATATTGCGTATAGTTTCCCATAGTTTTCTTTTTGAGTCCCCTGCATTATGAATTAACTTTTTTTCGTAATTAGTTTTGGCCTTTTTAAGGATATTATTACAGAAGTTTCTGTATCGTTTGTAAGTGCATCTTAGAATTTCATTTTCGGGATCGCCTTTCAGTTTTTTATGCAGATGATCTCTGTTTTTCATACACCGCAGCAGACCCACAGTAATCCACGGTTTGATTACGCGTTGCCTGTTAGGTATTATTTTGGTAAGTGAATTATCACAAATAGCTCTCTGCAGTATAGAAATCAAGAAGTTGGTCGCAATATTAGCATCAGTTATAAGATATAGAGGCGAGAAGTCAATGTTTTTGATCGCTGTAGCGATGCCCGTGAAGTTTAATACAGTTTTCGTCTTAGGGGTAATGACTAGGTTTTTAGTACTTAATTCAAGGTTGAGTATCACTGATGAATGGTCCGTTACTGTAGATTCGGTTACATAACAATAAGCCTTTAATTGGGTTTTCAACATAACGTGATCAAGGCAAGCTTGTTCACGTGTCGGCAGTGTATGACCTGCCAAAATAGAGTGACCAGCCAGCATGTTAAGATATTCATTTCCACTACTGTCAATAAGCTCTGGCCGGATATTTATGTTAATGTCACCCATGATTATTATATTTTTGTAATTGGTTAATTTAGAAAGCAATAAGTTTAATGAGTCAAGAAAGTTTGTAATGTTACGATAACTAGGGGAGCGATAAAGTCCAATAATACATGTATCCACATCAAGGTAGATAATCAGTCCACTAGAGTCCTCAAGAGACAACTGCTCAATCTTTATCTTTAGATTTTGTTTAGAGTAAACAACTACTCCATCATTTCTATTTTTATTCTGACTCGTTATAGTATAATCATAACTTGGAATAGTGGGTATTATGGGAGTCACCTGTAAGTAACATTCTGTTAGAATAATGATGTCCCAGTCAATTCCTGAACGCACCAGTAGCGTTGAGAAATTAGGTAAATTGCAATTTAGGCTACGTACATTTTGTGTAATAATTTTTAAGTTATTATTGCTATTGGGTATGTAATTATTGACATTATCAACACTACATAGTGCACTCTCGGCAATTGTTAAAGTATCTAATGAATTATTTATGTTAATGTTATTTAAGGAATCGAATGTTATGAATGAATATATTTTTATTGTGTACAACTAGTAGTGTAAAGTATTGTTTAAATAGATTAGATTTATTCACATAATTATGGGCAAAAAACCTGTGTATTATAGATATGTAAAAATGTATATCGTTTGTAATATTAAGTTTTGTATTATTTGATAATGATGATGCTTCAGTGTAAATATAATAACTGCGCTTATGAAACAATATGTAGTGTAAATTGATTTTTTTGATGGAATAAATATAACTTAAATAAGGTGTTAGAGTAACTATATTATTAAATAACTTTGCATGCCTTACATTATACAGTTTGTAAGATTTAAACAACGGAAACAATAAAAAGATAAACAAAAAGTGAATAATTTTAAATAGTCACAAAAAAAGTTTTTTGAGATCTTCTTCAGAGTTAATTCTGATCGGATTTTGCCCATCTTGCTTTTTCACAAAGACACGGCCATATGAAGTCCAAGTAGAAAATAATTTCTTTTCTTTAACTAGGTTTCTTGATAAGTAGTTCAACTTCTTATTCTTACTCGTGAGAGACTCTGATATATAAAGAGGTTTACTCGATCCAGGTATACCAATATGAAGCGTGTTCAATTGGGGCTCTTTCTTCTCCCTTTTAGCTTTGTTAAACTTATTTATGTTAGCAAATAGTATTTCCTTAGTATTTGTTGATACGAGATCTACAATTAGAGCCTCCGATTTGTTTCTATAAATATCACGAATCTGGGAGTCTGTGATTGCCGGAACAACTCCCACTGCATTAGAGATTTTATTTAAGAAGTTTGTGTAAGTCTGTTTATTTTCACCTTGCTGTTTCGGAATGTTACGTACTTCTATAATCGTAGAATGAGCGCTTTTTTCAATATAATCCAACTTGTTTTCTAGTATGACAATTTGTTTTTTATAGTCTTTATTTTCCATTTCCAGTGAATTTATTTTATTTAGCAAACCGTCATATTGGCTTGACATAAAGTCAATAGATCTCTGGATGTCTTCATTTTTAGCAAGAAGTGTATCGTGTTGTTGCTTTATCTCCGAAAACATTGCTCTTATTTCCGACATGGGACTCTCGGAACCGCCCGGAAGGTCGTCCCCCTTACGCTTAAAACGTTTAGTAATATTCGTTAAGTGATCGCTTGGCTCAGTAACACTTATGTTTATAGCGGAATCCGAGCTATGAAATTCGGGTAACGGGTTAGTCGCATGCAATTTTGGTGATAATTTCTCGGGAGGAGTGCGCTGCGTCGACATTATTCCGAGTCCGCGAATGAGTGTAGTCTATTCATAAAATTGGTTCAGTGCCGCACTGCCTGCGCTCTGTCGTGCCGGCGACCGATGGTCTGTTGATATCGAGTGGCGGGGAACACGCGCACAGGCACGCGGATGTAATAATGAATGAACACAGGTGGGGCGTAGGTAGCTGGCAGATGCGTTGCGCTGTACGTACACCAACCGGTGTGTGAGTGCCGAGCAGTTAGTGGGGCAGCTTACAATTAACTGTTATCTCTTTTGTTTGAATAGTATCTCACTCACTTATTAAGCGGCTGGTATCTCCTCTGTTTACTGGGTGCCTGGTACTCAGCGGAATTAATTCACTATTTTATTTTTGAGTAAATTTGATTTTAAAATAATAATTTTAACACAGAGATTTCCAAAGACACGTCTGAACACCTCAGAGGTCCGGGAGGGAGGATTAGATACTTAAACGTGACAATTTGTCAATTGACATGACAATTTTATATCCATTGCGACAACTAATTTGAAAATAGTACAAAGTAACTCATACCTACACCGCAACGTAAACCAAATTGTCATTGTAATTTACAATTGTATGTTACATGTTTATTGACGGAGCGAGTGCGAAAAATGCTTTCGACCGGCTGTCCAGCTGTCCGTTTGTTCTCCTCTAAGGGTTGCATTTCTCAACCGATTCTCGTAAAATTTTGTTGAGCAGGTTCTATAATTAAGTATTCTTATCTATATGGATTTTTAAGATGATTAATATAATGAGAAATATTAGAAAAAATCGACTCACCCGTAGCAACTCAGACGGGACTCGAACCCGCACCCTTAGGATTCCGGCCCAATGCACTACCAATTATGCTACCGAGCCACTAATTGATTTGGCGAAATTATCTAATACTTTTTACGTTTCCGCTGAAGATCAGCGCCATCTCACCAATGTGAAGAGAATTACTTCGACATTCGAAAGCAGCTTCTTTGCAGACATCTGCTAAAAATAGCATTGTGAATGCAAAAATCAAAGTTTAAAATTATATGGATATTTGTCGTTAAATTTTTTGATTTTTTTTTCAAAATGGCGATATGGGGAGAAATCACGTTTCAGCAATTTTTAAAATGTTAAACGTGACACACCTACAGCTCTACAGAGCACGCACAACCCAACGGCTCGCACGGCCCAATTAAAAAAAAGCTTAAAAAAATCAAAAAGTTTTATACATATTCAGACTCCGTGAAGCAAAACTGTTTGCTGATTGCTACAATGTAGCAGCAGCAATGTAGCACAATAAAAAAATGGTTTTTTATCATCAAATTATTATTAAATGGCGGCTAATAAATTTTCTAACTGAAAGTCTCTTCAAGGCAAAAGTGAATAGACATATTCTGGGCAAGCATGCTACACCTTAGACCACATCCTGTTTATGAAGCAAGATGGTGGTCAAAAATGCCTGCCCAGTTACTAATAAATAAAAAGTTACCTATGTTAAAATGATACCGAAAATGTTAACTGAAAGTTATACTAACTATTGCAATCCAAGTAATGTCTGTGCTTAAAGCTCCCGAACCAATAATAATTATCCTAGAAGCTAGACTTGAAACCTCATGTGACTCACATGCACATATTCCGCAACCGGTCCTCCATATACGTCTCAAAATGATTTAGAGACACAAGTCGGACCAGTGGCATTTCAGGTACCCTTGACTACGGTCGTGGGCGGCTGGTGCTGTTGGAAAAACAACTTTTTCGTAACATAATAATACTAGTGGCTCTGTTAGCTGTAGACCACGAGTTTGAAAAAACTAATACCTATCTATTCTGTGTTATTTGTTATAAAAAAACATACAATTTGAGCTACTTTTTAACGCGAGGTCTACATTTAATACACCTTTAATTTTTAAGTATATCTAAAAATGAAAAGGGGATTTCAGACCACTTGAATGTACAACTTTTTTTTTTTTTTCGAGATTTCGTGGTTGGCCCCATAGTAAAAGTTGTTCATGTGGTCTGAAATCCCCATTTCATTTTTAGATATACTTAAAAAATTACCGTGTATAATGGAGACACATGGAAAAAAGTTACTATAAGTACTTTTTAAAAAATTGGCCGTTCGATGGTCAAGGGAAAGGTTGCATTGTCTTTTGAAAAACTTAAATAACAGTTCACTTTTTTTTGCCTCGTTTTTACCATAATTTTAATAAAAATAAATAGAGAGTGATTTTATAGTTTTTAACCGTAAAACCGCAATAACGGTTGGCAATCATCAGAGAACGCACGCGCAAATCTGTGGCATTTATTAATGATGATGAGAACAACGTGCAAATTGTGTTATTTGTCCAAATTTGGCCTTAATTGTTCACTTTCTATTTTAGTAGGTAATTTTGCTTGTAACTGTAAAAAAACTTTCAACCAAAAATATATATTTTAACTTTGAAGTTTGGTACAGTTTGTTTAGTATGTAAGGTACTGTGACCAAAGATGGCCCGGCTCTTATCATGGCCCACCTTTAAAAAATATCAGTTTTGACTGTCCAAACTAATTAAAAATCCGTGGGTATATGCGACTGCAGCCATAAACAATATTGAACTTCATCGGACTGCCAGCAAGCTGCCATTTTTAGGATAGCAAACAGTTTGCGGTGTTGCGTCTAACTACTACACGTTTTCTAATTTCAGAAGAGTAAGTCTTTATTAAAAATTTGTAATAATAAGTAGAGTTTCTTTATTTTAACAAGTTAAACTACATAAATTATCTGTTTGCCATTAAATTACCGGTAGGTTTAATCACTTTCTTATTTTTCTTGCTTTTTATAGCAAATTTATATTGAACTGGGGTAAGGTGACCCAAAAGATAGCCTACTTTTTAATTTCTGATTAAAAGTGTTTTAAGTATTATAGAAACTATTTATATAATAAAACATAAATATAAAATTGGTTGATTAAGAATTTGGTGTTGAATAGAATGTTTATTTTTTATTTTTACTAAACTATGATTTTCTAAAGCTTATTTTTTGCATTAAATGTAAATATCAAGTATAGAAAAGTAATTATAATCAAAATAATCGATTAAATTACTTTTATTGGTAGATTCATGTTTTAGTTTTTGATTTAATTAAGTAAATTTAAGTCGATTTTTCAATACCCCTAACTTGGCTCACGTACCAAAGGCGTCGAAAATTAATCACAGAATAAAGAACTTATTGATTATTTTTTGTTACCTATTATACCGATAAATTTCTGTATGTGTGATATATTCAATTTTAGATAGATATTGTCGTTTTATAATAATTATAATTTTTAATAGATGTAAGATGGCCCATAGCCAAAATTTGGATGATATTTTTTTTAGACTTTAGTTTTAGATGAAAAGTATATTTCTCGATCAGTATTAAAAGAAAAAGAAAATTAGATATTGGTTAAGCATAGATTTACATTAATATATTACGGGTCTTTTTAGGTCACCACCTTCCTAACCCACTTTTTAAAAATGGTGTTTCTTTCTATTAACATCGAAATATCATCGCATTTTTTTATAAATTGTATTTTTCAATTAAACACCTTAGTTTTATATCGATGTTTTTTTTATTATAATATCCAAATTGACGATTTCACAAGGTTTTAAAATTAGGCGGGCCTTACAGGGTGCCAGTACCTTATAGGTGTAAATTTTCAATTTTTTTATTAAACTAATAGGTATTGTAGAAAACAAAACAATACAGCCGCGGGTTCGATTCCCGCGAGAAAGTATTTTATTTTTCTTTATAAAACATGCAGACCTACCTACGAGTTAGTAGGTGTTAAAACGTGAAAATAGGAAAAATTGGTCATGTTATTTATTTATATATTTATATTTGATGTATTTTTTTACAATTTATTTTGAAAATATAGACCATTTTAAGAAACTGGTTTCGTTATTTTTAAGATTTATTGATTCCATCTATTTTTATTTTTTATTCTAAAAATTTTATGGACATTACGTAGCTAGAGCGTGAATAACAAAATATGTCAGCCTACACCTTGTAAAATGTAGCCTAATTTCAATACAATTTTTCTACATACAAAGACCGTTGAAATTCTAAATTCAAATCATTTCGGTCGACTTCCTTCACAAATTTGTGCGCGGGCGCACACGGAAATGACGTCACGTCCGCCCCTCATTAAAACACAGGACATCACCCCATACTATTAATGTTACTTTACGTAGAAAACATTGCGTGAAACGTGTTTAAAAAATATTCAAAAAAATACTGCCATTCATCGAAATTTAGGTATTTCGATGTCCCATTCTACGTATTCTGGTTACATTAATTTGCTTAATTCATTCTGTATTTTTTTTTATTTAATATTAGGCTTTGTGAGCTGTCATCGCGTTTGTTACATTTTTCGAGAAGACTGAAATGTGTTTTTTTTTTCGAAAAATATCGAAAAACTGCCTCGACAAAAAATACATATATAATTATCTAAACTGCTCACAAAATTTCACGAGATTCGGTTGAGATATGCGACCTGCAGCTCTACCAAGAGTTGATGCCAACTGATTTCGCTATGAAAACTATCGGATATACTTAGGGTTCCCAGACGTCCGGGATTTCCGGGATTGTCCCGGAATTACGTGCCTTGTCCCGTGTCCAGGAATTACACTCTACTGTCCCGGATTTCAAATATCTACCACAATTTTTTTCATTATTTTACGAGTAGGTTACGTTACGCTTCATAATTTTATAGGTCTTTTAATTAGTGTTTTGTATGAAGAATTTAAAAAAAGTTGCATTTTCCTTACTAACATTTTCTTAATTTATTAAACAACCATGAACGCTAGTCGCTAGTGTTTTAAAACTTTTATGCACAAATGTTTAAAAAGTAAGATAACTTATAATATTATGCCACAAAGGGTAAGCGATAAAAATAAGTTTAGGCCAAGTTAAAAGAAATAAAGTGGTAATTTCTGACAACAAAAAGAGTATTTTGTTACTATTGGTGGTTGTCTTGTCTATAATGGTTATTAATTATTCGATATAATATCAATAATTGATGAATATTTCATAGAAATGACGAAGTTCATTCAAACGTAATGTTGATTTCTTAAAGTCTTATTTAATCAATAATGAAAAGCTAGTTGCTGTGCAATTTTTGTTTTAAGGTTTATTTTCATGTATGTTAATAAATAAAAGTAAATTTCTATTCCAAAAATATAAATTAATATGCATTTCTTTCTTAACATTGCCCCACGACAACCGCTATTCTAGTCCCGGAATTGACGCCAGGTAATCTGGCAACCCTAGATATACTGCTCACAGTCAGTGCGAGTGAAAGAGAGAAAACGATAGTTTACGCTAGCGAAAACAGTTTGCATCAACTCATGGTAGAGCCACTGTAGAGGAGAACAAATGGACAGACATATATCCGCCTTTGTGGTCTGGTGGTTCATTCACCCACCCGTAAGACGCAGGGGTCCCGGGTGCGATTCCCAGGGGGGGGTATAATTTATACTCGGTTTGGTTGGTGGTAGGTCTTATTACAAGTCCGCCTGGCTAGCTACCACCATCTTACCTAAGTCTGACGCTATAACAACAATTTGAAAATTATTGTGTTCCGGCAGTTAGAGGTAAGATAGCCCAGTTCCTCAGTGATGAGGATTCCGGGAATAGTGCGCTACCACCTTCGACCTTATCGACAGGTGAGATGAAGGCCAAGCATTATCCCGTTATTCATAAAAATTAAAAAAACATAAGTACGAAAGCATTTTTGCCCAAGCTGAAGCAAAGACGCTTCGCGCTCGCTCGGTCAGTAACCATTATTTTCGAATTTGCATTTTAAAAACAACTTCTCTTCCTTCCCAGGATGACGGCACAGTGGAATACTACAACAACATAATAGTCCAGCCGCACCCAAAGATAGTAACGGGCCAGGGCCGCGGGTACCACGTGCGCTGCAAGTACCGCCGCCGCGACCTGATGCAGTTCCACATACTGCACCGGCAGAAGAACGACAGGACCGGGAAGGCACTCGCCGACGACAAGTACGTATCAATTAATTCAATCAACTCTCGAAGACCACGACTAAACAAGACACGATCGCATTAAGAGCATGTTGTGCTCGTGGACTTCGGCAGTACCTACAACAGTACCGAGAAGGCGTTCACCATTGACAAGTCTTCGAGAGCCGGATTAACCATTAGGCAGAGTAGGCAACTGCCTCGAGACCCCGCATCGACAACATAATGGTCCAACCGCACCCCAAGAACATCCCAACAATGTTGTGCTCGTGGACTTCGGCAGTACAACAGCACCGAGAAGGTACGACGTCAAGTCTCCCAGAGCCGGATTAACCATTAGGCAGAATAAGCAACTGCCCCGCATCCACAACATAATAGTCCAACTGCACCCAAAGAACACCCCAGCAACATAATAGTCCAGACGCACCCCAAGATAGTGACGGGCCAGGGGCGCGGGTACCACGTCCGCTGCAAGTACCGCCGCCGCGACCTGATGCAGTTCCACATACTGCACCGACAGAAGAACGACAGGACTGGGAAGGCACTCGCCGACGACAAGTACGTATAACTATATTAGTTCAATCATGTCTCGAAGTCCACGACTGAACAAGCCACGATCGCATTAAAAGCATATTGTACTCATGAACTTCAGCAGGACTGGGAAGGCACTCACCGACGGCAAGTCTCCTACAGAGCCGGATTAACCATCAGGCAGAGTAGACAACATAATAAACTGCAGCCCAAGGACACACCAACAACATAAATTTCCAGCCGCATCCCAAGATTATTAGGTATTTAGAAGGGGGGACACCAGCGAAGACGTACGGGTGATCAGTCCTTGATTGGAACCATTTCACCCATTTCCCCAAATCCCCACAGGGGGAGGCGGGTTATCATTTACCCCACCGGCGTCGGTCCCTCGAACCTACCTGTAAGCTTACAGTACCTGCTGAGTTGACTTAACTGCTTTAGATCCTCTTCCTTAAGCTTGTCCGCTCCAAAGAGCTCCCAGCGCAGTGATGCGTACATCGGGCATTCTGCCATGAAGTGGTAGCTTGTTTCTTCTCTTTCTTTCGCATCCCAAGATAGTAACGCTACCTAGTAGGATAGAGAATGGCAATGTATGGGATAACGATTAGCTTATTATGTCAATCCCATACATTGTCATTCTATTCTACTAGCATAGGGGGGCAGTGCTTCTCTTTTTTTTTGTTTACGTTTACGCAGGGGTACCCTTTTATTGGCTTCCGGGGTGGTGGGGCCACCCCGGCGAGTTCGGGACTCTCCTCCGTACGTGTCCGATAAGTCAATGCTCATCGGGTCCGCATGGACGAAGATGACGGGACAGTTTTGGCAGTCACCCCCTCTCCGACCTGTGGTGATCCTTTCGGACTCTAGCTTCTTTGACATTTTTTGATGTCTCTTACTTGGTGGGGCGCTCGGAACACTTGAGTGTCCCACCTAGCGCCTTAGGCGGACGACGGAATCCCCGGTTCCGTCGTCCTGGCCCCGTAAAACTATGGGGGCAGAAGATGTGCATGGTGTCTTCGTCTTCTGCCCGGCCTATTCCATCGGAGTGGGTCCGCCTGTGCATCCGCTTCTCGGACCCGCTCCGCGGCCTCCTTCTGTGACATCACTTCCTCACGGTGCTGCCCTAGCGCGATCGTCTTTACTATCTTATCTGTGCAAACAAAGTTCTAGCTCACATCGTCTAAAAAAAGTCGATGGCCAGACAATAAAGTCATTTCATGTGGTTAAAATTATAATTTGTTCTTTTCTCTATCGCAGCGATCTCCAAGACCTGGAGAAGGAGTTCGTGATGTTGCCGTCCGTCACCATGCAGCTATTCAAGGGTGACCCTGAAGATAAAAACGTAAGAGACATTCAAAATCGTCATCAAAGAACCAGGATATCTTAGAATTATCATGTTTCAATTAACTTGCTAGGATGTTAAAAACATTGTCATTTCCAGGAGGTGTCAGAAGCGAAGGTTGGTGACACGGTGACTCTCGTGGTGTCCTTAGAGAAACAGGACAATGTGGGAATGCTGGTGCGGGACTGTTTCGTGCACGACGCGCTTGGGTGGGCCGAGCACAAACTCATTGATGAAGACGGGTAATGGTAGCTTTCATACGTGCCGGACTACAGCTGGGCCACAAAAAAAAAGTTGGAAATCTGACTTTTTGACTATGCCATGATGAAGTCGATAATTTGTCGGAATTTGTCGCCAAAAACCAGAATTTGTCGGTGTTGCGTTTAGGAGATACGTGTGGCTCAGCTGTAGAGACGTCTCTACAGCTGGGCCACACAGATCTCGAAAACGGAAGGTCGTAGCGAAAATCTGATTACTCGAGTGTGTAGCCGTTAGTTTGTCGGAATTTGTCACCAAGAATCAGATTTTGTCGATCTTGCGTTTAGGAGATATGTGAGGATACGCTTACGACCTTTCGTTCTCGAGATACAGGTAAAAAGGTCTCCACAGCTCATCCTCACATATCTCCTAAACGCAAGATCGACAAAATCTGATTCTTGGTGACAAATTCCGTCAAACTAACGGCTACACACTCGAGTTATCAGATTTTTGCTATCACCTTGCTTTCTCAAGATCCAGGTAGAAAAGTCTCCGCAGCGTATCCTCACATATCTCCTAAACGCAAGATCGACAAAATCTGGTTCTTGGTGACAAAATCCGACAAAGTACCGGCTACACATACGAGTAATCATATTTTCGCTACGACCTTCCGTTTTCGAGATCTGTGTGGCCCAGCTGTAGAGACGTCTCTACAGCTGAGCCACACGTATCTCCTAAACGCAAGACCGACAAACTCTGGTTTTTGGCGACAAAATCCGACAAATTACCGGCTACACATACGAGTAATCAGATTTTCGCTACGACCTTCCGTTTTCGAGATCTGTGTGGCCCAGCTGTAGAGACGTCTCTACAGCTGAGCCACACGTATCTCCTAAACGCAAGACCGACAAATTCTGGTTTTTGGCGACAAATTCCGACAAATTATCGACTTCATCATGGCATAGTCAAAAAGTCAGATTTCCAACTTTTTTTTTTGTGGCCCAGCTGTAGTCCGGCACGTCGCTTTCATTAATAGACACTAGGTGCATGTTGCGTGTTCAACACTTTCACACTTTTTTATGAACAACTGGTTATGATCTGGATCTGCATAGTGGGATCGGTGGGGTGGGATTTCTGAAAGGTAAGCCGTTGGGAGTTCGCTTCGCTACTGCTCGATAGCTACTGTATGTAGTAAGTAGTTTTGTATGCAATCTGGCACAAGTCCCCTGGCGGTGATGCCACTAGGTACTATGGGCAACAGCGTCGCTTCGCTTAACCAGTTAGCAACAAAATTCGTGTGCGCGCGTATCGCCCCTGCACGAACTCGTATGTTGTGACGGCGCGGTGTGCAGACGATTTTAACCTTTGCAGTAGTTTACCGACGCTGTTGCCCATGATACGTCATTGTGTTTCTCAATCGGTTTTTTGATTATATCTTAATTCCAGGTGTCCGCTGGACAGCGCGGTGATGGGCATGCTATCGTACTCGGCGGACGGGCTGCGCGCGCAGGTGTCGTTCTCCGCGCACAAGTTCGCCTGGAGCCCCAGCGTCTACTACACCTGCGGGGTCAAGTTGTGCAAGAACGACTGTGTAAGTAGAACCACAGAATAGAATCTATTACCTATCTGATAATAGTACTAGCATGATGATAATGGTAGAACAAAGACTGAACGTGATAATACCTACATACAACGCACGTTTAGACTAGCAATAAATCTTGCAGAAGTTGACTTCCACAAGCTGTTACCTCTGTGTAACTATATGTGGCAAGCAAAAAAAATTTCTCAAAGTGCTGCAGCTTGTAGAACTTGCTCGCTCAAAAAATTGTAAGAAGAACTTGCTTGTTCTAAACCTCACTTTACTATAAAACTCATATACTTAGTAGAGAAGGACCATCAAGCTCGAAGATCAAGCTGAACAACTTTTATTAAGAGACCAACTCTGAAATCGCGAAAAAAACATATTCTGTTCAATACAAATGCGCAATACTTACCTACTCGACCTGTATTACAGCTGATTTTTTTATCCAAATGATTAAAATTACCTGTAGGTGTTTATGACCTTAGTACCTAAAGATTTTCAATGAAATTGTAAACTTTGTCAAACATTTATATTTCCCCTCCTTTAATTCAATACTTTCACTTCAAACCTCCTTTTCCGTCCAGTTCCACAGATCGTGCACCGATAAAGGCAAGCGTCTTCGCCGTGACTTGGACGAAGGCTCGCCGGCCACTGTGGAAGTATTCACCGGCCTCTACGTCAACGAGGCAGACTCTCTGGAGAGCGACGAGGTCGTCAGCGAGAAGGTAAACGTTGACAGCTGACAGTAAACGTTGACACGACACCCACTGCTGGGTATAGACCTCCCACAAAGATCTCCACGACGATCGGTCCTTTTTTTATGCTGAGGGAAAACGCCTTTACGCGCTTCCCCCCCCCCCCCCCCCCGCAGGTGATTGGGGAGGGGGCATGTGGGACTCGCCAGGAGGGGACCGCAACATTCAGCGTTGCGGCTCCCTCCACGACTGCCTCCCGTGATCTCACCCAGCCGAATGGCTCGATGGGATCCCGGGAGGAGGGAATACCCACTAAAACCCCAGCACTTACCCTCTCGCCGCCATAAAGTGTGGTCGCCGCTGAAGCTGATGGGGGTTCACGGTAGTAATCTCCCCAGCGACACACATTGGCCTGCCCGGCTACCCGGGCCTCCTCTCCGACGGGAGATGGCCGGGTAAGTTTGGCCATCTCCCCAACCTATCAGGGCCGTGCAAGGCATATAGTGGTTCACCCCCCACCACCCGCTTGGACGACGATCGGTCCTGCGCTTCCCACATCCAGTGGCTTCCGGCAACCTTCACCCTCACGTCGGTCCCCCTTGTCGGGGGCCTACCCACGGAGCGTCGTCCGGTGCGCGGTTGCCATTCCAGAACCGCCCCGCCCCAACCAACATCGGTTCTTCTCGCTATGTGTCCCGCACATTGCCACTTCAGCTGAGCATCCTTCGAGCGAAGTCGGTAACTTTAGTTCGCCTGCGGATCTCCTCATTTCTGATTCGATCACGCAGGGAAACGCTGAGCATGGCTCTCTCCATTGCACGCTGGGTGACCTTGAGCCTCCTTATGAGACCCATAGTTAGCGACCACGTTTCACTGCCGTACGTCATCACTAGCAACACACACTGGTCATAGACTCTTATCAGATGACAATAGCCGGCCGGGACCAACTGTTTAAGGTCCTCTTCGAAGCATGCAAGAAGCATATACCCACAGAGATTGCACGCCTAGTATCATAGTGAAGATTGAAAAAAGACTCTTAAGTGACGTCACGGCGTATTGCTATCTCTTTCATCTCACGAACGAACGAACGACCAACAACGAACACGTATTGTAAGACTAAAGAAAGAGGTTGCAATAAGCCGTCACGTCACTCAAGGACATTTTTTCTATCTTCACTATGACACTGGCCGTGCAATCTCCATTCGAGGGAGGTATAAGCTTCTTGGAAGCATGGAAGCGCTCAGTTGTAATGCCACTTAACGGTCACCCATCCGACTCCTGGCCCGACCGAGCGTTGCTTAACAAAGGTAATCGAATACGATCAGTCTGTCAAGCACCGCCATGAGCGCTTTGCTTCATTTGAAGTCATTTTGAAGTCGGAAATTCGAATTCGAAGGGCCGCAAAAATTCAAAATTTCGAAAGTACAAGTATATGAAAATGTGATGACCCAAAAGTCCAAATGTCTGAAACTCTGAATCATGTTGCCGAGCAGTTGGCATTGAATTCGTCTATCTTTATTTTATGTCATGTCTGTCTAAAATCGTTATAATTTTGATCAACTGCTATACAGACTTGTTACTGTTTATTTACTACTTTTGTGAATAAACATTTATTTGTTCCGTCATCGATATCCGGAATCCATATTTGCCATCCATTTTTCGTGCGTTTTTCCGTCTAGTCTTAAAGCCTCGATTACATACGCCGATTTTAGGAACGAATTTCGGGTTGCCACCCGTACTTGACAATAAAATATTGTAGAATAAGTTCGATTTTAAAATGGAATTTACACTATAAAGGAAAAGTAAACATTGTTTAAGATTGGAGATGAGAATTGAAAATAAAATATCATAAAAAATGTTGACCTTTCTGTTATTTGTGCAAATTCACTGTTAAAATTTAACTTATTTATACGGGTGGCAGCTCTAAATTGGTCTGCTAAATCGGGCTATGTAATCGCGGCTTAAGCCTCGATTACATACGCCGATTTTAGGAACCCGAATAAATAAGTTAAATTTTAACAGTGAATTTGCACAAATACCAGAAAGGTCAACATTTTTTATGATATTTTATTTTCAATTCTCATCTCCAATCTTAAACAATGTTTACTTTTCCGTTATAGTGTAAATTCAATTTTAAAATCGAACTTATTCTACAATATTTTATTGTCAAGTACGGGTGGCAACCCGAAATTGGTTCCTAAAATCGGCGTATGTAATCGAGGCTTTACCCTCTCTCCGTTAGGAGCGCCACCTGTTTCCGTATCCTGTTGTTGTCTGTTCCTGTTTACTAAAAAATTTTCTGATTTCAGAAAGAAGACGAGATCTGCATATCACAGCGGAACTTCGCTATCGGCATCTGCATCGCCGGCGTGATCCTCATGATATGCGTGATCGCAGCTATAGCCTGCATTCTGGCGCGACGACGAAACCCCAAGACGTATTCCAGGACCGGCAGTTCGTTGTATAGCGGGCCTTATACTAACACTGGCTACTCGCATACGAGTTAAACTGTTCCAATTTTAAAAAATACAAGCCACAATAATTTGTAATGTGTGAAAATGCCGCTCGGTTTAAAAAAAGTTTCGTCTTTTGTTTTGGTTTGGTCTGAGATTGCTTGTGCGTGTGCCCTGAAAAACGAAAAAATTGGGCGCATTGTGCCAGACAAATCTTTGAGTCATCGATCGCCATAGAGTGGATTTTAACCGTGGAAAGTAAAATGTTGAACATTCCATACAAATTACTTTCCATGGTTATAAATTACTCTATGGCAATCGATGACTCAAAGATTTGTCTGGCAGAATGCGCCTATTGTCCCGAGCAAGTGTTCTAATTTTGAAATGAGACATTTTATTGAAGAAGGTTTTATTACAAAAATCAATTTTAATTTTACATTGAAAAGTAGATGTATACCTACTTATTCGATATTTGAATTTTTTAGATATAAGTTATTTGCAAATGGAATGCATTTCTTGAACGAAGTTTTTAGTAATTTTTTTACAAACAAAATGGTGAGTACAAACTATTGAAAATTTTAAACATAATTAGGATAAAAATGGCAACGAATTTGCGAGTCAAAATTTATATTAATTTTATGTCTATTTCCAAAAACGTAAAATAATTTACATTATT
Source organism: Agriphila tristella (assembly GCA_928269145.1). Lineage (NCBI taxonomy): Eukaryota > Metazoa > Arthropoda > Insecta > Lepidoptera > Crambidae > Agriphila > Agriphila tristella. The sequence goes on from OV743451.1 coordinate 6,605,573, forward strand.
TTAGAAACTTCCTAAAATTATGTATCGAATAAAAATAATAATTGTTTTCATCACTGCCTAAGTCGGTTGTATCAAAAAGTTTTTTTTTTCAATTCGTATACTGTTCAAGTTACACCACAATATTACTAAAATTTATATAAATAAGTAAAATACCAACTGCCTAATAAAATATAAATAAAATGGCATATTTTTTAGAATTACACTTATTTAGTTGTGTGCAATAACCACAACGAAGTCAATATTTAGTTTATATTTTTAGTAATTTACCAATTTATTACATTTTAAGGCTTACCTTAAGGAAAATGTGTAATAATTTATAATGTGATAATTTTGCGTATTGTATCCGTCCTTATTTTAGTTTTTTTTTGCAATTATTTTCCGAGGTTGGTATCGCTGTTTTTTTTTTTTATCGCCACAGAGTAGCAACTTGTGATAGAAAAAGTATTAAAATTAAGTGTCTTTACACGTTCCGATTTTTATACATTCCATGGTATCAATTTCTGAAAATAATGCAATTATTTTATTGAAAGGTAGCCTTGCACTACGTAAATAATTATATAAATAAAAAACCAACACGATGTTGGTGTGATAAATATTTAGGGATTGATAATAAAAACCTGTTAAAACTAAATAACTATACGTCTGCTTTCTGATAACTTATATAATAAAAAAATAACCGATTCTGTGGTCTATGGTTCACCCACCCGTTGTAAGACGCAGGGGTCCCGGGTTCGATTCCCAGGAGGGGGGTACAAATTGTACTCGGTTTGGTTGGTGGTAGGGCTTATTTCAAGTCCGCCTGGCTAGCTACGACCATCTTACCTAAGTCTGACGCCATAGCAACAATTTAAAAATGGTTGTGTTCCGGCAGTTAGAGGTAAGATAGCCAGTTCCTCAGTGATGAGGATTCCGGGTGTAGTGCACTTTCGGCTTTATCGTCACTTAACATCAGGTGAGGTGAAACCCAAGCACTACCCCGTTGTGATTAAAAAAAATGCAAAAAATACAATTATGAGGGTTGAAAAAGGACTGAAGTATATAATTACTGCAATAAAACCAAATAAACTTTTGGTTTTAACAGGTCTTTATTTCTTAGGTGTTGGGAAAACTATTTTCTTCTTCGTCTAAGTGAAGCTTTCTTCAAAATCTTGGACGAAAACTAATATTTATGGATCAAACAATAAAGAATGCCATATTGTTTAAGTTATTTTTAAGTTTATTTTTTATTGACCAGTCGTCCATCCACTTCGGTGCTATTTTAAACGATAGCTTAATTTTCTATTTAATTTTAATTTTTTCAGTGTTGCGACTAGAAACCTACTTATATAAAATTTTAAATAAACTTTGATAACATTTTGAGCAAAAAAAAATTTTTTTTTAAGGATTATTATTACTTATCTAGATTCGTCGTAAGAAGTGCAAAAGGCTGCTCGTAGTTAAAAAAAATTGGAAAAAATATATTAAAACCGAAAAAGTAACATTTATTTAAAATCTTTTCCATTCTAAAACAAATTCAAAAAAAGATACGTGAGAAGCCTTGATTTTTTATAGTAGGTATTTTTAAAATCTCTACCACCATTATTGTATGCTTATATTCTTTTGTTTTTTTTTTATATTTTTTGTGTTTTTAGTAATCCTATTTAAAATCTTTTCCATTCTAAAACAAATTGAAAAAAAGATTGTTATACAAGCATTGTTTTTTTTGTATTTGTACGATCTTTAGCATCGTTTTTGTATGCTTCTATTTTTTTATTTTTTAGTTACTTAGTCGCAACGCTGTAACATCGCTTGTGTACTCGGATATTCCTATGTATATTTTTGTGACAACGAATATCCGATATCCGTTTCATACATTCCGTTGTGTACTAATATTGTAACTTTTTTAATTACAACGGGATTCTGGAACGATATCGGAAGGTGTGACGGTGTACGAATTTTTTTAACAAATATACTGACTTAAAAATATTTGATTGTTTTTTTTATTTTTGCCTTTTAAGCATATTTCCATAAATTCTTATAAAGCTTCGTACAGACTGAGACGAATTCGCCGCGCGATGCGGCATTTTGATGGATTTTGACCACCTAACATTTGTACTATTACGTATTCTGTGACCTAACTCAAAGCGATAGCCATAGCCAAAGCAATGCTCTAGCAATGAGGGGTTTTCAAATTGACATTAAAAAAAAAGAAAAGTAACTATTTGACTCACTAGATGGCGTTGATGATAAGAGGTGACGAGTTAAAATTGGCTTTTAAAAATAAACGGCCTACCAAAGAGGAAAGTAAGCATGTACTGCACTGCACTGACCTCTATTATACAAGGAGGTCAGTTACATTACATCTGCCTGTCTACCTGAGTAGGTACTCTTCGAAGCGTAGTAAAAAATACTTTGAATCCCCTATTTTTTTCAACGCCATCTATCGAGCATACAGCTTTTTGTCATTTTGAAAAACCCCTTATTGCAAGTCTGTAAGAAGCTTAAAAGGTGAATCATTTATGAGAACATTATGATTAATTTCCCTTTGGTGACGTCACGTCACGATTATACATTTTGTAATAAAATACCATTTTCTAATTTCTAAAAAAGTAGGGATTTAATTGTTGCCAACACTTCCTAATTTTTAACAAGCTGCATTTCGAATCACGAATTGCAATTTGGGATTTAATAAGAAATAAAAAACATAGTATATGATCATAACAGTGTATATTTTCGTATTAATATTGTGATTGACACACAGTGCAGTAAAGTGAAGTAAAGTTATCATAATATGAACCTTAACACCTTGTCTAGAAGACGCAAAATAAATGGGCTATAGATATTTCTTGCACGTTAGATAGGTACTATGGGCAACAGCGTCGCTTAACCAGTTATCAACTAAATTCGTGTGCGCGCGTATCGCCCCTGCACGAACTAAACGTATGGGACAGCGGGCGCGGCGTGCAAGCGATTTTAACCTTAGCAGTGGTTAAGCGACGCTGTTGCCCATAGTACAGTCACGTCAGTCACATCTATAATGTGTAGGTATACAGTTTAGAACTTTGTCACTCTAAAAGATACTACTTTTTTGAGCAGAAATTAATTACAAATACAACAAAACGACAAAGTACTAAACCGTATACCTACTTACTTATTTTTAGACTGTGACTTATAAACAACGAATGAAGAGAAAATCAACATTAGTTTTTATTTTAATACCTATTGCATTCATTGCAATAAATAAATAATTTATGTTTATCTTAATACAAGACATTGTAAGCTTACAAACTAAGAAAGGAAAATGCAGAAATAATTTCGCGAGCGGCTTAAATATTTTAAGTTTTCCTTAAACAGTATTAATAACTTATACTTAAACTAATCCATCAGTCTTATCCTAAACTTAATTTATTATTTACAATTACAAATTTATAAAAATTTACATAATTTCGTCTCACGTTAATGACTTAGCAATTGAACTTTTTTCCGAGTAAATACAAAACTGTCAAAAATCGCCAATTTACTTTGAACCTTAACAGCTTCGTATTTAATTTTAAGATTGTTTGAAATTGATTATCCTATTGTGGTACCCAGCGTGCCGTTGACTTAAATTATTTATTAATTATCTTGAGAATATGGCTTTGAACACAGAATATAATAGTTCTAAATGTACAGAATCCCATCCGCGCGAGGACAATCCAATAACAAGCTACTCTCGCTGCACGGCTATAAAGCACAATTTCAAATAGCACAGCGCTGCGTGCCTATTATTATAAGCGCCTCCGAAGCACTTCTCTTTCTGTCGCGTAGCTCTGTCTCAACCGACACACGCCACCCCTCGTGCTCTGACTCGACTGAGTAAGCCGCGAGCAGTAGGCTAATATAACAGGGGTCGAAACTGTTTGCAGTGTCGAAAATACTGATTTTACTGACTGTAAGACTCAAAAATACTGACCTATTACTGACTTAATTTCAATGTTAAAAATGTGAAGTGAGTATAAAAAGAGGGGTTTAAGACAGTTTGACAGAGTTGAAAATTTTTTTATTGACATTTTTAGCATTCACAATTTTATTTTTATATATATTTCTAAAGAACTATAAAAAATCGACCTGTCATTTAATGGTTCTTTTATACAGGCGAAAGCCTTACAAAGCCGAATATGTGAGATGAGATACCATGCATACAACACACAACCCCGGAAAATCGCCACTTTATTGAAAAAAAAAGAAGTTCTTTGGTTTAGTCTATTTACACTGAATAGTGGCAACCGAGACCAAAATGTTTAGTCAGTTTTATCCATTAATCTTGTAATCTTGCTTGGCTTTTGTAAAAAAAACGGCCACGCAGCGCGATTTTTAGTCAATTTCATCCACTGATCTTGTACTTTTTGCCTGTCTATAGTAAAAAAACAGCGGCGCAGCGCGATTTTTAGCCAGTTTCTTCAAGTAATCTTGTATTCTTGCCTGTCTATAGTAAAAACAAACAGCCGCGCAGCGCGACTTTTAGTCAGTTTCATCCACTAATCTTGTATTCTTGCCTGTTTACAGTAAAAACAAAAGGTAGTAATAAAAAGTGTATAAAAATGAACGTAGGTAGCTAAAAAACTGACTTTACTGACCATTTTTTGAAAAAAACTGACTTTTACTAACCAAAGCCAAAAAAACTGACTTTCACTGACTTTACTGACCAGTTTCGACCAAGTTGAAGCTCGAAGTGAGACCCTCCTTGCTTTGAACTTAAATTCCAAGAGATTAAGGTTCAAGTATGATCGATTCATCAAATGTCGATGCAAGTGCAACCGCCTCTCACTCAACCCGAACTCAACTCAAACTCAACCCGAACTCAACTCAAAACGATGCATTTCAAAGAGTGGGCTGCGGTTGAGTTTTAATTGAGTTCTGGTTGAGCTCGGGTCGTTTGTTATCTTCTGAACGCAGGCTTAAGTTCTCTTATCAAAATCGAAGCACAGATTTTCAAATTGTGACGTCACATTGCCAAGTCATTCTTAATCAACATTCCAAAAACAAGATCACAATTAGCTCAGTGCGAATCCTTAGGTATCTAACTAATAAATCATGATGGACAATAGCTTGTGCAAAGCAAAATAATATCTACAACAACGACATAAGACTCAAAACTCGTAATAGTCTACTGAAATGAAACTCTAACCACATATTTTTTACACTTATTGCACTAATATATACAGGGCTCTATTTTATAACGTGACATTGTCATGACAATTTGGTTTATGGATTTTATGGATATAAAATTGTCATGACATATTTTATGTAAGACAATTGGCCAAAAAGAATAGAAAATAATGGGGGAGCCACTTTCTTTGTCATAACTTATAAGTGTTATTTTATGACAACTTTTGTATGCTAAAATCACGTGCTGCCAGTAAAAATAATTTTAGTTCCGTTTCTAGAGTTTTTGGCCAAGCTGTAAAGATTGCAACAAATTTGACATTTCAGTCTCTCGTTAAAACAAATACGGTATAGTCGCATGATTTTTGTTTGTCACGACATGTGCGTTTGTCCGTTTTACATGTCAGTTTTATCGGATAGGTACGTTATTATTCGGCGATGGCGTATGTAGTTGTATGAGCATGTTCACATACAACACAGTATGTCTGATCCGTATGTGTACGGTATCCATAGGACGGATACGATAAAACGGTCCTGTAATTGCGGTGTGAACATCACATCCAGTAGCGAAGGATCCGTTTAAAACGGTCCTGTGAATATGGACCTGTAAATACGAACCTTTAAAACGGATATTTAAATACGGACCTGTAAATACACACCTGTAAATACGGACCTTTAAATACGGACTTATAAATACAGACCTGTAAATATGGACCTTTAAATACGGACTTGTACGGATATTTAAATACGGACTTGTAAATACGGACCTGTAAATATTGGCATTTAAATACGGACTTGTAAATACAGGCTTGTATATACGGACCTTTAAATACGGACCTGTAAATACGGGCATTTAAATTATAGATGAAACGGTAACTATCCGGTATCCGGCCTATCCGGCGGCCTTAATACTATCCGGCCGAATACCGGATACTATTCAGCCAGATAGACATCTGGCCAAATAAAATAAAAAAATATTTTTAAGTAATATTTTGCTTTATTTAAGTAGTTAGTCTTAGTATCACTTAAGAAATATAATTCCGAATCGAACTGAGTCTACCCGATCGTTCGCCCACCACCTACATAAGTGTGTGTGTGTGTGCGATGCACCAAACGGCTAAGTTCCGCCGAATAACTGGCGGCCGGATATCCGGCTATCCGGCCACATGGTTGGCCGAATATCCGGTATCCGGCCAAACTGCTATCCGTTTCATCTCTAATTTAAATACGGACTTGTAAATACAGGCCTGTAAATACAGACTTGTAAATACCGACCTGTAAATATGGACCCGTAAATACGGACCTCCTATGTTAACGCACGGTAACTAAACTTTCTGCACTACAACATTCTATTCTTCGACAATATCCAGTGAAGTTAATGTCAGTATGGCAACTCATCGTCCATGTGTACAGTCATAAGCGCATCTTCGGGGTGCACTTCAAGAGTTGCTTCACAGCCGTCGTTGAATGGAAATGAGACACTGCCGTCTACGACTAGACCTAGAGAAAAAAAATAAAGTCAATAATAATAGTATATTATGCTATTAGTGGATAAAGGACGGATTTAAAGCGAGGGCCATTTTTTACGTACAACGGGATAGCTTGGCCTTCAACTCACCTGATGTTAAGTGACGATAAGGCCGAAGGTGGAAGCGCACTACACCCGGAATCCCCATCACTGAGGAGATAGCTATCTTACCTCTAACTGCCGGAACACAACAATTTTTAAATTGTTGTTATGGCGTCAAACTTAGGTAAGATGGTGGCAGCTAGTCAGGCGGACTTGAAATAAGCCCTACCACCAACCAAAATGAGTACAAATTGTACCCCCCTGGGAATCGAACCCGGGACCCCTGCGTTTTACACGGGTGGGCCAACCACTAGACCATATATGAATCACGAGCAAGTGAAGGATTCCAACTTCAAACTATTGAAGACGCGAGTGATTCATGGTCCTTGAAGAGTTGCAATACTATACTTTATTTATACCATGACTACGAGAAAAAGAAAGATTTAAGCGAAAATAATTATTATTTGCACAAGGAGTTCAGAGTATTCTTTGGACAAAGAGTTTGTATCGAGTATTTTTTCGCAAGGAGGTTGTATGTATAGCATTGGGTGCATTCCAGCAGACTAATAGCTGAGTCCTTGATCGCCATACTCTATATCAAGGGTACCCATACTTTTTCTTAAGGAGATCGACCTAGCAACAATTTATGAATAAGAGATCGACATTTTGACCGTTGTTGAAAAAAAAATGCATAAGTAAAACTACATTGAGTGCAAAATATCAAATCTGTAATCCTTGGCGATCGACTTTAAAACCTCTCGCGATCGACCGGTCGATTGTTTGGGCACCTCTGCTCTAGATAGTCAATGGCGATCGATGACTTAGCGATTGGTCAATGGTGGTGGATCAGTTGTCTAGCACCCATATTTAAAACTTTGCTTAGTTTGGGGCTAGATGGCACTGTGTGAAATTGTCCAAACATTTATTTATTATAATGATTATACAACTTATAATTACAATTATAAATCTTATAATTATAAAACTCACCAGCATCAGTACAATGCGACTTCACTTTGACGGAAGACGCCTTGTCTCTTACTCTAAGCCCTTTAGGTGCGGGCCAGTCTTCGAATGTTATGTATTCTCTCACACTGTACGCCATTTGTTCAGAATCTGTGAACGAAAAAGTATTCATGTGTACTTGTTAATTTTTTGTATGATATTTTTTTTATTATTTCCTTTACCCACAAGAGGTAATAAATATCTAATAAAAATGTCTCTCATTTTATGTGAATTTCATTAAGCTTAAGGGTGCACCGAGCGTCCACTAGCGCCGCCAATCAAGAAAAAATCATTACAACGAAATAACTATGTTTAACAAAATTCTGAAACATATAAAAACTAGTATTAGTTATAAACTATTTTTGTATGCGTAAAATTCTAAGTTTAAATGTGTTCATGTGGTTAAAATCTGGATTAACGCCTAAAGTGGCTCCAGGTTTTAACTACACAAACACATTTAAACTAGGAAAAAAACGCATACAAAAATAGTTTATAACTATTACTAGTTTTTATATTTATCCATTTATTAAAAAATTGTGAACATTAAGATTTGATTTTTGAAATACACAAATCAACAAAACCAAGACATACGTTTTAAATTAGAAAAAGATTAGTTTAATTTTATTATAATTAAGTACTTAATAATTTTTTATTTTTTATTTTATCCTCTTTTATTTAAACATATCATAAAAGATATAGCTTATATTATACAGTACAGTCAGTGCCATAATCTGTGCATTCAAACCTACCAAAATACCTGAACATTTGATATAAATCAACCTTATCTCAAGACATTAGGGTGCACTTTCGTTTGTTCTCAGACAGAAAATAAAGTTTTGTTTTTGTCAAATGTTCAAATATTTGACGACCTCCGTGGTCGAGTGGTTTGCACGCCGGTTTTCAAGGCGTCACCATCTCTTGAGGTCCCGGGTGCGATTCCCGGCTGGGTCAATGTAGAAAATTAACTTTTCAATATTGTCTCAGGTCTGGGTGTTTGTCATACCACCCTTGTTTCTGATTCCCATAACACAAGTGCTATAGCTACTTACTTTGGGATTGGAGCAATGTATGTGATGTCAAATTTGACATTATTTTGGCGCTGACTGTACATTTTATAAGTACGGTCCATATTTACCTGCAGCGAACATGAGTTTCTGGTTATATCTCTCGGTGACTTCGCGCGCCTTTTCCAAGTTCGTGTCCACCTTCACTCCGTACTCTTCAGACAGGATATTCATTAGCTCTAGCACTGAATGGGTGCGGAGGCAGTTTATACTGTTGACAAAATATACTTACTAAAATCTTCATAAATTCAATATTAAAACCTTACCCATGAAATTGCCAATTTTTTACGAAAATATAATATCTTATCTTTTATGATTTTTATCGAAATATGATCATGACATAATATCATCACCCCCTATGACGATCGAAACACTATACATAGGGATGTATTTATAAAAATAAAACAGCTATAAAATTGTTTAGCAGCACTTTAAAATAATAATATACCTATAATTTAATATTATCACTACAAAAATAATGGTTTGCACTTTAATGATAGATCTGTAATTTAATATTATCACTACAAAAATAATGGTTTGCACTTAATGATAGATCTGTAATTTAATATTATCACTACAAAAATAATGGTTTGCACTTTAACTGTGTCCCAACCATTGGTCCCAACTCCGTAACCATTTAGTTTCTGTCCAACCATGTCAGACTGACCACTGTTAAAATGAGATGGAAAGATGAAAACAACTTGTGGCATAACATCGACGTCTGTTTACCAGTGCTAAAGTTATAAAATTAATTGGTAAGGTGCAAAGTATAAATTTTAAAGCTAAGCAATTAAATTGTATAGTGCAAAGTATTAATTTTAAAGCTAAGCATATTTATAGTGGAAACGATTATTTTTATAGTTCATTCAATAATTTTTGTGGCTAAACATTTTAAAGTGTGTTACATTATTTTTAAAGTGCATTTATATATTCCCCCTATACATACATTATACAAATTTATTTTTAGTTAATACAAAACCCCTCGTGGGGTTGATCAGACCATCAAACTGAACAACTTTCATTACGGGACCAACCTCGAAATCACGAAAAAAAATCAGCTGTTCCATACAAAAGTACATACAATCCTACTCCATCGAAATGTATGAAAAAGCTGATATTTTTTTTCGCGATTTCAAGGTTGGACCCATAATGAAAGTTGTTCAGTTTGATGGTCTGATCAACCCCACGAGAGGTTTTGTATTAACTAAAAATAACCTTGTAGAATATTGTGTTATATAGACAGAACCACAGAATATTTATAATAGTACTAACGTACAGAAGCCCATCCGCGCGAGGACAATCAAATAACAAGCTACTCTCGCTGCACGGCAATAAAGTACAATTTCAAATTGCACAGCGCTGCGTGCCTATTGTTATAAGCGCCTCCGAAGCGCTTCTCTTTCTGTCGCGTAACTCTGTCTCAACCGACACGTAGTAGGCTAATATAAAAGTTTAAGCACGGAATGAGAACTGATACACAACGAATAGGAGAAATAATACAGTAAATTCAATGATAAAGGCTGTAAGTTGACAATTACAGCTTTCTAACAATATCAAATACAAATAAAATCAGATTGCATATACATAAAAAAAACCTTTCCAAAGTTATCTCGTTTGTATAGAGAACCATATACAACGTGTTAATGAAATAGCGCAAAGTGAGGAAACCGTTTCTTCGGACCATCAAACTGAACAACTTTTACTATGGGACCAACGCTGAAAACGCGAAAAAAAATCAGCTGTTTCATACAAAAATGAATAACGAAAATATAAAAAAAATTATGAAGCAGCTGATTTTTTTTCTCGATTTCAGAGTTGGTCCCATAGTAAAAGTTGATCAGTTTGATGGTCCGAAGAAACGGTTTTCTCATTTTGCGTTAATTCATTAACACGTTGTAGTTGCCCCTATTTTTTTAGTAAATAAGTAAAAACTTTTTCACTCCTCTTGCTCTAAAAGTCCGTCATTGTAAGGTACAAGAGCCAGGATAAAATAGCAAAATTACCCCTAAGGGATAAAGTTTTTTCTTTTTTAATGTTTGTCTATTAACAATGACCCTACTAAAACGAAAAAGTCTTTATTCATAATCACGAATAAAGACTCGCTCGACTTAATACTGTTTCTCATTTTTATTTTTGAAAATGGAACTAAAAGCAGCGATCTCTTCGGTGAAATCATAGACTTATGTGTTCTTATACTCTGTGACTTTAAGTTTGATCGTAGAATGCGTGCATTGTGTTTCTTAGCTGCTACAGTAGAAATTAAAAAAGGCGCCAAATCTTTAGAATTTTTCTCTAATACCAAGCTGATTGAATTGTGTGACTGTAAGTAAGTAATAGGAAAGAGATAATTTTAATCTTTTGCCGTCAAGCACAAGTAAATCATTTATTTAAATATTGTATGAAAAGTTTATGAAGTGGAGGATAGAAAAATGAGTGGATTCGTTTACGTAAGTATAAACAAGGTATTTAATATTGTATTTTATTTTCTCGCCTTCGTAGTGAAAAGTAGAGTGTAACACACGACGCTAAAACCCATTGTAACTCGGTTTCTATTTATTCCCTCGCTAAAGCTCGGGAATAAAACTATCTCGTATGCAATGGGTCATTTTAGCGTCTTGTATAACAATCTACTATTGAATTTTGATGAAATAAGATATAAAAATCGTTCAAGTTCGTTTAATGTCGCTTTGTGTGAAATTTTAACTCAAAAAAATATATAAAAAAACAAAATTTCAGTACTAAGTACATACCTGAAATGCCATGACGTACTTCCGGTTCCAGTTGTGACACACAACCCTGAACTTTTAGTGTGCGTCCACTTTCCGTTGTCAATCTGTAGCCTGAGCAGAGAAACTCTTGACGTCACGCTCTCTCCTATGAACACCTGCGTTGGAGTGAAAAAAACGGATATATTAATCGAATACTGTTTAAAGGAGAGGCAACTTTTTGTGCTAAAGTTGTATAAATATTTTTGTTTTTCTCTCTAATTCATAAACTAGCCATATCTGTCATTTGTCAAATTCATTCTTTATATTTCCGAAAAATTCAAAAGGATTCTTAACTAACAGCCAAGATAAAAAAATATTTAGTAACGTGTCAGGAAGCAATTTAAAGTATGCAACAAAACTTTTTTGTAAAATCCAACCATAGACAATGAGGCTTGCGCACTAAACATTTTTTTATCTAAAATTACTAATGCGCAAGTCACAGGTACTAAAATTTGAGTCAAGTTATTTTGCATCTACTGTAACATCATTACATTAGTTATACATTGTGTTACAAAATAACCCCTAAAGCTGAATAGGGTAGATAGGGACCATCAAACTGAACAACTTTTACTATGGGACCAACTCTAAAATCGCGAAAGAAAATCAGCTGTTTCATACATTTTGATATTTTCGTTATTAATTTTGTATGAAACAGCAGATTTTTTCCCGATTTCAGAGTTGGTCCCATAGAAAAAGTTTTATGGTCCCTATCTACCATATTCGGCCTTAGGGGTTGTTTTGTAACACGTTGTATACCTATTAAGTACATAACTATATTCCGATAAAATTTAAAAATAAAACAAGACTTTTTAATAGAAATATTTTTACGACATTTAAAAAAATACCAAATTAATTCCTACAAGTTTAACATTTCCTATTATACCTACTTTTTTATTTGTTATGTTTTAATAAATAAATTTTAAGCAATACTTACTTCATTTAACGCCAAAAATGGTAGAACCTTCGTTGACAGCGTGTTACTTTCAATACTATTATTATTGTTGAAGTTGGTTTGTGCTTCGTGTGACTCCGCGCTATCGTGGTCTTGGGACACTGGAGGGTATCTGGAATAATATGTTATATTTTGTCACTGTTATTAGGAGCTGGTATATTGTGACCAAAATAAAATAAAATTATAGCCAGTGTCACTCAGAATACTGTAAGGATTCTAACAATACATATCATGGAACAATTTTTGATCAAAAAGGTCCCCCGACTGCAATGACACTTGTTGTTTAACTTTTTAGTTCGTTTTGGCAGGGCAGTCGTGTTTTTAATATTTTTTTAATTTATTTATTTTTATTTCACACGTTTTAGTGACATATTATATAGTTTTGGAATGTGCTCATCAAGGCCTTTCATTTGATGCCCATATTGTAATAATAGAAGAAAACATTTTTTTTTTTACATATGAAAATGGCGTCGTACAGTCGCCATATTAATTTTTTCTAAAAAAAATATAGCCAGTGTCACTCAGAATACTGTAAGGATTCTAACGATACCCATTTATCCAAATCAGTTCAGGCATTTAGAAGTTATTTATGGTGGAATAAAGAAACTCACATACCCACAAACATACATGAACCCTGAACACATATACACTCATTTTGCTTTGGGCAGTCGTGTAAAAAAGGCCGCGAACTTTTCCGACTACCTATTATTTGTTATTGGAATTTACTGACTGATATTTTGTCACTAGTATTTGTAACTAGTATCTTGGTAGTACATACTGTGATGGATATTTTCTTACTAATTTGATTTTGATGTTAGCGCTTTGTCTTCAATACAAGTGACTATCCTTACTAATCCATACTAATATTATAAATGCGTTACGCCTTCACGACGTAACTACTGAACCGATCATCATGAAATTTTGCATAGACGTTGTCAGGGGTACAAAAAAGAACATAGGGTACTTTTCATCCAGAAAAAACGTACAGTTCCCGAGGGATAGCAAAAAACCTTTCCACGCAGATGAAGTCGCGGGCGGCCGCTAGTAACTGATACTTCAACAATATTTATTTAAGACTAATATTGATATTAATTAAATAATATTTACCTTCGAAAGTGTAACGTGTGTAGATCTACCGGAGTTATTTTGTCTAAAAGTTTTTGTTCACATCTGATCGTAGTGCGTATCCTAGTGCGCCGCATCCAACTGAATTTACCCTAAAATATTAACAAAAATCTATTGAAGTAAGTCTTACAAAATACTAGTACCTAATACCTATCAAATCAAATGCGAGTATCTAGCAAACCAATCGCCTGTGTTAAACCTAACCTAGTTTTTTTTACGATAAACTGCATAATGGCAATACTGGCAACCTTAGAACGAAATTGTATTTTGCTTTTGCCCATTGGATTGACTATCGAATAAAATAGTATTTTGCGTCTAGGGTTGTCATTTTGCATTTTTCCTTACAAGAAAAAAAAACAAAGGTCATTAGGCATTTGACCTACGGCGTACACAAACGAAATAGGACTAGGTATGTAGATAAATGTATCTGCTACGTAGTGGTATAGGTCGCATTCTTGCAGGGCATTATTCAATTTTTATCATTATATCATAGCATTTAAATAATAAATAAAATAAAATAAATAAATAAAGACAATACAAACATTTCCACAGTGCTGAAAGTAAAGACTTCTGTTTTATTAACAAAAGTTTAATAACATTAAAAATTATAGGTACTCACACAGGTCGTTACATAAAAAAAATACATATTTTGAAAAGTGGGATTAAATTCCTCAATTTAAAACTGGTTTGGTTTCTGTACGCGAACTTTCATCAAGCAGGTCAAATATGCCCAATGACCTTTCTCAGCCATGTGGCGGTTTTTAGGTTCTATAATAATTTTCCGGGGTTGTATGCATAGTACCCTATCTACCATATTCGGCTTTTAAGGCTTTAACACAATAAACATAAGAATCAAATTCCCATATCCATCCATTCATAAGTTCAAGCAGAAAACAAACATATATTTACATAAGGATCAAATTCATATTGTCATAAAATTATTTACCTCTTTCAGTGCTTGAAGTGCACCTTTCACGTCATGAGAACACCAAGTAGGCAGGCATAATCTGCCCACTGACTTGTGGGGGGCGCTGTTGAAACCTATCACTGGTTTGCTGGAAAATTGAACCTTATTAGTATAATCATAAGCTCGAAATTTACATGATTTCGTCTTTTATCGCAAAATAAATATCTTAAAAAATAATAGGATATGATATCGCCGTTTTTTTCTCACATACAGAGAACCTCATTATCTTCAGTGACTCCTTTTTCGTTAGCAAAAGTGACCACTTAATTCGATATACAACGTGTTACAAAAAACCCCTACAGCCGAATATGGTAGATAGGGACCATCAAACTAAAGAACTTTTACTATGGGACCAACTCTGAAATCACGAAAAAAATCTGCTGTTTCATCATCTCATCATATATCATATCAGCCGCACAGCTGTTTCATAACATTTTGATATTTTCGTTATTAAGGCCAGTATATTCCGAAAACTCTGTCTCTGTCTTTTTCTTTTCGTGTGAAGAGTAATGAAAATAACCTCACTTTTTCATTTTTTCAATGTTTTTTTTTTGTTATTTTGAGCACAAAGTCACTTTATGAAAAAGTGACCGTTGAATAATCTTCTATATTATGTCATTACCTATTTTTCTATATATTTTTCGTGAATAAGGGATTAATAAACTTTAAGTATTATCCAAAAAATATTAAATTAAGGAAAATTTTCTTTCTCTTTGCATATTTTTTTAGTCGAGTGAAGATACGAATATCGTATTTTTAACCGCAAAATAATCAAGATCATTTATGAAACTTCAATATACATTTTTAACTGCTCAAAATAAAGCATACTTGATTGTTTATTGTTGAATCAAAAATAGGCCAAATTCGATAATTTGGAATATACTGGCCTTAATTTTTGTATAAAACAGCAGATTTTTTTTCGTCAGTTCCGAGTTGGCCTCCTAGTAAAAGTTGTTCAATTTGATTTTCCCTATCTACCATAATCGGCCTTAAGGATTTTTTTGTAACACATTGTATAACTTACCCAATACTTGTTTTTTTCATATTTTAGCAACGTGTTTACATTTGTGCATAAAGCTTTTAGAACATTGGCGTCCATTTTTGTTTAAAAATAAAAAAAATGTTAGTGTAAAACACTTACTTGGCATCCCTTACTCTAGAAGCTGCCAGCAGGAAGGTGCCGTCACCTCCACAAGGAACAACTACGTCGCACCAATTTATCAAATCGTCGTTGTATGTCATTCTAAAAAGATAAAAAGAAAAACATTAAAAAATCTTTGTTAGAGCCACGTTCTTTGTAAGAGCTAGCGCGCACGATCAACTTTTGTCTCCGCAACTTTGTCTCTCACATCAATGGCCGAATACTCAAACGCTACCACAGAATAGATATAAGTACTACCGTACAGAAAGGAAACTCCCCGCCCCGCCCCACAATCAATTACCTCACCCCACCGCGCGAGTTCGTGTGCCGAATCGTGTGCTCATTCAATAGCCCCAGATTTCACGCACACAGTAGCGCGTGTGCAAAAACGTCACTGTGTAGCGTCTGTGTAATAGGTAGTTGAAACGAGGCGCTTGTATGGAGTGCCCGGGGTGTGACGCCAGGCCTCCATCACTCGCTCAAGGTCGCGCGATTAGCACCTACCGCTAGCCGTTCCGCCGGCGGAACAAGTGAGCAAAGGGCCTCCACACGCCCGCATGTGTAGTCGCGCGGCATCTTACTGCCTGCGTAGGTATTGTCTCTTTATAATAGTAACAATGTCGAGTCGACATTACTGTGCCGTGAATGGATGTCAAAATCAAAAAACCAATAAACAATTGTCGTTTTTCAAATTATGATATATGCTACGCAGTTCATTTATAAGAAGACAACCCTAACGTTGCGTCAGTAGAAAAGGTAGGAGCACGCGATAGAAAGAAAGGCAACTACTAGGTGAATATAAATAAACTGTACTGCAGGCCATTGCGCGACCTGAATTGCACTTTATTGTGTCGGAGCAAAAGTCGCTATTTATTGAAATTACTATGCGGCGTGCTGCTTCTGTACTTGAACTATTAGTTATTCTGTGGTGACGCTCTCAACTTTGAGAGGCTCTCAAACATCGTCCTGTCGCATTCAATGTTAAAGATATGACAAAGTCAGCATGATGTGAGCTCCACAGTACCACTGTAGCGACGAGAGAGCACAGCCAGCAGACTTTCATACAAACCTGTAGACTTGATATGAGAGACAAATTAGTTGTAGAAACAAAAATTTCTCGTGCATTCTAGCTTTGGGGACAAAATGTTCTAATCTATTTATAAGCTAAATAAAATTAAAACTTTTGATAAGAATATTTTTTTATACAACGAGGCCAAAAATTACAAACTGGCAAACATCGAAGGTCATTATCAAATAAACGAAATATCGTTTTTAATTCCGATTTTGACAAAGATAGGTTTATTGTTATTTCACTACGGCCATAGGCACGTAAAACAGAGGTACAAATAAATACCGGACTTGAAATTAGCCCAATTAAAAGTCAAAGTCAAAATATCTTTTATTAACTAAGCACTTTTGAATCGTCTAAATTTTTCTACCACCCGTTCCAGACTTTTTTAGCTGACAAGAAGAAAGGGCGCAAGAAACTTCTCAGATAAAACAGAAATAAGTAACGATATTTACAAATTTAATATCTCGTTATATAATATATCGTTACCAAATACCTTAGAGTAAGACGGGCTTCTACAGAAAGAGAAGCCATACGAAGCGTTTCCCCTCTGCCGAAGTACAAGCCCAAATGGGCATACGCGTTAGTAAAACCAGTTGCGCCCGGATTTCTTTCTAGACCGAGTCCAGTCGCGCATGTGAACGCTGCTCTGTTTAAAATGTCGAATTGATGAGTTTTTTGCTGTTAAAAGAGATCTTGAACATCAAGTATACAAAAAGACGGTTTTACATTTCACATAAAAGTAATTTTTTTATCGTATTATTGCTATTTGTTTACATTTAAACATTAAATTCGTATATTTTATTCTTGATTAGTTGTCAAATTTGTTCAGTGACATCGGGTCTGCTAGTCCATGGCTCGTCCGTACAAATAACAGATCTGTCGCTAGATAAATCCGAGTTCTCGCCGATGGGCAACTTAGTGATGTTACCGTTAAATAATGTTTGTCGATAAAGTGTTGGTCAATCTGGCCCTGATTCTGCGCCAAATTCATTTGCGAGATTTTTGCATGATTTGCTCTGCACTGATGTGATCGCGACAGATATCGCGAAATAAATGTCGAAATAGTAGATTATACAGCAAGTGAATAAAAAGAGAATTTAGTTCGAGGCACTAACGGCCGTCTCTCGAGCAAGATAATTAGGCGCATGATAGCTGCATGACAGCTAAGTTCATGACACCGTTTTAATTTGGTCGAGTTGTAGTTAGGAAAGACTTATGCGATTCTTATCCAAGCTGAATACTGACCGTAAGTAGTACTGTTAAATAAACTATATTCAAATTAAAGCAAATAACACTGCTAAGAGCTGAATAGTAGCCGAAGATTCAGCATCGCTCTGTATAACGTAAAATCGCTTATTATTCACTCTTATGGTTGAATTAAACACACTTTTTAGAGTGGCGATGGTAAAAAAGCAATTATTCAATGATGTAACTGTGATCAACGTTAAGACGGGGAGCGATCACCGATTGTTGTAAATTCAAATTGTTGGGTGTGCAGATGGCAGTACTGTCATGGAGTGGTGTTCAGTGTCAGCAGCCTGAGCCCAACTTCCCTGGGTACACATTAGCACAGAATACATATAGTACAACAGAAGCCGCATTCCGCAACATAATTTAATTAAATAACGACTCTTGCTGCGACTCAATAAGGCGCAATTCAGATCGCACACCGCTACAGCGGCTACAGTTATATTCACCTAGAAGTTTTCTCTCTTTCTATCGCGTAGCTCTCATCTCTTCTGACGCCGTTAGGGTTGTCGTCTTTTGAATGAACTGCGTAGCATTATATCATAAAAGGAAAGCGATTTTACGTACTATGGTTAAAGAAAATCTTACAATAATATTCAAACATTTCTATAATATTCAATAATCGAATTAGGTACCTACCTACCTAGTTAGGTACCGTAAATATGGGAGACATAAAAATAACAAAAGTCAACTTTTGGTACCTACCTACCTAGTCCACGTAGTAAATAAACAAGTCCAAGAAAAAAAGCAGCTACCTTCGCGTAAGTACCTACCTACCTAGGTAGGTAAGTAAGGTAACAACAGTAGCTAATTTAAAAACAACTTTTATAATACCTGAACTCCTTAATTTATGATTTTCATAGTACCTACCTCCTACCTTCTACCTAAGTACCTATGTTGGCTATGTTCAAAGAAATAAATTGAGATATTTATAAAGATAAGATTTAAAATGCTACTTACCTTTGTTCGTCTCTCGGCAATGAAAAAAATGCCAATTTTTCATTTGTTTTTTTACTCTGACACCCATCCACTACACAATAATTACGTGGTTTCGACATTTCGACAAAGAAAATATACACTATGATTTCGAGGAGTAAGCGCGGGAAACGTGCGGTGCGCGCGCTCAGGCGGGCGTGCGGCGACCCCATAGACTAATATGTATATCGGGTCGGGTCGGGGCGACCCTCTGCCAGATGTATCGTGGACGATACGCCGAACGGTAGGTGAATAACGCGTGGCCTTGAGCGAGTGATGGAGGCCTGACATTAGTCCCAACCCAATCACCTACACTCTCGAGCTTTTTGTATAAAGCTCGAGCGTATAAAAATGACCTCTTTGTTGTTATTCACCCCATCGTAAAATGATTGAGTTTGTAATCTTTATTCCTTTTTCCGTATCGATATTGCTGCATCGACAGTTGAGCCCAGCCCTTTATGTCAAAAACCTGTCATATTTTGATGTGTGACTCATCCGTACACAAATTTTTGCTGTTTTGTTTTATTTTTTATGTGTGAGTGTCGTCATTACAGTGTAGTTTTTGTATGTGGGTATGCGGAACTGCACTTGTGTGCATTTTTCCCCCCCGCAAAAAATGCCAGAATAATTTGAATAGAGTAATATCGCTAAGGCGTCTCCCTTCGTGACAAACGAAGCCTTTTGTTGCTCGAAGCCAAATACAGTACAACAGGATTATTAACAACAAAGTACTTATCAAGGTACAATAAAAGCCATTTAAATCGCATTACTAATAAGAGGTTGTTGTATATGTCACCGGCAATGTATGAAACGCAGGCATTGTATACAATGCCTGGCCCTTTTAGGCAATGTATGAAATAGATGAATATTATTGTCTATTTCACACATTACCTAGGCATTCTATACAATGCCTGCTGGTCCACCGGCAATGTGTAAAAAAAAAGATTTTGATCAAGGGGGGCTCAAGGGGCGGGCTCGAGGGAGGCTCGAGGGGGCGCAAGGGGGGGGGGGGGCTCGAGGCGGGGCTCGAGGGGGGGGGCTTGAGGGGGGGGCTCGAGGGAAGGCTCGAGGGTGGCTCGAGGGGGGCTCAAGGGGGCTCGAGGGTAGGCTCGGGGGTGCTCAAGGGGGTATCGGGGGGGGCTCGAGGGGGGCTCGGGGGGCTCGAGGGGGTCTTGGGGGAGCTCGAGGGGGTTCGATGGGGGCTCGAGTGAGGCTCGGGGGGCTCGGGGGCGGCTTATTGAGTTTGGAACCGAACCTGCTTTACTCCTGTAGATCCCGGGTTAGGTTAGAAATTTAAGGCGAGCGCGTAGCGCAGCGGAGCGTGAGCCTTAAATTTCGAGGTTATTTTTTTATAACAGACAACAGAAATAAACTTATTTTACACATTGCCGGAGGACCACCAGGCATTGTATACAATGCCGGAGAATACACATTGCCGGTAACATATATATTGCGTATGCAAAATTAATACAGTCAAAATGATAACGATAAGAGACCGCACAAACGACAATAAATGAATGAAATATTGTTTAAAATAGGTACTTGCTAGACTAATAACATCATCCAATATAACAATGCTCTCTTAGTTTTATGCTACCATCAAGCTTTCATCCCACAGAGGCTGAGCAGAACTTTGAGAATGCAAAACAAAATGGAGTATGTCTGAAAAAAAATCAAATTGGCTGTTTTTTTATAGGTAGGAATTAGCTCCCTTATTTATGATTATAGGGAAAAGTTTCAGAATCTTTGGTTGCGTGAAAAAATAAAATATAAACTTCGTCTTCGCAAAAGTACGGAAGTAACAGCAAAAACGCGAAAGCATCCTAATAAAAACGTGTTAAAATGGAGATCATTCCTTAGGATAGGACATGGAGATAAATCTCCATCCTGCTGTTACTCTCTCTCGTACTTTTGCTTGCGAAGACTAAGTTAGTTTTTTTTAGATTTTAGA
This sequence comes from Agriphila tristella, assembly GCA_928269145.1. Lineage (NCBI taxonomy): Eukaryota > Metazoa > Arthropoda > Insecta > Lepidoptera > Crambidae > Agriphila > Agriphila tristella. Next base: position 6,626,532 of record OV743451.1, read on the forward strand.
TTTTCAAGTAATCAAAAATTTTGAAACTAATAACATTTTAGCCAATTTGTTTTTTTTTTCAGAAATTCCTCATGGAATACGTGTTCACTTTTTGAATCATTAACTATCACTTTCTCTTTCACTCTCTTTGACTATGATAGTTAACTATTCGAGAAGTGAAAACACCAATTCGTATTAGGCCCAGAGTTTAGTCGTGTTATTTACAGCAAGTGTAGTATCTGTGGTTGTATCTAAATCTGGTAAATAGGAACACCAGTCGATTTTCATACAAACAAGGTAACTTTGAAGCCTTGGTTCTCCGCCAGGGATTGACCTAGCTGTGATCTGATGATGGCCATCCAGGGAGTGAATGGAGGAGATTCAGATAGCTTTACACACTCAACTGATCCGATCAACATTCTAAGAGATACAAGGATATGTTTAACACATCAACGCCCGGAAAATGAGACACAATAGATTTTCCGCGCGGGCATTAATGAATTAAAAAAAGCTTTTAAAAAAAAACAAAACCTCCTTCAAAAATCTTAAAAACAGCTCTATAAAAAGCAAGAAATAATGTTCAAATTGATTTATTAAAACACGTCTATTGAAGTCGGGTGGAGCTGAAAGTAATTTTTTTACTTATTGTATTGTTTATTTTCTAAAAGCCCCACCCGACTTCAATAGACGTGTTTTAATTAATCGATTTGAACATTATTTCTTGCTTTTTATAGAGCTGTTTTTTTAAGATTTTAGAAGGAGGTTTTGCTTTTTTTAAAAAGCTTTTTTATTTTAAACTTTTTTGTGGTAGGTATGTAAGCGAATATTTTATAAAATATTACCCCGAGTAACTCAATTTCCACAGGAGTTCCGTTGGGCCTTCGCAGTTCAACTCTAGTCCAGAACGTCCTTGACAATAGATAGGTCCTTAACTTATTTTTAATTGTCATAAACCTACCAATATTTCAATAACTGTACAGTTCCTATTTGATTTTGAGGAGTTCCCTCGTGTGTCTTTAAAATTCAAAGTCCAATACTAATGAAATTAATATGGTATCATCTTTAAGGTGTCTTCTTTCAAACAAAAAAAGAATCATCTAAATAGGTTCATAAACAAAAAAGTAATAGTTGAAAATCCGTTTGAATTCATATAAAATGATAACGAAAACGACAGTATTTTCAAGATTGCTCGAAAACTTTCGAAACTCGAAACTCGATTTCAAAATTTCAAAAAATGGGATCAACTTGGGTACAAACCTCATGTTATAACGTTTGAATCATTTCAATCGGTTCAGCCGTCTTCGAGTAATCGGTGTACGTACATACATAGTAAAAAAAATATATACGCAACGAACAGATAACCTCCTCATTTTCAAATTTTTGAAGTCGGTTAAAAAGCTGCGAAATTAGCATAAAATTTATGGGAATCCTGAAACTTAAAACTCTGATCCTTAATCATCTAGCTACCACAATAAAATAATAGCATTTTGCATAAAAAAATGTGAATTTTAACAATACTACATACCTACTGGCCATCTCGACTTGTACTCCGACGTCCTTCAGGCTGCGTGCGACGTTTTCCTCAAATGCCCTCTGTTCTCTATGGGTCTGCACCATGGCATCATAATCTGACCCTCGCTTCCGAAGTAGCTTCTCTAAGTCGGTTTCCGATAGACTTTCGTGGCAGTGTCTGAAATAATTTAAGCAATGTCTAGTAAAGGTGTGAGTCTTTTGTATACGCGTAGGAAAAAACCGGCCAAGTGCGAGTCGGACTCGCGCACAAAGGGTTTTGTACCAAAAACGGCAAAAAAATCAAGTTTGTTGTATGGGAGCCCCACTCAAATATTTATTTTATTCTGTTTTTAGTATTTGTTGTTATAGCGGCAACAGAAATACATTATCTGTGAAAATTTCAACTATCTAGCTATCACGGTTCACGAGATACAGCCTGGCGACAGACAGACAGACAACGGAGTCTTAGTAATAGAGTTCCGTTTTTACCCTTTGGGTACGGACCCCTAAAAACTGCAAAACCATTTAGCGCAACTGTCGCGTTGTTGGTAGTTGCGTAGTCAGCAAGTCAGGCCCCTGGAGTAATCGCAAAAAAACCCAGTTTGTTTATTTAGGATGATTGCGAAGTTCATTAGGTTAGGTAACAACTGCGACCAAAAACGCGTGAGCCGAGCGAGCGGAGCGAGCGTGCCGCGGTAGCGGCCGGCGAAGCGCCAGAAATGACATTTTTGTAAAATTTACTAGGTATAAGAAGTCTTTAACTTTTTCTTGAAGCTTTGACAATTTCGCCCAGTCTTCCGCGATTTAACTCTGAAGCATCTGCAGTCAATATGCAGATTAACTAGATAAAGTGCAGAATTCTGCTACTTTAATAAAAATTTCGCATTTTTAACGGACCGTACTTTGGGCCCTTCCTTTGTTAACGTCATAATCGTGTTTCAATTGTGTTTGAATTGTAATGCTTTTTGACAATAGAAATAGAATGTCAAAGAACAACAATGTCAATAAACAGGTGATCCGAAAACGAATGCATACATTTTATATGAGATACGTAAAACATGACTTAGATTCATAAAATATGACTATACCTATATGGCAAAGGAAATTAATAAACTATGTTCCATACTGTTTTCTTCGTCGATAAACGAATAAATGTAGCGAAATTTGGTTTTAGAGAAATGTGTGGCAATATCTTATTTACCTGTGAAAAGTGTGATTACTTGGATTATTTATTTTTGTCACATTACAATCACTTAGAGCACAAGACACCATGGCTCCACAATACCTTTATTTTACATTCTAATTAAGATTAACAAATATTTTAAACAAACTGTGATTGCTCATTTGCTAGGCGGGACGCTAGGGGCTCTTACTGTAAAAAATGTTGGCACATGTCACTTGATCCTTTGTCTCTTTTTTAGATAGACCGTGTCCGTATGATGTTAACTTCTCTTTTCCACGCTTTGTTGGTCTTCTTGAGCGCAGCGAAAATTTTTCTATGTCTATATTTTGACACAGTTCTTGTTTCTTTAACTCAAAACCTAAACACAATTGAAACACGTTTATGACATTAACAATATCAGACTTGCACGCAGTGCGCGATAATTAGTCGCACTTGACATTTCATCGTGACATAGATAATATAATTTATCGAATGATTCATTCACTGTGTCATAATTTTGTCAGGTTTCATAATATGATAAAAACTCGATAAACAGTTTATCGATTGTGCCATGCAGCGGGCGCTGGGTCGCATGACAATTTGGTTTACATTGCGGTTTAGCTATGAGTAGTTTGTTCTAATTTCTAATTAGTTGGCGCAATGGATATGAAATTGTTATAACAGATGACAAATTGTGCATACATACATACGCTCACGCCTGTTTCCCATCGGGGTAGGCAGAGACTATGGATCGCCACCTGCTACGGTCCTTGCACACTTCTTTCGATACACTCACAAATTGTCAGTTTATTAAATAGGGCCCTGGGTAGTTTGCAGATTACCTAGTCAATTCGCACATTAACGTATTCCGAGCTCTAGCGATAACACATACATCCAGTGCCGGTTTTAACACTACCAGCGCCCCTGGGCGACATTTCTACGGGGCGCCCCCTATCTGCGATTCCAGGGTTATCAATTTTGCCTGTTAGTTAAAAAACGGCCGCGCAGCGCGATTTTTTAGTCAGTTTCATCTTCTAATTTTGCTTATTACAGTAAAAAGACCGCCGCGCAGCGCGATTTTTAGTCAGTTTCACCTTCTAATCTCGCTTGGTTATGGAAAAAATATGGCCGCGATTTTTTAGTCAGACTCGCTCAATGAGCGTGTGTGTATAAAGGGACACCTGCGGCTGCGGATATAAAAGGGCATCCGGCGCCCCGGGTGGTCGCCCGTGCTCGCCCCCCCCTAACGCCGGTACTGCATACATCTAAGCGAATATGAGTAAAACAAACATTAAATTAAGTCCCAAGTCATTAACAAGTCAAAAGTGTGTAAATTCAAGTGTTTTGTTTGATATAAAAGTACCTAAGTAACAATGTAATCGCAATCAATTATAAAACGCGATAGGTGCATTTATTATGTGATTCGATTATTTGTTCGTTGATTATTATGCACTTGGATTGTGAGAAAAACAAACACATTCAATGACGTACTTAGCTAATCAATTTTGATTAATTTGATTAAACAAAAAAAATCGGAATTCGCATTATTTTTAACAACCATCAACAAGGTCTGAAACGGGTCCATATCTGAATGCATTAAAATGGATAAAATGTACATCATCATCATATCAGCCGCACGACACCCTAAGGATCTCCACGACGATCGGTCCTGCGCTGCCCGCATCCCGTGGCTTCCCGCAACCTTCACCCTCACGTCCGTCCCCCTTGTCGGGGGCCTACCCACGGAGCGTCGTCCGGTGCGCGGTCGCCATTCCAGAACCGCCCCGCCCCAACCAACATCGGTTCTTCTCGCTATGTGTCCCGCCCATTGCCACTTCAGCTGAGCAATCCTTCGAGCGATGTCGGTTATTTTAGTTCTCCTGCGGATCTCCTCGTTTCTGATTCGATCACGCAGGGATAATAATTATACAATGACATGAGGGTTTTTGGGCAAAATGATCAATTCGCATAACCGTATAAATGTTTACTTACGCATACTTTAATTTCGCGTAAACACCGTTGTCATAATTATCAAAAAGCATAAAATTTTATTTCATACATTTTTTACCCAAAACGAATACTAATCATAACGTTTATTAGCATAACAACTTGCATACACGCCAGCAAGACGGTTCTAGCACTTCGCCGGCCGCAGCACGCTCGCTTCGCTCGCTCGGCTCATGCGTTGTTGGTCACAATGTTTGTTACTCAATCACGCAAAAACGGCTGATCGGATTTGGATGACATTTGGCACACAGATAGTTTATACCCTGGATTAAAACATAGGATAATTGTTATCTCTCTCAAAGGTTTCCTAGGAATTTTTCGACTGTGTCGCTATAAAACATAACGGAAGTAAATAAAAAATTACACATGATTAGTTTATTTGATAAGAATTTAAATAGATGAGATTGGCATTTAGAAATTTAGATTAACATCATCTATTCCGATTATTTGACGAAAGTCTATGACCAGTGTGTGTTGCCAGTGATGACTTACGGCAGTGAAACGTGGTCGCTAACTATGGGTCTCATAAGGAGGCTCAAGGTCACCCAGCGTGCAATGGAGAGAGCCATGCTCGGCGTTTCCCTGCGTGATCGAATCATAGCGAGAAGAACCGATGGCCGTTGGGGCGGAAAGGTTCTTGAATGGCGACCGCGCACCGGACGGCACTCCGTGGGTAGGCCCCCGACAAGGTGGACCGACGATCTGGTGAAGGTTGCCGGAAGCCACTGGATGTGGGAAGCGCAGGACCGATCGTCGTGGAGATCCTTGGGGGAGGCCTATACCCAGCAGTGGGTGTCGTGCGGCTGATATGATGATGATGATGATGATTAGTTAAGTCGATTATTGGATCACGCGGGTGTGGTGGGTGACATTCGTATTCTTTGATAATTAAAATTCGTAATAACAGTATTATCTATAATAATGTGATATCGCTAATAAACATGTGAGCACATGACCTTGCTGTTATTGTTGTTACGTTTATATGACTAAATGGACTTTTCCAGATTACTTATATGCCACATTTTTTAAGTGATTAAGATATCATAATTTCAATAAGATAACAAATGGAGAAAGTTAAATTATTTTTTTTGTTAAGGATTTGTATTAATGATGCATATTTTAGCAGGTGTATCATTGGTGATGTTCTTTACTGTTTTATTGGCTATGCTATGGGCTATGGCAGTGATTTTGAGGTCTTTCTTGGTGTGGTACGTAGAAAAAACTTATTGGGAACCACTGGTCTATGGCAATAACAACCAAAAACAATATTGCAATAACAACTAAAAGCATATAGCGGTGGATCAGACACAAGGCTATCCAAATATCTAAAGGACTGAATGATCAATTTCATAGCGTTTTTGATAGCGTTAAGGAATTTATAAATTTTGCATAATTTAAATACCTACATCAAACAATTTTTTTTTACTTATTTATGCAACTATATTGAAGGGAATCAAAACACGAATGTGGGTTTTACATGAGTGTTTAATAACATAATGGAGAATGTCACTGGGTCTGTTAAATCACTTGAAACTTTATGAGCATGTAGCTAAATATCTAGTAATACACATTTCATTTAAACCAAGCGAGTAGTTTCGAAGTTATAAGGGTTTGAAGGAAATGCCAAAAGCACTTAAATATGTGCTTTATTACGCAAGACGTAAGGTTCACATGTATGACAAATGACGTCATGTACAACACAAATAACAGTGTCGAAAATTTCTTCACAGTTGTGCATGTGGTCCTATAAGATATTAGATAATCACTAAACAAAAATTGCTGTTATTGTTTAAAAAAATCTAATCTCTTTGGTTATGGCCGGTATACATTTTGATTAGTGATTAGTGCGAGTGGCTCGTTTAGTGTTTAGCAAAAAACAATTACTTAACACTAATCAGAGACTGTCCGAACGTGTTTTTTGCTAAACACTAAACGAGCCACTCGCACTAAACACTAATCAAAATGTATACCGGACATTATTCTACATTGTGTCCAAACTTAATGAAATAGCGTCATTTAAAAGATAAGATATTTTAAGCACAGAAAAGAAATAAGAGTAAAAAGCCCTTAACTTTTAGATTAGCTTATTAACCAGAGATGATATTGAATGCCTATTTCAGATTAATCCTACACGTGTTTTTCAAACTAAATATAGCAAGAATATTTCAATACATACGCATGCATCGCACTCTGACCTCCAGATAATTACTTAACTCCAACCAATTATTACTAGTTTCCGAACGACAAAATGAATCTGCGATGATAAGCGATTTAGTTATCAAAATCATTAATGAAACATGAAGTAAGCATGCGTGTTAAAGACTTTGATACTGTATCGAAGACTGGTCGAATAATTATAATTAATTGGTCACAAAAGCTGTAATTGGGTATTCTAAAAAATATCAATCTTTGGTTGTAGAGTAAGTTTATGCTAGAATAGATCTTGCCTGATTGGAATCGACAAAGTTCCTAGCTCCATAAAGACGGGCTGCATCAGAACTGCATACCGCTGCAAAAAAATTGGATACTGCCAGAAGCGTGCAGTCGTTTTAAACTGCAATTATGCTAATTGGCCCCGGAAATAGGTGGACAATTTACAGAGCGACGAAGCCCCTCTAGTTAGTTAGCCATACTATCATTATTAACAGATCCGGACACCTCGCAGATTTTCAGTGGTTGGGGTGGGAGTGGTTGAGCAACAAAGGGGCTCAAAAGCGATTGAAGGTATACAATTTACAGATCTCTGGATTTGGTGTGGTATAATAGCAATCAATCATCATCAAACTTTACCACTTTATCGCGCATTTTGATGCCGCCTGGCACTACTTTTCCATCAGTCAAAATTCCTGGCAATGTTATATTCGATTTAGATAGGTACATGATTGGATTGCTATTATACCACACCAAATCCAGAGCTCTGTAAATTGTATACCTTCAATCGCAATAAAATTTGAAGCAAAACGCTTATTGCGAGTTTTTGGAATATCCACCAAAAAACCTTTCTTGTAAATAAGGAAGAAGATTCAATTCCGGATGCAAAGAACAATATTTTTCTCGTCGTCTACGTCACAGTTCACAATCTTCAATTTTTAATAACGCGCATTGAGGCTTTAGCTACTTATCTAATCAGAGCAAAATGTTTAAGACGCTGCCTAATATTTACATATTTTATTTTTATTGTAGCTAAAGATTTTAGTGAGGTACGGAATATTGCGAAACTTAAATAAGCACTTATTAAAAAACCATATTTCTTATATGTACTATTATTATTAATATACTTTTGACTTTATAATAAATTTATTGAATATAGTATAAAAAAATTGAAAATAGTATTTATTGAAATTTAATTTGATAATCAATAAAATATGTTATGGTTAAATCAATGTTCTTGTTTACATAAATTTGTTTATTATTAATTTTCTCTATTTCTGTATTGCCGATTTTTATTTTAGTTAGCAATTTATCATAACAATTAACAAGTAATTTTATGAGCTAAGTTTATTACATTTTTGTCAGGTCTGAAATGGGCGTCCTTCTTTCACAATTTTTTAATATTTTGACAACATCACATACATTGCTCCAATCCCAAAGTAAGTAGCTATAGCACTTGTGTTATGGAAATCAGAAACAACGGTGGTATGACACACACCCAGACCTGAGACAATATTGAAAAGTTCATTTTCTACATTGACCCAGCCGGGGATCGAACCCGGGACCTCAAGAGATGGTGACGCCTTGAAAACCGGCGTGCGAACCACTCGACCACGGAGGTCGTCGACAATAGCTTGATATTTATTGCAAGTAGAAAGCAAGTGTATTTTCACACCTGATATGATACTTCAATGGGTAACATAACATCATGTCTTACTTAATAAGTAATGAATTCGTCATCCTACTGACCCTTTAATTTTAGGCTTCATAATCTAGAGCTATTGATAAACATTCCACATTAAAATAGCCAAAACCACGACATAACACGTTGTTAGTACCTACCATTAAAATGTTAGTACTATTATAAATTATGTGACATAACAATAACAAATGTATCAAGACAATTATTCATTTCAAATATACATATATCAAATAATTATTTCGCTCCTGTCTTGATAACCTTATGTATGCATTATTTTATCAGTAATTATTGTTAAAACTCATCGAAATGTATTACTACGTATAGAAAGGACAGATTTACGGCACAAATTGTCGCAGCGAATGCAAAGATGGCGGCTAAGCAACGCGCAGTGCGAGCGTGAGTTGTCAAAGAAAAAGTAGCATGCACACAGATGCGACACATTCTTCATAATGATTAGGATATACCTACTTGTTTAATAATATTGCATAAAATTATAGTAAAACCCAATTTAATTAGGTAATAGTTGCATGTTAATACTTACTCGAAAAATAAAAGTAAAAAAGGAGGATGGGCATTTAGTACCCGCACTAATAACACTCATTTGGTGTCATCGATTAGATTTTTTTCCCATTTTGGGTATCAAAAATACTGAATATAGTGAACTGAAATACGAAGTGGGCGACGAACTGAGGGCGACTACAAATGTTGAAAATGGGTGACTTTAAAATACAAATTGAGTAACTAGTTTTTGAGAACGTGTGACCAAATTGCTACTTAGGCGACAATCTTAGGGCACACAAAATATTTAAAAGGAAATGTATAATCCACGTTTTATACATTTTTGGTCCAAATATGAAAGTGCCGGCCAAAAGACCAAAGTGCTTTATTCTGATAGATTTTGTCCATCTAATCATTTTTTATTATGGCACCGAAGCTGTAGCACCGCTATACTTGATTTGAAAAATGGATGATGTCCTTTGGCATATATTTTATTTAAAAAAGGTCACTTGACTATTATCCTGATCAAGATGACAAAAATACCATGTTGAGCAGCTTCAATCAGTCACATAGTTACCTACTTGGTATAATAGTTGCCCATCCAATGTTATAGGTATTACCTATGTAGCAGCTGTTGTCATTCACCGCAAATGCGTTGAATAAACTTACTAATGAATTCTAAATTCAAAAACTCATACACTACACTTGTACTATTATGTATTCTGTGTTGGTACGTAGCGGGGATCGAACCGGCCGGCACAGCGCCTACCCAAATGGTAGTCAACGGCCTTGACCACTATACCACCGACGATGCCAAAACTTACTACTAATGTAGGTATACTACAGTCTAAAATAGCTGAATTAAGCATTTCGCAAACAAAAAATATAACAAAAACATAGGTATGTGTTGAATTTTTTTTCTCTATACTGCCGAGTCAGATTTTGATGCCGCTTTGCACAAGGGTAGTTGAGGTATCCGGACATAAATACAACAAAAGTGTCGCTATTGGTTCATAGACCACTTCCCGAACAAATTTTCCCACTCTCCTAATTAGTTTTGGTTGGTTTATGTTGATGTTTTGTTTACTTACCGATGGTAAGTCACTCCACAATTTTTTTGCTTCACAGTGGAGTGATTTTTTCACGTCTTTAACACCCAGGACGGCATTTTTATCGGAACAATTACACCGTGCGTTCGCGGTGAGCGTTGGCGAGTGACTAAATGAGTTGAGGGCAGTTGCCCTCAACGCGTGGAGCAAAAATCGGAGCCGTAATGTCGTTTCTATGTAATACATTTCGATGTTAAAACTGGTAATATTCCGTTTCTCAATAATGAATAACAGTAAATATAGCTCATTCCAACCAGATTCTAACATTATTGATTTGTATAAAAGTAAATATTTATATTTGATAAATCTGTCAAATTATTTATATACACTTGTAGGTAGTCCTCTCGAAGTTGTTACGAAATATGTCTACCTCGGGCTAACACTGGAATCGGGTAGAAACAACTTCGAGAGAGAGGGATACAGCTGGGCTGGGCAGCATATGGGAAACTTCGTCGAGTCTTTGAGTCGCCTATTCCACAGAGTCTAAAGACGAAAGTCTTCAACCAGTGCGTCCTGCCTGTCATGATGAAATACGGAGCCGAAAAGTGGACACTCACTGTAGGGCTGGTTCACAAATTTAAAGTCGCGCAGCGAGCTATGGAAAGAGCTACGCTCGGAGTTTCTCTGAGAGATCGGGTCCGGAACGAGGTGATCCGATAGAGAACTAAAGTGATCGACATAGCCCACCGGATTAGCAAGCTGAAGTGGCAGTGGGCCGGCCATATTAGCCGTTAGAACCGATGGCCGCTGGGGCAGACGAGTTCTTGAGTGGAGACCGCATATGGGCAAACGTAGTGTGGGACGCCCTCAGACAAGGTGGAGCGACGATCTTCGCAAGGTGGCTGGCGTAAACTGGATGAGTATAGCCGCGGATCGTGCTCAGTGGCGTGCACTCGGAGAGGCCTATGTTCAGCAGTGGAGGATTATAGGCTGATGATGATGACTTGTACATAAATATATGGTATAAAAATAAATGGTAGTCATTCTTATTTATATGTTTGCTTATTTTTAAACTTGTATGTCAGCGCTAGCGTTCAATCGAGTAGATACTTCGCCATTTCAAAAGGGGGGCATAGGTCATAGGCATTAGTAAACATTTGACGCTCAAAACGTGTGAGTAGTCACGTAGACGACACGTCCCGTATTTGTCGTTACTGTTCTCCTTTATCAAAGGCGTTTCGAATTGCCCCCAAACATCAATTTGCCCATGTGTCCCACATTGGAAACTTGCGCACATAGGATCATAGGACAACTAAAGCCACAGTGAAATCAGCACTCATCAAAACAAGTACAATAAAAAACCGGCCAAGTGCGAGTCGGACTCGCGCACGAAGGGTAACAAAAAACGTTTGTTGTATGGGAGCCCCTATTAGGCTATTAAATAAGTATATATTAGTTGTTATAACAGCAACAGAAATACATCATTTGTGAAAATTTCTACCGTCTACCTATCACGATTTATGAGATACAGCCTGGTGACAGACAGACAGACAGTGGAATCTTAGTAATAGGGTCCCGTTTCTACCCTTTGGGTTGGGTACGGAACTCTAAAAAACTATATAATTATGGCCGTTGAATTTCGGATTTTTAGATCCGTCACTCCATTTTGTATTGGGAAAGTTGGCAGCCTTACAAAACAAATCAACTTTCACATGTATAATCAAGTTAGGTTAAGGATTACGATTGAATTTATTTATTACAAATGATTATTTTGAAAACGTGAAAGGTGTGGTCTGAAAGATGATACAGTGACAAGAATTGAGAAAGGAATGCTCCGGTGGTTTGGTCACTTAGAGAGGATGAATGAAAGGCGATTCACGAAAGAGATATATTGTGCGAATGTGGAACGAACGATTGCAGAAGGGCGTCCCAGAAAAACCTACGCGGAACAAATAGAGGTTATTATAAAAAAGGCTGGTGCACGCAGTGACAAAAACCTCAGGGCATGTATGAAAAGATTGATGGATGTGAATGAAGCGAAAGAAGTGTGCAAGGATCGTAGCAGGTGGCGATCCATAGTCTCTGCCTACCCGCATGGGAAACAGGCGTGAGCGTATATGTATGTATGTATTATTTTAATCACTTACTTTTCATATTCGTATCTGGTGACTTTAGCGACGATGAGGCATTTCTCCATCTTGAGTTTCGGACCATTCTGGTGGACCGAATTACCACTCCCGGATAGTAGAGATTCGTATAATTCCTTCTTTGGCCTGAGACCTATAAAAAATAATAGTTGGTTAAATAAATTAATTGCTAATTAGCATCCCTACTGCAGCCAATGTATTCTGTGCTGCAGCTAAGGCACTAGTCTTCGAGCCTAATGCGGAATGGTGGATGACTTTTATAATTGGGACTTGGGACCATGATGACAATGTGATTGCTACAAGCAGGCTTATTATGGTCAAGAAATGAGCTAATTAAATAATTTAATTGATTTGTTAATCTTTGTTAATATAAAGCCTGGAAACGATATACATATTTGCAAATATATCGTTCCATCTGATAAAGCTGACAAGTTTTATGTGTCCATTTTTCTTGTCTGCTAAAAAACGTCATTATGGGTGTTACCTAGGGTTGCCAACCCTACTATATAATATAGTATCCTACTATATTCAGGGCTCGCCTACTATATTTTTTGAAAAAATATATAGTAGGCAAAACTACTATATTTTTTCAAGTGAAAAAATTCATCTAAATCAACAAAAAATATATTACTTATATGCACATAAGTAATTGCATAAGATTTTTTGTGATTAAAACACTTATCTTTATGGTTGCTAAATAAATTATGAAAATGTTAGTACTTAATTAAGTATGAAAAATGCAACTTCTTTAAAATCCTCCATACAAAACGGCAACCTACTATATTTTTTGGACTTTTTCGCCATCTACTATATTTTTACACTAAAAATCTTGAAACTACTGTATTTGATCCAAAAAAAGTTGGCAATCCTAGTGTTACCCTACCAGGGTAAAAGAATTAACGATTTAAAAATTCTTATTATGTGAGCTTATTTAAATAAAGATTATTTCAATTTCAATTGGCGTAGGATGGGGGGGGGGGGGCAGCTGAACGAGGCTCTAGCACGCACCCCCCCTACTAGTTTTGCTAGGTTAGTATTTTGGATTTATTATTTAATAGAACCGTAGACAAAAAATACTGTCTTGATCCTAATAACATTGCCCAAGAAAAGTTAATTATGATCCAATTATTGCAAATCATTTTGGTATTACCATGTATTACGTTTGTTGCCAATGCATGGTCGTAAAAGTGAAAAGTGAAATATATATTTTTTAAATCAGCTCACATAATAAGCATTTTTAAATCGTCAATTCTTTTACCCTACCACCCATTATGACGTCTTTTAGCTGACAAGAAAAATGGGCGCAAAAAACTTGTCAGCTTTATCAGATGGAACGATATTTACAAATATGTATATCGTTTGTAAATATCGTTCCATCTGATAAAGCTGACAAGTTTTTTGCGCCCATTTAAAACTCAATAGTAAGTCGATAAAAATAAATTTGAGTTCAAAACAAAAGTGACCTACATAATGTTTTGAACAGAGCAATGCAAGCTATCGTGGAAATTTTTGATAACAGTATTATTATGACGGAAATTTTTTAGAACATACATACTCGTACATAAGAGTTGTCTGAACTGCACTTAGAATTAGGTACCATTACCAGAGGCAGAAATTAACAAAAGGGGAAGTAAGATAAACAGTAAAGTATCCCCTAGAATCTAGGGGAAAAGTTTGCCCACCACTGGTCTAGGGCCTAGACAAGTGGTTGGCAAACTTTATTAAAACACAATTTGTAATCGGTTTGGTTGACGGTAGAACTTATTTCAAGTTCGCCTGGCTAGCTACCACCATCTTACCTAAGTCTGACACCATAACAACAATTTAAATATTGTTGTGTCCCGGCAGTTAGAGGTAAGATAGCCAGGGTACTTATTGTCTAATTTCAAAATCTATCGCAATCGCTTTCAGGATGTGATACATTGGTGATTCTTATTGCCAATTAGTGATTGTGATCGATTTTGAAAATTAGACAATAAGTACCCAGTTTCTCAGTGATAAGGATTCCAAGTGTACTGCGCTTCTACCTTCGGCCTTATCATCACTTAAATCAGGTGAGGTGAAGGTCAAAGACTATCCCGTTGTGCATTAAAAAAACTTTTTTTTAATGACATTTTTGCATTCACAATGTTATTTGATACAATACTAAATAATATACTAGAAAAAATACGACTCGCACCAGATCAATTCGCGGACGGGAATCGTACCCGCGACCTTTGGATATCTAGTCCAATGCTCTGACAGCTCAGCGGTCAGCAGCATAAAATCTATTTCTAATCCGTGCAATTCAGATTGTTTTCATAAAATTATCAGAATTATCATAATTACAGTGATCAAAACAGGAAGGCAAACAGTTATGTTTGTATATCAATCATCTGTATCTACAATATTGTATTGATAAGTGCTATGCAATTATCAAGGCAAGGACTTGAGTGTTACGAACAACAGATTCCAAGATATCTATTTACTAACAGTAATAGCAGCGTGGAGTGGAAAAAAAGCTATTTTCAAATATATTATTGTAGTGTCATTTGATACAAATTAATGTTGTTGTAAAATAAGCCTGAACCAGATTAGAATATAGTTAATGTTACTTATCTCTTTAAATTATATTAATAGCATTATAATTAAAGAAACAACATGTTTTGCAAATTTTAATGTTGTATACTACGCGTTCATTTCGTGATTACCGACGTCTACAATTATGACGTAATAGCTAACGGTACCGTAGCCAAAAAATAATCATGCTTTTTTATCTGATATAGTGCGACTTGAATGCAAAGAATTGTGAGAGACATGGCAGCAGCGCTATGATTAATTGATTTTAATTGATGTAAAGAAGTTTAACATCATAATTATAGTGTTATCAACTGTTTTTCAATTATTTATTGTTCAAATGTTTCACTAGTTTCTATGTATATGTTACGGCTAATACACGAAGTGCGGCTAAACCTAGTTTTAGCCGGCTAAAACTAGGTGTAGCCGCTAGCTGTTGGCTAAAACTAGGTGTAGTCGATTTGCTCGCGGCTAATACTAGGTGTAGCCGGCTAAAACTAGGTGCAGCATGGGATATAAAGAAAGTTTTTTCTGTTGTCTTTTAAAAAAAAATAACCTCGAAATTTAAGGCTCACGCTCCGCTGCGCTTCGCGCTTTCCTTAAATTTCTAACCTAACCCGGGACCTACAGGAGTAAAGCAGATCGGTTACACCTAGTTTTAGCCAACAGCTATCGGCTACACCTAGTTTTAGCCAGCTAGAACTAGGTTTAGCCGCACTTTGGGTATTAGCCGTAACATATATAACAAATCACATTCGCCATTGTGTTGGCATTTCCTCTTTTACTCATATTAGCAACAAAATAACGAACATAAATTATAATAAATCAACAGAAACAAAAATTAAATTTTGCGTTGCTATCCGTACTGAAAGTGTGCAGTATGACCACTAATACTAGTTGTATGGTTTCTGTGGGTATGACGAAGCGGGCCGGAAGGTAGCAGCCATCATGAAGTGAACACGTAGTACTTATACCCACAACTCATATTTATTTTACTATTATTTTTGACTAGCCTACGCCAGCGACTTTGCCTGTGTGGATATTCGGAAAATATAGATATTCTAATAAAATCTAGATAAAAATTATCCTTGGTTTAATTTTAATTAAGTATATTTATAAATTATCTGTGTGCCAAATTTCATTTAAATCCATTCTTATGGGCGATTGAATAAAAACAACTCACAAAGTTTCTAGAACAAAATTACTTTTTTTTTAGAAAAAGTACCTATTGTATGAATCAATATTTAGATTGATAAATTGATATGTTAAGGAAGTTACAAACAGCATTTATAACAGCAAAATAATATAACCAAAAAAGACACAAAGACATTTTTATTATTTATACTTTTAAATTAAATTAAAGTTTATTATTTTATGGGTGAAATGGTACTATTCCTCTAATATTAATATATTACATAATATTAAATAAATGCCTTTTTAGAATTAAGTTATTCTTCTTGCTATGATTTTATTTTATGAATTCCTTTAGTTGTTTTTTGCATTTGATCAGCTGTGTTCATCTACCTACTATGTTACAATTCACACAATTGATTTCAATTGAGAACTCACAATTGATGTTAATGAAACTACTACAAACAACATAATGTTTCTTTATTAGTATTTATGTGTGCTTACTAATCAATTACTATCCCCATCAATTGGTAATGTGCCTGGCAGCCATGATTTGGTTCTACTTTCCATTAACGGACCACGATTTTGGGGGGAGGGGGTGAGGGGGGAGGAGTAGGGGGAGGGTGGCAACCCCTCCCTAAAGTTTGAAAGTTAGGAGATGGATACTTTTTTTTTAATGGTTAAAAAAAAAACTAAAAATATGTAAATTAAGCAGAGGAGGCTAAAAAAAGGTGGGGAGAGGGGAGGGGACGTACGTACAAAATTTCGCACGTAAAAAAAGTCGTTTCTGGCGCTTCGCCGGCCGCTGCCGCGGCACGCTCGCTTCGCTCGCTCGGCTTGCGCGCTGGGTTCATGTACACCTAACATGCTCGTCGCTACGCTCCTCGCACCTATCGTGTGACCTGAGGTCCTTTAGTAGTGCTACCAACCTAGTGCGCCGCCATTAAACGTAAAAAATTGCGACACAGGTCTAAAATTATTTTTTTTACCTAGAAAATCTTAATTTTTAGATTTTTTTTCTCGCGTATTATTTGGTTCCTAAACATAAAATTTCGTATACGTGTTCCAAATCATGAGTTCTTTACATAAAAAAAATATGAATTCGGAACTCGTGGTCCGCTAATGGAAAGGTGAGCCCATGATTTTAACCTCAAAAACGAAAAACAATTGTAAAATTTTTATACACCTAACCTTTATCTTATTGAAAACAACAATTCAATAAATAATATATAGGATTACCTATTAGAATTTTCTTATTTCATGACATTTTTAGTTGCGGATTACGTCAACGTGGATGTTAATTTGACAAGGTTCCAGCACATTACCAATTAACAGGCATAGTACTTGCTTAGATACCTATTTTCTTCCTCAAAAATTACCTAATAAATTTATACAAAGGACACTTTTAACCTGGTCAAAAGTTCCCTCGTGATTTTCTGAATGTACAGCTAAGGAAGCTAGTCTGTTTATAATTTTAACTGACTATAAAATACATGGATATAAATACTAACCTCAGTGACAGAGTCATTTTATGCAGGTACTAAAAAAATATAGTTACAGCATTGCAAGTAGTAGTTTCATGATGAAAAACAAGATTGTGCAAAGCAGTTACTATACTATTTGATAAAAAAAACAATCAGGTACTTACGTCTTAATCCTTTAGCTATTGAAACGGTGAAATTGTTCAAAACGGACATCTCAATTCGCCGGTATGAACTTCACACACTACGGTTAGGTTATACGATCTTCAATACTTCAGAACTTATGCGATATATAAACAACACTTGTATGTAACTATTTATAATATTTTCTACTCAATTACAGTAGCAGAGCACTCAAAAGAAAGCAAACAATGTGACGTACTGGTAGCTAAATGATAAATGTCCTATCTTGAACAGAGGTGTGGCGATTAGATCGAATTCTCGTGGCGTTCACGGAGTTAATGAACGCTGATAAGCTTGTGTATTTATAGAAATCGCACACATAACGGGGTAACGGGTTTACTTGATAAATCGTTCGGTTGATTCGCTAAAAACAAGGTTGCGTTTGCTTGCAAAATTTGACGCTTTAACCACAGACGTAATAGAGAACAAGTTGCTTTAAATGTCACGTTGACATAAAACAAATCGTTCTGAAACTTATGGCCGGTATACATTTTGATTAGTGTTTAGTGCGAGTGGCTCGTTTAGTGTTTAGCAAAAAACACGTTCGGACAGTCTCTGTTTAGTATTTAGTGTTTAGTGCGGTGCGAGCGAAGTACAGTGTTTAGAAGCGCGTTCTATTTTTTCTGCGAGTAGCTCCTCCCGCGCGTCCCGCACGTCCCGCCTCCACCCCTCACTTGCAGCTAAACACGCAATAAGCACGTCTGGACAGGACTGTTAAGTGTTTAGTTTATATCAACAAAGCCTGTACTAAACAGCGTATGCTAAACAGTATGGGACATCACCCACTAAACACTAAACAGTGCACTAAACACTAAACACTAAGCACTTTACTAATCAAAATGTATACCGGCCATTACTACCACAGGGGTGCGTTCCGTGGCTTCGCTGAGTGCACTCGAGCGCACTCAGTGCGATTAGCGTATAGTTGGCAGACTCACCATGGAATTAGAAGGTTTTGACTAGGTCAAAAAATTGTTAATAAATAGTGATAAATAGTGAACTATAGCATAATATAGTGATACTATGATTCAAAAGATATTTGAGTATCTTGGTGAGGCTGCAAACTTGACGTCAAGTTGGCAGACACCTTAAGAAATACAGTTCGTATCAATATGATTTATATGCCAAAAAATTGTTAGAAAATAGTTAATCGTATACGCAAAATTTCAATAACATTGCTTCAATACAAGCCGAGATATTACGGTCTCTAAGTGGGCTGCTAACTTGACGTTTCAGGCGATAGAGATTCCAGAGAAACGGGTACAAGTTTTAAACAAACAAATATATCAAAAAATTGTTAGTGAAATTGTGATTCCTACGATATAAATAAAACAAGAATTCATCATTGCTATTTTCTAAAAATCGAATGTTAACTTTTACATAATACTCTGAATAGGCTGTCGATCAATATTGAACTTTGCTCTACAGTAATAAGGTTCAAACTTTATTGCAATCGTGAGGTGAGTACTATCAAGCAAAAAAGTGAGATTTATATTTTTAGCCATGTCCTCCAATTATTATTACACTTGTTTTATTAATTAAGTGTTGGTATCAAACAATAACGATATTCATTAATAACAATCATAGCAATAGCGCCATCTCTCGGAAAAGATTGTCAATTTCTCAGTTATAATTTAACGTTAGGTACCTATTTATGTATTAGGTAGAATAAAGATATTATTATTATTATTATTTGGTGAGATTTATAGTAAAATTAGTATCAGTTGGTATGTGAGTAGGTAGGAAGTAATATAAGTAGAAAATATTAATAGTTTCTCCTGAATTAATAATATTGAATTAAGAGTAGTGTATTGACCACAGTCCACAGCACCGCCTACTAACGAGTAGTCTTTATACAGTCGATCATCGCCTTTATTGTTGGCGCAAAAGCCACCGTTCGTAAAAATAGACAGTTGACGCAACGACTAAAAGTGTAAGAGTTGGCACGCTATGATTTGCCTTTTTGAATTTCAAAAATAATAAAGTAAAATAATACCTAATACATAAATAGGCACCTAACGTTAAATTATAACTGAGAAATTGACAATCTTTTCCGAGAAATTGTTATGAATATTATTGTTATTAATGAATATCGTTATTGTTTGATACCAACACTTAATTAATAAAACAAGTGTAATAATAATTCGACGATATGGCTAAAATATAAATCTCACTTTTTGCTTGATAGTACTCACCTCACGATTGCAATGAAGTTTGAACCTTATTACTGTGGAGCAAAGTTCAATATTGATCGACAGCCTATTCAGAGTATTATATGTAAAAGTTAACATTCGATTTTTAGAAAATAGCAATGATGAATTCTTGTTTTATTTATATCGTAGGAATCACAATTTCACTAACAATTTTTTGATATACTCATTTGTTTAAAACTTGTACCCGTTTCTCTGGAATCGCTATTGTCTGAAACGTCAAGTTAGCAGCCCACTTAGAGACCGTAATATATCGGCTTGTATTGAAGCAATGTTATTGAAATTTTGCGTATACGATTCACTATTTTCTAACAATTTTTTGGCATATAAATCATAATGATACGAACTGTATTTCTTAAGGTGTCTGCCAACTTGACGTCAAGTTTGCAGCCTCACCAAGATACTCAAATATCTTTTGAATCATAGTATCACTATTTATTTGGTAGAGTTCACTATTTGTCACTATTTATTAACAATTTCTTGACATAGTCAAAACCTTCTAATTCCATGGTGAGGCTGCCAACTATACGCTAATCCGGTGCGCGCTCTAACCGTTCCGTGGTTCGGTGAAATTTTACTCTGACAGCTGTCAGAGCGTAGTTTCATCCGTTCCGTGGCTTGGAGCGTTGCAACAAACAACCATCAAAATAGATGGTTGAAAAACGGTCTGACGTTTACCTTACCAAAATATGTCATTGTCATTTTGACATTATTTTGTATTTTGATGTTTTTGTGTCTAAGTTTCAAAAATTTCATGGTTTATACTCAAAAAACAGATTTTTATTTGTTTTAGTTTAAAGGAAAGTTTAAATTATCCGTATTTGACGTGGAAAACGAAAAGTTTGTACCTAAAGAGGTTATAAAAACAACTCGATCGTTCCGTCGCTTGGTTGCAACCCAAACGGGTTAAATTTTAACCAAACAACTACACCCAAAGCGACGGAACGCAGCCCTGAGTAAGGGCTCATAGGATCGAGCGATTTTTTTAACGCGCGATATTTTGACCGCAGACGAGGTTCCATGGGAAATCGCACGTTGAAAAATTTTCTCGTGCGAACGATCGCTATAAAACTGCCGTTTTGAATTTCTAATGCTCTCTATTTAAACAGTAGAACTTGGCTTGTCAAGCACGTTTTTTCGGCGACGGCGACGCTTGCTTGACACATATTATTTTACTCTTTGGCTTGACAACAAGCATCGCATCAGCATGTATCGTAGTATTACGAGAAGGGACCACAGGCAACAAAGGTTCCTAACGCCGGCTCCACACGTTGGCAGATTCGTCGTTCGTTGCTGGTTTTGTAACGAATGCTTCAAAGATGTTTTTTCAACAGCATCAACGAACGATCATCATATCAGCCGCACGACACCCACTGCAGGGTATAGGATACATCGGCCAATATTGGGTTTGACTGATGCCTGCATAGTATGGCTGTGGTTGGTTCTTAATAAATACTTCAGAGATGTCAGGTCTTAATATCTCTCAGCTATCCTGTATTTTCCTTACGGAGAAGAAATATTATTTTGTAGGCTTATGAGGAAATCTTAGAAATCGAAAAAAAACTTCAATTAACTGGGTACTTGTATATTAGTTCCAATATAAAATAGCTAATCAACATTACAAGCAATAAATAACAAATACAACAACACTATTCGCTTGACAATCTTTGTATTTACAAAATGAGGATTCTTTTGCATTTACTGGTTAGCAGGGCTTTATAACGTTACCAATTAACAGTAAAAAAAACGTTACGTAACGTTATTTTCAATATGATACCTTGATAACGTTATTTTTTTTAACGATACCTAATAACATAACCTTAAAATAACGTTAAATTAATGTAGATAACGTTAAAAAATAACGTTATTTTTAATGGTAATTTCATAAGTATTGCGTATTGTAGGTAGGTACCTCTACTACCTAGTACCTACCGCAGAGATTGATCACGTCACGGCGGCGTCAACGTCAATTACACATTGCTTTTAAATATTTTTATACAGTTACATAATAACGTTATCAAGGAACGAAAAAATAACGTTAAATTCTGTTTTACCGTTATTAATTTCCAGTTTTAACGTTATTTTTTAACGCTACTAATTTTTAATGGTATTTGAAGCCCTGCTGGCTAGCCCAACTTTCATTTATGGTCCATAGACCTAAGCTAGGTTTAGAAAAGACCTTATTATGCGATCACAACCTCAATTTTTCGTCTTTTTTATATATAAAAAAAGATCGCGAATACTTTAAACAAAAAAATTTTGCAAGAAAAAAACGCGATAATTACCTACCTACTTTGTATTTACAAATGGGTTGTAAAGTCTAATTATTAATTCACTGGAGTAAACTGACAGATTCTAATATCAAATTGTAAAATAATGTTGTCTTTATTGATTGAACTAGTGCTGCGTTTCGTTCAGTTTGATTCAGTTCACTCAAACATAGTTAGGTAGCGTTCATGGTTACAAATGGGTCATTTTTTTAAACAAGCCTCAAATGTTCATGGTTACAACCGTAAACGTCAGAATACTCCATTCAATAAATGATTAGACGATACGTGTAGACATTTTTTTGATGTTAAAAAAAATTTAAAACATGATAAAAGTTGGGCTACTTGTCGATTTGTAACTTAATACACATTTTACCACACAAAAACCTTATAATTGACTTCCAAACAATTATAAATAACCTGCGAAGAACAAAAAATAAGTTTTTTATTTAATTATACATATTATTATTTATTTTCATTTTCATTACGCCATTAAAAGCATAAGAAAAATTGTAAATGTTAATAAACATTCAGGGAAATAAAGTAATTATTTCACATGTCAATAAATGCCTATAGACTAAATGCGGCACAATATTTAAAGCAAAATATTATCTATTGAAAAGGCACAGGCTATTGTTATAAAAACGAAATAATTGCACATTTTATGAACTCTATGCCTTTGAAATAGTAAACATTTTACTTAGATACCGTAAATGTTCTACAATACGTGCCGCTTACACGATTTGACAGTACGCTACAAAATTTAAAAAATGGAAAACGACTAATAGAACTGTTTTATTAGTTGTATAATATAAAATCGAAATACAATATTTTGAACACATTTTGAATCAAACCTTTTTAATGGGACAAACTCAAGCAGATGGCAGCACTATTGACTTATTGACTTGTTTTAATGGGGTGTGATACTGAGGAACTAATGGCGCCACAAGCGACAGTCCCAAAATAATTTGATTAGTTGTTTCAAATGTCTAATGTCATTTCTGACGTATTTAACCAATCAAAACCATTGAAAGAGGCCAGGTCGCCGCTGGCGCCATCTGCGATTAGCTTTGCGTGATACACCTCATTACAAAATGATCTATTTTTTTCTAAATTCTTTTTTTAAATGAAATATGTTGGTTTGTTATGCATGGCGGTTACGCCTTTAGGATACAGACGGGCATATGCTATATGGCAAAAAAAAACAGCTTGTTTGTTCAAAAATTCATAACTAACATACAGTTCTGTAACAGTCAATAATTCTGACATCTGAACTTTAAGCCAGTTTTATTCCCATGACTAAACATTTCATTTCATAGCAAAAAAAATCTAGGTGTTTTATTTTACACTACTTACAATACGGTTAATTTAACAATGTACAAATGAAGTGACTAATTTCAGAGCGCTTGCGGTACAAAACGACGTATTTTAATCTGTAAAATTTTCTCTTAGCTATACATTTTCGAGTGAAGTCGCAGCGAATCACTGTCTATTGTGAATTTAATAGCATTGTATATCCACTTATATCCAACTACAAAATATAGGCCACACTATACTAAAAAAACAATTCAGGAATGTGTATTGGGTATTAGTTGTTAAAATAAATGACCGTTAGTAAAAGAAGTAAAACACTCTTTATCGCATAAATAAAAAATATGGACACAGATTTAAAAACAACTGCTTTACTTGTAAACCAAAAACATTGTATTGTTCATTTTTTGCTCATTCTTTGCCATGTCTAAATCTTTTTAGTCTACAGTGGACATTCGATTATGGTTAGAATCATAAAATTGTTTTATTGTAGTTTAGTAGTTTTTTTTTTATAGTAACTGGCAACACAAAAGCCCACTGTGCAACAATATTTTTAATTTTTATTGCTGTTTTATGCGACATAAATTCTAAAACACCCACACACGTTTGACTAGAATAGTGTAACACAGGTGTTGCTAGCTTCAATTTATGTTCGTTTATTACAACACTGAAATTTTGGGGTTGCCACATTTTAGAAACTTTTGTACCGATTGTGAGAAATGTAGTGATATTTTTAGTTTATAACTAGTAAAAACTTTATTCTGTTTATCTAAAGGTAAGCATAGAAGTTACCTACTTAGTAATAAAATCGGTACATATTTTCCAGTTGGTATTATAAGAAAAATGCTTAAATAAATTAATATTCGCGTCAAATAACTAAAATCAAAATCTTTTATAAGGCGATACGCTATTTGAAGACTATTAACTCTGTAAGGAGATAGGAGTTTTTTTTTCAAAGGAGACATTCTTTTATTTAAAAAAAAGAAACAAAACTGCATTTAGTGATTTTTTAAATAGCTTGCCGTAGTCGGCACTTTAAAAAAAGTTGCACCCTGTATATTTTAGCCATAATGAGGGTTTTTAAAATGACAAATTGTAAGCTCGATAGATGGCGTTGATAAAAATGAATGTGTCAATGTGATTTTTTACAAAATTTCGAAGGGCAGTTGTAACCCTAAAATGTCTCTCTTTGGGCAGATGTCAGCCAGCGAGCGCTTACTTACCTCTTTGGTACAGGCCGTTTATTTTAAAAGCCAATTTTGACATCTTTCCATCAACGCCATCTAGTGAGGCAAATAATTACTAGGTATTTTTTATTTTTTAAATGTCACTTTGGAAAGCCGTCATGACAGAGTTAATACAAAGGGATCGATTTTGGTTATTTAACGCAAATTACACAGAAGTAGGCTAAATAAGTTGTTACTTAAATTAAGTATCCAGCCAAATAAATATTTCTATTCACTAAACATAGAAGCTAATAGATTCAGTAGTAACTTAATAGGAAGAAAAATAAATTAATAAAAAATGAAATGAAAAAAATCGTCTGCAATAAATAACTGAGGTAGCTCAGGTTATTTATATCTTGTCCTAATTTAGCAAAAAAAAATTGACAGTCAAACGTATTATCGATATATGATACGTTATCTTATTATATCAAAGATGTGGAAAACCATAAGTTTTTATATTTTTTTTATTTAAATACAGAGTTCGGTAAAGATTGTTTGCCAAATAAGTATGTATAAATGGACTTTATATGACCAATCTATCTGTCAAAGTCATCGATTTATTTCAATACATTTTTATAACATTAAAATTAAAATTAAAATTGTATTTCTTTTAGTTGTTTTATATTCCGGATAAGTTTTGTTTTAATTTTTTACCACAGAGTTTGATGTTCTATTTTAAGGTAAACATCCTAAGAGGGGCCGTTCAAATATTACGTAAGCAGATTTATTCCAATTATTTACCCCCCATCCCCCTAGTCAGCAAAAATAAGCAAAGCTCTTACCCCCTCCCCCCATGCTTACGTAAACATTGTTCAATTATAAATGTTTTTTAAATTATAATTATAATGTTATAATTATAATTTTAAAAATAAGAAAACGTATGCATTATTTGCGGGGATCCCCGAAAATGCGTTTCGTTTTCAAGCATAGACAATTTGAGGGTTGCCATTCGTGAAAAAAGTAAATAACTACCAAGACTCCCCTACCCCCCATGTCATACAAAATAAGCAAAACAAAGACCCCCCACCCCCCCATAGTGCTTAAGTAATACTTGAATGGCCCCAGAGCATTGTGTACAGACAGCAACAAAAGTCGCTTAACACTTTAGTACTTTGTCGTAGCAGCTTTTTCAACAGATGTCTCACAATTTGAAACATTAATAAAAAATGTTGCTTTGACAAAGTGTTAAAGTGTTAAGCGACTTTCCTTGCATGTGTTTTTTTGCCAATTCATTTTGGATTTTAGGTCTGTTCGCCATTTAATTTTAGGAAAGTTCAGGGAGTGAGTAGAGGCGTTTCGCCAAAAAAAAATTGTTATTTGCTCCACTTTGTGATTTGTTTTTTTTTAATAAACAGTTTTTTTTCTTTCTCTAAAATATACTTGCACGTATTTCTTAAACACTCAAGTCATAATGACTTAAAGACAAATACTTATTGTAGAAACCAAATAGCATCTCTGTGGCAACTTTATACATTTTTCCAAAAAATCCGGGAAAGCTATCAAATCTTTCACCAATATGCAAGGCACGCTTTTTTTTGTTTAATGTGTTTTTTATTTACTTGGATTTGCTCTATGATTTTTTTAAAAGCCAATTTAACGTATGAAACTTTTCATACATTTGTCAATATTTTATTAAAATCTTCACATGATATTGGGCGCAACGCTAATTTGGAAACTATAATTTTTTGACTAATTGTTTAGTTCATTTAATTTTGCATTTAATGATTTTGTAAATATTTTTTTTACGAATTAGATATTATTACATAATTTGGAGAAAATATCATTATCATGACTTTTTGAATATTACAATAAATGTTGCCATAAATCGTTTTCAAAATTCATGCCTTAAAAAAATACAAAACAATATCCAGTTTTAAACATTATCTATACCAATTTTCTTTTATCACCCAAATAACATTCCTTGCGAAAACCCCTAATATTCCAAGTGATATTACCTTTCATTAAAAATCTCGTAAATATCCGAAACTTTCGGATATCGTTTCGGATACGATCGTTCAGTCTTCTTTCTTCTCGGTTTCGGATTTTGCCGTCTCTTCTACGGGAGAAGGGGGGCGATCCGTTTTGTTTTCAGAATCTTAAAAAAAACAAGATTTTTTATCATTAGTGTCAATTCAGTACAGACGATTTAACAATACTAAACTTAATTTTAGTTCTTGTCTTTTCAATAAGTATCAATTTATCAAAAGAACTGAGATGGAATAATACTGCTAAAACTGCTCAATTCACTTGTAATTTGACTAGTAAAGTTGTGTACACATATACACGGTTAATTTTTAAGTAAGTATATCTAAAAAAAATGTAATGGGTGTATCTCTTCCCTTTTCTAATCTAGTATGTAGGTACAGTTAAAAGTTTCAATATTTAATAATGGGTATGATTTTATCAATTACCTAATAAATGCATTTTCAGTGACCTAATAAATAATATTGGTTCCCAAAATAGTAGATCTGTCACCAAAATTGAATCACCAAATAATATTAAAACGCTTACCTAAATAATAATTAAGAATTACTTTGAAATTATATCAATCATCAAATAAATATATTGGGTATCAAAATAATAAAAGTGTCACTAAAACTGAATCACCAATCAATATAATGTTTAGGTACTTAAGAATTATTTTTTATCACTGGAAAATAATATTATTATATCAAATAATTCAACTGAAAGACGATACTTTGTTGCATCTAAAATATTTCGCCCCTCCTCTATTTGTTTTTTTTAAGAAAGGGTATTTTTTCGTTTTAAATGTAATTTCATAAGTTCAGCACATTCATAAGTTATCAAATCTTTGAATGAATGAATGAATGTCCAAACTTTACTTTGTTAACTTTTCGTTTTTGGTAGCAAGTTGACTTCTTCATCTGAACCACTCTCCTCAGGCTCTAGCATTGAATTAAGGAACCGATCTATTTATTTATTTATTACTTTTTAAAGGGCAGAGCTATAGAAAAAAGTGATCAAACTATAATTTAAGATACATATTTACATTAATCCGATGATATAAACTTAGGGATCGTTTTGATTAATATGATGACTAATATATTTCTTGGGGATAGATATTATTATTAGAGTATTGCAGATTAGTGACACATCTAAACTTAGGTGACAGAAAATATTGTTCCCTTTAATAATTAGTCAAGATATTGGGTTTGTTTGTCCCAAAATTTTCTAGATTGCAAGCTCATTCATAGAATTATTATACTAGTGTAATCAAATATTGTCTACCTATGTAAATCATGAAAATAATGTGTCTACGCATGCATCTTGCTATTTTTGTGAGTTTGCCGATTAATCAAGATATTTTTCAGTTATTTTCAAATTATTAATTTTTAACTATTAACTGCACATTCATATTCAGAAACTTGTACCTCTAAATATCCTGAAATTGGTCACAATATCCTAAAAACTCGCGTGGTCGTGCCAGAAAACTCGTCCCAGGCACGACCACTTTAAATATGTCGTAACGTCAAAACTAGAAGAGTACAATTTTTTTGTTCAAAGGTACATTAAAGAATGTACATTTTTCATAAATATGTACCACAAAAAAATAGAAAATCCTCCGTGGTCATTGCAGGAATCATCACATGACCTGAATGCCAACCTACACTTGTTGTGGAGCGGTACTATTAGAAGATGATGAACCATAACTCACCAACGTTGGCAGCATCGATCCTGTCTTCGTCGGTATCAGATCCAGAACTGGGGATTGAGGAGTCATCACCGTTAGCTGTGATCGCTGTAACAAATAAACAATAATCTTTATGACGCACGCGAGATTTAAATGGATATAAGGCATAATTTCCGAACGATTATTGCAATTTTTAATTTAGAGCGGGTAATACCGAATGGGGTTGTGTTGTGAGCATAGACATAGAAAAATTTTCGCTGCGCTCAAGAAGACCAACAAAGCGTGGAAAAGAGAAGTTAACATCATACGGACACGGTCTATGTAAAAAAGAGACAAAGGATCAAGTGACATGTGCCAACATTTTTTACAGTAAGAGCCCCTAGCGTCCCGCCTAGCAAATGAGCAATCACAGTTTGTTTAAAATATTTGTGAATCTTAATTAGAATTTAAAATAAAGGTATCGTGGCACACATTTCTCTAAAACCAAATTTCGCTATATTTATTCATTTATCGACGAAGAAAACAGTATGAAACATAGTTTATTAATTTCTTTTGCCATATTATAGTGATATTTTATGAATCTATGTCAAATTTACGTATCTCATATAAAATGTATCAATCGTTTTCGGATCAACTGTTTATTGACATTGTTGTTCTTTGACATTCTATTTCTATGCGTGGAGCCCTAACAGCTGAAAGTAGAGACACCATTTTTGGAGGGTAGATACCTTTCATGATGTAATTAAGCACTAAAGGATTTTGGAAAATTCACCCCTAAAAGGGACTGAAATAAGGGATGAAAGTTTGTATGACAGTCCCTCAGTTTCAAAGCTAGGATGTTCAAATTTTGTGTTTATGCTGACGATAAAAAATTATAAGGGGATTCTAATGCTCACGCGAACGAATTTGCGGGCAAAAGCTAGTATTGAACAAGAATCTAATAAATACTAGTTTCCGACCGTAGAAGGTTTAGTTTCGGTTTCGGACAAATACCAGCTGAAACTTTCGGCAGGCATCCGTCACTCGCTCATACCTACCGCGATAAGTACCTACAGCGCGCGACTATACTTGAAGTTGCAAATCTGTCAGGGCGGCCGCCGCGCTTGTGAGTACACGCGCGCGTTATTCTGTGCCTCTATGACGTCAATCGGTCATTGTTTATTGCTCCCAGCACTGTACCGTACCTACCTACTATTATAATTTTGTAAATAATGGAGAATCGTAATACTAATAATAATGCTGCGTGGATGGCTGTCGCAATAAACAGAAGGATTCAAAATTTTCATTTTTCACTTTACCGTAAGATTCTAAAAGGTAGAAAAAAAATATTTTGTTTATTTTACTCGTAATTTTTATGAGTACTTACCTATTTTTGATAAGTAGGTGTAACAACTACATACTATTATTGGGAACGTAATTTTTTTCACATTTAAGTACACATTATAAACACAAAACTTGTAATAAAGTATTTAATCCTTCAAGCACAGAAAATGAGACAATATATTTTCCATTGTTGTGTTGTTGAAGAAGACAACCCTGTAGTTGTTAGAAGAGGTAAGAGCTACGCGATAGAAAGAGAGGCAACCTGTAGTTGAATATAACTGTAGGCAAGGAAGCGGTGTGCGACCTAAATTGCACTTTATTGTGTCTGAGCAAGAGTCGCTATTTATTTACATGACTATGCGGAGTGCATTTTCTGTACTTTGTACTACCTATATTATGTATTCTGTGCTTTCGGCCACACCGATACTCACTGTTCTTAATTTTTTGACACAGTTTGCTTACAACTTACTTACGACACATACTCGAATTCTCACGCCATACATTACTACACAATATCTCACGAAAACCCCAATACAGTACACCTATTATGTTACCTAAGTCAGTGCCAATGCCAATATATTGAGTCGATAATGTGAGTAAATGATACAAATGCAAAGCAAATGATGGTTGTCAATTTCTATTAGTACCGACTTCAGATCCTTGGCGGAGGAGGAAAAAAACGGCCGCGCAGCGCGATTTTTAGTCAATTTCATCCACAAATCTTGTAGGTAGCTGCCTGTCTATAGGAAAAAAACAGCCGCGCAGCGAGATTTTTAGTCAGTTTCTTCAAGTAATCTTGTATTCTTGCCTGTCTATAGTAAAAACAAACGGCCGCGCAATGCGATTTTTAGCCAGTTTCATCCATTAATCATGTACTCTTGCCTGTTTACAGTAAAAACAAACGGTAATAATAAAAAAATGTATAAAATAAACGTAGGTAGCTAAAAAACTGTTTTTACTGACCATTTTTTGAAAAAAACTGACTTTTACTGACCGATGCCAAAAAAACTGACTTTCACTGACTTTACTGACCAGTTTCGACCCCTGTAATAGTAATAATGATGATAATGATAATTATAATAATAGTTATAGTAATGTTGTTGATGATGATGATTTGTGATGATGATTATGATGAAAATTATAGTGATAATGGTGATAATGACAATAATGCTAGTGATGATGATAATGATGCTAATAGTAATAGTGAAAATGATGATGATAATGATAGTGATAATTATGAAAATAATAGAGATAATGATGATAATGACAATAATGCTAGTGGTGATGATAATGATGCTAATAGTAATAGTAATAGTGAAAATGATGATGATAATGATGCTAATAGTAATAGTGAAAATTATGATTATAATGATAGTGATAATAATGAAAATGATAATGATGATTATGACAATGCTAGTGGTGATGATAATGATGCCATTGCCAACTCACCCGACATCCCCCTGTTCGGTATGGGCGAGGCGGCCAATAGAGGCGCGTGCGGGCGCTGCTTGCGCGCCGCGTTGTAACTTCCGCAGTACGCGCACACGTACGACACATACTCGAACTCTTCGGCCATTGCCATACCTGGTATTACAAATAACTCAACTCGATTCAAAATAATTTATTCAGTCTAGGCCAGAGGTGCCCAAACGGTCGATCGCCAAGGATAACAGATTTGCACCCAATGTAGTTTTAATTATGCAATTTTTTTCTTGATAAATATTTGGTGGGTAAAACGATCAAAATGTCGATAGTCATTAATTTCATAAATTTCTGCTAGGTCGATCTCCTCAAGAAAAAGTCTGGGCACCCCTGTGGCCTGTTTCATAAAGATTACAATTGTCAGCGACAGGTGACAGGCGACAAGTCGACAATTCGACAATTGTACGTTTCATAAAACATTTGGTCTGACATATTTGTCATCGGAAAAGCCGACATATATGTCAAATTGTCGCGTCATTTCGACAATTTAGCGTTTCATAAAAATTTACAGGTGACAATGAAAATTCGACAAATTGTCGAGCATTTTCTGACAAGTGTCGTTTATGAAACACATAATTGTCAATACGCAATTATAAACTTGTCGAATTGTCGCACATTTTTGACAGGCACCTTTGGGCTGTGTCAGGATTAAGGAAATCAATGCTACTTAAGTAAAAATGCTAAATTCTAGCAGTGATAATAGTAGTGACAGTGATGATAATTATTTGGAAGAAAATAGGCGGAGGAGAGAATAATTAAAGAAAAAAATAGGTACTTTTCTTTGGAAGTAACCGACTTTACTTTCAACGGAAAATTCTGTATAAGTAAGTAAAGTTGTGGTAGATTTTTTTTTAATTAGTTGTAATAAAAATTGAAGCTGCTTTTGTTGATCGATACGGAAACCACTTTATAAATTTAAAGGTATATGTGGTCTAAATCTGGAATTCTTTTATGCTAGCGCACGGTGGCCACTTGCCAGTTTCGGTTCACGACTCAAGAATACCAAGATGCTCGTCGTTAGCAAGCCAATAGGCAAATAATAATTGAAGGCCATTTTCTAATGTATCAAGTTCTTCCACAACTTAATAATTTAGCATCTTGTTTGCCTCCGCCATGTTTGCGTCTGATTGAATATCAGTGCATGTTTTGTTGGTAGGTAATATATTAGAGGGTATTCATTAAAAAATAAACACAGTTATTTACCAATCGCTAACAATCATTTACCTGTCA
This sequence comes from Agriphila tristella, assembly GCA_928269145.1. Lineage (NCBI taxonomy): Eukaryota > Metazoa > Arthropoda > Insecta > Lepidoptera > Crambidae > Agriphila > Agriphila tristella. The sequence goes on from OV743451.1 coordinate 6,658,791, forward strand.
CTGAGTTTTTTTAAATGACACCGACAATGATTTACCTGTTCCGACAGGTGTTTTATACAAGACTTGTCATGACTATGGTTTTATGAAACAAATGGATAAAAGTGACAATTTACCACTGAATTCTTGTATACAATTATAAATATGTCAAGTTTTATGAAACGGCAATTGTCGTGACAATCCGACATATGTCATGATTTCTGACAAATTGTCGACTTGTCAAGCTTTATGAAACGGGGCCCTGGTCTAGGCTGTTACAAGCACATGTGAATGTCATAGAAGCTACGCCATCGGATCGCAAACCCTAAGCGGGAGACCTTGTAACGAGACTAAATACCTTAGCAATATTTCTCGATATGAGCAAAGCCTTTGACTGCGTAAATCATCAGTTATTGTTGAATAAATTAGAGAGATATGGCATCAGGGGAACAGCCTTGAATTGGATACAAAGTTATTTATCTAATCGTCAACAATGTGTTCAAATATCTAGAATCGAAAATAATTCAAGGAATTGTTATACTTCGGAATATCTTACTAACAAATGCGGCGTTCCTCAAGGGAGTGTGTTAGGGCCATTACTATTTCTTCTTTACATTAATGATCTTCCTAATGTCACTGAACAAAAGTGTATTCTATTCGCGGACGATACAACTTTGATAGTTAAATGTAAAACTAAAAACGAAATGCAATTAACTGCCAAGACAGAATTTGATAAAATCATGACATGGTTAGAAGATAACAATTTAAATATAAATTTGGAAAAAACTAAATACATACAATTTAAAACAATTAATAGTTTTAATAATAAAATTGACATTAATTACCAAAATACGACTGAGACAATAGAAAATGTAAGCGCAACAAAATTCTTAGGTATACAAATTGACAACTACTTAAACTGGAAAGCACAAATTGAAGAAATAGTAATAAAATTAGACCGCTTTGTTTATGCACTTAACAGAATTAGACAAATTGTATCTAAAACGGCAGCTCTACTAGCCTACCACGGATATGTTGCGTCGGTACTAAGATACGGTGTCATTTTGTGGGGAAACTCCGTGGATACGATAAGAGTATTTAGAGCGCAAAAGAAATGTATAAGATCTGTTTGTGGTGCAAGCTATTTAGATAGTTGTAAGCCTCTGTTTAAAGCTTTAAATGTTTTGCCACTTCCTTGTTTGTATATTCATGAAATGGGAGTGTTCGTGAAAAAACACCAAAATCTGTTTACAACAAACAAGGACTATGAATATAGAGGACGGAAAGGTAACAACCTTCGTATTCCAAATCAGAGATTAAAAGTTTATTCGAACAACGCATATTGTATGGCTATAAGAATTTATAATAAACTGCCACATGACATAAAAACTTTGACATTATATAAATTTAAAAATAAGCTTTTTACTTTTTTAATAGAAAAAATGTACTATTCTGTTAAAGAATTCCTTGAAGACAAGAATATATAATATTATGACTAGTTTGATAAAATTGCTTGTATTGACTGAATTTTAAATTAATTAATTGATAACTTTATGACATGTAATATTTAACTAATAATTTGCACATCGAACTACTCGATCGAATATGTTGGATTAGTTTAAACATAAGATCACATTGTAACCATATTCTTGCAAATAAATGATTTTGATTTGATTTTGAGAAGAACCGGCAAGAAACTTGTCAAGGGCTGCTTTTCTCTCCCTGTATATTTCGTACAGAGTCGTCAATTCGGAAATTTTTTTTTGCCTCATTTAAAAAATAATAATATTTAGTGGGTTAAACGGTCAAAATGTCGATCTCTTACTCATCAATTTTTGCTATGTAAGTATGGGTATGGGCACCCCTTGATCTATATGAGGCTGACATCGCTGCTGTAAATATACAACAAGTAACAAAAAAATCACAAAGGCGAATATTGTAGATAGGGTACAATGCATTCTACGCATATAAGCGCCATGCGATAGTGAAGCCCATCCTTCAATATGTAGTCCACGACTTTGTCCAAAGCGGACCGATTCTTGTCCATAAGTGGTCGCGGTTTATTTGTTATGGAACACCCTGTATACTTACCGTTGTGTGAGGAACATTCTACGCATATAAGGGCCATGCGATAGTTAGGCCCATCCTTCAATATGTAGTCCACGACTTTGTCCAAAGCGGACCGATTCTTGTCCATAAGCGGTCGCGGTTTATTTGTTATGAAACACCCTGTATACTTACCGTTGTGTGAGGAATATTCTACGCATATAAGCGCCATGCGATAGTTAGGCCCGTCCTTCAATATGTAGTCCACGACTTTGTCCAAAGAGGACCGATTGTTGCCCATAAATGGGCGCGGTTTATTTATTATGAAACACCCTGTATACTTACCGTTGTGTGAGGAACATTCTACGCATATAAGCGCCATGCGATAGTTAGGCCCGTCCTTCAATATGTAGTCCACGACTTTGTCCAAAGCGGACCGATTCTTGTCCATAAGTGGTCGCGGTTTATTTATTATGAAACACCCTGTATACTTACCGTTGTGTGAGGAACATTCTACGCATATAAGCGCCATGCGATAGTTAGGCCCGTCCTTCAATATGTAGTCCACGACTTTGTCCAAAGCGGACCGATTCTTGTCCATAAGCGGTCGCGGCAGTTGGTCGGACTATAAGCAAGGAGAAAAAGTCTTATTAGTAATGTCTTGGATCAGTGAAAACATTTGATTTGGAGATAAATAAATCATCAAAACTGAGAAGCTCGGTGGCGCAGTGATATAGCGCCTTGCTTAGCGATTGCAGAGTTAAGCAACTTTCGCAAGGGTCGGTCATGGGATGGGTAACCAAAAATTTATTATCTCGAGCTCCTTCGTGCTTCGGAAGGCACGTAGAAATCTTGGTTCCGCGAGATTTGCAATCCTTAACACCCACTTATTGGGTCCACGTGGTGGGTTATGGCCCAATCCTCCTTACCCATAAGGAAGGCCTGTGTGTGCCCCAGCTGTGGGTACAGCAAAAATAGCTGATGGTATAATTTTCCCTATATTTTACTCACCCGAAGCCTGGGCCTATAAGCACCCATAGAGTTGTTGATCGCAACAACGTTCATGTTGTTCTTCAACGGAGTGGAACTAGCCAGAGCCAGTTGTCGCTGTCTCAACTGGCCTGGAGTCGCTGAAAGAGACGGCGATATTGCTTCACACAGTGTGGGCTATGCATTTAATAAAAAAAAGACGAGAATCTCAAGATATTTATGATGATATTTTGTGTTGCTCGAAAATCGGCCTTCATTTCAGTCAGGCATGCTTTTCTTCGTAAAAACTGAACTGACCTGGTATACTAAGAGCTGGCCCCGGAAATAGGTGGACAATTTACAGAGCAACGAAATCCTTTTAGTTAGTTTGCCATTCTATCATTATTAACAGATCCGGGCACCTAGCAGATTTTCAGTGTTGGGGGTGGAAAGGTTGAAATTTTGACTGGTGGAAAAGTAGTGCCAGGCGGCATCAAACATTACCACTTTTTCGCGCACCTTTGATGCCGCCTAGCACTACTTTTCCACCAGGCAAAATTTCTGGCAATGTTATATTCGATTTAGATACATAATTGGCTTGCTATTATACCACGCCAAATCCAGAGCTCTGTAAATTGTTTACGTTCAATCGCTTTTTCAGCCCCTTTGTTGCCCAACCACTCCCACCTCCACCACTGAAAATCTGCGAGGTGCCCGGATCTGTTAATAATGATAGTATTGCAAACTAACTAGAGGGATTTCGTCTCTCTGTAAATTGCATACCTATTTTCGGGGCTAGCTCTTAGTCCATACGTAAAAACTGAACTGAAATGGAGCCCAATCGTGCTAATTCAGAAACGTTAAAACCAAAACCATTACGTTGTTGAGGTTACATTTACCTAAAAATCTTTGGTTTAGCTTTAAAATTCTCATTTAAATTATCCAAGATCGGCATCCTAGCAGGGCTCTGTCACTCCGCGCGCGAGTATAAAACGCTCGGCGTCCTCTGAGAGGACAAATTTCATACGTCAGAAAAGATAAGACCTACGCGATAGAAAGAGAGGGAACTACTAAGTGAATGTTTTGGAGCGAAGGGAGCGCCGTGCGACCTGAATTGCACTTTATAGTGTCGGAGCAAGAGTAGCAATTAATTTAAACGATTTTGCGGAGTGCAACTTCTGTACGCTAGTACTATTATCTATCCTGTGATCCTAGGCTCCTTAGGCATAGCTTTTAACAAAACTAATGCTATTATTTGTCTTTAATCTGAAATGGTAACGATTTAACTTTTGTTTTATCGTTGAAAATAAGAGCGATTGCCCTATTGTCATAAGTCAAATGAGTGTAACGGGTGTGATAAAAAAAACTGGTAGAAGGAAAAACTGTATTTAGGACAGGACATAATGTTCAGAAACTAAGGTAAGTAGAATGCAATCAGGCTGGCCCCAGACCTACCGGTTTCATTTCTTTGCTTTGCTGTTCTACCTTGCTTAAAAGACCGCCGGCCAACCAGGGTAATTTTCAATCTATCGCATTTTGGGACTAGACCAAATTGGCAAGATAGCCATATTAGCCATTAGCTTGGTGTTATCAAATAGCATCGCCTGGATTGCGAAGTAGGAAGCTTTTAGGAGATATGCCACCCTGAACATGGACTCCAATCGTTAAAATAAATCGATCGCTTAGTTATACAAAATGTTTGGTAAAGCCTTATAAAGCTGAATATGGTAGATAGGGACCATAAAACTGAACAACTTTTACTATGGGACCAAATCTGAAATCGCGAAAAAAATGAGCTGTTTCATACATTTTGATAATTTCCTTACTAATTTTTATATGAAACAGCAGTTTTTTTTTAAACTAAAACTAAAACTTCGCATTGCAACCCAGACGACGATATTTGATAACACCAAACTAATGGCTATCTTGCCAATGTGGTCTGGTCAAAATATGCGATAGATGAGCCTCTTGGCCGGCGGTCCATGGTAGAACAGCAAAGCAAAGAAACGAAACCGGTAGGTCTGGGGCCAGCCTTACTCTGACAATATGAACGAAGTGTGACAAACCTCAGAGCGCTTGTGGTGTACGATACGATGTATATTGTTTTCTGTGCACACTATACATTCTCTAGTGAAGTTATTATGATAATGGGCTGTTATGATGATCATCATCATGGGTATTAGACAGTAATGATGATGGGTATTAGTAATGATGATAGATGTAAGTTAGTAATGATGATGATGGGTGTTAGTAATAATGATGGGTGTTAGTTAGTAATGATGACAGGTGTTAGTAATGATAATGGGTGTTACTTAGTAATTATGATGGGTGTTGGTAATGATGATGGGTGTTGATAATGATGATAGGTGTTAGTAATGATGATGGGCGTTAGTTAGTAATGATGACAGGTGTTAGTAATGATGATGGGTGTTACTTAGTAATTATGATGGGTGTTGGTAATGATGATGGGTGTTGGAAATGATGATGGCTGTTAGTTAGTAATGATTATAGGTGATAGTAATGATGATGGATGTTAGTAATGATGATAGGTGTTATTAGATATTAGTAATGATGAAATGGGTGTTAGTAACTAAGGATGATGGGTGTCAGTAATGATGATAGGCGTTGGTAATGATGATGGGTGTTAGTAATAATGATGAGTGTTAGTAACTAACGATGATGGGTGTTAGTTAGTAATGATGATGGGTGTTAGTAATGATCATATGTGTTAGTGATGATGATGGGTATTAGTTAGTAAAGGTATCTAGGGGTCTACCTGGGGGCGGTGTTTGGTTGTTCGAGGGTAGTTTACCGGGCACGTTGAGGGTCGGAGTGAACGGCTTCAGCGCTTTAGATTGCTCCTCGGGACTGCCGTATTTGTCGAGAATCTGTTTTGCTACCTGCAATGGATGGAATGCATTGTTTTACTCTGATCAGCATTAATAATTAATATACAGGGTGTTTTATAATGACCCGTAAAGTTTTTATTTATATTTGAATGGAAAACTGCAAAGTGACAACCCTAGAAGCAAATAAAGTATTGGTTTTCGATAATCAACCCCATTAATGGGCAAAAGCAGAACACAATCACACCCCGGCCACTCCATACAAATGCCGCGTTTCAACTACAGACGCTACACAGTGACGTTTTTGCACACGCGCAACTGTGTGCGTGAAGTGTGGGGCTATTGAATGAGCACACGATTCGGCACACGAACTCGCGCGGTGGGGTGAGGTAATTGATTGTGGGGCGGGGCGGAGAGTTTCCTTTCTGTACGGTAGTACTTATATCTATTCTGTGACACAATTTAGATCTAGAGTTGCCACTATGCAATTTATCATCATATTTTTTTTAACTGCCGGAATTAATTTGTGATCAAAAAGATCAGTTACCTTATAAGTTTCCGTGTTCATAACTTCTTCCAATATCTTCTTCTTCTCATCTCGCATTTTGTTTAGTTTTATTCTGTTTTTGTTCAACGACCAGTTGTAATACCACGATATGGTCGCGCGTATGAAAATTACTCTGTAACAAAACATCGGCCTAATTAATAAGGGGATACATCTAAAAAAAATACACTTTTTGATGTGTATTAACGTCATAGGTCGTAGAAAGGTCCTAGAGATCTGAAATTAAGAATTATATTACTCCAGACACATATTGAAACAGAAACTCTTAAATTTCTTAAGTTTGAAATTACTTAAAAACAACGTTAGGTGTTCAAGTTGAAATTGCTTCAAATAAGGGGCCATCCATAATTTACGTCACACGAATTTCATGACTTTTGACCCCCTCCCCCCTCCTTGTCACAGCTGGTCACATTTGTGAGAACCCCCTCCTTCCTAGTGTGACATCACATATTTTACAAAAATTGTAAAATATGTCACATCTAGAAATAATTATTGAATTAATAGGCCCGTAAAATCTTACAAATATTCTTCCTTAAACCGCAAAATGCGATGTATAGCTGCATTTTTGGTATGTTATTTGGACCCCTTAGGAGAGTGTGAAACTATGTTTTGCAAGCAAAAAAAATATATGACATTAGTTGCCAACATCATTATGAAAGTATATTAAATTTTAAACAATTAAAGCCAAATTTCAGTTCCGTATGTCTAATAGTTTTTGAGATATGATGCTTGAAACATTGACACTCACCGGCATATCTAACCGCCTACACCGTTATTTTCATACAATCATGCTCACGTTTGAGCCAGTTGGATGAATTTGGATAACGTATTTTTCTACATTATCAGGGGGCTCTCACTCCGCGCATACACTTTATATTAGCCTACTGCTCGCGGCTGACTCAGTCGAGCCACTGCATTAGGGATGTCATGTGTCGATTGGGACAGAGCTATGCGACAGAAAGGAAGCGCTTCGGAGGCGCTTATAATAAAAGGCACGCAGCGCCGTTCTTTATTTGACTTTATTGACGTGCAGCGAGAGTAGCTTATAATTTGATTGTCCTCGCGCAGATAGGCTTCTGTATGTACGTTTAGTACTATAGTATATTCTGAGGCATAACACCAATATAAAACCAGTACTCACAGAATAGGCACGACCATCAAAGCAGACGCATATATCACCGAATGCAACCACTGTTGACTCCTTCCCAAGTACATATAGTAGTACAGTATCGCGAATACAACGTACAACCCCACTGAGTACGCCATGACGTAGCCGATGACACGCTTGTGGGTCTGCTCCTTGCATTGGCCATCTTGTTCGATGCTTTTAATCTGTGTCTCGAGCCGCTCTAGGATTTCTGTGGTCGTTTTCTTGCGCTGGAAAAAGGAGAATGTGTTTAAAAGGTGGTAAATTCGGGTATTCGTGAGTTAGTGATATCATTGGTGATGTCATGTCAATGGTCTTAAGGTCTATTCCCACATGTCCGGGCCGTGTATAAGCTTTTTTGGGCGTCTCTATGTTCTATATGAAGGACCAACGTATTTTGAACTCCGGATCCTGAACGAAGTCGCCTTGACGGAGCTGAACCATTGTTTCACATACAGAAACTTAACACGACCACAAAGTAACTTGGGCCCCTGATACGTCACGGCCCTGATATGTGTAGATAGACCATTAGGCGGTTAGAACATTGTCACCACATCCCGCTGTGGCACGGTGGTGCTGTAAGATCGGCTAATCACGTGCTTTATCACTTTGCAGTAAAGTTCGTGTGCGTGCGCTTCGCTTCAACGCGTACTAGACATAATTATTATGGAAGTAACGCGGCGTGAAAAGCGATTTTAAATTCAGGGGTGGTAAAGCGCTGGTGTGGCTGATTGTACCGTATGTCGTCGTCGCGTCGTCCGTCATGCGCGCCGCGCCGCGCCCCCTCGCGGAGATGCGGTGTCAGTCAGTGTGTTAGAAGGAGATTACATGATCAGTCCATTCCATCAGTCTGTGTAAACATTGTGTTGTACCTACTTACAAAACTCATTATCTTTGCTACCTCGTAGAATAGATCTATAGTTGTTATATTGATGGGTCTTCACGTACAAAACTCATTATCTTTGCTATTCTGTAGAATAGGTTATATAATTGTTATATTGATGGAATTTCTTGTTTATATCTACAAATGAGGATCAGTAACAGGTGTGATACTGTGAATCCTATAGTTTTATTGGTATAATATAAAAACATATTCATAGCTATGAAACTTAGTGAAAGATTTTTTGAAATCCGTTTAGAAATGTTTGAGTTAAAAGTGTTTTGAAGGAAATGCCAAGCTCAATGCAATATGTGCTTTATCACGTACGACATAAATTCGCGTACGACTCGATGACGTCATAATGACCCCCCAAAATAACAGTGTTTTAGCACGTTTTAGCTCGTATATCTTCTCAGGTTTAAGAGATATCGTAAAAACTTCATCACAGTTAATCATGTGGTGGCATAAGCTTTCTGGTAAGCCACTAAACAAAAATCGTTACTGATCCTCATTCTACATAAATCATCAGTGTAACGGGCAGGCCCAAGGTCCTAAGGAACTTCGTCAATCTCCTTTATATTTCCGTTAATATGAGATGGAACAAAAGTACTACGCGGAAGACAATATAATTTTTCATAAAAAATCTAACCACAAACGTATTTAATTACTTATTATTTGAACCCGCGACCTTGGTCTCGTAGTTTCTCCAACCACTAGACCATATCTACTATCACCACAGAATTCATAGTGTCCGCGCGCGAAGAGAATGGGATGGAACCTTGTCAAACTGAGACGCGCACGGTACGCCGCCGCGCCGGCCTCTACAGGGTTATCCAAAAACATGGTGACACGTGTCACGTATTCGAGGCGAGGGAAATTTTACTCAGCAACTTCAAGTAAGAAAAATAAATAAATTAAAACATATTAAAAACACGACTGCCCTGCTAAAAACGAACTAAAAAGTTAAACAACAAGTGTCATTGCAGTCGGGGGACCTTTATAAGGGGCAATTTTTGATCAAAGAGGTCCCCCGACTGCAATGACACTTGTTGTTTAACTTTTCAGTTCGTTTTTGGCAGGGCAGTCGTGTTTTTAATATTTTTTAATTATTTTTTTTCACACATTTTAGTGACATATTATATAGTTTTGGAATGTGCTCATCAAGGCCTTTCATTTGATGCCCATTTTGTAATAATAGAAAAAGAAAAAAATCACATTTAAAAATAGCGCCGTACAGTCGCCATATTGATTTTTTCAAAAAAAAATATAATCAGTGTCACTCAAGATGCTGTAAGGATTCTAACGATACCCCATTTATCCAAATCAGGTCAGCCATTTAGAAGTTATGGTGGAATAAAGAAACTCACATACCCACAAACATACACCCTAAACACATAATTATAACACTTCTTTTTGGGCATTCGTGTAATAATAACACTTCTTTTTGGGCATTCGTGTAATAACACTTCTTTTTGGGCATTAGTGTAATAACAAGAATACAATTAGTTGATTAGTTAAATCATATACCCTATAGGTTAATTAAAATTAACTAATTAGTCAATTTACTTTGACAAGGTTCCATCCCCTTCTCATCGCGCGGTTTTTTTATGCCCAACAACGGGAAAGTGCTTGGCCTTCACCTCACCTGATGTTAAGTGACGGTAAGGCCGAAGGTGGAAGCGCACTACACCCGGAATCCTCATCACTGAGGAACTGGCTATCTTACCTCTAACTGCCTGAACACAACTATTTTTCAATTGTTGTTATGGCGTCAGACTTAGGTAAGATAGTGGTAGCTAGCCAGGCGGACTTAAAATAAGCCCCTACCACCAACCAAACCGAGTACAGATTGTAACTCCCCTGGGAATCGAACCCGGGACCCCTGCGTTTTACACGGGTGGGCGAACCACTAGACCACAGAGGCAGTATAAAATTATTATACAAGGATTAGCTACGAGTTTCGCAGTAAAGTTTTTAAACTCAATATTGTTTAACTATAGACACAACAGAATACATAATAGTACAAAGTCTATAAAGTACATGCGACACTATTGTTTTGTTCTAACTAATACTAGACGCACGAAAAGACATAGCCAGATGAAAGTAGCAATTTATCTAGGTCAAAACAGACGGTCTAAGCGAAAGTGACTCCTAAATTGTCGTCTTAAAGTATCTTATTGCATGTCGAATCCAGATGAAAGCCTGTAGCAAGTACCTTTCTCTTATGTTATTGTGAACTCGTTGTTAGACAATTTTTAGTAGGACTTCATGAAATTGAAAATCATTTGAAAATACTTTTTAGTAAAAGTCAGAATGGCACGTCACGTCAGCCATTAATGACCAATGACGTGAACGTGACGTGCATTGGCATTTTTAACGGCCGGGGCACAGGCCTTCCTTATGGGTGGACAAGGAGGATAGGTCACGCGGCACGCGGGCCAATTGGTGGGTGTTAAATTAACAACTGATGCAGCCGGGACAAACGCCAGCTCTGATGCCCTACTGTTCGCGTTAGAGTATATATTCTGTGCTACTGGCTAACTTTTCGAACTTCGGCGGGCCTGCCGGGTTTCAATGTAAAACAGATAAATCGAAGTAAAGAATTTCGTATTGTACTATTTGCCGAAGTTATTTGGAAGATATGGATGATCGTGTGCGTGTGACATCATGAATTGGGGTTCGCCATTTTAATTATTTGGGGCTCTAATTATTTGTTTTGATTTGAAAACCGGCAATCTTGCCGAGGTTCGGAGCGTTAGCCGGTATAAGCCCTGCCTTACGTGCCTTCCGAAGCAGGGAGGAGATCGAGATAAGTATAATATATATTATATTTGGTCACCCATCCTATGACCGACCCTTACGATAACAACGCCGGGGTGAAGTGCTAATGAATACCAGCCTCAGCATGACCACTGAAACATGTATATCATGTTGTTATCATGTGGCGGTAACATAATATTTTCATACAAACGAGGTAATTTTGAAGCCTTGGTTCTCTGCCAAGGATTGACCTAGCTGTGATCTGATGATGGCCATCCAGGGAGTGAATGTAGGAGATTCAGATCGCTATACACATCCAACTGATCTGATCAGCATTCTAATAGATGTAAGGATCAGAGTTTTCAGTTTCAGGAGTTCCATACATTTTTATGCTAATTTCGTTTTTTTTAAGCATATCCTGATATCTCTTAGAAAGCTGATCAGGGACCCAATTGAATCGCTCGACTGGCGTCGAGCGCTCGTTTCTACTGATTTTCGTTCGACAGCTCATACATTTGAGTTAATTTGTCGAACGAAAATCAGTAGAAACGAGCGCTCGACGCCAGTCGAGCGATTCAAAAATAGGGCCCCAGATCAGTTGGTTGTGTATGGTGATCTGAATCTTCTGCATTCACTCCCTGGATGGCCATCATCAGATCACAGCTGGGTCAATCCCTGGCGGAGAACCAAGGCATCAAATTCAAAGTTACCTTGTTTGTATAAAAATCGACTGAGGTCTTTAATTATGTGACAGCCACTGTATATCGCGTGATTTATCGACACCTAGCTGTCAAAATCCATTGTTTTTTGACAGTTAAAAGCGATATAGCCATTATATTATCTCGTTACGGTGGTCATGCTAACTTATGCCCTACTATTTGTCTTTGCTTGATTCCCCCTTAAAATTAAATAAAAAAAAACTTTGTCTTGACTAAACTATGCCATTAAGTGACTAAGGGTGTGTTTGGAATTTGGATTATTTCAATTATTATTATCACTGAAACACGTAAGCGTGCACGTAGACGTAACATGACGTTGTAATGTCTGAAACTTTATGAGACATGGCACACCGCTTGCGTAACGCGTAGACTGATGCGTAGCCCTACGCATTGCAGCTCATGAAGTTGTACTCAATGGCATTCCCTATTGGACGTCACACCGAACACGCACGTATCTTTGCTGCGCGTCACTACGCGCGTGTCTACGCAGCCGGTGTGCCCAGGCCTTTAGTCCGAATAATCGCAATGAAAAGGTTTTAATTTCACTAACTATTATAATTATAAAGGTAGAACTCTATTTTAAATGGCCACACTGATTAAATAAATATGATAAACAAATAAATGTACATTCCTGCATAACTTTGTATAATAATGATAACAAAGGTCATATGCAACACACTGAACCAACCAAAACCGACAATGCAATATTACTTAATCAAAAATCTACTATGTTATGTTATAAATTGTATTGTATGTTAATTTTCAAGGGCTTTCATTCAAATTCATTTGTGATATTCATTTTCTGTAACTGACTGACCAACTTCAAACTCCAGGAGGAGGTTCTAATATACTAGAAGCTGGCCACGGAAATAGGTAGTTAGTTAGCCATACTATCATTATTTACAGATCTGGGCACCTCGCAGATTTTCAGTGGTGGGAGTGGTTGAGCAACAAAGGGGCTGAAAAGCGATTAAAGGTATACTATTTACAGACCTCTGGATTTGATGTAGTATAATAGCAAGTTAATCATGTGTCTCAGTCGAATAACCGAATCGAATAAACATTGCCAGGAATTTTGACTGTGGTGGAAAAGTAGTGCCAGTCGGCATCAAACTTTACCACTTTTTCGCGCATTTTGATGCCGCCTGGCACTACTTTCCCATCAGTCAAAACTCCTGGCAATATTATATTTGATTTAGATGGATTGTTTGCTATTATACCACACCAAATCCAGAGGTCTGTAAATTGTTTACCCTCAATGGCTTTTCAGTCCCTTTTTTGCTCAACCACTCCCACCCCCACCACTGAAAATCTGTGAGGTGCCCGGATCTGTTAATAATGATAGTATGGCTAACTAACTAGAGGGATTTCGTCGCTCTATAAATTGTCCACCTATTTCTGGGGCTAGCTCTTAGTCCATAAATTGGATAATATAATATGCAATTAATTTAACAATGTACAACAGAAGTGACCAACTTCAGAGTGCTTTTCTTGCTAAAATGTTCACTTTGCCATGCATTCTCGACTCGAGTGAAGTTGAAGCAGATTACCGTCTTGTCTATTGATGAAATAAAACACTTTTTAAGGGATACTAGTGCGGTTTTATTCAAGGTACTTTGGTAATTAGTTGGTATTTGGTTTGATTTTTTATTCTCGCGACGTTTCGGAACCTTTACAGCTACCGTGGTCACAGGGGACTGAAGCAACTCGTGAACCTACTCTAAAGCAATAAATTTTTAAAAATGTTCAGAAATTAATATTTCGCAAAAAATTTGATGCTGTAAGGATTCTAAAGATACCCCATTTATCCAAATCAATTCAGGCATTTAGAAACTTTGGTGGAATAAACTCACAAACCCACAAACATACATGAACCCTAAACATATACACTTCTTTTTGGGCAGTCGTGTAAAAACAAAGGTCCTCCCCCGCCTCTGTCTGTCTGTTCACGATAAACTCAAAAACTACTCCACAGAATTTCATGCGGTATTCACCAATAGATAGAGTGATTCATGAGAAAGGTTTTGGTTTATAATTTGTCAAGGTTTTGTGTAAATTGGTTGAAATATAACAATAATTGTTGGATGTGTTGGAAAATGTCAAGCCGCCTGGGAGCTTTCATCAAAAATGCTGCCTATTCCTTTGAGATATAACAAAACAATGCATGGTGAGATATTCTTCTTTTATAGATTTATCATACGCATTAATGTACAATGCTTCAATATAAAGAATGGCCATTGGGAAACATCAGAAACAATAGTCTAATATAACAAAGACAATTAACAAAAAGTATTTTGCCCCTAAAAGTCTTTTACAATTTCAACTTTATTGCAATGAAAGAAATGTCAATGTCGTTTCTAAGAAAAGCAAAATCACAAAGTTAGCCGATGCCCATTCTTTATCTTGAAGTACTATACCTAAGGTTTTTTTTTATGGTAGGAACAAAAACAGTTTAGTAAAATTACAGATTAGCAAAACATTAAATACTAATAAGCTGTATTTTTGCATATCTGACTTTGATGTGATTATAAAACCCAATATGTATGAATCCAACTATATTTACGATTTACAAAAAATACAGCGTAGTTGTTACTTTTTTTGTTGAATTTACGTTCACAATCAAATTATAGTTGCATATCAAGCAAAAAGTAAAGAAAGTATGTAATTAGCAATTTTGCTAAAGCAACCAAATAAATTGATATTTTGGTCAGTAATTAGTTGGATTCATTTACAAAATGACAGCTCGCCATTTAATCTAACGATCAAAAGAAGAAAGACAACTATTGCAAATTATTCCAATTTTGTCATACTAGCTCCCGTAATTTTACTGAACTAAGAACATTTTAAAGATTAAAATCTTTATGTAGGTAGAAAAAACCGGCCAAGTGCGAGTCGAACTCGCGCACGAAGAACACGAAAAACGGCAAAAAAAAACATGTTTGTTGTATGGGAGCCCCCTTAAGTATTTTTTTCTGTTTTTAGTATTTGTTGTTATAGAGGCAACAGAAATACATCATCTGTGAAATTTTCAACTGTCTACCTGTAGTCATTATTAATATGAGCAAAAACGGCAACAAAATCACTTTTGTTGTATGGGAGCCCCCCTTAAATATTTATTTTATTCTGTTTTTAGTATTTGTTGTTATAACGGCAACAGAAGTACATCATCTGTGAAAATTTCAACTGTCTAGCTATCACGGTTCATGAGATACAGCCTGGTGACAGACAGACAGACAGACGGACAGCGGAGTCTTAGTAATAGGGTCCCGTTTTTACTCTTTGGGTACGGAACCCTAAAAAGGAATGTTGGTCGGCCTATCAAATGGTGGAATGACGACATTATTCAGGTGGCAGGAATTGAATGGATGCAGAGAGGAAGAGACTGAGAAACTTGGAAGGGTATGGAGGAGGCTTTCACCCAAGAAGGGATTCATAGTAATGAAATAAATTAAAAGTTATATTGTAATTTAACTGTATTATTTTGTACTACTGTGAAATAAATAAAGGCTTATTATTATTATTATATTATTAGTAGGTACAAAATCTATAGTTTACACTAAAGCAAAGCGAGGGTAGGTCACTAAGTATATGATTTAAAAAAATCATCTGTATTGTATCAAACAGATCATTGGATTATTGTGTTTACCTATTGTCAAAAATGCAGTTCACCATTGACTAGGGATGCAAACGATACATCGATGTTTCTGAAACATTGATGTTTCAGTAAAGAACATTGATGATTGCCTTCGATGTTCATGATATCAAAACATTGATGTATCGATGTTATTTTATACAATGTTTTTACATCGATGTTTTGCCTGCCATTATTGAAATGTTGGGTAATTTTAGCAGAGCCTGACCAGAGTCAATGACTTGTCCAGTTGCTGCTGTTGAATGTAATTAATTTCATCTACTCTACACCTTCCTTATTCACTAGAGACTCGCCTATTCAATAGATAATATAAATAATTGAAAATATATAATTTAACTATTTAATAGATCATTAAAAAAATACAAATTAAACATTGATGTTTGTTTTGATACATCAATGTTTTTTGGCCGATGTATTTTGTACATCGATGTTTGTTCTGGAACATTGATACATCAATGTTTTTGCTTTCAATATTTGCATCCCTACCATTGACCTGAGGGTAATCAATTTAGAACAACCAGACTTAGCGCTAGCAGATTAAACAGCTTTTTAATTTAAATAGCCAAGTATTATGTAAATCTGATAGTAAATACACTATAATTAAACTACAACTATTTTAGAAATAGAATAAGAACTTACCTATTCCAACAAACTAAAAATAGCTATGGTATTAATTTATCATAGCATCAAACTGATAGCATTCGGATGACCAGTTCAAGGCTGTAATATTGACTTCCCGCCAAGCAGATTACAATATCAAAATAGTTTTGGCTAGGATACAAACTCGATATGTTCATAGTTTGGTACGGTTGGTTTGTACTCACTCGAAATCTTGAAATTATAGCTCCCATGATGACAGTCCCGCAAAAGCAACAGAAATCACTCGCAACACTTATCAAAGGTTCTAAATTCGATTTTATAGTCTAAAAATAAAATTGGCATAACACTACAGAGACCGATGACGAATTCGCGATGAAAATGTATAACCTTAAAATCCCGGTTTAAGGGTGGATTTTCGACGAATTCAGTACGCACTGTTCAATTCAATGTTTTTACGCGAAATATTCAAAAGTTTTCTAAAGGCGGCACGTCATTCGAAACAAATTAAACGCAAGCTGGACAAAAAACTTGAATGAAACCCTTTCAAAAACTTGAATCTGTCATCAATTTCGTGAATTCGCTTCACTTCACAATAGTTTAGGGATGCGACACTCGAATATTAGTCGTACGTAACGTTAACGCGACAGTGTGTTTACATTTTTACGTTAACGCGACAGAGGGCCTAGTACGAGTTGGTTTTTTGCTCTCACTTCACTTTGCGAATAGTTAACTATCGTTTTCTCTCTTTCACTCGTTCACTCACTCGCATGATTTCCTCTCTTTCACTCGATACTATTCGCAAAGTGAGGTGAGAAACACAACTCGTACTAGGCCCTCTGTGCTGACAGTTGAGGCGAGGTGGTGGTGAAACTAGCGCCGCCACTACATTTATTTTTATTACTCGTAAACGAAGTCAATATTTAAAAAAAGCTCATGTAATAATCTCTTTTTGAGGAAATTTGCCGCCCTCTTCGAAACTATTTTCAACAAATCACACTAATCTTGTAACATGTGACATGTGGGTTTTATGCGGGTGGGCGGGCAGCCGGCCGTGGTTTTGTGTGATAAAATTTTGTAAATTGAATTTTGTGAAAAATTGCGTGAAAAAAAATTCAAAGTTCTCTGTCAAATGCGGCAAATGCCTGTCAGATGGTAACCATACCTGCGCCGCCAGCCGCCTCATTTTCCTTGCCTTGTGTAATGTAGTCTCGTCTCCATCTCGTCGCATATTACTCTTACTCTATCAGAGATTAGCTAACTACAGCCAAACTGGTGCTGTGGACCAGCCAAGCACATAATTCTTTTGTTTTAATTTAATTAACGATTCTGACGACCCTTTTAGGCCCTCCGCTGCCTTGAGCGGTACACGCGCGCGGGGCGACATAGATTAGAGCTTACTCATGCACTGCGCAAGCATCTGTCCGTCAAAAACCAGCAATCTATATTCCCGCGCCGTGTACCCGCGGCGGGATCCCGCTTAAGGCAGCGGACGGCCTGAAGGGTGCCGTGTAACGTTGCAATTTACATTTCTTAAAAATAGTTATTCATTTTTCTTCAAAATCGTTAGTTGAAAAGAGTGTATTTCTCAAACTCACAAGAGATGGCGCTAGCAGCCTGAGAAATCAGGAAAATGTTTCAAGTGGACTCAGTTCTGTGGGTCTATTGCCCAAGTGTCGTCGACTTCGCCGTCGGCTTCATTTGACTGATGGTTGTAATACATTGCTACTTTTCTTTGGTAAGTTTTTAATTGTACCAAAAAGAAGTAGCAATGTATTACAACCATCTGTCAAATGAAGCCGACGGCGAAGTCGACGACACTTGGGCAATAGACCCACTGGTCTGTGGTTACACATGAAAAAAAAGTAAAAAGTCGATGAGAGGAACTGTCAGAGAAAAATGGCTAGTGAGGGTCATTTTAGATTTCATTTTTGAAGAATGGTTGCTTGCAGCAAGGGTAATAAAAATTAGCCGTAAACATCGGCTAGCATTTTATTAAAATGCGGGAATTCCCGTTGGTAATCTAATTTTGGTAAGTAAATCATCTTCCCACATGTTGTATTTTTTCAATAAATCAAATATCGTTATGGTGGTTTCAACATGTGCTGTGCTGTTCTTTCCAGGGTTGTGGAGTGGTTTTGCAGAGCTGCCATGACTTGTTAGAATACGAAACTCAAAATCAAAAGGCATCTGCAATGGGTCTTATTTTTCTTTTTTACCTTTAGTTTTGGTATCGGTGATCTTCTGGTTAGTTCCTTTTATCACTAACCTTCTGCGATGGAATACATTCTTCGATGATAACGCAGCAAGTCATTCCAAGGTGCAAGTTACCAGCCACTTCGGCAACAGCCAAGTTGTGGTCCGTATCACCTTAAGAAAGAAGAGGGAAGGTACCCGTTGTTGGTTGGCCTTTGGTATGAAGCCGTTACATTGTTTCCATCAAGGATTCATCAAGGTCAGTTCACCACATCCGGTCGACAGACGCTGAGACCGTTTTATATAATAATACTCTCCCAGCCGCTGCCGCCTGGATGCTATGCCGCTACCGATCTAGGATCTCTTGAAAGGCTGCCAGTTAGTTTTTCCGTTCAAAGTTTAGAGTAATCTATTAATTAATTTTCTTTTGGGAATTGGGATGATTTAATCATAATTACGAACCAACATTACAGCGACCCCGCTTGGGCTTATGCATTTGCAATGCTCAGATTGATATATTGATATATTCTCCACTAGGGTTTCCTTTCTCATATACCTACATCTCATAGCACTTGATTGTATTTAGTTAGAACCCTAAATTTAAATAACTAGAATGTTGTGTAAAACTAACTAAGAACCATGGGCAACAGCGTCGGTTAACCATTGCTAAGGTTAAAATCGCTTGCACGCCGCGCCCGCTGTCACATACGTTTAGTTCGTGCAGGGGCGATACGCGCGCACACGAATTTTGTTGCAAACTGGTTAAGCGACGCTGTTGCCCATAGTACCTACCATAATAATCTAAGAGAAGGAAAACCTTGTGTACTTAGGATTAACAATGTAAATAAAACCTAGGTATTGAGACAAGGTACATCTTTTATTTCTATCCCAATGTCAATTTGAGTATTTCAGCATAAGGTTTTTAATATCATTCATTATAATACTGTCATTTTAAATACTTTTTACAGTTTTAGTTTCAATACCTATCTAGAAAAACATCAGTTTTCAGCCGTCCGTTGTATTATTGTTTTTGACTCTAAATTTTATTCTGGTTGGCAAAAAATATAAATAAGAATTGGATAAAGGTATTGTTCATATGAATTTATTGAGAAAAAATATATTTAATGTTATGTAATTTAATTTGATTTTTTTGTAAGTAGTAGTTTGTAGTTTCAGCCTTTTAATTGTGAGCAGAATTAAAGTCTAATAAATACTTAAAATGTTAAATAGATAATATAAAAAACAAGTATAAATAGCGTTAAGTATAACGTTACATTAAATTAGTTACGGTCGTCACGTCACTATTCATGTCATCTTGGAGAGACGTCATGTTTTGACGTTTTTTATTTTAAAAGTGCTGCCATGTCTTTACTAACTGTATAAAACAGGGGGGGTAATTACGTAACTTTGTTGCAATCAACTTTGACAGAAATCGCAGTTACATCGCTGCTTTAGTAAGAACCAATGTGACAACTATCTTAACTAAAGCAGCAATGCAACCGCACTTTCAATCGATTTCAATCGAGAATTGTTAGCAACAGCTTTACGTAATCAAGGCACAGGATTAAAATGTTGGTTATCCCTTCTTTAATTCCAAGCCGTGAACATAAGTTTGGCAACGTCTGTTACTGTCAGTTCGTGGTCATGTCGTCGGCCAGTCTCCATACTAAATGTATGGGAATATTTCAATTTTAAGCGGTCGATATTTTTTTTCGTGGTAATCCTGTGAGGTTTAATATATGAAAATAATTTAGTTTTTTTATTGAAATGCTTTGTATATCCTTACATATAATAAAACAGTAGAAAAAGTGTGTCTGTACATTACATACAGGGTGGCCCAAACGGTGACACTAAAAATTTTTTTTTTGATTCCTCACATCTAGTTGTACCCGGAAATACCCTATGTATGTTCAGCGATTTTTTGTAGTTTTCGAGCTATGATTTTTTTTTTTAATTTTGAGATTTTTTTACTTGACAGACTAAAATTTTTTTTTTACCGGAAATTATACATCTTTTTTTGAATTTTTTTTTTGTTACATAGACCTCATGACTTGTTCTTTAACACATAAAATACCCAGCTTCCTGTCATCAAAATAAGTTCCAAAAATATTGACCGACAGTAAAAAATTGAGGTAAAAGCAAGTCATAGTTAAAATTTCAACTTTGAATTAAAAATTAAAAAAAAAGGTTCCATGACTTTTTAGTAATTTTAAAAACTTAACAAGACCCTAAGCTTTAATTCTAATTAAAAAAAAGTGGTGCTTAATAGGCTTTTTTTAGCCGAAATCTGCCTTCAAATGTACAAAGGTAATTTATTTTAAAAGCACTCATTGTTATTATCTAAGGTTAATTAGGTTTGATATAACATAATAATTGACATTTAGTATAGTTTATAAATTTAGAGTTCTAAATTAGTTTAGTGGTAGTTAGTATGTTGTCACTTCAACAGCACAAGTTGGTCTTTGTACAAAGAAAATGGTCTTTACCTCCAACCGGTTTATCTTTAGCGACATCATAAATAACAATAGTTCTGGCAGACACTAGAATCACAAACAATAGACTTCCCGCGCGCCGAACAAAAGAAGGGGGACCAACACAGCGTCGTCTATAAGCACGTCCTCTCTTTCTCATCTAGGCCGTCTTGCTCTATCTATCTTGCTGTCTTGCTCTATCTATCTTGCTATCTTGCTCTATTCATCTCATGTCGGTCGCATTCCTCCCTCCTTCACCTCAGTTGTTCACAGCTTTCGCTCGTGTTACTACTACTCCTGGTTTTGTTTTCAATTCTGATACAACTACTCTCGCTTGCTAACTGGACTCTGATTCTTCCTGTGACTGATTTACCTGTGCTTGTGTTTCGGACTTTGATTACCTACCTTGTGATTTGGACCTTTGTGCTGCAACATGAGCTATTCTTTGCGTGAATACGCAGAGATGCACTATTTTTACGGTGTTGCCCAAGGAAATGCTAGTTTGGCAGCAAGGCTTTATCGAGAGCAATTGGAACGGCGAGGAGAACAACGGGAGCATTACCCGAATTACAGAGTATTTCAAAATACTCACAATACATTTATGGAGGGACGAATTCCTGGACGTTCATCTCAGGAAGGAATACCCAGAATGGATCCAGATATTATGGATCAAGTCGTGGAACAAGTGGAAAGGGATTCATCGACTAGCACCAGAGCAATCGCAAGAAGGACTGGTGTACCACGAACCTCAGTTATGAGGATACTGAAGTCAGGTGGGTTAATTTCATCTTGTCTTTAAACCTCATAATTACGCACCCATTAGCTCGCCCACTATGCCCACGTGCTATTTTTTTTAGCTGTAATTATTGTGACTTAAAAAAAATAGCACGCACGTGCTTTATGAGCGACTTTTTGTAGCACGTGGTCTTTTTAAGTATTGAACTCTGACTGAATGTGTATTTGGCAACAAAATAATCACTCGCTAGTGGGCGAGAAAGCGTGGTACATACCAGTGATTATCACTAGCCTACTATTTGGTGAAACTGAAAAAAGACTATCTTACCTATGCTTTGAATTTACAATTTCGGTGTTTTTTTTTTCAGAGGGATACCACGCTTTTCATATCCAACGCGTGCAACAATTGCAACCTGCAGATTATCCAAGACGAGTGACTTTCTGTGAAACAATGCTTCAAAAAACTCAAGACGATCCTGATTTCTTCGACAAAATTTTGTGGACAGACGAATCACGCTTTGAAAGAACCGGAGTTTTCAATATTCATAATTATCACAGTTGGGCCATTGAAAACCCACACAAGGCAAGACCATCCAATTTTCAAACAAGGTTTAGTGTAAATTTGTGGTCAGGAATTGTCAATGGGGAATTTATAGGACCATTTGAATTGCCGGCTAGGTTGAACGGAGCGCAATATTTGGATTTTCTACGAAATAGCTTGAACGGTTTATTAGAGGATGTGAATCTACTAACAAGAAGAAGAATGATATTTCAAAACGATGGTGCTCCGTGCCACTATGCTAGAGAAGTACGAGAGCACCTTAACCAGACTTTTCCGAGACGGTGGATTGGGCGTGGCGGCCCGATTCCTTGGCCTGCGCGTTCACCAGACTTAAACCCCATAGATTTTTTTCTGTGGGGCTATTACAAAGAGATGGTTTACGCAAACGAAACAAACACTGAAGCAGAGCTGCGTCAAAAACTAAGAGAAGCAGAAATAAAAATCAAAGAAAATACTAATGCTTTCCGAAATTTAAAACAAATTTTTTTAAGGCGATGTAGGTTGTGCATTGAAGCGGGAGGGAGACATTTTGAAAACTTATTCGGAAATAAATTTAATTGTTGAATTTGTAGTAATTGTTTTATTTAATATGATTTATCCTTAAAATAACCAAAATAACTATAACTAAATGACATCGATGTTACCGCTTCGTAATAACATACTTTTAAAGGTTGTTTTTAATTCTTTATTCAATAAACAGTACCATTTTAAACTTTATTTTGGTAAGAATCATTTTGTGAATGACAAAATAGCCAATAAAAAATCTTAGAAAATTTCACCTTTGTGCATTTGAAGGCAGATTTCGGCTAAAAAAAGCTAATTAAGCACATTTTTTTTTTAATTAGAATTAAAGCTTAGGGTCTTGTGAAGTTTTTAAAATTACTCAGAAGTCATGGAACCTATTTTTTTAATTTTTAATTCAAAGTTGAAAATTTAACTATGATTTGATTTTACGTCAATTTTTCACTGTCGGTCAATATTTTTGTAACTTATTTTGATGACAGGAAGCTGGGTATTTTATGTGTTAAAGTTCAAGTCATGAGGTCTATGTAACAAAAAAATAATTCAAAAAAAGATGTATAATTTCCGAAAAAAAAATATTTTAGTCTGTCAAGTCAAAAATTCTCAAAATTTTAAAAAATAATTCATAGCTCGAAAACTACAAAAAATCACTAAACATACATAGGGTATTTTCGGGTACAACGAGATGTGAGGAAACAAAAAAAAAATTTTTAGCGTCACCGTTTGGGCCACCCTGTATATTTAAAAAAAAAAAACTGGCGCGATGGAGACATAGTAATAGAGTAAGAATTTGAAAAAAAAAGTGTGTCTGTTTGTCTTTTTGTTTGTCTGTTTGAACACGCTAATCTCCGGAAATACTGAACGGATTCGAATGAAACTTTTTTTGTTATATAGCTGTTAAGCCTGGGCATAACTTAGGGTATAATGAGGGCTTTTCAAAATGACAAAAAGCTGTAGGCTCGATAGATGGCGTTGAAAAAAATAGGGGATTCAAAATGTTTTTTTTTTCGAAGAGTACTCAGGTAGGCAGGCAGATGTAACTGACCTCCTTGTATAATGGAGGTCAGTGCAGTACGTGCTTACTGGCCGGTTGGTTGGCCGTTTATTTTTAAAAGCCAATTTTGACTTCCCTCTTACCATCAACGCCATCTAGTGAGGCAAATAGTTACTTTTCTTTTTTTTTAAATGTCAATTTGAAAACCCCTCATTGATTTTGGAAAATGGAACACCTGATGCGGAACCATAATGGTCCAGCTAAACTATACAAAATATAAAAATGACACCCTAGCAAAAGTTGTTCAGCCTGACGAGCATTTTTTGTTGAGGTACAATGATCGAAGATCTGGAACACCTGATGCAGAAACATAACGGTCCAGCTAAACTATACAAAATATAAAAATGACATCTTTGCAAAAGTTGTTCAGCCTGATGAGCATTTTTTGTTGAGGTATAAAATCGAAGATCTGGATGGAACACCCGATGCAGAACCATAATGATCCAGCTAAACTAAACTAAACTAAATATATGCTTTTTTCTATACGCAGCATTCAAAATTTAAATTCAAATCTCCAGCTAACTGCTCATACCTGTTCACAGCCTACTCTGAATAGCTGCTCTTGTGCAGTGCTAGAGCGGGTGCAGAGTATAACGTATCTTGGAGTGCTGCTGGATAATACCCTCACCTTTCAGAACCACATAATAGCTCTTGCACAAAAAGTTAGAAAATTAACATACATTTTTAAACAACTACAACATGTCGCGAACGGTAAAACTTTAAAAGATATTTATAATTCTCTATGGCAGTCATTAATTTCGTATTGTATAACGGTTTGGGGGGGAGCGGCGAAAACTCATTTACCTAATAAAGATTGAAAGGGCACAAAGATTAATACTAAAAATTTGCCTTGCCAAACCTCTTTTATATCCAACTGTATTGCTGTATGCTGATAGCGAAGTCCTAACAGTTCGTCAACTATATATATTAAATACCATTATAAAACAGCACAAAGAAATAGAATATAACAAAGAAGTGACAGTCACCAGTACTAGTCGTAGACAAAGGCAGGTTTGCCATACTGAATCTTTTAATAGAGTATTTGCACATAGGTTTTTCTGTGCTCAAGGTCCAAAACTGTATAATAAAAGTAATTCACTTCTTGGCATATATTCTAAAAATAGGTTTGAGTGAAAAAATATTATTTGTAATTGGCTGATGAAGCTGTCATATCAAGAGACCGAAGATATCTATTATAAAAAATGTAATAGTTTGGTGTAATCAAAATATTTTTTACCTATTTTTTCCTTATGGTTTAAAACGTACTTGAAATGTAACTATTATTTTACTGAGATGTTATCTGAGGGTGGAGACCTGGTGTTCTGTAACACAAGTATCTTACTTACTATGGTTCACCAGTCTCCACAAACAAGTTTTGTCGGCATAACTATAGTTCTCTGAATTGTATTGTATATTATTTATTGTAACTTGTTTGTGGTGAAATCAATAAACTATTATTATTAAACTATTATTATTATAAACTATACAAAATATAAAAAACCGGCCAAGTGCGAGTCGGACTCACGCACGAAGGGTTCCGTACCAAAAAAATCACGTTTGTTGTATGGGAGTCCCCATTGAATATTTTTTTTATTTTTATTTTTAGTATTTGTTGTTATAGCGGCAACAGAAATACATTCTCTGTGAAAATTTCAACTGTCTACCCGCTGTCGTTATTAGAATCCAGCAGAAAACGGCAAAAAAATCACGTTTGTTGTATGGGAGCCCCCTCAAATATTTATCTTATTCTGGTTTTAGTATTTGTTGTTATAGCGGCAACAGAAATACATCATCTGTGAAAATTTCAGCTGTCTAGCTATCACGGTTCATGAGATACAGCCTGGTGACAGACAGACAGACATACAGACAGACAGACGGACAACGGAGTCTTAGTAATAGGGTTCCGTTTTTACCCTTTAGGTACGGAACCCTAAAAATGACACCTTAGCATAAATTGTTCAGCCTGGTGAGCATTTTTTGTTGAGGCACAAAAATCAAAGACCTGGAATATCTGATGCAGAACCATAATGGTCCAGCTAAACTATACAAAATATAAAAATGAAATTTTTGCAAAAGTTGTTCAGCCTGATGAGCATTGTTTGTTGAGGTATAAAAATCGAAGATCCGGAACACCTGATGTAACGGTTGCTAAAAACCTACTACTTATAATTAATAATTACTGTCGAACTTTTCTTAAAAATTCATTACATCACTTCACCTGTGGAATGTGGGAAGTTCTGACCTCTGCCTTATTCCAAATCGCGACTCGGAACGCGGCCGTATTGTCACACTGTGACAGACGATGTCATTGTCTATAATGACATCCACCTTCGTTATGTCAAGCTCGACCAATAGGATAAGACCGGGACTTCTAGATCATTCTCGCTGTTTTGAGGTGCTTCTCGATATTTATCCTGCTATAAATACGAACGATTCGCAAAAATCCTTTTCTTCTTTTCAAAACATTCGTAACCTTAACAAGTTACCTACATTAATTTCATTTCATTTCTTTGTGTTGTGCAACCCCGTTTCTAGGGTGAGTGTAGCTATAATACGTTCGTTTTGCATTTCAATTCCTTACAAATTTCATAGTGAATTCTCATATTAAATACCTTAATTAAATATCTAATCGTTTTTCTCATATTAATATCTAATGGTTTAATCAGTGTGATTTTTGTGCTAAATTCTTATCGAGTGTAAACGATTCATATCAATGTGCATCAATATTTTGTGGAAAGTGATATGCAAAACGAAAACCAAATAAATGCAATCCTTGTTTACAGTAAACTCAGAAGGCAGGTAATAGTATTTTGTATGAGCTACTAAATAGCTTGTGAATAAATACTATAACCAACATTAATTTAATTTCTATCTTGCAATGAAATGATTTCGTTTTATAACCTACACCGCTGCCAATGGGTGAATCCCGATCTTAATGTTTATTTTATAATATTCTAAATTGCCTTTCAAAATTAAGCATTAAATTATTATTCCCTTTTATTAAAATATACCTTTCTACTAATAAAATTATTCTTTTTAAACATGTTAATAGGGTGAAGTGCTCGAATGCTCACCATAAGTAATATTATATTCAAATTAGTTAGTTTGATCAAATTGACCAAAATAATCATTTTGATTATTATGGTCAATAACTTTTTTTGAGACTTTTCAATTGTAGCCATCTGCCCTAGCACCTATTTAGCAGCTGTAAGAATTAGTGAACACCTGTTCATACCTTTTGTGTAACATTCCAGGGTCGTACCTACGGGCAGGTGTTTCCCTACCGGACCCTCTCCTGCGCCGCCTACCACCACACCTCCGGGCACCTACCTGCCCGAGTCACCACCTGCTGCTTCCGGCCTACCCCGGAGCAACACCACGCCGAGCCTGCGCACTCGCCTCACCTTGAGCGCGTAGCCCTCGTGCTGCACATGCGCTTCTGCTTCCGTTAGACAAAACGCAAGCTAAGTGCTTTTTATACTACAAGGCGACTACCACGAAACGAAGATCTGTGTACCCCCCTTGAGACCTTTTTTTTCAATATATCTTGGTAAATTGTAATATTGACGTTTCATTTACCACCTTCTGCGCACTGGTCGTGCTTCACACTTCCAGCCGCGGCAATGATGCAGAACCATAAACTTTACAAAATATAAAAGGTCCAGCTAAACTTTACAAAATATAAAAATGACATCTTTGCAAAAGTTGTTCAGACTGAAGATCTGGAACACCTGATGCAGAACTATAACACTTTATTATTATTTATTTCTTAACTTCTACAAGTATTTTCTTATGTAACTACATTAGTTTTTTTATATGCATTCGCCGAAGTCATAAAGTCCACGCGTACGAAGTCGCGGGCATCAGCTAGTTAAACAATAAAGAAAATATCAATGTTAACCAGGAAAAAATGGCTTGTCATCTTTTTTGTTGATTTTCTTCAGCAAGGAGTTGAATAACACGCCCTCTAGCAATAAACGATATATCATTAGAAAGATCATTTAAAGACAAATATTTGCTGTTAATAGATATACTTTATATTGTTTATACTTTTAGAGTTAAAGGTTATTAAAGTATAAAACTGGTTTATTATCTATGGGAGTTCATCTACCCCCCCTCTAGGAATGAATGATATATCATTAGAAAGGTTTTCATATGACAAATATTTGCTGCAAACATATTTTTATTAATTTTTAGTAAGTATTTTCGGAGTTTTAGGTATAAATATTAAAAAATTTGGTCAAGTTCAGAGCGTTATAACTCTGAAAGTACTAATAGTTGATGTTTATTGTCATATAATAAAGTGTTTCTTTAAAGACCTTTCCAATGATGTAAGATTTATTGCTAAAGGAGGCTTAGATCAAAATGCTCATCATACTAAAGGACCCCTGAAAAGTTCATATAATTTTGACTCAAACCTTATGTTCTAATAAATAAATAATAATAATCAATATAAAATCTTTATTGAAATAATCTTACATCACAATTTACAACTAGTTTAATTAAACATAGACAAAATAGGAAAAACAATATTATACTTTGTGCTTGACCACATGCGATGATGCCGTTCTGCTCACTTCATGGCTTGGATGAAAAATATAGAAGGCTATTACCTTAATGCAGATATTAGACGGTTCATCAAAAGTGCTTCATTTTCGATGAATAGTGACCAGAGGGCCTAGTACGAGTTGATTTTTTGTTCTCACTTCACTTTTCGAATAGTAAACTATCGTCTTCTCTCTTTCACTCGTTCACTCACTCGCATGATATCCTCTCTTTCACTCGATACTATTCGCAAAGTGAGGTGAGAAACACAACTCGTACTAGGCCCTCAGTGAACGACTTTTTGTATTTAGACACTAAATGTAAAATGAATGTAGTATTTCTCATTTCTCACAAACGCGGCAACAGGGGCCCTACCGCCCAAGTGTCGTCGATTTCGCCGTCGCGTCGGTTTCATTTGACAGATGGATGAACGGTGAATTCGCGAAAATACGAAAAGTACTTTTCCCGGCTGATAAAAAATTACCTATTAGTTTTTTGCTATTTATTTATTTCAAAAGACATTTCATACATATTTTTATACAAGTCTCTGGAATCCAAAATCTTATAGCATGTATATTTTTGACTCATATTAAAATAAACATGCTCTAACGTCATCGCCATCTATGGGAAAATTGTCATATAAATCTGTCTCATTTTCGTAAACTATTACTATGTGAAGTCAGATTTTTTTTATATATTTCGAAATTAGATAGTACCGTAAACAACATAATAAATCTTAAAGATATTTGGAATTGCAATATTATAGATACGACATTTTAAAAATTTGGTCACGGAAATTCGTCAACACCATCGCAGCAACATCAAAACTATTTTTTTTAATATTCTACGTGAAGCATGTCTACAAGTTACAGCGCGCCCCACTCCTCAGTCGTCAATGTGAATAGAAACAGAGTGCTCGTCAGTTTGCTGCTCGGTAAATAAATTTTATTTGCAATTAGAGTATGTCTGGAAGTAGTTGGTCACGGATCTCCGTCATCGCCATTAACTTGGTTATCTGATTAAGTATTATTCTTTTATTATTTGTAACATTTTACAATACTGTGATAGTAAGTACATATTTCAAAATGAGTGACTGAGCTGAGATGCATTTATTAATTTAAGAATTTCAAAGGACACATGTCAAATTCGTCATCACCATTTACATCATTACCATTTTTTTAGATGAAAATGGCGTTGATGCTGTGTAAACGGTAATGACGAAAATTAAAATGCTATATAGGATTATTGGAACCATGACTATGTATGTATGTTTTTGTTATTTAACTTTTTCTCGAAAGGTTAATAGTTTTTGAGTTAATTGAAATTAAGTATTTTTTTACCAAAAGTACGTTTTCAGACACAAATTTTTGAAATAAAAGATCATTCGATGTCGGTTTTTTTTATTATTTTGGGATAGAAAATATTCCGATTGTTGATAATGAATATTTTTTTATAGTGTTTATAAAATATACAATCCTTTAATGCATTTTTATGTATATTTTTATTTTTCTAGATTTTCTGGAAATAACGGCAAATACCTTAGTAACTAAGCGTGCAAAATATTTTAAAAACATCTCCATCTATTTAGCTTTCTGTTGGGGTATAAAACTTATTAATAATTTCTATAAATAAGATTGAGATGTTTTTAAAATATTTTGTACGCTTAGTTACTAGGATTGTAGGGTTTGAAGTAAACTGTAGGTTTTAAGTAAAGGCAATGGAATGTCCACTAAACCCTATTTTATCAGAAGGATTATTATAAATTAAATACGTTTATCGTTTACTACTCCGTATAATTTACTGTGCACAACAGCTACAAAAATAAAAGGAACTATCGTATATTCGGTTATCACAAATGTCCGGTAGGCACGCGTGTAGAGATGCGACTATTTAAATGAAAGACTATTGACGACTGCTTAAGGTAAGGACTGTCTAAGTGCCGTGGACTGCACGTGGACTGCCCGTCAAAAGTGAAGTCCACTGATTTTATAGCTACGCTACGACGCTCCGCTACGGCCACTACGGCTACGGATATTTACCGTTAGCAAACTGTGTCGCTACAAAACTGTGTCTCTACACACGTCCCTCCCTTTAAAAAAAATATAATACACATACAAAGTTACATTCTAAAATTATCAATTGCAAATTACATTGCTGTTAAAGTATCCAAATATATTTCGGGAAATGTGACGTCCACCAAACATTATTTGCGTAATAGCATAAATGTTGAGACAAAAAACTTTCCCACGCTTCAAAAATAACAAAACGTTCTTTACACAATAGTACAGTCATGTTAGGACAAAAATGTTCAAAACCTAATAAAGTACTTAACAAATATTCAATACACAATAGCACAGTCCTGTTAGGAACAAAAAAAACAACAAAGCATAGTTATTACAATACAAAAAGGTTCAAAACAATAAACATAAAGACACTAAACAGGACGAAAACTTTTTAACAGCTAATAAAGTAATAAAGAAACGGAACATAACGGGTAACTTTTTACAAAACAAAACGTTAGTCGATATCCGGCCTAACCTTTAAAAGTATTCACAATAGGTTATGGCCGTTTGTGCAACGTTACATCATTATCCCTAAGTATCGTAAAACCATTTGGCTAAAATCCTAATAACGACCGGAAAGACATTAAAAATACCGTTTTACAATCTATTCTGTAAGCTAAACGAATCTTTGCGTAATTATAACTTCACGAAACATGACAAAAAGAAAAATAAAACTGAGCTAGGGCTCATGGTTATTATTGTCTTTGTGATAACAATAGCTACAGATATTCATAACGGTATTCCAAACCTTTTTGTGTAGAGTCCTACTACCTAGTAGAGTTAAAAACTGAATTTGTTATCATGTCAATATTATTAAATTGATGCATACATTTATACAGTCTAGTTTAATTCTTACATTCCTAAAAGTTTTCTTATAAGTACTATATTTACTATACACCGTAGTTTTTTTCAAAATACCTATATCACTAAAGGAAAAATAAAAAAGCTAGTTACATTTCAATATTTAAGTTTAAAATAATTCTTCAATTACAAAGTTAATACATTTTTAATTATAAACTCCCCTATTACATTACATATTCCCGGTTCACATGGAAACGAACCTATAATAATTGTATTACATGAAACCTAATACTGTCTAACTTTCTGCACGCTAAATTTATTGTCAACTAGATATTTATGGTGCGAAACGTACAGGTGTACTGATAACGCGGCCACTGCGCGTAGTTCTCGGCTGAGGAATTTTGCTAGGAGTGACCTCGTTATCTAAACTAGAATCACTATAATTACTAGTACTATAATCAAAACTATTGTTCACATCATTATTAATAACAAAAGCGGGTTTCAACCTTTCTATAGATATGGTTGATGTCTTATCACCTATTTTTATATCAAAAGTTTTGTCTCTGCGAACTATAACATCATAAGGTCCATCATAAGGCGGTTGTAAAGATTTCCGCATTACATCATTTCTTACAAATACACTCTTACAAGTACTTAACTCACTAGGAACAAATAAAGAACGCGAATTACCATGACTTGGCGGTCTAGGCCTTAAGCTCTTGATACAATCGCGAAGCTTTTGTAAATATTCCGAATCCGTGCAATTTACTTTAGAGTCTTCATAAAAATCTCCTGGCAAACGAATTGTTTTGCCATATGTTAATTGTGCTGCACTGACGCCACTATCACTGCGAGTTGCAGCTCGTAAGCCTAACAACACCGCTGGAAGCTCGGCTACCCAGTCACTTGAGCAATTTAAACGTGCCGTAAGGGCTACTTTCAATGATCTATGCCATCGCTCAACCATGCCGTTACTCTGTGGATGATAAGTTGTTGTACGCATTTTTGTAATACCCAGATACTTCATTAGTTGACTGAAAAGATCACTCTCGAATTGTCTACCCTGGTCGCTTGTGAGCTTCGAGGGGCATCCAAATCGAGATATCCAGCCTTCAAACACTACCCTGGCTACTGTTTCAGCTGTGATGTTATTTGCGGGAAAAGCTTCCGGCCAACCGGTACAACGATCTATCATTGTTATGCAGTATTTATGTCCATCTGCCGAAGTTGGTAAAATTATTATATCTATATGCAAATGTTGAAAACGGTCTGCACGCTCGAATTCTCCTAACCCAGCTACTGTATGTCTATTTATTTTAGCTCTCTGACAACTTAGACAAGCTCTGGTCCATTCGGTTACATTCTTATCCATATTAGGCCAGAAGAAGCGTTCTTTCACTAAACTTTTAGTAGTTTTAATACCTGGATGGCCTAAGTCATGAACCGAATGGAATGCTTCCTGTCTAAAGCTGTCAGGTAAATACGGTCTAATTTTGCTTGATGAAACTTCGCAATAAATAGGTTTCCCACAGTCCGGTAACAATACTTGCTTAAACAGCAGCTTACTAACTGAGTTATCCTTATCGCGCAAGGCTTGCTGTAAGTATTCGTCGCAAGCTTGTTGTTCTGCGATATCCGTGAAATTAAGAGCTGTGGGACAACTAACTGTTTCTATCCGCGATAATGTATCCGCGACTACATTTTGTCCCCCACTGACATGTCGAATATCAGTGGTGAATTCACTAATGTACGATAGTTGTCGAATTCTCCTAGGGCTTTCTTTATCACTATTTAATTTCGTAAATGCGAAAACTAACGGCTTATGGTCTGTGTAAATAGACAGTACTCGGCCTTCTACTAAAGTTTTAAAATATTTAATGGCCATAAATACTGCTAACAATTCCCTATCATAAGTTGAATACTTTGTTTCCGCTTGCGAAAGCTTCTTAGAAAAGTAACCTAACGGTTGCCAACCGTTACTGCTCTTTTGCTGTAAAACAGCACCCACGCTATTGTTTGAGGCATCGGTCATCAGCGCTAAATTGGCATCGGGTAAAGGATAAGAAAGTGTTGCGGCGCTTTGTAGGCTTTCCTTACACTTCTTAAATGCTTCAACAGCCTTATCATCCCATTCAATTAAAGTTTTATCGCGCTTCTTTGTGTTGTGCAAATATTTATTTAATTCAGATTGATAATGTACGGCGTTCGGAATGTGTGCACGATAAAAATTTAACATACCGAGAAAACGGCGTAGTTGCTCGACGGTCTCGGGTTTCGGAAAATTAACAATAGCCTGCACTTTGTCCTCAAGAGGTCGCGCACCTTCCGTGGACACCTCAAATCCTAAGAAATCCAGTTTTGACTGACCAAAGACACATTTTGACACATTGATAGTAATTCCATACTTGTCAAACCTTTCGAAAACTGCCTTTAGATGTTCTTTGTGCTGACTTTCACTTTCGCTCGCGATAATTACATCGTCAATATAGGTGAATAAAAAATCTAAGCCCTTTAGTACCACGGTATCCATGAATCGCTGGAATGTTTGAGCTGCGTTACGTAACCCAAAGGTCATACGCGGAAACTCAAACAGTCCAAAAGGCGTTATAATAGCAGTTTTCGAAATATCCTCCGGGGCCACCGGTATGAAATGGTAGGCACGATTTAAATCTAACCGCGTAAAAATAGTTTTCTTTCCCGCTAATAAATATTTAAAATCGTGTAATCTAGGAACAGGGTAGCGATCCGGTTTTGTTATTGCGTTTAATTTCCTGTAATCACCACACGGCCGAATATCGCCGTTTTTCTTTGGCACCACATGTAATGGACTGGCCCATTCACTGTTAGATGGTCTACAAATGCCTAATTCCATCATGTGACTAAACTCCTCTTTAACTTTCCTATAACGGTCAGGCGGAAGAGGTCTGGCTTTCGCGTATACCGGTGGGCCCGTAGTTTCGATATAATGGCAAACCGAGTGTTTAGGTGTGTCTTTGTACGATACTAATTTCGTCAAGTCAGGGTAATTAAGCAATAATTCATGCCACATACTATTACCTAAGACAGTTTTAATTGATAATTCACACTCATTATGACTAACTATAGAGGCGAGAACATTTAAATGGGTAACTTGATCTATTAATTTACGCGAGCTTATATCGACCAACAGCTTATAGTGGCTTAAAAAATCGGCCCCTAAGATAGGCTGTTTAACGTCCGCTAAAATAAAATTCCATTTAAATGCTCTCCTCAAATTAAAATCTAAAACTAATGTTCGCATACCATATGTTTTGATTTCTGTCCCGTTAGCTGCGTAGAGTTTATAACTGTCACTATCACTAAAGTTGGACACGCACTTTTTCGACGCCGGAATAACCGAAACGTTCGCACCTGTGTCTATCAAAAATTTCAGTCCACTATTTCTGTCTTTCACACATAGGCGGTTATTCGATAAACCGATAACAACCCCCGCCTCCGGCTGTATCGCACTTAGTTTTCCGCCGGCGCTTGTGGTTTCTGCTCCTTCCAATTGCAGGGATCAACGCACTTTGCAGCATTGTCTCCGTACCGATGATGGTAAAAACACAGCCAATGAGGGTTTCGTCGTCCTCTCCTGGAACCTCGACCCCAAGATGGAGTTCGATAATATCTTCTACCATTGCTGATGCTTCTGCCTCTGTACGGCTTTCCTCGGTAGGTCTCTCGGGAACGCCTTAACTCCGCAACCTCGACGCTTAGTTGTGCTACTATCGCCGCCAGATCAGACGAAGTCGATCTTGTATCACGCGCCGCAGTATTGTTTGCACCGGATATGCAGTATGGGATGCGCGATTGCTGAGTAACACTTTGTGGAAACGCGTTTTCCGTCATTGTTCAGCCTAATATTAACACTTTAATAACAAGAAAAAGTAATAACACTATACGATAACGTTAAAAAGTACTGTTCAACTCGGGTCACCACTGTAGGGTTTGAAGTAAACTGTAGGTTTTAAGTAAAGGCAATGGAATGTCCACTAAACCCTATTTTATCAGAAGGATTATTATAAATTAAATACGTTTATCGTTTACTACTCCGTATAATTTACTGTGCACAACAGCTACAAAAATAAAAGGAACTATCGTATATTCGGTTATCACAAATGTCCGGTAGGCACGCGTGTAGAGATGCGACTATTTAAATGAAAGACTATTGACGACTGCTTAAGGTAAGGACTGTCTAAGGACTGCTCGAGGACTGCCGTGGACTGCACGTGGACTGCCCGTCAAAAGTGAAGTCCACTGATTTTATAGCTACGCTACGACGCTCCGCTACGGCCACTACGGCTACGGATATTTACCGTTAGCAAACTGTGTCGCTACAAAACTGTGTCTCTACAAGGATTTTTTTATATTATTTTCAAAAAATCTGGAAAAATGAAAAATGCATGAATTTTTTATATACACCTGGGGCCATACTATGAGCTTTTATAGCAGGAATTATATTGAACTGCCTTACTTTTTCGTCTTACTTTTTTAGTGCCTCACTTTTTTAAGCAGTCCTGTTTGAGGCATGCTTTTGACATTTTGCTGATGGTAAGCCCCCTATACTTTTTTACATTTTTTTTATTCATAATCAACACTCAGAATATTTTCTATTCCGTAGTAATAAAAACACCAGAATCGAATAAGTACCTAGTTATCTTTTAATTCAAATGTTTGTGTCTGAAAACGTACTTTTGGTAAAAAATACTTAATAACAATTAACACGAAAACCATAAACTTTTCGAGACATAATTATATACCAAAAAAATATTTGATTTGACCTCATCAGCTATAACCCTTTAGCAAGAATACGTCATATTTTCAGTAACCCTGTATATTAATATATATTTATTGTGAAAGGACTAAAAATTTTCCTTGTATAATGTGTAAATTGATGTAAAATATATTTACACGCTGTATCATTTATGTTTCTATTATTTTATAATTAAAATTACATATTAAAATAAATATAGAAACGTAATAGCACTATTATACACCGTCATTTTGTAGTCGTTTTAATTAACTTAAGGGTGTGTTGTACCCATGAAACTAAACATTTTTGCCCAAGAAACATGGGTCGAAAAACGACAAAAAATTTTGGTCCTCCCATACTAACTAGACAGCTAAAACATTGTATTTATATGGGAAAGTCCAAAATTTTTGTCGTTTTTCGACCCATGTTTCTTTGGCAAAAATGATTATTTTCATTAGTAGAGCACTCCCTGAAGATAATTAAAATGACTACAAAATGACGGTGTAGAAATAACGATAATAGGCACTGGTCTAGATCTTGAACTAGGCTAGTCTTACTTCTCATTGAAAAAAGATAGGCAATATATACCTATAATTAAACCGATGATATCCCGGACGTCAGTCAGCCTATTCGAAGTTATTATGGCTTTCAAACTAAAAACAACAAGGCAGTGGGTAACGACGATAGAGTGACGATGACTTACTACAGAAATTCTGAGAGTGGGCGATAACCCCATAGGGGTCGTCCATTAATCATGTGAGCCTCGAAAGGGGGGGGGGGGGGTAGTTGAAAACATCACGAAGTATCACAAGGGGGGACGGGGGGGTGTAGTGAGATATCACGTGTATTAATTTTTTTCGTTGAAAGTGTGACTTTTAACCGAAAACTGTGTGTGATTGTTGACTCACCGTTACCAGGACGATTTCCCCGCCCACCGCGACATATTCGTACTGAAAATTGTTGAGATTATTTTGTACCAAAAAAAATACACGTGATTAAGAGGGGGGGAGGGGGGGTTAACGTAAAACCTCACCATGTATCACCAGGGGGGAGGGGGGGGTCAAAAATTGGCCAAAAAAACATCACGTGATTAATGGACGCCCCCATACCATATTCAAAATCTTTCAGTAGCTTTTCAGTTCCGTCATCGTTGAAGGCAAAACGCCGAAGGCTTGGAAAACAAGCGAGGTGATTCCTGTTCTTTAAAAAGAGTGACGAGACCCTCATAAAGAACTATAGACCCATCCCACTTCTGAACCATGTCTGAGCCAGGACTGGAAAGGACTCGGCATCAACATTTATAGCCAGTAACTAACGTTTCTTCGTTTTGCCGATGATACTCATGTCCGAGACCATGGAAGACATGGAAGACCTGGACAGAAAGCTCGAAGATTTCCTTAGTGCTTCCCAAAGAGTGGGTTTTAGGATGAACATGGATAAGATTAACATTATGTTAAATGCCCATGTTGCACCTCCAGCACAGAATATTAATAGTACTAACGTCCCCCAGTTCATGTTTGGAACACTATACTCGAAGTTGTTAACCGTTATGTTTACCTAGTAATGACAGATAGTCCATTTAGGTAAGTCTAACTTCGAGAAAAATCTCTTCTATGATCTTCAGGGTCTTCAAGAGATTTCTCCTCGAATCCAATTCTGATGGGCCAGCATTCGGGAAACTTCGGTATTCCAAGGCAAATGTTTATAACCAGTGTGTGTTGCCGATGATTAATTACAGCAGTAAAACGTGATCGCTAACAAACAATGGGTCTCATAAGAAAGCTCAAGGTCACCCAGCGTGTAATGGCGAGAGCCATGCTTGGTGTTCCCCTGCGTGGTCGAATTAGTAATAAGGAGATCGCCGTGGAGGACTCAAGTAACCGACATCGCTTGAAGGATTGTTCAATTGAAGTTGCAGTGGGCGGGATACATAGTCAGAAGAACTGATAACCGTTGGGGCGGAAAGGTTTTGGAATAGCGACCGCGCACCGGACGACGCTCGCGCTCCGTAGATAGGCATAGGCACCTGAAGAGGTGGACCGACGATCTGGTGAAGGTCGCGGGAAGCTGGTAGATGCGGGCAGCGCAGGACCAATCGTTGTGGAGATCCTTGGGTATAGACCCAACCCAGCATTGGGTGTCGTGCGGCTGATATAATGATGATAATGACAAGTATTAGGAAAATTCGTCATTACCGTTAACTTGTCATCATTACCATCAATAAGAACGTCATTACCATTACTATGATTTCATTACCATAACATGATAAAAACTTTGATCATCAGTATCTCCTAATTCCTCTACTGAATAATAGTGCCTTCGGTTGGTTTACAAAGTTTATTAATAAATCTTTAAATTTATCTCACTTAGCACGCATATCCGACAAGTTTTAAAAAAATTGAAAATAAATTACAAATATTTTGAAACGGCGAATTCACCCTGAAACACATTGCTACTTCTTTTTGGTACAAATAAAAACTTACCAAAGAAAAGTAGCAATGTATTACAACCATCTGACAAATGAAGTCGACGGCGAAGTCGACGACACTTGGGCGGTAGACCCACAGGTTGTGCGTGATAATTTTGATTTAAGAATTAAGAGTTAATTAATGAGAAAAAAAATGCTTGCATGCACTGCTTGTATGCATGTTGCATGATGCGGGCTGAAAAACGTCTAAAAACGAAAAATAAAGGCATTTTAAAATAAATACAAATAAGTTACTGACGGCCGTATAGTGACTTTCATCAAAAAGGAGCATCGCGATGAAAGATGAACGAAAGATGAAAGAGGTACACGGCGCGGGAATATACATTGCTGGTTTTTGACGGACAGATGTTTGCGCAGTGCATGAGTAAGCTCTAATCTATGTCGCCCCGCGCGCGTGTCCCGCTCAAGGCAGCGGACGGCCTTAGACACTTCATTTTCGATGCTTCACTGCGATGAAGCATCGAAAATGAACGTAAAATGAACCTAATTTAATATCTGCATAAAAGTAATAGTGTTCTGTGGCTATGACTCCATCCAGTCCATGGTCTCTGTACGGTTTAGCAACCGCACAATATGGGTCGAGTAACGAGTTGAATGTTCGCAATCTTGCGTATCAGCAGATTCCGCGACAATGTAATTTTATTTAATTGATATTATAGTTAGTTAAGCGTTAGCCACCGACAAACAAACATTTATACTTACTATAACTTTGTGAAAATAAAACTATAACTAAAACCGCGACGTCGTTTAACTCAAACATAAACTTTCTCTATAGATGTAGGAAAAACTCTTACATCTTTGTGGTCCTTCGAGTTTTCGTGTAAGCGGGACCAGAGTTCGCGAGTGTGACGTCATACTTGTGGATTGCCGAATCCTGCACGCACGGACACCAACCTGTGGACACTGTCATCTGTCTACGTCACCAACGGCTGCAAACCAACATATTCGCAGTGTGTGATCTTGTGCTCTTTTGCGATAGCGAATCGGTTCGGCCGGCCTCCCACCAGCGGGTCTCACCGGTTGAATTGAGACGAGAGCGCACATATCGCATTTAGGGTACAGGCGCGCACAACTTGTGAATTAGCAGTCGGAACCTTTAACATCAACCAACATGAGCAAAATCGAAGATCTACTAGCAAACCAAAACCAAGTTATTGAAGCGATGCAGCAACTGCTTCGTAACTTCAAGAAAGATCCAGCTGATCGAAAAACACCAACTTATTTCAAGAAACGTCTAGAATCGCTCGATTCGTACTGGACGGAATTTCAAACTAACCATGTACAAATATGTGCAATTGGAGACCGGAACTATACTTATTTTTCCGAAAACTACTACGAAAAAGCAAAAAACTTTTACAACGAAGCACGAACAACTATTGACCAACAAGCAAAACCAAGCGAACTATATACGAGAGAAAAGTCACCGTTGAACCCTAAAATGCAAGTAAGTGAACCTGAAACGTCTGGTGAATTTTCTGCCCCTTATCAACCACAACAAAAACAAGAGAAATCAACGAACCAAACTATTTCCCAAGGTAACGCTAGTAAGGCGGAAGAAATGTTACGGAGACAACGTAGCAACTTTAAGGCTTTTTCAAGGACACTCGCTGCTATTGACTTAGAAGAAATTAACGAAAAGTGGGAATTTGAGGATACTTTAAAGGACATGGAGTCAAGATGGAAAGCGATCGATTTACTGCATTGGGAGCTTGACAGTGAAGTGATAGGAGAACAAGAAGAGTACGAAAAATTGTTTGAAAAATATGAAAAGCAGTTCAAGTCAATGAAAAAAGCACTCAACACCAAAATGTGGTCTGCGTCACATAAAGAAAAATCAACACCCGTTTTGGACCTGCCTGTCTTCAGTGGCGCTTACCAGCACTGGACCTCGTTCAAGGACTTATTCATCGAAACTATCCACTCTAATCCAACGTTATCAAAAGCGCAGAAGATGCAGTTCTTAAAGTCGAAGGTCAAGGGCGAAGCTGAAAAACTTATCCAACATCTAGCAATCAGCTCAGACAATTACAATGTTTGCTGGGACATACTGAATAATAGATACAACAACAAAAAGCTTATTTTCTCTTCGCACCTTAATACTATGTTAAATTTACCAACTATACAGTACCAAACAGCTATATCTATTAAAAGAGTGCATGATACAACGAACGAATGTCTCAACGCCATAAAAAACCTTGGCGTTGATATTTCTACCTGGGATCCAATTTTAGTGCACCTCTTATCACAAAAATTGGATACAGACACCTACAACGATTATATTGAGAGTGTGAAACAACCAAGAGAGCTGCCCAGTCTCACAGAGTTTCTAAAATTTTTGGAAACAAAGTTTACATCTTTGGAGTCTTCGCGACGAAAACAAGAGCGACCAACGACTGATCAACAACATCGTGGTCCATCAAACAACAAGTTCCAGCCTACATACAAAACATTCAGCGCTAACCAGAATCTCAATTCAAAACCGAAAACTTTTAATAACTCTACAAATAATAATTACTCGACATTGAACAAAATGACGTCGAATAACATTCCAAGCCACGTAAAATGCCCACTCTGCAGTAATGAACATGGATTATTTCATTGCAACGAGTTTATCAAATTACATTTGTTCGACCGCAGGAAATTGATTGCGAAACATAACTTATGTAAAAATTGTTTGTTCGATCACAAGGGCAAACAATGCAAATCTGAGAAAAGATGCAGGCAATGTGATGGACAGCACCATACTCTGCTTCATCAAGATACAACTGTAAACAAAACACCAAACAACAACATGGAAAAAACTAACAACCAGAATGCATCGACTTCCAGCAGTCACGCTTCGATGGAAGACATATCAGAAACACTTTTAGCTACCGCTCAAGTCAAGGTCAAGACCAACGACGGTTCGGAAATCGTTCTACGAGTGCTGATTGACCAGGGATCCCAAATTTCCCTAATTACTGAAAACGCCGCTCAGATGCTCGAATTACCTCGACAAAAATGCAAAGGAGTAATTTTCGGGGTCGGAGCGAGAGAAAATAATTGTAAGGGTGCAATAACTATCACCTGTACTTCGATACTTAGTAATTATACTTTCAACTCAGACGTCTACGTGATGCGCAACTTAATCAACAATCTACCAAACCGATCATTTACAAAACCATCAACATGGACACATCTGGAAGGTCTACAGCTGGCGGACCCAGATTTCAACATAAGCCGTCCCGTCGACATTCTCTTCGGGGCTGACATTTACTCTAACATTATACTAGGAGGAATAATTAAGGGAGAAGAAACACACCCTATTGCACAACAATCCCTACTTGGCTGGATTCTGTGTGGTAACATGAGATCATACCAATGCAACGTTATCTTAAACAATTTGGATGAAATCAGCAGATTTTGGACGATAGAAGACATCTCGGAGAGCTCTCAGATGTCTACAGAAGATCTTAATTGTATACAACATTACCAAACAACTACAAAACGACAGGAGGATGGTCGTTATGTTGTACGGCTGCCCTTACACCCTGAAGTCAACGAAAAATTGGGAGAATCACGAAAGAAAGCTGCTGCACAATTTCGTCAGCTAGAACAGAAATTTAGAAAATCAGAAAACATAGAAAAAGATTATAAACTATTTATAAAAGAGTACGAAGAACTAAATCACATGCGACCTTGTGATAGTAACACGAAACCAAGCTATTATTTACCACACCACTGTGTACAGCGCGCCGAGTCATCAACAACGGCCCTGCGTGTTGTTTTTAATGCATCTGCCAAGACAACTTCGGGAGAAAGTCTAAACGACTTAATGTACCGTGGGCCTAACTTACAAACAGACCTACAATCTCTAATTTTGAAATGGAGACTTTACAAGATTGCTCTTACCGCGGACATCGAAAAAATGTTCCGGCAAGTGTGGGTAAACGAGGAAGACCAGAAATACCAAAAAATCCTGTGGAGAGATTCACCTGATCAGCAAATTAGGGAGTATGCTCTTTCAACCGTAACATATGGATGTAAAGGGGCTCCGTATTTAGCTATGATGACTATTAAACAACTAGCCAACGACGAGAGAAACAACTACCCTGAAGCCGCAGCCATAATAGAAACATCTTTCTACATGGATGACCTACTTTACACGTCCGATGACCTTGAAACTGCGACACGCATCAAAAATGACCTTAAAAACCTACTTATGTCCGGTGGGTTTAACTTACGAAAGTGGTCATCAAACAACCCTAAACTTTTAGATGACAACCCTACAAATAATGAACAAGAAGCATACCATTTTCGACACCAAGAGTCAACAAAAACATTGGGCCTGAGATGGAACCCTAAAGAAGACAACTT
The DNA here is from genome assembly GCA_928269145.1 of Agriphila tristella. Classification (NCBI taxonomy): domain Eukaryota; kingdom Metazoa; phylum Arthropoda; class Insecta; order Lepidoptera; family Crambidae; genus Agriphila; species Agriphila tristella. The sequence goes on from OV743451.1 coordinate 6,701,515, forward strand.
TACTTTCCAAATAACAGTTGATATCAATTCAACTAAACGAGTCACAAAACGGTTGTTACTGTCAGAAATTTCCAAAATTTTTGATCCTTTGGGATGGTTGTGTCCTGTAACAACAAAACTAAAACTTATTTTTCAACAAGTATGGCAAGAAAACTTACGCTGGGACGATGAAATAACAGAAAATATCAAAAAAGAATGGTCGAAGGTCAAAGGTCAACTAACTGAAATTAACAAACTACAAATACCAAGATGGTTACAAGTGAAAAAACAAGACGAAATACAGTTACATGGGTTCTGCGATTCGTCAGAAAAAGCTTACGCTTGTGTGATTTATTGTAAGACCGAACAAAATTCAACAGTTATGATAGCCGCAAAATCAAGACTTGTACCATCGAAGAAAGCAATTTCACTCCCGAGACTCGAACTTTGTTCCTCCCTACTGCTCGCCACACTTATGAAAAAAGTTCAAGAATGCCTACCTAACCACAAAATCACTTTATACGGCTGGTCAGACTCCACTGCCGTATTAGGGTGGCTACACGGTGATCCTAGCCGTTGGAAAACTTTTGTATCGAACAAAGTAAAGAAAATAGTGACTACGATGCCTTCAAACTGCTGGCACTATGTTAAATCGTCGGAGAACCCTGCCGACTGTGCCAGCCGAGGTATAACTCCAATTCAGCTGAAAGAACATCCCCTATGGTGGCACGGACCCCAGTGGCTGCAAACTTTTCAACCTGAAACAGAAAATAACAGGATTAGTTATGAAACAAACGAAGAAACTAAAATAAACAAGCTACTACAAACAAACGTCACCACGAAACGTCACAGATCTGACGTAATCGACGATATACTTACGCGAAACAGCTGTCTGGGTCGGGTTACACGCGTCGTCGCATGGATACTAAGAACGGTATCGCGTGACAAACATCAAGCGCAGTACCTGACTATACCGGAACTTAGAAAAGCAAGAAATATTATAATAAAACACATTCAACTTACCTCTTTTGAAGATGAAATTTCCAACCTTGAACAGAAGAAAGAAGTGGACAGAAAAAGCAAACTCTTACCTTTGAACCCCTTTTTGGATCAAGATGGACTTCTTAGAATGGGAGGACGTATCAGCCACGCTAACATCCATGAAGATCAAAAACACCCCATCATTATTCCCCACGAAGGTCATTACACTGATCTTTTGATCGATCAAGCTCACCTGATTACATTTCACGGAGGAGCGCGCCTTACAACAGCAAACATAAGAAAACAATATTGGATTATCGGTGGCATTAGGGCTGTCAAAAAGCGAATTCATAACTGCGTGATTTGTCGAAAACAAAATCCAATAAAACAACAGCAGCTGATGGGTGATTTACCCGCGGCAAGATGCAACCCTTCAAGACCCTACTGTTTCACCGGCGTTGACTACAGTGGGTACCTCGATGTGAAAACCAACAAAGGCCGAGGCGTAAAAACAACAAAAGGTTACGTAGCTGTCTTCGTATGTATGGTGACGAAAGCCGTCCACCTAGAAATGGTCTCAAACCTGAGCTCATCATCCTTTCTATCAGCCCTGAAAAGATTCGCTGCCAGACGTGGAGCTCCGCAACACATGTACAGCGATAATGGCACGAATTTCGTCGGAGCGAACAACGTGCTGAAACAAGAATTTATCAACCTGAAAGAACTACTCGATCCTCAATTCTTCGCAGCGATAACAGACATGCAAATAGAGTGGCACTTCAATGCCCCATCGTGGCCGAGCGCAGGAGGACTTTGGGAGGCTGCAGTAAAGAGCCTAAAGTACCACCTCCGTCGCGTCATTGGTGAACAGAAGCTCACATATGAAGAGCACTCAACACTTCTATGTCAACTCGAAGCCTGCCTCAACAGCCGACCGCTGCTACCACTCAACGAAGACCCGGACGATTTTGACTACCTGACGCCGTCACATTTTCTTTCAAGTGGCCCCACACTAACTATTATTGAAACTGAAACTGATGAACGCACGCGATGGCAACTTGTACAGAAAATCTACAAAGATATTTGGAAGAGGTGGCAGTCTGAGTATTTATCTCAGTTGTCACCACGCAGCAAGTGGCGGCAAGCACGAGAAAACATGAAAATCGACGACGTCGTAATTATTCACGACGCCAATTTACCAGCTGGGAAATGGGCACTGGGAAGAGTGATCGAGTTACACCCAGGAAAAGATGGTCATGTTCGAGTGGTCACCATCAAAACAAAAAACGGAACAATGAAACGCCCTATTACCAAACTATCGAAACTACCTGTATCATCAAAACCTGAAAACAAAGAAAAATCGGTCACATCAAACGAAGTTCTGAGCAACGAAAACAAACAACAAAATGAACAAAACCAACAAACAAACAAGAAAACAAAAAAGAGATCATGCAATTTGATATGGGCCATATTATCACTATTGGCAATTATAACACCCGCTCAGTGTAACTACAGCCTTACCAACATAAATAGTAGCCAATGTCTCTATTTTGACAAGATAACGGACATGCATCTTATGCGCGACGAATGGAAACTGATTGTGTTTTATGACATGGATCCCTACTGGCATGGCATACAAACATTTAAAGACTATATCACAAGCTTAGAAAACATATGTGCCACTTCCGAGAATCGTCACCAGTGCGACGTCATTCTACTTCAACTACGTCACGCTTACAACGAGTTAAACTACTACAGTGGAATGCTCCTTAGTCAGCAAGAAACAAACTCAAGACGGCGACGCCGGGGGCTTATCAACGGCATTGGCTCTATAGCAAACAGTTTATTTGGTTTACTTGATCAAGATTTTGCTGAAAAATACGAAATCGACATAAATTTAATAAAGGAAAACGAGAAGCATCTTGTCCAGCTCTGGAAGAACCAAACTTCGCTTGTGGAAGCGGAAAACAATTTATTAAAACGAGTGGAAGAAACTATCGACCGACAACATAAAATGTATAACCAACACCTCGTCATACTTGATAAGGCTGCGAACACAATGGCAACTGAAATGAAAGACGTGAAACAACTTAGCGATTTTACACTCACATCGATTATCGCTAACAACATTTTAGAGAATTTAAAAGGACTCCAGGAAACACTTTTGGATACGATAACGGAAATTCATTACGGAAAATTTGACATTCATCTATTAAGTCCTAAACAATTAGCAAAGGAGCTGAATATAATTTCAGGACATCTTTCAAGCGATTTAACTTTGCCGATCGAAAACATACAAACTGATTTAAGAACACTTTACCATTTGCTGAAAGTAAAAGCTAGAATGACTACGAACTATTTCATTTTCGAAATCAAAATTCCTCTCGTAACTCGTGATAATTACGAGATATACAGCTTATTACCGATTCCTCAAGAAACTGAAGAATATATGGCAAAGATAAGACCGCTCGCTGATCATATCGCCATAAACTTAAAGAAGGATGCTTACATACCCTTAACAGAAATGGAACTACGATCTTGTATGCCATATAATCACAAAACTCTGATGTGTCCTTTACAACAACCAATTTATCACCTAAAGTCAGATGAGAATCTCTGCGTCAAGATAAAAAATACAGATCAATGTGAAACTTCGCATACAATTTGTACTGACATGTGGACACAACTTAATAAAATAAATACGTACTTATTTTTCTGCTGTGGACAACGAACAATAAGAATTATATGCGAGAATCAGGTTGCAGCCGAACGCGTCAGCAAGGCCGGCGTTATCGCACTCGGGGAAGGATGCGTCATCAAGGGCGAAACCTTCACGATATATTCGCATACGCAGCAATCTAATACTATGACAGTACAATCACCTGTACTCAAGGTTGACATACATCCGATCAACAACATCTTTAATACAAGTATACCATTAGTCCAACTCAAAGGAATTAATGGATCAGACTTTGAATATTTTGGAAAAGAATTTGACGTCATTGACAAACGAATCCAACAAATGAAGAGCAAGGAAGTCAGCGAAATAATAACTGACACGGACAGCCTCACCACACATGACGTACACCAGTACATAGTGCTGTACGTTCTGGCCGGCGTAATACTGATCACAGCAGGCACCTACATTTGGCGGCGCGGACGAGCGCGCTGCACTGCAACTATCTCTTCAACAGCACGCCGTGATCACCCACCTGTAGAGCCTCCGATCCCACTGACACAGCGTCCGCAGAAGATTCGTACTCCCAACGAAACAGCAATTGCGGGTCCAGCTCCCATCTACGGCCGCATAAACAAATCCACGTCACCGGTCATAAGAAAACTATTTAATGACAGTGATAGTGCTTAGTGTAGTGTGTGTTGTGTAAAATAATTAAGTAATTAGAGACAATAGTTTCGATAACCTTTTTAACTATTTTTTAACATTATATTTTCTTTACCTTACGCTTGAACTTGTATTGCTTTATTTTATAACTATCTACGTGTATCTTTATCTCATCTCGCCCTCGGGAGCATGTACGGTTTAGCAACCGCACAATATGGGTCGAGTAACGAGTTGAATGTTCGCAATCTTGCGTATCAGCAGATTCCGCGACAATGTAATTTTATTTAATTGATATTATAGTTAGTTAAGCGTTAGCCACCGACAAACAAACATTTATACTTACTATAACTTTGTGAAAATAAAACTATAACTAAAACCGCGACGTCGTTTAACTCAAACATAAACTTTCTCTATAGATGTAGGAAAAACTCTTACAGTCTCCATGGTCTGCTGATCTGTCACCTGTAGGTAGAGGGTTGTTGTGTGTCCACTTCTGTGGCTGTCTTTATTATTGGCATTCGAGTATTTTGGTGTTCGTTAAAAAAATATTCGAATCAGTATTCGAGTCCAGGTACTCGCATTAGGTATTCGAGTACTGAGACTAGTATTCGAATACTCAATTTGACACGAATACTGTTTTAACACTTGTGAAATGTGAATTTTCATTGTTACTCATAATAGTAAAAAAAATGAGTATTAGTACACAAAATGACACTGGTTTTATATACTAATTCCCACAATAAACAATTTTATTAAATTTTGCGCTAAAACTGATTGTCGACCCGCACCCTGATTATCTAAAAATAAACTATTAGTGACCGGTTGCATTTGACCATAAACTTAATATTCACTGAAATAGACGAACAGAGTTCACTTGGCTGCGAAACCAAAAGTGAGATGAGCCAGTGTTTGTAAATATGTAAACGTGTGCGTGAATTTAGAGATGCACTGAAGTCCATTTTAGGTTGTCGATAACCATAATGTATTATTGCTCTAATAAATAAAACACAAACAAAATTTTGAACAATTTTATTTAAATAATTTCTTAAGGTCTCCTTTGAGGCTCCCTGCTTATTTATTTATGACATTTATCCAGTTTAATTTAATCACTGGATTTACAGAAAACCTGGAAATAATTGTTAAATTAGTACTTAAGTTGGTATAATTTACTATTTGAAAACTGTCGGTTACAAGCAGCTTTAAATAAAATTATCAGTGTTTACAAAGACAAACAAAGTTATATTGGAAATCATCGACATGAGTATCGATATCGATAATTTTTTATCAATATCTACGCTTTATTTTCTCAAGTTCACGGACATAATATCTTTTTATCTAACACATAATGTTTAGAAATCAGCCTTTATTTAGGAAATAGGCGTTTAATAGCATCATATTAGTAAATAAATAATAATAATAATAAATAACTTAGTGTGTTTGGGAATATATTCAACTAAAATATGAATTATGAAAATGGTAATAGTACAATCATATTTACCTGTGAAATGAGTGTTTATTTGGGTTATTGTCGTAAGTAACATTACAATCCAGTACAGAACACGACACCATTATTGATTTATATAGCTTTGAGAGCCAAACCGACCCGATCGCGATCAAAATTACAAAATAATCTTGTTGACGCTTTTCACCAAGGTGATAAACGATGATAAATGAAGTCAAACCAGGTTCAGCTGTCAGTTTGTTTTTACTCTTTTTCGCACATCGCATAAGCCGTAAGAATCGGTTTCTCACTCGCACCTTTGTCCGTCTACTTGAGCAAGTCTATGCATTTGACATACATTGCCACGTTTCTTTGGTATGTTTTTTTTTTACCCAAAAAGAAGTAGCAATGGATCACGATCATCTGTGAACTGCAACCAGTCGCTAGGTGGTTTTTAATAAGATAATCAGCCCGCCACTTATGTATTCGCATAATTTTAATACTCGAATACTCTACTTGAGTACTTATGTATCCGAATATTGTATTTTCGGTACTCGAGTATGCAAGTACCAAAAAGGTGTTCGAATTATTATTCGAGTCGGCGGCCGAGACGGCCCCTCACTACGCCTGTCATCTTTTTTTTCTTCAGTCTTTTTGTAATATTTTTTTTCAAAGATTTATTGATTTAAAAAAAACGTAGGTCTGTAATTATTTAAACTTATATCTAAATAATTTGTTGAAAAAGCTGAAAATGAACCACCTAATGGCGTGCAGAATATGCTTGGCGTACGATATCCGCTTGCATTCAATATCTGATTGTCAGCTTCGGGATATTTACGAGAAATTTACTGAAACATCGGTAAGCTTACTATAATTATTATACATATTATGTTCTTACATGGTTCCCTAAATCGTATCATTTAGACTGTTCCAAAATCTGAAATCCGTATAACTTCAAATGGTTATTAGAATTATCGATTACTTGCGGCCGCCCGCGGTTTCACCCGCGTGGTTCCCGTTCCCGTGGGAATATCGGGATAAAAAGTATTCTATGTCTTAATCTAGGCTATCTACTATCTGTGTACCAAATTTCTAGCAAATCCGTTTAGCAGTTTTTGCGTGATTGAGGAACAAACATCCAAACCCACAAACTTTCACATTTATATTATTAGTAGGATCATCATCTCCCTTGTTCCTTGGCCCCGCCTCCAGTAGAGCACTGACAGCCCTAGGCAAACTATGATCCCCTACCCTCAGACCAAATACAAAAAGTAAGACGGTCTTCCGAACAAAGCAGTGAGGCCTGTAAAACTACGCCTTGGCTGTGTACATACGTGGCTCTTCTTTCCTTTAGTTGACGCGGAGTTTTGAGTTCATATTTTTTTTGTGTAAAGAACTCATCATTTGGTTGGAGTGACCCAAAGGGTGCGCAAGGAAAAAAGACAGAATAATTTTAAGATGTTTTTGTTTTATGATATTGTAAAGGTTTTATGATTGTTTCGGTTAAATTGGACAGGCCGCCGATTGCAGACGAGTTGCAACTTTTTCAACACGAGTTATCCGAGTTGAAATCTATGCTGACTCGTTTTGTTTGTATTTGATGCTATTGAACTGAACCAACTCGCTTGTCGTTGCAAGTTGCAAAGTAAAAGATTTGAGATCAGGATTTGAATTATAAAACCAATAGTTCAATTCAAGCCTCTTGCTTCAGACATCTGTTAATTAAGTATTTGGGCCTTAACTATATGCTGCAAGTCTGATTGACAATCGGCAAAGGCCTCCTCCAACCTTTTCCACTCCCACCGGTTCTCCGCCACTCTGCTCCAACTAACTCCAGCTACTTTCCTAATGTCGTCGTCCCACCTCTTTTGTGGTCGACCTCTCCTTCTGTGGCCCTCTCTGGGATACCACCGTGTTACAATTTTGCTCCATTATCCTTACCCCTCACCATATGTTACTAGAAATCAACTGTTCATCATTAATAAATGTGCATTAGTTAGGTACAGAAATTAATACCTAAATTAATAATAATAAACCACTTTATTACACACAATGCAGAACACATAGTAAACAGGAAAACACAACAGAACAATAGCACACAAAAGGCGGCCTTATTGCTAAATAGCAATCTCTTCCAGGCAACCTTGAGTATTAAGAGAATAAGGGGAAGGAGCTGGAAAGGGGGGACGTGGGTGCTAATAAGGAAAGATAACGAAAAAAATAGATACATAAAATGAAAGGACAAGTCTAAGTAGTATTGATAAAAGCTTAAATTTAATAATTATGATAAAATCAGGGACCGGAACACCCCTTTTATTGGTTAAGCCAATTGATAGGGAAACCCTATTAAAAAGCTTACCAACTGATAGGGTTTCCCTTTCGATAGGGTTAGTCGACGATATGCTTACCGTATTGATAGGTTTTTTGAAAACAAGTCTATGAAATACCCAATCAAAAACCCTTTTAACGGTAAGCGGATCATGAAATACCCAGTCAAAACCCTTTTAACGGTAAGCAGTTCCCGTCCCTTGGCCCAGGTGGGACTAGGTATACATTGCTTGAACATGTTTTAAAACCCCTTTATATAGCCTTCATAGACAGTGCTGGATTAACCCTTAAACAAATTAAGCAATTGCTTAGGGAATCACGTCTGGGGGGCACCATAATCGGCACCGTAAAAACGAAAATAATTTTTTTAAGAAATAAATAATAAAAATGTTTTATTTCAAATTCATTTGTGTGGCCATGTAAAGCGACTTAGGTTCTATAAGATTAGTGGATGAAACTGACAAAAAAAAATCGCGCTACGCGGCCATTTTGTAACTATAGACAGCCAAGACAAGAGAACAATATTAGTAGATAAAACTGACTAAAAATCGCGTTGCGCGGCCGTTGTTTCAACTATTGACAGGCAAGAATCATTGGGTAAGACAAAAGTACCAGATTAGGTAGTCGATGAAACTGACAAAAATCGCGCTGCGCGGCCGTTTCTTTTTAACTATAGACTGGCATTTTTCTGAAAAATCTGGAATTTTTTGCATAATATAGACAGGCATATTCCCTTACGTAGATTGTAACCCTATAGGGGACCCACAGGCATGAATTGCTTAAGGCACCAAGTAGTCTTAATCCGGCACTGTTCATAGGGTTTACCCGATAGGGTTTTCGTATTCGGTAAGTGCTTACCTAGGTTACCCTATCGATACGGTTACCGTATTGATAGGGTTTTTGAAAACAAGTCTATGAAATACCCAACTAAAAACCCCTTTAACGGTAAGCGGTTCGTACCTTGATTACGTAAAGCTGTTGCTAACAATTCTCGATTGAAATCGATTGAAAGCGCAGTTGCATTGCTGCTTTAGTTAAGATAATTGTCACATTGGTTCTTACTAAAGCAGCGATGTAAATGCGATTTCTGTCAGAGTTGATTGCAACAAAGTTACGTAATTATAACAAAGAGATCGACATTTTGACCGTTTGACCCACCAAATATTTATCAAAAAAATATTGTATAAGTGAAACTACATTGGGTGCAAATCTGTTATCCTTGGCGATCGACTTTAAAACCTCTCGTGATCGACCGGTCGATCGCGATCGACCGTTGGCCTCTGCCCTAGCCTTATTGTGGATATCCTTACTAATATTATAAATGCGAAAGTCCGTTTGTTTGTTTGTTACGCCTTCACTTATTAACTACTGAACCGATCGTCATGAAATTTTGCATACACGTTGTCAGGGGTACAGAGAAGGACATGAATGAAGTTCTAATATTAAGCTATTTTAATTAAATTAGTACAGTAGAATCCGGATATAACGACCTTCAAGGGACCGGCGCTATTATGTCGTACTAACCGGATGACGCACAAAACGGCAGGATTATTTCTTAAGTACGTACATACATACTTAACTTACGAATACATGTACTATAAATGCCAATGTTAGATTTTTCCTGTGTAGGTAAATAAAACATTTTTTAGGAATCACATTGCTTTATTTTAATTGTTCCAAAACATTATAAATTACAAACATAGGTTAGGTACCATGGGCAACAGCGTCGCTTAACCACTGCTAAGGTTAAAATCGCTTGCACGCCGCGCCCGCTGTCACATACGTTTAGTTCGTGCAGGGGCGATACGCGCGCACACGAATTTTGTTGCAAACTGGTTAAGCGACGCTGTTGCCCATAGTACATAATACAAAGAGATAAAATACACACGCAATACACGAAAAAACTCTGTGTTACTAACGTAGAAAGGTGGTAGAAAGTCTGTTATTTAAGTTTGTTTTTGACAAACTTTTGTTCGGTAGTAAGAACTTCGTACAGCATTGTGTATTAGTGACATCATTGCTTTGATACGATCATCATCAAAGTTAGTCTGAACAAACACATTGAGCTTTTCCGCAGCCTTCAGAGCTTCAGACACGCTCAAGGTTGGATGAATCTCCTCTGGTTCGTCATCATCACCGTCGCTATCTTTGCTATTCGCGTCGTTGGCGATGATATTTTCCACAATGTTTTCATTTGACGGTTCTTCACAAGTGGCGACAGCATCATCGACACACGCGTATTGTTCAAACTCCTCGTTTGTTATGGGTGACTGATGCTTATCAATAGCCCTCACCCAAATGCGTCGTACATCATCTTCTTCGTCAAAATCGTCTGCATTTGAAGTTATGGTACATTCTACATTGCTTCGGACAAAACCAGCGTGTTTGTAACAGTTAAAAATTGTCCCTTGCTTCAGTTGGGTCCAGGCATCTTGAATCATTAGAATAGCCTCAAGAACAGTTATCTTTGGGTACTCTGCACTGCTGCTTCCGCAGCCGTCTAGAAACTGGATCATTTTCAGGACAAGGTTTTTACGAAAATGTGCTTTCAAAGCTCGAATAATCCCTTGATCCATGGGTTGCAACACTGATGCCATATTTGGAGGCAGAAACACCAGGGTTATGCTTTCACTCAGAAAAAAATATTGTTGAATACGACAACAAAACTTTAACCCCGGGTAGCCGCCCATAGTAAATAGTCTCTACGGCAATGGTTTTATTGTTAAGTAGAAAATTGTCAGTGTAGCAATATCTTTTAACAATAGCATGCCATGATACAACAACAATTCAATACTGTCAGTATAACAAATTAAATTAAAGTGTACTTGGTTGTGATGACACAATAATTTTGTTACTCCGACAGTTGTCCTTTGCAATAATATGTATTTTGCCTTTGATACCTCTACTATATTTTTGCTACCATAACAAAGTTTTATTTAAATTGATCTACTCTTACTTTGCTTACGCAGCAAAATTATTTATTTACTTTAACTACTTTCCTTTTGCTTCCCCAGCAAAGCAACTTTGTTCCTGTAGCTAATTTGCCTTTGTGCCCTGGCAATTTTTCGCTTTGCTACCATAACAAAGATAGTTTGTCGCTCTCAATATTACGTTGATGCCGTAAACACAACAGGAACCAATAACTCAAAGCTCCGTATTTCCAATTATAAACTTGTGAAAGGCCCACGCGTAAAAAAATTTACTTACCAATATCCAGATAGTTAGGGCCTCTGAACGTTGGTTCCTGCTGTACAGGGTGCAAAGGTATATTTTAAGGGGTTATCCAGCTTATTAACCTTGTTTTCACTATGTATGAGATGCGATTCCAGTAAACGTTGAAAAATGGGGTAATCCTATTTGTCATTTGCACGCTGTACAACATGGACCAATGTCCAGGACTTTAATTTGGAAATACGGTGATTGAGTATTGGTTCCTGTTGTGTAAACGGTATCAACATAACATTGAGAGGGACAAACTACCTTTGTTACGGTACCAAAACGAGAATAGTAATATAGGATTTAGAAATTGTAATAAAAAACAACATGATTTTGATGATTGTATTGTACGTAGGTACCACAACAAAGTACAGACAAACTTAATATTAACAATAGTTACTCAGACGACCAAGTTCGCCTGTCGAGCTTAATATGCTTGACATACATGCTTGATGCTGCTTGATCGGGAGTTAAGTATAACAATCATAAAGTCATTTGCTTTAGCAAGAATAATTATGTTAATTATTATTTTGTACTGTACCCTGGGCCATACGACACGCTTTACAATAGAGGCAAAAAGTTGCCCACATGACGCTATATATGCGTGATCCAGCCATCGTAAGGACCACTACAATCGGAATGTACAGCATCTCATTATGACCCAGAGTAGATACATTATTTTATGATATAAGCCATTTTCAAGTAGAACAAGTATAATCTACATAGTAATCTCGAAATCATAAATAAACAGTTCAAATATACTGGTTATTAACATATCAGTCTAACAATATAATAATCTTATTGGTATATAATATGAGGGGTGATCCAAAAGTACCTAATGATAATCGGTTATTTCCAGTGCACGTAAAATATAAATTAAATGGTCTATGCTGGCATAGTTATTCACTACTTCAGAAAAATAAAATCATATAGATAAGCCACCATTCCCGAAAGCTACATTTATTTGAATACAAACCGTCGAAGACTGAACTTCAATATGGAAAAAAACGGAAATCAGAGCTGCTATGGCTGCCATTAAAGAAGCGGGCTTGGATTTGGTTGAACACCCATCCTATTCGCCAGATCTAGCTAACAGTGTATTCTGTGCCTTGTTCTGACTCAAGGAACACCTTCGTGCTATGGTGAGCTCTGTTTTTCTTTTTTCTTCATTTTTAAGTCCACTCTTCAACGGTTTGTATTCAAATAAATGTAGCTCTCAGGAATGGTGGCTTATCTATATGATTTTATTTTTCTGAAGTAGTGAATAACTAAGCCAGCATAGAGCATTTAATTTATATTTTACGTGCACTGGAAATAACCGATTATCACTACTTTTGGATCACCCCTTGTAATGTGTTTGAGGCAACAGTTTTACGTACTGCTATAACGACTTCTTACCACGTAACGTATTTGTTGTCGATCGCTTTTTTAGTATTTTGCCGTTATTGAGCGCACCATAAAATATCGGTAACTCAATAGCAAATAGGTACGCGGTAAGAAATTTAACTTAAGCTTACCACAAGCATTACTAACAGCGATAATCAAAATTTAAAGTAATATTATATACCTATTTTAATTTTATACACTTAACAATTTAGCATTATTAGTACACCTAGGTACTTCGGTAAATAACAAAATTACAAAATAATTAAACAATTTTGTTTAATTGTTTGTTTAACACATATTTATTTTAATCACCTTAAACGATTTAACTTCGGGACGATTTCACCAATTTGCTTTGATAAAATATTTATGATAATAATAATAAACATATTTATGAAAATAGTGTAACATGCTGAACAAATGCATGCCAACCATTTCAAACATGATATATAACTGTAATCTATCTCGCTGCAATTAATAAAAAATTGCTCAGAGTGGCTTGCGTAAAATAACATACTGTTGAACGTGAACATCACCGTAACCCATAATTACATTGTTGCAGGGAAATGGATACTGCATCGCATCATAATCAATGTAAATTAACTCCACATCAGTCTGATTGTCTCTCACGTTGTAAGCATAACAATGTGAATCAAAAGCAATCGTTGTTATAGGTAGCGCCTTAAAGACTATTTTACTTTTATTGTACACGTAAATATCACGTATTTTGGCAAAATGGATCACATCTGGGTCTACGCTATGTACTATGATGGAATTGTTTTTAAAACGTGTGGAGGATACTGAGACCCATGACATTATTTTGATTTTTTCAATATCACCCCAACCAAACTTTTGTGCAAGTGCAGACGCTTCATGTAAAGAAACATTTGATTCAACCCCAAAACACAAAGGACTATCCAATTTCTTTTTCAGCAAAATATCATTTAACATCAGTTGATGTCTCTTAGCAATGGACAGAGTCATATTTATCCTATTAGATGAAGACTGTGAAGTTAATTTATTAGGCCGGTGTTTGGCTTCATAACGCATGGATGAGATATAACGCAATGGTCCAAATTTAAGCATTGCTGAATGATAGTGCAATAAATTGTGAAACTTTGGTTTAAGCGTTTGATTAAACAACGAAATGAACATTTCGCAAAGTTCAGCTACCAAGTATTGGAAATATGTTGCTTGTTCTGGACGAAACCCTGAAGACATTATTACATCTATCAAAAGCATAAGTTGAATATAAATAGCCCAGTATTTATCCTGTCGAGGAACCAAGTCGCCAAACATGACTCCGAAATATCTGCAAAATACTCCCATTTCTGAGGCACTCAAGCGCAGGTTTCCTTTGCGTATATTTTCCATTGAAAGTGAAACCGGCTTATCTGGATTATCAGGACCGTAATCAAATGAATTGATTTTATTGTTCATTAGTTGAATTGTAAAATATTTAAGCTTGTCCACAAAAGTAACAATAAGTTCACACATTATATATTTTATTATTCCCTCATTAAAATCGTGCATGATATCTACCCCAATTTGTGAGAATAAATCAAAATTTTCGACGCGTAACCAAATGCATTCTTCTTTAATACCCGTAAGAAAAGAATTATTTATCCTCAGATCTTCTCTGTAATTGTTTGTATTTCTTAATAAGGAGGTGTCTTCGCGAAATTGTTTAATCATTACATTTTTAACTACTTTGCAGTTTCTACAAGAAACGTTACTGGAAAAACTTTCAACGAAACCAGTAATACTATGAAGACCTAAATTATCTCCGAGAATAAGCCCAAGTTCAAAGAAGATTGTACCGTTAAAATTTGGAAGATCAAAGTATATTCCATTTTTTGCTAAGTAATTGAACTCGTCAATTAAAGGCTGGAATATCACCAAATTTCCAAATTGAACTCTATCTGACGAATGATATAGCAAAATCAAAAATATGTTTGATAGCTGTGACGCATAATACGGCGGTAAACAAGGTAGTGAAATATAAGCGGCGCCTAATTTATGAATCGAACTGTGACTGCCCAGAGCGTTTAGAGGTTCGAAGTCATCTACTTGTAAAAAAAAAGGCATCACCAACTTATTTTCATGTAGTGCCTGTCTGGATTTCCAAAAAGAGCCATGCATGAAATGCTCTAGGGTTTGAGTTGAATCATGTGCCATTAATTTATTGATATATGCTATCGTTTGCTGCAAAATATTGGGCAAAGAAAAAAATTTTTTTAATATAACACGCAAAGGCACAACATGCGCTTCACATTCCACAGCTTCATAGAATCTTCTACCGCCCCTCTTTACATAATCATATCTACGACCCACAACATAGGCTTTAGGGGCAATGTAAGTCCCAAGTTCTGTGAAATACTTTAATCTCATGTAATACGAATTTAAATTAGACAAACTAGACAAAATATTTTCTTTTAATATGCTAGAATCAGATTCTGTTAAAAACGGCAAAATCGATTTCTCGAATATATCTTTAACGGCCGTAAAAACAATATCCGCCGTATTTTGTGGTACTTGAGGAATGGCATAAAGAGATGAAAATAGTTGAGCCAGAGTTAGATGTATGGGAACCCCTAGAGCATCACTGGGTTCTCTTGCATTTGGAAAAGAAGTCTCCACAAAGTCACGGTCATTTTGTGACACAATAGATGGAATATCTATATTACTTGGCAAATCAGGGTAAGTGTGTGGCATGGGTACCACATGATTATTTTGGTAATGCCTTTTATATGAACTGAATAGTTGAAAATTCCTCCAGCAACCTGCACTGGCACATGAAAATGAAGTTACAGACGGATGACAAAACTCCATGTGGACCTTTAAACGTCGAAAACTCTGAAAGGATAATTCACACACCGCACAGGGTACCATATTGTTACCAATAATGATGCCTATATTTCAATATCTAAACACAAGTGCAATTAAATGATGATTCAAAATAATCTGGCCGAAAATAAATTCTTCATTTGGTTACATTATAAACTAATCACAAAAAAACAATTTATAATTATTTGACTCATATGCAAATTATTTGAAATTAAGTGGCTTCCTCGCATGCCACACACGGAATAGGTATATTTAGATAATTTTTAAACATTACAATTTTGCAATAGTTCACGCAATGGCACTCCCTCAGTATCATACTTCGATTTCATTGTATACATTGCACGTTGGATAAACATCCAACATATAGCTGAATCTTTTGGATATGCAGCATCTAATGCCCAATAAATATGATAAATCTTCGTGATTGCTGAGCAAATGTTTGGAATTTGGTACCTTAGTCCTCTAAAAATTACGATCTCGTAATGAATTATATTGGCCCAAGAAGATCCGACAGCAACAATGTATGGTTGTTCAGGAATACCTTTCGTCGCTACTAATGACTCCCTATCGGCGCAATATCTATCAACGTCTGAAGCTGTGACGACATGCCCAATGAAGCTTGAACGAACTTCTTCCTTGGAAGGTTTCCACACTTTTTTTCTCGGTATACAAATCGGTGGCACCTGACGTAAAAGATTGACGATTGCCAAGAATGCTGCTAATGAAGCTTGCTCTTCTCCGACTGAAAAAAAAGAAGTTCGATTATTCCACCTGCTTTTTTCGAATTTATTTGGATGTGTTGAAACACATAAAAATTTGTTTACATACCTACTTAACTACTTGAAAATGTAATAATCTATACCAATATTAAAAAGAGGAAAGATTTTTATTTTTGTGTATATGTTTGTATATTTAATAATCTCAAAAACTACTGTGCCGATATCAAAAATTTTTTTTACTTTTAGAATGCTACATTATCTCTTATTAACATAGGCTATATTTTATCCCGATATTTCGACGGGAACGGGAATCACGCGGGTGAAAGCGCGGGCGGCCGCTATTGATTGAGATATAAAAACTTACCTGTAGCTAAATCTAGAAGATTGAGACAAGTTTGATCAGGTCTAGCAGAGCTTGCTTTCTCTGCCAGAAGTTCCAATAGTTTTGTTTTTATAAGCGGAAATTTATCTTGAAATACTCTATTTGCATTTGGATATACTGTCTCGAAGTCCAGGGATAACTGCAAAAAATATAATAACAGATGAAGCGAGTTTTTTTTTTATTTAGAAAACCTTATGACATGAAGACCTGTACTTTCTGTCGTCATGGAGATAGATAAATTTCCTAGTGGACACAGGTTGTTATAATGTCTCAAACCAAATTTCAAAAAAACATGGTTATCAATTCCACCCGTACCTATTGTTATATTGTTGTATGTAATATTGTTGGATGAAATTACACAATCTTCGTATAATGTATACATAATATAATAAACCCTTCTTCAAACTATCAATTCATATTAAATAATAATACTTTTATGTGTGTAATTATGAAATGTAGAAAATAGGTGGGGCAGTAAAACAAACAAAAAAAACTATGAACAACACATAATGTGTAACTTACCAGATCGTGTCCAGTAGGCAAACTGAGGGCAGGAAATCGCTTAAAATATTCTCTGAAAGAGAGACCCCCGGATAATTCGTTATTACGGAGTTCAAAAGTGGCAATCCACTTCGCGACGACTAAATCTTGAGGGGATGAGGAAGCTCGCAGCCACTCATAGCAATCTTTAGTTGTTGTAGATTCAGGCGAGTTAATATCCGACGAGTTCAGCCTAAACGTTTCTGGAAGAGGTCTTACACGCTTAGAAATATTTTTAGAACAACCAACACCACTATCGCTGCTTTCACTGCTAGTACTACTCTTCCTTTTCTTGGGCTCTGTTAGTAATCTTCGATGAGTTATCAACCTATTGTGGAATAGACCACTGGCCTGGATCACTTTACCGCCAATCACATGGTACGGTACATAATAGATTGAAGCCGACTCTCCTTTGAATAAAGACACCACCTCATTTGCCCAATCTACCCATACATTTTTTCTTATGGTGGCAGATATTTCATTCAATGCCCTGAGCTCTGTCTCCACTATGAGCTTGACAAGAAACGCGCGGTCGCGTGGACTCAACTTTTCTTCTTTATCGGCTTTTGCTAATAACAACTTCCCAAAAGTTACTGAAGACAACAGCCGACGAAGACTCTTGCCATTTTCATTTCCTAAACTTTTTAGGTTGAATGATTCCAGTATTTCTAATTCTTGATCTAATTGTAAATTCAACTCCTGAAAAAATCAGAACTTGTTTTTTACTATATTAGTGAACACATCATTAATTTATAGCATGCATAGATAATAATATTAATAATAATAATAATAGAATAGAATAATTAAATATATATTAAATGAAGTATGTATTAGTAATGAAAACCATTACAGGTAGAAGTTTTTAAATTAGGTTGAGTAAAAGTATTAGGCGAGGAGCCACCAATCCTGAAAGCTACGTGATCACGGATTCTAATATTATTACTAAAAAATAAAAGTTAACGTTTAGACGAACAAGATATGCTTGGCCGGCGTGGATTTGATTAGCGTGAAATATTTTAATCTTGTTCGTCTAAACGTTAACCTAATTTTTATTAAAAATATTAGAATCCGTGTCACGCTGCTTTCAGGATTGGTGGCTCCTGGACTATATATAGTGTGTGTGTGTATAGTGGGTGTGAGTTACCTGAACTGAAGTGTTTGCATCTTCAAGAGTGATGACTGGAGTATCAGTTTCAGGTCTAGTGCAACCATCAAGTCCTAGTGATGCTAATAATGCCTTCTGTTCTGTGGTTATCTCCTAAAACATAAATACATATTAAAAATGAAACAAATGGCAAGCTAGCATTCAGTAATATGGTATAGTAGGACTATAAGTATCAAATCTTTGTTTATTAATCTTAGGCAGCAAGGTCACTTGTTTAATTTCATACTGGAATGTTTACATTTATATTTGTAGGTACCTAGTAGTCGTACCATTTATATAAGAGAAAATTTTTTTAATTACAATCTACCATTTAGTTATGTAGTATACTTTAGATGATAAAGATTACTGTGTGGCTACCAGCTAATCTACTAACTGGAGATAACTAATCCTGGAGACATTTCCTAAAAAGTAAATTATTTGCAAAAAAATCAGGGTTGGAACAGACTTTACCTCATCATCTCGTATGTATATCAAATTAGATTGCCTTTCGATTGGATGTAGATATACTTCCTTATCTGCCTTTTCTTCATCTATGTTTTCAGGCATTAGCTGAGACAAAGTTTTTGCCGATGTGTCTTCTTCCACTTTATTTAAGTTTTCAGACACTAACTTCTGAAACAAAGTTTATAAAGAAGATAAAACAAGATCTATGTGTTAAGCCAGTTGATGTTCAAATTCGATCCTTTTCTTGTCTTTGTTATGTAAAATATTATAGCCTATATTATACAAAATCGTAGCAGAAATAGTAACAATTTGATTATCAAATTAAAGTAGAAAAATACTGTAGGTGTAGTTAAATTTACATTTTGATGCTTTTGCAATGCAGCTCGTAACTTGATTTTATCTACTATCTTCGGGGTGAGCAGACTCAGATCGTTCTCATTAGCTAATAACAGCACTTCTAGAGTAACTTCTTGTTCTACAAAAGAGGAAAGGAAAACTGTTATATATATACTTTTAAGTGACCAATTTAGTTGGGTACCTGTGAAAAAAAACCCAAATCAGACAGGTAGGTTTATTTGCCAGAATAAATCATCATTTATTATATATAGGTACATTAACAATTTTACTGTGACGTATGCGCAATGTTCGTTGCCGTTATGCCGATGACAAAGTAACTTTGTCGGTCTAATAATATTTCTTTATGTAGGTACCTAATACGAAAGCATTTCTAGAAAAACTTTCTAATCACCCACGCTTTACGCTTATATTGAGAGGTAGTTATAGTAACAGTTGTAAACGTAAGCGTTACTAAATGCAAACAAGAAAAAAATACTTACCGATCATATTGCTGACAAGATGACCCAACTTGGCGTCATTGAGGAATTCTTCTAATTCCCCCATCATTTAGAGAAACACTTTTATGAGGAACATAAAAATATAGATACCACAATAAGAATAAGCACAGCACGGTTCTTTTTATGTTTTTGTTGTCAGGATTACGTAGCGAAAGCAACGCCAAGGTCGCCAAGCCAAGACTGGCTGGGTGTACTCTCATCTCTCACTCACTCGCTTGCCGCCCCCTCCCCACCTCATCATTGTCCCGCGCACAAAGTACTTGTTGTTATCTCATTTATGTTACTTTGTAATCACATTAAATTTCCTATTGTTGTACAATAACTTTGTTTAATTCACAAAAGCTACTTAGACACTTCATCAATAGATAATTTGTTAGACTTTCGGACAAAGTTATACTTTAATATACGTACAATGATCCATTGTCGACCTAACTAATTATTTACCAGCATTTTTGAGGTGACAAGTTTTCAATTGTTCCTAGCTCAACAAACACGGAACAATATAAACGTTGCAAATTAGCACTATGTTCTTTCTGTGATAGTAGCAAAGTATTTTGTTGCTCCTATCAAAATTTTTTTAACAACGCTTTTATTGTGGCTTTGTTGACCGATTTTTTTCTGAGTGTTTTCAAGTCGGCAATATGGGGATGTGCATGTGCAGGACAGTTGTCAACTAACAATAAGATTTTCTTTTTCTTTTTCGTTAGTTCACGATCCCATGCGCGTAACCATTTGGTAAAAATTGCAGCAGTCATCCAGGCTCTTCGATTGCTCTCATAGTCCACTGGCAAATGTCGTACATTTATTAAACATCTGGGACGTTGATATTTTCCAATTACGAGAAGTTATTTTTTAACTGTGCCACTCATGTTGGCTGCCACCATCACAGTTATTCTCTCGTTTGATAATTTTCCTCCTGTACATATTTCACCTTTAAATTTCAACGTCTTGTCCGGGGTTAATTTATAAAACAGCCCGGTCTCATCTGCATTAAAAATTTCTTCATCTCTAAATTGCGCACGTAGGGTAGGCCAAACTTTTTCTAACCAATCGATTACATCACTCTGTTGAACCGACAAAGACTCGCCAGCAATCTTACCACTGACGATGTTGTGTCTTACTTTAAAACGGTTTATCCAACTCATGGAACATGTGAAATTTTGCAGGTCTAACCGTGTAGCAAAAAAGTTTGCTTTCTCTTGTAACAAAGGTCCATTAACGCGTATACCCCGGTCGCGTTGAAGCTTAAACCATTCTAACAATGCCTTATCCACCTGCTCATGAGCAGAAGTCCTTACACGTTTGCATTTCAAAACATTGGCATTAAACAGCGGCTCGATCTTATCTTTATTCTTCTTTATTGTGGAAATTGTAGAATGAGATACGCCAAACTCCTTTGCGAGGGTCACATTTGATTCACCGGCTTCTAATCGACGTATTATTGCACTTTTTTCTTCAATTGTAAAACACTTTCGCTTCACAGAACTCATTTTGTTGAGCTTTATAACCTTGTCATGACAGATGACAAACACTAACTGTGTGATCTGCGGCTCTGCGCGCGCCAATAAGGAGAGGTGAAGCGCGCGGGGTGAGGGCGCGAGGTATTGGTGCGTAGTTTGTGTAAACATTGCGCGACGTTTTAACCGGACGTATTATCATAAATAATGGTCGCTTTAAGCAGTTGGTCGCTTAAAACGAGGTCGCACTAACCGGTTATATTTTCTCAGTACCTAGCTATAAAACCTAACTTGAGTTAACATTATCGTCGCTAAAATCGGTTAGGCGAAGTATTTTCTTTATTAATTTTTGTATGAAACAGCTGATATTTTTTTCGCGATTTCAGAGTTGGTCCCATAGTAAAAGTTGTTCAATTTGATGGTCCCTATCTACCATATTCGGCTTTATAAGGCTTATACCAAACACCTTTTCTTCTTTTTTTCTACTTTTTTTCCAGCTTGAATCAGGTGATACGAAGCCAACATGTGTCTGTTACATTTGCTTCAGTTCGTTGAAAAAGTTTCATAAGTTTATAGAAAAATCAAAAAAATCAAATCAACTACTAGAACAGATAATAAGTTCTGGTTCGGAGGTAAGTTAAATATAGTTGACAGTCAAATATTAGTATATAAAAATACATAGCCTACATTACATACCCACGAAAAAATGTAGTCAACACTTTGATGACAAACTAGACCAGAAAACAACAAAAACGACTTGACTTTAGAATAACATTACATTAGAATGGAAATTATACCTTTGCCACAACCTGCCACAACCAAAACATGGTTTTGTTTATTTGGTTAGGGAAACAAACAACATACAATATTATCTTAAGAACTATGATTGATGGCTATTACAAAAGCCATAACAGTTTCAAGTTCAATCAAGTGAACTCAAATAAAATATTAGGTGGGTTGAAATCGAATCTAAGGTTTTTTTTTAACTAAGTGTAGTAACAACTACATAATTTAATCAAAAAGGTAGAAAAAAAACTAAATCCAAGGATAAACATTAAGGTAGGTAAGTTTACAACAAATATGACTACAAAATAGATTCCCAAAATAATAATAATAGCTTTAATGAGTTGTTGACTGTACATTTGTATGTCTCAAAAATGTGATTGTATTAAAAAAAAAGTTTCAATACAAGATGAAAAAATACTTGGTTGTGGTTGTTGCAGGTGGTGGCAAAGGTATAATCTCCATTCTGCTGTTACTTTCGTACAGAGTAGGTAGGTTACCTACTTTTTTTATAAGACCCTAAGGTTATCATCATTTATAATTTTGCTTTTAGCTGTCAGAAAATTCACTGGAATTGTTTTGCAAACAACAAACTGGATTCCTTTGGACCTTGGGCAAAACTCCGACGTTCAGAGTCATAATATCTGCAACTGATGAAGAGGTCAATGTGGAAACTCCAATAAAGATAGAATATGTGGATTGTGAAATGAACATAGGGGATCAGAATGATGGTATTATTTTTACTTTAACTTAAGGCGATTGTATGACCGAAAGTGGCGCCTTCAGAGGTTTTTATTTAATAAGTTATTAATAGAAAAAGATTTTAATAATGTTTTACGTGGAGTTTTTAGGGCCCATAGTCTAGAGTTTTTATACGACTGCCCAAAAGAAGTGTATATGTGTTCAGGGTTCATGTATGTTTGTGGGTATGTGAGTTTCTTTATTCCACCATAACTACTAAATGGCTCAATGGATTTGGATGTATGGGGTATCGTTAGAATCCTTACATCATTCCGAGTGACACTGGCTTTTTTTTTTTTTTTGAAAAAAGTCAATATGGCGACTGTAGGACGCCATTTTCAAATGTGAAAAAAAAATATTTTTTCTCTTCAATTATTACAATATGGGCATCAAATGAAAGGCCATAATGAGCACATTTAAAACTATATAATTTGTCACTAAAATGTGTAAAATAAAAATAAATAAATTTAAATAGGTAATATTAAAAACACGACTGCCCTGCCAAAAACGAACTAAAAAGATAAATAACAAGGTGTCATTGCAGTCCGGGGACCTCTTTAATTGAAAATTGTTCCACAAAACGGTCTCCCGACTGCAATGACACCTTGTTATTTATCTTTTTAGTTCGTTTTTGGCAGAGCAGTCGTGTTATAATATTTTTTGAATTTATTTATTTTTTAGAAGGTATCACTACATGCCTTCGTAGTCATTCGTAGAAGTAGATAGCAGATGTGTCAAAAACGGCCACTTTTAGCAGTTTTGCTATCTACTTCTAGCAGCGACTACGAGGGAATGTAACGATACCGTCTAAAAATACTGTGAGCCCTTAAAAATTCCACGTAAAACATTATTAAAATCAAGAATCTTATATTCATATTCTATGTTAAAATTGTGTATCAGAATCATAATATTAAATAAAACTCACCGCGGCGCCACTTTCGCTCATGGTGCCACCTTAAAAGTGGTGAATAGTGAGCTCTCTATACAAACACATTTTGTTCTCAACGAGTCACACTCACACCATCAAGTGTCACACTGTGACTAGTTGGGAAGTTTTTATTTAAAATTCCCAACGAGTCACACCTGTTACTCGATCAACTGTAACAGTGTCACAGAATAGATATAAGTACTACCAGTCACAGACGTCACAGTGTGACAGTTGGTGGGGTGACTGGTTGGGAAATTTCTAATAAAAAAGTTCACATCGAGTAACAGGTGTGACTCGTTGGGTTTTTTTTAATAAAGACTTCCCAACCAGTCACAGTGTGACAGTTGATGGTGTGACTCGTTGGGAACAAATAATATGCAAACATAATATACCAAAATGATTTGCAATTTGAGCATAATTTACTCTTCTTGTGATATTATTCGAATTAAGACACTATTTGTCTACGGTTCTATTAAATAAAAAATAGCCGTCTAAAGAAACTCCTTTCGCGTTGTGGATGCACGACTAAAGGATGACTCACATCACTCACAGTACACCGTGCTGGGTCCGAGCCAAGTCCAAGCTACGTTAGTCGTGCTAATATTATTTATAAAAACCAATGCATTTTTAACCGGTTTTGGTTTTGGTTGCAGCCACTGGCGCTCGACTACAGAATAAATAGAGCTTTGTCCAGACTTGTTCATTTTGGCGTGTCAGATCACCGTGTCATTATCATACGTCGTCGTCTCTTTGATACAGTACTACTCCAACGCACGCCCAACCAAACTAGCGATGTATGGTAAAGATACGGTGATCTGATATTCCAAAATGATACAAGTGTGGATCCAGCTAATAGTATAACGAACACTAGTGTCTGATACAGAACGTTGTTGGGGCGATCAACTTAGCTTGGACTCGGCTCGCACCGCTTGGATGTATCGTGAGTAGGGATGGGTCCAGTGAAAATTTCAATGAAATGAAAATTAAAACGTAGCTTGGACTCGGCTCGCACCGCTTGGTTGGATGTATCGTGAGTAGGGATGGTTCCAGTAAAAATTTCAATAAAATGAAAATTAAAACGTAGCTTGGACTCGGCTCGCACCGCTTGGATGTATCGTGAGTAGGGATGGGTCTAGTGAAAATTTCAATGAAATGAAAATTAAAACGTAGCTTGGACTCGGCTCGCACTGCTTGGATGTATCGTGAGTAGGGATGGGTCCAGTAAAAATTTCAATGAAATGAAAATTAAATTCATGTGACGAAATCTTTCAAAACGGGTTGAAATATTTCAGTTTTGAGTGAAATTTATTTAGTGCTAGATCCCTTAT
Organism: Agriphila tristella; assembly: GCA_928269145.1. Lineage (NCBI taxonomy): Eukaryota > Metazoa > Arthropoda > Insecta > Lepidoptera > Crambidae > Agriphila > Agriphila tristella. Next base: position 6,726,374 of record OV743451.1, read on the forward strand.
TTTCTCGTATTAAATGAAATTTAAAGGCTTAATTTAGATATTACTGTTGAGCAAATTCATCCAATTATTTACCTATGGAACTAAATCTATAGATACTTTCACTTAGCTATTTAGCAATATCACAAGAATTATGTTTTACACTTAGCTAGCTTAGCTATTTTGTAATGTCATGAGACATATGTTATGAATTGTTATTTTGCGGTCGGGATTCCTCAAAAGCACCCTTTTTCACGAGGCGGTACTTACTTTTCTTTTTATTTTTATTATAATTTTAAAGGTGATGGTCCGCTATTGTTCAAATTTAAGTCAAAGTACAGTTTTATTGTTGAACATAATAATGTTGATTGTTTGTCCCTCGAATTTCACTGAATATTTTGGTATTAAAAGTTGTAAAAAAGCCAAAGTTATTCGTAATTTAAGTCAACTTACTTGTTTATTGTTTAATTTTATGATGATTATTATAGACTTTAGACCAGGTGAAATTTAAAAATAAATTTCACTCTAAACGGAAATATTTCAAACCAAAATGAAACTTATTCTAAATATTTCACAGATTGAAATGTTTCGCGAAATTTACCGAACCCTAAACGTGAGTCATCCTTAAAACGCCTATAGTGTGAAAGCGCTCATAATGTATTGGCGATGCTATGGACACCTTAACTTTTTTAGATAATGACATTCTACTAGAAATTACCAAACAGGATTCATCAGATGCCGAAGACAACATGCCTTTACAAAACTTTAGTAATCAGTGGAAAGCGGATCGAAGCAATGTGTCTGAAATTAAAACATCTGAAAGTAAGTAGAAAATAATGAGGGAGCCACTTTCATTGTCATTAATTTATTGTATAGTAACATTATACTTTTGTATACAAAAACTGTTCCGGATGGCCGACAACTTTAACGATTTTCGTGTAAATAGTGTGGTTTTATAAGTGTTTGTTGTGAAATAACTTTGCTAAGTAGATTTTAGATTGTCTATAATTCTATTGTCTATGACGGCAGCGGTAGACATTGTAGACAAACGGCGTAAAGCGGGAACTGCATTAGGCCCACGTGGGCCATGGACGCCGATCTGGGCGCGTCCAATAATGTACTCTATGAGCGCGTCAGGAGACATACTTTCCGTTGCGTTGCGTAACATGGCATCGCATCGCGTCGCAAGGCGTGGATACACGTGGATGTAATGAAACCCTTAACATTACTGCCCCTCTGTAAAATGTATGGGTACCGTAACGCCCAGGGGCCCTATTTTTTGAATCGCTCGGCTGGCGTCGAGCGCTCGTTTCTACTGATTTTCGTTCGACAGCTCAACTCAAATGTATGGGATGTCGAACGAAAATCAGTAGAAGCGAGCGCTTGACGCCAGCCGAGCGATTCAAAAATAGGCTCCCAGATCGGCGTACGTGGCCCAAGTGTGCCAAATTCCCCGCTTCAAAATTGGTAATATTTCTTCTCATTTCCGATATAAATCTACACTTTTTTGATGTTATTTTACTTGTAGGTTTGAAGCCAGACGCACGAGAGATAATTCAATCTAAAGAGGAACAATTATTGTGCTACAAAGGATTTGCGGATACAAAAGCTTTTGAAAACCATCAAGTTAAACATGATGAGGTAAGTCTCTTTATTGCAGTACAAGCACAGAATAGATATAAGTACTACCGTACAGAAAGGACACTCTCCGCCCCGACCCAGAATCAATTACCTCACCCCACGCCGCGAGTTCGTGTGCTGAATCGTGTGTCGTTTAGTCGTGTTTGTCAACGTCAACTTATTTTGATATTCAAAGCAATGCGTCGTAACTTTATTTACCTAAAAGTTCAAGTAATGACTTGAACGCCGCTCATACAGTACAAACTGCACGGTAGCCCTAGACTTACACAGTTGCGCGTGTACAAAAACGTCATCTGTTTATAATGGCGCGGTTGTATGGAGTGTCTGAGGTGTGGTACAAGATTTTCATTGGTAAAATTGCGAGTAGTTGCACCTGTTCCGGTTTAATAGTTTCTCGTTTTTCTTGCACCCTCCGCCCGTTCCTCTCCAGGTTCAACGTGGACCTGTTCATGATCCGCTCACTAACTTCCATCTGCAGGTAGCACTGTATCGGTTTGCAAAGTTGCTTGATCCATTCGTCGCTGTTCCACACCCGTTCATTGCTTTGTGTTCCATCCCTCCCCTCCCTTGGGCACTAAAATTGTCCCCGTCTTTGTTTCTGCTCCGTCTCATACTTTAACTTCCACACGATGAAACGCGCAAATATGGTAGTAGGTAGTAGTAGTAGGCCAGCCGCGCTCCGCTGTTTAGGCATAAAGCTATAAATACGCATTTGTTCCCAACAAGTCACACCATCAACTGTCACACTTCACACTGACTGGTTGGGAAGTTTTTATTAAAAAATCCCAACGAGTCACACCTGTTACTCGATGGGAACTTTTTACTTATTTGAAATTTAGTGTGTAAATACGTGGCGGGCCCGTTTAACCGAGCCAAAGTCACAAGGCTGTTGAGTGCCGCGCGTTGGCCGCTTTTGTGGTGTGGGGCGACACAAAATACATAATAGTACAAGTACAGAAGATCCACTCCGCAAAATCATTTAAATAAATGGCGATTCGCTCCGACACAATAAATTGCAATAAAATTCTTGTCAATTCCCTACAGTTATATTCACCTAGAAGTTCCTCTCTTTCTACCACGAATGAACTACGTTGCGTAGCATATAATAATAATAATAAAACAATATTATCTAAAGCCCTAGGCTTTAGATAATATTATTATTATTAGAATATATATATTCTGTGGCCCAGGATAGATGCGACACGTAGTATCTTCTTATTCGTCTGTGATGCGACGCAACATGTAGGTAATGCAATATTTTCCGTACATTTAAAGGTGTATTTGTAGCGCGCGCGTTGTTCCCGCCTATTGTCGGTTTTTGCAATGAACAGGATTTGCTATTGCGAGTGCGCGCAGTGTCATTCGCAGCGGTTGATCGTGCCGCGAACAAGCTCCTGCTCGTACGGTACTACAGCGGTTCCAAGCATTTGTTTCCAACCAGTCACACCATCAACTGTCACACTGAGACTGGTTGGGAATTTTTTATTGAAAAAATCCCAACGAGTCACACCTGTCTAGGGCTTGAAAATCGGAGTACTTTTCAGCTCCGGAGTTGGGTTTCGATGTTCAGAGTTCCAACTCCGGAGATCCGGAGTTTTCAGTCTCTATTTAAATAAAATTGCAGTGGTATTTTTAGCGTGTTTATAGAGATTATTAACTAACCAAAAATCAAGATATACCTACTTTTGTCATCGATAAATAAATAAGTAAGGTACTTACTTGCTTATTGCGCAAATAATTCGACTAAAAATACATTTTACTTACATTTCACGCCACTCAAATTTGCCAGGTGTTGGTTCATCATCATAATAGGTCTTTACCTATGAAATTGCCGTATTGCAGTACAGACTTTTTCAAACAAAAAAAAGTTTTGATTGGCTATGAATTCTAAATTCAAATTAATTTTGTTTTAAAAATATGACATTCTATTTACAAAATCAGTCTTTTGTTTATTGATTAGCGTTGTATTTTCATTACATTTCAACATTTTTCCTCATAATGGATACTTCGAAATTTCGTGTAATTATGGAATATGAGTTCCGTCGTGGCACCAACGCGGCACAAACGACACGTAACATCAACGACGTTTACGGAGAGAACTGTACAAACGAACGTACAACCCGTTATTGGTTTGCTCGGTTCCGTTCTAGGAATTTTGACTTGAAAAATGAACCTCGTGGTCGTCCGGAAACTTTGGTCAACAATGATGAATTAAAGGCGATTGTGGAAGCAGATGAATCGCAATCTACAGCTGAGCTGGCAGCAGCTTTTGATGGTAGCATCAAAACAATATTGGTCCATTTGCGACAGATTGGCAAGATAAAAAAGCTTGATAGATGGGTGCCCCACTGCTACTTCACGACAACGCGCGACCCCATACTGCACAACAGACCGTCTCTAAGCTGCATGAGTTGGGTTTGGAAGCTCTCCCTCATCCGCCATACTCACCAGATCTTGCGCCTACCGACTATTACTTTTTCCAAAATTTGGACAACTTTTTAGCGGGAAAAAAATTCAATTCCCGAGAGGCAGTACAAAACGCCTTTGAAGAGTTTGTTGTCTCCCGTCCAGCTGATTTTTTCAAGAAGGGCATCCATAAACTGCCACAGCGTTGGCAAAGATGCATTGATTGCAGGGGTGATTACTTTGAATAAAAGAAATAAATAAGTTCGAAAAAAAAATACTTTAACTTTTTTCAAACAAAACGGCAATTTCATAGGTAAAGACCTAATATTAGTCACACGACATCCACTGCTGGTTATGGCCTCGCTCAAGGATCTCCACAACGATCAATCCTGCTCTGCTCGCATCCAGCGGCGCCCCGCGAGCCCGCGACCTTCACTAGACCAGATCGTTGGTCCATCTTGTTAGGAGCCTAACCACGAAGCGTCTTGTGTACGGTCGCCATTCCAGAACCTTTCTTCCCTAACAGCCATCAGTTCTACTTGTTAAGTGCCCCGTCTACTGCCACTTCAACTGATCAATCCTTCGAGAGATGTCGGTTACTTTAGTTCTCCTACTGATTTCTGATTGGATTACGCAGGGAAACGACGAGCATGGCTCTCCCATTGCACGCTAGGTCGCTGGGTGACTTTGAGCCTGTTTATGAGACCCATAGTTAGCAAGCACGTTTCACTGCCTTAAGTCATCACTGGCAACACACGCTGCTCAAGCGCTTTCGTCTGAGACACACACTGAAGCAAGTTTGACATGAAGTTTTTTTTAAAGCTTCCCGATTCCCGAATGCTGCACATTCGAGCTAAATTCAACGAGAGATATCTTTCTCGAAGTTGTACTTACTCAACTGGACTGTCTATCTACCTAGGGGTAATGGTCTAGAACTTCGAGTATTGTGTTTGTTCCCAACATGAAGGAGTGGGTAAATACAACATTGACATTCGACATGATTTTTGTCTTATGTCCATCCATCCATCCATGTTCATCCTAAGAGCCACTCATTGGGAAAACACTACGGAAATATTAGAGCATTACGAGTATGTTCAGTGGTCACACTATGAGCTCTTATAGCAGGACTTATATTGAACTGCCTTACTTTTTCGTACTATGACCTCAAAGGTTAGTACGAAAGCAGGCCTTAAGCAGTTCTGTTTAACGCCTGCTTTTGAACTGAACGGCTTAAGGATGGTTTTTTTTTCCTGATGGTAAGCCCCCATGGTTTTTTATTTGCTGATGGTAAGCCACAAGGCCTCATAGTCAGGAGGCAAATATTTAATAAGTCGTCTCCTTCACGATTTTCGTCGGACTCTCTTCTATATACCTAAAACTGGTATGTATGTGTTCCTTGAGCTCTACAAAACACGAAACTGACGGTTTTAAGAGGAGAAAGTGGGGACACGCATAGCTATGACGTCACAAAGATGGCGCCGACCGTAACAAGTTTTTCTTCATTTCTCCAGTTTTATAGCATCAATTTCGTTGTTTGATATGTCATTTGAAAGGTTTTATAATTGTCTATGATTGCTCTTTTGAAACCTACTAATTTAGTTTTGTCGTTTTTGAAATATTAACAAAAATATGATTTTTTTTCATAAACTTTTTATTATTTACAGGTTTAAACTAAATATAGAAAAAGATTTGTGTACCTAAGTTTGTAATTTTATAATAAAAAATAAAGTGCGTTTTTATATCTTCTCAAAAATATAAACATCATTGTAGTGCAATAATAAACAAACAAGTTGTGACCAATTCTGTAAGGAGAGTACTCATAATTTTTTTTTCATTTTCTTTTTATTTAATGAAATTTTTCTTCATTTCTCGAGTTATACTTCATCAATTTCAATGTTTGATATGTCATTTGAAAGGTTATATAATTGTCTATGATTGCTTTTTTGACAGCTACTAATTTAAGTTTGTCGTTTTTGAAATATTAACAAAAATATGTTTTTTATACACTTTTTCTTATTTTCCGGTATAACTATAAATAAAGAGAAACATAAATGTGCCTAAGTTTGTTAGTTCATAACAAAAAATAAAGTCCGTTTTATTACTTTCTCGGAAATATAAACATGATTGAAGTGCAATAATAAACAAACAAGTTGTGACTGATTTTGTAAAGAAAGTACTCAACTGATTTTTTAAAGTTCTTCTTTATTTCATCAAGTTGTTCTTAATTTCTAGAGTTCTACTGCATCAATTTTGTTGTTTTATATGCCATTTGAAAGTGTATGTAATTGCCTATGATTGTTCTTTTAAAAACTGCTAATTAGGTTTTGTTGTTTTTAAAATATTAACAAAAATATGATTCTTTTTCATACACTTTTTCTTATTTACCGGTATAACTAAATAAAGAGAAACATAAGTGTACCTCATTTTGTATGTTTTTAACAAAACATAAAGTCTGTTTTATTGCCTTCTCAGAAAAATAAACATGGTTGTAGTGCAATAATAAACAAACAAGTTGTGACCAATTCTGTAAAAAAAGTACTCATCTGATTTTACCGCCGTTTTCACTATTAATTTTGAAATGATAAGTATTTAAGAGCTGTGAAAAAGAAGCTGTGCTTTTTACAAATTACAGTATACATATAATATACGTTTACTTTTATATGTATTATAATATCACACATCAAGCAATTTAGATGTATTTGCTAAGCTATTATAAAAAACAATGTACAAAACCAAAGTATTATTTATTGTAATTACATATAATTACAGTGCAAATAAAAACTATTCCCAATGTGTAGTGAAAATCACTTATTAAGTAGGGAAATGATGAATGAGATAATGTGTTTAGTGAACAAAGCATAGCAAGCAACATATAAGTACTACTAATCAACATCAAGAAAGTTATGCTGATTAAAACATAATTAATTCTTGTCCAATCCTATCATACGTTTTTGCATTGAGCGTGCACAGTCGCATTTCGTCGTCCGGCAGTCTGTCTTACACGGGCACGATATGAGCTCGATATCTTGCAGACATATTGGATGGAGGTTTCAAGCTTGTGATGGGAATTAGGGAATTGTTATATAACCTCCAGCCACAGTTTTCTGGTAAGAGTAGGGTTTGGATCGGGATATTCGCAGTTTTCCAAATAAGTCTGGTAATTAGCTCCGTGTAGATGGTGCTTCTGACTTCTCTAGAAGGTGGTAATTAAATTACCACCGGTTTTCTCAAATGTTAAAAACCTAGACAAACTGAAATTACCAAGATATCAAGCTCATATCGTGCCAGTGTAAGACAGACTGCCTGACAATGAAATGCGACTGTGCACGCTCGCAAAAACGTATATTCAAAGGAGTATGCCATATTAGAAAATAAATATTTTAATCAGCATAACATTATGGATGTTGATGAGTAGTATAATATGTTGCTTGCTATGCTCTGTTCACTAAACTCGATAATTCAATTATGTCAACATTATCTCATTTATTATTTCATTGTTATTTTCTATTTTGTACAATGTGATTTACGTAACAATAAGTAATTTTCATTACACCCTGGGAATAGTTTTTATTTGCACTATTATTAAGATTACCTACAATAATACTTTGTTTTGTACATTGTTTCAATAATAGCTTAGCTTATATTACTTCTAATTAACTGGATGTGTGATATTATAATATGAATATCCTACTTAATATTATAAATGTGAAAGTTTGTGGGTTTGGATGTTTGGATGTTTGTTCCTCAATCACGCAAAAACTACTGAACGGATTTGGTTGAAATTTGGCACACAGATATTAAATAGCCTAGATTATAACATAGAATACTTTTTATCCTGATATTCCCACGGGAACGGGAACCACGCGGGTGATACCGCGGGCGGCCGCTAGTATGAAATTATATTACACTGGTATTATAATAAAAAAGTAAACACATATTAGATTTATACTTTAATTTGTAAAAAGCACAGCTTTTTCTCTTAAATGCCTATCATTTTCAAATCAATAGTGAAAACAGCGGTAAAAATCAGATTCGTACTTTCTTTACAGAATTGGTCACAACTTGTTTGTTTATTATTGCACTACAATCACCTTTATATTTCTGGAAAGGTAATAAAATAGACATTATTTTTGTTATACATAAACATACAAACTAACACACACTTATATTTCTCTTTATTTAGTTATACCGGTAAATAAGAAAGAGTGTATGAAAAAAAACATATTTTTGTTAATATTTTAAAAACAACAATACTAAATTAGTAGGTTTCAATAGAATAATCATAGAACATTATATAACCTTTCAAATGACATATCAAACATTGAAATTAATGCAGTAGAACTCGATAAATGTAGAAAAACTTGATGAAATAAAGAAGAAATGGAAAAAACTAGATGAGTACTTTCCTTACAGAATTGGTAACAACTTGTTTGTTTATTATTGCACTACAATGATGTTTATATTTTTCTGAGAAGATATTAAAACAGACTTTATTTTTATTATAAATTTACAAACTAAGGTACACAAATGATTTTTTTAATTTAGCTTATACCTGTAACTAAGAAAAAAAATATGAAAAAAAAAACATACTTTTGTTAATATTTCAAAAACAACAAGACTAAGTTAGTAGGTTTCAAAAGAGCAATCATAGACAGTTATATAAGCTTTCAAATGACATATCAAACAACGAAATTGATGCAATAGAACTCGAGAAATGAAGAAAAACTTGTTACGGTCGGCCGCCATCTTTGTGACGTCACAGCTATGCGTGTCCCCACTTCCTCCTCTTAAAACCGTCAGTTTCGTGTTTCGTAGAGCACAAGGAACACATACACACCAGTTTTAGGTATATAGAAGAGAGTCCGACGAAAAATCTCAAAATGCTTCGTCGCCACCTAACTATCAGCCGTCAGAACTGATCTGCAAAATGAAGGTGTGTTAGGTATTCGCCATTAATGTTGCTGCCAAGTCCTTTACAGTTCAAGAGCTTATAGTATCCTCCAAAGCAGCTGTGAACAGTTTTGGAGAAATTACGTCTCACACATCGCTGCAGTTGGATTGTGATTTGTGCTCTGGATCTGTAATCAGATCGACATGATGGCATTTTCGTTTAAGTACCTCAGTCAGCACCTCGACATACCTGTAGTCCACTTGGCACTCCTGGAGAGACTGCAACAACGCCTAGGGGTAAATGGCCACGGCGCCGGCGATTAAAATGCTTTCTGTTATTATTTTTGAAAATTGAAACTCCGATTTTGGTTATGAAACTCTGGAGCTAGACCAAAACCGGAGTTCCGGACTTCAAGCCCTACACCTGTCACTCGATGGGAACTTTTTGTTAGAAATTTTGCAACCAGTCACACTTTTGTAGGGTTATTTCACCTGTTACAGTATGACTAGTTCTCGTTGGGATTTTTTTTTATAAAAACTACCCACCCAGCCAGTCACAGTGTGACAGTTGATGGTGTGACTCGTTGGGAACAAATGGTTCCAAGGCGAGCGCGCGTAGACTGCCGGGAACAGACATTCGCGTCCACATTATACTAGACTAGTATTGTATTACATATTGCGTTGCAGATAATCTGTACTGGGCTTGAGGCCAGTATATTCCAAATTATCTAAATTGCCCTATTTTTGATTCAACGATAAACAATCAAATATATATTTTTATCTGCTCAAAAGATCAGAAAAATATCTTGATTATTTTACGGTTAAAAATACGATATTCGTATCTTCACTCGAGTAAAAAAATATGCAAAGAGAAAGAAAATGTTCATTAATTTTATATTATTTGGATAATACTTAAAGTTTTTTAATCCCTTATTATTATTATTAAAAACAGGTAATGACATATAGAAGAATATTCAACGGTTACTCTTTCAAAAAGTGAGTTTGTGCTCAAAATAACAACAAAAACATTTTAAAAGAAGAAAAAGTGAGGTTATTTTCATTACTCTTCACACGTAAAGAAAAAGACAGAGACAGAGTTTTTGGAATATACTGGCCTTAATGTACCTTTCACAACTACTATTGTTAATCTATCGTTAAAAAAATACTTCACAGGCGCTGCACTTACTCAAGAAACCAAAATCGAATAAGGGAACTGAAAAGAAAAGACTCAAAAATCAAGCACTCTTTGAAATAATCGATAAGGGTAAGAAAAATAAAGCACAGAACGAAGATAATAGCAAAATACCTGACTTTGAAATACGCAGTAAAAAAATTAAAACTCTTATTAAAACAATAATACCGGACAATGAAAAAACCACTTCCAATATTAACAGTGACATAACGAATCCTGAAGTTGAAGCAAATAGCAACGAACAGGTTACAGCTCAAAAAAATATTTTCATATGCGATGTATGCAAAAAAGAATATATCTCTCTATATCTCTTAGAAAATCATATTAAGAAATGTCACGTAATTGAAATAGATAGTAAACCAAACTTGCTTACTGATTCAAAAACAAACTATCAAAAATGTAAAAAATCTAATCTTTTAAAAGAAAAGTATGTACAGAAAAATAACATTGTGACAGAAATTAAACTGAGCAAAAAAAATAAGAACAAAAATAATGTTAGTATTTGTAGCGCGGAGAGGCAATACATATGTAGTTATTGTTCGAAAAGTTTTAATAGACGCGCAAACATTGAAAGACATGTAAAAATTCATATAAGCGCGGAGAGGCAATACATATGTAGTTATTGTTCGAAAAAATTTAATAGACGCGCAAACCTTGAAAGACATGTAAAAATTCATACAGGGGAGAAACCATATAAATGTAGTTATTGTATGAAATGTTTTACTACAAGCTCTAATTTAGCTGCACATGTAAGCACTCATACAGGAGAGAAACCATACAAATGTAGTTATTGTATGAAATGTTTTAGTCGACATGCTAATTTGGTTACACATGTAAGAATACATACAGGAGAGAAACCATTCAAATGTAGTTATTGTACGAAATGTTTTAGTCGACGTGCTGATTTGGATTCACATCATTTAAGAATACATTCAGGAGACAAACCATACAAATGTAGTTATTGTACGAAATGTTTTATTAGCACCGGTGATTTAGTTAGACATGTAAGAATTCACACAGGAGAGATATCATACAAATGTAGTTATTGTATGAAATGTTTTTCTCACAGCAGTGGTTTAAGGAAACACGAAAGAATTCATACAGGAGAGAAACCATACAAATGTAGTTATTGTATGAAATGTTTTACTACCGGCGATTATTTAGCTAGACATGTAAGAACTCATACAGGAGAGAAACCATACAAATGTAGTTATTGTATGAAATGTTTTTCCTGCAGAGGTAATTTAACTACACATGTAAGAATTCATACAGGAGAGAAACGATACAAATGTAGTTATTGTATAAAAGGTTTTTCCAAAAATAGTTTTTTAGCTAAACATGTCAACAAAATTCATAAGGAGATAGAGATAATACCATAATTAATCAGTGTTTATAATTAATTTAATTAAATTAGTATTTAGTTCTTAATATACAATTATCACTTTTTTAACTTTTGAACCACTCCACTGCGGGAGCCAAATGATTAAAATATCACGCTGTATAAGTTTGGTTTTCTTTGTCTCCCGCTGACGGGCTTAAGGCGCTGGGAGTTTAAGGTACAGTCAGCAGCACATGAGGTCATACAAAACTGTCAAAAATCTGTTTTTTATTTTGAACCTTTATAGATTTATATTTAAGTATAAAATTGATTTAATATCATTACGCTGTCGTGGAAGCCCAGCGTGCCGTTGTTAGGTATTCTGTAGTTAAGGTAGGTATTTAGTAACATTATACAATGCTTTAGTCAGAAGCTTACTAGAGGGAAATTCAGTTATTTGGGCCCCTAGTGAAACTAAATATAGCCTCATGCTAGAACGCATACAAAACAAGTTTATTAGATATCTTTATAAGAGACTTTATGGAGTGTATCCTTTTTATCCTCTGCTGTATCCCAACTTGTTCATCTTGGGTATGGTGGGGTACAATGAACTGAGGGCAAGAAGGAACTTGGCATTAGTTTTGTATGTGTTTAAATTGTTGAGAGGTAAGATATATAATGAGGAGGTTCTGCGTCGTATTGGATTATGTGTACCGAATAGGTATGTGGAGCGTCGGCGCTTGCCTCCGCTACTGGCGGTGCCTCGCGGCCGAACTAATTTATTAAGCAAAGCCCCACTGACACGAGCGATGAGGATTTTAAATAGGATTCACTGTAAATTAGATATATTTTTCAGTTCTTTGTGTGAATTCACTAGGTTTGCATTATTTATAATATGTTATGATAATGAATACAATAATTAATAATATAGGACAATTTATCGTAGGTACTTAAAATTTTTAAATGTTTATTAGCAATTAATTAATAATGTATAATAATAATTATAGGTATTTTATGTAAGTAACTATATGAAATTAATTAATAATGTTCGAATTTAATCAATATAGCTTCTCTATTGCATTAGGTCTAAACCTGTAAAAATAGTGTTAAGCTTGTGAAATAAATAATAATAGTTAGTATTCTTTGATTAAAGTCTCGGTCTCACGTAGCGATATATAGCTGCTATTTTCCGCTAGTGAAAATGAGCTTCGTGTTGTAAAGTATTTATTTAGATGTTGTATCATCTATCGTTATTGTTTCAGGAACATTATCATTACTTTATCTGTAGGTAATATTAGTTTCAAGTATTACCACCGGTTCCTTAGGTTGTTTATTATCATTATTTTCGGGTATATTTTCCAATCTTTTAATATTATCGTTATTTTCGGGCATATTTTCTACTACCTCCGGTTTATTAGGTTGTTTACAATCATTATATTTTAGTGTTCGTATTTAAGTTTAAAATCGATAGAATCGATCGAAACTGTACATAAGAGGAAAACTTTGCGAGGTACTTTTGCAATTCTTAAGCTTTTCCTTTATTCATTTTTTCAATAATTTCATTTAGAAACGCCGTGTCGTTATCTATTGGATAATTTGTTCTGTATTAACTAATAATCTGAGCTGTCTTCATAAAATTCGTCATATCTTTTAATAACTCCACTATCCTTTCTCTTAAAACAATTTGCGCTACGTTATGTACATCTTCATACTTAGACATAAGAGGAAAACTTTACGAAATTACTTCTTTTGCAATTCTTCAGCTTTTCCTTTATTAATTTTCTGATAATTTGTTCTGTATAAACTAATAATAGCGAGATAATAGCAACATTAGTGATCTGATGCTCATCTTCACCTTTTTTTATTTACACTACTGCTTTCATTATTATGGCTCTTATTCAAAAATTTTTCTTCGTTTTTCGTATTAGAAACTATTTTCTCAGCTTTTGTAGAGTAATTTCAGCATTTTACATTTTTAAATACACCTCCATTATCACTTCTTATTTTTCTTATTTTATTTTCTTTTTGCCTTCCCATTTTATTTATGTATTCTATAATCCTATCACTTGCTTCAGATTTTCTTTTTAATAAGTATACTTCTGTAAAATGGGTAAAATCATCTATGATCGTCTGATAGTACACTTCATCAGCACTAGTCGGTGGGGTCACAGGTCCGGATAAGTCTGTGTGTATGAGTTCTCCTACATACCTTGATGTATGTAGGAGAATCTAGTGTTGTTGTGAATGGCAGTCTCGTTGATTTTCCCTCTATACATGATCCACACGGTTTTTCTGAACTAGGTAAACTTAATAATCTTAGATGTTTTCTATTAGCATGACCTAACCTTTTATGCCACAGATCTTTATCATTAATTGCAGAACAACATTTATCTAAATATAGTTTCAGATTCATTACATACAGGCTACCAACAATTTCACCATAAATTACCTATACCTTTTCCATTTCCAATTGACATAGAATTTTTGTGAAATCGAACAGAACTTCCTTTTTCTAATATTTTTTTAACTCGACTTCCGGTTTTCGACAAGTAAACACGGCTTTTTGTTTCTCTTCATAAAATTAGTTTGTTTACCTGGATATAGTGAATTCTGCCCCAAGAAAGTGCAAGAAACATTGAAGAATAACCTCTCTGTTGGTTCATCATAATCAATCACTGCAAATTATCACTCAACACATAGATTTTTGCACATCAAAGTAATCGAGGTGAGGGTTTTTGCGTGGTCGTTTATTTTAAATATTTAATCTCACAAGTCTACAATATAAACAAAGAATTCTATTTGTTAATTATCAAAAATCAACACGGCCTTTTGATCAGCTGATTGGCTGCTGTCAGATCTGTCAACTACTGACAGTCACAGATCACATTGCTCGCTCGCAGTGCTACCAATACAAACCAACATTCACCGTTCCATAGACTATTTTGTTGGGTGCATTCATTTTTAATCGATTATCGAGTCGATTAAATCGAACGATTGTTTTTTCCAATACAATGAATTTCTTGGAAAATATTACCTTCAGACGGAAACATACACAATCAGAATCTAACGCAAATAATGAAAGTACAGTTACAGAAGAAAGCCTTAACTGTACAAGCAAAAGTTTACCTGATATATCGGATGATGATGACGATCAGGTAACGATCCTAAAGGATAGAATTGAAAGTTTAATTTTAGAGTTAGAAAGTGCTCGCAAAGAAATTGACTCGCTCTCCTCCGAGAATAATAATCTGAAGAGACTAAATAATGATTTACAAAGAAAATGTGACTTATTTAAAAAAGTTACTGAAAGTCCTGCAAAAAAAGTACTTTCTCCAAAAATACCAAAATGTACACAGAACAACAAACAAACACAAACTATATGCATACAAAATGATAATATCACATTATTGGGAGAAAATGATTCCCCTCAAATTACCACTGAGAAGAACCAAGAAGTTAGTAAGAAGCAGAAAGATGAAGCCGCCGTTGCAACTACTGCAGTGCAACGTCATAAGATATGCATGGTTAGTTCTAATAAAGTGAATAAACTTAGACTTATTGCAGAAGATATATTGGGACAGAAATATGATCTTTGCCATTACTTGAAACCATACGCCGGGATTCAGCAGATGTTCGAGAGTTTGGAAGGAAAGCTTCAAGGTTTCACAATGAACGACTACTGCATAGTCTTCATAGGTCCGGAAGATTTTAGAGAAACTAAAAATTATTCTAAATTGATAGAACATATTAATTATTGCGTCCAAAAGATTAAGAATACAAATATTATAATTTGCGCGCCTACATTCAACTGCAACAATTATTCCACAGCATTTAATTGGAGAGTTGAAAACTTTAATAATCTTTTGTACAATGATATAATGACTTATCAGTATGCATATCTCTTGGACTCAAATTTAAATCTTAGTTATAGTTGTGACATGTTTCATAGACGCACCGGTTGTTTAAATAACGTCGGGTTACGTTGTATTTTAGGTGACATTTTAAATCTGATTAAGGACATAGCTTTTAATAATTATTATCACTCTAATAATGACATTACTAATACTAAATCATGTAATAATAATAATAATCTTTTTCGAATCCAATAATGACTGTGAAGTTATTAGTACGCTTTTTCATCAAAATATTGCAGGTGTTTTGAACAAAAAGACTGAAATTGAAATAGTACTTTCTGAATTAGAACAAGCAAATGGAAATATAGATATAGTTTGTTTAACAGAACATTTCATTAAACGGGGATGTGAGGGAAATCTGAATCTTAGTAAGTATGCACTTGTTTCTTCATATTGTAGAGATAAAGAAAGGAGAGGTGGAAGTTGTATTTTACTTAAAAAGAATTTGGAATATACATGTCTGAATGATTTAACAAATCCCGTGCAGAACCACTTTGAATATTGTGCAGTTAAAGTAAAATCTTTGAATATTATTATTGTATGTATTTATAGAACACCGTCCTCGGATGGCGGAGAGATACCTTGAGAGAAATGTTCAAAGAAATAAATATTTTAACTTTGGCAGGCCAATATATTTATGATAATTTAGTTTATGTAAGGAAACACTATGATTCATTTGCTAAGAACAGCAATATTCACCAGTTCAATACAAGAAATAAAGATAAACTTGCCGTTCCAAGATTTAGGCTTGCAAAAACTAGAGGTTCATTTATGGGGAAAGGCATAGCCTTTATTAATAAAGTTCCACAACAAGTGATTGATCTTCCTTTGCATGAATTTAAAAACCATGTTAAAAAAACGCTCATGGGTAAAGGTTATTATAAAGTAGATGATTATCTTAAAGATCTAAATGCGTGGAAATGATGTAACACATAACTTGCTAATAAGTACTTTGTTGAAGTAATATAATAAGTCTATGTTGTTGCCAATAATCCTGTCACCCTGTTGTAATTTTCTGGTAACGATATATTCAAGTTTGTAAATATCGTTACTTATGGCTGTTACAGCTGATAAGTTTCTTGCGCCCGTTCTTCTTGTCAGCTAAAAAAGTCTGGAACGGGTGGTAGGAAAATATAGACGATTCAAAAGTACTTAATAATTAAGTTTATTTGAATAAAGCTTATTTGACTTTGACTTTGATGTAAAACTATTCTTTATCAAACTGAATGAACTCCTATCTAAATTGAGATTAAAACATAATAAGCATATTATAATCTGTGGAGATTGGAATATTGATATTTTGAAAAATAATAATATGTCTCAACAGTTATTAGGGTTACTATCTAATTACAATTTGACGTCTCACATTAATAAACCGACTAGAAAGAAAGCTTGTCTAGATATGATTTGTAGTAACATAACAAATGTAAAGCCCAACATTCACTTACTAGCTCTATCTGATCATGAAACGGGGCAAAGTATTTCTTTTCCGACTACACGCACTAACCAAAACCGTAATTCAGATACTAATTTCAAGTTCGTAAAAAGAAGAGATATATCTAATGAAAATATAAATAAATTTCAAAATTGTCTGTCGTCGCTGTCTTTTAATGATGTTCTTAAAGAATCAAGCACTGAAAACGCTTTCAACCGTTTTCATGAAGATGTAACTCTTTTTTACAATCTATGTTTTCCCTGTATTTATGTAAAAGTTTCCAATAAAAAGATAAAAAATAAATGGCTTACTAAAGGCATTAGAAAATGCTGTATTAAAAAAAGGCAACTGTATATAAAATATTTATGTGGCCAAAATAAGAAAGCTTCACATAAAAGATATAAAAAATATTCTAATATTCTTCGTAAATGTATTGATAATTCTCAAAAACTTGCGACAACTCACTACATTTCGCAATCAAATAACAAATGTAAAGCCTCATGGGATATCATAAATAATAAATTTACCCAAAGTACAAGTCAGCAAATACAGAATATAAATATTAATGGAGAACAACTAGTGGATTCTCAATGCATAGCAAATTCATTTAATAGTTTCTTCAAGGCTGTTAATCACGATAATTCAGCTAACGCGAAACAAGGCAAGAGTAATAATTATAACAAATTAATACCAAATAACAAAGACACAATATTTTTATCTCCTACTGACCCAACAGACATTCTTAAAATTATAAAATCCTTAAAAAGTAAGAATTCGACTGGGTATGATGATTTAAACATAAGAGTTTTGAAAAAATGCGCACAGTACATAGCAGTCCCATTGAGTCACATAATTAATTTATCGATAAGTGAAGGTAAATTTCCAAGTCGCTTGAAGTATTCGATTGTCAAACCTTTATACAAAAAGGGTAGCAAATGTAATATGAACAATTACCGACCAATTACCCTAAATCCAGTATTATCAAAAATATTTGAGAGATATATGTTTGATATTATATATAACTTCATCAATAATCAAGGTTTATTAAAGGACGAACAATATGGGTTTAGGAAAAAGAGCTCCACTTTACTTGCAGGATTCACTTTGCTATCAAAAATCACTGAAAGCTTAGATAAAAAAATACCAGTAGCAGCTTTATTTCTGGACATGAGCAAAGCTTTTGACCTTGTGCATCATGACATTCTGTTAAACAAGCTATACCGTTATGGCCTTAGAGGAAATTGTTATGATTGGCTTTCATCATACCTTAGAAACAGAAAACAGTGTGTCGAAGTCTCAAAAACTTCAAATGGCTATTTAAATACCTATAGGTCTCATTACACCGACATAAATGTAGGAGTGCCACAGGGAAGTGTACTCGGTCCCCTAATGTTTCTACTCTATATAAACGATTTACCTGATGCATTAAAGCATGATTGTGTTCTCTTTGCAGATGACACAACAATAATAGTAAAGGGTAAGGATTTATGTGATTTAAATAAGGAAGTAAAGGATTGTCTTGACTCTGTTTTTTCATGGGCACACTGTAATAACTTAGTACTAAACGTAGATAAAACTAAATTAATCAGATTTCAAACGTATCACAGCAACCCTGAAGAATTAAGTGTTTCTATTAATCATGATAAAATTGAAAGTGTTACTAATACAAAGTTTCTAGGTATAGTAGTTGATAAGCACATTAATTGGAAAGATCATATAGAAACTCTTTGTCAAAAACTAGATAAATATGTATATGTATTAAGAAACCTAAGAAATACAGCAACTGAGAAGTCAGCAATGTTAGCTTACCACGGCTATGTTCACTCAGTGTTACGATATGGAATAGTGCTGTGGGGTTTCTCTGTAGATAGTATTAAAGCATTCAGAGTTCAAAAAAAGTGCTTAAGAGCTGTTTGCGGAGCACGGCCTTTAGACAGTTGCAAACCTTTGTTTCAAACTAAAAATATTTTACCATTGCCATGTCTGTACATATTTGAAATTTGTATATTTGTCTATAAACACATGCATCTTTTTAAGAAAAATTGTGATGTCTTAAAAAGGACAGGCCGTAATGCACAGAAATTGTATGTACCGATCAGAAGGCTAAAATTGCATACTAATAATTCGTACTGTATGTGTATTCAAGTATTTAACAAATTGCCTGACAATTTCAAAACAGTCACTTTGCACAAATTCAAGACACTGGTTCACAATTTATTAATTCAAAAATGTTACTATTCTGTAAACTCATTTCTATGTGACAAATTTTAGTTTAATAATGTTAATTTTGTTTTTTATCTTAATTATTTATTTTCTCATTGACTTGTTATGAATTTGTAATCTTTTGACATTTTTGCCTTATTTAATGTATTTACTTGAATAGCTGATGTTCTCTTTAAATATTTACCAATTCTTATTTTTTTAACCTTATTAATTTTATTATATTTTTTGACATTAAGTATTAATTAGAATTTGACATAGCTTTTATAATGATACTGTTATTTTAATTCTGACACAGCTTTTGAAATGCTACTTACTTTTATTTTTCAAATATTTGCACGCCATTTGCATATGGTAGACATGTAACGGTACAGTTTAATTTTATAAGACCATTGTTTTGCCACATGTTTATGCAAATAAACGATTTGATTTGATTTGATTTGATTTGATTAACAGATGGTAAATTGTCGGATAAGCCCTTAACAATTAATGCTTCTATTGTTATCGGAACATTGTTATATTTTATATTCAAGTTACCTTTTTTATTCGATATCAAATACTGACCATTCGCTACATAAATTTTAGTTTCCGTTTATATTTATTAATTAATTTAGGTATTTTTTATTTATTAATTAATATTTATCATAAACTTTTCATAACAATCAATTACTAAATTTTGTGACGCACCAGAATCAATAATGAACTTAATATCCTCAGTATATTCATTCACAAACGACACATTCTCACAGGCTACGAATGAAAACGGATTTGCCTCCTCTATCGCACTTGTCCCTTGTTCTTGTTGTTCCCGTCCTTGTACACGACCTCTTCCTTGTACCTGTCCTCGTCCTCGGTACTGTCCTCTCATGGCACCTCTAGCGCTTCCTCGCCTGCCTCGTCCCTGTCCTGTTTTGTCTTGTCTGCTCATCTCATCTTGTCACTCATAAGATAAATGACCTTGCTTACCACAATCGTAACAAGTGAGAAATGATGACTCTGATATAATTCTTAAACCTTCTTCACAAGTTTTTCCTTTTATTTCAGCATCGAGCAGCCGTGCTTTTACAAAATCAATATCAATAGCTTTTTCTGTACTCATTGTTTCAATGCTGGTGATTACATTATCATATATATATTTTTTATTTTTTTTTATTTATTTCTATATTATATTTTGCGGGCATACCATATTTTGCGGGCATTGATGACAGCAGATAACATATTTTGTCCAAAATTTCCACCTCACACCCTGCTGCCTCTAGTTCACTAAGTAGACCATCAAACTTTAGAAAATAATCTTGTAACTTCTCACCACTTTCACACTGGAGCGATATGAGTCTTCTTTTTAAATGTAGTTTGTTAAAAACGCTTTTCCTTTCAAACGTATATTCCAACTGTGTGAGCATCTCCTTCGCGGTTTTCGACTTTTTGATAATTTCTAAGTATTTATTTGATAAGCACTGAACAATAACATATTTGGCCTTCGCATCTTTTATACCGAAGTTATCTGGATTTTTATCATCTTTTGGTAGTTCCATTATACTCCATAGCTGTCTTTCTTCTAGAGCTAATTTAACTCTGAATTTCCAATTTTTAAAATTCGTTTCAGGTGTGAGTCGCGGAAGGATTTCTCTTGTATGCGACTCCATTTTGTATGATTTGACGCTGACACTTTTTCTTCGAAATTAATCTTTTAACTTGCTACTTGCACTTTACTTCTATTTTAAACTTCGGCACATAATATTGATTTATTTCGTGCCATTACGCAGTGGAAGCGTATGTTAAGTATTTATTTAGATGTATCACCTATAGTTATTGTTTTATGAACACGTGTGAGTGTATACGAGCTAAAAATCGCTGATCTAAATATTGCCGCTATAAAATTGAGCATGTTCAATTTTATAGCGGCTACGAAACTACTACACCCGATTGAGGTTTTTAGCTGCCTAACTGCCTGCATGTATTTGACAGCGGTCACATGATAGCGTGATTTATAGCTGATAGTAATTGCAAGCAGTAAATTTACTGCTATTTATAGCAGGTATAAATCGCTACGTGAGGTGAGTGAGACCAAGTCTTTAGGTGTCTATGTAATACCACCGTCTAGCTTGTCTATGTTGTGCAAAATCTTATTTCAGGCTGAAGATTTATTCATAGGTGCTCCTAAACGGGCAACATTTCCCGGCCATATGTGGCTGCAACACAGTGGCCGGCCACTTTCAGCAATACCACACTGCAATATTGCTGTAATATCCCGGCCATATAGCCAAACATGTTTGGTATGGCCACGTATGGCTGACATTGTTTTGATAGGTTTCCGGACGATCGCTGAGCTCTCGATATCACTGCAATGTTGCCGGGCTAGTTCTATTGTTGTTTCAGTCGCTCTCTATTGTTATGGCATAGTGTATCCTTTTCTACGCGACATGAGGTATGCTCGATTGTTGCCCGAATGTGTATCCCGTTTAGTTTGAATCACCGGCCATACAGTTGCCGGCAACCGGCAGCCAATAGCCGAGCTATTAGTTTCCCAGCCATTGATTGACCAAAAACATTTTTGTAATGACCGAGAAATTAATTGCCAGCGATGCAGTCACATATTGCCGGGAAATGTTGACCGTTTAGGAGCACCATTACGGTACAGTGTCACACAATATTAGAATTTAAATGATCCTTAATCTAATAGTTAATAATAATATTGTAATAATGTTAAATTGGTATGAATTTGAATTGAAATGACGTGTAATTTTATGAATATTTTTATTGTAATTTACTAACCTTAGTTTTTAATGATAATTGTTACTAAAACTAATATGGGCTCTTCCTGAAATAAAGAGCTATAATAATAATAATAATTTTCTTTGCTAGTTTATAATCCACAACCTCCAAATTAGCTAAATAAAACACATAAAAAATATTATTTTATATGAAAGAAATATTATTTAGTGTTTTGTAGGTATTTACTTAACTAAGCTTAGAGAAGGGAAGTAAGGGGAGCATGCATACCTACTTCATTGTTCTCCATTGTAATGGAACAAAACATGGCGGCTTAGCTTAGTGTGCATACACCTTATGTTAACAGCATAGAGTTGAAATTGTGACAGGAACAAAATATGGCGGACACGGCACGCGCCTGACGTCACGAATGCTTTGTTATTGCAGTTTATGCCTGCTCCCCTTACTTCCCTTCTCTAAGTAACTAAGTCACAAATCACACTTTACATAAAAGCCTGCCCTTCTAGCACGACCACCGAAACACGATAATATCGCTTTATATAGCGTGTCTTTTGACAGTTAAACGTGATAAATCGCTGTATCATATCATATCGCATTTCGGTGGTCACTGGTCATGCTAGAGGGGAACTGGTCAATAAAAAGAAAAACCCTTGGCGAAGTTGGAACAAATAAAGATCAAACTAAACCTACTTTTTTCTCAGTAACAAAGTTCTAACTCGTAGGACTAATGGGAAAAAAGTATCATTCTACAGTAGAACTGCCCAGTAGAACTAGTGGGAATAAGTTTTGTTCCCACTTGCTGTACAGTGAATAAGTTTTTTTCCCACTTGCTCTTGCAGTTCTACCGTAGAACTAAGAAGTTTTTTCCCATTAATGCTACCACAAAGTACTAAATCGTAGCAGTATTATTCCCAAGTCTATATTCTCATCGTGTCACACTGAACCTTGTCACACTGTGACTGGTTGGGAAAAAACATCGCAACGAGTAACAGGGGTGACTCGTTGCGATTTTTTTCTTCTCATCTAGTAACAGTGTCTCGTAAATAGTGTTACTTTTTCGGAAAAAGTTACATCACCACACCAGTGTTACGTGTTACTTTTTCGGAAAAAGTTGCATTAGTGCTACCACAAAGTACTCAATCGTAGCAGTATTATTCCCAATCGTTTTACTGCGCAGTTCTACCGTAGAACTATTGATACTTTTTCCCATTAGTGCTACAACAAAGTACTCAATCGTAGCAGTATTATTCCCAATCGTTCTACTGCGCAGTTCTACCGTAGAACTATTGATACTTTTTCCCATTAGTGCTACAACAAAGTAGGTACTCAATCGTAGCATTATTATTCCCAATCGTTCTACTGCGCAGTTCTACCGTAGAACTAATGATACTTTTTTCCGATTAGTGCTACTACAAAGTACTCAATCGTAGCAGTATTATTCCCAATCGTTCTACTGCGCAGTTCTACCGTAGAACTATTGATACTTTTTCCCATTAGTGCTACAACAAAGTAGGTACTCAATCGTAGCATTATTATTCCCAATCGTTCTACTGCGCAGTTCTACCGTAGAACTAATGATACTTTTTTCCGATTAGTGGTACTACAAAGTACTCAATCGTAGCAGTATTATTCCCAATCGTTCTACTGCGCAGTTCTACCGTAGAACTATTGATACTTTTTCCCATTAGTGCTACAACAAAGTAGGTACTCAATCGTAGCATTATTATTCCCAATCGTTCTACTGCGCAGTTCTACCGTAGAACTAATGATACTTTTTTCCGATTAGTGCTACTACAAAGTACTCAATCGTAGCAGTATTATTCCCAATCGTTCTACTGCGCAGTTCTACCGTAGAACTAATGATACTTTTTTCCCATTAGTGCTACTACAAAGTACTCAATCGTAGCAGTATTATTCCCAATCGTTCTACTGCGCAGTTCTACCGTAGAACTAATGATACTTTTTTCCCATTAGTGCTACTATAAAGTACTCAATCGTAGCAGTATTATTCCCAATCGTTCTACTGCGCAGTTCTACCGTAGAACTAATGATACTTTTTTCCCATTAGTGCTACTACAAAGTACTCAATCGTAGCAGTATTATTCCTAATCGTTCTACTGCGCAGTTCTACCGTAGAACTAATGATACTTTTTTCCCATTAGTGCTACTACAAAGTACTCAATCGTAGCAGTATTATTCCCAATCGTTCTACTGCGCAGTTCTACCGTAGAACTAATGATACTTTTTTCCGATTAGTGCTACCACAAATTACTAAATTGTAGCAGTATTCTTCTCAATCGTTTTACTGCGCAGTTCTAC
The DNA here is from genome assembly GCA_928269145.1 of Agriphila tristella. Classification (NCBI taxonomy): domain Eukaryota; kingdom Metazoa; phylum Arthropoda; class Insecta; order Lepidoptera; family Crambidae; genus Agriphila; species Agriphila tristella. The sequence goes on from OV743451.1 coordinate 6,750,418, forward strand.
CATAGAACTAATGGTACTTTTTCCCATTAGTGCTACCACAAAGTACTCAATCGTAGCACTAGTAGGAAAAATTCTCATTAGTTCTACTCTTCAGTTACTTGTTTGTTTATTTGGTTAAGGGAAACAAACAGCATACAATATTACCTTAAGAACTATGATTGATGGATGACTATTACAAAAGCCAAAACAGTTTCCACAACAGGATATAACATTTCAATCAAGTGAACTCAAATAAAATATTACGTAGGTTGAAACCGAAACTAAGGTTTTTTTTTTTAACTAAGAGCAGTAACAACTACTTAATTTAAACAAAAAGGTAGAAAAGAAACTAAACCCAAGCATAAACGCTAAGGTAGGTACCAAAAGTTTACAACGAATATGGCTACAAAATAGATTCCCACAAAAAAATTACTTGAATGTGCTGTTGACTGTACATTTGTACTATAAATAATGTATTCAGAGACTGGGTGCCTACTGCCATGTCTTAGCGCAGTTTTAATTCAATCTTACCATGCTATTTCGTACTATGACCTTCTTATAATAAGATTGTTATAATAATGTTTCTGTTAGAAGTTTTGTGACGTCATCGTTCAATCATTCACAAAACTCGTACTACGACGTGTCTTTAGACAGCTAGCATTATTGTTTTGGTGTCAAATTATGAGGAATTTAGCAATCTTAAAAAAGTTGCTTTTTATCAACGGAATCAAAACTATTTGGAGTTATTCTATTTAGATATTAGAAAATGCGTCATAAACAGTATGTGAAACGTTTTTATACATCTTGTTCTTCATTGTGAATGTAAAATAGTTGGGATTATTTGATTTATTATTTGATAACAAGTACTTGTTTTCAGATGGATAGCTAATTTGAAACAATCGAGTTTTTAGAAGCCGATTACGCAGAAACAAATACCTAGATACTTTTTTAATGAATTTATTTTGCACAAAATAATAGTAATTTCAGGCAAATTAGTGTTATTTTTCGCCAATAAAAGTTTGGGGAGAAAGGGAAGAGAGGGAGAACCCCCTTGCCTCAATTCCAAACTAAATAGGGGTTTGATAAGTTGTTTCTGTTGTCGTCAAAATTATTGTAAAATAGTAATTTTTACCTAAAAACTCTACATTTTCAGAAATTTATTGTTCGCGTAGGTATAATGTGGTTCCTAATCATAAAATTACTTTAAGTTCGACATTTTACTTTAAAATATATATAATATATTTAAAATATAAATTTTATTAATTTACAAAGTAAGCAAATAGGTACGTAACTTACCAAAATTCTCCTAGTGTCGCATTCTTGGCCGTTGTTTATGTTAACAACATTAGTTTCGAAATTTTGAGTGGCACACAACACAACAAGTGTTCTTGTTTGATCATAGAAAATATTTCAAACTAAAAACGAAAATGAATACCTACTTTCCTTTGATGCACTGAGATAAAACATGTTTCCGATACGAACATAGCAAATAAACTGAAGTGATGGCTAGCAGGGATTGGACAATTTCGCTATATCATTCGTTCCTTAGCGAGAATAAAGTAATATTACTTTGTACAGGTCATGGTACGAATTTGAGTAATATCATTAAGAGCTTGCAACAAGCTTGCTGGATATAAGCTTACTTTTAAAAAAGGTGGGAGTAGGCCCCCTGTACTTAAGAAGTTAATTAATTTCGATATAACTAATTTATCATTCACAAATTGTTTTTTTAAATTTACGATATTTAAGGCCAAATATGTCAACAGTAGAACTGCCCAGCGCAACAGGTGAGAATTATTAAAAAAATGCCGTATCTATCCATCTACATTCTTTCGAAAGCGAAGTTCATTGTTGTTTGTTACAATATGACTTTGGCCAGAGGGGGAGGTTATTATTTTTCTGGTATTAACCAAACATATTTTTTTAACTACAGTGTATCAACAAGTCCTCCACTTCGGAGTGTGGCATTCCAGTCGGGTGACGTCAGCATTCTCTCTACCCTCTTGCTTTCCATCAGAATCGACACACCTGAAAAACAAAAAAATAGGTATTTATTACGATACATCTCATTTACCAGCAAAAGTCACGGAATAGGTCCTTTGTCATAGCGAGCAACTCTTGACAGGTTTTGATAGAATCATTTTGCTAATTAATTAATGTATATGACAGAACATTTCTTTTCATATTAGGCAAAAAATTATCGCAGATTCGGCATAGGTAGGCTTTCACTATAGACCATTAAAAATCGTGGTTTTTAGGGTTCCGTAAAAACGAGACCCTATTACTAAGACTCCGCTGTCCGTCTGTCTGTCACCAGGCTGTATCTCATGAACCGTGATAGCTAGACACTTGAAATTTTCACAGATGATGTAGGTATTTCTGTTGCCATTATAACAACAAATACCTACTAAAAACAGAATAAAATAAATATTTGAGTGGGCTTCCATACATCAAACGTGTTTTTTTTTTGCCGGTTTTGGTACGGAACCCTTCGTGCGCGGGTCCGACTCGCACTTGGCTGGTTTCTTAAGTATATTATAGTCTAGAGCACACAGACTTATTTTGTGGTGAATTTATCATTATTACCTGCACAGTCCTCGTCGACATTGTATCCTCCGGAAGTTGCCATTTTTGCAGCACACTGGCCGCTCAGAGGATGTTGCCATCAACATGGAGGTTTGGGCACATTCTGAAAAATACATTTTTTTTTATTAATTCTCTCAAACCGTCTGTCAGTTTTGGGACAGTTTGGGCCTCTATGGCCAGCAAAGTGCAAGTTCAGTGTTTTCTGATAAAATCGGCTTAAGTGCCAACCGTGGAGTATTCAGCAATATGGGAGAGAGAGGCAGCCTATTCCCGTTGTCCCCCACTGTTTGTCCCCCTCTGGTGGATATCGGAAAATAAAAACATGGACCATAGAAATAGAATGTTAAAACAGGTGATCCGAAAACGAATGCATACATTTTATATGAGATACGTAAAATATGACTTAGATTCATAAAATATGACTATTATATGGCAAAGGAAATTAATAAACTATGTTCCATACTGTTTTCTTCGTCGATAAACGAATAAATTTAGCGAAATTTGGTTTTAGAGAAGTGTGTGGCAATATCTTATTTACCTGTGAAAAGTGTGATTACTTGGATTATTTATTTTTGTCACATCACAATTACTTAGAGCACAAGACACCATGGCTCCACGATACCTTTATTTTAAATTCTAATTAAGATTAACACATATTTTAAACAAACTGTGATTGCTTATTTGCTAGGCGGGACGCTAGGGGCTCTTACTGTAAAAAATGTTGGCACATGTCACTTGATCATTTGTCTCTTTTTTACATAGACCGTGTCCGTATGATGTTAACTTCTCTTTTCCACGCTTTGTTGGTCTTCTTGAGCGCAGCGAAAATTTTTCTATGTCTATGACATGGACGGTCTATTCCCGTTGTCCCCCACTGTTTGTCCCCCTCTGGTGGATATCGGGAAATAAAAACATGGACGGTCTATTCCCGCTGTCCCGTTTGTCCCCCACTGGTGGATATTGGAAAATAAAGACATGGACGGTCTATTCCCGTTGTCCTGTCTGTCCTCCTCTGATGGATATCGGAAAATAAAGACATGGACGGTCTATTCCCGTTGTCCTGTGTGTCCCCCACTGTTTGTCCTCCACTGGTGAATATCGGAAAATAAAGACATGGACGGTCTATTCCTGTTGTCCACCACTGGGCACTGGTGGATATCGAGAAGAAATGTTCCTATAGAAAAAAACTTTTTTTTTGGATACCCCCAAGTGGTGGACAAAGGTGGGAGACAGTGGAATAGGTTGAAGAGGCCTATGTTCTGCAGTGGACTATAACGGACGGTTATGACGAGATATGAATACTCACTACAATCCATGGAGTCGTACTCTGGGGTATTCCTGAACGCCTCATAATTTTCAATTTGTACTCCGCGCTCATCTACGCAGATTTTCCTGTTGAATGAAAAGATTTTTTTTAATATGTTATCTTTTTTACCATTATTTATATTATATTGTATTCAAAATATTGGTTCCGAATTTTCATTTATCCCAAAAAATCTTGGCAACTTTACTGATGTCAGTAGGGTAAAAACTCTCTACGACACTAGCGTAGTGTGGCTTGGTAGTGCTTTGGGTCAAAATCTAAAATACTCTTTAACGGGGAGGCGAAGGCAAAGTGAATTACAGATGGCGCTTCATTCTTTGGAACAATTGTCAGTTTGAGCTTATATTGTCTTGACTGTGTATTACGTGATTTTACTTTCTTAGATTGTATTTTTTTCGGTTTTGCGGACAAACAATGTATTATATGCTAACTTTAGCTCATATAAAAGAAGAATTACGGAAAAGAAAAGCCAAAACAACAGGCAAGAAAGTTTATAGCAACTTACAAAAAATTGCTAACAAGCATTACATTTCTTTAAATTTCGTGTAAGATTTACAAGTAATCTTTTTATTTCAGATTAGAAGCATATGATTTAAATTTTAACAAAGCAACTGAGTGTGAATTTCCGTGTTTATAGTTGCCTGATGATGCCTTCTGTGCAATAGTAATTTCAGGTTTCTGTACTGGAATTTCTGTAACATCTAAAATTACACGATCCGTTTTATCATATTTATTTTATTATTCTAAGTTTCTTGAATGACTCTGGCATATGAAATTCTATTAATTCTCTGTTTGGCCCCAATATTGGGCTTATTCCATATTTGATATACCTATAAAATTCATCCAAGTTATAAATATGCTAGAAACTGCTGAGGTTGAAATATTAAAGAACAAAGCTGTTATAATTCAAATGTTGTTTTATTTTGGCGAAGCTTCATCAAATTCATGAAACATTCCTTTTGATTTATAATGTTTCTCAGGCTCAGCAAAGGAGAAAATCGAGGGAAAAGCATCTTTTTTTTGATATTTTTTTGCCCAATATTTTTTTTGTTACTGGGAAATCGATGAACTCCAATAATTTACAAGTTACATGCATAACAATGCGGAATTTTCTCAGTATAAAATTAAAAAGTGCAATACTCCAAGAGATTCCCATATGTTTTGACACTTTCTTTGAGGCGGCCCGGTACCAAGACCAGACGCCACCTATCGGGATAAAATTGCGCTTTTCCTCCCCACTCCAGTCACTTACGATCTATTCCTAGTAGCCGCCACCCTCCCAAACGTGCCATCAGGTAGACAAACCGGAAATTCACTCGCGTGGTTTACGTTAAAGCCCATATCAATGCTCTCTTGCATCAGATCTATCCTATCTTGAATGTTCTCCAAACAAAGGGTGGTGTAATTGAATGGTGGAGTGCCGACACTTAGCTGCGGGAACAAGTCGAATTCTGGGTCGTCTGAAAAAAAAAACAACAACATCAGGTAAATATACCTAGCTATTCATCTAGATTATTATCATCATCAGCCTATCATCGTCCACTGCTGAACATAGGCCTCTCCAAGTGCATGCCACCGAGCACCATCCGCGGCTACTCTCATCCAGTGTTTGCCAACCACCTTACGAAGATCGTCGCTCCACCTTGTCTAAGGGCATCCCACACTATGTTTGCCGATACCTGCACCCTGATTATCTAAAAAGAAACTATTTAGCGACCGGTTGCATTTGACATACATTGCTACTTTTCCTTGGTATGTTTTTTTTAACCCAAAAAGGAGTAGCAATGGATCACGATCATCTGTAAACTGCAACCAGTCGCTAGGTGGTTTTTAATTAGATAATCAGCCCGCCGGTCTCCACTCAAGAACTCGTCTGCCCCAGCGGCTATTGGTTCTACGGCTAATATGGCCGGCCCACTGCCACTTCAGCTTGCTAATCCGGTGGGCTATGTCGATCACAGTTCTCTGTTGGATCACCTCGTTCCGGGCCAGGTCTCTTAGAGAAATTTCGAGCATAGACAATTCCATAGCTCGCTGCGCGACTTTTGTTCGTTTATATTCCTTATAGTTTCATCTAGATCCCTTATAGTTTATTATGGAGCTCGGGAGTCTTGGACTTTATTATTAGCTCTTAGCAGAAATTGTGGGGTATTATCCATGAATGAGGTCTTTGGATAGCCGGCAGGCAACGTGGCACATCGCATTCGGCTTGCATACAACTTCGCTTAGGTGGGTTATAGGAAAAACCAATGATGACCGACCCAGGCAAAGCTTTTGCCAGCATTATGAGTTATGACCGCATTAAAAATAGGAAGATTATTATTATTAGTATTAGGGGCTCTGCAGCTGTGATAAAACTGTAGTCACTGCGACCTAAAAGATCTATTGAGACTCGCCACCTAATTATGGTACTATTTATTATACTTACAACATTCCAAACGCGTTATTGGATGCTCGCTCAAATCAATCCTTCGGTTTTCTCCCTCCTGAATTTCCCCAGTCACCCTGTCCACGCAATAACAGATGTTCTGAACACATTGCACAGGGTTGAAATTCCCGTCAGTGGTGCAACGAGGTCCAGTAATAGGGAACTGCACTCCTCCTCTAATGGATTTCGCTATTTTCTCATGGAACCTGGAACATCCTGGAATTATACGAGATTTATCAACATCTATCCTTGTTCTTGGTTGAATTCATGTTATTGGCATTGTGTAAAGAGCAAGGATGTATATCAGCTAAAATCCTCCCTGAAGAAGAAGATTTTAAATAATTATTTTAATGAAGAGCTATGGGTTGTCCAATGTATGTAGCCTACATTGGACAACCCATTGCTCTTCATTTTTCATGACAGCTCGTTCAAACACCGCTCGGCGTCGTCGCGTCGATGGACTACCAGCCACCCTAACATGTCTACCAAAACGCGATATGATATAAAAATTTATCACAATTAATTGTCAGAAGATTTGGCCGTTGAGTGTCGATAAAACGCTATATCACGCGATGTAATTCGTGTTTCGGCAAAGACTTCTATGTTTTTATTTCGGTGGTCATGCTAGAGGAGCAGACAAGAGCGTCGCCAAGGGGAAGCAGGGAAGGGCAGCTGTCCTCCCCCCTAAGGATCAAAAAATGTAGCCAACTGCAAAGCAACCAAAGTCCTAAGACCGTCGAATTTACTTTCTTTGCCGATAAATCTCGCAATAAATTCACAAGTGTAAAGCTTCAGGCTTTGACTGTACCTTCAATTTTTATTTTCTCACCCTCCTAAATATTAATTTACTTGGGTTGGCGAAAAGAGATAGAAAGAGCTATGGTGTTACGGAAATTGCACTGCTGGGCCGTGGTGTGGAGTCTGAATTTGCTTCAGCTATACTTACCACAGTGCAAATTTTCTTTCACCGACGCTCCTGTATACAACACTTCGCCGAAAATTCGCTCTCCTTCGTCCGATTGGCAGAAGCACCTAAAACAAAACACCAAGACAAGTTTACCTCTGTTACAACTAAAAGGAGAAAACAAGGTTTCTAGAAGCTTCATGTTTTCTCGGTTGAAGGTCTGCGGTATAGGGTTTCTGAAACTTTGTTTGTACTAACTACGTAAGTCCTTGGAACTTAGGTTAAAGAGGGCAAAATTACAATCGATCAACACTAATGGTTGTCTTGTCTTGTAAGATAGGCCTTAAAAGTAGCACAGTATTATTCTAGTATCATTGAACCCTAGTCCAAGGGCGTCGCCAGCCCATGGTCCAGTGGAAGCAAGTTAATATTAAAGAGGATGAGAAAAGTACAGTCAAGAGCACCTAGTGAATTTATTCAAGTTTCGAGATGCGGGATTTATCGGAAAAGCAAGTCTTGCATGGCCTTAGGACTTTGGTTACTTTGCAGTTGGCTTTTTTTTTAACCTCTACTGGGGGGGCAGCTGAGCCCTTCCTGCCCACCCTGTAGCGTGCTGCCTGTCGCTCCTGAGCTTTTAGTTTTAAGCTAGTTTTAATTAGTTTAAGTTTCTTAGGGAATAAGTATTTTTGGCCATAACTTTCCAAATTCTTTGAAAATAAGCATTTGCTTGGCAGCAATTTATTCGTCGCTTTACGGCGATTTTTATTAGGTTTGTAGTTTCATCCTTTTTCATACAATTTTATTGAATTTCATACATAAATTTCATACTTAGTGGAAAAGTGAGGTTATAATTTTGTATTTATTTTGACAGCTGCTTGTTTACAAGTGACAGCTAAGTTTATTTGTTTTTTTCAATTCTACTCACACTTCGCGTAGGTTGTCTATCAATTTATTGGCCATCCCGCTCTTTTGTATTGCTGCCGAGCGAATACACGAATTCCCATTTTGAAATGCTGTATTATTTTTCTTCTACATTTTTCTTTCGGTTTTTCAAAATTTACTGTAAGTATAAAAGGATGGTCAAACCTATTACGTGGGTCAGTCAGTCTTCGAAATCTACGTGGGTCAGTCAGTCTTCGAGATCTACGGTGAAAACAAGTAGTGTTCCCGGGCCTTACAAGAAAACCCGCGCCTCGAGTGTCAACTAATAGTTCTACGGGTGCTGCGAGTCCCCAACTCCTGCTGGTCAGCACCAATTATTCTACTGCTGAAACGCTCCATCTGCGGCCAGCCTCCGTTCATCTGCGCTCCATCTCCGGCCTGTCTACGCTGCTCATCCACGGTACCTCTACGTCCCTTCCGCGACCCCTCTCCGCGCGCTAGATTACGTTCCCCTGTCCCTCTGCAAGCCTCTGAAGATTCGCCCCTTCCCCTATCCTCCCCCGTAGCATTTAAGTTCCTTAGCTTCTTGTCTGTTAGGTTTAGTGTAAATAAATGTTAATTGTACTATATTTCCATCTTTCTACTTTGCTCCTTAACTAGCTAGATTCAATCCTTCTACTCTAGGTAGGCTCTCTATCTTCCCCTCTTCTTTGTAACGTTACAGTTTTGGCGCCCAACGTGGGGCAACAACGAGAAAGAACCCCACTCTCTAAATTCTAAAACACCCTTCCCCAAGGTAGATAATTTTAGGCAATTTTTGGCAAACTCACACTTCTCTCCCCACACTCATAGCACTTGGCCGGGGCAACTCTCCGGTAGTGCACTACATACTTCACAATCACAGCACGTGATCGGGGCGACTCTCCGATCGTGCTTACTCTCCAATCACAGCACTTGGTCGGGGCGACTCCCCGACAGTGCATTCATACATACACACTTCACACCAAACTCTACCGACAAAACTAACTCCACGTAACTGCATTTTCATTTCATCCTGTAGTTAGAAGCATCTAAATACACTATACCTTACTTTACAGGACACTGATCAAATCGCTACATACATAAACAGACAGATACACAATCACGCTGTCCTAGTGACAGTAGCACGTATACTTAGGTTCACGAGTTTAAACTATACAATTATTTTAAGTAATTGTATAGTTATTCTTGGACCTGAGCATACATACAACTTGACTTCCAGGAGAGTATCCTGGAAAGTCAAACAAGCGCTTAAGGTACCTCGTAGGATTTCGAGTCCGACTAAGAGGTACCGAACCACTACACTCACTACAACTACCACTCATTTATCTATCTCATCTCATCTATCTCATCTCATCTACCCATTTTAATTGGGCGACCTTAAATTTAATTTTACTTTCAAAATTTATTCTCATTAAATTTATCTCTAAATTCTATATCACTTTACTCTAAATTCAACTTTTGCTCTAATTATCTTGCATAGAAACCTACTTTGATAAAGGAGGATTTTATCTCTCAGTAAGGAGTTTTTATCTTTTTGCTGTTTGCCTCTTTAGGTAGGTACGTATAGTCACATAGTCACGTAGGAATTATTTGCTCTGTGAATATTTATTTCTCTGTGTAAAATGGCTCGCTTTATAAATGTAGTTTATCTTAATAAATCGGAGTTGGTGTATGAAGTCGAAGTTAGGGGTGAAGTACCACTAGATACCATTATTAAGCTGCGTACTCAAGTTTCCAAATTATTAGAGACTCTTCCATCTGAGGAAGTCGTAGACTCCATTTTGTCACCCGACACCGATCTTCAGCAATTATCGGTTACTTTAAATTATATCGACGCTAAGATTGACCAAATCGAAGGCGGTAAACGAAATTTAATTAGAAAAATCGAAACCTTTCTGAACCATTCCTATTTTCGTTTGGATAGGATCGATATTCTCCTTTGCCCCGAAAATAGCGAACTTTACTCTAGAATTAAACAGAAATTTGACTTCTTAGAAAAAAGATTCGAACCCTTGACGTTTGAAGCTGCTGAACCAGTCCAAAAATTTGTAAGTGACCAACGTTCCATTTCTCCTCCCAATCCAACTTTGTACCCTGCCCCTTCAAACCTTCACATTGACAGGCCACAGTCAAATCAGGCAAGTGCTCCCCATCCAGTTTCAATCAAAGAATTGAAATCCTTTTCGTTTAATGGCAAGTCATGTCCTCGTTCTTTTCTCCAGAAAATTCAGGAATTTTCTATTTCCCGCAATATCGATAAAACCACTCTTCGAAACCACGCATTCGAAATATTTACGGAAGATGCCTTACACTGGTTCCGGTTCCAACTATTTCGGAATCCGGATATTTCTTGGGACCAATTAACGGAATCCCTGATAAAAGATTTTGGTGCTCACGATTATGATTATAAGTTAATGGAAGCTATTCGTAATCGTACACAGGGCTTAGGGGAATCCATTATAGTCTATGTTTCTGTTATGTTTGGAATGTTTTCCAGGCTTTCTAGAAAATTATCTGAGCAGGAACAGCTTGATATTTTACTTCATAACATTCGTCCTTGTTATTCTACATTTGTTGCTCTTAATAATATTTTCTCGATAGACTCGCTTATAACTACTTGTCAATCTTATGATCATATGATCGATAGAGACAGAAATTTTCACGAACCGAAGCCACTAAACAATTGTGCTTCGGAATTTAATTACGTTGCAAGACCCTCTGCTCGGACTGTCCATTTTTCTCAGGATTTCTCTGTCACATCTCCAGGTTCCAATTCCCGATATTCCCATCACGATAATATCGCTCCTTCAAGTAATTCCCAGTATTCCCATCGGGATAATATTGCACCCCCAGGTAATTCCCAGTATTCCCATCGTGGTTCTATTGCAACTCCAGGTAATTCACAATATTCTCCTCGTAGTTCCACCCCACAACCAGGTTATATAGCTCCTGCTCCTGCTAGAATTAATTCACCTGTCAGACATACTTCCCAGTCTTCACCTCCTGTTGACAGTGGAGCTCGTTCTGGCCCAGGTCCTTCTACAAACCGCTTTTCCGGTCAGCCTTCCGGCCCGGGTAATCATTTCAATCGTGTCGATAATGCGCCTTCCTTTCAGTCCCATCTATTCTGTGTACGTTGTAGGACTAATGGGCACTCAATTAATAACTGTGACAAACCCCGGGATCCCGTTTGTTTTAAATGTGGCTTTAAAGGTACTAAGGCTACTGATTGTCCTAAATGCAATAGGCCTTCGTCTCCAAAAAACTAGATAGCGACTTGAATAGTAGTTCTTCCCTAAATTCTAAAGATAATCAAGATTTATTAAATTATTTTAGCACTTCCATTTTTATCGAGGAAATTGATAACCAGCGTCCTTTTACCAATGTCTCCATAGCCGGTAAATCATTTTCCGGATTATTGGATAGCGGAAGTTGTGTTACTGTATTAGGTAATGATTCTCATAAACAATTTGTAAACCTTGGGTTTACTCTATTCAAGTCGTCTGCGAAAGTAATGGTTGCAAATAAAAATACTGTGAAGTCTTCTGGGTATATGCTTTTGCCCATGACCTTTAACGGTTCTACTCATTTAATTAAAGCTTTGGTCTTTTCCGATATATATCCTTCCCTTATTCTTGGTATTGACTTTTGGAAGAAGTTTGACTTATTTCCTAAAATACCCTTACAAAATATTTCTTCCCAAATTAATAATATAAATAGTTCTACTGATACTCAGGTTTTATCATTTTCCCATTTGTCTGACGTTCAGAAAACTATCGCTTCTGATGTCATTGATCAATTTAAAAATATTTCTTTCGAACAGAATGGCAAGCTTGGTCGTACAAATTTAATTTGTCACAAAATTGATACGGGCGATGCCCCACCTATTCGTCAGCGTTGTTATAGACTCTCTCCAGAGAAACAGAAAGCTCTCGTGAATGAGGTGGATAAAATGTTGGAACTTGACGTTATTGAGGAATGTGAGAGCCCCTGGCTTTCCCCAGTTTTAATAACACCAAAGAAGGATGGCGATTGGCGGTTCTGCGTCGACAGTCGCAAATTAAATTCAATTACTAAAAAGGATGCTTATAGCCTTCCGTTAATAAGTGAAATTTTAGATAACCTTAGGGATGCTCGATATCTTTCTAGTATCGACATTGCAAAAGCATTTTGGGAAATACCTTTGGACCCTAATGATAGAGATAAAACCGCTTTTTATGTACCCGGCAGAGGAATGTATCGTTTCACGGTAATGCCGTTTGGTCTGACGAATGCCCCTGCTACTCAACAACGTTTAATGGATCAATTATTTACCCCAGAATTTGAGAATAAAGTGTTTTGCTATCTCGATGACATAATTATCATTAGTAATACTTTTGAAGAGCATATTTCTCTTTTGATGAAAGTTCATCAAAAACTCTCTCTTGCTGGTCTCACAATTAACTTTGGTAAAAGTCAATTCTTTCGTAACGAATTAAAGTATCTCGGGTATATTGTTGATAATAAGGGTTTACGGGCTGATCCGGCCAAGGTTCAGGCAATTTTAGATTTTCCAATTCCTACGAATAAAAGGGAAATGAGGAAATTTTTGGGAACATGTAGTTGGTTTAGACGTTTCATTCCCAATTTTAGCTCTGTAGCTTCTCCTCTTAATAAATTGACTTCTGGTTCAATTTCAAAATTTGTTTGGAATCCTGATGCTGAGGCTGCTTTCCGCAAACTAAAGGAAGCGCTTATTTCTGCTCCAATTCTTTCATGTCCTGATTTTGATCTTCCTTTTTCTGTCCATTGTGACGCTTCTAATGTTGGCGTAGGCGCTATGCTTACACAAACTCAAGGCTCTAATGAGGTAGTTATTGCTTATATGAGCAAATCTCTAAATAAAAATGAACAAAATTACTCAACAACTGAACGAGAGACTTTAGCAGTGCTCACAGCTATTGAACACTGGCGTTGCTATTTAGATAATGGCAAACAATTTACTGTTTTTACTGACCATGCAGCTCTGAAATGGTTTTTGAATATGTCCAATCCAACCGGGAGACTTGCCCGATGGGCTCTTCGTCTGTCGTGCTTTAATTTTATTTTAAAACATAAAAGGGGTAAAGAAAATGTTGTCCCTGATTTACTTTCTAGATCGAAAACGAATATGATCGAACCTATTGCTATTCCTAGTGAAACCTCAGAGACAGATCGTTTTAATAATATATTTAATAACTGTCGCGAAAACCCAGATTTATATCCTAATTTCAGTGTTCGGGATGGTAAGTTGTACCGTCGTTTTAATTCATCTGAACCGCTGAACCAAGATTTCCTTTGGAAGGAAGTGCCCCCACCTTCTGCTAGAGAAGACCTTATTAAAGCCGCTCATGGTGACGCGTCAAGTCCTCATTTTGGCATTTTTAAAACGTACAAAAAACTCTCTATTCTTTACTATTGGTCTAGTATGTTTAAACAAATTTCAAAAATTATTTCTTCTTGTGAAACGTGTTTGGCGTATAAACATTTGAACCATTCTCCTTTTGGGCCAATGGGAAAACCAAAAATTTGTTCGCGCCCTTGGCAATCCATCTCATTAGATTTAATGGGTCCTCTTCCAATGACCAGGCAAAGGAATCAATATATTTTAGTTGTAAATTGTTGCTTTTCCAAATATACACTTATTTTCCCTCTCAAACGCGCAACTACCGAAAATGTTATTTTTCATTTGGAGAACTCTGTCTTTTTTATCCATGGCGTTCCCCAAACTATTATTATGGACAATGGCTCACAGTTCCAATCTCATCAATTCTCAAATTTTCTCTCGCGTTATAATATTCCGTTCGTATCCTTTACTCCGCGTTACTGTCCACAGGTTAATCTTACCGAGCGTTATAATCGTACCATCGTAACCGCGTTAGCTGCCTTAGTAGGTAATGATCATCGCTCTTGGGACAAACATCTCAGCAAGATTCAATGCGCTATGAACTCTAGTGTAAATTTATCTACGGGTTTTTCTCCTTTCTTTCTTGTTCATGGTCGGGAGTATGTTTCCACTGGCTCCCTTTATACACCAACATCTGACTTGGACGAGATAATTTTTATGCCCCGTGATATCTATGCTAATAATCTTGGGCATTTAGCATCCTACTTTGACCAGGTTCAAGTTGCTTTATATAATGCGTATGTTAAGAACACTGGTCCTTATAATTTAAGGCGCTCTTTTAAGGAATTTAATGTCGGCGATATTGTTTGGCGTCGAAATTATGTTCAAAGTGATGCAGGTGCATATTTCTCTGCGAAGTTGGCACCACGTTTTATAAAGTGTACAGTTATACGTAAGCTTTCTCCTCTTGTTTATATTTTAGAAGACCAAAATGGAGCCAGAGGCAAATGGCACATAAAAGATTTTAAGTTGTAATTTTGTTTCGGTTTGTTTATTACTTTTTGTATTTTATTCTAGTACATATGCGGACGGCAGGCACACTATTCTGTATATTTGGGCATGATTGTAATTTATTCTGCATACAGGCGGCCATAGTGCACATCGTCTCTATGTTTACTCTCTGTTGGAGAGTAGCTAAGCTCTCCAGACAGAAATCAAGTATAATCTCTCTCTTTATTCTCTTTGCTGCAGAGTAGCTAAGCTCTGCAGGACAATGCCCTTTTGTGTAACTATAGCACATTGGTGTGAATTTGTAAATTACTGTACATATTTTATTAGCTTTATTTTACTCTTGTAAAATTTTCCTAAGGGAAAATTTTCTCTTTGGGGGGGGAATAATGTAGCGTGCTGCCTGTCGCTCCTGAGCTTTTAGTTTTAAGCTAGTTTTAATTAGTTTAAGTTTCTTAGGGAATAAGTATTTTTGGCCATAACTTTCCAAATTCTTTGAAAATAAGCATTTGCTTGGCAGCAATTTATTCGTCGCTTTACGGCGATTTTTATTAGGTTTGTAGTTTCATCCTTTTTCATACAATTTTATTGAATTTCATACATAAATTTCATACTTAGTGGAAAAGTGAGGTTATAATTTTGTATTTATTTTGACAGCTGCTTGTTTACAAGTGACAGCTAAGTTTATTTGTTTTTTTCAATTCTACTCACACTTCGCGTAGGTTGTCTATCAATTTATTGGCCATCCCGCTCTTTTGTATTGCTGCCGAGCGAATACACGAATTCCCATTTTGAAATGCTGTATTATTTTTCTTCTACATTTTTCTTTCGGTTTTTCAAAATTTACTGTAAGTATAAAAGGATGGTCAAACCTATTACGTGGGTCAGTCAGTCTTCGAAATCTACGTGGGTCAGTCAGTCTTCGAGATCTACGGTGAAAACAAGTAGTGTTCCCGGGCCTTACAAGAAAACCCGCGCCTCGAGTGTCAACTAATAGTTCTACGGGTGCTGCGAGTCTCCAACTCCTGCTGGTCAGCACCAATTATTCTACTGCTGAAACGCTCCATCTGCGGCCAGCCTCCGTTCATCTGCGCTCCATCTCCGGCCTGTCTACGCTGCTCATCCACGGTACCTCTACGTCCCTTCCGCGACCCCTCTCCGCGCGCTAGATTACGTTCCCCTGTCCCTCTGCAAGCCTCTGAAGATTCGCCCCTTCCCCTATCCTCCCTCGTAGCATTTAAGTTCCTTAGCTTCTTGTCTGTTAGGTTTAGTGTAAATAAATGTTAATTGTACTATATTTCCATCTTTCTACTTTGCTCCTTAACTAGCTAGATTCAATCCTTCTACTCTAGGTAGGCTCTCTATCTTCCCCTCTTCTTTGTAACGTTACAACCCTTGGCGACGCCCTTGAGCCCTACGACTATACGTTCAGTATGCTAAATCAGCGAAGTACTTACGACTGTGTAGGAACACAAGCGAAGCTGCCAAATCTTCCCCTGTCATCGCAGGTAGGCCTTTCCTCCAACGCTCCTGTCTCACCCGCGGCGTGCCGAGCGTCGTAGCTGTCTTGAGCTCTGTGGCAGGCTGTGTTCACTGGATAGTGTTAAGAATATTGAATTAAGGTTGAAAGTTGTTCGACAAGGACTGGAGGATGGAGAGGGCAGGTATTATTAGCTACCACAATACTTTTAGATATCTCTCACACTCACATCACACCAGATCTTTTTTGAGCTCAAGAGGATGTATTACTCTAGTTAAGAACCTATGGCGACATCTAGCTAACCTACGCTGCACATACCACAACACACCGTACAACTACGAGTCTATACCGTGTTTCACTTCACTAGATGGTGCTGATATCAACAGAGTATGGAAACGACATACATTTCGATGGGAAACGACGAAACAGTATGGAAACCTGCATCTCGCTAACGGAATTTCTCAGTGACTCAGCATTATACTACTTCCATCCAATCATCGTCGGCTGGACCGCGGTCCAATGACAGCCTAGAATTATTATCATGATTTTGCCCTCTGTCGGTCGTCAAAAGTACTTAGGTACTTACTATTTTAGATATATTTCTGTTAATAAAATGGGTATGTGAAGTATGAGCATAAGAATAAATAGTATGAGCGCGATCGTGCCTGGGTATAAGCATGATAGATAGTCGTGGATTGCATTAAACTTACTTCGCCTGCAGAAGTTGCCGTCAGTATCCCTCACGCACGTAAGCCCAGGGCCACACCTGCCCACAGTCGTGCCCAGCCCTGGACCGCCTACACTGCAGTGTTCATCCTCTCCTGGAAATAACAGCCATTAATCGTCAATGTTTGCTGATAAAGCACCATAATTGATAAGCTCATGTGTATTGTTTGCTGCGAAAGAACTAATGACAAGCGCATGTGTGGCCAAGATGTAAGACTGCTAAAACGAACCAAGCGCGTTGCCAGCCTATGGCCCAGGGAATGAGAAAAATATGAATTGTAGGTACAGTCCAGAGCATGAAGCCTTACACTAGTGAATTTATTGCGGGATTTATCGTGGAATCGAAGACAAAGAAGAAGAAAAAATCGGGGAGTCTTGAAAAGGAGATCAAGCGTGGTAGAAATTTAAATTACAGAAACTACCGTCCCGGATGTAATTCCCAAAAATCGTGGCATTTACACTCTCTCGCATTGATATGGCATCTCGGGTATTATTCACATGACTCGACATCAATTTTGAAAACGAGTATTAGGGTAAGGAAGCTAGCAGGACCTTCCCTTCACACTAGGTATTGAAAGACAAATAATACTTAGATATGAAAATGTAGAGCAGCATTTTCCGAAGATAAACATCCAACACAGCGGTCTCCAAAATTCTATCGCAATCGCTTTTAATTTGTCGTGAATGCTACGTCCATTGCTATGGCATTACAAGGTACTGTGGCAGAATGTCTTTGAGACCCAGTGATGGATATACATGATTGCCAAATTAAAAGCGATCGTGATAGATTTCCAGTTAGGCAAAGGAGCCATGTAGTCAAGCGTGAAGATTGTGGTTGTGGCATCATACTCCCAAGTCCCACGGGAAGGCTTGCGTACTACTGCAGCAAACTGGTTGGCGGTAGGGCTTATTTCAAGTCCGCCTGGCTAGCTACCACCATCTTACCTAAGTCGGATGTCATAACAACAATTTAAAAATTGTGTTCCGGCAGTTAGAGGTAAGATAGCCAGTTCCTCAGTGATGTGGATTCCGGGTGTAGTGCGCTTCCACCTTCGGCCAAGTCCAAGCGTTGTGCATAAAAAAAGACTATAACGGCATAGTAAGGGCTGTTGATGATTGATGATGATGAATATTTACCAATGAAAGGCATGCAGTAACTACAACAGTTGCATAGCGTCGGTGATGGTAGACGCAGGCCTGAGTGGGTGGAGTTGTTGATGTCGCAGTTAGCTGAAGTGGCCGTGCAACCCGTGTCCGTTACGAATTTCTGAAAGATTTTTGAACAAAGGATATGATTGGATGGCAACTAAATCCTCCATCTTTGTTCTAGTGTTTTTAAATAAATAAATATTGGACATCACTTGTTTTACTTACATTGTAATGATATCTAGGTACTTAAGTAGTTAAAGCACTTGTGTTATGGAAATCGTAGTCAACAACGGTGGTAATAAACATACCCAAACTTGAGTCAATTAGGTTATTATGATTGCTCTTTCAAGACTGGATATTTTCAATCATATCCTTTACGAAGAATGTCAATCAGAATAGATAAGTAGGTACTCAGAAAGTTTTCTTACAATATTCTAAAAAACTTTTTTTTATTCAGAAAAACAATAGAATAAAAGCTAGTTAGTTATTCTATTGTTTTTTTTATTTCACGACCTCCGTAGTCGGGTGGTTTGTATTTCGGTTTCAAGATGTCATCATCTCTTAGTCCCGGGTTTGATTCTTGGCTACGATTAGAAACCTACCTTATTTCGGACTAGCGGCCGCCTGCGACTTCGGTCTGCGTGGAAAGTTTTTTTTGCTATCCCTCGAGAACAATACTTTGTCCATCTCTGTAATTGTACCCCTGACAACGTGTATGTAACATGTCATGATGATTGGTTGAGTAGTTAAGATGTGAAGGTGTAATAAACAAATAGACTTCTCATTTATAATTTTAGTAGGTACCTAACCTTAGGAGTGTCCTAAGACAAGTGTTTTATGTATAATTACTTACGTGTTGCATTGCAATCTAATACACAAAACAATGTGCAGGATTTCACGAGATATAAAATTGCTTTACGTATGTATAATACCTATTAGCTCATTTAGTGTGCAATATGATAATTAGGGCCCGGATTAATATGTTTTAAAAAAGTCATAATATGTAAATATAATATGGACTAAAAAAACTGAAATATGGAAAAATATGTGTTTAAAAAATAACAATATTGTAAAAATTACGACTGTTAATTATTATTGCGATACAATACAATAATAAATACAATTTTACTCAGCTTCTGTTTCATTATTACACGTATGTTTCATTAAATTTTCAAAATTAAAATTCTGTCTGTTTGGACGAAGTAATGCTTTGTACCTACTGGCCGAATGATCTTTCAACATCACGGGATGCGACTAGAGCGTATTTAAATTTGCAAAGTCCTGCAAGAGTGTAGTGTATGGCATATTACCATCAATGTTGCCTTCTAAATGTCCCTCACAGCATGCTGTAATTTTTTTAGGGTATGAAATCCTTTGTTTTTTTCCAAGACGTAGCTTAATCTAACGTGAAATGATGAAAATATGGAAACATTGAAAATAAAAATTGAATTTTCTCGATAATTATCATAATTTATGTAGAACGAAACCATTTTAATTAGAAATATGTATTTACATATTAATCCGGGCCCTAATGATAATAAATAATTACAGACACAAAATCACTTACGGGGCAGAAAGTTGTATCACACAAAATATTGCACAAAACACTGTTTTGAAATAAACATAAAAACAAAACAATAAAATAATACCGCTTCGCCATATTGCGAAATGTTTTAACACTGATTTGAAATTAATGACAATTGATAGCATTTTATCAAATTAAATGTTTATCAGTCTTTGATAATTTTCACTTTGATAAAGTGTGACAGTGTTGGTGAAGTACCTGATTATTCAAAAACGGATGTAGGTACCTACTTACGTTGATAAAATTTTCTTTGAGGCAGATAAAGTTTGCTTTATATTTTCCGATTTTGAAGCTACCTAGGTATGATTGGTCAAGTGTAACTTTTTAAGTTATTATAGATTTTGTAAGAATTTTCTTTAATATACCTACCTACCGACATAAGCCTAAACTTAAACACTTTGTAAAATCAGATTATTTAGTTAACTAAGAGACTATTTTTAAACCCAAACACTTTGAAAATATTACACTATAAATCTACTTACCTAATAGAGTTTTGTTCCCAATTGATCCACTGGGCAGTTCTACCGTAGAACTAATGAGAACTTTTTCCCATTAGTTCTACCACAACACAAAGTACTTAATCGTAGAACTTAGCTCAGTAGAACAAGTAGAAACACAACAAATCAAATTAACGGTAAGTAAGGCGCTAACTTACCTTTTAAAGCGAAATAGCAAAGCGATGAGAAAATGACGCGATGCGCGCGGGATCGAGCAAGGTTAATTTGGCAGATAAACCGAAAAAAATCACGAAATTGATTCGTAGTACCTACCTAGTTAATAAATTACCTGAAAAACTAGGTACCTAATGCTTCTACACGATTCTGAATATTGATGATACCGACTTGAATACGTTCCTAAAATATTTTATTTTATACTAATTTTTGTATTCCGAAATTAAAATGTAAGTTTTTATCAAATCGTGTTTCTGATATCGCGTGATATAGCGTTTTATTGACACTCAACTGTCAAAATCCATTAAATTTTGATAGTTAAATTATAAAATAAAAAACCTTTGTTAAATATCAATTTCTGAACGGCTTAAAAAAATTCATCGCTTGAGGGTAGGCTCACGCACGAATAGCTTCGGTCCCACAGAGCATGGGTCTCTAAACTTTTTAGCAAAAGGGCCAGACTTTCTCCTCCACAAAGACCCAAGGGCCAGGGTCTAGCTAGCGCCGTACCAACATACTGGAAATTGTAGTATTGTTGGTACGATCCAGCCTGCTTTCGCGGGCCAGATTTGGCCCGCGGGCCGTAGTTTGGAGACCCCTGCCATAGAGTAAGATAAAAAAATGTTCAGTCCCCCGTGACCACGGCAGCTGTAAAGGTGCCGAAACGTCGGGAAAATAAAAAATCAAACCAAATACCAACTAATTACCAAAGTGTTTTATTTCATTATTTTTGATAGATCATTACATAAACTTTAATTAAACCATAGCGAAAAATTTTCTAAGTCTGTGATTAAAACTTGCAGAAGTTGACTTCCGCAAAATGGCAAGCTACATTTTGAAAGTATTGCAGATGGCAGAATAGGCGAACTTTAGGAAAATTAACACTTTTTGGTGTAGTTTGCTGAAAGATTTTCCTATATTTTATCCAGACACGTATGGAACCAGCACGCGATAAGATATACCTAATTAGCGATTTATCACGTTTAATATGATTTTATAATATATATTTTTTTATAATTTTATATAGATGTGAATATACCAAAAAAAAAATCCTTGCGTTTTATTACCAACAAGAATCTTGTTTGTTCCTTATCTTCGTGTATCATAGTTTGATAACGATAACACAAGAATGTTATATGCAAACTTCTAGAGATGAATGAGTGTGCTTAGGGATTTCTATGATGGAAATAAGGTGGCTTAAGTTTATTTTCGGGTATTTCACAAGAGGTAATTAGGACTTAATTTTCGTAGAATTTTTAGTTAGCCAATGGTAACATAAATACTTTTTTTTAATTGATAGGCTATATTACTTACCAATAAATTAGAAGAGTGTACTGAGGTACCTAGGTATTTAATGTAGGTATACATTCTTCCACCTACCTAATGTACCTACTAGGTACATTAGGTAGGTGGAAGAATGTATCTACTTACTTATGTTACTAAAATAATGCGGTGTTAATACAAAAGATTTTTAAACACCTGTTTAACTTAGACACTGCTAAAATGTGATGCTGTCTTTCAAACAATTTTGGAAAAAAGAGACAGCATAAATTTTAACAGTGTCTAAGTTAAACAGGTGTTTAAAAATCTTTTATAATAACACCGAAGATGTTTACGCAAACCAGTTAAAAGTGGACGATATGGCGCAACGGCAGTGACTATGCCACTTTGAGCCAAAGGTCCTAGGTTCGAATCCAGGGGAAATATTTGTGTAAAAGCTTGTTTCCGAGAGTTGGCTGAAGCCGTGTCTTAACACTGCGTCTTACTCCCTACCCGGCTACACTCTAATTCGGAATGACCGCGTAGGAAAGGGTGGTGGGGGTGTGGCTATCTACCTGGCCTGTCATATTCCATTCAAAACATTGACATCTTCCTCGTCTCGCTCTGGATGTATGGAGCACCTAATACTTGAACTTGATTTTAAGGGTACAAAAGTCGTTCTTGGAGTTGTATATTGCCCCCCTTCCATTGATTTTCACTCTGATTTGGAATCACTTTTAGAAACCTTCTCCACTGATTATAACCACCACATTATCATGGGTGACTTCAATACTGACCTGCTCAAGGATTCACTCTCCTCCCGTAAATTCAGGTCCATTATAAAGTCTGTAAACCTCTCTATTCTACCTCTTGAACCCACTCACCACAACCTCAACACAGACGACACTCTGATCGATCATATCTTAACGTCCTCTTCTATTCACATTCTTAAGCATGGTCAAGTGCCTGCTCCTTCTTTCTCAAGACATGATCTTATATATCTAGCTTACAAGGTAAAACCTCCTAAACCGAAGCCAACTGTTGTCTGTATGCGTAACCTTGCTAGGCTGGATGTGGAGAAATTAACAAGCGATGCATGTTCCATTGATTGGTCCCCTATTCTGGAGTCGTCCTCAGTGGACGATATGGTATCCTATTTTAACACCGCTATTCTTAAACTTTATGACTTACACGCACCAATGAAAAATGTTAAGTTAAAACGGCCGCCTGCTCCCTGGATAACTCCTGGTGTGCGCATGGCTATGAGACGACGGGACCGTGCTTTCCGCATCTTCAGAAGATGTCGGACCGACGAACACTGGGAGTCTTTCAAAATTGCCAGAAACAGATGCAATCAGATGGTAAGAAGAGCTAAACGCCGCTACATCCACAATAATGTTCTAGAATCTACTCCGGCTAACACCTGGAAGTTTCTTCGCACGCTTGGAGTTGGTAAACCCCAACTTTCTCACAAACCTTCTTTTACCTTGAACCAACTCAACCAGCATTTCTCTTCTGTCACCCCACTCCCCAGCAGTGTTAGAATTGCAACTATTTCCGATGTATCTTCTGTTCCTCCTGCACCTCCTGTCCCTCAATTCTCCTTCTCTACCTTGTCTGAGGATGAGGTACGCAAATTCATCCTCTCAATCAAGTCAAATGCTGTAGGATGTGATGATGTCAGCAGAACTATGATTGTCTTACTGCTTGATTGCCTTTTGCCCATCTTAACTTTCATTATCAATCACTCCTTGTCTTCTGGCACCTTCCCTACTTCATGGCGCAAAGCCATTGCTATTCCTTTACCCAAGACCTCTAATCCTAATTCCCTTAATCACTACCGCCCAATCTCCATTCTTCCTTTTCTCTCTAAAATCCTTGAAGCTGCCGTTCACAAACAGCTTTCTTCCTATGTCCTCTCCAATAATCTTCTTAATGCTTTCCAGTCTGGATTCCGACCTGGACATAGCACGACTACAGCTCTCATAAAAGTATTAGAGGATATTCGGTATGGTTTTGAGGCCTCACGACTGACTGTGCTTGTCTTAATTGATTTCTCTAACGCTTTTAACGCAGTCGATCATGAAATTCTCCTTGCCATGCTCTCCCGATACTTATCTTCTTCAGCTCAGTCATGGATTTCCTCATATCTTCGCGGGCGCAAGCAAGCCGTGCGTGTCGATCGGACTACGTCCGACTGGTGCGACTTGCTAGCTGGTGTCCCGCAAGGCGGTATACTCTCTCCCCTTCTCTTCTCTTTGTTTATCAATTCCCTTACTGCTAATTTAACCTCTTCTTACCATCTGTATGCCGATGATTTGCAACTATATGCTCTGAATACTGCTGACAGACTAAACGAAACCATTGCATCACTCAACCGCGATCTCGAAAGCATTTCTCAGTGGTCGTCTAATTATGGCATATCAGTTAATTCTGGAAAATGTCAAGCAATGATTGTTGGCAGCTCTCGACAGTTGTCGCGTCTAAACATTAATGATGTTGCCCAATTAAAATATAACACCGATGTTATTCCATACTCGCAGCAGGTGAAGGACCTTGGTCTGACAATCGATGCTAGTCTCTCTTGGAGAGAGCATACCAATCAAGTTTCCCTAAAAGTTACAAATGCGCTTAGGTCTCTCTACAGGTTTAAGTACTTTCTCCCGTCCAGCACCAAGATTGCGCTCATACAGGCTCTGGTCTTACCTATTATCGATTACGCTGATGTTTGCAGCTCTAACCTCAACGAAAACCTTCTCAATAAGTTGGATCGACTTCTTAATAATTGCATTCGTTTCATATATGGACTACGTAAATACGACCATATCTCTCACTATCGTCAGCAACTCAAATGGCTTCCTATTCGCGAGCGTAGGAACCTGAGAGTTGTTTGTACGCTTTTCAACATCTTATTCGATCCACATACCCCGGAATACTTGAAATCTAGATTTCAGTTTCTGGGTGACTCTCATCTACGTGACCTTCGTTCTAGTACTTCTAGTAGCAACCTTCTCTTGCTTACTCCTGTCCATTCTTCTGGCTTCGTCTCCGACTCTTTCACCCTTTCGGCTATACGACTCTGGAACGCATTACCCCTGAATATTCGAAGTGCCCCAAGTAAGTTCGTATTCAAAAGACTGGTTCGTGAACACTACCCGAGTTCCATACTTTAAGTTCATCAAATCTGACCTATGCTATACTATCTTATGTGTATGTATTATATATGTAAGTATATTATTATATAATATTCATATAATATATTAATATTATAGCAATTAGGATTATTTATGTATGTATTGTTATGTATGTTTATATTGATCCTTATTTATGATTAACGGATATTGTAATTTGTAACTTAGTTATCTTTTTTTTTTTTTTGCTGCCACGATTTCTTTCTTTAACACCCTTTCCGGTCGACTGTTAGAGAATGCCTTAAGGCATTAAGTCCGCCAATTGTATTTTCTTATGCAATAAAGTTTAAATAAATAAAAATAAATAAATAAATAAAAGCATAGGTAGTCATGCATAGATGAATGACTCGGAGAGAAATAAAAGCGAACTCAAGAGGTTCAGTAGAGGCTCTCTGCCCCATATAGAGGACTTTAACTTGACCACAGAATACATAATAGTACAAACTTGACTTTAACCGCCTTTTCTGTGGTCTAGTGGTTCGCCCACCCGTGTAAGACCCGGGGTATCCCGGGTTCGATTCCCAGGGGGGTACAATTTGCACTCGGTTTGGTTGGTGGTAGGGCCAAGGGCGTTTTCCAAGTCCGCCTGGCTAGCTACCACCATCTTACCTAAGTCTGACGCCATAACAACAATTTAAAAATTGTTATGTTCCGGCAATTAGAGGTAAGATAGCCAGTTCCTCAGTGGTGAGGATTCCGGGTGTAGTGCGCTTCCACCTTCGGCCTTATCACTTAACATCAGGTGAGGTGAAGGCCAAGCACTATCCCGTTGTGCATAAAAAAAAATTGTCAGGAATTTTTTTTTTATTAAGTTATAATTTAACAGACTTTGTGATTTTAATAAGATAGATAGGTATACTGTCGTCGGTTTCCGTCAGTTTGTGCTATCTATCTACTAAACAACATCTTTGATATCAAGAGATAACAACTTATTACACAAGTACTTACCTAGTACCAAGTACCAACCCAGTTTTGAGAAGTGATACCGATCAAGTGTGAGTACAGCGGATTTTCTACTCGATTCTCCGCCTGGGAAATGTCACATCATCTCCTAGACTTTGGCAATCCCTGGTAAATCATGATCATGAGCCATTTTAGTAAGGTACCTGGGTCAAATATGGCCACCTTAAGCTTTGACGATTATTTTCTCATACTTGCCTACGACTTAAGTCTGCTAACCCTTATGTCGTTTGTATAGAATCTATTTAACTAACATATTTATATTTTAAATAGGACCTATTTGAAATAGATTTTGAGATTTCATATTTTTTTTTAATATTAACTGTATGAAATACAACAAATTATTATTATATGTTTTTGGGACTTATAAGTATATTTATACTAAGTGAAATAAAAAAATAAGCTAGTTATAAGTTTTATCATTGTTTGATAAAGTTTTAAAAGAAATCAATAAAAAAATAAAGTAAAAGGAAACCTCTTTCTTATAAATTAAAACGAACTTTATGGAAGAACAATGAGATCAATTGGGTAATTTTTTGGTAGGGTACCAATCGACCAACTCATAATCAACTTTAAACAAATTTAGAATTAGACAAAAACCTCTTTCTTATTAATTTAAACAAACTTAATCGTACATTTTGATCAGTTAGGTAATTTTTGGTAGGTAGCAACTTATAATCAACTCCGTACAGCTGATATTAGCTAATTTCATATTAGAGAAGCAAACCCTTTGGTATATAATGCGGCGTCAAAATCTAAAACAAAAATCAATGTAGGTATTTAGTTGCACAAGTTTTCATATTGAAAATATGGCCAATCAATGGCCATATTTGCAGTATGTGTCGATGTTTTTCAATTGTATCTAACCTCAAAACACTACAAAAAATCTATTAAATCTGCACGAAAATATCAACTAGAGACCTTAAAGAATAATACATAGTAAGTATATAACAGAAAACATTGGTAAATAACGGAATAAACCAAAACCTACCGAACGCAAATTTTTTGCACAACGTGTCCGTTTCTGTGAAGCAGCACAGCCGGACAGGTGAGGGGTGTGCGGCGGGTAGCGCGTGTTTCGTACTTTACACAAACATAGGACCCTATTTTTGAATCGCTCGGCTGGCGTCGAGCGCTCGCTTCTACTGATTTTCGTTCGACATCCCATACATTTGAGTAGAGCTGTCGAACGAAAATCAGTAGAAACGAGCGCTCGACGCCAGCCGAGCGATTCAAAAATAGGGCCCATAGACCTTCTCGTTCACGCATACGGTGTAGACTGGGTTGCATTAGTTTGGTAGATAATAGGTAGTGGCCATATTAATCGGCTGGCCATATTTGACCCAGGTACCTTACGACATAGGGATAGGGACCATCAAACTGAATAACTTTTACTATGGGACCAACTCTGAAATCACGAAAATAAATCAGCTGTTTCCTGTTTCATACATTTTGATATTTTCGTTATTAATTTTTGTATGAAACAGCTGATTTTTTTTCTACCATATTCGGCATTAGGGGTTATTTTGTAAAACGTTATAAATGTAAACGTTATAAAACGTTATAAAAAAATATAGGTAGCTTAGGTAGGGTAGGTACCTAGAGGAAGTCAGTGAAAGAAAATAGTTCCTATGTAGGTACCTACTAGTGGCTCTGGAATTTTGAAAAATGTTCATAATGGCTGATATATGATTTTGCCCATAAGTAACTGTCTCCGCCATTTTGAAAGAAATTTGGATATCTGAATCGACAATATTTCTACCATAGACTTAGAAAATTTTTCGCTAGTGGATATTAAGTTTATGTATTTCTACCTACTTACCTAAATTATGTCAATTCAGATTTTCGAAACTTTTCAAAATGGCGGTGATATGGGGAAAATCATATTTCAGCCATTTCGTTTTTATTTTCTAATTTTCAAAAATATGACAAACGTGAGGTCTACAGCTCACAGAGCCATTAGCTAGTTAGTGCATACAGATCCTCCTCATTTTTTTGAAGTTGGTTAAAAAACCATTAAATTATCGAACCTTTTCACAAAATTTGAGAATCGGTTGATGAGATATGCGACTAGAGGAGAACAGCCGGACAGATACACGAAAGCATTTTCGCCCAAGCCGAAATGGAGACGCTTCGTCATCATCATCATCATCATCATATCAGCCGCACGACACCCACTGCTGGGTATAGGCCTCCCCTAAGGATCTCCACGACGATCGCTCCTGCGCTGCCTGCATCCACTGGCTTCCCGCGACCTTCACCAGATCATCGGTCCCCCTTGTCGGGGGCCTATCCACGGAGCGTCGTCCGGTGCGCGGTCGCCATTCCAGAACCGCCCCGCCCCAACGGCCATCGGTTCCTCTCGCTATGTGTTCCGCCAATTGCCACTCCAGTAAGTAATGCGAAAGAAATTGAACCTTACGAGCAAATTAAAAAATCTTCCAATTTATGCATGAAAATGGTTAGGTATCTACCTACTCTTATACTTACCATCAATATTTTTTTTAGTCCCCACTGCTGGAGGCGGCATTCCAGATGAGGAGAATGGGCAATAATCCACCACGCGGGCCCAAAGCGGATTGGTAGATGGAAGGAAGAGTCGATGACCAGTGCTAATGCAGCCAGGGCCAATGGGATGGGTTGAAAGAGGAAATGAAGCAAAAGTATTTCATTTTTCTTGTTTAAAATTTTACATAAGCTAGTTAGCCTACTAAATTCTAAATTATTTTTCATAAGCAAGTTGGCCTACTAACTTCTAAATTATTTTACATAAAAAAGTTAGTCTACTCTACCTAACTTCTAAATTATTTTACATACATACAAGCAAGTTAGCCTACTAACTTCTAAACTATTTTACACAAGCAAGATAGCCTACTCTACCTAACTTAATATTATTTTACATACAAGCAAGTTAGCCTAGGTACTAACTTTTAAATTATTTTACATAAGCAAGTTAGCCTACATACTCTACCTAACTTCTAAATAATTTTCCATAATGAGCAAGTAAGTCTACTAATTTCTAAATTATTTTATATAAGCAAGTTGCCCTGCTCTATCTAACTTCTAAATTAATTTACATAAGCAAGTTAGCCTAGTAATCTAAATTATTTTACAACAAACTTATTACATAAAATTGCGCTACATTTCCTCCTGTTTCTATTTGTATAACAACACCGCATTATAATACAATCATCAACTAAATATTAACATTAAAATTACATACGAAGTGACGTTATCAAACCACAAATAAGGGTTAGTACTCGACTAATAAGATAATGTCTTCTGTCTGTCTGTTTTGTATTTGAGAAGTAATTTAAATACGTCAGTCAGTACTTTTATTATAGTACCTACCTACCAAAATTATTTACCACATCAGCTATTTTATGTTTTTCATGACTACATGCTACAGTAATGGTATTGGAGCTTGGCTGGCATGAAACTGTAAATTGCAAAAAAAGCATTGATTTGTTTTACCAGCTTTTACCTAATTAATTAGGTAAATTAAAAAAAACTAAATATTTCTATCGGTTAGGTACATTTTGTTTCAAAGTGAAAAAAATCAACAGTTTCATACATTTTGATATTTTTAATTAAGTACTCATTTTTGTATGAAACAGCAGATTTTTTTTCGCGAATTCAAAATTAGTCCCTGTACAAGATACAAGATGTTCAGTTTGATGGCCCCTCCCTTCTACCATATTCAGTATTATATTGTAACAGGTTGTATATTGTAATAAGAAATCAAGATTGGCGATTTGCTTCATTATTATCTTTAAAGTTGTCCATCATCTTGAATTCTTGGCAGTTGTGCGTCGCCGTCGACCGAGCCAGCATCCGTTCATAAAGAGGGTAATATACACAATTATCAACTGTTGCTCTTTAAACGTTAATTCTTCATCTTCGAAGTTGTCATCTTGACAGTTGTGCGTCGACCGTTGAGCCAGCATCCGTTCATACGTCTACCATTGAGCCAGCATCCGTTCATACGTCGACCGATGAGCCAGCTTCCGTTCGTAAAG
This sequence comes from Agriphila tristella, assembly GCA_928269145.1. Lineage (NCBI taxonomy): Eukaryota > Metazoa > Arthropoda > Insecta > Lepidoptera > Crambidae > Agriphila > Agriphila tristella. The sequence goes on from OV743451.1 coordinate 6,779,977, forward strand.
GGGGTAATATACACAATTAACAACTGCTGCTCTTTAAACGTTAATTCTTCATCTTCAATGTTGTCCATCTTGACAGTCGTGCGTTGACCGTTGAGCCAGCATCCGTTCATACATCGACCGTTGAGCCAGCATCCGTTCATTAAGGGGGTAATATACACAATTAACAACTGCTGCTCTCTTCATCTTCAATGTTGTCCATCTTGACAGTCGTGCGTCGACCGTTGAGCCAGCATCCGTTCATACGTCGACCGTTGAGCCAGCATCCGTTCATAAAGAGAGCAACTCCATGACAGTGTTTATCTCCAATACTGTCGACGGATAGCTCTCTTCATTAACAGATTATGCTGTTCTTCTTACATCTTCTTTACCTACTTATTAAAATATTTTCTTAACAGTTAAGTACCTACTTACCTACTTTGTGCAATTGTAATAGTAAAAACATTTCTGTAAGATTTAATAATTTTTGACATTAGATACTTAAGTATAAAATATCCCAAAGGTCCACAGATCTATTGTTTTCAAAAAAAATATAGTTCATACTTTGGTTCCCAACGGGTCCACGACATTAAAAATAATATATATATGTTTTTCTTTCCTTTCTTTTTTTTATTTCATGGACCCGGTAGGAAAAGATGAACAATAGAGTTGTAGACCTTTGGGAATAACCAACGATATCCATTGGCTTCTGAATTAAACCCAGTGAAAAGCGAGTTTAAAAACTAGAACCCAACTACGGAAAAATCAAAAGTACGAAACAAGATCTACAAATATCATATTGAAAGATAGGCAAAATCAATGTTTCGTAGTCTCCTATTTCCTTCTCCAAAACAAAACAGATTTAAATACTTTTTATTACCTTCAAAAGGAGGGAGGTACTCAATTCGACCCGTTTTTTTTTGTTTTTTGTATGTACACCGATTACTCGAAGACGGCTGAACCGATTGAAATGATTCAAACGTTATTAGATCAGGTTTATTCTCAAGTTGGTCCCATTTTTTTAAATTTTGAAATCGGTTCAGTACTTTTCAGGAAAACCTGAAAATACTGTCGTTTTCGTTACCATTTTGTGAACTTATACGGATGATCGACCATATCTTCTTTGTTTATGTACCGATTTAGAAGATTATTTTTTTGTTTAAAAGAGGATACTTTAGAGATGATACTATTTTGATTTCATTGTTATTGGACCTTGGATATCAAAGATACGCAAGGGAACTCTAAAAAAGATAGAACGATAAAGTGATTACACTAAAAAGAATAAAATAAAAAATTGTTTAAAAACAAAAAACCGACTTCAAAAAACCTGAAAATAAAAACAAAAACAACTTCAAAATTAAATACCTCTAAAAAGCAAGAAATAATTTTCTAATCACTAGATACCTACGCATATCACTGTAATAAAACACGTCTATTGAAGTCGGATGGGGCTCTTAGAATAAAAAAAGAAGTTGTCCTCCAGCCTTCTTGCATAAGACTATTTAAAAAGTAACAATTCGTGCTCCAAAAGTTCAATTCCATATTATATGACCCAGCCTTGTCGCAAGTGTGAATTGGTGTTCCACGTCTGTTTGTCTGTTTGTTCAGCGTGTTTGCACAGTCGCTACCGTTTGGTTCACATTCTTTTGTAACGCCCGGCATAACGGGTTTGAGGTCACAGTGTACACCCCGCTTATGAAATTGAAAAAAGAAATTAAGCAGTACAACAAAACAACGTTATGTGGTTATAAGCAGAAGTGAATCATGTATTTTCGGCATGGAACAAAAAAATCTGCATTTTTTTTAACATAAAACATACCTACTTGAGTTGAGACACGCACGCTTACAAAAGTGACTGAAAGAGTGCGTTCGGGAATTTTGAAAAGTAAGACCCGCCACATTACAGACGAAATTTTGATTCGGAATTCCGTAACGGAATCATACCGAACCAATCCATACAAATATAGACGGACCTACCACAATACAATATGCCTACATGCGGTAATTTTCCGTTCAGAATTTTCATACATTATCGATGTCTGCATGTGGTTCTATTTTTCATCAATGGCAAAGTCCAAGTAGGAGATTTTGCGAGTGTTATAGGGCGACTGTCCACCACTGTTTTTTGCTGTTAAAATCTACGGTTTGTTCGCCGTGCGTGCATAACTGCGTACCTATATCCCTATATGCAACTATAGTGCAAGCAAGTTCGGCAGTGTAGCACTATGGAGCCGTGGACAAGCGTCCACGGCTCCATACAATGAAACAACACTGCTATCTGTGCCTACGCACGGCTTTTCATTGTAAAAAACGGCCAAGTGTGAGTCGAACTCGGGTTCCGTCAAAAAATCAAATTTGTTGTATGGAAGCCCCCCTTAAATATTTATTTTATTCTGTTTTTAGGATTTGTTGTTATAGCGGCAACAGAAATAAGTACATCATCAGTTAAATTTTCAACTGACTAGCTATCACGGTTGATATACAGCCTTGTGACAGACACAACAGACGGACAGACAGCGAAGTCTTAGTGATTGGGTCCCGTTTTACTCTTTGGGTACAGTATTAGGTCCCTGGTTCAAATCCGGCTCGAAGGACCAAAATTAAGGCGACGGAACAAAAATAGAAATTAAAACACTAGAATTAGATATTTTTTCAAATGTGCGTATATTTTGACATTCAACAACTTACAACAACAAGAGTACAAAATAACTAGTCTCTCACAATCACAACCCATTTTTTAAAACTTTTTTTTTTTACTAAACTTTAACTGCCTGGACCGCGTCGCTAACAGGTACGGAATCCTAAAAAACTGTTTCCGGGTCAGATTTTCATGTGATTTGTTATTTTTCATGATTCTTAGAAAGTTAGGAAAAAGTCAGCAAAATGACACTCATTTTATTAAATGACGAGTGTCATTTTATGTGCCAGATATATCGTAATCACTTAAGACAGAACTTGAACGATTCAAGTAGGTATATCAAAATGAATAGGTTTAATACAATAATGGGCCCTCCACATGCACAGGCGGCCGGAGAGGCCGAGAGGGACGAAGCAATACAAAGAAAAGGTACATACTGAAAACATTCCCTTTTGGCTCCTCCGACCGCCTCTCCGTGTGGAATAGGGGCAAGGGCCTATAAGAGACGAACCGAAATGCCTAAAATCTCCAACAATAACATAAAACATTAGGTGCAAGAAAAAGCTCGCAAACCGGTCCTTTTACATGTACAAAAAAACAATAATAATTATACAAACATAGCTAAAGAAATTACAGTATTTTTTCTAAGAGAAAAGAATTGACTTATTTGCGACTGTGACAAACTTTTTCAGCACAAATTCTCCAAAACACATGTTTGAATAATGTTGAAACAGTTGCGCAAGTATTGAAAGTAAAATCGTGGGTCTAGGCAATAGCTACACCGCAAAGCAACAGTAAACAATAATCTATATGAGACACTAGTTATTTATTAACAATTGTTTCACTAGCACTTTAGGTTTTAAGCACGTTATTGTTTAAACATCATAAAGATTTATATTCGTGTTTTATTAAAAATTTCTTTAATTTAACCGACTTCTAAAAATGTTTAAACATCGTCGACAGGTTATAATACTTATAATGTTTGTGTTTTTATTAAAAAAATATTTTTAACCGACTTTATAAAAAAGGAGTAAGGTTCTCAGTTCGTCAGAATCTTTTTTTATTCAGGTATAAGGTTATTACTATTATATATTCTGCGACATAAGTATGTTACACGAATTCGATTAGTCGAAGAAGTATGAACTTTTAAAATAAAATTCTTTTTTTTCATATTCAATGTTCTTTCTTACCTACACCTACAATAGCTCTTTAAAACTCCAAAAATAATTCAATTAACATTACTTAAAAACTAATTTCCATTACGTTTTATCAATTTTAATTACCGCATAAAGTCTGAACCAGATTTAACTAAGGCCTTCGACAACGTAGATCTTCTAGTATAAAGAGTAACGGACCCAATACGCGCCTTGGGCGAGTGCGCCAATCAAATTAGTTGTTTCGTGAGAGCTCGGTTTATGCGTTTAGTAGCACCATGATAATTAGAGTAGAGGACGAATGCGTCTGCGCAGAGATAAGAACTAAACGAAATGTTTCTATTTAAGTGTGTTTTGGTCCTACATTAGAGTTTTTATGCACAACGGTCCAATCGGTCCATCTTGACCTTCAACACAGGTTAAATGACGATGAGGCCGAAGGTGGAAGCGCACTACACCCGAAATCCTCATCACTGAGGAACTGACTATCGTACCTCTAACTGCTGGAAACAATTTTTAGGGTTCCGTACCCAAAGGGTAAAAACGGGACCCTATTACTAAGACTCCGCTGTCCGTCTGTCTGTCTGTCCGTCTGTCTGTCTGTCTGTCTGTCTGTCTGTCACCAGGCTGTATCTCATGAACCGTGATAGCTAGACAGTTGACATTTTCACAGATGATGTATTTCTGTCTAAAAATAGAATAAAATAAATATTTAAGGGGGGCTCCCATACAACAAACGTGTTTATTTTGCCGTTTTTGGTACGGAAACCTTCGTGCGCGAGTTCTACTCGCACTTGGCCGGTTTTTTTTTAATTGTTGTTAAGGCGTCAGACTTGGGTAAGATGGTGGTAGCTAGCCAGGCGGACTTGAAAATAAGCCCTAGCACCAACCAAACCGAGCACAAATTGTATCCCTTCTGGGAATTGAACCTGGAACCCCTGCGTCTTACACGGATGGGTGAACCACTAGACCACAGAGGTTTTTGTTAGAGTTCTGTTCCTCAAAACTTATTAAGAACCATTGGGTACAGTATTCTTATGGTACAGGATTATATTATCCTTTTTTCGCTAAATGGCAGATTCTGGAAACGGCAGATTCCGCAAACGGCAGATTCTGTAAATCGCAGATTCTTTAAACGACAGATACGTACAGTCAGACAGCAAAAACAAAAGATTTTTGACATGGGCTTTTTTGTAAACATTGGTTTTGACCAGAATTTATTTCAATATTAATAACGTTTTGATGTTTATATTGGTGGTGGTTAACCTTCTCCATATTTATGAGATACTGGTACTTTGGTGACGTAATGGTTTTACGAAAAAAAGTAAATAATTTTCTTTTCCGACGGGTCGGTCGGGATTATCGTGTGTCATTATTTTCGTTTTCATTTTTAGGGTTCCGTACCAAAATGGTAAAAAAGGAACCCTTATGGTGTGACTCAGTCTGTCTGTCTGTCTGTCTGTCTGTCACAGCTGGATATCTCGAGAACTACTAATGGTATCAACTTGAAATTTGGAATAGTTTAAGTTGACATTTGCCCAACTATTTTGCAAATAAGAAATAAATAAAAATAAAAATATCTTTCTCATATTCAATATCGTAAAGGGGTCTTAAAAATTTTAAGTGGGGCAACTAGGGCATGTGGGGTATCATATGAAAGAGCGTCGTTTGCACGTTTTCAATCATTTTTTCTTTTTTTTTTAGGCCGCATAGTTTTCGACTTATAATGAAAATTGTAAAAAAAAATACCGTTCCCCCCCCCTTATCTCCGAAGTTTGCAAAGAGAAAAATCTGAAATAATTCTATGTGATAGCAATTTATATAAAGATTACAGGAAAAATAAACGATGTCTCAATATAGCACACTTTTTTAGAAATGATCAAATTTCTAAAAAAGTTAACATTAGTTCCACTATCGGTCAAGAGATGGCGCTGACCTAAAACTGTAATACTAATTTATTATTCTACTCTGCAGTGTGGTTTGATGGTGCAATTATGATGGTATGGAACCCTCAGTGCGTGAGTCCGACTCGCTCTTGACCGATTATTTTGATAGAGCCTAATAATAATAAAAAATATGTTTAGAATTAGAATGTTGTTTGGGACCGTACTTCTGCCATTTAGAGAATCTACCATTTACAGAATCTGCCGTTTACAGAATCTGCCGTTTGCAGAATCTGCCATTTAGCGAATAAAGGCATATATCTGATTGTTAAATCTCTTTTCTCAGGGATGTATGAAAGTATGCTACCTAACCAAGTCCATCCATGCCCCTAGTTCAAAATTAATTAAATCGAATTGCCTTAGGGTTCTATAGAGCTGTAAAAATATCAAACTAGGTATTCTTTTCAAGATTGTAGGTAGGTATAGAGATGCGGTACGGCCATTTATGTAACATATTCGGAATACCAAAATAATAAGAATCAAAACTATAATTAAAACAAATTCTACTCATAACAATAAATTGGCACGAAGAGACAATTAGTTCTCGCAAATAAAGGGGATTATCCGTAAATCAACATATTGAAATCTTTTACACATACCTACTATATTTTTTAGATATCCATTTTTCCATATTTCACGTGACTTCACTGTAGTATATATGTTACCGGCAATGTGTATTCTCCGGCATTGTATACAATGCCTAGGCATTGTATACAATGCCTGAAACGATCAGGCAATGTATGAAATGATATTCATTTTATACATTGCCGAGGCATTGTATACAATGCCTGCTGGTCCACCGGAAATGTGTAAAATAAGTTTATTTCTGTTGTCTGTTATAAAAAAATAACCTCGAAATTTAAGGCTCACGCTCCGCTGCGCTACGCGCTCGCCTTACATTTCTAACCTAACCCGGGACCTACAGGAGTAAAGCAGGTTCGGTTCCAAACTCAATAAGCCGCCCTCGAGCCCCCTCGAGCCCCCCCGAGCCCCCCTCGAGCGCCCCCCCGAGCCCCGCCCGAGCCCTCCTCGAGCCACCCCGAGCCCCCCCGAGCCCCCTTTTGAGCCCCCTCGAGCCCTCCCCTCGATCAAAATCTTTTTATTTTACACATTGCCTGTGGACCAGCGCAGGCATTGTATCAATGCCTAGGTAATGTATGAAATAGACAATAATATTCATTCTATTTCATACATTGCCTAAAAGGGCCAGGCATTGTATACAATGCCTGCGTTTCATACATTGCCGGTGACATATATACCGCCTATACCGCGATGTTTTGGAAGAAAAATAGAATTAGATTCATCTTTTTTCTAAAAAATGTATAACATAATAATATTCCTAACACCTCTAAGGTAATATAATATACTAAAATTAGTCTAACTGTACGGTTACATCCTCGCTATTCATAACCAAATCATTATAGAAATCTCGTCAGGCTGTGACAAATTGTTTAAACTTGTACATTTGCATCTGTTTTGTCGGTCCATTGTTTCCCGAGCGTTTGTCATTTTACTTTTAGAAGAAATAAGTTATGCATGATGCAACCTCGCTGACCTATTTAAGAATGTATACCACCTTTTTGGCATTTTCCTTAGACTCTTGAGTTTTTTAAAAAGAACGCATTGAGAATGTTTAACACTTACGAGAAATATAAATATGCGGCCTAAAACTTTTTAATTTAAATGATTTTATGAAAAATCTCATTTTCATTAATCATTTCCTCTAAGGTCATTTCGTATTTAGTGATTTTGGTAAGCTGACAGACTTTCTGAAAAATGTCTATGGATTATTAAACAAATTGTTAAGCTCAAAGTAAAATAAGGGTAAGCATGTAGGTCAGTGATTCTTAACCTTTTTGGCTGGCGACCCAAAGTAGAAAAATATTTGAAGTCCGCGACCCTAATCCTAATATTTTATTTTATTTTCCAGTGACAGGTACTAAAATGACATGTTATTTATTTTTGACTAGTGGCCACCCGCGACTTATCTGCGTGGACAGATTTTTTGCTATACCTGGGAAACTGTTCGTTTGTGTATATGTGTGGGGATAATTTGAAAATGTAATGTCGGGATTTTGGGGTTGTTGTCAAGGATAAAATAAAAATGTAACTCTAATGCTTGTCTATAGAAAGAAAACAGCCGCGCAGCGCGTTTTTTTATTCAGTTTCATCCCCTTATCTTATTAATATGCCTGTCTATCGTAAAAAAACGGCCGCGCAGCGCGATTTTTAATCAGTTTTATCCACCAGTCTTGTATTTGCCTGTCTATAACAAAGAAAATGCTATTTTTGGTCAGTTTAGAATGGGAGTAATAATAAATTTGAGAATACTTGGTGTTATGACATCGATCGAATAAAAAATAAAAATATTCGCAATTTAAAACGTAACATTTTATCACTTTTTAAAGTCGTTTGGGGGCCCGCGACCCAACCCAATACCTCTTGCGACCCGAATATGGGTCGCGACCCGAGGTTAAGAATCGCTGATGTAGGTACTATTATTTATTCTGTGCCACACTCTTTGATTTTCCATCAAGAATCTTATATTCATATTTTTTCCATAGGTACAAAAGAGCTAATTTCTGGAAGGTACCTATTTTTTTAACACGTTTTTATCTCCTTTGAGGTTTCTTTCTCGTTTGTCTGTTTTTATGATAAATTCAATCTGATTTTATTTTGAATTTGATACTACTTGCGGTCTTTACTGTCGAATTTCACCTATTTCACTGGTGTGTCGAGAATTGATAATTAAATATTTGCGTAAAGGTATTCTTGTTATAAAACTAAAACCTTTTAGAAATTAACTCTTTTGTTGGATGCATACTTAATCCAATGATTAAGTATGCATCCTACTCACTACTGAGCCACTCAATATTGGCTCCTATTTTTAATCGACTTCAAAAAAGGAGTTTCTCAGTTCGTCGGAATCTTTTTTTTCTTTTGAGGAGTATTTATTGACTTGACTTGCGTGAAGCGCGAGCGAAGCGTCTCTGCTTCGGCTTAGGCAAAAATGCTTTTGTTTTTCTGTCCCGCTGTCCGTCTATTTGGCTGTCCGGCTGTCCATCTATTTGGCTGTCTGGCTGTCCGTTTGTTCTCAAAATTTTTCAAAATGGCGGAGATGTGGGGAAAATAATAATTCAGCCATTTCGAAAAATGTTCAAAAATGTCACAAACGCAGCTCTACAGAGCCACGTATTTGAAGTAAGTTTCTGTTTTTGCGTAATTATTATTTATAGTCAGTTAATCACTTTACAAGTGATTTACAGAAACATATTTTGTGTAATGTTAGAGCGAAAGGTAGAGGTACCTTATTCCATTTCTGAATCACTTGGTCACACAAAGACATTATGAATAATATTACACACACAGAGTATTATTTTCGTTGGCATTGGTACTATCAGCTGAATAAATATATTGTGTCAAGAGATAGTCTGGTAACCAGTACAAAATTAACTTGAATAGTCTCATTCAGTCTTATAGGTTACTGTTGAAATTCCTTTTCGTTTGATGCCAAAGAAATTGCCTTCTTGATGGTTATATTGTCACCATAGATATAATAAACTCTAGGAAACTATAAAAATAACTATAAGAAATACTAAAGACTATGAGAAATGCCGTAAGTTTAACTATTTCGACAAAATAAAAACATGAATGGAACGATTCGCCCTCTTTTTCCCCAAAAAACTTCTAAAAAAACGCTAAATGATTTCAAATTACTTTATACGAATAAATATTTATGCTACATACGTACTTTAAAAATAACTTATCTTTAGGAAAGTAGTAAAAACTTAACAAACCTACTGCTTAATGTTTAAAAAAAACGTGACTACAAGAGTCATAATTTTTAGTTATCTTATGAAGTTTTTGCCTTATTTTGTATCGAAGATATTGTTGTATGCAACATGGCCATCCATAATTTACGTTAAAGCGCGGTGGTAGTGAAAGTGGCGCCGCCACTAAGTACATTTATTTTTATTACTCGTAAACCAAGTCAATATTTAAACAAAATCACAAGTAATAATCTCTTAAATTGTGTCTAATATTTTTTGAATAACTCTTCAACAGTTTTCATTGTCTCTGTATGTTTTAAAATCCATTTTAGCTCAAAGTGGCCACTTTTAGCAATTATGGATTTTAAAACTTACAGAATGAATGATAACTGTTGAAGAGTTATTCAAAAAATATTAGACACAATTTAAGAAATTATTACTTGTGCTTTTTTTAAATATTGATTTGTTTTACGAGTAATAAAAATAAATGTAGTGGTGGCGTTAGTTTCACTACCTACAGCGCCTGAAGGCTTTTCAAAGTGACGTTTAAAAAACAAAAATAGTAACTATATGCCTCACTAGATAGCGTTGATGGAAAGAGAAGTGTCAAAATTGGATTAAAAATAAACGGCCTGTACCAAAGAGTCAAGTAAGCGCTCGCTGGCTGACATCTGCCCAAAGAGAAACATTTTAGGGTTACATCTGCCTGCCTACATGTATACTCTTCGAAGCTTAGTAAAAACCCCTTTTTAATATACTATATCTATGAATAAAAAATATCACTATAACAAATACATTTTTATCAACGCCATCTATCGCACCTACAGATTAATGTCATTTTGAAAAGCCCTCATAAAAAAAATCTTACGAATGAAATGAATAGAAAATTCCGGATACTGGATACTTTTTGAAAACCGGAAAAATAACCAACATAGTTGATAAAAAACATATGTCTGTTACACTCATAGAGATAGTATCTAATCATCTTAGCATCCCAAAAAGAAATAAACATCTAGCTCCACTAATAATCGGCAAATTATTATTTTTTCTAAAAAATGACAGAAATCAACGACATAATTTTATGTACCCTATATTGGACAGTAGGTATTCTTAATATTGGATATCCAATATTGGGTACATAACACTATATGATATAGGATATCCAGTATAAGGAATACACAGACACACTACAAATAAGGTAAATTAACCCGTGGGGCGTGTTCACAAACATAGTATATTACATCTGGATTAAGCCCAGCACAAACTTCATAAGCCCATCGATAAGTTGTAAGTTGAGTTCAATAACTACAAGTACATACTAATTTATATGTATCCCAATACTGGATATCCAGTATTGGGGTAGCACGGTATCCAGTATTGGACTAATTACCTACATTTACTAAAATGTTCTCGAACTCTTTACCTACCAAAATTATCAAGAAAAGGCGTTATTTACGTCGCAATAACTATGTGTAATAACACTTACCGTTGTTTAACACACTTTGTAACACTATATCAAAATTAGTTAGATAAACGAAAAACACATTTTGAATTTTGAAAGCCGACTGGAGCTAGTTATGGCACTGTTGTCGGAAAAAGCATTGAGATTAAACATTGATGAAGTAGTTTTAGACTGTTACAATAGATGGCAATGGTTACTTTTCTAGATATTGATGTATCCAGTATTGGGCACGTATCCAATATTTGGTACGTCTCCCTTATTTAACTTTATTAGGTGATAGAACCAGTTTGATTCAACAGAGAGGCTGCTTAATTTTATAAAATTGTACCTAATGCCACGTTTGTTTATAAATCACGCATTGCAATGCAACACACATATCAACACAATATTTAGTGCGTTTTTTTTTTTCTAAAATCTGCATGATGGAACGTTTAGTCTAGTCTTAGATCTCGTGATCACAACACAGTACCTACACGAGTTGGTTTTTACAAGAGGCAATAAGATTAGGAACTTCTGACAGAACGTAACTTGGATGTTAGCTTTCCATTTCACATTATAAACGCATAAATAAACATTTACCTAGTCATATTTTACCTAGTAGGTACCATTACAATATAGTGTCACAGTAAGTAAGAAGTATTCCACTTAGAGCAACTAATGTCTGATTGAATAGCAACCGAAGTAATAAGATTAGGAACTTCTAACAGAAAGTAACTTGGGTGGTTGCTTTCCATAAACACATAAATAAAAAAAATCCTACTATTTTTTATGAATCGAGTACCATTACAATATTGCTACAGTAAGTAAGAAGTATTCCACTTAGAGCAACGATCGAATAGCAACTGAAGTAAATAATAGGTACCTATATATTCTAAGAGCAACTAATGTCTGATCGAATAACAACTGAACTAAGTGTAAGTAAGTACCTAAGTATTCCACTAAGAGCAACTATCAATATTTTCGGAAAATGCTCTAAGGATTCAAAAATATTGAAATTTGGTCTAGGTTGTTGCGTTAAATAGGGGCCATCCATAAATTACGTCACACGTTAAGGGGGAGGGAGGGGATTGACGAAGTGTGACATTGTGTGACAAGGGGGCTCCCACCCCCTAAATTCTCCTAAATTTCGTGACGTCATATTTAAAAATAATTAAAATTGAAATAAAACAAATTTCGGAACTGCTGTTTTAATTCAATAAATATTTCTAGATATAAAATTGTAAAATATGTGACGTCCACGAATAGGTACTGCAGTAGTATTTTTATAACTTTTTCATTTTTTACATAAAAATAAAAATAGTTTATCAAATACCTACTTCAAACATTATCTCAGAATGGAAAGAAACAACCATGCCGACAGTAAAAAACCACTTTAAACTAACTAAACAGTTTTCTGTGTCCTATTTCTGATAATGTAACGTTATCAAGAGTTTACTGCTCTTTAATCTATGATATGAAGTTTATTTGCTTTCCGCGCAATGTGACCCAGAGGTGGGTTTAAATCGTTTACCTATCGCAAACATTTGTTAAATTAAAACTATAACGTGACTTTGCCGTATAGTATCCGGCAGAGTAGAATAGAACCAACTCTTAACACTTAAGTGCAGTAAAATGCCATTAATACTTTTTTTATGTTTGAGAGAAGATTTGAGACAATAGAGGCGTCCTCTAGCGTTGAGCCGACCGACAGCAGAAAAGCTAGTGGCCAAACTGTCTAAGAATTGTACACCAAAATATGCATAGCTTTTCTGGCAAAGATTTAGTTGGAAAAAAGCTTATTCTTAAATTCTTACTATATTGATGTGTCATGTGAGCATTGGTTGAAAAATCATGAACATTTTTTAGGCTTCCGTAGCGTAGCCTAATGGCAAAAAACGGAACCCTTATTTTTTACAAAAATGTTTTGATCTGCTCTGCATAGTTGATCGGTGGGTGATGGTAAAATATTGAAAAGGTAAGCCGATGGAAATCTGATTGACCCTTCGCCACTGTTACCTACATCTAACAACTCCGTGGTCCAGAAAAAGGACAGCAAGGTTTTCCTATGTTTTTTATTGGAAAACCTTACTGACACGTCGTTTAACAGTTTAACACTGCGATCTCAAACCTATATAGACGGGTTTCCAGGCTCGAAGATAACTGCAACATTCTCACACGGCACGGGACTTGGGAGAAGGTTACCAGATCTATTAATAAGATTTCCTGACTTTTTCCCTGACTTATCAGGAAATTTCCTGACATTTTGGGTTTAAAGATATTTATTCTCATAAGAACTTACAATGTTCACTTAAAATGAGATTACATTGAATACTTACAGCTATAATTTGGCGCAGCGCAAATGCATTTTAACATTTTGTACACCTACATCTACATTCTTCATTTAGTTGACTTTTTATATTTATTTCTCACCATAATGATAAACAAATGATGTGTTTTCATCACGTATTTATACTTTTTGAGATTTCAAAAATCCCTAACAACAAAATTTTTTCCCTGTTTTCCTGACGGATGCCTAAAATTCCTGAAATGTCAGGAAAATTCCTGTCATCTGGTAACCCTACTCGGGAGAGGCCTGCATTCTGAAGTGGTTATGATGATGATGATAACGAAACTTTTCGCAGGTGCCGATCAAGTTCGAACCGAACTTCTGTTACATTTTTTAAAACTAAAAGTTTTTTGGCTTCTACTTTTTCATTTACTGGTAGCAAATAAAAAAAACAAAAATAGTGCTAACTCTTAAAGTTAATATTCCTTCATTTCTAACTGCGGCATATGAAAATGCCATCGAAGTTTATAGAAAAAATACCTTATTGTCTTCGATATTATTATATTTGTTTTTTTTGTTGTTATATTTGGGTTTGAAAGTAAATCTATCTAAACAACTTTGTTGGAACAAATCTTGTAAATTGACATAAAAGTACCTAATTTTTTTTTGTAATTTATGCCATATTTGAAATACCTATGGTAGTATGCTATATTCATTATGTTTTTGAACAATTAATTAATATGAATAATATGATGAATAAACGCATTCTTAACACAACTACGAATAACGATCAATTTGATTTTTAAAAGTTAACAAAATACCTAGATAGAAGACCGTATTCTGGTAATTATAGAAAACGAAGAAAAACATGATAAAAAAAGTTAAAATACCTTAAAAATTATACAAGCTATAAAATAACTACGTAATAAAGTAATTGTTACGATCTCATGAATGAAAGATACTTTTCAGAAATTCTTATTAATTCTTTAAAAAGAATAACGATTATTATTAATCAACTTAACTTAAAACACCTTAAAATTAAAATAAGAGAACTAAAGAACAATCTTACCGCCCGAAGTCACTACCGAAAGCTCCCACCATTGAATTTCCACTGAAAATTCAGCCATCTTGGATCACGTGTGTGTCATCATTATACTCATTTCGTCATTATGGACGCCCTACCATCATGTGACCAATCACAGAACGCGAAAACTTGAGACAACATCTACTTATCAATTCAATGTGATCCAATGACAATCGTGCAATTAAAGAAAAAAAAGAAAATCTTCACTGCCTTATTTCCCGCTAAAATTTGACAATAGACTATCGCTCGTCATCGTCACTTGTTAAATTCCATTAACAGCAACTAATTGAAGTGAATTGGAAAATTAGTTTTTACTAGTGTAAATTATTTCGTAACAATTTAAAGAGGTCGTTCGTATTTTTAGAGCGCACTAAATACGTTAATTATGTTAAAAAGTAAGTAAACTGTATACTCGCGCGTTTGGTGGCAAGAGCAAAATGGCTTCTTGCTGTAGCATGTTGGTTTTTTATATGAACTCGCCTGTTACGTCACACACCTGTGGCATGGGACATATTATTCACATTTTGTTATCGTTTTCTAGCCTTATCAGTCGCTGCAAAAGGATCTTTACGTCTTGAACATAAGACGATAGTTTCCGCGTTTAAATTTTCATTACATATTGTTTCTCGAGAGTAAGGCAACCGTGTGTTCAAATACAATGAGTTTCTTGTATTTGAGTTATTTTGTAGTTCGAAACATGCAGCGTTTAAAACTTATGCCATTCTCAATTCCTTTCGTTAATACAAATTTAAGAATAGAATTTCTAAGTATTTTCCTATCTTTTTCTTAAAAAACAATATTTACAGCACTAAACCACACCTAAAGCCTCTTCGGAAGACAAAATGGTAATCTTTTTCTTAGCACCAAGAAAAGATACAAAAATATCTAATAAGAATAAGTAACTGTTTTATTATTAGATGTCTTTATCCAGATCTATAGATTCTAGATAGAATTATTTTTTGGTGTTAAGGTATTAGAGAGAACTTCATCCTTTTCACGTTTAATGAGATTATTTTGGTTACTTACTATTTTTATCAATAGTAGATCTTTATAAATGACATCTTTTACAGAAGAAACCTCTTCAAAATCATTAGTTTCAATTTAGTTTTTCGACGTTGTATGCGCCAGCGCTGACGCTTGCGTCGTAACCACCAGAGGCTTGAGGTTACCTTAGGTTAACAACCCACCAATCCACATTGGGCCCGCATGGTGAGCTATGGCCCATCCTCTTTATCCATCCATAAGAAGAACTATGCCACAGCACTACGGACATTAAAATGTTTTCCCTTTGCAAGGTTTTAATTGCACGAGTCGGTCAGATTCTCACTTATCCGTTTTTTATAGTTCCGTAGCCAAAATGGCAAAAAACGGAACCCTTAAAGATTCGTCATGTCTGTCTGTCTGTCTGTCCGTAAGTCACAGCCATTTTATTCCGAAAGCATTAGGATTACACAGTTGAAACTTAGTAGGTAGATGTATTCCGTTAACCGCTTAACGGTTTTAACATAAAAATAAAAAAAATATAGATTAAGGGGGGGCTCCCCATACATTGAACTGAAACTGAAAAAAAATTTTTTCTTCATACAAACATATGCGGGGTGTTTATAGATAGGTCTTAAAAAATGACATTGACATCCTGAGACAATTTTTTTCAAAGTCAACCGTTTGAAAGATAAACACTGCCAAAGTGGTAAAATGTGTGTCCCCCCCCTTCTAACTTTTGAAATAAGAGAGTAAAAATCTATAAAAAATATATGCTATAGATCTTAATAAAAACTTTCAACGAAAATTGGTTTGAACGAGATAAAGTAATTAGTTTTCGAGATATATCATATTTTACAAAACCGAAAATAAAACTTTGTCATTCATACCAACACTGTGAAAAACAAAGTTTTTTGTAGACATAAAATGATAGTTAACTACGGAACCCTACGGCGCGTGACCCGACACGCACTTGGCCGGTTTTTATACTTTATGTAAATGTACATCCATCACTGGCTTATACAGACTATCGAGATAAAAAGTATCCTATGTTTTAATCTAGGCTATATCTACTATCTGTGTGCTAAATTTCAACCAAATTCGTTTAGTAGTTTTTGCGTGATTGAGAAACAAACATCCAAACCCACAAACTTTCACATTTATAATATTAAGTAGGATTGAAAGCTTTGTGCGGCCAGGCTGTAAGGTCTTTGATTTCAGTCATCACTATCAATCAGCCGCTCTATTGGAATACTTCAGTTGGTATTCTCCCAGTTCCTTTTCTATTCACTCAGTTGCTCTAAGTGGAATGCTTCAGTTGCTATTCTCCTATTTACTATTCTATACACTCAGTTGCTCTAAGTGGAATGTTTCAGTTCCTATTCCCCCAATCACTATTCACTCTGTTGCTCTAAGTGGAATACTTCAGTTGCTATTCCTCCAATTACTTACTATTCACTTAGTTGTTGCTCTAAGCAGAATACTTCAGTTGCTATTCCTCCCATTACTATTCACTCAGTTGCTCTAAGTAGAATGCTTCAGTTGCTATTCCCCCAGTTACTATTCATTAAGTTGCTCTAAGTGCAATATTTTAGTTGCTATTCCCCCAGTTACTTTCATTCTGTTGCTCTAAATGGAATACTATAGTAGTTATTACCCCAGTTACTTTCACTCTGTTGCTCTAAGTGGAATACTTCAGTTTGCTTTTCCCCCGGTTACTTTTTACTATGTTGCTCTGAATGGAATACTTTAGTTGCTTTTCCCCCTTTTCCTATTCACTTAGTTGCTCAGACTCTTAAGTGGAATCCTTCGGCGAAGCATTATAGTCAGGAGGCAAATATTTTATAAGTCGTCTCCTTCACGATTTTCGTCGGACTCTCTTCTATATACCTAAAACTGGTATGTATGTGTTCCTTGTGCTCTACAAAACACGAAACTGACGGTTTTAAGAGGAGAAAGTGGGGACACGCATAGCTATGACGTCACAAAGATGGCGCCGACCGTTACAAGTTTTTCTTCATTTCTCGAGTTTTATTGCATCAATTTCGTTGTTTGATATGTCATTTAAAAGGTTTTATAATTGTCTATGATTGTTCTTTTGAAACCTACTAATTTAGTTTTGTCGTTTTTGAAATATTAACAAAAATATGATTTTTTTACATAAACTTTTTATTATTTACAGGTTTAAACTAAATATAGAAAAATATTTGTGTACCTAAGTTTGTAATTTTGTAATAAAAAATAAAGTGCGTTTTCATATCTTCTCAAAAATATAAACATAATTGTAGTGCAATAATAAAAAAACAAGTTGTGACCAATTCTGTAAGGAGAGTACTCATATTTTTTTTTCATTTTCTTATTATTTAATGAAATTTTTCTTCATTTCTCGAGTTATACTTCATCAATTTCAATGTTTGATATGTCATTTGAAAGGTTATATAATTGTCTACGATTGTTTTATTGACAGCTACTAACTTAGGTTTGTCGTTTTTGAAATATTAACAAAAATATGTTTTTTTATACACTTTTTCTTATTTTCCGGTATAACTATAAATAAAGAGAAACATAAATGTGCCTAAGTTTGTTAGTTCATAACAAAAAATAAAGTCCGTTTTATTACTTTCTCAGAAATATAAACATGCTTGAAGTGCAATAATAAACAAACAAGTTGTGACCGATTCAGTAAAGAAAGTACTCATCTGATTTTTTAAAGTTCTTCTTTATTTCATCAAGTTATTCTTCATTTCTAGAGTTCTACTGCATCAATTTTGTTGTTTGATATGCCATTTGAAAGTGTATGTAATTGCCTATGATTGTTCTATTGAAAACTGCTAATTAGGTTTTGTTGTTTTTAAAATATTAACATAAATATGATTCTTTTTCATACACTTTTTCTTATTTACCGGTATAACTAAATAAAGAGAAACATAAGTGTACCTAATTTTGTATGTTTTTAACAAAAAATAAAGTCTGTTTTATTGCCTCCTCAGAAAAATAAACATGGTTGTAGTGCAATAATAAACAAACAAGTTGTACAAGTACTCATCTGATTTTACCGCCGTTTTCACTATTGATTTTGAAATGATAAGTATTTAAGAGCTGTGAAAAAGAAGCTGTGCTTTTTACAAATTACAGTATACATCTAATGTACGTTTACTTTTATATGTATTATAATATCACACATCAAGCAATTTAGATGTACTTGCTAAGCTATTATAAAAAACAATGTACAAAACCAAAGTATTACTTATTGTAATTACTTATAATAACAGTGCAAATAAAAACTATTCCCAATGTGTAGTGAAAATCACTTATTAAGTAGGGAAATGATGAATGAGATAATGTGTTTAGTGAACAGAGCATAGCAAGCAACAATATAAGTACTACTCATCAACATCAAGAAAGTTATGCTGATTAAAACATAATTAATTCTTTTCCAATCCTATCATTCGTTTTTGCTTTGAGCGTGCATAGTCGCATTTCGTCGTCCGGCAGTCTGTCTTACACTGGCACGATATGAGCTCGATATCTTGGAGATGGGAATTAGGGAATTGTTATATAGCCTCCAGCCACAGTTTTCTGGTAAGAGTAGGGTTTGGATCGGGATATTCGCAGTTTTCCAAATAAGTCTGGTAATTAGCTCTGTGTAGATGGTGCTTCTGACTTCTCTAGAAGGTGGTAATTAAATTACCACCGGTTTTCTCAAATGTTAAAAACCTAGACAAACTGAAATTACCAAGATATCAAGCTCATATCGTGCCAGTGTAAGACAGACTGCCTGACAATGAAATGCGACTGTGCACGCTCAAAGCAAAAACGTATATTGAAAGGAGTATGCCATATTAGAAAAGAAATATTTTAATCAGCATAACATTATGGATGTTAATGAGTAGTATATTATGTTGCTTGCTATGCTCTGTTCACTAAACTCGATAATTCAATTATGTCAACATTATCTCATTTATTATTTCATTGTTATTTTCAATTTTTTACAATGTGATTTACGTAAAAATAAGTAATTTTCATTACACCTTGGGAATAGTTTTTATTTGCACTATTATTAAGATTACAATAATATTTTGTTTTGTACATTGTTTCTATAATAGCTTAGCTTATATTACTTCTAATTTACTGGATGTGTGATATTATAATATGAATATCCTACTAATATTATAAATGTGAAAGTTTGTGGGTTTGGATGTTTAGATGTTTGGATGTTTGTTCCTCAATCACGCAAAAACTACTGAACGGATTTGGTTGAAATTTGGCACACAGATATTAGATAGCCTAGATTAAAACATAGAATACTTTTTATCCCGATATTCCCACGGGAACGGGAACTACGCGGGTAAAACCGCGGGCGGCCGCTAGTATGAAATTATATTACATCTGATATTATAATAAAAAAGTAAACACATATATTTATACTTTAATTTGTAAAAAAGCACAGCTTTTTCTCTTAAATACTTATCATTTTCAAATCAATAGTGAAAACAGCGGTAAAAATCAGATTCGCACTTTCTTTACAGAATTGGTGACATCTTCTTTGTTTATTATTGCACTACAATCACCTTTATATTTCTGGAAAGGTAATAAAATGGACATTATTTTTGTTATACATAAACATACAAACTAAGACACACTTATGTTTCTCTTTATTTAGTTATACCGGTAAATAAGAAAGAGTATATGAAAAAAACCATATTTTTGTTAATATTTTAAAAACAACAATACTAAATTAGTAGGTTTCAATAGAATAATCATAGAACATTATATAACCTTTCAAATGACATATCAAACATTGAAATTGATGCAGTAGAACTCGATAAATGTATAAAAACTTGATGAAATAAAGAAGAAATTGAAAAAACTAGATGAGTACTTTCCTTACAGAATTGGTAACAACTTGTTTGTTTATTATTGCACTACAATAGTGTTTATATTTTTCTGAGAAGATATTAAAACAGACTTTATTTTTATTATAAACTTACAAACTAAGGTACACAAATGATTTTTTTAATTTAGCTTATACCTGTAACTAAGAAAAAAATTATGAAAAAAATCATACTTTTGTTAATATTTCAAAAACGACAAGACTAAGTTAGTAGGTTTCAAAAGAGCAATCATAGACAATTATACACCGTCATTTTGTAGTCGTTTTAATTAACTTAAGGGAGTGATCTACTAATGAAAATAATCATTTTTGCCTAAGAAACATGGGTCGAAAAACGACAAAAATTTTTGACTTTCCCATACAAATACAATGTTTTAGCTGTCTAGTTAGTATGGGAGGACCTATTTTCATTGGTACAACACACCCTTAAGTTAATTAAAACGACTACAAAATGACGGTGTATAAGCTTTCAAATGACATATCAAACAACGAAATTGATGCAATAGAACTCGAGAAATGAAGAAAAACTTGTTACGGTCGGCCGCCATCTTTGTGACGTCACAGCTATGAGTGTCCCCACTTCCTCCTCTTAAAACCGTCAGTTTCGTATTTCGTAGAGCACAAGGAACACATACACACCAGTTTTAGGTATATAGAAGAGAGTCCGACGAAAAATCTCAAAATGCTTCGTCGCCACCTAACTATTATTGAAGATTTGGGAATTGTGACTCTGTCTAGAGAAGACTAGATAAGCGACTCCCGAGTTCGATTCCCGCTTGAGCAATTATAAGATTCAAGCAATTTTCATAGTTTTTTTCATTTACCTCCCAGTTAGCCCGCACAGTTATACATATTTTTAAGATAATTATTAATTATTATTTAAATTGTAAGCAATCAGATAGTAAACTTTGTAATCTTTAAAAGTAAATCAAATGAGAGATTGTACGAGACAGATTTGAAGTTGTCACGTTTAGATAAAGCATGTTTAAAAAATAAATAAAATAAAATACGTTTTTAAAGTTTTGGTGCCATTTTACGGAGTTGTCTCTACTAACAGTAACTAGTAATAAAAAATAATAAAAAATACAAAAATCAGACTAAAAACATTAAAACGGACTAGTAAAAAAAACAGACTAAAAAGTATAAAATTATTTTTTCTGTAAATATTTATAACCTATACCTACAGAAATTTTAAACCTAAAACCGTGGGGCGCATTTTGTAAAATTTATCATCCATATTCTTAGGTTTATTTCTGTAGATATAGGGTTATAAATATTGACAGCAAAATGTGTTTTATACTTTTTAGTCTGTTTTTACTAGTCCGTAACGTTTTTAGTCCGATTTTTTTAATTTAGTCCGTTTTAAAAACGTGTTTTTAAGAAAGTTTTTTTTAATAAATTATTATTTTCTGCTTTTTAGTTAACGAGCTAAGACTAAAAATATACCATCTCCTATCGGAGCACTCGTCAAGACGATTCAAACGAGCCCAAACACGATGGGGTTGTATGGTTCCATCATAGAGTTCCTGTGGCCTTCTTCCGTCTTCATCATCAGATCAGCTCAATGACACCATAATATTGCATTGCCTTCCAGTTGTTCTGACCTATGTTCACAGTTTCAAGTCCCTAGCTCATCGGGAAGCTAGGATAAAATCGTACGCAAACTTTGTGGAGAAACAAACAAACGAGAGAGCAACCTAATAAACACGTTTTAGTAAAAAAATGAAAATGTTTCAGTGGAATCGTTCTGTGGAACAATTTTTAAACTAAGAATAGCCTTCTTTTGTCCAAAAAATCTAAAGCCAGTGTCACTCGATAGTAAGGAATCTAAAGATACCACACACTTCCAAGTCTGTTCAGGCATTTAGAAATTTTGGTAGAACAAAGAAACTCACAAACATACATGAACCCTGAACACAATGCACTTTTTCTTCTGGGACGTCGTGTAAAAAGTCACGTTGGTGAAACATTCACTGGAATGTTCTGTCGGCGAATCGTTCAATGGTAAAAAGTTCTGTAAGTTAGAGAAACGCTCAATGGTAAAACGTTATGTTGGCGAAACGTTCACTGGTAAAACGTTATGTTGGCGAAACGTTCAATGGTCAAATGTTCTGTTGACGAAACGTTCAATGGTAAAACGTTTTGTTGGCAAAACGTTTACTGGTAAAACGTTCTGTTGGCGACACGTTTAATGATAAAACGTTATGTTGGTGACACGTTCAATGGTAAAACGTTTTGTTGGTGAAACGTTCGATGGTAAAACGTTCTGTTGGCGAAACGTTCAATGGTATAACGTTCTGTTGGCGAAACGTTCAATGGTGAAAGGTTTTGTTGGCGAAACGTTCAATGGTAAAACGATCTGTTGGCGAAACGTTCAGTGGTAAAACGTTCTGTAATTAAGAGAAACGTTCACTGGTAAAACGTTCTGTTGGCGAAACTTAGAACTAAGTTGGAAAAAAATTAATAAATCCACACCCCATTCGGTTATCGCTTCGCTTCTAAGCATGTTTGTATGGATTTATTTTTCGATTGTCAATAACCCAAGTAACAAAATTTGGTACTATGAAAGTCCTGAGAACGTTTTAGGACGTGCTAATTAGGGGTCGTCCATTAATCACGTGAGCCTCGAAAGGGGGGGGGGGAGGGGTAGTTGAAAACATCACGAAGTATCACAAGGGGGGACGGGGGGGTGTAGTGAGATATCACGTGTATTAATTTTTTTCGTTGAACATATTAGTACTGAAAATTGTTGAAATTATTTTGTATCAAAAAAAATACACGTGATTTAGAGGGGGGGGGGGGGGTTTACGTAAAACCTCACCATGTATCACCAAGGGGGAGGGGGGGTTAAAAATTGGCCAAAAAAACATCACGTGATTAAGGCGCTAAGAAGGGTCAAATCCCAATATTCAATTCAAATTATTGAAAGATTACGCGCGTGAAGCTATCATGGAAAAAATATATAATGTACTTGAAATAATAAACAATAGATTTAATTGAAAGCATTTGTAAAAATGTTACCACCTTTGATGTAAAAAAATATTCCGTGGACCCTGTTTCTGGTCCTATTTGCAAAATTTCTCGGAAACAGAACATTCGTTTATGTTAAAACCAACACCTAAAAATCGGCGATGTTAATACCTTCAATCTTAATTGAACAGATTTTTTTTAACTAACTTGAAAGCGAAGAAATTTAATAAAAACATGTAAAAATTGAGAATTCGGTGCTAGTTCTCAACGCAACCGCCGCGTTGGAACGCGCACTGATTTGAACCCAAAGTGAGTAGAGTTACGTTCGATTTCACACTATCACGGATCGACCCGCTCGGATTGAGGCATGTTAAAGCCTTAATGGACGCCCCCTTAGATTCATGATAAGCACTATAATGGTATTGTAAACCTTTACAGAACCTCAAATAGGCCCTAGTTTTATCACTGATTTGTTCTATAAACGTTACACAAAGGCTCTCACAGTAATAAATCAGCTCTATAGTTGAAAACCAAAACATGTTTATAGTGCTATTTTGCACCGTAAACGATTTTAGTGATCTTTATTTTGTTCGTGTTGTGGCCATGATATCATGAGTGTTCCTCAAGAAAACAAAATGTCATTCGCTATTTGTAATACAAAGGGCATTCACAAAATATCATCTTTGATCGTCCATTGACCGTAACTCCACCGTAACTTGCACTTGCGAAAATAATTGTGTCGTTAAAATCACTATGCTGATTTTAAATTTGACAATGCGCCTTCATAATTTTCGTGATTTTATTAAATTTAAATTAATAAAATAAGGATTACTCCTGACTATGGCTGCTATAGTACAAATTGGCTCCAGCCGTGCTACTAATGTGCTATCATGGCATAAACAGCGGCCATATTTTCACCGAAAACGGATTAGTCCATTAATTATTAATTTTAGTGCTTTTATGTCACGCTTTAGTCTGGTAGCAGTAACACAAACTCACTTATAGAGCTATTTAGAATTTAAGTTATTAAGCAACTGCACCAGGAGTCGCTATGGTACTATTTAGTACCATAGAAGAGTTTTCATGACTTTTACAGAACTAGCCCCATAGCAGTGTTGGAGGGACATTTAAGAAGCTAAACCGTGACGTAATGGTTGTGCAAGGTACTTTTATAGTGCAGATTGATTCTGTAATAGTGTTTTCGATACTGCTACAATACTAGTACTGTAAAAGTTATTTTGACGCATTATTAGTGCTATTATCACGCTAAATAGCACTATTATAGTTTTTTTCATATCCATTACAGTGCAACACTTTAAAGATTCTTTTGTATGTCCCTGTAAGTGTTCTAAGAGCTACATTATAGAACTGAAATGCACTTTAATATTATAGAAGCAAAACGCTCTGTTGAAAACCTTTATAGCACAAGCAGTCACAACGGTTACCATTAAAGGCCACCATTTACCATTAACTATATCACTGTTTGGTGATAAAACGCCTTAGTTATAACTAGAAACTTTTGTTACTTGGGAATTATTATCGAAACCTTATTCTATCCCATAAATGTTTCGAAAGCGAAGCGTTAACGATGATTTGCAAATGTTACTTTGGCTGTAAAAAAGTGAGGATTGATTAAAAACGTCATTTTGATTTTTGAACCCATTTCATCGCACCCTGTATTAAATTCTAAAACAGCCTGTACCTATTTCAGCTTCAGTAACTCGTCCCACATACGTTATCAGTGTATCAATATAATATCTTGCAGTATCTAGAAAGTAAACTGCCATCGTATTCTGACCTCATTATAGGATTTTAGAGCAAATAGTGTCGAAATATACAGCTTGAGTGTAGGTACCTAAACCGCCTCTGAGGTCTAGTGGTTCGCCGTGTCGTGTAAGACGCAGGGGTCCCAGGTTCGATTCCCAGGGGGGTACAATTTGTACTCGGTTTGGTTGGTGGTAGGGCTAAAGTCCACCTGGCTAGTTACCACCATCTTACCTAAGGCACCCATTACACGGTAGGTTTTGCTGTCAGTTTAACCACAGTCACGGGCTGTGACTGACGATTAACCTACCGTGTAATGTAGTGACTGATGGTTGCATGATGTGATTTGTTCTTTCCATCAGTCAATCAGTCAAACGTAATTCATGACTGATGGAATTTGACTGACGCTTGCATGACCATGTAATGGCTGCCTAAGTCTGACGCCATAACAACAATTTAAAAATGTTGTGTTCCGGCAGTTAGAGGTAAGATAGGGTGTAGACCGGTGTAGTGCGCTTCCACCTTCGGCCTTATCGTCACTTAACATCAGGTGAGGTGAAGCCAAGCACTATATATCCCGGTGTGCATAAAAAAACCTAAGTACTAACAACATAACATACAATGGCTTCTTGGCCTGAGAGAAAATGATTTTTCGGGAAGTGAATGTGAAAAGAGTTTTCACTTTCAGTCAAATTCCATCAGTCATGTCATGAATCACGTTTGACTGATTGACTGAAGGTCGAAACAAATTATCGGACGCGGCTTACTGCCGCGGCTGATCTGAGGTGTGCAAACTATCGGATGTAGTAGGTCGCGGACGTAACCATAGACTAATATGACGTCATCGGATGTCCGATAGCTATCTGGCACGCAGGATGTTATTAGAGTGTGCACACTTATCAGCCGCGGCAGTAGGTAAGCCGCGTCCGATAATTTGTTTCGACCTTGATGGAAGAAGAAATAAGGTCGAAACAAATTATCGGACGCGGCTTATGGACGCGGCTTATGGACGCGGCTTACTGCCGCGACTGATACGTATCTGGGACTATGAAAATACACTGAGGTGTGCAAACTATCGGACGTAAGTCGCGGACGTAACCATAGACTAATATGACGTCATCGGACGTCCGATAGCTATCTGGCACGCAGGATGTTATTAGAGTGTGCACACTTATCAGCCGCGGCAATAAGCCGCATCCATCAGTCGCGTCCGATAATTTGTTTCCACCTATAAACTTCATGCAACCATCAGTCACCCCATTAAACGATAGGTTAATCGTCAGTCACGGTTGTGACTGTGGTTAAACTGACAGCAAAACCTACCGTGTAATGGGTGCCTATGGGACCAACTCTGAAATCGCGAAAAAAATCAGCTGTTTCATACAAAAATTAATAACAAAAATATCTAAATGTATGAAACAGCAGATTTTTCTTTTCCCATTATACCTAGTAGTTCAATTTGATGGTCCTTTTCCACCATATTCGGCATTAGGGGTTATTTTGTAATACGTTGTACTTAGGTGTAATATTTTTACAATTTTGTTTTTTCAACGGTCACTGGCGCTATTAGGTACCTACGTAATTTTAAGCTTTGTGGCAGATAAGCAACTTCGCAAGGGTCAGTCTTGGGATGGGTGACCAAACATTTTACTATCTCGACCTCCTCCATGCTTCGGAAAGCACATTAGGCCGTTGGTCAGGCTACGTTTTGCAGTTGTTAAAACTAACACCCACAAATCCGCATTGGGCCCGCTCGGTTCGTTGTTTGTTTATGGCCCATTCTCCCTATCCATCCGGAAGGCATGTGCCCCAGCGGTGACGATATTAAAAATGGCAGAATCTGATGATAAAGCTTTGCTACGATATTTTAGTAAAGGAAAATGAAACGCCTACGTAAAGGATTTAGCAATATGTACATCCTACTAATATCCTACTTAATATTATAAATGTTTTGGACGTTTGTTCCTCAATCACGCAAAAACTACTGTACCCTTAGCACGAACAGATAACGCGCGTAAAATTACTCGATAGAGAATTCTCTACGGAAAATTTAATTTCGCTATTCGGCGATAGATGGCGCTGTACTAATTTTTCATACAAAATTGCACTATCGAGTAATTTTACGCGCGTTATTTTTCTCGATAGCTGTTCGTGCTAAGGGTACTGAACGGATTTGGTTAGAATTTGGCACAAAGATAGTAGATAGCCTAGATTAAAACATAGTATACTTTTTATCCTGATATTCCCACGGGAACGGGAACCACGCGAGTGAAACCGCGGGCGGCCGCTAGTCCTTACTAGTCACGTCTTAACTACTGAACCGATCATCATGAAATTTTGCATATACGTTGTCAGGGGTACAAAAAAGGACATAGGGTACCTTTCATCCCGAAAAAGAGTATAGTTCCCGAGGGATAACAAAAAGTTTCCACGCAGACGAAGTCGCGGGCGGCCGCTAGTAGCTAATAAATAAAAACAGAAAAAATGTACAGTTCCCGAGGGATGGCAAAAAAACTGTCGTCGCAGACGAAGTCGCGGGCGGCCGCTAGTCCTTACTAATCCTTACTAATATTATAAATGCGAAAGTCCGTTTGTTTGTTTATTTGTTTGTTTGTTTGTTACGCCTTCACGTCGTAACTACTGAACCGATCATCATGAAATTTTGCATACACGTTGTCAGGGATGCAGAAAAGGACATAGGGTACCTTTCATCCCGAAAAAACGTACAGTTCCCGAGGGATAGCAAAAAAACTGTCCACGCAGACGAAGTCGCAAGCGGCAGCTAGTATTATAAATGCGAAAGTCCGTTTGTTTGTTTATTTGTTTGTTTGTTTGTTACGCCTTCACGTCTTAACCACACTACCGATCATCATGAAATTTTGCATACACGTTGCCAGGGGTACAGAGAAGGACATAGGGTACCTTTCATCCCGAAAAAATGTTTCGTTCCTGAGGGATAGCAAAAAAACTTTCCACGCAGACGAAGTCGCGGGCGGCCGCTAGTAATATTATAAATGCGAAAGTCCGTTTGTTTGTTACGCTTTCACGTCTTAACTAATGAACCGATCATCGTGAAATTTTACATACACGTAACGTTGTCAGGGGTACAGAGAAGGACACAGCGTACCTTTCATCCCGAAAAAGTTCCTTGTTCGTAGCGAAAAAGAGTATAGTTCCCGAGGGATAACAAAAAAAGTTTCCACGCAGACGAAGTCGCGGGCGGCCGCTAGTAGCTAATAAATAAAAATCGGTCTTAAAAAACCATAAAATAACCGTCTGAAAACCTAAAAAAAACAAATAACAAACTAAAATTTTCAGTGCGCAGGCTATTATTTATTCTGTGGCGCAGGTCACATTCTATGGTAGGTAGGTACTAAAAATTACAGCCGGTATACATTTTGATTAGTGTTTAGTGCGAGTGGGTCGTTTAGTGTTTATTGTTTAGCAAAAAACACGTTCGGACAGTCTCTGATTAGTGTTAAGTAATTGTTTTTTGCTAAACACTAAACGAGCCACTCGCACTAATCACTAATCAAAATGTATACCGGCCATTAGGTCAAGTTATATTGCGCGAGCTGTACCCATAGCACGAAAAGCCATCGAGTTAAATACCTACCTAACGAGTTTTACGGCGTTATTTTTTGGGGAAATTAACTTTATGGTAAAATCATTCAATAGAGAAATTTTGTGTAAAACTTGTACAGTGCCATCTACCGCTGAATAGCAAAATTAGAGCGCTTTTCAAAGTGACATTTATAATATTTAGTACCGCCATCTAGTGAGGCCAATAGTAACTATTTGTCATTGGGTGCATTCCAGCAGGCTAATCGCGGAGTCATTAATCGCCATAGAGTATGGAAAGTAAAAATTGAACCAACAAGAATTTCCATGATCGTCATCTCGTGTGTGCCTTACTCGTTCAGGCTTGTGAGCTTTTAAATCCTTCAGTGACGGATAAACAATTTCTTATTTTGGTATTCAGAACAAACGTAACGCTAGAATTTATGAATTATTGACGTTTGAACATGGTCCTCACGAAATGACACTGAAGATCATGGATGCTGGAAATAACAAAAACTAGCTAACGAAAGTGCAGTTTCACTCCATAGATGCTCAGTGACGCAAAAATAAATAAAATTTAACATTCGAAAATCATACAAAACAGAATAGATCTCATAAAATCGTTGTTTAAACGTGGCACACACGGAACCGTATGTGCCAGTTTTCATTTGTCAAAATATCGACAACTAAACCGTTTGGAACCAAATGAAGCAGTCTAGCAGCGTTACGTTTGATAAGTGACAGCATATAAAACTTTAAATCCGTTCGCGTAACAACACATCAATAGGAAAAGCAAAAACAATATTTCGACCCATCAGACTGTGTGGCCCACAATTAATACCGTTACGTTACGTGAATTTTGCGTCACTTAAGATGTAAAGCAGTTTATAGTAATAAGAATTTCCGTCACTGAGGATCTAGCTTTGTTTGGAACCAATCACTGCAGTAGTTTCAATAAAATTCATGATACAATTTGTATGAGATTTTTAAGATAGGGTGACTACAGTGTACGCACGTTGATGGACAGAAAGGATATAAACGTCCTGTTAATGAGGGCTTTTCAATCAAAATGACAAAAAACTGTCTGCTCGATAGATGGCATTGATAAAAATGTATGTGTCAATGTGTTTTTTTTAATAACCAAGCCTCGAGGAGTACTAAGGTAGGCAGGTAGATGTAACCCTGAAATGTTTCTTTCTGGGTAGATGTCAGCCAGCGTTCGCTTAAGCCGAAATTAGATGGTTCATTTTTACGTTTATTTTCGATGCTTCATTAGCCTTTCATCAATCATCGGCATCGGAAATTAACGATAAATGAAACGTGTAAACAGCGCCATTCACTGCAGTGAACGGCATGTCATCAGTCAGCCACGTTTTTATTTTTATTTTATGCCTTTATTTTTCGTTTTTCGACGTTTTTCAACCTGCATCAGACAACATGCATACAAGCAATGCATGCAAGCATTTTCTCGCTCTTTAATTAACTACTAATTCTTTAATAAAAATTATCACGCACAACCTGTTGCCGCGAAAGAGGAAAATAGTAGCAGACAAACATACAAACACACATGCAAACCCTTACCCAAAATACATATACCGCCTCCGTTCCGTTCCATCCATCGTGGCACAGTTTAACTCCATACAGTTGAAAAACGAATGTACTTGCGCAGAGCAACGGAGGGGGTCTCGAGGGGGTCGGGCAGCGCGGCTCGGAGTACCTAAACTCGCTGAGTTTGGGTACTCGAACGCGGAACGTCGGCGCGAGTGACGCGACCGAATAAATCACGCATAGCGATTGACCATTTTAAAAATCTTTTATGCCGCTATCGTTTATTAGGTATAATTTTATTTTAATAATATATAATAATCATTTTATTTAAGGACATAAAATCCATACAAGGTGTTAGTTACAGCGAAACTTATTCTATTGTTAGTAATTTTAAGGACACAAAACAAAACTAAACGAATTATAATTTGGCCACCGATGCGGCTCTTGTGCTATAGATAGTCATAGCTAGTGACAGGGGCATGAAGCTCTAGCCAGCGGCGCAACAGTGGGGAGTCCCACCGGTTAGCCAACGTGCTCAGAGGCCGTATTACAAGCTCTTAAATCCTGCCAGGTTTATAAATTGCTATAGTGACATCTCTTTCTCGTCGTATAGCAAATAAAAGAGATAGATTGATAGCCCGTCAGAAAACTGCCTGGAAATAAGAGGTCATAATACCCTACCTGGATGCCGTTTGAGCTGCCGCGCACGCGTGCCCACAGCGAGGCGCAGCGCTTTCTGATGATCGTATAAAAACAATCAGTACGCGCCTCGGCGAACTTCAATGACGCGCTACAGTGGCGCGGCAGGCCAAACAACATCCTGAATGCGTTATTATACTGGACGCGTAGAGCGCTATATGTCCGCTGCGTAAAGTTCACCCACAGACCGCACGTGTAGAAAGATTGACAGTAAGCTTTGAAAAGCGTTATCTTAACTTGTTTACTACACCGTGCAAATCTGCGAGCCAACATATTACAGCGAACACATAGCGCCCTACGCTCCCTCTCCACATCCACAGAATCTGACAAGTTGTCAGTGACCCAGTGGCCCAAATACTTAAATTGGTCAACTCTTTTCAATTTTATGCCTCCGAGAGTCACGGGGGGTATACTCCGGTGATTTGCGGACGCCCCCGCCTGAAACATCATGAATTCACTTTTAAGTGAGTTGTATTTGAGCCCATGAGCCACCGCATATTCTTCACACATATGAACTAGTCTTCTCAGGGCTCCGATCGATGGGCTCATCAGCACCATATCGTCGGTGTAACTAATATTATTAATACATACACCACCTACATGGCAACCTATATAGGTGCTGCTGAGCTCCTCGATCAGTCTGTTAATGTACAGGTTGAAAAGCTTGGGTGAGCTTAATCCCCCCTGTTTCACTCCACATTGCAACCCGTACACTTCCGACTGTGAGCCAGCCCACTTTACATAGTTCTTCTGATTATCGTACCAATATTTAAATATGGATATTATTTCAGACGGCAGACTAGTTTCACATTGCAGCTTTTTCCACAATAAGTTGTACGATACTAGGTCGAATGCCTTCGACAAGTCCAGAAAACAAGCATAGATCGGGGTTTTTCTAGCTGTGTAGTACTGCACAGTTTGCTTGAGACAGAAGATGGCACTCTCTGTGGATAGACCGGGTTTAAAACCAAACTGCGCATCATGTAACTTAATATGCTCACCCAATCTTCTGTCAAGCAAACCATCCAGCACCTTAGCTATGACCGTAGCTAACGATCACCCGTCTAATTTTTTATAATAGGAACTACAACGGTAATACGTTAAATCATCTGGTAAGTAACAGTGACTCATACAAAGATTGAAAAACATCGACAGAACTCGCGGCAAGTGGACCCCCGGGTACTTCAGATGCTCGATGCTGAGATCATCGTGACCTGGAGACTTACCTCTGACCATGTCTTTGATTGTGGAGGCGATCTCTTGCGCAGAAAATCTGACTTTTAAGTCCTCGACACGACATTCAGCACCGAACACCTGCGGCTCCTGAGGGAGGGGGGACTCGACTTTGAAGTGCTTCCGGAAGGCATTCGCTATAGCAGTCGGTTCGTACAAGCCAGCTACGCTCGCAGGAATACTCGGTTTCGGGTTCAATTAATTGGTATTTTTCCAAAATTTGCTAAAGTTCTTGTTTGCGTGATTCTGAGCGATAATATCCATTTTAATTTGATTCTCATTTTTTTGACAATATTTAAATTTGGCTTTAAAGTTTATTTTAGTGTCACGCATCTTATCATAAATAAAACCAAAATTTAGTTTGCCGTACAGTAGCCAAGATTGGTACCAAAACCAAGCTTCTCCATGAGCGGCCCTCACATACTTATTCCAACCTATTACATAATTATGTTGCTTACGTTTATCACTATTGTAGGTACATTCAGCCGACTCTTTTAGGGCACATGATACTAGTTGCTAATTTTGTTCTATGGTCGACATTAGAACATGTTTTGTCAGCACATTCACAGAAATCCGCAGGAAAGTCTACTAAACGTAGTCTACTATTACATAAGGCCGTATATCTCTGTATTTGATCATTATCTCTTTCACCCCACTTAACTTTATTAAATGATTGGGTTAAAGTTACAAGTTTAGACTGGATTTTATTTATATTACACTCAATCAACAAAGGATAATGATCAGACCAGTACACATTATGATATAAAACCGAAGCATTGACAACAGTATGCCGCGCGGCGCTAGTTCCTATACAGTGATCGAACATCGGCGAGTGCCGTGTGCCTCACTCACATAAGTATAGGTATCGCTGGGTAAAATTTCCATGTCAATGCATGCCCACGACTGTTCATAACAAAAGTTTAAAAGTTCATGTGAAAACTGCTCACCAGGATGTGCATTGAAGTCCCCGAGTACAAATACCGATTCGATGTTGTTCGTCTCAACTCAAGGGCGTCGCCATCGCCAGCCCATGGCCCAGGGGGGGGGGGGGGGCAAGTTAATATTAAAGAGGATGAGAATGATATGAATTGTAGGTACAGTCAACAGCACCTACTGAATTTATTCAAGTTTTGAGATGGGGCAGGATTTATCGGAAAAGCAAGTCAATTGCACGGCCTTAGGACTTTGGTTATTTGCAGTTGGCTACATTTTTTAACCTCTAGAGGGGGGGGCAGCGGCTCCCCCCTGCCCACCCCTGGCGACGCCCTTGTACTCTCTCAACTATTGCACTTATTTTTTTATTTTTTTTATTTTTTTTATTTAAACTTTATTGCTAAAATTACAGCAAATGGCGGACTTAATGCCATAAGGCATTCTCTAACAGTCAACCGGTAAGGGTGTTAGAACTATAAATGTGTCGGCAACAAAGCAAAGAACTAAGGTTGAAAATGCAAATATATTACTTATTTAATTTAAGGATAAATAACAAACATTAATACACATATAAATAATTTTATATATAATATACATACATACATAAAAATATTAAATATACTACCCTATGTCAGATTCAAAGGGGCTAACGTAGAGAGCTAAGGTAATGTTCTCGGACCAATCTTTTAAATGCAAACTTGTTAGGGGCACTCCGTATTGCAAGGGGCAGGGCGTTCCAGAGTCGTATAGCCGTAAGAGAGAACGATTGGGAGACGAAGCCGGATGAATGGACAGGAGTATGCAAAATAAGGTTGCTACTAGAGCGAAGATCACGTTGATGTGTGGAGCCCAGATATTGAAATCGAGATTTCAGGTATTCTGGGGTAAGAGGATCGAACAAGATGTTGAAAAGAGAACAGACAACTCTCAAGTTCCTACGCTCACGAATAGGAAGCCATTTGAGTTGTTTGCGATAGTGTGAGATATGGTCGTATTTACGTAATCCATATATGAAGCGAATACAGTTATTGAGAAGTCGATCCAACTTATCCAGAAGATTTTCATTGAGATTGGTGCAACAGATGTCAGCATAGTCAATAATGGGTAAAACTAGAGCCTGTATCAGTGCAATTTTAGTGCTGGACGGGAGAAAATATTTAAGCCTGTATAAAGACCTAAGTGCAGTTGTTACTCTTTGAGCAATGTGATCAATATGCTCCTTCCAGGAGAGACTATCGTCAACGAATAAGCCCAGATCCTTCACATGTTGTGTATAAGCTATAGATTCGCCGTTGTATTTAAGAGGATCAACACTGTTGAGATTCAAACGCGCCAGTTGTCGAGAGCTACCAATAATAATTGCTTGGCATTTTCCCGCATTAACTGATATGCCGTAATTAGCCGACCATTCCGCAATCTTTTCCAGATCTCTGTTGAGTAAAGCGGTAGCAACATTAAGATTTTGGATGTCATGTTGAGCATAGAGTTGCAGGTCGTCAGCGTATAAATGGTAAGAAGAAGATAAGTTAACTGTTAGAGAGTTAATAAATAACGCGAAGAGAAGAGGAGAGAGTATTCCGCCTTGCGGAACGCCAGCCGTCAGGTCGCACCATTCGGATAAAGTCCGGTCAACACGTACGGCCTGCTGGCGACCGCGAAGATAAGAGGAAAACCACATCAGCGCAGAAGAAGAGAAACCAGAAAGAGAAAGCAATGCTAGAAGGATATCATGATCAACTGCGTTGAAGGCGTTGGAGAAATCGATTAATACTAACACAGTCAGTCGAGACTCCTCGAAACCATCACGGATATCTTCAGTTACTTTAGTAAGCGCTGTGGTGGTGCTGTGTCCAGATCTAAATCCAGACTGAAAAGTGCTTAGGAGTCGGTTGGAGAGGATGAAATCTGAGAGCTGTTTCTGAACAGCGGCCTCAAGGATCTTGGAGAGAAACGGTAGGATTGAGATAGGTCTGTAGTGATTGAGGGAGTTAGGATGAGGGTTTTTGGGTAGTGGGATAGCTAGGGCCTTCCGCCATGAAGTAGGAAAGGTACCAGAGGAGAGGGAGTAATTGACTATATACGTCAAAATGGGAAGGAGGCAGTCAAGCAGTAGAACAATCATGGTTCTACTGACATCATCGCACCCGACGGCGTTAGACTTAATCGAGTGGATGAGCTTGCGGACTTCCTCTTCGGTAAGGGGATTGAGAATGAACAGGGAAGAGGGTGGGCATCGAATAGACGGAAGGTTAGAAATGGTTGCGAGTTTAACACTAGTAGAGACAGGAGTGGCTGAAGAGAAATGCTTGTTAAGCTCATTCAAAGTGAAGGAAGGTTTGTGGGAAAGTTGAGGTTTACCGACTCCAAGCGAACGGAGAAACTTCCAGGTGTTAGCTGGAGTCGATTGTAAAACATTGTTATGAATGTATCGGCGTTTTGTTCTCCTTACCATTTGATTGCACCTATTTCTAGCGATCCTAAACAATTCCCAGTGGTACTCTGTTCTGCATCGTTTATATGTACGAAAAGCTTTGTCTCGTCTTCTCATGGCCATACGCACACCAGGAGTAATCCAGGGTGCTGGAGGCCGTCTTAACTTGACACTTTTCAGAGGCGCATGAGTATCGTACAGTTTAAGGACAGCAGTGTTGAGGTGGGTCACCATATCGTCCACTGAGCTCGTATCAAGAACAGGAGACCAATCAATTAAACAAGCATCGCTCTGCAGTTTCTCCACATCCAGCTTAGCAAAATTACGGATACAGACTATGGTTGCCTTCGATTTAGGGGGTTTAACCTTATAGGCAAGAAATAAAAGATCGTGCTTAGAGAAGCAAGGGGCGGGAACTTGACCATGCTTGAGTACATAATCAGATGAAGATATGAGAATATGATCGATCCAAGTGTCGTCAGAAGTGAGGTTGTGATGAGTTGGACCAAGAGGTAAAATGGAAAAATTAACTGACTCAGCAAGTGACCGAAGTTTACGAGAGGAGAGTGAGTTCTTAAGAAGGTCAGTATTTAGGTCACCCATTATAATGTGATGGTTATAATCAGTTGCGACGGTATCAAGTAAGGATTCCAAATCAGAGTGAAAAACTATGGATGGTGGGCAATAAACGACTCCGAGAACGACCTTTGTACCCTTAACATCGACCTCCAGAAGCAAATGTTCCATACAGCCAGAATGAGAAGTGGATGATGACAGAATTTTGAAGTCAATGTGACAGGCTAGGTAGATGGCTACACCCCCTCCACCTTTACCGACGCGGTCATTCCGGATTAAGGTATATCCAGGTATCGAATAGGAAGCTGTGTTAAGGCAGGGTTTTAACCAGGATTCGGAGACAAGCACAGCATGCACTGTATCCGGAGAGAAGGCGTCGAGCAGGTCAGTGTGATGGCACGGTATGCTTTGGGCATAATTTCACCCATACACTCTGTGAAATCTGTAAGATTCGCCGCCGAATCAGTAGGCATGTACACAGTAATCACTAACACCGATTTTCCACTGTCGAGAAGAATCTTAATGGCCGTCAAGCGCACACTATGACATTCCACAACCGACACACACGGGAACGCCGACTTCCTCCATAATAGTGCCACTCCACCAAACGGTCTCCCTTTTAGTATACCTTTAGAAGTGTCTACCGCCGATTTTCCAGTAAAAGCGAAGTTGTCATCAATAGTACCCAGAGATGGCAAATCATGTGGCAAGAGCCATGTTTCCTGTAAGGCAATTATATCGGCAGTCCGGCAAAGAAGCCTCAGGCATTCCACCGATCGGTGTACATTTTTACAGTTGAAGCTGATCATTTTAGTTGTAACAGCCATTATTTTTGATTAGGGACTCCACCTGGCACTTGAACACTCCGGTCTCCTTTTTTAAAGTCTACGAAACGCCGTACATATTATAGTATATATTAATAATGGTGCACACTTGTTTTGTTCCGTATACGGATGTGCCTCGACGGTGACATACAACGTTTTGTTCCGTATACGGATGTGCCTCGACGGTGACATACAACAAGGACTTAAATTTTCATAGATTTCCCCGTGATGCGAGGTAAGTTTATTTATTCCTATAAGTAATTTCGTATTACTTACCTACTTAACCAACATCATCTCGTGCTGTTAAGTAGGTACTTTTATTGTATAATTCAAAAATACCTGTCGTGTGCAGTTTTATAGTAAAATTTGATTGTAGCTAAAGAATAACTTCAAGTAGATTTGTGAAATAAGTAATGAATATATATTTGGTAGGTATGTAGGAACTAGGTACATAAGCATATCGTGCGTGTTGCTATCATCACAAAATAGCTAGGTACCTACGACCTTGTTTGAACCAGTTTTACGTAGTACACTGGTGGTACCTACCTACATAGGTACCTACTAATTTATTTTCTGTGCTACTAGGGACTCGAACACTATTAATTAGTTAATGACGCCGCGGCCGTTCTGTTAAAGTAAGTACTTAAAAGCAAGCTAGGTGCCACTTTTGAAGTTTATTTGATATAGGTACCTACCGACTTACCTACATACCTGCGCTTTGCGCACGGGCTATAAGCACTTGAACACTGATCGTGTAATGTTAGATTATTTATATCCTTGTTCTACTAATCACTAATCCTACTTTCTACTAATACCTACCTACTATTATAAATGCGAAAGTTTGTGTGTATGTGTGTTTTAAATAATTACTTATTAATCACATTTATTTTCTATTTTGACAATCCTTGCACATTTGCGGCTGATTGCGTAAGTACCTACACGGGCGGCGGCACGCGGTGGCATCGTCCAACATCAAAGGCGTTTAACAACTGTATGGAGTTAAACTGTGATCGTGGGTTGTGACGATACGCTGCAGTCTTAGTAAACATCAACACGATACGATGTCCGCAAAAAAATACTTCGTGGTCACCCTAGGTGATCTACATACTAATTTAAATCTCGAATTGCATCGTAAGTACTGCAGTGATTGGTTCCAAATAAAGCTAGATCCTCAGTGACGTAAATTTTTATTACTATAAACTGCTTTACAACTTAAGTAACGCAAAATTCACGTAACGTAACGGTATTAATTGTGGGCCACACAGTCTGATGGGTCGAAATATTGTTTTTGCTTTTTCTATTGATGTGTTGTTACGCGAATGGATTTAAAGTGTTATATGCTGTCACTTATCAAACGTAACGCTGCTAGACTGCTTAATTTGACTCCAAAGGGTTTAGTTGTCGATATTTTGACAAATGAAAACTGGCACATACGGTTCCGTGTGTGCCACGTTTAAACAACGATTTTATGAGTTCTGTTCTGTTTTGTATGGTTTTCGAATGTTAAATCTTATTTATTTTTGCGTCACTGAGCATCTATGGAGTGAAACTGCACTTTCGTTAGCTAGTTTTTGTTATTTCCAGCATCCATGATCTTCAGCGTCATTTCGTGAGGACCATGTTCAAACATCAATAATTCATACATTTTAGCGTTACGTTTGTTCTGAATACCAAAATAAGAAATTGTTTATCCGTCACTGAAGGATTTATAAGCTCACAAGCCTGAAGGAGTAAGGCACACACGAGATGACGATCATGAATTTCCACCAAAAAGTGTTGGCATAGTAGAATGGTATTGGTTAGGTTAGGCTAGAACTTCGACCAAAAATGCACGAGCCGAGCAAGCGCAGCGAGCCTGCCGCAGCAGCGGTCTGTGAAGGTGGAAACAAATTATAGGACGCGACTGATGGACGCGGCTTACTGCCGCGGCTGATAAGTGTACACACTCTAATAACATCCTGCGTGCCAGATAGCTATCGGACGTCCGATGACGTCATATTAGTCTATGGTTACGTCCGCGACTTACGTCCGATAGTTTGTACACCTCAGTGTATTTTCATAGTCCCAGATACCTATCAGTCGCGGCAGTAAGCCGCGTCCATAAGCCGCGTCCGATAATTTGTTTCGACCTTGAAGCGTAAGATACGACGTTTTTGTTCACTATCAATAGTGGTCTTCTGATGATGTAATACCGCACTGTTAATAGAAAATACTATTAATTCGTCGGGACACACCAATAAAATTGACACCTCTTTTCTATAACTACTGTAAAATCACAATAAAATTATCATGAAACTTCCCTGCTCTCGTCCTTTACGCCTATTACAGGCTGCATATTTATTAGAAATACCGGTAAAGTGTAAAATAAATAATATTTTCATACATTAATGTTCGATATTCTGAACTTGAAATCAGGTTGCCTTTTTACAGTCAAAAGTGGTTTTGACCGATTATTAGTTTTGACTGTAATGCCGGGTCCATAGTGTATGTTTTGCCCCACACAACACAATCAACAAAACATCTCAACATTCAACAAAATCCTCAAACTTTTTCTTTTTTTTGTTGAATTTTAAGATGTTTTTATTGATTGTGTAGGTAGAGAAAAACACGCGCTATGGACCCGGCATTATAAGGTTAAAAAGGTATTCTGTGGTGACCGAGGAATGACTTAGCGATTGGTCTGTTGGAATAAACCTAATGTCAGTCAAGTCGAGTGTCATCTGTCACTGTCATCGACTCGCCTCGAAAATTCTTTTCAATTTTACATTTTTCTTTCATTCGCAAGAGGCAGCGAGTGTGAAGTACGTTTAAAAAAGTTCGATTTTGTGTGTTAAATTGACATATTTTGAGCAAACTAAATTGTAATTTCTCCAAGTAACCATTATAATCGCCAGTTTCAGTAAAAAACACGACTGAAATTGCAATAAAATTAAAATAGTAGGTTATGTAAAGTGCCTTGCTTGACGTTCGTGAAAAAGTTAATTTTTTCGAGAAAACGTGTGTGTTTATCGTTTATTTTACCGTGTTTTTATGAGTGCTTTCTATTTCAGCCCACAGGCTGGTTCAGACACTATGAAAACAACACAAATTGCCAAGTACGCCCTCAGACTCACATATTCGCAGGTATGTCAAAATAATCTATATCTTTTAAAATAATTTGTATTTAGTTAATTTAAAATGAATTGTCTGCATACCTAAACTGTCTTATTCAGAGATGTTTCACAAAACTGGGGTGCAAGACTGTTCTAACAAAACCTGGTTTAATGCTTGTAAACCTTAAACGGTGGGACTAAACGTTAAACTGTCACTCTGAATACGATTTGCGCTAAAATGGCGTTAGTCCGCAGTCTAACGACATGTTAAATTTGGCCCTAGTTTAACGAACGCACTCTGAATAGGACAGTAAATATTTGGTCAGAGTTTCGTCTTTCGTCAGTTGTAATTTAACCCTAGAAAGCGAATGTTCCCAAACTTTCATGAGAAGCTAACGAACATATTCGGCTTTTTGATGAGCATTTAAAATAAAATGGTAATATATTTTGATTAGTTTAATTTTTTTTAAAGTATGGGATGTAAATTAAA
The DNA here is from genome assembly GCA_928269145.1 of Agriphila tristella. Classification (NCBI taxonomy): domain Eukaryota; kingdom Metazoa; phylum Arthropoda; class Insecta; order Lepidoptera; family Crambidae; genus Agriphila; species Agriphila tristella. The sequence continues at coordinate 6,820,266 of OV743451.1, forward strand.
GATAATTATTGAAAAAAATATGTTTATTAATCTTTTAATTTCATAAATCTCAATTCTTATATGGCATGTGTATTTTTAAGCTCAATTAGGCACTTTAATTAACTGAAAATGACTAAATTAAGTAGAAAAATAGTTTTTTTTGGTTACTTAAAAAGAAGAAAACTTAAAATTTGAAGTTAACTCAAAAATTTTAGTGCAGGATGGCCATAAGTCAACTGTTTGCTCAAAGCCAAAAATTTGTAAAAATGCAGATATCTTGTCAACAAAATTAAATTAGTTATCGGCTGAACATATCCGCAGCACAAGCACACGATGCAGTCTTGCGATCACTAAGTTGGCACGAAAACACAAATCTGTATGCACAATAATTAAAAAAGTACTGAGAAAAAAATATTCAGTGTTGGTCATTTTGACGAATGTTAGCTTTCTAGGGTTAACTATCTGTTCACATCAGTTACCCTCGGCTTTGAACAGTTCTTAAAATATTGCTGTCTTGGTTTTAGTTAGCCTCCCCTAGTTTTGAGCATGTTAGAAACTAAGAGACGCTGCGGCACCCTGACCTAATACTTACCATTATCTTTATGCCTGCTCCACATGTTGGCCACAATATTGCAAATTCATCATACATTGCCAGTTTTGTAACAATGCTTCAAAGAGATACTTTCAATAGCATCAATGAACAATACATTAGCCAAGGTTTAGGCCAAAAGGGTTTAAAAAAAAGAAACCTTCCTGTGGAGCAATTGTGAAAATGCCCCACAATATAAATTTCATTGTTCTACAAATCGAAAGTACCCCTTTTTTAATAACTGTAAAAAGGTTAAACCCTTCGGCCACATACGAAACAGAGGAACTGTCTGTATGACAGGGCCAACCTATTCACCACAAATAACAATACCTACTAAGTATTTTTTTTTAATTCAACTCTTAAGAGTTGAATTTAAAAGAAAATATTTGTTAGTCTCACCTTAGTAAGAGGCAACACCACGTCTAGAGATTTGAAAAATTTCTATAGAAAGTAGACAAAATCAGCGTTTCGTAGTCCTCCGTTTTCTTCTCCTAACTAAACCGATTTAAATACCTACTTTTTTCATTAAATTTTAAAGAAAGTATTTGGTTGTGTTCCTGTTTTCTTTTTTATTCATAAATTAGTTATTAAAAGAGATATTAATGTTCAAATAGGTACCTTAAAAAATTGAGATTAAATAAAATGAGATTATATAAAAACCTGGCCAAAAGCGAGTGGGACTCGTGCACGAAGGGTTCCGTACCAAAAAATGGCAAAAAGTCACGTTTGTTGCATGAGAGCCCCCCTTAAATGTTTATTTAATTCTGTTTTTAGTATTTGTTGTTATAGCGGCAACAGAAATACACAATCTGTGAAAATTTCAACTGTCTAGCTATCACGGTTTATGAGATACAGCCTGGTGAAAAACGGACAGCAGAGTCTTAGTAATAGGGTCCCGTTTTTACCCTTTGGGTACAGAAAAATGAAAACATAGGAACATAGCCAAAGCATTTCTTTATTTATTAATGAAAGAAGTATTTAAATCGGTCTAGTTTTGGAGGAGGAAGAACGAGATTATGAAGTGTTGATTTTGTCAACTTTCTATAGGAATTTTTCAATTCTCTCAACCACTGTGGTGTTTTCACTTAGTGGTCCCGCAAATTATTCTATCGGCCAATAGTTTGGTCGGGCCTTTAATCAGTATGAAGAAGTATGCAAGTGCGCGCATTACAAAGATTTGGTATCGGCCGATTCTTCATTATTAAAAAAGGCCCGACCAAACTATTGGCCGATAGAAAGTCTGTAGTTTGCGGGTGCTCTTAAGGCGCTTATAGCTTATTTATATAATTAGCGTCGCCAATTAATTTATTTTTATTATACGTAAACCAGGTCAATATTTAAAAAAAAGGAATCAACTATGCCCTCTTAAATTGTCTCTAATATTTTTTGAATAACTTTTCAACAGTTTTCATTCTTTCTGTGAGTTTTAAAATCCATTCAAACCAATACTGTTTTATTCAGAGATGTTTCACAAAACTGGGGTGCAAGAGTGTTCTAACAAAACCTAGTTTAATGCTTGTAAACCAATCACAATGCACGTTTTAATCCTTAAACGGTGGGACTAAACGTTAAACTGTCTCTCTGAATACGATTTGCGCTAAAATGGCGTTAGTCCGCAGTCTCACGCCATGTTAACTTTGGCCCTAGTTTAACGAACGCACTCTGAATAAGACAGATAGTCAAGCATTTTAAAACTAGTTACAAAGTATGAAAAACATTAAAGAGATATTCAAAAAATATTAGAGACAATTTAAAAGGGCATGGTTGTTGTTTTTTTAATATTGACTTGGTTTACGTGTAATAAATATCGGGTCATTTTGAACTTACCATCCAAATTTTAAGGATGTGTCCAGTCCATTAAACTAAACAACTAAGAAACATGTGTCTAGTGTAATTTCGCCACAAAGTTTTGGTCATCCCATACTTAATTGATCACGTGATCTCTTTGATTTTTTTTTACTTATTTGGCCATGTGTTCCTTAGAGAATTTGGATGGTGAATAGAAAATGACCCTGTATAAATGTATTGGCGGCGCTAGTTGACCACTATAAGACCCTGTCCTAATTGGCCATCGGTCGTGCGATGGTGCGTCCGTCCGATGAAACTGGTCGTGCGATCAAACTTAGTGATATCTATTGAATGTCCTAATTGACGGTCGCGCGATCATGCTATGCCTCTATTGTTCTGTTTCTTCGCACGATGAAATCGCAACGCATGATCGCACGACCGATGCCAATTAGGACAGGGCGTAAGGGCCTTAAGGTAAGGAAAGGGAATCCCCCACTAGGTTGCAGGTGGTTGATTAGTTCAGTTAGTTCTATAATTAGCTGACCTGATACCCTTATGCACGCGTGTACTGCTTCGGTTGGTTTCACATGGTTGCAACGTGAGTAGCCTTTAAATGGATTAAATAGGTCTCGTGGTGTCTTTCTATTATTGTAGTATTGCTACTTAACCTGCAAAGCTGTGATTACAGAAATTATGCGAATCTATCAAATGAAGATGAAATCAAGAGGCGGAATTCTAATCTAAAGTCGCATTACTAATTTCCCAGCAAAAAGGTAAACAAAGGTGTTGCCAGAACAAAACAACACAAAAAGAAATAGTATAATGCTAAGTCAAGAAATAAACACACTTACATGGGTTTTCATCACAAACCTAATAAAAATAAATGTGGTGCTACATATTTTTGATAGTTTACATACAGGCAATATCTAAGTAAAGTTTTCTTATCAGTTCGTTTCAAGAACTTTTAACATCAAAAATTATGATAGGTTATAAAGATAAAATTTCTAGTTACCATCCTACTTTAAAATAACCCTGGATGACATTATATTTATAATGACTCAAAATATAATATACAAATTAAAAAGTTTTAAAAGTGACCAAAGGTTTTCAATATCCGAAAATGTCACTATCAGCACAGCGGCGGCACTCCCTGTAGGTGTGAGCTTGGCGCCAGTTTGGCGGCGGCTGCGTCGAAGCAGTGTTGTTCCTGGCAGATTTAGGATTGCCGTATTCACACTCATTGCCGGAAAACGCCAAAAATTCTAAATAATTGCCGTATTTTCGAAAAATACACCAATTTTGGCAATGAAAATTGCCGTATTTGTATGGACAGTGTTGTAGAATGGTGCCGTATCTCGAGTCAAATTCGATCGGGATTACCGTAGAATACGGCAATTACCGTATCAGGAACAACACTGCGTCGAAGTCGTGACGAGTAGTCACGACTTGTGATAGGGTTGTCTATTAGCATCATTAACGCAAGGAAATTATAAAACGATAGTTTGGTGAAGTATTGATTTTATATTAATTTTAATATTAATACATTATACTATATTACGATTAAATATATACAAGGTGATTGGTAAGAGCCTTATAAATCCGAATATGGTAGATAGGGATCATCAAACTGAACAACTTTTACTATGGGACCAACTCTGAAATCGCGAAAAAAAAAATAACAGCTGTTTCATACATTTTGATATTTTCATTATTATTTTTTGTATGAAACAGCTGATACGTTTTCCGCGATTTCAGAGTAGGTCCCATAATAAAAGTGGTTCAGTTAGATGGTCCCTATCTACCATATTCGGCTTTATAAGGCTATTACCAAACATTCTGTAGATCAATAAATTAATACAATTTTTGATTTGTGACTTTTTCTACGTTTATTCTTCGTTCGCCCAAATAGTTTTTTTCATTACAATTAATATCAACTTATATTCTTATTAATTACAACTTAAATAGTGTGTGGGTACTACATTTTAAATAACAGTATTTATTTTAACGTAATCTCTAAACAAAATTACAAAAATGCAAATATCTCGGACACGGTGCGTCGGAACCAAAAAATTAAGTTTTTTCGACCCCCCTTAAAACTATGGAGGTAATAGATGAGAGGCATAAATAAAATGTCAAAAAACGGTCAAGTGTATTTTAATATTTTTCTATACTTACAAAAGTACAAAAACTTTATTATATGCAGTGTCTGTGTAATAGATATATAGTGCGGGGTGAAAGGCAAGACACCATAATTAATTATTGTAGCTATTTTAATTCAATATTATTTTAAGTACTTATTTATTTATTTTCTGTAGTATAAAGCATATGTTTTACTCTGAAGAAAGTGCAATTATTACCACTTCACCCCTCAATGTACAATATTCTATTAATTTCCTCACATTTCTTGAGAAAAGCAATAATAATGCCCTGTCTTGTATTTATAATACGAAAAGCAAATTACATTGCCTGAACGATGAATGATTAAAGCCCTCGCATGCGGCTCTACACTATCACTTTAGTTTGTCGTACTTGCCTGTACTATTGCGCGGTGCGAGCGAACTAGGCAAGCCTGATAGCATGTGCCTCCGCGGAGGAGATTCCTCGCCCCGATGGCGTCGCGGCACCCCCGCGCTCGCCCGGCGCACTCACACATAGCCGCGAGCAATTTTACAGCACCCATGCGCAAGTGTCGCTTCTTTTCACGTTAGTGTATATTTTCTTTGCTATCAGTCAGGGTCAGTTTGTCAATTTGACAGTGACATTTCTTTGTTTACATTTTTGCTGGGAAATTAGTAATGCGACTTTAATTGGTCCAAACCTCGGTGGAATACCTCCACTAATAGCTAATAATCTGTGCCTCCACCTTACTCTATCTATTGTATTGTTTTATAGAAAGAAATTCTATAAGTTTCTCAAACCCAAATAATTTATTTCCAGTCTCTAGACACACTTATGAATGTCAAAAGCATGCCATTGGTTTAGAAAACTGAAACCAACAGGGCAGGGCGTGAGAGTTGAGACCTTGTAGCGAGAAAATCTGGCAAGGACTATTTTCCTCCCGTTTTCATTACTTGTAGAGTCTTTAAAAACAAAACTGCATCATTCGTAATAGTTTAAATAATATAAATACCGACGAGATTGTTTGTAGTCATAGATTCGTAAATGATAGTCATTTATACCACAAATTACTTTGAGGAAAACTTTGCTATAACTTTTATGTAAGTACCTTAATCTACATAATGCAATATGTGATATATTGCATTATGTAGAGGCAGTGAGAAACTGAGAAACAGTGATCTACTTGTGTCTTTAAACTTGCACATTTATTTATAGTGTGACGAACTTGTCAAGCTATCTTATTAATTGCTTGAAACTGTGCTAATGTGCTTTCGAAGAAATGGAGTGGCAGATAATACTTTTAAAGTAACTATCTCTCTGCCCGTAAAGTGTCTTTCGGACATACCGGGTGTAACAACAAGACACTCAACAAGACCATTCTATTCAAAATTATTGCTGGGAAACGATTTTAATTTTTGGTGTTAAAAAAGCTAATGTAACGCGCACAACAGACCGCGCCTGCGAGTGTATGCTACACAGCTGCGTGCGGCCGAGTTGAAAGCAGGGCTTTATAACGTTATCAATTAACAGTAAATATAACGTTACGTAACGTTATTTTCAATATGATACCTTGATAACGTTATTTTTTTAACGTTACCTAATAACATAACCTTAATATAACGTTAAATTAATGTCGATAACGTTTAAAATAACGTTATTTTTAACGGTAATATTATAAATATTGCGTATTGTAGGTAGGTATCTCTACTACTTAGTACCTACCGCAGAGACTGATCACGTCACGGCGGCGTCAACGTCAATTACACATTGCTTTTAAATATTTTTATACAATAACATAATAACGTTATCAAGGAACGAAAAAATAACGTTAAATTCTGTTTTACCGTTATTAATTTTACCGTTATTAGTTTCCATTTCTAACGTTATTTTTTTTAACGTTACTAATTTTTAACGGTATTTGAAGCCCTGGTTGAAAGGCAGCGTTTTTGAGCATGCTCATGAGATAGGTTGAGTAATGACGTTTGTAGACATTGTTCCGAAATACATAAAATATTGATAATGTTTCTTTGGACAAAAATAGGAAATAACGAATAAAAAAACTTTATGACTTTGACCTTCAATAACTTCGTAGCTTTTGGTTTCCCAGGTAAAGTCTAAAAGACAAAAATGATTCTGATGATGGGCGGAATACGTGGACTTCGGCTTAATTGAGGGTCTTGTTACACCCGTTATAATAAAGCGAACGCTTTGGTTAGCAGTAGGGCTCGTTTTAACTTTGGCTAGCTACCAACATCTTGCCGATTCTTGCCTAATATAACTCGTTCACTATAACGACAATGCTACGAGGGTGGTTTGATAATTCCATGACTTGGAAAAGAAAAAATACTTTTTTTTTCATAATTTATTTTTGTATCTTAAAAAGAAACTCCTTAAGGAATCTTTACACTACATTTTTTTCAAATTCGGCAAAAGATTATTACTTTTGAAAACAAAAAGCTCAAGCTACCTCTACTTTTCTTAATGACCCTGTCGACCCTCTCGGTATCTTGATATTTTATTCATGTTTGGTAGGAGAAAAAATCTCAGTGGGTTGAATCTAGAGAATAGGAAGGATTCGCAACTTCATTCGATGAGTTTTGATGTCATGAGTCCCGCCAAGGCAGGCAAAGATTTTCATCAAGACAAAAGGTGGTGTCTGAAATGAGCCCTCATTTCAGTTACCAGTTTTCAGGCGATGAAAGAAAATAATAATGGGTTAAAGAGGTAGGAACTTCGTTGGACTGAATACAATAGAGCAGAGCTACAATAAGATTCTGTAGAGAAATGAAACAAAATAATCCGAAAAAAAAAGTGTTTCTTCGTTACAAAGTCATGGACTTATCAATCCACCCTCGTAATATGATGTTAAGACATGTAATAGCCAGTTTCTCACTGGTCAGAAATTCCCTGTGGTTGCTACGAGTATAGGTATTAAAACTATAAAACTAAGATCTTGAAGAAATATTCATACAATTATTTTCTATCCGAAGTTCAATGTCATTTCTACAGATCTGTTTTTGTTTAATTAAGAAGACATAATGTGACTTGACGACCTGAGTGATGCAGTGGTCAACATGCCGGTATATCACGCAAGAGTCCCAGGTTCGATTCCCGGCCGGGCTGAAAATTCCTGAAAAATACACCTACCGTCAGAAGTACCGTTGATTTATCAGTACCATTGATGGTACGGTGGGTACTACTGACAAATATGTGTCAGTAGTACGATCAATGGTATGTACTTCTGACGGTAGGTAAGGGGAAAAGTATAGGAACAGAAACGATCCCTGTTTTAATAACTTAATTATGTAACTAGCTCAACACACAAGTTAAGATCTTACGAATACCTCATTAGGTACCTACCTACTTAGTATTACGTACCGACTAGCCAATCACCTGACGTAATGCTAGATCACTTCACCTTGAGATTTGAGCGCGTGCGCCTCTCGCGAAAAGACGGGTGAAAAACCTTGACTTATCAGTGAATGCCCCCTTTTGTTTAGTTACTATGCGGAAAACACTCTATAATGTTAAAACTATGGAAATCACTTTAAGGCGATTAGTGCCCTCGGTGGCGCTGCGTTATGTTAAATTTATTGCTCGCTAAGTACATAATGTATCGAAAATTCACACGTACCGATTGAAGATAAGGTTCTATTTTATTTCCAAAAATCACCTCTGTAAATATACACTCGACGTCAGAAAAATCGCACCTCTTCGAAAGTAAGTTTAGACTTGGCCACCTGCTATTGCTAGCTAACTTTCTATTGTGTAAATGTTGATATCTATTGAAAGTACATTTAATGAGCTTTCAATTCATATTTATTTGATTTAATTAACATAACACTTACCATAATTAAACGCTTGAAGCGTTATTGCTAGCGCCGCCATAAAAGAGAAATAAAGGAGGTAAATTCAGGAAATGCGGGTAAATTCGCTATCGTGATGATGGAGAAAACCCACTTCAACAGTTCAATTAAAAAATGGAATACCCAAGATGGATACTATTGCCCATGAAGTTGCTCAAATATTGCAAAAAAATGAGGCAATGTAATGTTTGCTCGGAAACTGAATGTCAGTAATTCATTCCGTTCGACGAGTATTCCAACGGTTTCTAGAGACTGTTGGCTATGTATGTTGCTTTGTATGTGTATGTTGCTAATTACTGAGATTCAGTTTCCGAGCAACATTAAATTGCCTAATTTTTTTGCAATATTTGAGCAACTTCATGGGCAATAGTATCCATCTTGGGTATTCCATTTTTTGATTGAACTGTTGAAGTGTGTTTTCTCCATCATTTCGATAGCGAATTTACCCGCATTTCCTGAATTTACACCTTTTATTTTTCTTTTATGGCGGCCCTAGCAATAACGCTTCAAGCATTTAGTTATGGTAACTGTTATGTTAATTAAATGAGACAAATATGAATTGAAAGCTCATTAAATGTACTTTCAATAGATATCAACATTTACACAATAGAACGTTAGCCAAAAAAAAATAGCAATAGCAGGTGGCCAAGTCTATACTTACTTTCTAAGAGGTGCGATTTTTATGAAGCCGAGTGTAGTTCACGGGTCACCAATTAGTTTCTTTCGGGGTCCGTTTTAAGAAATGAAATGACCATCGCGGTCCGCACAATATTTTATAGAAAAAATTATTTATTACAAAAATGTAATTATTAGGTTTTACAAGCTGAGGACAGTTTGTATGAAGACGAACTTCATGAAGCGATTTTCATAGTTTTAACATTATAGTGTTTTCCGCATGTAAAAATAAGACGTTTGGCTGTACATGTTCCTTATCCTGAAAAAGGGTGATATATTTCTTACATTAAAAAAAAGTAAAATATCCAAACGTTAGATGACTAACGCACCCGTATGTAATACGGAAATAGGAACTAGGTAGTACTGCACAGTGTATGAAACAAATGTCTCGTAACCTTGCTTATATCTTAAAATAAACTTGCAAATTTACTTCCTAAGAGTCCTATGACTAATATGACTATTCTTAAGAACATTTCTTACATAAGTAATTTCATAAATTTAACAAAAATTCCCATTTAGGGTGACCAACCCTGTGTGTTAATTTTACAGTACAAGCGATGTAAAATTACAGGATTTAAGGAAAAAAATACAGTACAGTATTAAAAAAAATACCTGTATTTTATTAAGTAAAATACATGGCCAGGTCAAAATGATAGCTGAAAATTAAGACGTCCTGTAAAATACCCGTACAAGACAGTTGGCCACCCTATTCCCATTGTCCCCATTCCCATTGTCCCCAGTCCCATCTCCCGTTATGTAAACTTGGACTTCATTTTTTTTAACACGTTTTTATTATTTGTCTTTATTTAGCTCGTATACATTATATTTACATTTATAACGCAACATCGTCTTGACGCCTTTATCCATTTCACAAAATTAATAATACAAACCTTATTTTATTACACAACATAACAACAACATTATAACAACATTATAACAAATAACAATATAAAAAACAACTTAAACAAACCAATTCACTCAGTTCAGTCAAATTAGTTAAATCATAATTTTCCCTTTCGTTTAGATTTTCCCATTAATTCCCAATAATTTAGATTTCTATCTTGTTTTTAATCATTGAACTAAACTGTAATTTCAGTTGTTTTAACTAATTATTAACTTGATTTCAATGTTTTCTCAATTTTTATGTTCGTTTTATCATGATAAACTTAACTGAGAGTATACCTCGTTTATTTACTTTACAAAGCATGTCTTGCAAATTATCGCGAGAGTGTAAAACGCGTAGCATGTACCAGCGAGATGATAAATTATCAAGTTTTTAAGATTGTGTGAGCTACAAAAAACTGGATCGGACTAGTGGCGTTCTCAGCGTAGTTGGTTTTTTTATTAACATTGATCTTATTTTGATGTTAACATTATTTTGCGTGACATGCTCAACATAAAGCAGTTAAAATAGTTTTCTTTGTTTTATACAACGTGTTAAAAAAACCTATATGGTCGATAGGGACCATCAAACTAAACAACTTTTACTATGAGACCAACGAGTTTCATACATTTTGATATTTCATGGAAGATTAGGTCTAATCTAATACTATTTATGGGTGTTGTTATGTCTTATTAAAAATAATAGGGACTGAATCAAATGAGAAACTGGCAGACCAAATTATAAATAAGATTTTGATTATTAATAAAAAAAAAAGATAAGCTTTTATCGTAAAACCGAATTCCCAAACTCCGAACGCCTTTTGACTGATAAACTGCATATTTCTTTGATAAAGATAAAACCTTGATAAAACCGATCCCCAGTAGTAGAGGCAGATGGAATTTATCTCACATCTTAGCACATCTTGGCATTTTTATACTTGCATTAAATTGATTGAGGACAAGTTCATTGCCTTTCGGCCTTCGGTGGTGAATGTCAAGAGCAGGTTTCCCTGTTGCAGAATAAAAGAAAATTAGGTGAATTGAAAGTGGAAAATCTTTAAGTAGGTAGGTATTCAAATAAGCTCATAAGCATTTTTAAAATCAACAATTAAAAAAATAAATTAATTAAAAAAATATTAAAAACACGACTGCCCTGCCAAAACGAACTAAAAAGTTAAACAACAAGTGTCATTGCAGTCGGGGGACCTTATTATGGAACAATTTTTGATTAAGAGGTCCCCCGACTGCAATGACACTTGTTGTTTAACTTTTTAGTTCGTTTTGGCAGGGCAGTCGTGTTTTTAATATTTTTTTAATTTATTTATTTTATTTCACACATTTTAGTGACATATTATATAGTTTTGGAATGTGCTCATCAAGGCCTTTCATTTGATGCCCATATTGTAATAATAGAAGAAAAAAATTTTTTTTTCGCATTTTAAAATGGCGTCGTTCATTCGCCATATTGATTTTTTCAAAAAAAAATATAGCCTGTGTCACTCGGGATGTTGTAAGGATTCTAACGATACCCCATTTATCCAAATCAGTTCAGGCATTTAGAAGTTATGGTGGAATAAAGAAACTCACATACCCACAAACATACATGAACCCTGAACACATAACACTCTTTTTGCTTTGGGCAGTCGTGTAAAAAGGGAGGTAGGTATAACATTTAAATTCTAGAGAGAAGGGTGCTCTGTGATTATTTAATAAGTATTGTACCTATAGAATAATTTGAAAAAGAATGAGTATTTTAATTCTATAAAAGAGGTTTGTTTTCCGTTTTGAACATTTTTTTTTTCATTACTTCTAGTCTAACAGAAACGTGTAGGTATCCTTTAACATTTGCCTTATTTATCATAGTACCTATTAAGAAATAAGTACTTGACTTTTATATCTAAATGGCAGACATTTCGCTGTGATAAAACCGTATCTATTTTAACGCAAGACAGATTCGCGCGCAAATCAACGCGCGACGGGACGCGGCCACTGCGCATTTTGCGCGCTGAACTATTACGTGTACAGTACACACTGATAAATGAAGATTGATCGTCCAAAGATCATTCAAAAGCTAGTCAAAGTACGCAATAAAAATATTGGTATTTTTCTATAGCATAAAACGCAGGAATTTGTGGGACTTAAGTACCTATATAAAAATAATAATAGAAATATTTAAAGTATAAAAAATATTAAAAACTCGACTGCCCAGCCAAAAACGAACTAAACAAGTGTCATTACAGTCGGGGGACCTTTTTATGGAACAATTTTTGATCATCAAGGCCTTTCATTTGATGTCTAAATTGTAATAATTGAAGAAAAAAATTATTTCACATTAGAAAATGGCGTCGTACCGTCGCCATATTGATTTTTTCTAAAAAAAATATATATCCGATGGCACTCGGGATTAGTCGGGATGCTGTAACCATTAATCCAAATCAGTTCAGGCATTTAGAAGTTATGGTGGAATAAAGAAACTCACATACCCACAAACATACATGAACCCTAAACACATATACACTCCTTTTTGGAGAGATATACAGTCATGTAAAAAATTGGCACATTCATAGCATTAATTCATTCATATTGGTCAATGATCTGGCTCAAGGCATCACGAAGATTCAATATTTATTGTAGTTTATTTATTAAACGATAAGCCTCTACAGATAATCAGTTGGCTCCTATCAAATATTATGTACTAGAAAAATCTGACGAGATAAAATGTTTGGATTTCAATACAAAATTAGGTTTAAAAATATACCCAGGTGTTATGACCTTCGATCACCTAGGTGGGAATATCGTTGGTTATGACAAAAGATTTTTAAAACTGTTTAAGTGACAGCATCACAATACCTATAGGTGATTGGTAAAAGCCTTATAAAGTCGAATATGGTAGATAGGGACCATCAAACTGTTTTTTTTTTACTATGGGACCAACTCTGAAATCGCGAAAAAAACAGCTGTTTCATACATTTTGATATTTTCGTTATTAATTTTTGTATGAAATAACAGATTTTTTTCGCGATTTCAGAGTTGGTCCCATAGTAAAAAAAAATCAGTTCGACGGTCCCTATCTACCATATTTGGCTTTATACGACTTTTGCCAAACACCTTGTATAAACACTTAGTTTAAAATATTTTTTTAATAGCCGAAATAGCCTTTTTTTTAAGCTATCCGTCATATTTATAGCTGACGGCACCAGGTAACTGTCCAACAAAGTCCTATTTCTAAAGGTTTATTTAAATCTTTCGTCTCAAAATATCCTTCAAATGTCCCAGTGCATTCATTTAAATTTTTAAATGAACGGAACTGAACTGACAATAACATTTTGTCAACATACAACGTCGTAAGGCCGCCTCCAATGGCCATTTGCCAAAATATCCGCACTGGTATGCTTCAACGCGCAAATAGTGTAAAAATACGACGTGTAATGAGTTAGATGATTCATTAGTTTCTACATAGCAGATTCTGAAAGATAAAATAAAAGATATGTTATGTGCTATCCTATCCTACTAATATTATAAATGTAAAAGAACATTTAAATCACATCTTAATCAAAATTGTTTTGCAAAACAATCTACAAATACAATAAAAATATGTTTTCCCAATAACCCCGTTTTCATTTTAGTAACACCACAAAATAAATAATACGCTTGATTGCCAATAATATGTTTGTGCTTCAAGTTTTATTTTTAACTGAGTAAATAAAAATCCTGCTCTTCATGAGCAACATGAGCATATCAAAACAGATACCTAAAAATCTTAGTGTATACTAAAATGAGATCTGGGGTTATTGGGAATATATCTTTTTGTTGTACTAGTACCTAACTAGTTTATATGTTTGTTACGCACAGGCATAACTAAGCCTAAGTTGTGTGCTATTGTTGGCGTTTTCTCGAATATTCTCCAACAGTTATCATTATCAGACGATAAAAAAAATGTATGGATACATTCAATCATTTCGATTTGCACATCGATACAGCGCAAATGGTAACGACTGATAAAATAAAATAGGTAACTGTCTAGGAATGTTATCATATACCTAACATAGATAGAACCTACCTAGGCGTGTGCCAGAAATAAGATAGTACCTATTGTTTAATACCTACTTTTAATTTATAATTTGGTAAAATTGACTTACCTAGTTTCAGTACTTACATAAAGTACCCACTTATATTTCTGCAAAGAAATCGGTTATTCCCAGTTATCGCTCGTTCCCACTAATAGCGAATGGGCAAAAATATCCCATTTGTCACCAGTAGTGGTGATATATGGGAAGAACCGGTTCTAAATTAGTTTTGTCAAACAAAAAACAAAAAAGGTTTACAAATTAACTTTAAAAAGATAACAATATATTCGGTATGGTGTTTGAACATAACACGGGTCGTAATTTTTGGCGCCGCCTATGACAAACATTATATTATTAAAACAAGACATGTTGCCAAGATTTACGCTACATTGTGTAATGTTTTCTGGGACAGGTAACCTAGTACCTACCTATAGAAACATTGTTAAAATTGACTTTCAAATCTTTCAAGGTACTGCCTTTTTAATTCTATCAATATCTACTCTATTTACACTACATATTATGCATACTTAAAATAGAGTCGCTTCCCCCTGTCTGTCCCTATGTATGCTTAGATCTTTCAAACTAGACAACGCATTTTAATGCGGTTTTTTTAATAGATAGAGTGATTTAAGAGGAAGGTTTATATGCATAATACATGGTGTCAAATTTCAAACTACACAGAAGCAAAACGAGGGTGGGTCGCTAGTTAGAGTGAATAAGTAATGTTTTATTATTCAAAATTCAAAAATATTTTATTCAGTCTAGGCTGTTACAAGCACTTGTGAATGTCATAGAAACTACGCCATCGGTTCGCAAACCCTAAGCGGGAGACCTTGTAACGAGAAGAACCGGCAAGAAACTCGTCAAGGGCTGCTTTTTTCTCCCTGTATATTTCATACAGTCGTCAACATTGAAAAATGAGCTCCACATTTAAAGTGAGGTCATTTCCATCATTAAACAGTATTCATATCACCTTAAAGTTCATTTGATGTATAGGTATGCAATGATAGATATTTAAATATAAGAATTCTCGACACAGCTAAATGCTTATAAATAAATACATCTGAATGTCACATAATAACATACACCAGAAGTTTTGTAAACAAGAAAATGCGTTGGCGTAGCTTTCAGCTGGTCATGTGAACGGTATAATTATAACTTTTTGACGATATTTACCAACGGTTAATGTGAAATTGGCAATGGCTCTCTCTCGGGAATTTCGCATTTGCCAAATAATAGGCTCTTGTATTATACCCTGGCAATGATTTCGCTTTTCTTTAAATACCGTGATAGTTATTTTTAACCGAAAATATGTTTATAATTTATTAGTCAGTCGGATCTTTTTTGTCTGATAAATCTGTTATGAATAAATTAAAGAAAAATTAGATTAATCATCATTATACTGCATAACCAGAACGTAGGGCACACGTGGGAAGAAGTTATAGCTCTGTATATTGTATATAGCTTTGTATATATTCATTGATAAACGCTGCTCATTATATAACGCTGCCTTATAAATACTGGCCATTTTCTGGTGAGAACCATTTTAACGGAGATGTTAGTGCTTTCACAACAATCAAAAGTCGCCTTTTACGACACCTGAAAGTGGAAGGCTGGTGCTTATTCTACATGATTCTACCACACGGCTAATTTAATTTAATTACATTATAAAATCGCAATGAGTCAACTCCCTTTCTTCCGCCCGAATCGATATCTCTCGTGTCCTAATCCTAATTAAATAAGCCATTATTATATCAGCTGTAATCAACGCTTGAATTTTGTCTAGACTAGACAAATCTTTCGAATACCTAATTTGATTAACACACATTAAGTGCCAGTATTATTAACATATTATTTACATATTATACCTAGTAAAAATGTTTCATTGATCAGTTGCTAAAACAAATATAAAAATAATTAATCTCGAGAAAATTCTATTATGTAACATATTTTGGCAATCAAACTACGATCAGCGTTAGCAGTTGTGTAATAGAAGGATGTTTTAGGTACCTACCTATTGCATTTCATTAATTTTATTTAGGTGCTTACTACTTATATTATTTATTAAAAAACACCATATTTTTTCATTTTGCATAATACAACGTGTTACAAAATAACCCCTAATTCCGAATATGGTAGATAGGGACCATCAAACTGAACAACTTTTACTATGAGACCAACTCTAAAATCGCGAAATAAATCAGATGTTTCATACATTTTGATATATCGTTATTAAAATTTTGTATGGATTTTTGTTTCGCGATTTCAGAGTTGGTAAAAGTTGTTCGGATTGATGGTCTCTATCTACTATATTCGGCATTAGGAGTTATTTTGTAACACAGTGTATACCTACCTAGGTACCTTTGCTATTCACACTCCATTTTTATAAAAAAGAAAAAGTCATTCTATTGACGAGTTCCCACTGTCCCCCATTCTACTATGTTACGGGGGCTAGTGGGAAATTTTATTTATATTCAGTAAAGATGTTGATAGATAGGATTTCCTTTGTACGGGTAAATTAACCTACTTAAAATACTCTCAATACAGCTTAGTATTTGAAAGAGTCCTCGAGTTAATGAAAAGGTAGGTTTTTAAAGTTCAACCATGGACCGCGATATAGCGCTCCGGTATTTTTTTTATGTTAAATATGCAAGCGCTTGCCCGCTATCAAGCCTGATGGTAAGCGATGATGCAATCTACAATGAAACGCGCTTGCCTAGAAGATACCTATTCACTCGCGATTTGAAAGCCCCCAGATTGTACCTATCGGGAAACAGACTCAGCCAAGGAGTTACACTCTAGCGGTACGGATGATAAATTTTTAAGCAAAACGCTTAGTGCGAGTCTTTGGAATATCCACCAAGCGCTCTAGTTACCTCTTAATATAGATCTTATTTATTAAATCGCTAGTCATATGATTTTTATTGTAGTAGCAATGTTGTTTTGGCTCGGAGTCGGAACTAATCGAGACAATTGAAATGGCTGTGACGTCGTCGTTTATCGTCGGCGTTTGCGTAGAGTCAAATTTATGAATAGATGCATTTACGTCTGTATTAACAGGTGTCAAAGACCGGTACCTACTATTAATACAAACATAATTTAATTTGTGGATCATACGTAACGTCCTTTGTGTACGAAACACATCTTTTTCTGTCTTTTCGATTTATTTAATTAAATCTATTATGCATGCGGCATATTGCGAAATCTAATTTACTCTTCGGATATTTCTTCTTCTTATATTTAAGTCAAATTTTAAATTTAATCTCGGTACATTAGAAAAGAGATATAAAAAATATTGTCCTTATCTGGTTCCTTCCATGCAAGCCATTTTTACTTGATGAATAAGCAAACCGAAATCCCTTTACCATTCCTTCAAGCTTAGCTTATTTTGATAATCATCGATAAAAAATATAAGTACCAGTGGCGAAGGGTCCATTCAAGTCTATTCCCATCGGCTTACCTTTTAGAAATCCCACCCCGCCGATCCACTATGCAGATCATAACATTTTTTAGAACAGCTTACCTTCGCCATATAGGTAGTAAGGTAAAGGAACCAGTCATGGACAGTTTAAGAATGCAATCAGTGTTAATTTTTATTTATTGCCGATATTATTTTTCTATATGAATAAATTGTGGTATCTATAATGAAAACATCCTTTATAAAATCAATATATTAAGCACAATACGCTTCTCGAATGCAAGTTTTTGAGATATTTTGTAAATTCAAGGACCTTTAACGACTACCTATTATGAACAGTCAATTTCCAATAATGGACACCCATTTATAAACAGTATCTAGTCTTGGACACCTAGTAATGGACATATTTAATTCCCTTTCTGATGGAACAAAAATATTTTCTTTCAAAATATAGGTACCTATGTAAAAAAAATTGGCACCATTTAAGTTAGTAAATTTATTTCTTTAAAACAAACTAAAAAATTCAAGTATCATACTTCACTAAGAATACAAAACGAATATGTTTCGTGTTAATAGGACAACAGTAAAGTAACATAAAAAAAATTGAGTTTAACAAATCACATATTTCAGATCCATTTTATCCTTATTTAAATAACCAGTCTTCAAACTTATAAAATATTTAAACAATTTTATAATATAAATGGTAAATATTTCTTCATTTCGTCAACCTTATAGAATCCACGTTTATTAATTGGTAGCGGGTCTTTAATATATTCTATTATAGCTTTCTCATCGTACCAGATCTGATCTGCGTTTTCTGGCCAACGAAAGGTATTTCCTTTAGCTAACACCATAGTGCTTATTTCATATAAACAATATCCCTCCCTCCTCAACATTTTTTATAATGCCAGGAAAATATTCTCCTTCATACGTTATTATTACGTATTTGCTTTTCTTATCCTTCTTTTGTAACAGAGCTAATGTTTCCAAAGGTAAATCTTCTTCGGATCCTGATTTATGCAGATCTTCTTCTAAATCGTACTCACTGTCTTGATATTCAACATCAGTGTTACATTCCTCTGATGATGAACTTGATATCTGTTTCCTCTTAGACTTTGCCGTTTTTGTTTTGTCCTTCTTACTTTTCTCATTTATTTATTTTTCTTGCTTTATTTTTTCTCGTTTTTCTTTCTTTTGCACGTTTTTCTTTTTCTTCCATCTTTTGTTTTTTTTCGTTTTCTTTTTTTTCTACGTAATTGATGTATGGGTCACTTGTTATAGCGGACGGCAATCGTTCTTTGATTCGGCGTTTTTTAGTATCTGGTTCGGGCCAAAATAAGGCTCTTTTAAATGGTGACGGAACAATACCAATTGGCGTAGTGGAAGATGTAGACGATTTGGAAGTAAAATTTGTTTTAACCGGTGTACATAAAACTTTAGCTGTGGCTGTAACCAGGTTGGACACATCTTTAATAGGCAGCACATCATTATCATTCTTCGTTAAAATGGATGTCAATTGGTTAGATCCCGCTTCTATATTGTCACCAAGCAACTGATGGTGTATTAAAGCTGGTTCACAACGCAACGGAAGCTTACCAAGCTCACCAATTTGAACAGACTGGAAGGTTTGATTAGTTGAAACTACAACTGGTTTAGTTATATTCACAATCTCGTCTGAACCCACGTTAGTAGGTATCACACTATTTAATAAAGTGGATGTTGCTTGGCTAAGTTCTGGTTCATTGTTATCATCTGATAGTTGATGGTGCATTGAAGCTAGTAGGCGTCACACTTTTTGATAAAGTGGATGTTGATTGGCTAGGTTCTGGTTCATTGTTATCATCTGATAGTTGATGGTGCATTGAAGCTTGTTCATGGGGCGATGAAAGCTCATCATTCTCACCAATTGTCGCCACTGTAGTAATTTGGGAAAATTTGTGAGTGTTAATAGTCTTAAGCGTTGCAGTTGCAACTGGTTCAGTTGTAGTTGCAATCTCATCTAAACCAATGTCAATTGGTGGCACACTTTTTGACAGAGTGAATTTTGGTTGGACAGATTCATATTCAGTAGTTTGGGATGAGAGTTGAAGGCGGCACGTTGAAGCTTGTCTCAAATCTGTATTCTGTGATAAATCCTTTGATAACATGGATGCAGTCAGATCAGGTTCCTCATTTGCACGGGATTGTTCTAGTTGGCACATCATATCATTATTAGTTGAAATGTTAGTCGTTTCAGTAAGGATGCCTTTACTTTTAGCCCAAATGATGTACAGATTTTGGTCTTCGTCAGGCAGTAGATTTTCAACCTCTCTTCTGGAAATGAAATATAGTTTATTGAAATGGGTCAGTTTTTCTGATGAAAAGACTTCCTGAATCTCTTTTTCTAAATGTTTTATTAACTTTGCCTTTTCTAATATGTCTTCAGTCTGATTTTGTCTATTATCTGCTCTGACTGTGCGATTACCAGAAACAATTTTGGACATATCCACATATTCCGTGCCAAATGGATGCAGGCCACTTTTACGAAAGCCATTTTTTATGGTTTCGGGGCTAATATTTTTTAAAGCTTCTTGAAAATTTGGTGCGAAATCGTCCTTTTTCAAGCGTGCGCCTGCATTTTCGGTCTTCCAATTCATGACCTGAACTTTCCAAGATAACTTGAGTGGCCGAAAAACCGCCACGTCCATCGGTTGGATCAAGTGAGAAGAATTGGGAAATAGTGCGATCAATTCTATGCCATTATCTCTGCAAAAGTTGGCAAGGTGTAACGACATGTGTGATTTATGTCCGTCCATGAAAAAAATCACCGGCTTCTGTATCTCCTTCTCTATAAGCCATGGATTAAAAACGTTGGTCATAAATTCGAAGAAAGTCTTTGCACACATCCATCCGGTTTCTGACCTTCCAATGCCCCATCCACTAGGAACACTTTTGACAATAAGTGTTGGTATTCTCTCATAGGGATATACAATCAGAGGCGGAGCCATGACTCCTGCAGCATTGGCAGTGAGTAAAACAGTTAAATTTTCCTTTTCGTCGCCAGAGGAACTGTAAACGTTTTTTTCTCCTTTACGAACTAATACTCTCCCTGCTTTAGGCTGCAAGAAGAACGCGCTTTCATCGGTGTTGTATATCCTTGTAGGATCTTTTAATGCTTCTGACAATCCTTTGTCTTCTAGGTATGTTTTAATCGTTTCAAACCATTTGTTAAGGTCTTCTTCAGTTACGTCTTCTCTAGCCTTTGATAAATTTTGTGCCATTCTTTGCGCCAAATCTGGATGTCGCTTCAAAAACGAACTAAACCATTTTTTCCCTGGGCGATTATTTGAGAAGGGACAGTTTTCCAAATTCTTTTCTATAATAATTTTTTAGACACTATCCAACAAATGGTCTTTTGTGACTGGGTAATGATTTTCAGCCATATATAAAACCCATTGGACTAATAATTTTTCTTCTTCTTGGGACAGGATTGTAGCAGGACCTAAGCTACAATCAAGTGGGCTGATCCCTTTAACTTTATTTCTCAGAGTTATTCTGGGGACACCGTATTTGGCAGCTGCCACAGATACTTTTTCTCCTCTTTCAACTTCATCTAATGCTCGATTCATTTGCTCTTTGGTGTAATCTCGCTTAGGTGCCATTTTGTCTGTGGCAATAAAAAAATAATGGTAACAAGTAGAATTATTTTAATGAGTCACCAAGTCACCAGTCATGGACACCCAGTCATGGACATGACTGTCCATCATTGGGTACGAGTGTATAATTTAGAAATACGTAAGATAAAAATAATGTTCTCCCCTTACACAACCAGAAAATAATACAACATATCAAAAACACAAAAATCCAGTGTTGGACAGAACTGTCCATGATTGGGTACAGACATATCTAAGTGTCCAGTCATAAACACCTTAAAAAAAATACATTCGTGAAGTCTGGCAAAGAGGTTATGCAAAAAACACGGTCCTCAGATTAATAGTGAAACACAAAATAAAACAATAAACGTTCACAATATAATGTAAAGATTAAAAAATGACATTATAGTTACTAACCTGCATTACGATTCTTCTAAGAAAAACGGATTTATCCCAATTATTTTTAGTTGAAATCACGGGTACGTAAATGATGCCGGAACAATATGGCTGTCAGATGTCAAAACGAAAAAACCTTGACCGGATATCCTCTTACTTCGTAAAAAATGTTGCCATTGCAAAAATAAATTCACAGTTTGTTTATTTTATGCATTTAATTTCGAAAGTGTTCATCATTGGTGCACTGTCCAAGACTGATTCCATTACCTTACTGCGATTTTTTTGCAGCTTTCGTTTGCCAGCGTTTGTAACTTTTGCGAGTGTGTTAAAATAATTAGTGCGAAAAATCGCAGTACCTATCTAAAGCGTTTTAGTGATAATTTAAAATGATATTTAACAAAATGCTCTAAAGGTTCTTTTTTCTTTCCAGCCAGCGAATCGTGAGAAAATGATGTCCAGGTCAGCATTTGCCCTGGCAGCTATCGGACTAGGCCTCTCAACATTCAGCGTACGCCAGATGGTGCTACACCAGTCCAGGCGATTCTAAGCCTGGAAACT
This sequence comes from Agriphila tristella, assembly GCA_928269145.1. Classification (NCBI taxonomy): domain Eukaryota; kingdom Metazoa; phylum Arthropoda; class Insecta; order Lepidoptera; family Crambidae; genus Agriphila; species Agriphila tristella. Next base: position 6,842,234 of record OV743451.1, read on the forward strand.
TCCAGAACTTCCACAGCAGGATAAGATTTTAATAAAGGGAAATTGATCTTACCATGTAAACGTTTAGACAAGTTTTCCTTACAAGTGTGAAAAATGGCAACCATCTTAGTTTTTGGATGTTTGATGCTATTTATTGTTTGTCTAAGAAAGAGAAAATTAACTGTCATGAAGCAGTAATTATGATGTGCGAAAAAAATAGTAATTTATTTTTGAAATACTTTTTAATTTTTGTGAGCGAATGTATAGTGAACCACCTTGTTGACTGATGAAATTGTTTTAGAGATAAGTTTAAGTCGTGTGTGGTTGTTTCTCATAGTAACTGATTAAATCATGAGACTTAAGTGTGTGCGGATCCCTAATACGTCTGTATTGTGATGGAAACCAAATAAAAATAGCAACTATACATATATTGTTTGTGTTATTATTCCCCTTCCTATATTTATTACTAGGTATTTGTTTCGTATAAATATAATTGCAGTTAATAAAACTAGTAAATACATAGTCACAAAGAAATAAATATTAGTTTACATATTGTATAGTTAACTTGAATGCTAGGCCATAAAACCTCAGTTGCATATTAGTAAAACCCTTGTAAAACCTCAACATAGGAAGTAAAATCAATTTAGTTTGTATCTATAATCTTTAATAATATATATCAGAGTTCTGTTTCAGGATTTCCATACATTTTTATAGGCTATTTTCGAGGTTTTTTTAAACATCCTTATCTTAGAATGTTGATCAGATCAGTTGGGTTGGGTGTGTGTGTATAGAGACCTAAATCTCCTCCAATCACTCCCTGGATGGCCATCATCGGATCACAGCAAGGCCGAATCCTTGGCGGAGAACCAAGGCTTCAAAATTACCTCGTTTGTACGAAAATCGACTGGTGTCTTTAATTATCTGGCCATATGTAAATAAAGTCAATGTAGTATAGTATGCGCAAAATAACTTTGCGGTTCTGAACTTCGCGCGGAACGCTGCGCAGTAGACGAATACAGGCGTGCGCGGGGACGAGGCGCGGGCGGAAGCACTCGGAACTATTGACTTTGCGCGAAATATCACTTGCGGTTAACTTCCGAGCCGAAATAAAACAGTGTAAGTAAATCATCCAACGTAATTTATTAAACTAATGCACCATCATCAAAACAACCACAAGTATAAAACTATTGTACTTCAAAAGTTTATATTACAAAACATATTTTTGTAATCATATAAATGCCGGGTTCATATAATACCTTAAAAACAGTTAAAATCACAAGTATTTACCGCGTTATACTAGTGATAGATATTTACGCACATACCTCAACTCCCGACGTTTAATACCTGTTATTTTAATATAATAAAATGCAACGCGAAAGTTTAAAAGTGTAAATACTTAACTATTTTAGGACAAACTAATTGTTATGTCCTTAGCTTTCTATTAAAATCTAACTTTGCATTAAAATTAAACTGCTAAAGTCAAGAACGTTTTAAAGAGGAAACTAAACTTTCTATAGAAAGTTTACAAAATCAACGTTTCGTATTTCCCTGTTTCCAAAACTAGACCGATTTAAATGATTTTTTCATGAAAAAATAAAGAAAAGCTTTGGCTGTGTTCCTATGCTGTTGTTTTTTATTTAATTTCGTCATATACTTGATTCTCATTCCAACCTGTCTAGCATGACCGATTTATATCGCGTGATATAGCATTTTATCGACACTCAACTGTCAAACTCCTTTGTTTTTTTGACAGATTTTTTTATTATTTATGAAAAAAAAGTAACACACAGGAACACAGCCAAATCCTTTCTTTAAATTTTAATGAAAAAAGTATTTAAATTGGTTTATTTTTGGAGGAGGACTACGAAACGTTGATTTTGTCAACTTTCTATAGGAAGTTTTCAATTCACTCGACCGTGGTGTTTCCTCTTAAGTATGTAATACAATTTATTATTTTTAATCGTTATTCGAGTAATTATTATAAATAAGTACTAATCTATTGCATGCTAAGTACCAAAATATTTTATTACATCAATATGTGTCAGTGATATTTTAAGTTATCTATTATTAACAATATCTATTTAATTAACAAAACAAGCGGCATGTCTAACATAATCATAATAAACAAAAACTTAAGAGTAACATTGATTTCATGACTAATCTATCTTAAAGTTAACATTCTTTTTTATTTACATCATCAAAAATTGTTTAATACTAAACCATAATTGTACTGTATATTTACATGAAATTCCCATTTGCCCCAAAAAATGGGGCCAATGGGAATAGCCTTGAAATTATTTAAAACCGACTGAAGAAGACGCATACCTACAACATATCGCAACCAAAGCGTATAATGGGTGATCTGCTCAGATAAAATTAAAATAAAATAGTTTAAAAAATTTTGATAGATGGCGTTTTATGAAAGGCGAGCCGTAAAGTTAAGCCCCTTTCACACTAAGCAATTTATCGCGTGCAATTTATTGAAAATTTTGATTGCAAATGCGGGGAAGGGGGGTGGGGAAGTTTTGTAGTGACTCCTACTGTTCTATTTTTGAATTGTATAATTTTCTGTTTATGTAAAACATAAAATATCATTGTGAATGCTAAAATCTCATAATTAGATAATATTTCTTTAAGTTTAAATGTTAAAATTTGTAATCAATAATTTTTATATTTGGTAAAAATAAGATAAATTTAAAGTGCACAGGCAAAGTCGGAGCGCATAGCTTGTATGCATAAAACGCTCGCGCTTGACCGAACTTCTTATCGCATCTATTGTATTAGCCTCACCCTCCGCCCCGCGCGGCGGGGCGAAGACCATTGCAACAGCTCAGTTGATTTTTGGCTCGCTACCACAGTCACAAGCTAGCTCCCACGGCGAATGCACGCCGGTTTTGCCTTGCGCGCAGTAGGTATTTTAGTACGTGTAATACCTAAAGTTTTGTAACCTCTGTTTTACGCGAAGTAAATATCAATTTTAAAAGAGTAGGTCGTTTCTCTAACCATCCCGTTAGGAACACCTCAGTTTGTTTATTCATTTTATCCACCCTGAAACAGCCACCCTGCCCTCCCTAGCATGACCGACGAAACACGATATATATCGCGTGATATAGCGTTTTATCGACACCCAACTGTCAAAATCCATTGTCTTTTGACAGTTAAACGTGATAAATCACTATATCCGTGTTTCGGTGGTCATGCTAGGCAGGCAGAGGTGGAAATTCGAAAAACGCATGTTCATCTATCCACCCCATCTTAGGCTGGCCCCAGACCCACCGGTTTCATTTCTTTGCTTTGCTGTTCTACTATGGACCGCCGGCCAAGAGGCTCATTTTCAATCTATCGCATATTTTGACCAGACCACATTAGCAAGATAGCCATTAGTTTGGTGTTATCAAATATCGCCGTCTGGGTTGCGATGCGAAGTTTTAGTTTTCAAAAAAAAACTGCTGTTTCATACAAAAATGAATAACGAAATTATCGAAATGTATGAAACAGTTCCTTTTTTTGTTTCGCGATTTCAGATTTGGTACCATAGTAAAAGTTGTTCAGTTTTATTATGGTCCCTATCTACCATATTCAGCTTTATAAGGCTTTTTACCAAACATTTTGTATAAATAAGCGATCGATTTATTTTTAACGATCGGAGTCCATGTTCAGGGTGGCATATCTCCTAAAAACTTCCTACTTCGCAATCCAGGTGATGATATTTGATAACACCAAGCTAATGGCTATCTTGCCAATTTGGTCTAGTCCCAAAATGCGATAGATTGAAAATTACCCTGGTTGGCCGGCGGTCTTTCAAGCAAGGTAGCACAGCAAACAGCAAAGCAAAGAAATGAAAACGGTAGGTCTGGGGTCAGCCTTACTTGATGTATGATAGGGTGGATAGATGAACACGCGTTTTTCGAGTATCCACCTTAGAGTGGTTGTTTCGGGGTGGAACGGAATAAGTCGGGGAGTTAAAACGCCAATACAAAATTACCACACGACTCGGCTTTCATAAAACGCCATCTATTGAGACTTTTTGAACTAATTTCTTTTTTATTTTTTGGTCTCGGAAAATCGCCCTTTTTTAGTATAGTCTTTTCTATTCACAAATAATAGGTCAAATAATTCAAGGACTTCTAAAAACGGTAGAGATGTCCTTGAAAACCTCTCGCTATGGCCGCTTAAAGTATTTCTCGTCGACCCGTTTGGCTAAAGCTACGAGCGACTCGTGCCTGCGTACTGTGTCTGCGAGCTTGCGGCATGGCAGCCTTGTGGTGATGATGGTGAACACGTGGCCGAAGACGAGGGCATCCAGTTCGGTAGGCCTGGGGGTTTGATAGCAGAATTATAATTATATTCGATATCTTTGAAATGTACTACGTAAAAACAAACTTGTCTAGAGTGGTCAACGAAAGATGAACCGGAAATGGAGGCGCCACTATCCCTGTTAAATTAACGTTTAGAGGTTAAGTTATTGGAAACTGAACCTTAAAAGAAGGCGCAAAATTAGTTCTATTTCCAACCGAGTCTCATCTTTCGTTGACCAAACTAGCCTACCAACACTAAATATACCGGGTGTCCCAAAACTTTGCCACACGGAGGAAAAGTACATTAAATATTGAAGATAGGAAATAATACTGAGATTTCATTTTGTTTTTAAAAATAATTGGAACTGCATCCAAAGATTTTTGAAAAATCGCCTACCTACCAGGAATAAAAAAAAAACAATCTATTATTTTTACGATTCTAATCGAAAGGGCTACTCATTAGCATGTTTTTTTTCTTAAGTAACATAGCTGATAGCATCTTAAATAAAAGGAAGACCATGAAATTTTACATTTAAATTTTAATTATAATACGTATAGTATCATATGCGAATTTAAAAAATCTTTGGATACAGTTCCAATGAGGGCTATGTTTGCCATTTCTCCCACTGGCGGCGCCAGTGTTTGTGGAGACCTATCAAACGTGATTTGGTTGTTGTCGTTATAATTTGTTTTTTTATAAAATGAGTGAAAAACATGGTTCATGGACTGTTGCGGAATTAAAATTAGAACTAAAGAAGCGTAATGCAAAATCTACAGGCATGTTGCTGGAGTTTCTTTAAAAACCGATCTTTTTCTAGCTCTTTCTGACCTCTGGATAGCAGATTTAGAAGTAGGTTTGGTCCACATAAAAAGGCTGGGCACTGCATCTTTTCTTAATATAAGCTTGGCTTTAAAGGAAAATAAATTAATAAGTTTTGGTTATAAATAAAACTTTTGACAGGTCTCCAGAGACAGTGGCACTGCCCAAGTGGATATTTTTGGAACTACCCAGAGTAAATCCCATTATTTTTAGAAACAAAAAGCCTTCTTTCAGTAAAATTTCCTATCTTCAATATGTAAGGTAGGTACTTTCCCTCCATGTGGCAGTTTGGGAACATCCTGTATAGTAGCGTATAGTAGACAGACGAGTCGTTAAAAAATTCGCGATATTGTTTAGGCAAACTCACACCAAGTTAGCCCATATTCAGTACTAGAAACCACTGGGGTGGCGTTTATAATTTTTTTTAGTAACCACACCACTGCCGAGTACTGCCGCCTAGTTATGGGTAAAGACATGACGTGATCTTACGAATGATAAATAATTAATATCGATAAATGCAACTCTAGAACTTCACCACGGTGGTGTGGTGTGGTTACCAAAAAAATTTGTAAACGACACGTTAGTAGTATCGTTTACAATACACGAGTACTAACTACTAACTAGCAGTTATTGCAACAAAACAAAGATAGATTTTAGAGTATGATTGGATGGAAGGCGGGCGATATCCAGCAGTGGGTGTCATGGGGCTAATCTTAGAATAATAACACCTAGAACGATAGTTCTCTACAAAGCGCACTGTCAAAAGTGAGGCAACTAAAACAGCCAAAATGGCTCCAAATTCAAAATTTTTATTCTCGATTAAACTTTGTACCTAATCATACCGAATAGGTACAAAGTTTCAATTTTCCTACATTTAGGAGATTAGTTACTATATTATTGGGTTTTAGTTACGATTAGGTAATGTATGAAGGAGATAAATCTGAAAACTAAGCCATTTTGGCTTAGTATTAGTTGCCTCACTTTGCATACGAGATCATGGCTTCTAGGAGTTATTATTCTAAGGGGCTAATGCATGGGCTAATGTAATGATGAGGCACTAGGTCGTTTTTCAAGCTAAAGGTACGGGTAAGGCTAAAAACTTAATATTATTGTGAATGCTTTGATGATTGCCATTTTACATCACTACGAGTAAATATTTGTAAAATTACATCGATTTATCTCACCTGAGTAAAAATTCATAAATAATTACACTGTCGTAAATCTAGATATTTACAGTAACATGAACAGTAGATACTTAACAAAACACAATATATTTAAAAAAACACGAAAAATTAATAAATTTAAAAGCAATTTAAGAGTAGGCGAGGAACTTTCAATTTTGAAAACACAATAAAACTTTCCATTCATTTTTCTTTCAATTCACACGTACGTTTGACATTTAACATTAATCAAATATGTATACAACATGTTACAAAATAACCCCTAATGCCGAATAGGGTAGATAGACCAACTCTGAAATCGCCAGAAAAAAATCTGCTGTTTCATACAAAAAATTATATCAAAATGTATGAAACTGCCGATTTTATTTTCGCGATTACAGAGTTGGTCCCATAGTAAAAGTTGTTCAGTTTGATGGTCCCTATCTACCCTATTCGGCATTAGGGGTTATTTTTTATCACGTTGCATAAGAAAAGTATCTAATCAATATCAGGTACAGAAGGGCTCAAATTGTAGCTAGCACTTTTCTTCTTCAGATATGCTAGCAGACTTTCGACACTCACGTCCCCACTAGGCAATTTTAACGTCGACTCTGGAAATATTAATTAAGTAATGTATTTTAGGATAGATAAATACATAAAGGTCATGGGGCATATTTGACCTGCTTGATGAAAGTTCGCGTACAGAAACCAAACCAGTTTAAAGCTCCGGCCAAACCGACGCGAGCGAATCGCGCGCGTCGCTCATTTTGACAGATTTTGATCACGTAACTTAAAGCAATAGCCATAGCCATAGCAATTTCTTTGACAATGGCTATGGCCAAAGCAGGTCAAATATTGAACAATGGCTATGGTTCAATATTTGACCTGCTTGATGAAAGTTCGCGTACAGAAACCAAACCAGTTTAAAGCTCCGGCCAAACCGACGCGAGCGAATCGCGCGCGTCGCTCATTTTGACAGATTTTGATCACGTAACTTAAAGCAATAGCCATAGCCATAGCAATTTCTTTGACAATGGCTATGGCTATGGCTATCGCTTTGAGTTACGTGATCGCACTCGCGAATTTCGCGCGGAATTCGCGTCAGTTTGGCCGGAGCTTTAAATTGAAGAATTCAATCCCACTTTTCAAAATATGTATTATTTTTTTTATGTACCGACCGGCAGAGAAAGTTATATTTTACAATATGTGTGCGAGTATATATATGATGTTATTAAACTTTTGTTAATAAAGCAGAAGTTTTTACTTTCAGCATTGTGAAAATGTGTGGTACGAGCATAATAAACGTTTGTTTTGTCTTTATCTATTTATTTTATTTTATTTATTATTGAAAAGATATGATAAAAAAATAATCATGGCCTGCAAGAATGCGACCCATATCACTGAGTAGCAGATACATTTATCTACATATCTAGCCATATTTCGTTTGTGTACGCCATAGGTCAAACGTCCGAACAAAATGCCCATTGACCTTTTAGTTAAGAATGTTTTATAGTCCATGAGAACGTTCGTGGCACGCGAGGTCGTGATATGTGCGAACGGAGTAGCGATATTGCGCGCTCCCTTGCACTTATAGGCCTTATGGGCGGGCTCGGACTTATTTCAATGGCACGCGCAACCTAATGACGACGTCAGTAACGCGTTTTACGACCCCGCGTGCCACGAACATTCTCATGGACTATAAATGAGTTGCCACTAACGATATCAAGTCAATTATCACTTTGTCAAGATAAAATGGCTACTATACACGCTGAAAATTTAATCATTTGGTTCTCGCAGTGGGTGGTTCCACTCATGATTACAAGCAACTTTTACTATGGGGCCAACTCTGATATCGCGAAAAAAATCAGCTGTTCCATACAAAAGCGGAATACCTACTCGACCTTAATGTATGGACAGAGCTCTGTCACTCCGCGCGCGAATATGATGCGCTCGGCGTCCTCTGAGAGGACAAATTTCATACGTCAGAAAAGATTAATCCCACGCGATAGAAAGAGAGGCAACTACCAAGTGAATGTTTTGGAGCGAAGGGAGCACTGTGCGACCTGAATTGTACTTTATTGTGTCGAAGCAAGAGTCGCAATTTATTTAAAAGTTTTGCGGAGTACAACTTCTGTACGCTAGAACTATTATCTATTCTATGGTATGGAACAGCTGTTTTTTTTCGCGATATCAGATTTGGCCCCATAGTAAAAGTTGCTTGTAATCATGAGTGGAACTACCCACTGTGGGATCCATATGATTAAAACTTCATACTGTATTGTCAGATTTTTTGATAATAGGTAATTTTTATTCCCAACATCTTCCTTTACAAGAAATGCCGAGTCGTCTAAACTACTTGTACTGACTAATTAAATAAATAAAAAAACAATATTTGAACCTGAAGACGCTACAGAAAAGTTAGATTTTTCTGAATTCCGGTCACCACCGCAAGAATATAAATGCTCAGGACTGCTTAACATATCATCCATGCATTTTGGATTACTGTAAATAAAAATAATAAAAAAATACTGGCAAATTAAAAAGGATAAAAAGGGGATAACTATTTTATGGTCGAATTGTTTATAAATTATAAAAATGTAAAGAAAAATATTATATTTATTAAACATCGATCAGCGCCTTTAGTTGCAGTAGTTCGGCTGTTAGTCCGGTTAACCGAACTAATGCAACTTTTTAGTTGCATTAGTTCAGTTGATTTAAATCACCGTACTGTTGCAACTATTAACGGTTAATAGTTCGGTTGTTAGTCCGGGTTAACCTAACTAATACAACTTTGTAGTAATAGAAATCATTACCCATTGCACTACAGAGCAAGTGGCACTACTATTTTTTGACCGACTTCAACAAATTAAAAGGACGAGGTTATTAATTCGGTTGTATGGTTTTTATTTGAAAATTTTGATTTATTTTATTTTACAATTTTCAATAACTTTTTCTTTCCTTTGTAATAATACGTCACCAAAGTACCAGGATCTCATAAATATGGAGAAAGTTAATTTCTGTAATTTTCATTCTTTTTTAATCTAACAAAAAAAATAACATTTCAGTAGTGCTACACTTAATAGTAGCAACAGTTCGGTCAGTCGATTGAAATCAACCGAACTAATGCAACTTTTTGATTGCATTAGTTCGGTTGATTTAAATCACCCAACTAATGCAACTAAAAGGTTTCATTAGTTCGGTTGACCGGACTAACAACTGAACTACTGCAACTAAAGGGATCAGCGCTATGTTGTGTTAGAGCAAATTTCATGATACAAACTCAAATTTATTTCTTTTCAGGAGTGCTACCAATGTTCCAAAAACTTACCTATAACTATCCACTTTATAGTAATTTTGACTGTATATCTTATCCTCTAATCCCAGTTGTCCCGTTGGGTAGTCCCGTGGCGGGACTAATGGGATTTTTTCTTCCAGTTGTCCCGTTGTGGAGAAATCTGGATGACAACGGGACAACTGGGAGAAACAATCCCATTAGCCCCGCCACGGGACTACCCAACGGGACAACTGGAATGAAAGTCTAATTATTAATTCATTGGAGTAAACTGACAGATTCTAATGTCACGTTGTAAAATAATGTTTCCTTATTGTTCTAGTGCTGCGTTTCGTTCATTGTGATTCAGTTCACTCACACATAGTAGCGTTCATGGTTACAACTGGGGTATTTTTTAAACAAGCGTCAAACGTTAATGTTTACAACCGTACAACCCGGTCGAGTGAACTCGGGACTTGAAGCGCGATAGACCCTGTCGTTTTCTCCTTTCCTCACGCCACCACCTTCGTAATTTTTTTTAAAGTTTTCGATAGATTGGCGATAAATTATCGCTAACGAATGTATTTAAGCTATTGGCATGACGACAGTGGCGTGAAGCAAGGAGAAAACGAGAGGGGTCTATCGCGCTTCAGGTCCCGAGTTAACTCGACCGGGGTATAAACGTCAGATTACTCCAGTGAATTACTAAAATTAGACTTTAGAGGTATCTTATTTACCTCGAATCCGTAGCATCAGGATCAGGACTGACACTTAAAATGCTCAATTCCTCACTCATCACATTTTCAGAACCCAAAAGCTTATCATTCACCAGTCCATCACTATCCACATCACTCATAACCGGAAGAACATCATCAGGACTATGTAAAGAAGTAATAGATTCATCTAGATCATCGTTTTCTTCAATTGTATCCAAAAAATCATTATTCCTATTAATATTAGCGTACGCTTCATCATATTTCTCAGTTGGGTAAACAAGCATTTCGAAATCGTGTTTCTCTTCGTTAATAACTTCGAAAACTTTATCGATGATTTCGTGTACGATATCGAAAAGGAAATCGTATTGATCTTCGCAGAGCAAGGTTAAGTCTTTCAACCTTTTAGGTCCGTCGTATTCGCATGTTATATGGCCTTCTTTGGAGGTCATAATTATGATTTGTTTGGAAGCAAATGGCTTGAAGCCTGAAGTAAAAAGAACTGGTTGACGATTTGTTTGACGCAAGAAGCTTATACCTCCCTCCAATGGAGATTGCACGGCCATATGTCATAGTGAAGATTGAAAAAAGCTCCTTTAGTGACGTGACGGCTTATTGCAACCTCTTTCTTTAGTGTTACAATACGTGTTCGTTGTTCGTCGTTCGTTCGTTCGTGAGAAACGAAAACGTATTGTAAAACGAAAAGAAAGAGATAGCAATACGCCGTGACGTCACTAAAGAGTCTTTTTCAATCTTCAGTATGATACTAGGCGTGCAATCTCCATTGTGGGTTTAAGCTTCTTGGTTTGACGTGAGATTTACTATCAACTTAACAATAGTGAACTAATATCTACCGAGTTGAAACAGAAATCTATAAAATTTAAACCTATAAATAAAGGCACTTCATTGACCAGAAATCTATACAATTCTACTAATATTATGAATTTGAAAGTTTGTGGGTTTGGATGTTTGTTCCTTGAGGTTGAAGATTTTTTGCGTGATTGATCACGCAAAAAATACTGAACGGATTTGGTTGAAATTTGACATACAGATAGTAGAAAGCCTAGATTAAAAGATAGGATACTTTTTTTTTATCCCAAAATTCGAACGGGAACGGGAACCACGCGGGTGAAACCGCGGGCGGCCGCTAGTAACTACAAATGGCAAATATTAAAACCCTTTAATTCAATGAACTTAAAAAGCAGATTCTAATAAACTGCTAATAAAATAGATATCTGCAAAGGATACCCTTCTACAACTGCACTAAATTCTAGTTTATTAAAAAATAGACTGAATTTCTATGAAGTAAGTTAATTAGAACTTGTGAAATCAACTCTCGAGTCGATTTGACACCAGCCATTTTTAATGTCTCCACTGCTGGGGCACAGGCCTTCCTTATGGGTGGATAAGGAGAATGGGCCAAACCCACCACGCAAGCCCAATGCGGATTGGTGGGTGTTAACAATTGCAAATGCAGCCGGGACCAACGGCTTAACGTGCCTTCTGAAGCACTGAGGAACTCGAGATAATACATTTTTGGTCACCCATTTCCTAACCGACCTTTGCGAAAGTTGCTTAACAGTAATCGTAGGGCCAGGTACTAAGCCACTGCGCCACCGAGTTCCTCAAAATCAACTCTTATGCACTATTATGTATTATGTGGTATAAGTAATAAAAAGTATTGTATACCAAACAGGTTCTCCTTGCTAGGGCTCATGATCGACATCTTGGATCTCCTAACCCTCGCACTACGCTCGGACGCGCAACGATCCGGTGACCGGCGACGGGTTATTTTAAAGGCTTGGGTTATTAAATACTCTTCTTGGTACTGGAGGGGAGGGGAGGGGATAAGAAAGGAGTTTCAGGGAAACTCACGAATGTAGCACACCTCCGCCGCAAATAGGGTTACCAGATCTAATAATGAGATTTCCTGACTTTTTCTCTGATTTTTCAGGAAATTTCCTGACATTTTGTACACTTACATCTACATTCTTCATTTAGTTGACTTTGATATTTATTTCTCACTAAAATTATTAACAAATTATGTGTTTTCTTAAGTTGACTTTGATATTTATTTCTTACCAAAATTATTAACAAATTATGTCTTTAGTTGACTTTGATATTTATTTCTTACCAAAATTGTTAACAAATTATGTGTTTTCTTTAGTTGACTTTCACATTTATTTCTTACCAAAATTATTAACAAATTATGTGTTTTTTTTAGTTGACTTTGATATTTATTTCTCACCAAAATTATTAACAAATTATGTGTTTTCTTTAGTTGACTATATAGTGTTATATTTATTTCTTACCAAAATTTTTAACAAATCATGTGTTTTCTTTGGTTGACTTTGATATTTATTTCTCACCAAAATTATTAACAAATTTCATTAAGTACTTACACTTTTTGGGATTTCAAAGATCCCTGACAACTAAATTTTTTCCCCGTTTTCCTGAAGGATGCCTAAAATTCCTGATATGTCAGGGAAATTCATGTCATCTGGTAACCCTAACCGCGAAACAGTACCAGCGAAATAGTAGTTCCGCCATGACTTGTCTTCTATCGACGACGATATATTATGACGATCACATCTACGTAGCGGTTTCACTATATTGCTTTCGCATGTGCCAACGATCGGCTGGAATCTAGCGTGAAAAATCTATGCATTAAAACACACTGTTCGCATTTATTTCGCTTGTCGAAGAATGGCGGAACCTACTACGGTGTTTCGCGGCGGTGGTGTGCTACAGGCCTTATAGTCCGTAAGCCCGCGACAATATTGACTACGTCATATGACATCACGGGCTTACGGACTATTAGGCGTTAGTGTTGAAAGAATCTATGAATTTATCTTTTTGATTGAACATATCAATACTATCTAAAAAATAAAAACAAATATGCTATGACTACACAAAACGCACCGACAACTTCATATTGGTCAAGTTGACCATCCTCAGTTAATGTCGCAATACTATACTGGCTATAAAATAAGACCAAATATGCTACAACTACAATAAACGCACCGACAACTTCATACTGGGGCCATACCGGCTAACGAATCGATTTATCGAAATGTCTGCCGGGTTTCAAATTAAAACAGATAAATCGAGCCCCAATTGTGCTAAAATGGCGAACCCCAATTCATGATGTCACACGAACATCGATATCTTCCAAATTACGTCAACAGAAAGTACAAGACGAAATTCCTTACTTTGATTTTTCTGTTTTAAGTTGAAACTCGGCAGACTCTTCGATAATCGATGCGATAGCCGGTACGGCCCCTGGTCAAGTTGACCATCCTCAGTAAATGTCGCAAAAGACGCAATACAATAAACACACCGACAACTTCATACTGGTCAAGTTGACCATCCTCAGTAAACGTCGCAATACTATACTGACAATAAAATAAGACCAAATATGCTATGACTACAATTAACGCACCGACAACTTCATATTGGTCAAGTTGACCATCCTCAGTAAATGTCGCAATACTATACTGGCTATAAAATAAGACCAAATATGCTATAACTACAATTAACGCACCGACAACTTCATATTGGTCAAGTTGACCATCCTCAGTAAATGTCGCAATACTATACTGGCTATAAAATAAGACCAAATATGCTATGACTACACACAACGCACCGACAACTTCATATTGGTCAAGTTGACCATCCTCAGTAAATGTCGCAATACTGTACTGGCTATAGAATAAGACCAAAGATACTATGACTACAATAAACGCACCAACAACTTCATATTAGTCAAGTTGACCATCCTCAGTAAATGTCGCAATACTATACTGGCTATAAAATAATACCAAAATATGCTATGACTACACAAAACGCACCGACAACTTCATACTGGTCAAGTTGACCATCCTCAGTAGATGTCGCAGCAGAGAGCTCGTAATAGCTTTGATCATGAGCGCCGCTTTAGGACCGATAGCGGACAGGATAGCTCGCACGTGCCCGTACACGAGCGCGTCTAGGGGAGTCGGGCTGAGGACAGGGGGAATTGGTTAGGGGACAGTGGGAATGGGTTAGGGGACAGTGGGAATTTTGTAGGTGGTAGTGGGATCCTCGCTAGAGATTGGCAAAAGACCAGGGGGCCTATTTTTGAATCGCTCGGCTGGCGTCGAGCGCTCGTTTCTACTGATTTTCGTTCGACAAATCAACTCAAATGTATGAGCTGTCGAACGAAAATCAGTAGAAACGAGCGCTCGATCCCAGCCGAGCGATTCAAAAATAGGGCCCCAGGCTGAAACTTGACCACTACCCAATAAAAACCCACATGGTATGTTATACAAACTTATAGTTATTTTAATTCGATTGATATATATTATTCCAGTGATAGCAACGTCATATTTGATAATGTGACGTTGCTATGGAAACAATTTCTTGTAAATACAGAAAAATACTCAAAAGACGAAACTCCTATTATTTCTAAAGATTTCATTTAGTTCAATAAAATGGTCTATGGGCGTTTACTGAGTTTAAACCCAGCAGTCGCGTCAAAATCGGGTCCTTTGCCCATCTCTAATCCTCGCACGTACCCGTACACTAGCGCATCTAGGCGACATTGGAATGTGTAAGGGGCTATTGGGAATTGGTTAGGGGACAGTGGGAATGTGTTAGGGGACAGTGGGAATGTGTTAGGGGACAGTGGGAATGGGTATGGGGTAGTGGGAAGTTAATGTGTGAGAGTTCTTATTTAAATTAGTTAAACGTATTTTTTAAATAATTAAAATCATTAAATATGAAATGTAGAATGGCAATCATCAACCTAATAATTATATTATTGTTACATTACACTTATAAAAAAAAGATAATTCAATACTCACGTTCCAAAGAAGTAATCTCTGTCTCCCAAACGCTGACTTAGCGAGTTACAGCATTGCTCTACCTGAAATACAGATAAATATTCGTGTTGAGTGCATCACACAAACTATTAAAAAATCGGCCAAGTTCGAGTCGAACTCGCGCACGAAGGGTTCCGTACCAAAGATTGGCAAAAAAAACACGTTTTTTTGAGAGCACTTAAATATTAATTTTATTCTGTTTTTAGTATTTGTTGTTATAGCAGCAACAGAAATACATCATCTGTGAAAATTTCAAATCACTGTTTATAAGTACAGCCTGGTGACAGACAGACGGACAGTGGAGTCTTAGAGCTTCGCGAAAAGATAAGCGCTTCGGAGGTGCTTATAATAATAGTCATGGGCTTGGGAAGCTACTCACATACTAAAAATCTCACACAGTTGTGAGTTGCCACCAAACCTGATTTGTAGTGGTTGTTTCACTCAGTTTTATGAGAGTTCTGATGTGGTTAAATCACACTGATCATGTATTGGTCTACAAACATCACATTCTACAAACGTCACACGAGTTTAAAACACCACATACAAAATATGACACTTTTTGTTGATATGGAAAAATAAAATTTTCAATCACTTTATATATATTTTTTTATTTGCAATCACTTTTGGATTTTGTACATTTATTTTTCGTTTTTTTCTTATCCAAAGTACCAGGAACACATAAATATAAAGAAGGTTAACTTTTGTAATTTTCAAAACACTTTTTTTTTATATTATCACTAATTACTATTATTGTATGCATTTTTATTTTTTTCGTTTTTTTCTTTCCTTCATAATATTTTTTTTACAAAATTAACTTTCTTTATATTTATGTGATCCTGGTAGTTTGGAGACGTTTTAATTAATAAAAGAAAGAAAAAAAACGAAAAATATATATATCCGAAATTGATAATACAAAAAAAATATATGAAAGTGATTGAAAATGTTATTTTTCCATATCATCAAAAAAGTGTCATTTTTAGAATGTGGTATTTTCGAAGGGATTTGCTACATCTATGGGTATTTTAAACTCGTGTGACGTTTGTAGAATGTGATGTTTGTAGACCAATACATGATCAGTGTGATTTAACCACATCAGAAATATACGAGTAGTCAACTCTCATAAAACTGAGTGAAACAACCACTACAAATCAGGTTTGGTGGCAACTCACAACTGTGTGAGATTTTTAGTATGTGAGTAGCCTCCCAAGCCGTGCCTATGGGCTTCTGTACGTTTAGTACTATTATTAAACGTTAAAGGAAAGATGTTTCGAAAACACAAAACTTGCTCAAAAACCACTCACATCAGACAACACCTGCTCCAAAGTCTTAGCGTGCCAGTTGAGAGCCTTCAGCCTACAGCCAGCCAAACGGCCACGGATATGCGGACGAGTTGCGCACTTTAGTTACATATGAAATCTGCTCAAAAACCACTCACATCAGATAACACCTGCTCCAAAGTCTTATTGTGAAAGTTGAGAGCCTTCTTCAGCCTCTGTAGGCCTCTCAGCCAGCCGAGCGGCCAGGGGTACACGGACGAGTTGCGCACTTTAGTTACATGCGGAACTTGCTCAAAAACCACTTACATCAGACATCACCAGCTGCTCCAACATCTTATCGTGCCAGTTGAGTGCCTTAACGACTACAATAAACGCACCAACAACTTCTCTAAGCCTCTTTGCCACCGCGTTCCTTTTAGCTCGTGTCTGCAGCCAGCCTAGAGGCCACGGGTGTACAGACAAGTTGCGCACTTTAGTCCATACGAAATTTGCTCAAAAACCACTTACATCAGACAACACCTGCTCCAACGTCTTATCGTGCCAGTTGAGTGCCTTCAGCCTCTTGGCCACAGCGTTCCTTTTAGCTCGTGTCTGCAGCCAGCCTAGAGGCCACGGGTATACGGACGAGTTGCGCACTTTAGTTACCGCGTTGAATGTTTCTTCGTCCAGCCAGGAGATGTAGAGCTGCGGGATAGTGAGAAAACCGACTTATAAACCGGGTTAAAAATTGGCCAAAAAAACATCACGTGATTAATGGACGCCCCCTTATGTGACGGGTACACACTTAGGTTCACGAACCTCCACGCTCCGCGAACCTGCACCGAAAAAAAGTTTAACCTGTGCTGTAACACGTTTGCGAACCTGGTTCAACTTTAGCCAAAGTGAAAATATTTGTTGTCACTGTTCCAGCTTCGCGGAGCGGGGAGGTTCGTGAACCTAAATGGGTACCTACCCTTACAGTACGAGGCAAACCTTGAAATCGGGTGGAGATTGCGCAGAACGCGTAATTTGGGTATGCGTAGCGGTGAGGGGCGGGAGTGGCGAGAGGCGCGCGCTATTGGTCGCTCACAAGTACCCATGTGGGAACTTATCCCCACTCCGTCGAAAAAGTGTCAAGATGTTTGCCTCGTACTGGGGCCGTACCGGCTAACGCATCGATTATCGAAAAGTCTGCCAAGTTTCAACTTAAAACAGAAAAATCAAAGTAAGGAATTTCGTCTGTACTTTCTGTTGACGTAATTTGGAAGATATCGATGTTCGTGTGACATCATTAATTGGGGTTCGCCATTTTGGCCCAATAGGGGCTCGATTTATCTGTTTTAATTTGAAACCCGACAGACCAGACAGAGAACGGGAATACGCCCATAACAGGGATTTTCATGGGCGCCCCCCCCCTTGACCAGAACCAGGGGGGTTCTGGTCAAGGGGGGGGGGGGGGGCAAATCTATTGTATCGCCCACAGGAGTGATAGTTGGAGGTAAACAAAATCCAGGGGGGAAAGCTGCCACTCCCTGCCCCCCCTCGGTCGGTACGCCCATGGGGATTTTATTGCATATTTTGATAACTGTTTTGTGACACGATGGAAATGTCAATTAGGTCCATAGAGTATTCAAATTAAGGTAGAGGCATTTAAATTAATTTATCTTGCAGCTGGAATGTTTTTTTTTTTAATTCCAGCTGCAAGATTTTTTACCTCATCTGATTGCAACAACAGCCTAAAAGAGGTAACCTAACATTGTAACAAATTTCTAATTACAACCCGCGCAGATAAAGAATGGTACTGGAAATTTCGGCTAAACGTGCTTAAGGGCTATAAGTGTGAGTGAAAGAGCGAAATAGGTTTAGTGATATGGTATGCGAGCGAAAAGTGAACATGTACGACGCCAGGCACGTATCCAAGGGGGGGGGGGGATAGTTGGGATTTATCCCCCCCCGAAATCCAGAACACACAGTACAGGACTAAATTCAAATTTAGCGGGCGAGCAACTCTCCGGTTTGCGGGATGCAGTTGTCCCCCCCCCCCCCCGAATTAAAAGGATACGTGCCTGTACGACGCCATTTTCAATCACATTTTATAACGGTGCGGTTGTAAGCGCGGTTACGGTTAGCCGAAATTTCCAGTCCCATTCCTTATCTACGCGTGTTGTATCAATCTTACCTCAGCATTAACCAATACGTTAGTAATGAGGCTCATATACGCTCTCATTTCGGCCTTCTCCTCAGTGCTAAGTCGGCTGCACAGTGTAACACCTTTGTTCGCAGCGAACTGCACCACTGGTTCCAATTCGGATACAACGAAGGCCCCACATTTTATAAAAGGCACTCTACCAGATGGTGACATGAATTCCGCGTTCCAACGCATTTCAACCTCAAACGGGAGGTTGCATATCTGTAATACAAACACCAAAATTACAGCACGGTAATCAATATCAAATCCTCATGCCTGTAGCACAGAATACATAATAGTACAAGTACAGAAGATCCACTCCGCAAAGTCATTTAAATAAATAGCGACTCTATTCCATACACAATAAAGTGCACTTCAGGTTGCACGCCGCTCCCTTGCCTACAGTTATATTCACCTAGAAGTTGCCTCTCTTTCTATCGCGTAGCTCTTACCTCTTCTAACGACTTCAGGGTTTCTACTTTTAAATAATAATTAAATAACAGTTAGTTAATTTATTACAAGTAATGTGTTTGTGAAATAATGTGTAGTTAAATACGTTTAAAAAAACATAGGCTAGGTACAGTCAACGCCACATCAGACTATACATGCTGACTTTAAAGCAATTTGCTTTATTACGAAATGAAATTGTAATTATAATTAACTTAATTTCGAAAGTAGGTAGGTAAGTAAGTACCTGTCTATAAATTATTATTTCAATAAATAGTTGGGCGAAGATTGTTTAGCAAATAAGACAAGTAAATACCTAAGAATAAACGGATACTAGTTACTAACTAGGTACCTAGTAGACAAGCACTTCTTACGTTTTGATGTCGTTTGGAACTTTTGGAAGTGTGAAAACGTGAGGTTCGGATCCTTTTTATTCGTATTAAGGCAGCCCATTGCGATGTAATATGCCTTCATTTTGGTCATTTATATTAGACGTGCGAACGAACGACGGACGCGGCAATACGCGAACGCGGCGCGAGTGAGTGACTATCGAAATGGAACTGCTAACGTGCGACCCAGCCGGCACGCGGTAGCCCTCTGAAATTAGTCCGTCCGGACGGACCCGCTAGCTACTTGTAGCTTCGTACCTAAAGCGCGGAGTGGGCCTAGCCTGGCCTGTAGCACAGAATACATAATAGTACAAGTCCTGTAGTACAACTCCAACATGAAATAATACCAGCGATACTGCAGTATTTCTGCCATAACTTGTCTTCTATCGACGATGATATATGACGATCACATCTACATAGCGGTTTCGCGTCATTATTTTCACGGCAAAGGTGTGCCAACGGTCCGAGCCTATCGGACGGAATTGCATGTGATGTGAAAGTAGTTTTTAAATATTTGTCCAATCTATTCTTAAACTGATTTGTATTCTGTGCAGAATTTCTTTCTTTCTTCTTTGTGAGAGCTACTACTTCTCTATTATTATTACAGAAATGTTTTATGTGGATTGTTTCCTGATAGTGCCTTTGATAATTTAAGATGAATATGATGGCCTCTTACTTAGGTTTATGTTTCGTGAGTACTGAAATAGTTGTTTATCAAAATTCTCGATGTCATAGTGTCCCTGCAAGATATGCCCGCCAAATAAGAATAGTACTGTCATATGGCCATCTTGGTTTTTGGTTACTTCATAATGTATCATCATCATCATATCAGCCGCACGACACCCACCGCTGGGTATAGGCCTCCCCCAAGGATTTCCACGACGTTCGGTCCTGCGCTGCCTGCATTCAGCAAGCACCGCGACCGCGCACCAGATTGTCCGTCCCCCTTGTCGGGGGCCTACCCACGGAGCGTCGTCCGGTGCGCGGTCGCCATTCCAGAACCGCCCCGCCCCAAAGGCCATCGGTTCTTCTCGCTACGTGTCCAGCCTACTGCCATTTCAGCTTAGCAAATATATGAGCAAATCATGTATAGGATGTGCAAAAAATAAAACAAAATAATAAAAATATATAAAACTAGCGGCCGCCCGCGGTTTCACCCGCGTGGTTTCCGTTCCCGTGGGAATATCGGGATAAAAAGTATGCTATGTTTTAATCTAGGCTATATACTATCTGTGTGCCAAATTTCAACCAAATCCGTTCAGTAGTTTTTGCGTGATTGAGGAACAAACATCTAAACATCCCACAAACTTTCGCATTTATAATATTAGTAGGAAGGAAATATGACTTTTATTTTTGCTGGCATTGATTGGCATGGCAATCGATCATTTATTTTTTTGCTAGCATTACAAAATAAATTGTCCAGTGCCATGAAGTTGTTGATACTATTCTTATTTGGCTTGCATAGTACTAATTAAAAACTTAAATAAGCTAACCTTCAAGAAGGCCTGGACGGCCAAACAGCTTGCATTGTCCGGGAGCAGTATTTGCTCCACCTCATATGGCTGGAACAGCTTCACATTGTCCGGCCATGGCTCTTGAGCTGAAATTTATCACTAATTAATGGCATTATCAATCATGTTATCTTATGATTAGAGATCGGATATTCAGATGCATATTTACATAAAATTCAGATGTTAGGTTTTATGGAAAGCAGTTTTTTATTGAAAAACTAGCGGCCGCCCGCGACTTCGTCTGCGTGGAAAGTTTTTTGCTATCCCTCGGGAAAGAGACTTTTTTTTGGGATGAAATGTACCCTATGTCCTTCTCTGTACTCCTGACAACGTGTCAGGTTCAGTAGTTAAGACGTGAAGGAGACAAACAAACGGACTTTCGCATTTATAATATTAGTAAGTATAAGGATAAATAAGGATTTTGATCAAATCGAAGGATTCTGGGATTAACTAACTTTAGTGTATACTCCGTCTGTCTTATTCAGAGTGCGTTCGCTAAACTAGGGCCAAAGTTAACATGGCGTTAGACTGCGGACTAACGCCATTTTAGCGCAAATCGTATTCAGAGTGACAGTTTAACGTTTAGTCCCACCGTTTTAGGATTAAAAGGTGCATTGTGATTGGTTTACAAGCATTAAACCAGGTTTTGTTAGAACAGTCTTGCACCCCAGTTTTGTGAAACATCTCTGAATAAGACAGCGTGAGATGTAATAATTAAACCTGATTTGACACAAAATTCCAGTTGGCCTGTTACAAACGTAATTTTGGTTGCTATTCCTTACTTTTATTTTCAGTGATTTTTGAAGAAACAAAATCAATATAATTATGTTGTAAGCTATTTTTTTAGGATTATTCCTTGAATAGGTTACATTTCACAGACTTTGTGGCTAAAAATATGGGTTTTCCACCAATGTCCCTATTTAGGTGTTCGAGCCTCCGCTTGAACCACCTATGAGATTGCACCTTCATTATTCGTAGTCAACTACCCGTATTTCATTCACAATTCTTACCCAAACTAGTCTGTGCGTGCATTTGCTATCTCTTTCTAACCTTGTCTTGGCAGCGCGCGGCTGTCCTGTTCCTCAGTACGCTTTCAATATTCGTGCGGTCAACACGTAACTTCTCACTGCGGGAACGAAAAGTGCCAGCGGTGAGTGGAATGAGTTATATTACTTTTGAGTGACCCAATAGAAATTCCGCTCGGCGCCTCACGGCCCAGCGACGATTTAGGAGTTTTCCTAACTTTACCGTCAAGATTCTTTTCGGTATCTTACGGGTCGAATCAACAACGTCGCATAAACTTATCGACGTAGCATGAGTCACGCGATGTCGTATTAGTTACTCGACGCCGTATCAGTAACTCGACATCCCATGCGCATCACTCAATGTCGCATCAGTCACTAGACGTCGTATCAACTTGCGTCGTATCACTAACTCGACGTCGCATCAACTCAATGTCGTATCAATTACTTACTCGGCGTTACGGGTTACTCGACACGTCACATCGTGTCACTAACTCGACGTCGTATCACTTGACGTCGCATTATTTTTACCAAAGCTATAAATCATTACAGACATGGGAGAGCTTACTACTATGGGAGAACTGGCTTCCCTACCAGGTGAAGACCAGAATGACGCCAGAGCATTTCAAGCCGTAATATCAGCCATCGACGAGTATTTCCCTTCATCGTGGCGTTCATGGCGAGTCAAAAATTACTCGTTCCAAGATATTTTTGGGGAAGAGATAGCGCAGAAAACTGACGCTAAATTGCGATTTGCCTTACCTCTTGATGTGTTAGCTAGGGCATTCGACCCTTCAACTACGTCTCTGTCCGAGAGACGTTTCAGGTCCATAAAAAACACAATTCTGGCGTGGCCCTTGGGACGAGCTTTACTTTATGCTCCACACGCGATCATGGAGAAGATTCACGATCCAGACTACTCCAACTTCGTAAATGCCGTGCGTGAAATAAAACCAAGATTGCTGAACAGACATCGAGCATCATCCCAACTTCGCGAATCAGCTGAACAACGCGGAGCATCCCAACCTCACGAACCAGATGCATCTCTAGTAAGCAGTCCCCGCTCAGGAAGTCGGAAAAGGCTGAGCACAAGTTCCCCTATAGGAGCCTCTCCCCCGAAACGAGCAGTTCCCGTTAATAGTGACGCTCTCCTAGCAGAGGTTCTAACTAAGCAGACTGAGATGTTCAGCCAATTGCTCAAGACAACGGAACAAAATGAGAACATCAAAAAATTACTCAATCAGGACGAGTCAAATACAAATACTGCCGATGTTGCGAACGAGTCTTTTGACTCAATTCCGGATAGCACAAACACAGATGATGAAATTGACGATGCCTCGTGCTCTTCAACTAAACGAAGCGTGGCTTCTACCTCGGAAGAACAGGCTCTTAAAGACCAAATTGTAGAAGCTCAACGTAAATTAGCCGCTCTCAAAAAGGGTGAGATTATGGAAACTGAAGTTGTTTACGACTTTTTGCCATTTACGGTTGAAAAAGAACCGAAAGTGTTAAAAGCTGATGCCGAACTACTGAAACAGGGGATTAGCTGTCAACGGTTTGGCCAAGAGGGCTGGCGAAATGTTAGATTCGCGGATACTCAGAAATTATTTCAAGCCACTCCAGCTTTCCGTTCTCTGAAGACTAATAATATATTGGCAGGAGCAACGCCTAGCTACAAATCTGTTACCATTCTCGAAAAGGTTGATATGACCCTGGGAGCCGTGACCTACGGTTTGCTCCAACAAAGAAGATGTTTCCAAGACTTGCTGGATAAAATGCCACAAGATATGCGCCGACAAGTGGGGAAAGAATATCTTGCCGCAAATTCAAATTTTAAAAAGATCTCTGATAATTTACTACAATACGTGTGTGGGCGTCGTGCAGAAGTGATACAACAAAGACGGGAGTCATACCGGCCCGTAAATCGCGTATTGAGGCAAATTCTGCATGACATTCCCCCATCGGAAAGACACCTGTTTGATGACAAGGCGCTAGCTGAAGCCGTCAAGGAACAAGGTGGCATTCATAAGTTTTTTCCAATCAGAAGGAAGCAGGCATCGCACACCGATAAGCCTCATTACGACGAAACAAGAAAAAGATATATCTCCAAAATATTACCGAGCAATTTCACCTCGAAGAAAAAGAGATATAACAACAACTATGCCAAATGGAACCCTGCAACAAAAGGAAAAAATGGATTTGCAAGTTCAGCGCGAGCACACGCATACCCTTCCAAGAAAAAAGGAGGAGACAAAAAATGACTTATTCAAAGCGGGGTGCCTAAAGCAGCACATCAACAGCTGGAAACATGCACCCGCACCCATTCTCAAAATGATAAAAGGTTACAGAATTCCATTTCGAATAAAACCCCCATTAAAAATTTTTTCGAAGAAAATGATTCAAACATTTCAAACAAAATCTTCACCAGAGATGGCCCAAGAAATGGAGGACATGATGAAATCATCCGCCGTGGAGCTCTCAAATCAAACATCAGGTTTCCTATCCACCTTTTTCTTAAGGAAAAAGGGAGACGGTACAAACAGACCAATATTCAATCTGAAAAGATTGAATCAATATGTCATAGCTCCCAAGTTTCGGCTGCTCAACCATCAAAGCGTTCCATCTCATCTGGAAAAAGGCGACTACATGATGAAAATAGATATCTCAAAGGCATATTTCCATGTTCCAGTCATAAAAAGTCATCGTCGTTTCCTATCATTAGCATACGAAGGCAAAATACATCAGATGACCTGTTTACCTTTCGGCCTAGCCAGCGCCCCAGCGGCGTTCGCGAAAATTACCAATTGGGTGGCTCACGAGTTAAGACAAAGAGGTCTAAACATCATAGTTTACCTGGACAACTTCCTACTCATACACAGGGACTACCAGACCCTGGCAGAGCACATGAGGATTGCTATAGAGTACCTAAAAAACCTAGGATGGAAAATAAATATTCAAAAGTCATCAAGAGTACCGACAAAAGAATTGGAATACCTAGGGATCACCTGGAATACGGAGAAAAACGAAAAAAGTATCGAACCTCAAAAAACCGTAAAGCTGGTAAATCATTTAAGGGATCTCATACAGAAAAGGCAGTGGAGTTGGTACGACGCAAAAGTAATTTTAGGAAAACTAAACTTCGCATCATACGTTGTACCACTAGGACGCCTACACTGCAGAGTTTTGCAAAGACTGGCGAACCGCTTGCCGAAGAACAGGCGTTACAAAAAATTCGCGTTACCAGAGGAAGCCCTAGCGGAACTGAGCTGGTGGCTACAGAACGCGGATCAAAAGTCTCCGATCCACTTTGCCCAGCCAACAGTGTTTATAACTACGGACGCAGCCGATCGAGCATGGGGAGCAATAGTAAATGGTCGTCGCCTTTGGGGCGAATGGTCTCCTCGCCAACAAAAATGGCACAGCAATCAGAAAGAGCTTTGGACGGTCTACGAAGTCCTGAATCAATTAGGTCCCGAGGTTCAAGGGAAATCGATAATGATACAAACCGACTATCGTACAAGTGTGGCTTACATAATGAAACAAGGAGGCACTCGCTCCCTAACATTACTGCGAACAGCAACGAAAATTTTAGAACTTTGTCAAAGGCTGCAGTGTCACCTAACGGCACGTTACATACCAGGGCAATACAATGGAATAGCAGACGGACTATCCAGGGCCAAGGCTCTACCGGAGTGGCATCTCAACAAGAAAGCCTTACATAAAATTTTTCAAGAATTAGGTCACCCGGACATAGACCTGTTTGCTTCACGAACGTCAGCGATTGTACCGGCCTATGTAAGCGAAGACTCAAAAGACCAGGGGAGTCAGTACACCAACGCATTCAGCAGGACGTGGCGGTACAGGCTAGGATGGATTTTTCCCCCGCCAGCTTTAATCCCGCAAGTGCTACGTCATCTGAAAACATCAGAGGGCCAATACCTACTGGTAACTCCAGTTTGGAAACGAGCGTTCTGGGAGCCGGAGGTACGGAGACGTGCCTTGTGTCCTCCGCTAAGAATCCCGAATCTCCGAATGAATCTGATCGATTTACGAACCAACCGGCCACCCCCAGATGTGGAGAATCTAGATTTAGTGGTCTGGAAGATTCAGGCTGGATAAGTCAAGTGAACGGTTGGTCTGAAAGGGAAGTACAGCTACTAGAAAGCTCATGGCGCTCGTCAACTTTAAGGACTTACAAACCAGTGTGGTCAAGATGGCGAAGTTGGGCCTTGTCGCGGGGTTTTTCAGTGGACAATCCAGATCCGCAATCGCTTGCCAAGTACTTATTTCATCTTTTTCTTAATGAAAATCTAGCTCCAAGAACTGTGGCCTTACATAAATCAGTGGTTTCTACCTTTGCTAACCCCAATGGGTCTACAGCACTGAGTTCACATCCACTGGTGAGACAGGTAATTAAGGGTATATTTGCCAAAAAGCCACCACAGAAAAAGCCACTAACGTGGAAAATTGAAGATTTGTTAAATTACCTCAGAAGTTACACTATCCGGGAGGATAACATTTTCGCAGTATCCAGACATACATGCACTCTTTTATTACTAGCATCTGGCAGAAGAGTGCACGACTTGACGCTCTTAAGTATCAAAGAAGATTCGTTAGAGGACAAGGGCGATGAAATCATTTTTTGGCCCGATTTCGGATCTAAAACCGATACATCTTCCTACAGACAGTCAAGTTGGTCACTTAAAACTATGGAAGGTCAGGAGAACCGCCTGGACGTGGTATTCTGGATTAAGAAACTAATCAATGTATCATCAAAACGCCGCAATTCTAGGAATATCTCTAATCTTTTCATAACTACTAGGTAGACATGGGCGCCACGCCGGCGCGACGCCGCCTTGAGTTACCGGCACGCCGCCGCCGCCGCCGTCTCTGCCGCGCGGCGTGGATTTTCGGCCAAAAATCAAACTTATTGTCGAAAGTTTTACTATTTATATCAGTTTTTTGACGACTCGTTATTTCCGTAACTTACCAAATGATGCTGCCCTGTATTGGCTGTATTCTTGGGCTATATTCAACGAAGATATCTTTTTCTAAAAAGTTGGATTTATCGAACTGGACTGTGTTGATGACTTCGAGTGTCGTGTTCCCAATAGATATTTCTTGGGTTCTTGTAAATCACTACCTACCTAATATTTGAGTGCCTTGGTCAAGTCCTCCAAGATCACGCAAGAGCTTAAACATCGACAAACCGAAGGTGTGTTAAGTATTTCACAGTTCTTTTCCAGTCCGGATACAGAAACTTTAAAATAAAGCAGTGGTGAATGGTTTCAGAGAAAAAACTTATCCTTGTCGCGATAGTAATGGGGTGTGATACTGAGGAACTAATGGCGCCACAAGCGACTGTCCTAAAATCGTTTGATTGGTTGTTTCAAATGTCTAATGTCATTTCTGACGTATTTTAACCAATCAAAACCATTGATAGCGGCCGGGTCGCCGCTGGTGCCATCTGCGATTAGCTTTGCGTGTGGCTCCCCATTGATCTCCGGTTTTGAATTCAATGTAATTTTAACCGAAGTATTGTTTTTTTATATAAGGACCGCAACACAGCACTTCGTAGTTGGCACCTTTGGAGAAACTGCAGCACACCCCATGCCTTGATCGAAGTGAAGGCTTTCATAGACCTCGAACGCTAACTAAAATGGCATATTCTCCTCAGTATTCTGTACGTTTTCAACGACTAGAAAATGCTTAATGCATGTCCCAACTTCGGGAGATGGCTGAATCTCAGTGGGACCTACCACTGAGTGGGCCATATTCTCTAAAATCAGTCAATGTCCTTTTGAATCGTCTTGGAACAATGCTTTATCGAACGATTCTACGTCATCTGACTCCAAATTAATCAAAGTAGCGGCAACTGGTGGAACCACTGGAATCGTTGCGCATACTACCGTGATTATCCACCCACGGCATATAAATCCGAGGAGTCTGTACGTCCGTCTGTAAAGGCTAAATGTGTCCTGGGACATGACACGTGAGAGACCCTAAGTCAGGGGAAAACTGAGCAGGTACAGGTTTTTCAAAGTCTCAGCTACAAGAACCACATGATCGGCAAACTGGTGTACTCAAATATCTCAGTACCAGTCTTTTCGGAATTCAGCTTATTCAAGAAGTTGGTTGGAAGTTAGAAGTCGTCAAACCCACGAGTGATACGATTTGTAATTTAATAATCCTCATAACCAACGTTCAGATGTGGCACAGGCAGAAATAAGTGAGATCTATTAATTTTTCAAGAGTGTCCCACAACTGAATCGCCTGACCTGTTACATGCATTAGGCAGTAGTCTTATGTATAATACTGCGACTTAGAGCTTAGGCCTACTACCCTCAAGGGTGAAGGAATGTAAAACTTCTGGAGAGCTTCTAAGCATTCCACTTGTATTCAAGTTCGTTCAAACTTTGAGCCTTACTTTAAATCAGGTGTGGCGTTTCTGCATCTTACAGAGTTCTAATAAACGGTAAAGTGTAAAATTGTATCATGCAGCGTCCCCTAAAGACATATACCTATTCATGTCTATTAAGCTTAAAAAAAATCCACGCCGCCGGCGCCGCGCCGCCGCCGACCTAAAATTGCCAGTTCGCCGCCGCCGCAATTTTTTAACGCGGCGCCCATGTCTACTACTAGGGGTGCAGTAAAAGGTGCCTCTCGATGCATAATAGCAGGCTGGATTAGATCTCTCTTTAAAGAAGCCGGAATAAATGCTTCCGCAAGCAGCTTCAGAGCTGCAGTAGCTTCGGACCTTTGGACCAGTAATCGATTGGATATTGATGCTTTATTAGAAAGAGGCAACTGGCGCAGTAAAAATACATTCTTTAATCATTATTTTAGAGAAATACCAAAGCCGATAGGTGCGATAAATAACGGATTAGTAAATTCTTTCAATCCAATTTAATTAAGCGAATTTATAATTTGATCAAGATAATCATGATAGGGAATGTTACCATTTTGTTTAAAATTATATAATTTGGAATAAATACTTATTTTTGTTGAATAATCACCGCAGTTTATAATTGTTATACCTAACCTACATCACAGTACGCTTTTGTCAGCGCCGGCAGATAGTAAACACGTCTCATAGGTGGTTCAAGCGGAGGCTCGAACACCTAAATAGAACCTTTTTCCCTCAAAGGGTATAAAACGGATATTTAGGTTTCAGCCGAAGCTTGAACCACCACTTAATGCCTTGCCGGCTTTAAGGTACTGAGGAACAGGACAGCCGCGCGCTGCCAAGACAAGGTTAGAAAGAGATAGCAAATGCACGCACAGACTAGTTTGGGTAAGAATTGTGAATGAAATACGGGTAGTTGACTACGAATAATGAAGGTGCAATCTCATAGGTGGTTCAAGCTTCGGCTGAAACCTAAATATCCGTTTTATACCCTTTGGGGGAAAAACGGTTCTATTTACTCTTTACTAGGGGGGACAATGAGAATTTTTTCATTAAAAATCGAGCAGGGATGAGGAAAAGTTTTTTTTTTTGATAGGTGCCAGCAATTAACTTGGCAAGACAAAGATGAGAGTTTAATGTTTGTAGCTATTATTATATCTTGCCAAGTTACGTGCCGGGCGGTATATCAGTAATTTATACAACTGGTTTTTTAACACTTATAATCCAATCCAACATAGACCTGTCTTATATTTAGTTAGCCGCTAACTTGTTACAAAAACAAACAAAAAAACTAGGAAATAGCACAAACATTTTCACACAAAAATTGTAGAGGTTAGCAAAGAGATTGTTATAAAACACGGGTAAAGAAAAAGAAGAAAAGGACTTTTGTCAGTGTCAGTTAGCTTTCGTTTGGTAATGTCTGACTTTTAGATATCTTTATACATAAATATGGATTTTCCACTGAATATACAAGTTAAACAGTAATCTCGCGTTTTAACATTATAATAAAAATAACCCATTGTGTATTTATTAATTTTTGTATTTTATTTACTGAATTCCATACAGATTAAGGGTTTTGTCTCTCTAACCTTACCAAACTGCAAAAGCTGTGCAGGTATGAACCAACATCAGCAATATTTTGGTTTGTATGAAAACTAAGGTTATAGTCAATCTAATTTATTGTTAGTGTTATGTAAACGAATATTAATGATTATTCACAGAACACAATTTAAAAACGAAATTGGTAAAACCACACTTTTTCAATAATAATACCAAATGCAAAATTTCCGTCCTTCATATCCATAGCTTTTGAATTGACTCAAAAGGTCATTCACGGCGAATATTTATTCAGAAGTGGAGCACCTTGTGTCTAAAATTAAGCGATTGTGTCATACAAACAATATAATTCATAGGATAGGCACCATAATAGAATAGAAACAGAAATTATGTAACTCATATTGCCGCGACGCGAGCGCGAGTCGCCGCATTATGCGGCATTTATCCTTACCGTTCAGCGATGTGATGAGAGAGTCAGTTAATGACAATTCCGGCATTGCTTTTTTATTTATATCAACAAAATAATTCTAAAATAAACACTTATTTTCAATTAAAATGCACGCAGCCAGCGAACGTAGATGATATTTTTATCCGTCTTATCCGTAGACAGGTCTTATCCGATTTTTTGACACTGACATCATGTCATGACAGTACAAATCAGAGACATGACAGTCAGTGGGTGTATTCCAGCAGACCAATCGCTAAGTCACCGATCATTACAGTAAACATCAGTTTTTAGGGTTGAGTGGCAAAAAACGGCAAAAAACGGAACCCTTAAAGATTCATCATGTCTGTCTGTCCGTCTGTCCATCCGTATGTAGCAGCCACTTTATTCCGAAACTATTAGTGTGTAATCACACAGATGAAACTTGGTAGGTAGATAAATTCTGTAAACTGCTTTCCAATTTTTTCACTGTGTAAATATCTGTGTTTTTCGGTCCTGATATCTCGGCAGAATATCAGCACAGGGCCTAGTTAGCTGATTATACTGAGCGGATCAGCGGAGTACAGTTTTGGACTCACGCGACGATGCGCAATGTTTGTTATTATTGCCACAAAATAAAGAGACTACAGAGGGCCCTAGTACGAGTTGTGTTTCTCACCTCACTTTGCGAATAGTATCGAGTGAAAGAGAGGAAATCATGCGAATGAGTGAACGAGTGAAAGAGAGAAAACGATAGTTAACTATTCGCAAAGTGAAGTGAAAGCAAAAAACCAACTCGTACTAGGCCCTCAGAAGCAGCTGTAAGCTCCCGCGTGTCCTAGAAATCCATACCTAAACTCTGGCGTCACGCTAGGGTTGTTAACTCGCAGAATTTGGTAAAAACGCATATATGAAGCACACACAAGTCGTATGATTATTTCTTTAATTAGGTGTGCATATTGTGTACCTAATTTATCTTTGTAAAATTAATTTAGAAGTATCTAGAGTCTAGTCAACGAAAGATGAGACGATGGTAAAAAGCGGAAAATTCAATGGCAAATCTAATTAAAGTCGGAAATATAGTTTTGACACTTGTTATTTATTATATGACAATAATATAAATTAGAATAATATTATTTATTATAGTGTCTTTGATCTTGTACTAACAATAATTTAAAGGCGTGAATACACCTAATTTTATCGACAAAAATCCGGAGAAATTTATATATTTTTGACCGGTCATTTTAAGTTAAAGTAAAATTTAAAATAGTCCGGTGTGCTCAGTAAAAAAAAAGGCGTTTGGTGATCGAGGGATATCCTTTGGCAGGTTCCACCTTCTGAACCCTTAGATCATTTTAAGAAGGGGAGCCATCTTGGATATTTGTATGGGAGGGAGATAAAATACAATCTTTTTTTGTATGGAAATGAATTTTTTTTTCAAAACCCATCGTGTGGGACATCGGATAAAAGGGATTTTAAAGCTGATTCCAAAAATGTATAATATTATTACATTGCAGCTACCGGTTTCAAAAAAATAGGAAAATAATTTTCCAAACATACTAAGTTTGGGCTCTTGCAGGAAGAAAACCACTAAATGAATTCTAATGAAACATACGCCAAACAACTTCTAATATACTCTTATCTAACGTCCTGGAAGCATTTTTGAAAAAAATAACATTTTAAAATTTTGATATATTTTGATCCCAGTATTCTATGAGTTAAAGTACCAGAATAAAAAAAAAAAAACAAAAAAAAATACATAATGTATTTTTTTTCAAAAATGCTTCCAGCACGCGTAGCATGAGCAAACGGGACTCTTGGCTACGAAGACTTGTCGTCTCGACCCTCTAGATTGCTGAGCACAGTGGTGGAACTCGCTCTCAGAATTTTACAACCTTTTTATGTCTTTTAATACAAATATGAGTTTAAATATAATATTTTTATTTCCACATCAATAAACGTCGAAATTATCTGAAATGATTCGAAATGATTTAGTTTAAACATGATACTTATTTTTTAATAAGTTCTAAGATAAAGAGACACTCACAAAAGCTTTCACTTCCGTAGACAAAGCTCTCTCGAGCTCGAGAAGAATAATGTTGCCACTAGTAAATATTTATAATTATTTCCATCATTTCTCTTAAAGGGCGTTCCTTTCCATACGTTTCACGACGCAAAACTCTTAAAACCGAGTTAAATATAGCCGTATGGATATAGTTCGTTTGCCTTCCTTTTATTGAGAGATTTTTGAAAAGATGACACAGACCAACGCACTTGTTAATTTAGTAATAAATATTGAAATCAATGTATGAAAATAATTTTAATTTACGTTTTAAGTAAATAAATTAAAATTAAGTAAAATAAAAGTAAAAAAAAATACTGAAGGGAAAAAAGTGTAATATTAGGAAACAATATTATTGAATAGGTAGGTACCTTTTTACAATAAATTATTTATTGTATTATTTTAATTTATAAAATTTATGAAAAAATTTAAGAATAAAAAATACTTATTCGTTATTTACTAGTAGTAAATATTTATTATATTTCTTTTTTTTATATTTTTTTTATATTTAATTTATTTTATAATAAAAAGAATTACTTAAATACAATTTTTCATTTTTTTTCTTTCCGGACAGCTGTTCTTGTCGTTTGTGCTGTAACTTCTCTTCTTACCTTAATAAAATATAAACACGGACAACTTAGATTTATTTTTATTGCGAAATTAAAAACTCAGAAAAAAAATAAGTCGACAAATCTTTCTCGACCACTCGAAGGGTGGTAGACAAATTTCTCCCACTCAACTGTCAAATTAATGTCAGTTGAAGACAAAAGCTCGTGTTTGTCGACTTTTGACATTAGGCCACGACAAAGAACAATGCGAGTCTACGGTTGTAAAATGCGAGCATGAGTATCTCGATCTCAACCCGACAAAAGTGACATTTCGGTGTAGACAAGCCATTGTTCTGTGAGTCGAATCTTATCTCGATGTTGGTCGTTTCGTGTCGTCGAAGAACAATGCGAGTCATGCTACGCGTGCAGCACGCGTAGCATGACTCGCATTGTTCTTTGTCGTGGCCTAATGTCAAAAGTCGACAAACACGAGCTTTTGTCTTCAACTGACATTAATTTGACAGTTGAGTGGGAGAAATTTGTCTACCACCCTTCGAGTGGTCGAGAAAGATTTGTCGACTTATTTTTTTTTCTAAATTTTTAATTTCGCAATAAAAATAAATCTAAGTTGTCCGTGTTTATATTTTATTAAGGTAAGAAGAGAAGTTACAGCACAAACGACAAAAACAGCTGTCCGGAAAGAAAAAAAATGAAAAATTGTATTTAAGTAATTCTTTTATATTATAAAATTTATAAAAAAAGAAATATAATAAATATTTACTAGTAGTAAATAACGAATAAATATTTTTTATTCTTATTTTTTTTTATAAATTAAAATAATACAATAAATAATTTATTGTAAAAAGGTACCTACCTATTCCGTTTCCTAATATTACACTTTTTCCCTTCAGTATTTTTTTTGCTTTTATTTTACTTAATTTATTTACTTAAAAACGTAAATTAAAATTATTTTCATACATTTATTTCAATATTTATTACTAAATTAACAAGTGCGTTGGTCTGTGTCATCTTTTCAAAAATCTCTCAATAAAAGGAAGGCAAACGAACTATATCCATACGGCTATATTTAACTCGGTTTTAAGAGTTTTGCGTCGTGAAACGTATAGAAAGGAACGCCCTTTAAGAGAAATGATTATAAATATTTACTAGTGGCAACATTATTCTTCTCGAGCTCGAGAGAGCTTTGTCTACGGCAGTGAAAGCTTTTGTGAGTGTCTTTTTATCTTAGAACTTATTAAAAAATAAGTATCATGTTTAAACTAAATCATTTCGAATCATTTCAGATAATTTCGACGTTTATTGATGTTGAAATAAAAATATTATATTTTAAAACTCATATTTGTATTAAAAGACATAAAAAGGTTGTAAAATTCTGAGAGCGAGTCCCACCACTGTGCTCAGCAATCTAGAGGGTCGAGACGACAAGTCTTCGTAGACAAGAGTCCCGTTTGCTCATGCTACGCGTGCAGGATGTTAGATAAGAGTATATTACGAGTTATTTGACGTATGTTTCATAAAAAAACATTTTGTGGTTTTCTTCTTGCAAGAGCCCAAACTTAGTATGTTTGGAAAATTATTTTTAATTTTTTTTTTTTTCAGTAGCTGAAGGTAATAATATTGTATATATTATTATTATTATATTCAGCTCAAAAATCCCTTTCATTCATTTTCCATACTAAAAAAAGATTGTATTTTATCTCCCTTCCATACAAAAATCCAAGATGGCTCCCCTTCTTAAAATGATCTAAGGGTTCAGAAGGTGCACCCTGCCAAAGGATATCCCTCGATCAAGAAACGCCGTATATTGCACTTTTATGTCGTGTGGAAACGCAGCTAAAATGCCGGCTAGTGATTTCAACAGAAGAGAAGATAGACCTCAACATGTTGGTGTTTATGTCGTTAAAATTTGGTGTATTTCACGCTCTTGAATAATCGCTACAAGCAAGACCAAAGAGACACTATACAACAAGTTTCAAAACTATATTTCCGTATATAATAAGTGTTGCCATTCGTTGTTTTTTGAATTTAACGCCTTTTTGCAGTCGCATATTTAAAGCGTAATAGTACAGTAGCCCGTAGTACATTTAAATTACCAAAAAGGTTACCGTTTGCCGTTGTGATATAGTTATTTATAAAGAAATTATAGATACTGTAACCAAAGTTTTACAGATCGCAACACGCCGTAACCTATATTTGTATATCTCCAAAAAAATTTTTTTTTATATTTTTTGAGGTTTACCATATGGTTTAGCTAATGTCGTGTTCTACAGCTTTGTTTGATTGCCACTGATAATAGTAAGACTATGGAAAGTGACCATAATACAGATTTAAGAACGGATGAAAATGGATGGACTTTACCTGGTCTTAAATCTGTGTATGGCTACTTTTTAGAGTCTAAGGTGCGGGCACATTTGTCTGACACCACGCGTTAACACGTGTTAACACGCCGTCAGATGACATCGATTTTCATAGTAAATGTATGCACTAGGTTCACACTTATCTGATAACACGTCCATACAAATACGGCGTGTTAAAACGTGGCATCAGACAAATTTCCGAATTTTTAAAGACCGCACCTTTACTATTATCTGTGGCAATCAAACAATGCTGTAGAACACGATTATAGCTAAACCATGTGGTAAACCTCGAAATTTTTTGGAGATACACAAATATAGGTTACGGCGTGTTGCGATCTGTAAAACTTGGGTTAAAGTATCTATAATTTCGTAATAAATAACTATATCACAACGGCAAACGGTAACCTTTTTTGTACCTAATTTAAATGTACTACGGGCTACTGTACTATAAGGAATATATTGATCAATGTTTTTGGTAACTATTTAAACAGTTGCTAATTTTTGGTTGTTAAATGTTGTCAGCGAGTTATAATTATTTTTTATTTCTGATTGAATATAAAAGTATTAAAAAAACAAGAATGTCCATATTTTTTTAGTTTACTCACACCCTGGGTGACTGGGCAACGTGACACGTTCACGTGGCACTCGTGTCTCGCACTCGAGTCGTTCGGAGCGTGTCCGACATGAACTTGAAATTTACCCAGAATTGCGAGAAAAATACACAATCAGGCAACCCTGCAGTGCAGTGACAAGACAAGTGCAGCAGTGCAGATCATAGAGTACAGTGCAGATTGAAAATTGAAACACGCAGCCCTAATTTCGCTGCCACAGTGTTATTATACTAATTAATATAAAATTCATATTTCTACAATAATTCTGCGACATCAAAATTAATGATGATAAAGCAGTGAAGCCTCTCTTCACAACTTACCCATTTGAATCAGTCTCGTCATGTTTTCACCAACGCATGCAACATTTTTGTTCAACAAATTTATTCCAAAAGCGAATTCTTCATCATCGAAGAAATCAAAAGGTTTTTCCATAGATTCCGTTTTGATATCATTAGATATATTTGATTTAGAATCAACTAAATCGAGATAGTTGTTGAATATTGATTCGCGTGTGTCACGCGGCGGTGGTGATATTGGCCTAGGACCTAAAGTAGCCATTTAAATTAAATTGTAGGTGTGTACTACCGATTTAATAATGTCGTTACTGTTATTTTTAAGTTGCGTAAGTATCCAAAAAGTGGACTAGACACTCGTTAATTTTAAAAGTACACATAACACAAAAAAATGTTGATTATTTGAAAGTTGAGTTGAAGTTTTTCTGCCTGACAAGCAGAGAACTCTTTTAAAAAGCCACATAGGAAGCAACGGATCTAGGATCGCTAGTTTTTTTTACATTCTCTTTGCTAGGATCCTCTGGGATACTCTACCACAGACACAGACACTATAGTCTGGTCAACGAAATATGAACCGGAAATTGAGGCGCCACTTTCCCTGTTAAATTAACGTTTAGAGGTTAAGTTATTGGAAACTGGGGCCTTACTATGAGCTCTTATAGCAGGACTTATACTGAATGGCATTACTTTTTCGTACCATGACCTCGATTTAGCAGGCCTGCGGAGGGCCTGCTTTAATACACGCTCTTAAACCGTTCACCATTTTTTATGTATGGACGAAGCGTACCACGACGCACGGTTTGACAGTTTGGGAGCTGTTTTATAGCGTCTGTAATGTCAAATAAAGCAATTCATAAAAAGTTCCTACGTGATCAGCTTTTTCAAAATTGTTTAGTGTATTTAGATAAGTTTGGTGTGAGAATTTTAAGATTTGTGGATTTCTTTTAATGTTTATTATTTAACAGTGATTTATGTAAGTTGATAAAGGCAACGCGACGACTTCCTTGTTGTTGAATATCACTGAAATAAAAAGAAATGATGAGAGATGAGACCCCATAAATAAGTACCTAAATTGCATTACATTTTAGTTTATTATGAATAATAATAATCAAATAAAGAAGAAAATGATTTATTTTATATCGATGTAATTAACAAACTAATGGTGTGAAATGATATTGAAAATAAAAAAAACTGAAATAATATAACTTTAATTTGTTTTATTGACTTGCGACATTTTATTAGAGCATGCACCTAGTAAATCGCACTTAAAAATAAATATGAAGTTGTGATACTTTATTTGCAATGCTCTCATTAAAAAAAAACTAGTAAGTGACCGTTATTTTGTTTTTCATCAATTTAGAACGTCGCGGCAGACAGAGATATACTATCCCCGCCAATTGGTAATTCGCAAGAACCTTGTCACATTAACATCCACATCGACGTGATCCGCAACTAAAAATGCCATGAAAGAAGAAAATTCTTAACAGGTAATCTAATATAATTATTATTTATTGAATTATTATTTTCAGTAAGATAGGGTCTAGGTATATCAAAAATTTACAAATTGTTTTTCGTTTTTGAGGTTAAAAACATGGCCGCCAGGTGCATTACCACTTGGCGGGGATAATAAGCTATAAATTGGGTGCATTCTGCCAAACAAATATCTGAGTCATCGAACGACATAAAGTACAGTTTAACCATGAAAAGTAAATGAATATTCTAAACAAATTACTTTCCATGGTTAACAAATTTATGGCGATCGATGACTCAGAGATTTGTCTTACAGAATGCACCCTTCGATTTGTATAGGCTAGCTCGTTTTCGCATCGTCTACAAAGCATTAGTGATCTGTGACAAAGCATACCAGAGACAAACTAACCGTTCACCTTGAGTCAAAACAATCTTAAAGCCGTTCACCTAAAAGACGGTCATGGTACCGATTTAAG
Organism: Agriphila tristella; assembly: GCA_928269145.1. Taxonomy (NCBI): domain Eukaryota; kingdom Metazoa; phylum Arthropoda; class Insecta; order Lepidoptera; family Crambidae; genus Agriphila; species Agriphila tristella. Next base: position 6,880,375 of record OV743451.1, read on the forward strand.
CAATTTTGTTTAGGGCCTGCTTCTGAACTGAACGGCTTAAGGATGGTTTCTTATTTGCTGATGGTAAGCCCCCAGAACCTTAAAATAAGGCGCAAAACTTATAAAATTTTTCGCTATAAGTTTATGGCGCAAAATAAGCCCATTTCTAAAGGTCCAAACAAATTATCGGACGCGGCTTACTGCCGCGGCTGATCTGAGGTGTGCAAACTATCGGATGTAGTAGGTCGCGGACGAAACCATAGACTAATATGACGTCATCGGACGTCCGATAGCTATCTGGCACGCAGGATGTTATGAGAGCGTGCACACTTATCAGCCGCGGCAGTAAGCCGCGTCCATAAGCCGCGTCCGATAATTTGTTCGGACCTTAACCGAGACTCATCTTTCGTTGACCAAACTCTATACCCCATATAAAATAAATATACCAGGATGCTGGAACTCTTTAAATCACTAAGTCTGTGGTACCTATTTAAGTGCAAAACACACCGGATGCGTAAGCGTGCACGTAGACGTACCATGACATTGTATAATGTCTGAAACTTTATGAGACATGGCACAGCGCTTGCGTAACGTACGCGTGCACATAGACTGATGCGTAACCATTGCAGCTCCCATGAGACAAACAGGCTGCGTACCTACGCAGAGCGGAACGCATTAATGACGTTGTACTCAATGGCATTCCCTATTGGACATCACATCGAACAAATTCAAACACGCACGTATCTTTGCTGCGCGTGACTACGCGCGTAACTACGCATTCAGTTGTGTTTGTTTACAAATAGTACCGGTACTACCGGTAGTAAGTGGTGTTTTATTTTGTTTTTAAATAATGAATAACGATATTAAAGAAAAACTAATTGAATTAGTGCGAAAAAAGGTCAATGGGCATTTTGTTCGACCGTTTGACCTACGGCGTACACAAACGAAATAGGGCTAAATATGTAGGTAAATATATCTGCTACTCAGTGGTATGGTATGGGTCGCATCCTTGCAGGCCATGTTTCATTTTTTATCATTATATCATAGCATTTCAATAATAATAAAATAAAATACATAAATAAAGACAATAAAACCTTTATTATACTCGTACCACTCATTTTCACAACGCCGAAAGTAAAAACTTCTGTTTTATCAACAAAAGTTTAATAACATTGAATATATACTCACACACATACTGTAAAATAACTTTTTTCTGCCGGTCGGTACATAAAAAAATAATACGTATTTGAAAAGTGGAATTGAATTCTTCAATTTAAAACTGGTTTGTCTGGTTTGGTTTCTGTATTACTTAATTTAATTTTCAGCAAGGGGTAGGTAGATACTATGTCTTCATTCCAAACTTGGATTGGATGCTGTTTGAGATCACAATAGATTTTTTATTGAATATTTTTATAAAGGGGTTTTGCACGGTACGGCTCTGGTTACATTGTCCTTTTGAGCTGGTAATGAATGAATGAACAATAAGTGTTGTTAGTACTTGATAGTCGAAAATACTTATCACACTCAAGATCAAAACAAAAAACATTGCAACATGACGACATCGATGTCGCGATATTACGTCAACGTCATTATCGATGTTAAAACATCGATGTTTTCCCCGTTAACATCGATGTTAATGCAATATCGATGAAAGTCGACCATCCCTAATACTTGCATAGTATAGACAGTATTTAGTGATGCGCGATTATTACTAATTTCAATAATCGAACTAACTACTAATTACTAATTTTAATAATCGAATGTCAGATTAGTAATAAACTAATTTCAATAATCGAATAATTACTACTAATTAGTAATACTTTTGGGATGGGAAGGCTCTAAAAAAACGCCGTGGCGCCTATAAAGTTATATTAAAATATCTACATTACTAATTAGTAATACATGTTGATGGTCATTCGAATTATTCGAATGATTGAGATAATCGAATAATAATCGAATGATCATTCATAATCGCGCATCGCTGAGTATAGTTCAGTTCAAGTGTTGCCAGACCGTGGGCAATTGCCCACGCCATGGGCAATTTTAGGACTTTTTTGACAAAAGGGCAAAAAGGGCGGAAAGGTCTTGGAACCGGTAAAATATGGGCAATTTTGGAAATCACGGAACTCGCTAACCAGAGACCACTTGAAAACACTTGGCACAGAGTACCAAACAAAATACACAGCTTAGTTTGGGTATCCATTGACATTTCTTCCTATATCCATTGACATGTCATCTAGGAACGAATACCAGCACCTCCGTTAAAGATTTCATAGATAAAAACAGTTTTTGGGCAAAAGAAATTCGGTCACCATTAATCGCCCAGACGTTTATGTGGCTAAAGGGCGGGAGCTTTCGAAAAATTACGATTGTTCTAGGTACAAACGGTGCAGTCAAAGATATTATAATTATAACAAGATGACACACTATGATTTTTTGCAATGCAAACTGAATTCTATGTCCTTACAATAAAGTTTACTTTCTTAAAGCATTACACTAAACGGAAAAACGAGCTGAGCGAGACGGCCTTATTATGGAATGCGTCCTTGTCTGCGTAAAGTTTTCATTTTGTTTAAAACAGGGTGTCCATGTCAATTGCAATTTATAGACTGAAATCGATGTTCTTAGTTTCTTACTAAATTATCCAAATCAATTAAATAATCTTTGTTACAGTACAAGTTTCCTAAAGATGTAGGAATTAAGGTGGTACCCTGAGAAAGAAGTGTGAAAGTGGCGCCGCGGTGAATTATATTTAATATTATAATTCTAATAGACAATTGACGACCTCCGTGGTCGAGTGGTTTGCACGCCGGTTTTCAAGGCGTCACCATCTCTTGAGGTTCCGGGTTCGATCCCCGGCTGGGTCAATGTAGAAAATGAACTTTTCAATATTGTCTCAGGTGTGGGTGTGTGTCATACCACCGTTGTTTCTGATTTCCATAACACAAGTGCTATAGCTACTTACTTTGGAATTGGAGCAATGTATGTGATGTTGTCAAATATTATATTATTATTATTAATTTTAATAAATGTTTATCGTGGAGATTTTAGGGCCCACAGTCTAGTATTTTTAGACGGTATCGTTACATTCCCTCGTAGTCACTGCTAGAAGTAGTTAGCAAAACCGCTAAAAGTGGCCGTTCTTGACACATTTGCTATCTACTTTTATGAATGAGTACGAGGGCATGCAGTGATATCTTATAAAAATACTAGACCATGAACCCTAAATTCTCCACGATAGATAAACATTATTAAAATCTTTTTCTATTAATAACTTATTAAATAAAAACCTCTGAGGGCGCCACTTTCGCGCATACAGCTGCCTTGAAAGCAGATGGCTTAACGTTTTATTATTAATTGGACACAAAGCCACCATGCGTCAAAAGTAACGTAAAACAATTATATTTATTTAGCAATGTATGTAGGTATAGCGTAATAAACTGACTTTTATCGCTCTACATAGGCTTTTATTTATACCTATTTTTGCTTACTCAATCGATTTCTGGTCAAGTGGACCAAATGCGCCTAAACGAACTATAAATTGTCCTCGAAGAACCAAATCGTGTAGCCAGCCTAGTAGAGAAGGACGCACACCATAAAAGCGCTATCTCGCTCGGCTCGAGCATTCATTCATTAGTGCGCAATCTTGTTATATAATAATACTGTCTTGCACTCCAACAAAACAGTTATTATGAGTGTGAGAAAACACAGCGTTGATTTGAAGAAGCGTTATACAGATTCACCTAATCTACCTCAATTGTACAAAGATTTTTAAGTCACTCACCACTTTTCCAGACCAAACCTTGCTTACATGTCTTCTTTCACCTCGCTAAGCTCTGTGGACAGTGACAGATGACAGCTGTCACTGTCAGTATCATGTCATAGTAGTCTTCACCTGCAAGCACTTAGGCAACGCTGTGTTTTCTCACACTCATAATAACTGTTTTGTTGGAGTGCAAAACAGTATTATTATATGTGATCGAAAACACAGCGTTGATTTGAAGACCTGTTTGATATCTGCTGGTGAAAGAAGGACAAACGCTATGTGAATTCTCACTTATTCAACATCACAAATAAAATTTAATTTAAGTCTCTTTTACGAATAACATGCAACCAATTTGTTAATCAGATTGCTATTCAACAAACACAGTAACTTAATTACTTGAGAACAATGGAATATTTAGAAATAAAATTTAATACCACAGCTAAATTAATCCTCATAGGTTATTACCACCTGTATGGACTAGTCTGTCTTTATACCTATACTTACTTTTGGTTCTGTTAAGGTTTATGCCTGGATGATTGCAAGCCAGGAATACTGGTACCAACTCGATTGTGGAAATGCACACGGCATTTTAAATGCCAAGGACGGCGCGGCTGCAGGGTTGTCACATATTACATACATAGCCATACTTTGAGTCCCAGGTAAGGTACCTTATCCAAGGTTACCAAGTCACCATTTGGGACACCCCATTTAGGTATAAAGCCTCCGAGGCCTGGGGCAACGAGAGAGGCCATTCCGGCACATCGTCTCAAATTTGGCGGTCGGCAGAGCCGTTGTACCCCCCCGGGAGGTACGCCGCTGAAAGCGTGATGGTAAATCACTCGGCTATCCTGCAGTCCTACCGTCCCCATGAGCAGAGCAATTGAACGCATAGGTACCTACAACGCTGGTAGCGGAGGTGATCCATCAAGGTTTTACTGTCCATTTGGACAAGTAGGTTATATCTCCATCATCTTGGAAGTGTATCAACAATATTATGTTTTGTGACTAGGTATGTAGGTACTCTTAAATGACGGGGATCCGCTCCCTGTTCATATAGACACGTTGAGGATAAACTGGCGCACGCTGCAGCCATCTCACTAAGGAACAGTTGCCAACACATCAGACCATACATGTTGATCTTGAGACCGTTCTTCTGGCGTACGTAATAAAAGCTGCCCTCGCAGCTTAACTGTTTAACTTAACGTGCTGTCGACTGTACATCTAAACGTCAATGTCACACAGTCCTGGGGATATTTTCCTTTAAATAAGCTGATGTTGAAGTAATCACCCCAACCCGCGAATGACGCGGCTATCACCAAACACTCATGGTAATCATAACGTAGATATTTATGTAGGCATACGTAACCCAAAAATAAAAAATATGACGTGGATTAAAAGGGAAATAATTAAATCGCAATATGATTGACTTATACTTTTCATACCTAAGGACTATTAGTTACCTTATTTAAGGCTACCAAGTCACAGTTTAGGACACCCCATCTAGGTGTAAAGCCTCTGAGGCTTGGGGAATGTCTGTCTCTGGTATGATTCCTATCCACCCGACTACCTCCTGGTGGATTTCAGATATAAACTCCTGAAAGGTCCGTAATCGGAAATCAATCTGTATTGATATGTCTGAAATAAATTACATTATTAATCAAAAGTGTATTTTTGAGCTTGTTTGCATAGCTCAATAGCCCCCACACTTAATTCTCACAAACAGATGCGCCTTCCTTGAGAACTTCTGATAGCACACTCTTAATCCTTATTAATGTTTTGGTATTAGTGATGTAGCTTTAACTGTTTTGCAAGAAACATCCATACTCTGCATACACTATATTTTGTTCTAGGACTGACTTCTGTAAATTATCAAAACAGACTTTCAGGAATTATTAACAGTCCTGAAACTTGCCTAGTGAACAGATCCCTATATTGACTTATAGTACCAGAGTATAATTAAGTCTTTTTTTTTTTTTGGTACACAATATCTGACCCGACTCTGACCCCCTTGGATATTTACAAAAGTCCGGAGAATAAGGATTGTTGGAAGAATTTGGATGCTGGATACTTCTACAATCAAACTCATAAGACTGAAATTGACTATTTTCCTTTGTCTAGTTTACTTACTAAACTCATAGGTGATTTTCTCTTTGGATAAGCTATAATAAGTACATATTTAAATTTTATTCAATATTCACTTACTCCATCATTTCATTTCATTCTGCTATCTCTAGTTAAACTTAGTCGTACTATGCAGTGGCCTACTCAAAATAGAAATAATAGAAATATTAGCTATAATAATCATGAAAAGAATTTGCTATTATAATTTCACTGGCCTGATAATACGCATAATTTAATCATTCAATTTCATGGCCCTACTGAGGAATTAAGTACCTAACAAAAGTAGGATACACATCCTATTATTATAATTATTATTATTTTTTGTAAATAAATATCAAGTCGGTAGACTGTATCTTCAAGATAAAAAGTAACTAGTTATAACTCTGATTTGAGTTTAACTCTGTGTTAGGTATGTAAATAATTTGAGACCATCTGTCTACTGTTTTGTTAGTTATGTGGCTAGCACCTTATGTAATGTTTAATAAAGTATTATAATCAACTTACTGTATTGAACATACTTTTGTATGCCAGATACGGCTACCTTATTGTGTATCTCCAAAGAATCTACGGAATGTTTTCTGTAACCGCAATCAAAGTAACTTTTATTTAATTCTATCCAATAAAATAATAACAAAATATAAGGCTGACTCTTTATTGCACATCTTACTTATGCTCTTATTACTTACACTACAATGTAAATTTTCAAATTTTTATCAATTATAATCTATCTAACGGTACTAGCACAGCCCTAGTACTAGATAGACTCCTATGCAACACTCTGTCTAAGTTTAAGAATCACATCTCGAAATGGAACTACTTTAATGAATAGGTAGATAATCTGCGGCTAGAGGAATATTTCTTTACTTAGTTTTCAACTTTCTAATTTTTGTACACTCACTTTTTCTTCTATCTGTATAACAGTTGCCTAATGTTGTAGAGTACTCCAGCAACTCATGCCAGGATATTGAGATAGTGTAAATAAGAAGTGTCTAACTCACTTGGCCGAGTTGCAGCTCAATGCGAGAAATTCTGTTGTGATTATTTCAGGAGGTCCGGGTATTGTAAGTTCACACTTGTTATATTAGACCAGCTATGCTAAGAGCCTCTGATTGTACTGATTACCTACTACCTACTTAAAAAGAACAGTTCAACAGACTTTAAAAAACCAAAAATCAGTTTAGTGTGGCAGATTAACACTTCAAATACCTACTTAGTTTATTTCTATTGTGAGAAAACTAGGTTTCTCAATTTCTCATATTCAAAACATTAGTTGATGATAGTACTCACATCAAAATAAAAAAGTTTTGTGTCAATAGAAACTTATGGCACCAATGATCAACTGGGTGCGTCTTAGCTATAATAGAACTGGTCAACTTGACCAAAGAGCTGTTATTCTTCCGAGTAATAAATAACTCTGTATTAATTCACGAAAACGAGATGGTGGGCAATTGGTAATTTCATTCGGCACTCCGCTCACTTAATTAAGAGAGGGAGATCTATGAGGGCCCGAATGTTCCCTCGTGTCATCATCCGCTGATGAACGAGAACAGTCGCATGACCATTGTCACGGACCAATTTGTACCAGCTAGTGCTCTTCGTTTTTGAAGCAGCGGTATGCCGGTAACATGTAAACACGTCTTGTAAGCATCACCATCTCGTTCTTTTAATTAGTAAGGTCGTAAACGCTTACCAAACAAGCAGCATTATTGTTAGAATTCTTGATATCACTTATAAATTCAACAAACACTGCACTTAAAAATCTTTGTACAATTGAGGTAGATTAGGTGAATCTGTATAACGCTTCTTCAAATCAACGCTGTGTTTTCGATCACATATAATATAATATCTTTGGGTGCAGTACTGGCGTTAGGGGGGGAGGGGTGAGCACGGGCGGCCGCCCTAGGCGCCGGATATAAAGGGGCGCCGCAGGTTATGGTGGCCACACATAATCAAAAAATAAGCAAAATTAGAAGATTAGCAGATGTAACTGACTAAAAATCTTGATTTTTACTATAAACAAGCAAGGTTACAAGATTAGTAGATTTTTTACTACCATATACTATACAAGCAAGATTAGTAGATAAAACTGACTAAAAATTCGAAGATTAGTAGGTGAAACTGACTATTTGTGAATAGCAAAATTAGAAGAATAGTAGAGTGACAAAAAATCGCGCTGCGCGGCCTTTTTTTTTTACTATAAACAAGCAAAATTACAAGATTAGAAGGTGAAACTGACTCAAAATCTCGTGACCGTTTTTTGGCTAACAGTCAAAACTGAAATCTTGGAATCGCAGATAGGGGGCGCCCCATAGAAATGTCGCCAAGGGCGCTGGTAGTGCTAAAACCAGCACTGAAAGGGTGTCAAGGTACAACAGATTTTCCTATGTGTCGTTGTTTTAAAGAATATGGGCGATTTTGTGTCGGAAAGGGCAATTTTAACAACCTGCGTGGGCAAAAGTTTTGATCGGCGGGCTGATTATCTAAATTAAAAACCACCTAGCGACTGGTTGCAGTTCACAGATGATCGTGATCCATTGCTACTTCTTTTTGGGTAAAAAAAAACATACCAAAGAAAAGTGGCAATTTATGTCAAATGCAACCGGTCGCTACGTAGACAGAGAAACCTATAGACGACTGCTCAGCGTGGCCGCGTGTGAGACAGGACGATTAGTGATGGGCCAACTCGAGTTCCGACCCGGGTTGACTCGAGTTGCAGTTGTATCGGGTCAACTCGAGTCAGCCCGTTAAGAACTCGAGTCAGCCCGTTAAGAACTCGATTTGTGTACCTTCGCTTCCGCGCCGCCGGCGCCAAGCTTAGCCCGGCCCGGCAGTGGAGTTGGCTGATCTAATTCGAGTTTACCCGTAGCACCCGAAGTTCTGTTTTCTCACTACCGGCGAATTTTTATATTTTACTGTTTACTTGTTTTGTTTCTTTTAATGTTTGGATAGACAAATATTAAAGTTATCGGTTTTTAAAAGTTCTTTTTACATCGTAATTGTGTTGAGTGTGTGTTTTGTGTCGTGTTTAACTTTGAGACAATGTCATCCAGTCGGTAAAAGAAATCAAAGGTTTGGAAAGTATTTGATTTACCCGTAGATGGCAAAGTAAAGTGCAAAATATGTTCTGATATATACAAATATTCAGGAAATACGACAACTCTTAAAAATCACATAAAAAGAAAACAGCCTAATGAATGATAGCGTAATTTTTTTTTCACTAACTAACCTTACCTACCCAAATTCCAAACAAAATCACAATATCGTCATAAACAATTAAAACAACCTAACCTACTTAGCTAGTATCTAATCTATGAACAAAAAGGTAAAGGTTTCCACAGTTGCTGACCATCTGTGGTCGGTTCCGAACCGATTAGGCAACTCCGTCTGACTCGCTTACAGCTACGGAAATTCGCGTAACTCGGTTTCAATTCAACTCGAGTTAGCCGACCCGAGTTGGCTAACGGGTCAACCCGCTACGACCCGCTAGCCAACTCGGGTCGGCTAACTCGAGTTGAATTGACACCGAGTTACGCGAATTTCCGAGTTGGCTCGCGGGTCGTAGCGGGTCGACCCGCGAGCCAACTCGGGTTGGCTAACTCGAGTTGAAACCGAGTTACGCGAATTTTGAAACGGGTTGACTCGAGTTGGAAATAAACCGAGTTGGCCCATCGCTAAGGACGATAAACAGATGGTGTTGCTACATAAACAATTTTACCCCAGATTTATGCACTAAGGCTCGTATTATAGAACGAGACTCAAGCACAGCTTGAACTCTAATCACCTGATCTCTACTTAATTACTGAATCTAGTCTCAAGCACCCTGTTGATTCCAAAACTATGCTTGAGTCTAGCTAGACTCAGCTGATCTCTACTTAAATAGAGATTTGCGACTATCTATGGTATTAGTCTGTTTCCTATTACGAAATTTGTTTTTAGCAGAATGAGTTTCATTTTACGCATAATTAGGCCAAGTAAATGTTGCGTCGCAACGTGATTTATATATTTTTATTAGTGGCATGGGCCAATTAAACGTTAATTTTAATAAATAAGGTATTTGTGTTTAGAATTATAGGAATATTGCGAAGATTATAATGGGTGGTTTTGTCACTGCAGTAAGTTTTTCGTAAAACGGAATATGATGAACTGGACCTCATCAATTCAACAACAAACTAAACTCAACTCAGATCATGCTAATTTTCAAACGATACTCGAGCAATGCTCGACTAATTTTGGAACTAAAATCTCTGCTTAGAAAGAATTTGATCTCTGTTTACGTAAGTATGGTCGAGACCACGCTTGAGCTTTGATTTGGGTTCATATTTACATTAGATAAGGTCGAATTTAAGGGAGCGGATGGTTAGGAGAGCCCCTATGCCCTTAGTCAAAGCATTTTGATTTTTTTACCAATCCTAACCTCAAAATGTATAAAAGCTAAAAAACATTGAAGGGAGGCGAGTGAGGGGAAAAAGAGTACCTAGAGTAAAGAGGGGGACTCTCCCATCCCCCCTTAATTTTTGATTTAATGACTTTTTCATACATTTTGAGGTTAGGTTTAGTAAAATTTCAATGTTCATTTAAACAAAAACTGTACATTACCGCACAAAATGCTTTGGAGGGGTTAGGTCCCCTCTCTCCCTCCCATCCACCTTTCCCTTAAAATTCAATCCTAGTAAATAAACCCTGGCAACACTAGTGAAAAACATAAACCTAACCTAAGCATCGTTCTAAAATAAGCTTTAATCTGAATCGCGTACTCAATCATCGTTTTAAAATTAGCATGATCTGAGTTTGAGTTTAGTTTGTTGAATCTCTGCTCAAGCACAGTTCTAGAATTAATGCTCGACTTAAAACTAGTTTTAAGTAGAGATCAAAGCTTGAATCTCGTTCTGTAATACGAGCCTAAGTAGAAAACAAATGTCTGCAATCTGCAATAATATTTAAACCTACTACGTTCAGTTCAAGCGCATTCGGTCCACTCACTTCGCATTTTGGTCCATTTCGTAGAACGCCGAACGTCCGTTTCGCATTTGGTCCTTTTCGCAGAACGTTTATTTAACATTTGGTGAACTTTCACTTAAATTAATATGGGAGAAGGTAAATTATTTTGTTTTTGTTCTTTTTACATAAATCTATTCGTTTATGGAGAATTTTGTTCCATATTTTCACTTTGTGATATATTTTCATTTTAGTACGTCACAAAATAACCAGGATCACATAAACGTGGAGAAGGTTAACTTCAATTATTTTAATTTGTTTTTCTTTTCTCTGTACCTAATACAGTTCGAGGCATATATCTTGAAATTTTTCCGACGGAGTGGGGATAAGTTCGCGCATGTGCTCTTGTGAGCGACCTAGCACGCGTCCTTATCCCGCCGCTCGCACCCCTCACCGCTGCGCATGCCCAAAATACGCGTTCCGCGCAATCCCCACCTGATTTCAAGATATATGCCTCGTACTGTACCTTGGTGACGTATTACGAAGAAAAGAAAAATATCGAAGTGATTGAAAATATAGAAGTTAACCTTCTCCATATTTATGAAAAACAAAAAAATATCAATCCTCGCCTCGCAAAGGAGTTATTTTAGAAAGTGGACTAAATGCGAAATGAACGTTCTGCGAAATGGATCAAATACGAAAGAGACGCCTTTTCCGCAAGTGGTCCTAATGCGTCTGAACGTCTGCTGAGATTTAGGAGAATTAGAAGGGATATTTAGAAAACTCAAAACAAAACAAATTCATCGAATAAAACATTTAATGCTTTTATTTTTCATTAATAACGATTACATTACTTATGAAACCACTTTTATAAATTGCGTTAAAAGACCTGTGACCAGCTCTGAGCATACGTATTCTGCCCGTCATCAGGACAGGACCATTTAATTATTGTCTTCTAATCTAGACTATACCTGGGAAATCAACAGATATGATGATGATAATGAAGGTCCAATTAAGAACAATTTAGTTTTTTATTAAAACAAATTTTAAACATTATACATTAGTTTAAGTCCAAAGAAACATTATCAAAAATTTAAATATTTCGTAACAAACAATGGTTTCGAAATGTCAGAACTCAATGTATCTTATGCGCACGCACACACGCTTTCATTACAACTCGGCCGCACGCCTCGGTGTGTAGCATAGCACGGCACGAGCGCGACCATATTTTACTCTTTGGTTGGGCATGACGACGCACACAAGCGCGGTCTGTTGCGCGCGTTACATTGCGTGGTACAGTTTGCAATGCTTTTTTGATGTAAAACATCTATTAGCGCCCTGAGAGTAAAATTCCAAATTGTTTAGCCTGAAATGGTAACTAAACTATAATAACATACAAAAAAATATATATATTTGTTGCAAAAAACTATTACATACTTATAAGTAAATTTAAACTTACTTTTAAAGTTGATGCAATCACATTACAATTTATTCTTTTAAGGAGGTAAATTTACAGCAGCTGTTGTCACTGTGACTTAAAATTCTTGAGCCTGAAATAATAGTGCAAGTTTTACACAACAATAAAACTTGTATTATTGAGCAGAGACGATGCACAGCATCTGTGAGAGTGCGCCGACTTCCAGTCTAGCTACATCCTGTCAAAGTAGTAAATTGACTTACCCTTTAAGCAGTTTTCCTGTCAAAAATCGTAAAACAGACTTACTTCCTGTTGGCGCCATTTTTACTTTCACCTGTGGAGTCGTTGTAACGAAGTGTCCTCATAGAAGTCTCGGAGACCTTAATGGGATGCTGTGCATCGTCTCTGCTCAATAATACAAGTTTTATTGTTGTGTAAAACTTGCACTATTATCGGCATGTGACGATGCACAGCATCTGTGAGAGACGTGTTTATTAACTCCTGGTGACTCCAAACGACGCTATGTGATGCTGTTGAAGGCATGATTAACTTGAGATAACTGAAAACACATTTCAATCAATTGAAATATTGATATAACATGTGTCACTCTGTATCAGAGTTATTAGCATAACTCACTTTTAAAAGCTAGCTTTGATTACTAAATTCAAATCAAATCAAATCAATTCGAGCAGCAATCTTTTCGTCTCTATGAAGGCTACTAGTTGAACAATATTATTGTAATAATTTAGGGAGCAACGGCCGAGCCCAAGGTACCTGCAGCTACGGTTATAACTGCATCATTCACATGGTTTAATTTAGTTGTAGATTACTTACAGTTCATGAGGTGGCTAGGTGCACACGCTTCTAACATTGATAATATAGCCTTATTGCGTTCACCTCGTCGCCTCCGCCTGTGCGTCTCTGAAACCTTAGTTTTATAACTCACCTCAACCAAATACAGGAAATATATTAATATTGCTATGTTTTAATTTTAACCTGTCTGTTAAACACTGTGTCCATCTTTTACCCAAGAGCTGGACTTAGGATGATGTGGTCGCCGGCATGGCATCGCTGTAGTGGCTCGTAGATACACTTAGAAAAGTGAGGTTGAGTACGCGCCTGTCAACCCGATGTTAGAAGCAGCAGGCACTAACCTTGCGTGAAGCTTCAAATAATGTGATGTAAGCAGCTGTCGGATTATGTTGTATTGTATCGAAGCGAGCAAACCACCCAAATCCAAGACAGGTGGCTCGTGGATTCTCTGCTCGCTGTTTTTGAAGAGGTACAATGTGTTTCATTAGAAAAAAAAAATACATATACATTATTGCACATGACAATTTAAATGTTAATTCGTTATTTCTAACAATAATGCTCTGGATTTGTGTAATAAAATCATCCGATAAGCTAAATTCTCTTCAAAAGGCAGGTATGCTAAGAATCTAGCTAGATGGGCCTTTAGCTTCAAGATATTTATGGCCTAAATATTGTCTCTACAAAATTCAACGTCTTTTTGTGTCACACTATCCCGTCACCAGTTTTCTGAACGTAGAGCTCGAACTTGAGGTGGTGGAAGTCTAACGATCTGGTCTAAGAACTGATTCTAAGTTCGCAATCTTATATTTTACATAGTATTAAACAAAATGTAAATCCGTTATTTGCATTAAGTTAAATTTGTAAGATTGTGTTGTGGGTTTTGTGATAATAAATGAAAATATAAAGAGCTCGTAGAAGGAAGTATAGAAGCAAAGCGGTACTACTACCAGATATACACTCTTGCCATGGGTGCCAGGTGGTGGGACAGGCAGGGTATCAGGCTTTGTGATCAAAATTCCTATACTAGTCAGAACTACAATGACTTCAGCAGGACGTGGGTCTTGTTTAAGGCACTGCATAATACTAACAATCTTGTGGTAGATAGTTCAGTTCTCCAACTCTCATACGGCTGCGACAATTCGATCTGGAGGAACTCCGAAAACGTGGTGCTCACCACTGGTCGTAACAGGTGCCGTCCAGACGCTTGGCTGCCCCGAGACAGCCTGTATGTTACCTTTTTATGCTTATCTGGCAGGTATTCTGCTGTCATCAAGATGTTCCAACGGTCAAGGTGAAGTAGAAGTCGTCACGTCATCTAAAGATAGGGCGTGATATGGTTTACCGCTGTGAATTTGTCCTCCTTGCGGTTGCAATGCTAATCTGAGTCCCCGACTCCAATTGTGGTCTGCTGCATCTCTTGCAAGGAATTAGAGTAGGGTGGAAACTTTTCACTACCTGATGGTACTCTTACGTAGTTATTTTTAAGTCGCGTTGTACTGGTTCCGATATGTTGTAGTGGCTGCTCGGAGGTTCTCTTCGTAACAAGCGAGTATTACGTTTGTTGAAAGTGCAGTCACTGGGAATAATAAAATTTGCGATATTCAGAGTACTCTTGATTAATTGATCCCCGTAGCGACAACATACCAATGCGACGTGCGACCAGCACACAACACACAAACACGTGAGCAGTGGCAGCTGTGTGGTGCAGTTGTACTCCTGACAACGGTAGGTAAGGTCGTGGGCAACTTGGTGGTCAACGCGTGATGAGTACTTATCACTCTTCACCAGTAAGATAAGCAGTGCGTTCTATCTCTTATACAGTTTTATAAATTTCAGTTTTTGGCTGGGTTCGGTTCATCTAGCTAGACTATAGTATCTATTCTCTACTGTCTATCTAACTACTATCTATCTAGTATATATCTACTAATATTCTGTTTGACTAGCGAGAAGTACAAGTAGACTGTAATTCGCATACCTTTTTCTGAAGGTGTTGAGCTACCCTGTTGGCCAAAGCGGTGAAATATTTCGGCGCGCACAATAGGCCAAGCGGTAGACAGACCATTCGGAGGACTCGGTGGTCGTAGACCAGCAGAAGGAACCTCCCTTGGACCTCAAAGGTCAAGCTTTGTCATCCAGTCGCCTATTTTGAAAGAGCTTAGGAATCTGTATCTGAAAGGTCAGTTTAAATGGTCAACAATCCCTGTCACTCCTCTCCGTCAGGAACCTGGTTGAGTGAGATGAAGTCGATTCCGACTTGTCACCGATCCACTTCCTCCAAGATACCTCGCTCAATAAGCTTGTGTATCAGCCGAGATATAGCGGGCGATCGAGGCGTTTCGAAGCTATAAGAAATACTTGCTGTCTGATGGACGAGCGCAAGCTTGGGGTAAATGGCAGGCGCATTCTCGTTTGACGAGAAGGGCCTACGGAGCACCGAAGCTAACCTGCCACTGCCTCCGATACGCTCAGAGGCAGCCCCATTAGTCTTATGTTATTGTGATTGATAGTCACCTTACCTTATCGAATGGTCATTCATCATTCCATTCGTATTCAGAATGTAAGCACACAGTGGAAACTAATCTCAACGGCTTCAAAAAGCGTCTGATAAGGCAACGCCACTGTGTGTGACTGGAAACCTGTCAAACGAAGGTTTTGACTCAAGCAATTCCATGCAATAATATAATGGGCAGCACTACTGTTCGATCCGGAGACCTGTCACATTTAATTTGTTCTCATCGAATAAGTACTTACACTATGGAGGTAGCTTGCGCAGATCCTCACGAAGGTTTTTGTTAAGCCGCTTGCTCAGGATACGCTCCTGTTCCGGCAGCTTTCGATATATTTATAATGCCCTTATTTCCGCACACTATTTACATAACCTTGTCATTCGTTTTCTAAAATCTGGAGGTAGGTGACACTTACATAGGTCTGTACGTACATCCATGAAATGATAAAAAAATTGCCAACAATATTCACTTCAAAATAGAATAAAAATGAGCTACGTGAGACATTACAAGAGGTCATACATAACATAATCACAGGTTGATCAAATCGAAATCAATCGCTGCTAAAAGTCAATCTCTATATCAAGTTAACAAAGAAATTTAAAGTCTGAACTGAAAATAATAAACTTAAGACTCAAATATTTTTTTACCATACCAGCAATATATTGGCAGGCAAGCAGATAATAACAAAATAATTTAAAGACTGAACTGAAAAGACGAATAAGCTAAGACTCTACTTAGTTAATCGTACCAGCAATATTCTTATTAGTAGAGATATTGACAGGCTTATTACCGGAAAAAGGCAACCGGTTTTAACCGTACAAGTTGAATAGTTCACCTCCAGGTCTACGAAACCAGGGTGTGCCTTTTAAGAGTCAAAATCGTATCGAATATTTTTCCGATATTACTAAATTTTTCTAAAACCCTATTATTTATTTATCTAAAAGCTCTTTATATGCTCCGAGTGAGCAGGTAGGATTTTACTCTCTTTTTTTTTTTTTAGTTATTATTTTATTATAAAATCAGGATTCAAGAGACTGGATTCAACGTCACTGGTATCAGAATCGACCACCGAGCGATACAATTGACGGTCAAAAGCTGTAAATCAGTTGGACGAAGGCACCGGTACAGGTACCACGTTGGTAGCATTGAGGTGTGCGTACCATTATTAGCGTCTGATGCAGGCACTGCATGCAAACTGGCCGCATTCTAGACAAAATTTTCATAAAAACCGACTAAGACGGTAATACAGCTTTTGTAGCAATGAGCAAATGTAACACTTTTATTTTAGTCACAAGTTTATTAAGTAGTATTAGATCATAGTTCGACTCACCAAGTCTCCTGTGTTTTACCTTGCGTCCGAAAATCGTCAGCGGACGGCTCCGGGCTACAGCTATACAAACGGTGTCGAAGTTTTAAGGCACGTCTGCTATGGCTAGGAAGACGGGACTCTTCGTCGACCTCACGCTCTGCGCGTTTCGGGAGGTCAAAGCACGCGTTTGTTTCACTGACACTGTTAATTACTATTACTATAGCATAAGCTTAGCATAAGTAAAAACTTTTCACTTTGAAATCAGGAAAAAATTTCGTAGTATTTCAAAATAGATGTTGCTTCGACGAGAAGTAACGACGCTATGAGGACACTTCGTTACAACGACTCCACAGGTGAAAGTAAAAATGGCGCCAACAGGAAGTAAGTCTGTTTTACGATTTTTGACAGGAAAACTGCTTAAAGGGTAAGTCAATTTACTACTTTGACAGGATGTAGCTAGACTGGAAGTCGGCGCACTCTCACAGATGCTGTGCATCGTCACATGCCGATAATAACTAAATTATAATAACAACCAACATACTTACAACAAATGAGACAAATGTAACAAAAAAATATTACCACAAGTGGAATAGCATAGGAATAGAGGGATTAGAACAGTGACTTTCTTCTTTCTCTTCTTTTCTTTATTCAAAACATTTATTTTTTTCAAAATGTTTGCTACACATTCTTGAAAATTTTTTTGGGGCCCAATTTGTCCGGCGTGTTGCATCAATCCATAGGGTAGGTACGAGTACGTACTGTTTAATTTTTAGGAAATCTGTAAAGGTTAATCATATTTTAGCTTCTGTATTATAAACGATTTACGTATGGTGCAATTTGAAAATGGGCAAATTAACGTAGAGTACTGGCAACACAATCCAAATTAGTGATTAGGTTATAAAATACTCTACTTGAACTTTAGACATGTTGAGATTGAATTTAAACGAATATTAAACTGTTCTATAAGGAAAATTTAAAATAACAATTGAATTTAATGCATATTACTTGATAAAATCTACAATACTTACGAGTGAAATGATATATTTGAAAGTATACAATCACTGGTACTTTTACAACCTATTACACAACATCGAACCATTTTCACAGATTTATTAAGTGTATGATTGTTCTAACAACTGAATAATTTACTTTAGAAAGAGACACCGCAACGAATTATCTCACAAAACACTTTTTTCTTTCTGATTACGAAGAAGCACCGACGAACTGTCAAAAGTTTGTTTAGCAAAGTAGTTTGCTACACATGAGAAAACCGGCACGTAGTATGAGACAGAAAATCATATCGCTCTGTCCCATTTCTATGCAAGACGTGTGCATAAGTCTGTCTCTTTCGTGTGTGAATGCGACAGATGCCGTCAATTTGTCTATAGGTTTCTCTGTCTACGGGTCGCTAAATAGTTTCTTTTTAGCATTTTAGATAATCAGGGTGCGGGTCTGGCAACACTGAGTTCATTCAGTCAGTCAGTCAGCGCGAATGAAATTAATATTTTATTTCGTCTAGAATTAAAATTTCTAACCAAAATCAAGTTCCAACTAAAATATTAAAGTTATCTTAGTCTGAAGATCCTCAAAATAGAATGGCCGACGTTTTGGATATTGAGAATTCCGAGGAATTTGAAGTTGACGAAGACGGAGAACGTACGTATCATTTCTCATGACATTCGCCAGTTCCCAATTATTTTCTACCTCTACGCTTGGCTGGATCTTATTTACCGCTATTTACGTCTCCTTTGCATGTTAATAGTCTTATTTTAGGCTCTACTAATCTTTGAATTTTAGGTTATGTTTGTAGCATAGCCTACTTTCTATACATTCTTATATCCCCGTCAATTGGTAAAGCGCTGGAACCTTGTCAAATTAACATACACATCAACGTCATCCGCAACTAAAAATGACAAAAAACAGTAAAATTCTAAAAGGAAATATAATAAATTAATTATTTTTAATAAGAAAGGGCCTTAGGGTATATGAAAAAATTACAATTGTTTTTCGTTTTTGAGGTTAAAATCATGGCCGCCAGGCGCATTACCAATTGACGGGGATAGTACTTGCTCGGTGACTGATAATTTTATTTTATTTTTATGATTTGACTTTAACGGCACTGGGTTCTTGACTGTAGTAGGCAAGTGTCAGTTCATAACAAACTTTCTCTCTACTTTTCATACATTTGTTTCAGAGGGAATTGCCAGATTGAAGGAAAAGGCACGTAAACGCAAAGGACGTGGTTTTGGTAACGAGGGTGGGGGTGAAAGAGGCGCAGAAAGAGGCAGTAGGGGAAGGTATTTTTTTTTATTACATCTACTTATTTAATTCTTCAACGGCTGCCCGGACGCATGCGTCCAGACTAAAATCGCTTAAGCCGTTCAGTCAATGTCCCTCAATACAGACATGGTCTGTGAAAAAAAGAGACAAAGAATCAAGTGACAATGTGCCAACATTTTTTACAGTAAGAGCAGCGTCCCGCCTTGCAAACGAGCAATCACAGTTTGTTTAAAATATTTGTTAATCCTTATTAGAATTTCAAATAAAGGTATTGTGGAGCCATGGTGTCTTGTGCTCTAAGTAATTGTGATGTGATAAAAAGAAACAATCCAAGTAATCACACTTTTCAAAGGTAAATAAGATTTTGCCACACATTTCTATAAAACCAAATTACATACTACATTTATTCGTTTATCGACAAAGAAAACAGTATGGAACATAGTTTATTAATTTCCTTTGCCATAATATAGTCATATTTTATGTATGTAAGTCATATTTTACGTATCTCATATATAATGTATGCATTCGTTTTTGGATCACCTGTTTATTGACATTGTTGTTCTTTGACATTCTATTTCTATGGTATTGGCTGATGGACAATTAATGTATTGAGACAGCATTTGTTGCGGGAGGCTTCCCACCTCCATGGTATATCTATGTATGTTCTCTATGGTAATCTGCCACACATTCTTGTCAGTCAATAGTTTGACACTACGAATTTGGGCTCAGATAGGAGATTTTTGTTGAGGGAGGTTTCTAACCTATATGCTCTGCGCTATGGTACATTCGGAATTCAAGTGAGTTTGATTATGTCAATCTGCCTGCACATCTGTAGTTTGACGTATTCATTGTAAAGCCGTGGTATCGAAAGGTTGTCATAGAGTTATATTAGGAAAACTATCTGTTGGAGTGTGATAATGTGATATAAAGTGTGAGAATGCTTAATAAACGCCTGTATAAAAGTCTCCTGGTCTCATTGCCACAACCCTTCAGGTTATGGGCCACACGCTAGAGGTTGTGGCCCTATAGAGACCGGGAGTGAAAATAATAAGAGAAAAAGTGAGTTTTGCATTTGAGATGATTAGTTTGAGATAACTGACAGAGTTGGATGGAGGCCTTAGCAACGGAGTATGTTGACAAAATAGTGTTGCTAAGGGCAATGAAATGAAAGTGTCAACAGATAAATAATGATTACAAATAAAATAAAATGAGGAATGATTTAAATTATGAAATGATTAAGCTGGTGAAAATCTTATGAAGGTGAATTTTATCTGAATTTAAAAAAAATGAATTTGAAATTACACTTTTGGCCGTGGAAACTATGATGTAGAAAATGTATGGTGAAAATAAATGGACTGATGATGAACAAACAAGAGAAGAGGAAACTAGTCAAAATTCAACAGATAGGAATGAAGGGTGTCGAGAAGATGGAGAAATAGAAGGAAATAGAAGTTTTGGAGAAACAAGAGATAGTAAAACAAATGACAGTCAAACGAAGGTAGAACAAGTGACGGTGAAACAAATGAAAGTGAAGAAAGTTATGGAAATTTTTATTATTTTGTGAAAAACTGTTTTTTTTGGAATAAGTTTATTTTGAAGAAGTCTTTTTGGCGAGTATTTTATGATGGAGGAGGTCGAGCAGGAGGCAAAGAATAGTCGAGCAGGAGTTATATGATGATGAAGTTGAGAAGAAGAAGGTTTTATAATGTAATGATGATGAAGAAGGAAGAAGTTTTTTAGGATGATGAATCGAGTGGGAGAAAAGAAGTTTTTTAATGATGATGTGTCGAGTGGGAGAAAAATGTAGAAGTTTTATAATGATGATGAGTCGAGTGGGAGAAAAATAAAAGAAGTTTTTTAATGATGATGAGTCGAGTGGGAGAAAAGTAGAAGAAGTTTTATAATGAAGATGATGTTGAGTGGGAGTAAAGGTTTATAAAGAAGATGTCGAGTAGGAGAATTTAATGAAGATGTCGAGAAGGAGAGGTTTTTTAGAAGATGTCGAGAAGGAGATTTTATATGAAGAGGTAGAGAAGGAGTAATTTTATAATATTGAAGAAGTTGAGTAGGAGCGAGATAGTTTTGAGAAGAATTATTTTATGAGAAGAAGATAGAGATAGAGATGAAGAAGTTTATTAGAAGATAGAATATAGAATTAAGGGGGTGCTTGTGTTCGTTAAGGGGGTGCGTTAAATAATGATTCATTTAAGGGGGTGTGGGATTAGAAAGTAAATGAATCATCATTTAAAATGTAATGTTTTTGATATCCAAGTGTATATTTTGATAATTCTGTGGTTTAGTCTGATGTTTAGTTAGTTAGGTCTTTGGTTTGGATTATTGTATGTGTCGTCTGAGTTAGGTTAAAGTTAGGTTCCTGGGTCGGGTTAAAGGTTAATGTAACTTTGTAGGATTTAAGAAGTTTATAAGTTTGGCAGGTGATTCGAAATTTATCATGATATTGTACTGGTAGGTAGAAAATTGTTTTTAGTCAGTATGGTCAGCATGTGCAGCAGATTGAGGGGGTGTGTTGAGGGAGGTTTCTAACCTATATGCTCTGCGCTATGGTACATTCGGAATTCAAGTGAGTTTGATTATGTCAATCTGCCTGCACATCTGTAGTTTGACGTATTCATTGTAAAGCCGTGGTATCGAAAGGTTGTCATAGAGTTATATTAGGAAAACTATCTGTTGGAGTGTGATAATGTGATATAAAGTGTGAGAATGCTTAATAAACGCCTGTATAAAAGTCTCCTGGTCTCATTGCCACAACCCTTCAATTTTCAGTAATTTAAGTGTATTATCTACGTAGGAGATGTTTATAATGTGAGAATAAAATATGTGACAGTGCAATAAATAAGTTTACTAAAGTCTCCTGCCCCCCTACTCAAATGGCCAACTTTCTATTCGTTTGAACGCTGCGCTTCCTTTTAAAGCTTAAATATGCGCAATAGATTATTAAATCACATGTCGCAAACTTATGTTATACGCAGACTTCGATGTATGATTATATTGTATGGAATTGTCAAGCTTACGGCACGTAATTTTATAGTTTACTGGTTATTTCAAAGTTTTAATAGTAAGCGTAGCGTTCACTCGAATAGAATGTTGGCCATTTGAGTAGGGGGTCTGGTCTTCTCATTGACATAATTAGGCCAATACCTGACAGCATTGTTTGTTTAAAGCAATTAATAAGTTTCACTTGTCAATGATTGTGTTCCAGTGGCGAAGAGTCCATACAAGCTGATTCCCATTGGCTTACCTTTTAGAAATCCCACCCCACTGATCCACTATGCAGATTTTTGTAACAATTACCTTCACCATAATTTCACCCCTTGCCACGTGCAAAAAAAATGGAATTGAAAATGGAGGCTTATAGCACCTACTCTACTCATGATTCAACTCGACCACAATCTGCTGACACAATAGGGAATATGCATCA
This sequence comes from Agriphila tristella, assembly GCA_928269145.1. Lineage (NCBI taxonomy): Eukaryota > Metazoa > Arthropoda > Insecta > Lepidoptera > Crambidae > Agriphila > Agriphila tristella. Next base: position 6,902,941 of record OV743451.1, read on the forward strand.
TTTTTTTTATCAATATCAAAGGTATAATGCGTGAGAAAATCAACTGTAATATTAAAACTTTTTCTTGCGTTTTTCTATCGTGATATAGTTATTTGAAGTTAGCACGCAGCAGCAACCGCTGAAAACGCTCCATACAAAGCGGAAATGATATATGACGTCACATATCACGTTTCAGGCGCGCGTTTACTATGGAGTTAGCCAAGAATTTTCAATTATTTTCAATTATCTCCCTAAATTTTGCGTTTAAGTGCATATGTGTCATACAAAAAATGATTTCTTATTTGATATTCTATCTAACTGTTAAGTTCATTATTTTCGAAAGTGTAAAAAAAAATCGTTATTTTTCCCTGATTTCATCTTGAACTAAAATAATACATTATAATTTTTTATTTTCCTGTTCCATCATGTTTTTATACGGGTCCGAACTTCCGAAGCGATCAAGCTCAATTTTGTGTCGTTGTTGAAGTCGCGGTTGGCTGTGCTCTACTCACGTTGCGTTGCGCCCCCAACTCGACTACTGACGATTCAATCTCTCAGCAGATTGGGTCAGCAAATTGAAAGAGAAATTGAATCGTGAGTAGGGGCTTTTAGTGTGGCGTTTAGTGAGAGACTGAGAAGTGAATATGAACGAGGCCATTTTCAATCCCATTCTTTATTTGCGCGGGTTGTATTATTTTGTAAAACAAGTGTTTTAGTTTGTAACACCTTTTTTTTATATACCTATGGGGTAACCAACATTTGATTTTAAAGTACTTGTTATAGCGGCATTCTCGTTATAGTCTTGTAGGTTGGACAAGGAACATTAGGTATTAAGTGTAGGTAAGAGTTTAGATAGGTTTTACAAAACACACATAGTGTTTTCATATAGCTTTTGATATGGTTTGTGTAGGATAAATGCATGGATATGTTTACCTTTATTTGGGTCAATTTCCAGTAGTTTAACGAATGTCGGCGATTATACCGCCCACTTTGATCACAAAGCATTCACTTGAATTCATTTTAAAATATCATTCACAAAGAATTTTAGCACTTTTCAATAATTAAAGCAAATAAACTTTCTTGTTTACATATCTCATAGCTGTCTTTTCAATTGACAAGTGACAACTGTCAGATGTGACGTTTAGCGTTCCGATTCCCGCTAACTGAATGTTTCGGACCAATTAATTTACACTTTGGTGATAAAATCAAATAAATAAATATCACCTATTTGTTATTTTAATTAAATAAAGTAAATGTTAATGTCTCGCATGCTAGTTAAACGTTTTAATATTAATATTCAGACAAAAGGTAAGTAAGTTCAGGGAGTGCGATTGTCTATGGTGTGTCTTTTGTCGATGGTACTCATTCGAGAGAATTCTAGCAGACTTGGTGGATTTCCGCCATATCACTTTTTCGCCTGTGTCATTCAGAGAGACAGGAAATTTTCGTCATGTGAAGTGAAACCCAATCTATTTTTTTTGGTGGGTTTCTATTAATTTAATGATGCGTTGAGCATCCCTTTAAGTGGTGAGTGTTATAATAATACGAATCTAATTATTTGTCCGTTTATACCAGTGGTATCCAGATTGTAACCTCGTGTCGTATTGTTCTCAGGGCTCCAGCTCATCAATTTATATTTCATCATGTCTTTCATGAGATAAAAACCTGTGATAATTAAAGCCCAAATTTGGTAAGTTTCTCAACCTTGTTATAATGTTAGTTGTAAGGAAAACCTCATATTCAATGAGGACAATTTGGTGACTTGGATTTTCTATTGCAGGGCTCCCAGGTTGTGTCCACAGTTTTACCTCAAAATTTCAAGATATAAGTGGTTCCCAGTTTGGTCCAGGAAATCTTTCAAGGTTATGGTTTAAACTCGTTTCGAGGTAACGTCGTCCGTGCAGCGGATTTGCGAGTATTCCAAGCTATGATGTCTCATTAAAATCAGCGAGACGAGCATGTATTTAACCTTACCATTATCATGGATTTATCAACGTAATCCAGGTATTCCGCAGCCTTCTTATATTATCATCGCGGCAGTGATTCTGTAGTATGTACCCGGTGAAGTAATTAACGTTCATAGCCAGTACAAAATGGTGTTTTGATGACATGTTCAGACTCAACCCGAAGCAGGTCAACAGCCAATAAATGTACCTACAGTCATGTTTCAAATTTATTTAGCTTCAGCGTAACTGGTCCATGAGCCAGAATGTATAAATAATTCTATTTTACTATGAATGTCTTGTGTTAAGATGATAAGTAATAGGTATCTTAGCATAAGTTTTGTGAGTACATATGTGTTCGGTTCTTGACGGTCGGCCGACTTGAGAGATATGGTGACGTTTGAAAACTTATTTCAAATGCGGAACCGGCCTCTTAATCCGTCTGACTAACGGGAAACGAACGGATATGCCCTCACCTTTACTTTTATGGGTTTCTAATTTAAATCCCTACTTTTTTATATGGTATTAATTTTATAATGAACCCGAGGGTATTGTTTTTGTAATTAATGTATGGTCTCACTTTAACCTGTTAAGGGTCCCTGTTAAACCATTTGCCCTTCGTGCGGTTTTAACATTATAATGGGTTCTCAAGGTATTATGTATTAATATAAAATGTGTGACTTCATTTTAACCCTTCGGATTCTACGTTAAACCATTTATACCCCATGTGGTTTTAAATATTTTTATGACTTATTTTCTGCGAATCGTTGTTAACTTGGTATTAATGATACAACGTGTTAAATAAATGTTTGTTTCAACGTAAATATTGGTTTGATTTATTAAACTCACTTTGTTTCGATCTGTGGACAATTTATCTTTTAATTTTTAACTTTCATTGATATTAACGGCGCCCAAAATCATAATTGTTCCATGGATGACTGAGCCACGCGAATCCACAGAACCCCTTTGCTCTACCGACTAACATTTTCAGTGGGGTAAATTCCATCTATACCCCGGGGTAAAATTTTTCCCATTACAAGTTGTAGTTGTGAAAGTATGTATGTATATAGGCTACTTTTTTTTTATCCTGTTCAAAGGTTCCCTAGGGTCCATGCAGATAAGGTCGCAGTCCACTAGTGATTTTATAATAATCCTTCAGTCTCATTATAAGTTCAGAACAATTAACATCATTATAATAGTTATTATGAATAAATTATTTTGAGTTGAGTTCAAGCACTTGTGAATGTCATAGAAGATACGCAATCGGTTCGCAAACCCTAAGCGGGAGACCTTGTAACGAGAAGAACCGGCAAGAAACTCGTCAATGGCTGCTTTTTTCTCCCTGTATATTTCATACAGAGTCGTCAACAGTGAAAAATGACCTCAACATTTAAAGTGAGATCATTTTCCATCACAATAATTTTTACACACAATGTGTAAAAGAAAGTATTGAAATTAATTTCGGGTAATAAGTAATAGGCAATATTAATAAAACCTGGTAAGGTATTTCAATAACAATCAAATACCACCATCCGTACTGTAATGTTAAATAAAAAAATGTGTCATCTCCGTTATTCCACACTATCTCGTTTGTTTGTCAGGTATGACAGTTTGGCTCCAGAAGGTGACGGCTCCACCCCAGGCCCACAGAGGTCGGTGGAGGGATGGATCCTGTTCGTCAGTAACGTTCATGAGGAGGCACAGGAAGAAGATATTCAGGTAAATAAGGCAGGAAGCATAAGAATTGTTTGTAAAGGACGACCTCCGTGGTCGAGTGGTTTGCACGCCGGTTTTCAAGGCGTCACCATCTCTTGAGGTCCCGGGTTCGATCCCCGGCTGGGTCAATGTAGAAAATGAACTTTTCAATATTGTCTCAGGTCTGGGTGTTTGTCATACCACCGTTGTTTCTGATTTCCATAACACAAGTGCTATGTTGTCAAATATTTATTATTTATTTATATTAGTAAAATTATATTAGATAATCCTTACTAATATAAATAAATAATAAATATTAATAATAAAGGCAGCGGACGGCCTTAAGCGGGATCCCGCCGCGGGTACACAGCGCAGGAATATAGATTGCTGGTTTTTTGACGGACAAATGCTTGCAGTGCATGAGCACAATATAGAGAGAGTACAGTAGTTTAGCTTAGCCTTGCGCGCTCGAACAACGCACACATAGACATCTCTCACCGACACTGTAAGACCGGAATCTCAAACCACTTCGAGTACGTGACGCAGCGGTGAGAGCTGTCTTTGTTTGTGTGCGATGCTCGAGCGCCCGTAGTACTAAGCTCAACTTCTGTAGTCTCTCTATATTGAGTGTATTTCATGACTTCGACGACAAAACTGCGCATAGCACGATCGCGACAGCTTGTTACTGCCGCTACCGTGGTTGCGACAGAAGACTACTGCGCATATCGTCATAGCGACTGAACTCCACTGCAGCGCCGATATAACGCTACTTCGACAACTCAAAAAAGCGATGGGACAGTCCGGCAGTGCAACAAACGGTAGGTAGTGTTTATTATTCTTGTATTCTCTACCTCCCCAGTACCATTTTTTTTAAATTAGAGGGGTGGGGGAACACATTTTATCACCTTGGATTGAAAAAAAATCGAGAAAAAACCTATCTACAGACAGTGCAAGGTTTGATGAAAAATATTTTTTCAGTTTCAGTTTCATGTATGGGAAGCCCCCTTTATCTTTTTCATTTTTTTATTTTTGTGTAAGAATCGTACAGCGGTTTACATCTAACTACCAACGAACTAATTGATTTTTACACAAAAATAAAAAAAGTAAAAGATAAAGGGGGGCTTCCCATACATGGAACTGAACTGAAAAAATATTTTTCATCAGACCTATACAGGCACTGTCTATAGATAGGTTTTTTCTCAATGTTTTTTCAATCCAAAGTGATAAAATGTGTTCCCCCACCCCTCTAATTTAAAAAATAATCGGTCAAGAGCGAGTCGGACTCACGCACTGAGGGTTCCATACCATCATAATTGCACCATCAAACCACAATGCAGAGTAGAATAATAAGGTTTTAGGACAGCAGTCTTAGGACGCTGTTTTAGGTCAGCGCCATCTCTTGACCGATAGTGGAACTAATGTTAACTTTTTTAGAAATTGGATCATTTCTAAAAAAGTGTGCTATATTGAGCCATCGTTTTATTTTTCCTGTAATCTTTATATGAACTGCTATCACATAGAATTATTTCAGATTTTTCTCTTTGCAAACTTCGGAGATAAGGGGGGGGGGGGGGACGGTATTTTTTTTACAATTTTCATTATAAGTCGAAAACTATGCGGCCTAAAAAAAAAGAAAAAATGATTGAAAACGTGCAAACGACGCTCTTTCATATGATACCCCACATGCCCTAGTTAGTTGCCCCACTTCAAATTTTTAGGACCCCTTTTCAGCCCCTGTTGTAAAAAAGGTATTTTTATTTTTATTTATTTCTTATTTGCAAAATAGTTGGGCAAATGTCAACTTAAACTATTCCAAATTTCAAGTTGATACCATTAGTAGTTCTCGAGATATCCAGCTGTGACAGACAGACAGACAGACTGAGTCACACCATAAGGGTTCCTTTTTTACCATTTTGGTACGGAACCCTAAAAATGGTACTGCGGAGGTAGAGAATATAAGAATAATAAACACTACCTACCGTTTGTTGCACTGCCGGACTGTCCCATCGCTTTTTTGAGTTGTCGAAGTAGCGTTACATCGGAGTAGGGTGCGCCGCAGTGGAGTTCAGTCGCTATGACGATATGCGCAGTAGTCTTCTGTCGCAACCACGGTAGCGGCAGTAACAAGCTGTCGCGATCGTGCTATGCGCAGTTTTGTCGTCGAAGTCATGAAATACACTCCTCTATATTGTGGCATGAGTAAGCTCTAATCTATCTCCCCGCGCGCGTGTCCCGCTTAACGCAGCGGAGAGCCTACAATGTATCCTAGTTGTAAACGGGCGTTAAGCGCTTCATGTGAACCAGCTCTGGGTCAATTAGGCTGCCTCTCCATTGACGCGGAGCGGAGAAACTAACGAAAATATTAACCAATAGGATTGCGGAGCGGAGATTTTATGCAATCCTATTGGTTAATATTTCCTCATATCTCCGCTCTACATTTTTAACTCATCTAAGCAATAGCCAAAGCATTGAATTCCATTTATTTATTTTTTATTGTTTTAGAATCAGTTCTCGGAGTTTGGTGAGATCAAGAATATCCATCTAAACTTGGACCGGCGTACTGGTTTCCTCAAAGGATATGCTCTAGTAGAGTATGAAACGTATAAACAAGCTGCGGTGAGTATAAACCCATTTTTATATAGTGATTTTTCATAAGATTTGGAGCCAAAATGATCTAAATGGAAAACCATCTAAGTACTATACGTAAATCTCTCTCTCCAGCCCCCCTAGCCAAAGAAACATTTGCAAATTTTCGCTATCGCTTCGCTTCGAAACATGTATGGATTTGACGTTTTAAAATTCGATTGTTAACGAAACATTATGTCAATCCCATACATGTTTCGAAAGCGAAGCGATAAAGAAGATTTGCGAATGTTACTTTGGCTAGGGGGTTAGGTCTCCTAAACTTTATGGATTTTTTGTCAAATCTGTTTTTTTTTTTATTTAAGGTGGCCTTAACTTTTGGGTATTTGGACGTTTGACGTTACACAGCTAAAACGAGTGAAAGCAAAAGAAGGAATCATTTTTTATTTATTTCTCCATTGGCGCTCACATCACTATATCAAAGAATATGTTTGTTACAGAGTGCCCGAGAATCTCTGAACGGTGCAGATATCCTGGGTCAATCGATCGCGGTCGACTGGTGCTTCGTGAAAGGACCGACCAAAGGACACAAGAAGAGGCGATAGGGATATTTATTGTGACAGTGTTGCGTTTAGCTCTTTGCTATTATTTATTACTATTCTTGATCAAAATATACTTTCCCAATAGGTACAATCTTTGCGAAGCGAGTCAAGTGCTTGCCTATCTAAGGCCCGTATTACAAAATGTTGCTCAAGCATTGAGAGACTAGTTAAGTAGAGTATTAATTTTAGAAAGGTGCTTGAGCAGAGAGTCAACAAGCTAAACTCAGATCATGCTTTTAAAACTACTGTACTTGAGTATGCAACTCGGATTAGAGTCAATTTTAAAACGATGCTTGACTGCGTAATTAATGTTTTCATTTGTGTTGCCAGGGTTATAATTACCTAATTACCTTTAGTTAAGGTTAAATTTAGGGAGTGGAAGGATGGGGGGGGGGAAGGGGGAACCTCCTTCCTTCCCTTAAAGAGATTGCACGTGCTTAATGTAACCTCGCGTACCCCTGGGGGTACGCGTACCACCAAATTACTATTTGGACGACACTATGTAGTCGCCCGTTTTACGTATTTTTTGTAATCCACAGTTAGTCGCCCGTTTAGTTATTTTGTCGCCCAAAAAATAAACCACTGCCCGGTTTAGTATTTAAGTATCCCATTGACAGTCGCCTGTAATTATTTCCAGTCACCCAATTAATTAATTCCCTTCTGTAACGCCCAGTCTAGTCCAGTACAAATTTTGGAAGTGTTGATATTGTAGTTAGCTTAGCTTGCTTGATACATAAGTACAATAAAAAAGGGTTGGTAGAATTATATGAGAAAAAATATTTATTAGAGTAGATTTAAATTTAACTAAAAGTCTAACATTTAAAGAATAGGGAATATGCATCAATTTTTTTTTAATCTTAATCTAAAGTATAATGCGTGAGAAAATTAACTGTAATATTAAAACTTTTCTCTAGCGTTTTTTTCTCGTGATATAGTTACTTGAAGTTAGCGCAGAGCAGCACCCGCCGAAAACGCTCCATACAAAATGGTGACGTCACACATCACGTTTCAGGTGTGTTTCGGCGCGTTTAATATGGAGTTAGCCAATAATCTTCAATTATCTCCCTAAATTTTGCGTTTAAGTACATATGTGTCATACAAAATATTGTTTCTTATTCGATATTCTATCTGACTGTAAAGTGCATTATATCCGAAAATAAAAAAATAAAATTGTTATTTTTCCCTGATTTCATCGTGTGATAAAACTAAAGTAATACATTTTTTTATTTTTTTTTCCTGTTACATCATGTTTTTATAAGTGTCCGCAGCGATCAAGCTCAAATTCATCAAAATCGGTGACTTATGCATATTCCCTATTATGAGTATTTTTTGAAGCTGCTATTAAATTGACAATAGACAGTGGTTACAACTTAACTCGAGAATGTATGGAAAAATGTAAATTTTACAGATTAAAATACGTTGTTTGTTTTGTACTCTAAGCGCTCTGAAGCAGGCCTCCTTCACTCGCTCAAGGTCGCGCGATAAGCACCTACCGCTAGCCGTTCCGCCGGCGGGACTAGTGAGCAGAGGGCCGCCACACGCCCGCCTGTGTAGTCGCGCGGCATCTTACTGCCTGCGTAAATATTGCCTCTTTATAATAGTAACAATGTCGAATCGACATTACTGTGCCGTTTACGGATGTCAAAATCAAAAAACCAATAAACAATTGTCGTTTTTCACATTATGATATACGCTAGGGATGTTCGATCCGGGTGCCTTGTATCGATATTCTGGATCGCAACGGATCGTAATCCATTGTATCGATCCACGGATCGATCCATTAAAATTGATACGATTTTTTGGATCGATCCAGTATCAAATTAAATATTTTAAAAAAGTCGAATTTTTAATCACACTTTATTTTAAACGTGATATTAGGTACCTAATGTATTTAGTAATGTTTAATAAATTAATCAAATATTTTTAAGTTAGCCAATATTTGCATTTAAAGTACGCAAAACAAAATTAAAAGTTGCTGGTTATCAAAGTGAACAAAACATTTTAACGAAGTAAAAATTGCTCTCAAACTAAACAAAAAGCAATATAGAGTGCGTTTCATTGGTTATTACATTGGTTATACCTATGGCGTTATGTTGGTTGGTACCCAGTTAAATTATTATTATTGCGATGGAATAAGGTTCTAAATTGAATAAATTTCCGGGGTACCAACATAACGCCATAGGTAATAACCGACGAAACGCACTCTAATAGTTACGAATTTGATGGTACATTGAAATATGATATGGCAACAAATGATAAGAGATTTTTTTATATAAAAAATATGGATCTGTTCGTCGCCTGCTATACTCTAGTATTTTAAACAAAGGACAAATTCAAGTTCAAATATTCTCTAAGTAATTACTATGTATATAATACGGTAAATACATCATACGATTTTTTCGATCCGATCCGCTATGTATGTGTATCGATCCGCCAAAGGATCGAATGCTATTGTATCGATACAAAAATCGAATGGATCGTAACGCATTGTATCGATCCACGCAAGTATCGGATCGGATCGAACATCCCTAATATACGCTACGCAGTTCATTTAAAAGAAGGCAACCCTAACGTTGCGTCGTCAGAAAAGGTAAGAGCACGCGATAGAAAGAGAGGCAACTACTGGGTGAACTGCGCGACCTGAATTGCACTTTATGGTGTCGGAGCAAAAGTGGCTTTTTATTTAAATGACTTTGACGCGTGCTGCTTCTGTACTTGTACTATTATTTATTCTGTGTCTGAAGTCAGTCACTTCAGTTGTACATTGTTTTAATAGCATTGTAACAAATATTACTATTTTCGCAACTTTCGGCATAACTTTTTAATCATGTAGATAAGGCTCAGTTGCACCAGCTTACTTTAACAATAACAAGCTTGTTAAAGTACCGGTTAAGCACAAGTTAGCCAAAAAAAGAGGTTGCCAGCCAGCATGATGTCCTTTCACAAGTTTGACGTGACAATAGGTTTTACGCAATAAGCTTATACCTCCCTCCAATGGAGATTGCACGGCCAGTGTCATAGTGAAGATAGAAAAAATGTCCTTGAGTGACGTGACGGCTTATTGCAACCTCTTTCTTTAGTGTTACAATACGTGTTCGTTGTTCGTTCGTTCGTTCGTGAGAAACGAAAACGTATTGTAAAACGAAAAGAAAGAGATAGCAATACGCCGTCACGTCACTAAAGAGTCTTTTTTCAATCTTCACTATGATACTAGGCGTGCAATCTCGTTTTACGTGACAAATAGGTTTGTTAACAACGCTGTCAAAGTTAAAGTTATCGTCAAATGATAATGCTACCTATTTGTCACGTCAAACTTGTCAAAGGACATCATGCTGGCTGGCAACCTCTTTTTGGCTAACTTGTGCTTAACCGGTACTTTAACAAGCTTTGTTAATGTTAAAGTAAGCTGGTGCAACTGAGCCTTAAGTATTGTGTATTTTTCAATACACTAAACTTGAAAAAACTATTTTTAAGAGAAAGTAATCAGGTTCAAGTGATTTTTGAACAAACTAACATTATGGCACAAACTTTAGTAGCAGATTTAATAAAAAACACGTTATTTGAACAATTCAATTCAAAGGGCTTTTCGCAACACTGTAATATTTTTATATACTTAGACTGTAATTTCGTAATATAAGCTATCTTTCTATAAAGCTTTGTTTTATTTATATTTCTAAGTTGATCTTAAGGTAAATATTGAAAAAAAAATAAGTATAAGTAAGTATGTGTTGTATAGAAGAGCAGAATGAATTTTAGACATTTATCATGCTTAATGTGGATCAGTAACAGGTTTGAATCCTATAGTTTTATTGATAAAATATAAAATCTTATTAAGAGCTATGAAACTTAGTGAAAGATTTTTTGAAATCCGTTTAGAAATGGTTGAGTTATTAAGGGTTTGAAGGAAATGCCAAACTCAATGCAATATGTGCTTTATCACGTACGGCATAAGGTTCGCGTACGCGATGTCATAAGGACCTCCCAAAATAACAGTGTTTTAGCACATTCTAGCTCGTACAACTTCTCAGGTTTAAGAGATATCGCAAAAAATTCTTCACAGTTAATCATGTGGTGGCATAAGCCACTTAACAAAAATCGTTACTGATCCTCATTCATTGTTGGGTACTCACATCACGGAATTCACAGCCTTACCGGTTGACTGGTAGAGAATGCCTAATATCATTAAGTCCGCCATTTGCTGTACATCGCGTTATATTTCCCGTGGGAATTTAGCAAATAATTTACAATATTTTTAGGGATTCAATCAAGAACGACAATGAGTAAGGTCCCTAAAAAGTTATTTTCCAAAATCCTTTTTATATTAGTATGTAGGTAATGATAATAATAAACTTTATTGCATTTGCACTGCACAGTTGCACACGACAAAAACATAAAACAGAAAGAAACAAAAATAACAAAAAGAAAAACATACAAAAGGCGGCCTTATTGCTAAGTAGCAATCTCTTCCAGGCAACCTTGGGTGAGAGAAAATAAATAAGTAGAAGTAGGGGAAAGGGTGCAAATTTATTAGAGGACAGGTAATGTATATAGAATAGAAAGAGAAAAGAAATATATGGATTTATAATAATAAGTTACGATCACAAGAAAAGAAATTACTTCTAACTTAAGATCAAGTAAGTAATGAAAAGACAACTTGTACATGAAAAGATAAGCAAAAAGTATTGAAAAATAAAAATAACCATTTGACCCCGACGTGATTTGAACACGCAACCTTCTGATCTGGAGTCAGACGCGCTACCGTTGCGCCACGGAGTCGTTGAGATAATTATCGAAATTACACACCAAATCATAAATATTGAAAATTGCAACAAGATAAAAATATTATTGACTTATTATTTATTACATAAACAAACACAGACCATACAACAACTGTGCATATAAACCACTGAAAGAAAATAGGGGCAACTAGGTTTCCATACAAACGAGCTAACTTTGGAAAGGTTTTGACTTGAATGCGAAAGCTTAAATGTAGGTACACTCGCGAGCAAAAGTATGGCATCATAGGCCTATTTTCATACAAACGAGGTAACTTATAACTACCTGCTTTGCCAAAAATTGCTATAATATGGCCATAAAACTATATAATGCTTTGCCTGCGGCTATCACAGATTTACCACTAAATAAATTTAAAAGTAAGTAAATTGTTTAATTTGTTGTGTGACCAATGTATATAGATACCATTAATGAATTCAGAATTAATAATATGAAATTTTGATTATTGTAAATTGAGAGTTTTTTTTTAAATATAATTTTATTTTATTTTTTATGACTTTAATTGTATTACTAACATGCTAACTTGACATTTCGCTTTGACATTCTCTTATTATTTACCATGACATTGTTTTTATTTTTTGGATATTGTTTCGCTTCCATTTCGTTGACTTTGCATATTTTGCTTAGATACTGATTTGAAATTTTTTGATCAATAATTGTTTTCTACTAACAAACTAACCATTTCTGATAGGTATTATAAAATTAGCGTCATTCAATCTGTAGGTACTGTTTGCATGCCAGTATCTGGTGCATCACATGAGCCTAAGCTATTTTGTTTTTACAACTTTTTGTACTGTGAATGCTTGCAAAATAAAATATTCTTATTCTACTTTGAAGCTTTGGTTCTCCGCCCAGGATTAAACGGGGTGTGATCTGATGATGGCCATTCAAAGAGTGAATGGAGGAGCCTCAGATCGCTAAGAAACCCAACGGATCAGAAGAGTCGTTTACAGGTTTGTTTAGCATTATGGGCCTCCGCCATACATTCTTTGACTTGCCAAGATCAGATCACACCCCGTTTAATCCTGGGCGGAGAACAAAAGCGTCAAAATTACCTCGTTTGTATGAAAATAGGCCTGTGATGTGATTCCATATTTTTGCTCACGAGTGTAGTAAAAATCGACTTGCGGACTTTACTATCGAATTTTCTGTACTTTTCTCCTATTCGCCGTACCTATTAGAATCGAAAAAGTTTTTGTATCATTGTAATGTACCTAACTGACACGCGGTGCCTTACAATTAAAGCAATAAAGGCTTAATAAGCTCAATAGCGTATTATAAGCTTTTATTGCTAACACTAGAAAACAGACATTTTAAACATTGGTTATGGTACAATATTCAACAGAATACACATCTTATTCTTTGACAGGCCTACGCACGTGTCACGAGAAACGCAGATCACTAGCCTGTATAAACTATCTACTTTCCATACATACATACATACACTCACGCCTGTTTCCCATGGGGGTAGCCTACCCCCATGGGTAGAGACTATGGATCGCCACCTACTACGATCCTTGCACACTTCTTTCGCTTCACTCACATCCATCAATCTTTTCATACATGCCCTGCGGTTTTTGTCACTGCGTACACCAGCCTTTTTTATAGTAACCCCTATTTGGTCCGCGTAGGTTTTTCTGGGACGCCCTTGTGCAATCGTTCCTTCTACATTCGCACAATATATCTCTTTCGTGGTTCGCCTTTCATTCATCCTCTCTAAGTGACCAAACCACCGGAGCATTCCTTTCTCAATTCTTGTCACTATATCATCTTTCAGACCACACCTTTTACGAATCACCTCATTGCTCACTCTATCACTCAGTTTTACTCTGCATATTTTCCTCAACGATCGCATCTCTACCGCATTTATTCTGCTTTCATTCTTCTTCTGCCATACCCAAGATTCACTTCCATACATCAGTGTCGGTACCAGCACTCCGTTATGAATAGCATTGCTTAATTTAAAACCGGTCTGCGCTGGCATTCGGTACCGAATCTCCATACGGTGGTACAGTCAGCAACGAAAGTCACTTAACACTTTAGTAGGTATTGTCATATTCATTTTTTTATTTATGATTTAAAGTATACTGCCAGTTGCTGACCGTACCACGTTCATTCTTTGATTTGGAATGTTTTTTTATAGATCTGCACACTCCTTCGCTACGGGTCCTGTGATAGCATATCCCTTAATTATAGTTCGGATCACGAAAGATGACCACAAATGGCGCCCATCTTCGCATCATAACTCATGAAGAAAAGACTTAAAACAAAATAATACTTCGTATATTTAGATAAAATACATATATCTATATATGCATATGAAATATTATTATGTTATAGTCTTTTCTTCGTGAGTTGTGATGCGAAGATGGGCGCCATTTGTGGTTATCTTTCGTGATTCGCACTGTACCCCTCTTCAACCAACTTAAACTCTACCATGGACGAATATCTTTTATATGTCCATGACTACTTATATTTACTATAAAAAGGAGGCCTCAGTTCGCTCCCTTGAGGGACACTGAAGTGGCATGAGTCTGTGCAGAAAGAGAACCGTTATGGGATTTGGATTTTGGGCATGATAGAATGATAGATAACCGTTTTTGTCATCATGTTGACGACATTGTTCCTTTTGTTTGTTCTGTACTATTCTGTGACTGTTCGTCATTATAAGTAGTGCGACTATCTTGACTTGATATCTATCAATATCAAGATATTACAGCCAAACTGTAAACGTGACAAAAAAGGTAATCATCACAAACACCATGATAGGCATACATATGATAGGTCTCTTCCCGCACAGACTCTTAATAAACAATCAAACACACACATTGTAGCACGGCTCCAGATTTATTTCCGCGGCCATAGATCTGTCTGCACTGCACACTCCTTCGCTACGGGTCTTAGTCTTGCGAGTTGTGATAGCAGTAGGTTTATTCACGATTGTCGGAAATCTATTCGAAAGCATTCGATTCGAATCCGTATCCTTACAAAAATATAGCTATTCATTCACAAATACATTCGACTGGCATTCAATTCACTTTTTGACGGGAAAGCGCAATGCATTTTTAAAGTTTGGTAACATAAGGTAGAAAATAAGATCGAAGAGTATATTTCCGCTTCGATTCGGAAAGTTGGTTTCCGACAATCGTGAATAACCCCCCTGCAGGGCTATTCACGATTGTCGGAAATATAGTCGAAAGCATTCGATTCGAATCCGTTTCCGTACCGATAGATTCGAAAACTGCTATTCACAAATACATTCGACTAGCATTCGACTAACTTTCCGACAGGAAAGCGCAGTGCATTTACAAAGTTTGTTAGCATAAGACAGAAAATAAAATCGATAAGCTGGAATTGATATTTCGTGATACGGGTACGGATTTCTTACCGATAGAAATATGCTCTCGGTTAAACAATCGAATTCAATCGACAAGTAATGTCAAAAATATTCGATCCGATGATCGTGAATCGCGTGTTTCGGCAGACTTTCCGATTCGACTCGGAAAGTTGGTTTCCGACAATCGTGAATAACCCCCCTGATCCCTTCATTTCCCCCTTCTCTATTGTAGTATGGAGTGAGGTAGGTGCCGCTACATAATCCAAGGATTGTCCAAGCTCAGCTGTCTTGTCTCTCGCGGATACTGAAGGTATGAGTGATGGCTGGGCTGCGTTGCTTGATGTGCTCCGTCAGGGTCACCAGTGTAGGAAATGTAATAGGGTAGTATAGAGCGAGGTAGGTGCCGCTACAACTTATAATACCGACTATAAAAAAGGGCGCCCAATACACCCCCTTGAGGGACACTCAAGTGTTCAGCTTTACATCCCTATTGAATTGAATTGATTGCAATAGATCCTTTTTGAAGCACAATGAAGTGTTAAGATTAAGAAATTGATAGAAACAATAAAACACAAATTTTCTTAACCACATATTAAGTTCAAGCTATAGAGCGATACGGAGCCATAGATCTACGCACTCCTTCGCTACGGGTCCTGTGATATAGCTGATCACTTCATTTCCCCTTTGTTGTTATGTCTTCTACCTGCCAACCGACTTCAATATTGACTATAAAAAATTGGGTCCAATACACCCCCTTGAAGCACACTATTGGCAGAAACAATAAAACACAAATTTTCATATATTAAGTTCAAGCTATGGAGCTCGCATTGGAGGCGATACGCGGCATAGATCTGCACACTCCTTCGCTACGAGGCCTGTGACAGCCAATCCCTTCATTTCTCCCTTATTATGTCTACCTACCAACTAACTAAACTCAATATTGACTATTACAAAGGGGGCCTAATATACCCCCTTGAAGGACACTTGGTAGAAACAATAAAACACACAAATTTTCTTAACCATATATTAAGTTCAAGCTATAGAGCTCGCGTTGGAGGCGATACGGGGCCATAGATCTGCGCACTCCTTCGCTACGGGTCCTGTGATAGCGGAACCCTCTTCATTTCTCCCTTGTTTACCTACCAACCAACTTAAACCCTATGACTAAAAATAATGGGCCCAATACACCCTTGAAGGACACTTGATAGAAATCCCTTCATCTCCCCTTTTATTGTTATGTCTACCTACCAACTAACTAAACTCAATATTGACTATTACAAAGGGGGCCTAATATACCCCCTTGAAGGACACTTGGTAGAAACAATAAAACACACAAATTTTCTTAACCATATATTAAGTTCAAGCTATAGAGCTCGCGTTGGAGGCGATACGGGGCCATAGATCTGCGCACTCCTTCGCTACGGGTCCTGTGATAGCGGAACCCTCTTCATTTCTCCCTTGTTTACCTACCAACCAACTTAAACCCTATGACTAAAAATAATGGGCCCAATACACCCTTGAAGGACACTTGATAGAAATCCCTTCATCTCCCCTTTTATTGTTATGTCTACCTACCAACCAACTTTCAATATTGACTATAAAAAATTGCGCCTAATACATCCCCTTGAAGGACACTATTGGTAGAAACAATAAAACACAAATTTTCTTAACCATATATTAAGTTCAAGCTATAGAGCTCGCGTTGGAGGCGATACGGGGCCATAGATCTGCACACTCCTTCGCTACGGGTCCTGTGATAGCCGATCCCTTCATTTCTCCCTTGTTGTTCACTATAACACCTGCGTTGTCTTCGAAGTATATAAACACCCCGTCCCGCCTTCTGAACGGTTTCCGCTGCCGGATTACCACTGCAGGCATTACCTGGAAAGAGATGGAAGATTGAAATAAAACTAATGATTTTCTTACTAATAATAACAGAAAAGAATCTTAAGAATATGTTTCCAGGGATTATAAAAATTAAGTACAATATTTAATTACAACCCATGCAGATACAAAATGGGACTGAAAATTTTGGTTAACCGCCCTTACCAACTGTGCTGTTAAAGAATGGGATTGAAAATTGCGTCGTACATGTTCACTTCTCTCTGGCACACCATATCAACAAAACTTTATCGCTTTTCACTCATACTTACTGTGGCAAGCGCGGTTTACCGAAAATTCCAGTCCCATTCTTTATCTGCGCAAGCTGTATGTGCATGTAATACCTATTGTAGACTAAATTATCTTATTTGGGCACGAAAGCTGTTAACTATTTTTGTCAACATGGTCAAGCTTATGGAATCCAATCCCGCATCAGAATCACGATCCCGCAAGCTTGCGGGATTGAGGTCGTCAATCCGGCGGGACTTGCACAATTGAATTTTTTTAATAATATTTTTTTCGTTTATGAAGACTTTTCAAAATAAAATAAAACAAAGACAAGTAAATTTCTTGCAATTATTAAGTAAATTAATACTCATCACTAATTATAAATTGAATGTAATGATATTTTCAGATATACTTACATAAGTAACAATACTCAATAATAATATAATGATTTTAAATCATTAAATTTGTTTCTTTTTGATTCGACATATTAAAAGTTTTATTAGTTTTAAAGGCTTTAGAATTAACTTATTATTTTTTAATTCCGATACAGAATAAAGGAAATAATAAATAGAAATATATATTTTTTTTAGTTGTCTGTCAGTTTAACAGATAACAAAATTATTTTTCATACTAATTGTATATAAAAATCACAAAATAAACGGGAAATCACTTATTAATATTTTCAGTTGATGATCCCGCATGAGCAATCCCGCAAAAAAGGTGCGGGATCCCGCAAATGCGGGATTGGATTCCCTAGTCAAGCTATACCAGAGATAAGCACCTAATAAGTGCCGGCACCTGTACCTATCTTTTGCTACAGTAGCCACTGAATTTGCAATTTTATTACTGTGTGAAGCCTATTTTAAATATTGTCTTATTTTATTCATTTGCTCAGTCAGCCAAGGTGTTTCAACACACTGTTGTACAATTCAGCATAAAAGCGAAACCTTTGGGTGTATCATCAGCACAAATGAATATTCTTAAAACTAAGACTAAGTTTTCAATCTGCTTTTTATTTAAACACAAAAAAGTAAAATTTACTCAGCAATATTGAGGCTTATTATAACGTTGTCAACTTGAATAACAATGCAGTATTGACAAAGTATTGATCTACCCCGCGTTCCGAATCACGCTCACAGCGCTGTTAGCGCGAATCTGACCAAATCAAATAGTCACAAAGTATTACACAGATAGGGTATTTGTATACCTACTTCATTTAATGGATTATACGCTAACAGTGCTGTTGGCGTGATTTGGAACTAGGCACTACCTGCCCGGTGGTAACATTATATTTGGATAACAAGTAATTTTGTAAGTGTTTTGCATAAATAATGTTTCAATTAGAATAAAGATAATAAGACAAGCAAATTTGCATGATGCACAAAATTACAGTTCATATAATTCTAGGAACTTTTTTATAGTGTAAAGAATCTAAAGGAGTCTTAAACACACATAAAATGTAACTTTACCTTTTTTCTTAGTTCAGGTTTTCCTTTCTTGACAGTGGCGACAATCATGTCCCCGGAACCAGCCGCCGGCAGTCTGTTAAGGCGACCTTTGATACCTTGTACGGCGATGACATACAAGTTCTTTGCTCCTGAAAGCCAGTTCATCATTATAATGAGTTTACAGACAGTATGACCTTGACTCTCTGATATAAAGTTGTGTAAAATTAGAACAAAACCCAAGTTTATATGCTGAAAATTATAATTCAATCCTCAAAATCATTACTTTTCTTTGTAGGTTACTGTAATAAAAGGTAGGGATTGTGAATAATTAAGTTATTATAGTAGAAAACAATGACATGAAAATCAAACAAATAGTGCATAGCTAATCCTGTTAAGATTTGTGTAAATTAAGGCTATTAGAAGACTTCAGACACAGCCAAGGTAGACATCATCATTATTCAAACACTTTTGTGTTCTAGAGTGTGTTATCATCACCAGTCTTCATTACCTATAAGTTTTGAGGTTATGAATCACAAACAAAATCAATGCCCACCTGTATTATCTGCGCAGTTGATGACGGCTCCAACTGGGAGACCCAGGGAGATGCGGAACTTCGCTCCCGCGGAACCACCACGTCCTTGAATCAGAAAAAAAAACACACTTTGAACATTTTACACCATAACACAAATCCGTCAATATAATAACGAAATATACACGGTTTTAGATCAAACCGTAGGTAGGACGATTCGTCACATTTTTGTAAATGATTTTATTCACTTTCTACATGGATTAAAACGGATATTTTATTATTTCACGCACCTCTTTTAGACATTTTGTTGTGTCAAATTTTTGAAAGGAAATAGAAAGAGCGTGAACTTAGCTGCACAACAATGACATGCATGACATTTCTGACATTAGCACTTCGTTCAAAAATATTATCTGTAATAGAATGAAGTTAGCTGAATGATCGTATTGTTTCAGATTGAGTTGAGTTTTACTTTTAAAAATATTTTTTTATGGTATTTGGTATATTTTGAATCATTATTATGTAATTTTCGATAAAAAATATACTTAAACAGTGACTTTTCACAATGCAAAAAGATCGCATTTAAATCTGCGTGCGCCTATTATTTTATTAACTTTATGTTGTTGAACGATAATAAGCTCAAGTTCGATTGTTGATTGTGGTTCCATTTCACTCAACTCCAAATCAATGTTTTGCAAAAAAACTCAGTATTAAAATCATCGCATAATTTTATTCAAAAATACATAAAATTTAGTTTTATCAACATGTTTAATAATAATTTTTTTGCTTAATCAAATGGTTTTTTTTTTTGTGAATTCATAGTAACTAATTTGTAGTGATTGGAACGCACTTAACGTAGAGTTAAATTCTGTTTGTCATTTTCGTAGCCGCTTGTCATCGTAGGGTAGGGAATTTATATTTTTTATTATAGTTAAATTCAGACTACTCATAAAAGGTTTAAAAGCTGAGAAATTATTGAGAATTAATTAAATAACGTGTTAGATTGCAAAAAATGGCATTTATGGGTGATGTGTTCAATCCAGCGCCTCTGTGGCAAAATGGACCTTCCCCAGGCGCTTTCTACAATTTCCCTGGTAACTCATCCACTTTCGGACCTGGAAGCCATTCAGCACAAGATTTTAAAGCCCAGTAAGTAGTTTGAATTAAAGAATATAATTATGAAATTAAGATAACCTTATTTTTAGGGTTCCGTACCCAAAGGGTAAAAACGGGACCCTATTACTAAGCCTCCGCTGTCCGTCTGTCTGTCTGTCTGTCACCAGGCTGTATCTCATTAACCGTGATAGCTAGATAGTTAAAATTTTTACAGATGTATTTCTGTTGCCGCTATAACAACAAATACTAAAAACAATAAAATAAATATTTAAGGGGGGCTTCCATACAACAAACGTGATATTTTTGCTGTTTTTTGGTACGGAACCCTTCGTGCGCCATAGGAAAGAACAAATTTAGCTGTAAATGAGGTCATAATCCTTACTAATCCATACTTTAATATTATAAATGCCAAAGTAACTCTGTCAGCTGTCCGTCTGTTACATTTCCATACCTAAACTACTGAACCGACTTTGATGAAATTTGGTATAGAGATAGAGTAGAGCTTGGGAAAGGACATAGGCTACCTTTATAACCGATATTAAAAAGGAGGAGGTTCTCTGTTCATCTGTATGTTTTTTATGTATGTCTGCCGATTACTCAAAGACCACTAGACTGATTGAAATGATTTATACTTTATTTACATCAAGGTAACTCCCTCCACAAGCGGAACCCATGGTGTCAAATTCCACATTACACCGAAGCGAAGCGAGGGAGGGTCGCTAGTGACAATATATTTATTGTGACTAGCGATGTGACTTTAATGTCGGGAAAATAAAAAATCAAACCAAATACCAACTAATTTCCAAAGTACTTACAATAAAACCACGCTAGTATCAGTTAAATAGTGTTTTATTCCATATTTGAGGCGTCTAGTTTCAAAACCTGCTAAAACGTTTTTCATAAAACTTCGAGAATTTGAAAAAGACCGCTCATCAGTGTAGCTTTGCAAGGTGTTTTAGCAGAGTTTGCAACACAAAATTTTAAGTGCTTGTTTAGTAGTGTTTTTAGCATATTTAGATCAGAAATGATTGAACAGTATGATGAGAAAATTGCAGTAGTGTCATTTTGAGATATAAACAGAAAATTGTTGTAGGAGCGTTTTAGCGGGTTTTGAAACTAGAAGACTCATTATGTGAGTTATGTCTAATTAATAACAATAGACTGTTAAACCATCTTTCTTTTTACCAGCTCTGCTACCCCTATCACCACAACTACAACAGTCATCGGTCTAAAGTTTGACAAAGGAATTGTTATCGCTGCCGACACACTCGGATCATACGGAACATTGGCCAGATTCAGAGATTGTCCCCGTGTTATGAAGGTGAACGACCTTATCCTGCTAGGGTCTGGGGGTGATTATGCGGACTTCCAGTACTTGAAGGATATTATTGAACAGAAAATGTAAGTACACAGTGATCTATCTTTAATTCTGTTCTGTATGAAAACCAGCACCCCTACTCAAATTGCCATTTTTCTATTCGTTTGTTAACTTAAAAAAAAATAAGCCGTAAACTCTACAATTCCGTGTCGTAGACTTGTCAATTCCATACAATACAACAATGTCTCTGATTTACATAAACTTCTGACGTGTGAATTGATCGTTTAATTGCTTATTTTTAAGATTTAAATAGATTAAAATAGAAAAGTGGCCATTTGAGTAGGGGGGCAGGAAATAACAAAAACTATCTATACCCAGTTTGTTCTGTAGTAGAATATTGTTTCATGTTCTTATGTTATTCATAAGACTCAAATACAGCGGCAGTCACATAAATAAAGACACAATTCGATTTTCATACAAACAAGGTAACTTTGAAGCCTTGGTTCTCCACCAAGGGTTGACCTAGCTGTGATCTGATGACGGCCATCCAGGGAGTGAATGGAGTAGATTCAGATTGCTATACACACCCAACTGATCTGATCAGCATTCTAAGAGATATAAGGATGTGTTAAAAAAATGCGAAATTAGCATTAAAAAAACGTTTATCGAACTAATTTTGATATAGTGTTGCAAAGTGTGTTAAACAACGGTAAGTGCATTTATTTGTTGTTATAGGGATACGTATTAACTAAGCACATAGTTGTTGCGACGTAATTACCGCTTTTTCTTGATAATTTTGGTAGATAAAGAGTTTGAGAACATTTTCGTAAATGTAGGTACAACCACAGATTACATAATACTATAGGTACAACTTATCGATGGGCTTATGAAGTTTATGCTGGGCTTGATCCAGATATAATAGACTATGTATGTGAACACATCCCACGGGTTAATTTACCTGGCTGGTTCATGCGTCATGCTCGTGAACTGGTGCTGCCAGTGGGAATGGGTCTGCTTCTGACTGCCTATCTTAACGCATATTGAATTCATGAATTGTATGTTTTTCTTTTATTTTTATTTGTTGTAACAGCCTAGACTGAATAACAAGTTCAAACTTTGAATTTAGCTTAAAATCTGTAAATTGATTAAGAAATTTTAAAAATATTAAGAAATTATGTTATTTATTTGTTAATCTTTGTTAATACAAAGTCTGGAAACGATATACATATTTGTAAATTTGCGCCCATTTTTCTTGTCAGTTAAAAGAAGTCATAATGGGTGGTAGGGTAAAAGAATTGACGATTTAAAAATGCTTATTATGTGAGCTTATTTAAATAAAATATATTTCACTTTCACTTTCACTTACCTTATTTGTAGTGTGTCCGTTTATTCCTTATACTGGATATCCCATATTGAGTGTTATGTACCCAATATTGGATACCCAATATTAAGAATACAGAAAAAGTAGGCTTGTTTGTATGAAAATCAACTGGTGTCTTTAAGTATATGACCTCCACTCTATACCCAGTTTGTTTTGTAGTAGAATATTGTTTCATGTTGTTATTATACTCACAAAAGACTCAAATATCATCATCATCCTCCTGTCCTTATTTATTTGTAGTGCTCTACACAAAATAAATTTTTGCGCTCGTAGAACGACCACTATTGGGGTCGGCGCAGCATGTAATACATACTGCATTAGGTTTTGGCAAAGTTTTATGGTCAGTCGCCTGCCTGACACCAACCCCTCCTTGGGAATGCTGTTGTTGATAGTTTCCTCGCTGCCATTCGAGTGACCCTTTGTGCGATGGTCTACACCGGGTCCCTAAAACTTCCCTCTATCGCCTTCTACGATACCCACGGGATGAGATGGGACAGTCCTATTCTTAACCGGAACTGTACGGCAATAGACTCAAATATATTACCACTTAATTAATTAATCAACTCCATTATATTCCAGTATTGATGAGAAGTGTCACGGAGACGGTTTACTCCTAAAGCCGCGCTCGCTGTACTGCTGGCTGACTCGCGTGCTTTACAACAAGAGGAGCAAGATGGACCCCTTGTGGAACAACTATGTTGTAGCTGGCATACAGGTACGTACGGTCAATTCTATAAATATTTAAAAAAATGCCTGCCGTTCTATTCCAAGTCACTCCTGAGACTTCTTTTATATCTTCATCCTTTTTTGTGGTCGACCTCTTTACAATTTGATGTGAGACATAAAAATTGAGGCCAATCATTGGATGCTCAGGTTTCCTAAGATGACGGTGCCATTGATGATGCGGTTTCCTAGAGAAAGACATTCTTGTCACATCATTTACCGCTATATTTCGGCCGCTTTATGACGGCACCGTCATTTTAAGAAACCAAAGCTTAACCACAGAATATATGGCTTAACATTATGCTTACATGATGCTTTTTATCATCACTATTTTATCAGCTATATTGTCTATTAAACAATTCGATTCTAACAATGTGTTAAAAAATGCAAAAACTCAAATCTAATCTTAATTTTTTACGTACTAGTTTTTTTTTGTTCTTATAGGACGGTGAGCCATTCCTCGGATCAGTAGACAAGCTAGGAACAGCCTACGAAGACTCTGCGATCGCCACCGGCCTCGGGGCATACATGGCCACTCCGCTGCTGCGAGATGCTCTGGAAAAGGGCAATTTGAACGAACAAGCTGCCAAGTATGTATCAATCGATCAATCACTAACACTGTGCAGCCTGCTGGATGTTCTGTTATAGTTATTTATGGCACTGTAGTATAATGAGGGGTAAAACATGAATGTTGGTTTATCACATGAGTGTTTTAATACCTAATTATTACCATGGGTAACCAGCACGAATTTCGTTGCTAACTGGTTAAGCGACGCTGTTGCCCATAGTACCACAGAATACATAATAGTACAAGTACAGAAGATCCACTCCGCAAAGTCAATTATTTAAATAGCGACTCTATTCCATACACAATAAAGTGCAATTCAGGTTGCACACCGCTCCCTTGGCTACAGTTATATTCACCTAGAAGTTGCCTCTCTTTCTATCGCGTAGCTCTTATTTCCTCTAACGAATTCAGGGTTTCACTTTCTTCTTTTATTTAATAATTAAATAACAAGAAGTTAATTTATTACAAGTTATGAGGTTGTGAAATAATGTCTAGGTACTTAAATATGTTTCAAAATAACCTAGGATAAGTACAGTCAACGCCACATCAGACATGCTGACTTTGAGTCAATTTGCTTTCATACGAAATGAAATTGTATTCATAATTAACTTTATTTCGAAAGTAGGTAAGTGTACCTACCTAATCTATAAATTATTATTTCAGTAAATAGTTGGGTGAATATTGTTTAACAAATAAGACAAGTAAGTACCTACCTAAGAATAAATGGATACAAATACTAATACGTTTCGATGTCGTTTGGAACTTTTGGAAGTGTGAAAAACACGTGAGGTTCGGATCCTTTTTATTAGTATTAAGGCAGCCCATTACGATGTCATATGCCTTCATTTTGGTTATAATAATATTATTATAGAGTGACTATCGAAATCGAACTGCTAACGTGCGACCCAGCCGGCACGCCATAGCCCTCTGAAATTAGTCCGTCCGGACGGACCCGCTGGCTACTTGTAGCTTCGTACCTAAAGCGCGGAGTGGGCCTAGCCTGATAGTACATAAGACATGATGACGTGGCTAGTAATAGTAACACATTGAAAAAGTTCTGTAATACTTTCTCAGACTTTTTTATTTGATCTGAGAATACTTTATAAGTAAAATCATAAAAAAAATATGATGGTGTTTATTCATACCATGGTTTATACTCACTCATATAGGTACCATTTTTAGGGTTCCGTACCCTAAGGGTAATAAAAACGGGACCCTATTACTAAGACTCCGCTGTCCGTCTGTCTGTCACCAGGCTGTATCTCATGAACCGTAACAGCTAGACAGTTAAAATTTACACAGATGATGTATTTCTGTTGTCACTATAACAACAAATACTTAAAATAGAATAAAATAAATGTTTAAAGGGGGCCCCCATACAACTTACGTGCCATTTTTGGTACAGAACCTTTCGTGCGCGAGTCCGACTCGCACTTGGCCGGTATTTTCTGCTGCACTGAAATAACTCAGTATGAGTATGTTGCCTGCTCGCAGATGGTTAATAATTACTGAAGTTAAACGTATAATTTCGTTTTTTTTCCAGAGCCATCGTCCACAAATGTATGGAGGTTCTCCTATACCGCGACGCCCGCGCGTTCACGCGGTACCAACTAGGCGTGGTGACCGCTGATGGGGTACATATTGAAGACTTCGCGGAGACCAAGCACGACTGGTCGCTAGCCCACATGATACAAATGAAGTGAACCTTGTGATGTTAGAAATAAAGCTGTTTTTTGTATAACATGGTGTTTGAATTTATAAATATTGGTGAACTCGATCAATGTATAACAACTGAATACAAATATAACGTCTTTGACTGAATAAGATTTTCTTAAGATTTACTTACCTACCTACCAACCTACTTCAAAAGTATGTTGTTAGAAATATAGTGTTGTTGTAAAGGAATTAAATACTAGTCAAGTGACAAGTCACATGAATGAAAGTCATCAAGTATTCAAGTATCCTACATATAACAAAATAATGTCAATAAAACTCAGAAAAAAACAAGAATACCTGTGCATTCATTACTACTGACTCAAGTAGGTAGGAAAAGAATAGTTTCAGACAATGAATCTTAGAGCATTCAACAATGAGTAGAACTGAAACGTAGTATTTTAAATCAATGCTAAACAACACCTTTCATGACAAAACATTGTGTTCATCATGACGAAGTTCTCCAAAAAATGTGGAACGCTTCACGATTTTGCGTGTCATCCTTGCGCAGGGGCCATGCTAATCTTCTCTGTATCGTTCCAATTTTAGTATATGTACTGCCGAAGCAAGTACACTTAACATGCAGTCAAAATAGTATATATACAAAGCGAGATAAAAAACTTCGCAACCGCGGTGCAAGTTCTTATAGAATTAGCACATTTGTATGGAAGATATACTTCAGCGCCATCTATCCTCAATGTTTAGGATATTCTTTGCAACGATGACAGCATGCTTTTGTGTGGCACGCTTTTTAAAGCACATTCGGTTACTTTTTATCAGATTCAAGGTTGTTTATTGTTATTTTTAGAGTTACGATTGTATTCAACTAAATTAAGTAATTTTTATTTGTCTAACATAGGAAATATATCGTGGAATTGTGAAAATCATTATTTCAATACAAAAGGTGTTCCACTGGTAGTCTAGGTGTTTTAATTAGTTCTGAAAAAGTGAAATAGATGGCACCATTACCGCCTCAGTGGTCTAGTGGTTCGCCCACCCGTTTTACGCAGGGGCCCCGGGTTCGATTCCCAGGGGGTACAATTTGTATTCAGTTTTTGTTGGTGGTAGCGCTTATTTCAAGTCCGCCTGGCTAGCTACCACCATCTAACCTAAGTCTGACGCCATAAAAACAATTTAAAAATTGTTGTGTACCGGGGGCAGTTAGAGGTAAGATAGCCAGTTCCTCAGCGATGAGCATGTGTAGTACGCTTCCACCTTCGGCTTTATCGACACTTAACATCAGTACCCTTAGCACGAACAGGCTATCGAAAAAAATAACGCGCGTAAAATCATTCGATAGTGCAATTTTGTATGAAAAATTAATACAGCGCCATCTATCGCCGAATAGGGAATAGTTATTTGTTATACAAGTGACCAAAATCAAATTGTGCTGCGAGTGGCGACTTTAAATCACGAACTAGCGAAGTAGTCTAGAATTGAATCACGAGCTTAGCGAGTGATTCTAATATAGACTACTGAGCACAGTGAGTGATTTAAAGGCACGAGGCAGAACAACATTTTGGTCTCGTGTAAAACATACAACTTTTCACCTCGACCAGCGAGAAAATTTTCACGTGACTTTCCTGGTAAAAAAGCTTAATTTAGCATTAGAAACTTGTTCACTTAACTCTTTTGGAGTTAGACAACTATGTTCATCGTTGGACGCATTCATTTTTGTAATTTATCACAAAAATAATTCAATCAAACCTATGCTGAAAAATTTTATTCATAGAGTCATTAAAGTAGATTCCCGTCGTTTTGATTACATTGCGTTGTGTTTTCTCTTATTCATTAATATTCCGTCTTATTTATTTATTTATAATCATAAAACATATAATTTGTTAATAAACTTCATTAATTTTTCTTATTTCATATTTGTTTCATACATGTGACCTCATTACCTCCATACTCTTTATTTCGAATTATCAACCTTCTTTTTTAACAATCCTTATTTAAAACTCCTTGGTATATCCATGCATTTTATTTTTTTACTTTTTAATCCGTGTATGACACCATAAAGCACTCTATCTATCCTTTTCTCACATATCAATTTTACAAGTGTCATCCTTGTCACTTTATTTGTTTTTTCTTTATTATTTTAAAAGTTGGTGTTAGAAATTAAAAAAGCACTTTGTCTCACGCTCGCAGCAAAAATCGATTTTGCTGCGAGTTTTCACGCGCCAAAAGCACCCTTTTCGTGCTGGAGAGGTGAAAATTAAATTTTCCATAGAGAATTCTCTATCGAGTAATTTTACGCGCGTCATTTTTCTCGATAGCTGTTCGTGCTACACAATCCCGTTAAGCAAAAAAAATTATTCATCTCAATTTTGAAAAACTTACTAAGATAATTTAATGTTTTGTAATAATAAAAAAACACGACTGCCCACCCAAACACAAACCAAAAAGTAAAAAAGAAACCTAGTGACATTGCAGTCGGTATGCTCTAAGGTAGACACTAGCCTAATATAAGGTAGCTTTTTCCCCACTTGATTTTATATTGTGTCGTACTTTTTTTAAATTATTTTAGTTCATACATTTTAGTGACAAATTAAGTATATATACCTATAGTTTTTTGAAAGTCATCTTCAAGTCTTTTAATTTGATTCACATCATACCACAGTACATTGTGTGATGGTGTAAATTTCAAGTAGGTAGGTATGAGCACTAATGAATTTATTCTGTGCCCATAGTTAAAATTTACTCTAATACTCGGGATAATGTAAGGATTCTAAACACAAGAATATATTATCAAAATTTGTTTATGATTTTAAGACAAGATAAGGTGGAGCAAAGAAACTCGGAATGAACTCTGAAAACATTACACTCTTTTTTTGGGAAGTCGTGTAATTGACGAGTGGCAAACAAGTATTTTCTTCGCCGAAGTGAAGGAGAATAAAAAGCAATTTTGTTTTATTTTTTTATTAATTTCCTCCAATTAGGTTGTAATCAGTTTATGGCTAAATTAAATCTAACATTAATAAATGCTTTTTCAAGTCTGAAAATATATTTATTTACAAAATATATCACTAAAAATAAATTAATACGTTTTCTATTATAAAAAGTTAAAATTGTTCTTCATAATAACATAAATACTTAAAATAATTATTATTTAGCTAAAATTATACGATAACACTAAAATATTTTAGTTATTTTGTTTCTAGAAATTTTTCTACAAAAATATAAATCACTTGTTTTAAATTCGAATGATTTTAAGATTAAGTAAGTACCTAATTAATAACAAAATTTCAGGAATGGTATTTTTAATTTCTACTTTCGTTGCTATTTCGAATTTATAAACAATAAAAAACACAACAAATAAACATTAATTCAATATCAATCTAATATTTTGGACAA
Organism: Agriphila tristella; assembly: GCA_928269145.1. Taxonomy (NCBI): domain Eukaryota; kingdom Metazoa; phylum Arthropoda; class Insecta; order Lepidoptera; family Crambidae; genus Agriphila; species Agriphila tristella. The sequence continues at coordinate 6,932,130 of OV743451.1, forward strand.
AAAAGCACCAATTTTTAACAGTCTTTTACAAAAGAGAGAAAGACATCTTTTGATATTATAATAATTTTCTTAGCAATAATTAGGTATCTATTATCTTTTATGACAATTCTTTAACTGTTAAGGCTGTAAGTATTAATTCCGTGACAAAAAAAAAACAAATACCAGACAGGATAGGTATATTTTTTGAACTTCGAGTCACGCTCATGGATTTCATACTTCTCCATTTTTTGAAGGAAAACTTTTCCTTCGTTACTAAATATAAATTTCACTAATAACAGTAACAACTTAATCGTTCAATTTCACATTTTAAACCAAACAAACTGCTAAGATCGTTCTGATTTTCAAAGATTTATTTACGACTCCATGTTTTTCCAACAGCTTTTCGCGCCATTTTTGACGTTGACGTTTAGAATTGTAGAATTTGGTTGATCCAGTCTCTAAATTCGGATATTCTTGTGTAGACACCAGGTTGGTTGGGTTCAGCGCAACCTATTCCCCATGATATGACTCCGCCAAGAACGAAACGATTATCCCTTTCTCTTTGAACCACCATTGGACCTCCGCTGTCACCTGTGAAAAAAAAAATTTTAGAAGCCAGCTAGTAAAAAAGCCGGACAAGTGTGAGCCGGACTCGCCCACCCAGGGTTCCATCCAAATTTGTTGGTAGGCCTACTACCTACTTAAATAAAGACTAATTGTAGGTAACCGACATCATTTATGATTTAATTACAAATGTAGTTTTCGGACTTTTCCCTGTACTTGTAGTATAAGACGATATCACTTGCCTAGTTCTAGGTCAACAGGAGTACCCTATGAATTTTGATTCCCTTGAGAGTGTCGAAATATGCGTTATTTGCGGCATAAACGGCACATTACATCTTACAAGTCTATCGCATAACATTATCGTAGTCCGTCATCGCTCGCTACGTGCTACGAGTGCTACGAGAAGTGTTACAACAACTTTAATTTTTATATTTTTAACATTGAAAATGTTTATGTTTTCGTGATCGAGTATTGGTGCCCCGATATTGTGACATTTGCCTGTAGTTTCGCAGATATGAGCAAAGATTACGCGGATGGATTTATGTTAAAATGTGCGTCTGCTGGAGGGCTTTAAAGTGCAAATAGGTCGGTAACTTTTTGGATTTTTTTGAAATTTGTTTCAAAATGTTTTCGCCGACTTGGAAGGAGAATTTCCCAATAACTTTTTTGAGCTCGCTATTAAAGAAACGGAAATAATTTGATCTCGGAAATTCTATAATTTGAGCCATGGACTAAACCATAACTAAACTATATTTTCGTCTATGGTTTGAGTCATCTTAGGAGGTGGGCGGACAGAAACTGTAGGGTTTTTTTTACCCCGCTCAGTCTGCGCTTCGGCTCCGTTCACTTTATTGTCAGTACCTACGTTATAGAACGAATTCCTATTAAGGCATTTATCTACACCCATGCTTTAAATCCTCTGTAAAAGGCTCTGCAACGGTGAGCTTACTGCCACCACTACAGTATCCGAGCGGGAGGAGGCCCTGTTGCGCCGCGTCATATTAGTAAGGGTAGAGCTGTAGTATGAATAAATTAGGCTTCTGTTGCGCCGCGTCATATATTAGGCTTGTTTTTATTATCGTCTTCGAACGACTGATTTTTACCTTTACGCCTGTTTTTTGTGACTGTTTTTTACCTTTTCAATATTTTCTTTAATACCTACCTTCACAACTGTCAGCCCCTCCCTTCTTCCTGCCTGCGCATATGAATATGTTGGGTATATGCTCGTTGTACCCCGCGTCCTGAAGCTCAAGCCTGCTAATGTTAACGTCAAAATCGTGGTTCAATGGTGTTTGAATGGTAATGCTTTTTGACACAGTTCTTGTTTTATAAACCCAAAATCGAAACACAATATGTTTCCGTTTTGGGTTTAAGAAACACAAAGTATTTCGGTTTTGGGTTTAAGAAACAAGAACTGGGTCAAAAAGCATTACCATTCAACCACTATTGAGCCATGATTTCAACGTTAACATTGGCAGAATTGACCCCCTGGTACATCGCTTCATACAGTGAGTTGTTGATCACTGGCACTCGGATCTCTTGCAACACACTTTTGAATATTTTCTTTGATACCTACCTTCACAGCTGTCAGCCCCTCCCTTCTTCCTGCCCGCACACATGTGAATATGTTGGGTATATGCGCGTTGTACCCCGCGTCCTGCAGGCCTATTTTGTTACTCAAGCGACATCGACAGGTTAAAATGATCATCACTGATCTAAGTTGTAAGTACCTACATTGCTGCTATAGTAAAAATCAATGTTATGACTCTCTACAAAAACCCAGCATGTACTTAAAAGTTAGATCAGTGATGATCATTTATTTAAGCTGTCAGTTGAGTTACAAAATAGGCCTGCTGGTACATCGCTTCACACAGCGAGTTGTTGGTCATTGGCACTCGGATCTCTTGCAACACACTTTTGAATATTTTCTTTGATACCTACCTTCACAACTGTCAGCCCCTCCCTTCTTCCTGCCCGCGCATATGAATATGTTGGGTATATGTTCGTTGTACCCCGCGTCCTGGTACATCGCTTCACATAGCGAGTTGTTGATGACTGGCACTCGGACCTCTTGCAACACACTCGGTAGGGGGCCGTCTGAGAAATAAATAAAATATAAATAAATAAAATTTTATTGACACAAAATTACGAAAACTAAAACTTTTGAAAACAATTTAAATTAAACCTTGACATTATCAATTTAGATTTAAAAACATCTGCACCCGAACTGGAAGACCTGCATCTCAGGTGTAGTGCTCTTTCTCTACAGAGTGTTAGGAAATAGCCTTATAGAGCTTAGAGCCGAATATGGTAGATAGGGAGTTAGGGATCATCAAACTGAACAATTTTTATTATGGGACCAACTCTCAAAACGCAAAAAAATCTGGTGTTTTATACATTTTGATATTTTCGTTATTAATTTATGTATGAAAAAGCTGATTTTTTTCGCGATGTTGTTCCCATACTAAAAGGTGTTCATTTTGATGGTCACTGTCCTTTTCTACCATATTTGGCTTTATAAGGCTATTTCCAAACACCTTGTATAGAATAACGCCAAAGAGAAGGTTTAGCAACATGTGATTGTTACAAAAAACAAATACAAATACTGGAGATACAGGCTCCGATCAGAGGGGTCTCACTCACTCCGCTCACTCCGCGCTAAAACTTTTATATTAGCCTACTGCTCGCGGCTGACTCAGTCGAGCCAGCGCGCGAGGGGTGTCGTGTGGCGGTTGAGACAGAGCTACACGACAGAAAGAGAAGCGCTTCGGAGGCGCTTATAATAATAGGCACGCAGCGCTGTGCAATTTGAAATTGTACTTTATTGGCGTGCAGCGAGAGTAGTTTATTATATCAGCCAGTCCCTTTTTGTAAATTACAGTTCGCTAGTTTTATTTAACTTCCGGAAGGATCATTTTCACTGGAAAGCTGAAAGTACTGAACAAATTTTTTAAGAGGCAAAGTTAGGTCGAAATGATACAGCATAATACTTATCCTGACCGTCATATAGCCGTCCCCAGCCAGTGACGTAGGCAGTCTTCCCCACGTAGTCGTCGTCGTTATCTGGTACACAGACTGGCAGGATGTTCGGCTGGAACGTCACTGGCTCGTAGAATCTGGAGCAAGAAAAAAAAAACGAAACTCGTGAGAAAAAAGTTAATGCCATCGGTTCGCATCGCAAAACCTAATGCCTGGTTTATACGGGGCAGTAACATGGCAGTACAGTAATCCAGTCCAGCGCTGACTTGCTAATGGGCTCGTGTAGACATAAGTTTCAATCCAGTCCAGCGCTGACTTCTTGCTCGCAAGTCGGTCCAGCTGACTAGCCACCCGTTTTATTTTCGGGCACAGTTCGACTTACTGCTGATCCTGTCTACATGCATCCAGTTACTGGGTCCAGTCACTGAGTTCGCAAACTTTTACAAACTAAGCTATAAACTCTAAAATTACGGCTTATCAATTCTATACAACAACAAAGTATGTGATTTACATAAGCTTAATTGTGACATATTGTTGATACATATTGGTGTAACCCAGGGATCCATACTTGGGCCTTTACTCTTTCTATTAATGATTAACGACGTGGTAGATTTTCTTAGGTACACGAACTGTCTTCTCTATGCCGACGACCTGAAATTGTACGCGGTGGTCAATGACGAAGCGGATTGTGAACTCATTCAAAAGGATATCGATGTGTTACTTAAATGGAGTGAGGAAAATGATTTGGAATTTAACATCAGTAAGTGTTCTGTTATGACTTTCAGTCGCCGTCACAATCCTACCAAATATAGCTATATTCTAGGTAGTGATATTATCGATCGAAAAGCACTATGAAAGACCTAGGTGTAACCTTCGATTCCTCGCTGACGTTTAACGAACACATTTCCGCTCTCTCTCGTAGCTGCTTCAGCCGTTTGGGGTTTATCTTGCGTAGCTTACGCGATTTCCATAATCCGCACGTCATTAAGCTGCTATTTACGAGTCTTGTGAGAAGCTCTTTGGAGTCTAGCTCGTATGTCTGGAATCCTCATAAGTCTGCAGACTTATGTTGGAAAAGGTGCAAAAGGCTTTTCTACGCTACTACTATAAGCGGATATATGGTTATTATCCTTTTATGTACCCTACTAAGTTCTTGCTGGGAATGCTGGGGATGAACTCTTTGGAAGTCAGGCGAGCTTGATTGGAGATTTTAACCGCTATAGCGATTTTGCGTGGGAATATGGACTCGCCTGAATGCGTGGAACAATTGTTTCGGCTGTATGTGCCTATATAAGAATTATTTACGCATTCGCTCCAGTCGTAGGCATCAACTGTTTGCGCGTCCACCATGTCGCACGGTGGCGCGCAGGCAGTCGCCGCTGTGTCGCATGCATGAGGCACTCAACGCGCTCCTGGTTACTTACCCTGACCACAGAATATATACTCTAACGCGAAAAGAAACGACACTTGCGCATGTATGCTCGTAAAATCGCTCGCGGCTATGTGTGCGTGTCTGGAGGCGTGCGGGGGCAGCGCGCGGCGCGCGGGGAGTGCAGCCGTTAGTCGCCGACTTGCCCGGCCAAGGGTTCTACTGTCGCTCGCCGCTCGCTTGGCCCATCGCAATCCGCATTGTACCGCATTTCTCACGGACTGACTACGCCACGCGACGCAACATTATTTAATTGTTAGATAATCATGCCCGGCGGGCATTATTGTTGTGTTTGTTGTTGTGACAACAACCAAAAACAAAATCCTGATAAAAGTATCTTCGTATTTTAAAAGTTAAAATATACGAAATATTAGTCATGCCCTTACCCTTCCTTTTACCTTACTTTAATTATAAAAAAAGATCTGAAAACAAGGATTTCAGACGATTAAACTCGTAAACTCGCAAGTAGGTAAAATTGACAATAAATAAAAAAAAATACAAATCAAATATTTCATTAGATTAATAAATTTATTATAAATAACAGAAAATATAGTATAAGAGTTGCAATTTATGATGTATCTACCCTACCTAATATAATTTAAAGATTACAAAAAGTTATTATAAATCAAACCTATCTTTCATTAACATGTCCTTGCACAAGTTTATATTTCCTAACATACTATGTTATCTCCTTTGTTACAAGTCTAAATTCGGTATCAACCCTAGCGCTTCCACGCTCTGGCTCAAGGTCGCTGGCGCTCAAACTCTCATGTACAGAGTGTGTCACGGCTGTGCCCTGACTTTGACGTATTTGTGGACAATCCGAAATCTCTTGTTAACCAAATTGATTTATTTTTGTAGTACCTACCACATAATTATGTAATTGGGTCTACCCCGTATAATTATGTAAATATATAAATAAATAAATAAATTTTATTGTGACTTGATCGTCTAATTTAGGGATTCCCGAACTATTTTGGGCAAGAGACCCCTTTTCCAAAATGATTAATACATCAAACCCCCTAGCCAAATTGCTTTAAAAATCCTATCAAATATCAAGTAAAATAAAAAATTATTATCATAATTATTCGTAGTTATTAATAGTATGGTAACTCATAATTCAAATTGTAACAATTTCAAACGTTTAATTAAAATAATTGTTACAAAAATGCAATAAGCACAACACACTAATGTGTGAACATTCTATTCGAGACATAAAACGAAATTCTTTGCATAATTTTGCAATAAAATCTACGCTACTGCCAGTAATTTAATTTGATGCCACTTTTTTGGATAATAAATTATAGGACTGTTGAAATCAAAAGTTGTTTGTTAAAATTCCATCTTGTTTTTGTGTTTCGATAAAAAAGTGATTCTTTTAAGAAAACTATACCAAAGGGCAGCCAGGTGAGATCACCTGGCTGCCCTTTGCTATAGTTTTCTGTGAGCTAGGTAGATACCTAGCTCACATCTACTGAAAGGATTTTTTTCATCTGAACCAATTCTGAACGCAATAAAAGTATTTTTTTTTTAAAACTGTTTACTTTTACTTTTTAAAAACTGGTTGTCACAGTCTGTGATTGGTAGCGTCGTGTACGAACCGCCATTGAAATACTAGGTGCTGTGACTATTTCGAAACTCGTTAGTGATTAGAGTTTGCAACCAGTTTATTTTCAGTCGCACCATGTAAGATGGGGCAAGTCGCGCAACTGGATAGTGACGTAAACATAGTTTTACTTCCGGAATGACAGACCTTGTTTTCTTCACAGTAAAAAAGGATTTCTTTAAATAAGAAAGACCAATTTCTTGAAATATTTGGTTATTCTAAAAATATATATACTTAGGCCAATGCAATATTTTTAAAACAAAAATAGTGCTCATCTTTCACTCAGACAATATTTTTCTTAATGATTAAGAAAAATATTTTTGTTTCAAGGCTTATTTAAACTTATATCAATTAAATTGACTTCATTTAAATCAAGAAATGTCCATCTTCTTGCATCAAATTAAACTCATCTTAAATCAACTACAAGTTACTTGGATTTAGAAATACCTTTTTCAAAAAAATATTTTCTTCGATTAAGAGAAAGTTTATTGTTTATGAAGTACATAATATTTAATTTAAAATAAAATGTGTGCTCAGTATAATTTTTTTTCGTTTTAGGTCTAGCATAAGAAATTATACAATTGAGTAAAGATTTACTTCAATCAAAACATTCGGTCTAACTTTTAGACATGCAATTTTGGCCCAAAATAATTTAATAATAAGTTGGAGTACGAATTTAATATATTTAATTTAACAAAAACAAAATTGTATTTCTTGTTCTGAGAAATGATTTTGTTCGGCTTATGGAAATTTTGTTTTAAACAGAGAAATACTAAAATTTTGAAACAACGTAATCATAGTTTTCGATAAACACGATAACATTTTTACTTTGAGAAATTTATCCTTCAACAAAGATTATTATCCTGAAGGCGAGAGTATTTTTTCTTTTCTTCTTAAATAAATAATAATAATGTAAGAAAGCAATGTATTTAACTTAAGATGACTTAAGTTAGAGTTAAGGTAGTGGGTTTGTTGGCATCATGGTCTGACCCGCGGTGTTAAGATTTTTATCTAGTTCTTTAAGTAGTCGAAATTAATTTTGTAATGTCAATCTCACTCAATCGGGTTTGTTGCCTCTTGGACCTCTGGGTGTCGCGTCCTACTTGGAACGGCTTCCCGGACTCCACTCCTCTTTCGAGCACTTTTACCTTGATTTTTGTCAGGAAGTCAAGGAAAAGGAAGTCATCGGTGTTCTCCAATTATCTCCACTTAATATACAACAACAACAAAGTATACATCTTCGTTCAATACACAAAATCTCCATTTATTTTTTTCATCAAAAATCAGTAATTACTTAGGCCAACTAAACATTTACTTATTATGAGTAAAATTATAATTTACTCTAAGTAAGGTTATTCTATAAGAGATTATATAAGATTTTTCGTATCAAGAATACATTTACTTGACTGTACAAAATAACGGTGTCTTGAATGAAACAACAGGTGTCTGGGAATAAATATATTATTCTTGTAACAACTAAATATTTTTAAGAATATTATTTACTATTACGAAGAAATTATTGTCTAGCGTCTATAGGGAGAGGACCATTTTCTTGATTTAATAAATATGTCTTAAGCCAAAGCAATTGGTCTTTTTATAAGAAATCTGTTTTTACCGTGGATCATGGTTTACTACACTTACCTACACCAAGTTTAAACAACCAAGAGCTCACTAGGTTCTAAATCCAAAAAATAAATAAAAAAGAAAAATTAAAAATACGACTGCCCTGCCAAAAACGAACTAAAAAGTTAAACGTTCTTTTTATTATGGAGCAATTTTTGATCAAAGAGGTCCCCCGACTGCAATGACACTTTTTTAGTTCGTTTTTGGCAGCGCAGTCATGTTTTTAATATTTTTTTTAATTTATTTATTTTTATTTCACACATTTTAGTTACATATTATATAGTTTTCGAATGTGCTCATCAAGGCCTTTCATTTGATGCCCATATTGTAATAATAGAAGAAAATATTTTTTTTTCATATTTAAAAATGGCGTCGTACAGTCGCCATATTATTTTTTCTAAAAAAAATATAGCCAGTGTAACTCGGGATGTTGTAAGGATTCTAACGATACCCCACTTATCCAAATCAGTTCAGGCATTTAGAAGTTATGGTGGAATAAAGAAACTCACATACCCGCAAACATACATGAACCCTAAACACATATACACTCCTTTTTGGGCAGTCGTGTAATAAACACATATACACTCCTTTTTGGGCAGTCGTGTAAAAAGTTAAGTACTATGTGAGCCAAATAAATTCTTTTTAATTTTTTTTTATTTTATTAAATATTTAATGACGAATTACTGTCAAACGGCAATATTGATCTTTGTTCCTTTTCTTGCACATCCTAGCGAAACGCAAACAAATATGACCGTTTTGATTTGACATTCAAAGGAGTTAGTAAATACTTATTTTTTTTTTCATAATGAACCACTAAAGAGGTTGGGCATCAGCTAAGGTAGCACGTTTTTTGCGTGCGGTAGTGGGAGCGGTCAGTCACCACTGCACTTGACCTTAGCGACTAGCTAGGCTGTACATTTGCCTTGATAACTGTAGAATGTAAGTAGTCTTTGCGACTGTTTGAAGATAGCCTAAAGAAAAAAAAAACACTTTTCAGCAGGGCTTCAAATACCGTTAAAAATTAGTAACGTTGAACAAATAACGTTAAAAATGGAAATTAATAACGGTAAAACATAATTTAACGTTATTTTTTCGTTCCTTGATAACGTTATTATGTAACTGTATAAAAATATTTAAAAGCAATGTATAATTGACGTTGACGCCGCCGTGGACGTGATCAGTCTCTGCGGTAGGTACTAGGTACCTACAATACGCAATATTTATAAAATTACCGTTAAAATAACGTTATTTTTAACGTTATTGACATTAATTTAACGTTATATTAAGGTTATGTTATTAGGTATCGTTAAAAAAAATAACGTTATCAAGGTATCATTTTGAAAATAACGTTACGTAACGTTATTTTTACTGTTAATTGATAACGTTATAAAGCCCCGCTTTTCAGTGTTCTATGTAGTCTTTTGTTTTTTATGATAAAGATCTCGTCCATAGAAATAGAATGTCAAAGAACAACAATGTCAATAAACAGGTGATCCGGAATTTTCCGTATACATTTATATGAGATTCGTAAAATATGACTTAGATTCATAAAATATGACTATATATGGCAAAGAAAATTAATAAACTATGTTCCATACTGTTTTCTTCGACGATAAACGAATGAATGTAGCGAAATTTGGTTTTAGAGAAATGTGTGGCAATATCTTATTTACCTGTGAAAAGTGTGATTACTTGGATTGTTTCTTTTTGTCATACCACAATTACTTAGAGCACAAGACACCATGGCTCTACGATACCTTTATTTTAAATTATAATTGAGATTAACAAATATTTTAAACAAACTGTGATTGCTCATTTGCTAGGCGGGACGCTAGGGGCTCTTATTGTAAATGTTGTTCTTAATGTTGGCACATGTCACTTGATCCTTTGTCTCTTTTTTACATAGACCGTGTCCGTATGATGTTAACTTCTCTTTTCCACGCTTTGTTGGTCTGCTTGAGCGCGCAAAAATTTTTCTATGTCTATGATCTCGTCGGTCCCGGCTGTTGTCATCTGATAACAGTCGTTAAGCCAACTCAAAGGCCTTACAGGCAGCTTGATAAACTCTAACACCAGAGGTGGCCACTAATCCTCATAAGATAAGAAAAGAAAGATGACGATCTTACCTCAGTAAAGCAAGGTCATACTCGAAAGTGGCCGAATCGAAGTGTGGGTGGCTGGCGATGATCTGCACCCTTCTCTCCGCGAAGCCGAATGGCTCGTTATCATTGGCTAAGTCATGCTCTCCTAGCCGGACCAGAAGTTCTGATGGTGGGACACTGGAAGAAAGCAACGAATGAAATTGTGAATGAAAAGGTTTCGCTTGGTTTTGTTGATATTAAAATGCATTTATGCTGCGCCAAATTATAGCTGTCTTGACTAAACATTACTACAATTTTCTTTCGACTAAATTTACTACTATCCGAGCTGTGACATTTTGGATAAGAGAAGGACACCACTATATACTGTATAAATAAATAAATGAATAATAAAAAAAAAAATGTTCTATGACTTTTCCCTTCGAGCAACAAAAGGCTTCGTTTGTCACGAAGCCCGTCTTACTCTAAGACTTTTCCGAAAGCAGACAAATGAAAATTGACTTTCCATACAAAGGTCTGAACAGCTGGTTGAGATTTATATGAAAAGTCGATTTTTTTGTCTGTTTTCGGAAAAGTCGTAGAACAAAAATGTTGTTGTTTATGATGGTAATCTACTCCTGCGAGATTGTTGGTGTACAAATAATCTTATGTAAGTATAGAATATAGTTTTTTTTTATTTTTTTATTCATATTTTATTGAGAAACAGCCTTATACCTACATAGTAACAGTTTAATTTATTTACTCATTTGCCCAAAAAAGTTTTCACTTATAAAATAGTTTCAGAATTAATGTAACCCATTTAAAGAATAGTTCGTAAATTATTTGGATAACGTAAATTACATATCGCAAAATGACATATTGCAAAATGTTTAAAAAAGTCTTTGAACTAACTAAATAACTGACTGAAACGAGTAGAGACAAAAGAATGAGGAAAAATATTGAATTTAGTTTTACATGGACTTAGCTTCAAGGAAAATGTTAAAGGTCTTACTTATGATCATGGGGTTTTTGCTTTGCAACCTCATTTATGGAAGGATTATGGTTTTTGTTGATATTTTTCAAATAGCAACCTCTTTTATGTAGAGAGAAGTAAAAAAATCTTTTGAATCTACTAGTGAAACGCGCTATTTACGTTTTAAGAATAATTTTCCATAATATGTTTTTTTTTACTACACCGCCGCACAGTTCCGGTTAAGAATAGGACTCTCCCATCTCATCCCGTGGGTATCGTAGAAGGCGATAGAGGGAAGTTTTAGGGACCCGGTGCAGACCATCGCACAAAGGGTCACTCGAATGGCAGCGAGGAAACTGTCAACAACAGCATTCCCAAGGAGGGTTGGTGTCAGGCAGGCGGCCGACCGTACAACTTTGCCAAAACCTAATGCAGTATGTACTACATGCTGCGCCGACCCCAATAGTGGGCGTTCTACGATGATGATGTTTTTTTTTACTAAGTTATGTTTCCATATTACCAGAAAAATAGGATGGATAATTTTGGTATTGCAGAAAACACAACCCAAAGACAGGTGATTTTTTATTTATCGTAAAAAAATCTGAAACTCGATATACAACGTGTTGTCTGAAATCGCGAAAAAAGTCAGGTGTTTCATACATTTTGATATATTCGTAATTATTTTTTGTATGAAACAGCTGATTTTTTTCGCGATTTTAGAGTTGGTCCCATAGTAAAAGTTGTTCAGTTTGATGCTCCCTATCTGCCATATTCGGAATTAGGGGTTATTTTGTAACACGTTGTATACATATACTTACTCTACCTAGGTTCTTAGTTTTTAACTTATTGATATAAAGTTTTTTTGATGGATTTGTGTTTTGGTAGCTTTAATATTTGATGTTGATCAATATTAGTGGTTTACACATATAAAAAAACGAATAAAAAGATTATTTGACCGTCATAATCCTAATAGACCTCACGAATGTCATCTCATTAACTTTGATATGAAAGAATGAATAAATAAAATAAATAAATGTCAAATGTATTTATAGTTCTATTATCTTTTTATTATTTTTATCATACAGGGTAATTTTGCAACCCTCTTTACAAAAATTAAATATAAGTTCAAGAAAGTTATAAAAAAAATTAGGTGAGATGATTATGAGCTATTTCTTTTTAAATTCATAGTTTTCAGCCACTTTTTATGTCCAAAAAATTTAGGAGCGTACGTTCGTTACGCGAGCGGGGGAAGGCGGGTGGCGGGAGGGGGCTCGCGCGGGTCGACCGTGCGGTGCGCAAACGGTGACAACAATTTCAATTTGTCTAGGGAAGTTTGGGGCAAAAACGAAAAAAAAAAATTTTTACTTCACAAATTGATTGTACTGCTGTTATAGAATGACCTCAAAAAATTTGAAAAGGGGTCCAAAAATGACCCTGTATTCTCACGAAGATCATTTTGCTATGAATGTTGTTAGGCGTGCACATGCACAGTAAAATAATTCATTCATTCATTCAACATTCATAGCAACACGGATTTCGTGGGATAGAAGAACTATAAATATATTTGACATTTATTTATTTTATTTATTTATTCTTTCATATCATATACAAGTTATTGACATGACTAGAGTGATGTCTACAGGTTAAATGAATGTCAACTTTTTTGACATTGGGTTTTTCATCGATTGGTTAATGGTTAATGTGTGATTATAGATTTTACTAGCGGTTGCCCGCGACTTCGTCTGCGTGGACAGTTATTTCTCTATACTTCGGGGACAGTATTTCTTTTCTGGGTGAAAAGTACCCTATGTTCTTTTTTGTACCCCTGACAACGTAATGTTGTAAATTTTATTTTTTTCCTATATAACAACTAGATACTTTTTATCCCGGTAAACGTTTCCTTAGGGATTTTCCTAATGTCCACGCGAAGTCGCGGGCAGAAGCTAGTTCTTGCATTAAAAAATGCAAATTATATATTTTTTCATATTTAGGCACTGATCAATTTGATGATATTACATATTATGTATGTTAATTGCACGAAAAGTTTACACAGCCGTTTACTTTTCGGTCAGTAAATATTTAAACAATCTCATTCAAAGTGTAACAATTAGTAATTGATATAAATTAATAACCTACATTAAGTTAACATAACCCCAAATCGAAACAAACACAAAAAGAAAATACAAATAAAAAAGAATTTGTTTCTAAAAAGTTTCTATTACACATAGTCGTCCTTTGTTTTTTTAATAGAATTAATTCAACCTTTGGCAGCATTTTTAACTTCTGCGAATCTAATAGTTTTGATACCTATCTAAAATATGACAGATTGAATTGAAATTTAGTTTTCATCCCTTCTATTCGAAAAAGGATGCATTGTTCCTATGTAAGTGGGACCAAAATAGCTCTTTTCTGGTAAGAACTTTTTAGTGGGAGGAAAAGAGATTTGAATTTAGAACATGTATCTTTCAAAGAATTCGAACGCCGCCCCGGCTGGTATGTATTGACTGGCTGTATAGACGGCGGGCGCGGCGAAGTCGCCGCGGAGCGATAACCCGCGCAAACTGAAAAAAAAACATAAGCGCGCGAATTAAGTCTGTGTTCTTGTAATTAGTACATACTTACGTACTTAGTACAATAACTTTTGAAAATTGCGCTAGTGTATCAAACGTAACTATAAATTTGTAATTATTTTTACTTTTCACGTGTAATTTTTAAATAAAGAACATTTTCATTAATTACATAAACACAGTCTCCTATTTATTTTCTCATAGAAAGGGGATGAAAAGTAGAGTATATGACTCGGGCGCAAAATATTTTTGGCGAGGGCGACATACTTTGAATCCCTCGCTACGTTCAGGATTCTACTGAAGAATCCCTCGCTACGCTCGGGATTCTACTCTAGAATCCCTCACTTCGCTCTGGATTCAAAAAAGCGCCCTCGCCGTAAAAATATTATTTTGCTCCCTTGTAATACAATCTACTATTTAGTTTAAAAAAGAGAGATTTAATTTTATACTTAAATAAACTACCTAATGATTTTGAAATGTTTTTCGTAGAATAAAAAGCTTATACAAATAGTGGTGTGGTATTAGTGGTATTAGTGGTGCAATCGACAGTGTAAAATCGTTAATTTGTAAATTTTGAAATTAGACAATAGAAAAGCTGATTATAGTTTGAAGCGGAACCAGCCTTTCTATTGTCTAATTTCAAAATCTATCGTAATCCCTTTCAGGATGTGATACATTGATGTTTCTTTTTGGCACAAATAAAACTTAACAAAGAAATGCAGCAATGTGTCACATCCATCTGTCAAACGAAAGCGATTATGAGATAGATTTTGATAATTAGAAAATAAGTAGGCAGCCTATATTGTCTAATTTCAAAATCTATCGCAATCACTTTCAGAATGTGACTCATTAATACTTATTTTTAGCACAAACAAAAACTTACTAAAGATGTAGCAATGTGTCACATCCATCTGTCAAATGAAAGCGATTGCGATAGATTCTGATATTAAACAATTAGCCCCCTGTACAGGCCCTAAAACTCAAATTTCCTTCGCAATCCCAAAAAAAAATAAAAAGTTTGCATACTCACTGTTCGACGCAATGTGCAGCAGTTATGGCCCAATTTTCGTTGAGCAGGGCCGCCCCGCACTTGTGCAGGTAGGTGGATGTGCGGTACTGCCGCAGCGATATCTGCCAAGGCCACTGTCCGAAGGCCGACTTTTGGCCTCCGACGATCCTTGCTTGAGGCCACAGCCGTCGACCGCAAACTGCCAGCAGCAACAATGTAGAGTTTAATAACATTTTTAAAAGTGTTCCTTTTTCAAACTGTTTTTATTTTTATTTTTCCTTTTAGTCTTGAAACCTCTATTTAATTTTATAGAGTATTTTGATTTTATGATTTGCACTTGTATTAAAAGTTCCACTACCTATAGTTCACTTGTCTGTCATTAACTTTAAAACCAGTTAATCAACTGGCGTATCATCATATTCCCATGACATTTTCGAACTACAGGCTTTTTCATTTTAAGATTTTTTCGTAGACAATCTATTTAGCCGTTTATATTCACTGAAAAGTTTTTATAATGAACTTTATATCACAAGAAATAAAAAATAAAAACACTGGCTAGAATTGTAAAATTCAACTAAAGAGTTTCGATCTTCTTTTACTTCAATCTTTTTTCAACTTTTAAATTGACAACACATAAGTTTTAATGAAAAGGTTTCGTTTATTTTTAATTTACAACTAAAGGAGGTTTTATCTTTTTTTCCTACATTTTTATCACTTTATGAATTAAGACAACCAAGGAGTTATACACCGTAATTAATTCTTTTCGACGAGCTATAAACCGCGTGCAATGTCCTTGCGGTTGCCTTGACCGTGACGTTCGCGTCGTCCGAACGCCACCAACTCTTTGTTTGAAATTCGAACAGCGTTGCGTTTTTTTTGTTTTTATTTTTGTCGAAGATACATTGTTATGGGGTTCTTTGACCTACGTGCGTCAGTTTGCAAGAATTGAATCGATAATTTGAGCATTATTATCATTTAGTTAGCTGATAAAAGAAGTTTGAAATAAGAATTTTGCTTTGTTTTTCTAGACTTTGTCTGTCACATGACAGTGATATACAATCAAAATCTATCGCAATCGCTTTCAGGATGTAATACATTGATGCTTCTTTTTGGCACGAATAAAAACTTACCAAAGAAATGCAGCAATGTGTCACATTCATCTGTCATATGAAAGCGATTGCGATGGATTTTTAAATTAGACAATTAGCCCCCGGATCAAGAAGCTTATATCCACAATGGAGGTTGCACGCCTAGTAAGTAAGTGAAGATTGAAAGACTCTTTATTGACGTTACGGCGTATTGCTATCTCTTTCTTTTCGTTTTACAATACGTTTTCGTTTCTCACGAACAAACGAACGACGAACAACGAACACGTATTGTAACACTAAAGAAAGAGGTTGCAATAAGCCGTAAGGACCTTTTTTCAATCTTCACTATGACATATGGCCGTGCAGCAACTTCACTCGAAATTGTTTGGCGAAAAGAAAATTTTACAGATAAATCACATGGTTTTGTTTTGTACCGCAAGCGTTCTGAGTTTAGTATTTTTCAGTCGTACATTGTTAAAATAATCGCATTGTAAATGTTGCCATTCAAAACAAAAAGAAGTTCTAGTTAGTTTAAAGCCGCGACTACATACGCCGATTAGCATCCTAGTTAGGAACCAATTTAGAATTACCACCCGTATAAATAAGTTCAATTTCAACAGTGAATTTGCACGAATAACAGAAAGATTAACATTTTTTATGATTTTTAGGGTTCCGTACCCAAAGGGTAAAAATGGGACCCTATTACTAAGACTCCGCTGTCCGTCTGTCTGTCTGTCTGTCACCAGGCTGTATCTCATGAACCGTGATAGCTAGAAAGTTGAAATTTTCACAGATGATGTATCACTATTGCCGCTATAACAACAAATACTAAAAACAGAAAAAAAAATTAATGGTGGCTCCAATACAACAAACATGATTATTTGCCGTTTTTTGGTACGGAACCCATCGTGCGCGAGTCCGACTCGCACTTGACCGGTTTTTTTTATTTTCAATTCTCAGCTCCAATCTTTTCCGTTATAGTGTAAATTCAATTTTAAAATCGAACTTACTATACAATATTTTATTGTCAAGTACGGGTGGCAACACGAAATTGGTTCCTAACTAGGATGCTAAATCGGCGTATGTAATCGCGGCTTAAAATAATCGAATTGTAAATGTTGCCATTAAAAAAACAAATAAGTTCTAGTTACTTTAACTAGCTGCGGTATTATAATCTATGTTCTTGATTATGATTTATAGTTTTAAAAACGGTCACGAAATAGCAATAAAATTCTGCAAAAACTACCAAGGATGCGGTTTAAGATCTGTCATTTTTTTAACTTTTCCTTAAATGGCATGCTTTAAATGCTTCTTTGTGTTTTCTTTAGCAAACTAATTGTAGTTTTTAAACACCATTAATTTACATATATTTTAAATATCTAGGCTCATTTTTTCTAAACGTGCGACATCAATTTCAGTATTTTTTATCTTCATTTTTGTTCGTATTTTACTTCTTTGAGACTTTATTATTATTTGAGTCTTTTGAGAATTGGATATTAATATAAGTAAGTAAACAAATTTAATTTTATGCAAAAATATTGTTGACGAAACCTTTGTTGAAATTATGTGTTGTTAAGATCTTCGATTTAAAATTAAAACGATTCAAAGACGAGATATTATAGAAAAAAATAAACAAAGACGAAAGAAAAAAAATTTTTTTTTCTTCGATATTGGGACTTAAGTTATTGCGTCATCAGTTTTAATTTTAAAAAAATATTTCATTTCATTTTTAGTATTATTACCTAAAAATTTAAAATAAAAAAGTCCGTATGAAAATTATTTTTCAGAAAATGTCAGAATCTGTATTATTAAAATTCTTATGAGCTTGATAATATGCACAACAATGGTATGACTATAATTAAACGCCAGTTATACTGTGTAGGGTAATTGGATTCATTACTTCCTAGTTAAGGCATTGTAATAAAAGATAATTGTAAGATATATATATATTTTGTATCATCATTTTTATCCCCACCTGGGGCACGCAGTTAAAATTTTCCTTAAAAAATACTCAAAAATATTTAGGTAGGTACTTATTGTTATCAAATTACCGCATTTTTTCTAAAAGACTTTAAAATTTCTAGTTGGAAATTTTAAAATTTTAATATAGTTGATAGTCCTAGAGGCATATTGATAAAATGGACAAAAAACAAAATATAAGACTTATTTACCTACTATACGAGGGTTTAAAAGTCAATCAGTGCATTCGTTTTTTTTTTACTTAATATTTTTAATTACTTTACCTACCTGACTAAAACAGGCTTTGGAATGTACTAAAATCTAAATATATATACTTAATCTAATCTTTGTTTTTAGGGTTCCGTACCCAAAGGGTAAAAACGGGACCCTATTACTAAGCCTCCGCTGTCCGTCTGTCTGTCTGTCGGTCTGTCTGTCGGTCTGTCACCAGGCTGTATCTCATGAACCGTGATAGCTAGTCAGTTGAAATTTTCACAGATGATGTATTTCTGTTGCCGCTATAACAACAAATAAACTAAAAACCGAATAAAATAAATATTTAAGGGGGGCTCCCATACAACAAGTCCAGTCGTCGAACAGTGGTGCAATACACACAATCTAACAGTGAACCCAACAAAGACGGAATTAATTATGTTCACAAACAAACGAAGTCTAGGCAATCTTAAACTACCTAAACTTTTCAATACCAGTCTGTCCCTTAGCAAGGAAGTCAAGTATCTAGGAGTGATACTAGACAACAAACTCCTTTGGAATAGACATCTCGAAGGGAAACTAAACAAAGCCACCATCATCTTTTGCCAATGTTAAAGACTACTCGGCAAAAGCTGGGGGCTATCACCGAAAATAACAATGTGGCTGTATAAAACCGTTATACGTCCCATAATCACATACGGAGCCGTTGCCTGGTGGTCCAAAACAGAGCAAAGCACCGTCATAAACAAGCTGCAGAAATTCCAAAGATTGGCATGTTCTGCGATAACCGGCTGCATGCGAACTACCCCCACAGCCGCCCTAGAAGTAGCTCTGGACCTAACACCTCTGGACCTATTTATACAACAGGAAGCCTCCATGGCTGCTATAAGGCTTAAACACCTGGGCCTGTGGTACAACCGAGAGGGTCCTCACTCCACATTGTGGAATAATTTAGTGAAACATGAGCCACTAATCGCTGCCCCATGCGACAGGATCCCAAAACAATACATTTTCGAAAAGAAATACCAGATTCAATTATTTGAAAGTGACCGAGATTACTCCGGCATACATGAAGTCCGAATTTATACAGACGGTTCCAAGATGGGGACTGGTACTGGTGCGGGAGTATTCTCACAAGACCTAAATATCAAAATATCACAAGCATTAGGCCAACACAGTTCGATATTTCAATGCGAAGGTGTTGCAATAATAAATGCCGCTACCACGGCACTGTCTAGAGGTATGAAGGAACTAAACATCCGCATACTGACAGACAGCATGGCCGTTCTAACAGCACTGGAGGCCAACACGATCAACTCCAGTATCGTTTACGAATGCCACCAAGTTTTGGATCGCTTAGCATCCAAAAACAAAGTAATCCTACAATGGATTAAAGGGCATAGTGGATCACACGGGAACGATGCCGCCGATGAGCTGGCTAGAAAGGGATCTTCTACAACAGTGGCAGGACCCATACCCATTCTGCCACTCCCGTTCAGCCAACTGCGCTCATGGGTGAGACAACGTACTCGTGCTGCACATAATACTCGTTGGGTAAACCTAACAAGCTGTAGACAGTCCAAGTTGGCGATGACCGCAGTCTCGCCGCGGTTGACCTGTAGACTGCTCAGCCTTAATCGTCCAGACCTCCGAATAGTTGTAGGTACACTTACGTCTTACAGGTCACCTTGCCTTAAACCGACAACTATTCATCATGAATGCGACAGACAGTCCCCTATGTAGAGGATGCCTGGACGCAGAGGAAACAGCCGCCCACGTGATCCTGGAGTGCGTGGGTTTGGCCGCACACCGGGCAGAAATCCTCAAAGACGTGAGGTCGCTCCTAGAAGCCTGTGAACGCCCCAGGAGGCTTCTGCGCTTCTGGAAGGAGCTGGGATGGCTTGACTAGCCACACCAATGCTGTGTTTCACGCATAACGGACCAAATGAGAGTCTAAATGCGGAAAAAGAGCCCATCACCAATACCAATACCAATACCAATCCCATACAACAAACGTGTTTTTTTTGCCGTTTTTTGGTACGGAACTCTTCGTGCGCGAGTCCGACTCGCACTTGGCCGGTTTTTTTTTTGTTTTTAAGGGTGTTACAAAACGACTCGCAATGCCGAATATGGTATATAGGGACCATCACACTGAACAACTTTTACTATGGGACCAACTCTGAAATCGCGAAATAATCGGCTGTTTCAAACATTTTGATATTATTTTTGTCAAAACTCATATCCGGTCAAAACCACTTTTGACAGCAAAAATCAGGCAAAAGTGATTTTGACTGAAGCTCTTAGTTGAAAACAGTTTTGATTACTTTTCACAGTCAAAAGTGGTTTTGACCAACGTTCTTAGTCAAAAGTGGTTTTACTCGATTTCAAGTTAAGACTATCGGACATGTATGAATTATTGTTTATTTTATACTTTACCTAGGTATTCTATTCAATACCGTATGGGTGATGTGTGTAAAAGACGAGAGCAGGAAAGTTTCAAGCTAATTTTATTGTGATTTTACTGTAGTTCTAGAAAGGAAGTGTTTGTTTATCGACCGACGAATACTTAAATTTTTTCTATTAAGCAGTGAAGTATTATTTTAGAAAATCTTTGTTTCTGGCGCTTCGTCGGCTTAACTTATACCCAAATCTAATTACTTTACACATTGCCGGTCAAAAGGTTAGTGATAACCACTTTTGACTGTAAAAATCAGTTTAAAGTGGTTTTGACCAACGTCCTTAGTCAAAACCACTTTTGCCTGATTTTTGCAGCAAAAGTGGTTTTGACCGGTAATGAGTTTTGACTGTAACTTATAAACTACTGATTTTTGTCGCGATTTCACAGTTGGTCCCATTCCCATAGTAAAAGTTGTTCAGTTTGTAGGTACCTATCTACCATATTCGGCATTACGGGTTGTTTTGTAACACCCTGTATAATCTAATATAAAATTAGACTTACCATCTTTGTAGTTGGACATATTGTAGGAAGGCGCTTGCGACGTGGTCGTAGGAGCAACTGAGAAGAATACGATAAAATATTAAAGGGGTTAAGAAGTATTATTATACATATTATGATTAACTGCACTGCCATTTTTGATGTCCCTACTGCTGGGGCTCAGGCCTTCCTTATGGGTGGATAAGGAGGACGGGCCAGAACCCACCACGCGGGCCCAATGCGTATTGGTGTTAACGACTGCAAATGCAGCCGGGACCAACGGCTTAACGTGCCTTCCAAAGCAAGCACGGCGGAGCTCGAGATAATAAATTTTTTGGTCACCCATCCCATGCGAACGTTGCTTAACTTCCGCAATCGCTGGGCCAGGCGCTAAGCCACTGCGCCATCGAGCTCCTCTAACTGCATTTACTAAGAAAAATGTATACAATAGCAAAAACGCTAAATAATGCAGTATAATGAAGTGAACTTGAGACTAAAATCATAATTTCAGATGAAACAAATTATTACTTATACTCGGTTAATTTTTATATCTAGAAAAGTAATGGGCGTATCTCTTCCCCTTAGAATAATAACACCTAGAACGATAGTTCCCTACAAAGCGCACTGTCAAAAGTGAGGCAACTAAAACAGCCAAAATGGCGCCGTTTTCAGATTTTTATTCTCCATTATTTCATAATCATACATAATAAGAACAAAACAGTTTCAATTTCCCTACCTTAAGGAGATAAGTTACTATATTATTGGATTTTAGTTACGATTAGGTAACGTATGACGGATATAAATCTGAAAACTGAGCCATTTTGGCTCAGTATTAGTTGCCTCACTTTGCATACAAAGACACGGCTTCTAGGTGTTATTATTCGAAGCTTTTCCCTTTACTAATCGAGTACGTATATGCAGAAGTTTCAATATATATTAATAGTTATGATATTGAGGTTTATTTCAGTCCCAAAAGGAGAATGGCAAACTGGGAACCATTTTCCACATTCATAAATACTGAGCGTGCCCAATTCGGACCTTATGAGATTTAAAGGTCATAATTTGGTGGTTACTTTTCAATTTAAAGTGTTCGTAAAGAAGGAGGCAACATTTAGAAAAACAACGTCATCCGCAACTAAAAATGACAAAAACAGTAAAATTCTTATAGGTAATATAATGTATTAATTATTGAATTCTTATTTTCAATAAGAAAGGGTCTAGGTATATGAAAAAAATACAATTGTTTTTCGTTTTTGAGGTTAAAATCATACATCTACCTATCGTTATCATACTATGTTTCAGGTCAATGATAGATAGGTAGTAGGTAATTGTCTATTACGGTCTAATTACTAAATATTTGTAGATTTCATGACCAGCCTCACCTATAGCTTTTAAATAAAAATCATTCTGTGTAGGTTATGTAATGTATCCAAAGTAATTGCCTACTAGGTGCTGTTTTGAGGTTAGGTTTTAAAATAACTTTTTATCCCCAGCTTTAAAGTGTATCTTACGATTACATAATTTATTAGGCTTTAATAGAGGATTAAAGTCATGCTATTTACTTCTTGGCACGCTAAGCCTTTATGTGGTTCTGAAAATATATGGACACCTGCCATTCTCCTTTTACTGATTTCAGGATTTAGAGCTCATTTATAGACTTTTACTCGCGTAATGAAAAGATACTATCTTTTATACGTAATATTATGAAAATAACGAATGCGTCTATGCACGCGTCTTGCTATATTTGCGAATTTGCTGATTAGTCAAGATTTTTCCGATATTTTTAAAATACTTATTAATTGTTTGCTTTTAACTGCACATTTTCAAACCATTCTTTAAGCCGCGATTACATACGCCGATTTAGCATCCTAATTAGGAACCAATTTAGAGTTGCCACCCGTATTAATAAGTTCAATTTTAACAGTAAATTTGCACAAATAACGGAAAAGTCAACATTTTTTATGATTTTTTATTTTCTATTCTCATCTACAATCTTAAACAATGTTTACTTTTCCGTTATAGTGTAAATTCACTTTAAAAATCTAAATTATTATACCATATTTTATTGTCAAGTACGGGTGGCAACCCGCTAGGATACATGTAATCGCGGCATTATCTGCGCGGGTTGTACAAATAATTACGCTATGTTTCACCTGTCGTGATAGTTGCATCTTGCACCGTAGTACTTTCTGTGACATTCGCAGCAGCTTCAGTCACGTTCGCTGTCGTCACTTCCGTTATCGGTGACGTAACAGCACTGGCTGTCGATGACGTCACAGCCGGTGTCAACGTTACGTTCACAGTAAACTCCAACATAGGTTGTTGTGTTGTTTGTAATGTTGTTGTTGATTCTGTTGTTAATACTGTTGTTTCCGGTTGGGTCGTTTCCTGTGTTGTAATTGTTGTTGTTGGTTGTTCTGTTGTTGTTGTTGTTGTCGTGCTAGTTGTTGGTTCTGGAGTGGGTGGTATTGTTGATATTAATACCCAACCTTCAGGTGGGGTTATTGGCGACCATTTTTCTGTAAATAAATTTCATTAAGTAGTAAGTAAGTACTTAAAATTATAAAGTATTTTGATAACCGACCAGACAATGCATAATTAAACTATTATTGATTGCTTTTAAACTTTCGCAATGCATTGTACTTAATTAAAATAGCAGAAATTAAACGCGTACGTAAGACTAAGAAAATGTATTTTCGTCGATAGTAGCACGTCGGTAAAATATGTAGGTAGGTGAGAAAATCCC
Source organism: Agriphila tristella (assembly GCA_928269145.1). NCBI lineage: Eukaryota > Metazoa > Arthropoda > Insecta > Lepidoptera > Crambidae > Agriphila > Agriphila tristella. The sequence continues at coordinate 6,955,878 of OV743451.1, forward strand.
TAGCATTACGTACGAGTTTAATTCCTGTTATTTTAATTAAGTAATTTTGACTTCTCTCTATATTTTCATTTCTTATTACTAATTGTTGTGAAATTACTATATTTCTTCCTACTTGTTAGATATTTTTTAAATAATTTTATTTATTATATTATTAATGAAAAAGACCGTCCTTTCTTTATGGCTTGCGTGGGGATATGGACCCAAGTTCAATATGTAGAGACCATTTTGGCACCTTTAATCTAAAATTTTAATAAAAGCATTATATGTAATATTTTTTAATAAAATTTGTATGTGCCGTACCTATATACCCTAAAAACAATTTGCCAAATAAACCGGATACTCCATAGACTTAAAAAAAATTTCGCTGCGGGATATTCTCAAAAACGCCCTACATTGGCAATGGTCCAATTGTGTCACATCGTTAAGGCACCGCAGTCAATGTCACGACCACGTCGCGACACGATGTCACGACAGTGACGCGACTGACACAGATGCAGTCGTTTGACTTCACGATTTTCTTTTGGACTTCCTTCGCTCTATATACTGCAGTTGTTGGTTAACAACGTTATTTAGAATCAAAATAGGTAAACACCGTTATTTTTAAAGTACATATAAGTATATAAAAATGAAAAGGGGTGTTCAGACCACGTTAATGAACAACTTTTACTATGGGGCCAACCACGAAAAGTACAACATCGACTCGACTATAATGTATGGAGCTGATTTTTTTTCGCAATTTCGTGGTTGGCCCCATAATAAAAGTTGTGGTCTGAACACCCCTTTTCATTTTTAGATAATACTTTAAAATAACGGTGTATAGTATAGGTACTACACTTTCATAAAGAAGCGCTCACGGCGGAGATTGTTTGTACGTTTATTAAGTACGTACGTACGTTTGTTAAGCAACGCTAGGTCCGGCCAGGTGGCGGATGGGTGACCCTTAAGTGGCATTACAACTGAGCGCTTCCGTGTTTTGAAGGGTATGATGTTTTTTACATTATTCCATGTTCATTCATTCATGATCATTAACGCTCGCTCCATTGGCTCGCTCAGAGTTAGCAACAATTTTGTTTACACTCAGCTCAGGCAAAAAAGCAAATAGTTTTTAGGTATTTCACCAACAAAACTTTTTGCAAGCCTGCGAAAGTGAGGTTAGATCGCATTGGCCCCGTCGTGCCGGCCCCGATACGTGAGCGGATTGTCTGTGGCGCCTGGCGCCAACGCCTGTGGATTCTAAATTCAAACGTTTAAAAAATAGTTTCGTACTTTTTTTTGTCATTTTACAGATTGTGACTTGAGAGATGCCATTACAAGTTTTTGAAATTCGAATTGAAATGCTTTTGGCCTTTTTATTGTACTTTTTAAATACTACCTATGCCATTGATTAATTTATTCATAGTAGGTACAATATTCAAAATATTAAGAGCCAAAACGTAAACCAAACATAAATATTCATACTCATCAAGCAGTCATTTGTATTTTATTATTCTAACAGTACATTGGCGGATCAATGCTAGGAATTTTGTTTTCACTTGTTTTTGAGTTTACGCCTCCGCAAAAAAGGTCAATGACTTTTTGGACATTGCACTTAAGTACTGATTAATTTAAGAACGTACTTTACTCTTCACTTCATGTAGTTGAGTGAGTCACAAAATATACTACTTATAAAAAAATAGGCCCACCGTACCGTACGCTTTTCCATACAAGAGCTAAGTTCTGTGTATTTTTTTTTCAGATAAATTCAATATGATTTTATTTAAGTTTGAGTTCTTTATTCAATATCATCAAAAAAGTGCCTTTCGACCATGTTTCCGTTTTGTGGAAAGTGACCCAGTAATTTTTTTTATTATCCCCACTGCTGGGGCACAGGCCTCTTCCTTATGGGTGAATAAGGAGGATGGGCCATAACCCACCACGCTGATTGGTAGGTGTTAACGTATCAATCCGGGACCAACGGCTTAACATGCCTTCCGAAGCACGGAGCAGCTCAAGATAATAAATTTTTGGTCACCCATCCCATGACCGACCCTTGCGAAAGTTGCTTAACCTCCACAATTGCTGGGCCAGGCCATCGAGCTCCCCAAATGGCTGGTGGTCATATAATTTTAGGTTTTTGGTAAAGGTATAATATTTTTATTTAATTTATGGAAGAGTAATCTACAACTTCCACACACATAGTCATTTAGCTCATTTAGTATGTTATCACAGGGTGATTCACTAAGTATTCATTCTGTGAAGAGCCAAGAACCTGTGAGTCATAGACAAATATTATCACTTTTTTGTTTAACCGGTCAAAGGAGTCAAGATATTGCGGCTTATGTTTAAGTAAATTAGTAACTGGTAATTTAAACTGTTCTGACTGTTAACAAAAAACAATATTGTTTATTCGTTTTCTACTGATATTTACCATCGGTTAGGAAAAACCGTACGAAACTTGAAATTGTACAAACTCAGAAAATAATAATATCCTTTATTGCATACGAAACACATTAAAAATTTAAAAAATATTAAAAACACGACTGCCCTGCCAAAAACGAACTAAAAAGTTAAACAACAAGTGTCATTGCAGTCGGGGGACCTTATTATGGAACAATTTTTGATCAAAGAGGTCCCCCGACTAGTGAATGCAAATCCGTATATATTTCGAAATCCGGATTTTAAGAACGGATATTTCGTCAAATCCGGATTATCCGGATATTACGGATTTTTTTAAAACTATTTTCTTTTTTATAAATATAAGTCATTTCTGTACATATAAGTTCAGTAATGTGATGTCTCTTATATTTATGTAAATGGATTCAATGAAAAGGACAATATTATTCAAATCCAACATTTTTTTGTCATAAAATACTACAATATTATGATTTTACCTATTATTGTTCAAATGTAATTAAAATAGTGTATGATTCGCGTGCGATTTGCGAGTAGGTGACGTAAGCGATCGTTTGCATGAGCGCTTTTGCGACGGTTTATCGCGCGATATTTCTGAAGCTTCGAATAGAACACAATGTGACTGACTGTGGAACGGGACAAAAATATCGCACGGTAAAAAAATCGCTCGTGCAAACACACAGTTGTTCTATTCCGAAGCGTTAGAGCCATAACACATTGGGACGCCATGGCGACGCTGCCGGCTACATATTCAAACAATTCGTATTGAAATGTATGGCAGATTACACACTTGGCTGGCGTCTGGCAACGTCGCCAATTTGGAAGCGTAGCCACTATCGACCGGCCCCTACGCGGAAACTGGATACTCTGGCTACCTGCGACGCATAGCTAAGTCGCCAGTATTTTGTATGCAAGTAAGTTATGCCTCCCTCACTCAGTGGCCTGGCCAACTGGTCGCCGCCAGAATGGACGCCCGCTGTGAATTGTGCGAAAACAATGAGTTTCGATACAGAACGATTTATTGCAGAGATTCAAAACCGTCCATGTTTTTGGGATAAGTACTACATCTAAAGAATATTCTGATCGATCAATTTATTTCTACATAAGTTTATTCATCAAAAGATGTTACTCACATAGTTGAACAATTTTTATTAAGGATATTTTCATAATCTGCATATAGTTAAAAAAAAAAACACTTCGACTTCGATCTGATATAAAAGGATGGATCCATAACTTTTTAGGTTTCTTCTTTTTCATTTTATGACGCAGAAAACAATAATATAGCGATCTCTTCTATGCACATAGGACAGTGGCTACTTATTTGGAAACTTCATTTGGCTACGCTAGGTTGCCAGAGGTAACCATGGCCACGTCACCGGCGATGTCGCCATGGCGTCCCAGTATGTTATGGCTCTTAGAAAAATCTCGCGATAAGACGTCGAAAAAGCGCTAATAAAAATAAAAATCATACTCTTCATAAAATTATACAAATGAAGAATAATATATTAATATGATTAAACTAGATAACATAATATCACAGAATACATAATAGTACAAGTATAATATGTTGTTTAGTTTAATTGAATTTGAAAAATACAAATATTTTTTTGGGAATTAATGTAATAAAGCCCTGAGAGATTGAGAGGCACGCCGTATTAGCCACTCGTTCCATAGGATGTTAGGAGAAGTGTCACCCGCGCACCATTCAGAAGACTATACGCCAGCACGCCAACGGGAAGAAGAAACCCTAGGCGCGCCAGTGAAAACAACCAAGAAGTTCGCATAGAAGATGATGGTCATTTTACATTTTCCAGTCGACAAGGAGCACACGCACTAATGAAAGTGATACGAAGTATAAAAGTAGCAATGTGTCATACTTATCTGTCAAATGAAGCAGATAGCGATGCCAATGACACTTGCGCGGTAGACCCACTGGTCGAGCTAGAGACGCTGCAAGTACACTCAGAAATTGACACTGAAGAAGGAGAGATGTATCGACAGGATTACCAGGAGAGCTGGTTCAACCAAACGAACTTTTTGGGACTTAATGTGACAGACCTGAGACACGGCACTAGCAAGACGCGTGAATGGCGTCGTCTAGAAAAAACTCACATACCCACAAACATACATGAACCCTAAACACATATACACTCCTTTTGGGCAGTCGTGTAAATAGCATCTACCATCTAGCTAGTGCGAGAAACGAAGTGTTCCACAGCAACTGAGTGAATAGCAATTGGGCGAATAACAACTAAAGTATTCCACTTAAAGCACAGCTATCAATATTTACTTGCTATTCGCTCGATTGCTCTACTCGTAAGTGGAATACTTCCGAGAAACTTGCTTGTTTAATATTATTTGTAACAATTTCTTATTATTCGAAAAATCCGAATTTGATTTTCAAATCTGGATTTGCAAGTCTAGTAAAAATGTGCGGATATCCGGATTTTTCGGATTACGGATTATCCGGATTGCATTCCCTACCCCCGACTGCAATGACACTTGTTGTTTAACTTTTTAGTTCGTTTTTGGCAGGGCAGTCGTGTTTTTAATATTTTTTAAATTTATTTAATTTTATTTCTCACATTTTAGTGACATATTATATAGTTTTGGAATGTGCTCATCAAGGCCTTTCATTTGATGTCCATATTGTAATAATAGAAGAAAAAAAATTTTTTTTCACATTCGAAAATGGTCGTCGTACAGTCGCCATATTGATTTTTTCTAAAAAAAATATAGCCAGTGTCACTCGGAATGCTGTAAGGATTCTAACGATAGCCCATTTATCCAAATCAGTTCAGGCATTTAGAAGTTATGGTGGAATAAAGAAACTCACATACCCACAAACATACATGAACCCTGAACACATAACACTCTTTTTGCTTTGGGCAGTCGTGTAAAAACAAAGAAACAGACAAAGAAGAAAGTACACAACAGGCGGGCTTATTGCTAAAGAAAATAAAAAATATAATTAGTAAGGAATACAAGAAAGGAAATGACTCCTGACTTGATTTCGAAAGGATCCTAGAGATTGAAGCCTTTCTGATACCTTCTCGTAGAAAGTTTCAAAGACGGACTGAATATTTAATACCTACTTAACTTTTTATTAAATATTTTTTGGGAAAATATGTTGGACCAATTAAAGCCCAGGATTTAAATCATTGGAATGAATATTGATTTGCGAAAAAAATAATAATAATGTGCTCTGTTCTAAACAGTTAAAAACTTAAATATGCACGATGGCTAGAAAAAAAAGAATGCATACTAACTATCAACTTAATTGAAACTTCTATGGCCAATTCGTTTTTTTTATTTAATTTAAAATAAACGTAACATAATATGCTTTTTTTTAAAGAAATGAAAAACCCAAATATCAGGTCGCGGGCTGATCATTATTTTATAAGTTACAAGCTTTTGCCCGCGTGGAATTTACTTTGTCTTTGAGCATCATTTTTTTAAGGTAGGTATCCCATTTCAAAAAAACATCTAAATTGATTCATAAACAAAGAAGTTATACGACCATATCATCAAGGTTTCTAGAATTAAGTACTTGAAAACTACTTCACCAATTTTATTTCCAAATTTTATAAATTGGAACCAAATTGGGAGTTAACCTGATGTTATAACGTTTGACTCATTCCAATCGGTTCAGCCGTCTAAAGAGTAATCGGAAAACATACAAAAAAACAAACAGACGGACAGAGAACCTCCTCCTTTTTTGAAGTCGGTTAAAAAGGTATCCTGCCTATGTCCTTTCCTAAGCTCTTCTCTATCTCTGTACAAAATTTTATCAAAATCTGTTCAGTAGTTTGGACGTGAAAGCCGCCTGACAGACAGAGTTACTTTTGCATTTATAATAACAGTGTGTCTTTATAAAGTGCACAAATGTAAATTAGTGAAACTATGCCTAATTTTAATGATATAAAAAAAACTTAATTCGTTGTGAAATTTACTTTTTTCTGGAAAAATTAATTTAAAAAAATATCTGATTTTTCGATTAAAATGCATCTCACTGTGGGTTTTCGTCATAAATTTAGATTTTATTAAGACGACTTATTATTTCCAATCATTACTCAGTTTGTTTTATAGTGATAGATTGTTTAGTTCAAAAGTTATAACGTTTTGTTCACAGTAGCAAACAAGAACTTTATGAAACCATAAAAATATACAAAAAATTGAAGATTTTTTTGCTGTAGATAAAATTAAGCATATTTTCCCTCATTTTCATTTGTTAAAGTGCACAAATGAAAATAAAGACACACTGTATTAGTATGGTCAGACCATAGAAATAGAGCGCAGCGAAAATTTTTCTAAGTCTATGGGTTAGACCATAGAAATAGAATGCCAAAGAACAACAATGTCAATAAACAGGTGATCCGGAAAACGAATGCATTCATTTTATATGAGATACGTAAAATATGACTTACATACATAAAATGTGACTATATTATGGCTAAGGAAATTTATAAACTATGTTCCATACTGTTTTCTCCGTCGATAAACGAAATGTAGCGAAATTTGGTTTTAGAGAAATGTGTGGCAATATCTTATTTACCTTTGAAAAGTGTGATTACTTGGATTGTTTCTTTTCTCACATCACAATTACTTAGAGCACAAGACACCATGGCTCCACGATACCTTTATTTGAAATTCTAATAAGGATTAACAAATATTTTAAACAAACTGTGATTGCTCATTTGCTAGGCGGGACGCTAGGGGCTCTTACTGTAAAAAATGTTGGCACATGTCACTTGATCCTGTCTCTTTTATTTCATAGACCGTGTCCGTATAATGTTAACTTCTCTTTTCCACGCTTTGTTGATCTTCTTGAGCGCAGCGAAAATTTTTCTATGTCTATTGGGTTAGACAGTATTATATGCCCGTCCGTCACATTACTTATTCTGTTCCTCCGCTCCGCTACAATATTTTAAAATTGACTGACAATGTATGTTTGTTGTAATAAGTTTGTATGAATAATTATTAAGTCGTTTTGGTCAGCCACCTCTACTAATTGCTATCCTTTGTGTTATCTTTAAGTTGCGAGAGCATCGACCTTAGCAAAAAATGACTAGACTGGAAATGAATTTAATATAAACTCAGACAATACAGGGTTATTTGTAAAACACCAACAACCTCGCAGGAGTAGATTACTAACGGGTTCCCTACTTGATACCGAAACTTGATATATCGAACGCCGCGACGGCGAAAACGGTGCGCCGACTGCTCTTGAAAGCGATGGTACGCCACATCGAATGTCGCGACATTGAATGATCACAGCATCGACAGGTTATCAAATCGATGGTACCTACCTATACCACGTCGAATTTCGCGAGATCGAATGTTACGACATCGAATAGTCAGTAGTCACAGTATCTACAGGTTGTATAACAGTTAGTCAAATAATACTCATCTACTTTTTATATATTTTTGATATTAAATAAACAACTAAATTACCAGTAATAACTTCCTTTATCATTGACTTTGTTTTTTACCGTCTTAAACCCATCTATTTCATCATCTTAGTTTACGAAACCAACGAAGGCAAAGAATAAAATCAGTGTAAAAATACTACTTTCAACGAGGGTAGTTAGAAATAGAAAAATAAACAATGAATTTGCATTATTTTTATTTAATTATTTTAAATGCGTTTACTTGACAATATTTTAACGTACTTTTCTTGACTTTCACATCCATATTTTTATTTAATGTTTAGATTTTATTTTGTGTATTCGAACCTACTAAGTACTTATTTCTTTAGGTTTTCGACGTCATGGTTCATCTATACCACGACCTTTAGATGTCAAGACATTCATTGTGCTAACCATTAGATGTAGTGATGGTTCGACATCGAGACATTCGCTGTCGCGACATTCGATTTGGCGTACCATCGCTTTGAAGACCAGTCGGCGCACCGTTTTCGCCGTGGCGGCGTTCGATATATCAAGTTTCGGTATCAAGTAGGGAACCCATTACTAACACATAAACAACATTTGTTCTACGACTTTCCCGAAAACAAACAAAAAATATCTACTTTTCATACGAAGCTGTTCGGAACATTTGTATGGAGAGTCGAATTTTATTTGTCTGTTTTCGGAAAAGTCGTAGAACAAAATAATGTTGTTGTTCATGATTAAATCTTCTCCTGCGAGGTTGTTGGTGTTTTACGAATAACCCTGTATAGGTAGTAAACCTAAATAGGTTTTATATTTATAGCACTGTTAAATGTAAGAAAACATTGTTGTAACTAGTGTTTTAATAATAAATAAAAATACTTAGGTACTTGAAAAAATCGACTCACCCGTAGCACTTCAATACGGGTGAATCGATTTATCTGTAGTATTTTTTCAAGTGTATATCTTATTATTATTAAATCAATTGCATAATGAAAATTTCAAAGTAATAATGGTTAAATTACGAATATGAAACTATGAAGTGTGTGTCAATAATTTGTAACGAAAATCGTGCAAAAAACAAACAAATTGTGCAAGAAAAACAAGAAACCTACATTTGAATTTGCGATCGGATGTAGACTTGAGTTGTCGTTCACTTTAATTTATATTTTGTAGCGCCTACAAGCTCTGTGTTTAAAACCTTTGCTTTAAAATTTGTACAGGCGTTATTTAAAGATTCTGAGGAGATAGATTAAGAACTTTTAGATAAAATATTTCCTAAGCTGCAATTTTCGCCTACCTGTATTCTTTTTTCATTTTTCTACTCCTAATATTATCTTAATATTTATATCTATTAGTATATATATCTATATAAGTATCTATGTACAAGGTTTACTTCGAGGACAAAATTTACAGTGTAAGCATGCTTTGAGGACTTTTGTATAGTTTAGGGACATGTCTCAAAGTAATCATGTATTCAACGGATACTATGGGGTCAGCGAAATCTTTTATACACAATCTTACCAATCGTTTACATCGGGTCTCGATTTTTTATACGCTACGATTTATATGCTCTGCATGATAGTGTGCACTGTCCTCAAACTGTTTTATACGAAGAAGTATATATAAATTGTGTATAAAATAAGTAAAAAAAACTTTATGAGTAAAACAATTTTACTTTAATGAAAACTGCACTAAACGGTAAAAAATAACTTTGTTACATTTTCATACTATGTTGTACAATACTGTTAGCTGAAAATTTTTGAGTATAATCTATGTCAACCTAACTTAATAATTATTACGAAAAAAGTATTACAATAGGGATTCATATTATAAATTAATACTTTGTTAATTAATTTTGATTATAAAATCGTAGACAAAAATATAGACAAAAATTATAAGATTTCAAACACAAGTGTTGTGCAATAGTTTACTGAGGAGATCCCTTGGCCACGTTCCGTCTCCATTATAAGACCCTCAATCATACCGGGACTACAAGGTTCTTATCAAAACCAATTGAATGTTACCAAACATGAGCGTTTGACAACAAATTACAAAGGAGAAACCTTGACTACATTACGTCTCCATCATCAAACATACCAACTTATCGGTACCATTTTACTATCGAAAGAAATGAAATGAGACCAAACACTACTGATAGGTACCACAATGTTCTCATTGCAACATTTGAAATGACTCCAAACACGAATGTTTTACTATAATTTACTGAGGAGACCCCTTAACCACCTTCCGTCTCCGTCATCAGACCCTCAATCTTACTGATATCACAAATTTCTTATCGATACAATTGAAACGAGATCAAACACGAATGCTCTGCTACAATTATAGAGGAGATCCCTTGACCACCTTCCGTCTCCATCATCAGACCCTCAATATTAATGGTACCACAAAGTTCTCGTCACAACAATGGAAATGAGACCAAACACGAGTGTTTTTCTATAATTCATTGAGCAGATCCCTTCACCACCTTCCGTCTCCATCATCAGACTCAATCTTACTGGTACCACAAAGTTCTCATCGCAAAATTTTAAATGAGTCTAAACACGAGTGTTTTACTATAATACCTACATGGGAGGAGATCCCTTGACCACCTTCCGTCTCCATCAACAGACCCTCAATCTTAATGGTACCACTAAGTTCTCGTCACAACAATTGAAATGAGACCAAACACGAGTGTTTTCCCATAATTAATCGAGAAGATCCCTTCACCAACTTCCGTCTCCATTATCAGACCTTCAATCTTACCGGTAGGTACTACATAAAGTTCTCATCGAAATAATTTAAATGATACCAAACACGAGTACTCTGCTATAATTCATCAAGGAGATCTCTTGACCACCTTCCGTCTCCATCATCAGATCAACTCCATGCTACCATAATATTATATTGTCATCAGAACTATAGGTACCTACGTGTTTGTAAAGTTTCAACTTAGGCTGGCCCCAGACCTACCGGTTCCGTTTCTTTGCTTTGCTGTGCTACCTTGCTTGAAAGACCGCCGGCCAACCAGGGTAATTTTCAATCTATCGCATTTTGGGACTAGACCAAATTGGCAAGATAGCCATTAGCTTGGTTTTATCAAATATCATCGCCTGGATTGCGAAGTAGGAAGCTTTTAGGAGATATGCCACCCTGAACATGGACTCCGATCGTTAAAAATAACTCGATCGCTTATTTATACAAGATGTTTGGTAAAGCCTTATAAAACTGAATATGGTAGATAGGGACCATAATAAAACTGAACAACTTTTACTATGGGACCAAATCTGAAATCGCGAAAAAAAATGAACTGTTTCATACATTTTGATAATATCGTTATTAATTTTTGTATAAAACAGCAGTTTTTTTTAAAACGAAAACTAAGCGTGCCCGCAGACTACAGACTTTCTATTGGCCGACAGTTTAGTCGGGCTCTCAATCAGTATGAAGGTGTATGCAGGTGCGCACACTAGAACGATTCGGAGTCGGCCGATAAATAAGTTGGATGGGCTTCCCGACTAAACTGTCGGCCAACTATCGGCCGCCTGGTTAATCAGTATTGGCTCATATCCACGCGCGCACACACGACGATCGTTTAGTCGGCCGGCTCGGCCGATAGTTCATTTCGCTCCGAGTTTTGGCGCCGGACAGTCGAGGGTTTATTAATAATGGCATCGCTAATTGATCGGTCGATCGATTTTTTGGTATGAATGCTAAAGTATTAATTCATTTCAATCCCTTTTAATTACCTACCTAGTAAAAAATCTGTTGTCTAGCATCCATATGCTATGTAGGTAGGTATGTTTTGTTAGTTATGTATGTAAAATCAAATATTCAGCTTCAGAAAGCTGAACTGACTTGGACGAATTTTTTTCGGAAGATCGAGTAATTTGGAATGTATCGTGTAAAATTTTCCATTTATTTAAACTTATTTATTTATTTAAACTTTATTGCATAAGAAAATTCAATTGGCGGACTTAATGCCTTAAGGCATTCTCTAACAGTCGACCGGAAAGGGTGTTAAAGAAAGAAACCGTGGCGGCAAAAAAAATGGATAACTAAATATCCATTAATCATAAATAAGGATCTAGCTAAAATAAAAATATAAACCTACATAACAATACATACATAAATAATCCTAATTGCTATAACATATATAATACATACACATCCATTTAATAATCTATGACTGAAGATTGGATGTACCCAATATTCTCTTCTCCATATTATGAGAGCAGTAATAACCATTCTAGACAAAAGTAAATTAATTTTCATTGTGCAACAGTTCTCTTTAAAACTCGGTTACAAACTACACTAGCAAATCATTCGAAACATAAGAAAATACTTGTAGCAGTGTTATAATGTTAAAAATGAATATTTTTTTAACTTTTTTATTTAATATAGCTGATGCCCGCGACTTCGTACGCGTGGACTTTATGACTTCGGCGTATGCATATAAATGAACTAATGTAGTTACATAAGAAAATACTTGTAACAGTGTTATTTATGGCTCTGCATCAGGTGTTCCAGATCTTCGATTTTTATACCTAAACAAAAAATGCTCATCAGGCTCAACAACTTTTGCAAAAATGACATTTTTATATTTTGTATAGTTTTAGCTGGACCATTATGGTTCTGCATCAGGTGTTCCAGATCTTCGATTTTTATACCTCAACAAAAAATGCTCATCAGGCTGAACAACTTTTGCAAAGATGTAATTTTTATATTTTGTATAGTTTAGCTGGACCATTATGGTTCTGCATCAGGTGTTCCAGATCTTCGATTTTTATAACTCAACAAAAAATGCTCATCAGGTTGAACAACTTTTGCAAAGGTGTCATTTTTATATTCCTTATAGTTAAGTTGGACCATTATGGTTCTGCATCAGGTGTTCCATTTCCAAAAATCAGTTATACCCTAAGTTACGCCCAGGCTTAACAGCTATACAAGGTGTTTGGTAAAAGCCTTATAAAGCCGAATATGGTAGATAGGGACCATCAAACTGAACAACTTTTACTATGGGAACAACTCTGAAATCGCGAAAAAAAAAATCAGCTGTTTCATACAAAAAATAATAACGAAAATATCAAAATGTATGGAACAGCTGATTTTTTTTTCGCGATTTCGGAGTTGGTCCCATAGTAAAAGTTGTTCAATTTGATGGTCCCTATCTACCATATTCGGCTTTATAAGGCTTTTACCAAACACCTTGTATAACAAAAAAATTTTCATTCGAATCCGTTTAGTATTTCCGGAGATTAGCGTGTTCAAACAGACAAACAAACAGACAAACAGACACACTTTTTTTGTAAATTCTTACTCTATTAGTATGTCTCCATCGCCCCAGATATTTTTTTTTTGAAATAAATATATGTAATGTACATTATGTACAGACACACTTTTTTTTACTGTTTTATTATAAGTCGGCTGACAGTTGGCTAGTCTGCGCACTCATCACCAACCCGACTGTTTAGTCGGGCCAGTGTGCGCGCTAGCAACCTAACCCGATCAAACTATCGGCCGATAGAAAGTCTGTAATCTGCGAGGGCGCTAAAACTTCTCATCGCACCCCAGACGACGATATTTGATAACACCAAACTAATGGGTATCTTGCCAATGTGGTCAGGTCAAAATATGCGATAGATTGAAAATGAGCCTCTTGGCCGGCGGTCCATGGTAGAACAGCAAAGCAAAGAAATGAAACCGGTAGGTCTGGGGCCAGCCTTAATCGGTTCACAGGAAGTGGGTGAAAATTAGATTACAAAAATCCGTTGTTAGTTAGTTAGTTAGTTCGTTCGATAGATAGACAGCTTTAAAGGAATTTGCGCTGAAAGTGCCTATATATAGTCAGTTCCTACGGTTTTCATGATTCAGACTGTGATTCTATAGGTACCTACGCGTTTTTTTTTAATTATGGTCATTGAGGTTGAGCAAACGGCAAGAAACTCCCTCGTTGGTAGGGTTGCCAACATTTCTTCGACTAAATATAGTATTTTTCAAAACTATTAAAATATATAGTACAGCTTGGCAAAAAAGAGTTTGACGTGGTGACAGATGGAACTAAATATTTTCTTTCATGGCAACACCACTTTGCTGTCAAGTAAAGTCGCGTATACAACGACTACACGTGCTTGATTCTTATAAACATAAATTATTCTTGGGTACTCACAAGCACTGTAACTTGCTATTTACAGGTGTTAGTGTCAATAATGTAAGAAATATTGAAAAAGAAGGTGTTGAAAATAATGGAAAATTTTCCACACCGGGAAAGCACCGAAAAGGTCATCCGAGGAAAGATTTGGACGGTTTTGATGTATGTTCCATAAGACAAACTTTTTCTTACACGAAAATATTAGGTTAAAAGAAAAGTAATTCCTATTCCAAATAAAACTAGAAATATTTAACAAATATTAATTTTCTTAGCAAAGTATCACAATCGTCTAGTCGTAGTATATGGGGTGGCCTGATTTAAGGCCTGGGCACACCGGATGCGTAGACACGCGCGTGGTTACGCGTGCGTGTACACGCGCGTAGTTACGCACGTAACCCCCTGACACACCGGGTTACGCATACGTCTACGCGGCACGCAACGCAACCTGTCCCTTGCGTACCCAGCCGCTGCGGCAGCCATGTTTGCGACTCTAGTGCGCGATGTCAGACGAAGATTGAGTAAATGGACTAATTTTTTCGCACTAATTCAGTTAGTTTTTCTTTAATATCGTTATTAATTACTTAAAAACAAAATAAAACACCACTTACTACCGGTAGTACCGGTACTATTTGTAAACAAATACAACTGAATGCGTAGTCACGCGCGTGGTTACGCGCGTAGTGACGCGCAGGAAAGATACGTGCGTGTTCGTATTTGTTCGGTGTGACGTCCAATAGGGAATGCCATTGAGTACAACGTCATCAATGCGTTCCGCTCTGCGTAAGTACGCAGCCTGGTTGTCTCATGAGAGCTGCAATGCGTAGGGTTACGCATCGGTCTACGTGCACGCGTACGTTACGCAAGCGGTGTGCCATGTCTCATAAGGTTTCAGAGAATACAACGTCATGGTACGTCTACGTGCACGCTTACGCATACGCTTACGCATCCGGTGTGCTGGAGCCTTTAATGTAGCAGCGCCCTAATTTTTTCCATACTCTTTTTTGCCAAGCTGTACCTAAACTTTGAAAAAATATAGTATTTTAAGGAAAAGGCAAAGAAAGTCAAAGATAATGTATTTGTTATTTATTTATTTGAATAAAAACGAAATTTTTTTGCACTTCTTGAATTTTTTAAACTTTTTTTATAAAAGTGTCATAATATGCTTTGTCGCTTTGTCGCAATAAATTTTCTAATTAATGTAAAGGAAAAGCTCTTTTTTTTTTAATTCAAGAAATACACGCTCTGTTGACTTGCGTTCTTCTCGCTACTTTAGAATTCTTTACTGAAAATATTTTATCCTTTCTGTGAATGCCGAAGTTGCGGGAATAGAGAGCAGAAATTAATTAATTAATATATTTGGTAGGTAAGTTACTTTCAGTATTTTTTCGATACACGCCGAAAGGTAGGTAAAAGGTCCGGTAACCACCAAAGCGGAGAGGAGAGGTAGGTAAGTAATTAGGTACCTACTTATGTTACTGTTATATTAGGTATACCTATGTATCCATTGAGTTATTGTAGGTACCACCTAATCTAATACCAACAAAAAAACACTCGATGAGCTGTTGACTTTGAAATGATTAACAAAATATTAAAAGTAAGTACCTACGTAATTAAAAATACATAATCAACAAGAGCGCAACAATCGGGTCCGTCTCGCAACTCTCGCATATTATGACGCGGCAAGCAGCAACGTCCATCGTACGCAGCCCTGACTGTGTGTTCTAATTTGTTCCTATATTTTTGTAATTGTGTGCGTCTGTATACGGCGCGCGGCGGCGTGCACACGTCATACAAGGCGCGCTTGGTACCTTTGTTTGAAGCTATCTTACTCACTTGTACACACGGCGACAGATCAAGCTACGCACCCTATATAACCATAACTACACTGCGTACAAAACACAAAATAGTGCGCTAGAGAGCCTGCATAGACGCGGCTGCTGGCGCGGGCGTAGAATGCCGTGAGACGAAACATCAACAGCATACCGCACCCTCTCGCACGATTCGCAGCGTTCAACTTTTAATAGTTCAAAGTCCAAACAGGGTAGCTTGAGCTGTCGCCGTGTGTACTCTGTCACGAAGACGGGTGAGCTATACCATAATTTTTCTATGGCTATACTTGTAGTTGTTACGCGTATGAATACGCGCACTTGTGTGCGTAACTGCAGGTAGCGTTAGCAAGCTCATTGCTAATGAACAAAATAATTAATTTGTGTTATGTTTGGTGGATATGACATTGACATGGTAAAATAAAAAATGTATGACAAAATATTTATTTTTAGTACCACGTAATCAATCACGTTACATTAAATAGAATAAAATTAAATTTAGGTAGAATCATAACTATAATCTTCAGAGTCAGTTTCGTCATCACTTTCGTCTTGTAAATTTATTATGAATTCAAATTCACTGTCAAAATATTTCATATATTCGGTTTCTCTATCAATTACACTTTTGCATGTATTACGCCATGTTTCACAAGTTATTTTTTCTTTACTTTCATGAATAAGTTTTTCTGTGTTGGTCATATTTTGTTCAACATTTCTTAGGGCAATGTAGTTTTTAAGAACCCACCAAATATTTTCTGTTGCATTAAGTTCAGGGTGGTAAGGCAGGAGGGAGGCGTATTACATCAAACCCTTTACTTTTGATGATGTCATCTATTTTGTACGTTATAAAATCGCTTTTATGTTTTTTATTAAATCGTATAACTCAATTTTGCGCAAATTTGATTCGAACTGACCCTTCAAAGTGACGTGACCCTTCGATGCTGACGGTACTCGAAATACATTTTAGGCGTGAACTCATTAGCACTAGCAGCATATTTGATTTTACTATGCTAGCAGCCAGACCGACGTCTCGACCGAGACTGACTGAACGCTCCCGAGCTTACCCACACAAAGACAATCAGTATATAGTACGCAGACCCAAAATATAGTACAATACTATATAATAATATTATAGTACGGTGGGCAATCTACCCATTAGGGTGGCCCCAGACCTACCGTTTCTTTGCTTACCGGTTTCCATTCTGATAGAACAGAATCGAAACCGGATCATCGCCCCACACACGCCCAACGAACTAAGATCTAAGGAAGCCTAACTCCTAACAAATATTGCATAAAAAATGGCACCTTCACATATTCTGTAACACAAAAGGTCGCAAACTCAACAATGAACTAGTAAAAACATACCTTATTACAATGCACGCATAATCGGCATTAGATTGTATTCTAACGCATATGACGTTTTCTATTGGCTGGGGTTTGAACGCAGATCAAACATGATTGGATATTTGACTCGCCTCGTGTCACTCATTGGGCCGTTGTCGTGCCTTCGTCATTGAGGCGAGGACGGTGTAACGTAGAATGCAGTCAGTACACCTAACCTACTACGGCGCGCTGGGCGGCATCATAAAATTGTTTTATGAAATTAGTACATTATTGTTTGTTAGATATAATGTTTGTTTTATTATGTAGACGGACGACTTGGTAAAGACCGCTCGAATACGCTTGATGCAAGTCGCCTGTAACTAGTCGCTCTAAAAAACTAAAGGAGACCTATGTCAGCAGTGGACGTCTTTCGGCTGTGATGATTTTATTGTTATTTTATTTTATGAAAATTATAAAATGATGATGTTGATGAATGATGATCATATTATTTGTCACGAATTGGTAAGACATATGATTTCAAGAAGGACTAAAATTAGGCAAGCTATTGAAATAAAATAGGTATGCTTGATAAAAGACAATGTATTCTGTAAAGATTTTTTTTTCATAACATGTAAGTACATAATATTATGTAGATAATTATCACATTTGCGCGAGCAAAACCTTAATACGTCTTTTAGAGGTGTGACTGATAAAGAACAACAGTATTAATACGTCGCTTTATTTTTATTTTTTACTTAAAAAAGCATGCCTTAATTGGCAATACAAAATTCTTATAGCGACACCTTTTTAACCGACTTCAAAAAAGGAGGTTCTCAGTTTGTCGTAATGTATTTTTTATAGCAGCGTATTCCACCAAGTCAAAGTTTATTCTTGTCAAGATCTTTTTCAAATGCAGACTATTTTAACATGCTTATTGACCGGTGCGCAAATACCTAAACTAGCAATATGGGTGACGGTGGATTGGAAGAGGTGGACCAACTCCGTAGCCAGCGCGATCTCCAGATTTGACACCCCTTGATTTTTATTTGTGAGGTCATGTTTACAGTTGATGTTTAAAAACATTTGTGAGAGTGAATCCGTAATGCGTTTGCGAATAATAGCCACATTTGTACTAATTAAGTGGAATACAGGTGTGCTGCAAAGTGTTCGGGACAATCTAGTGCACCGTTGCTAGGCATGTATTTCTATTGGTGGTGGAAATATAAAGTAGCATTTTCGCAGCAGATCTCACATTGGGGTTCCAGCAGAATGATCCGCGGATCAAACTCCATATTAAAAAGCTGTTTTCAGAGCTGCATAAAAATCATAGTTTCTGGAAATTGTCATTACTTTGTGTTCTGATCTGACGGTCTTGACCTCATGACGTCACTACTTGTCGTGCCACTCTGCTGCCTTCGGTGTTGCAATGTGAGTTCTCCATTTTTTATTTATTCTATTTTAACCAGGGATTTTTACTCATTAATCAAAGAGGATTGCGTGAATAGAATCTTTATAGGTACCTACCTAATCATCCCTTCACGGATTGGACAGCGTTTTTGTTACATCCTGTATAATAATAAAAAACAAGGAGATTACATCAGATTACTCGTTTTCTATGTATTGCATATTGCAGGACGCGCCATTTTTAGCATTACAAAATTTTGATTTAAATTTTCCTTTTTTTTGTTGTACTGAATTCCATGAGAGAGTTTTATTCTTGTTTAAAAATGTGTGATAGCAGTGAATGTGAAGATTTGACTCTGCCCCACAAATCGACTGAACACTTGTTGCATAATAACGACCATATTTTGTATGTATACGCTCATAGATATTTCTAAAAAACGAAAAATATGTTACTTTCCTATGTTAAGTTATGTCTGTATAGTTTTGCTGCCTTCTTTTGGTCTTTTTCGCCACTTGACCACACATGACGTCATTTTAATCATTTTTCTAATTATTTTTTTGTGGTAACGCTAACGACTGTCGCCGAGCGCGTGGCAGACATGACTAATCGTGCTTCGCTAGTACTTTTTTAGCCCCGCCCACTCTGTGTTAGTTTGCGTGGTGCTATTTTTTGAGCGGAATTACACTTCCTTAGTATCTTAGTTCGTTGCACACGCCGGTCGCCGGGTTTTCTTGATTCGCGCTCAGTCGTAATCTAGCGCTCACCGAGAGATGTCGTCTCTCAAATCAAATTGTGTGACAAATGTAAGCGTCAGGACTGCTGGACCAAAAGCAATATTAGATTTTATGAAAATACCAAAATGCAATACCTTTTTGCTACTATTTGATATCTAACTTCAAATATTTAGTAGGTACCTCGATTACCTATTTAGTAGGTATTGACAGCGACAAAACGTATATAGAAAGTGGCCAGACATTCTGACGTCAGGTTGTCTGTGCCACATTTTTTTCCATAGTTCCAAACAGCAAAAGTTTTGTTTCTCTTTGTAAACATTTAGTACCTTTTAAGTACCTTACCATATATATGTTTTTTCAAAATTTTTGCATACCTACCAGAAAAATTTTAGGCATGAACTTTTTTTTATTATGGATATTTAATTTGACGCAGGTACTTTGTAATAAAACCACACAACAGCCCCATCAAGTTTGGGTTCGTTTCATTCATCCTGCTAAGTAATCTGTTGGAAGGTAGTGGCCAGGGTCTGATGATGGAGCAGGAAGAAGGCCACAGAAACTCTGTAATAAAACCATACAATTCCATAGAGTTTGGGCTCGTTTGATTTGTCTTGACAAGTACTGTGTTGAGACTGTTAATGCTGTACATGCCTGTTATTGGCCTACACATCAGAAGTGAATTTTGATTATTGTTCCAATGTGTATGTTTTATTGTGTATGCTGTTGGTATGTCTTAAACAAATAAAATAAAAAAAATAAAAACTGAAATAGTGTTCGGGGTCTGATGAAGGAGCAAGAAGAAGGTAAGGCAATTTTAAGAAAGACCGGATATGATATGACATTGGTGACACTGCGATAACGAAAGTTAAGCAACTCTAGGAAAGGCCGAGTATGAGATGGATGACTGTTTGGGACTAGAATAACGACTGTAAGTAAAGCTAATTTTGAAGATGCCGGGTATGAGATGGGTGACCGTTGGATTGCGATAACGAAAGTTGTTTATCGCAGTCCTAAACGATCACCCATTTACCCGGTTTTTCCGAGAGTTGCTTAATATTCGTAACTGCAGTCCCACGGTCACCCATCTCATATCATATCCGGTCTTACATAGGTTGCCTTACCTTCTTCTTGCCATCATCAGACCCCGGAGACTATTTCTCAACAGAGTATTTGTCAAAACAAATCAAACGAGCCCAAACTCCATGGGATTGTATGGTTTTATTACAGAGTTCCTTTGGCCTTCTTTCTGCTCCATCATCAGACCCTGGACATTTCCTTCCAACAGATTACTTAGCAGGATGAATGAAACGAGCCCGAACTCGATGGGGTTGTATGGTTTTATTACAAAGTTCCTGTGTCAAATTAAATATCAATTTTAAAAATCTTCCATGCGTTAATTTTTTTTTGAAAAAATATATGTTAAGGTACTTAATAGGTACTAAATGTTTACAAACAGATAAATTAGTTGTGTTGTTTAAAATTATAAAAAAGTGGTTCATACAACCTGACGTCAGAATGTCTGGCTAAGTGGCCAGAGAGTGTAAAAAAAATATTTTACACGTTTTGTGGTTGTCAATCGAGGTACTAAATATTTAAAGTTAGGCACTAAAAAGTAGCGAAAAAGTAAAGAATTTCGGTATTTTCTAAACATTCAATATCGCTTTTGGTCCAGCGGTTCTGACGCTTACAAATCGCCGGCACCGGCGCCGGGTTGCAACCGAGCTGTGTGTGACCATCTACGGAGCGAGCACGTAGGCTACGCCTCTTTCTTACCGGTGAAGACGTTCTTACCGGCGATGTCGACCGGTGGCTTGCTGACCGGGCGTTCTTGCCGGTTTGGGTCGATAGGTCTGTGACGAGTAGTATGTTTTGTATGGCATTCTAGCCTCCCGGTTTCATTCTTTGCTTTGCTGTTCTAGGTAGATCAGCAAAGAAACGGTAGGTCTGGGGCCAGCCTTAGCGTGTTTTGCCTTGTTGTTAAAGCCGCAGTACACATTGGCCGATGTTGGCCCAACTTTGCAATGCGTTGCTGGCCTTGCATGGCGCAAAGTCGAGCCTGGGCCATGCAAGGCCAGCAATGCATTGCAAAGTTGGACCAACATCGGCCAATGTGTACTTGCGGCTTTAAACTTCGGACCACATAATGTAGGTTAGGTATATCTGTGCTTCGGTTCGGACCACGGAACTAGAGGTTCCGGATTCTATCCCCAGTCAGGCATTGCTATCGCGGAAGGAAAAACATCGTGAGGAAACCTGCATTCAGATTTTTCTGATATGGACACACACCCGACAGTTGCCTGTTGGGTATGGGTTGATGATTCTCCCGAGCAGCGACCCCGGCGAGCCCCCTATAGTCCGTTTGTTATACGCCAACAGCAATATTTTTCGGTTTAAACGCCCGGGACGGGAGTCAGCGTCTTACACCCCGCAGACATCGTGTACTGGGGACTTTAAATAAATTGTAACTTTACTTACAGCATAGTTTGAGGACATTTACGGAAAATACCTAAACGTGTCTAATAGGTAGGTATAAGTATACTTAATGATCGATTTAGGCAACCATTAAACAATCGATGAACAGGAAAAAGGGATCAACTTTTTATTACTTTTAAGGTAGGTATGAGTAGGTATAATCGTAAATCGTAAGTCGGGTTGGCCACTATAGGTAATTATCCTACACAAACCGAGATATACCTATAGGTAGGTAGTAGCCGGCAAACTTATTGAGCACCGACCTTGAATGCGCATGAAACAAAAAAAAAATACAAGCCGCGGTACGAATCTTTAGTGCTGCTGACCTTGAAAGCGCAGAAGAAGAATCTCCCATTTCGGCTTGTAACCCCCTTTTTGTTACACCCTGTATAAGTAGGATGCTCTGAATATATAACCCCAAAAGTCCCAAATCATGCCTTGTACATACACATCTCACGACCCCAAAGCATAGTTCGAGAATGTGTCCTCGAACTATGCTTTGGGGTCGTGAGATGTGTATGTACAAGGCATGATTTGGGGTTATAAATTCAAATCATCCCACTTATACAGGTTGTAACAAAAAGGGAGTCATGTTGTTATTTAGAAATAGATGTCATTTTTGCATTCAATATGTTACAGTCAACGCCATAAATCCGGTTAGTATGTACTATATAGGTAATTAATTACGGATAAACTTGATATTAAAAAGCACAACTCAGATTGATGTTATAATATTATCAAATACCTATAGCCGTATTCGGAAAAGAAAAATGAAGAACCTTTCAACGCTATTGTACTGCCTGCAGACTGTGAGCCGATTCATGATTACACTCATGCCACTACTTTCAGTTTGCAAGCTTTCTCGCCGAAATCCTTGGTTCAGCCATTTATACTCTAGGTATACGTTGGTCATAAAAAAAAACAGCCCTACAATAAAAATAATGAATACCTACCAAATACATAGAAACTGATGGATAAATGGAACAAGAACGAATGCATAATGCGGCATAATGGACGAACAAACATAGGTATATAGTACATAGTACTTACTATGAAACA
Source organism: Agriphila tristella (assembly GCA_928269145.1). Lineage (NCBI taxonomy): Eukaryota > Metazoa > Arthropoda > Insecta > Lepidoptera > Crambidae > Agriphila > Agriphila tristella. Next base: position 6,978,629 of record OV743451.1, read on the forward strand.
CACATGTTTAGAAGCCCACATGGATAATATACTTACCTATACGAATCTTGTGCAATTCCAACAATATTACATACATACGTGTCGAATCGATAACCTCCTTTTTTATGAATTCGGCAATACCCACATACCTTCCCTGGTGGGATAGCCAAGATATCATGGAAAAACCTGGAATTTACCTGGCAAAATAGGTTATGTATAACCTTGACATTGATTATAATTACTGAGCGGAACTTTTTGAAATAGGTATGTTGGGACACCTTCCAGGATGACGCTCAAAAAAGTTCCACAACCTCCCTAATGGGATAGCCAAGATCCGCTCATCATATTCTTTGGGAGTGTGAGCTCTGGTTCGCCGAGTTTTTTTTATTTTTTTTTTAATGTTAGGTTCCATTTGTTATATTTTTATTTTTGGTGCTTTTGCGGTAGGGTCTTAAACTCTGCCATAAATAATGGAATTGGCTCTCTAATAGCCATGTTTTTATTGCTGTCTCCCGTTTGCAATGGAGGGAAGTCGGATATTTCTTTTTCCTACTCCTCCTATCTTCTTTGATTAATTCATTGCGGGTTCCAAGACAGATTAGAGTAATCCCCCGGGCTCGCTGGACTTCATTGTCTAGTGTTTTGAATGGTCGCCGCTGTTGATCCTGGCTTACAGGAGTTACAGCGGTGGGAATGTGTGGTGGGCCAATGACATTGATAATTACTACGCGGGACCTTTTGGAATATATACGTACACCTTCTAGTATGACGCTCAAAAAAATCCCACGACCTCCTTAGTGGTATAGCCAAGATATCCTAGAAAATCCGGGAATTTATGTGGAAAATTAGGTAAATAAACTAGTCCATTCTATGAACCGGACATTGATAATTACCAAGCGGGACCTTATGGAATATGTTGGGACACCTTCCAGCATGACGCTCAAAAAAGTACCACGACCTCCCTAGTGGGATAGCTAAGAATTCCAGGGTCTGAAAACACCTAGAATTTTTGATTGTCATACTGGAAGGTGTCCCAACATATTCCAAAAGGTCCCGCTTAGTAATTATCAATGTCCGGGCCAAACCCTAAATTGCCTGGGTTATTATTATTATAGTAGCGTGACGTGATATTCAAATATTTTACAGTTGGTTATTTTTATTTTGTGGCTAACCTAGACCTAGACCATTGTTGTATAATTTAAGAGTACGCGACATAGGAAAAGTAGGTATCTAAATTACTATTTATATTGGGCGATACTTACAAGATCTATTATTGTTGAAAATATTGTCAAAAATACTGTTATCTAATCGCCAAAACTAAAGTATTAATTTTATAACCTTTCCAAAGAAAAGTAGGTACCTACCATGAACAGTAAATTACTTATAGAAAAAAACCCCGGTGCGTGAGACCGGGGACACCAACGATGTAAGTCAAATACACGTCACCAGTCAGTGGCGGGTGAATTTAAAAAAATCATAATTATACATATAGTAAAGGTTGAGATTGATTGTCATTCGTAAATTGAGAGATAATAATTAATAATATTGTTTACTTTGTGACTTTTTAGTCGGCATTGTTGTTCGTTATCGTAGATGGGTTTCATGAATTTTAGAGTTTTTACCAAAAATGATTCGCAATGTGAATATTTGTAAATCAGTACTTAAAGCCGTATTTCGTCACATATCTGTTTTACTTAATGTATAGTTTGAGGTCTTGTCTCCGTATTAAACGCTACGTTCATGTAAATACACGTGTGTGTGTGTATAAATTTACCCATCGTTTCATTTAAGGACATGTACCTCAAAACACACGTTGGATCTCTGAAGTTTCGAAACATACTTTGTATACTAAAACTATAATAACTTTGGTAAATGGTTCATATAAATGAAAATATCTGCATCCCCAAATACCGGGGGTGGCAGGCTTTGAATTTACCACCCCAAATTGTCAAGTCCCAAATCATGCCTTGTACATAGATATATATATATATATATAAGTATATACTAATAAAGTATAATGAGCCACTTTGCTTGGCGTTCGTGGACTATGAGAAAGCCTTTGATTCGATTGAAACCTGGGCGGTGCTGCAGTCTCTCCAAAGGTGCCAAGTGGACTATAGGTATATCGAGGTGTTGAGGTACTTATACCAAAATGCCACCATGACGATCCGAGTACAGAACCAGAACACAAATCCTATCCAACTGCAGCGTGGTGTGAGACAGGGAGACGTTATTTCTCCGAAACTGTTCACAGCTGCGTTGGAGGACATCTTTAAGCTCTTGGACTGGAAAGGACTCGGCATCAACATTAATGGCCAGTACCTAACACACCTTCGTTTTGCCGATGATATAGTCCTTATGGCTGAGACCATGGAAGACCTGAACACAATGCTCGAAGATCTCCGTAGTGCTTCCCAAAGAGTGGGTCTTAGGATGAACATGGATAAGACGAAAATTATGTCAAATGCCCATGTTGTACCCTCTCCAGTTCATGTTGGGAACACTACACTTGAAGTTGTTGACCATTACATATACCTAGGACAGGCAGTCCAGTTAGGTAGGTCCAACTTCGAGAAAGAGATCTCTCGTCGAATCCAACTCGGGTGGGCAGCATTCGGGAAGCTTCGAAAAATCTTCGCGTCCGACTTACCCCAGTGTCTCAAGACGAAAGTCTATGAACAGTGTGTGTTGCCAGTGATGACTTACGGCAGTGAAACGTGGCCGCTAACTATGGGTCTCATAAGGAGGCTCAAGGTCACTCAGCGTGCAATGGAGAGAGCCATGCTCGGCGTTTCCCTTCGTGATCAAATCAGAAACGAGGAGATCCGCAGGAGAACTAAAGTAACCGACATCGCTCGAAGGATTGCTCAGCTGAAGTGGCAATGGGCGGGACACATAGCGAGAAAAACCGATGGCCGTTGGGGCAGAAAGGTTCTGGAATGGCGACCGCGCACCGGACGACGCTCCGTGGGTAGGCCCCCGACAAGGTGGACCGACGATCTGGTGGAGGTCGCGGAAAGCCAGTGGATGCAGGCAGCGCAGGACCGATCGTTGTGGAGATCCTTAGGGGAGGCCTATACCCAGCAGTGGGTGTCATGTGGCTGATATGATGATATTATCTAGCCTTGTATTTCAAATCAATAAGGGAGCTAGGAAATCCGGATATTGAATCCCTTTTTTCCCCATTCCTTGCTCTGCCCAACTGCGATTAGTTGAGCAGTCATCATTTTATTTTGAACTTTTTTGCTTTAGCTACTTTCTACATTTTGCGATTTCTTCTTCAATACAGTTATCATAATAATACATGACAGGAATGAAAAAAATGTAAAGGAAAGAAAGGGTTGGCATGATTAAATCAATTTGATTTAAATCACGATTCAAGTGATTTTTTGAATAAAAATCATTGATTCAATCAAATTACTTTTTTTCTTTCCTATTTGTATAAAAAATAATTCTTAATTTTAAATAATTGATAAACACTACACAAATGTGTGTTAAAATTAACTTTGTGTTAGAATTATTGCATCATACTGTTATTTTCTTCAAAAAAACTGCCACATCATTTGACCTTTTTTATTTTTTTATCATTTTTAACTATTTTATTGATCTTTATTTATGTTTCTTCCGAATTAAAGTGTCAAATAAGTAAAACAAAAGTGTGTTGTAGTTTCACGCACTATTTTAAATGGATTTTAAAGGCTTAAGCAAAAAATCGAAAACATCAGATTTTCTCGTTTTTTTTTTCAAATAATCAGTGATTTTTTTTGCAAAAAATCATGATTTTTCCAACCCTTACTACGACTAGCTAGTCAAAATAGTTTACTATGCATTGCCTGGTCAATGTTTAGTTAAGGTATAAAACACTTAACATACTTATTTCGATTTTGCAAGAGGTTACTGAAATATCAAAAGCGCATAAAAATCTTGTAATAGTATGTACAGTACAATTAACCAATTTGATTTCTACGTAAGAAACTATAATAATATCTTTTGATGCAAGTAAAAGTCAAAGCAGTAGAAGCGTATTAACAGTAAGTAAAAATTAAATTGGTTGAAATTGTAATGTTCATAAGTAAAACATCATTTTCAATCAGATGTATTGAATGAGTATTAAAAACTTACCATCGGTAACTGTGGTTAGGTTCTCTGGAGCCTTGGTGATAGCATCTACCGTTGACCACGTCACCAGAGGAGGGTATTCTGTAGACGGTACCGTCGCAGATGATGAGGGAGTTTCAGCTTCAGTCACTGGTTTTAAAGTTTCTTTTTCTTCAACAGGAGTTGCAGTTTCATTGTCAGTTAAAGTAGCAGTTTCAGTCGATATTTCTAGAACTGGATCTTCTAAAGACTGTGTTACAGCTGTAGGGGTTTCTGATGAAGATGATTCAATAGGGGACTCTGATAATGGTGTTTGAGGGGTTTCTGTAGAAGGTGAATCTGATTCTGATGAATTTGATTCTATTAATGATGATTCTGATGAATTTGATTCTATTAATGATGATTCTGATGAAACTGATTCTACTAATGATAATTCTGATGAAACGGATTCTACTAAAGATGATTCTGATGAAACTGATTCTAATGGTTGGGAATCTGATATTGTCTCTAAAGATGGTTCTGGTGATAAGGTTTCAGAAGTTTGTGATACTGTTATTGGAGCTTCAGGCTGTGATTGTGATGTTGGTATTTCTGAAGTTGTTAAGGTCTCAATGATTTTCTCAGTCATAGCTTCAGTTGAAGAAGATATTAGAGTTTCAGTTACAGTTTCTGGTGTTTCAGTAATTCTTTCAGTTATAAGTATTGCTTCTGTTGTTGTTGGTGATGGTGGTGGAATTGTTGTAGTTGTTGTTGTAGTAGTAGGTTTTTCTTCAGTAGCAATTGTTGTGTTTATATAAGTTATCGAAGGTACAGATGGTCTGGTAAATATTGGTCTAGTGCTTGTTGCTTGAGGTATTATGGTTATATTTAACCTAGGAGGGTGTGGCAAAGGCTTTTTAGTAGTGTTTCTCTTCGGAGGTAATCTGTAAGGTGGTTTTCTAGTAATGTTGAAAACTAAAGGAGGTTTGGTAAGTCTTGGTTTCGTTGTTGTCGGACTGTATTGTGGTCTGGTGAAGTTTGTAGGTCTGTACGTTGGTCTAGGTTTGTATGTAGGTTTAATGGGCTTTCTAGTTGGTGGCTTTGTTGGTTTAACTGTAGTCGATGTTTGTTGAGTTTCCTTAACTCCTTCTGTCGTTTTCGATTCTTCTGTTACTGAATTACTTATATCGCCCGAAACTGTTTGGAAAGTAGATAATTTGATAGGTAATTCTGTTGCTACAGGCGTTGCTTGACTTTTTGTTGTCGTTTCAACTGGAGTTGTTAATTTACTATCGCTTAACGTAGTGTCATCAGATTTTGTTTCCATATCAACAGGTTCTGTTCTGTCTTGTACAGTTTCTGATTTATCTGTAGTAACTTCAACAACTTTTTCAGTTGTTGTTTTTCTTGTGGGAAATATATCTGGAATTTTACTAACTGTGCTATGAATTTTATCTTCTGTTTGTGGATGTACGAAGTTAGAACTGTCTATGGAGTTGTCTTCTATATTATTCCCTATGATTTGTGGTAGGACAGTTTTGTCAGGGATCTGGCAACAGGATCCGAAGTAGAACCTATCTATACATGTCCCTAGGTGGGACCCATTGGCTTTTAGGCAATCTATGGCAAACATACACATGCCTTCTTGGCCTGTCCTTCTTGATATGCATGGCAGATGCCTTATATTTCTTGCTAACGGCACGGGACCTGGAAAAAAGAAAAACAAATTTAATTATCTCGTTATAAAATACATATTTGCGACTATAAATATTATGCTACCAGTGTTCAGTCGCTTTGTACTGCATAACTAAATGCCAGCATTTTTAACCCCTTGGTTCTCATTTTGCGTGGTGCCATTTTTTGAGTGGAATGCTTGTTCCATATTTAGTTCGCTGTGAAAGACAATACTTATAAACTGGAGTGTCTTTTTACAATTACTTTTGTAAAATAGTCATAAACGGTAGATGTAATTTTTCTGTGATTCTAAACTATTGGTAGGAAGCTGCAAGAAACAGCATTGAGAGCTGTATAAAAAAAACATACTTATTTGGATATTCAAAAAGGTATGTTGTTCGTTTTCTTATTACAATTACGATGATAGACGTTGTAAATAAATGAATTCAAAAAACAACATTTATTTAAATTCTTTTTTAAAAACACGTTTTTAAAACGGAATAAATTATTACCAGAACTCATAGCAATTTTTGAATTTTGGTATGACAATCAAGTTAACGTTGTTAGGTGGGCTGATGGCTTGTCCGATGAATATGGGCTTGAGTGTGGGGTGAGGCAAGGGGGGATCTCCTCACCCACACTCTTTAATACATATATGGATAGCTTGATTGCCGAACTCAGCAGCATGCATGCGGGTTGTTACATAGACGGAGTCGCGGTTAACAATGTAAGCTATGCCGACGACATGGTGCTGCTGAGTCCGACGATTGGCGCTCTGCGCAGTCTGCTTCGTGTGTGTGAACAATATGCTACGAGTCATGGTCTTAAATATAATACAAAAAAAAGTGAGCTTATGATTTTCGGCCAAAGTGTGAATGTCTGTAAAGTCCCTCCTATTGTACTAAACGGATCTCCACTCAATAGGGTAAAACAGTTTAAATATTTAGGACACATTATCACCGAAGACTTAAAAGATAATGCTGATATTGAACGTGAGCGCAGGGCGCTGGCTGTCCGGGGTAACATGTTAGCTCGCAGGTTTGCTCGTTGTTCGACTGAAGTCAAAATAACATTGTTTAAGGCATATTGCCAATCTTTTTACACGAGCAGCCTGTGGGTTAATTACACACAAAGGGCATACAGCGCCCTGCGTGTTCAATATAATAATGTCTTCAGGATGCTGTTGTGGCTGCCACGTTTCTGTAGCGCGTCAGCGATGTTTGCTGACGCACATACTGATGATTTTTACGCGATTAGGCGCAAACGCATCTCCTCGCTGCTAACTAGAGTGCGTGGCAGCAGTAACAGCATACTGAAGACAATATCTGACAAGTATGATTGTCCCATTCTAGGGTGCCAAGTGAAATTTATAATTGGGGCAATAAAATGAAATTGACATGTTTGTATAATTATTAATAGTAGTGGGTTTTGTAGCTATGCATGGCTTTAGAGATCTCCTCATACATAGCCTCCACTTCGTCATCTTGGTGTGTCGAGAATTGTTATTAGGAAATGTATTAATAATATTTAATATATTAATTTAATTAATTTCAAAATGTATAATAATGATATTAATTTAATTAATTTAATAATGTTTAATAATGAATATTTAATTTAATAATTTTATGTACTAACCTAGTTTTTAAGTTCCATTGTTACTAACCATTATGAGTCTTTGTTTCTCGAAATAAAAATTGAATTGAATTACAAAAAATCGGACTAAAACATTAAAACGGACTAGTAAAAACAGACTAAAAAAGTAAAAAATAAATTCTGCTGTAAATATTTATAAGTAGGGTTATAAACGTAACTGATATTTTAAACCTAAAAACGTGGGGCGCATTTTGTAAAATTTGTCCTCCATATTGTCTTTAGCATGCGGCAGCAGAGACGCTTCGCTCATACTTCGTGCTCGCTCGGTCAACAAGAATATATGGATGTGACACATTGCTGCATTTCTTTGGTATGTTTTTATTGTGTGCCAAAAATCCTGAAAGCGATTGCGAGAGATTTTGAAATCAGACAATTAGCCTCTGTTCAAGTTAACTCGGCACATTTTTTTCACACGAGACGAGTTTAAGGTCTGATACTATGGCTGTGTAATCAATGGTTCAGATTAAATAGGCAGTATGATAGTGGAATGATAGAACATGGTAAAAGCACTTGCAGCACAATCGTGAACGATTATAAGAAAACGTTGCTTTCGACTCAGGTGCCGAGTTAACATGACCAGCCCACTAATTATATAATTTCAAAATCTATCGCAATCGCTTTCATTTGACAGAACATTGATTCTTCTTTTTGGCACAAATAAAAACTTACCAAAGAAATGCAGCATGTCATGTCAAAGTCAAAGTCAAAGTCAAATAAGCTTTATTCAACTTTTGAATCGTCTATATTTTCCTACCACCCGTTCCAGACTTTGTGTGACAATCTGTCACAAAAGTGATTGCGATAGATTTTGAAATAAGACAATTAGCCCTCTTGTCAGGGGGCCTAGACAAGTGGCAAAACGACATGCGACCTAGAGAACGCTCATTCTATTCTCTCTCTTGTGACCTTGTGACCTTGTGTTGTGAATCTAGCAGACTAATCGCTGAGTCATCGGTCGCCATTTAGTACATTTTAACAATGGAAAGTAATAAAATTGATCAATAACATTGTAGTTTATTATAAAAAGTTGGTAAGGAGGTTTCTAAAACGAGTTGACGTTTTATAAGCCCGAGCCGCAGGCAAGGGTTTTTATAATCGTCACGAGTTTATAAACCTTAACAACCGTGTGCAATACATCGTTTTTCAATACATTAGCAATAAAAAAATATTGGTAGGTACCTACTAAAATTGTAATAAAAATTAAAAAAAAACTGTAAACAAAAACGCACGGACGGCGTGACGTGCGGTAAAATAAACTTTCCGCACGCTGTACTATGCCGTAAATACGGGCGCGGCGTGCGGTAACGTTAACTTTCCTCACACGTTACTAAACCGGTAACAAAAACAACTTACCGCACGCTGTACTGTCATGGTACAGTACAAGGCACATATCTTGAAATCGGGTGGGGATTGCACGGAACGCGTATTTGGGCATGCGTAGCGGTGAGGGGCCCGGGCGGTGGGAGAGGGGCGCGCGCTATTAGTCGCTCACAAGAGCACATGCGCGAACATTCTCACTCCGTCGAAAAAATTCTAAGATATAGGTATACCTCGTACTGCAAACTCACGTCATTTTTGAGCACCTGTATTGAAAAATAAATTAGTATTCTCATTTATGCTCTGAAATGTTATCATTCCATTTGAAAAGGAATGCGGGCCGGGGCGTTCTACATTCCCCTGGGTATCAGGTTCATCAAATGCGGAAATGAATTTCAATACTTGCTTCCCGCACTAGTGCGGGAAGTGCGTTAGTTGGTCGATTCACATGGCCACACGAACCAAAAAGTTTGTTTTCTGTCTTATTCTTCTTTTTTTAAAGGTAATTTGGCAATGAAAAGATCAATGTCAAAATATTGCTCAGGCAAAACAATCGCCGTTGAAGCGACTGCCGGCGAAACGTTCGTGCCGGCCAAACGTTCGTTGGCAAAAGATAATGCAGAGTAAAAAATCATAGGTGAAAGATATTTTAGAGAAACATTCGCCGATGAAAAGTTGTGTTGGCTAATGGTTCAACGGACAAATGACTGTAGGAGAACCGCCCCAAACTCACGGCCGAGTTTGGGACGGTTCTCCTATATATATATAATACCCAAAGTGCGGCGAAACCCTGATCCTGATACTAGGCACTAGCCAGCTAAAACTAGATGTAACCGATAGCTGTCGTTTAAAACTAGGTGTACGAGTATAAGTCCCAATTATAAGTAACAGTTAGAAAGTACGTAATTGAATACTTCGAGGTATTTTTTTAACAGAAAACAGAAATAATATAATAATTAATTCTTAATACCCCATGCCAGAGCTATTTTTACCCGGCTACACCTAGTAGGTATTAGCCGCGAGCGAATCGGCTACACTTATGTTTGGCCATCAGCTGCCGGCTACACCTTTTTATTGTTGTGTCAAGAGGAGAATGCGTTTACGCATACCAATCGGCATTTTGGACTCGGTCATACTACGAGGAGTATGTCCCTCGCCGCACCCGGCCCTCCCATCAAGCCTAGTAAGCTTCGTGTCAAGGCCGGGCGGTTAGTACCTCTGCCCCCCTGTCGGCTACACCTAGTTTTAGCTGGCTAGAACTAGATTTAGCCGCACTTCGGGTACAGTACGAGGCATATATCATGGAATCGCGGTAAGGGGCGCGGGCCGGGCGGCGGCAGGAGAGCGGCGCGCGCTATTGGTCGCTCACAAGAGCACATGTACGAAATTATTCCCACTCTGCCGAAAAAAAATCAAGATACAGGCTGGTCAACGAAAGATGAACCAGAAATGGAGGCGCCACTTTCCCTGTTAAATTAACGTTTAGAGATTCAGATATTGGAATCTGTACCTTAAAATAAGGCGCAAGATTAATTCCATTTCCAACCGAGTCTTATCTTTCGTTGACCTAACTGTATATGCCTCGTTATCTATTAGCCGCAACAGGGGGGTAATTACGTATCTTTGTTGCAATCAACTCTGACAGAAATCGCAGTTACATCGCTGCTTTAGTAAGAACCAATGTGACAACTATCTTAACTAAAGCAGCAATGCAACTGCGTTTTCAATCGTGAATTGTTAGCAACAGACTTACGTGATCAAGGGTCAGGTATAAAATGAAAAGCCTTGATGACATTCCAAAATTATATAATTTGTCACAAAAAATACTGTAACAATTTTTTTTTTCAATCTATACATACACACACATGCATACACATACTTTACTTCACATACATTATTGGTACACACACATAAGTGCATAATTTTATTACAGAATATTTAAAAAAAAAGTTTTTTTATTAAATCGAGTTTCCTCGCATTTCTTGAGAAAAGCACTACCTACAGAATCGCCTTGTGCGGGGATCAATTGGACGTAGTTTAGCAAAAAGGATCCAACCCACAAGTTGGTCGAATATGAGTTGTATATACCAAAATGGCCGTCAGGGTCTATATTTCCTCCTAACATTATAACTTTAAGCAAAATAAAATTCTTTGACCTTATTTTTGAAGCAGGTTACCATCCCACATGTATAGCCAGTTCATTTTTTAGTTTTACAAAAACGATCCAATATTCTTGGATCATTATTAGTAAAATTAGCCAGTTAAAACACTGATCTCGATTAAATACATCAAAAAGAATCCAAAACGCTTGAATCCTTTTTTGACATGACATTTACATGAAAAGAGTTCACAAGATTAATCTCAATAACAATCCAAAACACATGGATCCTATTTGATAAACTCAATTTATAATTAATTTAAAACTTAAATTATTTTCAAGACCTGTTTACAATACTTCTAAATGACAAAAAGAATCCAGAACGCATGAGTCTTTTTTGATAAATGCTATGTCCTAGAAAATAATTCACAATACAAATCACAAAAACGATCTTGGATGTTTGAATACTTTTTTAAAAATCTTATTTAATAGAAGAGTTCACAAAATAAAACACAAAAACAATCCAGAAGGGGAATTTTGACAATTTCTTGGGGGAAAATTTTGGCAGAGGTTGGCAGCACGCAACTAGGGATGTATACTTGTATCGATATTCTAAATCGCAATGGATCGTAATCCATTTTATCGATCCATTAAAATTTATACGATTTTTTGGATCGACCCAGTATCGAACTAAATATTTCAGAAAAGTCGACTTTTTAATCACACTTTATTACATACAGGGTCATTTTTGGACCCCTTTTCAAACTTTGTCAGGTCATTCTATAACAGCAGTACAATCAATTAATGAAGTAAAACAAAAATATTTTTTTTACAATTTTACCCCAAACTTTTCCCTACACAAATTGAAATTGTTGTCACCGTTTGCGCGTCGCACGGTCAACCCGCACGAGCCCCCCTCCCGCCACTCGCCTTCCCCCGCTCGCGTCCGGTTCGTGACGGTGAGCGTGCGCGCCTAGATTTTTAGGATATAAAAAGTGGTTGAAAACTGTGAATTTAAAAAGAAATAATTTATAATTATCTCACCTATTTTTTTTTATTACTTCCTTGAACTATTATTTGATTTTGTAAAGGGGTCGCAAAATTACCCTGTATTAATGTGGTATTAAGTACCTAATAGCCTAATAGTACATAGTAGCAGACAGAGCGATTTCCTAACTAGTTGAAAGTTATTTACTCTCACAATTACCTATCCGATATGTAGTAGGTATTTAATTTCAACCTACCTACCCATTGTGTGCAAACTTTTGTTAATTATTGTGATGGAAAATGACCTCACTTTAAATGTGGAGCTCATTTTTCAATGTTGACGACTCTGTATGAAATATACAGGGAGAAAAAAGCAGCCCTTGACGAGTTTCTTGCCGGTTCTTCTCGTTACAAGGTCTCCCGCTTAGGGTTTGCGAACCGATGGCGTAGTTTCTATGACATTCACAAGTGCTTGTAACAGTCTAGACTGAATAAATTATATTTGAATTTTGAATTTGAATAATGTACTCAGTAATGTTTAATAAATTAATAAAATATATGTAACTAGCGGCCGCCTGCGGTTTCACCCGCGTGGTTCCCGTTTCCGTAGGAATATCGGGATAAATAGTATCCTATGTTTTAATATATATTCCAGGCTATCTACTATCTGTGTGCCAAATTCCAATCCAGGCTATCTACTATCTGTGTGCCAAATTCCAACCGTTCAGCAATTTTTGCGTGACTGAGGAACACATATCCAAACATCTAAACATCCAAACCCACAAACTTTCACATTTATAATATTAGTAGGATTTTGGCAATATTTAAATTTTAAAGTACGCAAAAACAAAATTAAATGTTGCTGGTCGTCCAAGTGAACTGATATGTATGGACAGAAGGTGAAGCAGGTCGAGGAGCGCAAGAAGTTGGCTCATGCTTGGTTCAATTTATAAAGAATAAACTCCATCCGAAGGTTCAACACTTGGTTATGTGGAGTGATTGCTGTGGTGGGCAAAACCGCAACATATAAATAGTGGTTATGATAAAGGCAATTCTTAATTCGCAACAGACGTTAAAGACCATTACGATAAAATATTTAGAGTCAGGCCATAAATATTTACCTAATGATACCGATTTTTCTAAAATCGAAACACAATTAAAATATCTCGAGAGGATTTACACAGCAGAAGAATATAATTACAGTTATCAGGAATAGTAAGAAGAAAAATCCGATTAAAGTACAAAGAATGAAAAAAGAAGACTTTCTTAGCACAAAAAAATTAAAAGAATATAGTAAATAGAAAAGTTTATGTGAACAAGACAAAAGTCAACTGGCTTCAGACTAAATAAATATTGCTTAAAAAAGAAAAGATGTACAGTATATATATGAAAATACAAAATGATCAGTACCTGTAAATGGAACAGTACCTAGATCTAAATATAGAAAAGAAAATCAAAGGAAATACATTACAGATAATCGAAAGTGATTAAAGTTTATCATGGCCAAATGGCAAAGAAATTCTCCAAGCAAAATTGGATGACTTGAAATCTCTTTTTGAGTTTATCCCTAAGGATTGCTTAGATTTCTATAAGTCACTCAGACGTAATGATAGCCTTTTAGACGACATTGAGGGTTTTGGAGGATAGACCGATTTTAATATAGAATCACAAGATGATGAAAAATTTAAAAAACATGGCGAATGATTTTGTAGTATTTTTTAATTTGCTTTCTAATGGCAGAATAGTAAAATAAGTGAAAATTGTAGACTGTAGTTGTAAGAAAAAGTTTAAAGAGCCATGAAAATATAACTTTATTTAAATAAATTTGATGTTTTAATAAATCCCTTAATAATAATTAATAATTAAATTTGCTGGATCGGTTTTGAGAATTACATCATGAGAATAACACAATGGAAAATAACATTTCCCAAAAAGGATCCAAACCCACTTTTTCCATAATAACTCAGTAAATATTAGTATGAACTGAATTCAAATTATTTAAATAAAAACAATACATTTTTACAAATTATTTTTCACAAAAACATCACTACATAAATATTTCATTTATATACAAATACAGGTTAAACTTTAAACGTCAATATCTCAAAAGTGTCATTATGTGGGTTGGATCCTTTTTGTTAAAGTACGTCCAATTTACATTGCTATATTCCCGTTCTTGGCTGTAATGTACTAGAATACTATTCCATGGTTAAAAGTTACAGTGGTGGGTGACCAATGACTTAGCGATCGGTCTGCTGGAATGCATCCACCCTACTATGTCAATGTCATATGAATTTGACTTTCACCTTTGACCTTTACATAAAATAAATATTTAGTTTCAATAAATTCATAAAAAACGTGAAAATTTCCAGCGGTACATAAGTATAAATACTTACCTACTATTTTATTAAACATACAAAGTTTACATAATGTGCAAGTAAGTAAGTACTTCATTTAATATGTAAATAATTCCACTTGATGTAGAAACAGTTTTTTATGTAACTTTTTTCTAATCTCTATACAAATTGGTTTCAGATACTATCAACTTAAAAGAAAATGGCTTTAATATGTGAACAAACCCAGTCAACTCAGAACTGAGAGATGATCGGCTGTGTCAGTCAAGAGTTTGAATTCAATTGGCGACAAAGACACTAATACTTACCTAATTATAAGGATAACCTATCAAGAAGAAACAGAAAAAGCTTCGTAAGAACGGTCGATAGTGTCAACCTTGTAAATAAAATAAAAAAACAATTTAACAATGAATTTTATTATGAAAAAATTGTAAGTACTCAATAAAAACAATCATCGATAAAAATTATTACAGTTCTATAATGTTTTATTGGTTTCATTCACCCATTAGTATAACTACCTAACTAAATCAAAATTAACTAGACATAGATACACAGTAGGCAAGTTATAATAAAATCTGGACATCAAACACTGCCCATTGTTTGTTATTAAGTTTTTGAAAAAAATATAAATGCAATTCTTACAATTCAATGTGCATTAAGATAGTCAGAAGCAGATCCATCCCTACTGGCAGCACCCGTTCACAAGTATAACAAACCAGCAATTACTTTGCTCAACCATATTGAAGAATGAGGAATCGTAACGACCCGCCTCACACGACACGCAACACCACAGAAATGATTAAAAAGAGCATGACACTTGCCTCTATATCCTGCCTTTATTGACTTAAGCTACCCATATTAAGGCTTATATCTCTTATTCCTACCCAGATGCACCAAAATAGCTATCCTATGTACTACGATAAAAAAATATTATTTATTATTGTATAAAAAAAATATGTTTTTAGAGGAAACACAAGGATGATAGTGTAGTGACCTATGCTTTAGTAAGCACCTCCAACGAGCCCTCAGCAAGCCAAAACATTGCTCGATGCAATTTCTGGCTTGGACATGACGTGTGGTGTGCACTTCTTCTCGAGAGCCAGGTGCTGCATTTAATACAGGAGTCATAAGCCAGGCTCTCTAAGGGTATCCAGAATCACCTAAAACAACAGGGTACTATTGAAAGAAAAATTTTAAGTTAAAATCTACATTTAGCTAAAATACTAATAAGTACTTAAATTTAATTAAAAAAATACAAATGGAATATAATTTATTACATTTTAACTTGGTCGGAATTTGTGAAATAGGCCCTAAATAATAATATTAATGTCAAAACAAGATACATTATTGCTTGAAATAATATACTGATAAGTTAAATACAATGCATAACATGGCAGCTTGTACAGCTGCCGGCAGATAAATTGGCAAGGGAAAGTTGAGACAAAAGATGCGCAGTAGCTAAAAACACAGTGTTAGTAGCTACTGCGCATCTTTTGTCTCAACTTTCTCTTGCCAATTTATCTGCCGGCAGCTGTAAAAAAGACAACACTTGAAATGTAAGTTCTTGAAATGTCTTGTTGCCTTGTCTTTGGTGCATGTTCTTGTTAGCTGTCCTTAAATAAATAAATAAAAAAGTCATCTATTTATTTATTATATTTATTATTTATTAAGTCGAGCAATTTAATTAACAACATTAATTAAATTGCTCGACTCAAAGTTTAAAAATGATTGAAGAAATTTGACAGATTGTGGAAGTCCAGCGTGCCGTTGACTGTACCTATTCATGCTTGACTCCACATTATAAGATCAAGAAAAGCTAATGTGTAGGTATACTTATGTCTTACCTAATAACCAAGTTAGTTCACCATTTTAGTGAAGTTATGCATATACAGTTCCACTTGGTTTGAAGACCAAAGAAGAGACATGCGTAGCTCCTTCGTATCTGGCTTTAATATTAGTTATCTTCAAGTCAGGATCACAAATCTGAAAATATACCTGTTATTACAATACAAATAAAAAAGTCTTTGGTTATTACCTACCTATTGTAATAAGTCATGATCGTCCTGGTTTATGTAAGTAAATTTTAAATAGAGAAACGAATAAGACAGATGGTATAATTATACTTTTATTAATATCTAATGCACTTACCTACTACCTACCTACTTATATGTTTAAGAATGAAAAGGTCTGTTTATTATTTATTTTCCTTAAATTGTTAGATTTCACTCTAGCTACAGAATTTATACCTACTGCACATATAGGTACATGGTAGGTGTAGGTACCTAGGTAATATAAATTATTAAAATATTGATGTCATGTATACCTACCTAACCTAGACAATAAACACATTAATAGATTCGGTGGGTGCTTAGTTAGGTGTAGATAAATTACTTATTATGACAAACTTTGATTTTTTAGTAGGTACCTAGGTATTTTGAATCTAAAATGAAAAGGTAGATTTCTAAGTATTCTGTGATAATAGGGCTTAAAATGGGCTTAAATGGGTGGGTACCTACTTACCATTTTATCGATTGAAATCCTTTTCTATTAAAAATTGCTGTTCCTCGTCATTTTTGCTGCACAATCAGCGACGTTTTTTTTCTAGCAACCTATATTTACGTCGCTGGTTTTGATTTTTGCATTTTGATTTAATTTAATTGGAACGAACTCGCTATTTCACATGACCGTTTCGTTAACGTCAAGGTTTTGGTGTTCGCTTAAAACTATTCGCTACCGAGCGTTATTGCTTGTCCAAAAGTGTCACTTGGCTAGGTTATCTTCGCCACAGAATACAGTGTACCAAGGCTGTTTCGGCAATGGCAAAAATCGGAACTAATTTGGCAGCTAAAGAATAAGGGTCAGTTTCCAATAGGAATATTACTTTAACAAAGAAAGTGGCGCCACCATTTATTGTCAACCGAGTGCCAAAACCGCCTTGTTGTACTGTACAAGCGTATCGCAGCGAACGAATTTGAACGAAATGACACTTGGCTACCAAATGCACATAGATATAGTATATTAAAAAGGGGTAGATGCGCCACCGAGCGACCGGGTGTAAGGGATAGATATATTATGACGTCAAAATATGGGGCTGCCATGATCGCAAAAAAAATACCCTAAAATGTAGTTGGAATCGTTACAGTACTTGAATTCCGTAGTGAGTGAAAGTCAACATTTTGACTCGCTAATTAAACAAAGTATTGCAAGCGAAATCGCGAAAATAAGTGGTCCCGACCAACCACTCTTTTTGTCCAGACCGATCCTAAATTATGCCCAGGCTTAACAGCTATATAACAGAAAAAGTTTCATTCGAATCCATTCAGTATTTTCGGAGATTAGCGTGTTCAAACAGACAATCAATTTTTTTTTAATATAATATGTAACTAGCTGATGCCCGCGACTTCGTACGCGTGGACTTTGACTTGCGCATGCATATGAACTTATGTAGTTACATAAGAAAATACTTGTAGCAGTGTTATAATTTTAAAAGTTACTAAATCAACAAAAAATTTTCATCAGGCTGAACAATTTTTGCTAAGGTGTCATTTTTATATTTTGTATAGTTTAGCTGGACCATTATGGTTCTGCATCAGGTGTTCCCAGATCATGGATTTCTATACCTCAACAAAAAATACTCATCTGGCTGAACAACTTTTGCTAAGGTGTCATTTTTATATTTTGTATAGTTTAGCTGGACCATTATGGCTCTGCATCAGGTATTCCAGATCTCCAATTTTTATACCTCAACAAAAAATGCTCATTAGGTTGAACAACTTTTGCTAAGGTGTCATTTTTATATTCCGTATAGGTTAGTTGGGCCATCATGGTTCTGCATCAGGTGTTCCATTTTCCAAAATCAATTATACCCTAAGTTATGCCCAGGCTTTAACAGCTATATAACAAAAAAAAATTCATCCGAATCCGTTCAGTATTTCCGGAGATTAGCGTGTTCAAACAGACAAACAAACAGACAAACAGACACACTTTTTTTTCAAATTTCTACTCTACTAATGTATCCATCGCCCCAAAAATTTTTTTTGAAATATATGTAATGTACAGACACACTTTTTTACTGTTTTATTATAAGTAAGGATGTACAGACACACTTTTTTTACTGTTTTATTATATGTAAGGATAAGGATGTACAGACACACTTTTTCTACAAATCAATTCGTGTGTACTTATGCCAATTCTTTTTTCCAGTTGCTTCTATCCATTTCTCACGAATTTTATCTTCCGTCGGAAATCTGGAAAAATCAAATCGCTCTAAATTCCCTGAAATATGGGGTAATTTTTGGGGAAAAATTTCTATATGGGTAGGCATCCGGAAATCGATTTATAAACCTACTGATTTTAGTGGACGTCAATGCTAAGCTGGCTTCTATTACGTAGATTAATACGCAATTTTCCTGGTTTGCATGTCAAATGTTTCCGAGGTTATTTTTAGAAATAATTTTTAGAGTTTTCCTATTTATCAGGTTTTTCATGATATAACTAATGATTTAGCTCAGAAACTTGGTTCCTGTGAGGTTTGAGAAAGAAATACGTGATCAATATATAGAAAACAGTGTACTTACGCATGAAATGTAACACCCGCTTCTTTTCTTTATTTGTTGCTTTTGCAGCCAAATATTGAACACCCCACCATTTTGTTGGCTAGACACAAACACTACACATTCGATTTATAATAAATTTTATGTATAAATTAGGTAGTAATCCACAAAACCTTTAATTTCTTTGGCACTTTTGATATAACCTCACTTGTTTGTTTTGCCTAGTTGAACTGTGCCTATAACCCGACCATGAAAAAAAGTCCGGTCGGTGATAGAGATAAAACATGAAACTCTTCTTTATTTCCTCCTATAGGAATCTCAATAAGACGATCTCGCTCTATCAAAGCATGTCAGACCCTTGCAAATGCACAATTTTGTACGACTAGATCACGTGATAACTGTCAATCCCATACATTTTTTCTGAGCGTATACGCTTAACGTTTGCTTTGTTGCCACTTGTCTAGGCCCCCTGTTCAGAAAGAGAACCGATTTGAGATTTGTGCTTGATTACCGTTTTTGAAATGTTGACGTCACTGTAACGTGCGACTGTACTAACTTAATATCTATCAAGTAAACATAGTCGCACTTAACAGTGCCGTCAACATGACAAAAACGGTGATCAAGCACAAATCCAAAGTCGGTTCTCTTTCCGCACAGACTGTACAGTCGTATTGACCACAGACAACATTGTAGGTATGTAGAGGTTTAGAAGTAACTCTACAACCTACGGTGGGTCAGCCAGCTGGGTTAACGAGTGTTAATGACCGCCATAGAACCATGACTTGAGACATAATAGGGAATATGCATCAAAATTTTTTTTTATCAAAATCAATAGTATAATGCGTGAGAAAATCAACTGTAATATTGAAACTTGTCTCTTGCGTTTTTTTCTCGTAATATAGTTACTTGAAGTTAGCACGCATCAGCTCCCGCCGAAAACGCTCTATACAAAACGGTGACGTCACACATCACGTTTCGGTGTGTTTCGGGCGCGTTTAATATGGAGTTAGCTAATAATCTTCAATTATCTCCCTAAATTTTGCGTTTAAGTAGATATGTGTCATACAAAATATTATTTCTTTTTCGATATTCTATCTGACTGTAAAGTGCATTATATCCGAAAACGAAAAAAACATTTCGTTATTTTCCCCTGATTTCATCGTGTGATAAATCGAAAATAATATTTTTTTTTATTTTTCTTTCTGTTCCATCATGTTTTTACAAGTGTCCGCAGCGATCAAGCTCAATTTTAGGAAAATCGGTGACTTATGCATATTCCCTATTGTGAGGAGTTCGATCAGACAGACGATAGAGCTGCGATAAAAATACATTTACAGGTTTTACCATTGAAAATGGTTATCAAATGCAAATCGCCTAAAACGTATTTTTGGCCATATCTCCGAGGATTTTGAGAGGATCGAGATAAAAATAGTACCAAAAGTTTAGGAATTTATCAAGACATATGTGAACGTTTGAATTTTGAAAATCTGCTGGTAACTTTTTTTGGAATTTTGTAAAATTCCAAAAATTCCGGGTTTTTTGGGGGGTGTCTATTTACTAAATTGTAAATATTTCGGAAAAAAAACCGACTTAAGAAAAAATTAAAAAAAAAAGGCCTAGGGTATTAGTTTAGCTACCAAATGGAAAAATAATTTTGAAAATCGGTTAGTAATTGTGATTGCGGTTAGTAGTTGTCCCTTTAGATTTGGATTTGTAGAAAAACGGCTGTTTCCGTACATAAAAAGTGATGTAGCTTCTATGATTATTGAGCGATCGTCATGGTAATAGTGTTAAAAGATGCAGAAGCAGACGAGAAGTGCATTCGTTGGAATTTTGGAAATCGCTTAATAATATTTCGGCTGCGTCAAGGCAGTCAGCGGGCGCTTATGTGGCACGAGGCGGAGCCGAGAGTCACAATCGTAAAGATAAATAGCTAGGTAACTTTAAAAATATAATAGGACTTTGCATTTGATTTGATTTTGTTTTCGTAAATTTTTGTGTTCATTTTCAATGCTCCGATTCTTACGGGGACTGTAAAATCTGTGTTTTTTTTTAAAAGACTGATTGAACATGCATTACTTTACTCATGTAATACAAGATACAAAGTGCCTATACATTATTGTAACTGTGAGTAGTTTGTAGTTATAATCCGATAAATTTACTAGAGCTGCTTCAATCATCTATACCGAAGTAGAGCTTTTTAATTTTCACACAATTATAACGACCTACATATACAGGTTGATTTTTAGGGTTCCGTACCCAAAGGGTAAAAACGGGACCCTATTACTAAGACTCCGCTGTCCGTCTGTCTGTCTGTCTGTCACCAGTTTTTTGTATCTCATGAACCGTGATAGCTACACAGCTGATTTTCACAGATGATGTATTTCTGTTGCCGCTATAACAACAAATACTAAAAACGGAATAAAATAAATCTTTGAGGGGGGCTCCCATACAACAAACGTGTTTTTTTGCCGTTTTTTGCTCGATATTTATAACGACAACAGGTAGACGGTTGAAATTTTCACAGATGATGTATTTCTATTGCCGCTATAACATCAAATAGTAAAAACAAAATAAAATAAATATTTAAGGGGCGCTCCCATACAACACACGTGATTTTCTTGCCGTTTTTGGTACGGAACCCTTCGTGCGAGTCCGACTCACACTTGGCCGGTTTTTTTAAACACTCGACCACCATCTTAATCAGAGCAAAAGTAAAATTATCTGTTCGGCATAGAAAACATCAATAGCTAAGCACTCGACCAAAATGTATGGAACCAGGTGATTTATTTATTGCTCTGACTGTTGGTCCTATTATACCTAGTTGGTTACTAAGTTCTGTAACTATGGAAAACATGAATAATACTAAATTTACAAATAATGCTACAATGAATTATATACCAAATGAAAGCACAAATATTTAAGATTATCATGTATTAAAATTATTCGAAATGACCGCCTCTGGCATGAATACACGCCTTTAGACGACGAGGCCAGTCATCGATGGCAGCACGAACTACCACCATATCCAATTCTGCGACTGCCTTGAGAATAGCGCGCTTAAGAGAGTCGAGATTGATGTGGGGCTTAGCACATGCTTTCTCCTCAATAAGTTGCCATATGGCATAATCCAGAGGATTTAAGTCTGGGCTGGAGGATGGCCATTCTTCCGGCGCGATAAAATCAATTTTGTTAGCCCGAAACCATGCTTGTGTAGATTTTGCTTTGTGCGCAGGGGCAGAGTCCTGCTGGAAGACCCATGGCTGGTTTTGAAATAAAGTGTGGCTTAAGGGTTTGACAACAGGTTCCAGAACGGTATCTTGATAGACTCTAGCGCCAGTTTTCACACCTTTTTCACAGAAATGAACCTTACTTAGCCCTGAATAGGACACCCCCAGCCAAATCATCACTGATGAGGGGTGGTGACCTCGTTGGACCCTCGGAGCAATCATGCTGGCTTCTTTACTATTCTTAGCGTATACTCTATCATTTTGACGGTTAAAATTTTCTTCGACTGTGAAGATTTTTTCATCAGTTAACAAGATTTTTCGATGGCCGTTTTGTGCGTACTGCTTTAGTAGAGCGCGACTTCGTGCTAACCTCATAGCCTTCAATCGTGCGTTTAGCAGATGGCCCTTTCGTCTACGGTAAGCGTGAAGCCCAAGGTCATCATTGATAATTTTTTTAAGGGAACTTCTCTTCACAGTCATCTGTATTGCCAATAACTTTTGCTTCCGGACGGGATTTCTCGTGATTCTCGCCTTCACTGCCTTGATC
This sequence comes from Agriphila tristella, assembly GCA_928269145.1. Lineage (NCBI taxonomy): Eukaryota > Metazoa > Arthropoda > Insecta > Lepidoptera > Crambidae > Agriphila > Agriphila tristella. Next base: position 7,001,098 of record OV743451.1, read on the forward strand.
ACAGCTGGTGTCCGAACGGTGCGTGGTCTTCCTGATCTTTTTCGGTCATCGACGGTCAAGGTATTATTGTACCTATGGATAGTGCGATAAATAAATTGCTTGTTGATTTTCAACTTTTGTAGCAACTTGAAAATCATATTCGGTGGCTGCCCACATTTGTGCAGAGCAATTACAGCGACACGATTCTCCTTCAACCCCCATTCCATGGTGAAATAAACAAAATATGATATACGTGTGGTATGGAATTATAGCTTATAAAACTGTCAATAATATGTCATTTTTATTTTTTCTTTTCATTTGTTTTAATGGCCAGTAATCGATAAAGAAACTCAGTAACAGAACTTTTGACCAACCTGTGTACAAAGTTGTTCAGTTTGAAGGTCTAAAGCTAGGGTTTCCTAGGATAGCGGTGCCGTCATATTACGGCCGTAACGGCGTTGAATGTTGTCTATGTAAACAATATGGCGACACCGTAACGTCAGAAACCGCGCCGTATTTAATTACATAGACAAAGATTACTGATACTATGTAATTAATAATTTCAATAATATTTTTTTGGATTTTAATTATTAAATTAACGTGTACTTACTCAGTTAGTCAGACTTTTTAATCTTTTTAATTTGTTTAATTTCTTGAAGACTAATTGAATTGTAATCAGTTTTATAGTTCATATACCGAAAATGGTGAAACATAGAAAGCACTATAAACATTGTATAATGTATAAGTATTAACCTAATTAATGAATATACCTATGTATATGAATAAATGAATTCTATTCTATTCTAAACGTTCTACGCCGCTAAACTACGGCCGTAATAGACGGCACCGTCATCCTAAGAAACCCTAGCTTTAGGCTCTCCGCACACGGATCGCGTAAGCGTATCATCAAGACGCGACGAGTACGACACGAGCAGAGTTCTGCAAACAAATCGTAGCGTAGAGGTAGATAATAGTAGATTGTTATACAAGACGCTAAAATGACCCATTGCATACGAGGTAGTTTTATTCCCGAGCTTTAGCGAGGGAATAAATAGAAACCGAGTTACAATGGGTTTTAGCGTCGTGTGTTACACTCTACTTTTCACTACGATTGCGAAAAAATAAAATCCAATATTAAATACCTAGTTTATACTCACGTAAACGAATCCACTCATTTTTCTATCCTCCACTTCATAAACTTTTCATACAGTATTTAAATAAATGATTTGTGCTTGACGGCAAAAGATTAAAATTATTTCTTTCCTATTACTTACTTACAGTCACACAATTCAATCAGTTTGGAATTAGAGAAAAATTCTAAAGATTTCGCACCAGTGCCTTTTTTTATTTCTACTGTAGCAGCTAAGAAACACAATGCACGCATTTTAAACTAAAAGTCACAGAGTATAAATAAGTCTATGATTTCACCGAAGAGATCGCTGCTTTTAGTTCCATTTTCAAAAATCGAGCGAGTTTTTATTCGTAATTATGAATAAAGACTTTTTCGTTTTAGTAGGTTCATAGGTAATAGACAAACATTTTTTTTTTTTACAAGCTGTTACAAAATAAGATTTTGGTGACACTAGCACCCTTGCTAGTGTCACCACTACATTACAAAAGTAACTTACATTAAAAAAGAAAAAACTTTATCCCCTAGGGGTATTTATGCTATTTTATCCTGACTCTTGTACCTTACAATGACGGACTTTTTGAGCAAGAGGAGTGAAAAGACTTTTTCGTTTTAGTAGGGTCATTGGTAATAGACAAACATTAAAAAAGAAAAAACTTTATCCCCTAGGGGTAATTTTGCTATTTATCCTGGCTCTTGTACCTTACAATGACGGACTTTTAGAGCAAGAGGAGTGAAAATATTATTCTAGAATATAAACTAGAGCTTCACGTTGATGGAAATTCATCACCAAACATATAGAAAGTATTTTCTAAAGCTTAAAGCTTTAAGCTAAATGACAATAAAAATCTCATACGATACGCTTACTTACGCTACGACTAAGCCACACCACAATATTCGACAGTTTTCGATTTCACCCTGTTTAAGGGGGCGTCCATTAATTACGTGAGGCATTTAGGGGGGGAGGGGGTCGAGCCTAATCTCACCCAATCTCACGTAGGGGAGAGGGGGGGGGGGTCTCGGCAAAAATCACGTATCTTTTTTTTACAGAAACAGTATCGCTAGAAAACTAGGTTAAATAAAGTTAAACATTTTTGATACCAAAATATGGTGAAGAAATTCTAAACAATAATGTTTATTTAAATAAATGCAAAGCAAGCAAGCACAGGGGGTCTATTACGAAAAGTTTCATGCGATACACGCAGCTGCGTCCGTGCTTCGTTATGATTGTTACCTATTACAAAGCATTTGCGTATGCGATATTGCAAAGTGATTGCGTAAGTTTGATGGTTTTTTTCTAGCGTATCCGTCATCATTCGTTCAATAGTCTTTGGGCTACGATAGCCAAATTAAAAATGTGTTTAATAGCCACAAACGACGAACTGCGGACGTATATCGTGACCAAGTGACTGCGTTACGCAATTGCGTACGTTATTTTCGTAATAGGCCCTCTGGTTAACGTAATCAAATTAAGAATACACGTTTTGAAAAATCTCGCGTGAGATTTATAGGGGGTGAGGAGGTCGAGCCAAATCTCACGAACCCTACCAAGGGGGGAGGGGAGGTCGAAAAATCGCCAAAATCACCTCACGTAATTAATGGACGCTCGCCCCCTATAGGTCGTATTTAAAACGTAGTGATTACCTATGTAATCTCAGTGGTCGTAAATCGTTGACAGCTCATTCCTTCTCTAAATTCCTCTAACACCAGAAAAAGTTGTTACTTGTATCTAAACTAGTAAAATTAATATCCCTATTATTTCTTTATGTCCAGCTTGTTACGTGTATAAAACCGTCTGTCGGCTAATTCCGTCGTATAACGGACCCAATTAGAACTAACATCGTTATAGAGAAAAACGAGTTTTTGGACATCCATCTTTAACAGGGCTGCCACTAAGTGAGTGTGAAATAGTAGTTTATGAAACTGATATATAAAGAGGGATATTAAAACACGAGTGTGTGTTTTTGATAGTATCAAACGAATGTTTTAATACCTAATGCAGTTTCATACACTATTTTATCTACACTCATACATTTGGGACTGAACCTACTCTCTTTCTTTAAAAGAGAGAGACTTTGTTTGTATTTAGCTAGGTACTATGGGCAACAGCGACGCTTAACCAGTTTGCAACAAAATTCGTGTGCGCGCGTATCGCCCCTACACGAACTAAACGTATGGTTGTGACGGCGCGGCGTGCAAGCAATTTTGACCTTAGCAGTGGTTAAGCGTCGCTGTTGCCCATGGTACCTACCTTGTAATAAGTCATTTCCTTAGCTGTAACCAAAATATCGGGCAGAGTCAAATATTTTTCTCATTTTTTTTAAACAAGAATTAAAAAAACCTACGAAATTCAGTACAACAAAATGTAAAAATTGAAATCAAAACTTTTTTGTAATGCTCTAAAAATGGCGCGCATTCCGTTAGAAAAAAAAATAAGATGAATGCATTCCTACAAACTAATCGCACTAACGATCACCATAGGGTGCATTTTAATCATGGAAAGTATGTGGGGAAAATATCGTTGTTTTTTTTAATGTTACGGCACTGCCTTCTTTTTGGATTTGCCCTGTACAGTAATGAGAAAAAAAGTTATTTTATGATGCAGTTGACTGCATCGTAATGAGTTTTATTTTTTATTTTACCTATCCACGAAAATAAAGTACGTACTTATTTGTATTACCTTTTTTGAATTCATATTTGGAACATTACGTTGTGAGTGTAGATAAAAGAAATTAGGTATCAGTTTTAACAATTTTTATTTTGTGTGCTAAATTAATTAATATAATATTTTTTCTGTAATTTCTAATTAAATTCACTATTATAGCTAGGCAAAAACTATTTTTTGGATGAGTAAATCTACTCATCAAACAATCGTTTGCTAGAACAGAACACATAAGTTAGCGGGACTAATTTATAAGGTTCCGTAGTCAAGTCAACAGGGAACCCATAAAGTTTCGCCATAATCGTCTGTCCGTCTGTCTGTCTGCGATTTAACTCAGGGACTCTTAGTTAGTACTAGAGACTCTTAATTTCTAGTGAAAGCTGTAATTTGGTATGCATATGTATGTATATTAATAACGCTGAAAGAATGGTAGAATATAATCTTGAAAAATACTTTTTTAATGGGGTTGGCAACGCAAAGCTAATCGCAGATGGCGCCAGCGGCGATCTTACCGCTCTCAATACTTTGATTGGCTAAAATATGCCACAAATGACATTTGATATTTGAAACAACCAATCAAATGTTTTGGTACAACCGCTTGTGGCGCCATTAGTTCCTCAGTTTCCATCCCCATTGTTCCCTCAGCGACATGTTTTTGTAACAAGTTGACAACCCTGCGGTGACGTCATCGTCAACTCGTACGGTCGACTATACCGTTGTCATCTCAAGGTTATGGGTATGTCGTACTACTAACACACATCCAGTACCTGTCCTTAGATTACTAAGTATTTGGGTAAGGTTTCACAGGTAACGTCTTTGCTAAATTAATTTATTTTCTAAGAGCTAATTGCAACTATTATTATAGGGCGTTTGGAAACAGCCTTATGAAGCCGAATATGGAAGATAGGGACCAACAAACTGAACAACTTTTAAGATTGGACCAACTCTGAAATCGCGAAAAAAAAACAGCTGTTTCGTACATTCTGATATTTTCGTTATTAATGTTTGTATGAAACAGCAGATTTTTATATTACCATATTTGGCTTTTTAAGGGTATTTCCAAACACCTTGTATAAATTGATTTTCCGCCAGGTATATGAGATGTGCAAAGTAGCTGTACAGAGCAAAAATTTACCATCAAAAAGGATTACTTAATTTTTCTAGTCCAAATATTAGCTCAAATTGTCTTTGAAAAAACGATGTTTTTGTTTTTAAAACAAGCCAAAGATGGGTGCGAATGATGCGAACATGGGCTCTATTTTAACACGTTTTTTTAATCTTTCCTATTTTTATGTAAGTCGCAAAAGTCAATTAATCGACTAGCATCGGAAAAAGCAACTTCACACCGCCCTCACATGTTTTAGGTTAGATGACTTGTCAATTTGAGATCCCAAACTAGTCAACTGCAGGAGGATAGCGTGACAATTTGTCATCCCAATTTGGTTTACATTGCGGCGAAGCTATGAATAGTTTGTTCTATTTTCAAATTGGTTGACGCAATGGATATAAAGTTGTCATGACAGGTGACAAATTGTCATGTTTATTAAATAGGACCCAGTACGAAAGCCCACTTCTCCCATGGGAGTATGTCGGCGGGATGGGAGTATACTCGAAATCACAGTTCCGGATTTATTTCATCGGAAAATGCCGCTATCCATTTTCTGTTCGACTTGTATAACTTACGTATTTACCCCAAATTAAATTAGGATAAAGTTGATTACTTTAAAGAATTCAGTCATAATTTAACACATCTCATATTGCCCAGTAATAAACTTAACTAACCATAACATACAACAATGGGTTTTAAAAACTATTTTAATCACTCTGGTGTGAAGACCATAATTATATTGTTCCGTGTTTTGATGCTTTGTTCGAAAAGGACAAAAAAAATTGGTAAAAAATGGTTGATTCTGATTTATGAAAAGAACTTAGCCTATTTCATTCAACGCCTGTAAAGCTTTATATAAAATCTTGATTTTATGCCTAGTTCTGTTAATGTTACTGTAAAATACTGTAATAAAAAACTGTGATATTAAACAAATATCTATTTAATCTTCGCCCCCACATCATTAAAATGCTGGAGGCACCAGTATTTTTGAGAGAAAAACGCCGTGAAATTTTAGCTTAGACAAAAGAAAACAGATTCAGGCTTCAGGTGTTTAAACACCTACCTATATTTTAGTTTAAAAACGTTTAATAGCTGAGATTTTAATCGAATAAGATTCTTAAGTAATGTTTTCAGTCAGCCCGTGACCACGGCCGATGTAACTCGGTTGAAACGTCGGGAAAATTTCGTCCATTAAGATTTTTGACATACATACGCTCACGCCTGTTTCCCATGGGGGCCTACCCCTAGGGGAAACAGGCGTGAGCGTAGAAATAGGCAGAGACTATGGATCGCCACCTGCTACGATCCTTGCACACTTCTTTCGCTTCATTCACATCCATCAATCTTTTCATACATGCCCTGCGGTTTTTGTCACTGCGTACACCAGCCTTTTTTATAATAACCTCTATTTGGTCCGCGTAGGTTTTTCTGGGACGCCCTTGTGCAATCGTTCCTTCCACATTCGCACAATATATCTCTTTCGTGATTCGCCTTTCATTCATCCTCTCTAAGTTACCAAACTCAATTCTTGTCGCTATATCATCTTTCAGACCATATTAACACCTAGAAGCCGTGTCTGCGTATGCAAAGTGAAGCACCGAATACTAAGCAAAAGCATAGTTTTACGATTTTTATCCTTCATTACGTTACCTAATCGTAACTAAAATCTAATAATATAGTAACTATCTCCTTGATGTAGGAAAATGTATACTGTTTTCTACTTATTCGTTATGATTAGGTAATAATGGTGAATAAAAATTTGAAAGCCGAGCCATTTTGGCTGTTTTAGTTGCCTCACTTTTGACAGTGCCCTTTCTAGAGAACTATCGTTCTATTCTAGGTGTTATTATTGTAAGATTTTTGAGTGATATTTTCAGTTTTCATAATATGGATACGCCAGCCATATTGTATCTTCTCAGAATAGTCGTACGATACAAACTTTATTAAAAGTCTGTTTATTTACTTGTCTTATTTGGTAAACAACCTTCACCCAACTCTTATTGAAAAATCAATTTAAAAAAATAAAAGGTTTTCTACTCATAGAATACGTAAGAAATTACTAATTATCTTAGAATAATAACACCTAGAACGATAATTCCCTACAAAGCGCACTGTCAAAAGTGAGGCAACTATAAACAGCCAAAATGGCGCCGTTTTCAGATTTTATTGTCCATTATTACATAACGATACCTAATAAGTACAAAACAGTTTCAATTTCCCTACCTTAAAGATATAAGTTACTATATTATTGGATTTTAGTTAGGATTATGTAACGTTTGAAGGATATAAATCTGAATACTGAGCCATTTTGGCTCAGTATAAGTTGCCTCACTTTGCATACGCGGACACGGTTTCTAGGTGTAATTATTCTAAGCTAATTATTGCTGACAACTTGATTGAATAAGACAACATATTTTTTTAAATTACCATTTAAATTTAAAAGACGTATGACAACTTTCAAAAGCTGTTTATTAAATAAGACAAGTACCTATAAACAGAATTTAAAAGCAAAATACGATACAACATAATTTTAACATAATATCATATAATGGGGTATAGTATAGAATCAAAGTTGGTAAAGTCCACAAAAGTAAGATTTTGGCAACACAATGTATTTTTTATCCTTTTTTACCTCGTAAAATAATTTTGTAGCTATTAGAATAGCTGAAATATTTTACGAGGTAAAAAAGGATAAAAAATACATTGTGTTGCCATAATCTTATTTTACTTTTTAATACTTAACAGTAACTAGAGAATTATTTCAAATTGAAAAATGACTGTAAAGTCCAGGTGAGTCGTTTTAGCTATAATTATTTAAATAATCGTTTTATCCACGATCGTAAGTCCACGATGCCAAAATTTTCAGAAATCTATTTTCTGAAAATTTTGGCATCGTGGACTTAATCATCTTTGATTCTATATTATGATATGTTAGATCTAAGCTCCAAAATAAATAAAGTAAATAAATTTCATATGTCACCAACCCGTTTGCCTTAAGGCTGGGTAGCGCTGGAACATTTGTCTCTTTTTCATCATTTTTTTCATCATTATCATTATCACAATTATCTTTCTTTCTTTAATTTTTGAATAAAGGTAATTGAAGCAACTTCACAATCTTTAAAGTGTATTTTGATGTACAATTCAATACGTTTCCGCTATTATTTACGCCAAAAAGATGAACCTATGCAAGCACTTTTGGTGATTTTCTGTTTTTTTTTACATTGATCTGTGAGGTTAATTCGCAATTTAATATTTGTAGCAACTAGATAATCTCTTAAGCTTGTCGTGTGATTTTTTGTGACTACAAATTTACGTTTTCTATATAAAAAAATAAACCTCTCACACCATGTTTTCATACTAGTGACCCTTAAGCTATCTTTCATGTAATAAAAACTTTCTTTTCTCCAAAAAAATAATACGAAAATTACTCCTCATAAAATCATTTCACTGTTTATCACTTTTAATGGAAACTCAGCTATTCATTTTTACTCTAAAATAAAAAACAAATGAGGTAACTACTTAAGTTATCTACAATAAAACTCTCTCACCCAACGAAAGAGGATTATACTTAAAAACAAATAAAGAACAAGATTCCTGGCAGGCATTAAAAACTCATTTCTGACCTGTGACTAACCGAGTGAAAACTTCACACAGCCATAGAATATAAAAAAAAACACATCCGTATGTAGTCGTCCACAGCTGATCACACGTCAACAGGTCAATGACCTCAACACCTAGTTCTTTGAATGTCGTAACTGTGAGTCTGTTCCAATCGAATTGATTATCAAAAAATATACATAGAACAAAGATTTCCATTAACTATATAATTTCATTGTTTGGTGTTGTAGTTCGAAATATGGAAATTCTTACAAAGGAGAATTTAAAGCGTCCGTCCTAGTCCTGTAGATGTTATTTAATTTACATCAGTGTCCTCTTTGCACTTATATTGCATGTTTTTCTCACATTAACTTTTGATATGATAAAACTAGACTAAATAAAAAAATACCTTATATACTTAATAATAATTGTGGATACCGATGTTACTTTCGTTTAATAACATACAATACTTATTACGATTGATTCATAAAACTGTTAATAATTATAATATTTTTGTTGGATCTTTTTAGAGCAAAAATATATACATCCTTTTTTTCTGTCGCTACCCAAACTCCTTAGAAAAGCTTGTCTATGTCTCAAATAGACTCTAAAGTTAATTGAAAAAACTTGTCATGCTTTTAAACTGACCACACTTTCACTTCCCGCGGTAACCGGGTCAGCATAGCTATAGTTAACTGATGGTTAACATTTTGAACTTGATAGTTTTGCGTAATTCTTATTTCTACTTAAGTCGTATTTAACAATTGCTTACAGTTTGCTCAAAATCACAAGATTTCGTTTGACAATCAAAATAATATTTAAAAAAAATCGAAACACCTTTCAATATGTAATTGCTTTAGTGTCTATACAAGTACCTATTTTATTTCGAAATACGTATAGTAAGCGAGCAAACTCTACAGTTTATCAAAAAAGAAAAAAAAATCAAGAAAATGTAGAGAAAAGAAAAAAAAAAACGTCAAAGATACGATTTTCAGGGTTTATAATGATTTTCGGGTTTGCATTGTGCGTGCATGGTATAACCTATAACCTATCTAATATATTTAGTTTTAGGCAGGATTTAGGCGTTTTTTTGTAGCACGTTGTATAGAAAGAGACGAAAATTAATTTATTTAATTGTTAATTTCTCATAAGTATATTTAATTCAACTAGCCAAGTTGGTAATGTTTTGTCACCAAAGCATTACTTTTTAAACCTTATGATTATTGTTGAAATAAAATAAACTAAAATAGTTACTATGGGGCAACTTCGGGGGCTTTAAAAGACAACAACTAGAGTCTGTCTAAAAAGTCAGTTTACCTGAGAAATTATTAAATTATTAAAAAAAACTTATACTGGTAACCCTGTCGGTGCTGTCAAAATTCTAATAGTAAACATATTTTTTTATTTATTTATTTAGATGGTTATTGGTGGGGTGGTTGGGGATTTAGGTGGGTAAAAAAAATATTTTTGAAATTACCCATGTAAACTGACTTTTTAGACAGACTCTATCATCCATCACCCATATTTTTATACCTAATGTTTAATTTTTGTAGAAATAGAACCTATCAGATTTGTTGTTACTTACTCGTATAGAGTCTGTCTAAAAAGTCTGTTTACATGAGAAATTATTAAATTAAATATAAAGACTTATACTGGTAACCCTGTTGGTGCTGTCAAAATTCTAATTGTAAAACATATTTATTTATTAAGATGGGTATTGGTGGGGTGGCATGTTAACAGACTTTTTAGATAGACTCTACTTAGTTCAAGAGCTGATTTCTCTAATTACAAATATAAAAGGGGGAATATATAAATGCACTTTAAAAATAATGTAACACACTTTAAAATGTTTAGCTTCAAAATTTATTGAATGAACTTTAAAAATAATGGTTTCCACTATAAATATGCTAAGCTTTAAAATTAATACTTTGCACTATACAATTTAACTGCTTAGCTTTAAAATTAATACTTTGCACCATACAAATTAATTTTATAACTTTAGCACTGGTATACAAACGTGTAGGTGCGACGACGAGCGGGCGCAGCGAGAGAGGAGCCCAGGAGGTTAGGTTCCATTGTGACCAACAACGCCAGAACCGACCTGATGGTGTATATGCATTATGCCACAAGTTGTTTTCATCTTTCCATCTCATTTTAACAGTGGTCAGTCTGACATAGTTGGACAGAAACTAAATGGCTTCGGAGTTGGGACCAATGGTTGGGACCACTGTCTGTGGTTGGAACACAGTTAAAGTGCAAACCATTATTTTTGTAGTGATCATATTAAATTATAGATCTATTATTATTTTAAAGTGCAAACCATTATTTTTGTAGTGATAATATTAAATTATAGGTCTATTATTATTTTAAAGTGCTGATATACAATTTTATAGCTGTTTTCATCAAATTTAAAGTGCTATTAAATACATCCCATATAAAATCATATCGATTCCGATCAGCCTGTCGATTCTGTAACTAAACTCGCATCCTCACTACGAACTTCACTTCACTTAGCATGAATTTGTTATTAGAATTATAAGCTACTTTACCAATTGCAAAAGGTTTGAGGTAGCTACCATAGCTATCAAAAATCTTTTGTGATTAACAAATCAGCCTATAATTATCTCATTTATGATTTAACGTTCAAGTGCAGTGAAGATTCGAATTGAGTTCGAAGTGAGATTCGAGTTTGTTTAATTAACAGACTCAAGATTTTTTAACGTGATCGCTGCACCGCGTCTATAAGCGACAAGTTTTTAAACTGATTTCTAGTAAACAGTCCATGAAGAGTTTAGGCGTAGGTAACTGAATTTGCCTACAAGCAAGTCACTAAACAAACTCTAGGTACGAGGGGAGTTCAAAGTATTTTCGGTATCGTGATTTTCTGGTTAGTAATGAGGGTAGTTTTTGTCTATGGTTCTCTTACGACAGTCATTATCCAAGGTGACAATTAGGAAAGGATTATGCCGATTTTTCTATATAAGCTAGGCCATGATGCGCTTTGATGAAATTACCAATATACTACAGTTTATTGGTAATTTCATCAAATTTTATACTGATTGCGTGGGAAGAATGTCATTAAAATATAATGCGGGAGAAAAGAGAAATCTCAATCTCAAGGAGCTGTTTACAGTTTGACATTTTCCTATTATATGACATTTCAAAGTCAATGTCAATGAGATATGTATGGTTAATGCGCATCATGGCCCAGAATCCGGCATGATCCTTTCGTCAGTTTACCATCATTCGTTTTTTCACAATCGTGCTTCGAGTGAAAGAAAATGTCACTCGGCGCGCGTTGCCATGGCTGCTATTCAGGAGTGTGGTTTCAAAGAGATCTATCAACCACCTTACAGCCAAGATCTGGCACCGATAGTGACTATTTTTTGGTCCTGAAGCTGAAAAAAGGGCTTCGTGAAAGCGATTTTTCCGACGATGATGAGCTTAAGGCGACTATAGACGACCATTTTTCATTTTTTGGAAAGTTATTTTTTGGAGGCTACTGAAAAGTTGATTTCGCGTTGTAAGAAGTGTATTGAGGTTCCAAGGGACTATATAAAAAAATAAAATTATTTCAGATTTTCTGTCTTTCGCTTCATATCCATACCGAGACCACTTTAAACTCCCCTCGTACTTATGCAAGGGGTACTGAAACTTTTTTGTATATTATCGAAAACGTGATCGCTGCACCATATCGATAGAAACGACAAGTGTTTTATTTCTTTGCTTTGCTGTTCTACCTTGCTTTAAAGACCGCCGTAGGGCATGGATACCGGTATACCGGTATACCAAAATACCGGTATACCGATAAATTTTTTCGGTATTTTGATACCGGTATTTGAGAGTAAAATACTGGTATTTCGGTATTTCGAAAAAATATTATATATTTTTGCAAGGGTGTTTATAGACTATGCACAACGTTCAATTTCTATGGTTCACAGTGTTGTTTATACTGCAGATGAGTTTACGATATGAAAACTCAACTAATCACGAATAATCACGATTATAGGAAAAATCACCACTAAATCAACTATGCAAAACACTGCATGCATATAGATAGTATTTAGATGGTATTTAATGATATTCCTTTTAGTTGTTCGTTTAATGTTTCCATCATCATCGCATGACGATCACTGCTGGTCTCATTCAAGGATCTCCGCCTCCCTCAAGGATCTCCAAGACTCTGCGCTGCCCGCATCCAGAGGTTACCCGCGACCTTCACCAGATCGTCGATTCACCTTGTCGGGGAACGTCGTCCGGTGTGCGATCACCACTCCAGAACCTTTCCGCCCCAACGGCCATCGGTCCTTCTCGTTATGTGCCCCGCCCACTGCCACTTCAGCTGAGCGATCCTTCGAGCGATGTCGGTTACTTTAGTTCTCCTACGGATCTCCTCATTTCTGATTCGATCACGCAGGGAAACGCAGAGCATGGCTCTATCCAATGTATGCTGGGATCTGGGTGACCTGGAGACCTACTCCTTATGAGACCCATAGTTAACGACCGCGTTTCACTGCCGTTAACTATCTTTTAATATAGATAAATTATCTTTATGTTTAGACTTTTGTCTCGAGACACTAAGGAAAGTCGTAAGTCAGACGCGAAGATTTTTCGAAGCATCCAGAATGCTGCCCATCCGAGTAGGATTCGACGAGAAATCTCTTTCTTGAAGTTGGACTTGCCTAACTTGACTACCTGTCCTGGTCAACAACTTTAAGTGTAGTGTTCCGTTCCCAACATGAACTGGAGCGGGCACAACATGAGACTCACTCTTTGACTACGGAGATCTTCGATCATTGTATTCAGGTCTTCCAAGGTCTAAACGAAGCAGAATATCATCGGCAAAACGAAGGTGTGTTAGGTACTGGACATTAATATTGATACCAAGTCCATTCCAGTCTATGAGTTTAAAGATGTCCTCCAACGCAGCTGTGAACAGTTTCGGACAAATAACATCTCCCTGTCTCACACCTCGCTGCATTTGGATTTGTGGTCTAGAACTCTAGACTACAGTGCTTAAGCCTTTTTGAAACCCAGCTTGTTTGGGAGGTTGGAACTTGGAAGTCGTCAAACATGCGAGCGTGACGATTCGTAAGGACATGGCTCAGAAGTGAGACAGGTCTGTAGTTGTTTAAAAACTCTTAAAGAATCTATTTATCTTATGTTTTACTTGAGTTATATTGCGCCAGAAAACACGATCTAGCTACTGAATCTACCACCAATTCACAAATTAGGAGGCCTCTCAGAGAAAGAACTGGCGGAAGAATACTCAGAGATTATGTCTTCCTCCCTTTTGATCCCTACCTACAAAACGAACTAACTGTATCTTTAGATCCTGCTGTGTGTGATTTCGGATGGTATTTTAGTTGATGAACTATAGGGTCCCAAGATGGTGGTACTCTCCAACCATCTTCTCTATGGAAATTTTGATATTTGTTCATTTCAATAATAATTGAATCAAATAACGTATTTTCTTTAGTATTCTTAATTACCTAGGTATTACTTTAATAACTCATTTTGTGATTTCTAGGCAGTTAGTAAATAGTTTGAGTGTTTCTGCCATAAAGTATAGCGTAGAAAATTACTTTAATCACTCTCCACAAACAAGACTTACTAATCGTTCTTAGAATCATTTAAAAAGTAGGTAACTAGCAGTTTTTAAAAAAATACCGAAAAAATACCGAAATACCGGTATACCGGTAATTGAAATTTCAATACCGGTATCAATACCGGTATGAAAATCATTCCGGTATTCCATGCCCTACCGCCGGCCAACCAGGGTAATTTTCAATCTATCGCATTTTAGACTAGACCAAATTGGCAAGATAGTCATTAGCTTGGTGTTATCAAATATCCATCGCCTGGATTGCGAAGTAGGATGTTTTTAGGAGATATGCCAGCCTGAACATGGACTCCGATCGTTAAAAATAAATCGATCGCATATTTATACAAGATGTTTGGTAAAGCCTTATATAACAACAAGCCTTATTTAACAACAGCCTTATGGAACAACTTTACTATGGGACCAAATCTGAAATCGCGAAAAAAATGAGCTGTTTCATACATTTTGAAAATTTTGTTATTAATTTTTGGATGAAACAGCAGTTTTTTTTAAACTAAAACTAAGCATCGCAATCCAGACGACGATATTTGATAACACCAAACTAATGGCTATCTTGCCAATGTAGTCTGGTCAAAATATGCGATAGATTGAATATGAGCCTCTTGGCCGGCGGTCCATAGTAGAACAGCAAAGCAAAGAAATGAAACCGGTAGGTCTGGGGTCAGCCTAACAGTCTATGAAAAGATTAGGCGTGAGCGTGACAGAATTTGCCTACTTAAGTCACAAAGTCTAGGTATTCGACAGGAGAAAGTGACAGCACTTAGATATTCTATTATTACCTATACATTGAAAAACACTTTCTATTCAATACAATGTGTTAACTTTTTTTGCCATTTCAACACACTATTTGATTTTTTTTTCAATAGCTTTTACGCAACGGAAGAATTTATAGTTTAATCTAGTTTTCATTAAATTAATTTCGCATAATTAAAATTGCCGCCAATACCACATAAAAAGTATAAGTACTACCGTACAGAAAGGAAACTCTCCGCCCCGCCCCACAATCAATTACCTCACCCCACCCCGGCGCCCATCCGTGTGTCGATCCGTGTGCTCATTCAATAGCACGCACACAGTTGCGCGTGTGCAAAAACGTCACTGTGTAGCGTCTGTGTAATAGGTAGTTGAAACGCGACGCTTGTATGGAGTGCCCGGGGTGTGCCAATACTAAGGGATACCAAAAACCTGAGCTGCGCTAAGCAAAAGCTCCCCTCTTTATGCCCTATACGTAATAAAAGTTGTTTTCGCAGTTCAACTGTTTATCTTAATGTGCTGTCGTGTGTACCTAGTACCTAGAATCCACATGAAAACATTCGAAAGTGCAAGTAGAAATAAGCTGAAATTTCACGAGCCGCTGTCGACAATGGACGGAACAAATTGTGTGTTCAAATGTTGAAGATTTTCCATTTTGTTTGGGGCCTTCTATGAACTTTCGTTTTGGTAACTATGGGACTAGATATGAGACGAATTACGGTGTAGGTAGGCTGTTTCAATGCTAAGGAAAAAATAGCTATGCCTTACAAATATATATTTTTTTATATAAAGTTTAATGTAAATAATGTTATTCTTAATAATATACTATAAAAAATACGACTCGCACCGATCATATTCTCGAATGGGAATCGAAGCCGCGGTCTTTTGAAGTCGGTCCAATGCTCTGACCGCTGAGCTACCAAGTCACTAGTGGCAGTGCATCATCAAATTTCTTTTTATCTACACTCACAACGTAATGTTCCAAATATGAATTCAAAAAAGGTAATATAAATACGTATTTTATTTTCGTGGATAGGTAAAATTAAAAAATAAACTCATTACGATGCAGTCAACTGCATCATAAAATAACTTTTTTTCTCATTACGGTATAGGGCAAATCCAGAAAGAAGGCTGTGCCGTAACATTAAAAAAAACAACAATATTTTCCCCACATATTTTTCATGATTAAAATGCACTCTATGGTAATCGATGACTTTAGTGCGATTAGTTTGTTGTAATGCACTGATCTAATTTTTTTTTCTAATGGAATGCGCGCCAAACATTTCCGATAAAGTTTTGATTTCAATTTTTACATTTTGTTATACTTACTGAATTTTGTTGGTTTTTTTATTCTTGCTTTAAAATGTGAAAAAAATGTACTCTGCCCGATATTTTAGTTTAGATGCAGCTAAGGAATTGATTTATTACAAGGTACCTAGCTAATACAAACAAAGTCTCTCTCTCTCTTTTCTAACGTTGATCTTTTATTTAGTAGGTTCAATCCCAAATGTATGAGTGTAGATAAAGTAGTGTATGAAACTGCACATAACTAGGTATTAAAACACTCGTGTGATACTATTAAAAACCTCGCCTACGGCTCGGTTTTTAAACACACACTCGTGTTTTAATACCCCTCTTTATGTGTTAGTTTCATAAACTACTTTTGTATATCCCACTCTTACGCTGTAAGCCAGCATTATTACATCAATGTGAGGAGTTACCTCGACATTGAATTGAAATATCTTTTCAGATATTTTTGTCAATTAGATAAAACCGCTTCTTAATCTAAATTTTAAATTTTGTTTTATATTATATTTTATTTATTATTGTATAAAAAATCATTGTGAAAAATATCTCAAATATAAAAAAGTAAGTAATGTTGATAATAATTACCTTGTAAATAGTCCAAATTTAATATCACTGGTCCAGCTGTAACCGAGTTCAAACTCAAAACGAACTGCGTGAGAAGCAACGCGAAAGTGAAATTGTAACATAGCACTCTGAACTTGTCTACGAATTTGGTCAGAAAACACTTGTCACTTAACACTTTGCCACTGCAGTCCACAGTTGCGTGGCCATAGGGCCACGTGCTTATGGGTGGGCCCATGGTGTGGCCTATGAGCGTTGCATTTTCAAGTATTATCTGTAACAAAAGATGAGTAGGTTTAGTTATCACATCTTTAGGTATTTTGGAGGTGAAACGCAGAAAAGATTTGAAGGTATGAGGAATGAGAGAATGATGAAGAATGAGGTAAAGTTGGCGTCATGTAAAAAGAGGGCTGATTAATGTCTCAAAGATGATCGAAATTCCATAAAACAAGTACACTGGACAGGCGAACGTCATCCGATTTGAAAATCGCCGTATTGGCGCTGAGAGCAGTAGATAGAGAACTAATAAGTTCTCAGTTCACTCAGCGCCAATATGGCGATTTTCAGATAAGCACAAAAATTGCTGTCATTTCATGACAAAAGCCTGTCCAGCGTCCTTGTTTAATGGAGGTCAGTGATCGGCGGCAATATTCTTAATGTAAAATAGCTACAAAAAGGAAATCATTTTTAAAATTAAAGACTTCTTCAAAACGCTCAGTTATGTTTCTTATTTATTTATCAAAAATATACATATTCAAATAATTATTATTAATAAGATACACCTATTAATAATAAAAAAAAGTGTATTTCATTATTGGTTTACAGCATGGTTTACACCAAAAAATACGTAATATGATTATATAATGACTTTTTGTCACACGTAATGCAAATTCCAGTATTTACATAGAAAAGACATCAACGCATCACGTGTAATGAACGTCTTTCTTTTTCGTTTTGGATTGGCTGTGTTTGTCACCTTTCTTATTTCTCTACCGTTCTCTTGACTATATTATGACTCAACAGTATAATAATAATTACCTTAGAGCAACGCGGGACGAAGCCGGCGTTGCTCTAAGATAATTACTTTTCTGATAAACAATAGTTCTTGTAGTAACGAAACGGCCAAGCCACATTTTGACTAAGGTGTAGAGTTTTTGAAGTTAGGGCTTGCAGAGTTAGGGCGTGTAGAGAAGCTTGGCTTTACATGAGGTCTGATAACTTTTTGACAGTGCGAGCCACAGGATAGTCTTGGCAAAATTTTTCATGAAAATGTTTTTGGTGGGACTTTCTTTTTCGTTTTGGATTGGATGTATGTTTGTTTGTCCCTTTTGTTATGTCTCTACCTTTCTCTTGACTTTACTATGGCTCAACGGTATAAAAAAATATAATTATGACCGACCCTTTGATGAATCAAGGAATGCATTCAAAATAAAAAAAAAACTTATCATTGATTGTGAATTGTGAAGCTGTTGTATTTAGATTCCGTTTACCTAAAATGTTAACTTTCACAATAGGTAAATTCTAGGTAAAGAAAAACCTTTCTGTGGTGTAATCATACCTTTACGCCATCTTTACGTTAAGCTTCTACGAAAAAAGAAAAAATAACAATTGCTATAAAAAGAGCATATTTTAACAATTTTAAATCGATCAATAATTTTCGGTACAATCTTTAAGTTGGTTTGGTAGTACTTATGCATTTTTGCTCTTGCAAGTTAAACATATAAAACTCCTCCTGTAAAGACATAAATCCTATTAACCTCCTTCGAGATTAGAGGTAGGTAGTAATAAACATTGACGTTATAAAACGTCCGATCTGCATTTAACCTTATTTGCCAATCGCTCGGCAAATCTCGCAGGACGGCAAACAGGTTGCGCCGGACGCACCGTGTCAAATAACTGTATTATACAACTGCTGGACAAGACAGCATTTCAATATGAGAAGCTTTGTAAGTTTAAGTAGAGGTAGATAGAATACTAACCCCCTTATTAATAAAGATTGTACACAATGGTTACTCTCTGTCAAACTATTTGAGTTTGACATTGAAAAGAAAGTGACAAAACACTGTGTAACTATACATCTGCTATACAATCTTTATTAGTAAGGGGGTAAAGGTTTAAGCCGGTGACATACAGACGGAATTCCGATTCGGAATATCGGATCTTTGGATCGATAATGTATGAAAATTCCGTACGGAAAAATCCTGCATGTGTGTGGTAGGTCTATAGATTTGTATGGATTAGCTGCGTTCGGAATTACTTATGTACGGAATCGCGTCTGCCTGTGGCCAGCCTTATTATTTGTCTGCAATTCTGTAATTGATTGACTTTAGAGAGTCTAAATGCAGGCGGATTCCCAATTCGGAATTCCGAAACGGAATATCGATAATGTATGGAATTCCGCACGGAAAAATCCCGCATGTCTGTGGTTAGGTCCATAGATTATGTATGGATTAGCTGCGTTCGGAATGATTTCGTTTCGTAATTTCGAATAGAAATTCCACCTGTATGTCGCCGGCTTTAAGTACTGACTGACATATCTGCGGACAGCCTAAAGTAGGAGCGGAAGCTAAATAACGTGTTACAAAACAACCTTGGACGAATCCCCTAAAGCCGAATATGGTAGATAGGGTAACATGCATACAAACTCGGAAAATTATTATAACCTCTTCCACATTTTTGAAAACAAAAAGTTTGTCGGAATTAACTTTTTGAGTCATATTATGATAAACTACATAGTGGCAACCCTAGACCTAAATTTGTGTTTTGCTTTGCCCATAAATGAGATTGATTATCTAAAACAAAAGTCTATTTGCGTCCAGGGTTGTCACTTTGCAGTTTCCATACAAATAAAAAAAAAACTTTCAGGGTTATTATTATGAAACACCCTGTATAATGTAAGTAAGGAAATAATAAAGTATTTTTAAAATTTTGTTAGCTTTTAGTAACTTCACTAGTTTAATTTTATGCTTTTTAGTCAACGGGCTAAAACTAAAAATACACCATCTCCTATCGGAATACTTTGTCAAGATGATTCAAACGAGCCTAAACTCGATGGGGTAACATGGTTTTATTATAGACTTCCTGCTCCATCAGACCCTGGACAGTATTTCCCAACAGAGTACTCGTCGAGACGCATCAAACGAACCCAAACTCGATGGTGCATGATTTTATGGTTCCTGTGGCTTCTTCCAACTAAAGTAACCGACATCGCTCGAAGGATTGCTCAGCTGAAGTGGCAGTGGGCTGGAGACATAGCGAGAAGAACCGATGGCCGTTGGGGTGGAAAGGTTCTAGAATGGCCACCGCGCACCGGATGACGCTCCGTGGGTAGCCCCCGACAAGGTGGACCGACGTGAGGTTAAAAGTCGCGGGAAGCCGCTGGCTGGATGCAGGCAGCGCAGGACCGTTTGTCGTGGAGATCCTTGGGGGAGACCTATACCCAGCAGTGGGTGTCGAGCGGCTGATGAGATGATGATAATGATGTGGCTTGTTCTTTTTTATTTTTTTCTGTTAATTTTGTTTTTAAGCCAAATTATAAGAAACTAGCAACCGCTCGTGGTTTAACCCGCGTGGTTCCCGTTCCCGTGGGAATATCGGGATAAAAAATTTACTATGATTTAATCCAGGCTTTCTACTATCTGTATGCCAAATTTCAACCAAATCCGTTTTGTAGTTTTTGTGCGATTGAGGAACAAACATCCAAACCCACAAACTTTCACAATATTAGTAAGATAATAAAAAATTTCTTACCTACTTCGATTTTAATCTTCAAATAATTTAAGACTAAAATAACCAAGTTGTTTAACACCTTTTGGTAAAAAGCTAATCTCATCTGCATAAGTGTAGGCTTTGCAAGTAAAACCGTATACATTACCCACCATGTAACAATGGTAACGGTTGCTTCACTTAAATACAGTGAAAAGTGCCCATTTACCACTAATTGGATTTTAAAGTTTTTTGCTTACGGTTTAGCCATACGGTTTTCTATGTACTGTATGTAGTACTTACCTGTTAAATAATAGGAGTAGGAAAGAAAACTGTTTCTACATTTTAGAATTGTTTTTTGGTGGTAGGGCTATTTCAAGTCCGCCTGGCTAGTTACCATCTTCTTAACTAAGTCTGACGTCATATCAACAATTTAAAAATTGTTGTGGCCTTATCTCACTGATGTTAATCAGGTTAGGTAAAGGCCAAGCATTATCCCGTTGTGCTTAAAAAGAAGAACAGTAATATAATATGCTATTTTTCGATAACAGAAAACCTGTAAGTAACCATTTGTGGAGTTTGAAGTATTTTGAAAACCTAAAAAATGTAACCATAAAATCCTGAAAAAATATGCAGTTACATAAAAATATTGACTAATTTAATATTTTTGCAATTTTTTGAAAGTCTACTTACTGCTTTTCAGGTTATGTTAATGATTAATTTTCAGGCCTTGTATTAAAAATATACTTAAAATAATAGGCAACATTTAAAAAAAATTTTTTAAATTAATTTTTAGATAGACTAAAAAAACAGTCCCGTTATTTCACAAACCATTCATAAATATTTTTGTATTTTTAATAGAATTTTAAAATTGCATTTGAGAATTTGTCAGCGATTTCGGTGTTTTAAAGTAAAAAAACTAGATCAGCGAAAACCGTAGCAAATCCATTATTCATTTAAGATTTAGTTTCATGCTCCACGGGGTGTGAAACAAAATTATTTAAGCTATATTTTTTGGTCTTTCTTCTAAATTGACTATAAACTTTCTTGTCATGATCACATATAGTTTGATCTGGCCCTATTTAAAGTAGCTTTCTATAATTTGATTAGAATAGATATTAGTGTGTAATTGAGAGATGTCGCTGACGATAGACAATCACGACGTTTTGAAATGTCAATTTCCTAATTTCATTTCTATTCTATTCGAATAATCAAATGCCAAGCGTGTCACTTGTCTAAGGCATCATGCTTTTAACGTCTATTGACCAACGATCGCTGGATGTGGTTAGCGCAGTCTTCTAGCCAAAGAAACATTTGCAAATCTTCGATAACGCTTTCGCTTTTGAAACATGTATGGGATGAACATCGTCAAATCCATACAAAGCGATAACGAAAATTTGCAAATGTTACTTTAGTTGGGAGGGCTGCACCGATCGTCGTGGAGATCCTTGGGGGAGGCCTATACCCGCTTTCAAGTTACCTCCAGAGGCGCTTGACAAAATTGCTTTCTACAGTCGCTATCTCTACTATCCCCGCAAATTGGTAATACGATGGAACCTTGTCACATTAACATCAATGTTGACGTCATCTGCCAATAAATATTGCATGTAGGAATACAATTCTAATAGATAATTTAATACATATATTATGATAGGGTCTAGGTATATAAAAAAATACAATTGTTTTTCGTTTTTGAGGTTAAAAACATGGCAGCCAGGTTCATTACCAATTTGCGGGGATAGTAAATGTAACTGTGCAAACTCATCATAAAAGATTTAAATAGCAGATTAAAATCAAATCGCTAACTTTTTTTAACCTACTGGTTCAAGTGTTCCAAACATATTTATCTAGTACCGAGTCCGTAACTTGAAATACGGTCCCAGTCCCATCCGGAAGAAAGAATGAAACTTGGCATGAATGTGGTTTCAATGTCGATATGGAAACACATTGAGAAATGATTGTTTCTCTCCCTTTTATCTCCCTCGTTCTTGTTTTCTGCATTTTCTACAAAAACGGTAAGGCCCAGGAGTTTACTTTTCAAGTACCAAATCATCTTCGATAAATTACCTACAAAATGATACTAAATTTATAGTGGTAGGATTTTTTTTTTTAAATTCATGCCGTTTCATTCTTTCTTCCGGATGGGACCATAAAAAAGTTATTTGTTCGGATAAGGACCGGCACCCTGATTATCTAAAAAGAAACTATTTAGCGACCGGTTGCATTTGACATACATTGCTCCTTTTATTTGGTATGTTTTTTTTACCCCAAAGAAAAGTAGCAATGTATTACGTTCATCTGGGAACTGCGACCGGTCGCTAGGCGGTTTCTAATTAGATAATCAGCCCGCTGAACTAATCAGGAAATAAAAAAAAAAAAATTAAAAAAAGTAAAAAGGTCCTTGAATCGTAAAAAAATATCTTTCGCTACGGAATCGAATACTGCCCACAACTACTTTCACGGGGCCATTTGAACTCCGTAACGGTGCTTGTACCAGTGACACACATTTCTATTCTGGTTTTGTCTGTATCAATGCCAAAGGAAAATCTACCTTAAAAACAACGTATTAAGAACTACAACTTAGGATTATCCTTAAAGTATCGGTGACACTACTAGAGGTAATAGAATATCGTCTTTATGTCTAAAATAATAAAGTTGAAGTTTATTTGGGAAATAATTTTATCTAAATTTTATTTTACTGAATCAAATGGCAATGTCTTCTAAAGAAGACAATGACATGAACTGTGTTACTATGGTTTAAAAATAATATTGCTAATATTTTTGTCATTAAAATTCATACATTAATATGAATGCGAAAGTTATCTTTCATGTTTGTTGTTATGTTTTCTCTTACACATTAACTATTTTGAACCTCAAAGAAGGACATTTTACTATAATATCTATGTTTTTAAATTAAATGCATTTATATTCCTAAAAGTCCAACCTCGGACGTCCGGCAAAATAGAATAGCACCCACCAACCAGTGGTTCGCCCAACCGTGTAAGACGCAGGGGTCCCGGGTTCGATTCCCAGGAGGTGCGAATTTGCACTTGGTTTGGTTGGTGGTAGGGCTTATTTCAAGTCCGCCCGGCTAGTTACCACCGTCTTACCTAAATCTGAAGCCATAACAACAATTTAAAAATTGTTTTGTTCCAGCAGTCATAGGTAAGATAGCCAGTTCCTCATTGGTGAGGTTTCCGGGTGTAGTGCCCCTTCGGCCTTATCGTCAATTAACATCAGGTGAGGTGAAAGCCAAGCTCTATTCCGATGTGCTTAAAAAAAACAGCCGCACGGCATTCACTGCTGCTGGGTATAGGCCTTCCCCTAGGATCTCCACAACAATCGGTCCTGCTTGGCTTGCACCAGTGGCTTCCCGCGACCTTCACCCTCACGTCGGTCCACCTTGTCGGGGGCCTACCCACGGAGCGTCGTCCGGTGCGCGGTCGCCATTCCAGAACCTCCCCGCCCCAACCAACATCGGTTCTTCTCGCTATGTGTCCAACCATAGCCTTCTATATCTTCCAAGCCCTGAAGTTGAGCAGAACGGCAACATCGCATGTGGTCAAGCACATAGTATAAAATTATTAAAAAAAAAAAATATTATTTGTTTTTAAACTAGTTGTAAATTGTGATGTAAGATTATTTCAATAAAGTTTTATATTTATTATTATTATTTCTTTATTAGAACATAAGGTTTGAGTCAAATTATTTGAACTTTTCGGGAGTACGATGAGCATTTTGATCCAAGCCTCCTCTAGCAATAAATCTTACATCATTGAAAAGGTATTTAAATTTGAAACACTTTATTGTATTACTATAATCGTGAACTATTAGTACTTTGAGAGTTATAACGCTCTAAACTTGACCAATTTTTTAAACATTAATGACCTAAAACTCCGAAATTACTAACAACTAATAGAAAGTATGTTTGCAGCAAATATTTGTCATATAAAAACCTTTCTTTTATCATATCATTCATTTCTATAGGTGTGGTAGATAAACTCCCATAGACAATAAACCACTAATAATTAAACACTTTAATAACCTTTAACTCTAAAAGTATTAACAATTGATACAAAGTATATTAACAGCAAATATTTGTCTTTAAAAGACCTTTCTAATGATATATCATTTATTGCTAGAGGGCGTGTTAATCAACTCCCTGCTGAAGAAAATCAAAAAAAAAGATGACATCTTTGACAGCCATATTTTCCTGGTTAACATTGATATTTTTCTTATTGTTTAATATACAAAGCATTTCAATAAAAGAACTAAATTATTTTCATATTTTAAACCTCACACGATTACTATGAAAAAAAATATCGACCTCTTAAAATAGGGAATATGCATATTTTTTTTTTTAAATCTTAATCAAAAGTATAATGCGTGAGAAAATTAACTGTATTATTAAAACTTTTCTCTTGCGTTTTTTTCTCGTGATATAGTTACTTGAAGTTAGCGCGCAGCAGCACCCGCCGAAAACGCTCCATACAAAATGGTGACGTCACACATCACGTTTCAGGTGTGTTTCGGCGCGTTTAATATGGAGTTAGCCAATAATCTTCAATTATCTCCCTAAATTTTGCGTTTAAGTACATATGTGTCATACAAAATATTGTTTCTTATTCGATATTCTATCTGACTGTAAAGTGCATTATATCCGAAAATGAAAAAAAATAATTGTTATTTTTCCCTGATTTCATCGTGTGATAAAACTAAAATAATATTTTTTTATTATTTTTTATCCTGTTCCATCATGTTTTTATAAGTGTCCGCAGCGATCAAGCTCAAATTTATCAAAATCGGTGACTTATGCATATTCCCTATTGAAATATTCCCATACATTTAGTATGGAGACTGGCCGACGACATGACCACGAACTGACAGTAACAGACGTTGCCAAACTTATGTTCACGGCTTGGAAATAAAGAAGGCTATGGTCCAGCCCACTGCCACTTCAACTGAGCAATCCTTCGAGCGATGTCGGTTAAGTCCTCCTACGGATATCCCCATTTTTTAAAACTTTACGATGATGATTAAGAAATATTTTATTTAAAAAAAGAACAATGTTAAATCCCATAAGAAAACGTAACTAAGTTCAATAAACTATACATTTATTTAACTTTATGCATACTTCAATGATTTATGCAAAGTATGTCAATATGATAATCCATTATTATGATTGATCATCAATATTTGAGATTGATGTAAATAGCATTAAATTAATCATTTAGGTACTTACACAATAGCTTGAATCATAGTAATATGATCAATTTTGGAATGTAATTCTGTAAGTATGTAGTAGGTACCCTTTGCTCTCTGTATACCTATAACGCAGTATGCCTAAGTCGCGTTATGCCTAAACGTCATTTCAAATAAGCGTTTAGTCTATATCTCACATTGCCTATTTCGCGATACGACTATGTCGCTATTGGACTATCAACCATTAAGTGGTACTATTATAGTACCACTATACCATTAGATTTCTGTGAATTATAGGACAAGTATAGATGAGCGATTTGATGTCGTGTTATGTCGATAAATCTTATTTTCTTATATATGACAGCCTACGTAGACCAGTGGCTATCTCAGCCTCAGTGGGTTCGATGCCCGGATGAGTCAATGTAGGACTGAATATTTATTTCGGATCTGAGTGTTTTTATGATATTTATTACACATCAGCCTGCGCGTTTAACTGTCAAAAAGACAAAGGAATTTGACAGTTGAGTGTCGATAAAATGCTATATCACGCGATATAAATCGGTCATACTAGGCAGGCAGAGCAATAATTAGGCAACTCATATCATGACAAATTACAATTTACTGGCGACTCGCCCTCGCTTCGCTTCTGTGTAGTGTGGAATTTGACACCTTCTTGAATCATTCTTTCTATTAAAAAAATTCACAGATTTTACAGTCCCCGTAAGAATCGGAGCATTGAAAATGAACACAAAAATTTACGAAAAACCAAAATCAAATCAAATGCAAAGTCCTATTATATTTTTAAAGTTACCTAGCTATTTATCCTTACGATTGTGACACTCGGCTCCGCCTAGGGTTGCCAGATTAGCTGGCGTCAATTCCGGGACTAGAATAGCGGGGAGGGGGGGGGGAGGTTGTGTTAAGAAAGAAATATATATTTATTTATATTTTTGGAATAGAAATTTACTTTTATTTATTAACATACATGAAAATAAACCTTAAAACAAAAATTGCACAGCAACTAGCTTTTCATTATTGATTAAATAAGACTTTAAGAAATCAACATTACATTTGAATGAACTTCGTCATTTCTATGAAATATTCATCAATTATTGATATTATATCGAATAATTAATAACCATTATAGACAAGACAACTACCAATAGTAACAAAATACTCTTTTTGTTGTCAGAAATTACGACTTTATTTCTTTTAACTTGGCCTAAACTTATTTTTATCGCTTACCCTTTGTGGCATAATATTGTGGTGGTGGTGTATAAGTTATCTTACTTTTTAAACATTTGTGCATAAAAGTTTTAAAACATTAGCGACTAGCGTTCATGGTTGTTTAATAAATTAAGAAAATATTAGTATGGAAAATGCAACTTTTTTTAATTCTCCATACAAAACACTAATTACATAGGTAAAGACCTATAAAATTATGAATCGTAACGAAACCTACTCGTAAAATAATGAAAAAAATTGTGGTAGATATTTGAAATCCGGGACAGTAGGGTGTAATTCCTGGACACGGGACAAGGCACGTAATTCCGGGACAATCCCGGAAATCCCGGGCGTCTGGCAACCCTAGCTCCGCCTCGTGCCACAAAAGCGCCCGCTGACTGCCTCGACGCAGCCGAAATATTATTAAGCGATTTCCAAAATTCCAACGAATGCACTTTTCGTCTGCTTCTGCATCTTTTAACACTATTACCATGACGATCGCTCAATAATCATAGAAGCTACATCACTTTTTATGTACGGAAACAGCCATTTTTCTACAAATCCAAATCTAAAGGGACCACCTACAGGTCACAATTATTAACCGATTTTCAAAATTATTTTTCCATTTGGTAGCTAAACTAATACCCTAGGACCTTTTTTTTCATTTTTTCTTAAGTCGGTTTTTTTCCGAAATATTTACAATTTAGTAAATAAACACCCCCCAAAAAACCCGGAATTTTTGGAATTTTACAAAATTCCAAAAAAAGTTACCAGTAGATTTTCAAAATTCAAACGTTCACATATGTCTTGATAAATTCCTTAACTTTTGGTACTATTTTCATCTCGATCCTCTTAAAACCCTCGGAGATATGGCCAAAAATACGTCTCAGGCGATTTGCATTTGATAACCATTTTCAATGGTAAAACCGTATCAAAATCCGTTGCGTAGTTTTAAAGATCTAAACATACGTAGGGAGACAGACAGCGGGAAGCGACTTTGTTTTTGTACTATGTATGAAATTGTTGACTATTTAATCTGTGACACAAATATGACACAAGTTTTATTTTTTAATAAATAAGCTACGGCACTTCGAGCAACAAAGGCTTCGTTTTTCACGAAGGGAGAAGCCTTAGCGATTAAACTCTATTCAAATTATTTTGGCATTTTTTGCGGGGGGGGAAAATGCACACAAGTGCAGTTCCGCATACCCACTTACAAAAACAACACTGTAATGACGACACTCACACATAAAAAATAAAACAAAACAGCAAAAAATTGTGTACGGATGAGTCACACATCAAAATATGACACGTTTTTGACATAAAGGGCTGGGCTTAACTGTCGATGCAGCAATATCGATACGGAAAAAGGAATAAAGGTTACAAACTCAATCATTTTACGATGGGGTGAATAACAACAAAGAGGTCATTTTTATACGCTTATGAGCTATTTTTCTAAGAAACTGTACATTCAATGTCTCAAAAATGGCCTGATTTATCATAATATGATAGGTACCTCATTCGAGTAAAAAGTAGAGTACACAACTCGTGAAAAAAAAACTCATCTCGGTTAAAGAACGACGACGATTGTATTTCGCTTTTATTCATCCTCAATTTTGATGCCACTGTCTCCACTACAGCGTTTATGTCCTTTGGAGGAGAGTTAGGTAGTCCTGCTATCTCCAAAGAGGTTGATAAACATTTTTGCTCAAATGATTTGATTCCTTGTTCGAGAACAGATACTCTCAATTCCAGGTTTTTGTTTTTATTTTGCAGATCTTCATTTTTGTGTTCAAGATTTTTAATTATATTATCCTGTTTTTTAATGGATTGTTCTATGGTATTAATTTGATGATCCAGGAATTCCAGAGAGGCCGAGAGATTACTCATCTCTTCTCGAAAGGTTTTCTTCAATTCTCGACTGATATCTTGTACAAGTTTTCGCGTATCTATGGTTTGGGCCGTAACAGGAGAACAAATATCTGACTCGTCGTCATCGCCTTCGTCGTCAGGTGTCACAAACGAAGATCTACGAGAGACATTTTTCATACATTTTTTGCAGCTCCATTCAATACCTGGCGAGTTTCGCAGCGTATTCAGTTGTTTATTATCTTTATCGACAAACATTATTTAACGGTAACATCACTAAGTCGTCCATCGGCGAGAACTCGGATTTATCTAGCGACAGATCTGAAATTTGTACGGACGAGCCATGGACTAGCAGACCCGATGTCACTGAACAAATCTGACAACTAATCAAGAATAAAATATACGAATTTAATGTTTTAATGTAAACAAATAGCAATAATATGATACAAATTTACTTTCATGTGAAATGTAACACCATCTTTTTGTATACTTGATGTTCGAGACCTCTTTTAACAGCAAAAACCTCATCAAATCGACATTTTAAACAGAGCAGCGTTCACATGCGCGACTGGACTCGGTCTAGAAAGAAATCCGGGCGCAACTGGTTTTACTAATGCGTATGCCCATTTGGGCTTGTACTTCGGCAGAGGGGAACGCTTCGTATGGCTTCTCTTTCTGTAGAAGCCCGTCTTACTCTAAGCTACGGCATGCTACGGCCTCAGTCTTTGGATGATGATTCGATAAAAATTGAAGAATTCATTTATTAGGAACTATCATGTCACGGAAGTTTTTTGTCACACATAAAACAATAGATGATTTTATAGCTTATCTCATATCCATATTCATGTCAGATTTTTTTATCGATAATTTTATTGCAAAGCTGCCTACGTACTACGTTTTGTAAAGCTGTACACTGTATACTGAAGACTTTACTGTTCCAGCGGAATACCCTTATGATAACTGACTGATAACTTTATAACTTGAAGAAATAGAAGAGGATGTTAATATAACCCACGTATCCACGCTTGCTAGGCGGATCGTAGTTTTGGACCGTATTAATCGGAAAACGATGTGGCTTATTTTCTGACTCACCATTCACGAAGTGTTATACACGTCATACATATGTTTTTTTATGTACTTTTGAATCGTCTATATTGTCCTACCACCCGTTCCAGACTTTTTTTTTACTTTTTTTTATTTCGATCGACCTTTGCGATCTACGATGAAACGCGCTTCACTCATTCACTCATTCACTCGCGACTTGAAGGACTCCAGTTTATACCTATCGGGAAACAGGCTCAGGCAATATCCACTCTCTAGCAGTACGGATGATAAAATTTGAAGCAAAACGCTTAGTGCGATTGTTTTGATATATTTAACAAAAAACGGTGGCGCTGATTCGTACGTCTGGTTGTCCGATGGAAGAAGGGAGATGGCCGAATTAGGCTTTATACCTCTTAGTCATCATTATCTTTTTGCGACACTCTAAGGCTGCGAACGCACCGACAGGTGCCTAGATTGCGTAGATATATCTAGGTTACTTGGTGACCGCACTGGATGAGTCGCTAGGATAGTCGCCTTGGTTTCATAGTCTTTGGTTGTAAGCCTCGCGCCTACGGTACATAATGGCCGGTATACATTTTGATTAGTGTTTAGTGCGAGTGGCTCGTTTATTTATTTATTTATTTATAAATCTTTATTGTACAAATACATAGAGTAAGGTACAAATGGCAGACTTAATGCTAATAGCATTCTCTACCAGTCAACCAACAGTAAACAGATAAACGCGAATGCGGCACAAATAAAGAACAATGATATTTACATGCATACAAGATACATCGATACACACTAATAAATACATATATAAAGAATTATATAATAATAATAAACTTACATTTAAATAAATATATATGTATATATATATATATATGAACTTACATATAATACATTATATACACCAAATACTGAGTTTGGATAAGTAGTGACGTTGACCCTTCCACATCACGGGCATAAGCCCTCCAACAGATGTGCATGAACTTGTTTCTTGAAAGAAAACTTACTGGGAGCTCTTCTAATAGAATCGGGGAGACCGTTCCAAAGACGCGTCGCTTGCAGTGTGAAGGAGTCGGACATATACCCAGAACGAAAGAGAGGAGTAAATAGAGAAAGAGAATTGGCAGAGCGAAGGCGCCGATCATGGGAATCATAGAGATGCTGAAACTTACATTTTAAGTAATCAGGAGAATGAGGGTTGTTAAGAATGGAATAGAGAGTGCAGAGCAGCCGTAACTGTCTGCGTTGACGAATAGGAAGCCATTTAAGCTGAGACCTGTACGACGAAACGTGATCATATTTGCGAAGGCAAAATACAAAACGGATGGCATTATTCATGAGGCGGTCTAGCTTATTAAGGAGATCCTCATTTAAGTCTGGGTAACAGACATCGGCATAGTCAATGAGTGGAAGAATGAGAGAAGTGACAAGAGTGACCTTAGTGCGGATAGGGAGAAAATTTCTGTAAGTTTCTGTTCTTAAATTTCTGTTCGTTTAGTGTTTAGCAAAAAACACGTTCGGACAGTCTCTGTTTAGTGTTTATTGCGAGCGAAGTACAGTGTTTAGAAGCGCGTTATATTTTTTCTGCGAGTAGCTCCTCCCGCGCGTCCCGCACGTCCCGCCTTCACCCCTCACTTGCAGCTAAACACGCACTAAGCACGTCTGGACAGGACTGTTAAGTGTTTAATTCATATCAACAAAGCCTGTACTAAACAGCGTATGCTAAACAGTATGGGACATCACCTACTAAACACTAAACACTAAACAGTGCACTAAGCACTTTACTAATCAAAATGTATACCGGCCATTATAGGTAGTCGCCTGGATGTATCGACTATCGAGGCACCTAAATCGCAGTGCGGCCGGTTGCGAACATTAGTGAACGTTCCTTTTACTTGGTTAAATATCTAAGCTCTAGGCACTTATCTAGGCATCTGTCGGTGTGTAGGCGGCCTATATGTGAAGGGTTGCTACTATTCTATTCTGCCGGATGCTACACAGTAAGAAATTAATATTTCTTACTGGCAATAAAAAACGTAGTGTATTAGTAAAACATGATAAGAATGATAAGTAGTTTCGGATGTTATAATAACATGTAGCTTCTTTGTGTGGTAATGAGGTATTTAGATTCTAAAGAGATTCGGCCGCTAGGAAAACATTGTGGGAAACTAGCATAGGTTTATTTTTTTACGTTGTTGATTGTTTATAAAAAAATTAAGTATAGGATGTCCCAAAACTTACCTTAAATATTGAAGATAGATTGGAACCATCTTAATTTATTTTTAAGCGCATACGTTGCGTTACCATACAATTCGTAATAATTAAAATACAAATGTTACGAGTACATGGTCTTCCTTTTGTTTAAAGATACGTTTGTGTTATTCAAGAAAAAATACCCTAATGACCCGTTGACCCACTGTGTTATTACCCACTGGTGGGTCTTCTAATGAGTATTTAACCCCTTGGATCGGTATCCTAAAAATATATTGTTTATTTTTATATTTGGTGGGTTAGGCAGCCACTACACGGTAGGTTTTGCTGTCAGTTTAACCATAGTCACGGGCTGTGACTGACGATTAACCTACCGTTGTAATGTAGTGACTGATGGTTGCATGATGTGATTTGTTCTTTCCATCAGTCAATCAGTCAAACGTAATTCATGACTGATGGAATTTGACTGACGCTTGCATTGCATGACCATGTAATGGCTGGCTTAGATTTCTGGTCAAGACAGGCGATTTTTTCCAAATATTTAAATGCAGTTCCAATTATTTTAAAAATCAAAATGAATACTTCTTTTCAATATTTAAGGTACTTTCCCTCGTGGCAAAGTTTTGGAACATTCTGTATACAGTGAGTGGCTATGGCTATTCGTCTATTATTCGCCTATTTTCACGAATAAGATACATGAACGAAAGCCGATTAAAAATGCGAATAGGTACTGAATAGCGATGTAAAGACCGGCATTGTGAATCTTGTGCAATGACCTTTACGTCGCACAGATTTTCTGCACTGCCTATGTGGGTAACAGGTTCGATACAACCAGTGTCTCGCAAAACTGGTTCGACTTAATCAGGGCTTGTTAAAAATGGTTCCATTATATTTTTAAGGGTCCATGATAGGAAAAAATGGATTTCGCGGACCATATTTTTATATAGAAAACGTAAAATTGTAGCCACAAAAATACATACGACAAGAAGAGATTATCAGTATTAAATTGCGTATAAACCTCAGCTACAAGTATTAAATTGCGTATAAAGATGATTGTAAAAAAAAAACCAGAATATTATCAAAAGCGCTTGTCGCGGGTCATATTTTTGGCGTAAATAATGGCGGAAACGTATAGAATTCTACATCAAAATACACTCTAACGTACTGTGAAGTTGCTCCAATAACTTTTTTTCAAGAAAGATAATTATGCTAAAGATAATGATGAAAAAACAACGAAAAACATCGAAGAAGTGCAGAAGTGATGTTATTTTCCATACTCTTTACACGTTAAGAAAAATACGGAGACAAATGTTTCCGCATAATGTCTCTCCTACACCATTCATTTTACAATACGAGAAAACTTGAGCAAAGGACGGTATTATTCGCTTTAAGTATCTTGTACACATGGCACGAACATCTATCAAGAAAAAATATGCGCGTTATAAAATTCGATAGATAAATTTTTTATGGAAAATTAGTCTACCATTTACCACCGAAAAGCAAAATGAAATTTTCCATACAGAATTATTCGATAGTGTAATTTTGTATGAAAAATTTGTACAGCACCTTTTACCACCGAAAAGCAAAATGAAATTTTTCATAGAAAAATATACGATAGTGTAATTTTGTATGAGAAAATTTGTACAGCGCTATCTATCGCCAAAAAGTGAATTCAAATTTTCATAGATAGGTAATGCTCTATCGACTAATTTTACGCGCGTTTTTCTCGGTATATGTTGGTGCTATAGGGGTACAGTACAAAAAGTTTTCATAATGATCAACTCTACAAAAGAATCTCAGGTTTTGTGTTATCTAACAATGCTCTATACACAATGTATGATTTTTTTATTCAAATTCGATTGAACAACGAAATGCCTGTCTTACAATGCGATTAAATTGACAACAGGTTTCGCTGCAACTTCACTCAAGAATGTATGACAAAGATTGTAATAAGTCTGTACCGGAAGCGCTCTGAAGTTTTCGCAGATCACTGTCTATTGTCAATTTATCGTTTTAAAGTCCTTTAACGCATTGTAGGTACTTGGCATGTAGCGAAAAAATTTCTAAGTCTTTAGTACTTGGTTAGTCTCTCAATAAGTGTCCGACCGAAACTGGAAATCCAGCCAAAACCGAAACCGAACTTTCGGCCCTGGGTTCAGTTTCGGCCGAAACCGAAACCGAAACTTGATTTTGCACATTAAATTGACGTTGTTTTTTTACACATACATGGTTGTTGGTGGTAGGGTAGATGATTTTTCACAAATTAAAATTAATTAAGTAACTGATTATTAAACCACGTAACCTCAATTCAACACGATCGCGCCGATTCACGCCTGCTGGTGAATTCCCAAGTAAGCCAATTGACGCACGACAATTAACGAAAACCGAGTTTCGACCAAGCCGTAAGTTTCGGCAATTAATTTCTTGTAATGTAAATAACACTTTGGCGTTAAATATGGACTGTAATTGGCCGAAATCGAAACTGTTGCCGAAACTAAACGCCGCAATACTAGCAATCTTTTTATTTAATAATTTATCACGGCATTTTATTTTCACTAATGGTATTTAGTTCCTATAATATAGGACACTGTTGAGCAATACACATATTTTACGCAATCGTAAACTGTATGCGGGCATTATGAAAATTTATGTAAAACTAACTACAAAATATGTGAATAAGTTGCATCCATTTTAATTCCATAAACTATTTTTATTTTGAAGATAAAATTGAAATGGATACTTATGGAATGGAGTTTATTTTGGTGAAGAATTTTCCTGGTAGGTACCATTTAAGTACCTATCAATTGAGAAAAGGATTTCTAAAATGGTTTGTGATTTTCCTCATGCATTTTTGAACAAGGTTTGGGATATTGAATATTAAAAAAGTACGTGATTTCACGGTCTTATAAATAAATCACTTGCAAAATATATTAGTTTTTCAAAGTTTTGAAAAAACTAATATATGTACTGTGGTATAACCATGGTATAACCACAGAACAAAGATTTTTTTTTGGTATAACCATAAAGTTAATATAATATTAACTTTATGGGTATAACACTGAATTATCGACTCGATACTGGCAAAAGTTACTCCCTGAAGAGGAGTAGATTGCCATAACCATGCCATAACAAAAATAAGAAGAAGAAAATTAACTGTCAAATTGACAAAATCCTTTGCTTTTTTCTAGCCTCGATTACATACGCCGATTTAAGCCTCAATTACATACGCCGATTTAGCTTCCTTACTGGGGATCCAATTTCAGATTGGAAACGATGCCCCGAATTGGATCCTAGTTGGGGAATTTAAGGGTTGCCTCCCTAGCCAAGGCTATATAGGTAAGGTAAATGAAACTTTGATCATGCAGCCAAGTCTTCAGTCATATTTTTTTCTTTACTATCCGCGTCAATTGGTAATGCGCCTGGCGGCCATGATTTTAACCTCAAAAACGAAAAACAATTGTAATTTTCTCATATACCTAGAAAAGAAAAGAAAGGGTTCTTATTGAAAATAAGAATTCAATAATTAATATATTATATTACCTATTAGAATTTTACTGTTTTTTGTCATTTTTAGTTGCGGATGACGATGATGTGTATGTTAATTTGACAAGGTTCCAGCGCATTACCAATTGACGGGGATAGTAGTTTGCATTTCTGCGGGTGTATTATTACGGGCACGTAATTTGGCAAGACAAAAGATGCGCAGCAGCTACAAACACTAAACTCGGTGCATCTTTTGTCTCATCTTTGTTTTACCAAGTTATTTATGCCGATACCTATATCACATTATAAGTAACCCCTAGATGATCAAGCATGGCTTGTCAATAATTTACATTGCATTACCACCACCACTACCATTTGAGTGCGTACCAAAAATTCAAGATGGGGGCCAACTTTTTTGTTTTTGGCCTGATTTCGATGAAACTCGTTTTTTGGTACTATTTTGGCAAGAAAATAACAACTAAATTTTTCAAATAATAAAAATCCAAGATGGCGGCCATCTTTTTTGTTTGTGGGCTGATTTCGATGAAACTCAGTTTTTGCTACTATTTTGACAAGAAATTAACAACACAATTTTTCAAATACTAAAAATCCAAGATGGCGACCATCTTTTTTGTTTGTGGGCCGATTTCGATGAAACTCAGTTTTCGCTACTACTTTGACGAAAAAATAACAACGAAATGTTGAAAATAATAATAAAATCAAAATACCAGCCAACTCTTTTATTTATGGGCCGATTTCTCAATTTTTCGATTTCGATGATGATGATTATTGTTACTATTTAAGTAGTTAGTACCAAAACCCAAGTTTTATTAAAATCGGACCACGAACAAAAAAATAGGCCACCATCTTGGATTTTTAATATTTTTAACATTGCCTTGTTATTTTCTTGTCAAAATAGTACCAACAACCGAGTTTAATCGAAATCGGCCCAATAGCAAAAACGTTGGCCGTCATCTTGAATTTTTGAATATTTTTAACATTGCGTTGTTATTTTCTTGTCAAAATAGGACCAAAAACCGAGTTTAATCGAAATCGGCCCAAAAACAAAAAAGTTGACCCCCATCTTGGATTTTTAGTATTTAAAAAATTGTGTTGTTATTTTCTTGTTAAAATAGTACCAAAAACCGAGTTTCATCGAAATCGGCCCACAAAAAATATTTTGGCCGCCATCTTGGATTTCTTAATATTTTCAATATTGCGTTGTTATTTTCTTGACAGAATAGGACCAAAAACCGAGTTTTATCGAAATCGGCCCAAAAACAGAAAAGTTGACCGCCATCTAAGATTTTTAATATTTTCAACATTTCGTTGTTATTTTTTGTCAAAATAGTAACAAAACCGTGTTTCATTGAAATCGGCCCACAAACAATAAAGTTGACCGCCATCTTTTTTATTACAGAGTTCTAGTGGCCTTTTTCCGTCCGGCTTCATCATCAAACCATTTCCTATCAGAGTACTCATCAAAACCTACCTTTACATTTCCGTTAATAGTGAAAACTCATTGTTTAATCTATGTACAATAATGTTATTGTCAAGAACTGGTGACAACCCTAATCAGTGAAATCATGTCCTAATTGGGGCATAGTGTGATCGCTACATCCAATTTGGGTTCCTAGATTGGATCCCCAGTAAGGAAGCTAAATCGGCGTATGTAATCGAGGCTTTAGCCATAGAAAAATCAAATAAGTAGGCCAACTCGAGCTGTGAGCGAGCGATAATAGCCTAAACACTGGCTGACTGGTAGGGCTGTCGCTTATAGTTTATTCAATCGTCAAAATGCATATGTAGGCAATCTTTATGTGAAACAATTTTCCCCTGTAGGGTAAGCATCAGGGATCTATAATATATTTTTTTAATTATTTTTGTACATAGACTAGGAGCTGTCTACAATGTTTAACAACAACCACAACTACAACCTACCTACTCAAGTTTATTGCTTATATACCTACCTAAGATTTAGTTTGATTTATACAAATTTCTACTTAAGTAATTGGTCCCTTCTTTTCGCGGTGGGGCATACTTAGTGAACTATTAAATCAAACCACAAATTGGTATCTGGTCAATGAAATTCGGAGCAGAACTAGGTATTTCCTAAACACTTTCAAATATGTAATAGCTAACACATTATTTTATTATGTACGTTCCTACGTATGATATAGTAGGGTAGTAGATGAGATAGGTACTCACCGTTCTTATTCGCTAGGTAATGGCCGGTATACATTTTGATTAGTGTTTAGTGTCCTAGCTAGGAACCAATTTAGAGTTGCCACCCGTATAAATAAGTTCAATTTTAACAGTAAATTTGCACAAATAACGGAAAAGTCAATTTTTTTTATGATTTTTTATTTTCTATTCTCATCTACAATCTTAAATAATGTTTTCTTTTTCGTTAAAGTGTTAATTCAATTTTAAAATCGATGTTATTGTACAATATTTTATTATAAAATACGGGTGGCAACCCGAAATTGGTTCCTAGCTAGGAAGCTAAATCGGTGTATGCAATCGAGGCTAAGTTACGTACTTAGTTGAACAACGACATCTAGCCGTCTTTTAGGTACTACTTTTTTTTCTTAAACTGCCTTTTGAAAACCGCTCATTATGAGTGAACGAGAAGCATTAACACCCACCGGCAGCAATGCGGAAGGATTGAAGATGGCCTGATCGCCATTTGCCACTAACTGGTTTTATGCGAGCTGAAAGAAGCCTAACTAAGACACAAAATACAACGTAGACTAGATAGAAGAGTCACTCTGAAAATATCGAGGATTCATAGGTAAAAAATGTATCAAACTCAAAGTAACCAAAGTCCTAAGCCCGTGCAATAGCTTATCCGATAAATCCCGCATCTCAAAACTTGAATAAATTCAATAGGTGCTCTTGACTGTACCAACAAATCATATTTTTCTCCCGATGGTTTAACAATCTATTTGCCAGATACATTTTATCATTGGACAACGGTTTTCAATTATAAATGAAAGAGAAGCAATAACACCCACCGGCGAGCAATGCGGAAAGATTCAAGATCGCCATTTGCTACTAACTGGTTTTATCCAAGCTGAAAGAAGCTTAACTAAGCTACAAAATAGAACGTAGACTACACTCGCGAGCAAAAGTATGGAATCATAGGCCTATTTTCATACAAACGAGGTATCTTTGAAGCCTTGGTTCTCCGCCCAGAATTAAACGTGGTGTGATCTGATGATGGCCATATAGGGAGTGAATGGAGAAGATTCAGATCCCCTCCCAATTGATCTGATCATGCATTCTAAGAGCTGTTTGGATATGTTTAAAAAAAACACGAAAATAGCCTTAAAATGTATAAAAATGCTGTAACTGATAACTCTTATCCTTACAGCTCTTAGAATGTTGATCAGATCAATTGGGTGTGTATGGAGAACTGAATCTTCTCCATTCACTCCCTAGATAGCCATCATCAGATCACACCCCGTTTCATCCTGGGCGGAGAACCAAAGCTTCAAAGTTACCTCGTTTGTATGAAAATAGGCCTATGATTCCATACTTTTGCTCGCGAGTGTAGATAGAGGAGAGTCACTCTGAACAAATCGAGGTTTCATAGATATATTTCACACATCATCTTCACACATAGATATATTTCGTATAGGTCAATCAAACTTAAAGTTACCAGGCCAGCAGTTACTAAGAAGTTCCTAATAGAGCAACAAAACAAATTGTTAGTTTTAGGGTTCCGTACCCAAAGGGTAAAAACGGGACCCTATTACCAAGACTCCGCTGTCCGTGTCTGTCTGTCTGTCTGTCACCAGGCTGTATCTATCTCATGCATGAACCGTGATAGCTAGTTGAAATTTTCAAAGATGATGAATTTCTGTTGCCGCTATAACAACAAATACTAAAAACAAATAAAATAAATATTTAAAGGGGGCTTCTATACAACAAACGTGATTTTTTTACGGAACCCTTCGTGCGCGAGTCCGACTCGCATTTGGCTGGTCTTGTTTTCATTAACGACCCGGCGCGTCTGTAATAGCATTGTATTTGCTTTTACGTCTCTTTATTACTGAACCGTCCATCGTAAAATTTTGCATACACGTTGTCACTACAACTCTACTAAATTAAATCATTATCATTTAACTTAGCTGTAATACAAATCTTGGTCGAGCTGTAGTAAGGCAAAGACTTAGGCGAGCGAGTTGTAGTTAGGCAAAGACTTAGGCAAGGAGCTCGGTGGCGCAATGGTTTAGCGCCTGGCCCAGCGATTGCGGAGGTTAAGCAACGTTCGCAAGGGTCGGTCATAGGATGGGTGACCAAAAATTTATTATCTAGAGCTCCTCCGTGCTTCGGAAGGCACGTTAAGCCGTTAGTCCCGGCTGCATTTGCAGTCGTTAACACCCACCAATCCGCATTGGGCCCGCGTGGTGGGTTAAGGCCCGTCCTCCTTACCACCCACAAGGAAGGCCTGTGCTGTGCCCTAGCAGTGGGGACATTAAAAATGGCTGATGGACTAGAGACTTAGGCAGTTCTTAAGTTTAGTTAAAACAGGTGTCATGTCAGACTTAATAACAACTTCAAACCACTAATGGAATTCGCACAGGAAGCTTGCTTACAATTTAGGTTAACTACACACTTACTACCAGTTTTCGCTTACGGGATAAAGTTATTAAAAACCTGTCGCATTTGCAAAAACCTAACGGTTTTAACTCACACATGTTGCGTTCAATTAAGTACTTACTTCTTGTTAAATATTCTTATTTATTTTTATTCGATCATCAAGTTATTTTTAATAGTTTTGTTATTTCAGGTGTAGCGTATTGCATGTCGATACTTAATTCTTAATTTTTAAGTACTTAGTTTAATTAGTTTTAATTTTCTATAGAATAAATATTTTTGGCAATAACTTTCAAAATTCTGCGCTAAAAAGCGTTAAATCTAAGCTTGTCACATGTCTAGCGATAGGTACCTAACGGTCTCCGGACGTAAAGATAAAATAAAAAAATGCGTAAGTGAAAGACAGAAATCATATGTGATCATATTGCCTTTTAGGGAAAAAAATATATATTTAGAGAATAAATTTTAACAGGAAAGAAATAAATTGCGTAATGTTATTGATGATATTATTTTTAACTTTCTAAGAGTTAGTTTTTTTTGGGTCGGTGGTTTTGTATTTAGTTTTACCATCTCTCATACGTTTTTATTCAATTTCATACAGTACATAAGTTACGTTTATGTACATCGTGTACAGAGCCGCATACAACAATAACTTTACCTCCATAGTGCCTTTCCAAATAGAGCCCAAACTCTCTACAAGTCTCTACAAAGTCCATAATATTTCACTATTATACTAATTCATGCGATTGTTTTTATTTTATTATGCGATATAATTAAAAAATTTCACCATTCACTGAAGTGTCACAAAACTCACAAATGTGAGGAAGTAACCTCGACATTCAATTTGATTTTCAAACACGGTAAGATGTTTCTTTCGAATGAATAAGTCCCTGTCGGACATGACATGAAATCGCCTGAGACGTATTTTTGGCCATATTTCTGAAGATTTTGGGAGGATCGAGATGAAAATAGTACTATAAGTTGAGGAATTTATCGAGACACGTGTGAACGTTTGAATTTTGAAAATCTACTGGTAACTTTTGGAATTTTGCAAAATTCCAAAAATTCCGGGTTTTTAGGGGGGTGTTTGTTTACTAAATTGTAAATATTTCGAAACAAAAACCGACTTAAGAAAAAATGAAAAAAAGGTCCTAGGGTATTAGTTAAGCTACCAAATAGCGAAATAATTTTGAAAATCTGTTTATAATTGTGACCTGTAGGTGGTCCCTTTAGATTTGGAATTGTAGAAAAACGGGTATTTCGGTATATAAAAAGTGATGTAGTTTCTATGATTATTGGCCGATCGTCATGGTAATAGTGTTAAAAGATGCAGTAGCAGACGAGAAGTGCATTTGTTGGAATTTTGAAAATAGGTTAATAATATTTCGGCTGCGTCGAGGCAGTCAGCGGGCACTTTTGTGACACGAGGCGGAGCCGAGTGTCACAATCGTAAAAATAAATAGGTACTACCTAGGTAACTTTAAACATATAATAGGACTTTGCATTTGATTTGATTTTGGTTTTTCGTAAATTTTGGTGTTCATTTTCAATGCTCCGATTCTTGCGGGGACTGTAAAATCTGTGAATTTTTTTATTCGTTCTTATATTCGTTGGTTATTTCCCAACATTTCGGACCCCTTAGCATGAACAGATATCGAGAAATAAAACGCGCGCGCGTAAAAGTACTCGATAGAAGGTTTGTCTATGAGAAAACTCATTTCGCTTTTTGGTGGTGGTTAGTGCGCTGTACAAATTTTCCATACAAAATTATTCTGACTTTTGCCTCGATTACATACGCCAATTTAGCTTCCTAGCTAGGAACCAATTTCGGGTTGCCACCCGTACTTGACAATAAAATATTGTAGAATAAGTTCGATTTTAAAATCGAATCTACACTATAACGGAAAAGTAAACATTGTTTAAGATTGGAGATGAGAATTGAAAATAAAAAATCATAAAAAATGTTGACCTTTCCGTCATTTGTGCAAATTCACTGTTAAAATTTAACTTATTTATACCAGTGGCAACTCTTAATTGGTTCCTTAAATCGGCGTATGTAATCGAGGCTTAATAAGCGTTTTA
The DNA here is from genome assembly GCA_928269145.1 of Agriphila tristella. Classification (NCBI taxonomy): domain Eukaryota; kingdom Metazoa; phylum Arthropoda; class Insecta; order Lepidoptera; family Crambidae; genus Agriphila; species Agriphila tristella. The sequence continues at coordinate 7,043,252 of OV743451.1, forward strand.
TTCTTACGGGTTATACACTGAAGTTCAGTTTTTAATCCACAACATAATAAATAAAATAACAGCTAATGGCGCACGTTTGTCTAATCTATGATTCAATAATAAAATTCAAATTGGGTGTTTTATAGTGTCGCTGCGTTCCAAACCTAGAGAAAGAAAGTTACCCCAAAACTAATAATAATAAAAAGAATGTCGGCCTTTCTTGGTGAGGTGACAGCTAAAATCGGTCAGCCGCGGACACGGACACCATACGGGACTGAGTTTCGATCATTTCACTGACCCACATTTGGTGCGTCGCGGCCCACGGACAGATAAGTAAACTTGAGCTAGAGCTCTTTTTAAAGTCCTCACATTTTTTGTTAAGACGCGAGCAAAAAATGACGCGGTATTTCCGAGCGAGCATTAATCAAATTCAAAATCTTTGAGCAATGAGATTAGAATTAATTTGATGATTGATGTTTAAATTACAGTGTAATTTTGTTCTTAATAGAATAAAAATCTTGTTAATAAAGTATTTTTAGTTTTAATAATATTTATCTTATAGATTTTAAGTCAGATACAAGGTTCGGGAGCACAGATACCTAGTTGTGAGTTGTTAAATCTGTTTCATACACTGAAAACTTGTTTTTTCCAAGAAATAAACTTGAAACGTCAATGTAATTTTGTTCATGATAGAATAAAAATCTTTTTATTTCCCACTTTATCTTAGCTATTTAACGATTTATACGTTTTAATAATATTTATCTTCATAGCATATAAGTAAGACACTAAGGTTCGGGAGCACAGACAGTTGTGTGTGAGTAATTAAAGCTGTTTTACACCCTGAAAACTTGTTTTATACCCAAGACAAACTTAAAACCTTTTTTACAAACACAAAGGTAATATAAAAGATTATAGGAAGAGATTTTAACTGGCCAGCATCTTTGTCGCTAAATCAGCTCGTTCGAAACCTTCCTATACTAACAAAACGAGGTGCTTTTATTTCTCGGCCTCCGCGCAGTAGGAAGAGCAACAACCTATGATTGCAGGGCCGTTATTCCCGATCGAGTCGACGACGAACGTTGATAACTGCAGAAAAAACCGCGACTCTTTCAACCATTACCTTTTTAAAGTATGTAACAACCTTATTTACTTAAAACATAAAAACTCCTTGCACGAACAAAAAAATAAAATTGACGTTTCATTCCACGCTGCCTTTACCATAAAAGTTGCAATGGAACCAATTAGTATTTTATAACGGAACGCCGTTTCGAGTGCGCGAAAATCATATCGAGCACAAATTATAAGGTTCACTACAAACAACGGTGCATTGAAATCAATTTCATATTCACCTGTTTAACTCGCACTGAGACGATACTCTCACAATCACAGCGAACTCATTATCCACCGGCACTTCGTCTTAACAGTTATTCGTACTAAAAGCCGTTGATTAACAACTTAAGATTATTATCAACCTCCTTTCCGGCGAACTTTTTTCAATTCTCTTTTTAATTACTTTCAACGGTGACAGGTGAAGAACCTATTTTTGACGTTTGGTTAAGCGCGCGCTTTTATATTTTTAAATGTTTTTTTTTTCAAGAAAGTGTGCGCGACGTATCTTGACCGCAAGGCGACTGCGGTCGTACTGAACGCAGTGCAAGCTTGGCTCCCAATGTAAATTACTTTCCAACAGTTACTTTTTTCGCTTCGCTGCACTGATTCCGGCTTTTTTTAAGCTCCGGTATGCAAAGGAAAGCTTTAGGTTGATGATAAGTCGATAACAGCGGTATGAGGATATCATAGAGAGATTTTAGTTTTTTTTCTTTGTTCGGGTAGTGGCAAAGCTATTGAACTAACGCAAAATTGACATGTTTTCATTTTTTACAAGGTACCTTAAATCAAAAACCATTTCGAGGTTTTTCAATTTCTGACACCGTACATAATTTTTCGGGGCTTTTGATCAATAATTTAACGAAATATGTAGAAAAAACACTGTATCATCGAGATAAAGGAATATTAAATATTTAACTCCTTTGCGTGAAAAAGTTGTGTGATTTTATCTTAAAAAAAAAATCATAAAAACTGTCGCTGTCAAGGTTACAATTTATGTCAAAGTCTGTGTCAAGAATCAAAATATTTTTCACTTTGATTAGTTTTGTTTTGAATGTATTCATGATATTTTTAACTTGAATTAGTATTTTGGTTAAATTTAACATCTATCGAAATATAATATCAAGTTTTCTGAAGGATTTTTAATAGCAGACAGTCGCAACCTTACCAAAATGGACTTCATCATGCTGCAAAAGCTTAATTCTTCTGCGAAACATTTTATTTTTAGAAATAAAAAGATATTGTCCGCCAAAAATCCTTTAAACGGCACTTACGCTCTTTTAGAATAGATAAGTTTTCAAATTAATATTACGTTGACATAAAATAAAAATTTTGGAAAATAAAAAAATACGTGTCTCATGTTTTCACCAGTAATTTCTAAATAACAAATAAAAAAACAGGATAAAAATTTTGATATGTTGTCAATTAATACTGTAAAGATGCACTGTTTTAAGGGTGTCCCTTGACTCGCCTAAAGTCATTGGTCCTAATTTCATTTGGCCGAATTTCTTTGGCCTAAACTCCTTACGTACAATTATTGTTTGGCCTAATAGATTTTTTCGCATCTTTGTCGTTTCGCCTAAACGTTAAATTCCCTAATTATCAAAACGACTAATGTTAATTGTCCTAAAATTTATTAGCATACATATCTTTTGACACAATAATGACTACGCCGAAGTATTGTTAACCCTAATATTGTCTTGCATACATAATTTTTGGCATAACAATATTGTATAGCATTCAAGTTGGTGACAGAAACAAATCGTCAAAAAACGGGCCTGAGGCCCCCCGCTATAAAGAAAAACTTTAAATGCGAACACCATTACGTTAGGTTAGGTTAGGGTTTTGAACACTTTTATAATGCTTGCATGCATGCATGCTGCATGCTTGCATGATTTTATGCATGCAAGCTTTTTTTGCATGCTTGTTCACTTGCTTGCTTGCATGCCTGTATGCTTGCTTGCATGTTTGCTTGCAAAATGCTTGCCGGGGGGTACAGGGGGGCTGGCCCCCCTGCTCGGGGGGGTCGGGGGGCCTGAGGCCCCCCGCTATAAAGAAAAACTCTTAATGCGAAGACCATTAGGTTAGGTTAAGTTAGTGTTTTGACCACTTGCAGCGGAGCGAGCGAAGCGAGCGGAGCTCCCTAATGCTTGCATGCATGCTGCACGCTTGCTTGCATGCTGCTTGCTTGCTTGCATGCTGCTTGCTTGCTTGCATGCTGCATGCTTGCTTGCATGCTGCATGCTTGCTTGCATGCTGCATGCTTGCTTGCATGCTGCATGCTTGCTTAAATGCTGCATGCTTGCTTGGATGCTGCATGCTTGCTTGCATGCTGCATGCTTGCTTGCATGCTGCATGCTTGCTTGCATGCTGCATGCTTGCTTGCATGCATGCATTCCTTGCTTTTGATTGCATGCATGCATATCTGCTCTTGCTTGCATGCAAGTATGCATGGCCTTGTTTGCATGCATGCATGCGTGCTATGCAAGCATGCTATTTGATCTTGATTGTACTTATGTTGTCATATTTGCTTGTGTGCATACTTGCTTGCTTGCTTGTATGCTTGCATTATTGAGTGTGATAGGCAATTAAAAAGACAACGACAGGTTTATCTGCTCATTCTTTATTTTTAATTACTTACCAAAAACATAATTTTTCGTAATTTAAATCATGTGCAATTGTTGTTAATTGTTGGTAAAATTGTTCAAAAGTGTTTAGTGAAATTGAGTAATTTTCAATTTACAAGTAGTAAACAATACCGATTAAAAACGATTATTCCTATAATGATTAAGGGAAGTAAACATTCGGCAAAAAAAATATTAGGCGTTACACAATTGTGCGAATCGTTATTTAGTACTTTTAAACATTAGGGATTATGAATAGTTATGCTTAATGATGAATTTAGGAAGTAAACATGCGGCGAAAAAATTTTAGGCGAAGTGAAAATAGGCCAAACAAATTTAGGTCAAATGAAAATTGTGCAAAAAGTTTAGGCCAATAAGTAGTGTGCCAAAGACAGTTAGGACAAAAAAAATTAGGCATTCCAATATATACCCCTTATTTAATACACTTGCTACTTAACTTTTTGCTTTACTATAAAAGCACTATATTTATCAGTACCTACTACTTATACTTTAAGCCTGCTCAAGATATTTTTACTTTTCTTTAATTTTGCTTATATTTCCTCGGCCGCTTACCGTTAAAAAAACTACTGCGTACCGTCTAACAATGTTCTACATAGAAATATCCCCGCAAATTGCTAAAGGACCTGGCGGCCATTTTTTAAACCTCAAAATCGAAAAACAATTGTAAAATTTATATAAACTTCCCTAGACCCTTTCTTTTTGAAAATAATAATCCCAAAAATTATTATATTAATAATTACCTATTACAATTTTATTGCTTCAGTTGCGGATGACGTCAACGTGGAAGTTAATGTGACAAGGTTCCATTGTATTAGCAATTTGCGGGGATAGTATATTGAAAAAGAAGTGTCTCTATGACAGAATGAAGTTTAAAAAATAAATACAACTGTCCTTAATTTTTACCGCAAGCTCGTTGATGTCTTTTGTTCATAAAGAAACAACCGAACACAGCGACTATAAAAATATATTATTTTTACATTTATTGCGGGTATTAATAATTATTTCGATTATAATTGCTTTGTTATATAGAATAATATCTACATTGTGTCGTAACGTAAAGTCAGATCAACAACTTACTTAAGATTTGCGCAAAGTTTTGGGTAAAAGTTTTTAGGGTGGCACCCTGAGCGAAAGTGGCGCGCGGTGAATTTAATTTAATAATTCTAATACACATTTTTAATAATGTTTTACGTGGAATTTTTAGGGCCTACAGTCTAGTATTTTGAGATGGTATCGTTACATTCCCTCGTAGTCACTGCTAGAAGTAGATAGCAAAACTGCTAAAAGTGGCCGTTTTTGACACATTTGCTATCTACTTGTACGAATGACTACGAGGGCATGTAGTATGATACCTTTTAAAAATACTAGACCATTGGCCCTAAAAACTCCACGTAAAACGTAATTAAAATCTTTTTCTATTAATAACTTACAGAAAATCTAGACAAAGGTAATCATGTATTAGCAGTCTTATTAGATATGAGCCGCGCTTTTGATTTTGTCTCGCATCCTTTGTTACTACAAAAACTAGAACGATACGGAATAAGGGGAACTGCTCTAAGCTGGATAGAAAGCTACTTAAAAGATCGCCAGCAACGAGTGGAGATCACTGGTTTTCCATGCGACAATATCAAAACAAGAAAAACATTTGTCTCTAACTGTCTTCATAATGGTTGCGGTGTACCACAAGGTAGCATACTTGGCCCATTATTATTTTTAGCATATATTAATGATTTGCCAAGCGTCATTGATCAAGAATGTATCTTATTCGCTGATGATATAACTTTGATTATTAAAACTAAGAATTATAATGAACTAAAAAGTATCGCAGAAAATAATCTCAAAGAAGTAATTAACTGGCTCAAAGCTAATAATCTCACTATTAATTTAAATAAAACAAAATGCATTAAATTTAAAACACATAACTCTATACGTAAGGAATTGGACATTAAATATGAACAGGACAAAATTGAAGATGTATCAGAAATAAAATTTTTAGGCATTACTATTGACGAATCTTGCAATTGGAAACCTCATATCAATGCAATGGTTAGTAAATTAGATCGTTTTGTGTACGTCCTTAACAGAATAAAACACGTAGCATCAAAAGAAGCAGCAGTTATGGCATACCATGGCTATGTGTCATCGGTACTACGATATGGGTTAATATTATGGGGTAACTCCGTTGAAATGCCACGTGCTTTCAAACTGCAAAAAAAATGTGTTAGAGCAATTTGTGGTGCTGGTTATTTGGACAGCTGTAAACCTTTATTTAAAGATTTGAATATCTTGTCCTTGCCATGTCTTTACATATACGAGGTTTGTACTTTTGTTAAGAAACACCCTTATTTATTTAAAACAAATATTTATTACAACTACAGAGGTAGAAAGGAAAATAATTTGTTAATTCCTCAGCGAAGACTGAAATTGCATTCGAAAAATTCATTCTGTATGGCAATACGTCTATATAATAAATTACCTAATGAAATGAAGGAACTGCCACTAACTAAGTTTAAAAGTGCGTTATCAAAAGTTTTAAAAGAAAAGAATTATTATACCATTAATGAATATCTAAATGACAAAACATTAAAATGAAATCAATGATTTATTAAAATTTGACATTATTATGATTTAATTTTATTATGACTCGTATAATTTGTTTGTTTAGTTAATTTTGACCATTGAATGTTTTTGTAGTTTATTTCCATTAATTTATATCAATACTTATGACATTGTAATTTCATTTTTAATTATTTTTTCAAAACATTTTTTTTCATTAATTATATTTTGAGTCAGATTATTATTACATGAACATTGGACGGACATTGATAAAAGTATTTGCACATCGAACCATTCGGTAGAATATGCGGAAACCATGTAATTAAAATCTGTATTGTACCATATTCGAGCAAATAAATGATTTATGATTATGATTATTATGAATAATAACCTAATGAGGGCGCCACTTACGGTCATACAACTTAAGATTTGCGCAATTTTTTTTTAAATATTTAAAAACATCACATGCATTGCTCCGATTCCAAAGTAAGTAGCTAAAGCACTTGTGTTATGGAAATCCGAGGCAACGGTGGTATCACAAAAACCCAGACCTGAGACATTATAGAAAAGTTCATTTTCTACATTGACCCAGCTGGGGATCGAACCCGGGACCTCAAGAGATGGTGACGCATTGAAAACCGGCGTGCAAACCACTCGACCACGGAGGTCGTCAAAAAAGTTTTAAGTTCTGTTGAATGCGTGTAGATAACGTTTTTATTTCCATATAAAGTGCAACCCCAACTCCGTGGTGGGGTCACATACGGGTTTTCATGGTGTCGCTACATTACATAGCGATAGCTCAGAGATCTGCCTGCCTAGCATGACCGATTTATATCGCGTGATATAGCATTTTATCGACACTCAACTGTCAAATTCCTTTGTCTTTTTGACAGTTAAACGTGATAAAACGCGCAATATCACGCGATATAAATCGGTCATGCTAGGCAGGTAGTACCTACCCTTAGCATAACACGCGTAAAAGGTACTCGATAGAGCAATTTTGTAATATATTATTATTATACTTAATACAAAATTAAAATTTCCATAGATAATTACTTTATCTAGTACTTTTACGCGCGTTTTTTTTCTAGATAGATGTTCATGCTAAGAGTACGAGCACAGTATATAAATAAGTTTTTTCAAAACAGTAGAGGAGCTAACGTCACTTAGGCCCTTTTGTCATTGCACTCCGTCGGATTGCTAGGGTTGGCATTTTCCGACCGTCTCGTCGAATGCTACGCGCGAACGCTATGGAAACAACTGCGACGCGATGTCACAATCCTGACCAAAGTACTGCGAACTTTGCTTAGAGCTCTGACGACAGCCGTCAAATTCGAACGTTTCCATGGAGCTCCCTTAATAATAATAATAATAATAGCCTTTATTCCCAATAAACATAAAAATTACAATCATTTAAAATAACATCTTACATGCAGATCGCTTTTTAAATTCAGAAAATAATGTAGTTATCGTATATCTATAAAAATACATTATAAATTTGAGTTCATTCTTTTTCATAATAACATTTCATAATCATTCAATTTGTGTATTTGTGTTTGTATTTACTTATTATATGTTATTGTTTAGATTATATGTATTTATATATTTTTTTTTGTTACCTTTTTTTTTTGGGTTTTTTTTTTTTTTATATATATATATATTTTTTTTTTTTTTTTTTTTTTTACTTATATACCTCATTAGTTACCGCATGCTTTCCTTATTGGGTTGTCCAATACTGGACAAAGGCCTCCTCCATCCTGTGCCAAGCGCCCCTGTCAGCGGCTAGTCGAGTCCACGTGATGCCCGCAGTTTGGTTGATGTCGTCTCTCCATCGTCGGCGCGGTCGCCCCCGCTGCCGGCGCCCGTCTCTCGGATACCAGTGTAACATTTTGTGGCTCCATCGGTCATCTGTCACTCGGGCTATATGTCCAGCCCATCTCCACTTCAAGTAGCATAACATCTTAGCAGCATCTATAATTTTAGTTCTTTTTCTTATTTCTGAATTTTTCTTTCTGTCACTTATCTTAAAACCTAGTAAACTTCTTTCTACTGCTCTTTGAAATATTTGTACTCTATGAATGACGTCTTTTGTGATGGGCCATGTTTGACACCCATATAGTAGAGTTGGGGTTACAACTGAATCTACGGCTATCTTTTTTAGTTTAACATCCATCTTCGATTTGAAAATATGTTTCAGAGACCAGTATGCGTTCCATGCTTTTTTTATTCTTCTTTCCACCTCTGAGATATAATGACCGCTGAAACTAATGTTTTGGCCCAAATATAGGTATTCATCTACATAGTTGATTTTCTTATTTTGAATAAGAATCTCCCTTCTTTCACTGTTAGTCATAACACAGGTTTTTTCTGGATTCATTTCCAAACCACTTTCTCTACTACTAAGATCTAAAGTATGAAGCATATATTGAAGGTGATCGTGACTCTCTGATATTATTGCGATGTCATCGGCAAACCGGAGATGATTCAGGTACTCCCCATTTATGTTAATTCCCATTCCTGACCAATCCAAGCTTCGGAAAATGTGTTCTAGTAGGGCATTGAATAGATTTGGTGATATAGGATCGCCTTGCCTGACTCCTCTTTCAAGTTTAAAAACATTTCCATTCTTTTCTAACTTTACTTTCGCTTTTCCTTCCAAATATATTTCCTGAAGTACGTTAATATATTTTTCGTTAACTCCTTGTTCTTTCAGCGCTGTCCACAGTTTATCATGGAGTATTGAATCAAATGCCTTAGTATAGTCAACAAAAGCGATGTATAGTGTTTTTCCATATTCCAGATATCTCTCCATAATCTGCCTCAATGTAAATATGTGATCTAAAGTTGAATAATTAGCTCTGAAACCGGCTTGCTCTTTAGGTTGCTGAGATTCAAGGTCCTTCTTAATTCTTGTTAGAATAATATGTGTAAATATTTTGTATAGCGATTGTAGCAGGCTTATTGGTCGGTAGTTGTTTATGTTATGTGGGTCTCCTTTTTTGTAGAGCAAGGTTATTACTGATGTTTTCCACTGTTCTGGTATTTTTTCTTGAACCAAAATTTCATTAAAGAGATTAGTCAGAATAGGAGTCAATGGCTCTATAAGTGATTTAATGATGTCATTTGTTATTTTGTCTTCGCCCGGACTTTTCATTGTTTTTAATGCCTGAATCGTGTACTTAACTTCGCTCTCTAAGATCGGGGGGAACTCTACATTTGGAGTAGATGGTGCTTGGTAAGTATGTGGGGTTTCTGTGTGTTTTTTACTATATAAATTTTCATAAAAATCTGTAGCAATACTCATTAGTTTTTGTCTGTTCGTGACAACTTCACCAGTGTTTGATTTAAGATTAGATATCCACTGCTTATTATCGTTTATGCGTCTTTGTCCCCTTTTTACAGATCTTCGGCTTTCTAATTCCTCTTCTAATATTTTTGACTTGTATTTTTTTAAATTTCTTTTCAGGGATTTCCGTATTTTTCCGTATAATTGTTTAAGTCGTTTCTTTTCCGTTTCTGTTTTTATTTTTATTTCTTTAAGTTTAGTTCTTTCATTTATTAAGTTTCGTATTTTTTCTGTCATAATGTAGTCTGCTTTTCTTTGTTGTTGTATTGGAGGTATTTTACTAACACTTGTTTTTATTGTTTCAGTCAGATTAGTGTATGTCTCTTGTATACTATGTAGAGCGTCTGATGGTTTGTATAATGTAGAGAAAATCTCACTCAAGTAGTTACTTAAAATAGGTGAGAAATTGTGATTGCTGTTCCTATTAAAATTAGCTCTTGATTTAGTGTGTTTCGGGTTCATAAGCCAGCAACCTCTTACCATTCTATGATCAGTAGGGTGCATCGTGTTGAGAATCTCTACATTTTTTACGTGTTTGATACTTTCTCTTCGTGTTATAAAAAAGTCTATTTCATTTCTTGTTTTACCATCCGGTGACTGCCACGTCCACTTCTGTTTATCTTTTTTCTTAAAATGTGTGTTCATGATGTAGAGTTGATGTTCGTAGCAGAAGTCTAGTAACAACTTTCCTCGGTCGTTTCTTTCTCCTATACCCCAAGGACCAGTAACCAAATGGTCTTCGCTGGAAGGCTTGCCGATTTTGGCGTTAAAATCCCCCATTAGTATTGTATTAGACAGACTTTTATCCAATGCTTTTCTGATGTCACTATAAAATAAATTTATTTCATCATCTGTTGCTTTTGCTGTGGGTGCATAAACTTGTATAATTGTGAATGTATACTGGTTGATATTAATGTCAAGTCTTGCAACTCTATCAGATTGTGGTTTGAAGTCGATAATATTAGATCTGTACTCTTTTTTTACCAAAAATCCGACCCCATTAAGACCTCCTTTCTTACCAGTATACATAAAAATATATTCATCGTGCTCTACTATACATGTACCTTCTTTTTTAATTTCTGAAAGGCCTATAATGTCCCATTTTATGTTTTTTATAGCATATTCTAATTCTTCTTGCCTTCTTAATCCTACTAAGGACCTTACATTTAGCGCTCCGATATTTAATTCTTGTCGGATAGAGGGTGATGGTCTACTACTCCCTCGGTGACCAGCCGTATTGGGAGAGGCGTTTTGTTGCTTATTATATATTTCTGGTTGGAGGGAAGCCTTTGTTCTTTGCTATGTTCGTGGAGATGCTATATTATTTGCTCTGATACCCGTCTGTTTCCTCTTCATTTTGTTTAAATTATTTGGTACTGTTTCTGGAGATAGGCTTGGTTTCCTTTTACTATTTCTGTTGTTTGCGTTTTTATCTGTACTAACTCTTTCAGGGCTCCTAATAGGTAATGTAATAATTTTGTCGTACCTCAATAAGACACGCTCTCCTTTTTGCCTTCTACTGTTATACTCATCCTGTAGTTCTTTCCTCTTTTGTAGAACTTTTTTCGGATAATCTTCTTTTATATATAATTTACTGCTATCCAAAAGTCTTTTATTTTTCAGAAGTTTTATTCTTAAGCCCATTGTAGTTGTAGTTAATAGTATTGGTCTTACTTTCTCTCCCCTTTTTCCTATTCTTTTTACAAAATCTATTTCATTTCTCTGACAGGGTAAATTCATTAATTTGTTTATTATTTCTAGTATTTTTCCTTCCAATTCTTCATAGGATTTTTCGGTTTCTTCAACGCCAAAAAACAAAATGTTCTTTTTTCTCATTTGTTGTTCCATTTTATCCAGATGTGTTTGTTGGTGCTCAATTTTCTGTTCCAAACAAGTAGTTTTTATTTCAATATTTTCAAATTTTTCATTAATATTTTTATTTATATCCTGTATAATCGAATCTTTAATTTTGTTCATTTCTTGCTTTTGCGTTTTCATATCTTCTTGTATTTCTTTTAATAGCGACATTAATTCGTCCATTGTAATTCAAAATAAAAATATTATTGTAGCAATCAGCGCCCTCTTCTGTGTAATAGACGTATTACACGTGTACAGGCGGTATTACGCTTTGCTTTCTGTCAAGAGCAGGTGGTTCTGATTTACGTGCTTTCCTGATCGCTAGTAAACAAGTTTCCGGTAGATGGCGTTGATCTGCTTTTTTGTGGAGTTTATACGTGATTATGCAGATTCGAATATTTAACACTTTTAGGTTATGAATTTTCTGTCCGAACAAAATACAAGTAATTTACTTACAGTTTCATTTTTGTATCTGTTACTGACAATACCATCGGTGTGAACAACATTGAATCAACTACCCTTCTGCTTTATTTTCGGTAAAATTCCTGGTCGTTGGTTGGTATTTATTTTCCAATATTTCCTTTAAAATACACCAAATTCCAAGTTGATAACAATTGTGCACACAAATCACCACTTAATGTAACTATTAAATCACTTTTTCACTGTTTTGCAACGTTTTTCTATATTTTATTAGTAAAAAACTACAGATTCGATGTTGGCTTGAGCACAGTGGCTCCCCCATGGAGCTCCCTTACTGTTTGAAAAAACTTATTTATATACCTGTGGTATGAGGCTCCTGATTCGAAGTTCGAAAACATACAGTGGATATTCTATTCTACCAAACACCCCACGGCTACCACCGGCTACCTAAAAGTGACTCACTTACAGGTCTCAAAAACAACTTTCTGCAACTGGGTGTTTGTGGGCTTAAGTTAAGACAGTTCCTCGTATAATTTCACCCGTTACTCATCTTGACCAGTCAATTTACTTTGAAATGAGTCACGATACTCACGATTCATCCTTCTTATGTTACGTATAAATAAACAGACATCGTAATTTAATATTAAATACCGGATTAAATTTTATTGATTAAGGTAACTTGACCGTTACTTAACTTCAAGGAATAAAGTCATTGACACATTGAGACAAAATAAAACTGTTTTAGTACAGTGCGAGGCAAGTACTACGCGTTCACTTCATTCGTGCCGCTACCTCCCGGCCCGCTTCTTCATACCGCGTCCCCGGCGTCGCCTGGGGAGGCGCGCGGGAGGGCGACACAGGGGGTGCGGAATATTGAAGCGGGCCGGGAGGGAGCGGCAACGATGAAGTGAACGCGTAGTATCTTGAAATTTTTTCGACAGAGTGGGGATAATTTCGCGCATGTGCTCTTGTGAATGACCAATAGCGCGCGCCCCTCTCCCGCCGCCCGCGCCCCTCACCGCTACCCAAAATACGCGTTTCGCGCAATGGGGAATGTCCGAAAAAAATCAAATTGGCTGAATATTTTTCAAGGTCCCTTAGTAATAGAATAGAGTTTCATAATTTTCGGATGCATGAAACAATTTTTAAAAATCAAAGTCTCTTCGACTTCACAAATGTATGAAAGTAACAGCAGAATGGAGATTATACCTTTGCCACACCTGCCACAACCACAACATAGTATTAAAAAAAATTCGAAGTCGAAGAGACTTTGATTTTTTTTACGCAACCGAAAATTCTGAATCTTTTTTCTATTACTAAGGGAGCTTATTCCTACCTATAGAAAAATATTCAGCCAATTTGATTTTTTTCGGACATTCCCTATCCCCACCTGATTTCAAGATACGTGCCTCGCAACTATACTCGGTGCGATCTGCCCCTCGACTAAAATGGCCAACAATCTATGCGTTTGAACGCTACGCTTACTATTAAAGCTTTAATATGATCAATAGACGATTAGTTCAAATTTCTCGAAGCTTACGGCACGTAATTTAATAGTTTACTGTTTACTGCTTACTTTTAAAGTTTTAATACCAGCGTTCAAGCGCATAGAAAGTTGTCCATTTGAGTAGGGGGGCTGGTGGTCACGATGGTGATTTTTAGGGTTCCGTACCCAAAGGGTAAAAACTGAAGCCTATTACTATGACTCCGCTATCCGTCCGTCTGTCCGTCTGTCTGTCTATATCACATGAACAGTGATAGCCAGACAGTTGAAATTTTCACAGATGATGTATTTCTGTTGCCGTTATAACAATAAATACTAAAATAAAAACAGAATAAAATAAATATTTAAGGGGGGCTCCCATACAACAAATGTGTATTTTTTTGCCGTTTTTTGCTCGATATTAAATACGACAACAGGTAGACAGTTGAAATTTTCACAGCCGATGATGTATTTCTGTTCCGGCTATAACAACAAATACTAAAAACAGAATAAAATAACTATTTAAGGGGGTTTTTGCGCGCGAGGGACTGCATAAAACATGTCAATATCATTTCTCTCACTCAGTGTAACACAGTCTTCAGAGGACGTGTATTGATGCTTTTAAGTGCAACTTTCACCAGGAAAAACCCATGGCGCCGGTTGTCGTGCGCAGCAGGTGTAGGTACAGTCAGCAACGAAAGTAGCTTTACACTTTAGTACTTTGTCATAGCAACTTCTTTGACAAAAGTTTAAAAGTTTAAAACATTAATCAAAAAAGTTAATATGACAAAGTAGTTAAGTATTAAGTGACTTTGGTTGTTGACCGTACAACAACACAACCAACAGCGTCTTAGCTACTTTTTTTATATACTACATTGGCCTGCAAAACTAAGTACTACAGAGGTCTATTTTCATACAAACGAGGTAACTTTGAAGCTTTGGTTCTCCGCCCAGGATTAAGCGGGATGTGATCTGAAGATAGCCATCCAGGGAGTGAATGGAGAAGATTCAGATCCCCATACACACCCAATTGATCTGATCAGCATTCTAAGAGCTGTTTGGATATGTTTAAAAAAACCACAAAAATATTAGCATTAAAATGTATGGAAATGCTGTAACTGATAACTCTAATCCTTACAGCTCTTAGAATGCTGATCAGATCAATTGGGTGTGTATGGGGATCTGAATCTTCTCCATTCACTCCCTGGGTGGCTATCATCAGATCACACCACGTTTAATCCTGGGCGGAGAACCAATGCTTCAAAGTTACCTCGTTTGTATGAAAATAGACCTCTGTAGTAATTAGTTGTGCAGGCCAGTGTATTATAAAGTTTTACGCATTTGTGAATTTCACAAATCAGTAAAAATAAAAACTGTTTATTGTTTTGTTACAATAGACAAGACAACATTTGTTACAAGAGTTCATGATAGGAAAACATGGTTAGCGTGGGCCATATTTTTATAGAGAAAATGTAAAGTTGTAGCCACAAAAAACATACGACAAGCAAAAGAGATTATCTAGTAGCTACAAGTATTAAATTGCGTATAAACGTCCCAGAAGATTGTAAAAAAAAAATCAGAATATCATCAAAAGCGCTTGTTGAGGATCATATTTTTGGCGTAAATAATAGCGGAAACATATTGAATTCTACATCAAAAAAAATCAGTCATTATTTAATAGTCTGGAGCCTAAGCTGCCTAAGCTAGGTCATTATTTCAGGACTTCAGGCAGATAATAAAGTTATCAGTACCCTTAACACGAACAGCTGTTATGTAGAAAAAAAACGCGTGTAAAAAAATCGATTGTGAAACCTTCTTTTACAGTGCCATCTACCTACCGCCGAAAAGCGATAATAAATTTCTCATAGACACTCCATCGAGTAATTTTACGCACGTTTTTTTTCTCGATAGTTGTTCGTACTAGGGAGGGGTACAAAAGAGTACTCTCGGATCAAATCGGTTAATAATGTACCTATTGAAAATTAAAAGAAACTAAGTTTGGACTAAACAAACGGTTTTCTGTAGTATAGTTTGTATCACGAAAGATGGCCACAAATGGCGCCCATCTTCGCATCATAACTCATGAAGAAAAGACTTAAGACAATATAATATTTCATATTCTTATAGATATTTACATTATATTTAAATTTATGAAATATTATTCTGTCTTAAGTCATTTCTTCATGAGTTATGATGCGAAGATGGGCGCCATTTGTGGTCATCTTACGTGATTCGAACTGTACCTACATATTGTCATTCATTTTACCTATATACCGCTGCAACCTTACTCTAGAAACAGATTAATATACGTAATTATAATACGTGGTTTTGTATCGCAAACGCTTTGTTAGAGACTAGAGTCATGGTAGCCATGGTATGAGAAAAAAATATTTCATAAACAATTTAATCGTTGCTGTATGATTCTATATTCTCTTGCTTTAAAAAAAGAAGTCAGTGAGACAGCTGACAGTGACAGAT
The DNA here is from genome assembly GCA_928269145.1 of Agriphila tristella. Classification (NCBI taxonomy): domain Eukaryota; kingdom Metazoa; phylum Arthropoda; class Insecta; order Lepidoptera; family Crambidae; genus Agriphila; species Agriphila tristella. Next base: position 7,059,123 of record OV743451.1, read on the forward strand.
AAGGTGACAAATGTCAATGTCATGGTCATTGTCATCTTCCCCGCGTTCCGAATCACGCTCACAGCGCTGTTAGCGCGAAACCGACCAAATTAAATAGTCACAAAATATTGCACAAATAGGGTATTTGTTTACCTTCTTAATTTAATGGATTATACGCTAACAGCGCTGTTGGCCGTTGGCGTGATTTGGAACGCGGGGCTTGAAAAACAAAAATATTGGATCGCAATAATTTTAAAATGTAAAGTATTGTTAAAAAGGCTATTAAACTGTAAAGTAAAGTTTTACAATAAACTTTAATTGGTGTAAAACTTTAAATTACGGCTATTAAATGTTGCTTTTGTTAAAATTGTTTCTGAATAATTTGCGTCAATTCGCACGTGTGGGCAGTGTTGACCTTACTTATTTTGGGTAAAAAAATACAGTAGAATATTAAAACATTACACAGTTACTGATATAAAGTTGTTGTTTGAATTAAAGCTGTAATAAAACATTTAATAAATACTTTTCTACTTTTATAACCTCAATTTTATGTGTGTATCAGCAAAGTCCAAATAAAGGGCCCATCATGGTTGAAAGTCAAAGGTATGGTTCATTTATACTCCTTTTTGCATAGACTTATTATAAATCATTGCCTTTTTGTTATATTTATTTCATGAAACTGTCATAATTGTTTTTAAATTCATATTTCAGTATGGGCGTTCCCAACCGCAAAAAGAAGCCATTAAAGCGCAAATCAGAGTCTGTGTCGCCGCTGCTGAGTAAAAATGCTAAGGTTGATCTGACAGCATCTGCTGAACCGGTCACAACTGAGCTACCACTGGAGAAGATTTCTGGTTAGTCTTTCTTCTTATAGTATGAGGATTAGTGGCCACCTCTGGTGTTAGAGTTTATCAAGCCGCCTGTAAGGCCCCTGACTTAGGCTTAACGACTGTTACCAGATGACAACAGCCAGGACCAACGGTTTAAAATGCCCTCCGAAGCATGGAAGGGAAAAAGAAACAACTTAAAATATAAATAAAACACTTAAAGGATACTACCATGGTTTTATTGAAACTACTTGGGTAATTAGTTTGTATTTAGTTTGATTTTTAATTTTCCTGACGTTAATCACTCTAGTAGGTCAGTTAAAAGTGTTTTATTTCATGTCTAGTGAGTTCACATATGAGTAGCGACCTCAAAGGGTATGTATATGATGCTGCCAAAATATTTATTTAATTTGTATAACCACTGTAGCGTCCTGGTACGTTTTTGCACCAAAAAAAAGTGCGCAAAACGTCCTGGTTAGAAAATGGACCAGCGGGTCTACCGGTTCGGACTGACCCCTGTTTTTTTAGCAAATTAGCCTTGTCTGTGACTAAATCTTTTGTCATATGGCAATAATACACTGTAAGCGATTTATGCCAATCTAAAAACCGATTAGGGCAATAAAAATTTACGATGAGAATAAATATTTTGTGTGGTAGACATTTTTCGTGTGCGCTTTGTTGTGAGGAGGTCCTGCTAAAATGAGATAATTACTTTATTTTAATTACTTGTTTCTAGGATTGTAATATATAAAAATAATCGTTATTATTTCAGCTTTGAGTGGGTGTGTAAATATTTGAGTTTTAAAAACTGAGATCCAGTTTTTTGACACAAAAGTATAAAGGGTATTTGACAAAGAAATTTCTGGTTTCCCTGAGTTCCGATTTTTGTTTTTTACTTTAGCTACATTATAACAATTATTATTAGAATCGATGAAATCTAATTATGTATTTTTTATTTCGATATAGCCCTAGTAGTATTCCAGTAATTCACGTTTCGCGGCACGCGGGATCGCGATACTTAATAAAATACCTAATCAAGCGAGTCGCGGACGTTTCCGAGGGGTTTGAAGGCGCGCGCCGGACGTCCAAGTGGTTGTGTAAAGTGGTTTTTTTTATATTATTACTTATATCATTATGATTTATCTTACAGAGGACCCCAAGAAAAAACAGGAAATAAAGTTTGAAGGCCAGTCACTAGAAAAGATTGGAGAGAGATACCCCGTGCTGAAGAACGAGGAGCTGGTCAAGAAGTTCCTTGCTGTGACGCTGACAAACAACCAGAAAGGTAGTTTATAGTGATGTAGTATTATTTTCTTATAGCTTTTTTTATTCTTTAATATTTAATGAGGGTTTCTCTTTACGAACTGCCACCCTCATAGAGTAATACCACAGAATAGATAATAGTACTAACGGTCAGAAGTTTCACTCTGCAAAATCATTTAAATAAATTGTGACTTTTGCTCTGACATAATAAAGTGCAATTTAGGTTGCACAGAGCTCCCTTCGCTCCAAAACATTCACTTAGTATTTGCTCTTCTTTCTATCGCTTAGGTCTTATCTTTTCTGATGTATGAAATTCGTCCTCTCAGAGGACACCGAGCGCTATATGCTCGCGCGCGGAGTGACAGAGCCCTGGGCCCCGTTTCATAAAGCTTGACAAGTCGACAATTTGTCAGAAATCATGACATATGTCGGATTGTCACGACAATTGCCGTTTCATAAAACTTGACATATTTATAATTGTATACAAGAATTCAGTGGTAAATTGTCACTTTTTTCTGTTTGTTTCATAAAACCATAGTCATGACAAGTCTTGTATAAAACACCTGTCAGAACAGGTAAATTCATTGTCGGTGTCATTTGAAAAAAAAAAGACAGTGACAGGTAAATGATTGTTAGCGATTGGTAAATAACTGTGTTTATTTTTTAATTAATACCCTCTAATTAATATACTACCTACCAACAAAACATGCACTGATATTCAATCAGACGCAAACATGGCGGAGGCAAACAAGATGCTAATATTAAGTTGTGGAAGAACTTGATACATTAGAAAATGGCCTTCAATTATTATTTTCCCATTGGCTTGCTAACGACGAGCATCTTGGTATTCTTGATTCGTGAACCGAAACTGGCAAGTGGCCACCGTGCGCTAGCATAAAATAATTTCAGATTTAGACCACATAGGTATATAACCTTTAAATTTATCAAGTGGTTTCCGTATCGATCAACAAAAGCAGCTTCAATTTTTATTACAACTAATTAAAAAAAAATATTCTACCACAACTTTACTTATACAGAATTTTTCGTTGACAGTAAAGTCGGTTACTTCCAAAGAAAAGTTTTTTTTTTAACCGACTTCAAAAAAAGGAGGAGGTTCTCAAGTCGACGGTATTTTTTTTTATTTTTTTTATTTTTTTTATGTATGTTTTAACATAGCTTCGTCAGTTATTACCCGATTTGTACAATTCTTTTTTTAACTCAAAGAACATAATTTGTGTGTGGTCCCATAATTTTTTTACAGAGATCTGGCCAGTAGTTTTTTCATAATCCTGAAAAATATCAATTATTTAGCTCGCCATCGCACGAGTTTTTATGGAATTTCGGACATAACTTCTTTGTTTATGAACCGATTTAGATGATTCTTTTTTTATTTGAAAGGGTATACTTCAAGAGTGGTCACAATTTAATTTCATTGTTATTGGACTTCGAACTTCGAAGATACATAAAGGAACTCTTCAAAATCAAATAGTATAAGTAAAGTGATTTAGGTTTTGGTAAGTTTATGGCAATCCAAAACAAACCAAATCATGGTTTGCGATACAACGTTCTGGACTAGACTTGGACTACGATGACACAACGGAACTCCTCAAAAACAAACAGCGTAAATTTGGAAATTGAGTTCTGGGCATTTTACCATTGAAAATATTATAATATAAAGTAAAAAAATATTTACACGCTGCGCTTACATACCTACCACTAAAAAGTTGAAAATAAAAAAGCTTTTTAAAAAAAAAGAAAAACCGCCTTCAAAAAACTGAAAACAAAAACAGCTTAAAAATTAAATACCTCTAAAAAGCAAGAAATAATATTCGAATCATTCGTTACACATATCAATATTAATAAAACACATCTAATGAAGTCGGGTGGGGCTTTAAGAAAAAAATGAAGTTGTTCTCCAGCCCCACCCGACTTCAATAGATGTGTTTTATTAATATTGATATGTGTAACGAATGATTCGAATATTATTTCTTGCTTTTTAGAGGTATTTAATTTTTAAGCTGTTTTTGTTTTCAGTTTTTTGAAGGCGGTTTTTCTTTTTTTTTCTAATTATTCTCTCCTCCGCCTATTTTCTTCCAAATAATTATCATCACTGTCACTACTACTATCACTGCTAGAATATAGCATTTTTACTTAAGTAGCATTGAATCCTGAGTAATCCTGACATAGCCCAAAGGTGCTTGTCAAAAATGTGCGACAATTCGACAAGTTTGTAATTCCGTATTGACAATTATGTGTTTCATAAACGACACTTGTCAGAAAATGCTCGACAATTTGTCGAATTTTCATTGTCACCTGTAAATTTTTATGAAACGCTAAATTGTCGAATTGTCGCGACGATTTGACATATATGTCGGCTTTTCCGATGACAAATATGTCAGACCAAATGTTTTATGAAACGTACAATTGTCGAATTGTCGATTTGTCTCCTGTCACCTGTCGCTGACAATTGTAATCTTTATGAAACAGGCCACTGGTTATACTTACATAAAAAGGAGCAGTGATGTTAATGAGTGTAATCATGTGGTAATAAAATTGATCTCTGGGATTTTCTCTGGAATTGATTCTCTTCAAAATCAGGATTTCCAATTACTTACCTAAATAGAATTAAGTTTAGAATAGCCTTTAATTGAAAATCAGAGAACCTTGTTACCAGCTTTCTCTGTTGGTCAAGATTACAAATCCTTAACAATAATGATTGATTAAATATATTTCTATCAGAAAGTCAAACAAAAACAGAAAAGTTCAAAATACTTTTAACGTCAATTCAGTATTGAATTTCACACAGTTTTAAATTTTTTCTTGAATTCTAAATTGAAAACTTTTCAAGTAATTAATTATATTTACAGGTAGAATACGTCAAACATTAAAGGATAACTTAAAAGGCACATCCAGCTTTTTACTCCCAGACGTGATCCACAATCGTATACAATCAATATTGAAGGGGTCGACCAACCTCCAAGACAGAGATTTACGTAAAATCAGGATTCTATACAATATGTTGAAAACTGCTATAGATACAGAAAAAGATGATTTAGAAAAGAAATCTTCTATAAAAAAAGTTGCAGAAAAGAAGAAAAAACTTAAAAAATTGGAGAAAGGAAGTAAAGAGATCTCAGAAGATGACAAAGAACAGAAACCGCAAACTGAAAAGAAGGAACAATTAGTGAAGAAAGTTAAAAAAGAGAAAAGATATGTGGTGTTCTTAGGGAATTTGCCTCTGGGAGTTAGTAAAGATATGGTAAAGTATACTTACAATATTTATCAATAAATTACTGGGTAGATTTATTTGGCATGTCAAGTCCAGGGGCCGTACCGGCTAACGAATCGATTTTCATAAAAGTCTGCTGGGTTTCAACTTAAAACAGAGAAATCAAAGTAAGCAATTTCGTTTTGTACTTTTTGTTGACGTGATTCGGAAGATATCGATGTTCGTGTGACATCATGAATTTGGGTTCGTCATTTTGGCCCAATTGGGGCTCGATTTATCTGTTTTAATTTGAAACCCAGCAGACTTTTATGAAAATCGATTCGTTAGCCGGTACGGCCCCTGTTGGAATTTTGTAACCCATTGCGGGAATAACTTACAGTAGTCTATGCTACTTCTCCTATGTTTCCTATATCTCTCTCTATACCATGGGTTTTCAAGGGGCGTGCCAAACGGAGGGGGGGGGGCAGACTTTCCAAGGTGGGTGCGGGCCACCTGTGTAGTTCATTATATAATTTTTTTGGGTCAAATATTTTTTTCTTACCTGCTATTAACCTAAAATTGTGTAGATAGGGCGTGCGGATTTTTTTTGGTAAAAAGGGGGTGCGTCCCAAATAAGTTAGGGAACCCATCCCATGCTAGAGCAGGGGTGCCCTACACCAAAATTTATCAAAATTGGTTCAACAGCTTAGGTGATACAAACAAGTACTTTTCAGTTCTGTACATTATTGGATTTAATAGCACGAGTAGATATCTATAATTCTTTTAGATAAAGAAACCATCTATAAATGGTGGCCATTATTGTATATTCTGTGGCGCCACGTGTATAGCATTCAGCATGACGATATGTGTGAGCATGACCAGTCGGCCGCTATTTACAGATTGTTTCTTTATCCATACGAGTTACACCAGTGAATATCTACTACTACTATAAAATAAGTAGGATAACATCATAAGTATTAATTATTAAGTATATCTTTCAGATAATGCAACATTTCTTCGAGATGAACGAGCATATCATAGACATCCGCATACCGAAGCCCAAAGATGGCAAGAAGAGTGCCATAGCTTACGTCGAACTAAGGAATGAGCCTACTTATGAGGTGAGCCACTGACACAGTACAATAAGCCTTATATAATCCCCGTCAATTGGTAATGCGCCTGGCGGCCATGATTTTAACCTCAAAAACGAAAAACAATTGTAATTTTTTCATATACCTAGGCCCTTTCTTATTGAAAATAAGAATTCAATAATTAATATTAGGTCTTTACCTATGAAATTGCCGTTTTGTTTGAAAAAAGTTAAAGTATTTTTTTTTCGAACTTATTTATTTCTTTTATTCAAAGTAATCACCCCTGCACTGCAATCAATGCATCTTTGCCAACGCTGTGGCAGTTTATGGATGCCCTTCTTGAAAAAATCAGCTGGACGGGAGACAACAAACTCTTCAAAGGCGTTTTGTACTGCCTCTCGGGAATTGAGTTTTTTTCCCGCTAAAAAGTTGTCCAAATTTTGGAAAAAGTAATAGTCGGTAGGCGCAAGATCTGGTGAGTATGGCGGATGAGGGAGAGCTTCCAAACCCAACTCATGCAGCTTAGAGACGGTCTGTTGTGCAGTATGGGGTCGCGCGTTGTCGTGAAGTAGCAGTGGGGCACCCATCTATCAAGCTTTTTTATCTTGCCAATCTGTCGCAAATGGACCAATATTGTTTTGATGCTAACATCAAAAGCTGCTGCCAGCTCAGCTGTAGATTGCGATTCATCTGCTTCCACAATCGCCTTTAATTCATCATTGTTGACCAAAGTTTCCGGACGAGCACGAGGTTCATTTTTCAAGTCAAAATTCCCAGAACGGAACCGAGCAAACCAATAACGGGTTGTACGTTCGTTTGTACAGTTCTCTCCGTAAACGTCGTTGATGTTACGTGTCGTTTGTGCCGCGTTGGTGCCACGACGGAACTCATATTCCATAATTACACGAAATTTCGAAGTATCCATTATGAGGAAAAATGTTGAAATGTAATGAAAATACAACGCTAATCAATAAACAAAAGACTGATTTTGTAAATAGAATGTCATATTTTTAACCCATCTGCGCCGGCCGTATACCCGCCTAAAAATTCTAAAAATTATTATCACCAGAGAAGATAAGAGAACAATAGAAGAAAACGTAAACAAAGTGCTGGCCTCATGCGGCCGGCTCGGCGTTGACAGAATGGCTTAAATATTTTTTAGCTGGCCGCATGCGGCCGGGTCGGCGTCAAGAAGTTAAAACAAAATTAATTTGAATTTAGAATTCATAGCCAATCAAAACTTTTTTTTGTTTGAAAAAGTCTGTACTGCAATACGGCAATTTCATAGGTGAAGACCATGTTTTTTGTCATTTTTAGTTGCGGATGATTTTGATGTGTATGTTAATTTGACAAGGTTCCAATTGACGGGCATAGTACCACGTGCTACAAAATAACCCCTAATGCCGAATATTAGGGACCTTTTAACTGAATAGCTTTTACTATGGGACCAACTCTGAAATCGCGAAAAAAAAAAATCAGCTGTTTCATACAAAAAATAATAACGAAAATATGAAAATTTATAAAACTGCTGTTTTTTTTTGCGATTTCAGAGTTGGCCCTATAGTAAAAGTTATTCAGTTTGATGGTCCCTATCTACCATATTCGGCTGGTATAATAATAAATATCAAAACACTATGTATTTCACACCGTCTGTTCTGAGGCATTTTTTTTTTTTTTTTAATTTTCATTTATTCAGGCAAATTACACTAATTTAAAAAATTACAGATTAAAATGATTATTTTTATATATTAATTCGAAATAAATAGATTTTATAATAAAAATGCATTAATTTTAAAATGTTTGAATTCATTTAAATTGAGGCTATTAATGTTATATAATGCGGTTAAATTGACAATTGGCAGTTATCCACCACAACTTTACTTCTACAAAGAAAAAATATATTTACAGATTAAAATACGTCGTTTTGTGCTACAAGCGCTGTCTTTTGTCAATTTAAAAATGCTGTTAAATGGTTGCTAAAAAAACATCAAGTGATTATGAATAATGAAAGACCCTAAACTGCATTTGTCGTCGTTTACACCAACCAATCCTCATTAGGCCCGCGTGGTGGTGCGCTCAACCTTATACATCCATAAGGACGGCCTATGTCTCAACAGTGGGGACATTAAAATTAATAAAAACCCACCATCCATTAGCACCCCTGGGGGTCAAGTCTGCTATAATGTTTTCCTCAAAATCGTAGTTCAATGGTGTTCTAATGGTAATGCTTTTTGACACAGTTCTAGTTTCTTAAACCCAAAATCAAGACACAATAGGGAATATGCATGTCACCGATTTTGATAAATTTGAGCTTGATCGCTTCGGACACGCATAAAAACATGATGGAACAGGAAAATAAAAAATTATAATGTATTATTTTAGTTTTATCACACGATGAAATCAGGGAAAAATAACGATTTTTTTTTCATTTTCGAATCATCATCCCCCTACCCTTATCCCAATTTATTTGGGGTCGGTGCATTGCGTCTTTTTCTTCCATTCCTTCCTGTCACTCGTCATCCCCTCATCCACTCCCTTCGCATTCATATCATTCCGCACACAATCCATCCATCTTTTCTGCGGTCTTCCTCTTACTTTCCAGCCCTCAACATCCATATCCATTACTCTTCTAGTTACATGCCTTTCATCCCTTCTCATAACATGCCCAAACCAAGCCAGACGGTTCCCTTTCAGCTTCTCTGTTACTGGTGCTACTTTCAGACTTCCTCTAACATACTCATTCCTTATTTTATCCATTCGCGTCACACCACACATCCACCTCAACATTTTCATCTCTGCTACGTGTAATTTCCTTTCATCCATCTTCTTCATAGCCCAACATTCTGATCCATACACGACTACTGGCCTTATTACGGACTTATAAATTTTTCCCGTTAACTTCGGGTCACATGTAACTCCCGTGACCTGTCGCCATTTCGCCCACCCTGCGTTGATCCGGTTTCGCGGTCAATCGCCCCATCTCCTTGCACGAAAGATCCAAGGTACCGAAAACTGGAGCAGACTGGTAAATCTAATGAACTTAACAGTCAGATAGAATATCGAATAAGAAATCATTTTTTGTATGACACATATGTACTTAAACGCAAAATTTAGGGAGATAATTAAAAATAATTGAAAATTCTTGGCTAACTCCATAGTAAACGCGCGCCTGAAACGTGATATGTGACGTCATATATCATGTCCGTTTTGTATGGAGCGTTTTCGGCGGTCGCTGCTGCGTGCTAACTTCTTAACACGAGAAAAAAAGCAAAAAAAAAGTTTTAATATTACAGTTGATTTTCTCACGCACTATACTTTTAATTTTGATCAAAAAAAATTTGATGCATATTCCCTATTATGTTTCCGTTTTGGGTTTAAGAAACAAGAACTGTGTCAAAATGCATACCATTCAAACACCATTGAACTACGATTTTGACGAAAATATTAGCAGACTTGTTTACAAATTTTGGAGAACTAAATGGTTGTGCCGTAGACAAGGGGCGAGGAAAGGGGGGGGGGGGGGGTTCAAATGCCAATCCGGAAATGCCTTAGCAAACCCACCGTTTTATACATAAGTACTTAGCACAAGGCTAATTTTTTTTAAACTTGTGCTCACTTTAAAATAATGTTGTTACTTATTGTCTCTGGTCCAGAACTCGACCAACTCCGAAGTGAATTCCTAGCTACGGCCCCATGGATGATGATGTAATTAATGATCAATTTATTTATATTTCCAGCTTGCTCTGTCGAAGCATCACTCGATGATGGGCAGTAAGAGGATAAAGGTTTTATACACGACACAGAAAAATGGCAAAATCACCAAAGGCGAAGCGAAAGTAAGTCTCGTCTTTTGTCTGTTTTGAGTGAAGCTGGATAATTTTTGGGTAATTTATTGTTCTGTCTGGCAGAACAATAAATTTTGCGTTAATCTTCTGATCCTCGCTCAGCACAACTTTTCCGACCGTGTGCCATGCATTTCATCGTGATGTCATATGACGTAGGCTGTACTGTCGCGGGCTCACGGATTACAAGTGACCCCATTCGCTTTTGATGCTGGTGAAAATACCTTTTCGCAGTAGGTCTAAGGGAACGTACCCATACTACGTATATCACGGTATCTACGTTAACACGTTATCACGTGATCCGATAAGGGGGAACGGGGTCTTTAAAATACCACGCTTGGTCATTGGGTCAGGGGAGGGGCCTAGGTTTTGTTACGTAGTCAATATCCTCTATGGAAATCTGGTTCTTTTTCAAGCTGTATTCAAATATGGCGCGCAGCGAAAAAAAATTTATTTTCACTTGTATGTAAAATTATGGCACACACTCTTGGCGTTACGTGGCAAGCGCCATACTAGTAAAAAACTAATATGAGCAATTTTTTTTTTTAATTTATGTTACTATGTAAAAACTAGGGGAAGGAGGGTCTTGGCATCTTGTCTCCGGGTGGTCACCAAGGGGGGTATGGGTACGTTCCCTAATCAATGTTCAGTCGCTTTGTGCTGCATAACTAAATGCCACCATTTTTAGCCCCGCCCACTTGGTTGTAATTTTTGTGTGGTGTAATTTTTTAACAGAATGCTATAGTAGAGTAGCCCGTAATACATTTAAATTACGAAAAAGGTTACCGTTCGCCGTTGTGATATTGCTATTTATTACGAAATTATAGATACTTTAACCCAAGCTTTACAGATCGCAACCCGCCGTAACCTTACTAATATTATAAATGCGAAAGTCCGTTTGTTTGTTTATTTGTTTGTTACGCTTTCACGTCTTAACTACTGAACCGATCATCATGAAATTTTGCATACACGTTGTCAGGGGTACAGAGAAGGACATAGGGAACCTTTCATCCCGAAAAAAAGTATTGTTCCCGAGGGATAGCAAAAAACCTTTCCACGCAGACGAAGTCGCGGGCGGCCGCTAGTATTTGTATATCTCCAAAAATTATATTTTTTTATTTTTCGAGGTTTACCACATGGTTTAGCTATTGTCGTGTTCTACCGCTTTGTTTGATTGCCACTAATAATAGTAAGGCATTTATAATATTAAGATGGATTACGTATTATTTACAGAGCAAATCAGCGAAGCTCATAGCCCTCCAGAAGTCTGGAATGCTGATCGGCAGCACCCCCCTTAACAAGAAGAGAAGTCAGCGCCGTTTAAAGCAGAAGAAAGCGCGGGCCAAGCAAGAGGCAGAGGGACACAGCGTATAGATCAAACTGTTTATAGAAATTAAAAATATATTTAACAATGTTAAACTGTGTTGTTTCATTTAAATGGGTGCTATTTAATCGGGTAACACTAAATTCCCATTTCGGGTATCAAACAGCTTTAAAAAAAAACCTTCAAAAACCTAAAAATAAAAACAGCTTCAAAATGTGCCTTCGTAGTCCAAGTCTATTCTAGAACGTCGCAGACCATAGCTCGTTTTGTTTTGGATTGTCATAAACCTACCAATATCTCAATCACTATAGATATCCTATTTGAGTTTGAGGAGTTCCCTTGGATATCTTTGATGTCCAAGGGTAGCTTATTATTTGGTATGCGTAACCGCAGCAAAATGTTGCGTCTTAGAGAAATGAGAGTATTACAGATAATTAGTTCATAGTAAGATGCAATTTGTTTAAGTATAGCAAAATGTGTGCAAGTTGTACTTTCGAAGTTATTCGAGAAAAACTGATTTTGCTGGGGTAACGTTACCCCAGCAAAATGTTTTAAAAAAAAGGCGTTTAGCCTGGAACCAAGTACATCAAAAGATAGCTTTTGACGAGTTGTTAATGAATACCAATAGCAAAATCTGTGCATCTTATAGTTTTTGAGATATTCAAGATTTTGCTGCGGTAACGTTTAGGGATTTCCCATATCTCAAAAACTGTTTGTCGCAGAAGTTTGAAAAAAATACCAGTTATAGGCCTTAATTTGTTTAAATTTGTTTAAATATAAGTATTTCGATTCATCAACAGATATCGATATAATTAATTGTTTTTTAAAAACTGGAAAAAATCGATTTACTCCTAAACTAGTACATTTGAAAACAAATAAAAAGCAATTACATATACCTATGATCTACCCCTTTAAGGTGTACAAATCTGGATTAAAAAACTTTACGCGATATGAAGATATAAAGAGATTTCATCAAATTTCAAGCTACTTATCAATTTTCTACTTTGGCGATCGAATACGCAGCTCCCTATGAATACAAAACGATAGACTATAGTGAACACATTAGTGTATTTTGTTAAAAAACATCCCTGAAAGTTTCAGCTTTAAATCTCTGATGGATTAAAAATTATTCAAAAACCAAGAAAGTGTCAGCAATTCTCCTATAAACCGACTAAATTACGGAGGTTACGAAAAAGCGATCGCGCCATACTTGCGGATGTCCTACTGAAATTAGCAACCTAATAACCGATATATAGTACAGTCAAGCAGAAAAATACCTATGTAGCCGAAATTTAAATTGTTTTATGTAGAGGTTATATTATTACTTTAGCTATTTTCGACTACATTCGTTAATAGCAATACTTACCTAATAACTACCAGATTTTTAGACCAGAACTAAAAAGAAACGTGGTTCAACCTATCTAATAGTATTAGTTAATTGATGAATGCGTTTAACGAGTACTTTTGTAAAATAATAAAAAATATTCTTAAATTTGAGATTTTTGCATTCATTGTTTTTTGTTAATTAAAAATTTATCAAACGTCACGTCACGGCATCCAACACGAGATTTTCGCATTTCTTTCTCTTTTGTCATGTCACTATGTAGTTGTCCCTTTTTCTATAAATGAAGGACCCAGATGCAGAAGTCCGTACTTTTTCATCTGATAACACCAACGTGTAGAGCATGCCCAGATGCAGAACTCCTTTAGTCCAAAAACTGAGTTTCTCAATAAACCAAATTTAAACAGAAAAAAATCACTGAAATTTTTCTACTTGGTAAAAGCCTTAAAAGCCGAATATGGTAAATAGGGACCATCAAACTGAACAACTTTTACTATGGGACCAACTCTGAAATCGCGAAAAAATAATCAGCAGTTCTTTACATTTTGTTATTTTCGTCATTAATTTTTGAACGGAACAGCTGATTTTATTTGCGATTTCAGAGATGTAGGTAGGTTATTGAGGAAAATCAAACTTCACCATAACATATTATTATTATACTTTTTAATAAAATCAACATTAATCAACCGGATTCAGGTCCCAAACTCTTGGACTTAGTCCTTTTTGACCCTTATTTTAAGGACTTAGGCACTTTGGTTACATATTTGGTGGATTTCTTACAAAATATTGTGGACTTAGGACTTTCACACTAAATGAAATATTGAAATATCGGTCGGAATTAAGTACCTACTTTATAATATAAAATAAGGTAAATTAAATATTTGTTGTAATAGCGGCAACAGAAATGCATCATCTGTGAAAATGTCAACTATCTAGCTATCACGGTTCATTAGATACAGCCTGGTGACAGACAGACAGACAGACGGACAGCGGAGGCTTAGTAATAGGGTCCCGTTTTACCCTTTGGGTACGGAACCCTAAAAATTAGTCATTGACACAATAATATTGCATTGTCTTCCAGTGCTGGACCTATGTTCAAAGTTTCAAGTTTCTATCTTATCGGTAAGCTAGTATAAAATAGTTTGCTAAAGTGGACAAACAAACAAAGAAACAAAATCTTTTTATACGCGACTAGGGCATGGAATACCGGAATGATTTTCATACCGGTATTGATACCGGTATTGAAATTTCAATTACCGGTATACCGGTATTTCGGTATTTTTTTAAAAACTGCTAGTTACATACTTTTTAAATGGTTCTAAGAACGATTAGTAAGTCTTGTTTGTGGAGAGTGATAAAAGCAATTTTCTACGCTATATTTTATGGCAGAAACTCCACAAAATGAGTTATTAAAATAATACCTAGGTAATTAAGAATACTAAAGAAAATACGTTATTTGATTCAATTATTATTGAAATCTACAAATATCAAAATTTCCATAAAGAAGATGGTTAGAGAGTACCACCAGCTTGGGAGTCTTGGGACCCTATAATTCATCAACTAAAATCCCATCCCAAATCACACACTGCAGGATCTAAAGATACAGTTAGTTTGTTTTGTAGATAGGGATCAAAAGGGAGGTCGACATAACCTCTCTGAGTTTTTTTCCGCCAGTTCTTTCTCTGAGAGGCCTCCTAATTTGTGAACTGGTGGTAGATTCAGTAGCTAGATCGTGTTTTCTGGCGCAATATAACTCAAGTAAAGTATTTTGTTCTTTAAAAATGGGAATAAGCCCCTTTTAAAAAACTAGACCCGTCTCACTTCTGAGCCATGTCCTTACGAATCGTCCGTCACGCTCGCAGGTTTGACGACTTCCAACCTCCCAAACAAGCCGGGCTTCGAAAAGGCTTTAAAGTACCATAGTATAGAGTTCTATACCACAAATCCAACTGCAGCGAAGTGTGAGACAGGGAGACATTATTTCTCCGAAACTGTTCACAGCTGCGTTGGAGGATATCTTTAAACTCATATTCTGGAATGGACTTGGTATCAATATTAATGGCCAGTAACTAATATTTGAGTGTTAGGGGCTATGCAGCTCAAGTTGAGCCCAGCGGCTTCCAAGAAGTCGAGAATCTTCCTGGTTTTAAGAGTTTTAATTTCCTCTGGGTCGATTATGTGTCGTCCCAGATGGATGCTACGCCTGTAGATTAGAGGTCCACAGCCCACAGCCACATAAGAGGTGCTTGGGTGTTTCCTGCTCCTCGTTACAATATCTGTGGACGTCAGTATCACTCAATAGGGAATATGCATCAATTTTTTTTTTATCAAAATCAATAGTATAATGCGTGAGAAAATCAACTGTAATATTGAAACTTGTCTCTTGCGTTTTTTTCTCGTAAAATAGTTACTTGAAGTTAGCACGCATCAGCTCCCGCCGAAAACGCTCTATACAAAACGGTGACGTCACACATCACGTTTCGGTGTGTTTCGGGCGCGTTTAATATGGAGTTAGCCAATAATCTTCAATTATCTCCCAAAATTTTGCGTTTAAGTAGATATGTGTCATACAAAATATTATTTCTTTTTCGATATTCTATCTGACTGTAAAGTGCATTATATCCGAAAACAAAAAAAAATATCGTTATTTTCCCCTGATTTCATCGTGTGATAAAACGAAAATAATCATTTTTTTTTATTTTTCTTTCTGTTCCATTATGTTTTTACAAGTGTCCGCAGCGATCAAGCTCAATTTTAGGAAAATCGGTGACTTATGCATATTCCCTATTTCATATGAAACAGGTGTCTGTTTAGTTTGCAGTGTCCAGTTAAGGCTGGCTAGTACCTAACACACCTTCGTTTTGCCGATGATATTGTTCTTATGGCTGTGACCTTGGAAGACCTAAATACAATCCTCGAAGATCTCCGTATTCAAAGAGTGGATCTCAGGATGAACATGGATAAGACGAATATCGTGTCGAATGCCCATGTTGTGCCCACTCCAGTTCATGTTGGGAACACTACACTTGAAGTTGTTGATCATTACGTCCTAGGTAAGGACAGGTAGTCCAGTTAGGCAAGTCCAACTTCAAGAAAGAGATTTCTCGTCGAATCCTACTCGGCTGGGCAGCATTCAGGATGCTTCGAAAAATCTTCGCGTCTGACTTACCTCAGTGTCTCGAGACGAAAGTCTATATATAAAGATAATTTATCTATATTAAAAGATCATTTCCGGTTAGTGGTCGTTAACTATGGGTCTCATAAAAAGGAGGTCTGAAGGTCACCCAGGTCCCAGCATGCATTGGAGAGAGCCATGCTCCGCATTTCCCTGCGTGATCGAATCAGAAATGAGGAGATGCGTAGGAGAACTAAAGTAACCGACATCGCTCGAAGAATTGCTCAGCTGAAGTGGCAGTGGGCGGGACACATAGCGAGAAGAATCGATGGCCGTTTAGGCAGAAAGGTTCTGCCCCCCTAGCCAAAGTAACATTTGCAAATTTTCGCTATCGCTTCGCTTCGAAACATGTATGGATTTGACGTTTTAAAATTCGATTGTTAACGAAACCTTATGTCAATCCCATACATGTTTCGAAAGCGAAGCGATAACGAAGATTAGCGAATGTTACTTTGGCTAGGCCCTCTGGACTGGTGACCGCGCAACGGACGAAGTTCCCCGACAAAGTGGATCGACGATCTGGTGAAGGTCGCAGGAAACCTCTGGATGCGGGCAGCGCAGAACCGATCGTCTTGGAGATCCTTGAGGGAGGCGGAGATCCTTGAATAAGACCAGCAGTGGTCGTCGTGCGGCTGATATGATGATGATGAAAACATTAAACGAACAACTAAAAGGAATATCATCAAATACCATCTAGATAAGCTATATGCATGCAGTGTTTTGCGTAGTTGATTTAGTGGTGATTTTTTCTATAATCATGATTATTCGTGATTCGTTGAGTTTTCATATCGTAAACTCATCTGCAGTATGAACAACACTGTGAACCATAGAAATTGAACGTTCTGCATAGTATTTAAACACCCTTGCAAAAATATACAGCTTTTTTCGAAATACCGAAATACCGGTATTTTACTCTCAAATACCGGTATCAAAATACCGAAAAAAATGTCCGGTATACCGGTATTTCGGTATACCGGTATACCGGTATCCATGCCCTATACGCGACTGTACAACCTAAAAATGACTATTATGCTATTTTTTCAGATGGTTGCGCTCAAGTATGGCGCGATCGCTTTTTCGTAACCTCCGTAATTTAGTCGGTTTATAGGAGAATTGCTGGCACTTTCTTGGTTTTTGAATAATTTTTAATCCATCAGAGATTTAAAGCTGAAACTTTCAGGGATGTTTTTTAACAAAATACACTAATGTGTTCACTATAGTCTATCGTTTTGTATTCATAGGGAGCTGCGTATTCGATCGCCAAAGTAGAAAATTGATAAGTAGCTTGAAATTTGATGAAATCTCTTTATATCCTCATATCGCGTAAGTTTGTTAATCCAGATTTGTACACCTTAAAGGGGTAGATCATAGGTATATGTAATTGCTTTTTATTTGTTTTCAAATGTACTAGTTTAGGAGTAAATCGATTTTTTCCAGTTTTTAAAAAACTATTAATTATATCGATATCTGTTGATGAATCGAAATACTTATATTTAAACAAATTTAAACAAATTAAGGCCTATAACTGGTATTTTTTTCAAACTTCTGCGACAAACAGTTTTTGAGATATGGGAAATCCCTAAACGTTACCGCAGCAAAATCTTGAATATCTCAAAAACTATAAGATGCACAGATTTTGCTATTGGTATTCATTAACAACTCGTCAAAAGCTATCTTTTGATGTACTTGGTTCCAGGCTAAACGCCTTTTTTTTAAAACATTTTGCTGGGGTAACGTTACCCCAGCAAAATCAGTTTTTCTCGAATAACTTCGAAAGTACAACTTGCACACATTTTGCTATACTTAAACAAATTGCATCTTACTATGAACTAATTATCTGTAATACTCTCATTTCTCTAAAACCGGTATTTTGTTAATCCAGATTTGTACACCTTAAAGGGGTAGATCATAGGTATATGTAATTGCTTTTTATTTGTTTTCAAATGTACTAGTTTAGGAGTAAATCGATTTTTTCCAGTTTTTAAAAAACTATTAATTATATCGATATCTGTTGATGAATCGAAATACTTATATTTAAACAAATTTAAACAAATTAAGGCCTATAACTGGTATTTTTTTCAAACTTCTGCGACAAACAGTTTTTGAGATATGGGAAATCCCTAAACGTTACCGCAGCAAAATCTTGAATATCTCAAAAACTATAAGATGCACAGATTTTGCTATTGGTATTCATTAACAACTCGTCAAAAGCTATCTTTTGATGTACTTGGTTCCAGGCTAAACGCCTTTTTTTTAAAACATTTTGCTGGGGTAACGTTACCCCAGCAAAATCAGTTTTTCTCGAATAACTTCGAAAGTACAACTTGCACACATTTTGCTATACTTAAACAAATTGCATCTTACTATGAACTAATTATCTGTAATACTCTCATTTCTCTAAGACGCAACATTTTGCTGCGGTTACGCATACTATTATTTGATTGTCCTCGCACGGATGGGCTTTTGTACGTTTAGTACTATTATATTATACACTCGGCATCAGAAAAATCGCACCTTTTCAAAACATTTCTTCAAAGTTAATTTCATCCTATATAATTTAATGGTAAGTGTTGTTATATACTTCTTTTCTTCCCCTTCGGACATAGCCAACAGTCTCTAGAAACCGATGGAATACTCGTCGAACGGAAGCAATTACTGAGATTCAGTTTCCGAGCAACATTATATTGCCTCATTTTTTGCAATATTTGAGCAACTTCATGGGCAATAGTATCCATCTTGGGTATTCCTTTCTTTAATTGAACTGTTTAAGTGTGTTTTCTCCATCATCTCGATAGCGCATTTCCTGAATTGAACCCTTTTATTTCCCTTTTATGGCGGCGCTAGCAATAACGCTTTAAGCGTTTAATTATGGTAACTGTTATCTTAATTAAATCAAACAATTATTAATTGAAAGCTCATTAAATGTACTTTCAATAGATATCAACATTTACACAATAAAACGTTAGCTAGCAATAGCAGGTGGCCAAGTCTAAACTTATTTTCAAAGAGGTGCGCTTTTTCTGACGTCGAGTGTATATTCTACCTAGTTACTACTTTAGTACTTATACAAGGTGTTTGGTAAAAGCCTTATAAAGCCGAATATGGTAGATAGGGACCATCAAACTGAACAACTTTTACTATGGGACCAACCCTGAAATCGCGAAAAAAAAATCAGCTGTTTCATACATTTTGATATTTTCGTTATTAATTTTTGTATGAAACAGCTGATTTTTTTTTCGCGATTTCAGAGTTGGTCCCATAGTAAAAGTTGTTCAGTTTGATGGTCCCTATCTACCATATTCGGCTTTATAAGGCTTTTACCAAACACCTTGTATATCCTACCTACCTATAGGCTACATACCTACTTGATGCGAACATTAAAAGGAACTAAAATAAAACAATAGGGGAGTGCTTCAAAAATTATTTATTTATTCGTATATATAATTTATATATCCATTTTATAGTTAAAATCAACCGATCACACAACATTAAACCTCTCATTTCCACACACACCTCCGACCAAATGCCACGCAAACATATACCTTATGTACTGGCAGTAGACACCTCCAACATTATCTTGGCAAAGGATTAAGTATTTTATTCTACATACACAATAATTTATTTAAAATTAAATTACCCAATGGGCGTGTACTAACTGAATATAAGCGAGTGTCATTAAAAACATAATACTTTCTCTTAAAATACCTACAAAAAATACATAAATATTTTTGCAATGGCCAAATGACACGTTGAACGTAAAACCGTATAAGTACAGAATATACTTCAAACCACCAATTAATGGAATATTTATATAAGAATTTCATAAATTAAGTAATTTCAACTTTAGTTGAAAAAGATTCCATAAAGCCACTTTTATACATGCTAAGATTTTTTCTCAAGACAACGTTTAATAATAAAGTAACGTGGCGAAAATGTGTTAAATATGTGACGTCATCCTTTCTCACATACTTCATTCCTTTTTGTCGTGTGAAGTAAAGTTGGAATAAATTTGTCAGAATGACGGCACACATTTTGCACATTCATAATTTAATTTTTAACGCCTATGCGTTGAGAAAGATCAAGTAGTTTTCATTGATAAATTGAAAATTAACTCTATTGCAATTGAAAAAAGGTCAAAAATGCTCCGAATACTGCAATTTCAACTGTTCTTAAACAATTAATTAATGAAAACTGCTCGATAGTGAAAAACATTGAATTATAATTGAATAATTGCTTTGAAACTGTATTTCTTTTCATTACAATTTTCACGAGTATTCAAATGTTCAGCGAAATATTTATGCAACAAACTGACCTAATCCAATTAAAAATGTATGTGTAATATTAATGAAACATTTCAAAGTATAAGTAATAAATTATTATCAGCTTATTAAAAATTTTCGACACTGGTTCCTCAAAAACTATACAAAACAGTTTTTGAAGCATTACAATAAAATTACAATTCTGAGATTTTTAAACAAAGGAGTGACATAAATTTACAATATTGAAAATTAATATTTACAATATTGTTAAACACCTGTAAACGGTTATGCCACCCCAAGATAAAACCACAAGAGCAAACGGCATAGAGAACTGTCACCGTGCCATAAATTATAGACTAACGCCGTAATCCGTAGACAGCGTACCACAGACTGCAATGCAAACCATGGTACATTTGTCGACATTAGGCCTACTACACTTACAGCTCTATAACTATTATCTCCATCCTAAGAATTTTAAATTTGAAATAGACAGCTATTATTTTTATTTATACACACCAATTATGTTATACATATACAAAAAATTTAATATCTACCAAACTGGCCACTTAAAATTCAATTTTAAAATCAATGAAATCCCCCTTCTGATAAACAATTTTATTAAAATACTGTTTCGTTGCCCTACTCGCAAATTATTACAAAAATAATATTCGAAAAGTGACATTCAATAATTCTATATTCTATACTTAAAATTAGATCTAATACTTTTAATTTAATCCTAGTTTATAGTAAGACTACATATGTACAGTCTGCTAAGAATTAGATACAAGTAAACTCGACAACGTTAAGTGTGCGTTGTACGATATTATATTTTTTATTACAATTTTTCATCATAATGATTTTTCGCATTCCTGAGATTCTTAATTTACAAACTTTTTATAGATTTCGATCGTGTTCGATCGCGTCCGAATTTGTATGGAATGTTTGTGTCATACAACTTTTTTCATTGTCATCAAAATCGGTCATGGAATGAATAATTCATGAAAATTTATTTTTCAATAATTTCAAGACATTCGAGTTGAAAAGTCTATAAATTATGATAAAAATTCTGGACGACGTTTTTTTATGAAAACAAGTTTTTTTTCATAATGATGTATCATTTATGTTCCAATACGAAAGTATGTAGCGTTTACTTTTGATATCAATGATTTTGGCACTTTTCAAGATAGTAATTTTGTCCAAGTACTTAATTGAATTTCGCGATATTAAATTTTTATCTCGGCATTATTTTGATTGTTATTTTATTCGAGAAAGCGACCAGCGCTGAGAAAAGTTGTAAATCAAAAGAAGTACTTAACTATAAATCGACGGCGGCTAACTCTTTTTATAGTTTTTGATAATTTAACATCGATCTACAGTATCAATTTCTTTGCAATTTGGTATTGCAGTTAATTTTTTTATTGTGTAAATCGTTTAAATATGTAGCAAATTTAATCTAACTCGCATTCCCAATATTTATCCGAATTAGATCTAGAATCTAGAATATGCCTCAAAGTCCATTTTAAATTGTTATCGTCATTCTTGATTTTTTTATGTAAAGCTTTGGGTACACTAGCTTCGGAAAAATGCCACAACACCAGAACATGTCGATTCACTATTACAACGTCGCGGTCCATTTTCATAGCATGTATGCAATGAGACATTGTAGAGTACGTATGTAAAGTACCCAAGGCTTAAATAAGTAAGTTTTTATGTCGGTTTGAATCTTTTCTGTTTTATAAGAAATTCACATATTTTTAGGGTTACCTCTCATTTTTTTAAGGGTTCTAGTTAAGTCTTTCCAGTTTTATAGCAACACTAAACAGCAGATTTATGTTTTTTTCACTTTTAGAATCTGTAAAGTTAGTCTCTGGATGTTTTCTCATCAGTCAGTTTCTTTTCTTCCATAAAATCTCTCATAATATTGGCAATATCTCACTCAACCAAAATTTGTCTTATCATGACTATCATTTTTGATTGTTCTTTTATTTAATCTTTTCCAAACATTTAGTTCAAGTCCTATCGGTGAATATCAGACCTGAATATCAGGCGCTATCATAGATGACTATGATATAGATGCTAGTACTTATATCACTTAGTAGTTTTCCTTCTCAAAATCTGGTATTATATTTTATCAATCCTACTTTAATATCTGTTCTGTAAGGTCTTTTAATGGACCGATAGAGAAACATTTATAAGGTTTTGTTTACAAACACTTTCTGTAAGTTGGTTAGAGTTATACGAGTTTTTCCTCTCTTCAAATATATTTTTTTAACTCCCCTCTACATTTTCATTCAAGTTTGCCACCTACAGTAAAAAACTGTCTCATGCTCATTCCATACAACTTCTGTTCTATTTGATGATGATGATGTTCCATTTAAGCTATTGCTAACTGTAAAACCGTTGTTTTTTCATCAATAGATACTTTCTAACAGTCGCTATTACATTGCCAATTTCTCATGTAGTACTTCTCATAAAATGTCATTTTTCTTCAACCCTACCAAATTTTTTGATCAAAACAGTTCTTTTTATCAAAAAATCCAGCTTTTTTTTTCATTAAAGTCGCTATCGTATCGCCAATATCTTCATTAGTATTTCTTCTCATAAACCGGTATTTGTCTTAAATTTTTCGTAAACAATTTTCCTAGATTTTCATTCAAGTTTGCCACCTATCGGTAAAGAACTGCCTCATATGGTGTCCCGCGCGTCCGACGGGGCTGTCGTCTTCGTTGAAAACCTCGCAGTTGCTGAATATCAGACGGACGTCCGAAGCGAACTCCTCTTTGCATTTGTAACTGAAATAACAAGTTTAGCTATTATTATAAAAATAACATATTTGTAAAATAAGCAGCGAACTAAAATCTGTGGAAGTGTAATTGCAAATAAATATTGCTTAAAAAATGGCACCGCGTGGCTAAAAAAATGACAACCCGCACAGTATTTAAGGGTGACAGACGTAGTTTTCTTTACAGTGATTTCAGTTTGTATTTTAAAGAGAAGAGAGATTTTATTAGAAATTATTCATGTGTAGTAAAATGGTGTAAAAGACGCAAAGAAGACAAAAAGATACAGAGATCACGTATCATAAGTACCTATATTTAATATTTTTTCGTTTAATAATAAAAATATATGTGTATACAGATTATGGTCGCTATTATACAACCAGTGTAAGTCGCTTTGTGCTGCATAACTAAATGCCAGTATTTTTAGCTCCGCCCACTTGGTAGTCATTTTTGTGTGGTGCTATTTTTTGAGCGGAATGCTTGTTCCATAGATTTTAGTTCGCTGCTTAAAAGGGTGAAAACTATTTCGATTTGGCCCACGTGACAAACATTAACAGTCTAATAAGTTAGGTATTATATCAAAACGGCGTCATGAACTTATTTGTCATGCGCCTAATTATGTTGGTCGAGTATTAGTACACACATTAGTCACCTGTACACATTACCATACTTACAACCCATCTTGCAGCTTCCTCTTGATGGTGGACAGGTCCATGGGGCACTTGATCACCTTCTTGTACTGCGGGAACTGCTGATGAGGAACTGACTTGTACTGTATGATACTTACAACCCATCTTGCAGCTTCCTCTTGATGGTGGACAGGTCCATGGGGCACTTGATCACCTTCTTGTACTGCGGGAACTGCTGATGAGGAACTGACTTGTACTGTATGATACTTACAACCCATCTTGCAGCTTCCTCTTGATGGTGGACAGGTCCATGGGGCACTTGATCACCTTCTTGTACTGCGGGAACTGCTTGGTGTTGACGGGGATGAGGAACGGCCACGCGTGCTCGTGGCACTCCATCTCGCAGAGGAGGTTCCTGACAAAACACCGTGTAATTAGTGATTATTTTAGTTCACGTTAGGTTTTGGTACCACCGCCATTTTGAAAAACTGAATCGTTAAGTATGACCGAAAGTGGCGCCCTCAGAGGTTATTATTTAATAAGTTAATAATAGAAAAAGATTTTAGTAATGTTTTACGTGGAATTTTTTAGGGCCCATGGTCTAGTATTTTTAGAAGGTTACATGCCCTCGTAGTCATTCGTAAAAGTAGATAGCAAATGTGTCAAAAACGGCCACTTTTAGCAGTTTTGCTATCTACTTCTAGCAGTAACTACGAGGGAATGTAACGATACCGTCTAAAAATACTAGACTGTGGGCCCTAAAAATTCTACGTAAATAGTAGGTTATGATACAAGGTTGGTAAGGAGGGTTTTAAAACGAGTTGACGTTTTAGAAGCCCGAGCCGCAGGCGAGGGTTTATAATCGTCACGAGTTTTAAAAAACCTTAACAACCGTGTGCCATACTACGTTTTTCAATACATTTGCGAGAAAACATTATAGGTACTACTGAAATTGTAATCTATACCTACATATAATAAAACTGTAAATTCTAAATATTTGTGCGCGAATTACGCAAAAACCGCTAAACGAATTTTGATGGATTTTTCACAATTTAGTAGATTGAGGTCCAACTTAAAATCTAAGCTATGTTTCATCAAATTCAGGTGGGTGGAACCAGGGAAACAGCTTGAACTCTCCGTAGTACTAGCTTTCATACACTGAGGGTAATTTTAAACTGGTTGCGATATGTTTTACTGTCTATGCAGATGAAGTCGCGGGCGGAAGATAGTAGAAATAAAAAAAAAATCGTAAACAAAAACGCACGGCGCCGACGTGCGGTAAAATCAACTTTCCGCACGCTGTACTAATCCGTAAACAAAAACGCACGGCGTGCGGTAATAGTATATTACATCCGAGAACGGGAAGCTAGCGATTGCATTGTCGAGGATGGTTTGAAGCCCGAGCCGCAGGCTTCCAGCGAGTAGCTTCCAGTACAAGGTTTGTATAATACTTTACTCACGAAATGCGAGGAAATACAATTTTCTTTGCAAAAATGTGATATTTAGATTGGTTCGCGTGGCCATGTTTACTGACCGGTCATGCAACCATAAAGTTTCATAAAAATAATGCTAGCTGTAGCTGATAAGTTCTACCGATTTGAATTTGGAACACTTACTTCCCGCACTCAGTGCGGGAAGTAAGTGTTGAATTTCATTTCCGCACTGAATTTCAAATTTAGAATGTGATGAACCAGACCCCCACGGAAATGTTGAACGCCCCGCATTCTTTTTTCAAATGGAATGATAGCATTTTAGAGCATAAGTGAGTATAATCAACTTACCGCACGCTCGACTGTCATCGTAAACTAAAATTTTCGAGCAACTGTATTGAAAACATTATTAATAAAAAAAATAAAAAAAAAAAAATTGTTTATATTTTTGAAAAAAATATAAATAAAATAAAATAAACAATAATATAAACAATAAACAATAAATAAAAAATGTTTATAATTGTGTTTAAGAATTATAATATTAAATAAAATTCACCGCGGCGCCACTTTCACTCAGGAACCCTGAAAAAAATCTACTCAAAAAATTTCACGATAATTGATGGACAGCGGGACAGCCAAACATACGAAAGCATTTTTGCCCGAGCAAACAAAGCGCGTGAACTTTTTTTGAAAATTGAAATCCATTTTCGTGAAATTTTTAAGTAGATTTTGTTGTCGATTCAGTTTAACAAAATGACGGAGGTACTAAAACCTGACGTGAATACCAATAATGCACGAATAATTTTTTGAACAATTTAGGGTTGATTTTTAAGTCCTCATTTAACATTATATCAGTCAGTATTAACCAAATATAATTATAAGTCATCCTAAAAATGTGCCAAACAAATGAATGACAAATATTTTTAATTTGGCGGTTTAATACGCTATCAAACTGATAAAGCTTTAATCAAGCATTGGAAAAGTAGTACCTACTACTAGCGTCGCCAATACATTTATTTTTATTAACCGTAAACGAGGTAAATATTTTAAAAAAAAGCCAAGATCATGCTAAATGTTCTAATATATTTTTTGAATAAACTCATCATCATCATTTATTTGCATAAAACTTGGTGTGAAAAGATGTTACAAAAGATTGATGTACACAAGTTTTGCCATTCCATAATTAGCATGCAAGCAAATTCGTTCGTTCCAGATGTGGCCACTTTGAGCTAAAATGGATTTTAAAACTTACAGAAAGAATTGAAACCGTTGAAGAGTTATTTGAAAAATATTGGAGGGCATGATCTACCCTAATAGTTCTCATTGACTTCTCAAACGCCTTCAATATGGTTGATCACGACATTCTCCTAGCCATCCTGAAGTCTCTGAATTTCTCGTCTCTGTCACTGGATTGGTTTTCCAACTACCTGCGCGGTCGCCAGCAGGCGGTGCGTATGGGTACAGATATATCTCAATGGACCGATCTCTCTGCTGGTGTGCCTCAAGGCGGTATTCTATCTCCCCTCCTATTTTCCATATTCATTAACTTCCTCTCCTTAGCGCTCGACTGCTCTTATCATTTCTATGCCGATGATCTACAAATTTATGTTCAGACGCCTGCTGACGAAATCAATTCGGCATCATTGCTGTTGAATAGTGTGCTTCGTAAAATCAGTATCTTGGTCTGCTGGTTTCGGCATAGCTGTAAACCCGTCTAAATGTCAGGCGATCATTGTCGGAGGTTCAAAACAGATCACCAAGATTAATATTAGTTCGGTACAACCTATTGTGTACGAGAACACCACCATCCCTCTCTGCTCTAACGTCAAAAACCTTGGCCTGCATATCGACTCGTCACTCAGTTGGACAACACAAGTTGCCGAGGTCAGTCGAGCTGTTATATCTTCATTGCGCTTTCTAAATCGTTACAGAAATTTTCTCCCTATCCGCACTAAGGTCACTCTTGTCACTTCTCTCATTCTTCCACTCATTGACTATGCCGATGTCTGTTACCCAAACTTAAATGAGGATCTCCTTAATAAGCTAGACCGCCTCATGAATAATGCCATCCGTTTTGTATTTTGCCTTCGCAAATATGATCACGTTTCGTCGTACAGGTCTCAGCTTAAATGGCTTCCTATTCGTCAACGCAGACAGTTACGGCTGCTCTGCACTCTCTATTCCATTCTTAACAACCCTCATTCTCCTGATTACTTAAAATGTAAGTTTCAGCATCTCTATGATTCTCATGATCGGCGCCTTCGCTCTGCCAATTCTCTTTCTCTATTTACTCCTCTCTTTCGTTCTGGGTATATGTCCGACTCCTTCACACTGCAAGCGACGCGTCTTTGGAACGGTCTCCCCGATTCTATTAGAAGAGCTCCCAGTAAGTTTTCTTTCAAGAAACAAGTTCATGCACATCTGTTGGAGGGCTTATGCCCGTGATGGAAGGGTCAACGTCACTACTTATCAAAACTCAGTATTTGGTGTATATAATGTATTATATGTAAGTTCATATATATATTATATATATATATATATATATATATATATATATATATTATATATACAAGGTGTTTGGTAAAAGCCTTATAAAGCCGAATATGGTAAATAGGGACCATCAAATTGAACAACTTTTACTACGGGACCAACTTCGAAATCGCGAAAAAAAAAATCTGCTGTTTCATACAAAAAATAATAACGAAAATATCAAAATGTATGGAACAGCTGATTTTTTTTTCGCGATTTCG
This sequence comes from Agriphila tristella, assembly GCA_928269145.1. Classification (NCBI taxonomy): domain Eukaryota; kingdom Metazoa; phylum Arthropoda; class Insecta; order Lepidoptera; family Crambidae; genus Agriphila; species Agriphila tristella. The sequence continues at coordinate 7,087,022 of OV743451.1, forward strand.
GAGTTGGTCCCATAGTAAAAGTTGTTCAATTTGATGGTCCCTATCTACCATATTCGGCTTTATAAGGCTTTTACCAAACACCTTGTATATATATATATTTATTTAAATGTAAGATTATTATTATTATATAATTCTTTATATATGTATTTATTAGTGTGTATCGATGTATCTTGTATGCATGTAAATATCATTGTTCTTTATTTGTGCCGCATTCGCGTTTATCTGTTTACTGTTGGTTGACTGGTAGAGAATGCTATTAGCATTAAGTCCGCCATTTGTACCTTACTCAATGTATTTGTACAATAAAGATTTATAAATAAATAAATTAATATAAAAATAGCATTGTGAATGCAAAAATCTAAAAGTTTAAAATAAATATAAATAAATCTTAGCTTTTCTTTTTAATTTTGACTTAGTTTACGAGTAATGAAAATAAATGTGTTGGCGGCGCTTGTAGTGGGTAGGAGGGCGCCTTAAGCAACTGAATTTTAATTTTATTATTCACTTCTCAAGCTTACGCGCTCACTAGACATGAAATAAAACAATTTTTAACGGATACTAGCGCGGTTTTATTGAGTCCCCCGTGACCACGGCAGCTGCAAAGGTGCCGAAACGTCGAAAACCAAAAATCAAACTAAATACCAACTAATTACCAAAGTACTTTCAATAAAACCTCACTAGTATCCATTAAAAATTGTTTTATTTCTTGAATTTTATTTTTATACATCAGCTTTACCGAAACATTTCGACAATTTTTAAATAATCAAGAAATCAAAATTACAATGCGTCTTAATTGACAATAGACAGTGATCCGCTGCAATTTAACTAGAGAATGTATGTATTTGATTGAATCAGGCGTCACTTGGCGGAAGTCCCAAACCATTTTGAAAAAAGAAATATATGTAGCTTACTTCCGCAAACAATATATGCAAGATGCACCGCCCGCCCGCCCGCAATAATATGCACATGCACACCACAAAATATCAGTGCACAATACCTGCATTTAGCAAGACAGCAACACACCTTGCACCTTCACCAATTAGGCTACTCTACACGTGTTGGTTTACGCACGATCTAACTCCTGAGGATGCCCCGGGTTGGGGCGAAACACGTGTAGAGTAGCCTAATTGGTGAAGGTGCAAGGTGTGTTGCTGTCTTGCTAAATGCAGGTATTGTGCACTGATATTTTGTGGTGTGCATGTGCATATTATTGCGGGCGGGCGGGCGGTGCATCTTGCATATATTGTTTGCGGAAGTAAGCTACATATATTTCTTTTTTCAAAATCGAGAATGTATGAAAAAGAGAAAATTCCATAAATTAAAATACGTCGTTTTATACCAAAACTGCTTTGAAGTTGGTCACTTCTGTTGTACATTGTTGAATTAATCGTATTACGGTAGTTTAGAATGAAATAATCAACTTACTTGCAAAATTGTAGGTCTTTTTGAAGTTTCTTCGCTGAATTCTTCTCTTTCCTAGCACGAGACAAAAGCGGTAGGTTCTCAGTATCTAGATCTTCACCTAGAACAATAGACATGATTCATGACCCCGCCCCTTTTTAAATAAATGTGACAATTTGTCACATGTCTTGACAACTTTATATCCATTGCGTCAACCAATGTGAAAAAAAAAAAAAAATTAAAAAAATATTAAAAACACGACTGCCCCGCCAAAAATGAACTAAACTAAAAAGTTAAACAACAAGTGTCATTGCAGTCGGGGGACCTTATTATGGAACAATGTTTGATCAAAGAGGTCCGCCGACTGCAATGACACTTGTTGTTTAACTTTTTAGTTTAGTTCATTTTTGGCGGGGCAGTCGTGTTTTTAATATTTTTTTTAATTTATTTATTTTTATTTCACACATTTTAGTGACATATTATATAGTTTTGGAATGTGCTCATCAAGGCCTTTCATTTGATACCCATATTGTAATAATAGAAGAAAAAACATTTTTTTTTCATATTTGAAAATGGCGTCGTACAGTCGCCATATTGTTTTTTCTAAAAAAAATATAGCCAGTGTCACTCGGGATGCTATAAGGATTCTAACGATACCCCATTTATTCAAATCAGTTTAGGCATTTAGAAGTTATGGTGGAATAAAGAAACTCACATACCCACAAACATACATGAATCCTGAACACATATACACTCTTTTTGCTTTGGGCAGTCGTGTAAAATAGCTCAAACTACCCATAGCTACACCGCAATGTAAACCAAATTGTCATGACAATTGACAAATTATCACGTTATTAAATACGCCCAGGCTGTATAAAAGACCAATTTGTACGAAAAGAGAAAAGGGCTGACTATTTCTAGGTTTTTATTACTTCCTTAAATAAACATTGTTAAACATATTAAGAGAATCATAGTCAATACTTACTCAGTTAAATGAAATAGATTAATAATAACTTACGACCGAGAGACTTTTAAAATAAGACTAAAAAAAAATTTCGACACAACAATAAATCCCTAAAGTCGAAACTACACAACTTTTAGTATGGGACCAACTCTAAAATCTCGAAAAGAAACAGCTGTTTCATACATTTTGATATTTTCGTTACGATTTAATAAGTAACGATTTAAACTACTATTATATTATAACGAAAATCAAAAATGTATGAAGCAGTTGATTTTTTTCGCGATTTCAGAGTTAGTCCCACAGTAAAAGTTGATCAGTTTTCATAGTCCCCATATTTTTTTTTGTTTTAGGGTTTTTTTGTGACTCGTTGTATATTTGAAGAGCTCGGTGGCGCGAGGAGCTCGGTGGCGCAGTGGTTTAGCGCCTGGCCCAGCGATTGCGGAAGTTAAGCAACGTTCGCAAGGGTCGGTCATGGGATGGGTGACCAAAAGTTTATTATCTCGAGCTCCTCCGTGCTTCGGAAGGCACGTTAAGCCGTTGGTCCCGGCTGCATTTGCAATCGTTAACACCCACCAATCCGCATTGGGCCCGCGTGGTGGGTTATGGCCCATCCTCCTTACCACCCATAAGGAAGGCCTGTGCCCCAGCAGTGGGGACATCAAAAATGGCTAATGGAATGGGTTGTATATTTACCGTCGATATGTTCCACGTTGTCGTGTTGAATGGCGCCGTTGCCGCCCGCGAACAAACGTGGCCGCTTCTCCGGGGGACCCTCGTCTGACAAATCTGGCGGCGCTGTAACATATTTTGATGTATTTATTACTGACAAAAGAACTGTCAATAGAATAGAAGAATAGTGATAGTAGGTAATATTATTTATAGTCCATCAGCCATTTTTGATGTCCCCACTGCTGGGGCACAGGCCTTCTCAAAATTTTTTTTTATCAAAATCAAAAGTATAATGCGTGAGAAAATCAACTGTAATATTTAAACTTTTTTCTTGCGTTTTTTTCTCGTGATATAGTTACTTGAAGTTAGCACGCAGCAGCAACCGCCGAAAACGCTCCATACAAAACGGACATGATATATGTCACATATCACGTTTCAGGCGCGCGTTTACCATGGAGTTAGCTAAGAATTTTCAATTATTTTCAATTATCTCCCTAAATTTTGCGTTTAAGTACATATGTGTCATACAAAAAATGATTTCTTATTCGATATTCTATCTGACTGTTAAGTTTATTATATTCGAAAATGAAATTTTTATTTTTTATTTTTCCCTGATTTCATCGTGTGATAAAACTAAAATAATACATTATCATTTTTTATTTTCCTGTTCCATCATGTTTTTATACGTGTCCGAAGCGGTCAAGTTCAAATTTATCAAAATCGGTGACTTATGCATATTCCTTATTGCTGGGCCAGGCGTTAAACCACTGCGCCATCGAGCTGCATTGCACCATAACGGGTATTAAAACAGTATGTATTCGATATTATTCTTACCCGGGTGATGGTTGAGTCCGTTCTCCGCTTCCGGCGCCGGCTCCTCCTTTTCCGGTTCCGCTTTTTCCGGCGTGTGTAAAACGTTCGCTGCGCAATCCTCCGCCGTTGTAGAGGTCGACGCGTGCGACGGCGCAGGACTGCGGAACAACACTTTATTAGGGGCTGTCTCCACGAGCGAGATAATCGCGACGATAATACGTACGAGGGTGGTTTGATAAGTCCATGACTTTGAAAAGAAGAAATTCTTTTCTGTCATATTTATTTTTGTGTCTTAAAAAAAACTCCTTAAAGCATCTTTACACTACATTTTTTTCAAATTCGGCAAAATATTATTACTTTTGGAAACAAAAAGCGAATTCTAACTTTTCTTAATGACCCTGTCGACCCTCTCGGCGGCACTCATGACATCAAAACTCATCGAATGAAGATGCGAATCCTTCCTATTCTCTAGATTCAACCCCAGTGAGATATTTTCTCCTACCAAACATGAATAGTCTTGATAAATGTCTTGGCGGGCAAAGATTTTCATCAAGCCAAAAGGTGATGTCTGAAATGGGCCCTCATTTCAGTTACCAGTTTTCAGGCGATGAAAGAAAAAAATAATGGGTTAAAGAGGTAGGAACTTCATTGGACTGAATATGCAGAGCTACAATAAGATTATGTACGGAAATAAAACAAAATATTCCGAAATAAAGTATTTCTTCATTAAAAAGTCATGGACTTATCAATCCACCCTCGTATTTCCATACAACTATCGCCACGATAACATCGCCTTGTGTAGACAGACACGCAGAGTGTATAGAAATACATGGCACGACGATAACATCGTTGGCGATTCTCTCGCTCGTGGAGACAGCCCTTTAGTGAGTTAGCCTATTCATTATTCCTCATATAATCCACTAAAAGTGGCCACATTTCGCACTAAAACCTCCATTAAACTAAACGACAGGCTAGAAAATATTGTTTAAGTGATAAAAAGTACCACTTGTTCAGAGTTCACTACAGAGAGATAATTCACAATTTCGTCTTTATTTAACACTGCGCACTAACTGTCTTATTCAGAGATGTTTCACAAAACTGGGGTGCAAGACTGTTCTAACAAAACCTGGTTTAATGCTTGTAAACCAATCACAATGCACCTTTTAATCCTTAAACGGTGTAGGACTAAACGTTAAACTGTCACTCTGAATACGATTTGCGCTAAAATGGCGTTAGTCCGCAGTCTAACGCCATGTTAACTTTGGCCCTAGTTTAACGAACGCACTCTGAATAAGACAGCAACAGCCGTTTGCACTAAATTCAAGTTAAGCGTGTCCTAGTTAAGATATTTCTAAGCTTAGGAGCAGCCTAAAAATGCCGAGCTGAAATTTTTGTTTGCACTAACAGACTACGTCGTAACTTGGGCATCGCCTTGCTAAGAAAAGGAATGAACGAATGTAAATATTAATTGTTTATGGATTTTTAAACCGGCGAAGTAATATAGGTAATAGAATACTTTTTTTGGTTATAACATCACATTGATTCATTCGTGAGTTAAAAGGAGACGAAAGATGAGGCGTTGGTGTATTATATTTGGTAGGGTGACCAAAAATGTTAAGTCATCAACTGTCAATTTAGAAAATGGAAATCAAATCGCGGCAGTGTTGCCAATGGTACAGTAATTGGGATCAAAAATTAACTTTGACACGGTAGCCTATGCCAGAAGTTTACATACAAGTACGGCTATTTCATACGTTCTTATTCTTTCTAAGTGCAGTAATTATATTGAAATAGGGCAATTTTTGCGATTTTCCACCGAGTCGTTTAGTAATTCAATTATTTCAATGAATGTTCCATGAATCTTCCATTTTTCAGCAAATATTTCTCTTTTTTGTCACAATTGACGGCCACAGGCTATAACCACAGATTCAAAATTAATAACATAGGAATTTCTTAAGCCTTGGGCGCTCGATGTTGAGCCCGTAAGTTAAGAATAGCCTAAAGTGGATTTAAGAACGTCTTAAGGTAAGTGCAATGCAATTTTTTGCTAAGAATGTCTTAAGTTAGTTAAGAAAAGACTTAGGCGATTCTTAAGTTTAGTGCAAATGGGTGTAAGAGAGACCCTGAAAAAAGTCGACAATTTACACAGCTACGAAATCCTTCTAGTTAGTTAGCTATACTATCATAATTTACAGATCCGGGCACCTCGCAGATTTTCAGTGGTGGGGTGGGAGTGGTTGAGCGACAAAGAGGCCGAAAAAGCGATTAATGGTATACAATTTACAGAGCTCTGGATTTGGTGTGGTACTTCTAATAGCAAGCCAATCATGTATCTAAGTCGAATATAACATTGCCAGGAATTTCGACTGGTGGAAAAGAACCTATAGTGCCAGGTGGCATCGAACTATACCCCTTTTTCGCGCACCATTGATGCCGAGAATTAGTCTTCCTGCGAATGAGTCCAAAGTAGAATAGGGCATTTCACGAATAGGGCATTTTGAGAATGAGGCATATCGCGAGTGAGGCAAAAATGCGACTGTAGGGCTTTTTGCGAATAGGTCCTTTTGGTACTAAGCCACTTAATCTTCGTTTATTAATAAGAGGGTTAAGACTCCGTAGCGATTTTGCCGCTGACTGCCGCTCTCTCGCACATTTCATGTTTTCTCAAGATTTCTTAAATCTGAGTGCGTTAATGAAAAATGTGTCTCGGCCACTTTTCGCAATATAAGATTACGGACATTTTAACATATATTTCAGTTCCGATTTGCTGAAGTATAAAAAGTTATCGTATTTGCCAGTTCAAATAAGTGTTAGAAACGATATTTTTTTGTAATTTAGCAACAAAAAACTAAAATGTATTTTATAATGTCTGTAATCTTATAATGCGAAAAGTGGCCGAGACACATTTTTAAATTGCGCACTCAGATTTAAGAAATCTGGAGAAAACATGAAATGTGCGAGCGAGAGAGCTGCAGTCAGCGGCAAAATCGCTACGGCCTCTTAAAGTGAATAAATAATTTTGAGTATGTGGTCGTCAAAAACTATATACCTGGGCACCATATTAGCGTCGTCCATGCTGGTACTGTTGTCTTTGTGCTTGCTGTCCCTCTTCTTCGTGTTGCGCGGTTTCTTGGGCGGAGCGCGCGAGACGCACTGGGTGCAGTACCATTTGCCTCGGGGGTTCTAGAACAATATAAAAATATGGGTGCCATTTCGCTCGCGTTTTTTGTCATAATATGGTTTGGCATAACAGGAAAGGCATCACGTTTTTTCGCATAGTGGCATATTCGCATAACGATTTCATTGGCACGATTGGTTTGGCATAACAGGAACAGCATAAAGTTTTTTCGCATTATGCAGGGGTCGAAACTGGTTGCAGTGTCAAAAATACTGATTTTACTGACTGTAAGACTCAAAAATACTGACCTATTACTGACTGCGGATTAGTGATTATAAAAAGAGTGGTTTAAGACAGAGTTAACAATTTTTATTGTGATTTTTAGCATTCACAGTGTTATTTTCATATATAATTCTAAAGTACTAGAAAAAATCGACCTGCCATTAAATAGTTCTCTTATACAGGCAATAGCCTTATATAGTCGAATATGTTAGATGAGGTACCGTGCATACAACACACAACTCCGGAAAATTATTATAAACCGTGAAAATCGCCATTTTCAAATAAAAGGGCGTTTCATTTACTAGTATTGTACTCTTGCCTATCTATAGTAAACACAAACGGACGCGCAGCGCGATTTTTAGTCAGTTTCATCCATTAATCTCGTACTCTTGCCTGTCTATAGTAAAAACAATCGGCCGCGCAGCCCGATTTTTAATAAATTTCATCCATTAATCTTGTACTCTTGCCTGTTTACAGTAAAAACAAACGGTAATAATAAAAAAGTGTATAAAAATGAACGTAGGTAGCTGAAGACTGATTATACTGGCCATTTTTTGAAAATACTGACTTTTACTGACCCAAGCCAAAATAACTGACTTTCACTGACTTTACTGACCATTTTCGACCCCTGCTTATTGGCATATTTGCATAATGTTTTATCGCAGAACGATTTCATTGGCTTAACGATTATTTGTACTACTTTGGTAAGCATAAATGTTGAATGCATAACTTACACGTATAGTGTGGCATTTATTACTATAAGCTTCAGTCGTAATTAGATTTGCATTATAAAAACATTTGGTGAATTAGTTATGTTAGGATCTTGGTAAATAGACGATTAGGTGCGACAACGAGCGAGCGTAGCGAGCTAGGAGGAGGTTTGGTTCCATTGTGACCAACAACTCACGAGCCGAGCGAGCGTGGCGAGTGTGTCGCGATAGGCGAAGTGCCAGAACCGACATGCTAGCGTGTACGTATGCATTATCCCACAAGTTGTTATGCTAATAAACGTTATGATGATTAGTAATCAATCGTTATGGGTAAAAAATATATGCAATAAAAATTTATGCTTTTTTGATAATTATGATAATAGAATTTATGCGGAATGAAAGTATGCGTTAACATTTGTTCTGTGTTAATGTTATGTAAATTGATAATTCTGCCAAGAAACTTTATGCTATAGAATATTATGTTATGACTTAAAGTTTTATGCATTCACATATGGGGCCCTATTTTTGAATCTCTCTTTTCTACTGAATTGCGTTCGACATTTGACTCAATCTCAATCATTTGAGTCAAATGTCGAACGAAAATCAGTATAAAAGAGCGCTCGATGTCAGCCGAAGGATTTAAAATAGGGCCCCTGGACTCGGAAGCACAGAATAAGTAATAGTACAAAGTACAGAAGCAGCACGCCGCATAGTAATTTGAATAAATAGCGACTTTTGCTCCGACACAATAAAGTGCAATAGGGAATATGCATCAATTTTTTTTTAAATCTTAATCAAAAGTATAATGCGTGAGAAAGTTAACTGTAATATTAAAACTTTTCTCTTGCGTTTTTTTCTCGTGATATAGTTACTTGAAGTTAGCGCGCAGCAGCACCCGCCGAAAACGCTCCATACAAAACGGTGACGTCACACATCACGTTTCAGGTGTGTTTCGGCGCGTTTAATATGGAGTTAGCCAATAATCTTCAATTATCTCCCTAAATTTTGCGTTTAAGCACAGAATACATAATAGTACAAGTACAGAAGATCCACTCCGCAAAGTCATTTAAATAAATAACGACTCTATTCCATACCCAATAAAGTGCAATTCAGGTTGCACGCCGCTCTCTTGCCTACCGTTATATTCACCTAGAAGTTGCCTCACTTTCTATCGCGTAGCTCTTATCTCTTCTAACGACTTTAGGGTTTCTTCTTTAAATAATAATTAAATAACTGGTAGTTAATTTATTACAAGTTATGTGTTTGTGAAATAATGTGTAGTTAAATACGTTTAAAAAAAACATAGGCTAGGTACAGTCAACGCCATATCAGACTATACATGCTGGCTTTAAAGCAATTGGGTTTATTACGAATACCTAATCTATAAATTATTATTTCAATAAATAGTTGGGCGAAGATTGTTTAGCAAATAAGACAAGTAAATACCTACCTAAGAATAAACGGATACTAGTTACTAACTAGGTACCTAGTAGACAAGCACTTCTTACGTTTTGATGTCGTTTGGAACTTTTGGAAGAGTGAAAAACGTGAGGTTCGGATTCTTTTTATTCGTATTAAGGCATACTATCGAAATCGAACTGCTAATGTGCGACCCAGCCGGCACGCGGTAGCCCTCTGAAATTAGTCCGTCCGGACGGACCCGCTACCTACTTGTAGCTTTGTACCTAAAGCGCGGAGTGGGCCTAGCCTGGTTTAAGTACATATGTGTCATACAAAATATTGTTTCTTATTCGATATTCTATCTGACTGTAAAGTGTATTATATCCGAAAATGAAAAAAAAATTTCGTTATTTTCCCCTGATTTCATCGTGTGATAAAACTAGGATTATACATTTTTTTTATTTTTTTTTCCTGTTCCATCATGTTTTTATAAGTGTCCGCAGCGATCAAGCTCAAATTCATCAAAATCGGTGACTTATGCATATTCCCTATTCAGGTCGCGCAATGGCCTGCAGTACAGTTTATATTCACCTAGTAGTTGCTTCTCTTTCTATCGCGTGCTCTTACCTTTTCTAATGACGCAACGTTAAGGTTGTCTTCTTTTAAATGAACTGCGTAGCGTATATCATAATGTGAAAAACGACAATTTTTTATTGGTTTTTTGTTTTTGACATCCGTATACGGCACAGTAATGTCGATTCGACATTGTTACTATTATAAAGAGGCAATACCTACTTGTGCAGTAAAATGCCGCGCTCGTACGGCGGCGAGCGTGTCGCGGCCCGCTGCTCACTTGTTCGTTCGCACGAACGGCTAGCGGTAGGTGCTTATCGCGCGACCTTGAGCGAGTGAAGGAGGCCTGGCGGAAGTTCAAACTTACGGGATAAAATCTAAACTTTTTAAAATACATTACCTTCTGCAGCGGCGGGTAGTGGCAGTCCTGGTGGTACGCGCGCGAACACAGCGCGCACGGTATAGTGCGGCCGCTGCTGGCCCCACCGCACACGATGCACACTCGCTCGCCGCGGGCTTTGTTTACGCATTCCCAGCAGTACCTGGGAATAATAAGTCTTTGTATTCCCAGCCCCCCTATTTTTTGTGGCAATACAGTATTACTAATTTGCCAATGTCAAGTTATATAAAAGGTAGGGAAACAGGGAATAAGAAAATTACAACCACTTAAAACTTTCCGGTTTTCTGAATGGCTATCAATGCGTCTCTTTTATTTGCTATATAGCGAGAAAAAGATGTAATTAAAGCAATTCATAAACCTAATAAGTTTTAAGAGGTTGTGATCCCCTGGGCACACTTTGCGCTTAAACTTTTATACTAGCCTACTGCTCGCGACTGACTCAGTCGAGCCAGCGCACGAGGGGTGGCGTGTGTCGGTTGAGACAGAGCTACGTGATAGAAAGAGAAGCACTTGGGAGGCGAATATAATAATAAATAAATAAATATTTGACAACATCACATACATTGCTGCAATTCCGAAGTAAGTAGCTATAGCACTTGTGTTATGGAAATCAGAAACAACGGTGGTATAACAAACACCCAGACCTGAGACAATATTGAAAAGTTCATTTTCTACATTGACCCAGCCGGGGATCGAACCCGGGACCTCAAGAGATGGTGACGCCTTGAAAACCGGCGTGCAAACCACTCGACCACGGAGGTCGTCAATAATAGGCACGCAGCGCTGCGCATTTTGATTAGATTGAATCGATCCCGGTGAAATTTTGTAAGCAGGTTTGATATTTTTTTTATTTTTTTTTCTGATCTTTTACTATTTGCGATCGGTCGCCAGACCATAAGCGAAATTGTTGAATGGAAGAAGGAAGAAACAAAGGTTTGATCAATATACAGATTCTTTTGTCGAGACAGTTTTTTGAAATTTATTAAAATGACTGAGATATGACAAAAAAAAATTCATTTGGCTGTTTGTTCTCCTCGCCCGCTCACAAAATTTGGTGAAATTTTGTGAGCAGGCTCGATAATTATCTAAATTTGTTTAGTCAAGCCAGTTTTTCCAAATTTATCCAAAAGAAAATATTTTTTTGATAAATACTCTGGGTGAATACACCCATTTCGGAAAATGATCTAAATTAGAAGCACAATCAAGCTGCGAATACTCCAAAATAATATACCTAGCAGCACGTACTGTGTGTTTTGGAAACCCCCTGGATACATTTTATTTTTGAGCCACTTTTTATCGCGAGGTCTAAAGTTCACGGAGCCACTAGTTTAATAATGATACAAATAACATTGGTGAAGAACTTATCCTCAAACCTTCCACGAATTACATATAATAATATTTTACAATACTATGCAGACATGTACCGAGCGTTTAATAAAATCTCCCTCCCGGCCACTAAACTCCACTCACCAATCGCCCTCCGGTATTTTATCCATTCTTGGCTTGAAGCAATACGTGTGGTATCCTTTGTCGCATCCATCACAAATTAACAGCTGGTCCTCAGTGTCACCGCTTAGACAGAACTGGCAATTCTGTAGAAGATATAAACGACAGGCTAAAATATAAGTACCACAAAGCTTCTTTTATATTATGGGGCAACAGTACGGATAGAAATAGGGTTTTTGTTGCTCAAAAGAAGTGCATCAGGGCATGGAGTCTCATCGGGAACAACAGATGTGGCTTAGTTAGCAGGTACCGCCATCTAGTGGCATATTTAAACTAATGTTAGAATTAGTTTAAATTTACCTCACTAGATGGCGGTACCTGCTTCCATTTGTTTTTGTAATATTCAATACAGATAAAAATTGTGATGAAACTTTTAAATTGTTTCTTAAAAAAATCACCAAATGCAAAATTGTAAAGAAGCAGTAAAATGAAGGGTTTTTTAAAATAAATTTCAATAAAAAATGAGTGACACCTATCGGCAATAATTTGTACTAATAAGATTGTTCTGCTTTTTGCGTTGAAAATTTGGTAAAGTTTGTTGCTATTTGTGCTAAGCATGCTGCGACGATAGCGGCGCCATCTAGCATGCTACAAGAAATACATTTTTAGTCGCCCCGATAGTCGCCTTACGACGGCCATTTCTTTAGTATGGGATGAGGTATCTGTACTATAGTATTTTGTAATCTGTGATCAGGGCTAAGTATATGTGGAATGTTACCCGACCAATCTTGTAGACCGCTATTCAAGTCTTGGATTGTTACCACTACCTTCGCTTTACGTTTATAAAGTTGCTGTGTTTGTCCATAAAAATTTAGGATTGTTTAAAAAAAAATAACTTTAGACTAAGAGACCCGCATAGAATGATTTTTAATGATCGACCAAAGTCGGCTAAATATCTGAAGAGTTGTTTATGCATGTGTGTAACAATATATAACAAGATTCCTAAAGATATTAAAATGCTAAATATTAACATGTTTAAAAATAAATTATTCTAATGGCTGACTGAGAATAATTTTTATGACATTAAATCTTTTTTAGAAGTTGACAATAAAATATGACATGCAATGTATTTACTTATATGATAATCGTATTTTCTGACTTTATTTCTAATGTTTTAATTCGAATTTGATATTTTTTGACATATTTTTCTTATTCTTTTGTGAATTGACATTTTAATTTATTTTAATTTTACTTGTATATTTGCATGCTATTTCTAATGATGGCGAAACATGTGCACTTTATTACTTTGTACCACCTTTCATACCGTGTTTGAAGCAAATAAATATATTTTATGTTTAAAGCTTCTTCGGAGTGCACTAGAAGGACACAAACACAATTCATAATTTCGTCTTTCTTTACTATGATTTTCTCCAATGGCTCTTAAATGCTCTTAAAATGCAAACTACCTTTCAGAACATGGACATACATACACTCACGCCTGTTTCCCATGGGGGTAGGCAGACACTATGGATCGCCACCTGCTACGATCCTTGCACACTTCTTTTGCTTCATTCACATCCATCAATCTTTTCATACATGCCCTGCGGTTTTTGTCACTGCGTACACCAGCCTGTTTTATAATAACCCCTATTTGGTCCGCGTAGGTTTTTCTGGGACGCCCTTGTGCAATCGTTCCTTCCACATTCGCACAATATATCTCTTTCGTGATTCACCTTTCATTCATCCTCTCTAAGTGACCAAACCACCGGAGCATTCCTTTCTCAATTCTTGTCACTATATCATCCTTCAGACCACACCTTTTATGAATCACCTCATTGCTCAATTTTACTCCGCATATTTTCCTCAACGATCGCATCTCTACCGCATTTATTCTGCTTTCACTCTTCTTCTGCCATATCCAAGATTCACTTCCATACATCAGTGTCGGTACCAGCAATCCGTTATGAAGGACGATGTTAAAATTAAATCTCACCGCCTTCATGACACTCTTGTCCCACGCCACAGCGGCTTCTAAGGCTTGTAACAGCATCTCGAGTTGCGCAGAAGTGTTGCAGCGGGATACTGCTTCCCGCCACGTCGCTAGGCCGCGGGCGATGCCTTTGTTGTCTGTAGAAAGGAAGAAATAATCATAATCATAATCTAAACAATATACTAGAAAAAATACGACTCGCACCAGATCAATTCTCGGACGGGAATCGAGCCCGCGACCTTTGGATATCCGGTCCAATACTCTGACCGCTGAGCTACCGAGTCACTAGTGGCATCGTCGAATTTCTTCTAGTATATCCTGCTCTTACGCTGTAAGCCAGCGTTATTTCACTAATGTGAGGAATTGCCTCACATATCCATCATCATAATCTTTATATTTGCAAATAAACATCATATAAAAGATGAAATAAGTAATAAAAGATGTAATAAGTAAAAACACATTAACTAAGAAGATAATTAATGTGAATGCATAGAATTTTAAGTCATTATATAAGTAGTATATACGTGGTAGGTCCCATAATGAATTGGCCTAACTGGGTTGTGGTACTAGAAATGAAATAAAACCCGCATTACTTTTCAATATAGTCTTCTATAATTACAACACACGTTTAAGATCGCTGAACCAACATTTCATTACCTTTAAAAAAGTAGTCCGAATTTTTGCCTTCAAAGTGACCTGAAACGGCCGATTGCAATTCTTAATCATTTTCAAATTTTCTTCCCCGTAGGTCTTTCTTCCAATTCGGACATAAGAAGTCTTTAGAGTGCTATAGGAAGAGGAAAACTCGCCATACACGCCATCCAAACGCTGTTTGATCGTAGCGAGCGAATGGCCTTCCTTATAAAGGAATTGAAACACTCCGGTACCCGATTTTCGACAATTTCAGAAAACTATCTACACATCCTCTTAAATTGGCTGCCCCGTTCAAACTATCAATTGCAGGTTGATACAAGTTTCACAGCAGATTATTAAAGAGTCAAAGATTCGTATACCGCAGTCTAAAATTATTGAACATGTTTAGAAATATATCAGGCCAGGTCATTATGGGACCGCCTGGTATAGCATAAGATTTTTTTTCAGAAAATCAAAGATTAATGCAGGATAAATGTTGACGCATACTTTCATTCTCATATCATAATGATCATAATGCATCAAATTTTAATATATATTTTTTTCTCACTCACCATATTTATGCCAAATGAAGTTAGTACAAGTAATCGATATGCCAATGAATCAAGTGAATGAATGAATAAAATCAATGAATCATTCTGCGAATATAATATTATGCGAATAAGCCACTAAGCGGAAAAACTTTATGCCGTTGCTGTTATGCCAAACCATATTATGACTAAAAATTTTACGCGAGCGAAGCTGCACCCAAATAAGAGTGACTTGGTGAATGGTGACAGAATCACTGTCTGTAATCGACGACGATCGGTGTAACATAGTAATAACACCTATGGCCGATTGCACTAAACTTAAGAATCGCCTAAGTCTTTTCCTAAATACAACATGGCCAAATTAAAACGGTGTCATAAACTGAGCCGTCATGTAGCTGTCATTCGCTAAGTTAACTTGGTCGAATTGTAGATAAGAAAAGACTTAGGCGATTCTTAAGTTTAGTGCTTTCACGCGTAAGTTCTAGTTTTGGCCACCGGATCAGATAAGTTTGTGGCATAGTATTGTATACAATAGTCTTTCATTATATAAAATAGAATCTAAATAGACATTATTGCACAGAACACTATTCATTACTGAGACTGACAGCCGTTTGACATTTACCACAGATTATAAAACAGTACATTGACTTCGGCAATAATTTTTTATTTTTTATTTTATTTTAATTATGCCACAGACTTAGAATTTCTTTTTCCCTTTTTCACCTTCTTATATTAGGCATGAACATTTTCATATTTATTTTGTTGTAATATTTATATATTTATTTGTTTAATTATTTATGCAAGTACTATTATTATTGTGTGTAAACGTCACCACCTTGCCTAGGGAGCTGGCTGAAAACCAGCGCTTCTGTGGCATTCTGCGTAATGCCGCAGTATAGCACAGCTGAGACAGATACCCATTGGCCTCGCACTCTTTCTAATTTTCTTACCTACCTTTTTACTAATTGTGTTTTAGCATAAGTTGTATCTGTTTGTATTTCTACAATGCGTTTGAGGTCAATAAATGCTTTCTTTCTTTCTTTCTTTCATTATGACAGATCAAAAGCCTCTATGGTCTAGTGGCTCGCCCACCCGCGTAAGACGCAAGTCCCAGGTTCGATTCCCGGGGGGGTACAATTTGTACTCGGTTTGGTTGGTGGTAGGGCTTATTTCTGTCTGTCAAGTCTGACGCCATAACAACAATTTCAAAATTGTTGTGTTCCGGCAGTTAGAGGTAAGTTAGCCAGTTCCTCAGTGGTGAGGATTCCGGGTGTAGTGCGCTTCCACCTTCGGCCTTATCGTCACTTGAAATCAGGTGAGGTGAAAGCCAAGCACGTTGTGTATAAAAAAATAGATATACATCTTACCTTTTCCCTCATTAGCGCTGGAGTTCTGCGGCGAGGGCGCAGATGAGTTTCCGTGCTCGCCTTGTAAAACTGCGCCCAGCGTCGCTTCCGCGTTACTACCGACAAATTGACCACAACGTTACCGATATAGAATACTATCCCTCGGAAACAGTACAGGATACTTTTTTCAGGATAAAAGGAAGGTATAGCCCGGTCGAGTTAACTCGGGACTTGACCCCCTAGCCAAAGTGACATTTGGAAATTTTCGTTATCGCTTCGCTTTCGAAACATGTATGGGATTGACATAAGGTTTCGTTAACTATCGAATTTAAAACGTCAAATCCATACATTTTTCGGAGCGAAGCGTTAGCGAAAATTTGTAAATACGACATTGGCTACAGGCTCTGAAGCGCGATAGACCCCTCTCGTTTTCTCCTTGCCTCACTCTGTCGTCATGCCAATAGCTTAATTAAGTATAAAATTAACGACGGTGGCGTGATGAAAGGAGAAAACGAGAGGGGTCTATAGCGTTTCAGGTCCCGAGTTAACTCGACCGGGAGCCCTACCGCCCAACTCAAATCTTTAGCCAGAGCGATAGCTAGACTATATCCATCCTTGTCATATCATAACACGATGACAAGGACGGACTTTTACTCTGGCTTTGGTTGATGACGTCAGTGCACTGTCCGTTCTTGTCATCGTGTTATGATATGACAAGGATGGATATAGTCTAGCTATCGCTCTGGCTAAAGCTTTGAGTTGGGCGGTAGGGCCCCGGGTTATAGTACTTAGTACCCCATGTCATTTTCTGTACCCGTGACAACGTGTATGCAAAATTGATCATGATGATAGGTTGATTAGTTGATTAATGAAAGTGAAAGCGAAACAAACATACTTACTTTTGCATTTATAATATTACTAGCGACCGCCCGCGACGTCGTCTGTGTGTACAGTTTTTTTTCTTCGGTAACAGTTATTTTTTTAAGGGATAAAAGGTACCCTATATTCATTTCTGTATCCCTGACTTGACCTGATTTTGCATTCACATTGTATGCAAAATTTCATGATGATCGGTTAAGTAGTCAAAACGTGAAGGCGTAACAAACAAACAAACAAACAACAAGATATCTAATTTTCTTCAACTAATATCTGAGGCAACAATACCAACACGCCAAACATCTAACAGAAAAAAATATAAACCAAACCTTTAAGAGGCCGTGTACGATTTTCCGCTCTCTCGCACTACATGTTTTCTTAATATTTCTTAAATCTGAGTACGTATTAAAAAAATATGTAAAGTAATTTGCTTAGAAAATTTGCTCTGTTGTACTTTAGCAACACGAAACTGAAATTATATGTTAAAATGTCCGTAACCTTTTTCAAAAAGTGGCGGGATCACATTTTTTAAATTACGCACTCAGATTTAAGAAATCTTGGGTAAACATGAAATGTGCGAGCGAGAGACGGCAAAACGTATACGATGTCTTAAGTCCTAATTTGGCTGAAAGTTGCGAAACTTGCTGTGAATGTTAAGTTTACCTAACATTTACAGCAAATTCCAACCAAGAATACGCCAGATCAGTCTCAAATACAGCCCTCTAAATAACGCCACGGTATCAAACTGGGAGCAAATTGACCCAAACAAAACGCGCTCTAGAGTTAGGAGATAGGTATAAATTAGTTCGAACTTATAAAGGCTGTTGACACGGTATTTATTAATTATTATTAGTTTTGCAAACATTTTTACACTTTAGCATACAATACAATTCCTTAAAATATTAAAATTCAAAGTACAGTATTTCTTTTCATTTAAGTACTGTTTTGATCATAGACATAGAAAAATTTTCGCTGCGCTCAAGAAGACCAACAAAGCGTGGAAAAGAGAAGTTAACATCATACAGACACGGTCTGTGTAAAAAAGAGACAAAGGATCAAGTGACATGCGCCTACATTTTTTACAGTAAGAGCCCCTAGCGTCCCGCCTAGCAAATGAGCAATCACAGTTTGTTTAAAATATTTGTTAATCTTAATTAGAATTTAAAATAAAGGTATCGTGGAGCCATGGTGTCTAAGTAATTGTGATGTGACAAAAAGAAATAATCCAAGTAATCACACTTTTCACAGGTAAATAAGATATTGCCACACATTTCTTTAACACCGAATTTTGCTATATTTATTCGTTTATCGACGAAGAAAACAGTATGGAACATAGTTTATTAATTTCCTTTGCCATATATAGTCATATTTTATGAATCTAAGTCAAATTTTACGTATCTCATATAAAATGTATGCATTCGTTTTCGGATCACCTGTTTATTGACATTGTTGTTCTTTGACATTCTATTTCTATGGTTTTGATAGTCAGTGCCATATTTGTGTGCTATTTAGTTCATGAAGCGTTACCTAAACCCATCACCCACAAGCTGATGTTATGTGTACTCTGTTGGCGTGTCTTATGAATAAAATAAAATAAATACAAACTTTATACAATTTCACAATTTTCAATGGGGAATGTCGGAAAAAAAATTTTTTTTTTCTATCGTTAGGAATAAACAAACTCCCTTCGTAAAAAATATCAGAAGTATTGGTTGCGTGGAAAATATAAAATGGTAATGAGGATCAGTAACGATTTTTTTTTAGTTGCTAATAAGAAAGCTAATGCCACCACATGATTAACTGTGAAATTTTTTTTACGATATCTCTTAAACTTGAGAAGTTATAAGAGGTAAAACACTTATTTTTTGGGGGTCCTTATGACGTCATCGCGACGGACGCGAACCTTATGTCGTACGTGACAAAGCACATATTGCATTGAGCTTGGCATTTCCTTCAAACCCTTTTAACTCAACCATTTCTAAACGGATTTCAAAAATTCTTTCACTAGGTTTCATAGATATCAATATGTATTTATATTATATCAATAAAAATATATGATTCAAACCTGTTACTGATCCTCATTAGGGAATAGCAAGGGAATATTTTTCATGCCGCTAATAATTCTATACGTTTTGCGAAAAACTAAATTATTTTAGGTTTAAAAAAAAATTCCAAATAATCTACCCATAAACATTATTCAGCCTAGTTGTTTTTTTCAGACATTCCCTATTTCCATCCTTAAGGCTGCCTGTCTTAACGGAGCGGAAAAATGAAGAAATATTAACCAACAGGTTTGCATAAAGTTCCCGCTCCGCTATCCTATTGGTTAATATTTCTTCGTTTCTCCGCCCCACTGCCTTGCTCCGCGTCAATGGACAGGCAGCTTAACTCATCACTCTTGGAGCTATATCCACTCGCATATAAAGCTGCGTTGACACATGATCAAAGTAAACTTGGACAAAGTAGCTTTGATCAAAGTATACTTGGACGAAGTAAATTGGACAAAGTAGCTTTGATCAAAGTGTACTTGAATACCTGTTGACACGACCAAAGTATACTTGGACCAAGTAACTTGGATAAAGTAGCTTTTTGAACTTTGGGTTTACATGATCCAAGTAGTCATCATAACTACTTGATCCAAACAGGCTTGGATAAAAGTAGAGAAAGGTTCAAGTTTACTTGGATTGAAAGTTTGATACAAATAAACTTTGATTGCTCGTTTAAATGATCCAATCCAATTTGGCGCCACTTTCCCTGTTAAATTAACGTTTAGAGGTTATGTTATTGGAAACTGAACCTTAAAATAAGGCGCAAAATTAGTTCCATTTCCAACCGAGTCTCATCTTTCTTTGACAAAACTCTAGCGTCCAAGTAGTCATCCAAAATACTTGGTCAACGTATACTTTGATCATGTCAACGCAGCTTTACACACACAAACAAAAAAACACAAAAACCACCCTAAAGACAGTACAATTAAACACACATATCGTCAAATTCGTCATTTACCTAGCGTACCTTTGCGCCAGAGGCGGCTTTAGATATCGTCTCTCTATATGCGCTTCCACTGCTGCCAACCGCTGCCTCGCTATGGCCACTATGTCGGTGACGTCATCTAGTTCGCTAGAGTTTGGTCAACGAAAGATGAGACTAGTTCAAAAAGTCACCCAAACTACTTTGTCCAAGTATACTTTAATCATGTCAACGCAGCTTTACACACACAAACAAAATGTTCAAACACAAAACACCCTAAAAACAGTACAATTAAACACACATATTATCGTCAAATTCGTCATTTACCTAGCGTACCTTTGCGCCAGAGGCGGCTTTAGATATCGCCTCTCTATATGCGCCTCGACCGCGGCCAATCGCTGCCTCGCTATCGCCACTATGTCGGTGACGTCATCCAGTTCCGGTGAGGCCGCTCGTCGCCAACCTTTCGTTTGTAACGAGGCGGCCATTACTCGCTGTTCTAGTTGTTTAACCTGCCAAACATTTAGATTTTATAATGTGATATTTTAATGACGGGAAATAATAAAGGCGACTGTTAATGGAATACTTAAATACTAAACCCGGCAGCGAGCGGTTTATTTTGTTGGCGTCAAAATAACTAAACGGGCGACTAACTGTGGATTACAAAAAATACGTAAAACGAGCAGCTACATGTGGGAGATCAATAATTTAAATGAGTGACAAAAATACTGAGTGGGCAACTATTATAAAAAGTAGGTGATTTATATAAGTGATTTAAGCTGTCCAAAATGGTATTATTGTCACCTCAGGTTAATAGTCGCCTTTTTTAAATAAAATCTATACATACAACGTGGATATGACAATGCAACAATTAATGATAACACTGTAGACACTAGTTCATAGAAGTATGTTCATGTAGAAGTGTTCACGCTTAAGCGTGTCATTTAAAAATGACTCTTACGGCTTAAGCCTAAGGTACAATTTGGCAACGTTGTGTTAATTTATACTCATGTAATAGCTTAGTAATAGATACAGCATGTAGAAAATGTTAAAAACAAAAAAATGATTCTTGTGACTAAACTACTGGGTATTTTTATGTGATATTTTACAGGCAGACTGGGAACGTTACTAGATATATGAAATTTAATTTATTGTTGCATTGTCCTCTCCACTTTGTATAATAAAGCTGTAGAAAAGTTGTGTCTGTACAAAGAAAATATTTTGAAAAAAAGTGGTTGGGGTGTTTAATAACAACCTATAAAACCCATTTTTATCATTTTTGGAATTTTTGTCTGTTTGTCTGTTTATCTGTTTGTCTGTTTATCTGTATGTTTGTGCGCAAATAACTCAAAAACCACAGAATAGATTTTGATGGGATTTTCACAGTTTGGTAGCATAGGGTCCAACTTAAAACTTAGGCTATGTTTCATCTGATTCGGGTGGGTAGAACCTGGGAAACAGCTTGAACTCTCCGTAGTACTAGATTTCATACACTAAGGAGATCATTTTAAACTGGTCGCCTTATTGTTAAATCGCGGGCAAAAGGGATACCTACCTGGGGATTTTTCTATTGTCTACGCCACGTTAAAGAAATTTCTCTACCGTGTCCACGACGCGGATGATTTCGCAAGCGGAGTATATCCAGAATAAAAGTACTGTTCTCGAGGGATAGCAAAAAACTTTCCACGCAGACGAAGTCGCGGGCGGCCGCTAGTATATGCTAAATCTTAAATGTTTTGTGCCCTTAGGTTGTCGCCTAAATAGAAATTTAGTAGTCCGTTGTGAATAACTAGTTACTCAATTTGTATTTTAAAGTCACCCATTTTCAATATCTATTCTCAGACCGTCGCCCACTTATTATTACCACTTATTTCAGTATGTTATATTTAGTATTTTTGACACCAAAAATGGGAATTTATTGTTACCCAATTAAATACTACCCTTTTATAATCTACTAGCTTTTGCCCGTGACTTCGTTCGCCATTTCGCCATTTTAGAGAAGCATTAGTACCTATTCTTAAAATGCTGTCCTCGTCCCTATCCCTAGGTCTATCCCTATCCTCGTCCCTTTCTGCTTTCCAAAACCTTTTCTTTGTGCTCACCTACACCATGAAAGGTCTACCCTCCAAAATAGTTTTTTTACTTTCAATTTTCCAATACAAATTCCCATACAAACTTTCATCCCCTATTTCATTCCCTCAGGGGGTGAATTTTCCAAAATACTTTCTTAGTGCTCACCTACACCATGAAAGGTATCGACGCTCCAAAACTGGTGTCTGCCTGCAGCCGTTAGAGCTCTAGCCGTATCCCAACAATCAATCGATCAATTTAGAGTTTTATATGTATAGATACTTACGCCTCTGTTACCGAGGTGAGTTACTATGTCAAGGCGATGTCATACCGCTGTTGCGCCGACAAATGACAAACGGGCCTAAACAAAACGGCATACAATAAAATCAACTTTCGAAATACTTACAGCCTTCAACATTTGCTCGTCTATCCTATTAGCAGTGGTGGCGCAATATGATTCTGCGAAATCGGGGCTTGGGAAACCACCGCTCTGCGCTATCACACGGTCCATGTGCGTGATGGACAGCTCGGTCATGTTCACGTCGCCGCGCTCGATGTAGATCTAAGGGTAGAAAAGTTAGTGTAAAGATAAGTATGAATTTTCATCACTTATGAACAGAGGTCGGAATCTGCCGGTTATTTTAGGGGGTTGATTACGTAACTTTGTTGCTGCAATCAACTCTGACAGAAATCGCAGTTACATTGCTGCGTTAGTAAGAACCAATGTGACAACTATCCTACTAATATCCTACTAATATCCTACTAATATTATAAATGTGAAAGTTTGTGGGTTTGGATGTTTGTTCCTCAATCACGCAAAAACTACTGAACGGATTTGGTTGGAATTTGGCACACAGATAGTAGATAGCCTAAATTAAAACATAAAATACTTTTTATCCCGATATTCTTACAGGAACGGGAACCACGCGGGTGAAACCGCGGGCGGCCGCTAGTTATAAATGTGAAAGTTTGTGGGTTTGGATGTTTAGATGTTTGTTCCTCAATCACGCAAAAACTACTGAACGGATTTGGTTCAAATTTGGCATACAGATAGTAGATAGCCTAGATTTAAACATAGGATACTTTTTATCTCGATATTCCCACGGGAACGGGAACCACGCGGGTGAAACCGTGGGCGGCCGCTAGTCTTACATAAAGCAGCAATGTAACTGCGCTTTCAATCGATTTCAATCAAGAATTGTTAGCAACAGACTTACGTAATCAACGGGCTGCCCCCTGATTTTGTTACTTTGTTGCAATCAACTCTGACAGAAATCGCAGTTACATTGCTGCTTTAGTTAGGAACCAATGTGACAACTATCTTACTTAAAGCAGCAATGCAACTGCGCTTTCAATCGATTTCAAACCAGAATTGTTAGCAACAGAGTAACATAATCAGCCCGCAGAATTGCACTTTATTGTGTCG
This sequence comes from Agriphila tristella, assembly GCA_928269145.1. Taxonomy (NCBI): domain Eukaryota; kingdom Metazoa; phylum Arthropoda; class Insecta; order Lepidoptera; family Crambidae; genus Agriphila; species Agriphila tristella. The sequence goes on from OV743451.1 coordinate 7,110,658, forward strand.
GAGCAAGAGTGCAATTTCTGTACGCTAGTCTATTCTGGGCTATAACTAAAAACGTACCTTATTATTAACAGTAGGTACATGTTGCACAAACGCCGTGTGTAGTTCCCTCTCCCTCACTCCGCGCGGGTGTAATGTCTCCATCAAATCTCGCAGCTGATCCGATTCTGTTATGCGCCACCAGCCGTGCCTGTAAATATATTCTAAATAAAGTTTAAGTTGACAATAAGTTTGTACAGTCAGCGCTAGCATTTAAACTAGTGTCCAACCGAAATTCGGTTTCGTCCAGTTTCGGCCAAAAAATCTAATTTCGGCCAAAAAAACTAATTTCGGCCAAAGTTTCGGTTTCGGCCAAATATTGGCCGAACCGTTCGGCTCGGCCAAAAGTTGGTTTTCGTGAACTGTCGTGCGTCAATGAGCTAAGTTCGCCAGCCGGCGGGCGGCATGAATCGGCGCGATCGTGTCGAGTTCTAAACTGGTACCAGAGTCTCAACACTGGTACCAAGGCCAAAAATTCGGTTTCGGTTTCGGCTGAAATTTTAGTTTCAATCGGACACGAATTTAAACCTCTATTCAATACACTTTTTCAAGATTTGTAAAGGATATACAACGTGTTAAAAAAAAACCTAAAACCGAATATGGTAGATAGAGACCATCAAACTGAACAACTTTTACTATGGGACCAACTCTGAAATCGCGAAAAGAAAATCAGCTGTTTCATACATTTTGATATTTTCGTTATTAATTTTTGTATGAAACAGCTGTTTTTTTTGCGATTTCAGATTTAGTCCTACTGTAAAAGTTGTTTAGTTTGACATTGGGCTTTTTTTGTAACACGTTGTAATAACCAGTACAAATCCTGAAAAAGTGAAAAAGTTACCAGGTTAAGTATCAAGAGCGTGTTAAAAACGGAGTATATACAAATTGCTTGCGAAATAAACACCATTTACTGTATGGTCAGCAACGAAAGTTGTTTAACACTTTAGTACTTTGCCATGGTAACTTTTTTGAATAATGTTTCAAACCGTGAAACACCTGTTAAATAGGTGCTATGACAAAGCACCAAAGCGTTAAGCGACTTTCATTGCTGACTGTACCAAAAGAGGTATTTTGTTTGTTGGTCCCATAGTCAAAGTTGTTCTTGAAGGTCCCTATCTACTTTAGACTTTAAATTCAGATTTAGGGGTTTTTTTGTAAAATATTGTATACAGACAGATAGAGCGTCATTTTGTAGTTACTTACCTAAGTTCTCTCGGTACAAAAGTTCCTTCCAATCTCTTCGGCAGTCCATGTTGTTTACAATGGTCTAGTTGTTTCACTTCTTCTACCGTCATTTGTATCGGCGGCGGACTGTCACAAGTCACGTACGTAGATAACGCGTTGAAGTTCAGTAAACCTAGGCTTGTTAGGCTGTTGGCTTTAGCCTTTTGTATTGCTAGGTCGTGCTTTAGGACGTCATTTGTATCACGTAACGTATGTAGATAATGTTTTGAAGAAACTTTTATACTAACTTACCTCTTTTGGTACAATGCATTGTGTTCAGTTTCGCAAGCAAATCGTGTATACTCCGTTTTCAACACGCTTTTGACACTTAAGTGCGAAACACACCGGTTTCGTACACGTATACGTGCACGTAGTTACGCAAACGGTGTGCCATGTCTCATAAAGTTCCAGACATTACAACTTAATGATACGTCCACGTGCACGTACACGCCTACGTGTACCGATCCGGTGTGTTTAGACCTTTACCTGAGTAGATTTTTCACTGGATTTGTACAGGCTATATACAGATAGAGCGTAAGTATTTTGTAGTTACTTACCTAAGTTCTCTCGGTACAAAAGTCCCTTCCAATCTCTTCGGCAGTTCATGTTGTTTACAATGGTCTAACTGTTTAACTTCTTCTACCGTCATTTGTATCGGCGGCGGACTGTCACAAGTCACGTACGTAGATAAAGCGTTGAAGTTCAGTAAACCTAGGCTTGCTAGCCTTTTGTATTGCTAGGTCATGCTTTCTGTTGTCATTTGTACGGACGTAACGTATGTAGATAATGTGTTGAAGAAACTCTTATACTAACTTACCTCTTTTGGTACAATGCATTGTGTTCAGTTTCGCAAGCAAATCGTGTTTACTCCGTTTTTAACACACTTTTGACACTTAAGTGTGGAACACACCGGTTTCGTACACGTATACGTGCACGTACCATTGCAATTTAATGTCTAGAACTTTAGGAGACTTAGTACAACGCTTGCGTAACGTATACGTGCACGTAGTTAGCGCAAGCGGTGTGCTATTTATCATAAAGTTCCAGACATTACAACGTAATGGTACGTCTAGGTGCACGTGCACGTCTACGTGTTCCGATCTGGTGTGTTTAGACCTTTACCTGAGTAGATTTTTACTGGATTTGTATAGGCTATCTATATACAGATAGAGCATCAGTATATTATAGTAACTTACCTAAGTTCTCTCGGTACAAAAGTTCCTTCCAATCTCTTCGGCAGTTCATGTTGTTTACAATGGTCTAACTGTTTAACTTCTTCTACCGTCATTTGTATCGGCGGCGGACTGTCACAAGTCACGTACGTAGATAAAGCGTTGAAGTTCAGTAAACCTAGGCTTGTTAGCTTTTTGTATTGCTAGGTCATGCTTTCTGTCGTCATTTGTATCACGGAACGTATGTAGATAATGTGTTGAAGAAACTATTATACCAACTTACCTCTTTTGGTACAATGCATTGTGTTCAGTTTCGCAAGCAAATCGTGTATACTTCATTTTTAACACGCTTTTGACATTTTAGTGTGGAATACACCGGATCCGTACACGTATACGTGCACGTAGTTACGCAAACGGTGTGCCATGTCTCATAAAGTTCCAGACATTACAACTTAATGATACGTCCACGTGCACGTGCACGCCTACGTGTACCGATCCGGTGTGTTTAGACCTTTACCTGAGTAGATTTTTCACTGGATTTGTACAGGCTATATACAGATAGAGCGTAAGTATTTTGTAGTTACTTACCTAAGTTCTCTCGGTACAAAAGTCCCTTCCAATCTCTTCGGCAGTCCATGTTGTTTACAATGGTCTAGTTGTTTCACTTCTTCTACCGTCATTTGTATCGGCGGCGGACTGTCACAAGTCACGTACGTAGATAACGCGTTGAAATTCAGTAAACCTAGGCTTGTTAGGCTGTTCGCTTTAGCCTTTTGTATTGCTAGGTCGTGCTTTAGGGCGTCCGCTTGTAATTCTTTTTCTAAATCGTTGTCCTGAAAAATATGTATTTATACACTGGTGGAATAAGTAGGTGTTATTCCTAAGCCGAAATTACGCGAACGAAATTCGGCATGATTACACCTTAGGTTATTTATATGTCAAGATAGATTCTTAGGCTTTTGACGTATTAAATAAAGCAGGCAAACTTTTTTATGTTGTCGTGCATTTTTAGCATCATCGCGTCCAAAGAGTATTGTAAAAACCGACCAAGTGCGAGTCGGGCTCGCGCACGAAGGGTTCCGTACCAAAAAACGGAAAAAATCACGTTTGTTGTATGGGAGCCCCCTTAAATGTTTATTTTATTTTGTTTTTGGTATTTGTTGTTACAGCAGCAATAGAAATACATCATCTGGAAAAATTTCAATTATCTACCTGCAGTCGTTATTAATATCGAGCAAAAAACGGCACAAAAATCACGTTTGTTGTATGAAGGCCCCCTTAAATATTTATTTTATTTGTTATTATAGCGGCAACAGAAGTGCATCATCTGTGAAATTTTCAACTGTCTAGCTATCACGGTTCATGAGATACAGCCTGGTGACAGACAGACAGGCAGACAGACAGACAGACGGACAGTGAAGTCTTAGTAATAGGATCCCGTTTTCACCCTTTGGGTACGGAACCCTAAAAAAAACTATGGCCGGGTCACACTACCGACAATGTGTGCGTGTTTTGGTCACCCAACTGTTGGGTGATATTTTTTTCGACGCTGTCGTAGCTTCGACTGTCTATCTAGACATATAAATAAATCTAAGGATTACGCCTGCAATCCTATTTGAATTACTGACACATTATGCCGAAATTACGTTGCGTGTTTTTTTCACAATAAAGGCGTTGTCGCCGAACTTCGGTCACGTAACTTCGGCATAGTGTGTTTGGACACTTAGATATTTGAGGGATCAAATGCAGCTCGTGAATTTCAACTGTGAATGTCAAACTTTCTGATAAACTGTTTTATATACAATTATACCTACAAGAAATAGAAAAAATTGTTTTAAAAAACAAAAAACCGACTTCAAAAGCCTACGCTACCCCTAAAAAGCAAGAAATAATATTCAAATCACTAGATACGCATTATCATTGTAAATAAAACACGTCTATTGAAGTCGGGTGGGGCTGGAGGACAACTTTTTTTATTCTAAAAGCCCCACCCGACTTCAATATACGTGTTTTATTTACAATGATAATGCGTATCTAGTGATTTGAATATTATTTCTTGCTTTTTAGGGGTAGCGTAGGCTTTTGAAGTCGGTTTTTTGTTTTTTAAAACAATTTTTTATTTATTTCTTTTTAGCGTAAGTACCTTCTGTATTAGATATGTTATCTAGGTAGAAAAATCGGTTTGACCAAACGTGAGATAATCGCGGACATACATGCATATGGGTCAAACTGAGAATCTCCTTTTTTTGAAGTCAGTTAAAAACCCTCTAAAATGTCAACAAAAATACTTTTCTGAAAACCGCATTAAAATCAATTCAGCCATACACGAGATAATCGCGGACAAACATTCATGAATACATAAGGGTCAAGTGAGGTCAGAACCTCCTTTTTTGAAGTCGGTTAAAACACCAAAACCTTCTCCTAAATCCAACAAATACTTTTCTGAAAACCGCAACTAAATCGGTTAAGCCGAACGCGAGATAATCGCGGACAAATATACATACATACTGGTCACACTGAGAACCTCCTTTTTTGAAATCGGTTAAAATACCAAAACCTTCTCCTAAATGTAACAAATACTTTTCTGAAAACCGCAACAAAGTCGGTTCAGTTCAACGCGAGATAATCGCGGACAAACAAACAAACATACCGGTCAAATTGAGAACCTCCTTTTTTGAAGTCGGTTAAAATACCAAAACCTTCTCCTAAATGTAAGAAATAATTTTCTGAAAACCGCATCAAAATCGGTTCAGCCAAACGCGAGATAATCGCGGACAAACATACATACATACAGGTCAAACTGAGAACCTCCTTTTTTGAAGTCGGTTAAAAATTTAATATGGATAAAAAGATTTTTCATTTTGCGATAAAATGATCAGAGCATTTAGCTGGGTTTGATGCTACACCCCTCATTTGATCGATTCAGTATTGCCTTTTATACAATGCATTTCACAGAATTTGACCAATAAGAATTTACAACCTACCTCCTTAACAACCTATTAACCCCGCTTTTAACCCCTATTTATAGAAAAGTCATGATTTTAATTGTATTTATGTAGAGTTACTAAATTTTTAAAGAAATTAAGCGTCTATGTCAGACAAAGCTTTCTTTTGGACCATATTAAATATTATGTACGTATACTATCTAAAAATATTAACAAACTGGACAATATAATATTACTTCTAAGCGAGTCTATATTTAAATAAAAATATTTTCATTATCCTTTTAAAAATTACCTGTTCTTTAACTCCATTTTCAACTTCCTCCTCCTCCTTGCCATTTTTATTCAAACTAGCATTGATCAAATCCTGATCTAATCCAGACATAGTCAAGCTAGAGTCCGCATAAACACTATTCGACGGCACCTGTACACTGGTCACCATAGAGTTAAGAGTGAACAAACTAGGGTCGTTCAACAAATGCAAGTTATTAGACACATCCCACTTATGACCCTGACACAATATCACTTCGGCACAAGTATGTTCATTATCACAATAATTCGGCACATCAGTCTTATCCACAACCTCGTTTATGTTATTCAAAAATGCACTTTCATGCCTTAAAATAGAGAACCATTTGCCTTCTAAAATTTTCGCGTATAAATGACTATGGGCAGCGTTTGGTTCCATTACTTCTTTCTTTACTTCTAGCGGTTCCTTTTCTTCTACTTTAATTTCTGCTTCTGCCTTCTTAGCTGCGTCTAATTGAGAAGAAACTGCTTCTGCTAACTTCCTTAATTCTTCTAAGTTATTAATTAATTCGTCTTTACTCTCTTCTTCTTCTCTTTCTTCCTTTTTAACAACGTTTTCTACTTTGACTATCTCTTGTGGTTTGTCGACGGGCTCGGCTTGTGACGCGTACATTGGTTTGTGCGAAGGCTTTTGTACTAGGAACGCGGTGGGGATGGAGTCTTCTATGTCTAACATGTCTTGTGCTTCGTTATGTTGCTGCTGTTGTATGTATTTCTCTTCCATTTTTATTGATGAACCTGTTGGTGAAAACACGGAGTGAGAGAATTTGAAACACATATAGTAGATTGTACAACAAGTGCATAAAATGGGTTTTATTTACGAGTTATACACTCTGCTTTTCACTTCGATTGTGAGGAAATTAAACAACAATAGTGTAAAAATTAAAAAAAAATTTTTTTCCCAAATTATAGTGACAAATTATATATTTTTGGAATGTGCTCATCAAGACCTTTCATTAGATACCCATAAACAAAAATTGAAAAAAAAAATTTTTTCTTTCTTATTTTTTTGTGACAAAATATCATTTTTTTATAAAAAAAAATACAATTTTGGAATATGCTTATCAAGGCCTTTCATTTGATACCCATATTCAAAAATTGAAAAAAAAACTATTTTTTTTACAAATAAAATATAATTTTGGAACGTGCTTATCAAGGCCTTTCATTTGATACCCATTTTCAAAAATTGAAAAAAAAAACTTATTTTTTTGTAAAAAAAATATAATTTTGGAATGTGCTCATCAAGGCCTTTCATTTGATACCCATATTCAGAAAATTGAAAAAAAAAAATTTTATCAAGGCCTTTCAATAAAATTGATACCAAAAATTGATATTCAAAAATAAAAAAAATATTATAACAACAAAAAATAAAGAAACAATGAAATAACAAGTTAATTCAACGAAGTTAAATTGCGTGTGTGGCTGTTTACCTGCCGACCTTTGTCTTAAAGTCTGAGACTTAGACGAAGATTTTACTTTATGCACTAGAGCATAAAAAGCGATTTTATGCAGCCTATACCCAACATAAAGACGAACTTTACGAGCATGAGAAGTGAAAAGTCCTTTCTTTAAATCTTAAGATTAAAAAAACATATTTATTTGAAATTTATTGTACACTAGCTTTCGCCTGCGACTTTATTCGCGTGGATTTTCGAAAAAAAAACTTAGGGAACTTCTAACCAGTGCAAGATGTGATTTTCTTAACATGGAAATATTGTGTCCTAATCCTACTATCCTACTAATATTGTAAATGTGAAAGTTTGTGGGTTTGGATGTTTGTTCCTCAATCACGCAAAAACTACTGAACGGATTTGGTCGAAATTTGACACACAGATAGTAAGATAGTTTAGATTAAAACATAGAATACTTTTTATCCCGATATTCCCATGGGAACGGGAACCACGCGGGTGAAACCGCGGGCGGCCGCTAGTTATTATATAAATCCTGTTTGTTTTCAATGAATAAATAAATAAATAATAAAATAAATAATGTATACTTTCTTACCTTCAACCTTGCACGCGCCATGTTTGACATTCGGCTCGTACTTGATGATCTGCGTGTGATCGCTCAAGTTGAGCTCCGATTTGATGCTCTTCAGCTCCATCTCAGTCTTCAGAGCTTCGACCTTCATAGCCTCTTCGGTGTCTATGCTCTCTGGTTCTAGTTGGGGGTCTTTCTTGTCTTTGGCGCCTACGAGAAATGTTAGTGATTCATTAAATGCTTAGATAAATAACCCTATATTCTCAACGAGTCACACTGAATCGTGTCACACTGTGACTGGTAGAGAAAAAAAATCTCTACGAGTAACAGTGAGACTCCCTTTTTATTCTCATCTAGAATTTAGTCAAAGAAAGACGAGACTTGGTTGAAAATGTAACTAATTTTGCGCCTTATTTTGAGGTCGTTTCCAGTAACTTAACCTCTAAACGTTAATTTAACAGGGAAAGGGCGCCGCCATTTCAGTCTCATCTTTCGTTGACCAGGCTCTAGTAACACGGATTCATTATAGTTTGACACGTTCGGAAAAAAATCGCATTGGGTATCAGTGTGAATCGATGCGAATTTTTGTACCCATCTTGTTACACGTCTCATTTAGACACTAGGCAAGGAAAAAAACCCAAAAAATGTAAAGAATAAAAAAGAAATCGAGTACCTAACAGCGGTGATGCAACTTTTTTTTTAAACAAGTAACACTATTTACGAATCAGTGTTACTAGATGAGAATGAAAATTCGCATCGAGTCAAACTGTTACCCGATGCGATTTTTTTTCCGAACGTGTCACACTTAACACGAACCAGTGTTACTAGCAGGGCCGTTTTTACGCAGGGGCCGGGGGGCCCTGGCCCCGGGCCCCGTGTCCTAGGGGGCCCCGACCTTCATCTAGATTGAACAAAGTTTATACGCTATAGTAGGTAGTAAATGTGTTATAGTTATAAATTTTTAAGTAATTACTTGCGCCTCCTCAGGTTCATTTTGAGTTTCAGTGGTCTGTCTTTGTGTGCCAGATGTGCATATGGGATGGGCCTAACTTAATACAAATGGTTCTTTTTTTTAAGTTTTTTTTACTAAGAGGTCACTGTGCTTCTACCTAGCTAGCTACTATGACAAAAAATTACCAATGAGTGAAACAACATAACCTGTCATTTTATAAAAACATCGCTTACATACCTACCACAAAAAAGTTTGAAATAAAAAAGCTTATTAAAAAAAAGTTTTGCAATACCTCCTTCAAAAATCTTAAAAAACAGCTCTATAAAAAGCAAGCAGAAGGCCCCAAAATGGAAAGTGCCCAGGGCCTCCGTATGGTTAAAAACGGCCCTGGTTACTAGATGAAAATAAAATTCGCGCTTTAGTACAGTCTGATGGTAAAATAATGGTAAATAGTGACGCAGCGCTGTGCAATTTGAAATTGTATTTTAGTGTATTGCAGTGCAGCGAGACTAGCTTATTATTGGATTGTCCTCGCGCGGATGGGCTTCTGTACGATGGAATAGTCTGTGGTTAAAGCCCAAAGGTTAAATGTGTCATATGGACATTTAAAAAAAAATACCTTTTTTCTTCTTAGTATTCTCGGCGGGTTTCTCCTTGGCGTTAGTTTCTAAAGTGTGGTGGTAGTCCATGATCTCGGGCTGCGCGGACTCCATACCTTCCACGAATATGCCGCCGCATTTGCCCAGCGACCAGTATCGGCGCCAATACCTGTGGAATAAATAGGTTCAATGAAGTACTATTTTTTGGCAAATTATGTACTACATAAAAATATTTTCTCTAATAATTCAGGTGAGAAATGAACCTGTGACCTTTCGCTATCTAACTGTTTATAGATTTTTCAATGTCTAGATAAGCTTTATACTTTGATAGCATATTATACCGCCAAATTGAAAATGTTCGTCATTTATTTGTCTGCCAAATTTTTTAAATGACTTTTTTATTGACCGAGCGAGCACGAAGTGCGAGCGAAGTGTCTCTGCTTCAGCTTGGGCAAAAATTCTTTCGTATGTCTGTATGTTCTCTTCTACAGGTCGCATTTCTCAACCGATTCTCGTGAAAATTTGTGAGCAGGTTCGAAAATTATATATAATATTTTTGTCAAGCCAGATTTTTTTAATTTTTCAAAATGGCGGAGATAATTATGTTAATTATGTTAAAAAATCAGGTTTTACGGCTTTCCAGCGCTGTCTGTTCTCCTCTACAGGTCGCATTTCTCAACCGATTCTCGTGAAATTTTGTGAGCAGGTTTGAAAATGATATAGATTTTTTTTGTCACGCCACTTTTTCGATTTTTTTTCAAAATGGCGGAGATATGAAAAAAAAAAACATATTGCAGTCCAGCTTTCCGGCTCTGTCTTTTCTCCTCTACAGGTCGCATTACTCAACCGAATTTCGTGAAATTTTGTGGGCAGGTTCGAAAATCATATAGATTTTTTTAAGTTGAGACTGTTTTTCTAAATTTTTCGTAATGACGGAGATATGTAAGAAAAATATATTTCAGTCCGGCTTTCTGGCACTGGATGTTCTCCTCTACAGGTCGCATTTCTCAACCGATTCTCGTCAAATTTTGTGAGCAGGTTCGAAAATTACATAGAATTTTTTCGTCACGCCAGTTTCTTTAAATTTTTCATATGACGGAGAAATGTAAAAAAAACATATTTCAGTCCCACTTTCCAGCTGTCCATTTTCCTCCACAGGTCGCATTTCTCAAAAGATTCTCGTGAAATTTTGTGAGCAGGTTTGATAATTATATAGATTTTTTTAGTTTAGCCAGTTCTTCTAAATTTACCAAAAATCACCATTTCGAAAAATGATTAAAATTAGAAGCGCCATATAGCTGCGAATATGCAAACAGCACGTACCTACTAGAACAGTGTGGGAAAAAGGGGTGGCGACATCTTTTAGATTATTTTTTAAAGAACATACAATTAGAGCTACTTTTTAACGCGAGGTCTACAGCACACGGAGCCACTAGTATTATAATTGTATAACACAAACTGACTGATATCTGTTCAACGAGGATTGAAAAATCAGACCCTAATGTTGCATCGGATTTTCGAACAATTAACGTCTCCTGTCTTGTCCGTAGCAAGTGGCCAACTATTACAACTGTTGTTCTTGTTTAGACAATCACACAGTTTGTCTAGTTGGCAGACAAATATTAATTCATTTAATATACCTGCTCTAAACCTCATGTTATGCCAACTTTTTGACAACTATTCATTCATTCACATGATCTTACTTACCTGTCTTGTCCATAACATGTTGTTCTTAGCGCGTGAGTACCAGCGGTCAGCTGTTGCATTGGTTTGCATAGTTGACGGACAGTTTTTTGTACGTGTTATTATTGTACAGTTTTCTGACATTGATTTTATTACAATGATCTTTTATTGTATATTTTTGTCATTTTATAAATTGTTAAGATTTTCTTACATTGATTTTATTGACATTATTTATTGTAATGTTGTTTTTAACCTCTTACATTTAATTGATTAACTTAAATTGTACGAGCTAGCGTCGTACAATGCACTTTTCCCCGCATCATCACTGTTATGTTGACCTCAATTACACAATCGCACGAAATTGTATTGCATAAATCAGTTCGCATTTACCAAGCTACCAAGTCACGCGTACTCACTACCATAAATCATTAGTTAATAGTTAATTTAAGGGTTGTTCCAATATACCATTTTTACCATCACCAAGTCGTATCATTTATCGGAGCAGCCCCAACATAAATTTTAGATATCTAGCATAATGTAACTGTACTTTGTAATCTAATCTCATAAGCGCTTTGGATAACAAAACTGACAGCTTGTTAGGCATGTTTGAATTAATAAAGAAATGAAATAAATAACAAATATTGGTTCATTTATTTGATAACCTATAACCTCACCTGTCTTGTCCATAACAAGTTGCTCTAAGCGCGTGAGTCCCCGCGGCCAACTGTTGAGACTGTTGTTCCGACTGACGCATCAGTTTGTCTAGTTTGCGGGACAATTCTTCGGATGAAAGGTTTTTGTCTTCGTCCTAGGTAAATAAAATATTACACGTCAATAAGGGTCATTATGCGTAAACAGCGAGTTGCATAAGAATTTAGAAAATATGGTCTCTACGAGGGTGGATTCATAAGTCCATGACTTTGTAATGAAAAAAAAAACTTTTTTCGGAATATTTTGTTTTATTTCTCTACATAATCTTGTTGTAGCTCTGCGTAATCAGTCCAACGAAGTTCCTACTTCTTTAACCCATTTTTTTTTCTTTCATCGCCTGAAAACTGGTAACTGATTTGATGAGGGCCCATTTCAGACCACCTTTGGGCTCGATGAAAATCTTTGCCCGCCAATGTTTGGTAGGAGAAAAAAATCTCAGTGGGTTGAATCTAGACTCTAGATTCAAAAAGAGACTCTAGATCAGTGGTCATACTGCGGTCATACTGCGGCCCGCGACAAAGAAAACAATTTTCACCAAACATATTTCGCCACTACACAAGTAAGCATAATTCAATCACTCAAGCCTGTCCTTGGAATCGAATAAAGCAGTTGCTTTGAAAACTGCAATTCCTCGTCAACAAAATATTATGACGACAGCAGACGACAAAACGAAGCTGTTACAAAAGCATCTTATCAAGTTTGTTACATGCTTGCAAAAAGGATGAAACTTTTCTTTTACTGATGCTAGATTAATAAAAGAGTGCATGGTAACTCTTTCTCAGACTTTGTTTCAAATATTTTCAAACAATAAGCAAATAATGGCGGAAGTAAAAAAGCTTGCGTTTTCTGAATCAATTCTGTCGATGCCGAGTTGAAGATTTGTCGAAAAACATGTCTGAGGTAGTAATTGACAGGTTGAAAAACTGCAAGTACTTTAGTCTTGCGTGTAAATAACACGCAACAATAGTACACAAAGCAACGCAACAACGCACGAGACAATTAGTCTCAGTGCTCACTTTTTGTGCGGTACTGCACTATGGACGGAATCATAGAAGACTTCTCAGCCGTCATAACCATGAAAGGCCATACGAGAAGTTGTGATTTTATGGGACGCTCTGAAAGAATTCAGAGAGCAACTGTCATAAAAAATCTAGGGGGCAATCACGTCTTGACAGCTCACAAAGAATTGTCAATTTTGAATGGGGATGGAAACTGAGGAACTAATGGCGCCACAAGCGGTTGTACCAAAACATTTGATTGGTTGTTTCAAATATCAAATGTCATTTGTGGCATATTTTAACCAATCAAAGTATTGATAGCGGTTAGACCGCCGCTGGCGCCATCTGCGATTAGCTTTGCGTTGCCAACCCCATTATATAGTGTTTTATCTATGTTGTCAATTGATTGGTGGTGTCAACAAAAAAATCCAAGAATGTGCGGCCCGCAGTGATACCTCACATAGCCCTTTGTGGCCCTTGACTAGATAAGTGTGACGACCGCTGCTCTAGATTCTAGAGAATAGGAAGGAATTGCATCTTCATTCTTTTCAAAGTGATGGACATATCAATCCACTTTCGTACAGTGTGAGTCTTTATAAAGTGCACAAATGAAAATAAATGAAACTATACTTAATTTTAATGACGGGAAAAATATTTAAAAAAATCTAACTTCAATGTGATTGTTTTTTGATAAATGGATTAATAAATATCATATTTTTTGGTAAAAATGTATCTTATTGTGGTTTTTCAGCATACATTTTGATTTTATTCAGTTTGTTTCATAATGATAGATCATTTTGTTCAAAAGTTACAATTTGTTCACAGTAATACAATGCAACTGTTGTGTTACTTTGTGTTTTTGTGTTGTGTTATAGAACACAAGAACTTAAAAAAAACCCGGCGATAAAATCAAGCATAGCTTCACTCATTTTTATTATTTGCACTTTATAAAGACTCCGTGTATTTTGTCTGATAAATTCTGATATTCTAAGCACATTTTAATTTAATGAAATATGCAAGTATTTAAAATCTTTGCTTTAAGAACATTAAATTTTGATACATAAAAAAACGAAAAGTCTATACTTGTGGTTATATCGTAAATGTGTAAGTATAGCTAAACTTTAAGCAGTATTTTCTGTCGTTAACACCCACCAATCCGCATTGGGTCCGCGTGGTAAGCTTTGGCCCATCCTCCTTATCCACCCATAAGGAAGGCCTGTGCCCGAGCAGTGGGGACAATAAAAATGGTTGATGTTAAAAAAAAATACAATTCAAATGATTTAAGTAAGTATATTTACCTCTTCAGGCTGCGTGCCTTCACTCTCCAAGTCACTCAAATTCGCATCACAGTCACCAATCATACTATCTTTATCTAACTTCGAGTTGTCTGCTGGAGAACAATCCTCCTTATTGTTGTTCAACGCTTCTTTGCTTTTGTTCATGTTGGAGAGATCTTTTAAGGGCGATAATTCCTTGTCACTGTCTTCGGGGGGAGGTTCTTTGTATGGTGATGATGGTTTTTCTTCTGATTCTTGCGTTGAGTCTTTTTTGGGGGTTTCTTTGTCTGTTGTTTGTTCTGAGGAAGAAGTAAATAATTTGAGAATGCATACTTTTAATACTTACGAAAAAAAATATAAAATTACATCAACTTTTCGACATTGAATCATTTCAATCGTATCAATTAATCGAATCTATCATTACTTCTAACTTTTAATGTTAAGGAAACATTCTAGCGCTGTCACAGAATACATAATAGTACAAAGTTTCGAGAAGCTTTTCGTTATCGTGTTGAACAATTTGTAACTTTGAGCCAAGGAATTAGTTTAATTTCCCTTAAAGGAAATATTTTATAGGCATTTAATGAAAATAAAGTATAATCCCTTGACTGAGAGTTTCTAAATTGTACAACACGACCATAGACATCGAAAAATTTTCGCTGCGCTCAAGAAGACCAACAAAGCGTGGAAAAGAGAAGATAACATCATATGGAAAAAAAGAGACAAAGGATCAAGTGACATGTGCCAACATTTTTTACAGTAAGAGCCCCTAGCGTCCCGCCTAGCAAATGAGCAATCACAGTTTGTTTAAAATGTTTATTAATCTTAATTAAAATTTAAAATATAGGTATCGTAGAGCTGTGGTGTCTTGTGCTCTAAGTAATTGTGATGTGACAAAAATAATCAATCCAAGTAATCACACTTTTCACAGTTAAATAAGATTGCCACACATTTTTCTAAAACCAAATTTCGCTAATTTATTCGTTTATCGACGAAGAAAACAGTATGGAACATAGTTTATTAATTTCCTGTGCCATATATAGTCATATTTTATGAATCTAAGTCATATTTTATGTATCTCATATAAAATGTATGCATTCGTTTTTGGATCACCTGTTTATTGACATTGTTGTTCTTTGACATTCTATTTCTATGAACACGACAATGACAAGCTTCGCGACAGTGCGATAATGAGGCCGCAACCTAAGAGCCTACACCAACAAAAATTCACAGATTTTACAGTCCCCGTAAGAATCGGAGCATTGAAAATGAACACAAAAATTTACGAAAAACCAAAATCAAATCAAATGCAAAGTCCTATTATATTTTTAAAGTTACCTAGCTATTTATCTTTACGATTGTGACACTCGGCTCCGCCTCGTGCCACAAAAGCGCCCGCTGACTGCCTCGACGCAGCCGAAATATTATTAAGGGAATTCCAAAATTCCAACGAATGCACTTTTCGTCTGCTTCTGCATCTTTTAACACTATTACCATGACGATCGCTCAATAATCATAGAAGCTACATCACTTTTTATGTACGGAAACAGCCGTTTTTCTACAAATCCAAATCTAAAGGCACCACCTACAGGTCACAATTATTAACCGATTTTCAAAATTATTTTTCCATTTGGTAGCTAAACTAATACCCTAGGACCCTTTTTTTTATTTTTTCTTAAGTCGGTCTTTTTTCCGAAATATTTACAATTTAGTTAATAAACACCCCCCAAAAAACCCGGAATTTTTGGAATTTTACAAAATTCCAAAAAAAGTTACCAGTAGATTTTCAAAATTCAAACGTTCACATATGTTTTGATAAATTCCTCAACTTTTGGTACTATTTTCATCTCGATCCTCTCAAAATCCTCGGAGATATGGCCAAAAATACGTCTCAGGCGATTTGCATTTGATAACCATTTTCAATGGTAAAACTGTATGTCTAATCTATATCGCTAATTAAAAAGTTGAATGTAATTCGCATTTAAAAATCAAGGTCAAAAACTGAACCATATTATCGAACTTATTTATACAGCTTTACCATAAAACACTGTGTTTACAACAAGTGTTTAACATAGATATTGTTTAAATGTGATGCTATCATTTTTTGATAATATTGTTTAAAAGAGAGCATCACATTTTAGCAGTGTCTAAGTTAAACAGTGTTTTAAAATATTTTGTGGTAAGGCCGCTAAAGATCAAAAATATTTTCATTTCATGTCACAGATCCGACCGTACAAAAATCCGGTGTCTGCGTCCGCACAATAAGTTGTATAATTTTCGATAATATTGTGTTTTATGGCCGATTGCACTAAACTTAAGAATCGCCTAAGTCTTTTTCTAACTACAACACGACCAAATTAAAACAGTGTCATAAATTTAGCCGTCATGTAGCTGTCATTTGCCTAGATAACTTGGTCGAGTTGTAGATAAGAAAAGACTTGGCGATTCTTAAGTTTAGTGCAATCGGCCATATGTCTTTAGTTACTGCGCCGGCCATATACCTACCCCCCTAAAAATAATTAGCACCAGAGAAGATAAGAGAACAAAAGAAGAAAACGCAAAAAATTTCGGGCTCGGCGTTGAGGGATAAAGTTTATATTGAATTTACATTAATTTTTAACTGTTTCTTACCTTCATCGTGTGGACTGCGGAGGTTTTCAGTTTAAACCAAAGTTTATACTGATCTTACATTGAATTTTAATGTTCTTACCTTCGTCGTGCGGCAGTGGCGAGGCCCGGCTCAGATTGGCCGTGCTCTCTTCCACCAACCGCTGCATCCGCTCGAGGGCCAGCGCCTGCTGCTTCTCCGCCTGCTCCGTGCGGAGTTTCCGCTGGTGGAGCACGCGGACTCTGTGTGGGAAAATGAACGTTTACTGACTAAATTCGTAATTTTTTTGATAATTATTTTAGTTCGTCTGGAAAGTTACAAAAATCGGCCATTTTTATCCAAAAATAGGTAGTGAAATATGAAGCTGCCCGCCGCTGTAGTATTTTAAACAAAGGTTGCGGTAACATTAGTGTGGGAATGAAATATCGGAACGTATGAAAGGTTGAATGATTTGCAAGTATGGTGTATCCGAGTGTGAGTGAATGAGAAGGAAGACGTGCGAGCGAGAGGAGAGACGAATGGCTGCGACTGAAAAACGACGACGCGTGCGCTCTGCAAATTTTTGTGAAAATTAGTTTTCTTCAATATACGATTTTTCAAGAAGTTTCCTGTCTGATTCCCCGGCCCATAAGTTTTGGGGGCACGATTCCGGGATCAGGAGGTAAGCAGAGTACGAGCCACACGACAGGTACGGCACGGCGGCACGTGGCGGGGCGCGTCGGCACGAAAAGAATTCCACGAAACTGCATCTGTAAACGGTATTTCGGGTCGCCAGCTTCATCATTTCAAGCCTACGATGGCGAAAGACGCCAAACGAACGAGCAAACACCAGGTTTACGACGATTACGACGAACGACGTACACGCGGTGGCAGTATGCTGCATCTCACGGAAGATTTGGTGATGAATATTTAGTCAAAACAAATATTACGAATTATTTGTTTTGACTAAATATTCTGGTAAAGTTTAACTAGGTATTCTTATATACAACGTAACCCCAAATAACCCCTAATACCGAATATGGTAGATAGGAAACATAAAAATGAACAACTTTTACTACGGAACCAACTCTGAAATCGCGAAAAAAAATCAGCCGTTTCATACAAAAATTAAAAACGAAAATATCGTAATGTATGGGACAGCTGATTTTTTTTTCGCGATTTCATAATTGGTCCAATAGTAAAAGTTGTTCAGTTTAACGGCCCCTATCTACCATATTCGGCATTAGGGGTATTTTTCTAACACGTTGTATATAAGAATAGTTAAATTTGAACAGAATCGCATCCTTTGTTTAAAATACTACAGCGCGATCACATTCATATTTCACTAATATAAACATTTCTCTAATCACTTGCCGCCGCTCTGCCACATCATATTTCAATATACTTACCGTCAACTTCATCGAAAATTAGGCAAAAACCTTAAGGGACGGTAATAGGAAAACATGGTGTGCGCGGGCCATTTTTTTATAAAGAAAACGTAAACTTGTAGCCACCAAAAAAAACATACGACAAGCTAAAGAGTTTATCTAGTTGCAACAATCATAAAATTGTTTATCTACACTCACAACGTAATGTTCCAAATATGAATTCAAAAAAGGTAATATAAATACGTACTTTATTTTCGTGGATAGGTAAAATTTAAAAATAAACTCATTATGATGCAGTCAACTGCATCATAAAATAACTTTTTTTCTCATTACGATACAGGGCAAATCCAAAAAGAAGGCAGTGCCGTAACATTAAAAAAAACAACGATATTTTCCCACATATTTTTCATGATTAAAATGTACTCTATGGTAATCGATGACTTTAGTGCGATTAGTTTGTTGAAATGCACTGATCAAAATTTTTTTCTAATGGAATGCGCGCCAAGCATTTCCGATAAAGTTTTGATTTCAATTTTTACATTTTGTTATACTTACTGAATTTTGTAGGTTTTTATTATTCTTGCTTTAAAAAGTGAAAAAATATTTACTCTGCCCGATATTTTAGTTTAGATGCAGCTAAGGAATTGACTTATTACAAGGTACCTTGCTAATACAAACAAAGTCTCTCTCTCTTTTCTAACGTTGATCTTTTATTTAGTAGGTTCAATCCCAAATGTATGAGTGTAGATAAAGTAGTGTATGAAACTGCACATAACTAGGTATTAAAACACTCGTGTGATACTATTAAACACACACTCGTGTTTTAATACCCCTCTTTATGTGTCAGTTTCATAAACTACTATTATAACCCTAACAGATGGTTGTAGAAAAAAATCTGAATATCACCAAAAGCGCTTGTCGCAGGCCAAATCTTTGGCGTAAATAATAACGGAAACGTATTGAATTCTACATCAAAATACACTTTAACGTACTGTTCAGTTGCTCCAATAACTTTTTTTCAAAAAAGATAATTGTGCTAAAGATAATGATGAAAAAACAACGAAAAACATTGAAAAAGTGCAGAAGTGAGGTTATTTTCCATACACTTTACACGTAAAGAAAAAGACAGAGACAAATGATTTCGCGTAAGGGAGCCTTAATCGCCGATAAGAAGCGGCTATCGAAATTATTGCTTTTGCGTACTTTAAAATTTGAATACTGGCAAATTTAAAATTTTTGTTTATTTGACTAAATATATAATAATATATAATTCATTTTATTTCGGGTGTCAAAGACCCATTACATCAAATTACATCAAATACAATAAAAGTAAATACAATAAAAATAATTAATTATCAAAAGTAGTCACATTAATAAGTGTAAAATTAAAATAATTCCTAAATAACAAATTCATTCATTCATTAATTACTAATAAAATTATATTGATTTCGGACGACTCTGTTACTGTGTATGTATATGTGCAATGTGTAGGTTACAGCAGTGGTTGATATAAGGGTGCCCCCCGCACTCGGCGCACTAGCGAGCCAGCGCGCTTACGCATTACGGTGTAGAAACAGTCCACCCTCGCTTCCGCGAACATTGTAGATGCACTGCAAGAGCGGGGGAGCCCCAACAACATCCTCAACGAGTCATTAAACTGGACTCGAAGGGCGCTATACGATTTAAGCGTGTAGTCGCTCCACAGGCTGCAGGTGTAGAAAGAGGCACAATAAGCTCTAAAAAGAGTCAACTTTACCTCTCTCGAACACCGAGCAAACCTGCGGATCAACATGTTCGCTCTGACCGACAGCGCCCTTCGTTCCCTCTCAATGTCTGCATCGTCCTTCAGGGTTGGCGTGACTAGGTGACCGAGATATTTAAATTTCTCTACTCTTTCCAACGGAGTTCCATTTAGGAATAGCGGAGGCATATTTGTCACTTTTCTTGTGCCACCTTGAAAGACCATACATTGACTCTTTTACAATTATATGAAAGCCCATGATCGACTGCATATTCCTCAAAAATAAAGTCACAGTGAGTGATTTAAAGGCACGAGGCAGAACAAACATTTGGTCTCGTGTTATACATACAACTTTTCACCTCTACCAGCGAGAAAAGTGTTAGAGATAAGAACAGTTATGTTCTAGTGATTTTCCTGGTTAAAAGCGAAATTAGAAACTCGTTCTCTCAACTCTTTTGAAGTTAGACAACTTCTGGACGCACTTATTTTTTGTAAATAACACAAAAAGCAATGCATAGAGTATTTGAAAATTCATAGAGTAGATTCCCGTCGTTTTTAGTTTTACATTGTTGCATAATTGTTAATATATATATATATCCTATCTTATTTATTTACAATTATATAAAAAATAATATGTAATTATATTTTTTTCAATTATTTTCTATTTATTTTATTTTAAAGTAGGGATGTTCGATCCGATCCGATACTTGCGTGGATCGATACAATGCGTTACGATCCAATCGATTTTTGTATCGATACAATAGCATTCGATCCTTTGGCGGATCGATACACATGCATAGAGGATCGGATCGAAAAAATCGTATGATGTATTTATCGTACTATATACAATATGTTTGGTTATCGATGTCGGAGCTTTTAAAGGGCTATCCCTTCTCGTATTTGAATGACCGGCATTTTACTTTTTATTTTAGATGGCCCTGCCGAAAAGTATTAATTTCCCTGGATTTAAAAGTCCTACAGTTATAAAAAAATACTTTTATAAAGCTAATAATATCACCTATCAAGTAAAAAAATATGTAAATTTTTTACTTGAATACGTTATAAAAAATAATATTTATATTATTCATATAAATAATATGGATCTCTTCGCCCGCTATACTATAGTATATTAAACAAGGGAAAAGTTCAAGTTCAAATATTCTCTAAGTAATTACTATGCAATATGTTTGGTTAGGGATACCGGAGCTTTTAAAGGCAGATAATATGATCAATTTTAACGACAACCCCCCCCCCCCCCCACATTTTGGGGTCTATCTCCTCTGCTATATTACTATTCATTTGCTAAAAACAGCAATATTCACCAGTACATTACTATTTATTTGCTAAAAACAGCAATATTCACCAGTTTAATACAAAAAATAAAGATAAACTTGCCGTTCCAAGATTTAGGCTTGCAAAAACAAGAAGTTCATTTATGGGGAAAGGCATAGCCTTTATTAATAAAGTTCCACAACAAGTGATTGATCTTCTTTTGCATTAATTTAAAAACCATGTTAAAAAAACACTCATGGGTAAAGGTTATTATAAAGTAGACGATTATCGACGCAGGCAGCGCAGGACCGATCGTCGTGGAGATCCTTAGGGGAGGCCTATACCCAGCAGTGGGTGTCGTGTGGCTGATATGATGATGATGATGATTATCTTAAAGATCAAAATGCGTGGCAATGATGTAACACATAACTTGCCACTATAAGTACTTTGTTGAAGTAATGTATAAGTCTATTCTATGTTGTTGCCAATAATCCTGTCACCCTGTTGTAATTATCTGGTAACGATATATTCAAGTTTGTAAATATCGTTACTTATGGCTGTTACAGCTGATAAGTTTCTTGCGCCCGTTCTTCTTGTCAAGGTCAAAGTCTGGAACGGGTGGTAGGAAAATATAGACGATTCAAAAGTACTTAATAATTAAGTTTGATTGAATAAACTTGATTGACTTGACTTGACTTGACTTCTATTGGAATGACCGGCATTTTAAATTAGACTTTTTTTTTAGATGGCCCTGCCGAAAAACATTAATTTCTCCGGATTTAAAGATCCTACAGTTATAAAAAAAAATACTTTTAGAAAGCTGATAATATCGACTATTAATTAAAAAAATAATTAAGTCAATTTTTAACTTCAATACGTTATAAAAAATTACTGAATTAAATTTAAATCCTAAATTAGTGTGCTAGTTTTCAGTTTCTCTCATAGACCTTATAAAACTAGGATTTTAATGTGCAATTTTTTTGCATTTTTATAATACACAGGAATATTATCTACAAAACGACATCAAAATCATTGCTCTGAGTTGCGTATTTCGAGAGTTATTAATGTTTGAGTATGACCTTTACATAACCGAAGTTACACACATACACATTACATAACTGAAATTTTAATTTTGTTTTTGCGTACTTTAAAATTTAAATATTGGCAAAACTAAAATATTTTATTAATTTATTAAACATTACTAAGTACATTAGGTACCTAATATCAGGTTTATAATAAAAGGTGATTAAAAATTCGACTTTTCTAAAATATTTAATTCGATACTGGATCGATCCAAAAAATCGTATTAATTTTAATGGATCGATCCATGGATCGATACAATGGATTACGATCCATTGCGATTAGGGATGTTCGATCCGATCCGATACTTGCGTGGATCGATACAATGCGTTACGATCCACTCGATTTTTGTATCGATACAATAGCATTCGATCCTTTGGCGGATCGATACACATACATAGAGGATCGGATCGAAAAAATCGTATCATGTATTTATCGTATTATATTTATATACAGGTCTCAAAACTTTGCAACACGAAGGGGAAGTACCTTAAATATTAAATATAGGAAGTTTTAGAGAAAGAAGATTAATTTTGAGTTTTAAAAATAATTGGAACTGGGTTTTTTTCAAAAACCTTTGAGGTTTTTGAAAAATCCACTGCCTTAACCAGGAATCAAACCCACCAAAAAACCAAAATATTTTTTTTTATTTTACAATACCAATCAAAAGAGTTACTGAAAAGGCTAATTTTCTCTTAATTGACACAGCATCTAAAATCTGATTTAACATTTATATTATAATTATTACGGATTGCATCAATTTGTATCGAATCGTATGCAATTTTTTTTTTAATCTTTGAATGTAGTTCCATTTAATTTTAAAAACAAAATGATGTTGAGGGAGGTTTCTAACCTATATGCTCTGCTCTATGGTACATTCGGAATTCAAGTGAGTTTGATTATGTCAATCTGCCTGCACATCTGTAGTTTGACGTATTCATTGTAAAGCCGTGGTATCGAAAGGTTGTCATAGAGTTATATTAGGAAAACTATCTGTTGAAGTGTGATAATGTGATATAAAGTGTGAGAATGCTTAATAAACGCCTGTACAAAAGTCTCCTGGTCTCATTGCCACAACCCTTCAAATGAAGCCTTATTTGAGTAAAATTTTCTATTTTAAATATTTAAGTTACTTTCCCTCCGTGTGGCAAAGTTTTGGGACACCTGCATAGTAATTACTTAGATGATATTTGGGCACAGAATAGATATTAGTAAGTACTATGGTTTTGGGCTTAGAACTTGAACTTTTCCTTTGTTTAAAATACTTTAGTATAATGGGCGAACAGATCCATATTTTTATATAAAAAAATCTCTTATCAATGAGGTGTATCATCATATCAGCCACACGACACCCACTGCTGGGTATAGGCCTCCCCTAAGGATCTCCACGACGATCGGTCCTGCGCTGCCTGCATCCACTGGCTTTCCGCGACCTTCACCAGATCGTCGGTCCACCTTGTCGGGGGCCTACCCACGGAGCGTCGTCCGGTGCGCGGTCGCCATTCCAGAACCTTTCTGCCCCAACGGCCATCGGTTCTTCTCGCTATGTGTCCCGCCCATTGCCACTTCAGCTGAGCAATCCTTCGAGCGATGTCGGTTACTTTAGTTCTCCTGCGGATCTCCTCGTTTCTGATTTGATCACGTAGGGAAACGCCGAGCATGGCTCTCTCCATTGCACGCTGAGCGACCTTGAGCCTCCTTATGAGACCCATAGTTAGCGGCCACGTTTCACTGCCGTAAGTCATCACTGGCAACACACACTGTTCATAGACTTTCGTCTTGAGACACTGAGGTAAGTCGGACGCGAAGATTTTTCGAAGCTTCCCGAATGCTGCCCACCCGAGTTGGATTCGGCGAGAGATCTCTTTCTCGAAGTTGGACCTACCTAACTTAGAGGTGTATCACGCAAAGCTAATCACAGATGGCGCAAGCGGCGACCTGGCCGCTATCAATGGTTTTGATTGGTTAAAATATGTCAGAAATGACATTAGTTAGACATTTGAAACAACCAATCAAATTATTTTGGGACTCTCGCTTGTGGCGCCATTTGTTCCTCAGTATCACACCACACCCCATTGTTGCTATTGCCATATCATAATTTCAATGTACCATACAAATTCGTCATAACTATTATATTGCTTTTTGTTTAGTTTGAGAACAATTTTACTTCGTTAAATCGTTTTGTTCACTTAGACAACCAGCAACTTTTAATTTTGTTTTTGTGTACTTTAAAATTTAAATTTCGGCAAAATTAAAAATATTTTATTAACTTACTAAACAGCAACTAGCGGGTGAAACTGCCGCCCGCAGTTTCACCCGCGTGGTTCCCGTTTCCGTTGAAATATCGAGATAAAAAGTATTTTATATTTTAATCTAGGTTATCTTCTATCAGTGTGCCAAATTTCAACGAAATCCGTTCAGTAGTTATTGCGTGATTGAGGAACAAACATCCAAACATCCAAACCCACAAACTTTCACATTTATAAAATTAGTAGGATTAATAAGTACAATAGGTACTTAATTTCACGTTTATAATAAAGTGTGATTAAAAATTCGACTTTTCTAAAATAATTAATTCGATACTGGATCGATCCAAAAAATCGTATCAATTTTAATGGATCGATCCGTGGATCGATACAATGGATTACGATCCATTGCGATCCAGAATATCGATACAAGGTACCCGGATCGAACATCCCTAATTGCGATCCAGAATATCGATACAAGGTACCCGGATCGAACATCCCTATTTTAAAGTCTGTCTGACATGACAGACTTTACTTTTATTTATTTAACACTTTTATCTATTTATTTCGCTTATTAAAGTCAGTTTACTTTATTAGCGAATCCAAAAATAAAATCATATGCGCTGATATGATGATGATATCGAATAGTATTTTAGAAATAGACTATATCAACATCGAAAAATAAAACGATACCGCGATTCAGAGTACTACAGCGCCATCTATCGACGACTATGTCAAATGTAAGCGGAAAAAGCGTTCAATCTAAACTAAATAAATTCATAGTTTGTGTGTTGCCAGTGATGTCTTACGGCAATATAACGTGATATCTAACTATGGGATATGTTTAAAAATTAAAATTTGCATGAAACTTTAATTTTTTAACTTGAAACTGAAAAGTCTGATCCTTATATGTCTTAGAACGCTGATCAGATTTGTAGGGTGTGTATGGCTATCTGAATCTCCTCCATTCACTCCTTGGATGGCCATATTGGCCATTATCAGATCACAGCTAGGGCAATCCTTGGCGGAGAACCAAGGCTTCGAAGATATCTCCTTTCTATGTATATCGAGGTCATTTTTCAATGGGACTACTCTATACGAAATATGACAGGAAGAAAAAAGCAGAGATTTACGAGTTTGTTACCTGTTTTTCTAGTTCGGAGTCGTCCATTAATTACGTGATGTTTTTAGTAACTTTTTAACCCCCTTGGTGATACGTAGGGAGGTTTAAGACTATACCCCCAAAAGTCACGTGCATTTTTTTATAAAGTGCTTACCTTAAAATTGACAGTTATTTCGGTTAAAAATATAAATACACGTGATATCTCAATACAACCCCCTCGTAATATTTCGTGATTTTTTTCGAACCCCCTTCCCCTTTTCGAGCCTCACGTTATTAATAGACGCCCCCTTACTGTCTTTGGCTTAGGGCTTGCGAATCAATAGTGTAACTTCTTTGGCAAGACTGGATGCATGGGTTGGAAAATATGAATACTAACTTTCTGATCTTCATATCGAGCAGGTACCGTTCCTTCTTGAGTTGGTAGAGGTGTTCCAGCGAGCCGTCGATCTGTCGCAACACCGTCGTTCTGTAGCAGCTCGTCGCATAAGAACGATAGTATCTTGACCTTTGTAGCTAAACGCTTACTTAATGTTTTAACATAATACTTACTTTTTGACTTTCATATGGAGCATGTATTCTATACCGAGGTAATTTTTCAATGGTGACTACTCTGTACGAAATTAGACAGGAAGAAAAAGCAGCGACTTACAAACAAATGGCGTAGCTTTTTGGCTCAAGCCAGTCTACTGAATACATGATTTTTAATATAAATTGTCGTAGAATGATCATATAAGCTGGATCTTCGCAAAAATCTAGGTTGGTTGTGAAGGACCGGAGAATCTGAATCTAAGATAGATTTTCGCAATCGTCCGAGAATTTTTTAGGAACTTTGTAAAAATCCCATTATGTTTCGGACAATTGGAAACTTGAATGCTGATTGGATAATTTAATTTGGTCTGATTGGTCAGGACATGAATATTTTTATAGGACTATAGGTAGCGTTCGCCAATAGGGAATATGCATAAGTCACCGATTTTCCTAAAATTGAGCTTGATCGCTGCGGACACTTATAAAAACATGATGGAACAGAAAGAAAAATAAAAAAAAAAAGATTATTTTCGTTTTATCACACGATGAAATCAGGGGATAATTGAAGATTATTGGCTAACTCTATATTAAACGCGCCCGAAACACACCGAAACGTGATGTGTGACGTCACCGTTTTGTATAGAGCGTTTTCAGCGGGAGCCGATGCGTGCTAACTTCAAGTAACTATATTACGAGAAAAAAACGCAAGAGACAAGTTTCAATATTACAGTTGATTTTCTCACGCATTATACTATTGATTTTGATAAAAAAAAATTTGATGCATATTCCCTATTAGAGCATCTTTCAGTCCATAACGTTGACGTCAGCCAATCATCGCGCGCAAGATAAGGACATTACGCTGGCTGTTTGTAAAAATCCTAAGCATACTCGGACGATTGCAAAAATCTGTCTCAGATTCTAATTATTCGGTTTTTTGCAATTATACTAGGGTTTAGTTAAGATCCGATTTTTTACGAATATCCTACGACACATTATAGCGGATACTAACTTTCTGATCTTCATATCGAGCAGGTACCGTTCCTTCTTGAGTTGGTTGAGGTGTTCCAGCGAGCCGTCGATCTGTCGCAGAACTGATTTGTTCTGTAGCAGCTCGTCGCACAAGAACGATAGGATCTTGGCCTTGTGGGTCGGGTTTAGGGCTAGGAACGGCTTATCTCGTAGGGCTTCTGTGGAGGAAATGTTTGGTAAGTTTGGAATATATTTATATAACTACTAGTTACAAAAAACCCATCATCGAACTGAACAACTTTTACTATGGAACTAATAACCGAATACTCAAACGCTAATTAACTTTAAGGGGCTCTCAAACGTCGTCCTGTCGCATTAAATGTCAAAGATATGACAAAGACAGCATGCTGTTTGAGAGCCGCTCAAAGTTAAGGAGCGTTTGAGTATTCGGCCGTAACTCTGACATTGCGGAAAAAAATCAGCTGTTCCAAAAATTTATAACAAAAATATAAAAATATGTAAAACAGTTGAATTTTTTTTCGCGATTTCAGAGTTGGTCCCATAGTAAAAGTTGTTCAGTTTGAAGGTCCCTACCCTACTACTTCTATATTTGGCTTTAGTGATTTTTTTGTAACACGAATATTTTTTATTGTGTAAAGCGAGGTTTTGACTAGCATTATAACTTGCAGAAGTTGACTTCCGCAAGCTGTTACCTCTATGTAAACAGCGGGCGTGGCAAAATGTTGCAGCTTGAAAAACTTGGGTGCAAAAGCACTAAACTTAAGAATCGCCTAAGTCTTTTCTTATCTACAACTCGACCAAGATAACTAGGCGAATGACAGCTACATGGCGGCTAAGTTTATGACACCGTTTTAATTTGGTCGTGTTGTAGTTAGAGTTAGGCGATCTTTAAGTTTAGTGCAATCGGGCGTTGCTCGCTCAAGAAATTGCAGGAAGAACTTGCTAGTCTAAACCTCGCTTAAAACTGTGACTTTGATCATATCAAATTGTCTATATGCAAAAACATGTGGTAGGTATAACAATGGTCTTAAGTTTAAAATGTACCTTTACATGTTACTCATACGCAAATAGCGGGCAAATATTTGAAAAATCAAGATTTCATATAATTGTTAGAATCGACAACTTTTTGTACTTTAGCAACAAAAAACTGAAATATATTTTAAAATGTCCGTAATCTTATATAAAGCGAAAAGTGACCGAGACATATTTTTCAATTACGCACTCAGATTTATGAAATCTTGAGAAAACATGAAGTGTGCGAACGAGACACACTCACTCTGTAATAGGGTATATCTGAAAAAAATATCAAATTGGCTGAATATTGTTAATATGTAGGAATAAGCTCCCTTAGTAATAGATAA
Source organism: Agriphila tristella (assembly GCA_928269145.1). Classification (NCBI taxonomy): domain Eukaryota; kingdom Metazoa; phylum Arthropoda; class Insecta; order Lepidoptera; family Crambidae; genus Agriphila; species Agriphila tristella. Next base: position 7,138,857 of record OV743451.1, read on the forward strand.
AAGATTCAGAATTTTCCGTTGCGTAAAAAAATTAATAAAAATAAAGTCTCTTCGACTTTACAAATGTGTAAAAGTAACACAGAATGGAGATTATACCTTTGCCACCACCTGCCACAACAACACGAAAAAAAAAAGTTTTGACATTTGTCTTTTTTGAAACTATTTTTTTTAATACCATGTTGTGGCGTGGCAAAGGTATAATTTCCATTCTGCTGTTTTACAAATGTGTAAAAGTAACACAGAATGGAGATTATACCTTTGCCACCACCTGCCACAACAACACGAAAAAAAAAGTGTTGACATTTGTCTTTTTTGAAACTATTTTTTTTAATACCATGTTGTGGCGTGGCAAAGGTATAATTTCCATTCTGCTGTTTTACAAATGTGTAAAAGTAACACAGAATGGAGATTATACCTTTGCCACCACCTGCCACAACAACACGAAAAAAAAAAGTTTTGACATTTGTCTTTTTTGAAACTATTTTTTTTAATACCATGTTGTGGCGTGACAAAGGTATAATTTCCATTCTGCTGTTACTTTTGTATATTTGTGAAATCGAAGACTTTAATTTTTTTTAACTTTTTCACGCAACCGAAAATTCTAAAAAAAATTCTATTACTAAGGGAGCTTATTCCTACATATAGAAAAATATTCAGCCAATTTGATTTTTTCGGACATTCCCCATTGTATGAAGCAATTCAAGTTTACAATTCAAATAAATACTTTCTTTTCAATAGTATATTCTAACCTGACAGTTTGTAGGTGTTGTTGGTATGCAGATGCTCGTAATACACTGGCCTGCAAAACTAAGTACTACAGAGGTCTATTTTCATACAAACGAGGTAACTTTGAAGCTTTGGTTCTCCGCCCAGGATCAAACGTGGTGTGATCTGATGATGGCCATTCAGGGAGTGAATGGAGAAGATTCAGATCCCCATACACACCCAATTGATCTGATCAGCATTCTAAGAGCTGTTTGGATATGTTTAAAAAACCACGAAAATTGCATTAAAATGTATGGAAATGCTGTAACTGATAACTCTTATCCTTACAGCTCTTAGAATGCTGATCAGATCTATTGGGTGTGTATGGGGATCTGAATCTTCTCCATTCACTCCCTGTATGGCCATCATCAGATCACACCACGTTTAATCCTGGGCGGAGAACCAATGCTTCAAAGTTACCTCGTTTGTATGAAAATAGACCTCTGTAGTACTTAGTTTTGCAGACCAGTGTAGTTGGCGTTCTTGGAACTGGCGCAGGTGTGCTGCATTTCTGCCTCGGTCTGGTGGTGATCGGCCACTTTCAATAGTATGTTATTACCTGACAGTTTATAGGTGTTGTTGGTATGCAGATGCTCGTAATAGTTGGCGTTCTTGGAACTGGCGCAGGTGTGCTGCATTTCTGCCTCGGTCTGGTGGTGATCGGCCACTTTCAATAGTATGTTATTACCTGACAGTTTATAGGTGTTGTTGGTATGCAGATGCTCGTAATAGTTGGCGTTCTTGGAACTGGCGCAGGTGTGCTGCATTTCCGCTTCCGTTTGGTGGTGGTCGGCCACGCGACGCTCTCTTTCCCTCTCCGCTGTTAAACCTGAGATTAATCAAAAAAATACAAGAAATATTATCAATTTAATTTCAAGCAGTGCCCTGTTTATCAAAATTTACAAATCTACAAGTACTTTATACCAGATTTTTTTTACAAGTTTATGTAAATTATGTCTTTATCCAAATAATTTATGCAAGACTTGTAAAAATTGTCAGACGGAATCTCCATTCCGGCGACTTCAGAGTCTCCGGACAACCTCAGAAATACTCAGGATTTTCCATTGAGTTTTTACAAGATGTGTGTTTTTTTTAATTTATGATTTTTTTCTACCACCGACGACACTTGCGCGGTAGACCAACAGATCATATTCTCAGGCGGGAATCGAACCCGTGACCTTTGGAACGAAATGGAAATGTACTTAATATCTGAAAAGATGTTTCAATTGAATATCAAGGTAATTCCTTACATTGATGAAATAAAGCTTGTAGGGAAAGAGGGGCCGTTCAAATATTACGTAAGCAGATTTATTACAATTATTTACCCCCCCCCCCCCTTGTCAGCAAAAGTAAGCAAAGCTGTCACCCCCTCCCCGCATGCTTACGTAAACATTTTTCAATTATAAATGTATATTTTTTATATTATAATTACAATGTTATAATTATAATTTTATTCAAAAAGAAAAATTAGAAAATAGATTGAGGATAGAGATTAGATTTTACTGATACAGTATTCAACATAGAGTAAGGGACAAAAATATTATAATCTTGCGAACATAACAAACTTATTAAATAACTAGCGATGATGTAATTATCATCTAGACTCCCCTACCCCCCATAATGCTTACGTAATACTTGAACGGCCCTAGATTACTAATACTATAAATGCGAAAGTCCGTTTGTTTGTTTGTTTGTTACGCCTTAACTACTGAACCGATCGTCATGAAATTTTGCATACACGTTGTCAGGGGTACAGAGAAGGACATAGGGTACCTTTCATTCCGAAAAATAGAATTGTTCCCGAGGGATAGCAAAAACTTTTCCACGCAGACGAAGTCGCGGGCGGCCGCTAGTATGCTATAATATAAAAATTTCGACGACGCCACTAGTGACTAGGTAGCTCAGTTGGAAGAGCATTAGAGCGGACTTCTAAAGGTCGCGGGTTCGATTGCCACCTGAGAAAATGATCAAATGATGATGCGAGACGAATTTTTTGTAGTATATTATTTAATATTGAATAAACATACCTGTTAGAGCCTTGACTTCGCCCGTCGCGTTGGCGTACAGGTATATCCGTAAAACTTCGCTCAGGTTGGCGGGCGTTATGTCCCCCATACGGATCGCGTGGCCGAGCAGAGTGGTATGGCGCCCTGGGTGCGGGATTCCGGGATCCTCTGCGGAATTATAATAAAGTGATTGAAATACAGACATGCCCCCATATTACAACATTTACAACCTCTTAAAACTTGACAGTTTTTTGAATGGCTATCAAATCAGATGTAACTATAACTACACTGGCCTTCAAAACTTAGTACCACACTCTTAAAATTGCAATAACTTTTAAAATACACAAGACATATTTTCGTAATAAAAAGGATTAGAAAAAGAATTCAATTCTATAAATAATAACTTCATAGTCGAACCTTATTGAAATTAAACATTTTTTATTTCATAACTCTAACTTCTATAGTTTATTAGTTTAAGAGAAATTGCAATTTTATAAGTGTGGTACAGCTCGCGCAAAATAACTTGACCCAAACCATAGACAATGAGGCCTGCGCAGTAGCAATTTTCAGTACAAAAATTGTAGTGCGCAGGTCACGCGGTACAAAAAATTGGGTCAAGTTATATTGCGCGAGCTGTACTAAGTTTTGAAGACCAGTGTATTAGCAATTCATAATAATAAACCTGGCAAGTTTTAAGAGGTTGTAATACCGTCAAATACGTAATAACATAATAATAATATATGTAATACCGGTAATACCGTCGGGAAACCAAAAAAACCAACAAATCAAAACTAAATAATTCTAAAATAACATCTGGATTAACCAATATACGCGCTGTAATCCGTAAAAAGTGTTTTATTTCTAATTTACTGTACGCGCGAAGGTTGTATTAGTGACTCGAATCAAAAAAGTGTATTCGAATCGATTCGAATCACCCGTAAGTGGATCGAATCGTCGATTCGAATTTAACGCTGATTCGAATCAGGTGACGATGCGAATGATTCGAATCAGTGTGATTGTTCGAATGATTCGAATCAATGTGATGATTCGAATCTATTGAAACAAAAATAAAAGATTATTAGAATTTTTGATAGGTAGGTATAGAGGTAGGTAAGTACCTAATATAAATTATATAGACACAAGCAATTTACTCAATAATCCTTACTAATATTATAAATGCGAAAGTCCGTTTGTTTGTTTGTTTGTTACGCCTTCACGTCGTAACTACTGAACCGATCATCATGAAATTTTGCATACACGTTGTCAGGGGTGCAGAAAAGGACATAGGGTACCTTTCATCCAGAAAAAACGTATAGTTCCCGAGGGATAGCAAAAAAACTGTCCACGCAGACGAAGTCGCGGGCGGCCGCTAGTGGTATATAAAACAAAAACAACTCAATGTGAATAATAATTGTTACGCTATCAAAGATTCAACTAAAAAAACTGATTCGAATTCCAACGGTGATTCGAATCAGGTCATGATTCGAATCAGCCAACCGATCAAATCAGGTGATGATTCGAATCAGCTTAATCAGCATAAATACTCATTCGAATCGTGCTCGGATTGACGTGATTCGAATCATTCGAATCAATTGTGATTCGAGTCCCATCACTAGTTGTCGAATCCTGGTAGAGACAAATCTTTGTGTATTCCAACGTAGTATATTCTACTCACCAATAGCACAGACTAGCAGCTGTGTCAACACTTGTATAAGCTCATCCTCCGCGTCCGCACAGCAGTCGGGTAGTAAAGCCATTTGGAACGTGTTCAGAGACGGAATGTTGTCCATATCTGTAAGGTTATGTATATCATTTAGTTGCTTTAAAATTGAAATTGCCATTTTTTATACTGTTATTAAAGTAAACAGCTAAATAATAGCATACGTGTTAAGAAAAAGGGGCTACTAAATAAATAATCTACACAAACTTAAGAGCCCGTTACGATTTTGCCGCTGACTGCAGCTCTCTCGCTCGCACATTTCATGTTTTCTCAAGATTTCTTAAATCTGAGTGCGCGATTGAAAAATGTGTCTCGGCCACTTTTCGCAATATAAGATTACAGACATTTTAAAATATATTCCAGTTTTTTGTTGCTAAAGTACAAAAAGTTATCGTTTCTAACAGTTATTTGAACTGACAAATACGATAACTTTTTGTACTTCAGCAACTCGAAACTGAAATATATGTTGAAATGTCCGTAATCTTATATTGCGAAAAGTGGCCGAGACACATTTTTCATTTACGCACTCAGATTTACAAAATCTTGAGAAAACATGAAATGTGCGAGCGAGAGAGCGGCAGTCAGCGGCAAAACCGGTATGGAGCCTTAAGTATTTTTGAATGTCTTCTAGCACGTTCTCAATATATTTTGATCTTTACGTGTAGTTAAGTTTAAAATCAAAGTTTTGACAGTTTTTAACAAACTGATGTTGTTGAACTGTACAAAAACTCCGTCATTGTCCTAAATGGCCGTGCAACGCTGGAAGCAATAATCATAGTAAAAATTATCAAAACTAAATGTCAATTATATCGTTTTTAATTGATAACTACTAAATTAATTTTGGAAAACTGTCAATCACAAAACTAGAGAGCTAAGCTAGTTAAGATTTATTTTTATTATAGGTTCAAAATTATAGGTTTATTATTGGTTGGCACATCATTGAAAAACTACAAAATTGGAGGTCACTTTAAGATTTATTTCTATCTAGAAAAGTTTTAGCTATCATGTTTATGTCAAACACAAAACTGAATAATCTACTTCCTAGATTTTTTTTGGGATAGATAAGTCAGTGTGATTTTTTTTTTCAAAAATGTGTATTTGGCGTTGTGCGGCCCCTTAAAACCCTCCACACCACACACGTAGCATACTAACCGAATCCTAAAGTCTGTCCGAAGTTGTGTATAAACTCGTACACTTGTAGTATGTGTGCGAACGCTGCCCCGGGCAGCTTTAGTCCCGGGATCCGGTTCAAAGTGGGGAGTGGCTTCTGGTCGGAGAGGGAGGAGTCTTCTTGCGGCCGTCTGTTTAGAAAAAACAATGTATTGTTTGTTATTTAATTTTTAATTTATTTTGACAGAAGTATACAGCGTGAAATTTCAATCATTTGGATCCCGCAGTGGGGTGGTTCCACTCATGATTACAAGCAACTTTTACTACGGTACCACCTCTGATATTACGGAAACCAAATGATAACAATTTTGGCGTGTACTATAATTGCCACAATAATACAAGCTGCAGCTTATTAGTTCCAGCAGGCGTGTATCAGAAAAGATAATTGAAAATAGAATTAAGTAGAATAATGCAATCAAATTAGATTGCAATAATTTAGAGTCTATTTGAAAGAATATCTCAAGCATCGAGGATTGCGTATTCTTGTTCAATCCAAAAACAAAATGAGGATTATTACTAAAATTGTAATCTCTAATGCGAGACTTTCAATTTTATTAGTTTTCATAATCCAATAGGACAAACTCGTAAGTTAACTTAAAGTACCCTAGTCGTACGTTTAAGGTTTTAATTGTTTTTTTTTTCATTGTTAATCGTTCATACCTAAGTTCAGCCAGTAGCTCCATCTCTTTCCTTCTCTGCTGCAGCTTCTTCTCTTTCACCAGCAGCCGGTCTAGAAGGTTCTGGTGCTTTCTCCGTTCCCTCTCCTCCCATCTCTTTCTTGAGTCCAGTTGTCGGATGAATGTCGTGTGTTGTCGTCGCCTTTCGCGCTCCTGTGGGAGAGATACGACAGATTTAAAGATGATTGTTTAATGTTATAGTAACTTTAGGTATGTTAGGTTTTTTATAAAAAAATCTTAATAAATGAGAATCAATGGGTGCATTCTAGCAGACCAATCGCTAAGTCATCGAGCCCCATAGAGTAAATTTTAACTGTGACCCAGCGCTTAGCCTGCTGGAATGCACCCAATGTTTATACCTGAAGATTGTTATTGTTTATATTATGCGAAAAATATTGTAATACTAACAATTGCAAAGTCTGAACTTATCACTCTAAAAGATCAAGCACCTTTATAATCAGCAACAAAAACACAAAACCAACAATAACACAAATAAAAATATTGAAGTAATAAATACGAGATTATTTAATTAAAGCATTAACTACACTACAATCAACTAGCGTAATAAAAAAGTAAAAAAGTTTGAGGGCGACTGTACACAAGACCGCACGTCAAGTGAAACAGCAAAAACAGCTTTCACTTGGTAGTAGGCCATAAAGACAGTCTCAAGGTAAACATGTACAGTGGCCGTCACATAATTACATACAACCGAGGTAACTTTGAAGCCTTGGTTCTCCTCCAGGGATTGACCTAGCTGTGATCTGATGATGGCCATTCAGGAAGTTAGTGAAGGAGATTCAGATCGCTATACACATCCAACTGGTCTGATCAGCGTTCTATCAGTTTTCAGCTTCAGGGTTCCATACATTTTTATGCTGATTTCGTGATTTTTTTAACATATCCTTATATCAAATATGAAATAAAACACTTTTTAACGGATACTAGCGCGGTTTTATTGAAAGTACTTTAGTTATTCAATAAAACCGCGCTAGTATCCGTTAAAAAGTGTTCTATTTCATGTCTGAGTGCGCGTAAGTGAGCGCGTAAGCTTGAGAAGTGAATATATCCTTATATCTCTTAGAAAGCTGATCAAATCAGCTGTGTGTGTATAGCGATCTGAATCTACTTCATTCAGTCCCTGGATGGCCATCATCAGATCATAGCTAGGTCAATACCTAAATTTGAACCAAGGCTTCAAATTTACCTCGTTTGTATGAAACCAGGATGCCTAGTTGCGGTTAAGGAAAAAGTTTTCTTGATTCGCAACTGGTTGCGAACAAAGAATAAAAATTCTTAATTCGCAATTGGTTGCGAATCGCAGTTGCGAAAACGGCCGGAGGGGAAAATTTACTGGTGTCTTTAATAATGTGACCGCCACTGTATAATCTGTTGTGCCGTCATTTGTACAATAAGCATAAAAAAATTAAAAGCCCATAAACAATAACACCCATACAATCACCAGTTAGTAATCCTAAACATTTCAATGTATGAATTACCTCAGTGATATACTTTTGCTGCGGTAACCATTCGGCAATCCATAGGGATGGAAAAGAAAAAATACATTTGTAGTAAAATTTAAATTACATTTACTCCAAGAACCGTTTATATTATTCCAATAAAAACATTCCAGTAGAAGTACATTAACTGGCATGTTTCTTGATTTTAAAAGAATGTCAAACACACCACGTATTGTACTTCTACTGAAATGTTTTTACTGGAATAATGTAAACGGGGTCTAAGTTTTGAGTTTGAGATATAATGTAAACTTTTTGGAGGTAGTGATTGCTGGAATAAACCAAGCTGATATTCTTTTAAGAGCTCACTCTTCACATAAAGACTTTTAAAAATTAGTTTTACAAATATCAATTACTTAATTGATCATATTAATCACATAACACGAATTAATTCACATTTAACAATCCGCCAAACACAAAACCACTCACAAAAATATAAATAAATAATAAAAACATACCTGTTCTTTGAGAAGCATAGCTTGTTGTCTTTTAAGCTCTCTTTCCTGTAACAAAATTTATTACCTTAAAACGAGTTTTTTTGGAAAATTCAACCCCTAAGGGGATGAAAGTTTGTATAAAAGTCCCTCAGTTTCAAAGCTAAGATGTTCAAATTTCGTGTTTAGGCTGACGATTAAAATTATAAGGGGGAGGGGGACGGTGACGGTAAGTGTAAGTGGGAACGAAAACGGGATATCTCTGGATCCAATTCTGAACGGGGACGGGGACGGAAACTCCTTCTACAGCATTTAAGGATTTCTAAAATGTCCACGTGAACGAAATCGTGGGCAAAAGCTAGTCTACTATATTATAATTTAAACTCAAAGGTAATATAGAAGGTCATAGAAAAATATATCAACATATACATATGTATAATATAAGTTACAACAAACGGACAGATAAATACAGCTGTGAACCATAGACAAACCTGTTGCCTCTTCACCTGATCTTCGATCTTCTGCTTCTCAATTTCCTCCTGTTTTTTTCTCTTAGCCTTCATTTACAATCCAACAACATCGAAAGCGGTACAGCAAATTAAATCATAACAGCGAACATGAAACAAAATTAGCAGTTTTTAAACAAAAAAATCAACGTAAACATTAATTTAGTAATTGAAATGTTTAAGCATTAGGCTCGAATCAGGCAAGCTATATTAAGTCTTATTGCTAGTATACGTAAGTCTTAATTTCCTTCGGTTCACGCTGAGTAGAATATGATAGGTAACATATCCATTAACATATTAAATATTAATAAGTACTTATATAACTTCATTACACTACAAAGTACACGACTACATGCTATTATTTACAAACAAAATTATTAAAACAATCATGAAAGCAGATAGAAATAAAATAAGTTTTAATTCCCATCACCTTGACCGTTTAACAAAACGTGCTGTCATTTTTCTACCCAAACACATTTAATAAAGTCTACATTACATTTCCAATACTTAAATCATTAATTTATACACCGATTTTAAGCACTTTTTATAAGTTTTTAATTCTGTGTAAGAATTGCAATGTTTCATAAAAAGATATTAGTTTTAAATTGCAATTTTATGTGGCATATACTAGTCTGGTTTGCAATATTTACCATAGATAGACAAGACACCATACACCATTCCAAATAGCGGTGCCTTTGCTAAAAAGGTTTTATTTTATTTTAAAACTCATTTCTGTCTTCCTCTTTTGTTTTTGTTCGTATTTTGGTTTAAAGTTTCGTAATGTAAGCTTAGTGCTACCAACCCAGAAATAGTATAAAGTTAGTTAGGTACTTAAAGTATACAGTGCTTTAGAGTATTAGTTTTATTAGTATAATAATCCGAAATGTTAGTATTATCGACAAGTCTTGACATACCAGTCCTAAGGCATCCTTACTGCCAAGCGGATGTACCGATATCGATAGCGCACCATCTTTGCCGATATTGAAAGTCCCTTCACTTATCTTTTTCGTTATTATATCACTGAGTATTATTTCATCATCCTCACTTAAATCTATAACTTCTTTTAGCACCGATTTCTGCCCATCTTTCGGCATCAACGCCAAGTTTTGCGACATAAACTCGTTTTTGGCATCTAAATACTTCTGTTCGATTGCTATAGCGTCTTCAGACTTTTTCGCGGGCAATTGCGCCCAATTACAACCGTTTATAAACTCCGTTATACGGGAATATGATTCTATTAGCTTTTCCAAATTGTTATCTTTGTCTGTGGATTTAAGTCGCTTTTCGTGTGCCTTCATCAGAGAGATATCGAAATATTTATCTTTACGCCTTTTAGGGAGGTCGAAAGCCGCTTTTTCGGCGAAATCTTTCATTTTATCTAAAGCGTTATATTCATCCTCTTTCCAGTTGGTATCGAAGTTGATTGTTTTTATAGGGGCATTGTGGGAATCTTTCCCAGAAACTGGTATCAGTGAGAGACTTATGGGTGGCATTGTTCGGTCTTTACTGGTCTTTATCGCAGGGCCCATCACTATTTCTGGTATCTTCCATTCGTTATCGGTACCGGTTTTCGGTATCGAAGGCAGCGGCTCGATGGTGAGCTGCGTTCGGTTCTTGTTGATATGCTGTTTCGAATTACGACTGTCGTTAGTCTCGATTCGGTATCGGTTTTCGGTATTTATTATCAATTGGATTTTTGACAACATTGTCAATTACCCTTTGCTATTTGTGTTAGATCACGTAACCCAGGAAGATAAGTTTACATTAACATACATATATAAGTATAAAAAGAATAATAAAATATACTATATTCAACTAATACACACAAACTACCAACTATAAAGCTAGTATTTCAATGCTCTACGTACAAGCAAAAAGTACCCAATTCGATACCCGTTTTTTGAAATATCTTTTAGGTTTGGAGAAAAAAAAAGTCTACAGTTTATATGTATGTGAGCACAATGTTGCCAAGCGTCAAATTGATAATAAAAAAATAAAAAACAAACACAAGCATATAATTTTACAAACATAAAATATATGTGAAACATATTCCCATATAACAGCTTAAAACATAATATAAAAGTAAATTACATCAGGCAAAGTATGATAGAAATCACGTAATTAAATAACAACACAAAAAAATGAGTTAGTCGATTTCAAATATTTTTTTTTTATAGTTTTACTACCAATTTCTTTCAGCGATGATTTGGCCTAACACTGAATAGCAGATACGCGTGGAAAACAGGTTTTGGTTAACTATCTATGCCAACTTTGCAAAAAAAAAAAATATAATTAATGAAATAAAACTCTTTTTAACGGATACTAGCGCGGTTTTATTTTATTATTTAATTTATTATATTATTTCATTAGGAAAATTTACGGCTTTTAGACACGATATGAGTTATTGCCAAATAGGTTACTAAGAACCATTTACAAGTTTTCATTTATGGGACAGTACCCCGTGACCACGGCAGCTGCAAAGGTGCCGAAACATCGGGAAAATCAAATATCAAACCAAATACCAACTAATTACCAAAGTACTTGCAGTAAAAACGCGCTGGTATCCGTTGAAAAGTGTTTTATTTCATGTCTAGTGAGCGCGTAAGCTTGAGAGGTGAACTTTAAGAACAAGTGTAAAATTTTAGTATACGCTTAATTTGTATCAGTAGATAGAATGTAGATTATGTATGATATTTGTTGTATATCTATTGAACTTGAAAATACTGTGATACGGGAATATGAGTCGATTGTCAAACACAAGACATACCCCAGACTACATATGTTATTCAAGACAAAAACCCCGACTGACTTCCAATGACTATGAAACGGCTAAGCGTCAACTTAAAATACGAATTTAAACTCTCTACCATAACTAATAAGAGTTATATTTCTTTTGATATCTTACTTTAGGAAGGGGCTGATATTGAAACCTTGCTTAATTCACATTACTCAAATATTATGAAAAATTAAGATAAAAGGCAAAAAAACAGAAACTGCAACAATTTTTTTTAAATCTAACACTGTTTATTCATGAATATAACTTTATAATGGTTTAGGTCTTACATAAAGATTTTTTTAGTCTACAATAGGATCATTTGAAGCTTGGACGAAACATTTAGTTAAAAAAAAACACAATTCTGCAATACAAAAGTCTGATTTATTTAAATGATTTCGTATAATATAATATCGCGATTTTACATTTAACACGTCATCACAAAATATGGACTAAACGTACAGAAACCCATCCGCGCGAGGACAATAAAATAATAAGCTACTCTCGCTGCACGGCAATAAGGCACAATTTCAAATTGCACAGCGCTGCGTGCCTATTGTTATAAGCACCTCCGAAGCACTTCTCTTTCTGTCGTGTAGCTCTGTCTCAACCGACACACGCCACCCCTCGTGCGCTGGCTCGACTGAGTCAGCCGGGAGCAGTAGGCAATAAAAGTTTACACGCGGAGTGAGACGTTTTGCATGACAACATTCAAACGTTGTCATGCAAAAACCTCCCGTATTGCACGAATATTAATACAATTTCCGATCAAATTGGCTTAGCCGTTCCAAGTCAGCGGTCCCCAGTTAGACTTAGAGATATACCTCTAGTAGTTGTTGAGATCTCGCGTCTTTATCCCGCTTCACTGATTCGGCCTTTTCCGTTCTTTCTAGCTCTCTGACTAGGCGAGCCTGTTGAAAGATTTAGTTCTGTTAAGATGATGTTACACAAGGAGAGCTTCTGGGAGAAACTCGCCTTGTGTAACAGCATCTTTAGGGGGATTTTGGTGCTTTTTTATCATATTTTTTTCATAAAACTAATGAATTTTATAGCGGCGAAACTCCTACTTAATTTTTTTATATGGCTACATCTTAAAAAAATCATTGTTAGTATTTTTGTAGTTTTTATTTATTATGCTCATTAATCTAACTATTTAAACCCAAACAGAAAATACAAATAAACCTAAAAATATGAAAACGATAGCATGGCACTAAACATCTACTTACAGAAGCAAAACATAAAAATATTGGTACGATCAGCAACGAAAGACGTTGAACAATGTACTTTGTCGTAACAACTTGATTGATATAATTGATAGACAGCCATCAAAAAAGTTGATATGAAAAAGTACTTAAGTGTTAAGGACGCACCAAGCCTCCACTAGCGCCGCCAATGTGGCGGTAATCACAAACAACAAAACAAAAAAAATATTTAAAAAATGCTCACAAAAATAGTGTATAACTAATAATACTAGCTAATATAAGTATTTATCAGAACTTTATAAAACATGTTATTTCAATGTAATGTTTTTTTATTGGCGAGACGCTAGTGAACACATGATGCATTGCATCCTCTTTTCGTTCTTGACCGTCGTAGTTGCAATCACAATAAAATACGTGTTACAAAAATCGCTAAAGCCGAATATGGTAAATAGGGACCATTAAACTGAACAACTTTTACTATGGGACCAACTCAGAAATCGCGAAAAAAAATCAGCTATTTCATACAAAAATTAATATCAAAAATGTATAAAACAACTGATTTAGTAGTGCTTTCGTTTTATGTTGTTACTACTAAATGTATACCCGAAGTGGACTGAGATGCTGTGTCTTGTAGAGGTACATTTAGTAGTAGTCACTTGATTTGTTTCATTTCCAAGTAAGTATTCTCGAGGTCGGCCAGGCCTGTCACGTCACCGGGGTCTTCACAAGGTACATTTTGTAAACAAGCGTTTTCGATAGTACAAATTTTGCTTATTGTATTCAAAAATCGGTCAAACCATTCGGAAAATGATTACTACAGCGCCCTCTAGCGGCTGAACACCATAACACCAAGAACCATCGCCGACAAACTACAAAACTATTACAGAAAACCGCATCCAAATTGGTCAAACCGCTTTGGAAATAAATGAGAAAATGATAACTGCAGCGCCCCCTAGCGGTTAAACACCATAACATCTATCTGAGAACCATCGCCGATAACCTACAAACCCATTACAGAAAACCGCATCGAAATCAGTTGAGTAGTTTTTGAGAACTTCTCAAGCGCGACTTATCTGGTTGCTGCAGCGCCCCCTGGTGATCTACCACCATGTAACTAAGAACCTGCTCTGAAATGAAACCTTTTGATTGCAAAAAACCGCATTGAAATCGGCCCAGTAGTTTCCAAGGAAAATGGAAATAGACAAACTTGACTTATCTGGTTGCTGCAGAGCCCCCTGGTGGTCTACCACTATGAAACATGTCTAAGAACCTGCTCTGAAATGAAACCTTTTGAATGCAAAAAACCGCATCGAAATCGGCTTAGTAGTTTCCGAGGAAAATGGTAACAGACAAACACACAAACAAACAAACAAACGCACAACCTCTAACCCCAAACGCATATACCGCCAACGTTCCGTTCCGTCCATCGTGGGTAATAATTAACATCGAAAAATGTATGAAATAGCTGTTTTTTTTTGGGATTTCAGAGTTGGTCCTATAGTAAAAGTTATTCCGTTTGATGGTCTCTATCTACCATATTCGGCTAGGGTTTTTTGGAAACACATTTTACATAAAAGTTTTTTCACTTCTCATGCTCGTAAAGTTCGTCTTTATGTTGGGTATAGGCTGCATAAAATCGCTTTTTATGCTCTAGTGCATAAAGTAAAATCTTCGTCTAAGTCTCAGACTTTAAGACAAAGGTCGTCAGGTAAACAGCCACACATGCAATTAAACTTCATTGAATTAACTTGTTATTTCATTCTGTTTTTCACTTTTTTTATTTTTGAAAATGGGTATCAATTTTATTGAAAGACCTTGATATTTTTTTTTTATTTTAATTTTTGAATATGAGTATCAAATGAAAGGCCTTGATGAGCACATTCCAAAATTATATATTTTTAATACAAAATTAGTTTTTTTTTTGCAATTTTTGAATATGGGTATCAAATGAAAGGCCTTGATGAGCACATTCCAAAATTATATATTTTTAATACAAAATTAGTTTTTTTTTTGCAATTTTTGAATATGGGTATCAAATGAAAGGCCTTGATGAGCACATTCCAAAAATATATATTTTGTCACAAAAAATTGAGAAAAAAAATTTTTTTTTTTCATATTTTTAATATGGGTATCAAATGAAAGGCCTTGACGAGCACATTACAAAAATATATATTTTGTCACAAAAAATTGAGAAAAAAAAATTTTTTTTTCACGTTTTGAATATGGGTATCAAATGAAAGGCCTTGATGAGGACATTCCAAAAATATATATTTTGTCACAAAAAATGTTTTTTTTTTTAATTTTTGAATATGGGTATCAAATGAAAGGTCTTGATGAGCACATTCCAAAAATATATAATTTGTCACTAAAATGTTAGAAATATTTTTATTTTTACATTATTGTTGTTTAATTTCCTCACAATCGGATATATATCGTCTCGGGTAAAATGATGCGTTTTATGCACTTGTTGTACAATCTACTATTTTTTATTATTCTTCTTACCTGGTCTCTTGACCTCGCATTGGCGTCCCTCCTCGCGTCTCTAGCCGCTTGTTGCCTCCTAGCGAGCTCTATGCGGCGGTCCACGGGCGGGGGCGTGGGCCGCGGGCCGGTTAGGGCCGCTAGGGCGCGGGCTTCTTCCAGCCTGTAGGGGAGTTAAAAAAATAAGAATAAATATAACTGCAAAATACAATCGCGCGCGGCAGCATCGGCGCACGGTCTGCATCTTTCTCGCTCTAGCAAATGACAATAGGGATGTTGATTTATGAGTAAAATACTAATACAAATCGTAAACATATCAAACTTTCGGAGTAGCTTGTATACCTCTTGGTTTTATATATTGCGTTAAAAAGTATAAAATTTGTTAAAATAAATAATACATTTAATTAGTCCGTAAAATTTATAACAAATTTGTCAAAGAAACCATTTTGATTAACACAATATTTAATATAGCTGCCGAACAAATTTCCTACGCGTTGCATACAACCTAGGAAGGTTCCTGACTTCATAACTTGGTAGCCGTTAGTACGGAGCGTTTTCGGGTGAGTCCAATTTTGTGCATTTCAAACTGTGATATCTCGGGCAGTTTTCATGCTAGCGAAATAATTCTTATACCAATGTTTCTTTTTTTTGAGGGGTAATTTATGTAACATAAAATAAAAAAGTAGTCAACATGACTATTTTCAGTGATAAAAAGTATAGAACATTAAAAAAGTACTATCAGGGCTCTGTCACTCTGCGCACGAGTACGAAGCGCTCGGCGTCCTCTGAGTGGACAAAAACCATACGTCAGAAAAGATATGACCTACGCAATAGAAAGAGAGGCAACTACTAAGTGCATGTTTTGGAGCGAGGGGAGCCGCTGTGCGAAATGAATTGACTTCAAGTCTTCAAACTTTTATTTGCAGACTAAGTGTTACATAGTTCTTAAATTATAAATAGTACTTTCAACTTAGACACCTTGTACAAGGTATGGCAAAATTGCACTTTATTGTGTCGGAACAAGAGTCGCAATTTATTTAAACGATATTTCGGAGTGCAACTTCTGCACGCCAGTACTATTATCTATTCTGTGGTACAATAGTACACAGAATAGACAGGTGGGGTTCAATAATAAAAGATGCAACAACGTATTGTCCATTCTCGCCGTAAAGACAATATTATCTAACATTGTATCATGTTTTAATTAAAAACGGTCGACGGGCGGGGGCTTGGGCCGATTAGGGCGCGGGCTTCTTCCAAACTAACCGAAAAAAAAATGTATATTTAGTGTCCGACTGAAACTGGAATTCCGGCTGAAACCGAAACCAAACTTTCGGCCCTGGTCCCAATTTCGGCCGAACCCGAAACTTGTTTTCACACATTAAATTGACTTTTTTTACACATACGTGTTGGTAGGGTAGTAAAATTTTTAAATTAGTGCCGTATAGAGAAAAAACATAATAAATTATCAGGTATTTGTAGAAATTCAAATTTGCTTGTCAGAGGTATTTTTCACAAACGTTTTAACTGTAACAAATAAGAATACGACTGATATTTATTTTTTAGGGTTCCGTACCCAAAGGGTAAAAACGGGACCCTATTACTAAGCCTCCGCTGTCTGTCTGTCTGTCACCAGGCTGAATCTCATGAACCGTGATAGCTAGATAGTTGAAATTTTCACAGATGATGTATTTCTGTTGCCGCTATAACAACAAATATTAAAAACCAAATTAAATACATATTTAAGGGGGGCTCCCATACAAAAAACGTGATATTTTTTTACGTTTTTTGGTACCTACGGAACCCTTCGTGCGCGAGTCCGACTCGCACTTGGCCGGTTTTTTTACTTATTGTTTGCATTGTCAAGGAGTGCCCTATAGAGAAAAAATTTAAAAAAATTTTTTTAACCACAGTACCACCACAGCGGCGGCACTCCCTGTATGTGTGAGCTTGGCGCCAGTCTGGCGGCGGCGACGTCACGTGCGTCACGACTTGTGATAGGGTTGGCTATTAGCATAATTACATATTAACGCAAGGAAATAATAAAACGAAAGTTTGATGAAGTAAATTTGTATTGATTTTATATTAATTTAAACGCTAATCGTAGTATAAAGCACTATGTTTCACTCGGAAGAAAGTGCAATTACCACATCACCCCTCAATGTACAAATACTATTATTGAGAAATGCAATAATATGCCCTGCATTGTATTGTACGGAAAGCAAATTACATTGCCTGAATGCTGAATGATTAAAGCCCTCGCATGCGGCTCGACACATATCACTTTAGTTTGTCGTTCTTGCCTGTAATGTTATGTACTATTGCGCGGTGCGAGCGAACTAGGCAAGCCTGATAGCGCGTGACTCCGCGGAGGAGATTCCTCGCCCCGATGGCGTCGCGGCACCCCCGCGCTCGCCCGGCGCACTCACACATAGCCGCGAGCACTTTTACAGCACCCATGCGCAAGTGTCGCTTCTTTTTACGTTAGTATATATTTTCTTTGGTACCACAGTAATAAAATATTAAAAAAATCTCAAATCATTTCACTTTGACATGTTTTTTTTTTACTGGTATTTACAGATTCTAAAGTATTTTTTTATTTTTCTTAGGAGTCATGAGGTTTTTGTAAAATTAAAAAAATTAACGTGATGCGCGTCTACAGCCTTAAGCCGGCGACTGACTTGAGCATTTTGGCGTAATAAGGCGCGAATTCGAGGCGAGCGTGTTACGTTACGGTATTGCCTGACTGACCTGTACCATTGCTTATGGCGAGCACTGCGCTCGGCTGTACTCCAAAATGGAGCATAGTCATAATCGAAATTTCGGATAGCGAAATCCTGTTTCTAGGTTCTATGATTTTCATAAATCAATTAATTATTACTCATCATCCCCCTACCCTTATCCCAATGGGGTGTGATACTGAGGAACTAATGGCGCCACAAGCGACAGTCCCAAAATAATTTGATTGGTTGTTTCAAATATCTAATGTCATTTCTGACGTATTTTAACCAATCAAAACCATTGATAGCGGCCAGGTCGCCGCTGGCGCCATCTGCGATTAGCTTTGCGTGATACACCCCATTTATTTGGGATAAGGGTATTACTAAAATATAAAAATATTTTAGTAGTAATTAAATATAAATGACACTCTGATGCCCCATTCACACATGCGCTCGCGACACGGACGCTTGGGGTGGCACCATAGACATAGAAAAATTTTCGCTGCGCTCAAGAAGACCAACAAAGTGTGGAAAAGAGAAGTTAACATCATACGGACACGGTCTATGTAAAAAAGAGACAAAGGATCAAGTGACATGTGCCAACATTTTTTACAGTAAGAGCCCCTAGCGTCCCGCCTAGCAAATGAGCAATCACAGTTTGTTTAAAATATTTGTTAATCTTAATTAGAATTTAAAATAAAGGTATCGTGGAGCCATGGTGTCTTGTGCTTTAAGTAATTGTGATGTGACAAAAAGAAACAATCCAAGTAATCACACCTTTCACAGGTAATTAAATAAGATATTGCCACACATTTCTCTAAAACCAAATTTCTACATTTATTCGTTTATCGACGAAGAAAACAGTAGGGAACATAGCTTATTAATTTCTTTTGCCATATCATATTTTATGAATCTAAGTAATATCAGGCTAGGCCCACTCCGCGCTTTAGGTACGAAGCTACAAGTAGCTAGCGGGTCCGTCCGGACGGACTAATTTCAGAGGGCTATTACATCGCAATGGGCTGCCTTAATACGAATAAAAAGGATCCGAACCTCACGTTTTTCACACTTCCAAAAGTTCCAAACGACATCAAAACGTAAGAAGTGCTTGTCTACTAGGTACCTAGTTAGTAACTAGTATCCGTTTATTCTTAGGTATTTACTTGTCTTATTTGCTAAACAATCTTCGCCCAACTATTTATTGAAATAATAATTTATAGATAGGTACTTACTTACCTACCTACTTTCGAAATAAAGTTAATTATAATTACAATTTCATTTCGTAACAAAGCAAATTGCTTTAAAGTCAGCATGTGTAGTCTGATGTGGCGTTGACTGTACCTAGCCTATGTTTTTTTTAAACGTATTTAACTACACATTATTTCACAAACACATAACTTGTAATAAATTAACTATCTTTTAATTATTATTTAAAAGAAGCAACCCTGAAGTCGTTAGAAGAGATAAGAGCTACGCGATAGAAAGAGAGGCAACTTCTAGGTGAATATAACTGTAGGCAAGGGAGCTGCGTGCAACCTGAAGTGCACTTTATTGTGTATGGAATAGAGTCGCTATTTATTTAAATGACTTTGCGGAGTGGATCTTCTGTACTTGTACTATTATGTATTCTGTGGTAATATTTTATGTATCTCATATAAAATGTATGCATTCGTTTTCGGATCACCTGTTTATTGACATTGTTGTTCTTTGACATTTTATTTCTATGGGTTGCACTGACTAAAAATTAAGGCGTAACGTAACACTCAAAGGAATTCGCCAAAATACCGACAGTTGGGTGGAGCACGTGGCGCTCGCAGCGAGCGGCTCGGTTCGCTGTACTGACCTATAACATTTCGTCGTAACGTAACGTTACGTTACGATGAAATGTTACAGGTCAGTCGCCGGCTTTAAGCTTAGCTGTTACCAGTTCTCCATCGCCTATTAATCTCTTGGCTCTACGTTCGACAGTGGTTCCACCACACGATACAGTCAGTGGCACGAATCATGAAATCGGGTGGGGATTGCGCGGAACGCGTATTTTGGGTATGCGTAGCGGTGAGGGGCGCGGGCGGCGGGAGAGGGGCGCGCGCTATTGGTCGCTCACAAGAGCACATGCGCGAACTTATCCCCACTTCGTCGAAAAATATTCATGATTCGTGCCACTGACTGTACTGACCGTTTAGTGATCTCCTGCTCGTTGAACAGCAAGGGCTCGCCCAGCTCGGCGGGCTGCACGTACTCGCCGAGCACCACGCGGCGCTGAACTTGTCGCTGGACATGACGATACTGACCGTTTAGTGATCTCCTGCTCGTTGAACAGCAAGGGCTCGCCCAGCTCGGCGGGCTGCACGTACTCGCCGAGCACCACGCGCGCGCTGAAGCTGAAGTTGTCGCTGGACAGCGGGGGGTTCGGGTTTGATTCCATGAACTGTGGGAAAACATTCAATAAATGTATCAAGTTTATATTGTGGTGACCAGATAATTAGGGACACCAATTGTCAAAATTTCATACAAAAGAGGTACTATGGGCAACAGCGTCGCTTAACCAGTTAGCAACAAAATTCGTTTGCACGCGTATCGCCCTTGCACGAACTAAACTATGTTGTGACGGCGCGGCGTGCAAGCGATTTTAATCTTAGGAGTGGTTAAGCGACGCTGTTGCCCATGTTATCTAACTTTGAAGCCTTGGTTCTCCGTCAAGGATTGACCTAGATATCATCTGATAATGGCCATTCAGGGAGTGAATGGAGGAGATTCAGATCGCTATACTACCCAACTGATCTGGGCCCGTACCGGCTAACGAATCGAACTTCGGAAAATTTGGCGAGTTTCAAGTTAAAACGAAGTAAGGAATTTCGTATTGTACTATTTGTTGAAGTTATTTGGAAGATATTGATGTTTGTGTGACCTCATGAATTAGGGTTCGCCATTTTGGGCCAATCAGGGCTCGATTTGTCGGTTTTAATTTGAAACCCAGACTTTTCGAAGTTCAATGCGTTAACTGGTACGGCTTCAGATCAGCATTCTAAGAGATATAAGGATCAGAGTTTTCAGATTTCCATATATTTTTATGCTAATTTGTATTTTATTTTTAATATTAAAAATTATCAACTTCATTCGCAATCTGGGTTTGGAAAACATCTGTTGTATTTTAAAAATGAATATTTCAATAAAGAGTTGAGTGAAGATTGTTAACCGAATAAGACAAGGATAAACAAACTATAGGTAGGTACCACAGTACATATCGACGCTGGAAAGCAAACGCGTAGTAACCGACACCCCATGAATTTTTTTTTTATTACATCGTTGGAATCAGTAAAAAAAAACACGTCGAATGGTGTATGTCAAGTTACCATCCGTATAATATTATCAAAAATAGGATTTTTAAAATTGGCATATTTTTTTCTTTTCTGTTCTTTAAAATGCTGTAAATAAGAAAAAATCCTGCTTTATATTTTACTATGTTATTTACGACAATTCATATTCTATAAAAAAAATTATCTTGTAACTTACATCATTTGTGATCCCAGCTCTACTGCGGGTTACTACATTTTTTGCTGCTCGTAAATAATAATGATTTGCATAGTCTTATTTTTTTCATTGACTCTTACAGCAATATTTTGTACATACTCAGTTAAAAAAAATCCATTTATTGCGATCACGTTTTCAGAGTAATGACAAAAAATGCAATTTTGATACCTATTTATTGTTATAACGTTGGTTCAGATAAAGTGATATTATGTTACTACATTTTTGCTTTCCGTAAAAAAAATGCGTTTAGCTTACCAATTTCACTTACTACATATTTATGGCTTCTAAAAATACTTTTCAAATGTAGTAAGGCGCAAAATATTGTTTTATAATAATTTAAATATAATGCCGCTGAATGGAATTAATTAAGCTTAAAATTATAACTTTGGTGTCTAAAAGTGACAACTCTATGTCTATAAATTTACAAGTTATGTTTTTTTTATATATTGTGAAAAAGTATTTTTGCTCTGGTGAACAATTTCGGTTTGGCGGGTTACTACGTGTTTGCTTTCTAGCGTCGATATATAAGTTTTGCAAACAGTAGAAGAGCTAACGTCACTTAGGCCCCTTTGTCATTGCACTCCATTGGATCGCTAGGGTTGGCATTTTCCGGCCGTCTCGTGGAATGCTACGCGCGAACGCTATGGAAACAACTGCTACGCGATGTCACAACCCTGACCAAAGTACTGCGAACTTTGCTTAGAGCTCTTAGAGTGACGTCAGCCGTCAAATTCGAACGTTTCCATGGAGCTCTCATACCGTTTGAAAAAACTTATATATGTACTGTGTAGGTACGGTCGAGTCCATTAATATGTTGGCACTTTTGACAGTTCGTCAACCTTTATGCCTTTGTATTAAAAGTCAATATCCTGTCAAACGTGCCAACATATTAATGGTGACTCGACTGTACCAGCACTGAGCAAGTAATGGGGTGTATCACGCAAAGCTAATCGCAGATGGCACCAGCGGCAACCTGGCCTCTTTCAATGGTTTTGATTGGTTAAAATACGTCAGAAATGACATTAGACATTTGAAACAACCAATAATATTATTTTGGGACTGTCGCTTGTGGCGCCATTAGTTCCTCAGTATCACACCCCATTCATTACAATTTAAGAGTAGGCACTTCACAATAATTATGAACAAAGTCAAAGTCAAATAAACTTTATTTAAATAAACTTAATTATTAAGTACTTTTGAATCGTCTATATTTTCCTACTACCCGTTCCAGACATAGTTTCTACCTTAGAGTAAGACGGGCTTCTACAGAAAGAGAAGCCATACGAAGCGTTTCCCCTCTGCCGAAGTACAAGCCCAAATGGGCATACGCGTTAGTAAAACCAGTTGCGCCCGGATTTCTTTCTAGACCGAGTCCAGTCGCGCATGTGAACGCTGCTCTGTTTAAAATGTCGAATTGATGAGTTTTTTGCTGTTAAAAGAGATCTTGAACATCAAGTATACAAAAAGACGGTTTTACATTTCACATAAAAGTAATTTTTTATCGTATTATTGCTATTTGTTTACATTTAAACATTAAATTCGTATATTTTATTCTTGATTAGTTGTCAAATTTGTTCAGTGACATCGGGTCTGCTAGTCCATGGCTCGTCCGTACAAATTTCAGATCTGTCGCTAGATAAATCCGAGTTCGCGCCGATGGGCAACTTAGTGATGTTACCGTTAAATAATGTTTGTCGATAAAGTGTTGGTCAATCTGGCCCTGATTCTGCACCAAATTGATTTGCGAGATTTTTGCATGATGTGAGCGCGACAGATATCGCGAAATAAATGTCGAAATAGTAGATTATACAACAAGTGAATAAAAAGGGAATTTAGTTCGAGGGACTAACGGCCGTCTCTCGAGCAAGATAATTAGGCGCATGATAGCTGCATGACAGCTAAGTTCATGACACCGTTTTAATTTGGTCGAGTTGTAGTTAGGAAAGACTTATGCGATTCTTATCCAAGCTGAATACTGACCGTAAGTAGTACTGTTAAATAAAACATATTCAAATTAAAGCAAATAACACTGCTAAGAGCTGAATAGTAGCCGAAGATTCAGCATCGCTCTGTATAACTTAAAATCGCTTATTATTCACTCTTATGGTTGAATTAAACGCACTTTTTAGAGTGGCGATGGTAAAAAAGCAATTATTCAATGATGTAACTGTGATCAACGTTAAGACGGGGAGCGATCACCGATTGTTGTAAATTCAAATTGTTGGGTGTGCAGATGGCAGTACTGTCATGGAGCGATGTTCAGTGTCAGCAGCCTGAGCCCAACTTCCCTGGGTACACATTAGCAGGCTAAGCCCACTCCGCGCTTTAGGTACGAAGCTACAAGTAGCCAGCGGGTCCGTCCGGACGGACTAATTTCAGAGGGCTATGGCGTGCCGGCTGGGTCGCACGTTAGCAGTTCGATTTCGAAAGTCACTCTATAATAATATTATTATAACCAAAATGAAGGCATATGACATCGTAATGGGCTGCCTTAATACTAATAAAAAGGATCCGAACCTCACGTGTTTTTCACACTTCCAAAAGTTCCAAACGACATCGAAACGTATTAGTATTTGTATCCATTTATTCTTAGGTAGGTACTTACTTGTCTTATTTGTTAAACAATATTCACCCAACTATTTACTGAAATAATAATTTATAGATTAGGTAGGTACACTTACCTACTCTCGAAAAAAAGTTAATTATGAATACAATTTCGTTTCGTATGAAAGCAAATTGACTCAAAGTCAGCATGTCTGATGTGGCGTTGACTGTACTTATCCTAGGTTATTTTGAAACATATTTAAGTACCTAGACATTATTTCACAACCTCATAACTTGTAATAAATTAACTTCTTGTTATTTAATTATTATATAAAAGAAGAAAGTGAAACCCTGAATTCGTTAGAGGAAATAAGAGCTACGCGATAGAAAGAGAGGCAACTTCTAGGTGAATATAACTGTAGCCAAGGGAGCGGTGTGCAACCTGAATTGCACTTTATTGTGTATGGAATAGAGTCGCTATTTAAATAATTGACTTTGCGGAGTGGATCTTCTGTACTTGTACTATTATGTATTCTGTGACATTAGTCCCAACCCAATCACCTACACTCTCGAGGTTTTTGTATAAAGCTCAAGCATATAAAAATGACCTCTTTGTTGTTATTCACCCCATCGTAAAATGATTGAGTTTGTAACCTTTATTCCTTTTTCCGTATCGATATTGCTGCATCGACAGTTGAGCCCAGCCCTTTATGTCAAAAACGTGTCATATTTTGATGTGTGACTCATCCGTACACAAATTTTTGCTGTTTTGTTTTATTTTTTATGTGTGAGTGTCGTCATTACAGTGTAGTTTTTGTATGTGGGTATGCGGAACTGCACTTGTGTGCATTTTCCCCCCCCGCAAAAAATGCCAGAATAATTTGAATCTATACTAATATTATAAATGCGAAAGTAACTCTGTCTGTCTGTCTGTCTGTTACGCCTTCACGCCTAAACTACTAAACTGATTTAAATGAAATTTGGTACAGAGATAGAGTAGAGCTCGAGAAAGGACATAGGCTACCTTTTATTGCGAGGGGTTAAATTGGGGATGAAAGTTTGTATGAAAGTCTGAAGGGGTTAAAATAGGGGATGAAATTGTAAGAGAGGAAAAAGAGGGGCAGCGCGCTTGGTGGGGATCCGTTTGATCACGGAAAAACAGCTGATCTGATTTTGATCAAATTAAAACATTGAATACTATTTATCCTGGTTAAAGGTGCTCATAGGATTTCCTCGAATATCCACGCGGACGAAGTCGCGGGAAAAGCTAGTAGAGTAATATCGCTAAGGCTTCTCTCTTCGTGACAAACGAAGCCTTTTGTTGCTCGAAGGTTTCTACCAACCTAATAAATAAAATCCTACTACTGACGTATAATGCGGCTAAATTACCGTGTCATGGCTGGTACAATGAGACAAAACGATTAACTACCCTTTTCATTGATGGGATTGTTTCTTATTTTAATGTTGGCACCTTTGTGCTAACGTTCATAATTCCATATAATATTTTTGTATGAAGACCAGCAGCCGGATAGTTAGAAAAAAAAATTGACTTTGTCTTACCGAATGCAATTCGTGTAGAGTCTTGATAGCTATCGCGGCGTGCGGCTCGGGCGGGGAGTAGCTCACGTCGCCTTTGATGTTGCAGTTACGCGAGAGGCCCCTTATCACAGTCACTCGTTTCCAACCTAAACACAAATAGGATTATCAGTCAATAGTACATTACATCCGAGAACGGGAAGCTAGCGATTGCATTGTCGAGGAAATCATTCGAGGCAATGCAAGTAGCTTCCAGTACAAGGTTTGTATAATACTTTACTCACGAAATGCGAGGAAATAAAATTTTCTTAGTAAAAAGGTGATATTTAAATTGGTTCGTGTGGCCATGTTAAATGACCGGTCATGAAACCATAGTTTTATAAAAATAATGCTAGCTGAGGAGTTCTACCGATTTGGATTTGGAATACTTACTTCGATATATTCCAAATCCAAATCGGTCAATAAGTGTAAATCAAATTCAATAAGTGAGTATTGAATTTCATTTCCGGACTGAATTTCAAATTTAGAATGTGATGAACCAGACCCCCACGGAAATGTTGAACGCCCCGCATTCTTTTTTCAAATGGAATGATAACATTTCAGAGCATAAGTGAGTAATAGTACATTACATCCGAGAACGGGAAGCTAGCGATTGCATTATCGAGGATGGTTTGAAGCCCGAGCCGCAGGCGAGGGCTTTAATCATTCGAGGCAATGCAAGTAGCTTCCAGTACAAGGTTTGTATAATACTTTACTCACGAAATGCGAGGAAATACAAATTTCTTTGTAAAAATGTGATATTTAAATTGGTTCGCGTGGCCATGTTTACTGACCGGTCATGCAACCATAAAGTTTCATAAAAAGAATGCTAGCTGATAAGTTCTACCGATTTGAATTTGGAACACTTACTTCCCGCACTCAGTGCGGGAAGTAAGTATTGAATTTCATTTCCGCACTGAATTTCAAATTTAGAATGTGATGAACCAGACCCCCACGGAAATGTTGAACGCCCCGCATTCTTTTTTCAAATGGAATGACAACATTTCAGAGCATAAGTGAGTAAAACAATATTACTACTCTTTTTGCTAGTGTATGCTCATTCTAAGCGTCAGTTAGGGTTTAGATACTTTGGGCCTTCCAGCACAGCGTTTTATAGCTCTATCTCTTTTTGTCACACAAAAAATCTTTCAGTAGAGCGAGAAAACCACTTTAAGGTTAAACATCAGCAGTGGACTCGAAACTATATGTCAAATAAATGGCACTGATTTAAACACAATGTGGTTTTCCGGATTTTAGCTTTTACAAAACAACTATTTTTACCATTAGTTTTGTTAACCTAGGTATTTTATTGCTTCGAAATTGATTTCTCGGTGAAGGTAAACCCTATAATATGGATTCTAAAATATTACGTACAATGACCATAACCAGACAGATACGAAAGTACTTAGATGAAAATAAAATACTGTAGCCGGGCGGCCCTATCGCGTGTTGATGTACCGCGCGGCTCTAAGTAGTTTTTCCAAGGACAGGGCCGAGTTAGAATACTGATACATTTCTTTGCCGTGACCTAGCTTAACATATAATCTTCTTTTTATGATTTTTTCCTGGTCAAAGGTCGTAAGGTCCAAAGGGGACGAAGTAACATAAAACTTACCCAAAGCTAAAGGTAGCCTTAGTTGCGCGTCGTTAGATCTTCGAGACGTGTCGGACGCGTCCGAGTCCGACGGACAACTGTCCGACACACACTCGGAGTCTGTACTAGCGCTCTCGCCTAGCAATGCCTTTAGTTTTTCCTACAAAAGATAAAAAATAATTTTGAATATCAGTTCACAATTCGAGGAGATGTCGAGGAACATACATACAAAAAAAACAGTCAATTTGATAACCTCCTTTGAAGTCGGTTAAAAAAACATAGAAAGAAAGTAATTAGTGCAATGATATTTTCATAGAACTTCATGTGTGCAAACTAATCTACATGAACAAAAGTCGAAAAAAGAAATGTACACCCATTCAAAATACAAGTCAGCTGACCGACTTACTAATTAGGTTATGTTTCAATTGGAAAGGCGAAAAAAAAATAGTTTTTCGACATTCGACCTATGTTCCTTGGAGACAGTTCAGTTTTAGCAACATTATCACCTGTTTTAGTATCATCACATCATTTGGTTTCACATTATATTCTGCGAATAAATAATTTGGAGCCCGGTTTGACAGTTAAAATGATTAGTCAAGTAGCAGATATTGAATCAAAGTAATAAACCAGTGATGTCTTGTAATATTTTGTGAAATATTACACACACATTTTGATTAAAAGCCTTTCATATAAACCAGTGTTACCTAGCAAATTTAAGTGTTTTAACAGGATTTTCAAAGGGTATATTTCCACTCACCAAGTCCGTCTCTCCCAGCAGCTGCTGCGCCAGCGCGGGGCGCAGGCCTAGGGCTCTGCTCTGCGCCAGCAGCGAGGCCACCGTGTTCTTCTTTGGCTTGCTCACGCCTCGGCCTAGATTGCGAGGCCGGCCTTCACGGGTAGGCCACGTGGAGATAGCTAGGGGAACAAATTAAGGAGATTATAGGAAAATCTCTAAATACATTTTCAATGAGTGGTTTGATATTTTGAAGTTCTATGTTGTTATTTGAACAAAATTTTGATAGATTTTTATTGATTTTAATGCAAGTGCCTGTATTGTGAAATATTTTTTTTCATTGGTTACGAATATTACCCATCCAAACAATAACTCTTGAAATAAGCAATTCAGAGCGATGATTTTGATGTCGTTTTGTAGCTTGTTTAAAAGCTCCGACATTGCTAACCAAAACATATTGTATATTCCGTGATACTGGTCTGCCGCAGTTTTTAGTCATTTTTAAAAGCCCGATTTAACACTTTTTTTCATCAATTTCTCAAAAAAAAGTAAATTAATCTTTATAAATTTGTTTAGCTTTATCTTGTATAGTTTTTTCTAAGTATTTTATAAATGGCGTATCCGTGCGCACTAGTAGGCCCTGCCAGAATACCAGCATTGGCAGGCAACACTATGCTGAGGCAGGGACCTTTTTGACCCAAGGGCCACAAATATATATATATATGTCACGGCTAATACCCGAAGTGCGGCTAAACCTAGTTTTAGCCGGCTAAAACTAGGTGTAGCCGACAGCTGTTGGCTAAAACTAGGTGTAACCGATCTGCTTTACTCCTGTAGGTCCCGGGTTAGGTTAGAAATTTAAGGCGAGCGCGCAGCGCAGCGGAGCGTGAGCCTTAAATTTCGAGGTTATTTTTTTTTAACAGACAACAGAAAAACTTTCTTTAAATCCCATGCTGGACCTAGTTTTAGCCGACTACACCTAGTATTAGCCGTGAGCTAATCGGCTACACCTAGTTTTAGCCAACTGCTAGCGGCTACACCTAGTTTTAGCCGGCTAAAACTAGGTTTAGCCGCACTTCAGGTATTAGCCGTAACATATATATATATATATATAGCTTCTGCCCGCGACTTCGTCCGCGTGTATGTTAGAGAAAATCCTTAGAGAACCTTCAACCAGGATCCAACCAGTCATTTTTATGCTTCCAGTTCCCGTTCCGGTTCCGGTTCTCGTTCCAGTTCCCGTTCCGGTTCCAGTTCCGTTCCTGGTCCCTCTCCCACTCCCGCTCCCGTTCCCCGTTCCGTTTCGTTCCCGTCCCGTGTCCGTTCCCGTGCCGTAAACGTCCTGTAACCATCCCGTACCCCTTCCGTTTCCGTTCCCGTTCCGGTCCCGTTCTATTCCCGTTCCGTTCCCGTTTTGTTCCAGTTTCGTTACCTTTTCATTCCCGTTCCGTTCCCGTTTAGATTCCGTTCACGTTCCATTCCCGTTCAGTTCCCGTTGCGTTCCCGTTCCGTTCCCATACCGTTCACGTTACGTTCCCATTTCAATCCCGTTCCGTTCTCGTTCCGTTCCCGTTCCATTCCTGTTCCATTCCCGTCCGTTCCCGTCCCGTACCCCTTCCGATCCCGTTTCCGTTCCCGTACCCGTCCCGTTCCCGTTTCGTTCCCGTTCCGTTCCCGTTCCGTTCCCATTCCGTTCCCGTGCCGTTCCCGTGCCGTTCCCATTCCGTTCCCGTTCCGTTCCCGTCACGTTCCCGTTCCCATTTCCGTTCTCGTTCCCGTGCCCGTTCCGGTTCCTGGATGTGCATGTCCAGGTCCAGGTCCATGATGTGTCATGTCCACCGCGTTGGACATCAAAATAAATCTCATTTTCGCAATCACCATCCCATAAAACCTCAAGAACGACTTCCATATCGATTTTTATGTTTAGGTACTAACCCCACTTACCCTCTAAGGCAGTGGTTCTTAACCTTTTTCGACCCAAAGTAGAAATATATTTGAAGTCCGCGACCCTAATCCTAATATTTTTTTTATTTTCTAATGACAGGTACTAAAATTATATGTTATTTATTTGATGACTAGTGACTACCACTTTAATGACTAGTGGCCGCCCGCGACTTGTCTTGTCTGCATGGACAGATTTTTGCTTTTCCTCGGGAGCTGTTCGTTTTTTTTTTCGAAAAAAAAAAAGAATGTCCGTATTCTGTGCCCAGTGCCGGTTTTAGCACTCCCAGCGCCCTGGGCGATATTTCTACGGGGTGGCCCCTATCTACGATTCCAAGATTTTTAATTTTGCCTGTTAGTTAAAAAACGGTCGCGCAGTGCGATTTTTGTCAGTTTCACCTACTAATCTTGTAACCTCGCTTGTTTAATAGTAAAGAAATTGCCGCGCAGCGCGATTTTTAGTCAGTTTCATCTTCTGATCTTCTGTTGTCTGAATTTTGCTTATTACAGTAAAAGAAAACGGCCGCGCAGCGAGAGTTTTGGTTAGTTTCACCTACTAATCTTGTAATCTTGCTTGCTTATAGTAATAAAACGGCCGCGCAGCGCAATTTTTTGTCAGTTTCATCAACTAATCTTGTAATCTTGCTTGTTTATAGAAAAAAATGGCCACGCAGCGCGATTTTTAGTCAGTTAATCCACTAATCTTGCTTGTTCATACTAAAAAATGGGCCGAGCAGTGCGATTTTTGATCAGTTTCATTCGTTGCGTTGTCGCTCGTCATCAAGCAACAATACGATTGATGTGGTCTGGCATTTTCAGCGACCCACTCACTACCCACACATGAGGGCGGCCAGTGCAGTCACAATGCTTGCACCGCCCTAGGGCCGCTCCTTGATTTTACAATGGCCAAATCTAAACGGCACATGGTAGCGAGCGATGAAATTTTGGCGAGATATTGCCAAGATGTTCTGATTATGTATTGCCACCATAACGATTTAGTCGCTAAAAGGGAATTTAGGATAGTAATTGTAAGACTCGCTCTGAGCGAATGTGTATGAAGGGACGCCTGCAGCTGCGGATATAAAGGGGCGCCCCCTTATATCCGGCGCCCCGGGCGGTCCTAACGCCGGTACTGACAACGTATATGCAAAATTTCATGAAGGCGTAACAAAAAAACAAAAGAACTTTTGCATTATTAGTAAGGATGCCGATGGCACGCACTTGCCTCTTTGCGCTCCGAGTGCTCCCGCCCGCCCATTAAATTAAAACTGAGAACTAACATGTCGCGATTGTGAACTGATGGCAGTAACACTGCCTTTAGTCTTTATTCTGTGAGCAATGAGAATACTTTGTGTAATGACATCAATCGAACTATCAATAAAAAATAAAAATATTGACAATGAAAAACGAAAAATTTTATCACTTTTTCAAGTCGTTTGGGGGCCCGCGACCCAACCCAATACCTCTCGCGACCCGAATTTGGGTCGCGACCCGAGGTTAAGAATCGCTGCTCTAAGGGGTTGATTTTCAAAATCACAAAATATGTATATTATTTTTAGACGTGCTCCTACGAATTTTAAAGTTGTAATTTCGATTTTATATTCTTTTTCCATACAAAATTTGACCCCATTTTTACCCTTTTAAGGGTTAAATCATGTCCACCGTGTTGGACTTCAAAATAAATGTCATTTTTGGAATCGTCATCCCACAAAACCCCGATAACGACATCCATATCTATGTTTAGGTTTTTTACCCCTTTTCACCCCCATTTCATCCCTTTTGGGGTTGAAATCCTAACAAAAACAATGTACGTTGCGTTAGATTTCCATCCATAATCCTAAATTATAAATTTAGCGATTTTTACTTCGAAAATGAAGGATTTTCTTCAATACACAACTTCATTCCCCTTTTGACCCCTTCGGGGGTAGAATTTTGAAAAACGCTGAGACCCATGTTTATTAATTTTCAATCGTCAGTCTAAACACAAAATTTGATGATTCTAGCTTCAAAACTGATGGACTTTCATACAAACTTCCATCCCTTATTTCATCCCCTTAGAGATGGAATTTTCAAAAATCCTTCCTTAGTGGATACCTACACTGTATAAATATCTGTGTGCAAAATTTCAAGTCTCTAGGTCCAGCGGTTTGGGCTGTGCGTTGATAGATCAGTCAGTCAGTCAGTCATTCAGTTTACGATTTTATATATTAAGATTTTCTTTTTATTGTTCTGTGCTATCTGTGTACCGACTTACTTTATCATTTGTTACTTTTTGTGTTTGTGTGGTCTTTGGTTAAAATAAATACTTTCTCTCTCTCTCTCTCTAAATACTTACACTCGCTGTCCTCGCTGCCGCTGGACTTGGGCCGCGGCGAGTCGGCCACCTGCGTGTTGAGCTCCGGCGCCACCCGCCGCGGCTTGGCGCCCGGCTTGCGCCGAGCTGTAACAACAGTTTCATTTACTTAGGAATCTTAGCCCCATAGTACAAGTTGTTCAGTTCGATGGTTCGTAGAAACAGTTTTGCCATTTTGGGTTCATTCATTAACACGTAAAAGTTGTACTGTTTCACCTTAATTGATTGTCTGGCACCCGCAAGGGTGCTACAACCGAATGTCGAAGTAGTTCTCTTCACATTGGTGAGATGGCGCTGATCTTCAGCGGAAACGTAAAAAGTATTAGAAAATTTCGCCACATCCATCAGCGGCTTGGTAGCATAATTGGTAGTGCATTGGGCCGGAATCCTAAGGGTGCGGGTTCGAATCCCGTCTAAGTTGCTACGGGTGAGCCGATTTTTTCTAATATTTTTCATTATTTATTCATCTTAATATAAAAATAGCATTGTTAATGCAAAAATCTAAAAGTTTAATGTTGTAAAAGCTGAAAAAATATATCAATCCTTACTATCCTTACTAATATTCCACGCAGACGAAGCCGCCCGCGACTTCGTCTGCGTGGACAGTTTTTTTTGCTATCCCTCGGGAACTGTACGTTTTTTATGGATGAAAGATACCCTATGTCCTTTTCTGTACCCCTGACAACGTCTATGCAAAATTTCATGATGATCGGTTCAGTAGTTAAGGGTGCACCGAGCGTCCACTAGCGCCGCCAATCAAGAAAAAATCATTACAACGAAATAACTATGTTTAATAAAATTCTGAAACATATAAAAACTAATAATAGTTATAAACTATTTTTGTATGCGTTTTTTTCCTGGTTTAAATGTGTTTGTGTAGTTAAAACCTGGATTAACGCCTAAAGTGGCCACTTTAGGCGTTAATCCAGATTTTAACCACACGAACGCATTTAAACTTAGAATTTTACGCATACAAAAACAGTTTATAACTAATACTAGTTTTTATATGTTTCAGAATTTTGTTAAACATAGTTATTTCGTTGTAATGATTTTTTCTTGATTGGCGGCGCTAGTGGACGCTCGGTGCACCCTTAAGTCGTGAAGGCGTAACAAACAAATAAACGGACTTTCGCATTTCTAATATTAGTAAGGAAGTAGGATAGAATGGCAGGAATAGTAGGATTACTTACATATCCTATCGTTTCCACCAGAAGCATTCAATGAACTACTTAGCGACGTTAGCCGCGAGAGGGCGTCCGAAGCATGGTGGCTCGCTGTAACAAAACACATTATAAATAACCATGCTATTTTATATATAAACATTCTTAATGTAGGGCCACTTTAATAGGCCACATTTGACATTTCATCAAAATTCCTCAACGTAACCTTGTAACGGCGGGCATCAAATAAAATATATTTTTTTCATGTTAGAACAGCACAATTACTTCATGTTTTTCAATTACGAATGTATATTTACGGTAAACTGACCGAAAAAATTAACTTTACGATTTATTTTCACTGAAAAACTATTCTAAACGTAAAAATCAATTTTTGTTTTAATAAAACTAAACGTCGTTACAATGTTATGTCAGTGAAAACTTTTTATTTTTAAACACTAGGGATGTTACCCAAAAATCGAAAAATCGAAAGTTGAATGCAATGAGTACTTGTGAAGGAATATTCTCACCATAAATGAATAATATCAATTTTTATATAAGAAATTGACGGCACGCGACATCAAATTTTATTTCCACTATTTATCGTAGGTAGATACTTGAAAGTCATATTATTTCAAATCTTCATTAGCTTTGTTAGCATTTTTTAGGGTTCTGTAGCCTAAATGCTCTAGATCTTATTAACGACGACGAAAATTGGTTTGAACGTGATATAGTAATCAGTTTTTGAGATATACTTAGTTCATTTCCCAAAACCGCAAATATAACTTTGTCATTCATATCAACACTGTAAAAAACAAAGTTATTTTTGCAGACAAATAATGATAGTGGTATTAAATATGGTATGGTATACGGTATCTGCGGAACCCTGTGGCGCGTGGCCCGACACGCACTTGGCCGGTTTTTTTATATTTTCAAATAAGAACATCACTTTAATATTTACGGTTACTTACGTTAAAAAATGTAACGTTTTAGTTGTTTGTTTTACTATATTTCGTTTTACGATATCAAATAATAATGGGACAGGGATTTCACTGATGATTTTTTGATTTGATTTTCATTGCATTTTAGTTAAAATTAAATAGTATCCTCATAAGTACTTTTTCATAATAACTGAACTCATATTCCGTGTTTGAAGTCTATATCGATTCATTCACTTTAATCGATGTTTTGAAGCTATGAACACCTACGGTCATCTCACTATGAATCGAAAATTGACAAATGTCAAATGTGGCCTATTAAAATGGCCCTACTTTAGTACATCGATTATGCCTTTCAGCAAATACAAGTTACAGCATCGGTTTTAAACTAGATTTAATTTCAGACCAAATCTCAGAATAAGGTGAACTGTGGATTTCTTGTTATGATGAGTTTTCATTGAAATGGGCATCGGAAAATATCAGAAACAATCGTCTAACATAACATAGACAATTAACAAATATGAGCTTGGCCCTAAAAATCATTTACAATTTCAACTTTATTGCAAAGAAATAAATGTCAACGTCATTTCCAAGAAAAGCAAAAACACGAAGATAGCCGATGACCTTTCTATGTCTTGAAGTGTGCTTGAAGTATTGTAAGAACATATTGCCACAGATAATATAATACTAAACTAAATATTGCTAATCCTGTAGGTTAAGATATAAAATTACTAAGTTTAGGTTTCAGCGACAGTATTAGAGGTGCATTGTAGTTCAAATTGTAGTGCTTAAGTTCTATAATTAATTTTAGACCTCATTTTAAATGGACTAAAGTACAGATTTTACTGTACAGCTTACTTACAAGAAGGTTTAGGCGAAAAATACATTGTATCGTCGCCTAGACAAAGTGCTCAAGTCCCATATTAATTTTAGACCTTAATTTAAATAAACTAATGTACAGCTTTCACTGTTTCAAATGGACTAAAGTACAGTATAACTGAACAGATTACTCACAAGGCGTAGGTTTAGGCGACAGATACAAGGTTGTAACGTCGCGTCGTCTAGATATAATGCTAATAAAGTCCTATATTAATTTTAAGACCTTATTTCAAATGGACTAAAGCACATATTTCACTGTACAGATTACTCACAAGGCGTAGGTTTCAGCGACAGATTGAGTGGAGCATCGTCGTCCATAGAGCATTGCTTCACTCCAAGATCTAGGGGTGTGTCGTCGGTAGACTTGGTGCTTAGATTTAGACCTTATTTCAAACGGACTAAAGTACATATTTCACTGTACAGATTACTCACAAGGCGTAGGTTTCAGCGACAGGTTGAATGAATGGAGCATCGTCGTCCATAGAACATTGCTTCACTCCAAGATCTAAGGGCGTGTCGTCGGTAGACTTGGTGCTTAGATTTAGACCTTATTTCAAACGGACTAAAGCACATATTTCACTGTACAGCTAACTCACAAGGCGTAGGTTTCAGCGACAGATTGAGCGGAGCATCGTCGTCCTTAGAACATTGCTTCACTCCAAGATCTAAAGGCGTGTCATCGCTAGACTTGGTGCTTAGATTTAGACCTTATTTCAAACGGACTAAAGTACATATTTCACTGTACAGATTACTCACAAGGCATAGGTTTGCACAGATTGAGTGGAGCATCGTCGTCCATAGAACATTGCTCCACTCCAAGATCTAGGTGTGTGTCGTCGGTAGACTTGGTGCTTAGGTTTAGACCTTATTAATTTTAGACCTTATTTTAAATGAACTAAAGTACAGATTTCACTGTGTAGATTACTCACAAGGCGTAGGTTTCAGCGACAGGTTGAGTCGACTTGCTGCTTAGACCTTATTAATTTTAAATCTTATTTCAAATGAACTAAAGTACATATTTCACTGTACAGATTACTCACAAGGCGTAGGTTTCAGCGACAGATTGAGTGGAGCATCGTCGTCCATAGAGCATTGCTTCACTCCAAGATCTAAGGGCGTGTCGTCGGTAGACTTGGTGCTTAGGTTTAGACCAGAATCTGTAACAAAAAAAATATGCTTTATTATTATTTTAAAGGAAGATACAGAGATGATGTTGTGACTAAAGTGGTATACTTCCTGGGCAAATTAAGGTGTAATAAAAAAAATTATGACCAAAAATTAAGTTTAAAAAGCTTAAAATAATTTTAAAAAACCCGCGTCATAAAAACTTAACTCTTAATAAAAAAAACGCCGATACAAAAAAGTTAAGTAAGTTAAAAATAACACCATCCATCAAGTCATATACGATCTATGAAAAGATCTATTCATTCATTCATCTAAAGATCTATTTAGATCTATGAAAAAAAAACCACATTCCGACGAACTGAGAACCTTCTTTTTTAAGTCGGTTAACAAATAGTCGTCGGGGGACCGCTGAGTATCGCTAGCTAGACATGTGAGGAGTTTAGATGGTCCCCCGACGGCAATTTTTTTCATAGACCTATATGACTTGATATTACTTTTATGTTTTTAAGAATTAGCTTTTCTGCGTCGGAGGTTTATAATTTTTTTTTAGTTTTGGCATCTACTATCATTTGTATTGTTGCCAGTCTAGTTTTTCCTAAATGTTTACCATTTAGTACCTGTGTTATTAGCGGTGCCAGCGAGTTGCCTCTCCAACGCGGCGAGACTGACGCCGCTCTGACTAGCGATGGTTTGGAGCAGCTCACGAGATATACCTGTGTTACAAACTATTATTTAACGTAGCACAGAACAAATAATAGTACAAGTAACGTAGTCAATACATTTTTTAACGAGAAGTTAATAAATTTATAATAAAATCTTTTTTGGATAATCTACATGATTTACCAATCCACAATATTCATGTTCACACAATACTCAATATATTTATTTACAGTTTAGGCATTTTCTCAACAGAAGAGTATTAATTGGTATTATTTAACGTAGCACAGAATAAATAATAGTACAAGTAACGTAGTCAATACATTTTTAACGAGAAGTTAAAAAAATATATAACAAAATCTTTTTTGGGTAATCTAAATAATTTGTGTTCACACAGTTTAGGCATTCTCAACAGAGTAGTATTAAGGAATAAAAATTATTACGGCTGGGAATTGGGATTAATGACTTTTTAAATGAGTGGATATTGTCGCCTTTGTTATTATTGTGATTCAATGGGTTTATCTGAAAAAAAAATCAAATTGGCTGAATATTTATTTTTGGTTCTAGAATTTTCGGTTGCGGGAAGAAATTTAAAAAAATTAAAGTCACTTCGTCTTCCCAAATGTACGGAAGTGACAACAGAATGGAGATTATGCCTTAAGCCCTGTCCTAATTGGCCATCGGTCGTGCGATGGTGCGTCCGTCCGATGAAACTGGTCGTGCGACCGTGCAATCAAACCTAGTGACATCTATTGAATGTCCTAATTGACGGTCGCGCGATCATGCGATGCGTCTATAGTTCAGCTTCATCGCACGATGAAATCGCAACGCATGATCGCGCGACCGATGCCAATGGGGTGTGATACTGAGGAACTAATGGCGCCACAAGCGACAGTCCCAAAATAATTTGATTGTTTCAAATGTCAAATGTCATTTCTGACGTATTTTAACCAATCAAAACCATTGAAAGAGGCCAGTAGCCTGTTTCTCGAAAGCTACAAGCCTTGTAATACAAGTGTGTAACCATAGAAACGCTTGTAAAACAACAAAATTACAAGCGTAGCGTTTCACGAAACTGTACTTTACACATATGTAGAATAAAATATTTTACAAGTGATCAACTTCACAAGCAAATATTTACACGTGTAACCGTAATTACGTTTCTCAAAAAATTACGTTGACACTTGTAACTTGTAACTTTCAGAAATTTTGCTAGCAGTGTCGAGGGACTCTTAATGTTTATCTACCGCTAATAATATAATAGTAAAAACAAAACGAGCGGGTCAAAATCTTATACCTTCGGTATTCAAACATTCTACATGCTGAAATTATAAATTATTGTCCATTACATAAAATAAGAAGGAAAATAATAAAGTGATGACTGCATCACACTCGTGATGTTTTATACAAAATATGTTTGAAACAAAATATAAGGGAATTAATTAATTGGGTGGCTGGAAATAGTTAAAGGCGGCTGGTAATTGGATACATAAATACTAAACTTGGCAGCGGTTTGTTTTTTGGGCGACAAAATAACTAAAGGGGCGACAAACTATGGATTACAAAAATAAAATAAAAAGCTACTAGGTACATGTGCAAGATATAACGGGTGGCGCAAAAGTAAAGACCCTATTTGGTTCAGCTATAACATTTTTTCTAAATTAGAAAACTAGATTTAGGTTTTTTTAAATGTATATTTGTGCCATTAAATTTCGTACCATTAGGATTTAAAGATGATGTCTTTTAAATGGTGACCTCCAGAGTTGATACACATTTGAGCCCTATTTATGACATTTTGCATAACTTGCCGTAACACTTCCTGCGATATGTTCGTTATTTCTTGACGAATGTTTTCTTTTAGAGCTGCGAGAGTCTGTGGCTTGTTCACATACACCTGAGATTTCAAAAAACCCCAAAGAAAGAAGTCTGGACTGGTCAGATCGGGTGATCTTGCAGGCCAAGGCAAATCGCCAAAACGAGAGATAACTCGGCCTGGAAAAGCGTCCCTCACTAAATCCATATTTATTCCACGTTCTTGGGGAGTAAAACGGTCCATGTTTATTTTCAGTGTATTTTATATTTGTTCACTACACAATTTTCAACAACAGAATGACAGAAAATGTCATATAAAAAAAATAAAAGTATTTTCTTTAGTGCCAGTACTTTTGCGCCACCCGTTATAATGAAAATTTTAAATGAGTGACAAAAATACTGAGATGGTATTTTTGTCATTTTTCAGAGAGATCATCCAATCGAACTTGTGAAATTGCATATTATTAGTAGTTATTTTACAAGTCTTGTAATTTTTTTGTGAAACACTTTTTACAATCACTTGTGTTTTTACTCTTGTAGAATACCAGAATCACAAGTTGGCGGCCATTTTAGTGCTTTGATAGTTGTCAATTTACTGTCTTTAAGAGACTGTCAGCGACATTGACAGATATTTATAAAATATTTATCTTATCAGCCAGTGCATTTGTCATTATTGCAACCATATATCAACTATTTTGTTACTGAAAAAGAATCACTTGTTATCTAAGATCAAATTTTGTTCTGTGCTTGTTATTTTCCTTCGTGAAACAGAATTTACAAGTCCTTGTGACATATTGAGGCTTGTAAACTTGTGAACTTGTGACTTTCGAGAAACAGGCCACAGGTCGCCGCTGGCGCCATCTGCGATTAGCTTTGCGTGATACGCCTCATTAGGACAGGGACTTAGCCACCACCGGCCATATAACCACAACATTTTAAAAGAAATTTGATATGCTGTGTGTCGAAACTTTTCTTAAAATGCATGTTGTAGTTATGGTTTGATTTTTTCAGACATTTCCCGTTGTTTAATTAAATGTCATTTTTTCATGAATATATCAATGTCAAAGGTCGTAAGGTCCAAAGAGGACGAAGTCGCGGGTGAATGTGTCACTTGATAGCATTATTATCAAGAAGCTTATACCTCCCTCCAATGGAGATTGCACGGCCAGTGTCATAGTGAAGATAGAAAAAATGTCCTTGAGTGACGTGCGGCTTATTGCAACCTCTTTCTTTAGTGTTACAATACGTGTTCGTTGTTCGTCGTTCGTTCGTTCGTGAGAAACGAAAACATATTGTAAAACGAAAAGAAAGAGATAGCAATAAGCCGTGACGTCGCTAAAGAGTCTTTTTTCAATCTTCACTATGATACTAGGCGTGCAATCTCCATTGTGGGTATAAAGCTTCTTGATTATTATCAATTTTCGATACTTTTCTCAATAATTTTACTAAATAACATAACAATAAGAACATTTGTTACTAACAAAAATGAACAAACTTTGGTCTGATATATTTTTATTTTATTTTATGACATACCAGCATAGTCGGACAGGTTTGGCGGCGGCGTTCCGGCGTGTGACCCGGGCCGGTCCGGTTTGGTCGGCAGCCGGATCACCTCCACCGACGACCGCGAGTTGCCATACTCGTCCTAAGACAAACAAAACGCATCAAAAACGCCCCATTCGTTTGGGAGCTACGAAGCCCATGGGTGTATCCAGGGGGCCAGCCACCAGGCCCCTATTTTACCAAATTGACATTTGTCAGCTACATATGTCGGCAATTTTTGAACCCTTTTTTACTTTAATAAGGGACAATTATGTTGCGAAACAATGGATAGTTTTTACAAGTCGACAATTATCACGCAAACTTGACTCAGCTCCAATCTCATGTCAAGAATCACTGACAAATCTACAAATATGTCTGTTGTCCCTAATTAAAGTAACGACAATTGTAAAATTAACCGACATATGTCACTGACAAATGTAGACTTGGTGAAATAGGGCCCTGTTCCGAGCTAGAGCGGCATTCGCGTTTTGTGGGCAATAGAAAAATATATCAGGTTTTTTCTGGGTTAGGCAAGTCTGTACTGGGGTGGGCGCCCCTCCCCCCTTCCTACGCCAATGAGGATGCCACAGACAGATACACAAATACACACACGTCAAACTTATAATACCCCTCTTTTTACGTCGGAGGTTAAAAACGATACACGTCCATTTATTCATTAGAGTCTTATTTTGTAGACAATCAACACGACTAGTTCGTAATAAAACTAAGGTAGGAATTATTAATATATTTTATTTATTTATCGGAGTATATAAATTTTCAATTGTCATACAACAGTATTCCAGTCCCCCTAGCTAGACCACCATAACGCGATAAGATATAAATAACATTTAACTGCCAAAAGACAATTAATTTTGACAATTAAGTGTCGATTAAGGCCAGTATATTCCAAATTATCGAATTTGGCCTATGTTTAATTCAAAAATAAACAATCAATTATTCTTTATTTTGAGCAGATAAAAATATTATGTTGAAGTTTCATAAACGATCTTGATTATTTTACGGTTAAAAAAACGATATTCGTATCTTCACTCGACTAAAAAAAATATGCAAAGAGAAAGAAAATTTTCATTAATTTTATATTTTTTGGATAATACTTAAAGTTTATCAATCCCTTATTCACGAAAAATTTATAGAAAAATAGGTATATAATGTGACATATAGATATTATTCAACGGTTACTTTTTCAAAAAGTGAGTTTATGCTCAGAATAACAACATAAACATTGAAAAAATTAAAAAGTGAGGTTATTTTCATTACTCTTCACACGTAAAAAAAAGACAGAGACAGAGTTTTTGGAATATACTGGCCTTAAACGCTATATCACACGATATAAGTATATCATGTTATGTAAGTCAATACGAGGGGGGCTATATTATGCGAAACGAAAGTAACTCTGTCTGTTACGCTTTCACGCCTAAACTACTGAACCGATTTTGATAAAATTTTGAGAGATAGGGGGAAAGGTAGGAGGAGAGTGAGGTGAAGGGGGAAAGGGAGAGAAAAACGAGGGGGTCAGTGCGCTAGGTAGAGACCCGCCTATTCACGTAAAAACGGCTGATCTGATGAATTTAAAACATAGAATACTATTTATCTTGGTTAAAGGTTCCCTAAGGATTTTCTCGAATATCCACGCGGATAAAGTCGCGACCAGAAGCTGGTATCTATAGTGTAATCCGCGCGCGATGAGAATAGGGATGTTGACTTATGAATAAAATAACGAAATACTAATAAAAATCGTAAAAATATCAAACTTTTGGAGTAGCTTGTATACCTCTTGGTTTTATATATTGCGTATTATTTGTTTTATGACCCTTCAAAGTTGGGTGAACAAGTCCAATTAAAAAGTATAAAATTTGTTAAAATAAATAATACATTTAGTTAGTCCGTAAAATTTATAGCAAATTTGTCAAAGAAACCATTTTGATAAACACAATATTTAATATAAGCTGCCCAACAAATTTCCTACGCGTTGCATACAACGTAGGAAGGCGTGACGTCATAACTTGGTAGCCGTTAGTATGGAGCGTTTTCGGGTGAGTCTAATTTTGTGCATTTCAAACTGTGATATCTCGGGCAGTTTTCATGCTAGCGAAATAATTCTTATACAAATGTTTCTTTTTTTTGAGGGGTAATTTATGTAACATAAAATAAAAAAATAGTCAACATGCCTATTGTATAATACCTTTTGGAACTGAGACGCGCACGGTACTGCTAGCGCGGCAGCGCGGCGCTGTCAAATTTATTTTTCATACAATTTCAATTCACTTTGACAAGGTCCCTTACCATTCTCATCGCGCGCGGATTATATCTAATGTTTTAGACATTATCGAATTGCTTACCATTTTCTGCCTCTTACTAGGTACCGGCGTGGCCCTATCGCCTGAAGAAGGATGCACCGACACTTGTGGAGGGTCTAACGATATCGTTTTCTTTCTCCCTCTATTCGTGGTGCCGGGAGGTGCCTAGAGAAAAAAAATACATTATCATTACATTAATTGCACTTGACAATATAAAAAAAAATTGCACCGATTACTAAAATTTTAATAGCCATAGCATATTTTCAAGATAAGAAGTTGTCAAGTTTGACAGTCTAACAGAAATACTATGAAACTGTCAAGAAGACCTGAAGCCAAAGATTTTATCACAAAAAAACAACTTTTTGGATTTTGGTTAGACCAAGAATTTAAAATTCATATTATAGAATAGACTTTTTATGAATAAAACAGATGTTTTATTCATAAAAAGTTATGGAAGGCCTATAAGCTTGTTATAAGGATTTTTTTGAAATCATTACCTATTCATAATCACTCAATAGTGACGAACGCTCTATAAACCTTGAATGTACTTCATATTATAGAATAGACTTTTTATGAATAAAACAGATGTTTTATTCATAAAAAGTTATGGAAGGCCTATAAGCTTGTTATAAGGAATTTCTTGAAAATAA
Organism: Agriphila tristella; assembly: GCA_928269145.1. Taxonomy (NCBI): domain Eukaryota; kingdom Metazoa; phylum Arthropoda; class Insecta; order Lepidoptera; family Crambidae; genus Agriphila; species Agriphila tristella. The sequence goes on from OV743451.1 coordinate 7,182,174, forward strand.
TTACCTATTCATAATCACTCAATAGTGACAAACCCTCTATAAACCTTAAACGTACTTGATGACGATCTCGGCTATATATTACAAGGCCGAAGTGGAAAAAACCTAATTTTACAAGCCCTATGGACGAAAGACCTAAATCAAAAGGTTGAATGGTTGTTTGACCGTACTTTTAAAATCATGAAAGGACATTTTAACTTAAAGACTAAACTAAATCCCGAAGCATAAAAAACTATGTTCTGTACTCTGACCTACTTAATACCGAATTAACAAATTAGTCAAAAACAAGCTGTGATTATACTATGAAGCTTATAGTAATAAATTATGCCACAGCCTATTAGGTGCGGCGTCGAGCGAGCGTAGCGAGCGAGGAGGAGGTTATGTTCCACTGCGACCAACAACGAACCGACCTGCTGAATGTGTAAGTAAAGTAAGTATCGAGATTTCAACTTTTGGGATTTCAAACTATCGGTCATTTAATAATCAATCTTTCAAGTTTCGCTGTATCGGATATCGACATTTAGAATTTTCAGTATTTTGAAAATAGGTGTTTTATGCGTCGATATTTCGGTCGCATGTGTTATGAATTTTCGGCATTGTAATACATACCCGATGTTCTCCGTGTCTGGCGGCATTCGGACACCGACCGCCCAGAAAGATCATTAAATTAAGCTCTATATTTATACAAATAAGGTATACATTAGAAGAAAACTTAGACATACCTTGGACCCTCTAGCAAGGAGATATACATGACCAGAAGGATCACTAAAATAAGCTCTATGTCTATATAGATAAGGTATAATTGGACGACAACTTACACGTACCTTGGGCCCCGCCAGCGAGGAGGTGTACTTGATGATCTCCGTGTCTGGCGGCAATCGGACTCCGCCCAGGACTGATGAGGGATCACTATGATAATAAAGAAACTGTAGTCAGAAATCCATGGCACGGTCATCCAAATTAAAACCATGGCCCACCTTAAAGTAATTTATAAATTCAAATGCAATTTTAGCAAAGCCTTTTGTTTTTTTTTACATTAAATGGGCTTACTCTTGGCCACATTCAAGAACCATAAGGCTAAGAAAAGGCCGAAGACGAAGTGAGCTTGCCCAGAAGAAGCCTAGGCGTGAAATATCGCTTAACCTTGTTCAAGATGCCTAGTTTTTTGGCCGTAGTTTGAGCCTTCGACTCAATTGTGTCACCAAAGTTGAGATCAGAGGACAACTTTATGCCAAGGAGATCGAGATTGTCGGTGACTGGTATGGAAACACCTCGGAAAATAGGAGTCAAGTTCAGAGGACTCTTTTTTGCAGTGAATAGACATGCCTGCGTTTTGGTGGCGTTAAAAGTGACCAAATTGTTGTCGCCCCATTGGCAGACAAGACTCAAAGTCATATTTGTCCGCTCCACCATGGCCTCTCTCAAGGAACCAATTTCGTCTCTGCTGGCATTTGCATTGGACAAATATCTCTCCGATATCGTGCTGTCGTCTGCATACCCAATAATTCCGGGCATAAGCAGATCGTTGATGTGCAGCAGAAAAAGCGTTGCGGAAAGAACGGATCCCTGAGGAACTCCAGCTTCTATAGCCATGAGGTCAGAAGAGCAGCCATCAATAACCACTCTTATCGACCGTTCGCTCAAGAAATCCAACTGCAAAAGTCAGCAGGTAAACCATACGCTGGAAGCTTGCTCAGCAAACTAGCGTGCCAGAAAAGGCTTTCGAGATATCAAGCGACACTGCAAGTGCTTCGCCATGATTCTCGATTGCTTATGTTTTTTAATTAGACCACAGAGGCGGTAAACAATGTTTTGGAACATGCTTGCTTTCTTGCTTAGAGATGGAGTCACTTCTGTTTGCATGAAGCCAGAGTTACTGGCTTACTGGTTTACTAATACTGGCTTGACATTTTGGATTCTAAAGGTGGTGTTTTGAATAGGTGGTGTTGTGCGTTTAAAAATCAAAAACTATCCTCGTGTAATCCGGACATTAAGTAATGGATGCAAATTAAAGACCACAGAAAATTAAATATGAGGTTGTAAAAAGTAGGTAGTAATAGTCGATTTGTACTTAGTCGAGCTCAGTATTTTAAATCTTTAATCTAAGCCTATTGTAGGGTTAATTCTATGACTAATAACTTACCCTCCTTCCAAAGCAGCACTAAAAATATTACAATAATCAATAAAACATGGTGATGTAATATGTAATAAAACAGTTAAAAACGAGGAGCTCGGTGGCGCAGTGGTTTAGCGCCTGGCCCAGCGATTGCGGAGGTTAAGCAACGTTCGCAAGGGTCGGTCATGGGATGGGTGACCAAAAATTTACTATCTCGAGCTCCTCCGTGCTTCGGAAGGCACGTTAAGCCGTTGGTCCCGGCTGCACTTTCAGTCGTTAACACTCACCAATCCGCATTGGGCACGCGTGGTGGGTTAATGGCCCGTCCTCCTTACCACCCATAAGGAAGGCCTGTGCCCCAGCAGTGGGGACATTAAAATGGCTGATGGACAATCAATAAAACAGTAAAATGTAATCGTTACATTTAATTAAGCGAATCTCTGAGTAATAAAAAAACCTTCTCAAATGACTGACTTCTGAAAGTGTTAAAACTAGCACAATTTTTCAAATTATAATTTATACGATGGTAAACTTTATTACTTAGGTCATAAGTGCGATAATCACCTGAGTATAGTGTGGGGGAGACCGGTGAGCGAGTCTATGCCCGAATGCCGATCCTTCTCCGAGCCTGGCATGCCAAACGGGTAGAGAGATGACATATTCTGAAACAAGGAGAAGCATAAAATAATTTTCATCATCATCATCATCATCATGTCAGCCGAAGAGGTCCACTGCTGTGTATAGGCCTCTCCCAAGGATCTCCACTTGGCTCGGCACCTTTAGTGCTTCACTCTGACTTAAGAGCTTCACTCTTAAGTCGGTCCCCCTTGTCGGAGGTCTACCCACGGAGCCGAGTCCGGTATGCGCGAGCCATTAAAAAGCATTGAAGACCAACCTTTTCCTTAAATAAAGACCAATCTTACTCTCTATTGTAGCGGCGACATGGAGGTTAACCTTCTACTATTTCATTCTTCAGTCTTTAAGATGAATAAATAATGAAAAAATATTAGAAAAAATCGGCTCACCCGTAGCAACTCAGACGGGATTCGAACCCGGCCCAATGCACTCCTAAGGGTGCGGGTTCGAATCCCGTCTGAGTTGCTACGGGTGAGCCGATTTTTTCTAATATTTTTTCATTATTTATTCATCTTAATATAAAAATAGCATTGTGAATGCAAAAATCTAAAAAATTAAATTGACAAAAATTTAAAACATAAGTCTTTACGAAGAAACTAGAACCATTTTCTTGAAAAAGCTGTAGGTAAATACACCTTATGAATCTAATAATAAAGACCAACCGCGTGATAAGCTCCATGTGCCGCGGCCTGCGCGAGTTTGAGGTCGCCAACCTTCAATACTACTTTGAAAGTTTTTAAAAACGTTCCTAAAAATGCACCAAGGACCACAAAATTGCCACACAAAATTGAACTATATTTTCAAAGCAACAAGGACCAACCTTCCCCTTAGCCGCAGCCGCAACCGCCGCGTGGTAAGCGCCGTGTGCCGCAGCTTGCGCCAGCATGAGGTCGCCCCGTAATAGCGCCAGATCTCGCTCCTTGCCCTTGGAAGATGACGACTGGCCGGACGGTTTGCGACCTGCGGGTGGAAATGGTTCATTTATTATGTATTTGAGTTAAAGCAATAAGGATATATGGTAGACTAGCGGCCGTACGCGGTTTCACCCGCGTGGTTCCCGTTCCCGTGGTAATATAGGGATAAAAAGTATCCTTTGTTTTAATCCAGGCTATCTACTATCTGTGTACCAAATTTCAAACAAATCGGTTCTGTAGTTTTTTTGTGATTGAGGAACAAATATCAAAACATCCAAACCCACAATCTTTCACATTTATAATATTAGTAGGATAGACTAGCTATCAAAATCCATTGTCTTTTGACTATTAACTTTAGTTACAGCTACCGCACATTGAGCCACTAGTCGCGGCCACTAAACGCGACCACAAGCTGCGAGTTTTTTCATACATTTTGTATAGTATCGACGCAAACCGAGCGTTCCAGTGGCCGCGTTCGAGCCACTAGCTGCAGGAGTCGCCCGCGCTCGTACTTGTGGCCGATTGTCGCTCGCATCGCGCCTACACTCAGCCACAATAGCCAACTTCTTCCCGGCGCACATTTGGCCACTAGTCGCAGCCACTAAACGCGACCACTAGTGACTCAGCCAAGCTACTAGACGCAGCCACCAATGACCAATTACAGCCACTAGTGGCTTAGTTAGGGTTGCCAGATGGTCAGGATTCGCATGGATTCTCCCGGAATTACAAGTGATCTCCCGACTCCCGACAAATCTAAAAATCTCCCGGAAAATCAACTGTTCTGAAAGTTCTCTAGAAAGCAATAGTTTTCACGGTAGAAACAACAGATTACAAGATTAATGGATAAAATTGATTAAAAATCGCGCTGCGCGGCCATTATATTTCTCATAGACAGTGATTAGTGGATGAAACTGACTAAAAATCGCGCGACGCGGTCGTTTTTTTTACGAATGACAGGCAAGATTAAAACTTACAAGATTAGTGGATGAAACTGACTAACAATTGCGCTGTGCGGCCGTTTTCTTACTATATACAACAGGCATTTAAGTTACATATTTTATATTTTAAATATTTATTTCTCCCGACAACAACCGCAAAATCCCGACTTTTTCAAATTTTCTCCAGATAGGCTTAGTGGCCGCCGGGAAGCGTCGGCTTCCCGGCGGCCACTAAGCCGCGGTGTAAGCGGCGTGCGTGCGATGCGAGCGACAATCGCGGCCACAAGGAGCGAGCGCGGGCGACGAGCGCAGCTTGTGACTCGAACGCGGCCGGCGCTTGGTTTGCACCGATACTATACAAAATGTATGAAAAAACTCGTCCGCAGCGACTAGTGGCCCAATGTACGCCAGCTTTAATCCACTAGCACACCCCGGGCACTACATACAAGCGCCGTGTTTCAACTACTTACCTATTACACAGACGCTACACAGTGACGTTTTTGCACACGCGCAACTGTGTGCGTGAAGACTAGGACTATTGAATGAGAATACGAACTGGCCTACGAACTCGCGGGGCGCGGTGAGGTAATTGATTGCGGGGCGGGGCGGAGAGTTTCCTTTCTGTAGTACTTATATCTATTCTGTGCCACTAGCAGCTGCGATTAGTGGCTGCATCTAGTTAGTGGCTTGACTGAGCCACTAGTGGTCAAGTTTAGTGGCCGCGACTAGTGGCTCAATGTGCGGCAGCTAATAGAAAACACTGGATTGTTGTGGATGCTGTTGTTGTTTACCTTACTCTATTAAACATGCTAGAGTTATCTATGAGTGCATCTCACAGACAACTTGACAGCTTAAACAAGCTAAATGCTATGACTCACTGCCACGCTGTTGAGGGACGCCAGGCTGGAGAGGGACTGCGAGTGTATCATGGGACGAGATATTGTAGCACATCTATTACACAAGCTAGTGTTGACTCACTGGACTGTTGTTGCGGCTGCTGCTGCTTGCTGGCCTTGCCCTGGTGCGAGACGAGGGACGCCAGGCTGGAGAGGGACTGCGAGTGCGAGTGCATCGTGGACGGGGATGAGGTCTTAGGGAACCCGTAGCTTGACCCTGGAAGAAAAAAAATCATTGAAAGTTTGATATAAAATTCAAATATTCTCACTAACTCAAACAAGTACTCAATAATTCTCTAACCAACAAACGATGGAGCCGAGTAACAAATTCGTAATTGATGTTACTGGCCATGACCATAAACAAAAGAAATATAATTTAATAATGAATGAAAAATATTAACCGCCAAATGTTTCTATAGTACTAACTGTTCTATTACTTACTCTAAAATCGGTTTAGTAAGCAAAAAAACTATGAAAAATATTTGCTAATGCTTATAAGCATTACCGAATCATTCATCAGGCGCTTGAAATCTTTAAATACTGTCCATAGCAAGTTTAAGTTTTATTACAAAATTAAAGAAATTTAGTATTTATGTAAACAGAATAGTCTGAAGAATGACCCTAAACATTTCAATATGTTTGCCAAGCAATTGCGACCTTTAACCCGTAAGCAATAAGAGCGATACATGACGTGTCCCACTCACGTGGACTCTTGTCTTTGTTTGATATTATTAAGCAAGGTTTAGACTAGCAAGTTCCACTAGCTATAACACTATTAGAATTTAGCTTTCCATATCTGTTTACACAGTGTTTAAAGCTTGCGGAAGTCAACCTCTGCAAGTTCAAGACAGGGAAAATTAATTGTTAGTGCGCTGTCCTCAACATCTATCACCGCTTTCTTTCTTGTCAAACTATACACTATGCTGCCAAGCAATAGCCACCTTTAACCCGTAAGCAATAAGAGTGATACGTGGCCCACTCACTCATGTGCGGCTGCGAGTAGCTAGTAGACGGACTCTTGTCTTTGTTCCCCGGGCTAATACCACCCAGCCCAGAGGAAGATCTTTCATTTGGCCTTCCTATCAGTGGCTACTACCTATCTCAATACCATCCCAATACTTCATTTCTACATTGCCAAGCAATAGCCACCTTTACCCCGTAAGCATTAAGAGCGATACGTGCCCCACTCAGTCATGTGCGGCTGCGAGTTGCTGGTAGACGGACTCTTGTCTTTGTTCGATATTATTTAACAAGGTAGACCAGGGATTCCCAAAGTGACCCCCTTGGAGTCGAAATCGGTTACCCAGGGGTCGACATCAAACGAATAATTATTATTATTATTACGCGGTGAGGGCGAGGAAAGAGTTCTTCCTCCCGCCTACGTCTATTGTTACCGAAAAGAAACGTTACAGCCTCTTTGAATTTGGGAATATATAAATGCACTTTAAAAATAATGTAACACACTTTAAAATGTTTAGCTTCAAAATTTATTGAATGAACTATAAAAATGATGGTTTCCACGATAAATATGCTAAGCTTTAAAATTAATACTTTGCACTATACAATTTAATTGCTTAGCTTTAAAATTAATACTTTGCACTTTACAAATTAATTTTATAACTTTAGCACTGGTAACAGCAGACGTCTAGGTGCGACGATCGCGACGAGCGAGCGCAGCGAGAGAGGAGCCCAGGAGGAGGTTAGGTTCCATTGTGACCAACAACGCCAGAACCGACCTTATGCCACAAGTTGTTTTCATCTTTCCATCCCCTTTTAACAGTGGTCAGTCTGACATGGTTGGAAACTATATGGTTTCGGAGTTGGGACCAATGGTTGGGAGTTGGGACACAGTTAAAGTGCAAACCATTATTTTTGTAGTGATAATATTAAATTATAGATCTTTTATTATTTTAAAGTGCAAACCATTATTTTTGTAGTGATTGTATTAAATTATAGGTCTATTATTATTTTAAAGTGCTGATATACAATTTTATAGCTGTTTTCATCAAATTTAAAGTGCTATTAAATACATCCCATTCAAAATTTCAGTGACATCTTTAGACGTCTTTATTAAACAAATGTAAATAGTACAGTTGACAATAACTTCAAGACAGGTAAAAAGTGGTTTAATTGGTCGTGTCATGCCCTATTCTCAACATCTATCACCGCTTTCTTTCTTGTCAAACTTACACTATGCTGCCTATTTCCATCACCGCTTTCTTTTCAAACTATACACTATGCTGCCGCGTCTATCACCGCTTTCTTGTCAAACTATACACTATGCTGCCTACGTCAATCGCCGCTTTCTTGTCAAACTATACACTATGCTCCCTACGTCAATCGCCGCTTTCTTGTCAAACTATACACTATGCTGCCTACGTCAATCGCCGCTTTCTTGTCAAACTATACACTATGCTGCCTACGTCAATCGCCGCTTTCTTGTCAAACTATACACTATGCTGCCTACGTCTATCGCCGCTTTCTTGTCAAACTATACACTATGCTGCCTACGTCTATGGCCGCTTTCTTGTCAAACTATACACTATGCTGCCTACGTCTATGGCCGCTTTCTTGTCAAACTATATACACTATGCTGCATACGTCTATCGCCGCTTTCTTGTCAAACTATACACTATGCTGCCTACGTCAATCGCCGCTTTCTAGTCAAACAATACACTATGCTGGCTACGTCTATGGCCGCTTTCTTGTCAAACTATACACTATGCTACCTACGTCTTTGACCTTTCTTGTCAAACTATACACTATGCTGCCTACGTCAATCGCCGCTTTCTTGTCAAACTATACACTATGCTGCCTACGTCTATTGCCGCTTTCTTGTCAAACTATACACTATGCTGCCTACGTCAATCGCCGCTTTCTTGTCAAACTATACACTACTAGCGACCGCCCGCGACTTCGTCTGCGTGAAAAGTTTTTTGCTATCCCTCGGGAACAATACGCCTTCACGTCTTAACTACTGAACCGATCATCATGAAATTTTGCATACACGTTGTCAGGGGTACAGAAAAGGACATAGGATACCTTTTATCCCGAAAAAAGGAACTGTTCCCGAGGGATAGACAAAATACTATCCACGCAGACGAAGTCGCGGGCGGAAGCTAGTTTATAATATTAGTAAGGATGTTGCCTACGTCTATCGCCGCTTTCTTGTCAAACTATACACTATGCTGCCTACGTCTATCGCCGCTTTCTTGTCAAACTATACACTATGCTGCCTACATCAATCGCCGCTTTCTTGTCAAACTATACACTATGCTGCCTACGTCTATCGCCACTTTCTTGTCAAACTATACACTATGCTGCCTACGTCAATTGCCGCTTTCTTGTCAAACTATACACTGTGCTGCCTACGTCTATCGCCGCTTTCTTGTCAAACTATACACTATGCTGCCAAGCAACAGCCACCTTTACCCCGTAAGCATTAAGAGCGATACGTGCCCCACTCACTCATGTGCGGCTGCGAGTTGCTGGCGCTGCTGGTAGACGGGCTCTTGTCTTTGTTCGACGCGCCTGATGAAGTGCTGCTGCGGCCTGACCTGGAAATAAGGACTTTATGTTAAGTACAGAAGGTTGGATTTTAAATGACATTGAAACTTTATAATATAAAACATACAATACAGATTCTATAGTAAGATATAGATCGAAAACATTTTAAGGACGAGGAATTTAAGCCGATGTGCTGTCAAATTTTGTACCACAACTCTGACGCGAAACAATACCAGCAAAATCTTTAAATAAACATATTTTTCATTCATTCATTCATTCTTTCAATCATCGATCTGTAGTAGTTCCGCCATGACTTGTGTTGTATCGACGACGATATATGACGATCACATCTACGTAGCGGTTTCGCGTCATTATTTCCGAAGAGGAGGTGTGCCAACGATTGGAGCTGATCGGCCAGAATCACGCGTGAAAGAGACAGCATGCTTCATGGTAAAATCTATGTATCAAAGAGTAGATCATATCATTAAAGATAAAGAGAGAGTTAATTAGAAATAACTTCCTGTGTAGTCAAATGGTAAGTCAAAAAGAAGAAGGAAAGTTCAACCCCGACGCTAACAAACGAGCTAGGTAATGAATGGCAGAGTGACGGACCGCAGAGTCTTGGTAATAGGGTCCCGTTTTTACCCTTTGGGTACGGAACCAAAAGCAGTGAAGTTCTTTTCATGCCTACTAGGTTGTTTGCTCGGCTTCTGCGGTTGCTTCAAGCCGGCCGCTGAGAGCGCCGAGAGGGGGAAGTAAGGGTCCGCCATAGGAGGGAAGTTCAGCCCCGACGCTTGCAAACGAGCGAGGTAATGACAGACAAACAGACAGTGGAGTCTTATCTAAAAAGCAGTAAGTTACCTTTCATTCCTACTAGGTTGTTTGATCGGCTTCTGCGGTTGCTTCAAGCCGGCCGCTGAGAGCGCCGAGAGGGCTGAGTAAGGGTCCGCCAAGTTCAGTCCCGACGCTTACAAACGAGCGAGGTAATACCAGACAGACAGATAGCGGAGTCTTACCCTAAATATCAGTAAAGTTACCTTTCATTCCTACTAGGTTGTTTGCTCGGCTTCTGCGGTTGCTTCAAGCCGGCCGCTAAGAGCGTCGAAAGGACTGAGTAAGGATTCGCCATGGGAGGGAAGTTCAGCCCCGACGCTTACAAACGAGCGAGGTAATACCAGACAGACAGATAGCGGAGTCTTACCCTAAATATCAGTAAAGTTACCTTTCATTCCTACTAGGTTGTTTGCTCGGCTTCTGCGGTTGCTTCAAGCCGGCCGCTAAGAGCGTCGAAAGGACTGAGTAAGGATTCGCCATGGGAGGGAAGTTCAGCCCCGACGCTTACAAACGAGCGAGGTAATACCAGACAGACAGATAGCGGAGTCTTACCCTAAATATCAGTAAAGTTACCTTTCATTCCTACTAGGTTGTTTGCTCGGCTTCTGCGGTTGCTTCAAGCCGGCCGCTGAGAGCGTCGAAAGGACTGAGTAAGGATTCGCCATGGGAGGGAAGTTCAGCCCCGACGCTTGCAAACGAGCGAGGTAATGACAGACAGACAGACAGCCGGAATCTTGTTAAGTTACCTTTCATTCCTACTAGGTTGCTTGCTCGGCTTCTGCGGTTGCTTCAAACCGGCCGCTGAGTGCGCCGAGAGGGCTGAGTAAAGGTCCGCCAAGTTCAGTCCCGACGCTTGCTAACGAGCGAGTTAATAACAGACAGAGAAACAGACAGCGGAGTCTTACCCTAAAAAGCAGAAAGTTACCTTTCATTCCTACTAGGTTGTTTGCTCGGCTTCTGCGGTTGCTTCAAGCCGGCCGCTGAGAGCGCCGAGAGGGGGAAGTAAGGGTCCGCCATGGGAGGGAAGTTCAGCCCCGACGCTTGCAAACGAGCGAGGTAATGACAGACAGACAGACAGCCGGAGTCTTGTTAAGTTACCTTTCATTCCTACTAGGTTGCTTGTTCGGCTTCTGCGGTTGCTTCAAGCCGGCCGCTGAGAGCGCCGAGAGGGCTGAGTAAGGGTCCGCCAAGTTCAGTCCCGACGCTTGCAAACGAGCGAGGTAATAACAGACAGAGAAACAGACAGCGGAGTCTTACCCTAAAAAGCAGAAAGTTACCTTTCATTCCTACTAGGTTGCTTGCTCGGCTTCTGCGGTTGCTTCAAGCCGGCCGCTGAGAGTGCCGAGAGGGCCGAGTAAGGGTCCGCCATGGGAGGGAAGTTCAGCCCCGACGCTTGCAAACGAGCGAGGTAATCCTGCGCCGCGAGATGCGACGCCATAGACCACCAGGCTGCACCTGAGTCAATAGGAAGAAAAACATTATTAATCTAATGTAAATTATGAAGCTTTTTTGAATAATTTATTTTATGTACACCCATACGTTTGGATGATCGATGATCGATCGTAAAACACTCGTTTGGATAATATTATGATGGACGCGGGCGCAGGGGGCGCGACCAGCCCTAATTGTTTTAATGTTGGCTTTAAGCTACTTTTTCAAAACCCTTTATACAGGATACATTATCATGGGTTTATGTAGATAAAGTCTTGTATGCATTAGGTAATAAAATAAAACACTCATGTGATAAACCCACATTCATTCAAACACGCACTCGAACAGCACATACTTATGCCGCCGTAACACTGACCGCGATGGGTACCAAAAGAAATTTGGCTCTAAGATAAGAATTTAAGGTCTTTACTCGCAGCAGGGTGCTGTCCAAATGACGCAGCTTGGTTGGCCGTTACGCTATGCGTGGTGGGTGGTGGATATCAGTCTCCAAAGCCGAACAGCGCCACTTAAACCTTCACCTAACCCTCCAGACGATATAGATCCCTAGGATAAGCAAGTTAAGGTCCTTACCCACAGCAGGGTCCAGTCCAAGTGACGCAGAGTAGTTGGCCGCCTCGCCAAGTGTGGTAGTTGGTGGATATCAGCCTCCAAAGTCGAACAACACCACTTAAACCTTCACTTGAGCCTTCAGTCGATATTGAGCCCTAAGATAAGGAAGTTAAGGTCCTTACTCGCAGCAGGTGCAGTCCAAGTGAGGCAGCTTGGTTGGCCGCCACGCCAAGCGTGGTAAGTGGTGGATATCAGCCTCCGAAACCGAATAACGCTGCTTGTGCCTGCGCTTGGGTCTGGGCAGCCTTAGCACTCATCGCGATGGGTGCCATACGACATTCAGCCTTAAAATAAGGAAGTTAAGGTCCTTACTCGCAGCAGGGTGCAGTCCAAGTGAGGCAGCTTGGTTGGCCGCCACGCCAAGCGTGGTGGGTGGTGGGTATCGCCCTACGAAGCCGAACAGCGCCGCTTGTCCATGCGCTTGGGTCTGGACAGCCTTAGCACTGATCGCGATGGGTGCCATATGACATTTAGCCCTAGAATAAGGAAGTTAAGGTCCTTACTCGCAGCAGGGTGTAGTCCAAGTGACGCAGCTTGGTTGGCCGCCACGCCAAGAGTGGTGGGTGGTGGGTATCGCCCTCCGAAGCCGAACAGCGCCGCTTGTGCCTGCGCTTGGGCCTGGGCGGCCGCGCCGCCGCCCGAAGCGCCATCTCGGCCCCAGTATGCTGGAAATAAGAGAGGTCTGTGTTAGAAAAACTTGAAGAAAAGCGAGAGCATTCGTTCAGCTTGGTTGATGAAGCTTATCTAGCAACAATGACACTGGCAGGGGCCCTACCGGCTAACTGTTCGAACTTCGACGGGTCTGCCGAGCTTCAACATTAAACAGATAAATCGAAGTAAGGAATTTCGTATTGTACCTACTATTTGCCGAAGTTATTTGAAAGATATCGATGTCCGTGTGTCACCATATAGTAAGGAATTTCGTATTGTACTATTTGCCGAAGTTATTTGGCAAATATCGAAGTTCGCGTGACCTCATGGATTGGGGTTCGCAATTTTGGTCTGGGGCCGTACCGGCTAACGAATCGATTTTCATAAAAGTCTGCTGGGTTTCAAATTAAAACAGATTAATCGAGCCCCAATTGGGCCAAAATGACGAACCCAAATTCATGATGTCACACGAACATCGATATCTTCCGAATCACGTCAACAAAAAGTACAAAACGAAATTGCTTACTTTGATTTCTCTGTTTTAAGTTGAAACCCAGCAGACTTTTATGAAAATCGATTCGTTAGCCGGTACGGCCCCTGATTGGGGCTCGTTTTATCTATATTAATTTGAAGCCCGGCAGACTTGCTGAAGTTTGGAGCGTTAGCCGGTACGACCCCAGGTGATTAGAATCCAGAATCCAGATTCCAGACCCCTTAGCATGACCAGTGACCACTAAAATACGATATCCATTGTCTTTTGACACACTTAGTACAAACTTCAGTGTCGATTAATCGCTTTACTAACTTTATGCGTGAAACTGCCCGTACCTGAGTATATTCCAAATAGCAACCATATTATGGTCTGTCTTTACCAGCGAACATTATTCAAAGTCTATGATCCTCGTATTATAGTTTACATGCAGAGGGGCAGAGTGAAACTTCTAAAACCATAAACCTAACGAATTCATACCGTGTGATGTTTTACGAACTGCCATCGAATCCGCCATATTGTTTCCGACAGCCGATCGCTTCGCAGAACGGCTAATCTCGGAATCGTTCAAATAAAACTGATTGTCGTAAACGCACATCGATACGAAACACAATTTCACATCGAACTGATGCATAAAGCCATTCAAAATTGAACTTTATCGCGGTTGTAATAACGATAACGTTAAACGTTTGCGAACTTCCGAGGTCATTGCACCTACAGAGTTCTCTTTCAAGACAACCGACCAACTTTGCTTAACTTTTGTTATGGTACTTACGAGTTTAGGAATAAAGGCGTAAGTGCCAATTTCCGTGTGCATCTTAAAACTTGTTTTTTGAACACATTACGACGTTATTATGTATACGTTGATGATTCTTTTACACGAAATGTGGAACGACAGATTTATACTAATGTTCTTGTTGGAATTGTATGAGTTCCATACAAAGTAGGTACCTAACTGTTTGCGTAATATTTCGTGATTTTACATTTTATACCTACCTACCTATTTCTCTCAATTCCTTTCCAATCTTTAGGCATCTTTAGGAGAATGAGTTGCGATAGTTAGCATAATAAGTATAGAGTTAAAAGTTTCAACATTAGATACTAAACAAGCCAACTGGCTAGACTTGGCGCCGGCCAAGAGGCTCATTTTCAATCTATCGCATATTGGGTCCAGGGGCCGTACCGGCTAACGAATCGATTTTCATAAAAGTCTGCTGGGTTTCAACTTAAAACAGAGAAATCAAAGTAAGCAATTTCGTTTTGTACTTTTTGTTGACGTGATTCGGAAGATATCGATGTTCGTGTGACATCATGAATTTGGGTTCGTCATTTTGGCCCAATTGGGGCTCGATTTATCTGTTTTAATTTGAAACCCAGCAGACTTTTATGAAAATCGATTCGTTAGCCGGTACGGCCCCAGACCACATTGGCAAGATTAGTTGATGGGTGTTAACAAATGCATGACAGAACTTTTCTCGAATTCGTCATAGAGACTTCACATATTCTCTCAATTCCTTTCCAATCTTTAGGCATCTTTAGGAGAATGAGTTGCGATAGTTAGCATAATAAGTATAGAGTTAAAAGTTACAACATTAGAGACTAAACTAGCCAATTGGCTAGATTTGGCGCCGGCCAAGAGGCTCATTTTCAATCTATTGCATATTGGGTCCAGTCCAGACCACATTGGCAAGATTAGATGGGTGTTAACAAATGCATGACAGAACTTTTTCCGAATTCGTCATAGAGACTTCACATATTCTCTCAATTCCTTACCAATCTTTAGGCATCTTTAGGAGAATGAGTTGCGATAGTTAGCATAATAAGTATAGAGTTAAAAGTTACAACATTAGAGACTAAACTAGCCAACTGGCTAGACTTAGCGCCGGCCAAGAGGCTCATTTTCAATCTATTGCATATTGGGTCCAGTCCAGACCACATTGGCAAGATTAGTTGATGGGTGTTAACAAATGCATGACAGAACTTTTCTCGAATTCGTCATAGAGACTTCACATATTCTCTCAATTCCTTTCCAATCTTTAGGCATCTTTAGGAGAATGAGTTGCGATAGTTAGCATAATAAGTATAGAGTTAAAAGTTACAACATTAGAGACTAAACTAGCCAATTGGCTAGATTTGGCGCCGGCCAAGAGGCTCATTTTCAATCTATTGCATATTGGGTCCAGTCCAGACCACATTGGCAAGATTAGATGGGTGTTAACAAATGCATGACAGAACTTTTTCCGAATTCGTCATAGAGACTTCACATATTCTCTCAATTCCTTACCAATCTTTAGGCATCTTTAGGAGAATGAGTTGCGATAGTTAGCATAATAAGTATAGAGTTAAAAGTTACAACATTAGAGACTAAACTAGCCAACTGGCTAGACTTAGCGCCGGCCAAGAGGCTCATTTTCAATCTATTGCATATTGGGTCCAGTCCAGACCACATTGGCAAGATTAGCTGGGTGTTAACAAATGCATGACTGAACTTTTTCCGAATTCGTCATAGAGACTTCACATATTCTCTCAATTCCTTACCAATCTTTAGGCATCTTTAGGAGAATGAGTTGCGATAGTTAGCATAATAAGTATAGAGTTAAAAGTTACAACATTAGAGACTAAACTAGCCAACTGGCTAGACTTGGCGCCGGCCAAGAGGCTCATTTTCAATCTATCGCATATTGGGTCCAGACCACATTGGCAAGATTAGTTGGGTGTTAACAAATGCATGACAGAACAAACGCAAATGAGGCCTTCAATATTTTTTATGACTGGTTTTGTTTACTATATAAATTATGTTTTCCGGTATGTAAAATTAGATTAAACACAACAAATAAACTGCGTTGGATATCAAAAGGAATTAGGAAAAGCTGTACAATTAACAGAATTTTACGCCAAAATTATTATAAAAAACGTAATATAAGAAACAAAAATAAATATCAAGCATATTCGAAACTATTAAAAAAATGCATAATACAAGCAAAAAAACAGAATAACAACAAATATGTACTTAATAGCAAGAATGCTTGTAAAGCAACATGGAGGGTGATACAAGATGAAATTGACTGTGATTCCCATAATAACCACTTTATTGACTCAATTGAATATCATGATAAATGCATTACTAGTCCTAAGAAAATCGCAACAATATTTAATGACTATTTTATCGAACTATCTAATAAATCAAATCATAATAAATCTCATGAGCCAACCAATGACATATTAAACAATTCTATTTATCTGACACCCATTGACGAACATTATGTGAAAAAAGTTATCATCTCTCTAAAAAATACAAACTCGGAGGGATTTGATGATATATGCACCAAAGTGATAAAGGTATGTAGGGAACAAATAAGCCCCATTCTAGCGTATCTAATAAATCTTTCAATGGTCTCCGGCTTATTCCCTGAGAAACTTAAATTCTCAGTAGTAAAACCACTGTTTAAAAAGGGGAACAAATCAAAAATAGAGAACTATAGACCCATAACACTGATACCTGTTTTTTCAAAGATCTACGAGCGAGTCATGCATGATAAACTTACTTCCTGTTTTAACAAATACCATGTGCTAAAGAAAAACCAATACGGCTTTCAGAAAAATAAGTCCACTACACATGCTGTATTTCACCTAGTTAATGAAACCCTGTTAGGCCTAAACAAAAATATGTACACAACTGCCCTCTTTTTTGACATGTCAAAAGCTTTCGATTTTGTAAATCATAATCTGCTGCTGTCAAAATTAGAATTCTTTGGGATTCGAGGCGTAGCATTAAAATGGATTCACTCGTACTTGCAAAACAGAAAGCAATCGGTTGAAATAACAAAATTAGATAGCAATCAGGTGGTTCAAACCTATCAATCAGATTACAAAGAAAATAAATTTGGCGTTCCACAAGGAAGTGTACTTGGACCGCTTTTGTTCTTGGTTTATGTCAATAATCTTCCTAATGTGACAAATCACCGATGCATCCTGTTTGCAGATGACATATCGGTGGTAGTAACAACAAATAGTAAACAAATAGAGGATCACAAAATTGACATTGATAATACAATTACATCTGTTATAAATTGGCTCAGAAATAAGAATTTAATGATTAATATTGACAAAACTAGCTTTCTAAACTTTGACAATTCTACACGTCAAACATTTAACATAAATTATCAAGGACAAATGCTTAAAAAGGAAAACAATGTGAATCTTTTACTGACACTGAAATGTTATGAATAATTTAATTCGATAATATAATAATATTGCATTTATTTCAAGTACCTAACAATGTTAATTTAAGTAGATATTGAATTTGTAAAGAATAAAAATTTGCATGCTGTTGATAATGGCTGAATGGGCCGAGCTTTTAAACTAGATTAAGACCTTCAGTGTACCCTATTCAAAGGCAAATAAATTAATTTCTAATTTTCTCGAATTCGTCATAGAGACTTCACATATTCTCTCAATTCCTTTCCAATCTTTAGGCATCTTTAGGAGAATGAGTTGCGATAGTTAGTATAATAAGTATAGAGTTAAAAGTTACAACATTAGAGACTAAACTAGCCAACTGGCTATACTTGGCGCCGGCCAAGAGGCTCATTTTCAATCTATCGCATATTGGGTCCAGACCACATTGGCAAGATTAGCTGGGTGTTAACAAATGCATGACAGAACTTTTCTCGAATTCGTCATAGAGACTTCACATAGCTAGATGTACTCGATGTATCTACCTATATTCTGTGCACATTATGTGCCTACGACGAATTCGTGTAAATTTCTTCTACTTAGGTAGGAGTACATCAGAATTTAATTTTTGACAGCTAAAAGGTTTGGGTTTGTCTACATCGCGAATAACAATCTCATTTTTAAGATTTCGTCACTTATTTGACTCTTAAAATTAAGTTATACTTAACACTGATAAAAATTTGAGACCAATGGACTTCTATGATACCTAGTATTAAACCAATAAAATAAATAAACCTATCGGAAACTTCAAGATACAGTCATGATCATAAACTTGATTCACGTCTATTTATAGATCTTAATTAAAACCTCTCAGACAGCTACTTTGTAGCATTAGCGCTTAAGTCTAAAAAAAACAAAAAGCGCATATTTATAAAGCTTTTTAATTTAGTAACTACCTACGTAGGCTTCAAGATTTGCATTATTAACTATTGTAAATCCGTTAATTGGTTATCGATAACATTTTTAATCATCCAAAATTGTGTAGGGTCCTCCAGCCGACGCTGCGATCTCCATAACCAGGCCAAGCGTGGAAGAGTGGAGAGAAGTGGTCCTGCAATGGACTATAGGGTGCTTTTTTAAACACTTGACTTATTCCATGATGTGGCTTAGACCGTTAAAGTAAACAACTTTGTCTATGGTACCAACTTAATGAGAGCAAAAAATAATCAGCTGTTCTTTAGAAGACGTCAATTCAATATCTACTCCAGCGAACTAAAATCTATGGAACAAGCATTGTTGCAAAATGGCACCACACGAAAAGTATAACCTAAATGGATGGAGCTAAAAATGCTGGCATTTAATTATACAGCACAAAGCGTCTTAGCACTAGTTGCTTATTAGCGACCATAATTTGTATACTCATAGGTATTTTCTATACTTAAACGAAAAAAATATACGTTATTTCTGCATATTTTTTACTGCATTCTTTGCGTCTTTTACACCATTTGACTACACAGGACGTCATTTCTAATAAACTTTCTCTTTCTCTCTTTTCTCTACAATACAAACTGCAATTATTGTAAAGAACGTGAACGTCAGTCACCGGGTCCCGGCTGGCCCGACTAAAGCTGAGCGGGTTGTACTTTTTTGGCCCCGTGGTGCCATTGTTTTAAGCAATATTTGTTTGCAATTACACTTCTATAGATTTTAGTTCGCTGATCTACTCGACCAAAATGTATGGAACACCTGATTATTTTGTTGCTCTGATTAACCCCCAGATCCTATAATGAATCCACAGATAGGGATACGCCTAATCCAGATTAGTTGCTAAGCAACTGTCATTAATATTTTATTAATATCAACCGTTACATAGCAACTTATCTGAATTAGGCCTTCCCCTCTGTGAATTTATTATTGGGCCTGGCCATAATTGTTTTCATAAACAAAGTTGTTTAGTTTGTCGGTCTAAGCCACACAAAATTTTTCGACTGTTTTTGATGTTTCTCGACTGTTTTCGATTTCACCCTGTATAATGGGCCGTTTATAATGATGATGATGGTGACGTTTATATTTACAGTCCTCAGTGGTGGTCTGAGCTTCAGACCTTGGGATTGCCAGACACATGCTGAGACAAAATATAATTCCTTTACACATTGTCAGCCGCACGACACCCACTGCTGGGTATAGGCCTCCCCTAAGGATCTCCACGAAGATCGGTCCTGCGCTGCCTGCATCCACTGGCTTCCCGCGACCTTCACCGTCACGTCGGTCTCCCTTGTCGGGGGCCTACCGACGGCGCGTCGTCCGGTGCGCGGTCGCCATTCCAGAACCGCCCCAACCCAACGGCCATCGGTTCTTCTCGCTATGTGTCCCGCCCATTGCCACTTCAGCTGAGCAATCCTTCGAGCGATGTCGGTTACTTTAGTTCTCTCACCCAGACAATGTGTCATATGATGATGATGACACATTGTCTGTGTAAAGCTAATGACGTTATCACATCTGTCTGGCAAGTGAATGGACCGTGCCAGCAATATCACAGGCCATTATTTATTAATTGTTGCCTGTACTGTCTGCCATATTAAGCCAAGTGCTTATTCACTATCTAGCCTAGCGAATTGCAAAACCTCCTGATAGTCACCATCATCATGCTACAGCCTTGTCCGCTGGTCTTGGCCTCTTAAGCATGTTCAGACGGATGTAATCCAGCCTTCCGTCAGAGGTCACCTTAGGATAGGAACTTAAAATGACATTCTGCGAAAGTGACCAAATTTTTTGCGATGACCATTTGCGAAAATAACGATCTGCGTCAAAACCTCGGTTTCCATCCGCGGATTGTGTTTCGGCTACACGAGTTTAAATCCAAGCTAATCGCGCTCGCATAGCAAAATCACGTGCCAGTGCTTATTCACTATCTAGCCTAGCGAATTGCAAAACCTCCTGATAGTCACCATCATCATGCTACAGCCTTGTCCGCTGGTCTTGGCCTCTTAAGCATGTTCAGACGGATGTAATCCAGCCTTCCGTCAGAGGTCACCTTAGGATAGGAACTTAAAATGACATTCTGCGAAAGTGACCAAATTTTTTGCGATGACCATTTGCGAAAATAACGATCTGCGTCAAAACCTCGGTTTCCATCCGCGGATTGTGTTTCGGCTACACGAGTTTAAATCCAAGCTAATCGCGCTCGCATAGCAAAATCACGTGCCGTAGTTCTAAAAATGGCTGCTAATTTATCCAAACTTCAAAAGGTGGGCGTTTCTTTTAGCACTTTTGTCTTTAATTCATAACGGAAAACAAATAATAAAAAGAAAGTGGCAGAAACGGTGATTGAAAGAACGATTAATTCTCAGCCATTCAAAATTATTGGAGTTATTGGACTTAATGATCTTCATAACTACCTAAGAATGGATAAGAAAACTTTTTACACATTGCACATTCGTGTGCAGCCGTCGCTTGTCGCAGCGCAAATGCCTTTGGTTGGATGTAATCCGGCGGCCAGACGGATGTAATCTGCGTTCTCCATTTGTGGATGGGAGCGCGCGCTCTTCCTCCAAGGATGTTGAAGGTCAAATAAAAATTTGGATTAAATCTACCGTCTAAATGGATGGCATCAAGGGAGGCTGGATTACATCCGTCTGGAACATGCTTAAAGATTCCGACGAACCTCCTTCTTTTTTTTGAAATCGCTTAAAAATAGAATTATAAAGAGACGATGCTCACCTCCAAAGAGGCCGGCGGCATCGAGGAGTCCGTCCTGAGGCGGCGGCTTGCCCGCCTCCGCACTCCCCTCGCCATTCTCTTTGTCCATACCACGTCTGAAATTAAAAAATCTGTGTTAGCAATGCTGTCATGTTTTATGTGGAATTTTACATGCCCTCGTAGTCATTCGTAGAAGTAGATAGCAAATGCGCCAAAAACAGCCACTTTTAGCAGTTTTGCTATCTACTTCTAGCAGTGACTACGAGGGAATGTAACGATACCGTCTGAAAATACTGTGGGCCCTAAGAATTCCACGTAAAACATTATTAAAATTGTGTATTAGAACTATAATATTAAATAAAATTCACCGCGGCGCCACTTTAAGTAAACAAGTTATTTAATTGTAATGATTTTTTCTTGATTGGCGGCGCTAGTGGACTCACGATAATGTGTCCATTGTTTAAAAACTATAATAAATAAAAAGACATAATAGGATTGCATGCAATGTCAAATTATGCAATGATCACTAACTATAGGAATTATTTATTGATTTACACAAGTTGTCTGGTTGTATCCGCATTCGTATACACAGGACAGGATGGGTTATTATGGCGCATCCTCCATCCACCCTTAGGGAAAGCCTGTGCCGGTTAAATAGACTTTCCATACAAACGTCCCAACAGTAAATTTGGTAATAATAATAATTAATAAAACGTACTTTTTTGTCTGTTTTCAGAAAAGTCGTCGAACAAAAATGTTGTTGTGTTTTACAAATAAGTCAAATAACCCTATATAGCGAAATTTTATGAATCGGTTTCATTTTGGTTAAGATAATTATAGTTAAATTAAAAGTAAAAAAAGTCCACATGTTTTTATCCGATCCTTATTCTGAAGGATAAGTGACAAATATGGGTGCGTGACTACTTACTAAAGTGACTTTAAGTTAAAGAGGGAGTGAAGTCTGGTGTATTTTAAGACAATTTGAATTTTTAAAATAGTAAAAAAGAAATCAATAAGTTCTAAGACGTCACAGGTTACCTAGAGACTTTCTGATTTTTTTAACTCAAGTTTAAAAATATACTTAATTTAAATAATTGTTTAAAAATAAGAATAAAAATTAAAATCAGAATATTTCTAATTAGAGTGTTATTTCATTAATGTTAATTTAAAAGTCGTCAAAGGCACGTAAAGAACAAAAAAGTAAAATTGAATTACATTCATAAACCTGCCTTGCCTGGAAGAGACTGCTACTTAGCAGTAAGGCCGCCTTTTGTGTACTTGTCTATGTTTACTGTCTGCTTCTTTGTAATGTCTTTTTCTAGTGTGCAATAAAGCGTTATTACTTTACATTACTACGAACGCACAGCGTCCCAACTAGGTAGGTAGGTACCAATCACACGTAATCGTAAAACAAACGAACCAATCACAGTGCTTTATTTCAACGCAGTCCGTTCGCATGGGCAAGGGTCTTTCAAATATTGTTCATGAATACGGATGCTAAAAAAAATCTGAAAAAGTATCGAAAAATTATGCAGCAAAATACAAAAGCTCATCGACCCTAGCAACCTCTTTTTTAAAATTCATGAATGAATATTTTTTCCACTATCGTTCATTCAACACTGAAGCTACCAGGATAATGCAATAAGGAAGCCCCCCACCCCTCCCCCTCTCACAGCTGATGGGGGCGTTCTATATTTGAATATTATGTATGAAGTTGAGTAGGTCGCGGCTCTACGTCATCATGACGTCACGAGTGAACGAACGATATTATTATCATAATACAAATTATGTAACAGCTGTATTATATACTGTTGGCATTGTCTAAGATAATAACGACACCATAATATGTAATTGGGTCTATCCCGTATAATTATGTATGTAATAAAATAAATAAATAAATAAAATAAAATTTGTTTTTGTCAAATTTGAGCATACAAATATATTTTTGTAACTTTACAAAAAAAATTGATATATTATGCTCGGATGCTAACAACGTCCCACGTTTTCGTCAAACTTTTTAGAAAGCAAACTTTCTGTAAGTATCGAATTTATTTAGTATCGTTTTTCAAGTCCATTTAAAAGTAAAATGATTCCTTCCTTATAAAACATTGTTCCTTTTTTCACTGGGTACCTGGGTAAGTTTGTAAATAGGTAGCTATTGTAAGCCTTGCGAGCGTTTTGGCGTTTTCAAAGCGGAGCGGGTGCGCATTCGCCGCAATTTATATATTTTGTAAATCTTCACTTTTAGTAAAAAATATTTTACATACATACATACATACACTCACGCCTGTTTCCCATGGGGGTAGGCAGAGACTATGGATCGCCACCTGCTACGATCCTTGCACACTTCTTTCGCTTCATTCATATCCATCACTCTTTTCATACATGCCCTGCGGTTTTTGTCACTGCGTACACCAGCCTTTTTTATAATAACCTCTATTTGGTCCGCGTAGGTTTTTCTGGGACGCCCTCGTGCAATCGTTCCTTCCACATTCGCACAGTATATCTCTTTCGTGATTCGCCTTTCATTCATCCTCTCTAAGTGACCAAACCACTGGAGCATTCCTTTCTCAATTCTTGTCACTATATCATCTTTCAGACCACACCTTTTGCGAATCACCTCATTGCTCACTCTATCACTCAGTTTTACTCCGCATATTTTCCTCAACGATCGCATCTCTACCGCATTTATTCTGCTTTCATTCTTCTTCTGCCATACCCAAGATTCACTTCCATACATCAGTGTCGGTACCAGCACTCCGTTATGAATAGCCATTCGCGCCTTTGCAGAAACGGTTTGGCTACTCATAACCGAGTGTATAGCACCACTCACCGAATTTCCTTTCTTCACTCGTCTTTCTATGTCTTCCTCACTCTTTCCGTCCCTTGTGAACAAACTCCCCAAGTATACAAACTCACGGACTTGTTCCACTTTTTCGCCACCTAACATTACCGTACAGTCAGTCATTTCTTCATCTCTCTCAAACACCATCACTTTAGTCTTAGTTACATTCACTTTCATCCCTTTTCTCACAAAATCTTCATTCATAACCGACATCATTTCCTGCAACTCTTGCGCAGAAGACGCAAGTATAACTTGGTCGTCAGCGTAGAGAAGGCACTTGATTTGAGTCCCATTCATCACAACCCCACAGTCACGTTCTTTCAGACCTTTCATACAACTGTCCAAAAACAGATTAAAGAGCCATGGTGACGCAACACATCCCTGTCTGACACCCCTAGAGATGCCAAACCAGTCAGTGTATACGCCGTCAATCCTGACGCATGCACGGGAATCCTCATAGAGAGATTTCAGTGCATGAATCAGTCTGCTCTCCAATCCGTATTCGGACAACACCTTCCATAGCTCATTCCTGTCAACTCGATCGTAGGCCTTCTCCAGGTCCACAAAGGCACAGTAAACCTTTTTGTGCTTAGCCAGGTGTTTTTCGGTTAAGCACCTCAAGGAGAAGACCTGATCCGTGCATCCCATTCCCTTTCTGAATCCCGCTTGCACATCCCAAATACTCTGATCAGTTTTTTGCATCACTCTTTCAATCAGTACCTTTGCATACAATTTACTGACAATGCTGAGAAGACTGATCCCGCGGTAGTTTTTAGCATCCTGCCGTGACCCTTTCCCTTTGTACAGCGGCACGACCACGGCTTTACGCCAATCTTCCGGCACTTTGCCACTGTTCCAACATTTATTAAAGATCAGGCACAGCCAGGACGCAACCAGCTCTTTCCCACCTCTCAGCATTTCAACAGTAATTCTGTCATATCCTGCTGCTTTCCCTTTTTTCATGCTCTTCATTGCACTAATAATCTCATCCATATATATATCTCTTTCATCCACTTCTGTCTCTTCCTCGTCTTCCACCCTTTTATCCGAGGCTTCTAGCATAGAGCCATCCGCCTCAAACAAACTCTCAAAATATTTCATCCACTCCTGTAGTACACCTTTTTCATCTGTCACTAGCTCACCTTTTTCATCTCTTATCACATTCATTTTAGACTTATGTGATCCACTTCGAGACGTTTTCACTTGTTTCCAAAACAATTTTATATTGTCTCGAAAGTTATCACAGAGTTTGAAGTCACACTTTTCTTTCATCTTTCTCTTTTTTTCGTCTACTTTTTCTTTCACTACTTTCTTAATCCTTTTAAACTCCCTTGCAACTGTATCAACATCCTCTTCTGTAACACTTGCATTCACTCTTTTACTGGCTTTGATGGCCAGCAGATCCTGCCATACTTTTTTCTTTTCATTCACTATCTGTCTTACCTCACTATCCCACCAGTTTATTGGGGGAGCATTCTTCCTTTTACTCACTCCACATATTTCCTCAGCTGTTTCAGTCACACCTTTTTTAAACTTTTCCCAAACTTCCTCAAGCTTGCCATCTTTCACTTCAGCCACATTTCCCAATCGTTCTTTCAATTTGCACAAATATGTCTTTTGCACTTCCACTTCATCCAGGTTCTCAACTTTTACTCTAGTCAGCTCCGTTGTTGACACTGTGGGACGATGACGCCAACTTTTGAACAGACCACTAACCCGAGACACTACAAGAAAGTGGTCTGTTCCAATGTTACTACCCCTAAAGACCCTGGTGTCTACAACTCTGCCCTTCAGTCTTTCATCAACAATCACAAAATCGATCATACTCTTCTTTTCCCCTCTCTGCCAAGTGTACATATGAATTTCCTTGTGGTCAAACATGGTGTTCGTTACCACAAGATTCTTTTCTAAACATACGTCAATCAAACTCCTGCCATTATCATTTACTCTTTTGTCTCCATATATTCCTAAAACTCCCTCACATCCCTCTCTTCTCACACCTACCCATCCGTTAAAATCTCCAAGCATAACTATCCTTTCATTATCTTTGCATTCATTCAAGATGTCTTCCACACTTTTCCAGAAATCCTCCTTTTCCGTTGCTGACTTGGATATATCGGGAGCATACACGCCAATGACGCGTATCCGAAGTAATCCTACTTTGAGTCTAACCCAGAGAAGTCTGGGACTAACACACTCATACTCAGTCATGCATTCTATCATCCTTTCCGACAGCAGGAGTCCCACGCCCATACTCGCGTGCTCATTTTCGGCAACGCCCGACCACAGAACTTTAAATAGTAAAAAGTAAAAATTCTAATCCTACTAATATTGTAAATATGAAAGTTTGTGGGTTTGGATGTTTGCTCCTCAATCACGCAAAAACTACTGACCGGATTTGGTTGAAATTTGGCACACAGATAGTAGATAGCCTGGATCAAATTCAAAACATAGGATACTTTTTATCCCGATATTCCCACGGGAACGGGAACCACGCGGGTGAAACCGCGGGCAGCCGCTAGTTCTACAATAAAAAATTGAATTCATTAGGAATATTTTTTATTTGTATTTTTTATCAATATTATGGTCTAATTTGCCCCTTCCGGGATTACATTTTATCGAGGGACACGCTGTATAGCCTGGAAAAGAGAGATAAGATATCGAAGTAAGAACTAGAAAAGATTCGTTGCTTCGTTTCACCCATTATGGTAACGGAAACACCTACGATTGAACCACTCTATATGCAAACCGAATTCTGTAACCATCATGGCCGACCGAGCGATTATGGCGTGGTCAAAGATTAAACAAACATGTGTAGAAGGCATTTAGGATGCAGCAACTATTATGTTGCCTAGGATAAGAGCTACAGAGTCCCCCCCCCCCCCTCAAGACGTCACGTAGACTACAGACTTTTGCTATCGACCAATAGTTTGGTCCGATTAGTGTTCAATAGGGAATGTCCGAAAAAAATCAAATTGGCTGAATATTTTTCTATAGGTAGGAATAAGCTCCCTTAGTAATAGAAAAAAGTTTCAGAATTTTCGGTTGGGTAAAAAAGTTAAAAAAAAAGTCTCTTCGACTTCACAAATGTATGAAAGTAACAGCAGAATGGAGATTATACCTTTGCGGCTAACTGCCACAAACACAACACGTATTAAAAAAAAAGTTTTGACATTTTGTCTTGAAACTTTTTTTTTAATAAGTACCATGTTGTGGTTGTGGCAGGTGTTGGCAAAGGTACAATCTCCATTCTGCTGTTACTTTCATACATTTGTGAAGTCGAAGAGACTTTGATTTTTTGAAATTTTTTCACGAAACCGAAAATTATGAAAATTTATTCTATTACTAAGGGACCTTATTCCTACCTATAGAAAAATATTCAGCCAATTTGATTTTTTTCGGACATTCCCCATTAGCCAAAAATTGGGTCAATCAACTTTTAATTGTACCATAACTTTGATCAAACAAAAAAGTGTTGTCTTAAAAAAAAGATTGTTCAACTTAAAAATACTTAAACTTAAGTCTTAAAGTATCGTTTTGGTACCTAACAGAAAAAAATATGTTGTTTACATTTTTGTTCGTATTTTAAAGGTTGTCCAATTGACATGTCATCAATTACATACAATGAAAAGGGACATCGACGTCAACTGGACAACCGTTAAAATACGTACAAATAATATGTAAACAACATATCATTTTTTGTAAACAAACATAAAAGTAAAAGTTTTACATACTCGTTTTATGAAGAGCCCTTCAATCAAGGAAACCCGAAATGTCCAGTCAAGAGTCTCAAAAATGGCACCTCAAATAGCGTCCCACTTACAAACTGGGCGCTTATATTGCACAAAGTAAGTAATTAAAGATGTGTTTTTGTACAAAATAAGCTTATTTTGTACAAAATAAGTGATATAAAATGTGAGTTTGTACAAAATAAGAGGTGATTATGCATAAAATAAGCGCCAAGTTTGTGAGTGGGACGCTATTTGAGGTGCCATTTTTGCGTACTGTTTTAGTTCGTGAAGCGTCTAGGATATTCTTGATGAGCCCGACCGCTATCATTGTACTGAATTGCAGAAACATCACTGTTCTATAATTAAATTGATGTGATTTTGCACCCAAGTGACCAAAATTGTAAGAGCGAAGTACGAGTAGATGATAGAAGGAGCGAAGCTTAGAAAAAAAAACAAAATCAAATGTGAAAAACTCAAAAAGAAGAAAGGGTAAAATAAAAATCACGAATTTCGTAAAAATTCAGAAAGGTAGTGAAAGTAAGTGAGGACAAAATGCACAAGAGCTACACTTTGCTATCATTACTTATTAGTAAAAAATATAATACGAATGATTTACAGTGAAACACTAATTGAAACATCATGTGACTATTTTACTTTCACTTATGATTGTTATCTTTGCCTCACAAATATTGTATAGTTTTTGTGCTAATGACAAATTACTGACTGATAAACAAAGAGTAAAAAAACTATATATTTTTTTCTTTTTAACCCATAATCGCGCTGTGATAACTACGTAATTCAGTATTCAAATTTTCTTTTTTCTTGAAATTATCACTTTTGTAGTTTTTAGAAATTGATTAGACGAGCAAAAAATAAACACGCTAGCAAAATATGAATGAAAAAGCTTTTTCTGTGGTTATCTTGGAATTAACTAACAGAGTTTCGGATTTTCTACAAAGGGGTCCGAATAAGTAACTGTTCTTTTAAAAGTTAGTGGCTATAACGAAAACGAAACGTATCTTAAAGTTAAGGGCACCTTAAATAAAAATAAAAAAATGACAGATTTGACAGAAACTACGAAACTGACAGCTTCCTTAAAGTTAAGGTGACCTTAACTAAAGATTTTAGCTAAGAATCCTTTGATACTATTACTAAACAATTAACATGGGGAAACTATCTTCACTGTTTCTCACAATTGAAGACAATCAGCTGATAGGTTTGGACATCATTAAGATCATAGACCCAGGCGCGGTCCGAGGGGGGGGGGGTCACAGGGGACATGACCCCCCCCCCCCCCCCCAATCGTACATGTTACATAGAAAAAGCATAAAAAATAACAAAAAGCAATTGTATTATTATTAGTGACTCCCCCAAAATTTCAGGCTGCGACCGCGCCTGCATAGACCACCCGCGTGGTTCCCGTTCCCGTGGGAATATCGGGATAAAAAGTATTCAATGTTTTAATCTAGGCTATCTACTATCTGTGTGCCAAATTTCAACCAAATCCGTTCAGTAGTTTTTGCGTGATTGAGGAACAAACATCTAAACATCCAAACCCACAAACTTTCACATTTATAATATTAGTAGGATACAGCGAGAAAGAAATGTAACTATGGCAACTCATAAACCTAGGTTGAAAAGGCAATACTGTAGGTAGACGAAACAAAAAATCTTGTGAAAACTCTAAAATGGTAACGTTTATTACTGACTTAGGTAGTTTTAGGTATGAGTTATGGGACATCTGTAATTCATTTCATATTGGAATCATATTTGAGATCAATAATGTTTTATGTTACCTAATTAACTGATTCATTAAATGGTTTTTAGTCACAGATTAAACCATTGGCGTAGGGGGTTGGGGGCAGGGGGGGGGGCAGGCCCTACCTAGACGAGTCTGGTGTATTTTTTTATTGCTCTTCAAAACTCTAACGGGGACCACTGGAAAAAACCTCTAAATACGCCCATGGTTAAACTTTTAAAAATACTGACATGACAACAATGAGCGGTTTTCCAGTAGATATTTTTAGTTATTAACGATCGATAGTTGTCACTATTGTTCTATGATCATATGTGACCCTCGTTTGCACTTTCTTTGCAGAGTTTAAAACGAACACAGTCGTGGCCCGCCTACTGAAGTCCTCTTCATCTTTGACACGGCGGTTGACAGGTCATCGACCCTAATTGTCTTGTTCGCCTAACCATAGCAGTTTAACCAAAACGTCTGCCGTGAGAAAAGTCTTTGGACGCGATTGTAATTAACACGACATTCTGGTTTTGCATGTTTGGTTACGTGGAACTGGTTAAAATAGTGATTAAGCAAATCTTATGAGACGTGATTAAATCTCAATTAAGTAATTATTTAATATTCTATCGCTATTTCAATTAGATTTCTAAGGTTAACTAAGTTACATAAGAACTAAACTCGTATAATTTTTCTTTGACATTGTGTAAAAATTCACCTTTTTTTTAAATAATATTGATAAAATTTCACATAAAAGATGCTACGATTCTATAGTAAGTAGGTAGCTAGCTAAAGCACTTACGTCATGCGTATAATAGAAATCAGAGACAATAGTAGGATAAAAGACACCCAGACCTAAAACAATACCAGGAGGGTGTCACTCCGCGCTTAAACTTTTATATTAGCCTACTGCCCGCCGCGGCTGACTCAGTCGAGCCAGCGCACGAGGGATGTCATAAATATCGGTTGAGAAAGAGCTACGCGGCAGAATGAGAAGCGCTTTTCGGAGGTGCTTATAATAATAAGCACGCAGCGCTGTGTAATTTGATATTGTACTTTAATGCCATTACAGCGCGGATGGGCTTCTATATGTTAAGTACTATAAAATAGGTATTCTGAAAATGTTCGTTTTCTAAATTGAACCAGCCGGGACGATCCCCGAGATCTCAGAATGATTAGCGTAGCGACCCTTTAAAAATCGGTACCTTGTCAGCAAAGCTATGAGCTGAACACCTTAAGGTTTATTTCTAGATTGAGTATTTAGTCTGTCTGTATTGTCTTGCATTAACCCAAAAGTCACAAAACGTCGGCGAAGAGTGAAAACCTCGTTAGTGTCCTTTTTATCTAGAACATTTTTTGCAGTTTTTAACAGAAAACCTCTTATCTCACGACTCTATCTCACTCATATTCCATTCAAACGCGTAAAACGCCATCTATTGTATTTTATGAAAACCTCGTCAATGACAGAAGCTGGTCGTGAGTGACGAAAAACTCGGCAAAAGTGTTTTAGATGTGTTTCACTCTTCGCCGACGTTTAAAGCATTTTTTGTATAAAAACAATGGAGGCAGGTAAAGATGAACTTTTAGGTCCATCCTTAAAAGCGATTAGTTTTCAAACCACAAACAAGACAACGCTTCTATTCAAATACGTAGTAGGTATTAGTTGTATGGTCTGTGGTATGATCTATTCGACCACGGAGGTCGTTAATAAGAAAGAAGGAACATTACCTTTTTCCGTAGTTTTCATTCAGGATTTCAGGTGCCGGTGGATGGACCACACTTCACCATCACACATGTTCACTCCATGTCACTACACTGCACTACACACTCCACTTCACTCACACAACACTAGTTCAATCCAATTGGTTCCTGTAACAAAGAAAGCGATGATTAGTGTTTTGTTTAGAAAATTAAACGGTTTTTAATTCTTTATGATCAGAAAGCCTAACTTGCAAAACGTCTTTAAAGCAAAACGTTTTCAATGCTTAATGACTAAAATGCAGATAACCTAGGTATTATTTTACGTATTCAATCAAACCAAGGTATATATGACGCTCATTCACAGTAATGAGTGAATCAACTAAGCTTTGACTCAAACCTTGAGTAAATAGGAAGCCTTCAAGTTACCTATTTAATAACTTAAGGCAAACTTGAGTCAAGTAAGATAGGATAAGAACCATGTAATGGCTGCCTTACATAAAGTAACTGACATCTCTCGATCATAGTGCTTACATATGTGAAGAACCGATGGGCCTTCTCAAAGGGTGGAAAGGTAATGGCGACCGCGCACCATACGACACTTGAATGGGAAGGCGGGACAATGGATCAACCAACAAGGTGTCAAAAAAGTGAACCAACGATCTGCCGTCGCATGCCGATGGCGTGATATAGCGTTTTGTCAACACTACTGTCAAAATCAAGTCTTTTGACAGTTTAGAACCAACAAAGTTTCCAACAATGTGGACCAACGATCTGCCATCGTGCTGATGGCGTGATAAAGCGTTTCACGGAAGGAGCCTCCCCGAGTGGCGCATCATGATAAGTATGCGTCCGGCGCACCCTGGGCAATGGTCTGCGGACGGCAAGTCGGTAACGCAGACTAGCCGATCCTCCCACCACGACTCAATAGTAAAAACCCTGGTATCGACACTTCTGTCAAAATCCATTGTCTATTGACAGTTAAAAGCGATAAATGGCTACCTATATCATATTATCTCGTTTCGATGGTCATGCTTAAAGGACTGGCGATTGGTGAAGGTCGCGGGAAGAAGCTGGCTGTGGTCAACGCAGACAGGACCTGTCGTCGTGGAGATCCTTGGGTAAGGTCAATAGTTCGTTGGGTAAGGCAGCCTATACCACAGAATAAACAGGGTTATTTATAAAACACCAATAACCTCACAGGAGTAGATTACTAACATCATAAACAACATTTTGTTCTACGACTTTTCCGAAAACAGACCAAAAATTTACTTATCATACTAAACTCGATCAGCTGTTCGTACATCTATATAGAAAAACAAATTTTATTTGTTTGTTTTGGAAAAGTCGTAGAACCATGTTGTTGTTTATGGTGCTAGTAATATAGGTACTCTTGTGAGGTTGTTGGTGTTTTACATATAAAAAACCTTATAATATATTCAGCAGAGGAAGGCGTGCGGTGAACATTATTTACGTAGTAACTATTTAATAATCTGTGACATTAAGAAGAAAATTTTAAGTATTTGGTAGCAGCTCGATTTTGCGTAGGCCTTCCAGATTCCTATACGAATTTCATCCCCCTTTCACTCCTTTCGATATTCGTATTCATTTTAATGTTCTAAAGGTAGCATAGGTAGGACATGCCTAATGTCCTTCCCATTATGCAATCTATCTCTTTGAAATTCATCAAGTTTGGTTAAGTAGTTCAGACGTGAAAAGGTTACAGTTAGTTACTTGCACATTTTATTATTATTATTGACAGGCAAGCAGTTGAGACAACTGATAAGATTCTGTATCCAGTTATATCATGGGTTGAGTTAATCTTTCATTAGTTTTTAATATTTGTCCAATCTATTCTTCTGAGCAGATATCACTTCTTCTGGCAACTTGTTCCAAGCTTCAACTACTCTATTATTAAAGAAATGATTATGTGGATTGCTTCTTGATAGTGCCTTTGATAATTTGAGATGATGGCCTCGTAGGTTTGTGTTTCGTGAGTACTGGATAGTTGTTTATCAAAATTCTCGATGTCATAGTGTCCATGCAAGATTTTATATGTTTCTATTAAGTCCCCACGTTCCCTGCGTTCCTTTAAAGTTGTGAGTTTCAGTGATTCCAGTCTTTCCTCGTATAAGTTTTATAATATTAATATGGACATTGACTATTAGATTTGGATAAACTCTAGCACAAATTGTTATAGTGTAGTCAACATCCAAAAATAAATCTTCGTCACGTATGTTAAAACCAAAATGGGGTCCATTAGCCGGTCTTTCAATAGCGCACGACCAAATCACAATAGTGACAACGAAATGGGGGTCCGTCACCCTTGATGTCGCTGTCACTTTCTAACCAATGGGCAATTTGTACCCCTCTCTTTCTAATAGCTTACTGTGTTAACGGAATTTATTGTCCTATTGTTAAACGCTGTGTTTTATACTTAGTTAGAATGATTTTTGGTATCTGGAAAATTAATATTGTTTATAAAATTATAATTAAAAATAATATTATCATGTTATCTTGACTAAAAGAGGTCTCTTATATTTAGGACTTAATTTTTGCATACTAATCTTTTTATACACGACTGCCCAAAACAAAATTGATTTACAGGACCGCCCAAAAGGAGAGTCAGGGTTCATGTATGTTTGTGAGTTTCTCTATTCCACCTTAACTTCTAAATGCCTATTGTCTATGAATAAATATAAGGAGACATTGCAGTAGTATATAGTGGTATAAGACAGGACACCACCACCGGTTTTGTTAGGAATTTTTAAAACATCCTTTTTCGTCAGAGAATTTTTATAGTCGTAATTTGAGTACCTACGTAGAATAAACACGAAAAGTGGTAACTTTAGAATTTTTTAGTATATCTACAATACAAAGTAATTAGGTTAAAGATTTCGATGCCAATATAAAATTAAAAAGATATTTAAAAACAAAACAATATTCTAAATATGAAATCCAAAAACAAAATCCTGATCAGAATCCAAAGGTAAAGAATCATAATCAGAATGCAATGGCATTTAAAAAACAAAAAAGGTTCTAAATTCAAAATTCTAATCCCAAAGCGAATTAATCAGAGAACAAAGAACTTAACCGAACGAGACGCGGCAGTCGGGCATTATACAAACTCAAAGATGTCCCCAGCAAAATAAAACAGCCTCCTGTCATGTGGTATTGATTCCGGCCCTTCGGCGGCCATCCTTTTCGTGCACGGGTCAATTCTATACGCGGGAGCAGGACAGGTGTCATTTCTTGGCAACTCGCCGTTGAGATATAATGTTTACTTGTGTGTGGATTAATAGCGGGTAACGCCCTGACTTGATTTTGTATAGCCAAGCTTTAGTTTCCCGTTGCGACACCTACCGGCGAGTGGAGCCACTGTCTTTTAGCTTAGCTTGTACTGACCACAAAGTTTGAGTAAATTCAATCTAATCCAATCTCATAATAATTTAAATTATAATTCTGCGGCATAAACTAACACGTTTATTTTCTCTAATAGAATCTCTTTTGTAGTTTGCGCGCTTTGTTTCATCTTGACTTGTTTTAACTTTTTCTGATAATGTATCTAATACTTGACAATACAATACATAATGGAAAAAAGACATCGTAATTAGAAGTTCAAAATTGCCGAAATTAG
This sequence comes from Agriphila tristella, assembly GCA_928269145.1. NCBI lineage: Eukaryota > Metazoa > Arthropoda > Insecta > Lepidoptera > Crambidae > Agriphila > Agriphila tristella. Next base: position 7,216,741 of record OV743451.1, read on the forward strand.
TGAAATGTTATATTAAATGAAAACAAATGATGAAAAGAATAAAGACATAATTAGGCTTCGATCAAAAACTGAAAATATACACAAGTACTTTAAAAGGGTGTCCTTCGATTCTCAAAACGCTGTAACACCATCAATTTTCTGCAAACCTACCAAAGCATCACTCATCAAAACACATCGAATTATTACTTTACTAATTTCAACTTTATCGTCATAAGAATAGAGACTCCTTTTTTAACGTTTCAACCCCTTTTAAAACAGTAGGGTCTAACGTGGGAACAATAAGAGGGTTCCCAAATTACTCGAATAATAATGACTTTAGCTACCAACAAAATTGTTGCTGCATTGACGAATACTTTCCGCTTCTAATTTATTTCAATATAAAGGGAACGTTTTGCATATAAAATCAATGAAATGTAACTAAGAAAGTACAAATAAGAAAAATAAGAAAGTACAAAGTACAAATAAGATGACATCAGTGGAGAAGATAATGAAAAGTAAGTAGTAAATGATAAGATGAAATGAGACAACGAGTTAGAAGAAAAATATTGTACATAACAAATTAGGATAACGAAAAAGTGACATGATTGGAACAGATGATGAAAGTTAGTACCTAAATGATGAGATGCCAGTATAAAGAAGGAAAAGACGAATTCCCAAACAGATTGGGCAAGGAAAGAGAGAAAGTATTTGGCCAATAACAATACAATATGATACGATGGCAAGGTAATCGTTGTTTCGGAACATTGTGAACGACAGTAAAATGTACAATTTCGAAAGTATGATTATGAAAGAAACCATAACAAACCATAAATCAAAATCGACATCCAACTTTTTAGGCAACAATTTGAAGAATAAGATATTGTTTAAAGCCATTTATTAACAACCTCCTCAAGGAAATTCCATCAAGCAGTGAGAGCAACTATGGACCGAGACCGGTGAAAGAGCCGGTGAACACGATCCTCAGAATCCTGAGGATCGTGTTCACCGGCTGCTTTTACGATTTCTCTTTGAAGGGTTACAGGGTTACATTGTTTACAAACCCTAATACTCTTAAGAGAGAGAGAAAAGCCGTTTGCAGAACTATAATATTAATTTACAAAAAATAAGGAGAATACATCAATACACATAATTAAATCAATCTCTTAACCCATTTTTCATTATTTTCGACTACCTACTCAACAAAAACTATAGTCCTATCTATGTTTAACAACTTTTTAACCGACTTCAAAAACTAAAAAAGAGGAAGTTATCTATTCGTCGCATATTTTTTTATTTCTAGATTTCTTGTATTGTTATTTTGTTTACTCATAATGGTATTATTTATTATTCAGTACAACACACTCAAATTCAATAAAAATGTCAACAAACAATGACAATTGTATGTAATTGAGGAAAGGGTATCATAAACTGCATTGTATATTAAGATGTATTTATCATCAGAATAATGAAACAATGCCTCATTTTCTATATGTCAAAAATCAACAATAATTTGGAAAGTGTATCAGTGGATTTTGTTCAGGTCCTTCTATAACAACACATTATTATAATATTGAAGTAAAATGATGATGTAATCATAATCTTCTTCGTAAACAAAAGGATGAAGTTGATTTAGGAATTATTATATACCTATCACCTACCTGCACTAACTAAAAGATAATTTTCCAAATATCGAACTTTTCGTAAAGTCTCTTCATAAAATCCATTGCAAATTAAATATTTTTAATTTTCGTAAAGCTATAAATAATACCTATTCGTAAATAGGATATGAGAAGAGTGATATTCGTCTTGGAGACAAAATAATGAGCCTAAAAGCATCAGCAAAATATTTCCATCCAAAAACCCAAACTCAGTGAATTACCTACTTTTCTTGCACCCTGTACAACTAATACTACATCTAGTATAAAATGATTATACGATTATAGAGCTTATTTTCAGACGCAAAAGGACAGCTGTTGGAAAACCTTTTGCAACAGCCAAATCATAAAGGTACAAATTAAATAATAACGCCTGCGTCCAGGTGATAGTAATACACAAAAACTTACTTTGCATACTCCAGTTATAGAAATAGCAACCTTAATGGACAACAATAAGAACTTTGCCACACAAAAGCGAGGATTAACCAGAAAAAAGATAAATGCAGTCAATGTCCTTGCTTGCAGTTTGCTGTCGCGTGTTTTCTTCCTCGCACGTGCGTGGAGAGACAGGGACGGAGAGGTCGTGACAAAAAATTATCGTTTGCGCACAAGCCGGTATAGTGAATGATTGAAATCGGACCTTTTTTCTTATGGTCTGTGGGTGCGTGGATACTAAAATGCTACTTTTATAAAACTTGGAAGTTGGCAAACGATGGACATTTTAAATTGTGGGCCAGAGAGGAAAGTTTGAAAACTAACTAATGTTTAGTTAAATTAACTAATATGGACAACATAACATAATATATTATGTTGCTTTGATTCCAAAGTAAGCAGCTAAAGCACTTGTGCTATGGAAATCTGAGACAACTGTGATAATACACAATCACCCATACCTGAGACAGTGCAGAAAATTTTGTTTTCTATATTGAACCAGATTGGGGATTGAACTCGGGACCTAAGAGATAGCGAGCGACACCATGAAAACAGCAAGCCCGAGTGGTTTCACTACGGAGCCGGAGGTCGTCAAGAAACAGTCGTGAGTGATAGGAAAATTGAAAGGGAACAGTCTGGGGGCAAAAATCTATCGCAATCGCTTTCAGGTTGTGATACATTGATGCTTCTTTTTGGCACAAATAAAAACATACCAAAGAAATGCAACAATGTGTCACATCCATCTGTCAAATGAAAGCGATTACGAAAGATTTTGAAAATTAGATAATAAGTAGCCTGGTTTGGTAGTATAGACTTGAGGAGAGATTTTAAGGGATAAAAGAATCACTGCCCGAGTGGCTTCATTAGGAAGGTCGTCAAAAATAGTCGTGAGACTCGTGAATGATATAAAAGTTAAAAGGGAACCGTCGGGATTTTTGGTATTATAGACTTGATGAGTGATTTCAAATTTCAGGGGCGAAAAGAATCACTGCCCGAGTGGCTTCATTACGGGTGTCGTCAAAAATAGCCGTGAGTGATAATAACCGTCTGGATTGGCCGTATAGACTTGAGAAATATTTCAAGGGATACAAGAATCACACTTTGACAACATGAACCTTGATGGATAGTGAAGAAGAGACCACAGAAAAAAATTATGTATTGTTTGCGGAATATGAAAATATATGTAGAAAATAAATTAAAATTGCGTAAAAAAAAAAGAACGGAAAGAAACGAAGGAAGTACTACATAAACTCCAAAATAATTTGGAATATGGCCAGAAACATGAAGTCTCTGTCCTTAGGCATTTCACCGATAGTGGAATTTATGACTTTTCTAGAAGTAATAAAGTGCTGTCGATTATTTGACCAATCGCAATCATACAAGCATTCCGTCGTGAGTGTTCACCTTGTCTCAATAAGACATGGCTTTGTATTAAGAGAGTAGTTTAAGAGACTGGCTATAAAGATTATGGAACCATTCAAGACTTCTTTTATTGGGCAAAGTTAACTGTCAGTCCAGTCAGGATTGATTTTCGCGACTTAATCTTAGTTTAGGCTCATGTTTGACATTATAATAAAAACAAAGAGACACTTGTCACTTTGTTTTTAATGTGAAACATGAGTCACCGGTATTTAACTAATACTTTATGAGAGCATCCGCAATACAACGCGTTTTGTTGGAAACTGTAACTACAAGTATTAAAAAGTTAATATTAATACCTACATTTTTTTATTGAATAATCTTGTCATCTCATCAGACATCATTTCCTTTATCAAGATCCCCTAGCAAATAACTAACCTAGATTCTATCCAAATATTTGTAACACTGTAAGGAGTTTTCCATAACTTTTGATTTGTCAATACATCCGTCTTCTATCCCCAAGCCTATGATCCAATATTCACATGATCGACGTTTCTCGGTATCGCTAGTCATCGGAAATACCGCACAATGGCTTCGCAATTACATCCACTTGTCCAGTCGCACGTCAACGAACTAAGTATTACTGGAATCAAACATTCCATGGTATATATTCGCCATCTTCTTTTAGTTAATAGATAATGTGACTAGAGCAGCGTCGGAAATTGTATGTATTGCTTGATTATTAACGGTCGGTTACCTAAAGTCTGTTTTATCTTAGTACCTATTTGTTTTATTTGGTAAACAATCTTCTTTCACCCAACTCTTTAAATTAATGTTCATTACATGCTCTGCCCTAGCATCGACGACATCTTTTATCCATGAAAAATGGCATTTAGATGTCTGTAGACATTTGTGAGGTGCAGGCATGCTACTCATGCAGGATCAGAATACTGCTCCTGTGACGCATTAGTATGTACCTAGCTAGATTGTTAACATTGCACTAGACAGACTATTACCAGAGTCTACGTATCAATTATAATACAAGCTCACAAAGGTATATAACATCTTAAGATTTAGGACACACAAATCAAAATATGGCGATGGTAATGAAACGGCATATAACGTTTAGCTGTGTCAACATCGCTCGTGGTTCGTTAGCGGCGTCGCAAAATCGATTCTCAGTTGCCAAATTAGGCAACGAATGGTTGTTACGCTGCTTTCACGACGTTAAAGTAAGAAAATCAGTTCAGACTTGTATAATTTGACATACAACAGTATAACGGACAAATTTCCCCAGTGATGGGCCATTTTAATGTCCCCACTGATGGGCTGTAATCCAGAACCTTCAAGGATAGGTAAGGAGGATGTGCCACAACATAAATCACCACGCAGCTCAAATGCGGATGGTGAGAAATAAGATAACGATTGCAAAAATGCACCAATCTTTAAAGAAAATTCAAACTATTTGATGTAATGCCATAGGTCTCTAAAAGATCCTACGGATCTGAAATTAATATATACCTAATATTTCTTTATATGTACATATTTTTATCCAGACACTTATTGAACCAGAAACATAAGTTAATGGTTTTGACTCGATACATTTTAATCTTAAAATACCTCTAAAAAGTCTAAAGTCTGATATTATTTAGAAACAACATTAGGTATTCAAGTCGAAATTGCTTTAAATAATTTGTTTCATCAATATTCACAATCGTGTAGAAGCATTTCTCTTTAATCGCTATCGGTATTTACTACGAATTGATTTCGTGATTTTTTCGCCTAATCTTCCAAATTGGTCTCACTCCGGCGCGCGACGTTTTCTCATTGCCATCTCGCTTTACTGATATAGCGCGTTAACGTTTCTTCTGAAGCATGAACATTTTGGTCACCTGTCCCAGTATTGCAATTTACAATATAAGCTCTTAAAACTAGCCAGTTTTCTGATTGGCTATCAACGCTTCTCTTTTATTTGCTATACAACAAGAAAGAGAAGTATCTATAGCAATTCATAAATTAGGCAAATTTTAAAAGTTTGTAATACCCACCCGCAAGTATATAGTAGTAATAAGTCCCGCATCTCAAAACATGAATAAATTCACTAGGTGAAACTCAAAACATGAATAAATTCACTGTACCTACAATCCATATATCTTCTTCCTTAATATTAATTTGCCCCCCCTGGGCCATGGGCTAGCGACGCCCTTGCCCACCCGGAGCTATTGATCAAGCTTTTCTAATCATAAATTCATAAATTCGGCATGTTTCTATTCATACGCCTATATTACTGATGACCTGCCTCATATCACACATTACCACTGCATCTCTTCAGAAGTTATCCCATCGTATTTCGCGCCAAAACAATACTGGCGCACTGCCAACTACCGAATTGATTAAATATTTCTCGCTACAGGAAATTTCCGAAGCGTGCTGTTCCAATACTCTGCACTTGCGATTGTATTTTTTTTATTTTTAAAATTAAGTCACTATTAAGATTTCCTAAAATTTCAAATGTGACAATGCTTATTGTAGCTACTCATTACAGGCAACTCCAATTCAAGTAAAAAACATATCTTTCAAAAGATTTCTTCCATTTACTCAATGGCAATTCATTTCTCATAGTGGGAATATGCATTAGAATGTATAATATTCAATTATGCATTTTGGGGTATTTGGCCATCAAGTCACCTTTTCGGTAGGCTCTGCTGAAGTTATCATTGTCACCAATGAGGGCTTTTCAAAATAACTGTAGGCTCGATAAATAGCGTTGATAAAAATGTATGTGTCAATGTGATTTTTTTTACTAAGCTTCGAAGAGTAATCAGGTAAGCAGGCAGAAGTAACCCTGACATGTTTCTCTTTGGGCAGATGTCATGTCAGCCAGCAAGCGCTTACTTGCCTCTTTGGTACAGGCTGTATATTTTTAGCCAATTTTGACACTTCTCTTTCCATCAACGCCATCTAGTGAGACAAATAGTTGCTATTTTTATTTTTTTAATGTCACTTTGAAAACCTCTCATTATGTAAAGCTGTTACAGAGATAGCACTCATTTTAATGATTCCACATATTACAGTTGCGTACACTTGATCAATTTGCATTACCAGAAGTTGTCTAAATGTCTAGTCGTTTTCCCGACATCAGCTCTTCAACACAATCATCATTCGTAATAAATATCTCCCAAATGGTCCATTATACCTCATTATACGTATACGGGCAAGTTTATAGTCTTGACGAATACGCGTGGGTGTTTTACTGTATTATGTACTTGTGTCTATGTTGCAATTGCAACCATTCGGGACACTATCTATAAGATATCTTAATTTTACGGTCGTTAGGTCTCATCATGGGCCATTTTAATGTCCCCACCCCACTGCTGGAGCACTGGCCATCCATATGGATTGATTAGGAGGATGGGGCATCATAACCCATGAGTGGGTGTTTTCTTTTTTTTTTTTCATAAAGACCATAAAGGTCTTTGCCTACCCGCTGCAAAATCTGCAAGGAGAAAACAGCATTCTCTTTTGCATTTCAATACAGCCGAGGTAGTTACCATATGAACAACGGCGACAACCTCATTAGGCGAGACCATCGACCAAGGTGAATCTATCACCACAAGCTTTTCTAACAACAAGAGACACATTTTGATACCAACAGCATTAGTAAACGTTGCTAAAGAACAACTAACATTTTGCTAAAAGAGTAATGGATTTGAACTTCGATATATGAAGAAGAAGAGGAAAACCGCAGAAAAGATGCAATGGATTGTGTGGAATTATATGAACGTGGAGATTGTAAAGGGAGTGAGTGAGGATATGACGGGTGACAGGAAAGAATGGAAGAGAAGGACGCACCGCGCTGTCCTCAAAAAACTGGGATAAGAGAGAGAAACGATAATGATCTAGATTATCCAGTCACACATACATAAACAAACATAGTAGAATAGCCTCGTTAGGGAATGAAGGATGTTAGATAGTCATTTATTTAAACTTTACTACATGAGTAGCTATTAATACTTTAAATAATAAAGCAAATAAAACTGCTTTATAAGCGTACCAAGATCACGCAGGCACTTGAGACTAAAAAAAAACATAGAGGAAGACTGCAGAAAAGATGCAATGGATTGTGTGTGGAATTATTATGAACGTGAAGATTGTAAAAGGAGTGAGAGAGGAGATGACGGGTGACAGGAAAGAATGGAAGAGAAGGACGAACTGTGCCGTCCTCAAAAAACTGGGATATGGACAGAGAAATGGTAATGATCTAGCTTATCCAGTCACACAGACATAAACATAGAATACTTATCGCTTATTAGGGAAGAAAGGATGTTAGATAGTCACTTATTTCGAATTTAGTACATAAGTACCTATTAATGATTTAAATAATAAAGCAAATAAAACTGCTTTAGAAGCGTACCAAGGTCATGCAGGCACTCGAGACTAAAAAAATATAGAGGAAGACCGCAGAAAAGATGCAATGGATGGAATTATATGAACGTGAAGATTATAAAAGGAGTGAGTGAGGAGATAACGGGTGACAGGAAAGAATGGAACAGAAGGACGCACTGCGCTGTTCTCAAAAACTGGGATAAGAGCAGAGAAATGATAATGATATAGTTTATCTAGTCACACATAAACATAGTAGACTGATCCCTTATAAGAGAACAAAGGATGTTAGATAAAATAGTCACATATTTTTTATTATGTATTCCATGCAGCTTCGTGCGCAGCGTTTTTCGTCTTCCTTTTTAATGCGCACAGCCAAGGAGTGGAATTCTCTGCCTGCGTCTGTATTCCCGCAAGCATATAACCCAGCGATATTTAAAGCCCGAGTGAATAGGCTTCTTCTGGGCAAGCTCGCTTCATCTTCGGCCTCTTCTTAGCCTTATGGTTCTCGAATGTGGCCAAGAGTAAGCCCATTTAATGTAAAAAAAAAAAAAATAGACTTTAGTAGCTAAAAATACTTTAAATAATAAGCAAATAAAACTTCTTTAAGCGTACCAAGGTCATGCAGGCACTTGAGACTAAAAAAACATTGACATAGTATTAAACGATTAACGAAGTACTTAAATTGATAGTCGCTTTTAGGAATCCTTACTAAAGAGTAAATTTAGCATGGCTAACTAAACTTTTTCAGTAGAAACTGGCAAACAGGTTGGCATTTGTACGGCCTGCACGCCTGATATGATAGTAAGTGAAGTAGGTAGTCACTTTAGGTACCTCTAGTTACCTACTAATAATTCCATGCGAAGTGGAATATTTGTACAATCAATCAAAATTACCAAGTATAGTTTATGTGGTGTCAATAAATACGAGAATCGATACTACCAAGTATTAAAATCTTCATCATAGAGGTCGAGACGACAAGTGAAAAATTCTCATTAGTTTTTTGCGATCACTTTAAACTTAAATACCTATTAATTATTCTAGTATTACAAGATAGTAGGGAACCAACGTTAATAACAGTGAGATGTTTACTTGACCGTTTTATTTCATAACAAACGAGATAGCTGTACATTTAATTCTATAATAAGATGGCAATAAAAATCAATTTATTGATAGCAGGTGTCGTAATTCAATCTGTATATTATTTGAACTAGTGTCCGCTCGGTGGTCGAAATTCGACTTTATTGAAGAGGAAAATATTATATGCTTTCGATATATTATTGACTATTATAAGAAAATATGTATAATTATTGTCACCAACTCACCACCACGGTTGCATCTGAAAACCAGCGCCTCTGTTTCAGGCAGCGGCACAAGCCGAGAATTTGTAACTTTGATGTTAATTTTATATATTTTTTGTAACTGTTTTGCTGAATAAACATTTTCTATCTAACTTCTAACACTAAAGTTCAAGAATATAGGGCCAGTTTCACATTCACACATTCCTGTCATCTGATTAAATTAAAGTTAACTTATTTGACAGGACTAAACTTCATTGTAGCATTCTGTTCTTGTCTTTTTGATACAGAAAGAAAAGTATGGAAAACTAGGTAAATTTAGTTTAGTCCTGTCAAGTCGTTGCCAACCGAATCGAATTTCTGTTCCATTTATAAATTGATACCGAAGACACAGCTATCCGGAACTCGGAACATGTGAAACAAACCCTTATTCAACGGTCACCCATCACGCATTGACCTTGGCGAACGTTCCTTAACTTCCGCGATTGTTAGCCACTAAGTGATAAATGCTAAATGCACAACACAAGGGTTTTCTAAAGAGAAACGAGTCGTGCAGTATGCAGATCTAGGTCGAGTGGTAGAGACACCACCAATTACCTCTTAAATCAGATAAATATCTTCTTGAAATATAAAAAAAATCGAAAGACTAAATCGGTATTACTAAAATTTTATTTCTTTGTTTTTTTATCTCGTTTGAATTGTTTAATTCGTTTTCTAAATTGTCTCACCCAGGGATAGGACGGGAGCTTAGAAATGGCGACGCTATAACAAAATTAAACAAACATTTATAACTAGTTACTCTCAAAATTATATCTGAATTTATAACGGATGAATAATCAGATAAATATTGCCATTGCCAACCTTCTAGAAATATAAAGACTAATATTGGTCTGAAATATCGTTTATATGTTTTTTTAATCTCATTTGAATCGTTAAATCCGTTTTCTAAACTGTCTCAGCCGGGGATAGGACGGGATCTTAGAAATGGCGACGCTGTGACAAAATTAAACAAACAAATTAAAGGTAGGTTCAGCTACTCATAAAACTATATCTGAATTTATAACGGAAAAATAATTATGTCAAGGATGTCCTAAAACATCAAAGACATGTAGCCAACCTAGCACAGGGAGCTGAATAGAACATTATGCGTTTGTGCAGTTTCTACAGCATTTATTGCACTGTAGCATTTGATTGTAGACAAGAGTGGCATTTGAAATCTATTGTTATCATTTTATAGTAAACCGTTTTTATCTAAGGAGAGAGAAGGTCCATAATCAACGAACCAAAAACCGAGAAATCGATATGAATAAACTGTATGCCAATACAAACCGAGCGAAATAGTGACAAGTCGCAGAACCCAAATCTATAACTAACTGAGATTGATATGTAGTTATTTTTATTTTGTTTTTGAGTTAGCTCATCATCAGTCATTTTAATGTCCTCATTACTGGTGCTCCGACCTACCCTAAAGATAATGAGAAGCCAAAGTCCACCACAAGGGCCCAAAGCGGATTGGTGAGAGTTATAACGAGCTATGTTCAATATCAAGTTATTTATGTCGACGACAATCAATCTTCACAAAACTTGCGACAGTGCCACGTTGTTTCAACTACTAATTATCACTTCAAAAAATTTCGTAAGAGAAAAGTTTGACAGCTATGGCGACAGCAATGGTTAACAGCAGCTCATAGAACTCATAGGTGGTAAATAAGGAAAAGCATACTTGTATTTATTGGTTTTTAATAATATTTTCACTCCTCTTGCTCTAAAAGTCCGTCATTGTAAGGTACAAGAGCCAGGATAAAATAGCAAAATTACCCCTAGGGGATAAAGTTTTTTCTTTTTTAATGTTTGTCTATTACCAATGAGCCTACTAAAACGAAAAAGTCTATATTCATAATCACGAATAAAGACTCGCTCGACTTAATACTGTTTCTCATTTTTATTTTTGAAAATGGAACTAAAAGCAGCGATCTCTTCGGTGAAATCATAGACTTATTTATACTCTGTGCCTTTAAGTGTTTGATCGTAGAATGCGTGCATTGTGTTTCTTAGCAGCTACAGTAGAAATTAAAAAAGGCGCGAAATCTTTAGAATTTTTCTCTAATACCAAACTGATTGAATTGTGTGACTCTAAGTAAGTAATAGGAAAGAAATAATTTTAATCTTTTGCCGTCAAGCACAAATCATTTATTTAAATACTGTATGAAAAGTTTATGAAGTGGAGGATAGAAAAATTAGTGGATTCGTTTACGTAAGTATAAACTAGGTATTTAATATTGTATTTTATTTTCTCGCCTTCGTAGTGAAAAGTAGAGTGTAACACACGACGCTAAAACCCATTGTAACTCGGTTTCTATTTATTCCCTCGCTAAAGCTCGGGAATAAAACTACCTCGTATGCAATGGGTCATTTTAGCGTCTTGTATAACAATCTACTATTTATTGAACTCTATCTAATGGTGATATTAAACAGTTCAACCAAAATGTTTTACTTTTTTTAAACTGTGCTACAGTACAGGCCACGATTATGGAAAAAAAAGCAATGACAGTAATAAGTATCCCAAAACCGAAGGTTATTTGTACTATCCGCGTCAATTGGTAATGCGCCTGGCGGCCATGATTTTAACCTCAAAAACGAAAAACAATTGTATTTTTTTCATATACCTGGACCCTTTCTTATTGAAAATAAGAATTCAATAATTAATATATTATATTACCTATTAGAATTTTACTGTTTTTTGTCATTTTTAGTTGCGGATGACGTTGATGTGTATGTTAGTTTGACAAGGTTCCAGCCATTACCAATTGACGGGGATAGTATGTACAAATCAATGAACTTAACCAGACCAAAGACAATCAAACGGATAGAGAATCAAGCAGATTGAAGATGGCGACATTAGACCCTAGCAAGCTAGAGTAACCAAACACGTAAGACATAATTTACGTACGGAATTCAAAGAATCAATCTGGAAATAGAAAATTATTAACAAGTAATACATCTTTTATTGAGAAATTGGGATCCAAAGACAATAAAAAAAGCCAAACTAAAAATAACGCCTTCTCTGGTTCATCTCACAGGAAGATTACGACCAACTTTACTTATAAGTATGCTTGTTGCTTTGCAAACCGGAGTTCCTTAGAGTGAAGTTCTGACCTCAGGTGACACTGGCTGAATGCAAACGTGATGCGATCTAGGCTATCCGACGACCTACATACAGGAGCCAGAGAGGTTTTATAACAGGTATAGAGGACGCCATGATGGCGACACATCTAGAGGTGAGAATAATAGCATATAATAGAGCCGTGATTTATAAGTCCTGGAATAAAATGGTCGAATGGTTAGTTAGGGAGTGTTAACATGCCAATTCTTACTTTTGAGGTCCAGGTTTCAATTTCCTACAACCAGAAGAGGATCTCCATGGTTGTAAGGATACCTAGGGGTTGACACGCCATTCTACGACTTTTGAAGTCCAGGTTCCGATTTTAAAAGAGGTTATTCATTGGAATTATTATTTCTGTTCGTTGCTTCTAAATTTCTTTAGCTACGAGACAGTTTAGTATAGAAAGCTATCGAAACTAAACTTTTTCTAAAGCTGTGTTTCACGTCCATCCTCTCCGCTCCCTTTTCTTATATTATGATAGACAGATATTTTAGCTTCCATAACTAGTAATTGTCTTACAGAACTCTTAATCACAATTGTTATAAAATTGAAAGAATGCAACACAATTGATTATTATGCAATTGCATACCGGCGGTTTTAATGAGGACGAACTTCTAAGCAAAATTAAGTGGTACAAGGTCTTAGGTGTAGCAGTTATATTACATTATAATAAGAATAACCATTTTCATTGGAACTTGGTGTTTCGGTAGAGCCTGCCGAATTCCCCTAGTTTAAATCTTTGTGTGATGGATGACCTTATAACTTCTCGACTCGAGTCATGGATTTTCTTATTCTTATTTATGTATTCTATCAGTTATTTAGTCACCAAAGAACAAGTATTGCTTTGTTCGGGACTAAAAGTACTAAAACATTAATGTGAGTTGCCTGAATTAATTGGTTAATCAGTGTAGGAAAAAATACATATAAAAAACTATTGTCTGCGTTGGGTTTTGTTGTCTTTTAACCTTTGTCTATGTTAAGTTTATTATTTCATCGTCTATCTTGTAATATCTTATGCCCGACGAAAAATTGTATCTAAATTTCATACCTATCACGAAATGATAATGATTATTTGAATCGTTGCAAGCTAAATAATGTGTTCTTACTCTAACAATTTTCCACGCTATTCGTTAACATCGAATGGGAAGTGTTTTGTGCACTGTTCTGCAGTATTCAATCAACAAATCGGCATCCAGTGTTAAAACATTTCACCTAGTTAGTACTGAAATGTATAATTAATAAGTTAAACGCATCATTAATAAAAACGGTTGATCGCACTTTACGTAATTAGAAAAATCAACTGAGCACATACTTAATAACGTTAAAAGAATGAAGCAAATAATAAACAAATGATCAGTCACGTCGAAAAACTGGCCAGTTCGAGAATCGTTGAGATTAAATCAAACCTTAAAGGCCGATGATTCAGCACTAAAAGCCAAAGCGAACGAATTACGAGCGACATCATTAAATACTGAGAGAGATGGTGGAAACTGGCATTCTTGGTGAGTCGCATAATAGGCGGTTGGCGGAGCACCTCGCGTCGATGCCGGCAAAAAAAAACATGATGACCCGCCTTGTCTGTGGAATGCAACGCGACAAATTTAAGATGATGCCAGAACCGCAAGACGCAGCGAGTGCCGAAGTCAGTTTCACGCGATAGCGTAATAACTATAGGCGGTAATTCTTGTTAAGTACACTGGTAGGTAGGTCTAGTGAATATGAATCTAGCGGGGCCGCTCACAAGGCGCGGTCGTGAACGAACGAATGCAATTATTTCATGCTCGATGTGCTTGTATCCGCCATGATAGCTAAACGCGTTCGTGAAATGTTTATTTTTTTGCGGCGAACTGACAATGAGTGTGACGAACGCCAGTTCCGTTCAAGTTCGAAATATGAATCTTTGAAGTTTTGTTTTTAATTTATTCATAAGTGTTATCAAGGTGACGTAAGCGTTATCGGTTTAGATTAGACCAGTTTATGGGCGTAATAATTTTAATGCATGAAAAATTACAAATGGCCGAAAAACTGAAAAGCAGAACTTATTTGTAAAATAAAAGCAGCAAATATGAAGCACTTCTTAGCTTTCAAATCATTAATGTCTTTCTTTTGTATTTTTAGTGGTACCTATAGTGGTAATAATAACCCAAATTAAAATAAATTATTGGATGCATAGTGAAAATTCATGAAATAAATACCTACTAACTAAGTGACTGCATCGTTTGAAATGGAAATCATGAAAACTAAGATTAATCACAGCCAAGACCTCGCAACAACTCGCGTGTATTCAAGTATCTATTTCCTCGTAATTATTATAATAATTGCATATTATTATAACTCCGTTTTTTAGGATTACACGAACCACTATGGGAGATAAACTCTTAGATTCTTTATTACAAGATTATTTTAAAGCCTTTGTTTAGTTCGCTATTTTCATGTTTGGTTTTGTTACCAGATTTCTCGTGACCTTATTGAAAGAAGTTCAAACGTCAAATAATCTAAATTAGTACAATTCAGTCATATTCGATATTTTGTAAATTTTTGTAGATGATGCCTTGTGAATGCAGAAAGGAGTCGAAAGAACAAAATCTTTGGTTGAGGTATCCTTAACTTTATGGAAGCCGGATGTCAGTCAAATCTGTCAACTTTTTAATATTGTGATGGCCTTAACTTCGTTTTAGTATTTGGCCGTAATTTGGCCGTAAGCATGGTAGAATCGGGCCTTATTTTATTTGATATTGAGTAAGTAAGTAGGTATACATTAATCGCCAAATCATCTAACTTGGTACAATTCAGCCATATTTGATATTTAGTAAACTTCTGTAGATGATGCCTTGTGAATGCAGAATGGAGCCAAATCTAACGGCCGAATGCTCAATGGCTTCTTAACTTAAATCTTTGGTTGAGGTCTCCTTAACTTTATAGAAGCTGTCAGTCAAATCTATCAACTTTTTAATTTTGAGATAGCCTTAACTTTAAGAATTATTTGAGTATTTGGGCGTTAGCATCGTAGAATCAGGCCTTATTTGATATTGACTAAGTATACATGAATCGTCAAATCATCTAACTTAGTACAATTCAGCCATATTTGATATTCAGTAAACTTCTGTAGATGATGCCTTTGTTAATGCAGAATGGAGCCGAAGGGAAAAATCTAACGGCCGAATGCTCAATGGCTTCTTAACTTAAATTTTTGGTTAAGGTCTCCTTAACTTTAATGAAGATGTCAGTCAAATCTATCAACTTCTAAATTTTGAGATGGCCTTAACTTTAAGAATCATTTGAGTGTTTTGCCGTAAGCATGGTAGAATCAGGCCTTATATTTTGATATAGAGTAGGTAAGTATACATGACAGATAGCTTTTTGTAGATGATGTCTTGTGTTGTGCCCAACGCATATTTTATAGAAAGAAACCGTAACGCCAAATTATCTAAGCCTAGTACAATTTGGTCATATTCGAGAATCAAAATACACTTGGGGTAGACTTGTGCCCAGCATTGGGCGTAGCGTATTAAAGCTTGATAATTATACTTTAGACATTAATCAATAATAATTAAAGTAGTTACATAATTCATTGGGAATATTGGGAATATAGATTTTCCAAAGGAGTGGGTCACCTCACCACTGAATTATTTAAGTATCAATGTTTCTACATTATAGAAGACAGTCACATATAAAAGGTAATTTCTAGATATCGTGTCATTAATGGGGGCATAACCCTTCACGTTGGTTTAATGAGAGCCGCGTGGGTGCTAGCTAACGACCGCCATCTTGTGACAGGCGCGAGATCAACGGTTGCCGAAGCATGGGGTCCGAACAATTTGGTTGTGCAGCTCTTGGGAAGGGTTAAAAATCGATTAATACCTACAAGAATTAATAATACCTAAGTGAAAACCCAAATCACTGGATAACATAGTGTAAACTTTTAAACGGTAATTATTGTTTGTTACTTAAAGCAACAAAAACAATATTTTTAACCATATCTTGTTCTGTCACGATTTAGAATTCACGGGAGTTTTGATAAAATGTGAGTAGGTACTTTTGATGATCAAAAGTCCAGTATATTTGCTTACTAAACGATTTATTATATTCTATGGTAAAACAAGCTAAGTAGGGCGGAGAAGGGTGAAATGAAAATGCTTGCTTTTACCTTACGGTAGAATTACCTATTCCATATTTAATCTTAGAAGAACCTCTTCAAGAATCTTAGTAACAAAATATGACCGCAACAGATTTATACATAGAAGTTACATTGTATTTTTGGGTTTAGCATTGTAAATTCTAACAAAATCTTCTTATGTCACATGTTATTCACGAATCAACAAACGGCAAATCAGAAGAACTTATATGTGTACATCGAGGCTCTAGTGATTCTTTCTTGGTTAATTAATCTGAATTTATAATGCCAAATGGAGTAAGTAATGTAAATAAATTTATATGCTAAATAGGCAATAGCTGCACAAAAACCATATTGCTTAAGTAGAAAATGTGTCAAAACCTTTTAGAGATTCATCGTTAACATAAAATTAAAACTGATATAACTCCAATAATTAGTTGGTGTAATAAATGGAGATAATGTTACGTAAACCAAATCTGACGATATTATGCTAGGCCTTTTTATCAAACCACTTTGGCTACACTATAATGATCATCGTTTGAGATTTATAGCAAAGACACCGTTATTACATCAGATTCTAACTGGGCCAACGTGTGTACAAACATTAATATACCTTGTTTAGTAAAAACAACGGCATAATTCCGTTTAAAGACAATCTCTCGAAGCGTAGAGAGGATAGGATGAGGAAACAATTTGAAGACAACAGTAGATGAAACTTTTTTACATAAACATATCCCATGGAATTGAGCAGAGCTTTGAGTAACAAAAGCCACACTTTTGTAATAATCGAGTGATATTAAATATGATACATATTTTTGTGTAATAAGTAGTCAATGTAACGGTCGCCAAAATGTCGCTACAAAAAATCACCATAAAACAGAATCACTGTTCTCAATTTGCGGGGGACAATAATATGCAGTTGATGCAAAACAGTAATGTATGCTTTTGTTTTTTTTAAGACTTTTACCGACCAGTAACACTACATTTCAGCCTCTTTGGTTTCTAAATTTAGTGACATTAAAAACGAAGTAAAACAATTCATTCTATTTTTGTTTACTGTCAAAATTAGTCTGCAATAAACAAGTGCTCATCACATAGTTCATGTTCTTTGTGCTTGGTTGATCCTAAACAATTGCTTTGGGTCTATTTATCTACACTTGTATTAACCACGACACAGCCATATAAGGAGTAGGTACTCATTATTGCAAGCTGTAAAACTATTTCACTGGCTTTCTTTAATTTTGTTTTAGTAGCACATGCATGGCGGAATTAGTCCTACTACCTAGGTCAATATTGGAGGCCTCTTTTAGAGACAAGTGTTACTGTATAATTATTACAGCATCTCGGAATAGGGCAAAGAGTTATGTGGGACTGTCCTTTGATCAAGATTAAAATTGGTAACATGACGTTACCCTACTTTTTATACAGAAAAATGACTTGCTAACATTTTCTGATTTCTGGTAAAGCTGTTCTTGCGGCCTTTGTTCTTGTTAGCTTAAAGTCTTGAATTTTTAAGCTTATTTGATTAATGATTAAATACTTTGACATTATGATTAAATACTTTGACATTGCCTTTCTTGTGCAAGTTGTTTCTTGGGCAGTGGTGAAAAGGTGCGGTAAGGTAAGTTAGCTGTAACTTTTTGTATTGTTGGATGCACCCGTCACCTTGGGACTGGTGACTCGTTGAACAACTTATCGCACAACATCGTCAGTCGTCAGACAATGGGTCATTTAATAGGTCACTGACAATACTGGTACACCTACCTGACGGACTTATGGGAAACCTTTTAGTAGGTAGTAGGGTAGGGCTTGTTTAGTCTGGCCAGCTGCCATTATCCTATCTAAATCTGTCGCCACGCCATAATGCATTGATGTTACGATATGATAGCCAGATTTTCAATGGTTGAGTTGAGGATTTCGGGTGAAATGCGTTTCAATCTTGGACATTAAGGATATTTTAAAGAACCTACAGTTACTTCACTACTAATGATTATCTCTAAACAAATTAGGTCATAGATAGCATATTCTACCATGTTGTTTGATGTGAGTAATGTGGTATTTTTTTAAGGCAAAGTATGTTATGAAGGTAAGTAATTTAAAGATGGCGAATATACGACAGTATATGTTTTATAATAGATAGACTAAGTAGATTTTATAATCATAATATTATAAATAAATAAAATAATGACCAACTTCAAGTTTTTCCTTGAGCATGTTGATAAAATATAAACTTACATATTATGATAACAAGTTAACAAACCCTGATCGTCACAAATTAGTAATTTATATAGGCAAGGCAGGCATCATTTACTAGTCATGATGACACAATATTGTAGATTTGTAGATCGATAATAAATAGGAAGAAAGAATACTAATAAGTGTCTCTACATATTGCAAATGATACAATATCTATAGTAGGTATGTATGACGCTTATTTTGTACTAAGTAGTATGGCATTTGTTTACCTCATAAACCTAGTTTGATGAGGAACATCGTCCATTTTATATCGTAATTTTATTATTCAAAGTTAGTAGATAGATTTTCAATTTCGACATGTGAATTCGATGTTTTATCTTAAACAAACACTAAATGTGCTCTGTCAATATTAGCAATATGTATTATCGGAGTAGATATGCTGTAAAGACGCACTTAAATAGTATTAATATTAAACTTAAATATGAAAAGTACTTAGACTGGACATGGTGATGACATTATATCTATTACTATGAGTCATATATTAAGTGTTCGCGAAATATGATATGAATTATGATGCAATGCCGGCTTTAGGTAGATACAATATAGATTATAAGTACTAAGTATGCCCATATCAAAAAAATTCGTGTTGCGGTTACGGAGCCAAAGCAATGAATATACATAGTAAAATAGCTAACTCCAAGTAGGTACCTAATAACACGAAATTAATACCAAGTATTATAGTTTTAGGGAACACTGGTGTTTTTTTCTTTGCTTGTTCGTACATTAAGAACATATTCAAACAAGATCGAACCACATTTTGGTCCTCAAAAAAGGTTAAACGCTATAACGTCCCAAACATTTGATTTTCCATCTGTATCTATATCACAAGGCGATTCTATGTTGATAAAACTATGCGCGTCCATGTTAAATCGCCATTTTAGATGGAGAATCCAACTTTCTATTATGGCCTACGTTACGTCAACGTAACTGACCGTCTACCTATTGTTTGCATTTCTGTAGAATAACAATGCTTGATCATTTTTCTTTTCGAATACAAATAAATAATGTTTAAACATTACAAAGAGTACATAATAAATAAGCAACCACCGTTTAACAATCACCTAATTCAGTATGCAAATTAAGTGTCTGGCTGAATTTGAGATGACACCAAGACCGTAAATAAAATTCGTATTCATTTTTTATTGTTTATGGATTGGTTTGAAAAAAGAAACTGAAACAGGCCAATGCAATACTCTCTAAACAGCCTAAAGCAGGATAAACTAAAAATAGTTTATGGTGATAATTGAATAGTTAGACACAATTCCGTCATTCGTTCACTTCGGCAACACAAATGTGATTCACTTCAGCTGTATAAATTAAAGACACGCTCTCCATGTGTTCTATAAATAGAATCGGAAAGAAAGCTGCACGCTTTTGGTGCAAAATGCACATAATCGTAACAAAATGGTAATACATTACCTACCTCGAGTGAAAAGGATCACACACACTTAACACGGCAATCGAATGGTTCAAACACTGTATAGGTACAATACTTTCACAATCATAAGCTGATTTGCGATAAATCAGTCGTGTAGGACGAGCGCGGGTCAGCTAGACTTGCCACTAAAATTATTGATTCCAGAGCGTTACAAAACAACAAAAGATATAAAACGGGCCGGAGTGCACACCCCCGCGCCGAATCGATCAGAACAGAATGATAATTGTCGCGCACAAAGAGTAGTGACTACTCACCTAGGACACTGGCAATGCACACACAGAACAACAACACACAAATTTATGTCAACAATTTGTTTGTTCACTGATTTTGCAGTTCGCGGGGCGTTGGGACGCGATTGTCGATTGTTTTTTGATGGTTTAACGGTTAATTAGTGCGAATTAAGAGCGATTTGTGTCGCGGAGACGCGAGCATTTGAACGACCACTAGCAAGATGGCTCCGGTCGAGTCGCGCGTATGCCGCGCGGCGGGCCCCCCTCCCGCGCCGCGTACGTGCAATGAAAGATAGGTAGCCGGCACACGGGGGAGTCGGAGAACGGTGATAAATCTCGAGATAAAGCCTTTGTGTTGGTTTTGTTGTGTGGTGCGTGAAGAATCCTAACAATGCAAAATAGTGTTTTTGCAAGTTTGGGTGGTTGCAAGATTCTTACAACAATTTCTTTTTTGATAAAAAAAAATCAAGAATTATAGATTGATATTATTGAAAAAAATATATCATTAACATCACAATCCCAAAGGTGGTTGTCATATCAGATTCATTGTTATTTACTAATTTCATATTTTGTTAGACGTAAAGAATTACGATGATCGGTAAATAAAGAATATATTATAGTTAGAAACCTCTATATCACCGTATATTAGAATCATGAGAGGGCCTAGAATACTACCTCAAGGGACACCATATTTACTATCTCTCTCTAATCAGATGTAACTGGCAAGTCTTAATTATTCAGTGTTCAGTAGTATCATATCGATAGCTACATTTGTTTTCTTTCCCTGTAATACTAACTGATTCGAATATTCACACATAACATTAGATTATGTAAAAGTTAGTCAGAAGCATTGATCAAAGTAATTTAGTAATTACTTAATTTACTCATTACTTAGCTATCGATACGGTTCTACTGAATACTGAATAATTAAGCATTTGTATTGCCAGTTACATCTCATTAGAGAGTGATAGTAACTATGGTGTCCCACGAGGTAGTATTCTAGGCCCTCTCATGATTCTAATATATCCTCTCATGATTGTAATATACGGTCCACACCTTTACTAAAAGGCATTTTTAAATTTGAGGTTTTAGTACTTATTCACAATGCATGAACAATACAAAATAATATCCTAGACTCGGTAGCTCAGTTGGCAAGCATTTGACCGGACTTCCAAAGGTCGCGAGTTCGATTCCCGCCTGAGACGAGTCAATTTTTTCTAGTAGGTATATTATTTAGTATTAGTAAAGTAAAGTTTAGTAGTAGTAAGTTGGTTAAAAATCGTCATCCAACCGATATCTTCAGATGCGTCGCGCCATCGGCAATCTCGCGTGTCGCCCCGCTCTTTCCCTTCACACCGCTTTGCCGTGCGAGATCGCCCCTTCCCCGCACCGCTGTCCTCTGCCTACCAACCTCTTATATACTGCTCTCTTTACAACAAAAAAACAGCAATTTCCCAAATTCCCGAAGCGGGCCGAGCGCGGACCTAAGATGGCGGCGATGGCTTCCATTTTGATTGCAGATTACGACTCGCGCGTCCCGAGTCTAAAGCCTAACCGATTCGTCGGTGCGCGCTCACAGAACGCTTCATAAATGTATTGCACACGTATTTAGGCTAATTTTTCCCGTTCTGTACGACGGTTGCCCCTCCGACCGCGTAATTTGCGCCGTTTTTGTATTAACACTTAAATGGCCGGCATGTATAATAAGTACCTATGCCTACCTAGCGATTATTGTATCGATTTGACGGACCAATGTCGAAACTCTAAATGCCGGTGTTAAAATGATGTTTTGTCTCTCTTCATCGTTACCTGAGCCACTGCATGCCACGGTACAAGTTAACAAAACGAGTGGAACAGACAGAACCGATCGCTCGGTTACGTTGGCGCAATAGGCAAATTTCTTGTGCCGACTCGAGGCGTAGGTATTAGATCGTAAAGCCACAGTTACCAGTTATAATGCGATGGCTAGGCTATTACACGCTGTGAGCCCATGACAGAACAAAGAACGCCACTTTTCGTTCAATATCAACAAATGTAAGACGCTTTTGTTTAGAGTTTATAAGTTCTAAATAAAAAGTCTCGTATTTTTATCTACCACACACGAAGTCTTTATCTCTTTAGACGGGGACCTGATTATCGCATAACACTGCAACGATTGACGCTTTGTTGATTGTACAGAAGGTCTGGTTTTAGACTGTATTATTGAGAACATAAGGTTTATTATCAATTTTCGTGTTTGAGCTTAAATTATTTTAAACAATATTTCTAAATATCTACGACAATTTGAATATAAAAAGAGATATGTGAGATCCTACTTATCATACTGATTTAAAGCATTAAGTGGGTATAAATTACGTAAGTAATTAATTATAACAATAATTCTTAATCTGCGTAAGAAATAATCACTTTAAGGCTGGCCCCAGACCTACCGGTTCCGTTTCTTTGCTTTGCTGTGCTACCTTGCTTGAAAGACCGCCGGCCAACCAGGGTAATTTTCAATCTATCGCATTTTGGGACTAGACCAAATTGGCAAGATAGCCATTAGCTTGGTTTTATCAAATATTATCGCCTGGATTGCGAAGTAGGAAGCTTTTAGGAGATGTGCCACCCTGAACATGGACTCCGATCGTTAAAAATAACTCGATCGCTTATTTATACAAGATGTTTGGTAAAGCCCTATAAAACTGAATATGGTAGATAGGGACCATAATAAAACTGAACAACTTTTACTATGGGACCAAATCTGAACTCGCGAAAAAAATGAATTGTTTCATACATTTTGATAATTTTGTTATTAATTTTTGTATAAAACAGCAGTTTTTTTTTAAAACGAAAACTAAAACTTCTCATCGCACCCCAGACGACGATATTTGATAACACCAAAGTAATGGCTATCTTGCCAATGTGGTCAGGTCAAAATATGCGATAGATTGAAAATGAGCCTCTTGGCCGGCGGTCCATGGTAGAACAGCAAAGCAAAGAAACGGAACCGGTAGGTCTGGGGCCAGCCTTAAAAGAGCTAAGAAGGTACCTACCTACCTATATGTGTTTCTGTTAACGATTTATAATTTTCACCTAATGTTCTTGTTTTTATTTAGGCCAACCTTTGATTGCCAATTGTTGTCAAAACAAAAATACATATCCATTTACCTACGTCGCATTATAAATCAACACCCATTAGATTCGCACTGACCTAGAATCATGAAGAGGAAAAAATTCGTTAATTAGCTTGAAGTGATATCACACATGTTGTATTTCTTCTAGGTACTTGCTTATATAGATACAATTTTGTATTACTTACATACAATTTTGTATGAAAACCGTAGTGCACGAGCCACGGACGATTCTATTATATTTTACTGAGGTGACAATCAACCATATGGCTCATCGATTTTAAGCGATTACCGTTGCCTATTGTTAGTAACTAAGTGATTATAATGATTTCCATTCCATAATTATTTACCAAATGACACTTATTAAACAAAATACGCACTCAGTATAGGAACACGAAGTTAAAAAGCTCTTCCAAATGATATTAGCTACGTACGAAGACTAAATTTCTGAGGATTTGGGATAATTGTAGTTATCCAAGTAAATAGACAAGCCAGAATTTAATCGTACCCAATCCTAACATTCCACGCCTTAAAAAATAGATCAAAAAGTACCTATCACCATTAAAAACCAAAAAAACTTGTAACATTCTCATATATTATGTCAACGTGTCGACTTCCTTCAATCATCGACCAATTTAAAAAGACCTCTGGATGTACAAACTTTTCCCCTCAAAACCATAATATTGTGGGAAAGAGAAGGGGGGAAAGGTCCCATAAAAGTGGTCATGCTACCTTGCTCAGTGCATTGACCTAACAGCTTGTATCAGGAACATGGGTTGCTATAGTTTAACATCACTTAAGTACCTACCTACTCGATTTGTTAGAAAACTAACACTTGAACTAAAACAAAAGATGCTAGAGAAAGAAAATGTAACTGAGGGAATTCGCAAACGTATTATGAAATCATATTTTTAAATTAAATTATACGGTAAATCAAGTATTTAAAGAAGTAAAGTCGTTGTTACATGATTTTACGAAATTATAGTTTTCTTTTAGTAGGTAAGACATTTTGTATTCTTATTTTTTTTATTTGCTTGCTTGTTTACTTACATTTAGCTTGCTTGCATGCTGCATGCACATGCTTTTGCTATGACTAATGATACGGCGTTACACTGCACTTTTTTCAAAGTACGAATCGTATTACTTTAGCTCTATGACAACGTTAAACAGTTTATTAGGGGTGTAATTTCATTTGGGACAAGTAAAAACAGGTAATAATTAATTATCCAAGAAAAACGAAACAAAACTGAAGGAAAAAAAAAAAAAAAAAGTTCTTTGAAAAAATTTGCAGTGTAACGCTGTATAACATTAGTCATAGCAAAAGCATGTGCATGCAGAATACAAGTAAGCAAAATGTAAGTAAACAAGCAGCAAGTAAAAACAAAATAAGTATACAAAATATCGAACTCAAAATAACAGATATAAGTTAGTAGTAGGTACCTTGTTCAGATTCGTGATTACAAGCAGGCAGCGAATCGTATTTCGTATTTTCAGTTTCTTATCATAATGGGGTGCTTCAGATCTCTTAACAGCCAAGAGAAGAGGCCCTCTTGGTAATGAAAGCAAGCCCGCAGCAACCGAAAAAGCAAACACCCTGAAAGTATGCATGCAACAGACAAACAAACGTGCAACGTGCAAACAAACACGCAATATGCAAGCAAGCATGCAAAATGCAAGCAAAAACAACATGCAATCCATTAATAAAGCAACAGCCAACAAGCAAGAACCATGTTATTATTTATCAGTTAATAATTTGTTCACAAAATAAATAAAAAGTTATAGATAGTGATATAGGAATTAAAAACAATGCGGAGTGATTAATTTTAAAACGAAACAAGTGCATGCCTATAGGACATTTCCTTTTTTTAACCAACTTCAAAAAAACCGGCAAAGTGCGAGTCGGACTCACGCACGAAGGGTTCCGTACCAAAAAACGGCAAAAAAAAAAATCACGTTTGTTGTATGGGAGCCCTCCTTAAATATTTATTTTATTTTGTTTTTAGTATTTGTTGTTATAACGGCAACAGAAATACATCATCTGTGAAAATTTAAACTGTCTACCTGCTGTCGTTATTAACATCCAGCAAAAGACGGCAAAAAAATCACGTTTGTTGTATGGAAGCCCCCCTTAAATTTTTTTTTTCTGTTTTTAGTATTTGATGTTATAGCGGCAACAGAAATACATCATCTGTGAAAATTTCAGCTGTCTAGCTTCAC
The DNA here is from genome assembly GCA_928269145.1 of Agriphila tristella. Lineage (NCBI taxonomy): Eukaryota > Metazoa > Arthropoda > Insecta > Lepidoptera > Crambidae > Agriphila > Agriphila tristella. The sequence continues at coordinate 7,242,378 of OV743451.1, forward strand.
GGTTCATGAGATACAGCCTGGTGACAGACAGACAGACGGACAGCGGAGTCTTAGTAATAGGGTTCCGTTTTTACCTTTTAGGTACGGAACCCTAAAAAAGGAGGAGGTTCTCAGTCCGTCTGTATCTTCGATTTCTTAATGTACGTACATTTTGATATTTTATTAATTTTCGTATGAAACAGCTGTTTTATTTTTGCGTATTCAAAGTTGGTCCCTTAGTATAAGTTTTTCAGTTTGATGAATCTAGATACCATATTCGCCATATTCATTAATCTTCGCGTCCGACTTACCTCAGTGTCTCAAGACGAAAGTCTATGAACAGTGTGTGTTGCCAGTGATGACTTACGGCAGTGAAACGTGGCCGCTAACTATGGGTCTCATAAGGAGGCTCAAGGTCACTCAGCGTGCAATAGAGAGAGCCATGCTCGGCATTTCCCTACGTGATCAAATCAGAAACGAGGAGATCCGCAGGAGAACTACAGTAACCGACATCGCTCGAAGGATTGCTCAGCTGAAGTGGAAATGGGCGGGACACATAGCGAGAAGAACCGATGGCCGTTGGGACAGAAAGGTTCTGGAATGGCGACCGCGTACCGGACGACGCTCCGTGGGTAGGCCCCCGACAAGGTGGACCGACGATCTGGTGGAGGTCGCGGAAAGCCAGTGGATGCAGGCAGCGCAGGACCGATCGTTGTGGAGATCCTTAGGGGAGGCCTATACCCAGCAATGGGTGTCGTGTGGCTGATATGATGATGATGATGATGATGACCATATTCGGCATTAAGGGTATTTTTGTAACACGTTGAATAAAGAACAAGAGATTTTCCTACACGCAATACTTTCAGCATTTTCAACCCTTATTTTCAGGCAAATTCTTAATACTGCTGCGTTACGTTTTATGCGTTATTATTAAGTGGTAGTGTGAATGTTTGCGTTCCGTTTTATGTGTTGTTATTAGTAATGTAAAGGTGGTGAATCGATACGAAGGAGACAGCTCAGAGGCAGAGGTGAAATATATATTGCGCTCCATAAATATTGATTTTGTGCGAGGGGCGGCGGCTAGCAGGGCTGCGGCATTTGAGTTTTTGAGAATGATTGATTTATTAATTCCCCCTTTTATTGTAGGTAGGGTTGAGTTATATGGTAAGAAGAATAGGTCAGAGATAAAACTATTTTGTTAGTTTTTAATTTCAAAATTAATTGTGGGAGCGAATTGACAAAGCTTTGTTTGTTCTACAATTCTACATTATTTTGGTTATTTTATGTTTGCTTTACATATTGAGTTTTTGAGAATCATTGTATTATTTATTCCCCCTTTTATTATAGGTAGGGTTGAGTTGCATGGTAAGAAGAATAGGTCAAAGATAAAACTACTTGGTTAGTTTTTAATATCAAAATTGTTGGTGCGAATGGACAAATCTTTGTTTGTTCTACAATAGGGAATATGCATAAGTCACCGATTTTCCTAAAATTGAGCTTGATCGCTGCGGACACTTGTAAAAACATGACGGAACAGAAAGAAAAATAAAAAAAAATATTATTTTCGTTTTATCACATGATGAAATCAGGGGAAAATAACGATATTTTTTTTTCGTTTTCGGATATAATGCACTTTACAGTCAGATAGAATATCGAAAAAGAAATAATATTTTGTATGACACATATCTACTTAAACGCAAAATTTAAGGAGATAATTGAAGATTATTAGCTAACTCCATATTAAACGCGCCCGAAACACACCGAAACGTGATGTGTGACGTCACCGTTTTGTATAGAGCGTTTTCGGCGGGAGCTGCTGCGTGCTAACTTCAAGTAACTATATTACGAGAAAAAAACGCAAGAGACAAGTTTCAATATTACAGTTAATTTTCTCACGCATTATACTATTGATTTTGATAAAAAAAAAAATTGATGCATATTCCCTATCCTACATTATTATTTTGGTTATTTTATATTTACTTTACATATTTATTTTTATTTCATTTAGCGCCTGTTTCACAAGCAAAAAGTAAGTTCAGAGTAGTTTACTTGACATATGATTTGACAGCAGTCAAATCAGCGGTGGTGTCGTGTGAGGCGGGTCGTTACGTTCCCTCAAATATGGTTCAGCGAAGCGATGGCTGGTCGATGCGTCATGCTCGTGAACGGGTGCTGCCAGTGGGAATGGGTCTGCTTCTGACTACCTATCTTAATGCATATTGAATTGTATATGTGTGTAATATAATGTTTTTTCTTTGTAACAGAGACTGAATAATAACTTTGAATTTAGCTGGAACCCTGTAATTTGATTAAATTTGAAATTCATTTAGAAATGAGCTAATTTAATAATGTTATTTATTTGTTAATCTTTGTTAATATAAAGTCTGGAAAAGATTTTCATATTTGTAAATATCGTTCCATCTGATAACGCTTTTAAGTTTATTGCGCCCATTTTTCTTGTCAGCTAAAAGACGTCATAATGGGTAGGGTAAAAGATTTGACGATTTAAAATGCTTATTATGTGAGCTTATTTAAATAAATATATTTTCATTTCATTTCATCTTAGGGGTTTTAATTGTTGTTGTTTATGTTAGAGAGTTTTTTAGAACTTTATTTATACATAAAAACAAGATATAACTGTGGGTATCGGCATTTTGTAATCACTATGTTTTACCTGCAATGGTCTTTAATAAAACACATGGGCTTTGTATCTATTTTTTAGGGTTCCGTACCCAAAGGGTAAAAACGGGACCCTATTACTAAGCCTCCGCTGTCCGTCTGTCTGTCTGTCACCAGGCTGTATCTCATGAACCGTGATAGCTAGACAGTTGAAATTTTCACAGATGATGTATTTCTATTGCCGCTATAACAACAAATACTAAAACTATAATAAAGTAAATATTTAAGGGGGGCTCCCATACAACAAACGTAATTTTTTTGCCGTTTTTTGCTTTATATTAATGACGACAACAGGTAGACAGTTGAAATTTTCACAGATGATGTATTTCTGTTGCCGCTATAACAACAATTACTAAAAATGGAATAAAATAAATATTTAAGGGGGGCTCCCATACAACAAACGTCTTTTTTCCGTTTTTTTGGTACGGAACCCTTCGTGCGCGAGTCCGACTTGCACTTGGCCGGTTTTTTTCTTATTCATAAGTCATAACTAGTTAGGTCTACCAGCGTGAAGGTCTTTAGTTTAACTAACAACTTTTATTTTTTTCTTTTTACTCAAAACTTTTTCAATGCAAGTAAATATTTTTCTAGTGACCTCCTTGGCACAACCCTGAACCGCAGAGTTAAGCCTGCGGGGATGTCACACGTCTGAGGGGCAGTGAGATGTGAGAAAAGGACACCAACATTGATACCCTACATTAGAGGGAGGCAGCATCACCATCCCTCTTGCGTCCACACTAAGTCTTTTTATTTATTCCTCGCTTTTGGTTACATTTTATTCCCTTTATGATGGATTTGTGAGCATTTTAATTATAATTCTGTTTTGTATTGATTTCTGTACAGAGGGCGTCGGTTGATAACTCAAAAGTTATATTATGATTTAGTAGGTAGATAGGTACTTAGTTAATTGGCAGTTATTAAAAGTTTTGTGTTGTATTAAATAACTAGCGGCCGCCCGCGACTTCGTCTGCGTGGACAGTTTTTTGCTATCAATCGGGAACTGTACGTTTTTTCGGGATGAAAGGTACCCTGTGTCCTTTTCTGCACCCCTGACAACGTGTATGCAAAATTTTATGACGATCGGTCAGTAGTTAGGTTAGGTTAGGTTAGGTTAAGGCGTAACAAACAAACAAACGCATCCTTACTAATATTATAAATCTGAAAGTCCGTTTTGTTTGTTTTTACGCCTTCGTCTGAACTACTGAACCGATCATCATGAAATTTTGCATACACGTTCTCAGGGGTACAGAGAAGGACATAGGGTACCTTTCATCCCGAAAAAAGAATTGTTCCCGAGGGATAGCAAAAAACTTTCCACGCAGACGAAGTCGCGGGCGGCCGCTAGTCCTTACTAATATTATAAATGCAAATGCCCGTTTGTTTGTTCGTTTGTTACGCCTTCACGTCATAACTACTGAACCGATCATCATAAAATTTTACATACACGTTGTCAGGAGTACAGAGAAGGACATTTCATCCCGAAAAAAAGTATCTTTCCCGAGGGTTAGCTAAAAAAACTTTCCACGCAAAGTCCATGAAAATATGTAATAATGATGATGACTAAACCAATATTTTTGAAATTTTAATAAACAATAAATAATGGGAAGTATTAGCAAAAAAGATCTGCAGTTTAATTATTTGGCCAGCAAAAGAAGTATTTGGTTCGCATTAAATTAAAATCAGGCAGCAAACCTTGATCTGCAATCTTAAAATCGGCAGCAATTTAATAAACAGTAGGAGAGCAAAGTATCTAATTGGTCAGCAAAATATCTGATTGGTCTGCAAAATATCTAATTGGTCTGCAATGCAACATTTCAAAATTGGTCAGCAGAAAAACTGAGGGGAGAGGGATGGAGTAAGAAAGGATTTTTCAAAACTGACCCCCTAAAGGGGTGAAACGGGGGTCCAAAGTTTGTATGAAAGTCCGTCAGTTTTGAAGCTGTGATCTTAAAATTTTGTGTTTAGGCTGACGATTAAAAACTATTTATAACCGTGTCTCAGCGTTTTTGAAAATTCTACTCCTGAAGGGGTGAAAAGGGGGATGAAGTTGTGTATAGAAAATCCTTAATTTTTGTAGAAAAAAAACGCTAAATTTATAATTCAGGCATATGGATGGAAATCTAACTCAACATATATCGTTATTGTTAGTATTTCAATCCTTATGGGGATGAAATGGGGTAAATAAATCTAAAAAACGATATGGATGTCGTTATTGGGGTTTTCTGGGTTGACGATTGCGAAAATAACATTTATTTTGAACTTCAACATGGTGGACTTGATTTAACCCCTAAAGGGGTGAAAATGGGGTTCATATTTTGTATAGAAATAGAATATAAAATAGAAAATTACAACTTTAAACTTAGTAGGAACACGACTAAAAACAAATATGCAAACAATTGTTTTGGGGTTTTTAAAATCAACCCCTTAGGGGGTCAATGGGTAAGTAGACATAAAAATCGATATGTATGTCATTATTGGGGGTTTCTGGATTGACGATTGCGAAAATGGCATTTATTTTGAAGTCCAACATGGTGAACACGATTTAATCCCAAATGGGGTGAAAATGGGGTTAAAAATTTGTATGGGAAAAAATATAAAATCGAAATTACAGTTTTAAATTTAGCAGGAACGTCTAAAAATAAATAGGCAAACAATTATTTTGTAATTTTGAAAATCAACCCCTTAGGGGGTCAATGGGTAAGTAAACATAAAAATTAATATGGATGTCGTTCTTGAAGTTTTATGGGATGATGATGATTGCGAAAATGACATTTATTTTTAAGTCCAACACGGTGGACATGATTTAACCCTTAGGGGTTAAATGAGGGGTGAAAATGAGGTTCAAATTTTGTATGGAAAAAGAATATAAAATCGAAATTACAAATTTAAAATTCGTAGGAATTCGTCTAAAAATAAATAGGCTAACAGATAATTTGTTATTTTGAAAATAATCCCTTAGGGGGTAATATGGGTGACCCCCAGAAACTCCCAATAACGACATCCATATCGATTTTTATGTTTACTTACCCCATTGACCCCCTAAGGGGTTGATTTTAAAAACTACAAAAAAATTGTTTGCTTATTTATTTTAAGTCGTGTTCTACTAAGTTTAAAGTTGTAATTTCGATTTTATATTCTGTTTCCATACAAAATATGAACCCCATTTTCACCCCTTTAGGGGTTGAATCAAGTCCACCATGTTGGACTTCAAAATAAACGTTATTTTCGCAATCGTCAACCCAGAAAACCCCAATAACGACATTCATATCGATTTTTAGATTTATTTACCCCATTTCATCCCCATAAGGGTTGAAATACAAACAATAACGAATACGTTGAGTAAGATTCTCATCCATATGCCTAAAATATAAATTTAGCTATTTTCACTTCGAAAATTAAGAATTTTCTATACACAACTTCATCCCCCTTTTCACTCCTTCGGGAGTAGAATTTTCAAAAACGTTGAGACACGGTTATATTAATTTTTAATCGTCAGCCTAAACACAAAATTTAAAGATCCTAGCTTCAAAACTGACGGACTTTCATACAAATTTTGGACCCCCGTTTCACCCCTTTAGGGGGTGAGTTTTGAAAAATCCTTTCATATGTACCCTTTAGACCTCATAAGGAACCTATGTGCCAAATTTGGAGTCTTTAGACCCAGCGGTTTGGGCTGTGCGTTGATGTCAGTCACCAATCAGTTACTCCTTTTATATTTTAAGACATTTTAATGAAGCTTCTTAAAATTTTGTAAAAATATATGTTAAGGTAGCAAATAGGTAGTAAATATCTACATTAACAAAGCGGTTAATACAATAGTACAACTATGATAACTCAGAAGTGGTCAGCCAACCTGACGTAAGAATGGCTGACCACTTGGTTTCTTTTTTTTTTTTTTTGATAAATGTCTTAACGTTAAGGTAGCAAATCTTTCATTAAAGGTAGTAAATAGTAGCAAATAGGTAGTAAACAGTGCACATGGTCTCACGTGCATATCTCGTTTTGTCCAGCCATTCTGACGGTCACTATAATACGTGTTCAAGGTTCATGTATGTTTGTGGGTACCTATGTGAGTTTCTTTATTCCACCATAACTTTCAAATGACTGAACTGATTTGGATAAATATGGTATCGTTAGAATCCTTACAGCATTCCGAGTGACACTGCCTATATATTTTTTTGAAAAAATCTATATAGCGGCTGCAGGACGCCATTTTCAAATGTAAAAAAAAATTTTTTTCTTCAATTATTACAATATGGGCATCAAATGAAAGGCCACAATGAGCACATTTCAAAACTATATAATTTGTCACTAAAATGTGTAAAATAAAAATAAATAAAATTTTAAATTTTAAAAACACGACTGCCCTGCCAAAAACGAACTAAAAAGGTACCTAAAAAGGTACCTAAATAACAAGGTGTCATTGCAGTCGGGGGACCGTGTTGTAGAACAATTTTCAATTAAAGAGGATTATTTTATTGATCTTTACTTGTGTTTCTTTGGAAAAAGTGTCAAATAAGTAAAACAAAAGCATATTGTGGTTTCACGCACTATTTTAGGTGGATTTTAAAGGCTCAAGCAAAAAAAAAGATTTTTCGATCTTTTTGCAAAAAATCGGTGATTTTTCATTTTCGCCCCCTCACTTTCAAAACCCCAGGTGTACAGCATGCTGGCGAGTCGCTATGGTTCCAGGATGCGGTTTTCCCCGCCCCCCCCCCACCCAACGTCACTGTTAGGGAGGCAGGCAGGCCTACTTAACTCAGGTGATGTAGGTAGGTATGTTAGGTACTGTCATGAAGTTGGGTAGGTAAGTAACCGAACAATCAAACGAAACCAAACTCTGGTTTGATTGTACAGACTGGCATAGCTAGGCAAGCGGAGAGGCCGGCCTAAGGTTGCCTACTTTTTTCTATCAAATTATGTGTAAAAATATAGTAGATGGCGAAAAAGTCGTAATCAGAAAAAAAAAACTGTACCGCTCATACTTCAATATTTTTGTCAAAGAGAACACCAAACACAGTGCTAAAATACCAAACGGTTCGGTAAAATACCGAAAAAAACCTCACAACCCTGGTTACCATTGTCCAGATTAGTCCAGACATGTCTGGACTTTTAGACTAATTGTCAGGACTTTGTCCGACTTTTTAAGATTGGGCAGTGTAATGCTCGTTAATACTTAAACATACACCGTGTTATTACAAAAGATTTTTAAACACTGTTTAACTAAACACATGTTTTAATGTGATGCTGTCACTTTTTTGACAATATTGTTTGACAGAGACAACATCACGTTTAAACAGTGTTTAGTTAAACATGTGTTGAACAATCTTTTGTAATAACACCGACAGTGTTCGAAAATAAAATCCCAAAATGTATAAAGTCTGGATCTGTATGTGAAAATGTCCGGACTTTTATTGAAATATCCGGCTTATTGTCAGGACTTCCAAATTTTGAAATGGTAACCCTAAATGAAAAGGAATGAAAAGGCAATGAAGAAAAGCAACATTAAATCAAATCGTTGCCGGTCATTTGGTAGGTACTTACCTCGATGATTACAATTTTATTCGAATGAAATTGATCGACAATCTTAAGCCGCGTTGACATGATCAAAGTATACTTGGACCAAGTTAATTGGACAAAGTAGTTTTGATCAAAGTATACTTGGATACCTGTTGACAAGATTCAAGTATACTTGGACCAAGTAATTTGGACAAAGTGGCTTTTTGTGAACGGCAACGTCCAAGTGCACTTGGATTGCTTGTTTACATGATGTCGCCTCCTTACAAGAGGCAACCTTTATGGTTTTGGAAAAGAAGAAAATGTTCTTTTTATACTTGTCACTCTTCAATGTGTCAAAGAAAATAGAGGATAAAAATTCGTGAAAATTTGTGTATTATTTCAGCAATAGGCAGTTTTTCTGTTCTAAGTCCATTTAAAGAACCTTTATAAGAAATAAGTTAGTGTCCAGCTCTTCCAGGCATAACACATGATCCAAGTAGTGTCCAAGTAGTCGTCAAAACTACTTGGTCCAAGCAGACTTGGATGAAAGTAGAGCATGGTCCAAGTTTACTTTGATGAAAATTTTGATCCAAGTAAACTTTGTTTGCTCGTTTATATGATCCAAGGGTCGGAGAGTCAGGTTCGGAAGTAGCATCCAAGTAGTCATCCAAACTACTTGGTCCAAGTATACTTTGATCGTGTCAACGCAGCTTAAAAGCATTTTTGATCAAGCGAAAGTACATACCTACTTACAGGAACTCTCCGACCACAGGTTGCCTTCTTATTTGCATAGATCTTAAAGTTTTGTTGAATAGGTGAGTAGGTACCTAACCTAGAGTTTATAGACATTATTATATTATTTTGATGCCCTGTAATCCACGATTCATCTTAGCCGGTTCAAAAGTAACCAAACCAACGACTGACAAACTATCTACGAAAACAAAACGTTTACTTACCGGGTCAGAGTACTTCTTTGAAGTAAGATCACGGTTAGAACACAATACATATCACCATAATTATAATTTTTCGAATAACGACACAAATTACACTTTACCTGCGCGTTTTGACTTTTATTTTATGAATGATTGATTAATTGTCAATGTCAAACTTTGTCAAGCAGTGGATGGAGTGACATGCAGTGTGACCAGATTAAATTTTACGAAAATACCGAAGCACCTCAAAAAATACTGAAATATATTAAGTTGCACATGGAAAATATACCGATAAAAAAAATGATTTTCAAAACAGGTTTTATTCACTTATCATCACAATAAATATTAAAATTATTTTTAACATTCTATTCAAAGGCAAAACTAAACATATTTTCCAGATGGATGCGTCAAGTACAATGAAACCAAAGAAAAAAAGCACGCTCTACTTATATAACGATACAAACGTACAACTTTAGGGAAATTCCCGAATTAGCGAAAGAAAAACCTCAAAGACAAGGTGAAGTGCATAACAGAAAATAATTTTATTTAAACGTATTAGATGATTTGATACTATTTATAATGGCGGCTGCCTGTCATTTCTTATCTGTAACTTAGAGTCTGTTCGGAAAGAGAACCGACTTGGGATTTGTGCTTGATCACCGTTTTTGTCATTTATACTGCACTATTATGCGACTATCTTGACTTAATATTAATTAACTTGTTAATACAGTCGCACTAAAACGTAACAGTGCCGTCAACATTTCAAAAACGATAATTCTTACTTTCTTCCTAATATTATAAATGCGAAAGTCCGTTTGTTTGTTTGTTACACCTTCACGTCTTAACTACTGAACCGATTATCATGAAATTTTGCATACACGTTGTCGGGGGTGCAAAAAAGGACATAGGGTACCTTTCATCCAGAAAAAACGTATAGTTCCCGAGGGATAGCAAAAAAAACTGTCCACGCAGACGAAGTCGCGGGCGGCTGCTAGTCAAGCATAAAATCCCAAGTCGGCACCCTGATTATCTAACTAAAAAGAAACTATTTAGCGACCGGTTGCATTTGATTCGACATACCTACATTGCCACTTTTCTTTGGTATGTTTTTTTTTAACCCAAAAAGAAGTAGCAATGGATCATGATCATCTGTGAACTGCAACCAGTCGCTAGGTGGTTTTTAATTAGATAATTAGCCCGCGGTCCTCTTTCCGAACAGACTCTACTGATCTTCTGAATGAAATATAGACTTAATCCGGGAAATTCCTTGAACATCAATGTTGGCGGGGACTTAAGACCGTAGTTACCATAACTTAATAACCAAAATATACCGAAAATACTTACTTCCGCCAATATACCTACAAAAATACTGATACTCGGAAAATTTGATAAAATATACCGAAAAAGAATTAAAATACTGCATCTGGTCACACTGGTGACATGACATGACGACTGTGAAGGCAAAGCAAGCAGAGCTGTTTTTCTGACGGGTAGTGACATCTAGTAAATAATTAGTAAAGTTAAACTGTGCTTTTAGGAAAGAAAAGCATAAGGTTGTAGGTTAGTTTGCTACTCGACGCTAGATGTCACTTAACTGCAAACATTTACTTTTTAAATGACTTAAACTTTTAATTAATATATCTTGAAAAGGCTTTTAATGTTAGTCAAAATTAAGATTGTTAATAATATAAAATTTCCACTACAAAGAGGACTTGAAAAATGTCATTCAATACAAATTAAATAATGCAATTATATGATTAATTACGCCATCTCTTATCAAGTAGAGGTACTACAGTGACGTCACAACAACGTCGTGCGACTGGTTTGGTCAAGTCCCAGAGTACCGTTGAGTTCAACGCCCTCCAGCCCGTTTGTTTACGCGGGAATTTAAAGTGGCGGAAGGTTGAATTTTCGGTTTTTGTGCGATTCTTTTCCGTTTCACACGAATTTTAAAAAGTCGTTAAAATAAAAATTAACGGTTCTCGCTCGCTTTTAATTTAACAATGTTCACGATTATAAGAGAGATGCGGTATTCATTTTGACTATTGTGTTCCATGTTCCATTATGACGGTTTTTAAATAGACAATAGTCAGATCCGCTGCAACTACACTTGAGAATGTAGGTAGGTAGTGTAGGTACCTACCTATGTCACAGAATAACTCCTATGTAGCAAAGAGAACATTTTACGGAAACCTAGGTAGGTACCTACCTACGTAGGTACGTCGTTTTGTTTAGAGTATATATTCTGTGGTTTTGTACAGTTCGAATCACGAAAGATGACCACAAATGGCGCCCATCTTCGCGTCATCATAACTCATGAAGAAAAGACTTTTGACAAAATAAAATTTCATATATTTAAATAATATCGATATATGAATATGAAATATTATTTTGTCTAAAGTCTTTTCTTCATGAGTTATTATGACGCGAAGATGGACGCCATTTGTGGTCATCTTTCGTGATTCGATCGAACTATACCTACTATACTCAGTACCCTTAGCACTTGTACTATTATGTATTCTGTGCCTTAGCACGAACAGCTATCGAGAAAAATAAATAACGCGCGTAAAATTACTCGATAGTGCAATTTTGTATGAAAAATTAGTACAGCGCCATCTATCGCCGAATAGCGAAATTAAATTTTCCATAGAGAATTTTCTATCGAGTAATTTTACGCGCGTTATTTTTCTCGATAGCTGTTCGTGCTAAGGGTACAGACCCTTTTTTATTTGGTCTGAGCTACTATAGGTATGACTCATAGACTTATTATATTACTTTGGTATGACTATACGGCAAGCGCTCTGAAGTTACAAATGTTAAATGTTACATTATTAAATTGACTGCATTGTATATTTTTATTTTGTTCTAATATTTTTTCATTATTAAAGAATAACACTTAGATGAAATCAAAATAAACAGAAATAAAATAATAAAATTATACCTACCTACTCATAAAACATTTTTTTAGAGCAGGAGGTAGGTACCTACTAGGGTTGCCAACCCTACTATACAAGGTGTTTGGTAAAAGCCTTATAAAGCCGAATATGGTAGATAGGGACCATCAAACTGAACAACTTTTACTATGGGACCAACTCCGAAATCGCGAAAAAAAAATCAGCTGTTTCATACATTTTGATATTTTCGTTGTTATTTTTTGTATGAAACAGCTGATTTTTTTTTCGCGATTTCAGAGTTGGTCCCATAGTAAAAGTTGTTCAGTTTGATGGTCCCTATCTGCCATATTCGGCTTTATAAGGCTTTTACCAAACACCTTGTATAATATAGTATCCTACTATATTGAAGGCTGGCCTACTATATTTTTTGAAAAAATATATAGTAGGCAAAAGTACTATATTTTTTCAAGGGAAAGAATTAAACAAAAACAAAAAAAAATACTTATATGCACACAAGTAATTGTAAAAAATAGGTATTTTTTGTGATTAAACGCTTGTTTATTGATGTTGAATAAATTATGAAAATGTTATTTCTTACTTAAATATGAAAAATTCGACTTCTTTAAAATCCTCCATACAAAACAGCAACCTACTATATTTTTTTGGACTTTTTCACCATCTACTATATTTTAACACTAAAAATCTTGAAACTACTATATTTGATCCAAAAAAAGTTGGCAACCCTAGTACCTACCTACCTTCAAGAAAAAATAATAATGAACTTAAGGTTCAACTAAGTACATATCTAGGTATTTATTTGGTAGGTACTACACCTATTTTTAGAACTGATTTAGGTAATTGGCTTACCTTAAAATACAAGTCATTAGGAGTTTTCTTTATTTTAAATTTTTTTTATTCTTTATCTGGCTTTGGGTTGGCAAAACATACCTTTGGTGCAAATATGAAGACTTTAGTCTCATTTCAACTGCATAGCTGCTTTTAAAACCTTTTGATAGGCGATGGACGGACAAACGGACGTGACAGAAATAGAAAAAAAACTAAAATAATATGAAAGTCTTTCTATTCTATTCAATATGGCTCTTTCGGAGCCCTGAATATGGAAATCTGTTCCATCCCAGCTCCTTCCAGTTTAATTCATAGAACCACGAAAGCACTTTGCCTTCAAGGAGAAGGCTGCGATCGTACCTACCTACTTACTCCAAAATAAAAATTAAACAAATTTCATAATAATTTATCCAGTCTAGGCTGTTATGTTACAAGCTCTTGTGAATGTCATAGAAGCTACGCTATCGGTTCGCAAACCCTAAGCGGGAGACCGTAACGAGAAGAACCGGCAAGAAACTCGTCAACTCGGGTTGCTTTTTTCTCCCTGTATATTTCATACAGAGTCGTCAACATTGAAAAATTACCTCCACATTTAAAGTGAAGTCATTTTCCATCACAATAATTAACAAAAGTTTACACACAATGGGTAGGTTGAAATTAATTAGGTACCTACTACATATCGGATAGGTAATTGTGAGAGTATATAACTTTCAACTAGTTGAGAAATCACTTCTGTCTGCTAATTGCTGCTTCTGTCCTGCATCAGCAGTAGCATCAGTAGAGGCACCTACCTATGTAGCATTCCACACCTGGGTACCACTTCAAACTTCAATGTAAGCTAGGGATGAGGTACAGACTTATTGAGAATAAATAGAGAAGTAGCCGTAATGAGAAGTAGCCCTGTAACGTGGCCGTACCAACCTCCTTCTCAGAGTAAAAACTTATTTTTGGGGAAATTCGAAACTATGTCAAATTTTTATTCTGTTTGGAAAAATATAATTCAAATTGACTTTTTGCTGTCTTCAGACTTGATTTTTCAATGACATCGAAATGTAAAATCTCCACAATTTTAGAAATTACCTGTTTACAAACACAACAAACCTTGTGAACCTTATGATTGTGTTACAATTTTATAGTATAGAAGTCACTGTAGTACTCTACCGGTTAAAGGTTGGATTTTACACATTTATTGAATTATACATACTGCACTGTGGAGCCCTGTTTCATTGCTCCCCGTGATAGCCCTAATGAGAACTAGCCCTAATGAGAAATAGCCCTAATGAGAAGTAGCCCTAATGAGAAGTAGCCCAAGTGAGAAGTTGCTCTAATCAGAAGTAACCAAAATTAGAAGTGGTCATAATGAGAAGTAGCGAGTCGGTTGGCATAATGAGAATAAGCCCTAATGCGCTTAAATCCAATGGGCCACTTGGGCAAAATCTGTGATCTGTGGGGGAATGATGAACTAATAGCGGGCCTCCAGCAGAAATTAAAAACATAAAAATAGCCAAAAATTTAATTTTCCTTCCAATGTACAAGGGAATATTTTAGCAGGTATATTGCCGGGGCGCCGCGGTCTGTGCATCTCTGGTGATAGGGACAGGGTTGGAATGAAAGCAAGGGGACTGTAAATGATTCATATAAGCAACGATGACAGACAGACAGCAGCAGATAGAGTATCCGACAGAATAAAAAATGAAAAAAAGACAAAGAATTTTGATTAAATTCTTCCTGAAAAATAAACTCTTACGAACACGGCAAGGATGTGCGAAAGGGTTCCCTACGTATTTTCATAAAATTTTAAGGCATAATATGTCATAGCATAATATGATTTCACCGAATGATGTTTACGCATAATATTACTTAGTCATAACAGCTTATTCATATTTTTTTTAGGCATAACTAATTTAAGCATAATCATGTTTAAGCATAATATTCTTCAGCATAAATTTAAACACGCATAATGTTATTAACGCATATTTTTATAAACAAAAAATGAATACACTTCGAAACTTGCACATTTAAAAGCTATTGCTAAAAATGTACACTTGAAATAAATATAAATATTGTTTGTCACATGTTTGGCTAGGGGTATGTATTTACAATGCCGAAGTAGAAAAGACCGAATTTTACAAGACCCAAGGACGAAACACCGAAAATCAAATGGTCGAACGGTTGTTTGGCCGTACGTTTAAAATCACAAAAAGACATTTTAACTAAAACACTAAATCCCGAAGCTTAAAAAAAGTGAAGGTTAATTAAGGGTTACATGCCAGCAGGTAGGTTCTGGCACTTTGCCGACCGCTGCCGCGGCACGCTCGCTTTGCTCGCTCAGCTCGTGCGTTGTAGGTCATAACTCACAATTAAACTTAACCTCCTCCTCGCTCGCTACGCTCGCTCATCGTCGCACCTAAGAGACCTAAACAGACTTTCGGGATTTTGAACTATCGGCATTTTCACTTTCGGGATTTCGAACTATCGGTCATTTAATAATCGATCTTTTAAGTTACGTTCGATCGGATATCGATATTTAGGATTTTCGGTAGGTACTTTGAAAATAGGTGTTTTATACGCCGATATTTCGGTCGTATGTGTTATGAATTTTCGGCATTTTAATACATACCCCCCTTTCACAAGAAAATAAATGAGTACGTAAAAATATTTATTCTTATTGTTTTTTATGTCTAAATAATATTAGGCGAATAGACAATATGCCTAATAACATTATGCGAAAACAAATTAGTCTAAATGATAATTATGCTTATAAAAGTATGTCAAAAACAATTTTGCCAAAGTATTATTATGACAAAAAATATATGCCAAATCCGTTATGCCAAATCAAATTAGGTATGAAAACCATTATGTGAAAACAAGCTATCCCGTGCTAAAGCACTACACTTGGCTTACATGAAGCTGACTCTTTAAAAAAATTAGAATGTATTTTGACGCCCTTCGTGATTGAGTGGTTTGAACACCGTTTCATCACCGATCACCGTCATCGCGGTGTCACTGTGAATTCTAGTCCATTCCAGATAGGGTTGCCAACATTTTTTGGATCAAATATAGTAGTTTCAAGATTTTTAGTGTAAAAATATAGTAGATGGCGAAAATGTCCAAAAAAATATAGTAGGTTGCCGTTTTGTATGGAGGATTTTGCATTTTTCATACTTAAGTAAGTACTAACATTTTCATTATTTATTCCAAATGTTTTCAACAACCATAAAGACAAGTGTTAAATAAAAAAAAAATGCAATTCCTTCTGTGCATTTAAGTAATATTTTTTTTTAGCTTTCGTTTAATTTTTTCACTTGAAAAAATATAGTAGTTTTGCCTACTACTTATACACCGTCATTTTGTAGTCGTTTTAATTAACTTTAGGGAGTGCTCTACTAATGAAAATAATCATTTTTGCCAAAGAAACATGGATCGAAAAACGAAAAAAAATTTTGACCTCCCCATACAAATACAATGTTTTAGCTGTCTAGTTAGTATGGGAGGACCAAAATTTTTTGTCGTTTTTGGACCTATGTTTCTTGGGCAAAAATGTTTAGTTTCATTGGTGCAACACACCCTTAAGTTAATTAAAACGACTACAAAATGACGGTGTATATTTTTCAAAAAATATAGTAGGCGAGCCCTCAATATAGTAGGATACTATATTATATAGTAGGGCTGGCAACCCTAATTCCAGACGACCATTGCAACATTCAACTGAGGAGACACCTGGATATAACTGCTGGATTTAATTGATTTAATGCGATTAAATACTCTTTTAATGCGGTGCGTGCCTTTCCACATTAATTCTCTTTATTTAAATCAGGTGTCATATGGACCTTCAGCTGCAGACTACCTTTTTTATAGTAGGGGGAATGCATTTACTCGTCCTGGAGATTTGTGGGACTAAGGGGGGGGGGGGGGGCACTACCCACTAAACCCCCTACTACATCCCGCTTCCCGCTCTAACATGATGAAATCAGAGTTTACGTATACGTTAAAGGCTACATACTCGTATAAATATTAAGCATGACTATTTCAAGGCCAAAAAGAAAGCATTGACCTCAGCAACATCTCGGCTTTCGATTACAAGGTTTTTGAACTCATCTCGGACTTTTTCTCGGCGCAGTCACGTAGCGATTCGCAAAATTCAATCACCTTCCTTAACAGACCGTAAGTTGCATTAGCAACGCGCCCATCGATACCATCGAACGCCGATGCTGCTGAAGATCCGATTCTAACCGGCCTCAACACCGTTACCACTTCGCATCACGAAAAAAAATACAGTTAGCCGCTACGGAGGCCGCGCGTCGACTTCGAAAAAAGCACAACCCGCCACCACCGCACGTCACCAAGACGTATCGCGGCTAAGCGCGGGAAAATTGACAGCTGTTCGCGGGAAATATACTCTTTGGTTCAGCAAAAAGTTTGTCAAACTCTCGTGTAAAGTAAAGACTAAAAACTTTTTACTTTTAGTGAATGATAAACTATTGTGGAAAACTGTGTGTTGCCAGTGATGATGTCGACGGAGATAGGATAATTTCTGGTGTTGATAACAGTGATATTGATGGATATTTTTATTTTCGCTGCACCTGTTGAAGGATTTTGACAAAATGCCCAGCACTATAAGAGGTACGTTGAATTTAACTTAACTTTCTACAGGATTACTATATTATTTAATGCGGAAAAACTCAAATTCTTTTAAAAGAAAAAAGTTTGAAACATTTTACAGATTGTCTATGGTTTATGTAATAGTGACGTTACCTACTTTATCGATAAGATTGTCATAACCATTTTTTATAAAAGTAACTGATTTTATTTTTTAAATCATAAAATTGCTAAAAGTACTTTATAATAGGTACTCAAATAGGTACTTCGTTTATCCACGATTTTGATAGAGTTAATTTTTAAATGATTTTGCACGTTTTTTTACAAGTATTACAAATTACTAAAAAACTTACAAAATAACATAAAATGACACTAAACTACTAGTTCTAGTAATATAAGGTATTTCAATATCTAGGTACCTATTATAAAGGAGTGTTTGCCTACCTACCTCTGTGATGACAAAGGTCATTGAACTCTAATGTTGACGGAAGCGAGCGCCGCTGTGTGACTAACAAAGACAAAATTTAAATTTCATACTTACTTCAGAACGTTATTTAAATTTTAAAATTTTTGATTTCTGTCACTTTCTTCATTGTTTACATTTGGCTGTGAATTGTTTCTTTTTATGCGTTATTTAAATTTTGGTTTATTTTTAAATTCTATATCTACGTGTATTTCAGTACGTTCTAAAGCTTGATAATTGAAAAGGTAAGTCAATGGTATTTACCTAAGCCACAGAATATATACTCTAACGCGCCTAAGCCAAGTAAAAAATACATAAAAAATAATATGCGACAAATTCATAGCCTGTTCCTTTTTTGAAATAGGTTAAAAATGAAAAGTGTAAGCTTATATTTATCTATTCAATTTGATATTTTCGAGATCTTTTCAATCTGATAAAACTAGATTTTTTTGGATGGTTTCGATTACTATTGCTGAAAAAACTGAAAAAAAAAGTTTCTAGGTCATCGGCAAACAAACACCCCGTAGGTTTGCATTGTGAGTCAAAATATACAGTCGGCCATTTTTAATAATGGCTCTATCTTTTGATTGAGTGAACTAAGCTTGGTATACACTTCTAAGATATACGCGTGAGTTTGACATTTTTAAAGGTCAAAAAGAGGTTTTGATATGGGCTGTATTTCAAATTGATACCCTATGAAATAATATAGGGCAAATACTGTTTCTATAAGGGTTCCGTAGTCCTTTTGAGGCGCGAAACCCTCAAAATGCAACATATCTTCCAGCATTCTAAGTTTCTAAGGATAAGATATCTTCTTCTTCTTCAGCCTTAAGTCATCCACTACTGAGAGTCTACTCCTTCTTTGCATGCCATCCCTTACGGTCTCGCATAACATATACCTTGACCTTAATCGGATCTGTTGTTATTGAAAAGTGACAGTGACCCATTTTTGATCCAACTTCTAGAAGATACAGTTTTATTTTGAAATATCTTTTATCAACATTCTCCCATAAAAGAAGCGTAGGTTCTGCAGTAAAATAAGATGATTAATATTTCTGACGTATTATGTATAAATCCTTATGCCCAGCAGTGAACGTCGTGTACGACTAAAGAAGAAGAAACTGAATGACACGTTTGTTGATCATGCATGATAGATGTACATTTATACAGTAAAGACGAAACAACTGTTTCACAACACCTTTTTCTCCTCTGTTTGACAACTGCTTTTTTTTCAAGAGAAGTTTTAGATGACCTTTAGTGTTATCAATGTAATGTAATACATAGGCGTATCCAGGCCAGTTTTCCGGAGAGGCTCGAGTCGAGGCCAAGGTTTTTTAACCGACTTCAAAAATTTGAAAAAGAGGAGGTTATCTATTCGTCGCGTATATTTTTTTATATGTATGTACACCGATTACTCGAAGACGGCTGAACCGATTGCAATGATTCAAACGTTATAACATGAGATTTGTTTACAAGTTGGTTCCATTTTTTGAAATTTTTAAATCGGTTCAGTAGTTTTCAAGTAATCTTGAAAAAACTGTTGTTTTCGTTACCATTTTATATGAATTCAGGCGGATTTTCAACTATTACTTTTTTTTATGAACCGATTTAGGTGATTCTTTTTTATTTGAAAGAAGATACCTTAAGGATGATACCATATTAATTTCATTGGTATTGGACTTTGGATTTTGAAGATACACAAGGGAACTCCTCAAAATTAAATAGGAACTGTACAGTGATTGAAAGAATGGTAGGTTTATGACAATCAAAAACAAGTTAAGGTGCCTATTTATTGTCAAGGACGTGCTGGACTAGGGTTGAACTGCGAAGGCCCAACGGAACTCTTGTGGAAATTGAATTACTCGAATTACCCGACTTGAATAGACGTGTTTTAATTAATCGATTTGAACATTATTTTTTGCTTTTTATAGAGCTGTTTTTTAAGATTATTGAAGGAGGTTGTGCTTTTTTTAAAAAGCTTTTTGGGGAGATCAGTTCATGTAAAAAAAACGCTTGACAATACAAGGGCTTTACTTATTAAGTAAGTCTTTATTTCGAGGGGGAGTTTGAATCCCTAAATCCCCCCCACCCCCTCGCTACGCCCATGATGAAATACATCAATCCTATAAAATACTGTTTAAAACAAGGGAAGAAGTTCTTTTTGCCCACAGATGTATAGAACGTTATCTATTCTGAATTCGTGAAAAATGCCGCTATTCCGCCGCCGCGCTGCCGCCGCCGTGTCAATCGCAAACGCAGGAAAGCGACAGTCGCGGGCGCAGCGGTACCGCGAGGCGGGCCCTGCGCTTGCGACTACGGTTATGGAATCCCTTTCGTCGTGACGTAGCCAACGGTACTCTGATAGTGATGGGATGATCCGATGAAAGCACTTGCTGTGCTTAAACGGAATGACTTGACACTTATGCGTGACTTGACTGCAGATTTGAAAGTTGTATGTAAAATTACGAGTAATTGAGAAGCTCGATGGCGCAGTGGTTTAGCGCCTGGCCCAGCGATTGCGGAGGTTAAGCAACGTTCGCAAGGGTTGGTCATGGGATGGGTGACCAAAAAATTATAATCTCTAGCTCCTCCGTGCTTCGGAAGGCACGTTAAGCCGTTGGTCCCGGCTGCATTTGCAGTCGTTAACACCCACCAATCCGCATTGGACCCGCGTGGTGGGTTATGGTCCGTCCTCCTTATTAACCCATAAGGAAGGCCTGTGCCCCAGCAGTGGGGACATGAATAATGGCTGATGGACAATGTAAAATAACAAAGTCAGTTTAGAAATCACACATGGTTTAACGTGTAACACACCAACAACGGAACTTAATGAGTGTTGGTGTGTGATCCGTCTTATGTTAACAAGGCATAACTTAAAAAATCTTAATTCTATTCATGCAAGTAGTCTTTCGTTACCTGAAAAATAATGATGAACGAAACTAATTAATTTTTATACTATGAAAAAGGTAGGGAAATAAAAACATACTTAATACAAAATAATAAAAAATATCAACGCTCGATAGATATCGAGCCTACAGTTTTTTGTCATTTTGAAAAGCCCTCATTATATCACGTGGGATGAAGGCCAAACGCTTCATCTGTGTGTCTTTGAGATATAAGGATGAAGAGGTAAGTAAGATTGAAAAAAATGACATCATAAAAAAACAATTCTCAAGTCTGCACAAATCACATAACCTTTCCCAATTCCACGTTCTTCACCTCACTAGCGGTGACGTAGCTAACGGTGCACCGTCTCACCCACATACGGTGTAACTGTGCGCCGTTATGTGGACGCAATCCGCGACGAGACTGGCTGTAGCGCGCGATGTCTTTGCTTCTCGAAAAAAGATTTAACTTGCGACGTGACACTGGCTGTAGCGGCTAGATGACTTTGCTTGATGAAATAAGTTTTCGTCTATGGATTTACGGCTTTTACTTTATCAAAAAAATCGGTTTTTTATTTCTTTTTGTCTCAAAAACAAAAAAATAAAAATAAAAAATAAATTTTACTAGTGGCTTTGTGAGCTGTAGACCTCGCGTTTATAACAGTTTTGATCATTTTGGAAATAGCTGAAATATGTTTCTTTATAAAAATTAAAAAAAAACGGAATCGACTAAAAATCTATGTAATTATTGAACCTGCTTACAAAATTTCACGACAATCGGTTGAGGAATGCAACCTGTAGAGGAGAACTGCCTTTCTATTGTATAATTTAAAAATAAAACCGGCCAAGTGCGAGTCGGACTCGCGCACGAAGGGTTCCGTACCCAAAACAGCAAAAAGAATCACGATTGTTGTATGGGAGCCCTCCTTAAATATTTATTTTTAGTATTTGTTGTTATAGCGGCAACAGAAATACATCATTTGTGAAAATTTCAACTGTCTAGCTATCACGGTTCATGAGATACAGCCTGGTGACAGACAGACAGACAGACAGGCAGACAGACAGACAGACGGACAGCGGAGTCTTAGTAATAGGGTTCCGTTTTTACCCTTTGGGTACGGAACCCTAAAAACTATTGCAATCGCTTTCAGGATGTAACACATTGAAGCTTTTTTTTGGCACAAATATAAACTTACCAAAGAAATGCAGCAATGTGTCACATCCATCTGTCAAACGAAAGCGATTGCGATAGATTTTTAAATTAGACAATTAGCCCCCGGATTTTTGCCCAAGCTGAAACGTCGAAGATGCTATGCTCTCGCGCTTCGCTCTTGAAGAACATACCTACCACAGACCAATTAGGTATAACAAAAACTCCTACCTACACGATATCTATATCTTGAGTGAGTCCCGAAACCTTAGAATAATAACACCTAGAAGCCGTGACCTCGTATGCTAAGTAAGCCAAAATGACTCAGTTTTCAGATTTATATCCTTCATACGTTACTTAATCGTAACTAAAATCCAATAATATAGTAACTAATCTCCTAAATGTAGGAAAATTGAAACTGTTTTGTACTGATTCGGGATGATTAGATAATAATGGAGAATAAAAATCTGAAAACGGAGCTATTTTGGCTGTTTTGTACTATTATGTATTCTGTACTATTATGTATTCTGTGGTTTTAGTTGCCTCACTTTTGACAGTGCGCTTTGTAGAGAACTATCGTTCTATTCTAGGTGTTATTATTCTAAGCACGAAACTAACAGAAACTTTGCGAGAATTGAACAACCAGCTCAGCCCGCGTGGGTTATAGAGTCTGGCCAACGAGTCGTGTCATCTCAAACGCGCGGCAAATTTAAAATTTCGAAACTTAATTCACTCAAAATACTACGAAATATCAATTTCATCTTAGGTCCATACACATTGACAAAAAAACTATTTAATTAATGTCTAAAATTGCTATTTCGCTGTATTTTGAGTGAATAAAGTTTCAAAATTTTAAATTTGCCGCTAGTTTCAGATGACACGACTCGTTGGCCAGACTCTATCTATGTTTTTTTTTTAAAGCTAAGCTTTCTATCACAAAGCTTCAAAATAGGCATTAGATAGACGTTTGATAAAATAAAAAGTCGAAGTCATTGAATTGATGTAGTATATGAAACGTAATATATTTATTTTATTGCTTTTTTTTTCTTTAAGTTAGCTTTATTTAACGTTCAGCTGAATAGAAAATTTACAATTTGAATCAATTCTCAGAGGTCGTAATGAAAGGGGAATATATAAATGCATGTAATGAAAGCCTTAAAGCTTAAACGCCTCTATTGTGCCCCAATATGTTATTTATATTAGCTTAACGGCATCTATGTATGATGTCGTTGGGATCATTGAATAAAGTCGTAAAACCAGAAGCTTTTTAATATGTTTGCACAAGTAAAGTTCCCGTGTCACGATGAGTGCCAGTGGTAAACAAAAGTTATGCAAGTTGTAGAATAAAATCAAATATTTGATGAAATCCATTTACACAAACTCATTCATAAAAACAGGCGCTTAAGTGTGTTTTTCTATTTTTAAGTTTTTAATTTTTTTATTTAAGTTTTCTATTTGAAGTACCTATACCTACTAATGTATAATGTCATATTGTCTGCACTGGCTACTTTACTAGGTCACTTAGGAGGAGCGTTTGAGGAGCGTCTGCATCCTAACATACGGTCTAATACCTAGTTGGAGGCAGGAGAAATTAAAATTTTTATATTACAATGATTTCAAAAGGAAGGATGAGCCCATCCGAATATTTGCTTTATAAATCCTTCATACAAGCAAAATCAGCGACATCTTTTAGATCCCACTCGAACTACTGCCATATTAGAGGTGGGCAAAAAAGATTCCTGAAGTGAACTATTTAGTTCAATTGGAGTTAAGGACAAGTTCACTCATCTGACTCCTTTGGGTCGCTAGTACTTTTGAACTTTTTTTTATATTTTTATAATGGTAATTATATCAGTTTTTCGATGGTATTAAGGCCATAAATCAAATTTATTGTCAATCGTTTTATTTACAGTAAACTCTAGGTACAATATGATACAGTACTGATGGTTATCTTACAGACCTATGGCATTATAGCATTGATACTTTTTATTATACTTATCCATAAAAAGTCCAATAGACTGTGAAATTATGACGTCACATAATGGCGGAGTTTAAAATTTTGGGTAAAAATAAACATCTCTTGAGACATAGAATTACACCCAGGAGCAAAACAATACGGCACTATACTTATTCCTAATACCAAAATAACTCAATGTAAAATTACGTCATAGCTTCCACGGTAAGTAATTTCGTAATAAATAAAACGTAAGCATTACAAAATCTCAAACATGTTTATTTCAAATTAGATGTTTTTGTTCTTTTTCACAGCTATACTAAACTAATATTATAAACTATTTAAATTATTAAATATAAAAAGGAAAGATTTGTTTGTTGGTTTGATTGTTTGTAATGCAAAAATTCAAAAACTAACTGAACAGATTTTATAAAACTTTCACCTATTGAAATTATCAGCAAGTAACATTAGCAGTATTTTATCTAAAAAAATAAGAGATCCCAATGAAAATAGGAATAATGAAACGAAAGCCACAGTATATTTTTTTTTCTAAAATAATAATTGATCGGAAGATGATGACATTCGTAACATGATATTAATCCTTATGCAACTAAATAATTACATTGTCAAGGTTGATTATTAACATGCAAATTCCTCCTAAAACATAAAGCGAGGGAAAGCAAAAAACTTTCCACGCAGACGGATTCGTGGGCGGCCGCTAGTACTGCATGATTATGGGAGGCAGGAGCTTCGTTTTCTGAGTTCAGTTATTTTGTTTTATGCGTGAATGCGGTAAATACTTCAATCTCAATTCGCGGTATTGGCATTGCTTTCAGCTTCCATAGTCCAGCTTTTGACATCCGTGTCATAAAAAAGAGCAGGGGCCCTATTTTTGAATCGCTCGGCTGGCGTCGAGCGCTCGTTTCTACTGATTTTCGTTCGACAGCTCATACATTTGAGTTGATTTGTCGAACGAAAATCAGTAGAAACGAGCGCTCGAAGCCAGCCGAGCGATTCAAAAATAGGGCCCCAGAGCATATTCTTGCGTTTTTAGGAGGCTTATGAAATAGGACTGTTTTCGTTATTTTATCTACACCCATGCTTTAAATCCTCTGTAAAAGGTTCTGCAACGGTTAGCTTACTGCCACCATTACAGTATCCCTGCTGTGCCGCGCGACCACGCGCTCAGCGTTGCATAATGAAATTCAGTACAACATTATAACACTCTCGCGGAAGACATAATGACGAGGAGGGGGAGGAAGGTCAAAGTCAAAGTCAAAAACTTTATAGATGATACATATTATGGGTGTATATAAATATCATGGGTGTTTTTAATCCATATGCATTAATATTGTTTATTCCCAAATAAAAATAATAAAAAAATAAAAAAAATTGGGTGTAGATAAAGTCTTGTATGCAACTGTACATAATTAGGTATTAAAACACTCATGTGATATATTCGTGTTTTAATACCCCTCATTATAGTACAGTTGCATAAATAACTATAATGGAACTCCATATTTCTTTACGCACTAGATCATCAGGCAATCTGTAATTACTTGAATTGAAATGTAATGTAGATAATTATTTTTGCAGCAAATATGTTTCATAGGAGACATTTCTGTACGCAGTGTTCGTAATCTATCCTTTCCGTTTACTCTCGTTCTTTGAGTTAACTAGCTATGGAACTAAATGAACTAAGGTCTAAGGATCTTTTTATGGACTCAAGTGAACTACATAGTTCATTTGAATCCATATAAAGATCTTCAAGTGAACAAGTTCATTTGAGTCATGATGACCCATCTCTATTGCCTCGAACAATAACAAGTAATAGCACAGAATACATAATTGGTAATAGTAAAATATTTTATAATTTATTAAAATTGTTAGACACGTAATAAAAATAATGTAAAGCTACTAACCGATGATACGATATTCCATGTAACTTTTTAACGTTTGCATCATAATTTTTGCAATCTACAAATGCGTCATTCGCCATTTTTATGTCACGTCAGTCACCGTCTGTCTACCATAGTCTTCCGCGGGTGACTGAATCGCGTTGGCCCTAAAATGTGTCCCGTTCCTTGTCCTTACGTTAGTAATATAATAAGTCTATGTTATATTATGTAATCTTTGCAGTCAGTAAATATTATTTTATTTTGTTTTAGTAATGTCCGGATTGCCTGAAGATTAATTTTCCGCGTTCTTTGTTCTAATTATATTGTATATTTGTATACTTCTATTGTAAAGACAATAAAAAATCCGGTAGAGCTTAATAGCATCGAGCTTTTTAGTTTTCATACCCCTAGATTTGTGCGACTGATGCCACAAGAATTTAATAGCTTTATCTAGCTTTTTTTAAATAGTTTCCTTACTACATTTAAATTAGGTAGTTTTAAATTCAATATTTTTTTCCATTTGTCAACCACAATCGAAAATGGTTACTCAATTTTGTTTATTTTTTACTAATTTCTAATGAAATAACGCAGCATTATAAGCCTTTTAAAGCTTTTAGCTCTTTTTGAAATAGTTTCCTCACTTCATTTAAAAAAGTTTTAAATTCCAGAACTTTTGTCAACCACAATCCAAAATGGCTACTCAATTTTGTTTATTTTTTACTAATTTCTAATGAAACGCAGCTGTTATAAAAATTTTGAATTCTGATTAAATTAAGTTGAACATAAAAAGCAGGTGTGACACACCTTATCTTTATTCCCGCCAAATATCTTTATTTTTAATCTGTATATTTTTTATGGTTTTGACTGTATCTTGATTCTTGAGTCTAGAATTCGGGGTGGCCATTTTTATTAACGGTCATTGACCTCATGTATTTTCGTAGACGATGGGAAATGTGATTATTCCGAAAACTTGAGAATGCATTACCTATTCGTTTTTTTATAATTATCATGTCTAGACAAATTTTCATTCTAAGTACGACGATGCATGTTCAAATTAAACGAGCTATTTTAAAACAAAGACAAAGATTTTTTGTTCTTTGATTTATTTCCATCTTAGGTAGGTATAATGTTTATTTATTTTTATAGGTATTTTTGATAAAACCGCTTTCAAGCTCGTTATGTTACATGACAGTTACCTATTTCCCTTTATTCTGTTGATTTTAATATAATCCTACATTCGGCTAATGAATTTCAACAGTTCTAAATAAATTAACCGTATTCCCATCAATAATTAAATATGTACGATAGAACTTGATTCCGATTGGGTAACACCCAATCGGAAACAAGTTTTTTACAACGTCCTATCGTTAGTTTTTAATATCCAAAAAGTTTATTGACACCATTGGTCCACTCTATGGTCAGTTTTTTTTCGGATATTTTGTTCGGCGCCGTTGTCTTCTCTTACAAAGACCCATCGATGGTTTGAGATAGCCAGCGATGAGAAGAAAAGTTAAACTATCATATTTTTTTAGTAAGTAGTAAGTACCCACACTTATCTTTCTTTTTTCGTAGACTATATCTATGGTCAGGCAAGATATTATTTTTCTCGTTGCGTGTAAACTTCTTTAGAGTGATATTGTATGTACTTTGTAGTCAGCAATGTTGGGTACCATTAAAATACCTATGTTTTTAATATGTATCTGGATTTTTCTTTTTCCATCCATCTTTTTCAATTATTACTTTTCCCCATTTTGCAATCTTAAAATAAGTGGATGACACTGACCGACCTTGTTAACAAAGTTTGTACACAGTAACAAGTTTATTTAGATTAGAGGCTACCTACTTTATTTAATCTTACAAAAAATCCTTCGACGCCATTCGCAAAATATTTAAACGCCATGTCCATATTAATCGTGACCCATATCCGTGGAATTGAAGAGAAAAAAAACACCGTTCCATTTTTAAATTCGCGCCACGGTCGCTCGGTCGTGACAGGCCAAAAGCACCGTAACCGCGAAGCTTGAAAGTTGCGCAACGGAACGCAAGTTGGGGGGTTCAATGAACGCAGTTCGGCTACTTACCGTTAGTTGGCGCACGTGATCAGGTGGTTTTACTTTTAAAAAGTGCAAATTAGTACCGCTACTCGGCGATAGATGACGCTGATGTCACGTTATTTGCTGGCAACGCGATCTTATTGAACGTGGTTTGCCATAAAAATGCTATTTTATTGTACTGCGAGATTCCATGTTTATAATTTTGTACTTATCTACGATTCTGGTGCTGTCATTCATCCAAAAAGCCTTTGCTCCAGAAGCCCTGAACTTAAATATAAGCTGATGAAATGAATTTAAAACTAAAATCTACCTTATCGGTGTATTTTACTCCGGACTTCTCCTCTCTCGTGGGTGGATTGCCTTAACCTGCACGTTTGGCGGCGGGTTGGATTGAAGATCGTTGTGTTGGATTACTTTCATCGAAAAACGCAGCTACATATTTTCTGGTCCACGGAGGTGTTAAAATGTCGTTATTTGTCGCTCTGTCCCTCTCCCCCCTCTGGGGAGAGGTTAGAACCCCCCGGATCCGCCGCCGAGCCTACTATTTAGGCTCGACGGGGAACCCGGGGGTGGCGAGAGACAGACCAGGAGTGGCTTCCTGCTAACTGACCGAGCCCAGCATGCCAAGCATGGCATTCGTAAAGATAGTAGGTATTTTCCCTCACTCAGAAAAAAATAAAAAAAGGTGCGGTACCCACTATTTCCCCCTCTGTTGGCTGGGTAACTGGCTGGGTGGGACCACGGGAGGCGGTCGTGGAGGGAAGGGAGCCGCATCGTTGAATGTTGCGGTCCCTCATACGGCGAGTCCCACATACAACCTCCAGTTCACCGCGAGGGGATGCGTAAATGCATTTTGGGTACTAGGTTCGCGAACCTCCACGTTTCGCCAACTTGCAACAGTGCTCCATAACTGTGCGAACGTCCTCGGTTGGCACTCCGCATTTTGCGTTCCGAAGCAAGAACACAAAGGGGGAGGAAGTAGAAGTTCACAATCGCAATTGCGTCCACATTGAGCTCTGCGATCCTGCAGCATAGGTTCATGGAGCACGAGGTTCGTGAACCTAAAGCTAGGGTTTCCTAGGATGACGGTGCCGTCATATTACGACCGTAAATTAGCGGCGTAGAAGGTTGTCTATGTAATACGGCACAACGTTCTACGCCGCTAAATTACGGCCGTAAGATAATCTAAGGCGATAATCCGCGCGCGATGAAAGAAAGAAAGAAAGAAAAAGAAAGAAAGAAAAACATTTATTGGTCTCTGCACCTTTAAACTTAACAAACATTAAACAACACACATAAGGGAAAAAAATTAAACAATAATTACAAAAGATAGGTGCGAGGGCCAACGGGTAGCTGCCTCAGCTGTGCTTCTGCGGCATTGCGTAGAATGCCACAGAAACGCTGATTTTCAGACAGCTCCCTAGGTAAGGTGGTGACTTTTGGGGAATAATAATATAAATAAATAAATATGCCAACCATTTAAGAAAAAGGAGTCCGTGATTTTAGGAAGGAGAAAAGGAAAAAGAGAAAAAAAAAGAAAAATTTTAATTAGTCTGTGGTTTTTGTAATCTGTCTAGTCTGTTCTGTCAGTCGTACCATGTCGTGTCAGTGTCATTGTCATAGTCAAACTCAAGAGTATGTTTTATCATTTTCAGTCAAAGTACCCTAAATATAAATTAATAAAATGCTTGCCACGTCGACGAAGTGAAAAACGTGGCTTGCCACGCGGACATTTGTGACGTGGTAATGGAGATTAGAGCTGCTACCACAAACACACAAGTCTTTGGCTGCTGCGGATGCTCAGTAGGTAACTCGTGGAAACAACAACTTCCCCATGCCATGGCCGTCGTGATGGAATAAATGGGATTGAACCTTGTCAAACTGAGATGCCATACGGTACTCCGCGGCCAGCCACAGGCCACGGGGATATATCGAAACTTTTGCTGCAGCAACTTCAAGTAAGGGAGCGTCCATTAATTACGTGAGGTGATTTTAGCAATTTTTTGACCCCCTCCCCCCTTGATATGACGTGAGATTCGGCTTAACCCCCTTCACCCTAATAAATAAATCTCACGTGAGATTTTTTAAAACGCGTATTTTTAGTGTAATGGGTTAATCTATGCTTGCTTGCTTTGCATTTATTTAAATAAGAATTAGTCATATTTTGTTAAAAAAATTAACTTGATTTGTTTTTTTACGATACCTTCTGCAGAAAAATACCTGATATTTGCCGAGACCCCCTGTCACCCCCACGTGAGTTTCGGCTCCACCCCTATCCCCCCTCTAAATGCCTCACGTACACGTAATTAATGGATGCCCTTAAGGTAACAAGTAAATTTATAAGAACAATGCGATTAAATTGGTAATAGACAGTGATCCACCGCAAATTAATTCGAGAATGTATGGAAAAGAGAGAAAAAAATTAGGGGCCATCCATAAATTACGTCACACGATTTTCGTGATTTTGGCCCCCTCCCCCGTCCTTATCACAGCTCGTCACATTTGTGAAATCCCCTTCCCTAGTGTGACGTAATATATTTTACAATTTCACATCAAAAATAATTTTGAATTACCGAAATTATGTTTTATTTTAATTTAAATAATTTTAAATTTGGCGCCACGAAATTTAGGACACCTCACACCCCCTTGTTACACAATGTCACACTTCGTCGACCCCCTCCCTCCCCCTGTGACGTGTGACGTAATTAATTTATGGATGGCGTTTTGTACAGCAAGCGCTTTGAAGATAGTCACTTCAGTTGTGCATTGTCAAATCGCATTTAAACTCAAAAGATACAGTTACCATTACACATTACCTACTTATCAGTCTTTACTTACGTTTTTTTTTCACAAACAGAGAACCCCATAACTTCTATGATTATATTCATCAAATTGCTTGATATTACATCAAATTATGACCATGATAGTCAATTTTTCTGATGAAAAATAAAATCCTTATTTAAATGTTTTTAACATAAAAAATAGCTTGAAAGTGGCTCTCTTTTTTTTGGCAATAATAACCACTTATTTTGTTGTAACTTAGCCAAAAATAAGTTAGTGTTCAATAAATTGTACATAAAAGTTTTGTTACATTTACGGTTACCGTTAGGTATATGAAAAATGCAACTTCTTGAAAATTCTTCATACAAATCACCGACTTGTATAGAGAATTTCCGAAAAGTTGCATTTTTATACAAACTTGTCTTATTTTTTTTAACACGTTTTTATTAGGTTGCTTTCTCGTTTGTGTGTTCGTTCGTTCGTTTGTTTCTCCGCAAAGTTTGTGAACGATTTTGTACTAGCTTCCCGATGAGCTAGAAACTTGAAACTTTGAATGTAGGTCAGAACTGGAAGGCAATGCAATATTATGGTGTAATTGAGCTGATCTGATGATGGATCCGGAAGAAGGCCACAGGATCTCTATGATGAAACCATACAATACAACCCCATCGTGTTTGGGTTCGTTAGAATCGTCTTGACGAGTACTCTAATGGGAGACGAGATCTAGGGTCTGATGATGAAGCTGGAATGCCATGCCATAGGAACTCAATATTGAAACCGAGCAACCCCATAAAATTTGGGCTTATTTGAATCGTATTGACGAGTTCTTTGTTGGGAAATAGATTCCAGGGTCTGATGATGAAGCCGGAAGAAGGACACAGGAACTCTTTAATAAAACCACGCTACCCCATCGAGATTGGGCTCGTTTGAATCGTCTTGACGAGTACTTTGTTGGGAAATAGTGTCCGAGGATCTGATGATGGAGCCGGAGGAAGGCCATAGGAACTTTATAATAAAACCATGCAACTCCATCGAGTTTGGGCTCGTTTGAGTCGTCTTGACGAGTTCTTTGTTGGGAAATAGTTTCCAGGGTCTGATGATGGTCCCGGTAGAAGGACACATGAACTCTTTAATAAAACCACGCTACCCCATCGAGATTGGGCTCGTTTGAGTCGTCTTGACGAGTTCTTTGTTGGGAAATAGTTTCCAGGGTCTGATGATGGAGCCGGAAGAAGGCCACTGGGACTCTGTAATAAAACCATGCAACCCCATCGAGTTTGGGCTCGTTCGAATCGTCTTGGCGAGTGCTCCGGTAGGAGATGGTATATATTTAGTCTTAGCTTGTTAACTAAAAAGCAGAAAATAATAATTTACTAAAAAAAATCTTTTAAAAAAAAACACGTTTTTAAAACGGACTATATTATTACAAAAAAAAAATATCGGACTATAAACATTAAAACGGACTAAAAAGTGAAAAATAAATTTTTCTGTACATATTTATAACTCTACCTACAGAAATTTTAAACCTAAAAACGTGGGGCGCATTTTGTAAAATTTATCATCCATATCTTTTTTAGGTTTAAAATTTCTGTAGGTAGGGTTATAAATTTGTACAGAAGAATTCATTTTTAACTTTTTAGTCCGTTTTAATGTTTTTAGTCCGATTTTTTTTGTAATAATTTAGTCCGTTTTAAAAACGTGTTTTTTAAAAAAGATTTTTTTTATTAAACCGTGAACGCTTATGTTACAAAACTTTTTTGTTATGTTTGAACATCTATGTAAGTTTTGGCTAAGTTACAACAAATGAATCTTATTTTATTGCTAACAAGAAAAGAGTCTCTTTCAAGGTATTTTTTTAATGTGAAGAAAAATGTAAGGA
Source organism: Agriphila tristella (assembly GCA_928269145.1). Classification (NCBI taxonomy): domain Eukaryota; kingdom Metazoa; phylum Arthropoda; class Insecta; order Lepidoptera; family Crambidae; genus Agriphila; species Agriphila tristella. The sequence goes on from OV743451.1 coordinate 7,274,870, forward strand.
TTTTATTATTACGTTAAGTTGAATATCATGGTCATGATTCGAAGTTATGAGGTTCTGTGTTGGTGTATATCTGCAATTTCATGGGTTAAGCTAGGGTTTTCTAGGATGTCGGTGCCGTCATATTACGGCCGTCATTTAGCGGCGTAGAACGTTTTTCTATGTAAACAATATGGCGGTTTCTAACGCTACGGTGTCGCCAAATTGTTTACATAGACAACATTTAACGACGCTATATTACGGCCGTAATATGACTGCACCGTTATCCTAGGAAACCCTAGCTTAAGCATTTATTAAAGCTATTAATATCTCAAACTTTTCCGTGCTTCGGATCGGAAGGTATATAATACGTTAACCCGTTGGTCCCGGTTGCATTTACCAATCCACTTTGGGCCCTCGTGGTGGTGTAGGGCCCATCCTCTGTATCCATTTATAAGAAAAGCCTGTGCTACAGCTGAGAAACTTTGACTTTTTAATTAGTTTTATACTTTTGCATAAATCTAGTTACCTTAAACATTATCATAGTAAAACATGCCAAAACACTCAGATTCCTTTTTCGTCCCAAAATTACGGAAGTATGTAATTGTTTACCTTCCCTTGTTTTCGGTTGTCATCATATCTTACGTAATCTACCCGACGGTGTACAGTCAGCAAAGAAATTAAGTAGCAAACAAAAAAACTTTGTCTAGCTCAAGATAATTTTCTCGTTAATAGAAAAACAAGTTTGAGGGGAGGGTGATTGTCCACGCTGGTGATTGTAACCGTAATTGTCACCGTGATTGTCACCGTAAAAATCTACGGTTTATTTGCCTCCTTACCACCCATAAGGAAGGCCTGTGCCCCAGCAGTGGAGACATCAAAAATGGCTGATGGACAAACAAAAAAAACCTAGTTCAAGATAATTATTTTCTCGTTATTAGGGTTCGTAAAAGGTTTGAGGGCGATTGTCCACACACGGTTTTTCACCGTAGAAATCTACGGTTTAAACCAAGGAGCGGAACCGCTTACCGTTATTGGGGTTTTTGATTGGGTATTTCATTGACTTTTTTTTTAAAAAACCCTATCAATACGGTAAGCATATCGTCGACTAACCCTATCGAAAGGGAAAACCTATCATTTGGTAAACTTTTTAATAGGGTTCAAAAAAGGGGTTTTCCGGCCCCTGGTTTAAACGCCGTGCGTAGGCAAAGTTTGTGTGTACAGTTGACAGTGTTGTACCCGTAGCACGAACATCTATCGAGAAAAAAACGCACGTAAAAAATCTATAGGGTAATTTTGTATGGAAAATTTGTACAGCGCCATCTACCGCGTAAAAGCGAAATTAAATTTTCCATAGAGAATACTCTATCGAGTATTTTTACACAGGTTTTTTTCTCGATTGATGTTTATGCTACGACTACAGGGCGCTACGGCGGTACTACGGTGGAGCATCCGTAGATTTTTACGACGAAAAACCGTGTGTTCGCCCTTAATTATCTTGTCGTAAGGCAATTTTCAGAAAACTAGACTAGTTATTCCAGAAAACATAAGAAAAGCTAAACAACAAATTTTTAGATTAATATGTACGTACTTTAAATTTTAGTATTTAAAACTTATGGTTGTTAAAGCCGGTAAGTTTCTTGCGCCCGTTCTTGTCAGCTAAAAAAGTCTGGAACGGGTGGTAGGAAAATATAGACGATTCAAAAGTACTTAATAATTAAGTTTATTTGAATAAAGCTTAATTGATTTTGTCTTTGAGTAGAGTTTAGTAGATCTGGCAAGTTAGGGCGACTTGAGAGGTTCCAAATAGGTATGTTCCAGTTATTATACGAGTAATAAGACAGATAAATTGACTTTTTTCTAATGTTCCACTTTTAACGGTCCAGACGGCCCATGGAATGGAAATCATGATTGAATCATATCATGTTCTGTTTCCTACAATTTTATATTATAATCGAAATTGGTTCAAGGACACAAAATTTGCTTGTTTTGCTAGCCCTACCCAGGCCGGGCCGGAGCGGCATAAATTCGATTATACGCTTTTTCGTCATTCCAAAACGATCGAAGGGGTGCAACTGGGATAGATGTATGCAGGTAGAAAGAGAGAGAAGGTGGAGAGAGTGACGCGCAGGCGCGGGCACGTGTCGACGAAAGTTGGCGACTACACACGATGTTGGTGTCCCGGGATAGATTTGGAGATAGTTTTCGATATTCGTAATTTTTCAGCCACCTATCCGCATTGGGCCTGTAGATTATGGCTTACTCTCTTTTTTATATAATGGAGGCCTGTGTCCCAGCAGTGGGGACATTAAAAGTGGTTGATGTAGATTACTTAAATATGACTTGGATAACTTTTAAACCGTTTGTTTATTACTTTCAATAGTACAGTAAACTACATTGACTTGAATAAAAAACAGAAGGATGAATAAATATGTTATGATCATACTCTTAAGCAAACACAAAAAAAATTAAAATCTATGTAATTGCGAGTAGTATGAAGATTATACAGCTATGGTTTAAAAATAACATTTTCACTTGCTTTATCTAGAAAAATTTCTTACAAAATACTTTTTACTGATTACAATTTTAGTAGTTAATTAGTGGTTATTTTAGGTTATAATAATGAAGTAAATACAGTACGTACTTCAAGATTAAGAATGGGCACCGGCTAACTTCGTGTTTTTGCTTTTCTTAGAAATGACGTTGACATATTTTATTTCTTTGTAATAAAGTTGAAATTGTAAATTACTTCTGTGTCAATTGTCTTTGTTATGTTAGATGATTGTTTCCGATGTTTTTCGATACCCATTTACAATCTCAAAAACAAAAGAAAGAGAATCAACAAACCCAAATCTCGAGACTTATCCCGGGACACTGTCCCGGAAGTGTGTAGACGCTACGGCGCAGCGTACCGCTACGCCGTAGGCCGCAGTGGCTACGGCGAACGCGACGCGCGCCCCTGCGCTCGCTCCAAAACCATATTGTGACATACGTCCACTTACAAATGGCGTGAAAAGGGGCATACGGGACTGTCATCAGCCATGTGAAACACCGTGCCTAACCAACAATCACTGCCATTTAACGCACAAAGACTATGACACCAAAATCGCTGAGTATAACGACCTCTGACCCAATTTCTATGCAGCTGCGCACTGCATCGTCGCATTAAGCCACTAGTGTTCATCCCTTATCTGTGTGATACCCGTGTTCACTAGTTTAAAAAAAATAAAAAAGTGCAATAAAACCTCTTATTAACTTCGACTGAAAAAATATAAGTCTGACTATAGAATAGTGTTGTGTGAATGTCGATGTGAAAATGGCGGGCAATCGAGAAAGTCTAGAGGGCCAACTGACGCATGTGATCCAACATCATATGTCGCAGACTGATGCTTCAGTATCCGTGCATCAGGTGCAAAGCCCCTCTGGGAGTGGGAAGCGTCACCAAATCATCATAGATATAAAGCAAGATATTGACATGGATGAAATGTCAACAAGGTCTCTGGCAGAAAGTGTAATGGAGACGTTGGGAGCGCGTTCCGCTGCCGTTTACATCGATAATTCTCAGATAACTGGCGAAAACTCTGACTTGGAATCGTTGACGACTGTCAATGTGATTGTGGCGAACGACTTGACGACGGCTCCGAGCCCTCAGATGGAGGAGGAGCCTCAAGAGGTAGCGGAGAGCTCGAGGGTCACAGTAGAAAGGGTCGTTGAAATTACTAACAGCGAAACATCGACGACGAGTACTGTATCGATAACCACTGCGTCCACCACTGCTTCAGGTAAATTTCTTTATCATTATAATTAGGCATAATTCCATTATTAATAACTTCATCGTCATTATCAGGCATTTTAAAATCCTCACTGGGTATAAGCCTTCCTTATGGATGGATAAGGATGGGCAATAACCCACTATGCGGGCCAAAATGGGCAAAATTTTATTTAGATTCCCCTTCAACAGGGTTTTTTCCTATATATAAATCAGCACGTATGCATTGATTACAATTTTAAAAGGAAGCTGTTTTTATACATCTATGTAAATTTTCCGATCGTATTTAAGTTTGTAGTATTTATAACAACTTCTAAATAATAAACTTCAAATTATTGTTATTTGTAAATGGACAAGTGGCGCATGGCGTTAGTAAACCGTTGATTAGGGCAACTAAAGGAGTCCAAATTTCAGAAAATTAAACATCAAACTAAATCTCACTAAAATGTATGTTATGTATAAAGTTTTTTCCAATTTTCTATTCCATTTCAATGTTCGTAACTATTTTTTTAATGAAGTAGGTAATTATTTTTAGTAGGTAGGTAAAAAATATATCAAATCATCTCTTTTTGCCATCCTCTGATATCCCTTTTTGTCAACCTACCCTTCGCAAAATATAAAATCTTAGGGGACCGTCCGTAGGGTTATCAGGTTGCTAGGTAGCCCAGATAACCTACTGACCGTTACCTAGATACCCTATGACCTACTTACTTACCGACAGAACAGCGCTACCGAAAAGTAGAGTCATTTTAATGCACCCTTTTTATTATACTTTATTTTGGTTTTACAATATGAATTTTTACTTATTATGAAATATGTTTTGTATGGATTTTTTAATGAAGTTGGTTTTTCCAATAAAAATTTTCTTATTCACTTTTTCACACGAGGAGATCGGTGGCGCAGTGGTATATTATTATAGCGCCTGGCCCAGCGATTGCGGAGGTTGAGCAACTTTTGCAAGGGTCGGTCATGGGATGGGTGACCAAAAATTTATTATCTCAAACTCCTCCGTGCTTCGCAAGGCACGTTAAGCCGTTCGTCCCGGCTGCATTTGCAGTCGTTAACACCAACCAATCTGCATTGGGCCCGCGAATTGGGACCGCGCGGGTTATCCTCCATCCTATCCTCCTTAACCACCTCCATCCCCACTGAAAAAAATATTTAGACTGGAGATTTTGTAGTAATAATATTATTATCACGTAAGAAAAAAATGAATTCAAATTCCTCGGTGCTGAAATTTCGATTTCCGCAAGGGATAGCTAGATAGATAGCTAACTGGGATAGATAGCTAACTATTGTATTTATACTAAAAGTACAGGGTGGACATAAAATACGCTAGTTGGGGAGAGAAAGTACGCTCAATATTGATGATGGCAAATTGTATTAAAAGGGTACTTCCTTTATTTTTAAAAAACTTTTTCAAAAACACGTTTTTAAAACGGACTAACTAAAAAAAATCAAAAAAAAAAAAAAAAAAATTCCTATGTATGTATTTATAACCCTACCTACAGAAATTATAAACCTAAAAATGTGGGGCGCATTTTGTAAAATTTATCAACGCCCCACGTTTTTAGGTTTAAAATTTCTGTAGGTAGGGTTATAAATACATACAGAAGAAATATTTTTTTAATTTATGGATTTTTTTTGTAATAAATTAGTCCGTTTTAAAAACGTGTTTTTGAAAAAGTTTTTTTTCAGTAAATTATTATTTTCTGCTTTTTAGTTAATACTCAATACTCAATATTTTATTTGCAACCATAATGTGTGTATAGAGGATGGTACATTTTTATATATAAGAGCATTATGGACCCTGTCGGGCACGCAAAAGGGTAATAAAAGAGAAGAGAGGAAACGCTTAATATAAAAGAAAGCTACATAAAATTAAATCAAATTAAAAAAAATAAGTTGTGAAGATTAAAATGTTAGACAAGACGTTTTGAATTATTATTGTATTTATTTATAAATTATTTGCTGGTGTTATCAGTTAAATATTCATTTATGCTATAATAACATTTAGATAGTAAATATTTTTTCAATATTTTTATGAATATGGGGTATTTATTTTCGTTAATTATTGATTCTGGCAATTTATTATATATTTTTATTGAAGAGTGAAATGTACTTTTAGATGTTAGTTCAAGTCTGGAACTGGGAATTATTAATTTGTTTTTGTACCGTGTTGGATATTTAGAAGGTATGTCTTGACGTTTAATATAAAATTCCATATGTTTGCGTACAAACTTACAAACTTCTAAAATGTATAAGCATGGCAAGGGAAGTATCTGATATTTTTGAAAATAGGGTTTACAGCTCTCCGTCTCTTCGATGTTGGCTATGATACGGATCAACTTTTTTTGTAGAGTAAGTAGCAACGCCGCATCCGTACTATTACCCCACAGGACCACTCCGTAGGATAGCCAAGCATGTCCATAGGCGTGGTACATTACTATTGCTGTTTCAATATCAGTGGTCTTTTTTACCTCACGGAGCGCATAAGTAAAGCTATATAGACAGTTTTTATTTAATTTTTTGTATGTGGGCTTTCCAATTTATATGTTTATCTATAACTATACCTAATAACGAGAATTTTTCTACACATTCCAATTTTGTACCATTATAATTATAATCTATGTTCAAAGTTGTTTTTTGCGGTGGGTGAAAAGTTATTATTTTAGTTTTACTTAAATTTATTTTTAAATTATGTTCTTCTAGCCAGTCTGATGTTTTAGTTAGTAAGTGGTTAATATTTTCATTGATATTTTTGTTACTGTCACATGATGTTAATAAGGAAATGTCGTCGGCGAATAGAATACAGGGTTCCTCCATGATCTTCGGGAGGTCATTAATGTAGATTAAAAATAAGAGGCATCCGACTACACTACCCTGAGGAATGGAAGCATTTACTATTTTGCAATCAGAGCGTACGCGTGTGATCTGACCAATATCATTATCAAAGTATTCGATTTCAACGAGCTGGCGCCTATCCTTGAGATTTAACGAGCTAAGACTAAAAAAATATACCATCTCCTATCGGAGCACTCGCCAAGACGATTCAAACGAGCCCAAACTCGATGGGGTTGCATGGTTTTATTACAGAGTCCCAGTGGCCTTCTTCCGGCTCCATCATCAGACCCTGGAAACTATTTCCCAACAAAGAACTCGTCAAGACGATTCAAACAAGCCCAAACTCAATGGAGTTGCATGATTTTTTATTATAGAGTTTCTATGGCCTTCCTCCGGCTCCATCATCAGATCCTCAGACACTATTTCTCAACAAAGTACTCGTTCAGACGATTCAAATGAGCCCAATCTCGATGGGGTAGCGTGGTTTTATTAAAGAGTTTCTATGTCCTTCTTCCGGCTCCATCATCAGACCCTGGTAACTATTTCCTAACAAAGAACTCGTCAAGGCGATTCAAACGAACCCAAATTTGATGGGGTTGCACGGTTTCAATATTGAGTTCCTATGGCATGGCCTTTCAGCTTCATCATCAGACCCTGGACCTCGTCTCCCATTAGAGTACTCGTCATGACGATTCTAACGAGTCCAAACACGATGAGGTTGTATGGTTTCATCATAGAGTTCCTGTGGCCTTCTTCCGGCTCCATCATCAGATCAGCTCAATGACACAATAATATTGCATTGCCTTTTAATTCTGACCTATGTTCAAAGTTTCAAGTCTCTAGCTTATCGGGAAGCTAGTATAAAATCTTTCCTAAACTTTGTGGAGAAACAAACACACAAACGAGAAAGCAACCTAATAAAAACGTGTTAAAAAGAAGTAAAATTGCATTCAAAGGTTATTGTAAAAATTATGAAGATTAAGTAGGTAAAACATATGTTTTTGAATTCAACTACCATTTTCGTATCATTCTTGGGTCTGCCTTTAATTTACGATACTATGTTATTTAGAAGAAATTGAGAATCATTATTAACCCTATCGATTGGTATCATAAAAGTAAAGGATGTTATTTTTTCGGATTTTAGCCCGTTCGATTCCCAAATGATACAAGCGATTATGCAAAAAATATGAATGCAGTTTTACTTCTTTTTCAAAAATAAAGGAATGTTTCATTTCAGTAAAATTATTTTTAGGGTATTTTATTACCCGACTGCAAAGAAAGGGTTATGTTTTTCGCGCGTATCTAGTATGTAAGTATGTTTGTATGTAATATTCTTTATTACCTCATATCTTTCAAACGGCTGTATGGATTTCTGTAATTAAGATATCGTTAGATTTGTCTTGTCAGCCCAAGTGTTCTTAAGAAGGTGGCGTTATAAAAAAACAACATGGCGGCTGTACGGTACTAATATACGTAGTGGAAAAAAAAATTTTTTTTGAATACTGCAATATGGGTGTCAAATTAAAGGGCTTATTGTAAGGATTTCAAAAAGGTATATCATGACCGTAATATATAATAACTAAAAATATATAAATAAAAAAATAAATTATAAAAATTAAAAAACCCGCCTACATAAAAAGACAAGTCCACTGAAAAGATGGAAACAAGATTAAATATTAAAGGCAACATAATAACATGCAGTCGGAGGCATATAATTCAAATCGTTCATATAACGTGCATGCCTCCGACTGCATATTATTATGTTGCCTTTAATATTTAATCTTGTTTTTTCAATCCTGTATTTATTTGACTTAGTTTGTGATTGTAATTACAATTTAACTAGTTGTAATTATTTTGAGTTTCGATGTGTCAGCCTAAAACTATATTGGCTTCATTAAGTATCATTAAAAGGATTAGTAATATCCTATTAGCTGATTAGCTGTCACCTTCTGGCCTTCCCTATTTTATTCAGACAAATATTCGACGAACTATGAATCTCCTCCTTTTTTATAGTCGGGTAAAAGCCGCTTGTACACTTTGTCTGTCTTATTCAGAGTGCGTTCGTAAAACTAGGGCCAAAGTTAACATGGCGTTAGACTGCGAACAAACGCCAAACATCTAAATCCGTTCAACCGTTTTTAGCGTGATTGAAAAAAACATCCAAACTTTCAATTCATTTATGATATTAGAAAGATAAGTAAGATTAAGGTGGCACCCTGAGCGAAAGTGGCGCCACAGTAAATTTTATTGAATATTGTAATTCTAACACACTATTTTAATAATGTTGTACGTGAATTTTTTAGGGCCCACCTACAGTCTAGTATTTTTAGACGGTATCGTTACATTCCCTCGTAGTCACTGCTAGAAGTAGATAGCAAAACTGCTAAAAGTGACCGTTTTAGACACATTTGCTATCTACTTCTACGAATGAAATGACTACGAGGGCATGTAGTGATACCTTCTAAAAATACTAGACCATGGACCCTAAAAACTCCACGTAAAACATTATTAAAATCTTTTTTTTATTGATAACTTATTAAATAAAAATTAAAAAACCCGCCTGCATAAAAAGAAGTCAACTGAAAAGATGTACACAAGATTAAATATTAAAGGCAACATAATAACATGCAGTCGGAGGCATGCATAAAGAAAGTGACGTTATGAATGATTTGAATTATATGCCTCCGACTGCATGTTATTATGTTGCCTTTAATATTTAATCTTGTTTACATCTTTTCAGTTGACTTGTCTTTTTATGCAGGCAGGTTTTTTAATTTTTTTAATTTATTTTTTTATTTATATCTTTTTAGTTATTAATTATTATATATTACAGTCATGATATACCTTTTTGAAATCCTTATAAAAAGCCCTTTAATTTGACACCCATATTGTAGTATTCTAAAAAAAAAATTTTTTTTCACTACGTATAACAGCACCGTAAAGCCGCCATGTTGTTTTTTTTAAAACGCCACCTTCTTAAGAACACTTTGCTGACAAGACAAATCTAACGATATCTTAGTCATAGAAATCCGTTCAGCCGTTTGAAAGATATGAGGTAATAAAGAATATTACAAACAAACAAGATACGCGCGAAAAACATAACCCTCTTGCAGTCGGGTAAAAACCTCTTCGGGTGCCACTTTTGGTCATGCAACCGCCTTAAAGTACTTACTTAACATTTATTTTAGTAGCAAAATCGAGCCTTTTTCGTGATTAGGTACATGTAAGGAAGTAAAGCCGTGTAACGGTGGTATAATATTGCGTGTTGTCTATAAACTGCCGAAGGTCGCTTCGTCTCAATCGATAATACCACGGGCTTATGGGTTAGTCGCAATTTATGTTTTATCATTTATTGTATCTTGTTTTTTAGCAAAATTTCAAAGAATTGTGTCAGTAATTTGTTTATTAGTACTTATGGACAAAAACAAAAACAGCTTAAAAATTAAATACCTCTAAAAAGCAAGAAATAATATTCGAATCATTCGTTACACATATCAATATTAATAAAACACGTCTAATGAAGTCGGGTGGGGCTTTAAGAAAAAAATTTAGTTGTCCTCCAGCCCCACCCGACTTCAATAGACGTGTTTTATTAATATTGATGTGTGTAACGAATGATTCGAATATTATTTCTTGCTTTTTAGAGGTATTTAATTTTTAAGCTGTTTTTGTTTTCAGTTTTTTGAAGGCGGTTTTTCTTTTTTTTTTAAAAGCTTTTTTATTTTCAACTTTTTAGTGGTAGGTATGTAAGCGCAGCGTGTAAATATTTTTTTACTTGATATTATAATATTTTCAATGGTAAAATGCCCAGAACTCAATTTCCAAATTTACGCTGTTTGTTTTTGAGGAGTTCCGTTGTGTCATCGTAGTCCAAGTCTAGTCCAGAACGTTGCATCGCAAACCATGATTTGGTTTGTTTTGGATTGCCATAAACTTACCAAAACCTAAATCACTTTACTTATACTATTTGGTTTTGAAGAGTTCCTTTATGTATCTTCGAAGTTCGAAGTCCAATAACAATGAAATTAAATTGTGACCACTCTTGAAGTATACCCTTTCAAATAAAAAAGAATCATCTAAATCGGTTCATAAACAAAGAAGTTATGTCCGAAATTCCATAAAAACTCGTGCGATGGCGAGCTAAATAATTGATATTTTTCAGGATTATGAAAAAACTACTGGCCAGATCTCTGTAAAAAATTTATGGAACCACACACGAACTATGTTCTTTGAATTAAAAAGAGAATTGTACAAATCGGGTAACAATTGACGAAGCTATGTTAAAACATACATAAAAAAAAAATAAAAAAAAAAAATACCGTCGACTTGAGAACCTCCTCCTTTTTTTGAAGTCGGTTAAAAATTATAGTAGGTTTGCTAGAGAATGCTGAAAAATTTGATAATTAGAACTAGAAAATAATAAAGAGATAGGTTATTTAAATGGAAATCATGAAAAACATGAAAAAGAAAGTTTAAAAAAGTAAAAAGATAGTTATTTACGTATAATAAGTCTGTTTGTTTATCCTTACTTGTCTTATTTAGTAATAGTTATTTGTTAAAATGGAAATCATGAAAAACATGAAAAAGAAAGATTAAAAAAGTAAAAAAATAGTTATTTACGTATAATAAGTCTGTTTGTTTATCCTTACTTGTCTTATTTAGTAATAGTTATTTGTTATACAAGTGACCAAAATCGATTTGATTTAAGTCACGAGGCAGAACAAAATTTTGGTCTAGTGTAAAACATACAACTTTTCACCTCTACCAGCGAGAAAAAAATTACGTGAGTTTCCTGGTAAAAAGCTAAATTCAGCCTTAAAAACTTGTTCACTCAACTCTTTTGGAGTTGGACAACTATCTTTATCGTTGGAAGCACTAATTTTTTGTAATTTATCACAAAAATAATTCGATCAAACCTATGTTGAAAAATTTTATTCATAAAGTAGATTCCCGCCGTTTTGTTTTACATTATTACGTTGTGCTTTTCTCTTATTCATTAATATCCCATCTTATTTATTTATTTATAATCATAAAACACTAATTTGTTAATAAATTTCATGAATTTTTCTTATTTTATATTTATTTCATACATGCGACCTCATTTCGTCCATACTCTTTATTTCGAATTATCAACCTTCTTTTTTAACAATCCTTATTTAAAACTCCTTGGTATATCCCTGCATTTTATTTTTTTACTTTTTAATCCATGTATGACACCATAAAGCACTCTATCTATCCTTTTCTCACATATGAATTTTACAAATGTTATCCTTGTCATTTTATTTCTTTTTTTTTATTATTTTAAAAGTTGGTGTTGGAAATAAAAAAGCACTTTGCCTCACGCTCGCAGCAAAAATCGATTTTGCTGCGAGTTTTTACGCGCCAAAAGCGCCCTTTTCGTGCTGGAGAGGTGAAAACAGTATTTGACAGTGGTCATACGTCTTTTAAACTTAAATCGCTATTTAAAAATATGTTATCTTTTTCTTATTAAATCAATTTGTCATTAATAACTAAGTAATGATATCTCATTTCGCGTAACCAAAATTGTATTTCACACAGCGCCAACTAGCCCAAACTAAGCAAACATTTATACAATAGGTACTAAAAATAAAAATAGCATTGTGAATGCGAAAAATCTCAAATTTATAAGCAAAGCTTGTAATGTGGATGCTAGACAAGTGATATACATCGTGTTACAAATAACCCCTAATGCCGAATATGGTATATAGGGTCCAAGAATCTTATTCATATAGGGTCCATCAAATTGAACAACTTTTACTATGGGACCAACTATGAAATCGTGGATTTTTTTTTTCGCTGTTTCAAACATTTTGATATTTTCGTTTTAATTTTTGTATGAAACAGCAGATTTTTTCTCGCGTTTTCAGAATTGGTCCCATAGTAAAAGTTGTTCAGTTTGATGGTCCCCTATCTACAATATTCGGCTTTAGAGATTATTTTGTAACACCCAGACTCAATTTCTGCCCGGCCAGGAATCGAACCCGGGACCTCGTGCGTGATAGATCGGCATGTTGACCCTGCACCACTTAGGTCATCAAGATAGTTTATAACCTGGATTAAAAATGATATTTTATCCTGGTCAAAAGTTCCCTAGGACGCGGACGAAGTAGCGGTTGGCCGCTAGTCAAAAACTGATCCAAACAATATTATGCATAGTTGACAATAATCACTAGTCACTTCTCAAGCTTACGCGCTCACTAGACACGAAATAAAACACTTTTTAACGGATACTAGCGAGGTTTCATAAATAATAGGATAATCATTATTCTCTCAGATTCACCCCACTATTCCTATTCTATCTTAACGTCATTTTGACACTTCATTTTCTAACAATATCCCCGCTGACGAAGGTTCGACATTATCTTGGAGCTGTCACTTGACGAGACGAGACGTGATATCGGCTATTGAAAGAACGGTTTAATTACTTGTGTGGCGTTCATTTGATAAAGTTTATCTATAAAGGCTGGTTTACATTATCTTAGTATTTAGTAGAGTGCTTAGTAGCGTGCGAGTAGATTCGAATGCGAGTGCTTTAGTAGTTTTGGTGCCTTTCCAGTGACCGTTTACACGCTTCCAGTAGAGTGTCATTTTCGCCATACCTAATAAATACCTATTATTTAATTCAATTACACGTCACGCGTTCACCGGCAAATGCACTCTACTAAAGACGCTACTAAAATGTCGATTTACATGCTTCCAGTGCGAGTGCGAGTAAAATATCGCGCGGGGGGTGAGCGGGCGCGCAGGGGGTGCTACTGGAAAGCGAGTAGAAAGGCTACTAGAACGTTACTCTCTTTAGTCATAAGACGACCGTTTACATGTTTCCATTAAAGCACTCTCCTAAAGCACTCTACTAAAGACTAAGATAATGTAAACCAGCCTTTAGAAGATGAAACTATTAATATACAGCTTTTTGTACATTTCCTTTCCTTCCTTATACAGGGTTATTTGTAAAACACCAACATCCTCACACTAGTACATTACTAACATCGTAAAAAACAACATTTATTGGTTCTACGACTTTTCCGAAAACCGACAAAAAAATTCGACTCTCCATACAAATGTCCCGAAGGTGTGAAAAGTCGATATTTTTAGGGTTCCGTACCCAAAGGGTAAAAACGGGACCCTATTACTAAGCCTCCGCTGTCCGTCTGTCTGTCTGTCTGTCTGTCACCAGGCTATATCTCATGAACCGTGATATTTAGCTAGACAGTTGAAATTTTCACAGATTATGTATTTCTGTTGCCGCTATAACAACAAATACTAAAAATAAAATAAAATAAATATTTAAGGGGAGCTCCCATACAACAAACGTGATTTTTTTTGTCGTTTTTTGCTTTATATTCATAAAGACAACAGGTAGACAGTTAAATTTTTTACAGATGATGTATTTCTGTTGTCGCTATAACATAAAATAATAAAAAGCGAATAAAATAAATACTTAAGGGGGGCTCCCATACAACAAACGTGATTTTTTTTCCGTTTTTTGGTACGGAACCCTTCGTGCGCGAGTCCGACTCGCACTTGGCCGGTTTTTTGTCTGTTTTCGGAAAAGTCGTAGAACAAATGTTGTTGTAGGTATATGATGTTAGTAATCTCCTGCGAGGTTGTTGACGTTTTACAAATAACACTGTAAATCAAAATATACGGCCATTTATTTTGCACATTTTGACATTGACTCTACATTATTTTTCGTTGACCTAATATTCAATGGGCTGAAAGCAAGGTGTCACAAGAAAAATAGTAATTATATTTATTTTCTATAGTAAATATTACTATTTAGAGAAAACTTTTTCCAATAAATGGTCCTACTAATATTATAAACTAGCGGCCGCCCGCGACTTCGTCTGCGTGGAAAGTTTTTTTGCTATCCCTCGAGAAAGTGAAAGTGAAAGTGAAAGTGAAATATATTTTATTTAAATAAGCTCACATAATAAGCATTTTTAAATCGTCAATTCTTTTACCCTACCACCCATTATGACGTCTTTTAACTGACAAGAAAAATGGGCGCAAAAAACTTGTCAGCTTTATCAATCAGATGGAACGATATTTACAAATATGTATATCGTTTCCAGACTTTATATTAACAAAGATTAACAAATAAATAACATTATTGACTTAGCTCATTTCTTAATGAGTTTCAAATTTCTTAATCAATTTACAGATTTTAAGCTAAATTCAAAGTTTGAACTTGTTATTCAGTCTAGGATAAAAATAAAAGAAAAACATACAATTCAATATGCATTAAGATAGGTAGTCAGAAGCAGACCCATTCCCACTGGCAGCACCAGTTCCCGAACATGACGCATGAACCAGCCATCTCTTCGCTCAACCATATTTGAGGGAACGTAACGACCCGCCTCATACGACACCACCGCAGAAATGATTAAAGAGAGCATGACATACTAAGACTACCTATGTTAAGGCATCGAATTGAAAATTTATACAGTACAGAACAGAGAACAGTATTACAGAACATTAGAGAACAGTACTTTTATTCTGGATATATACTCCGCTTGCGAAATCATCCGCGTCGTGGACACGGTAGAGAAATTTCTTTAACGTGGCGTAGACAATAGAAAAATCCCCAGGTAGGTATCCCTTTTGCCCGCGATTTAACAATAAGGCGACCAGTTTAAAATGATCTCCTTAGTGTATGAAATCTAGTACTACGGAGAGTTCAAGCTGTTTCCCTCAGGTTCTACCCACCCGAATCAGATGAAACATAGGATAAGTTTTAAGTTGGACCCTATGCTACCAAACTGTGAAAATCCCATCAAAATCTATTCTGTGGTTTTTGAGTTATTTGCGCACAAACATACAGATAAACAGACAAACAGACAAAAATTCCAAAAATGATAGAAATGGGTTTTATAGGTTGTTATTAAACACCCCAACCACTTTTTTTCAAAATATTTTCTTTGTACAGACACAACTTTTCTACGGCTTTATTATATGTATAGATAGATGTGAAAGTTTGTGGGTTTGGATGTTTGGATGTTTGTTCCTCAATCACGCAAAAACTACTGAACGGATTTAGTTGAAATTTGGTACACAGATAGTTGATAGCCTGGACTAAAACATAGAATAGTTTTTATCCCGATATTCTCACGGGAACGGGAACCACGCGGGTGGCCGCTAGTACCTAATAAATATAACGAGACAAATATTGTAATTTACCGGTTACAATTTTCCGGTGACATTTATTACCTATAAGTACTTAATAGTGATACATATATATACAGTGGTGTCCAGGTAATAAGGACACCAGTCGATTTTCATACAAACAAGGTAACTTTGAAGCCTTGGTTTTCCGCCAAGAATTGACCTAGCTGTGATCTGATGATGGCCATCCAGGGAGTGAATGGAGGAGATTCTACCCTTAGCACGAACAGCTATCGAAAAAAATAACGCGCGTAAAATCATTCGATAGTGCAATTTTGTATGAAAAATTAATACAGCGCCATCTATCGCCGAATAGCGAAATTAAATTTTCCATAGAGAATTATATTCTATCGAGTAATTTTACGCGCGTTATTTTTCTCGATAGCTGTTCGTGCTAAGGGTACTGATCACCATTCTAAAAGATATAACAAAATATTAATAAAAAACAGGGAAATTAGCATAAAAATCTATGGAAATCCTGAATAATCTGATATATCTTTTATGAATGTTGATCTGATCAGTTGGTTGTGGAATCTCCTTCATTCACTCCCTAGATGGCAATCGTCAGATCACAGCTACGTCAATCCTTGGCGGAGAACCAAGGCTTCAAAGTTACTTCGTATGTATGAAAATTGACTGGTGTCCTTAATTATCTGGCTACCATCTGTATGTACTATCCGCGTCAATTGTTAATGCGCTAGAACCTTGTCAAATTAACATACACATCAACGTCGTCCGCAACAAAAAACACAAAAAACAGTGAAATTCTAATAGGCAATATAATTTATTAATTATTGAATTCTTATTTTCAATTAGAAAGGGTCTAGGTATATGGAAAAATTACAATTGTTTTTCGTCTTTGAGGTAAAAAACCTTGGCCGCCAGGCTCATTACCAATTGACGGAGACGGTATATGTATCACTATTTATATAATAATTAAGTCACTGGAAAATTTTATGAACCGGTAAATTAGAATAATATGTCTCGTTATGTTAGGTACAATTTATCGGAAATGTTTTATTTTATTTTATTGTAATATTTAAATTATAAAAATATTTTTTTCTTGTGAGACCTTGCTTAGCGTCAATTTTATTAATTTAGGCCAACGAGAAATAATATAAATGAGAAGTTGAAATAAATGTGCATTATAATTAAGCGTTAGTTTTGTCTGACAAAAATTAAGTTGTAGCTAAACCCTGATTATAGCTTCCTAATGCCATTACATAGCCTTACGTATTTATCAAATCAACTACTTAAAATTATTTACTAACATAAACCGTTACCGCCATCTATTGAGTAAATATGTCGGCGTTTGACACATATAGGAACCTGCTGCAACGGTACACACTTCTGAACGAACCTTTTCTCAAGCTATCAGCATTTTATAGATAATGGGACACCCGGAGGTGGCATTTAATTAAACCCATGCCTTAGCAATTACACGTCTAAGAATTTCAATGGCTTACGGTAAATGCATTAAGAATTTTTACACGTTTCTCACTATTCCCCTGGTTATTGCGAAGTACTTGACATCGATAGCACTAAAGATTGTTATTACACCTACCTTTAGCTTCATCACATTGTAAAAAAAACTACTTTATTTAAAAAACCATATGACACAAATAAAATTTTCAATAAAACAAATGCCACATTCCAATTTATTGTAAGTAAACTACGAACTGAGAGCGACATCTATCGTCGAGTAGCACAGACAGTTTTTTATCGGCGACGCAACGGGACTTACTGACACAGTTTCGAGCCAGCTGATCGTTGCTGTGTGAGTGCTCCGTCTCTGTGTGAATCCGGCCATTGCCGTTATACCACAGAGTATAAATCTTAATATGAATGTAACCTGTTTTGTTTGATGTTTGAGATGCGTTTAATACCATTGTTTGCAGTAGATTGCTTGCTTCTTAGCTTGGCTAACGGTGCTATTAAGTACGTACCTACCCACTTAAAGAAGACATGTTTTAGTGTTTGTTTGAGGTTTGCAATTTCTAAATTGTTACCATGGTACCTTTTTTTTTTTTTTTTTTTTAGCTGATGAAAATCGCATTTACGCGCTTCCCTCCCCGCAGGTGATCGGATGTGGGACTCGCCAGGAGGGGACCGCAACGTTCACCGTTGCGGCTCCCTCCACGACTGCCTCCCGTGATCCCACCCAGCCGAGTGGCTCGATGGGATCCCGGGAGGAGGGAATACCCACGAAAAAACCCCAGCACTTACCCTCTCGCCGCCGATGCCGCCAGCCAATAGGGCTGTGTGAGGGTCCAAAATCCAATGCATCGCAATAAATAAATTAAAAATATGCAAATAAATGCAATGTTTTATTGTACTATAATGTAAATGATGGCATATTTTTGATTTATGCCTTGTGATGCATTGGATTTTTAAAGATTTTCGAGTTCACACAATGACGCAGGCCTACCTACTTGATAACAGCGCCATTCATCCACAGTAATATCCAATAATATACCCAACTATTTTAAAAGTATATTTTATGTCCATCAACCATTTTTAATGTCCCCACTGCTGACGCACAGGCCTTCCTTATGGGTGGATTAGGAGGCCGGGCCATAATCCACCACACGGGCCCAATGTGCGAGTGGGTGTTCACGACTGCAAATGCAGCCGGGACCAACGGCTTAACGTGCCTTCCTAAGCGCGGAGGAGCTCGAGATAATAAAATTTTGGTCACCCATCCCATGACCGACACTTGCGAAAGTTGCTTAACCTCCGCAATCGCTGGGCCAGGTGCTAAACCACTGCGCCACCGAGCTCCTGTTTTATATATTTTATAGGTGTGCGACATTTTTCAATTTACTTACACAACTTTTTTCTTATTTTTTCAGGTAAGAAACGCGCTAGACGAAAGTAAGACTCGAAATTGATTCATAAAAATTTAAATACCTACCTACATTTTGTCAACATTTGTGACGATGGTCGAAAGTGTAAGCGCAAAACACCCGGAATCCTCATCACTGAGGATAACTGGCTATCTTACCTCTAACTGCCGCAACACAACAGTGAAAAAATAATTGTTATAGGTACAGAATAATTTAATTTCAATATGATTTGCTCCCTGATTTTGTAACTTTGTTGCCATCAAGACTGAAATTGCAAATACATATAATTATAGAACCTGAGGTTTAAGAACTTTATTTCTCATATTACCTATACATTGATTCACTTACTGAGAAAACATGTTTTTTTACATTACATTAAAGAAAATGAGCGTACACAATATAACTTATAAAAATAAAATAAAATATGTCGGGTATATCGCGAAACTGTCGACACTGTCGACGTGAATTGTATACCTCAACTAGGGTTGCCAACTTTTTTTGCATTAAATATAGTAGTTTCAAGATTTTTAGTGTAAAAATATAGTAGATGGCGAAAAAGTCCAAAAAAATATAGCAGGTTGCCGTTTTGTATGGAGGATTTTAAAGAAATTGCATTTTTCATACTTAAGTACTGACATTTTCATAATTTACTAGCGGCCTCCCGCGGTTTCACCCGCGTGGCTCCCGTTTCTGTGGGAATATTGGGATAAAAAGTATTCCATGTTTTAATCCAGGCTATTTACTATCTGTGTGCCAAATTTTAACCAAATCCGTTCTGTAGTTTTTACGTGATTGAGGAACGAACATCCAAATATCCAAACCCACAAACTTTCACATTTATAATACTAGCGGCCGCCCGCGGTTTCACCCGCGTGGTTCCCGTTCCCGTGGAAATATCGGGATAAAAAGTATTCTATGTTTTAATCTAGGCTATCTACTATCTGTGTGCTAAATTCCAACCAAATCCGTTCAGTACTTTTTGTGTGATTGAGGAATAAACATCCAAACATCTAAACATCCAAACCCACAAACTTTCACATTTATAATATTAGTAGGATTAGTAGGATTCCTGTCCGGCTGTCAATACCAAAAAAGCCTATGTAGTAGAGATAAGTCCACATCTCATACTCGCTTGTATTATGACTAAATCGCGTAATGACATAGTACCAAAATGCCTACTTATTCAACGTTACAGTCGAGAAATAAACCACTTGCATACATAAATAAGTATTCCTACTTAAAATCTACTTCAACAACCATAAAGACAAGTGTAATCACAAAATTATTATGCTTAATTACTTATGTGCAAATAGTAATATTTTTTGCTTTTGTTTAATTTTTTTCACTTGTAAAAATATAGTAGTTTTGTCAACTATATATTTTTTCAAAAAATATAGTAGGCGAGTCCACAATATAGTAGGATACTATATTATATAGTAGGGTTGGCAACCCTAACCTCAACAAGCAACCACGGATTTAAGACGCTCGAGCGTTCTTGCATACTGGATGTGGCAGATCAACTGGTAAAGTAGTTATTACTATTAGTAAGGTAAGATAGGCGTTAATAAATGTCTGTAAAGGTGTATAAACTAATAACTATTGTATAAATTTACAAGTTTTGTTATTTGATTTAGTGTACCTACTCACAAAATTTCACGAGAATCAGTTGAGAAATGCGGCCTGTAGAGGAGAATAGACGGACAGCCGGACATACGAAAGCATTTTTGCCCAAGCTGAAAAGGAGACGCTTGGTTAATAAAAGACATCATGCTACAGTTGGCTCTACAAACTGAGTTAGTGGATTGGAATCACATTTGTGGTAGTAAAAGAAAATCTTCTACGTTTGATGACGGTTTTTCATTTATGTTTTTCAATTTTGTAAAGATTTGATGACAGCTTTTCCGTTCAGCTAGGGTTTCCTAGGATAACGGTGCCGTCACATTACGGCCGTAATTTAGCGGCGTTGAATGTTGGCTATGTAAACAATATGGCGCGGTTTCTGACGTTACGGTGATGCCATATTGTTTACAAAGACAACATTCAACGCCGCTATATTACGGCCGTAATATGACGGCACCGCTATCTTAGGGAACCCTAGCTTTAAACTATATTAGATTTTGTTGTATGTTATTTGTAACACCAACAACCTCGCAGGTCATGAACAACAACATTTTGATCTACGACTTTTCCGAAAACAGACAAAAAATTTACTTTCGTCCTACAAACCGAACAGTTTCGAGTTTTGTATGAAAGGTCAAACATTTCTGTCTGTCTTTCGGAAAAGTCGTAGAACAAATGTTGATGTTTAATGATGTTACAATCTACTCGCGAGGTTGTTGATGTTATACAAATAACCCTGTACTATATGAATAATTATTTCTAATGGTGCTATTATTTTCATTTGTAATATTTTGCTCAACCAGCAAGTTTTATGTATTTTGCCTTAAAGTTCGATTGAACCCACAGAACAAAGAGTTTTTTTTTATTAAACCGTATAGTCCAGTGGCTCTTAACTTTTTAGTGATGAGGACCATTTGACCAAAATTTCTGTCTTGCCATGGTCTGTTTAGATTGGAGGTCCAACAGCCATTTTTAATGTCCCCACTGCTGGGGCACAGGGGCCGTACCGGCTAACGAATCGATAATCGAAAAGTCTGTCGGGTTTCAAATTAAATGAGATAAATCGAACCCCAATTAGGCCAAAAGGGCGAACCCCAATTCATGATGTCACACGAACATCGAAATCTTCCAAATTACGTCAACAGAAAATACAAGACGAAATTCCTTACTTTGATTTTTCTGTTTTAAGTTGAAACTCGGCAGACTTTTCGATAATCGATGCGTTAGCCGGTACGGCCCCAGGCCTTCCTTATGGGTAGATAAGGAGGACGGACCATAACCCACCACGCGGGCCCAATGCGGATTGGTGGGTGTTAACGACTGCAAATGCACCCGGGACCAACGGCTTAACGTGCCTTCCGAAGCACGGAGGAGCTTGAGATAATATTATTTTGTCACCCATCCCATGACCGATCCTTGCGAAAGTTGCGTAACCTCTGCAATCGCTGGGCCATGCGCTAAACCACTGCGCCACCGAGCTCCTCTTTGAGGTAAAATACAATAAATGTAAGTAAATGAATGAAGGGCTGTTATTATAAGATGGCGTCGGGGGCCACTTCGGGGGTTCCAGGGACCATCAGTGGTCCGTAAACCGCACCGGTTAAGAACCACTGGTATAGTCGTATATAATACCTTAAATTATTTACAAACTCAAGTTGCGTCTGTATAATTAAATTAACTTTATTATTAGCGTAGGTATGCGTAGGTTAATAATTAATAATATCATGAAAATCAACGTTTTCATGTAACTTGACACAAAAATTGCATGATGACACTTGTTAATAATTATAAAGACTGTAAAAACCAGTATGGTCCAACGAAATTGATGAATTTGCTTATGGCTTCCAATTTCCAATAAATTCATAGTGCAGGAGATCGTGTGCAATCATAGTTTTAAAATATTTAACTCGTGGAATGGAACTCCCTACATTGATTAAATTATACTAGCTTATAGCGAAAGTTCAATAATACAAAAAAAAAATACGAGTCTCCAAAGTTACAATAGTAGCTCAACGGCAACAGCATTTAATTTTGCTCAGCAAACGAAGGTAATGGATTCGATTCCCGCCTGAGATACCAGAGTCACTTCTAATAAGAAGTATAACTGACATTTATGCCGATTTCAGGTTTGAATCCATGCCAAAAGTTGTTCATCATTTTGATTAATTATGTAAAGATGTAATTGTAACAGTGGTGAGGGGTGAAATTATGGCGAGCTGTTCCACAAAAATGTTATGATCTGCATAGTGGATTGGTGGGGTTGAATTTGTAAAAGGTAAACCGATAGGAATCGGCTTGTACGGACCCTCGCCACAGGTACTATTTTCATCACAATATTATGCGCAAATGACCTAGATCAGCGGTTCACAAACTTTTTGATGTGACGGTGGCGGAACGGAACGGTGACGGAACCCTATTGGAAAATGAAATATTTGACGGAGCCCTTAAATAAAAGAAAAAAATGAGTTGACTAAGTGCCTGGCTGCAATTACCCTCCTTATAACGTTTTCCATTAATATTCCTTTACCACTAATATTTACTTAAAAATTTACTCTGCAATCTATTAGTAAGTACCCCTTTAGTATTACTAAGTATGACCAGTATTTTCGCGGAACCCCAACAGAGGATCTGCGAAGCCCTAGAGAAACGAGGAGCACACTTTGAGAATGGCACTCCATACAAGCGTCGCGTTTCAACTCCTGTTACACAGACGCTACACAGTGAGTGACGTTTTTGCACACGCGCAACTGTGTGCGTGCTATTGAATTAGCCTACGAACTGGCCTACGAAAGCGCGCGGTGGGCGCCGGTGGGGTGAGGTAATTGATTGAGGGGCGGGGCGGAGAGTTTCCTTTCTGTACGGTAGTACTTATATCTATTCTGTGGAATGGCTGCCTATCAATACATAGGTAATATGTATGCCTATATATTTTTAAGTTACAGACGTCTAACGCCTATTTCTGTCCGTAGACAAAATCAATAGGAAAAAATATATTGGTAAATTTAGCAACCACTGCAATAGCAGTGAAATAGCAGTGAATATTGAATAGTCATAGAATGGTTTATTAATTAGGTTTATCACATACTAGCTGCCGCCTGCGGTTTTACCCGCGTGGTTCCTGTTCCCGTGGGAATATCGGAATAAAAAGTATTTAATATTTTAATCTAGGCTATCTACTATTTGTGTGCCAAGTTTCAACCGAATCCGTTCAGTAGTTTTTGCGTGATTGAGGAACAAACATCCAAACATCTAAACATCCAAACCCACAAACTTTCACATTTATAATATTAGTAGGACTAGCTTCGGCACGTGACTTCGTCCAGATCCCTAGATCCACTAAAATCCATTGTAAAGGTCCCTTGATGGATCTTTTTGCACTTTTATGTCTACTTTAATTACATATTGGACCCTATGGAACCTTTGACCAGGATAAAAAGTATCCTATGTTTTAAACCAGGTTATAAACTTGTTGAGTACCAAATTTTATTCAAATCTGATTAGCCGTTTTTAGTCTAAACATCCAAACTTTCACATCTCAACCGCCTCTGTGGTCTAGTGGTACATACGCCTATGTAAAACGCACTAGGGGTCCCGGGTTCGATTCCTAGGGGAGGGGTACATTTGTCCTCGGTTTGGTTGGTTGCCTTATTTCAAGTCCGCCTGGCTTAGCTACCACCATCTTACCTAAGTCTGACAGCATAGCAATAATTTAAAAATTGTTGTGTTCCGGCAGTTAGAGGTCAGATAGCCAGTTCCTCAGTGGTGAGGATCCCGGGTGCGCTTCCACCTTCGGCCTTATCGTCATTTAACATCAGGTGAGGTGAACCCAAGCACTATCCCGTTGCGCATTAAAAAAAAGTGTTAGTAGGATACTGCATTAAGTTGAAGATAATAAACTTTTCGAGTGTTCTAAATCTACCTATACAGAAGCGTATAGCAGTGTGAGTTTCATCTTATAGGTCTACTAGCTTCTGCTCGCGACTTTCGTCTTCGTAGGATTCCTCTCCATCAGCCATTTTTAATGTCCCCACTGCGGGGGCACAGGCCTTCCTTATGGGTGGATAAGAAGGACGGGCTATAACCCACCACGCGGGCCCAATGCGGATTGGTGGGTGTTAACGACTGCAAATGCAGCCGGGACCAACGGCTTAACGTGCCTTCCGAAGCACGGAGGAGCTCGAGATAAAAAATTTTTGGTCACCCATCCCATGACCGACCCTTACGAACGTTGCTTAACTTCCACATACCGCAAAAAAAACCAAAAATCCTTTCTTATGTGGTTTGAGTTGAACAATTTTTTTAATTCTGAGAGGATTTTGATGACGCAGTGGGTTAGCTTAGCATCACCTTGCTGAGCAACTTTCCTAAGGGTCAGTCTTGGGATGGGTGACCGAAATTTGATTATATCCAACTCCTCCGTCGGTAATACTCACCAATCTGCATTGGACCCGCATAGTTGGCTATGGCTCTGATCGCGAAAAAAAATCTGCTGATTCATACAAAAATTAATAATAAAAATATCAATATATGTATATGAAACAGATGTTTTTTTCGCGATTTCAGAGTTGGTCCCATAGTCAAAGTTGTTCAGTTTGATGGTCCAAAGAAATGGTTTTCCCATTTTGGGTTCATAAGCACCTTGGAGAAGGCCAAACCCCCAGCAGTGGGGAGTGGGGACATTAAAAATGGCGGATGTGCAAAGATAAACGATATGTATGTAATAAGGTGTTTGTCTCCTGGACTATGTCGTCATTGCGTAAGCATTATTTATATGTTACATGCATACGCAGTTATTGCGAAACACAATTGAAAGATTCAATTGAATATTAATATAGATTTTATAAAACAATAATTTTAAATGGGTTTAAATAAAAAAAAAAAAAAAAAAGTTTTTCCGCAAATTGCTAATGCACCTGGCGGCCATTTTTTTAACCTCAAATTTTTTTTATATACGTACCTTATCTTATTGAAAATAATAATTCAATTATTAATTATACTTATTAAATTAACTATTACAATTTTCTTGTTGCATGTCGTTTTTATTTGTGGATAACGTTAACGTGGGTGTTAATGTGACAAGGTTCCTGCACATTAGCAATTTGAGGGGACAGTACACTTTCGCGCGCAACATTAATGAAATTAATTTTCTAATACAAATTCACTTCTTTTTTTTTTACACGTAAATCTTCATAGATCGTGCTACACACGGCACATCCCATAGAAAAAATGATTAAATTGTATACCATTGATTTTGGTCTTTAAAATATAGCCAATAATATTTGTTACATGAGTTAAGGTCTGTTTAATTTTTAGCTCATGTGGAAAAAGAGTTATTTGATGAATATTTTTTGATATGAAAACACAATGATAACAATAACTCATCTAAACCGTTCCGTTATCCACATTAAATCGGCAAAAGGCAGGAATGTCACAATGAAATGTAAAAACATGGCTGCATAAACCAGAATTTCTTTGCTTTTTTCGAAATTACGAAAACGAAATGTCAATTTGACTTCGATTTGGCATTGACAGCTGTTCACAGATTAAAAAAGTTAAAGAGGCATACAAATTGAGCATAAAATGTCGAGTCTCCTTTTATTTCTTGAGCTATAACAACCAACTAATAAGAGCATTATACAACTTCACTTAACAATAACTGACACCCCTCTCTCGAGTGGCACAAACACACTGACCTAATTTTAGCTGATAACAAGTGATATGACAGAGATATAACCTATATTGAGGGCAATGACCGATACTTACTATCACTTTCAAGTAGCTTAGTTTAGTACGAAAGAAAACTACGAGACAATAAAGAGATTTGATTAAAATTGGGCACATAATTTTACTTATCTGAGGAAAAATGTATAATAAATAAAATGTGTAGGAAATGAAGCGAATTTTTTGTTTAGGTAATATAGCCCGTTGGAATCTGAAAACGGAGCCATTTTGGCTGTTTTAGTTGCCTCACTTTTGACAGTGTGCTTTGTAGAGAACTATCGTTCTAGGTGTTATTATTCTAAGGAAGACCACAACATTAAATACTTAATTTAAGGTTTTTCTTTTCGCTTTTTTAATACTTAAATTAAGTATTAATTAATTAAGTAAGTTTAATTAAACTTTCAGATTAGGTACCATGAACTAATTTAATTTTAACCACCTCTATGGTCTAGTGGTTCGCCCACCCGTGTATGACGCAGGGGTCCCGGGTTCGATTCCCAGGGGGATACAATTTGTACTCGGTTTGGTTGGTGGTAGGGCTTATTTCAAGTCCGCCTGGCTAGCTACCACCATTTTACCTAAGTCTGACGCCATAACAACAATTTAAAAGTTGTTGTGTTCCGGCAGTTAGAGATAAGTTAGCCAGTTCCTCAGTGGTGAGGATTCCGGGTGTAGTGCGTTTCCACCTTCGGCCTTATCGTCACTTAACATCAGGTGAGGTGAAGGCCAAGAAATATCCCGGTTGTGCATAAAAAAAATATAATTGCTATTTTTTATGTCCTCACTGCTGGGACAAATGCCTTTCTTGTGGGTGGATAAGGCGGATGGGCCTTAACCCACCACGCAGGCCCAATGTGGATTGGTGGGTGATAGTTGGATAGTATATGTATAATACTAATGCCCAATTTCTGAACTACTTATCGGTGGTTTATCGGAGGTTTAACTTTATCGGAAGAGTCCACATTATCTGGATTAAAGTTATTATTGACTTGACGACCTCCGTGGTCGAGTGGTTCGCACGCCGGTTTTCAAGGCGTCACCATCTCTTGAGGTCCCGGGTTCGATCCCCGGCTGGGTCAATGTAGAAAATGAACTTTTCAATATTGTCTCAGGTCTGGGTGTGTGTCATACCACCGTTGTTTCTGATTTCCATAACACAAGTGCTATAGCTACTTACTTTGGGATTGGAGCAATGTATGTGATGTTGTCAAATATTTATTTATTTATTTATTTTGTTATAAAATGTAAACCCATTCGATTAAGTTAAACTTCTGATAAAGTACTACAGAAATTGGGAGTAAGTAAGGTTTTCAAACGCAATTTTATGTTTTCGCTAGTCACAGTCATATTCAATCTTAAGTTGCCAAAAAATTTTTAGTCATTACAGATAAGCACTTAATTTGCGGAGGAGGAGGAGCTCGGTGGCGCAGTGGTTTAGCGCCTGGCCCAGCGATTGCGGAGGTTAAGCAACGTTCGCAAGGGTTGGTCATGGAATGGGTGACTAAAAATTTATCATCTCGAACTCCTCCATGCTTTAGAAGGCACGTTAAGCCGTTGGTCCCGGCTGCATTTGCAGTCGTTAACAACCACCAATCCGCATTGGTCCGCGTGGTGGGTTATGGCCCGTCCTCCTTATACACCCATAAGGAAGGCCTGTGCCCCAGCAGTGGGGACATAAAAAAAATGTCTGATGGTCAACTAAATCTGCAAGTAGCTAAATTGGTTAGGTTTGGAACTGTGACCAATTAAATTCGGGTGAGTTAATACTTAATCATCAATAAATACTACATTAAAACGGACTAAAAAGTAAAAATTAAATATACCTACAGAAATTTTAAACCTAAAAACGTGGGACGCATGCTAAAGACAAAATGGATGATAAATTTTACAAAATGCGCCCCACGTTTTAGGTTTAAAATTTACATTGTTGTTATGGCGTCAGACTTAGGTAAGATGGTGGTAGCTAGCCTAGGTGGTAGGCGGACTTGAAATAAGCCCTACACCAGCCAAACATAGATTTTGGCTTTCTAAACACATCTTTTTGAATTACTAACTAAATATAATTGTCTTTAGTTTTTAAATTATAAAGTTATTAACAAAACTTTTACCAGAAACTAATGTGGCATTAAGTATCTGAAATACAAATTTAATGATACAGAATACTTAAAATACATGGGATAAAATATCATCGCCAAAAACTCTATGGTTTTTTGGCACATTTATAGAACTCCTTTTTAGGGTTCCGTACCCAAAGGGTAAATACTACACTGTCCGTCTGTCTATCACCAGGCTGTATGCAAGAAGCTTATACCTCCCTCCAATGGAGATTGCACGGCCATATGTCATAGTGAAGATTGAAAAAAGCTCTTTTAGTGACGTGACGGCTTATTGCAACCCCTTTCTTTAGTGTTACAATACGTGTTCGTTGTTCGTCGTTCGTTCGTTCGTGAGAAACGAAAACGTATTGTAAAACGAAAAGAAAGAGATAGCAATACGCCGTGACGTCACTAAAGAGTCTTTTTCAATCTTCAGTATGATACTAGGCGTGCAATCTCCATTGTGGATTTAAGCTTCTAGCTAGACAGTTGAAATTTCCACATATTTGTATTTCTGTTGCCGCTATAACAAGAAATACTAAAAACCGAATAATATAAATATGTAAGTGGGGCTCCCATACAACAAACTGATTTTTTTTCTGTTTTTTGGTACGGAATCCTTCGTGCGCGAGTCCGACTCGCACTTGGCCGGTTTTTTTTAATCTGTAAATTTGCGTAACCCTCTCTGTCCGGTTTCTGGTCGATGGATTTTACATGTCCTGTCATTTTTACAGGGGCGAAGTAGTGTGACCATACTATTTGGAAATTTGTGAAAATCCTAGAATATTTAGGTCCATAGGTTTCAGATTGAGCTACTTTCTCGGAGCAGAATTTTTACCTATAAAGCTGAATATATAGAGACCATCAACCTGACCAACTCTGAAATCGCGAAATAAAAAAACAGCTGTTTCATACAAAAAATAATAATTAATATTTTTTTCGCGATTTCAGAGTTGGTTAGTAAAAGTTGTTCAGTTTGATGCTCCCTATCTACCATATTTTGGTTTAGTTATTAATTACTAGCGGCCGCCCGCGGTTTCACCCGCGTGGTTCCCGTTCCCGTAGGAATATCGGGATAAAAAGTAGCCTATGTTTTAATCTAGGCTGTCTACTATCTGTGTGCCAAATTTAAACCAAATCCGTATAGTAGTTTTTGCGTGATTGAGGAACAAACATCCAAACCCACAAACTTTCACATTTATAATATTAGTAGGACTAGCTAATTAATAAAATATATGTTATTATAGAACGTGTAACTTACACGTTCTTTAAATAAGTCTGCTATGCTTATAAGTTTTTTCGAAAATAATTATTCGAAAAAAAAATTCTGTTCTGTCCTACAATGACTATATTTGTAGGTCATCCTACATACCACCAACAAAAGGGTTAAGTCAGAGCCCCTCTGAAGGGACCACCATCAGCGCAGCCTAAAAATAGGTCATATGAATCGATTATGACGAAAAAAACGTCACATCTCGTGAGGGTAAATAATTTTGACGATAAAGTGGTGAAAATTTAGCCATAGCAGTTAAGGGTTAAAGTCTGTATTGAAAAATACGATAATAAATAAAGTTTATTATATTTATAAAGGCTAAGAAAAGGTTTTCTCTTTTCTTAATCTTTCTTTGATAGAATAAGAACAGAGAAAGAGATTTTTTTTGTAAAATAATCTGTCACAATGTCAATAATTGACTCAAAACTCCGAATGATAACTATTATTAAATGTTTAGTTATTAAATATAAAAGTACTGAACTATAATTATAAGCAAAACCATCCACTCATTTTAAATTTTAGTCTATCAAGCATAGAGAATGTAAAAAAAAATTAATTCTTAAAATATAAGTTTTGTACCACTGTGTCACAAATGGCAACAATGCTGTGCTGTATTTCGTGTCTATTGGTGTGTGGGGGTGTGGAGGGTGCGAGGTCCAGTGCAGTGACTGGGTACATAGGCTGCCCAACTGCGGTCTCGGGGGCGGCAGGCGAGTGATGCCACTGGTATTATATTCGTGTCTCACATTGGTGTGTAGGGTGTGGAGGACGCGAGGTTCAGTGCAGTGATTGGGCATACAGGTGGTACTACTGCGGCCTCAGGGGTGGCAGGCGAGTGATGCCACTGGTGTTGCATTTGTGTCTCGCATTGGTGTGTGGGGGTGTGGAGAACGCGAGGTGCAGTGCAGTGGCTGGGCATACAGGCGCCCTACTGCGGCCTCAGAGGCGGCAGGTAAGTGATGCCACTGGTGTTATATTCGTGTCATGCATTGGTGTGTGGGGTGTGGAGGACGCGAGGTCCAGTGCAGTGACTGGGCATACAGGCGGTACTATTGCGGCCCCAGGGGCGGCAGGCGAGTGATGCCACTAGTGTTATATTCGTGTCTCGCATTGGTGTGTGGGGGTGTGGAGGGCGAGAGTCCAGTGCAGTGACTGGGTATATAGGCTGCCCTACTGCGGTCTCGGGGGCGGCAGGCGAGTGATGCCACTGGTGTTATATTCGTATCTCGCATTGACGTGTGTGGGTGTGGAAAGTGCAAGGTCCAGTGCAGTGACGGGCTTACAGGCGGTACTACTGCTGCTTCAGGGGTGGCAGGCGAGTGATGCCACTGGTGTTATATTCGTGTCTTGCATTGGTGTGTTGTGGTGTGGAGGACGCGAGGTCCAGTGCAGTGGCTGGGCATACAGGCGGTACTATATACTGCGGCATTAGGGGCGGCAGGCAAGTGATGCCACTGGTGTTATACTCGTGTCTCACATTGGTGTGTGCGGGTGTGGAGGGTGCGAGGTCCAGTGCAGTAACTGGACATACAGGCAGTACTACTGTGAAATTCGTTCAACTTTAAAATCATTTTAGAAACCAACTAAGTAAGACTGCCTAAAAATATCGTTACATGAATTTTTCTGAAAAAAAAAAGTATTCGATTACAATCCATAAATCATTACATTACTCAAAAATCTTTTGCTACTATTTTAAAATAACAATAAAAGTTAGAAACTGTAAAAGGCGGACATTATTTCACTAGCTCTTTATAGTGATTGATGTTTTTTTCAGTTTCATTTTATTTTCGGTTAACATTGTGAAACGTTGTTGACGTAGGTTTGACATTTTGTAAACAGCAAGATGACAGATTTTGTTGATTTTGGTCGACTATTATTTATGAACGAATGACTGAAATAAAAGACTTTTTAACGGATACTAGCGCGGTTTTATTGAAAGTCAAAAATCAAACCAAATATCAACTAATGAGCGGTTTTCTGACAGCTAAGAATTTTAGTCTATTTTTATGTTGATAGATGGCGTTATTCAACTAGGTAGGTTTTTTTTTAATTTTTCCTAGCAGCTGAGTATACCACTGAGTATTTAACACTCGATACTGGCAAAAATTACTCCCTGAAGAGGAGTAGTTTGCCATAACCATGCCAAAATTGACTGTCAAATTGACAAAATCCTTTGCTTTTTTCTGAAAAAGTTACGTACTTAGTTGAACAACGACATCTAGCCGTCTTTTAGGTACTACTTTTTTTTCTTAAACTGTCTTTTGAAAACCGCTCATTACTAAAGTACTTTCAATAAAACCGCGCTAGTATCCGTTAAAAAGTCTTTTTTTTCATGTTTAGTGAGCGCGTAAGCTTGAGAAGTGAAAAGGAATGACTGTTTATTAATATTTTGTATGCTTTTGCCTTTTGCGAAGAGAACAACAAAAAAAAGTTGTCGTCTTTCAATTAATCCGAGAATCATGAATGATTTCCAAATATTAGTTTCACTATCATCGCCAATTGGTAATGCGCCTGGCGGCCATTTTTTTAACCTCAAAAAGGAAAAAAAATGTAAAAATATTATATACTTATTAAAACATTATCTTAATGAAAATAATTGTTCAATAGTTAATTTTCCTATTAGAATTTTCTTGTTTTCACGTAATTTTTTGTTGCGTTTGACGTTAACTTTAATGTAAATGGGACAAGGTTCCTGCACATTACCAGTTGGCGGGGATAGTGTCCTAAATAACGTATCTGGATTTAAATATTATATTTTTTTTAATTTTTGAAATAAGGGGTAAAGTATTTTTGTTTTGTGAAAAAAGGTTTTATGCCAAAAACACGAGCGCTTTCTATGCATTTAAAATTAAAAATCGGTTTTTGCTTTTTTCTTAAACCTGGTTCATTTCAATTTCGATTAAGGTGTGTTCGAAATTCAAAAGTTAAATTCGTAATTGTCCATTTGACGACTAGAACAACCCAAGCCACTGTACCTTCACAATCCTGCTAGCCAAACCGCGCGATTGCTTGCGCTTACAAAATTCAGTTTGTGTCGCAGAACGCACGCGCGTGGTCGCACTGCGCGCCTAAACTTTCGAATTTGGAAGCTTCGCGTTCGCGAATTTTGAATTAAGAACGTTATTTTCGCAACTTTCAATTGTTCTGCACGATTTAGATTGGACTTTTTTATTTTTTTTAAGTTGCATTCAGTGTTTTTCGGTGTACACTTGTGACTATTTGGATTTGTAACTAATGCATTGCGTTGGACGTGAGTAGTATATTATAAGCGTTTTGAGATTGTTCGGACGTCGTACTTTGCTCGTGTGGGGGACGTATTGCAGCAATACTTTTTTTTAACTAAACGGCTGGTTTTGTTTTTGAGAAATTTCAAATATCGAACCATTTTCTTTTTTATCGACTAACTAAAGAGGTTTTGTTTGATTGTGACTCGAAATTAGGAGCGATTTATGCAGAGGTTACATAGCGGTTTTTTTGTAAAAAAATGTTTTTTTTTCAGCGAACTATTAGCATTGTGTTATCTTATCACTGTAGGTACGGAGAATTGTTTTTTTTTAAATTTATACTTGAAAACACCCGTATTATATTCACCCGTATACCAATTATCTATCACGAAACTCGCAATTTATCAAGGTCTTGAATTGCATGAGATCTTACATTGCATACGGTGCGAAAGAGACAACAAATGACTAGTCTACAACCGAGCGAGACGGAAGATGTTGGGAAACCTTTAGAAAATATCATTTTTCTCTTTCGGGTGGGTACCTACTGAAGGGCATTTTTTTATGAGTCTGTTTTTTAAGATAATTTGTTATCTTTATTATTTTTGTTTGTTTTATTATTGGGTCGGTGTAAAAAACGATTAGATTTCACTTGTTTACTAAACAACACTGCGTTCTTTTTTTTAATTATTCATACAGTTTTTAAGGCTCCAAGGAGTATTCAATTATGCAGCCTTAAGTTTCAAATGTATTATTTAAAAATAAAGAATAAAAACTTTTTTTACTTTTTCATCATGTTCGGTTTTTGAAATTTCAAATTCAATATGGCTGCTATTGGCAAATTATAGATACAAAATAGGCTTCGGATTAAAATTATAATTGAGATAAAGAACAAAAGGTTAGAATTCTTAATATTAATGAGTGAATCATGGTAGGTTCTTTACGTCCTTGTGACATGCAATATTGTAACCAGTAACTTTAACGCGTATATTAACTGTATATTAATTAATTATCTCTTTTAATCATCTTTTATTGACACGTAAAATAACAATTTAAAAAATTGTCGACTTAATGTTGTGTAAAGTTCTGTTTCCTGCCAGTTAACTATAGACTTTTGTTAGAAGTATCTGTTACATAGAGACATAGATTAAAAAAAAAACATTATTCAGAAACTGAAAGCGACTAATTATGTTAAATTTAATTTTTTCATGTTTAATAAATAAATAATACATCTGGAACGTTTTGCATAGTATCTGACTCAGTTTAATGTTACTGTAAAAATCTGTATTATTTGACTTATTTCACACAGAGTTATTACTGTAAAAAGAAATTTCTATACAAAAGAGCTAAATTCTGGAAGGTTATTTCTGATAAATTCAATATGATTTTATTTGAATTTGTTATTATTTGAAAGCTGTAATAGTCAATTTGTTGATTTTCTATTGAATTCACTGTAAAATTTCTCCTATTTGCCATGTATCAGATAATGTCACAAAAACATACCTAAATAAAAAAATCGAGTAAGTACTTATATCTTATTATTTTTGTTAACAATATCAAACTGTTAGAATATTACTGAATAACATTGTGATATTCAATTACGTAATATTTTTATAAAAAAATATAGTAAATAATTTGACTATATAAGATTGAAAACATATTAATTAATAAAAATTGAGAAAGCAAACTATTTTCGACTACCTACTTAAATTGTGAGTTTAACTTAGAAAATAATAAATAAAAAACAAATTAACGTTGTTGAAAAATTTTTAGTAGGTAGGAAAATAGAAATCAGTTATGGAATAGAAAACTTCGAATCACAATAAAATTGTTAAAAGGACAACTTAAAAAATCAAAAACTAAAAAAACGCTTCTTAGTGGCTCAGACTCAGATATAAAAGTGCGCTCATCCAAAAATTTGAATTCAGAACTCCTTTTTCGAAAACTGATAATGTTAAAAAATGGTTACGTGTACAAAGGAGTTGCAACCATTCAGTCTAAAATTACACACATAAATCTTTCATCGAACTACGAATCGATCGGTACATCCGGCTTTTGCTTTTAGCATATCTCTTATAATAGGTAATAATAATTATGGCTTCGATCAGGCGAGAGTCCGCTTTCACGAGATATTTTGGCAGTTCTTACTTTCACTTGAGAGGCGACGGGCGCAAGGCATGAGCTAACAGCTTGTTGCAAAAAAAAAGTTTGAATATACAAACTTTTTACTTTCAAAAACCAAGTGTGTAAGTATACAAACTTTTTATTAACGAAATAATTCAACTTTTTCATGAGCAGTTGTAATAAAAAGATTTATGTCATTTACAAACTC
The DNA here is from genome assembly GCA_928269145.1 of Agriphila tristella. NCBI lineage: Eukaryota > Metazoa > Arthropoda > Insecta > Lepidoptera > Crambidae > Agriphila > Agriphila tristella. The sequence goes on from OV743451.1 coordinate 7,309,754, forward strand.
TTTACTTTCAAAACTTATAAAACTTTTTTTCGTAAACTTTTTATTGCCGTTAAGCGTTGATTGATTGTATTCGCTGAGATAGTAATAATTCAAAAATGATTCCTGGCAACCTCGATTTTGACCTAATGAGAAAAGGATGCAGTAATATGCAGTAATAGTTTTACTGACTTTGACTTCTTTGTCGGCACGTTTGGATTTACATATATTTAACTTAATTTTTGTGGAATTTCTGAGGAAGTCAGTCACATTTTTTATGTAGGTAGTCATGATCATCAATACCTAGAGTGTAATCAAGTAAAAGATCTCCAGTCTTCACAAGCTAAAAACATGGGCTGTGTTCAAAGGCGTTTGAGGACAATAATGACAACGCAAACGATTTAAGAAAACTACAAAAAACAAAATTAACATTTTCAAATGTGGACATTTTCCCGAATATTCCTATCTGTTACTTCCAAAGAATCTATCCTGAGGTGAAAAACGAATATCCGAGAATTTACCCTAAGCTAGGGAGGAAGCTAGCATAGTTAAGTGTGAATTTTTGGATATAGGTTTCCCAGAATTCCCCTCAGGGTAGATTCTTTGGGGTAACAGATCGGAATAACCGCATTTTCCGGCACTGGCTTTTCCGGTAAGCGATATATTATTGCCATTATGAATAGATTAACTCATCGCACTCACAAAATGTTATTATCAGTTGATAAAAAAGGTCAACGATATAACGGAACACATAAACAAAAGATGCATCATTTACTATTCTAATACGCACACAATAGATCATCTGAAATCAAACGTAAACAACTGAAAATCTCATTTTTTAAGCCTAAAACTTTCCGCTGATTTTTTTATAAAAAACTAAATTTATTTATAAAATCATCGCTAGAGGGCACATAAGCGGTTTCAGTTCCCACGAAAGCTATGGCCGTAATGTAGGGAAAAATAAAAAAAAACTAAAAGACTTTTTAACGGATACTAGCGCGGTTTTATTGAAAGTACTTTGGTAATTAGTTGGTATTTGGTTTGATTTTTGATTTTTCCGACGTTTCGGCACCTTTGCAGCTGCCGTGGTCACGGGGGACTGACCCCTAGTTGGGGACTGACCAACTAATTACCAAAGTACTTTCAATAAAACCGCGCTAGTATCCGTTAAAAAGTCTTTTATTTCATGTCTAGTGAGCGCGTAAGCTTGAGAAGTGAAAAAAAATCTAACTAAATCCCTATCATCAAAGGACTTTCAGTACAACCGCACTAGCATGTATAATAAACTTATAAGTATTGTATAATGTTACTGATAATTTTAATACGAAATATGACTTAATTTGAATTATTTTATTTGTGAAATTGTTTTTTTAGCTTCATTTATAATGTCACTATCGGCCGCCCGCGGTTTCACCCGCGTGGTTCCCGTTCCCGTAAGAATATCGGGATAAAAAGTATCCTATATTTTAATCCAAGCTATCTACTAATATCTGTGTGATAAATTTCAACCAAATCTGTTCAGTAGATTTTGCGTGATTGAGGAAAAAACATCCAAACCCACAAACTTTCACATTAATAATATTAGTAGGATTTGCTTGCCATATTAATATTGGTAAAACATGAGGCTATTTTAAACAATTTAACACCTTTATACCATGTTTTATGCAAATAAAAATTTCTTATTCTTATTCACACATTAGAAGCGTTTTATTTGACTTTCCGCTGTCGCTATTGCTTTGCGCCCGCTCGCCGAAACTCGCGCGTCGCAACGTAATCTTGCGTAATATGTCTGCACAGCCAGTATGTTGATTAATGCCGTGCCTTTTTTAAATGTGCGTTGTAACTTTTTCTATTCTGCCACACCGCCTCCTTGGTTGGCACACCAACAATCGTGAACCTTTTTGGTGGTTCGAAAATAAAACTTTTTAAACATGATACTTTTGACGTACTGAAAGCTTTATAAACCTTTTTGGTTGGTTTGAAAGATTTAGTTTAAAACCTTCTTTGTCGTTTATTAAGAAACTTTGAAAGACGTGAACGTATTTCTAATAAAAGAATTCCAATTTTGAAAATATTTGGAACAGCCCTGTTTTGAATTTAGAACTCAACGTCTTTTTTTATTTCTATCTATGAAAATTTATTTTTTGTACTAAATACTTTTCATTCAGAAGTTTATTGTATTCGAACTTCGATCATTAAATGATTGAAGTATTTCTAATAATACAAAGGACATATTCCGTGCAATATTTAAACTTGTTCATGACAAAAGAAATTATATTTGAATCAACAAGTATTTCTATAAGTAAATTCTTTGAAATATCCTTAAATTGCTATTTCACAAGCAAATCTATGACATTTAGTACTATTAGAATGCAACGTCAGTCCGTCTTACGCATTTAAATAGTAAAATGATAGATTTATATCCAAAGATGTAATGCAAAATGTATAAACATCTAGTTTATGTTAACACAAGCTTATTTCACATTCTTGTTGGTCATTTAATTATAGTTTGATCATATGTAACATGAATCTATCATATAATTTAAGGCCTTTATGTAGGTACCTCAAAGTTGCGCCCTTATCTTAATTTTTATTGTTCGCTAACTACATAAAGTATCAAAAATTCACATGTACATTTAGAAGCTAAAGTTCAATAGTTTATTTACAAATAATTATATCTGTAAAATATATTTTTTTGTAGTAGTAGTAGTAGAGAAAAGAGCAAAAAGTGGCATCTATTGCTAATTACTGCATACCAGTGGTTAGGGGTGAAATTCTGGCGAAGGTAAGCCGTTCTACAAAAATGTTATGATCTGCATAGTGGATATTTGGGATGGGCTTTCGCAAAGGTAAGCCGATGGGAATCGGCTTGTATGGACCCTTCGCCACTGCTGCATACTACGATTTATTTACCATGAGGGCGCCATTTGAGAGCAATAGGAGCCTTAAGAACCTGACCTAATCATAGTTGCTTTAAATAATCACATATTTCAGTAATATTGGGTTAATATATTATAATCTACCCAATATTACTGAAATATGTGATTTGAATCTACAAATAAAAAAACTACAGCTATTAAGTACATACATAATAATTATCATATGTTTCATCAATAATTAATCTACCATTATCTGCGTTACGTATTTTAATAAAAAAAACAATAAAAACGTATAAAAGTTATGTTTTTCAATAGTCTCCGCATAATCTATTGAATATAATCTGATAATTTATAAAAATAATGTAGACAGAACAATCGGACAATGCCCTAGTTCCGTTATCTATGCCGAATATCGAAAGAGTTCAGTCCAAAAAAGTATTGATTCTAGATGCAAAAAAAACAATCGATCAGGCCACTTTCGAATCGCACAACTTCAATTTAAAACCAAATCGATAGTACGTTCGCGTTACAACACTACAAAAGACTATTTAACAAAGAGTATATACGTTCCATAGAGCAACAGAACCAGAACATCAAAGTGAATGACATAATAGAACTCCCCCATAGATATAGGTACCACATAACACGGCAAGAAAAGTAGTGTTTTAGTTGGGATACCTCACTGGCCATGCGGGATCGATTCCGAGCATGCGCAAAGCATGGCGCCACTTCCGCCCCTCCACCCCTTCAGCACTGAAGCTGAAACCGCACTGCAACTGCACTTCAGTGCATACAAGAACGCCATCACGAAAAAAACTCAATTTAAAAAGAGACGCAATCCAAAACGCAATTCCAAATTCGAATTCGCGTTTTTCGGTTTTGAAATTCGAACAATGTTGGCCGCGTGTGTCTTTGAACCGCCTTTGCTCTGAAACTGGCCAGTAAGTGGACTTTGAAAATCGAACATTAAACGAACTATGAAGAGGAAAAAACGAATACGGGGAGCGTTCAGAAACCGAAACCACAGATTACACACAAAGCATTTTGTATGAAGATATCGCAGTGACAATATATCGACATAATAAGTTTTCCGAGAGCATTTAATCACAGTTTATCAAGTTTACACAGCAATATATAATCACAAACAGGATACCTAGTTTTTATTCTATAACAATAATTAAGATATCTCACAAATATTTAATAATTAGTTTACCTAACCACAACACAATATATTACTTCCCAAGCAAATAAACCCAACCTTACGAACGAAATTTTAGACTGATATATATAAATCCGAATAAAGTAGACGGTTACAAATTATAGCGTATTTACATTAGTTGAAGATTTGAGAAAGTTTATAATTGTAATTGTAGAATTTAAAAAGTATTTAATAAATCGAACGCAATATTTAAAAAAAGAACACACAAATTTCGAATCCAGGGATCAGTGAGTAGCCTTAAAGAAGTTTTTGTACTACGCTCGAACAATCTTGAAGCTTGGACTAATTTTTTCAGTGTTTAAAAATGGATGAGTGTTTCAGTGTGTGAGGTTATTGTTATGGATTATTTGTGACAGTGCCGGTCCCGAGTGGGCCCACGATGTTGAACATGTTTGATATGTGGAACTCGGTCACCACGAAGCTGGAGGCGCAGACCAATGTGCAGCAAACACAACAACCACACACCTCAGGTGGGAGCATTAAAGGTAATTTCCAGTTAATTGAGGCTTAGTGCGGGGACTGAGCGAACTTGATCATAATGATCCTATCAAAATGAAGAACATAAGAGAAAGTAAAAAAAAAGTTAGAAAAAACTACACAGATTTTAGGATAATATTAGTCTTAAAAATGTTACCACCGAATACTGAAATATGACTTCAAATACACGTATAAAGCACACGTGATTTTTTTTGAAACTTGTTTATCGCCTAAAATTACATTCGTAGTTAGGTATTAAACCCATCATATCACAAGAATGAATATTAGGTTAAAGTACCGAAAAAAAATCTTTGATTAGCATTTGAACCCCTTTATGCGATCTGGGAGGTTGTTCTGGCAATCTAACTTCAGTATTTTTTATCGTATCATCATTATTGGCCCGTAATTCGTTTTGAGTCGTTGACTGATAAACAAGTAGATTTTCAATAAAGTCTGGCCAAAGTAACGGTGAATAAGATATTAAATTATTAATAATAATTTCTAATTAGTAATTGTATTATTTTTCCGAATTTCCCGATAGATTTTTCTACTTTTATTAATGTAATACCTATTGATTTTTTTTACTTTTTTTTCCTCATTATATTTTTACTCAATTATTGTATACCTAAATGAAATCTTACCGATGATAGAGATATTATAGTAATTCAGCTTTCGATTAATTAACTCCATGTCGAATTGATAAAAAAAAACTTCGAGATATCCGCAGAACCCAAAATTTCTCCCAAACTATTCGTAAATTTTATTCTAAGTTCGTAAATAAATCTACGTAATCCACTGAAATATTGTATTGTAAAATAAACTTTATTTGCATCTTACTCCACAAATCAAATAAACAGATATTTTTCAACCATAAAATAGATACTTTCCTTTTCATTGTGTTTATAAAAATGTAATTTATGAGCTTTGGTGGATGATTCATTGCTAGCGAAGTTGGATGCAACTCTCTTTTCCAAGAAATAATGGAAAGAACTGAATGTTTGTCCACTTTCGAAGGTTTCGCAAAATGTAATCAAAACGGTGAGTCATTTAAAAAAGATGGTAGTTTTTTCTAAGTGTTAAGTTCGCTCAGTTGCCAGGTGATAAAAAGATAATGCTTGCACGACATGAGATCGTTGCTTAATAACTTTATGTGGTGGTTTAATTCAATTTGCTAACAAAAATTTAGCTCTTTTTCTTTATAGACGTTATTAAATGCATCGTTATCTATTCAAAAATCATAAAGAGCGTTTAATGTTTGAAAAACTTCTACTGTCCCGTTCGTTTTAATGCCGATGGCGTGAGATACAGTGCTCACTGGGCCTACAAAAATTGGCGTGAACAAAATTATGCGAAATCTCTAGAAAGTGCCAAAAACGCTTATTTTTTCCGGTGTATTAATACATACATAATTGTTTCTCATTTCGTTTGATGGTTATGCAACTGAAAGTTGCATGCGTTAAGAAAGTAGCCAATTAAAATTCGGTAACCGCCACCGTCTCTGTCATTGTATTACGCTATCTCTTTCAATAATGGCGTAACAGCATCTTAATAACTCTACATGGTAGTATCAAGACTGTTTTACTCAACTACAAAATGTCAAAAATTTCGATTCGTAGATTCACCTTTTTCTTAATTACCTCTTTTCGTACTTTCACGAGGCGATCAAAAACACATTCGAAATTTAAAATAATAAAGGACATTCGTACAAGCGTTTTGCATGCCAGTTACAAGAAAGCACCGCTATGAAATCTGGTTTCTTTTTAAAGACTCGTTCGCTTGCGTAACGCAATAAGTTGGAATAACAGAACGGGTTCCATAGCTATTTATTATCTGTTTTATTATACGTGTGTGAATGGAACTGGATCAGTCCTTTGCCCCTTCTCTGAATTTTAAAAAACTTATTCGCTAACTTTTGCGTGGATTTAAATTACGAATAGTGGCGGCCATCACCCTTTTGTTACGAGAATACTCTGTTGTGATACCAGTTTTGTGTGAAATGTTAATCAAAATAAATCAAAGCAATCATTTACTAAATAATCATTTATTATTCATTATCAAAATTGGGTTATTGATTTTAGCATCGTCAATTTGTTATTTTCACCGTTTTGTAAAACATTCTCAAAATTACGTTGTGTTTTTTGTGACACAATTTAAATAGAGACAAATTATTAAAGAATTTGGACATGCACTGATAAAAAAATTAAATGGTATAATTCCACCTAAAAATACTTAACTTGAAATGTGCACTATTGGCCAATTTAACTAGAAATACAAGTTTTGAACGAGTATCGATACAAAAACTGCACTTTCTACTGAATTTAGTTTTTCACGCTCTAAAAAGTGAAAGTTTTTTTTGTGGCAACACTGTCATAAATGGAAAATAAAACATTTAAGTATCTATGTATATAGTGCATAGGTAATATTTCAGGAATTCTGATCTATTTTAAAGTTCTATCAAAAGTGCATTCGGTAATTTGTGAAATAGCCAGTTAACACAAATTATGATAAGTAGTTTAGAAGCTATGAGGTAACAGTCAAGAGTTACTTACGTACATACATACATACCGGTCAAAATCATACACCCTCAGTTTTTTTTGCTTCGCCGTAGTCGGGTAAAAAACAACATTGAAAAGATAATCCTACTAATATTATAAATGTGAAAGTTTGTGGGTTTGGATGTTTAGATGTTTGGATGTTGGTTCCTCAATTACGCAAAAACTACTGAACGGAATCGGTTGAAATTTGGCACACAGATAGTAGATAGCCTAGATAAAAATATATAATACTTTTTATCCCGAAATTTCTACGGGAACGGGAACCACGCGGGTGAAACCACGGGCGGCCGCTATTAGTAATTTATTAAGCGATTAATTGAGTTTAGAAAGAGGAGCTAATTGAGGAGCTCGGTGGCGCAGTGGTTTAGCGCCTGGCCCAACGATTGCGGAGGTTAAGCAACGTTCGCAAGGGTCGGTCATGGGATGGGTGACCAAAAATTTATTATCTCGAGCTCCTCCGTGCTTCGGAAGGCACGTTAAGCCGTTGGCCCCGTCTGCATTTGCAGTCGTTAACACTCACCAATCCGCTTTGGGCCCGCGTGGTGGGTTATGGCCCATCCTCCTTACCACCCATAAGCAAGGCCTGTGCCCCTGCAGTGGGGACAATAAAAATGGCTGATAGACAGAAAATCACTATCATAGTTTACACACTAAAGTTCTTAAAATCGGTATATTACTGAAACAATGCTTTTCTTTAATTAAATTTCGAAATTTCAGCCGAACAATATGTGATGAAATGTCCGAAATTGACCTGAATTTTAACTATAACGATAATACAAAAAGCTGTGTCAACTAAATTATGTATTATATTATAAGTATTGCGTATTGTAATTTGAGAGTACCTACTGCGCATTTTAATGCAAGTTTGGAATTTTAGACAAGCTAATCGAATTTAGTTTTAAGTAAGTAATATTAGAAATGTGAAAGTTTGTGGGTTTGGTTGTTTGTTCCTTAATCACGCAAAAACGGCTGAACAGATTTAGATGAAATTTGACACACAGATAGTTTATAGCCTGGATTAAAACAAAGGATAGGTGCTTTTATCCTGGTCAAAGGTTCCATATAGATTATCCGAATGTTAAAGCGGCCGAAGTCGCGGGTGGAAGCTAGTAATAGATAAGTAAGCTTAGCTCTACTACACAGACAACACTTAAACGACCCTTGACGCACTGCGTTGATATAGAGCTCTATAATTTGTAATTTTTTTACGTAATAAGATCCAGCAGGAACGTTTAGGAATTCTGACTCTCTTTAAAGAGAGTTAAGGCTGTAGACGCGCATCACGTTCCATTTTTAAATTTTCCATACAAATAATCGAAACATCTCTGCGCGAACCGTAATGAGGGCGAACTTTGAAAATTCCTATTAAATTATATATTAGATATAAGTATATACAAAATACTCAATACAATAGACAAATACCTCATTATTTCTAAGGAAAATAATAAATTACTTTAAAATCTGTAAATGCCAGTAAAAAAACATGTCAAAGTGTACCTATTTGAGCATTTTTTAATATTTTATTTCTCTGTGATTAAAATCATTTTTTAAAATTTTCTCTCTATAGGGCACTCCTTGACATTACAAACAATAAATGAAAAAATAAATATGAGTCGTATTATTATTTGTTACAGCTGAAACGTGTTTGAAAAATACCTCTGACAAGCAAATTTGGAATTCCACTTGAACAGATTGTCTTTGTTTTAAAATACCTGATAATTTATTATGTTTTTCTCTCTATACGGCACTAATTTAAGAATTTTGCTTCCTAAAACTAAAGTTTACATCAATAGTAATGCTTTAATTCTTTAGATAACTTGTTTGGAAAAACGCTAATTTCATTGAAATGCGTATATACAGTCTTAAAGGAAATTCTCCGAAATTAAAGGAAAGTAGCTCCAAAGTGATAGTCAAAAGAACTTAAGTTGCAGCTTATTATGTCATATTTCATAGCTTTTGCCATACAAATAATCTACAACTTGCTTGTCATATATTTAAATGTTTTCGAATAATAATCGTTATTCAATCGATTACCGAATGTGGGTTATCGATAAATAATCGATACGACCTCACATGAAAAGTACCAGGATAACATAAGCATGTGACAGGCTCACTGCACGGTTAGTACTAAACTGTGCAAGAAAAAGTTGAATGGCCAAGACCCATATAATGCGTGCACGTCCGAAACGATTTGATACTTTTGCGTTGGGTGCGATGTTCTAGAAGTGTCTGATGCGTAATCCCTTTAAACGCCTTCTTGAAGTGTGATAAAAAGTGTTTATAAATAATAATAAAATACTTATAATGTAACCTAGGACGAGTACAAAAGGTTGTCGTTTATGAAAGTAATTTGAACTGTCCGAAACGAAATCTTTTGTATATCAGCTTTATTTTGATAGATTTTGTCCATCTAAGATTTTTTTATTATGGCACCGAAGCTGTAGCACCGCTTCACATTTGTGTCAAAATGTATGAAAAGACAGACTTTTTGAACTCAATTAAAATCAAGTACAGCGGTGCTACAGTTTCGGTGCTATAATAAGAAATGCTTAGGCGAACAAAACCTATCAGAATTTGCTTTTTGGCCGACCTTTTTACATTTGTGCCAGAATGTATGAAAAGACAGGCTTTTGAACTTATTTAAAAGCAAATATAGCGGAGCTACAGCTTCGATGCCATAATAAGAAATGCTTGGGTGGATAAAATCTATCAGAATAAAGCACTTTTGCTTTTTGGCCGGCACTTTCACATATGGACCAAAACGGTCCTGTCCTGTCCATGTCCTTTTTGAATATATTTTTTAATTACGCACTCAGATTTATGAAATCTTGAGAAAACATGAAATGTGCGAACGAGAGAGCAGAAAAACTTTTAATAAAACAAACAATCAAATCGAAAAGGTTTTCCATCCAAAGTCAAATATAAATTCAACTTTAACTGATGTTGTTACTAACAAAATCCTTTTTTTGCAACATTTTGAATAGTTTCGCTATTAAAATAATTACTTTAATTTTTTTTCTACACATCTGCAGCTATGTTTATCTCAGAGTGAAAATGAACTTCCAATAACCTAAAAATAACTATCCAATAATAATCAGAAGCAGATAACCTTTTCTTAAATGTTCTTATGACTCAAATAACAAGCTGAAAGCTTCAAAATTCAGTTTATTGAAACATCCTTACTAATATTATAAATGCGAAAGTCCGTTTGTTTGTTTGTTTGTTTGTTACGCCTTCACGTCCTAACTACTGAACCGATCGTTATAAAATTTCGCATACACGTTGTCAGGCGTACAGAAAAGGACATAGGGTACTTTTCATCCCGAAAAAAAGTATAGTTCCCGAGGGATAGCAAAAAACTATTCCACGCAGACGAAGTCGCGGGCGGAAGCTAGTCACAAATAAATGCGAAAGACTAATGCGAATCACACAAATCATTTATCCGTTAACCTTTAAAGTTAAGTAGTTAATAAGTTTCTTTACAAACCTTATCAAAATTTGTCATAAAACAATTTCTAAGTACAGTTACGGTGGCTAAATATTTAAAAACCTTGAAGTGTTGTTTTCTATGTTATTGTACCTTGGTTTTATTTAGCTTGTTTGTAACTTAACTGTAAAAATTATGATACTTACTTAACTTGTAAATGTTTCAATTATTTCTTTACTAACTAAAATAGTTCTTGCAACCAAGTCTTAGGCAAGAAGTTGTTATAAAATATAAAAACATGTCAAACTTTTTGTAAGAGTTTGTAAGTTTTTAAGTCTGTAACACTCAAAATTCAGTTGCAAGCCGAGTTCATTGAAAACACAGTTGTTAAGGACAAAATCATGTTAAAAATGCCATACTGTGTAATTATACGAAATGCACAGGGACTGTTACTAGTCTTAACGTTATACGTCTGCACTATAGGGACACCGTCTATGTAAGGGAGGATGCCTATCTAGGATGCAGAAAATGCCATATTTTTTAGAAAAATGCATGTCTATAGTAATAAGTACGGCCGCGCAGTGCGATTTTTAGTCAGTTTCATCCACTAATCTTGTAATCTGTGGTTTCATCTGGGCGGCTTGCGTGATTGGAGCATGTAATGAGATCTTTCAAATTTCAGCGAGATCCACGAAATCAAAAAATGCCTGTCTCAGTTTGGCACCGGCCCGCCGCCGGCGCCGGCACGGCTGTCTAAACTGTAAAATGCCTGTCAAATGCGGCAAATACGTATCAGATGGTAACCCTATCTGATATTTTAATAATAAATCAAAGACAATGTTAAATCAGTCGGCCAATTTTACATATCCGTATTAATTAGGATATACTTCTGTTCATTGATCAATCCATATCAAACCATAATAATTATGACAAAGAGACAGTTCAATATTTTGTGAAATGTGATCGTTTCATGAAATGGCCGAGCACTTCAGATCATAATTTGTCCAATTTTACGATAAGGCCATGACGATGTATACATACATACTCAAATGATAAAGTACTAGTTATTTTTTCTCAAAGATTTGTCACAATAAGTTTTGATGTAGGTTATATAATTTAGTAATAAAAACACCGAACCATGCTAACTTAATCAAGTATCAAAGTGTTAAGTCGCAGTTGCATTTTATGTGTGTACGTGCATGTGTGGCGTATGCGCTCCTAGCGATATGATAATGTTGGCCTAGGTTCTATTCTGTGCTGCGTTCGAACGTGAATGCAGGCGAGTGCATTACACATTACAATTAGAAAATAGATCCTATTCCCACTCCCCACTGCTGGGGCACAGGCCTTCCTTATGGTACACCCCGGGCACTCCGTACAAGCGTTTCAACTACCTATTACACAGACGCTACACATTGACGTTTTTGCACACGCGCAACTGTGTGCGTGAAGTTTAGGGCTATTGAATGAGCACCCGATTCGGCACACGAACTCTCGCGGTGAGGTGAGGTAATTGATTCTGGGGCGGAGCGGAGAGTTTACTCTCTGTACGGTAGTACTTATATCTATTCTGTGCTTATGGGTGGATAAGGAGGATGGACCTTAACCCACCACGCGGTCCCAATGCCGATTGGTGGGTGTTATCGACTGCAAATGCATGCAACGGCTTAAAAAGCCTTCTGAAACACGGAGGAACTCGAGATGATAAATTTTTGGTCACCCATCCCATGGAGCGGCCCTTGCGAAATGCGTTGGTCTACATTTGCAGTCCTTAACACTCACCTGCTTTGGGCCCTTGGGTTACGGCCCATCCTTCTTATCCAGACATGGTTGGTGGTAAGGCTTAGGTCAAGCCTGTTTAGCTACCACCATCTTACCTAAATCTGACTTCATAACAACAATTTGATATTGTGTGTTCAGGCAGTTAGAGGTAAGATAGCCAGTTCCCCAGTGGTGAGGATTCTGGGTTTAGTGCGCTTCCACCAAAAATTTGATATTGTTGTGTTACTCCCCAGCAGTTAGAGCTAAGTTAGCCAGTTCCTCAGTGGTGAGGATTCCGGGTGTAGTGCGCTTCCACTTTCGGCCTTATCGTTACTTAAGGAAAGAAGCCCCGGCACTTACTCGTAGTAATAAAAAAAATCACAGACGTCTTTCAAGACTGCATCGATGTGAATGCAGCACCAGCCAGTAGCTATGCATGCGCACGCGTCGATGACGTCACTCGCTATTATGTATTGAAATTGGCGGGAGGGGACATTGTCATGTTGTGTTTAGGTATACGCAACACCTGTCAATGTTATGTGATCGTTTAAAAATAGAATTTAAGAATACATATTTTATGCAAAAAGGTTTTATTTCAACATGGATTTAGTTCTGTCATAGCCTTGTGGAAATTATGAAAACTAGAATATATTTTTATAGAAACTAGAAACCAGTGGAAACTATTACGTAGATTTGGGTAATAACAGCGAACTAAAATCTATGGAACAAGCTTTGCGCTCAAAAAATAGCACCACACGAAAAGTACAACTATAAATTAAGTGGATGGAGCTGAAAATGCTGGCATTAAATTATGCAGCACAATGCGTCTGATAACTGGTTGCTTTCTTCAGGTATTTGTTTTTACCCAAAATGTCAATCTCCGCCATTATGTGACGTCACACTTCCATGGTCTATAAGTGTGCGGTGCAATTTGATATTAAACATATTTTTCTTTTGTTTTTGAAGTTTTTTATGCTACCAACTCTGAAATCGCGAAAAAAATCATCTGTTTCATACCAAAAATAATAACGAAAATATCAAAATGTATGAAACAGCTGATTGTTTTCGCGTTTCAGAGTTGGTGCCATAGTAAAAGTTGTTCAGTTTGATGGTCCCTATCTACCTTATTCGGTATTAGGGGTTATTTTGTAACACGTTGTATAGAAAAGCTTATTAATTATAAAAAAATGTACTAATAAATATTATTTTTCATTAAATAATAACATAATTAAATAAGCTGCATGATTATAAAGGATAGCAACCTAATGACTTTCCGTATGGTCATCACATAAAAAACAATTGCCATGATCAGTGTCGTGAACATTTACGATTGTTACAATCAAACCGTTTAATTGTCAATAAAAATTGACCTTAAATTAAAATTTCCACCGATTTTCCATATCAAGGACTAGATATTGACCCGGTTTCGCTTATCAACGCTACGAAAAAAAACGAAACAATCATTTTATCACCTTGAAGGGAGTATTGCGAAAATTAAAAAGCTACTTTTGCAACACGGCGGAAGGTTAAATTTCACTTTTGTTAATGGAAACTGATTGTGTTGACAAACAGACAGACAAGGTATTGTGTTTATATTAGCCCTTTTGTATTGATTGTTCTCATTTGCCGTATGTATTTCGTTGAGATAAGACTAACGAATTTCCGAGCCTAAAAAGGAGTTAAAAAGTTTACAGTTTTTTTATAAAGGGGATTATGTCTGTAACTGCCTAATTTTGATGCATATCTGTAATGAGTTTGGCTATCGATTTTTGTTTAGCGAAGCTACCAAATGAACAACTGTGAAGAAATTTTCGAGATATCTCTTAAAACAGAAAAGTTATATGGTCTAGAAAACTGTTATTTTGCCTCGCGTTGCGACGCCATAAATCGGGTGGTGAACCTCACATCGTACGTAATGATATTTTTTTATCGGAAAGCTCAAAATATGTATGAACTAAGCCTCCCTAGTATGACCACCGAAACGTGATATGATTATAAATGCCTTAGAATAATAACACCTAGAAGCTGAGTCCTTGTATGTAAAGTGAGGCAAGAAAATTGTGCCAGAATGGTCAGCTTTTATAATTAAATCCTTCATACGTTACCTAATCGTAACTAATATCCAATAAAATAGTTACTAAACCCCTAAATGTAGGGAAATTGAAACTTTTACGTTCTTATAGCTACGATTAGGTAACGTATGAAGGATAAAAATCGGAAAACTGAGCCATTTTGGCTCATTAATCCGAAATCCGTTAAGGTTAAACATTAGCAAAGACTCGCTATTGTGACACATAACGTGGTTTTTCAGGATTTTAGGTTTTACACAATATATTTTAGCTTGTTCCAACTTACGACAATAGGTAATATGCATAAATCACCGATTTTGATAAGTTTGAGCTTGATCGCTGTGGACACGTGTCCTCGTATAAAAACATGATGGAACAGAAAAGAAATATAAAAAACATACATACATACATACATACACTCACGCCTGTTTCCCATGGGGGTAGGCAGAGACTATGGATCGCCACCTGCTACGATCCTTGCACACTTCTTTCGCTTCATTCATATCCATCAATCTTTTCATACATAATAAAAAATATAAAAAAAATTGAATTATTTTAGTTTCATCACACGATGAAATCAGGAGAAAATAACAATATTTATTTTTCATTTTCGTATATAGTGCCCTTAACAGTCAGATAGAATATCGAATAAGAAATAATATTTTGTATTACACATATGTATTTAAACGCAATATTTAGGCAGATATTTGAAAATTCTTGGCTAACTCCATAGTAAACGCGCCTGAAAATGGCCTGAAACGTGACAAGTGACGTCACAAATCATGTCCGTTTAGCATAGAGCGTTTTCGGCGGATGCGTGCTAACTTCAAGTAACTATATCACGAGAAAAAAACGCAAGACAAAAGTTTTAATATTACAGTTGATTTTTTCACGCATTATACTTAAGATTATGATACAAAAAAAAATGAAACTATGTTATCAAAGTAAAATTATCTCATTAAATGTAATATGTTTGTAGTATTCGGCGTATACAACTTTAGTGTGTACAAATATTATTTGTATATACATGAACCCTGAACACATTACACTCTCTGTTTTTTAGTTTTTGGGCAGTCCGACTGCCCAAAATAAGGAGGCTCAAGGTCACCCAGCGTGCAATGCAGAGAGCCATGCTGGGCGTTTCTCTGCGTGATCGAATCAGAAATGAGGAGATCCGCAGGCGAACTAAATTAACCGATATCGCTCGAAGGATCACTCAGCTGAAGTGGCAATGGGCTGGACACATAGCGAGAAGAACCGATGGCCGTTGGGGCGGAAAGGTTCTGGAATGGCGACCGCGCAACGGACGACATTCCGTGGGTAGGGCCCCGACAAGGTGGACCGACGATCTGGTGAAGGTCGCGGGAAGCCAGTGGATGCAGGCAGCGCAGGACCGATCGTCGTGGAGATCCTTAGGGGAGGCCTATACCCAGCAGTGGGTGTCGTGCGGCTGATATGATGATGATGATGTTATCAAAGCAAAATTTTCTCATTAAATGCAATATGTTTGTAGTATTTGGCGTATACAACTTTAGTGTGTACAAATATTATTGTACATACATGAACCCTGAACACACTCTGTTTTTTTGGTTTTTGGGCACTCATGTAAAAATTAACCTACAATACAACGTAGTGACATCTAATGATCGCAAATACAATGACAATTCTATTTGATACAATTAAACAATAAATCAATGGCAGCGCTAGATAAACAAAACACTAGTGTTTCAAGATAACATCATGGACTTTGATTTAATATAATATATATAGTACAAATGTATTTAATTGCACATTGTTTGACAGATAACTTTCTAATGGCTTAAATTTTAGCATAATTAGGCATAATAACTAAATAAAAAAGAGTTATTTAGTTATTATGCCTGATAAGTTTGTTTGTCCTCAACTCAACCTAAATCTTTAAATTTATATAATCTTAAACTTTTAGATTTTTGCATTCACAATGCTATTTTTATATTAAGATGAATAAATAATGAAAAATATTAGAAAAAATCGGCTCACCCGTAGCAACTGTCATCCCGTCTAAGTTGCTACGGGTGAGCCGATTTTTTCTAATATTTTTCATTATTTATTCATCTTTATATAATCTTTAGATTTTTGGCACTGCTAGGTCTTTTTGTTTTTAATGTCTACAATGTATATCGAATGCTTTAGATATGACTGTTTGATGCCACAATAAATGAAAAAAAAATGCACTATTTGAGTCCTGACTTAAGTTTTGTAAGTGAAAGTAGGATTAATCATAATTTTCTTTTACAATAGAGTGAAATAAAACAAAGGTAAAGATACATACATGATAATCTGAATCGAAAGCTTTTCAAAAGCATTCGTTTTTCTTCCAAAAACCTAGAGTACGTGTAAGTAGCAGAGCTCTACATAACATGAGTTGATACAAACTCTTTTCGGTATCAAAAAAAATCGTTTTCTCTCCTCCACTCCAATGGGAGTGAAAGGAGAACAAGTATTCAATGGAATATGAACAGTATATACTATAGTTTTAAGCGAAAACTGTGTTTGCATTATCATATGGTAGAGCCGCAGGTGCATATTTTCGCGCGTTTGTTTTAAATGTTGACTGAAGATATTGTGTTTTTAACTTGGACATTCGAAAAACCCCTAGAGAACCTTTGACCGGGAAAAATTCCTATGATTTAATCCAGGTTATAAACTATCTGCTTGTCAAATTCCATCCAAATCTGTTCAGCCGTTTTTGCGTGATTGAGGAACAAACATCCAAACCCACAAACTTTCACATTTATGTACGATAAAGTTATTAAATGAAAATATGTATAAAAGCTATATCAGCTATAAAAGAAGTTTCAGCCTGAAAAAATGTTAAGAAGTTTTTTTGTACGTGATATTCTACGTCTGAAAAAGAAAAAGTTGAAAAACTGAGATGCATAAAATAATTTACAAACGTGTGTACTATAATTTTTGAAAAAATATGTTAGGTACATTTTTGTAAACAGCTTAAATTATTCTAAGTTTGAAATGCAAGAAGGTAAATAGTTATTAGAACTTAAAAAAGTTTACATGGAAACAAAACACTATCGATCGACAATATTTAGTCACGATTTTCAAGCAAGACTACTTGTTATTTTGTTTACAATTACATTACAACCTTACGAACCTTACCGTGATATTATCTTTGTATCTGTGGTTATTACAATAGATACCAATGTGGTAGAGGGGTGTATTCTGTGGTAGAAGTACGATAGCGCAAACCTATTTCACTTCACATTTAAAACAGTAAAATTGACAAGATGGCCGAAAAGGCACTATTTTAAATCCCGCCAAAGTCTAAACCATTTTTAATAGGGCAAAGGTATTTTATTCAGCCCATGCAAAAACCACGCGTAACAATCCAAAAAACCGCGAAATTCGAATTTCAAATTTCGAAATTTCGCGATAGGACGCGCGTTGTCTCAATTAAAACTTACTCAGCAAGCATTCCCGCAATTTATGCTTTATTTGCATAAAATAAGGTTGTTACTCCTTTAAATGCTGCATCTCTCAGCAAGTTCAAGGGAAATTGATGTTTATTTGTATTAAAATTAAGGTGTTTTTTCGCTTGCACAGCTGTAAGGCGTCAAGCCAACTCAAAAGTGTGTCACCGGTTGAACAGCACTCACAAGGCCGATCTATCTATGACTGCGCGTACAAAACCACGGATGTATCAAAATTGTCTATAGTTATGATATTGTATTGTCTATCATAGTTGATAGCAAATGTTAGTTTTGCAATTCGAACACATTCGGTGCTTTTGTTATCAAAAATTAATGATTTGGTAGGGAAACTGTCTTCATTTGTTTGTTATACCTAAATGTGGTTTGATATCTTGAATTTAAATTTATGCGATCGCTCGTAATTGTTTGATTAATAGGTAGCCCGAAATACTGATTTACATATTACTTACTTAAAATGAAAGTACTTACATCTCTATGTTTTTGACATAAAATGGCCAAGATGTTTGTTAGGATCACATTTCTGAAACCTTAAATGTATTTCTATTATGTAGAAAACTATTTCCAAATACCAAAATATAACATCTGCTCTACAATGCAAGTATTTTAATTAATATGGTTCTGAAAGTACCAAAAAGGTCTCTTTTAGAACTATTGGATAAATTCCAACAGGCTAATCGCTGAGTTATCGCATCGATCACCATAGTAGGTATATACGAGTACAAATAGAATTTATAAAAATATAATTTAATAAATATATTGATTGTTATAGTATATTTGTTTATAGTGTTCAATATTTTACTTTCTATGGTTAAAATGTACTCTATCGAGATCAATGACTCTGCAATTAGTCTACTGGAATGCAAAAAAAACAATGGGTAGGTATTGTTTTTTCTGGAAAGAACTAACTCATCAAGCGTTCCAAATTTGAAAACCTTTACTTTTTTACATTACTAAAACTTTTTTCATAGAACCAAGGTGCTAAGCCATACTGCCAGTTCTTGCGTGGAGTCTTTTAAGGTTCGAAGCGAACCATAGATAACAAAAGATGACGTAGAAGCATACGGTACGATACAAACTGTAAGAGTAAACAAAAAGTGCGCGTTTACGTTGCGCAACTCACGCCCAGCGTATAAGCACGGTAGCGTCAGCAGAAAAGTTTGAACAATAAAATTGCATTGTAAAATTAAAAATGCTGCTAATACAAAATGTGTTGATAGCAAATCGATAAGCGTGTGCTAATAGTTGCTAAGTAGCGTCAGCGAAATAAATTTGTTATTATAAGCGGAATTTAACGTAATTATTTATTTTCTACACTCGATTAAGTTCATTGCCCTAATTTATTTTGTAAATAATAAATTGTATGTTTTATTTAATGTTTACTAAGAGTTTGATATTATCCTTTGAATTGAAGTCAGTCTTGCTTATAGAGCAAGGGGCCTATTCAACAACGTGTCAATTTTCTTTACATTGCGGTGTAGCTATGAGTAGTTTGTTCTATTTTCAAATTGGTTGATGCAATGGATATAAAATTGTCATGACAGGTCAGGTGACAAATTTACAAGTTTACTAAATAGGCCGCAGGTGTATTAAGTAGCACTAAATTCTGGTTGTTTGACTGTTTATTGGGTTACTAACGCTCTGCTGTTTCATAAAGTTTAAAAAATTTAACTATTCGCTTCTTGCAATATTACTTTAATAAATATTATATTCTAAATTTAAGGTATGTTATTAAATTTTAATGCAGATCGCATTTGATTAGGAAAAAACACGTGTACGGTAGTTTGTATTTATAAGGGAAAGTTGTGTTGCTGTACTATCAGTGTAGAAGGTATTGGGAAATGTCTGCAAAAAATCAAATTGGATGAATATTTTTTTATAGGTAGGAGGATAAGCTACCTTATTAATGAAATAAAATATTAGAATTTTTGTTGCATTGAAAAATTAAACAAAAATAAAATCATGTAGTCTTCGCAATCGCAAATTTACGGAAGTAACTGCAGAATTGAGTGATTAGCCAATAATCTTCATTATTGCCTAATCACTACATACATATTGAAATAAGGCATGTTTATTATCCCAAATAAATAAAATAAAATAAAAAATAAATTTGAATTTGACATAAAATTACTTTGCAGAAACGTCAAAAAGAGCTGTTGTTAGTTGACTTTTTTAATATATGTTGATTATGGAATAATCTCCATTCTGCTATTACTTCCGTACATTTGCGAAGACGAAGTGCCTTTTTTAATATTCAGCCAATTTGTTTTCAGACATTCCCCTTTGCATATGCATTATCTATTTACGGTCGGTGCATAGATTTCTTGCATATTTACCATCTGTTGTGTGCAAGTTATGTTGCTAAATATTTTTTATCATTTAAGTATTATAATCTCAAAAGGTAACACCTGGTTCTCTAAAATACAAACACATAATTGGTAAATATTATTCTAATTGCAATGAGGGCTTTTCAAAGTGACATTATAAAAATAAAAATAGTAACTATTTGCCTCACTAGATGGAGTTGATGAAAAGAGAAGTGTCAAAATTGGCTTTTAAAAATAAACGGCCTGTACCAAAGTGGCAAGTAAGCGCTCGCTGGCTGATATCTGCCCAAAGAAAAAAAAATAGGGTTACATCAGCCTGCCTGCCTACCTGATTACTCTTCGAAGCTTAGTAAAAAAATACATTGACACATACATTTCTACCAACGCCATCTATCGAGCCTTCAGTTTTTTGTCGTTTTGAAAAGCCCTCATTTATTTATCTTTTTAGTATCAACTTATGTGCTATCCATACTCTTTAACGGTTTTCCTCGTTGCGACACCGTACGGTTATTTTTCAAGGGAAAGTGGTGACGAATACGTATTTCCACTGCATCCGTTGATGTTGTCTATGGTCTGCATATATTTTTAATTGTATGCCATTAGAACAATGGCGTCAAAATAACAGAGTAAATTATGGGTCAATTTTGGCAGGAAAATTGAGTCTGTGCAGTTTATATGTATCTGTTTGTGTTTAGAAACGGTTTGATATTGCTCTGTGTTGCTATGACATGTTTCGTGCTAGATACACACTAGATATTGAAGGTCACTGCATTGTTAGTCTAAGATAGTTGAGAAATATAATTTGATAACAACTGTTCACGCGCCGCCTTCTAAAGCATGTTCGTTAATTCAAATTAGGAAACTAACAAAAGAGTTCGAATAATTAAAAAATAAACTGAACGAATTTACAAAAGAGTTTTTAATATTCTAGCGAAGGAGTAAACAACCACCGCACCTTGTTTCTAAGCATCGTGAATTTGAATTCAGAAGCCCTACGCGTGACGTCATCGGTTCGCGTGCACGCTCAGCGCTCAGCCTTGGTGCTTAATGAGGCTGTATGGAGCCAGCATCATTGACACGTTACTTGGTTCGAAGAAAAAATATTTTGCGTTTAAACTTAGAAGGTTTAACCTTCGAAGGGTTTAAACTTAGAAGGGTTTTTGTCTTCATGTAACCTGCATTGGGAATATTCAATCTTCATGAAGACAAAAACCCTTTTCTAAACACGCTATTTACAATATGACAAATTATCACCTTATTTTAATTATGGTTCAATTCTAATTCATATTTTTTATGGTTTTGGTTTTTAATTTCGCAGATAAGCAAACTATTAAGTAACTCTGCCAAAGCATAAAGTAAACGAGGTCATTGGTTGTACTAAAACATAAATAAGTTTCCTTTAACGAACTTTTTTATTGAAGTTTTGATGTTTCAAATATGTAGTTACTTTCGAACCTCGTGTAATGAGGCAATGTTTAGTTTTTAGGGTTCCGTACCCAAAGGGTAAAAAAAGGAACCCTATTACTAAGACTCCGCTGTCCGTCTGTCTGTCTGTCTGTCACCAGGCTGTAGCTCATGAACTGTGATAGCTAGAAAGTTGAAATTTTTACAGATGATGTATTACTGTTGCCGCTATAACAACAAATACTAAAAACAGAATAAAATAAATATTTAAGGGGGGCTCCCATACAACAAAAGTGATTTTTTTGCCGTTTTTTGCTCGATATTAGTAACGAGAACAGGTAGACAGTTGAAATTTTCACAGATGATGTATTTCTGTTGCCACTATAATAACAAATACTAAAAACAGAATAAAATAAATATTTGAGGGGGCTCCCATACAACAAACGTGATTATTTGCCGTTTTTTGGTACGGAACCCATCGTGCGCGAGTCCAACTCGCACTTGACCGATTTTTATTAATTTAGTATTGATTATTCACTTCTCGGACATAAGTACAAACATAAACTAATAATATCTATGATTAGTAAACCTGTCAGGAAAATACAAAATTCACGACAACAGGTAAACTCTATCTAACTTAAAAGTTCTAACTCGGTACTCAATATCGTAATTTTGTATTTAAAAGAAACAAAATACTACCAAAAAGACAAAATATCTCTGTTCTAATGCTTACTAAATTTTGACATTAATTAATTTTTAATTTATTAATTTAATTAATTTTTGACATTAATTACATTAATTTTTATGTAAGTGATAGATAGGGATATTGCTTGTCCTTCACCCCACCTGATGTTAAGTGACGATAAGGCTGAAGGTAGAAGCGCACTACACCCGGAATCCTCACCACTGAGTAACTGGCTATCTTACCTTTAACTGCCGGAACACAACTTTTTTTTAATTGTAATTATGGCTTCAGACTTAGGTAAGATGGGGTAGCTAATCAGGCGGACTTGAAATAAGCCCTACCACCAACCAAAACTAGTACAAATATACCCCCAGGAATCGAAACCCTTAGGTCTTACGCGGGTGGGCGAACCACTAGACCACCTCATCATATCAGCCGCATGACACCCACTGCTGGGTATAGGCCTCCCCTAAGGATCTCCACGACGATCGTTCCTGCGCTGCCTGCATCCAGTGGCTTCCCGCAACCTTCACCAGATCGTCGGTCCACCTTGTCGGGGGCCTACCCACGGAGCGTCGTCCGGTGCGCGGTCGCCATTCCAGAACCTTTCCGCCCCAACGGCCATCGGTTCTTCTCGCTATGTGTCCCGCCCATTGCCACTTCAGCTGAGCAATCCTTCGAGCGATGTCGGTTACTAGACCACAGAGGCGGTTAAATCTTGAATGAAATGGAAACAAAACACTAACTTAAAACACAAATATCTGCATTATAATGCGCAAGCCAAAATTTGACATCTGTCAAAATAACAGCAATCCTAACGGCGAAGCGCCATCGTGATGTGAATCGATTGTTTGTATTAAACAAACGACAGGCGATCACGAGCTTGATAAACTTTCTAATTTTACCATTACAATGTAACGAAAATTATATTTTACCATTGAAAATGGTTATCAGATGCAAATCGCCTGAGACGTATTTTGGCCATATCTCCGAGGGTTTTGAGAGGATCGAAATGAAAATAATACCAAAAGTTGAGGAATTTATCGAGACACGTGTGAACGTTTGAATTTTGAAAATCTACTGGTAACTTTTTTTGAAATTTTGCGAAATATCGAAAATTCCGGGTTTTTTGGGGGATGTTTGTTT
Organism: Agriphila tristella; assembly: GCA_928269145.1. NCBI lineage: Eukaryota > Metazoa > Arthropoda > Insecta > Lepidoptera > Crambidae > Agriphila > Agriphila tristella. The sequence goes on from OV743451.1 coordinate 7,333,161, forward strand.
ACTAAATTGTAAATATTTCGGAAAAAAAAACAGACTAAAGAAAAAATTAAAAAAAGGGTCATATGGTATTAGTTTAACTATCAAATGGCGAAATAATTTTGAAAATCGGTTTATAATTGTGACCTGTAGGTGGTCCCTTTAGATTTGGAATTGTAGAAAAACGGCTGTTTCCGTACATAAAAAGTGATGTAGCTTCTATGATTATTGACCGATCGTCATGGTAATAGTGTTAAAAGATGCAGAAGCAGACGAGAAGTGCATTCGTTGGAGTTTTGGAAATTGGTTAATATTATTTTGGCTGAGTCGAGGCAGTCAGCGGAAGCTTTTGTGACACGAGGCGGAGCCGAGTGTCACAATCGTAAAAATTAATAGATACTACCTAGGTAACTTTAAAAATATAATAGGACTTTGCATTTGATTTGATTTTGGTTTTTCGTAAATTTTTGTGTTCATTTTCAATGTTCCGATTCTTGCGGGGACTGTAAAATCTGTGATTTTTTTTTTTATTTCATGCGTATAAACACTGTGCTATTTTTGTGAGATCACGTCTATAATATTTGAAAACTGTGTTATCTGTTTGATGAAGGTACATATAGATACATTAAATCTAAAATGGTGGATTTCTTTAACAATATCGCAAAGCCTTAAAAAATTGGATTTTTCTATAAATATTTTTTTTCCTACCTTTTGTGTACCTACTGAAAACTGTGGATATTCCATGATCCTTCCTTACTAATATTATAGTTGCAAAAGTCAGTTTGTTTGTTTGTTTGTTTGTTACGCTTTCACGTCTCAACTACTCAACCTATCATCATGAAATTTTACATACACATTGTCAGGGGTACAGAAAAGGACATAAGGTACCTTTCATTCCGAAGAAGTGTTCCCGAGGGATAGAGAAAGGGATGAAATTTAATGACCACCAAAAAAACAATCGTTACCCCAAACAGGCTCATCCAAAAAAAATATAAAATGTACAAATAAATAAAACCTGTACCAAAATCTTTCAGGCTATTTGAGTCATGCCTGCACTACAAAAACTTTTCATAACCCAAAAAGGCCACGCGTGCACCAAATTTTAACTAGCAAAGTTTTGTGTCATTACTACCCAAATATATTACTACGTTTGCCATAAAATGTATGCATATAACCAAGTATCTTATATTGAAGGCAAATTGGCAATTGATATATTATACACGCTGAAATTTTAATCATTTGGTTCCCGCCGTGGGGTGGTTCCACTCATGATAACAAGCAACTTTTACTATGGGGCCAACACTCCTGCTCGCAAAAAAAAATCAGCTGTTCCATACATTAAGGTCGAGTAGGTACTGCACTTTTGTATGGAACAGCTGATTTGTTTTTGCGAGCAGGAGTGTAAAAGTTGCTTATAATCATGAGTGGAACCACAACACGGCGGGAACCAAATGATTAAAATTTCACGCTGTATTGAAGGCAAATTGAAGACAAATCGAGGGGGGCTCGAGGGGGGCTCGAGGGGGGCTCGAGGGGTCTCGAGGGGGCTCGAGGGGGGCTCGAGGGGGGCTCGAGGGGTCTCGAGGGGTCTCGAGGGGGGCTCGAGGGGGGCTCGAGGGGGGCTCGAGGGGGGCTCGAGGGGGGCTCGAGGGGGGCTCGAGGGGGGCTCGAGGGGGGCTCGAGGGGGGCTCGAGGGGGGCTCGAGGGGGCTCGAGGGGGGCTCATTGAGTTTGGAATCGAACCTGCTTTACTCCTGTAGGTCCCGGGTTAGGTTAGAAATTTAAGGCGAGCGCGTAGCGCAGCGGAGCGTGAGCCTTAAATTTCGAGGTAATTTTTTTATAACAGACAACAGAAATAAACTTATTTTACACATTACCGGTGGACCAGCAGGCATTGTATCCAATGCCTAGGCAATGTATAAAATGAATATCATTTCATACATTGCCTGATCTTTTCAGGCATTGTATACAATGCCGGATTATACACATTGCCGGTAACAGATACAAGGAGGAGCTCGGTGGCGCAGTGGTTTAGCGCTTTTACTCCTGAGTTCGTATAAATAGCCTTTAGTAAATATTTTACGGTGTATCGGTAAACCTTTAGAACTTCATTTATATTTTTTGGGGAAACAATGATTTATTAGGATAAAATTGTGTAACATATTTGGATAAGTTTTTTAAATAAAATTCGAGTACATATTTGGTGCACGCGTGGCCTTTTTGGGTAGCTCAGCGATTATTCTGAAGATACTTGCCTTTTTTAGGTTAGCGGACTATACGTTTATTGGTTATAATTTCATATTAAAATGGGGATTACATTCTGGTAAGTACTTACGATTTTTTGGGCGTTATATTTCATTATATCTGGTGGTTGCTTAAACCTAAGCCATAGAGAAATAACTGACCACGCAGACGAAGTCGCGGGCGGCCGCTAGTACTATTATAAAATCGAAGTTTAGGTAAATATTTAAGTCTTATCTATAGGTTATTTTCTTCTCTGCTATTAATTGTTCTGTATTAATTTCAAGGGTTTTCATTACGCAGAGGAAAATCTATGTCAACATTATTTATATTCATATGTAATGTTTTATTTATTTACCTTCCATATTGCAAAGGGTCTGCTAGAACTGCGTGCGGAGAAACGTGTCTATATAAAATTCAACCAACAATAATGTATGTAGGCCGTGTGCTATTGCTTTACAATGGGGAGGCGAAGGCAAAGTGAATTACAGATGGCGCTCAGTCTTTGGAACAATTGTCAGTTTGAGCTTATATTGTCTTGACTGTGTATTACGTGATTTTACTTTCTTAGATTGTATTTTTTTCGGTTTTGTGGACAAAAAATGTATTCTATGCTTACTTTAGCTCATATAAAAGAAGAATTACGGAAAAGAAAAGCAAAAACAACAGGCAAGAAAGTTTATAGCAACTTACAAAAAATTGCTAACAAGCATTACATTTCTTTATATTTCGTGTAAGATTTACAAGTAATCTTTTTATTTCAGATTAGAAGCATATGATTTAAATTTTAACAAAGCAGCTGAGTGTGAATTTCCGTGTTTACAGTTGTCTGATGATGCCTTCTGTGCAATAGTAATTTCAGGTTTCTGTACTGGAATTTCTGTACCATCCAAAATTACACGAACCGTTTTATCATATTTATTTTATTATTCTAAGTTTCTTGAATGACTCTGGCATATAAAATTCTATTAATTCTCTGTTTGGCTCCAATATTGAGCTTATTCCATATTTGATATACCTATCAAATTCATCCAAGTTATAAATATGTTAGAAACTGCTGAGGTTGAAATATTAAAGAACAAAGCTGTTATAATTCAAATGTTGTTTTATTTTGGCAAAGCTTCATCAAATTCATGAAACATTCCTTTTGATTTATAATGTTTCTCAGGCTCAGCAAAGGAGAAAATCGAGGGAAAAGCATATTTTTTTGCCCACTATTTTTTTTGTTACTGGGAAATCGATGAGCTCCAATATTTTACAAGTTACATGCATAACAATGCGGCATTTTCTCAGTATAAAATTAAAAAGTGCAATACTCCAAGAGATTCCCATATGTTTTGACACTTTCTTTGAGGCGGCCGGGTACCAAAGACCAGACGCCACCTATCGGGATAAAATTGCGCTTTTCCTCCCCATTAGTTTCGCACGTCCTGAAATGGAAAGTACCAAGGACTAGGTGACTAACGCTTTGGCGCTAAAAGAAAAAATCAAACTTTTTGGCGGGAAAAATTTGACGCCATATATAACCCGGTCGAGTTAACTCGGGACCTGAAGCGCGATAGACCCCTCTCGTTTTCTCCTTGCCTCACGTCACTGTCGTCATGCCAATAGCTTAAGTACATGCGTTAGCGATAATTTATCGATAATCTATCGAAACTTTCAAAAAAATTACGACGGTGGCGTGAGGAAAGGAGAAAACGAGAGGGGTCTATCGTGCTTCAAGTCCCGAGTTAACTCGACTGGGTTGTAAGTAAAAAGTCATAGACAATAAGCGCTTTTGCGTCATAAGTAATGTCAAACTTTTTGGCGGGGAAAATTTGGTTCATAATTTTGCATGCGAGTGCAATAATAGTCAGTGTATGTGGGTAATTGGGTACCTAGTGAAGGTTACAACGCCAAATACGCATTTTTAAGCAAAGATTTCTCACATTTTCGTTTTCATTTCACACAGTATTTACTAGTAATATTGTGTGCAATGAAAACGAAAATGTGAGCAATCAAGATTTTATCAGTCCCAAAAAAATAATTTTGACAGTAGATTATAGTACTCAGTTTTGTGACTAAAAGAAAGAGAGCTAAAACTTTTATCGATTGAAAAAAAACGTAAAGTGACCTCGGATCTTGTAGTTTTTCACTGATGTGCCAACCAATAATAAACCTATAATTTTAAAACTATAATGAAATAAACCTTAACTAGCTCTCTAGCTTCGTAATTGTCAGTTTTCCAAAATGATAAATCGTTTAAAAGTTACCTATTAATCAATAAAAACGATAAAATTCACAATGATTTCGATAATTTTTACTATGAAAATCGCTTCCAGTGTAATGCAGCCCCTAAAGTCTGATTTGAGTCGATATTACTTCCGGTTCCAATAAAGAGTTTTCCACAGACGGCTGCTACGAAACTCACGTAACGCCATCTAGTGAGGGGTGGAATAAACTAAAACTTCGTAGTCCTGTCCGTAGCATGAACAGCTACCGGGAAAAATAACGCGCGTAAACATTCGACAGAGTAATTTTGTATGAGAAATTTGTATAGCGCCATCTACCGATGAAAAGTGACATGAAATTTTCCATAGATAATTTACTCTATCTAGTACCTACTTTTATTCTAGGCGAGTATTTTTCTTTCTAGATGTTCGCGATAGGGCTACCAAAGTCTTTAAAATCCATTTTATTTTTGACCTTGAATTTAAGTAGGTTACAGTTGCTTTTTGAGGAGCTCAGTGGCGCAGTAGTTTAGCGCCTGGCCCAGCGATTGTGGAGGTTAAGCAACTTTCGCAAGGGTTGGTCGTGGGATGGGTGACCAAAAATGTATTATTTCGAGCTACTCCGTGCTTCGGAAGGCAGGTTAAGCCGTTGGTCCCGGCTGAATTTGCAGTCGTTAACACCCACCAATCCGCATTGGGCCCGTGTGGTGGGTTAATGGCCCATCCTCCTTATCCACCCATAAGGAAGGCCTGTGCCCCAGGGGGACATTAAAATGGCTGATGGACAGTTGCTTTCTATTCTATTTTTACTAATATGACTTTTTATTTTGTTACAGGTAAGGGAAATAGTTGTTCATGAAATAATTATGGCTTTAAATACACCTTTTAGAGCATCATCCGGTAAGTAAAATATGATTTATACATAATAGACAATTTGACAACATTGCTACAACAAATATACTACAAATTATGGTCATCCTAACAGATAATGGCGTAAAAAACATATTCAACTATTATATGGACTAAATTAAGTCTATTAATTGATTAATTTCACCTAGAAAAATGCAATATTTTTTTATTTTTTTCCTGTGGCGAAAACACTCTAAGCTGACTGATGACGTCACTTGCCTGTAAATAAATATGGCTTCAGGCGTTTGATACGACCATAGACTTAGGATCCGCGATTGATGACTGTCAAATGGCTAAGGATATTACAATGTTTACAGGCTTGTGACGTCAACAAGTCTCGTGTCCAGCGCCATAGCGTTTTTGGCGCGGTTTTAAAATTTTAAAATTTAACATTGATTTTTTAATGAAATACATTGATCTTTCCTGAAATATCAATGTGGTGCGCTTATTACGTAATAAGGAATAATTTAAAATGGTTTTCCAAAATTAGTCAAATAGTCTATTTAAGATTAGGTTTGATGATTTCATAAAAGACCCCCTGGGGGGTCACGAAACCTCCACAAGGGGTCCCGGAAGGTCGCGAAGTCTCTTTGTACTGATTTAGTATTTGTAATATAATAAAAATAAAATAAACAGCTGAGGGTAAAGGACCATAAAAAAGATCGAAAAACACTGTTCTATGTTATTGTAATAAGTAAGATGTAATTGTTCCCAAAACATTACTGTACTATACATAATATACTACTTCCGCCTGCGACTTCGTCCGCGTGGACATTTAGAAAATCCCTAGGGAACCTTTGACCGAGATAGAAAAGTATCTAATATTTTAATCCAGGCTATCTGTGTGTCAAATTTCATCCACATCTGTTCAGCCGTTTTTGCGTGATTGAGGAACAAACATCCTAACCTACAACTTTCACATTTATAATATTAAGTAGGAGATATCCTATACTATATACAAGGTTATTTTTAGTTAATCCAAAACCTCTCGTAGGGTTGATCAGACCATCAAACTGAACAGCTTTTATTATGGGACCAACCTCGAAATCACGAAAAAAATCAGCTGTTCCATACAAAAGTACAATCCTACTCCATCGAAATGTATGCAACAGCTGCTTTTTTTTCACGATTTCAAGGTTGGTCCCATAATGAAAGTTCTTCAGTTTGATGGTCTGATCAACCCCACGAGAGGTTTTGTATTAACTAAAAATAACTTTGTATAGTAGGATACTATATTTGTAAATTTGTTTGAGTTTACTTTCCTTACTACTACTGTATACATTTAAGTATTATGAATAAGGTTTTACACATAAAGATAAGCAAAATATTTACATAACCCAATGAGACGCACGCCTCAGACAAGCCTTGTAATGTGTACACCCGGTATGTTATCTAACAGTGAAAGTGCTTTTTGGCCACTCTCGAATTCCACTGCGGTAGATTTAAAAAGTTATCTTTTAGATGCAAGGAGGTTTGACACATGTCTTTTTCATTTTTGTTTTGGATGCAAGGAGGTTTGACATGTGTCTGTCTTTTGTATTTTTTTTATGGGGAGCATGGAGGTTTAATGTTTTTTACTTTTTTGTGAAATTCAGTGGCCAAAAAATATTCATTCATGATTATAACTCTTCTAGTCGCCTATACAAGGTTATTTTTAGTTAAGGGTGCACCGAGCGTCCACTAGCGCCGCCAATCAAGAAAAAATCATTACAACGAAATAACTATGTTTAACAAAATTCTGAAACATATAAAAACTAGTATTAGTTATAAACTATTTTTGTATGCGTAAAATTCTAAGTTTAAATGCGTTCGTGTGGTTAAAATCTGGATTAACGCCTAAAGTGGCCACTTTAGGCGTTAATCCAGGTTTTAACTACACAAACACATTTAAACCAGGAAAAAAACGGACGCCTGTAACACATAAATTACATCCATTGACCCAATACTTACGTTGTATTTATGTGATATCCTCAAAAGTTGTGTCATCATTTTCATCACTCCAAAAAGTTTTTTTACGCATAACGTGATAGTGGTTGGCCTTCGCCTGATGTTAAGTGACGATAAGGCCGAAGGTGGAAGCGCACTACACCTGGAATCCTCACTGAGGAACTGGCTATCTTACCTCTAACTGCCGGAACACAACAATTATTAAATTGTTGTTATGGCGTAAAACTTAGGTAAGATGGTGGTAGCTAGCCAGGCGGCCTTGAAATAAGCCCTACCACCAACCAAGCCAAGTACTAATTGTACTGGGAGTCGAACCCGGGACCCCGGCGTTGCGTTTTAAACGGGTGGACGAACCACTAAACCACAGAGGCGGTTACAAGTGCCAGTTGTTTTCTTGCTTTCCACATTTCGATTACATAAAATGTAAATTTAAAACACTCTCTTAGAAAAGTCGTCTGTAACGATATAATTTAACTCATTATGAAACTTAAGATATTCTCGGCACATAATAACATTGCATCACTGGCTTATATTACATTACTTACATATAACTTGATTTTACTTTGACGTAAGTTATGTTAAATAAAGAAATAACTCAATTAAACGCATTGAATCTTTAATTGGATTAGATCATAGCACTTAATCAATAAATGTATTGCAATTAAAAATCATCGATAGAATGTTGGAGAGAAGTTTAAAACAAGAAAATCGCGAACTTTTATTTTTTCGTAAAAATAGACTAGAAAAAACAGTCATAAAGCCTGTATACTCTAATTTTAATTATTATGTTACGAATTCAATATACTGGATTAATATACACGGAAAAAGGTATACAATTTACAGAGCGACGAAACCTATCTTGATAGTAAGCCATACTATCATTATTAACAGATCCGGGCACCTGGCAGAATTTCAGTGGTGGGGGTGGGAGTGGTTGGGCAACAAGGGAGCTGAAAAACTGATTGAAGGTGTACAATCAAACTTTACCACTTTTTCGCGCACCTTTGATGCCACCTGGCACTACTTTCCCACCAGCCAAAAGCCTGGCAATGTTATATTCGATTTAGATACATGATTAGCTTACTATTATACCACACCAAATCCAGAGGTCTGTAAATTGTATATCTTTTTCCGTGGCAAAACTTTGCCACATGGAGGGAAAGTAGGTCCTTAAATATTGGAGATAGGAAATTTTACTGAAAGAAAACTTAATTTTGTTTTTCAAAATAATAGGAACTGCATTCAAAAATGTTTACAAAAATCGCATACAATACCATACAATACGTAGGTAATAATTAAAATTTAAATGTTAATTTTTATGGTCTTTCTTTTATTGTAGATGCTTTATTATTCAAGAAAAAATAAACCTAATGAGTAGCTCTTTCGATCGGTATCGTAAAAATATTTTTTTTTCATACTTGGTGGGTTCGATTCCTGGTTATGGCAGCTGATATTTCAACTGCCATAACCAGGAGTGATCAAAAATCTTTAAATGCAGTTCCAATTATTTTTAAAATTAAAATGGAGTCAGCTTTCTGTAAAATTTCCTACCTTCAATATTGAAGGTACTTAATGAAACACATGTTTGTAATTCTAAAGTCTTAAAGGTACATTTGTAATCAACGTAATAATAATAATTATGATACTTTATTTTCTTACAAGTGGGAAAAAGCTCAAACTAACTTAAATTCTTGTTACTTGAATGGAACAATTGTTTTTAAAGGTCATTTAAGTAACTGCAACGTGCAACGATTGCATCTGAAAATAGTTACGAAAGCAGTTACAAAACTTGACTTAATTTTCTTAACCATATAAAACTTATGGGAACTGTTCAAAACATAAGCGACTTTCATATTTTTGTTTAAGTGAAAGTTTTCGATAGCGTTTTGTTGTTTGCATGTGAGTGGCGTTAAAAAGATTTCGTACGCGGAAGTTATGTTAGAATTCGAATCGAAATTCAAATTTTATAATAGTTACCGTGTTATTATGAAATCGAGTATTTGATAACTTTTTAATAGGTCTATGGTTACTGACAAAACTTTTCCTAGTGTTTTTTCATTTTAAAAGTTAATTAGTGATATTGGTAGTTCTGTATATTTTGTGAGCGGTAAAGTTTTAAAAGCATGTATTACTCCAAAAGTAATTGGTGATTTAGGTCACTCAACAAAAGTCATTAGTACTTGTTGAAGCTCTGATCTTCTGACTTTTTCTTGGAAATTGTACAAATGTAAAGTTAACGATAAAAGGCCTTTGAATAATTAACTCCTTACCAAATGATTCATCGCTGGAAACGATGCAATGCAGTCTGTGCAATATAATACGCAACGATGACGTGTATGCTTAAAATAAATTTTAAAAGTAATCCCTAAAAATCAAATCAATCTGTGAATATTTTTGTATCTTTTGGAGGGAATAGTAAATTTTAGACTCGGCACTAATTAAAAGTGTAAATATTTAGGTACTTAATAAAATAATTACTCAACAAAAACTTAAAATTAAATGTTAAGTTCGATTGAAGATTTGTGTTATAAAGTACCTATATTACAGACTTCGAGGCGATCGTAAAAGAAGCTTTTAACTTGTTTATTTTCTACAAAGACTTTCCTGATTACGACACCATACACTTTCGGAAGTGACGTTCTGTTATCTATATCAACAACAATGATAACATGGAAACACTGCAAACAGTTTACGTAACACGAAACGTCCATTTTACACTGACACTTGGCGCCTTTCTTCGCGCTCTAATCTGGGAAGCCAGGAACATTGAGACGGGTCAGGACGGAATGGCCGCATGCAGTCAATAAGGAAAGATGGCGGCCGCGTAGGGTTGCGACCTTCTTATAATTAAAAATATCCTTATTGACAACCTACAAACCTGTTTGGAATAATGTTAACTTTTATCCACATTGGGCAAATCTCTCCTCTAAGGTTAATGAAACTCGTTTTAGGGTACTTTTTTTTTATATTATGAGAGCTATTCAAAAACAGGCAAGTGTCAACACCGCTACGAACGCGCACATGTCGTTTATTTTTCAAAACCATTTTAAACATTTCACTTGTCCATCAACGCCGTCTAGTGAGGCAAATAGTTATTTTTTAAATGTCACTTTGGGCTTTTGCCCTCATTTCCGTGCGTGCACACAAAAATACGTATTGTCAATCTTGGGCCAAACTGGGCTATAGTCAGTACTACAGTGTTGTCAAAACAGATTTCATCAGAAAAGAAGATAGTGCTGTCAACTCAACACTATATTTGCTTAAAACATTGCAACTATTATATGTGGATTTATTCATTATTCGTCATAGTACAAGATCAGCTTAGTTTGGGACTTAAATTATTGGTGTCCGCAATGATTAATTAATTTCAACTTGCGGAATAAATAAGATTAAGAATGTGTAAAAAGCGTGTAAAACCCGAACCCAAATAATGGGATAAGGACCTCTCCTCAAGAAGAAGAATATGTAAAAAGCGATTCGTATTCAGTCATACAAATCAATTATGATCCTAATTTTAATATATTTTTATCAGGTACAAAATTATACAAGAAGTTGAAAGATGATTGATTACCTATTTATTTACACTTTTCCGTTCGAATTAGCATTTGGGTGTTAAATAATTGCGTAAGTTTGTTTTGTCGAATCTCTCGTATAACAGCTTATTATAACTGGTTTGTTGATTATGTGTGCAAGCAACATTGTATTGTTTGTGAGACTTACTTAATACGCTATTATTATACGTGTTTAATTTGATTACTTGTTAAGTTTATTTTGGAGTAGTTTAATCGTTGTAAGCAACGATTTTTAGACAATGTTAATTATAACGAAATAATGGTGTATCTTAAAACATTAATTTAAAATTAAACTTGAATCACAACAAAAAAAAATCATACATAAATCAATATTTTAAAATTACGTTCAACCCTACGCTAGACATATGTTAACGGTGCCGAACGCTGCCGAGCTTTGCCGAGCCCGCTCGTAAGTAGGTCACACGGATGCACGCACACATGCTTGTCGCACACGAGACTTCGACTTGTACACATTGCGTCGCGTGATGCTGCCAGAGTAAAAACTCTACGCATTTTCATCGAAAAAAGTTTGCATACCTACTTCTTTTTTAATGCGTTAAAGCTTTTGTTGGTTTCGAGCGTAAGCGTTTCGCCATAAAGCTGACTGCACACTATTTCCGTCAAACGGATATTGGAGTATTGTTTCCGGTTTAAAGTAGGAAATGGAGTTTCATGGCACTTAAAGCTAAGTACTTCAGTAGTTAAGGTTTAAAGTGTTCTTTGTCGATTCGAAGTTAAGGCTATTTGCATATTTTAAGGACTTCACGGATTTTCAGGAAAAGCCTGGAAAAACTTACGGAAGCGTATATTTATCTATTTGAATTTTATAGCATAGAGTTACAGAGTTTTAAAGTAAGGGCCCTTATTCAAAGCGTGCAACAAAAATTTATGAAAAAGGACTTTTTAACTCTTCAAGTAAAACTTAGATAATATTTCATTGAAGAGATTTTTTTTAAGTTTTTTATTTCTAGTAGAGGAGACGATCTCGCAACAAAAGTTGTTTACTTTTCTTCTGTATACCCCTCTTATATATTTTTTTGTACTCGTCTTTTTTGCTTATTTTCAAAAATAATACAAAATAGTCCAAAACTAATTAAAAACAAAAATCCAACGAAATACTTAGCACTATATTTAACTTAACTGTCCCTATCACATTAAAATATTAAAAAAAAACAAGACAAAACTAAGTGAACAAGTACCTAAGCTAAGAATAACTTTGTAACTTAGTAACAGTGAATTACCGGGCCTTGTCGCAGTTAAGTACAACTTGACAAGTACTTACATACCTAAGTACGAAGCATTGAGATCCCATACCGGTTTAGCTGTTAGTATAGTAATGCTACGAAAATTTGCAACTTACCTATTTAAGATTTAAGATACAACTTAAGGTAAAACAATGACTTTCAAGTCTGTTCTTAGCACCAATGGCTATCGAAAAAAATAACGCGTGTAAAAACATTCGATAGAGTAATTTTGCATGGGAAATTTGTACAGCGCCATCTACCGTCGAGAAGCGAAATTAAATTTTCCATAGATAATAGGCATGTTGACTATTTTTTTATTTTATGTTACATAAATTACCTCTCAAAAAAATGAAACATTTGTATAAGAATTATTTTGCTAGCATGAAAACTGCCCGAGATGTCATAGTTTGAAACGCACACAAATTGGACTCACCCGAAAACGCTCCATACTAACGTCTACCAAGTTATGAAGTCACGCCTTCCTACGTTGTATGCAACGCGTAGGAAATTTGTTCGGCAGCTATATTAAATATTGTGTCAAAATGGTTTCTTTGACAAATTTGCTATAAATTTTACGGACTAATTAAATGTATTATTTATTTTAAGAAATTTTATACTTTTTAAATGGACTTGTCCGCCCAACTTTGAAGGGTCATAAAACAAATAATACGCAATATATAAAACCAAGAGGTATACAAGCTACTCCAAAAGTTTGATATGTTTACGATTTTTATTAGTATTTCGTTATTTTATTCATTAGTCAACATCCCTATTACCCTATCGAGTACCTATCTATTATGCGCGTTTTTTTTCTCGATAGCTGTTCGTGCTAAGGGCACTGACTGACAGAAAAGTGCCAATAAATGCAGTTTAAAAAATTGTGTGCACGATTTGGATAGTTAAAAAATGTGTTTCATTTATGATACTTTATCATACTGTAAAGTTTTGTCTACTGACGACCTGACTTGACGACCTCCGTGGTCGAGTGGTTTGCACGCCGGTTTTCAAGGCGTCACCATCTCATGAGGTCCCGGGTTCGATTCCCGGCTGGGTCAATGTAGAAAATGAACTTTTCAATATTGTCTCAGGTCTGGGTGTGTGTCATACCACTTGTTTCTGATTTCCATAACACAAGTGCTATAGCTACTTACTTTGGGGTTGGAGCAATGTATGTGATGTTGTCAAATATTTATTTATTTATTTTATTTTATTTTACTGAGGATTTACTGTGGGGGTCCACTACCTTCCTTTCCTACACTATTTTAGACAGGCAGCTTTCTATTTAATCACGTACAAAAAAAAGGATTTTTCTCAAAAGAATTTTCTTTTAAAACAAAACGAAAAACACGCAGCGACCACCAAGGCGAACTACCATCATATATCATTAACATATTATAAACAACTATTAAACATGGTCGCACATGTTATAATAGTAGTTTATGAAACTGACACATAAAGAGGGGTATTAAAACACGAGTGTGTGTTTAAAAACCGAGCCGTAGGCGAGGTTTTTAATAGTATCACACGAGTGTTTTAATACCTAGTTATGTGCAGTTTCATACACTACTTTATCTACACTCATACATTTGGGATTGAACCTACTAAATAAAAGATCAACGTTAGAAAAGAGAGAGAGACTTTGTTTGTATTAGCAAGGTACCTTGTAATAAGTCAATTCCTTAGCTGCATCTTAACTAAAATATCGGGCAGAGTAAATATTTTTTCACATTTTAAAGCAAGAATAATAAAAACCTACAAAATTCAGTAATAACAAAATGTAAAAATTGAAATCAAAACTTTATCGGAAATGCTTGGCGCGCATTCCATTAGAAAAAAAAATTTGATCAGTGCATTTCAACAAACTAATCGCACTAAAGTCATCGATTACCATAGAGTACATTTTAATCATGAAAAATATGTGGGAAAATATCGTTGTTTTTTTTAATGTTACGGCACTGCCTTCTTTTTGAATTTGCCCTGTATCGTAATGAGAAAAAAAGTTATTTTATGATGCAGTTGACTGCATCGTAATGAGTTTATTTTTTAATTTTACCTATCCACGAAAATAAAGTACGTATTTATATTACCTTTTTTGAATTCATATTTGGAACATTACGTCGTGAGTGTAGATAAAATGCCATATAAGCGATGTACAGATATCTTCAAATTGTCATTAATACAGAGATGTAAACAAGGATTTTATTTAACTGTTTACCGTAGTGACGGGCTGAAAGTAATTTCGAAAACCGATTATTCAAATTATCGATATAAAAAATCTATAAATCGATTGATGAAATTATAGGTACCTAACATATTTTTATGTACAGAAAGTTTAAATAAGATTTACTCTATGTTAGTGTTAAATATAGAGATTTCAGGATTTTCCTAGGAAAACGAACAATTTGTAAAGAACTTTGGGCTGTTTATGTACTTATTAAGTATCTTTTCAAATAATATACTATATTATAAACGCGAAAGTCTGTTTGTTTGTTTGTTACGCCTTCACGTCTTAACTACTGAACCGATAATCATGAAATTTTGCATACACGTTGTCAGGGCTACCGAGAAGGACATAGGGTACCTTTCATCCCGAAAAAAAGTATAGTTCCCGAGGGATAGCAAAAAAACTTTCCACGCAGACGAAGTCGCGGGCGGAAGCTAGTAAATTATAAACGCGAAAGTCTGTTTGTTTGTTACGCCTTCACGTCTTAACTACTGAACCGAACAAAATGAAATTTTATATACACGATGTCAGGGGTATAGAGAAGGACATAGGGTACCTTTCATCCCGAAAAAAAGTATAGTTCCCGAGGGATAGCAAAAAACTTTCCACGCTGACGAAGTCGCGGGCGGCCGCTAGTCATATATATGAGGAAAAAAGGAACAACAAACAACAAAGCAAATCCGAGAAATCAAAATATTTTTATTGTAATTAATTGCATCATGCATGTCGTAGATGTGATAGAAAGTTGAAATGTTCCTTTTCCTTCGCGAAATGCAGACAAGTTAAATTGCATAACGAAATTTTTGCATTTCTTATTCAAATTTTACTAAAACTGTAAACAGGTCGTAAAAAATACTTTTACACTAAAACGTGATTGATAGCTGATGCGAATTCACTTAGGATTTACTAGCTTTTGATTCATCCGCAACAAATTCAGTGAAAACTATAGCTTTTAGGAAGGATTATTTTGGATGGTAATTGGTAAAAGTTTTTTTTAATTGGATGAGTAGTTTTGGATATTACTACTTATTATTATGCATTCTTAAAAACTTCAACTCTTTAAAAGATTGACACCCGATTAGAATAACATTGTATTATAACACATTTTTGTCAAGCTTACAGGGCGGCCATATTTTATATTTATGATTTACTAGCGGCTGCCCGCGGTTTCACCCGCGTGGTTCCCGTTCCCTTGGGAATATCAGGATAAAAAGTGTCCTATGTTTTAATCTAGGCTATTTTCTATCTGTGTTCCAAATTCCAACCAAATCCGTTAAGTAGTTTTTGCGTGATTGAGGAACAAACATCCAAACATCTAAACATCCAAACCCACAAACTTTCACGTTTATAATATTAGTAGGATTCTTTTATGCCTGAATCTCCTAAATTTTTGCACTTACAATGCAATCAGCTTTTTTAAAAAAGCACTATTGTCGTAGAAATACGTTTCCTGGACCAAAAAAATTGAATTTTTTTACTGATACCAAATATGGAATAGTTCGATATCATTGTAACTTATAGTTTCAATGTTATTTTAATCGGGTGTCGATATAAGCATAGTGTAAAAATACCCATTGTGTACTGCTCATAAGAAAATGTGTTTTTTTGCGTATTTTTGTGTGAAACTCGGAATTCTTTCTATTCTAACACACGGCGAATAGGAGAAATTACACGGTAAATTCGACAGTAAAGTTGACTATAACAGCTTTCGAACAATATCAAATTCAAATAAATTTTTTTTTTTTATTTATTTATTGATTCTGTACACACATACAAGTTTAAACAGAAAAGAAATGGACAGAAAAATTGTACAAGGGCACAGCTTATTTCATTTTGAAATTTCTTCCAGCTGGCCCGTGATAGGAAAAGACATTGAGAAGGGCAGTCAGTGTGCAAAGAATAGTAAGAATTTACATACACATAATTTACACATAATATATAAATAAATACAATACATATAAATACATAAATACCTACGATAATTTTATATTGAGGACAGAAGTGAATAGATATAAATAGGACAGTGTTACGGAATATTAGCTAAATAGTGCTCCTTCACTCGTTTTTTAAAAAGTGATAGTGTTCCACAGTCACGTATTTCAGCGGGCAGCGAGTTCCAGAGACGGACGGCGTGTACGGAAAAGGAGTAGGAAGCAAAGTCGGAATGATGTGAGGGGAACTTTAGAAGGGATTTGAGATGGGATCTGCACGAGGCATCGGGTGGATGAACAAAGGAAAAACGTTCACGGAGGTAAGACGGATAAACAGGGTTGAAAAGGACATTGAAGAGAAAACAGAGGATTCTAGGATTCCTGCGCAGACGTATAGGGAGCCACTTGAGTTCCTTCCGAAAGTTGGAAACGTGGTCATATTTACGTAGCCCAAAAATTAAGCGGATGGCAGCATTTTGAAGGCGCTCAAGTTTGTTCAGTAGAAGCTCAGTGGCGTCTAAGTAGCATACATCAGCATAGTCAAGAAGAGGGAGAATGAGTGACTGAGCAAGGGAGATTTTGGTGGCCAAGGGTAAAAAACTTTGGAGACATTTGAGGGAGTGAAGTGAGAAGTACACCTTGCGACTAACATCAGCGACATGAGTCGTCCAGGAAAGATAGGAGTCAAAGGTGATTCCTAAGTTTTTTACGTTGTCACTATATGGGATGGTAATCCCATCCAGCAGTACCGGTGGCAACTGAGAGAGACTGTTTAATTGGTTGCGCATGTATCTAACATATAACTGAATTAATAAAAATAACTTTTCCGAAGTTAGCTTGTTTGTATGGACAACCTTATAGTGGCTCTTATATCCTTTGAGTGGTATATTTTCATATAAAATCGCGAAAAATCAGCTGTTTCATCCATTTTGTTATTTTTGTTATTAATTTTTGTATGAAACAGCTGATTTTTTTTCGCGATTTCAGAGTTGGTCCCTTAGTAAAAGCTATTTAGTTTGATGGGCCCTATCTACCATATTCGGCTTTATAAGGCTATTACCAAACACCCTGTATTCTGTGGAAATGTTTGTGATATTTACTACAAAAAAAGATGTGTTCTTCAATACAATGTTTCTTGTCAGCCATAGATAAGTCTCGCCTCTCTGAGTTACGCCATCCATTGAATCTTTTTACAATTTTTGTCCTTTTAATTTCAGCTGTCAGAAAATCCCTCATTACCTACCACCTACGCAAAAGTTAACACTTCCCTTCACTATTGCAATATCGAGAAATCGACGTAAATTAATCGATATTATCACTTCCCTGAAAGTACAGTGAATTGTGCTATTTCCTTAATCACTGTTAAAGGGCTTTCTAAAGATAATGTTCGTTTGTAACTGTTAATCTAATCGAATTTTCTTTATTATTATACTACTAAAGGTACTCCATATGTTAAGGCAAGGCCAGTTCACGATCTGATGAAAAGATTGATTTTTAAGCTTCCGATGTGAAGAACTGTTGTAGAATTCTACTTCACAAAAATTGCTTTAGTCTGAAAAAGAAACAAAAAAACACAATAACCGAACAGAATATTGAAAAATGGCTTGGTAACTCTGTAAAAAATCCTGATCAACACAATAAAAACTTATAAAAATAAAGTTTTTTTGCAATAAGGATAGCTTTTTTATTGATCTAACACACCAATAGCCCAGTAAAAATCTACATTTAAATCGCAAAACGCGATGTAAAGCTGCATTTTTGGTATGTTATTTGGACCCCTTAAGGGAGTGTGGAACCATGTTTTGCAAGCAAAAAAAAGTTGTGCTAGCTGCGTTATACGTGCATTTTTTTCAGTTTTTGCAGTTTTATTAAAAACTATGAGCTTTTGACATTAGTTGTCTAGACCATTTTGAAAGTGTATTAAATTTCAAACAATTAAAGCCAACTTTCAGTTCTGTATGTCTAATAGTTTTTGAGATATGATGCATGAAATATTGACACTCACCGGCATATCTAACCGCCTACACCGTTATTTTCATATAAACGTGCTCACTTTACCAGTCTCATAAATAAAAAAGGTTGTGCATCTGTGCAATGATTTGTATGTTGATAGATTAGTCAGGTGCTTATTTTTCGAATAAAAATGTCAAATAAGTATAGATACCTCTCAATTTATCCAATAAGAGGAAAAGGTAAACCAATTTCCTCGTTCCATACAATGATATATGGTATTAAAATTATGCATTGCTTTATTGCATTTTTGACGAAAATGAGAGATGTCTATGCTTATTTGACATTCTTATTCGAAAAACGAGCACCTTCCTTAACTTTTAAAGGTAGAAACCATTGCAGAGATGCGTATACTTTTATATTTATGAGACTGTGAAGTGAGCATGTTTGTATGAAAATAACGGTGTAGGCGGTTAGATATGCCGGTGAGTGTCAATATTTCATGCATCATATTTCAAAAACTATTAGACATACAGAGTTGAAAAATGGCTTTAATTGTTTGAAATTTAATACACTTTCAAAATGGTCTTCACAACTGATGTCAAAAGCTCATAGTTTTTTAATAAAACTGCAAAAATGAAAAAAAAAACAGTTTTTCACGTATAACGCAGCTAGCACAACTTTTTTTTGCTTGCAAAACATGGTTCCACACTCCGTTAAGGGGTCCAAATAACATACCAAAAATGCAGCTTTACATCGCGTTTTGCGATTTTAGGAAAAACATTTGTAAGAATAGGTATACTGGCCTACAAGTACATTTTTAACAAATAAGTATTCCAGAATCAATGAAAATGTACTAAATTTCGTCAAATATTTCTGGCGAAGCGACAATAGGGAATATTCTTTTTTTTTATATCAAAATCAAAAGTATAATGCGTGAGAAAATCAATTGTGATATAAAAAAAATTCTTTTGCGTTTTTTTCTCTTGATTGATTTCTCGTTTTTAGGGTTCCGTACCCAAAGGGTAAAAACGGGACCCTATTACTAAGACTCCGCTGTCCGTCTGTCTGTCTGTCTGTCACCAGGCTGTATCTCATGAACCGTGATAGCTAGACAGTTGAAATTTTCACAGATGATGTATTTCTGTTGCCGCTGTTTTACAATCAATTTTGGCGATTTTAGGGGTTTTTGACATGTGCTTATGGGAAAACATTTTCAGGAGTTATCAACCATGAGTTAGACACTTCTGTTGTTAAATTAATCACATTGTAATAGTCCATTTCCGGTTTTTTTTATATACCTACTTATTTTTTCATAAACGATAAGTAAAAAACAAGATTTGTAGACTGTCTGTCTGCCTACGATAAGATACATTATCAGAGCGTTGGAATTGATTCTAACAGGAAAAACTAATTTTTTTTTATTGGTTTTTTTTTCGGTTTTACCCTTACCCCCTTACTAAAAATTGTATAGCAGATGTATAGTTACACAATGGTTACTCTCTGTCAAACTATTTGAGTTTGACATTGAAAAGAATCTGACAAAACAGTGTGTAACTATACATCTGCTATACAATCTTTATTAGTAAGGGGGTTAGAATATAAATAACAACAACCTAGAACGACAGTTCCCTACAAAGCGTACTGTCAAAAGTGAGCCAAAATGGCTCAGTTTTCATATTGTAATCCTTCATACGTATGAACGTACCTATATGAACAAAAAAGTTTCAATTTTCCTACATTTAGGGGATAGTTACTATTTTGTTCGATTTTAGTTACGATTAGGTAACGTATGAAGGATATAATGGATAACCGGCAATGTGTATTCTCCGGCATCGTATACAATGCCTGAAACGATTAGGCAATGTATGAAATGATATTCATTTTATACATTGCCTTGGCATTGTATACAATGCCTGGTGGTCCACCGGCAATGTGTAAAATAAGTTTATTTCTGTTGTCTGTTATAAAAAAATAACCTCGAAATTTAAGGCTCACGCTCCGCTGCGCTACGCGCTCGCCTTAAATTTCTAACCTAACCCGGGACCTACAGGAGTAAAGCAGGTTCGGTTCCAAACTCAATAAGCCGCCCTCGAGCCGCCCTCGAGGCCCCCTCGAGCCCCCCTCGAGCCCCCCTCGAGCCCCCCTCGAGCCCCCCCGAGCATGTATTCTGTGCCCGAGCCACCCTTGAGCCCCCTCGAGCCCTCCTGAGCCCCCCTAGCCCCCTCCAGACCCCACCTCGAGCCCCCCCCCCCCCGAGACCGCCTCGAGCCCCCCCCCCGAGCCCCCTCGAGCCCTCCCTGAGCCAAACTCGAGCCCCCTCAAGCCCCCCTCCCTCGAGCCCCCTCGAGCCCCCCCTTGAGCCCCCCTCGAACCCCCTCGATCAAAATCTTTTTATTTTACACATTGCCGGTGGACCAGCAGGCATTGTATACAATGCCTAGGCATTGTATACAATGCCTGCGTTTCATACATTGCCGGTGACAGATATAACGTATCTGAGCAATTTTGGCTCAGTTTTTTATGCCTCATTTTACATACAATGACTCGGCTTCTAGGTTTTTTTATGCACAACGGGGTAGTGCTTGGCCTTTACCTCACCTGATGTTAAGTGACGATAAGGCCGAAGGTGGAAGCGCACTACACCCGGAGTACATCACCGAGGAACTGGCTATCTTACCTCTAACTGCCGGAACACAACAATTTTTACATTGTTGTTATGGCGTCAGACTTAGGTAAGATGGTGGTAGCTAGCCAGGCGGACTTGAAATAAGCCCTGCCACCAAACAACTACGTAGATTGACACATAAACAATTAAAGGTGATGATGTCCAAAATGGCCGCTTTCATAATAAATGGAGCCAATGGCTTCTGACTCACATCCGTTCGTGTAAATTTAAAAAAGAGTGCAGTTTAAAAAGGAATCACCTAAATATAGTCTGTTGAATAATATATTCTGAGAAGAATTAAAAAAAGCATATAAATATAAAACCCCTTATTTTTCTTGATGAGATCTTTTTTTTCTACCTCTTATTTTTCTTTTTTTTTCATAAGTTTGATCTAAGTTTACGATAGATTTTAAAAACCTGTGGGTTACTAAAGTCAACATCGGTAAAATAAAAATATTTGTTATTTGTTTTTAAATGTTTTTACCTTACCGAGGAGCTTGATGGCGCAGTGGTTTAGCTCCTGGCCCAGCGATTGCGGAGGCTAAGCAAATCTCGCAAGGGTCAGTCATGGGATGGGTGACCAAAATTTTATCATCACGAGCTCCTCCGTGCTTCAGAAGGCACGTTATGCCGTTGGTCCCGGCTGCTATTGCAGTCGTTAACACCCACCAATCCGCATTGGGCCCGCGTGGTGGGTTATGGCCCGTCCTCCTTATCCACCCATAAGGAAGGCCTGTGCCCCAGCAGTGGGGACATTAAAAATGGCTGATGGACAAATGTTTTAACCTTACTTAATGAATTAATTGGTCCTACATATTTTATGTTAAAAGGCATGAAACGCGCTTGCCTAGAAGTAGCCTATTCACTCGCGACTTGAAGGCCCCCAGAATGTTACTAAAGGTTTAATTAAAACAAACTCACAACCGAAAATAATCATCAAAAAAGCCTTAAAAATAAAAAAGTAAAAAGTGGAAAAAAGATTCGCAATGGAAAAGCTTGAAAGCGAGCGCGGAGAAAGAGTTTCCCTGCTTTTAAAAAAGTAGGTGTACCTACTCATTAGAGGGACACATTCCACAGAAGATTAGGCCGTGCACACACGGCGTTGGCACGTGAATAAACCGCGTGTGGACGCGGTCGCTGTGTGACGTGTTGGCGAGTGTGTGAGTGTGAGCGCACACATTCGCAAGATGTGATGTAATGTTCGCGTTGACGCCTCGCAGACATTTTTTATGTACTGTGACGCAACTTTTTTATACCCGCAGCGTGTAAGGTGCAGTTCATTATTTTCTTGTCATATAAAGGATCTTTTGCACGGGAAAGTTTAATTGATTTAAATTATTTTGTCGGAAATAATAATGTTGTGTTATAGAAACGGAGCTTAAATGCCAGAAAGTGAAATTCGGGAACAGAAAAATTGTAATTATTACTTATCCAATAGTGCGCTTGCAAAAATATAAGTTACATAATATTGAAACTTGCAAGTTTTTGGAAATATTTTTTTCTACATTTGGTTATTTGAAGCTTGATTTTCACTGACAATTTTTATTATAACAATTAATTAATAACTTTTCTTTATTTTACAGGTAAGATTCGGCAGTAACAATTAAAAAGTCTCAACATTAGGTAAGTATTATTAATAACAAACGCAAGAAAGGTCCCACAAATTGAGTTATGGAACGATTTACTTGTCATAAGTATTTCAATATAATTTTAGTTTTCATCGACAATTTCGTATCTAATTCCTTTTCCATACTAAAGTGCAAGTTTTTCTTTTTTTACTTTTATTTACCTTTTGTACCAACCTATTAATATAAATGGCTGCTTACTAAAGTGATATTTGTTTATTTTTTTAATTTAACATTGTAAATGATTGTTTAATGACTGAGTCATAATAAAGTTTTCGAAAAAGCATAAATTATTATTGAAAACTATGTAGGTACACGTCTATCACTAATTAAATTATAATTTGTTTTTTCTTACTTTTCACCCAACTCTTAATGGAAAAAATCAATTATAAAATACAACAAATGGTTTTCCACGCAAAGATTACGAAAGAAATTAGGTAATAATTATTATTAGTAACAATTTGATTAAATAAGACAACATGTTTTTAAATAACCATTTAAATAAAAAAGTATGAAAACTGAAAAAAATCAGTTTACTAATAGGACGTAAGGATAATCAAATAATATACGACGCAAAATTTAAAGACAATATACCTAACTAGGTACCTATTAGTTCGGTAACCAGCAAAATAATTAAATAAAACTGTTTAATTGCACATTTTTTTAGCGATGACAATAAAAACGCACGGTAAACACTTAAAGGAAAAATTGTTTGCAATCACAATGTATTTCTAGGAAAATTTGAATTGTGATTCATTCATTTTATGCAGTGCTAATGTTCGACCTTCGTACAATACTTAATAGTTTTAGAATCAGTAAACTTAGACTTAAGTAGAGACTTGAGAAGTATTTATTCAAGTTTAGAAGCAATGCATTGATTGTTGTGCTTATTATTTTGTATTTTTAATAACTAACAAAGAAAGAAAATGATTTTAGAATCTGCTCACTAATGCAAATAACTTAGATTCTTTTCTTTTCGTGGAATCTTTTAAAAATCAATTTAGTAAATATATTTTTTGTGCAATTAAAACACATAATTTGGTGCAATGGAAAAAGAGGCTTTATATTTTTATTTTATTTTATCATACTATTGCCCAATAATCTAACAGAATTATGATAAAATTATTTTATATGATAAGTCTTAAATAACGATTTCATATTTAATTAAGATAAAACTTTATTCTTAGATCATTTAATATTTGTGATGACCTATAATTGGCTTTCTATTGCTATTTAAGTTATAGTAGCTGTTAGCTGTTGGTCTTCCGAAATTAATTAAATAAATCTTTACATCTAAATCACTTCCAATCTTTATCACGAAAAAAATATATAATAAATATAATATAATAAACCGTGTGAAACAACCCTAAAGATGCACGCACAAACACATACAAATTGCGTGTACAACAACAAGGCTGCACACATAAGCAACAAGGACAGGTCATTGCACTCCGTTACCTTGCACGAGCGAAACAGCCATAACACCCACAGCGGGTGACAGAACGAGACGGATATAAGTCGCACGCTTCCGCTACCGTAACGGGTAACCCGGTAAGTGTGACAAAGATGACGCGCTACCGGCAAAAAGAGATAGCTGTATAAATATTATGACTCTTATTTCACTTCCTTCGACTGTGATGCAATAATGTTTTACAGTGATGTATCTATTTTCAGACAAAGGTACGGTTTATTTTTAGTTGCAATTAACAAAATATTGCTAAATATGCCTGTTTACGCGATAAATAAATAAAATCCAATAAGAATCTTATATGAAAATGTTAAATTGTTGAATTAAAAATAGTGTCACATTTGTGATATTACTAAGTGGGGCAAATGATATTGTTTGCTTTATTTTTAAAGTAAAAAAGTTCTACATAGTGTATTATTCCAATAATGTTATAAACAGCGCCATCTATTGTCAAGTAGCGATACTATTAAAAATTTATTGCCTATCATGTTTGTCCTCATTTTGGGACGGACGTACATTCGTAACAAATGTGACACTAAACACGAAATTACTGCGAGAAAATGTTAAAAAACACTTTATTCTCCCGTTTCAAGGAAAAATCGATTAAAAAACTGCGGACTACGCATGCCCTAGTTTTAGTTCTGTGAAAAGATCGCTTCTTTTGTAGCAGTTTTCAGCGTGCCCCACAATATGGTGGAAAAAAATCGTGTAGGCCTATCAGCGCGCCAAACCACGTGTCATTGAACCTTGTCAAAAAGCAGCCAAGCCCGCTGCCCGTTCCAAATCGAAATAGCCTCTAAACCACTGCATTAACGTTCAAATTGCCACTCGACTGCTTCAGTAAAAGAGTCTCCTTTCGAAAATCCCCCTTTCAAACTTATGCTCTTTCGTTCGAAATTCAAAAATGTAAAGACGCGCACACACGAACACCTCGCTATCAAATACGGGTAAGGCTGTGGTTATGTACAAAGAAAGTACGAGCTTTCTCTGTGTTGCGTTACACAATCTCGGTCGCTGCATCTCTTTCGAACGCACACAACATACTCTCTCCCTCCCTTTCACGCAGACTGTTATGTAATAACGGTTGTTGTGATTTAGCCGCGTAACATTTTTCTCTTGGACCGCTACGTAGCCTCTACGCGAAGATTTTTAATCTGCCATTTAGATTGTACTGTATCCTGACTAAAAAAATTAACTGTCGGCCCGCTACCTTTTATTCATGCAGCTGTTTAGCGTTCAAAACAAGTTGGTTAAAAAAACTTTAAACTGTCAAAAAGTTTGCGATGCTATCGGACCGCTTTTTTGAAAATTTCGTGACAAAAAAGGCACGTACATACAGTCACGTGTCATGTAACCAGTAGGCCTATAAATAAACACTGCATGTCAAAGAAATATGCACCTCAACGCTTACATACATGCATGAACAGACAGGGGGCGTGTGTGTGCCCGCCGCTGTAGTGTGCCGAAGCCCGTATTCATTTCCTAGTTGTTCCCCTGATGGCCCGCTTGCAACATCACGGTGTGAGCGGGTCCTTATGTTTTCGGCGCGTGTTCGAAATTCGAAATTAAGAATAATATATTTTTAAATTTGTTACAGTGCAGTGAATTTTGTGACAAAATTTGTGTCAGTGCGTTCTATTTTTAAACTTGGATTTTTAATTTGGAATGCCAGGTTTGACTACTGAAATAGTTTTTAATTGTTTCTTTTTAAAATTCGTACTAGAGGTGTAGCACAACTCGGCATAACGATTATGTATTTTGTGATGTAACGTTATAACTGTTACGTTAAAACGGTGCGAAAGTTTCTTTCGATTTGAGATAATAATATGATGTTTTTAATTACTGAATTAGTTGGTGTGAAGCTGTTTTCGCGCGTGAACTTTCATTAATTTGCATTTTTAACGGATAATGTTACTGTTATGTAGTACGACAGTTACGTACTAAAAAGTAGCGGTGATTGTAGAGTTATAGCTGGTTGCCACTCGGATTTACAGTTTGCTTGATTAAAAAGAAAATAACTTGATTTTTCTACGCTTCAGACTTTGGTTTTAACGTTAATTGTAAAAAAAAACCAAAGTTTGTTTTAACCTTAGGAAATATTTGATATTAATGAGAAACTTTAAAACTTTCCAAGAAATACTTCAACATGTATCTCTTATACTGAATACATTAAAAAACTTCATAATAATAGAGTTTAATACGTCGATCAATACTTTGTAGACAATACAACTAAACAATGATACATTTAAAGTATTAAAATAGATATATTTCAACTAGCTTCTGCCAGTGACATCTGCTTCCTTGTTCTATAATCCAGGACACATCTGTTTGCCAAATTTTATCCAAACATGTCCAGCAAACAGTAGTGAGGTGACCAAACAGTATTTAAGAATATGGATTGTACTATTATATGGAAAATTTTACTTAAGTAACTAAGTAGTAGGTATATTCAAATTAAAATATTTATACCATGAATCCCATAATAATTAGCTTAATCAATTGATTTTAACAAACAACTTATTCGAATTAATTATTTAGTTTGTATTTAACAACTTTAAGCTCTTTTTAATCGACTTATTTCGATGGAATTCAATAAAACTTTTCCTTAAATTTTCATATGTCTTCAAGTTTTTCCACTAAAACTTATACAAAAAAAGTTACTTCTATAATAATATCTATAGCAAGTGCCATTTTTAACCAAATTTTTATTTTTAAGTACACAATGACCACAAAAACATATTTCGTAAAGATAAAACGTAGATACCACGATCACTTTCCTGAAACCGCTATCGATTGTAACTGAAAAACACCTTTACAATTTATTTTTGTTAGTACATTATCTACTGTTATCAAAAGTCAATATTTAATTAGCCGTTTCAAAAACGTTCGCTTTTCAAACATTGTCTTTTCGGTGAATTCACGTCACATCTCTTTTTGCTTTTTTTTGTGTACTGAAACGAATTCTAATTTCAAAAAGTTGAAATAACGTTTTAAAGGTATTTTTTTAATTTAAACGATTTTCATTTAAAAATTCTACGAAACAGTTTGGGGTCAAGCAAGATTCAAGATCTACCTTAGTCAAAGTAAGGCTTAAAATTCTGTAACATTATGTACTTTAGCTAGATTATATCTACTTGAAAACGTGACTTCAGCTATTTTAACTTAAATATGAAGTACTAAAAAAACAACTTAATAGTAAATTAAAATACTTAAAACTATAGGACGATTTACATTTTACAACCAACAATTATCATAAATCAACTGACCACTGAAACTAAACATCTAACAAAATACAAACACATATTTAGAAAATTCATACTAACATCTAAACTAGGGGGCTATTGCAACCGCCTCTTTCTCACATACGGCACAGTCAATTGTGCGACAGAGATAGCACACGATTGTCGAACTACAATGGCTGACCCATTTTCATAAGCCACGTGGAATGAAAGCAAGTATTTTCACATAGTGGAGGAATTTAAAAGGGGAATGTCGTGAATAGAATTGTGGAATCATATTTTAAGTTTGAAAGACGTAAATAGAATTCTTAAATGGTAGGTTACATGAAAAAGGCTATATTAAATAAAAATTAAGACAAAAACATGTTCCAGTCTTCAATCAAAAATATTCTAGACAACGCTTCACGAACTAAAAAAAGAACGCAAATGTGTTTCTTCAACAACAAAAAGTGAAAACTCACATGAATATTTTTATTTAAATACCTACAAATGACTATTCTTTCCAAATTCAACTTTAAATAGTAAGAAAAAAAAGAAGAGAATACAATACAAAATAACAATCAGTTTGTAAATGAGGCGTTATTTCGAGGTGCTGTTTTTGAGACTCTGGCGGGACATCTAGGACTTACATGATCGAAGTATCCGTTGGTCGAAATCACTCGCAAGTAAAAAGACTATTATGATATCGATTTGCTGTTAAAAGATGACATGTCCAAAATTAATGATGAGTTTTATAAAGTAACAAAACAACATAACATTGTATTTCACAAAATGAAAGCAAATAGGTACTTTCTATCAAATATTGGCTAAGTTAATTCATTAAAAAGTTACTTACATCAATTTGTTGGAAAAAGAAATTCTCTACAGACGATTATTATACTTAGTCGAAATAACAATGTTTCTGTATAACTACAGAGTGATTATTCTATACTCAATTAATATTTTCATAAAAAATTTGAAAACGAAAAAAAAACAATTCCAATAAAAAAGAGTAATAAAAAAGGCGTTTTTTTTTCAAAAAGTTCTAGCTCTACGCCACATTATAGACCTAAAATTATAACTGTTTTAGTAGACTCTTTTAATTTGGGTATTTTTCTTTGAAACAACCTATTCAAAAAATTTACCCCACTCGAATTTTGATTGTTGAATGCATAGAAATAGCAATAGCTATTAGAAGGTATAATAACGCTATATGTGTGGCTTTTTATATTCAAAAAGGTCCATCTCTAGATTCTAATTTTCGAATTTCAAATTCTGTTGCCATCGTTTTACGTGTTATTGACCCCAAGCAAGATCGCTGACAAAATGTAGGTGACCCACAGTCCTAATCTCTTGCCCTTGGCAGTCGAGGTCAGACTTCAAATTTCGCGATTCGATTGCCGATCTCATTTGTCTAATTCCTTTTTTAAATTTATTTTCTAGACGAAACAGTTTTTATTTCTTTTTTGTTTTCAAAATTCGAACACAGATCTTGACGAGCGCTGGTAACTTTTTATTGACATACCTAAGTAAATGTCAGTGGGTTAAAAATTTTGAAGCCTAAAGCTGGCCACATACAGAAGGAATCCCGATCGGAATATCGATAACTAGCGACCACCCGCGACTTCGTCCGCGTGTTTAATGTTTTGTCTATCCCTCAGGAACGTTCCCTTTTTCGGAATGAAAGGTACCCTATGTCCTTTTCTGTACCCCTGACAATGTGTAAGCAAAACTTCACGATGATCGGTTGAGTAGTTAAGACGTGAAGGCGTAACAAACAAACAAATAAACAAACAAACAAACGGACTTTCGCATTTATAATATTAGTAAGGAAGTAAGGATGTATGAAAATTCCATATTGAAAAATCCCGCATGTGTGTGGTAGGTCCATAGATTTGTATAGATTAGCTGCGTTCGGAATTATGTACACGGAATTCAGTAACAGAATTCTGTCTGTATGTAGGTCTAATTTCTAGTATTTTTGAGAGTCTTAACTTGAAGGAAAAAAATGTATGATACCTACTATATAAGTAGTTTTAATTCAGTTTGTAATGGTTTAATCCAGTATAAAATAAAGATCTTTTATAAAAATGCGTCTCTTTGTATAATGAGAGCGTCCTTAAGATTGTGGGTCCTTCCTTACGGACCCTCTTGGTCTCAAGGGGCGGCCTTCGGCTTAAGTCTTTGTGAGGCCCTTAGATATTGCTCTCTTATTCGCGGATTTGGGGGAGAAAAGGGTCGATAAAGGCGTTTTTGAATTTGAAATTTTATTGCATTTCTCGGATTCAGCAGTTTTTTTTTATCAAAGAAGGTTTTGTTTACTCAGTTGAAGCTTAAAGTTTAACATGAATAGTATATTTTGCAGTAAATTACTTAGGTATTAAAACATTACCTTTTTATTAATCTTATTTAGCTACCTAATAATATATTACTTTAGTATTCCTTTAATGCGATTAAAATTCATTCAAAAAATTCATTGAATATCTGAAAAAAGTCAAAATGTGTAAATATTTTTATAATGAGCGGTTTTCAAAAGGCAGTTTAAAAAACAAAAGTAGTACCTGAAAGACGGCTAGATGTCGTTGTTCAACTAAGTACGTAACTTTTTAAGAAAAAAGCAAAGGATTTTGTCAATTTGACAGTTAAGTCGCCTACCGCCTAACTCTATCGCTTTGACTCTGGCTTTGGTTTATGACGTCAGTGCACTCTCCGTCCTTGTCATCGTGTGATGATATGACAAGGACGGATAGAGCCTAGCTATCGCTTTGGCTATCGCTTTGAGTTAGGCGGTAGGGCCCCTGGGAGTAAAATAAAAAAAACCTACGTAGTTGAATAGCGCCATCTATCAACATAAAAATAAACTAAAATTCTTAGCTGTCAGAAAACCGCTCATTGGTTAAGTAACAGCAAAATGGAGATTAAAAAAAGTGCAGTTGTCACTTGACTTTGACATAAAATTAATGGCTATGCAGAA
Source organism: Agriphila tristella (assembly GCA_928269145.1). Taxonomy (NCBI): domain Eukaryota; kingdom Metazoa; phylum Arthropoda; class Insecta; order Lepidoptera; family Crambidae; genus Agriphila; species Agriphila tristella. The sequence goes on from OV743451.1 coordinate 7,363,317, forward strand.
ATGTCAGTTGTCAGTTGATTTTTAAAATATGGTGATTAGGGAATGATCTCCAATTCTGCTATTACTTCTGTACATTTGCGAAGACGAAGTGTTTTTTAATTTATCATGCAATCAAAAATTCTGAAGCTTTTTATGTTATTAGGGGAACTTATTCATCTATAAAAATTATTTAGCAGATTTGATATTTTTCTGACATTTCCCATTATTTTATTTTACGAAATGGCTCTACACTAAAGTTACAACTACACGACATGTGCAGCCATCTACCGTTGGGTAGCAGAACTAAAGTCCAAAGAGAAAGGTTCAAACATTTTCGTCTGCTACAAGCGCTTTTCATATCGAAACCTTCTACATTTAAAAAGTCCTTTCTCTCGATGTCATGCTTAGTAAATTTCGTGTGCTGTACATTTGTTAGTTGCAATTCTCATTACTAGATGGCGTTAGTGCGCGATGTCGCTGACCTGAGATATTATGTCATATTTTTATCGGCAATATAATTATTGTATGTAAACTAATCGAACATTGAACTATTGTAACATTGTTTTTCCTTAGTGTGGTCGTGTATAAATAAAAGTACTTAACGATAAAGAGAAAACAAATGTTGATTCATACATTTGTTTACATTATGACCGTTGGTTCCATTTAATTACAACAAAAAAATATGAACTTTGTGAGCAGGAAGTATTAATTCCTTGAGTGGGGCCTTACTTAATGCGGTACTGATTAGTTTTTTTAGGGTTGCGTACCCAAAGGGTAAAAACGGCACCCTATTACTAAGACTCCGCTGTCCGTCTGTCTGTCTGTCTGTCACCAGGCTGTATCTCATGAACCGTGATAGCATTGAAATATGTACATATCGATGCGTGATAGCTAGACAGGTGAAATTTTTACAGATGATGTATTTCTGTTGCCGCTATAACAACAAATACTAAAAACAGAATAAAATACATATTAAAGGAGGGCTCCCATACAACAAACGTGATCTTTTTGCCGTTTTTTGCTCGCTATTAATAACGACTGCAGGTAGACAGTTGAAATTTTCACAGATGATGTATTTCTATTGCTGCTATAATAACAAATACTAAAAACAGAAAAAAAAATAAGGGGGGCTCCCATACAACAAATATGTTTTTTTTTTTGCTGTTTTTTGGTACGGAACCCTTCGTGCCCGAGTCCGACTCGCACTTGGCCGGTTTTTTTTTTATTTCTGAAATACCTTTAGTACCTACTTCATGACCAGCAATTTTAATTTTCCCACTGTTGGGCAAAGTCCTTCCATATGGATGTACTAGCAGCCGCCCGCGACTTCGTCTGCGTGTAAAGTTTTTTGCTATCCCTTGGGAACAATATATTTTTTCGGGATGAAAGGTACCCCATGTCCTTTTCTGTACCCCTGACAACGTGTATGCAAAATTTCACGATGGTCGGTTCAGTAGTTAAGATGTGAAGGCGTAACAAACAAACAAACAAACGGACTTTCGCATTTATAATATTATAGTATATAATATAGTATATAGTAAGGATAAGGAGGATGGGGCCCTAACCTATCACGAGGGTCCAATGCGGCTTGGTGGGTTAAAACGAATCCAAAGGCAGTCTGGAGAAGCTCGAGATAATTTAATTTTGTTCAATCGAATCATGCAATTATTACCTTAAGGGATACAAAATTGAATAATGTTGTAGTTACGTAACTTTTTTTATAATTTTGACATTTTTTATGCACGGTTAGTGCTTGACCTTCACCTGGCCTGATGTTAAGTGACGATAAGGCCGAAGGTGGAAGCGCACTACACCCGGAATCCTCATCGCTGAGGAACTGGCTATCTTACCTCTAACTGCCGGAACACAACAATTTTTAAATTGTTGTTATGGCGTCAGACTTAGGTATATGGTGGTAGCTAGCCTGGCGGACTTGAAATAAGGCCCTACCAACCAACTTCCGGTGAATTTTGAGGATCCTTTTTTTTGCATGTTTGAATTAAAAGTCTTTACAACATTTCAGAGACTAAATAGTCTTGAATTAAAAGTCTTTACACCATTTCAGAGACTATATAGTCTCTGAAATGTTGTAAAGACTTTTAATTCAAACATGTAAAAAAAGGATCCTCAAAATTCACCGGAAGTTGGTTGGTAATTTTATTTATTTGTGTTAAGTTATTGTAAAGATCAATCGTTGGAACATTATTTTTACCTAGAAACTAACCATTTTTAACATGATAAAAGAAATAAATTATTTATCGAAACACTTCAAAACTGTTATTTCTTTTTCGCAGCTGTGATTTATCTAATATTGATCTTTTTTATCAGGCGTCGAATTTAATGATGTCACATTCCGTCTACATACGAAAGATATTTTATTAGTATCGATTTAATTTTAATATTTTATGATTGATGGCGATTACGGCGGTTAAGCAACTATGGATAAGGTTTGACCAAAAATTTAATATCTCTACCTTCCTTCGAAAGACAAGTTAAGCCGTTAATCCTGACTGCATTTGCAGTCGTCAACACCCACCAATCCGCATTAGGCCCTCGCAGTTGGTTATGGACCCATTATCTTTATCAATCTATAAGAAAGCCTTGTTAGTTAAAAAAAATATCATAGTGAAGAGATAAATGAAATACCTACATATAGGGTCCTTCTTAAATAGTGTACGAAATTTTAAGGGGTCAATGTACTCATGCATACAAACAACTTTTACTATGGTACCAACATTGAAATCACGAAAAAAAAAAAAGCTGTTCCATACATTTTGATCTATTCGATTTTAAATTTTCTACCTAGGAACAGCTGATTTTTTTTCGCAATTTCAATGTTGGTAGGTAGGGTGGATATGCCTAACTCCAGCCCCCCCCCTAATACCAGCCCCCAAAAGTTTTTGCTTTGCTTTCATTAAAAAACAGTGAAAATCGGAAACTGTTTGATGGAGCCACACCGCTAGTTAATCCTCTAAGTTGGAAAATCACTATTAGCCGGTCACGTCACCTACAACTCACACAACGAGCAATAATGTTTACCGAGACCGAGTAGAGGTGACTATGTTTGAAAAACAGCATAAAAGCTCGATCGATGGGAACTTTGGGAAGTGTGTTTACGAAGGCAAGATGCAATTTTTTTAGGTTTTAAGCTTTGATACTAGTAATAGATTAGATATATAACGTTTTGACATTACTAGTTTGTAATTAAATTTACTAATTTCGAAAAAAATAGGGGGGCTGGAGTTTGACTGGATGATTTTCAATAACTTTCTATTACCAGCCGGGGCTGGTATTGGGTATTTAACTTTCGTTTAAGAAATCAAGTTCATCTTAATTTGCTCGTCTCAAGGTTGGAAGTTGTAGTGCTATTCACTAGAATTACCAACCCTGCACCCTATGACCTAATTACAGCCGGGTGAAAAATGTTTAATTCCTAAGTTATTTGTTCTGCAAATTAGGGGCTGGTATTAGGATATGTATGAGAACCTAACTCCAGCCGGTCATCTAACTTTACGGCAATATACAGGGTGTTCTCAAATATGATTTTAATTATTTTGTTTTATTTTTTAATGTTAGATGTAAAAAGTAATAATAATTAAAATCATACTTTTCTTCACTCATAGAAACAGAAAATAAATTCAATATAAAAAAATGTATATTGAATTCCACTTCTTGGAAAACGCTTAAAAAAGTTTCAAATAATTAAAACGATTTCATACTCGTTGATTATATGTTTATTAAACCAAAGTTAACTTTTTGATACGCCATTTTTAATATATGTGTATTCTTAATTGATTAATATCTACAGGAGAGGTGTAAGATTCAATGACTTGCTATGGGAATCATAATTTATAGCCTTTAGTGTTTTATTATCACTATTGAGAGTTACCAAATTATTATTTTTTTATTTTATACTAACATGGTTGTATTATTTTAGAACACCCTGTACCCGGCTGGAATTAGGGAGCAAAGCGGCTGATATTAGGGCAAAGGCGGCTGGAGTTAGGGTTTTTCGCCCTTCGGACATTTAAACGCTTCTCTATTTTTTTCCCACAAAACTACGTAAAACTAAGTTCTATTTTCGTAATAAAGATGAATCAACCTACCTAAAACTGTATCAACAATATTTTTAAGATAGCAATTGTGGCAACAACAGAGATTCAAAGTTGAAAAATCCTTGGGGGGGCTGGTAATTGGCATATTCACCCTACCATAGTAAAAGTTGTTTGTATGCATGAGTACATTGACCCTTTAAAATTATGTGCACTATTTAAGAAGGACCTTATATATACACATTAAGTACTTAAATATTCATATTGCATACTATTAGTTAGTTTATTTTATATTTAATCTATGTTATGTAACCTTTAAATTCATTTTTTATTTAATACTATTATTTTTCATATCTGATTTATTGTCTGTACATTTGCACTTTTTAGCATGAAGTCCACTATTTGCTTTTTTTATAAATAGCAATAAAGATTGAAAAATAAATAAATTAACGACCTTGAAGAAACTACAAAACTTTCGTAGAACGAACCCATACCGTCGTTTTTTTTTATCCCATACCATATATCTTTCCATAGTTTTAGTTCAATTAGTAACGCAGTAAGTAGGAAACCCCGCAGTCCTACCCAACTCACAGTTATTTCGCAAATCACAGTCACTTGTAATGAAAATCACCATAAATCTTCCATCTTTAATAAATCATGACGCGAAATCAATTCTCATTCTAATAAATATGCAAATTAAGGAACAATCAATGGTTGCAAAAGTACTCGATCATTTCTCCGAAGAATGACAGCGAAAAATAAATCGGCAATGCGTCATAATACACACTAAGATAAGGTGGGGTCACCAACCTTAGTTTGGGGAGTCTAACGAACTTTGGTACTGCTACCTGATAAGAGATGGCGCTGAGATCGACTTAGCAATGACCCGTCAGGAAACCGTTGTTTTCCTTGTTATTGTTTTTCTTTGAGATATAATATAATAGTAGGGGTTATGGTTATGATTAGGTTAGGGTTATGGTTCATTTTATAAAACGATTTTGGCAAAATAGGAACGAATGAAATTAACAGTTAACTTATCATTATAAAAAAAAACATTAAGATAAAGTTTGTAAAATAACAATCAACTCTTTTACAGTAGCTGTAGTTTAGCTTCTTGTCAAAATTGTTTAATCCTTTATAAAACTAAGTTAATATTGATAACTAACTTCTACTAAATTCCTTATAAACTAGAAATACTGTAATTGTAGTATTTATAATCTATGTATACAATGACTACCTATCTGTTTTATATTTTATTAACGACATTTCCGCATAGACACCTCAAAACAATCCACTCGTAAGGACATTGCACTTTCAAAGTTCAAACACGTCAAAATTACAATCAAACTACTCATTACTAGATGGCGCTGTATCAAAACAAGGTTCGTGTCTAGGTGTCATTTGAGATCGTTGATCCCATATGACCGAAAATCTAAAAAAGTGAACTTACGAAAGTGTCAGATTGTGTTTCAAAAGTTTGCACTTTTGTTACAATTATTTCGTAATGTGATTGTAATTGCAGTTTAGCGTGATATATTTTAAATACGAAACAATTATTATAAAAAATGTGAAAGTTTAATATTTTTTTTCGAATTATTTTAAGATTGGCAATTTTATGATAACCATGCTTCAATATATCCTACTAATATTATAAATGTGAAAGTTTGTGGGTTTGGATGTTTAGATGTTTGGATGTTTGTTCCTCAATCACGCAAAAACTACTGAACGGATTTGCTTGAAATTTGGGACACAGATAGTAAATAGCCTAGATTAAAACATAGAATAGTTTTTATCCCGATATGCCCACGGGAACGGGAACCACGCGGGTGAAACCGCGGGCGGCCGCTAGTTATGTATAAACTACACAATAATACATGAGTTGAGCAATAAATGAACGCGACAAACTTAAAAAAAAACGCAATATTTTAAAATTATAAGGTTATGAGAAAACTTAATTATATTTTAACAATTAGGTATTGACAATTGATTCCTTAAAAAGACATATTATATGCGAAATATTTTTTTTTATTGATATCATAATCAAAAGTTTACTGATTTTTAAGTGGGTACCTACGTACTTTAAAACGCGTGTTTTATTCAATCTTTATTGTTTGAAAAATTAAACAAAAAAACAAAAAATAGCCTTGAGGAAAGCCGAAGTTGTTGACTAATTATTCAATATAAGTGATTTATTTCAGTGCTAAGTTTTCCTCATAATATAGCCATCCTGTTACAATTCATATGAACTCGCAAATATTCTAGGTCAATGTCCTATATAAATGAATGAGTAACGGCATTGTGACTTTGAATAAAATCAGTAGGTACATTACTTGGGCATTGTGAAAAATAGTGCATCAAGGCGCTTACCTGACAGAAAGTGGCGCCACGATGAATTTTATTTTATACTAGCGGCCGCCCGCGGTTTCACCCGCGTGGTTCCCGTTCCCGTGGGCATATCGGGATAAAAACTATCCTATGTTTTAATCTAGGCTATCGTCTATTTGTGTGCCAAATTCAACTAAATCCGTTCAGTAGTTTTTGTGTGATTGAGGAACAAACATCCAAACATCTAAACATCCAAACATCCAAACCCACAAACTTTCACATTTATATATTAGTAGGAAGTAGGATTGTAATTCTAACACACAATTTTAATGAAACTTCTCGTAGTCGTATCATTCATTATATTCATTATAATTCATAATAATTCATTTATTGCTTGTCACATAGTTAGAAGGTGGTACATAGGTTTACAGTTTACAGTTTCTGTGACGCCCTGTAAGGGCGTTGCAATGCGAGAGAGAAATTTTAAATGTAATTATAAAATTCATTAAATAAATTAATTGATAGAGCTAAATTAAAATACAGTAAAAAACCCGTCTAAGTTGCTACGGGTGAGCCGATTTTTTCTAATATTTTTCATTATTTATTTCACAGTAAAAAACATTGTAAAAATTACTAAATCCATACAAATTAAATAAAATAATTTAAAATCCATGCAAGTAAAATCAAACAATTAAAATCAAATCAATTCAAGTTTATACTTTGTTATCAAAATAAAATAAATAAAAAAAAAACAATTCAAAATCCACAATAATGATAATAATATAAAAAAAGAAAGTGTAAATATTCAACTTCATGCAGTAACATTCAATACAATATATTCCCTCGTAGTCATTGCTAGAAGTAGATAGCAAAACTTCTAAAAGTTGCAGTTTTTGACACATTTGCTATCTACTCCTACGAATGGCTACGAGGGAATGTAGACCTTTTAAAAATACTAGACTATGAGCCCAAAAAAATCCATTAAAAGTTTTTTTAAATCTTTTTCTATTAATTTTTTTTCTGAATTAAAATATTGAATATGCGATTAATTTAACAATGTACAACTGTGTAGCTGACTTCAGAGCGCTTGCTGTACAAAACGACGTATTTTAATCTGTAAAATTTTCTCTTCGCCATACATTCTCGAGTGAATTTGAATAGCAGTGGATCACTGTCTGTAATATGAAGGACCTTGGGTTTGATTCCTGGTATGGGTATAGGTTAGTGTGATGAGATTGTTCCCGAGTCATGGGTGATTATACACCGTTAAATTTTAAGTATATCTAAAAATTAAAAGGGGATTTCAGACGACGTGAATAAACAACTTTTACTATGGGGCCAACCACGGAATCGCGAAAAAAAAATCAGCTTTTCCATACATTATTGTCGAGTCGATGTTGTATTTTTCTATGGAACAGCTAATTTTTTTTTCGAGATTCCGTGGTTGGCCCTATAGTAAAAGTTGTTCATTCACGTGGTCTGAAATCCCCATTTAATTTTTAGATATACTTAAAAATTAACGGTGTATTCTAATCAGCTGTTTCATACAAAAATTAATATTGAAAATATCAGAATGAACCAGCTGTTTTTTTTTTCGCAATTTAGGAGTTGGTCCCTTAGTAAAAGTTCTGTAGTTTGATGGTCCTTATCTTCCATATACGGCATTATGGGTAATTTTGTTTGTGAGTCTGGATCCCGAAAATACTGTCTGTTTAATTATGTGTAATAAATATACATCTTCGCAAAATTTACTTTTCCATAATGATATATCATAGCAATTTTAAACATAGTAATTATAAACATACGATGTGTCATCGAAATATGTTTCTCCAAAAAAACCGCTAATTGGTAAATCATAGGCGAGATTCCGCCTTATCTCTGTCTGCAAAACATCAGCCTGTCACCTTCTCCTTCTATTTATATCGCTGTCTCGCTCCCTTGCTACAAAAATACCGCCGGCCGGCGACCCGGTCGTTGAACTACCAAAATTCTCGAGGGTCAACGAACGACCGCGCAAGTTGAATGCACGGCCCGCCAGTGTTACGTCGTCGGTTCGTACGAAAAAAAGTGGATCGTCACCTTTTTCGCCATTTTCCCGCGACAATTTTGACGTTTTTCTTTTTTTTCGGGTTGTCATCGCGTCCGCTGAGCGTTCGGAAACGGCGATTTTCGCAAATTTTCTTAACTGTTTCGTATTTTTCTGGAATATTAACGTCGCGTTTGATTTTTCTTTCTTTTTTGCAAAGAGGTTTTACATGGAAATATTTGGATAAAATTATCAAAAGATTTTCACATTAAACCTCTTTGCAAAAAAGTTGATCTTTGAGTCGTTTTGGGGAAATCCTTTTTTCATAATATTACGTAACGTCTTAGTATTGTAAGTTTTTTGTTAAGTATGTGACAGAAAAATCTCTTCTTTACCAAGTCCATTGAACCAAAACAACGTGTAAACGCGAAAAACAATAAAAGAACACCAGAAAAACAAAATTTCATAACGCAGTTCAGATGAGTTCGCCAATTTCCTTCATAAAAAGGCTCATATTTCCTAAATTATTAATTAAATTTTATATTTATTTATATTAAATAAAAGCCTATAGAAATACCTTTCATCTGATATCAATTGCGTTAAAAATTTCGCAATGCGAAAATCATATGGCATGAATAAAATAAAGGTCATTTACACTGCGTTCGTTCACCTTAATATTTGGGTGAAGTCAGTTCAATCATACAGATTGTCTATGATATACTATATTGTCTATGGTGTAGCATGTTTGCGAATCGTTGTAGCAATACGGAAATTGTGTTTTCGGAAGACTTAAATTGAGTTTCAAAAGTGTATTGAAGTTTGGAAAAGTATTAAATTTGTATGTTTATCTGAAATTGGTTATTTAGGTTTACGGTAACTACAGATATTTGAACTTTTAGCAGAGATATGGGAAAGTATATTGAAAGAGAATATAAGAATATGGAACTGATGAGCAAAATGTTTCCAAGAGAAATGTCACTGCAGAGGACCTCGCACCCTACACATCCCCACACACCAATGCGAGACATGAATGTTACACAAGTCATTGGCATCATTCGCCTGCCACTCCTAAGCAGCAGTACCACCTGTATGCCCAGTCACTGGACCTCGCACCCTCCACACCCCAACACATCAATGCCAGACACGAATGTAACACCAGTCATTGGCATCATTCGTCTGCCGCCCTTAGGCCGCAGTATTACTACACTGGACCTCGCATTCTCCACACCCCCAAACACCAATGCGAGACACGTATGTATGAGGCTGCAGTAGTACCGCCTGTATGCCCATTCACTGGACCTTGCACCCTCCAAACTCCTACACACCAATGTGAGACACGAATGAAATTCCAGTGGCATCACTCGCCTGCCGCTTCTAAGGCAGCAGTAGTATCACCTGTGTGCTTAGTTACTGCACTGGACTATGCGCCCTCCATAACCCAAAATAAATAAATTAGAACATTGTTTTTCTGCAGCCATGAGGGTGGCACAAGAATCTTATAATCATAAATTATAACATTCTTAGGGTGGCATATCCCATGTTATACGACCTCCCGAAAACTTTTCGGAAAGAATTAACCTACACCAACAAAAATATGAAGACACCCGGAAGTAATTTTCTATCAACGAGGTCCAGGCCAAGATATATTGGCCAGCAATTTTGGCACATTCACCCAGCTGGGAGTATTGACCTTACGGAATACATTTTTATCAATCGTTGATAGTAATGCAGTGCGTTATTCGATAAAGAAATAGATTCAGAATTTATTTTATAAAGAAAAAAATATGAATCTATAAAAATCTTGGAAATCCTTGCAGTTTTATGCATCAAAACACTGTTTAAATCGTTGATAATAAATTAACGCATTTCAGATATTTTTATGTATTGAAAAATATTTTCATTACTAATAAATATTTCATGAGACATCTTTTGTATTAAAAATATTTGATGTAACAATTAACATTGCTTTGTTTCTGTCATTTAACTCATCAATCATTCTCAGAATCATTATGATTGCAAAGATTTTGACGGATTAGCAAATGTTTGCAGCACAAACTAAATAAAAAAACAGCAAATTTTATTTTATCGAAACATTTCGTAAGAACCGAAAAATTTAAAAAGAGAAAAGAAAGTGACCATCGATTGGCTTAATTTGAATTAAGAATTCCGATCATTCCAAAAAGTATAATTTTCCCATTCAACCTCTACTGGTCAAGCGTGAACCGTCCATCTACGTGCAAATTCGGTGATAAGTAGGAACGAGCAAGGTCGTTCCCCTTTCGCAAGATCACTGACATTCGAAAACATTCGTTTTACTATTGTAGAGCTATTGCAAAAGCAAGGGCGTTATTTTGGCATAGTTCGTTGACGTACGATCGTGAAGGTTGAGTAATGTTCAGTTTGGTCAGGTTAGTGATGGGTGGCATATTTTTTACATTTCCTGATAATTTTGATTGCTAAGTTTCGAAATGCATCATAATATAGGTAAGTTATGTTTAAATTAATTTTGAGGAATATAGCGAGTAAATTTTTTGTTTAACTGAGTTATAATGCTAGAGTTTTTGAGATCGATAGCACAGTGGCACTTTTGGCTTGCGACTGCTGCTGTTAAGCAACTGTTATTAGAGTAAATAATGGGATGGGTGACCATGAATTTTCATCCGTATTGATAAACTACCAATCCCACTTCGTAATTCATAAAACAAACGAATCAATCACAGAGCTCTATTTCAACGCAGTGCGTTCGCATAGCCAAGGGTTGTTTGAGTATTGTTGTGAATACGGGTATTAGTATCTCGAGATACTTCGTTAGTACTCTGAGAGGTATGGTAAGCTGATTTGCAGTCATTAACATCCACCTTACTGCCCTAGAGGTAGGTTATGGCTTATCCATCTTATATAAAAAGGCACAGCCCAAAAGTGGGGACATTAAAATAACTCATGGTAAAAATTACTAAAACAAAACTTTTTCGTACTTATAATTCAGGGTATATTTTTATTCTCTCTCCAAATTTTAAGTATGTGCTCAGTCCATAAACTGAACAATTATCTCTTAAAACCAGAGGACCAAATATGTAAAAAAGACTATCCAAATAAATCAAAGAGATCACTTCGTCAAGATAATATACAAGGTTATTTTTAATTATTACAAAACCTCTCGTGGGGTTGATCAGACCATCAAACTGAACAACTTTCATTATGGGACCAACCTTAAAATCGCAAAAAAAAAATCTGCTGTTTCATACATTTCGATGGAGTAGGATTGTACTTTTGTATGGAACAGCTGATTTTTTTTCGTGATTTCGAGGTTGGTCCCGTATTGAAAGTTGTTCAGTTTGATGGTCTGGTGGTAAAAATAAAGTTGTATATCTTAGAAAAAATACTAGAAAAAGACGATTTACCCGTAGCATCTCAGATCCCGTCTGAGATGCTACGGGTGAGTAGATTTTTTCTCTAAGATATAAATTATCTTAATATAAAAATAGCATTGTGAATGCCTAAAATCTAAAAATTTTATGATCTCTTGAATAGTTTAGTAAGAGATGACGAAAATTTTGTGGCGTATTTCGATACATGTTTCTTGGACAAATTTGTTCAGTTTCGTGGACTGAATGCAATCGAATACGGCCATCAAACTGAAAAAAAATATAATAGGACCAATCGCGAAAAAAAAACAGTTGTTTCTTACAAAAAAATAATAAAGAAAATATCAAAATGTATAAAACAGCTGATTTTTTTCGTAATTTCAGAGTTGGTCCCACCGATAGTAAAAGTTGTTGAGTTTGATGGTCCCTATCTACCATCAGCTTTATAATGCTGTTTCTAAACACCGTGTGTATAGAACACACATTTATTATGCACATATTCTGCCTATACGAATTACCCCTTAACCACAGTACACAGACTTTATGTTTTGTGACCATAGACTAAATGTCGTTCAAAGTTCAACCGCCAGATTGAATGTGGGTAGGTCACCGACATCGGGGTATCCGGGGTGAGGGGTCCACGACCGCCAAATTACGAAATTAGCCCATTCATGTGCACAGGTTGAAAACCTATTGCTTGTTTACTAAATTATGTACTATGTTCATTAGAAATAAATCATTTTTTAGGGATTATAGCGCGTATGTATTCAGGTGTTATTTCAGAATTATTTCGTTTGGATTAACGCGTACAGTTTATTAGAAATTCCTTTCGAAAGGTCTCTTAACGTCGGGAAACCCAAAAAACTAATAAATCAAAACGAAATAATTCTAAAATAACATCTGAATTAACCAATTACGTGCTGTAATCCGTAAAAAGTGTTTTAGTTTGGATTTAAGTATTGGTTTTCTGAAATCATCCCCGACATCTTTCCAGGGGCCGTGGTCACGGGAAGACTCTTCCCCCCTGGAAAGATGTCGAAACGTCGGGAATTAATAAAAAACAATCAATCCAAACTAAATAATTTTAAAATAACACCTGAATTAATAATATACTCGCTGTAATAAATAAAAAGTACTTTATTTCTTATGAATTTTCTTGGACGTGTATGATAATGTACTTTGTTATTCGAATTATTAAACAAAATGATCTTTACTTATATTAAGTGCTTATTGAAATTACCGGTTAATAGATTTTTAGGGAAGTTAGATTTGCCATACTAATGTGTTATTTATTTAACAAAAATTTGGAAATGATGCAAGTATGGAGGAAGGCTTGGCTAAGTGGTAATTTGCTAACGAAAAAAGTTGTTAGATTCCAAGTATTTTTTAAAACTAAAGAAACTAAAATATTGATCTATTTATAAATGTTTAATTTCGCGTATTTGTATATGAAAGTCCAATTTCTTTTTGTTTTAACTGACATACGGCGAATAGGAGAAATCATACAGTAAATTCGACAGTAAAGTAAATTTACTGTTACAGTTTTCGAACAATATCAAATCCAAATAAAATCAGATTGAATTTATCAGAAAAATACTTACCTTTCACTTAGTTCTTTTGCATGGAAAATCATTTATAGTGACCCTATTCTCTTTTGGACATGCAGTATAAAACTCGGGAATAATAATAATTGTTAACGCACATCACAAAGCCAAAGTCAAAAATCTTTATTCAATTAAACTTAGAAATTAAGTGCTTTTTAATTGTCTATATTTTCCTTCCGTCTGTTCAATACTTTTTTAACTGACAAGTCAGAAAGACTCAAGAAACTTAATCTGCTTTATTAGAAGTAGGCACAATAATATTTACAGTGGTGGACGGATAATTAGAAACACCAGTCGATTTTTATACAAACGTGGTAATTTTGACGCCTTGGTTCTCCGCCAGGGATTAATTGAGCTGTGATCTGATGATGGCTACATAAGGAGTGAATAAAGGTGATCCGGTTGCCATACGCACTTAACTCATCTGATCATAATTCTAAAAGCTGTAAGGATTAGAGTTCTGTTTTAGGATTTACATACATTTGAATGCTAATTTTAAACATATCCAAACAGATTTTAGAATACTGATCAGATCAGATGCGTGTTTACAGCGATCTGGATCTCCTCCTTTCACTCCCTTGATAGCCATTATCACATCACAGCTAGGTCAATCCCTGGCGGAGAACCAAGGCTGCAAAATAACCCTGTTTGTATAAAAATCGACTGGTGTTTCTTCATTTTCCGTCCACCTTGTACGGGGCATATTTAATTCTTGTAGTGTCTAGGGTTCGAAACCGGGACGTTTGATGCAGTAGACAGGAGCTTTCAAACAGTCATTGTATAAAGTGAAATAGCAACTAAAATATATGCTAAACTTTACTCTAAATCAGTGGAGTAAATTTCTATCGTTTGTAATTAACGGAGCGAGCGCGAAGCGTCTCCGTTAGCCGTTTAGCTTGGGCCAAAAGTGCTTTCCTATAGAGCTTATTAGACCTTCCTGCATAACGGATCCGATATTCAGACTCCGATTTAGGACGAGAAATTCAGTTGCCAAAGGTTCTGATTAGACCTTCCTAAATAAAGGATCCGATAATTCAGTCGCTCCTAAATTCAGAGAAGCTTAATTGCATTCAGGAAGGTAGGGTCCGATTTAAGCGGGTATTATTCCTGGTTAACGGATCCGTAAGGGATGCCAAATCGGAATCGTCGGAGACCATTTCATCCTGAAAACGGATGCTAAGGATCCTATCTTCCTGAATGCAATTAAACTTCTCTGAATTTAGGAGCGACTGGATATCGGATCCGTTATTCAGGAAGGTCTAATAAGCTCTTTAGTCTGTCCGGCTGCCCGTCTGTTCTCCTCTACAGGTCGCATTTCACAACCGATACTCGTGAAATTTTATGTGCAGGTTCGATAATTATACAATTTTTTTTGTCGATTCAGTTTTTCGAAAATTTTCAAAATGGCGGAGATATGTTAAAGCGAGTTCTACAGCACACAGAGCCACTAGTAATTAACTATTGATGACCTCCGTGGTCGAGTGGTTCGCACGCCGGTTTTCAAGGCGTCGCCATCTCTTGAGGTCCCGGGTTCGATTCCCGGCTGGGTCAATGTAGAAAATGAACTTTCAATATTCAATATTGTCTCAGGTCTGGGTGTGTGTCTACCACCGTTGTTTCTGATTTCCATAACACAAGTGCTATAGCTACTTACTTTGGGATTGGAGCAATGTATGTGATGTTGTCAAATATTTATTATTTATTTATTGATAGTTTTAGGGCAAAATGTTAATGATTGGTACTGAAAAATGTTATTGACAGACAGACAGTAGGCGGGATAACGAATTAATCCTAGAAGGCTTTGTACAGAACCGCAAAACTCAGATTATTCATAGAGATGAAACTAAAACCGATCTGTCATATGATGTCATGCCTTAATAAATCAATGAATCACTATTGGCTATTATTCAAATTACGAACACTAATGGATAGCTTTACAATCTTGCGCGATTAAAATCGCACTTGTCATAGACAATTTAAAGATGATCTCAACTACATCGCCTTGGGATGATGACAAAAGATACATGAAAAAGCATTCTTCCATTTAAGATAGTAGTTTGAAATTTCAATAATCTTTTCAAAAGAATTTTGCCTCTTTCAATCAGTAAAAAAAAACAAGTGACATCAGCACGATCGAAATATCAAAAATGGAATTGGAATTGTTCTACCTACGTGAAAAAAAAGAAAAAACCGGCCAAGTGCGTGTCGGGACATGCGCAGTAGGGTTCCGTAGTTACCTTATGCCATACCATATTGAATAGCACATTCATTTTTCGTCGTCAAAATTAACTTTGTTTTTCATAGGTTGTGTTTGTATGAATGACAAGGTTATTATAGGTTTAATGAAAAAAAAATTTTCAGATTCAGTTCCATGTATGGGGAGCCCCCCCTTAATTTTGTATTGTTTTATTTTAATGTAAAAATCGTAAAGCAGTTCACAAAATACATCTACCTACCAAGTTTCAACTGTGTAAAATTAATAGTTTCTAAATAAAGAGGCTGTGACATACGGACGGACAGACAGACAAACAGACATGACGAAACTATAAGGGTTCCGTTTTTGCCATTAGGCTAAGGAACCCTAAAAAGATCACGCTCTCAAAAATTAGTCACAAGTAAAATTAAACATGATTTAAGTAATAACTTATTATTTTCAGTACTTGAAATATTGTTAAGTACGAGACTATAACAGCCAGGCTGTTATAGTCAGTCATAAAATCGAAAAATTATTTGATAGATGAAAAAAAAGAAAGGAGTTGCTCGTAGGAGATCGAATTTCATTTGTTTGGAATCCTTTGAAGATTTCAACAAAAGAGGTTCCATTACAGCGATCTTAGAGAACAACGAACAAGGTATTAATATCTAGTAAGGAGTCGCAACAAAACAGGCCTTACTGGGTAGTTGTGTGAGCCGAGCGATCATGTTAGTGTGC
Source organism: Agriphila tristella (assembly GCA_928269145.1). Lineage (NCBI taxonomy): Eukaryota > Metazoa > Arthropoda > Insecta > Lepidoptera > Crambidae > Agriphila > Agriphila tristella. The sequence continues at coordinate 7,379,600 of OV743451.1, forward strand.
GTCACTACGCGTTCGGTGAACTCTGCGCGAACAGTGGGGCAGCCGTTGACCCACCACGTGGGCTGGGTCGGTCTTATCGAGCTTCCCGGTTCCATTTTTGAAATTTTCGAACGCGATCGCAAGGTTTTCTTCCTTTTTCTTTTTCTTATTTAATAATTTTAGGCACGTGGTCTTGTACATTGCCAGTGGCCATTTTTTTTTGCGATTTTATGTACTTTATCCAAACTTTATCGGTTCTTATCGCTTAGAATGTTGTTTAAGTAAATATTGACTCGATAATAATCTAAAATGTAACTTCAAAATATCACTGTTTGCAGAGTTTCTCTTTTAATATTTAGCATTGAAATATTTGCAAAATATTTAGGTACTTAGGTATTTTAATGTAATTTGTAAACACCAAGATTAATGATTGATTACTAATATACATAATATAATTTGTAATCAGTCTAGTAATAAGTATCCCCATAATTTTAATGGATTTTGATCCTGTTCTAATCTTCCATTAAATTGTGTTTTACGCTCATAAAAACCTACGAAAGATAAGAAAATTTCAGCACATTACGCATCATTTTGTGTCCATTTTGCCTTAATCAAGTATTTTTTTATTACATAAGTTAGTCACGTGTCGAAAGCAGGGGTCGCTAACAATTTTCTCTAAAATTTTACACTACTTTAACATTTCTTTTTTCTGTAATCTGTGATAACACTCATTTCTTCGCACCTTACAATGTGTCACACAGTCGTTAGTAGAACTAATTTTCACTTTCCACACGTAGCCCATAAAGCTAGCCAGATTGGTGTAAACATTGTAAACATGGCCTGGTTTAGTATCTAGGTTGCTTACTGTCTGCCGTTTTTGGGGCTCAGTTTTAGGCTAAAAACGTGAACAGACGTCGTTACGAATGTTACAAAAACAGAAATGTTTCGTTGCCTTTTAAGATAATATTTTTTAATAAAGAAAGTTTTTTGAAAGGGTTACTTTAGCCACATTTAAAACTTTAAGGCTAAGAAGAGGCCGAAGATAGAGATTTGTCTTTTCTTACTGAAGGGGGAATGCTTTTACGCATCCCAAGGGTATGTGGTAAGGTTCTGGAATGGCTTGCGCGCACCGGACTCGGCTCAGTGGGTAGGTCCCCAAACTGGATGCGGGCCAAGCAGGACCGAGCGTCGTGGAGATCTTTGGGGGAGGCTTATACCCAGCAGTGGGTGTCGTGCGGTTGATAATATATGATGAAGGGTGTGTGGGACTCGCCAGTGCCCCCACTAAACTCCTACTGAGACCCCACCCGCATTAACACACAATACCTAAGGAACCGTGATGTCACGCACCTTGTGGTCTTAGTCTTTTCGCCTCACTGGGCCAACACTTGGGGTTGTGACCGGTCAAAAGCCATCCCTCTCACAAAACTAGGGAGAATGCCGTATGTTTTTGGTGTTTTGCGCCGCACCGAGCCCAACACTTGGGGGTGTGACCGGTCAAAAGGCATCCCCCTCACGAAAACTAGGGATAATACCGTGTGGTTTTGGTGTTTTGCGCCCCACCGAGCCCCACATTTGGGGGTAATCGAATCGCCCTTACGAAAACTAGGGATAATACCGTGTGGTATTGGCTTTTTTCGCCCCACCGGGCCCCACACTTAGGGTTATGACCTGTCAAAAGCCATCCCCTCACGAAAACTCCTCTTTCCCCTCAGCTGCCATTTTTCGGAGCTAGCTTGCCTAGAAGACTAGTCAATCAGTCAATCAAGTTTTTAAATATGTCTGAGTTAGATGCTTGCGGGAATACATACTGTTGCGGTCACATAGTAAAGACACCAGTTGATTTTCATACAAACGAGGTAACTTTGAAGCCTTGGTTCTCCACCAGGGATTAACCTAGCTGTGATCTGATGACTGAGTGGAAGAGATTAAGATCGCTATACACACCTTACTGATTTGATCAGCATTCTAAGATCTATAAGGATCGGAGTTTTTATTTTCAGGATTTTTCGCGGTTTTTTTTAATCATATCCTTATATTTCTTAGAATGCTGATCAGATCAGTTGCGTGTGTAGTGAACTGAATTTCCTCTATTCACTCTCTGAATAGCCATAATCAGATCACGGCTAGGTCAATCCTTGGCGGAGAACTAAGGCTTCAAAGTTACCCCGTTTGTATGAAAATCTACTGGTGTCTTTATGTGACCGCCACTGTGTGTAAGCAGGGAATTCCATTCCGTGGCTGTATACATTATAAAACAAGATTTTAGTCTCTTAATCATTGCTCAATATATAACTATCAATGTAACATCAGTGACCATCCACTTTGAGGCCACAGTAGTACCATGTAACAATGCAGTTAGTCTGACAATGACGGTGGTCCAAGACAATTTCACTCGAGGATATGTGGTTTACGCAGACATAAATACACCGTCAGGCTTATTATAATGAGGATCAGTAACAGGTTTGAATCCTGTAGTTTTATTGATATAATATAAAAACATATTAATAGCTATGAAACTAAGTAAAGGTTTTTTTTAAATCCGTTTAGAAATAATAAATATTTAATAAATAAATAAATATTTGACAACATCACATACATTGCTCCAATTCCAAAGTAGCTATAGCACTTGTGTTATGGAAATCAGAAACAACGGTGGTATGACAAACACCCAGACCTGAGACAATATTGAAAAGTTCATTTTCTACATTGACCCAGCCGGGGACCCGGGACCTCAAGAGATGGTGACGCCTTGAAAACCGGCGTGCAAACCACTCGACCACGGAGGTCGTCAAAAAAGAAATGGTTGAGTTCTTAAGGGTTTGAAGGAAATTCCAAACTCAATGCAATATGTGCTTTATCACGTACGGCATAAGGTTAGCGTACGTCGCAATGACGTCATAAGGACCCCCTTAAATATGTTTTAGCGCATATAACTTCTCAGGTTTAAGAAATATCGCAAAAATTTCTTCACATTTAATCATATTGTGGTGGCATAAGCTTTCTGATTAGCCACTTAACAAAAGTCGTTACTGATCCTCATTAGAAACCACCTAGCGACCGGTTTCAGTTCACAGATGAATTTGATACATTGCTACTTTTCTTTGGTACGTTTTTATTACCCCAAAAAGAAGTAGCAATGTTTTACATTCATCTGTCAAATAAGACCGGTCGCTTGGTGGTTTTTAATTAGATAATCATCCTGCGTATTGCAACCACTAAAAGCGACCTGAAGCTGGTTTTCGTGCACTCTGCCCAGTCTCTATAATTTATCTTTAAAAATCGACTAACAAAATTACATTGTAGTACCTTTTGAGAAAATTACAATACAGCAAAAAGGACCGCTCCTGTTATTAAATATAATGACATTATTAAATTCGTTTCACCTTGTTCCTTATTTCCATTTAAATGATACAGTTCCTTGATTGAACAAAATCATACATACACCCTTTAAGGCGGCACCCTGACCGAAAGTGGCGCTATGCTAAATTTTATTTAGTATTGTAATTGTAATTCACAATTTTATAAACTTTACGTGGAATTTTTAAGACCCATTGTCTAGTATTTTTAGACAGTATCATTACATTCCCTCGTAGTCACTGCTAGAAGTAGATAGCAAAACTGATAAAAGTGACCGTTTTTGACACATTTGCTATCTACTTTTACGAGGGAATATAGCTATACTTTCTAAAAAAACTAGACTACCGGCCCTTAAAGTTCCACGTTCAGTTTTATTAAATCCTTTTCTATTAACAACTTATTGGATTGGATAAGGAAGATGGGCCATAACCCACCACGCGGGCCAAGTGCGGGTTGGTGGGTGTTAACGACTGCCAATGCACCCGGGATCAACGGCTTAACGTGCCTTCCGAAGCACGGAGGAGCTCAAGATAATAAATTTTTGGTCACCCATCCCATGACCGACCCTTGCGAAAGTTGCTTAACCTCCGCAATCGCTGGGCCAGTCACTAAACCACTGCGCCATCGGGATCGTCCTTAAATAACGAACGCTTTTTTCTCGCCAGCCAACATTAAAAGTAATGCATGTTGTAATAGTCTGATACTTTTTCCATCCACACCCTTTTAACATGTACACCCTTACGAAACTAAAAACTTTTTTCTCTCCAGCCAGCACAGAAATTCGCATTGCGTATTTTTTTGCATGTAATAAATACTTTTTGCGTGTTCCTCAGGAAAACCGCTATCAATCGCCGCCCTGTCATCAGCAACAATCGATAGATATCGTATCGTATCGAACGGGCGTCGAACTCCGAAAAAGTTCAACGGCTCAAGGCTCGCCTATTCGGGCGTTGGCGATGCGAAATTTGAATTTCGAACTCTCCCCCGCTTGCGGAGGAAACATAGTTCGCCATTTTGATAATCCGGGGACTCTTTGACGCACTTTTAAAAATAGAATTGCATCAAAATTTACGATAAGCACGTCTGTGAAGCGGAAACAATTAATAAAGATAGAGAAATTAAATGCTATAGGTATTTTTTTCATTGCTACTCTGCAATCATTAAGACTACTCTTATTTAACGGTTATTAACAATTATTTTGATCATTTAGAAGTAAAATAAACAGTACAACAGGTACATATTACTATTAAACACAAATTTACGCTTATTAACAACAATTAAATAACTAATATATGGATTTATCGAGCGTGCAGGATGTTAAATAATACTCTTAGGCAATGTAGTAATGCCAGACGTCAATATCTCAACCAGACCATAGTATGTAAATAATGATAAGTAAATATAAATACATCAGAACATAATGTGATGTAACTTTATCCAATACAGATAGATAACACTTACTTAATTAGAAAAAACTTATATAAATACCATTGCATTAGTATCTTGTAATGACACGATTAACACGACATTAAAAGTATCTAATTTTAAAAGTATATTTTTCTTCTTTTTTCTCTCTGGCCCATTACAAAAAGGTCAAATGAAGTTCAAATCGCCAGTTCATAGTTCGTTGGACGCGGGCGGGCGCAAAATTTGAAATTCGAATACCGAAAACTGGGATTTTGAACTTGGAATTCTTCCTGGTTTCTGAAGTGCAGTTATGTTACACTAGGGATGGCACTTAATACGGAAAAAATATTTAAGCAAAAAGATTTAAGTTTTTTTTAACCGACTTCAAAAGAAGGAGGAGGTTCTCAATTCGATTGTGTAATTTTTTATACATAGTTGTTCGCGCATATCTTCGACATTTATGGACCGATTTTGATGATTCTTTTTTCGTTTGATTGAGTTTTCTTACAAGATGGCCCCATTAAGAAGTCCGAGTAATGAAGTTAAGGGATTTTAGAATAAAAAAAAGTTGTCTTCCATCCAGCCCCACCCGACTTCAATAGACATTTTTTATTAAAATTGAAATGCATATTGGTGATTTTAGTATGATTTCCTGCTTTTTAGAGCTTTTTGATTTTGAAGCAGTTTTTATTTTTGGGTTTTTGAAAATGGTTTTACTTTTTTAAAAAAAGCTTTTTAATTAAACAGAAATGATGAGTTATTTTCAAAATAAGTCTTTATAAAATTATATTGGCAAAACAATCAAGTGTGAGCAATTACAAGCGCGTCATGTTTTAAAAATACTATTGTGCAATTGTATTACAAATAAGAAGAGGTCGTTGACATGTCGTTGTCGTCAAAATACGACGCATCACGCCTCTGCCTACTCACTACACGTTTACGTAAAATTACGTTCAATATACGTAAAATGACGATGATCTGTTTCTGAGATCATTGGACTGTCGGTCTTAAAAATCTTAAAATATCGTTTCAAATGTAATGATTTTTTTACAGGGTTCGGAATAGGATGAAATATAGGGTGTAATCTCTAATTATTTGTAAAATCGAATTTTACGTAGATGTAAGATTATATTTTCTATTTAATTACGTAATGCTATCACGTAATTTCAGCTCTTTATTCAAAGTTATTAAACATTTAAAACCATTTCTAAAAATATTTTTAACATTTATTGTACCAATTCATACCTACGACTAAATCTGACCAATTTTTTGTAACATATTTGACTAGAAATTTGCGGAATTAAGTATTATTTGCAAATATGATAGCTCTTTTAGCAAGCAAACGTGAAAAATAGTAGCTAAAAATGTATTTTGGAAGTATTAAAAAGTTGATTTAAACTGTATAATATAATATGATTGAGGTTAGGTACTTTTCCTGTTAGTTTCATCTAATTACTAGCGGCTGCCCGCGGATTCACCCGCGTGGTTCCCGTTCCCGTGAGAATATCGGGATAAAAAATATCCTATGTTTTAATCTAGGCTATCTACTATCTGTGTGCAAAATTTCAATCAAATCCGTTTAGTAGTTTTTGTGTGATTGAGGAACAAACATCCAAACCCACAAACTTTCACATTTATAATATTAGTAGGATAGACGTAGGTGCTTATAAGTTTTTATCACAAAACGTTTCCAAAAACCAAGAAGTTTGTAATGTCATGTACTTTTATATTTGGCAAACTCGTTATATTTGGCACTATCTCGAGCTCCTCCGTGCTTCGGAAGGCACGTTAAGCGGTTGGTCCCGGCTGCATTAAATTTGCAGTCGTTAACACCCACCTCCGGCCCGTCCTCCTTATTTACCCATAAGGAAGGCCTGTGCCTGTGCCCCAGCAGTGCGGACAGTAAATAAAAGAAACTGATGGGGTCATCATGCATTGTGTGGCACTGCACTTTTTTATTGCTCTGGTGCAAGAAAGTAATCAAAATTAAGTAAGTATGATTTATAGGAAAATCAATTAAATTATATATTTTTTAAAGAATAGAAGTGTAATCTAGTTGGGTTTAAAAAAAATTGAAAATTACAATATATCAATGAAATATAACACAAAAGTTATATACAATGTCTCAAAAAAAAAAAAGTTTCAATGCACAGTTACACTAAAATAGTTTCATTTCAACCTGGCCCAATAACTTTAAAAACTAAAGTAGTTCACACGCAACTAGGGCGTGTCCAAATGCAGCACGAAAGGGAATGTCCATAGAGCAAGGTCGTTTTGGCGGGAACATCAGATTCTAAGTTCGAATTTTAAAGATCGGGAATAGCTTATTATTTTTTTAAGGTTTTTCGAATCAAAAGGAGTTAGGTTTAGAACGCCCATTCAATTGTTTTGTTATGTTTTACGGTAAAACTTTGATTTTTAAAGATTTTACAAATGAATTGGAATTAAGTCTGTTTTAATTTAATCTAGGGCTGATTTTTCGATGCTTAGATAACACTTTGTTCGTTTGATAGCGGATTATTTCGCCAAATTGAAATTGTTTGTCATACCTTTGTCTGTTACTGATTAAACTGACAGATATCTGTTATCTGAGGATTGAAAAATCAGTCCTTAGTGTTGTATAGTTTTTTTTTCGTCTAATTTGATTGAAATTAACAAAAACAACTTATTTTTAGCTGATGTTGCATAATTTTAACTGTATGGTCTTATTGAAAGGCGCAAAAGCAAATTTTGTCTATAAACGGTATGAAGATAATAATAATACATTTATTGTTTCAAAAGTTGATAAATAATCTACCATTTATCTTTTAATCTGTCATTTAGTAATAACGGATCGTTAGTTATAAAACATATACTTTAGTTATAAAATTGTTAAGGACAAATTATAATTTTCTTTTTTACCATTATTTTAAGAGCCTAATATGACGCGATCAAGAATATTGACATTGAGTTGGAATCGAGAAAATGTCAAAACGGTACAATGGAAACCATGGGAACCGTTTTTATGTACCAAATAAGCAGATTTTTGACGTTTATTCGATTTTGAACTCGATCCCGTCAGTTCCCGTGGAAAGCAGAGGTGCTTTTTCAAAAAGTTTCAAATTAATATACTTGACGAGTAATTTCATAAAAAAACTGTTTCATTTTGAAATTAAACCAGAAATTAGTGCCTAAACATATATTATGAAACAGGCTTTATTCTAAACTAAAGGAATTCTAGTTATGAAAAAAAAACAGAGTATTCTTTATATTATTTTCATAATCTTGTTATATTCAAAATACGTAAATCTATTTCCTAAAGTACTTGGGAACACTAAGTATGTAATACAAATTCCATTCATAGCAATGAACTAAGGACTTTAAAGATTGAACCTTAAGGCGCAACACTTAAAGATATAAAGTAGCTTTTGTACATATGAAAATAAGGTTGGTTTTTGAGTGGTTTTGTGAAGTTTCACGTGTTGTTTTCAGTACTTAGCACGTGGTCCCGAATCGATAGGTCGTTAGCTTAGAGAGAGATGGCTGTGTGACGTCATGGCTTCGCTCGCTCACAAGGTCGCCGCCTTTTGACATAGGTTATTTACTTTTGGTTTTTTTTCGGGTAAAGTTTGGGAAACACCTCTGCTATAGACAATGACCGCCATGTGGTATTTATGGTGTAACTCTTTTTAAGAAGAAACGCTTTATTTATCTTAATTTGTTGATTATTGCGAGATCTTTATAAGATTTTTGTAACTTGTACTACTTTTACTGAGATTTAGAAAACAGATGTTTAAAGATTTAGTAATGTAAACGGAAATTAAAAAAAAACTCATAAAGGAAGTCTAAAATGTATGCAATTGTTACTTGCTGACATCAAAAGAGTATTTTTGGCAACCCTGCTAAACTAAGCAATCGCAAAATAGATCCGACACGTAATTTTAGTACATTCCACGTTCAAAAATAAACTCTATACGAGATATTTAAACTTTTTTTAATCATTTGTTTTTTCAACGTTGCAAATGTCAAGCATAGGTCATTTGCCAACCGTAGAAATAAACAAACTGCAAACTTATAGCGGTTGACAACATATTTTCCGGGGTCAATGACCCCAGAAGCCCGGAACGCAACCGACAAGCGCGCGCAAATAATTGACTATTTAAAACGTTTTCGAATATCGAATTCCAAATTCGGATGTTGCGGAAAAAATACCAAATTCGAAAAATTTGAATCCGTTAAAATTCGCGCGCGAACAAGTATCGCTCGCCGAGTCAAAACTAGAGTTCAACAGCATTTCACCGAAATCTACTTTGTTTGGGTCCTGGGGTCAACGAACCGGTGTGACGCCGGCGCGTCTGTGTGCTGTGTGCCCGTCGTACGAGACATCGCCGCTCGCACACACCTACACAAACCGCGCATTGAGACACTTTTGTTTCTTAATTACTCGTTAATCTTAAACATTTCCGACCTGCAATTTTGAATTCGAATCATTATAAAGGTCAGTTTCGGTTTGGTATTCAGTTTTTTTCTTAACGGACTCTTTGGAAGGATTTTGCCCGTGGGTCGAGGCGACTGAACTATCACTATGAGTTGATTATACGAACGGAGTGAAAAAATAATTTTTTTTCGTGAGCCACGGAGGTTCGTCAATGCGTCAGTCACGATCGGACCGCTTCAACGCTAACAGCTCAGTTGCCGACGCGTTGCCGAGTTGTGCACAACCTATAGTACAAAATTAACGTACAAATTTTCCCAGCAGTGAGGTGCAACAAACAGTGACAGTGCCAACAAAAGTGCAGTGACAAAACACAAAATGGAATGTGGTTGATAACGATTTAAAAATAAAAAGAGTGTTCCACGTAAATTCGAACAAGATTTTAGATAGCTGAACTTGTCGTTCGGTTACCTAAAATCAACATTCTCTTTTCGAAAAATTTAAATTGGCATTCTTAAAAACATCTTTTGAATTTTGAATATGGAAACTTTTAAAATTACATAAAATTTTCTTCTGCTCTCGTTTTCTTTTTGCAGATTTGTTGTCCTTTTTTTACAACAAAAGTATACGGGAACAAGTGAAATAATTAATTATTATTAAAAAAAGTGCCTTAATTAGAAGTTTTAAGACAGAAAGGGAGAAGAACAAAACAATCACGGAAGCAAAATGCGAGACAATTTGCTGTCGTTCAAAAAACTAATACCGGAAATAAACTTTGCGAAAAGAAATCTCACATCACCTCTCGGCCGGAACATATTTATAAGTTAAAAAGGTGCTACGCTAAATCAACTGGCTGAAAACGGCCATAAAATTTTCTAAAAGTTCTATGGCCGCGGACAAAAAAACAAAAAACATTGCCTTACCGACATAGTCGAAAAACTCCATTAAAAAAAAACACCAAATCAACACAGTGATACTAGTGATAATGCGAATTGGATTCGCACAGACGAAAAATTGGTCTAAAATCACTTAAGAACTAAAACCTCTTTAAGAAACAAAAAACAAAAACTTTTTAAAATTGGAACTATGAATAATAGCCAGTTTCATGAGCTTTTTGGATCGCAATGGCCGCCCGATCAGCACGGAGGTCATTCGTCTGCCTCCACTATGCTGCACCAAAATCACCAAGGACAGGGCATGCCCCAAGGAATGCAGTTGAAAAGGGAACCTCATACAGATGTCCAGGGAATGATGCACAATCAAATGGGCATGGACACATCAGCCTCCGTCGCCGACAGCACCTCCCCTCCTCCAGGAAGCAGTGAAGGCATGTTTGGGTCTTCAATATCCGGGATGTTTATGGACAAGAAAGCTGTCAACTCTATCAGAGGTATTTTTTGAATTTAGAAATTCGTTTTTAAAAGGTTTTTAATCTAAGTAATGTGCATTCTTACTCTTTACAAACCTTTTCATTTTCGTTTTTTTTGCATAAAATCTCTTTTTCTAGTCGATTTTATAAAGTTTTTATATTATTAGATTACAAACTTTTTGGTTAGTAGTAGCAAATACGCGTCATTGCCGAAAATGTGCTACAAAATCTTATATTGCTACAGCTGCTACGTCGTAGCAGGTATGCCAAAATGTTGCTACGATCCTGTTTTCGGCTACACGGAAATATGTTTTAGCTACAGATTACTGTTTTCTGTACAGAATTTTGCAGTTCCTCTGAAGTGACCTAAATTTGAAATCGAGGAAAAGTTATATTATGACGTTTTAACGTGCCCTAATTTCATTATGATAATTGTGTATTTCTCAGTACTAATGTCATCAACTTGAGTTAGTTTCTAAAATACAGTTCAGGAAAATTTGGTTAATAATTTATTTTAAAGTGAAAACGCTCCTATTAGATATTTATATTTGTTTTCACTTTTTAAAAGAAATTTTACAAACTGAATTCTATTACACACTTCACTAATATCACTTTAGGTACCTACTTTGTTTATAGAAAATTATTTAATATATTAAGAGGAGTTCCATGGGACGTCAATGAAAAGTTTGTCATAGATATTGGTACTTTAATGCGAACGAGTGTTGATTAACTGTCTTTTTCATAAAAAAAAAATAGAGTTATCCCTAGTCAATTTGAGTTAAAATGCTAATAAAGCTTGTTAAATTTCATAAAATCATAAAACTTACATTATTCACAAACGCATTTTAAGAAAATGAACGCACTGGGCTACGTTAGCGTTATTATATATTGTCGTTCTAACGAATCCATTGAAAAAACAGGCAAACTCACTTAATATTCAAAATAATTTATTCAGTCTAGGGTTTTACAAGCACTTGTGAATGTCATAGAAGCTACGCCATCGGTTCGCAAACCCTGAGCGGGAGACCTTGTAACGAGAAGAACCAGCAAGAAACTCGTCAAGGGCTGCTTTTTTCTCCCTGTATATTTTATACAGAGACGACGCCCTTAGTACAAGCAGACAGAAGCAGACCCATTCCCACTGGCAGCACCCGTTCACGAGCATGACGCATGAACCAGCATTATCGTTTCGGTCAACCATATTTGAGGAAACGTAACGACCCGCCTCACACGACACCACCGCAGAAATGTTTAAAGTGAGCATGACATACTAAAGCTCAATCACTGGTTGATATCTGCGTCTTCTGAAACAAAAAAAAAATGTGTAAAATAACATGAAAGCTGTCACTTCAATCAGCTGTTATGTAGACGGCCATGTTATTCACTAAAATATGGATAAAATAGGCAGCACCCTTTTATAACTTTATCAAAGGTTTACTACTAAGCGATTATGAATAATGTTTTTCAAGAAATTCCTTATAACAAGCTTATAGGTCTTGAATAACTTTTTCTTGATTAAAACGGCAAGACACCCATGTTATTCTAACTTGTCTAATATTTCTTGCTAGCTAGCTACCAAAGTTATTCTACTGAGCTAATTTATGACCTCTATTTGGCCAAATGCCTGACTGTAATTCTCATAAATGGCTAGACAGACACAACAAGCAGCCAATCGGAATATAGACTTAATTTAGTTGAATAGTACAACCTCTTTGAGTATTATGATAAAAACAATATGAAACTAACTCCTTAAAAACTCAAAAACCGGCCAAGTGTGAGTCGGACTCGCGCACGAAGGGTTCCGTACCAAACAACGGCAAATAAATCACGTTGTTGTATGGGAGCCCCTTAAATATTTATTTTATTTGTTTTTAGTATTTGTTGTTAAAGCGGCTACAGAAATACATCATTTGTGAAAATTTCAGCTGCCTAGCTATCACCGTTCATGAGATACAGCCTGGTGACAGACTGACAGACGGACAGCAGAGTCTTAGTAATAGGGTCCCGTTTTTACCCTTTGGGTACGGAACTTTAAAAAAACAAACTCTTTAAAAATCTTTTGATGAAGTTAGGACGAAGTAGGCAATAAACCAAATTTTTTTTGAACCTCATTAAGTTACAAATAAGTTTTCTTGAATAAAATTATTTGATTTTGACGTATTTATATCACAATACCATTTAATAGTAGTCAGTCAGATTAAATTCTAGAAAAAAACCTATTACTTATTAGATATTTAAAAGACAACTTAAACATAATAGTTTGTAACAGTTTATTATAAAACGTTTTATCAGTGAACTTTGCTTATTTGATTATTATTGAATTATCGACTTTTAATATTTGTTTTATTGATAACATACAAATAGGGCAGGTACTTTTATATATTTATTGTTAATTATTAGTATCAGTTAATTATTGAAGTTGCACTTTATTTATTACGCAAATATTCTAATTTTTTGTTTATAAAATAATAAACAATAAAAGCTGATTGAATAAGAAACCGAAAGATTAGACAGCAATTATAATCGGCTATTACAAGAACTCACGGTTAGGTTCTAAATATAAAAATCTATAAGAGATTTGACAACATACGGCATTTCATACTTTTCAAGTTTTCGAAAAGAATGAACCGATTTTAATGAAACTTCAAACACATAGCAGTCGACGACGTATTTTTCTTTAAAACCAACATCTAATAACCTAAGAAGATCATTGGTTAGCTAAAATAAAAGCTTTTTAACATGAGTTATTTAAATTAGGAACATGTACTCATTATTTATAATGAAAAATGAAACTTTTTAATAACCTCTTTAAAACATTAGCACATCTTTTGAACTTTTCAAACCAAGGCTGTATTCACATGCTTTTATAGGTCAGACATAATACCTTTAAGTAAAAACTATGGGAACTGAAAATTATATTCATTGTGCGTTATACGGTAAAGACGATCCCACAATACCGTACTTACGGTAGAGTACCGTAACAATCACAAAAAAATGAGATGATACAGAAAACAGTGACACAACGAAAGTAATAGGACAGATCTCACTGCTACGCATCACGCTGGTTTGATATGTCCATGACTTTGTAAAGAAGAAACATCTTTTTTCGCCATATTTTGTTTTATTTCTCTACATAATCTTTTTGTAGATCTGCGTAGTCCAACGAAGTTCCTACCTCTTTTACCCATTTTTTTTTCTTTCATCGCGTGAAAACTGTGGTAGCTAAACTAGGGCTCATTTCAGACATCCGCCTTTTGGCTTGATGGAAATCTTTTCCCGCCAAGACATTTATTCATGTTTGGTAGGAGAAATAAATATATAATAAATTATGAAAAAATATTTCTTCTTTTTAATGTCATGGACTTATCAAACCAACCTCGTATGTCAAAGTCAAAGTCAAATAAGCTTTATTCAAATAAACTTAATTATTTATTAAGTTCTCACTTGTCGGCTGTAACATGTGAATGTAACTGCTTTTAAAGTTGCATGTAAAGTGCCAAGTTTGTTTAGAAATCCCAGATGGTATAACATACCAATGACGCATCTTACTTGACTACCATAATGGACGAGTGAACCAAAGTGGGTCTTGGCCTCCGATATTAAGAAACGACACTTTTTAGGGTTCCGCGCCTCAATGGAAAAAATAGAACTCTTATAGGATCACTTTGTTGTTCGTCCGTCTGTCAAGACCCTTTGCTGCAAAAGCACTAAACTTAAGAATCGCCTAAGTCTTTTCTTATCTACAACTCGACCAAGATAACTAGGCGAATGACAGCTACATGGCGGCTAAGTTTATGACACCGTTTTAATTTGGTCGTGTTGTAGTTAGGAAAAGACTTAGGCGATCCTTAAGTTTAGTGCAATCGGGCGTTTATCCCAGGAACGCGTGGAGGTATCGAGTTGAAATTAAACCATATACTCAGGTCTACAGTCCCTTGTAACTGTGAAAATATCAAACTTCTAAATTTTCGTAAACAAGAATGTTTATGCCGAAAAAAAAGCTTAAATTCGACACTCTCAAGAGAATTAAAATTTATAGGGTATTTCTCGTTGAACTAGAACTGTTAAAATTGGCGAGTAATGTCGTCTTATATACTACAAGTTCAGGGAAATGTCTGAAAACTATGAATTAATTAAATCATAAATAAAAAATACGGTTTTTATTTAAAGAATTTCGGGAAAAGTTCGGGAAAGACTGCGAGACTCGATTCCTGAACTATTTACAATAATTGTACCTACAAACCTACCATTAACTGCACAGAACACGCTAATGTTAAATTGTTGTTAAGGCGTTAGACTTGGGTAAGATAGTGGTAGCTAGCCAAGCGGACTTGAAACAAGCCATACCACCAACTAAACCCTAGTACACATGTACCCCGCCTAGGAAACGAACCCAGCCAGTGTTTTGGGTAGATCAAATTTCAGTCAACACCGGAAAATGAGACACTTTATATTTTTTTGTCCGGCCCATGCAGCCGCGTGGGCATTGAAGAATTAACATATTTTTTGTGGCGTCAGGATCGCAGGTGTACTTTTCAGAATGGCTTAAATTTACTGCACATATAGGTATGATATGATACCTCTATCAGTCAAAATTTATGTTAATAGTTCTCATATTTTTTTGGATAAACTCAACTTTTTTATTCTACCATTAGAGGTTTAATCCTAACCTAACCTAATGATATCTAAATTGAGCGATATGTTAGAAAGGTTAGTTTTCTGAGGTTGCGTTCGCACCGAGCTGACTTGCTTAGCGCCTAGCACCTAGATATGTATCGAAGTAAGAGAAACGTTCACGATTGTTCGCAACCGGCCGTTCCCGGCCACACTGCATGCTTGGCGCCTCGCTAGGTTAGTCACCTATGTACATATCTAGGCGCTAGGCGCTAAGCAAGCCACTGATGATGATTCATTTATAGTTTAACCTTTAATCAGGGTTCAACGAATAGTGTTAATATTGTTGTTTACGTCTATAACGAAAGTTTTTAAAAAACTTTTTCAATTTTTAACTTAAAGCAAAATAAACTATTTTTTCCTAGAAATCTTGACTTGCCCACCTATGCGTCATGTCCCCAAAAAGCCCAAATTATTTATTGACAATTAGCACGTATTATCTATGTTCCCAATTGAATTTAAATGTTTGTGCCCCCAATGATAATTTTCCACTATTAACTTAAGTTATTTTTCTTTGTCCAAAATTTGTGTTAATCACTTCGAAATTTGGGTTAAAACGGCTAATTGCAAGTATGTTTATCGGAAAAAATACATGCAATTTACTTGTCTTGTTAACAATTTTCTAATTTATGAGAAAACTCTATTTAATTTAAAGTTTTGTTTATTGAAGGAAAAAGAGAGACTTACCTATATGCTCCTGATTTTTCATACTCACACAAAAAACAGTACATTGTTATGAACAACCAAAAAATTCTAAAATATGAAACTTTTACTCCACAGCCCCTTAAATTAGGAGACGAAAGTTAATATGAGACTTCCGCAAAATTTTAATCTGAAAATTGATACAGGGTTTCCTTGTTAAGATAGACAGTGGGCTATGAAAAAGGTGAAAGAAATACACCCCAAAAACACAAAAAAAATGTCTTAAGCAACTTACAAAAAGAAGTGGAAATTCCACCCAAACATTTTCATGTTAAATGTTGCCAAGACCAGACTATGGCTCGCACTGTCAAAACATGTAGAGCCAAGCTTCTAACTCTACACGCCTAACTCTACAAGCCCTAACTTCACAAACTCTACACCTAAGTCAAAATATGTATGTTGCTTGGCCGTTTCGTTACTACAAGAGCTACTTGTAAGTATAACAGAAAAGTAATGAACAGTGAATAAATTTTTCACTTTACGCCAATGTGAATGTAAAGAAAATGGCCGATCTACATATTTTTACTAA
Source organism: Agriphila tristella (assembly GCA_928269145.1). Lineage (NCBI taxonomy): Eukaryota > Metazoa > Arthropoda > Insecta > Lepidoptera > Crambidae > Agriphila > Agriphila tristella. Next base: position 7,396,034 of record OV743451.1, read on the forward strand.
GGTGTAGAGCTTGTGAATCTATCCAGTCTACTAAGACCTATCTACTGAGGATAGGTTATTGAGAACAGCTGTAAAAATTACCTACTAAAAAAGTTTTAATGTATCTCGTATTCTGCCCACTTTTACCTGGTTTGATACATTTATACTTTTTCTACGCACTAGCTTATAATAATTATGTCATTTTGTACCAAAATTCTAAAACAAATTCTGTTTTCAACGCACAAAACTATTTATTAGTATAATAATCAATTGTATCGAAGGTAGAAAACGTAATAGATTTTGGGTAGGAAGCCGAAATATTTGTGGGTAAGTACAAAAAAAATATCTAAAACGTCAAAGGTTTAAATGCACATTCGATATTAAAAACTCTTTTTCTAAGAATCCTTTTTATTTTATTTATGACTAACCTCTTTCAGAAATTTGATAACGAAGGAAATTAAAGAAATCCTTATCTAATTTTGTTTTTTTTTCAATTAAACTCCCTATTTCATTACCGTTACAGTTGTGTTTTGTTCGAATTAAAGATGCACTTAGTACGTTTAACAATTGAGTTTACAATCCACGTGTATAAGACCGGGGTCATTGAACTTGACATACTTGCACTATGACTTTTGTATAGCTTTTTTTCTGTAGAACAAGCTGAGTTCTTTTGTTTATTCCATTGTTTTGTGTAATTTTGTGACGTTTGTAAGAAGTAAAAAGTTTCTAAAAGTAAAGGGTGCCATTTGATTGAAGAAAAAGTTATGTCCAAATAATATATTCTGAGGCCTAAGTATCTATAAGTGTTAAACAAATGAATAACTCATAAAACAAAAGACTGAAATAAAAAAAATGTTTTTTCTAACGGCTGCACTAAGTGAGCTTGTCAAATAAATTTTCGGGAGTCAGCGCCGGGTAATGAGTAAATTGGTTGCGGGTTCAAGGCTGTTTCGAGTTAATTCGACGTTTCGTTCACCTCGGTTATGTGTTGGAAGATTGTTAACTAGAAAATTCCTCACAATTTATACACTTTCAGCTTTGTGAAAAACGCGTTGCCAACAATTTCGGCAAATGTGCCAATCAAAAACAAACGAAAATCACAAATTGATCAGTCGCGAATCACTCGATTTTCATTTGTTTGCCATGTGAATTCGAAAAGTATAAAATCGAACGTTACATTCTACCACTGAGGTCGATGACCCCGAACGTCACTGTTTCGTGACGTCACATGGCTGTCACTTTTATTTTAGACCGCTCCAAATTAACCGACGATTGACATTTGGGCGTTTAAGTGACATGTTTTATTTTAACACTTCAGTTATTAATTGGTACTAAACTTGGTGAGACTTTTATTTTTATACTAGCTTCTGCCCGCGACTTCGTCCGCGTAGATATTAGACGAAATCCTTTTAAGGAACCTTCAACCAGGATCCGGCCAGCCATTTTTACGCGATTAGGCGAGTCCCCATCAAGTGCGCTGCCTCGCGAGGCAAGACATTTGCCGCGTGTGGCGGGCCTCGCACAAGGCTTCCAATTCCCGTTTCCGTTCCCGCTCCCGTTCCCCGTTCCCGTTCCGTTCCCGTCCCGTTTGCGTTCCCGTCCCGTAAACGTCCCGTACCCCTTCCGTTTCCGTTCCCGTTCCCATCCCGTTCCTGTCCCGTTCCCATCCTGTTCTCGTTCCCGTTTCCATCCCGTTATATTCCCGTTCCGTTTCCGTTCCGTTCCCTTTCCGTTCACGTTTCTTTCCCGTTCCCATTCCCGTTCCGTTCCCGTCCCGTAAACGTCCCCTAACCGTCCCGTACGCCTTACGTTCCCGTTCTAGTTCCCGTTCCGTTCCCGTCCGGTTCTTTTTCCCGTTCCCATCCTGTTCTATTCCCGTTCCGTTCCCGTTTCATTCCAGTTTCGTTCCTGTTTCGTTCCCGTTCCGTTCCCGTTACGTTCCTGTTTCATTCCCGTTTCGTTCCGTTCCTGTTCCGTTCCCGTCCGATCCCGTCCCGTACTCGCCCGTACACCTTCCGTTCCCGTTCCCGTACCCATCCCGTTCTAGTTCCCGTTACCGTCTCGTTCCCGTTCCGTTCCGTTCCGTTCCGCTCCGCTCTGTTCCGTTCCATTCCGGTCCGGTCCGTTCCGTTCCGGTCCGTTCCGTTCCGTTCCGTTCCGGTCCGTTCCGTTCCGTTCCGTTCCGTTCCGTTCCGTTCCGTTCCGTTCCGTTCCGTTCCGTTCCGTTCCGTTCCGTTCCGTTCCGTTCCGTTCCGTTCCGTTCGGTTCCGTTCCGTTCCGTTCCGATCCGTTCCGTTCCGTTCCTGTTCCCGTGCCCGTGCCCGTTCCGGTTCCCGTTCCCGTTCCCTGGATGTGCATGTCCAGGTCCAGGTCCATATGTGTCATGTCCACCGCGTTGGACTTCAAAATAAATCTAATTTTCGCAATCACCATCCCATAAAACCTCAAAAACGACATCCATATCGATTTTCATGTTACTCACCCCACTTACCCTCTAAAGGGTTGATTTTCAAAATCCCAAAATATATATTTAGACGTGCTCCTACGAATTTTAAAGTTGCAATTTCGATTTTGTGTTCTTTTTCCATACAAAATTTGAACCCCATTTTTACCCCTTTAGGGGTTAAATCATGTCCACCGTGTTGGACTTCAAAATAAATGGCATTTTTGCAATCGTCATCCCAGAAAACCCCAATAGCGACATCTAAATCGATTTTTATGTTTACTCACCTCATTTACCCCCTAAGGGGTTGATTTTCAAAATAACAAAATATATATTTGCCTATTTATTTTTAGATGTGCTCCTATGAAGTTTTAAGTTGTAATGTCTATTTTATATTATTTTTTCATACAAAATTTGGACCCCATTTTCACCCCTTTAGGGGTTAAATCATGTCCACCGTGTTGGACTTCAAAATAAATGTCATTTTTGCAATCGTCATCCCAGAAAACCCCAATAACGACATCAATATAGATTTTTATGTTTACTCACCCCATTTACCCCCTAACGGGTTGATTTTCAAAATAACAAAATAAATATTTGCCTATTTATTTTTAGATGTGCTCCTACGAAGTTTTAAGTTGTAATGTCTATTTTATATTATTTTTTCATACAAAATTTGGACCACATTTTCACCCCTTTAGGGGTTAAATCATGTCCACCGTGTTGGACTTCAAAATAAATGTCATTTTTGCAATCGTCATCCCAGAAAACCCCAATAACGACATCAATATCGATTTTTATGTTTACTCACCCCATTTACCCCCTAAGGGGTTGATTTTCAAAATAACAAAATATATATTTGCCTATTTATTTTTAGATGTGCTCCTACGAAGTTTAAAGTTGTAATGTCTATTTTATATTATTTTTCCATACAAAATTTGGACCCCATTTTCACCCCTTTAGTGGTTAAATCATGTCCACCGTGGTTGGACTTCAAAATAAATGTCATTTTTGCAATCATCATCCCACAAAACCCCGATAACGACATCCATATCTATTTTTAGTTTTTTTTAACCCTTTTCACCCCCATTTCATCCCCTTTGGAGTTGAAATCCTAACAAAAACAATATACGTTGCTTTAGATTTCTATCCATAAGCCTAAATTATAAATTTAGCGATTTTTACTTCGAAAATGAAGGATTTTCTTTAATACACAACTTTATCCCCCTTTTGACCCCTTCGGGGGTAGAATTTTGAAAAACGCTGAGACCGGTATTTATTAATTTTCAATCGTCAGCCTAAACACCATATTTGAAGATTCTAGCTTCAAGACTGAGGGACTTTCATACAAACTTTCATCCCTTATTTCATCCCCTTAGGGATGGAATTTTCAAAAATCCTTCCTTAGTGGATGCCTACACTGTATAAAGTATCTGTGTGCAAAATTTCAAGTCTCTAGGTCCAGCGGTTTGGGCTGTGCGTTGATAGATCAGTCAGTCAGTCAGTCAGTCAGTCAGTCAGTCAGTCAGTCAGTCAGTCATTCAGTTTACGATTTTATATATTAAGATGTGTGAAGGATTTCAAGTTAATAGTTTTATTTCTGCTGGCATACAATGACTCATTGGAATTCGACTTTATCACAGTACTGTAATATTCTAAGAAACAAATTACAAATTCAAAATATAAAATCTTATTATTCAAATGCCTTGGTACCTATTTGAAAAAAAACCATTGAAATTAAAAAAATACAACACCTAAACACAACCTACGTTACAAACGCTACGAAAGACCAACCACGCTGATCGCGATGAAGCGATAAGACCTCGTTCGAATTTGCAATCGGCCATTTGCTTATCAAGGTCGTCGACCCTATGATGTCATGGAGCGTCACACACGTATGATGCTACTCGATAATAACGTGACGGTATCTCGTATTTCCTTGACCGATAAAGCGATCGTGTTTTATTTTCGGCAATTGTTTATTAAAGGTTATTCACATGTTGGTTTTTTTGTTTCTGGAGTCAGCTGATGGTGTTTTTTTTTTTTACAAACCTTTTCTAGAATTTCAAGCTAAAGAATAGGCATTGGGTTACTTTGTTGCTTTTCTTAGAAATGACATTGACATTGATTTCATTGCAATAAAGTTGAAATTGTAAATTACTTTTAGGGCCAAACTACTTTTTGTTAATTGTATTTGTTATGTTAGACAATTTTATCGATGTTTACTGATGCCCATTCTTCATCTTGAAGTACCTGTAACTTTACTCGGTTAGTAACATCGAAATTCGAAATTTATTTATCATATTGCGATCGCATAGCCGATATTTATGAATTTCAGTCACGATATGTGGGCAACAAATGTTACGTGGAACCAAAATATTATTGTGAACTTGGAAAATTTCGTTTCGTTTTATGCTTTTTGCAGGTAAAAATTCAAGATTACGTAACACCGCTGAAAAATTATGAATGAGTGGAAGAAAAGAGGCGATTGAGCAAATTTTTATCTTTTTATGTTTATTAGAATAATAAATATTCTTTCTGTATTTTGAGACAAGCTAAAGACACTAAAATCCGCATTGGGCCCGCTTGAAAGGCCTGTGCCCCAGCAGCGGGGAAAAAATTGTAAATATTAGTAATTATCTGATTTGAGATTTGTTGTTATAACAAGGAACAAACCTGGTCAAATCTCAAAAAAAAATACAATAATATCAAGCTTATTAAATCTATTGCAAAAATAAATAGATTGAAGTACAGAATTACAGTTATAGTTTTCCTATTCTTTTTAATAGATTTATATTATTATTATTTAATAGAAGACAATGATATGCCATACAAAATAAAATGATACATTCGTTTTTAGTATCAGTTTAAATTTTAAATACAACTCTTATATTATATGTAACACAGCTCTTAACTTTAACGAAAAATCAATCAATTGAAACAAAAGACAATCAGTTTTATTAGTAAAAGAAACAAAAGTCACATATAACTAAATAGTTGCAACTTTACAAGGTGCAATGACCTTTTCGCAGAGTTCAAGTCAAAACCTCACCAACTGAATTTAATCCAATTCAATCAATTAAATGTAAACACTAGTTTACATTATGTATTTGACTATCTTCTTTATTAAATATCTTTTCTTTTGTCAAATATCTTTTATAAGGAAATACTTGCTAGTATCAAGATATTTTGTAGCTTCATTGAGAATGCGGATGTATTACTTTACTTCGATGCTTCTTTGAGTTGGTTTAAACAGCATTTATATTACTATATATATAGTTTAAGTTAATAAAACATAGTAAAATAACATATTATTTAAGTATGAATAATTTATGATGATTTAGATAACAATACACTCCGTTTTTTGGGCAATCGTAATCGCATCGTAATCGTAAAAATGATTATCAACTCTTTACCAAATTAATTCTGTTGTCATTTTACTTCATTCAATTGTTTTTAGAATGTAATTTGAACAAAAAGTTTGATTGAAATGCGTTCCATTTTCAAATTTATTTCAATCCATTATCTCTTTTGAACTGGCCACTTAAAAATCGTATATAACTTCCTGAGAGCGAAGAATATAAAACTATTTCAGGAGCAAAATCACATACGAATTTCAATACTGGCCAAAATCTCGTGCGGTCACAAAATTAATTGTTAGACGAAATTAAGTTTTGTGTCTACGTGATAACGACTAAGTTTCTAACGTTGGGTGGTAAAGTCAAAGTTGTATAGAACTTAGTTCGGACAAATGCGGTTGTTCACCCCTGACGTACGCAGGCCGTTAGATCGAAATTTAAATTTCGAACTGAGTAGGTATGTATAGGTTATTGACCTATCTATGACGTATTGGTGGGTGTGTGCATACATTATTTTGAATTATTATTGCTTTATTAACAAGGCAATAATTATAATAAAAAAAATACGGAAAACATATCTTTCACAGACAGAAGAGTTGTAACTAATAAAAACTGTATTGTGATTAAACGGAAATAAACAGAGTTTCGTTTCAAATTACATAGTATTTATTATGAACTAATTAATTCTAAAAATATATAGACTATAAACAAAATTGATGACTTCATAGACAATTACTCTGTTATAATAATACAATTAGTAGATAAATACTATTGGTTGGTTATTAACTCTAACTTAAACTTATGTAGCTAAACTCTAAACTTACTTATAATTTAACAAGCCGATTCCTTGTATGCAAAGTAAGGTAAAAAAGTTTTCATATTTAAAATTTAAATCGAATAAAATAGTAACTAATCCCCTAAAGGTTTTTAGTTCTTATAGTTACAATTAGGTAACGTATGAAAGATATAAATCTGAAATCTGAGCCATTTTAGCTCAGTTTTATTTGCCACACTTTTGACAGTGCGCTTTGTAGGGAACTATCGTTCTAGGTTGTTATTATTCTATGACTCCAAACAATTTAGAGAAACTTCAAAAGCAGTGCTCTGATTATAAGGCGATTTGTAATAATATAGCTTAGTAACCTTAGATATTATGTAACTACAATCAGAAATTCAATCGTATTGTATATCTATGAATGCAAAACATCGTTTACTATAATACACACTATACATTCATGCTTAGTGGCTCGTTGAGCTCTTGTACAACTTCATAATCCAATAAGTTAGTAAACTAACTAGTCTTTTAGTTTTAAATATTTCACGTAAACCATAAAAACAATATTATGAAAATAAGCGCGGTCAAAATAATAAGTAAATTACGTACATATGACCATAAGCCATTTTTAATGTCCCCAATGGGACACAGGCCTTCCTTATGGGTTAATAAGGAGGATGGACCATAACCTATCAGGCGGGCCCAATGCGGATTAGTGGGTGTTAACGACTGCAAATGCACCCGGACCATTGTTTTAACGTGCCTTCCGAAGCACGGAGGGCCTCAAGATAATAAATTGTTGGTCACCCATCCCATGACCAACCATTGCTAAATTTGCTTAACCTCCGCAATCGCCGGGCCACGCGCAAAACCACTACGACATCAATCTATGCCAAATTACATATAAACATAGGAAAACGTCTATTATTGCATCGCTCCGATTTTAAAGTAGTCAAAGCACTTGTGTTATGGAAATCAGTGACAACGGTGTAACTACAAACACGCAGACCTGGGATAATATAGGAAAATGCATTTTCTAAACTGACCCAGCCGAGGTTCAAACCCGGGACCTTGAAAACCTGTGCACGAGCCACTCGGCCAAAGAAAAGGCGTTATTTGGAATAAAATAAGAGTATAATGCAATTAAATTGCCAATAAACGAACTTCACTCGAGAATGAATGGCAAAGCGAAAATATTACCGATTTTTACGTCGTTTTTTTACCGCAAGCGATCTGAAGTTGGCGCAAATCACTGACTTTGTCAAATTAATCGCATTGTACGCGCGACGCGATGCTTTTTTAAACTAATGTGATACTAATGTAATACCAGTTATTATCTTTCTGATTTTTTACAAGATTTTGTAAAAAAAATATCCTATGGTCAAACAACATTAAGCTTTTTACAAAGATTTAAATTCAAAAAGAAAAATCTCGTTCTAAATAGATAGAATAAAAAATTCTGAAGTCTGTAATAGTACATTACATCCGAGAACGGGAAGCTAGCGATTGCATTGTCGAGGATGGTTTGAAGCCCGAGCCGCAGGCGAGGGCTTTAATCATTCGAGGCAATGCAAGTAGCTTCCAGTACAAGGTTTGTATAATACTTTACTCACGAAATGCGAGGAAATACAATTTTCTTTGCAAAAATGTGATATTTAAATTGGTTCGCGTGGCCATGTTTACTGACCGGTCATGCAACCATAAAGTTTCATAAAAAGAATGCTAGCTGATAAGTTCTACCGATTTGAATTTGGAACACTTACTTCCCGCACTCAGTGCGGGAAGTAAGTATGGAATTTCATTTCCGCACTGAATTTCAAATTTAGAATGTGATGAACCAGACCCCCACGGAAATGTTGAACGCCCCGCATTCTTTTTTCAAATGGAATGATAACATTTCAGAGCATAAGTGAGTAAATTAATTAAAGCATTCTAGTCTTTCAATTTGCGTTGCATAAGTAATATAATATATGTCAGAAGTTAATTAAGAGTAAGTCATTATTCTCAAAAGTTTTAATACCAAAAAAGATTCTTAAATTGTTTCCTTAATCAGCTATTTTTATTTTCTTCGAACTTCAATAGAATACTGTAAACAACACTAGAGCGGAAAAGATCGTTAACACACACGAACACATCTAATCAAGTCATAATTATGATATGAACTAACCTGACCCACCCACACATACGCACGATTATGTAACGGTACGCGGAATAATTCAAAAACGGAACACACAATTCCAAATTCGAACGGTGCGAGCCTTCTCGTGACGTCACGGCGGGCGTGATACAATTTTCGAACGATCCCGAGTTCGAAATCCGAACGAGCGACGGGTCGTCGACCTGTGACGTCACGATCAGCTGGTGAGTGCAACGGGCCAACTCGGGCTAGTCCGCTGTCCCTTTTTTATGGCATTCGTAATCGATGCAAGTACCTTGAGTGCTGTTCCGTATTATAACTTGCGTAAGGGGATTGCGTCTTTTCTTTTTGAATTTAGCACACCACTGTTCCAATTTTTCCGATCGTCAATTGTTTATTTTCATATGCAAATTGGTTTTAAGTCTTGTTTCTTCTTCGATTTTCAATTGTTCTTTTTCAAACAAGTATTTATAATATTTAGTCATGAGTGCTAAAGATAATTTTAATTACAAGAGCTGTACACTTTACTGATTAGCAACTAACACTAAACATTTAATGCTAACTGTTGGTAAAAGGATATTGCTACACTGCTGACAATGAGGTTTTGCAAGCGACCGACGTACGACCATCAAAATGAGCGTCCAGTGTTACACAACAAATACTTTGTCACTCCGCCATTGTTTTAAAATTTGACGAAACCCAATTTGGAAGCGTTAGAAATATCCTGTTAGGCCTATAATTACTTAGTTAAAATATTTTGAGAATATGTGTTTCTTTTAAGCCTTTAAATATAATGAGATATGCAATCCTTACACGTGGAGAACATTAATAAAGTTAATGTTTAAAACGATTTGATTCTCAATTAATTTAACGATGCATCTCAAATTTTTTAAATTTACTTTCTTATCGACTAATATTAATTACCTAAAAGTATGAAAAACTCATTTCTAAATTATTCTTGTAAAGAAGAGATAATCTTTTTTAACGTAGAAAACACTATTAACAAACGAAAATCAACTTTTCGATTTTCTTTTGTCACAAAAACAAGTAAAGAAATAAAAAAAAAACAAGTGACGATCATAATTTCGTTCGAGAAAATCGTTCTAAACAAATGACTATCGCGTCATTATAATTTTTAATTGCAAAAGAGGTTGCATAAAGTCTGCATCACACCTTTTTCGCGCTCCACAGTCAGTTGAGCACGAGCAAGCAGCCGATCCCGTTCTTATCCCGGTGTCGTGGATACCACGCACACACACGATGCGCAGTCATCGGCCGCGCGGCGACCTTGCCTCGGGGTCGATGAACCCGCAAGCCAAAACCCGCGTTCGAAACAATTCGAATTTCGAATAGACGGCTTTTTGTGTGTTAAAAACTTTTTGCAAAATAGATGAAGAATGCGTTTCGTTTTGGAAATGGAATTTGGAAAACGGAAAGGAATGGGTATTGTTTAAATTTTGCAACTTGGCTATTGTTTTGGCGAAATTTTGCAACTGGATTGTTGTCTGAATGTCAATTTAATGGTACTTTAACACTAGCGTACATTAGGTATAAAGATTTTTAATCAAAATCGAATATGGTAACGATGCAGGACATTTTTTATTGATCTTATTTTAATGTCATTTATATTTACTGATTAATATTATGATGTAATATTCATGTTAATTGTGACAATATATCTACATACTTATAGAATGCCATTAAATTGACAATAGATACTTCACTCGAGAATGTATGGCAAACAGTACAGATTAAAATACATCGTTTTGTATTGCAACTGAAGTTAGTCACTTCAGTTGTACATTGTTCAATTAATTGCATTTTATGTATTATTTCTATCTCAACCTGTATGTCAATGGTTTTTTTTTCTTTTTAACATACTTTTTTCATTTGTTGCAGCTCAAATCGAGATTATACCATGCAAAGTATGCGGCGACAAGTCATCGGGAGTGCACTATGGTGTAATCACATGTGAAGGATGCAAAGGGTTCTTCAGGAGGTCACAGAGCACAGGTCGGCGTCATATATCTATTCATAGACTAAAAATCTACTGAAATTCTAACTAAAACTCTTCAATTTTAATCTATAAACCCCCCTAGCCAGTAACATTTGCTAATTTTCGCTATCGCTTCGCTTCGAAACATGTATGGATTTGACGTTTTAAAACTCGATTGTTAACGGAACCTTATTTCAATTCCATACATGTTTCGAAAGCGAAGCGATAACAAAGATTTGCCAATGTTACTTTGGCTAGGCCCTCATGCCCCCAACTCAAATGGCCACTTTTCTATTCGTTCGCTAACTTAAAGCTTAAAAATAAGCAATTAAACGAACAAATCACACGTCGCAAGTTTATGTAAATCACAGACATTGTTGTATTGTATGGAATTGATAAGCGTACGACACGTAATTTTAGAGTTTGGCTTGTTTTTAATTTTTAAGTTAGCGAATGAATAAAAAAGTGGCCATTTGAGTAACGGGGCAGGCCCCCTAGACTGGCTTTTCGGTTATTCAAATAGAATAAAAGCTATAGCGATATTTTACTTTATTCAAGTATAGAACGCCACTTGGCTATAGGGCACACTATGGTCTGCCGTTTAAATCGAAACAGATTTAAGGCTGAACAAAGTCCTAATACGCCGGTCACATCTAACACTAAAAATCGCTAAAATCGCAAACTAACGGCTAGTTCTGGTTTTTTGATATGTTGTTAGGACCACTACCAGTAGCGTAAATCCAAGTTTGCAGCTTCGAAAGACCTGTGCTAACTTTGCAGCACTCGAAAAACCACGAAATTTTCGCACTTTTTTCAGTTTTTGGCTTACAACTTCTAAAAAATGCATTTTACGGCAAATTCATTTATGACACTTTTAAAGAAGATAAAATTACCTACAATTTGAACGTAACCCTAGATCTGTATGTCATATATATCTTGAGGTACAACACTTCCGAAATGGGCCATTTTTTCCAAAAAATAAAAAAATTTTGTAAGCTAGTCTTTCGAACAAAATACCGTCTGAAATACTCATTCTACGAGGCAAGTCTTAGGAAATAAAGTTGAAGAGCAGTTGGATTTAAGCTACTGGTAGTGGTCCTAACAACATATTAAAAAACCAGAACTAGCCGTTAGTTTGCGATTTTAATGTTCGATATGACGGGCCTATAATGGTTTTGCGTTTAAAAATATATTATTTCATTTTGAAATTTTCATACATTATCGATATTTAGTTTCGGAATCACGAATTAGATTACATCTGTATGTGGTCGTGTACTATATTTTCAGGAAAACAATTTTTATTTTGTCAGATATCACTGAGAGACATTTCTTATTAAATTGCTGTTTTAAAGTATTTTTTTACGCTTTTTCTGCATTTCAAGGTACAGATGAGGATTATACACTGTATAATAAATACATTGTTATTTTTGTAATCGCCAATAACCTTGCAGGAGTAGATTACTATCATCAAACGAAAATATTTTTCTACGATTTTTCCGGAAATTGACAAAGAAATTCTATTTTCCATACAAATACATAGCTAATCGAGTTTTGTATGGAAAGTCGATTTTTTTAATATTTCGGAAAAGTTTCAACTTTTCGGAAGAACAAGACGACAACGGAAGAACAAACGTTGTTTTTTTTAATAATCTACTTATACGAGGTTGTTGGTGTTTTATAAATAACCCTGTATAGAAAAGAAAAGATAAAATGAATCCAAATGTAGACTCTAAAGTACAGTTTTTTTTTCTAAGTAGTACCTACTTGTATTAAATTATTCCAGTAAGAAATTTTCATTTTGATATTTTTATTCTGTCCATATTTTCCGTTTTCACTGAAATGGAAAAGGCACTTAGTTTTGTTTTTCATTTTGCAAATGCATTCAAGAACTTAACCTTAATCGCTTCTGAGGTCTATGGTTCCGGGGTTGGGGGTATGGTTAAGACGCAGGGGTTCCGGGTTCGATTCCCAGTTTGTACTCGGTTTGGATGGTGGTAGGTTTTATTTCAAGTCCGCCTGGCTAGCTACCACCATCTTACCTAATTCTGACGCCCTAACAAAAATTTTAAAAAATGTTGCTCCGGCAGTTTGTAGAGGTAAGATAGCCAGTTCCTCAATGATGAGGATTCCGGGTGTAGTGTGCTTCCACCTTCGGCCTTATCATCACTTAACACCAGGAGTGGTGAAGGCCAAGCACTATTCCTTAAAAAAATTACAAACAGCCAACAATTTTTTGCCGTACAGTAATTGTTTTCAACGGAATCTAAGAACATACAGCCATTTTTTTTTTGTTTCTTTCACAATTTTTTTTATTTTTTTTTCACCCTCACCCTATAATCTTTATTTACTTAGTGTTCTCTTCCAGTGGTCAACTACCAGTGTCCTCGCAACAAGGCCTGTGTAGTCGACAGGGTGAACCGGAACAGATGTCAGTACTGTCGCCTGCAGAAATGTCTGAAGCTGGGAATGAGCCGCGACGGTAAGTTTTTAGGTTTTTTTTATTTGTTTAACAGCAGAGTTCCGATTTCGATTCTCAGGTTAATATGAAATTATTCTCCAAACAAACGAATGCTTTAGGAACTTCTTTTGGAAAAGGAATTCCAATAGGGAACATGCATCAATTTTTTTGTATCAAAATCAAAAGTATAATGCGTGAGAAAGTCAACTGTAATATTAAAACTTTTCTCTTGCGTTTTTTTCTCGTGATAGTCACTTGAAGTTAGCACGCAGCAGCACCCGCGGAATGCTCTCTATACAAAACGGTCAACATGTGTGACGTCACTTATCACGTCGTTTCAGGCGCATTATTATGGAGTAAACCAAAAATTTTCAAATATCTCCTTAAATATTGCGTTTAAGTACATATGTGTCATACAAAATATTATTTCTTATTCGATATTCTATCCGACTGTTAAGTGCATTATATCCGAAATGGAAAAAAAATATTGTCATTTTCCCCTGTGTGATAAAACTAAAATATTATATTATATTTTTTATTTTTTCTGCTCTATCTTGTTTTTATATGTGTCCTAAGCGATCAAGCTCAAAATTATTAAAATCGGTGACTTATGCATGTTCCCTATTTCGAATTTTTTATACACATTTAAACTCCTTTTACCTTTTTTGAGTATGTGACAAAAGAGCATCGACAGTTCGATATTATTAAAAAAATAAACAAATAATTGAACTCTTTATTAAACGCATTCCAATTACAAATTCTCGAAACAAACGCCAAGATTACTACCAGTTCCCACGTAGCGTATCAGTGATAAGAGGGCGTTGACCTCACTCCTTCCTCATAGCACCACGTATAAAAGGTACTTAATTATAAACATTATGCGTTTTACTTATTTGAACTGATTTTAATAGTAAATATTTAGTATTGGACAATAGTTTCATAGATAAGACACATGTTATTATTAATTAAGTAAAATTCCACTTTATAACCGATGCTATTTTGACTTAGACTCGAGATTTTATAAAAAATAAAGCTTTTTCTGAGACATTTTTTTATAATATTAACCCGCCCAAGAATCGAAGTCGGAATCTAAGAGATGGTGAAATCAGACTGAAAAATATTTACCTTCAATTATATTTAAGTGATGTAACAAGATCTAAGAGTATTCCTATACAATTCACTTAATATTATTAGTCTGACAGCTTCCGTATGCTCCAATTAAATTACTTGACGGATACTGTCATAGAAATTCTGTTATATTATTTAATTAAACCAGCAGATATGTATATTCGGTATCAGTGAAACAACTTAGAATCTACATAGAAAACAAGCAGTTACTTCTCAATAACTCTTATTTCGCACAGTGCCTACAACACACACCATATCGGCCGTTATCTGAAACGCCCATATTCCAACATTGCCGCGACTGTCGCGTGTGATCGGGTAGCGAGACGTGAACGAATGACGTTGCGCAATCATACGTAACACGAAGCGATGCGAAAGTGTCGATATGATTATCGATAATAATAAATTATAATGAGGGCGTTTCAAAGTGACATTTAAAAAATTAAAATAGTTACTATTTGCCTCACTAGATGGTGTTGATGGAAAGAGAAGTGTCAAAATTGGCTTTTAAAAATAAACGGCCTGTTCCAAAGAGTAAGCGCTGGCTGGCTGACATCTGCCCAAAGAGAAACGTTTTAGGGTTAAATCTATCTGCCTACCTGAGTACTACTCTTCGAAGCTCAGTAAAAAAAACACATACATTTTATCAACGCCATCTGTCGGGCCTACAGTTATTTGTCATTTTGAAAGGCCCTCATTAGAAACACCTGTCGATTTTCATACAAACTAGGTAAATTTGAAGCCTTCGTTCTCCGCCAAGGAGTGACCTAGCCAGTGGCGGATTTACCCTAAGGCCAAGTAGGCCCGGGCCTAGAGCGGCCAGATATTAGGGGCAGCCAAGCGAGGCGAAAAATAAACTGATGCTAGGACTGATGAAAGGCTTTTGCCGCATTTGCATTTTACAGGCGTGCGGCCGGCACTAAAGCAGAGACAAGCATTTTTAAATATCGCGGATGAAACCACTGATTACAACATTAGAGGATGAAAAATCGCGCGGGGTGGCATTTTTTTTGTCAAAAGTCAGGCAAGATTACAAGATAGGTAGTTGAAACTGACTAAAAATCGCGATGCGCGGCCGTTTTTTTGCCTTTTTTATAATCTTAAAACGTGGTCCGAGTTACAATCTGACAAGCTTTTGCCGCATTTGATAGGCTGATTTAAGGAACGGATTACAATATTAGTGAATGAAACTGATTAAAAATCGAGCTGCGCGGCCGGTTTTTGGCTGAAGCTAGGCGGGCAAGATTTCAAGATAGAAGTTGATGAAACTGACTAAAAATCGCACCGCGCGGCCGATTTTAAACTATAGCTACACAGGCAAGATTTCAAGATATAAGTGGATGAAACTGACTAAAAATTGCGCCGCGCGTTCCTTTTTTATGTAGTTTTGTGCATCCTAGACAGGCTTCCTCCCATACATAGAGTCTCCGAGCTCCTCCCCCCATGATGGGAGCTGAGAAAAGGGCGGCTGGTACTATTCGGCCTAGGGCGGCCAAGACTGTAAATCCGCCACTGGACCTAGCTGTGATCTGATGATGGCTATCCAGGGAGTGAATGGAGGAGATTTAGATCGTTATACACACCCAACTGATCAGTTTCAGATCAGTATTCTAAGAGCTGTAAAATCAGAGTTATCAATTTCAAGATTTCCATACATTTTAATGGTATTTTCGCGGTTTTCTTTAAACATATCCAAATGAATAAAATCGCATTCCATTTTCGGATGTGATGATCAACTTCTCTATTTGAGCATGAAATAATAATTCAAGTCTAAACGAAAACATTAAAAAAGCAACTCAAAAGAGTAAAAAAAGTTGTCTACTATTATTTTAAACTCTATCATTCGAACTCAAAAGTAGGCCAGCAATAAATTTCGTGGACAGTTAACGCCTACATAATTTAATCATTTGGATGATACTAATTTATCATGTCACTCTTATATTTATAATAATAAATTAGTGGGAGAAAGATTTATACACTTTCGTATTACACTAAATGGCATTGTCATTCTAAACACAATATTAAATATTTTAAGTTAAAAAAGAAAAACAACTTTCAAATACTTTCGATTTCGGACACAGTGCATAGTTATTTTTTTTAAAAGTATGAAAAGTAGAAGTGTTTATTTAATCGTAATTTCCAAGCTTTTTACAACATCCTGTTACTTAATTAATTCTTTTGAAATTAACTCGTTCAACTGTGGACTATTTTTATCTTTAAAGTCGAATTGACATTTACGAAAGTACCGTCGTAAAAAGGTCAGAATTTTCGTGGGTTTTTGTGTTTTCGCGACGGCAACACTGTTTACGTGATGACGATTTTGAAATCGCGTTCTACCCGATTTTTTTGTTTCAAAATGATGAAAATACCTTTGCGATGATAATCACTTTCACGACGGTAGGTAGGTACTTTCTTAAATGGAAATTCGCCTTCAAGGAGGTTTCAGGTTCGTTATTAACAGACTGAATTGGATTCGGAATTCCGTAACGGAACAATTCCAAACGCAGCGAATCCATACAAATCTGTAGTCCTACGCACATACATGCGGTAGTTTCCCGTTCCAAATTTTCTTACATTATCGATATTCCGTTTCGAAATTCCGAATAAAATTCTGTCTGTCTAAGGCGAGCCTCATGCAGTAATTAACCTCTTTTTGTTATTGCCACTTAACTTCATTCTTAAAAACAAAACTCTGTTCTTTTTTCAAAATAGATATTCTCAACATTTTTTAAAATATTAAAGGAGTTCTAATATCGATAATTATATTCTCGATATCGATGCATTCTCGCATTCGATGCGCTCTACCGATTGTGCAATACCGAGGCGTGGAGCGTAACGCAAACTTGCATGTTTTATGCACACGTAACGCATATGCACATGAAGATTCGCTTTTTCAATAGAATACCTGAAATATTGGTTCAATGGTTCACCTAGTTTTTATTGATTTTAGCGGTCGGTAGTATCAGCATGAAATTAAACGACACGCGAGTCTTTTTTGTCACTTTAAAACTGTTTTACAGTTAAATTCGTAGTTATAAGAAGTAACTTCAAAAATCTTTTACATTTAAATTCCTATAGGAGTTAAACATAACCTAACCATCCTAGAATCAAATACGATTTATTTTCCGTTGCTGTTACAAATTACTTTATATTATTATGTCTTTAAAGCTAATATAAACTTGATAATACTTGTTTATTTTATAAACATCTTAACCTTATCCAAGTTAGAATTAAGCTAACTAAAACTTAACCTAATATTTCTGTTAAATGAAATAACAAGCCTGAGGCCACGTACGCACCGACAGTAGGTAGCTTGCTTAGGCAATGTACGCACCGACAAGTGGCTCGCTTAGCGCCTAGCGCCTAACTAACATTCACGAATGTTCAGAACCATCTAGGTGACTATAAGCGAAAGCCGGTCGCACTGGTACCTTCGCAAGTCTGACTCTGTCTGTGACTGGACTATCCAGGCACAAAAAAGATAAAGTACTACCGTAAAGAAAGAACACTCTCCGCTCCGCCCCACAATCAATTACCTCACCCCACCGCGCGAGTTCGTGTGCCGAATCGTGTGCTCATTCAATAGGGCAGTCTTCACGCACACAGTTGCGCGTGTGCAAAAACGTCATCTGTGTAGCGTCTGTGTAATAAGTAGTTGAAACGCGGCGCTCGTATGGAGTGCCCGGGGTGCGACCTAGGCACAAGGCGCTAAGCAAGCCACCTGTTGGTCGGTGCGTACGTGGTCTAACTGATCCATAGTATACATTTTCTTACTAAGGCTATGCACGCACTGCCGGGTGGTTTGCTTAGCGCCTAGAGCGAGCGAGAGTAAGCCGCCTGGCGTATAGCAAAGTGAAAGAAAGGTTCACTAATGTTAGTAACCGGCCGCACTGCTCGCTTGGCGCCTAGATAGTCGCCTAGCGTGTATCGTACGCGAGGACATGTATGGTTATTATATGTCATTATAGATAATGTTTGTATGTGAGTCAACAAGAAAATGAATACAGTTTCAAGCCCCCCAACACGCAACCCACTTTCCAGTGCGGCCACCATATATCCTAGCAAGTAACCGGGTGTAAGCCACTACACTAGGCGCTAGGCGCTAAGCAAGCCGCTTGCCAGTGCGTAGGAACGTGGCCTAGTGCAATAAGAACAGTTGTAGTAGAAAAAAAAACATCAGCCTTTGACCTCCAAATAGGTCGCATAACAAGAAAGCCATTCATATAAATAGACGTCCAATAAATCTAACAAGAAAATATTTCCAACAAAAATTACAACAAACGACTATTATTTCCTTACAAACAAGGCGTTTATTATTCTCCTTTTGTATGAAAACGCCGAACTGGGACATAAAACTATGGGTCACTGTTCCAAAAATCGGCAATAAAAGCAACCATTTTAACACACACAGTTGTTCAAACAACTATTTCGGAAACATAGTTCTACATTAGGTTCTGGCTTTGAATAAAGTTCAATGAACTATTAACAAGAAAGAAACTCCTTCCTTTTAAAATTCGAAATAGGTTGCATACTTTTGTCTATGGTTGAAAAGGCGCGCGGATAACTTTTTAATTTTACAAAGCAACGGTATCATGAAAATTACGTATCGAACGTGTAGTATGTATACGTCAGAGATCGGTCGCGCAGTTCGTTGTTCCACTAGGCAGTGTGCCAACGAACGCACGCACACATTAACAGACGCACACAGCAAAAAAACCGCACACTTACAAAGAACTCACACTTGGATATAACAATGTAGTAGTGAAGTATTGAGTAACAGCTAAGCTAGGTGTCATTGAGAACTAATTGTATTGAAGACGAGGCTTACCGATTTTTAGTCGTTTTTTCCGTGTGAATTTTGTATATGGGAATGGGGAGATTATTGGATTCCCTTGTTATGTCATTAGTGTGAGCGATGGTGGCGCTAAGCGGGGAGTAGGTGAACTAACATTTGTGTAAAGAGGTCGTGTATCTTTCAAGGAAGTAAAACTTTGCTTCGATAAACATTCCCGCCTCTTTGGAGTCATAGCAATTGCCCCGCGTAGACGAAGGAAGTTCTAACTCATGTACATTTTTGTTGTTTACAGCTGTCAAATTTGGCCGAATGTCGAAGAAACAACGTGAGAAGGTGGAAGATGAGGTCCGATATCACCGTGCCCAAATGAGGGCACAAACAGACGCCGCCCCAGACTCAGTATACGACGCCCAACAACAGACACCGAGCTCCAGTGATCAGTTCCACGGCCATTACAACGGGTAAGTAACGCCATCTGTCGTCGAGTAGCGGAACAATTGACGTGACCTACCTTATTCATACCGTAGTGTAATTGAAATAACTTTCCTTTGAAGGAATGTAGGCCCGTTGTTGTTTTTCACACATTTCCAATTTAATATTCACAAACAAGATTCAAATACAAGGAAGATACAATTAGTACATCATCATAGGGAATTTAAAGCTTTTGAATCTGTCATTTTGATAACACTTATGTACCTACCAAAGGACATGTCCCATCGCGCCTTCTCAAAAAATGAAAGTCTATAGCGTCTTAATCAAAGTAGTATGTCAGAGTAGGTATTTTACTCTAGAATCAGATTGATAATTATTTTCTGCATTAAAAAGTGGGATTTTTAAGTTAAAACGCTTTTAAATCATTTTTTTTATCATTAGAGTACTATTTACTTACATTTTTTTCACAAAATACTTCAGAAAACAACTTATGTTTTTGTAATTATTGTTTTTCTAAATATAAAACAATTCTTGACTGATACTTTACCTAAATAAAATGTAATAAGCATTTTTTAATTATGAAAGTAATTAAATAAAATGAAACTGGGGCAACGCTGGGACATCTCTTTTACACCATAATTATAAAATTGCTTGCTTCTAATGTACATATCTGTTCAGTTAAAAGTCTTATATATAATATCAAATAATTAGTACTTTAGTTATCTAGTAAAGCTGTGTATTTGATGAAGTTATGATTAATGATACAAAATTGTCTGCAAGAATATTTTGAGACTCGTGATTTCTCAAACAGAATAGACCATTGCTCAGTACATCTTTAAACTGACATATCACACCCACATACCACTGAAGCCAGACAAAATTGATTGTTTTATAAAGTAGTCGGCATACATCTTGAAATTGGGTGGGGATTGCGCAGAACGCGTATTTTGGGCATGCATAGCGGTGAGGTACGTGGGCGGCGGGAGAGGGGCGCGCGCTATTGGTCGCTCGCAAGTGCACATGCGCGAACTTATCGCCACTCCGTCGAAAGAGCGTAAAGATGTTTGCCGGAATCTGTACCTACAATAGAAATTGCTAGATATCTTTGTAAAGACAAATTCTGACAGAGACCGGATTAAGCCCTTAAAAATCCCTTCGTTCGTTTGGGTTTTTAGTATTTAGAGAATGGTAATAAAAAAAATACGATAAATAGATTCTTTTGATAGGGGAACCCTATTCAATATTCAAACATTATAATCATAGCATCATGAGAATACAATAAATCGTAGATCAAAATCGAGAGGGTTCCGGTCCCTGTGTTCTTTAAAAGGAATTTAGGACTTTCCTAGTATGTACTTGCTTTGTAGTACAGTGACTGACGCCTTTAGCCAGCGAACGATCGTGGTAAATAAGTGATTTTCTTGAGGTTGGGCATGCGATGGGTGACCGTTACTTAAGTTACTTTCATTATTACTGGCACAAATAATATAATACTAAACTAGTTAGTGGGTGTGCAAATTACAATCTGATATTTATTTATCACTTTTTGCAGTAGTAGTAATAGTAATGTTAAAAAGCTTAATTATTTGAAGAATTCTATGGCAAGAACACTAATTTGATAAAATTTTACCATATTCCAAAAAACTTACATTGCAAAGAGTTTTGCTTTTACGATAAGTACTACATTACTTATTAATATTTCGTACGAAGGATTCCAAAAAAGGAAGCTCGGAGGAGCTCGGTGGCGCAGTGGTTTAGCACCTGGCCCAGCGATTGCGGAAGTTAAGCAACGTTCGCAAGGGTCGGTCATGGGATGGGTGACCAAAACTTTATTATCTCGAGCTCCTCCGTGCTTCGGAAGGCACGTTAAGCCGTTGGTCCCGGCTGCATTTGCAGTCGTTAACACCCACCAATCCGCACTGGGCCCGCGTGGTGGGTTATGGCCCATCCTCCTTACCACCCATAAGGAAGGCCTGTGCCCCAGCAGTGGGGACATTAAAAAAGGCTGATGGACATTCCAAAAAAGGAACGGAAGCTAAGTAACTTCTAAAGTAGCCACTTTTTTGTTCTTTTGCCTACTACTACAATGAACTATATTTTAGAGAGATTATTGTTTGTAATTCAACCATAGAATCTTAACTTCAATCTGTGCATGTGAATTTTCGATACATTAAATACTTAGCGAGCAATTAAGACGAGGACGCCACTTTAGAGTTATAGGGCTTAGAGATTGTTACTTAGTTTATGTAACGAATGTAGCCTTAGGTAACATTCTAGATTCTAGACTATCATGAACAATCACAAAACCTTAGAATTAGAAATCATCTTCTTTGTATATTCCGTCCGCGTAAGGCGGCGTTTGCCAATTACAAAACATACGACTCTATTTGGCATTAGTCAGTCACTTGCGTATCATGAAATTGTATAACGTTTAAAGTTGAGAATTTCAAATAGAGGAAAAACTAAAAAAACTTTTTTAACTTTCTGACTACAAATTCAAAGACTTAAAGAAAAGTTCTCTCTTTCAATTGCAGTCAATTATCGAAATGTCATCTAAATAAAAATTTCATTCATGAAATGTTAATTATTAAAATCAATGACAAAATGGTTTCATTTCTTTCCAATTATGTTGGTTTCAATCATATTGATTGATGACTGGAAGAGGAACGGTGACATTACAACTATCAACTTGGTCCTGATCGGTAATCCTTACTAATATTATAAATGCCAAAGTCCGTTTGTTCACCTTCACGTCTTACTTACTGAACCGATCATCATGAAATTTTGCATACTTACACGTTGTCAGGGGTACAGAAAAGGACATAGGGTACCTTTTATTCAAAAAAAAAGTATTGTTCCTGAGGGCTAGTAAAAACACTTTCCACGCAGACGAAGTCGCGCGCGTCCGCTAGTTATTGTATAATTTTCAAAATCTATCGCAATCGCTTTCATTTAACAGATGGATGTGACACATTGCTACATTTCTTTGGTTTTATTGTGCCAAAAAGAAGTATCAATGTTTCACATCCATCTATCAAACAAATGAAAGCGATCGCGATAGATTTTGAAATTAGACAATAAGTACCCTGATTTGCACTCGGTAACCTCTTTGTTTTCAAAATCCGGGAATTGAAGTATCATTATTTTGTTCTTCCCAACATTTTCTACGATTGTATGGCAGCAATAACTTCAGTCAGATTACCCCTAATACCGAACTTGCGGTGGTTCATATCTGCACCAAGATTCTAGTACAAGTGCATCCCGCTACGTCCCGTAATACGTCACCTCTATCCGTGTCAGCAGTGCTGTCATTAAAGAGAACGGTACATGCCGCGACACCGCTAACGGTACATGTAAGTAGCGCCACCTAGTATCGAGTAGCGGTACTACTTAGATAGTTTTTGCGAACTGTAATAGATGGCGTTCTAAGAACTTTTAACACGGGTACATTAATTTGTTCTCCAGCTTATTATACTTCGTTGGAAATGTGTGAAAACAACTTTTTGTTTATTAATAATTATGTTTTTAAGAATATTTGTGTTAGGTATAGGTAATTTAAAAATGTTAATTTGTGAATTCGCAGTTCATCCTGCAGACTTAATGACAGCCAGGCATATATCGTAGAACAACTAACAGAGAGAAAACGGAGCACTAATAAGTAATAAACAAATTTTAATTTTACTATAAGTTTAGTATTCATACTCTTAAAGGAAAAATGCTCTGAATTAATTTAGAAGAAATCTACAAACTTCAAAAATACAAAAAAATATATCTTTGATCGCAGTTCACAGAAATCAGTCCTTTTTTAACAAATTTACTATTTATGTAGGAAGAAAATAGTGACGTCATAGTTGTGCGGCGTCATTAACACCGAGATAGTGTTAAAAAAATAAAATCATTGGCCATTGTTAGTCAATCGTCACACGTACCACCGTAAATGACGTTGACGTCACCAATTTTCAAGAAAATCCAATTATTTTTTCATCACAAACATCTATCGAGAAAAAAATGCGAATAAAAAAATCGATAAAGTAATTTTGTAAGGGAAATTAGTACAGCACCATCTACCGCCGAAAAGCAAAACTAAATTTTCAATAGACAGTACCTAACTCTCTCGAGTAGTTTTTTTTTCGATAGATGTTCTTGCTAGGGGTACAGTACCATTTTGTACGAACAGCTATCGAAAAAACAAAGCTGTACAAATTTCTCATGTAAAATTGCACTATCGAATGTTTTTACACGATTTCGATAACTGTTCGTGCTAGGCGTACAGTTACGATAAAAATCCGTCGCCCCCCAGGTACCCGGGTTACGGATCTCCAATCTCCTCCTACGGGTATACTAACGCGGGCCCTGCGCTCACGTCAAACATCGGTATACCGCCACAGCCGCCCCCGCAACAGCCTTACGATGTTTCCGGGGATTATAACGCGGATTCTACAACGTACGAGCCGAAGCAAACCGGATTTTTGGATACGGATTTTATTGGGCACGGTAAGTTGGGAATGTTGATACAATTGGATAGTTTGAAGCTGAATGACCCAACTAACAAATTTTTCACTAATGCGTTACCTGCATTTTAGTCTTTATGAAAAGCTTATCAATGCTAAAAGAAACCTACTTAAAGAAATGAAAGTTGGATCACTTAGCTTCAAAATGTATCCAAATGTTTGTTGTGTAAAATAATATCTTGGCCTAAATGTTGGTTGTGAAGTTGGTTTCCAAGGAATGGTTACGAAACTAAACATGTTGTTTTTAGCCACAAATTTGGCCAATATGTTAGTATAAATGTTGGTTGTGAAGTTGGTTGCCAAAACATGGTTACGAAACTAAACATAACTTGATTTTTTAACAAGAGAGACTGAAAAACCTATTAAACAGTAACAGTAACGTTCCATGTATCATGAAAAAAATATGAGTGAAATCAGGATTAATATTTTAATGAAATTGTTAGAAAATATACCTACTAACACCATTTAAATATCAAAACCTGTAGATTTGTCACATTTACATTGACAATTATTAGTATTTCAGTATTGTAGAGTTACTATCTATCAGAAATATACCTGTAAACTAGTTCAACAACTACATCTTAGAAAAAAAAAACACCAACCATACACACTTCTCGTATAACTAGGAAAGTCAAATTCGCAACCAATTAACAACTAAAATTGTCAATAGACGAACAAAAAGGGACCGCGATCCGACCATCCGGGTCCACTTCGACGACGACAGCAACCACGGGAACAACGACGATCCGACAATCGACCATAAACGAAATGCCACGGCCAAGAATACAAGAGTTCGACAGATACGACCAAGAAAGGATACAATCACCCGCCTCCATATCTAGTGGCGTTTTAAATATAAAGCAGGAAATAAAACCGGAAACTTCCATGGGTGTTGACAATTTGGTAGCCAGTTACGTAGATTCAACAACCTTTTTGCACAGCCCGTCTAATATACAGCACAGTCCAATGGATATACAGAACTCTGTGTTAGTTAGCGGGCAGAGTTCGGTGTCTCTGACGAGTGAAGAGCTAAGCCCTGATGATTTAACTTCGAGTAGTGGCCATGGAAGGTTGATGGACCCACTAAATATGAACATGTCGGGCATGGGAATGGTAAATCCGAACGCAGTTACGAACAGAAGACAGCAGGCGAGCCATAGTTCCAGCGATGATATGCCCTGTAAGTTGGTTGCGAACAAATTTTGTTGGTTGTGAAAAATTCCGTTCAGTTTGGTTGCGTTCGTTTATATAATTTTAGGTTGGTTTTTAGTAGCTTGTGTATGGTTCAATTTTGTTTCGTATTTTAGATTTTGCTAGTAGTTATTCATGTTAATTTAAACAGCACATCATCTTTTACTATTCGTTTATTTAGCAAGGTGGTCGCCTTTTTTGTTTTTTTAAGAAAATTCCACTTCTAGTTATCACCAAGTAGTGAGAGCTATCGTCGTCATTCTGAAAAAAAAGCTGTATTTAGATTTTAATCGACACAAGATACTATGTTACGGATTTTATCCGTACCTATGGATCTGATCCGTTCGTAATCCCAAAGTCAAAATTATTTAAAGTTAAAATTATTTCACATGATAATAATTTGTTTAGGCACTAAGATGAAAAAAAAGATATTGAAAAAAAAAACTTTTGTAAGTATAACACAAAGAAGTACTCATGTACTCATTAACATAATTACCAACCTATATCATTTCAGTCTCTTTTTTGAGCAGATTTTTTTTTTGCTTACAACGACGCCGACGCGTCGATTAGCATCCCATTTTTCACCACACGCCTCACAATATTTACGGATCAAATCCGAACGTGTGTTTTTCCGTAAATTTATTAGCAAATCCGTTTTTTTTTCTTCTGATTCAGTTGACGAGGATTTGTGGATGACACGAACCCACGGGGTAACACTTGCTTACGTCATTTCCACTACCGGTTTTGAACTGTTTCGTTTTTTAAGGGAAACAATAAGCAAATCACAATTATTAAAATGCACTATAATAATTTTGTAAAGGTGATAGAAAAAATCCTTCATTCTTGCTTGTTACTATAAAGTTGCACAACTGGATGATGACGTAAGCCTGTGTTACTCCCGAAATGCTAGACCTTGGCCTATCCCCATGACCTATCCAAATCTGTGGATTGATAATTAATTCTGGCCGTTAAATACAGCGTGTAAAAGACCTTCAACGAAGCCGAGGTTTACGTATTCTGCCCATCATCAGAACCATTTCTGTTTAAAATGATTGTTGGGAAACGATTTTCATTTTTGGTGTACGCAATGTACGCGCGCAACAGACCGCGCCTGCGAGTGCGTGCTACACAGCCGCATGCGGCCTGAAAGGCAGCGTTTATTTGCATGCGCATATGAGATACATTGAGGGACGACGTATTGCCATTATTTGTTACGAAATACTTAAAGTTTTGATAATGTTTCTAGGGAAAAAAAAATAGGAAATAACGTATAAAATTCGTTTTCATAAAAATCTTGAAAATATTTTTTTGGCTTTGACCTTCAATAGGTTCTATTGATTTACCAAGTATAGTCGAAAAGACAAAAATAGTCCTATGATGGGCGGAATAAGTGGACTTCGGCTTCGTTAAGGGCCTTTAAATCTTTTTACGTCATTTCTTCGATCATAGATTATCGAAGAATCCTTTAGATAATTTATCAGTCGCTCACCGCCATCGTGTTTTCGGTGTTAGATCCATTGTCCAGGGTACCATCTTGTCTCACGAAATATGGAATATGTATTAGTGGAAAGAATATACATAAGGGCAAATAACACGCTGAAAATTAGAAGGGAAAGAGTCATTTTTCATTTTATAATTTTAATTAAAATGGTGAAGTCATGTTGATAATGTCAGGCATTTGAAAACTAGATGACCATGGCTACATATAAGACAGAAAAGCCTAAAAATCAGACATACAACGTGTTAGAAAAAAAACCACTAAATCCGGATACCATCAAAATGAATAACTTTTACTGTGAGACCAACTCTGAAATGGCGAAAAAAAATATATTGGATTTTAGTTACGATTAGGTAATAGAAGGATATAAATCTGAAAACTGAGCCATTTTGGCTCTTTTTTGCCTCATTTTACATACAAGGACTCGGCTTCTAGGCATAGACTTATTATATCTTCTAGGTGTTATTATTCTAAGATTTTACACTTATAGTTCATAGTCATCATCATCATAACAGAACAGCCTAGGATAACAGTCCACAAACTTTATCTTTCTATCACTGCAAGTCATAGGTATCCCATGGCAGGATGTTTTTCGTATGTCCACGTTTAGCAGACAGTTTGAAGATCGGAGTAATGTACCGTTTTGATTGGAAAACGCTGCCGCCCATTTTCTAGTCCATTACCCATGAATATATTTAGGACAATAAAAAAAAATACTTACGCCAGCAGGCGAATAAACAAGATCCTAATAAAAAAGCTGTTAAAGGTTCTATCATAGTAAACTAAATCATTTTGTAAACATTTATAATGAGTTTGACAATAACATTATTAAAATTGTCACTATAAAATTTTCTCTTTGGTCACCATTTTGTCATCAATCATATCAAATTTATATAATCTTTGTTTGATAAAAAAAAATCTATGTCTATGGATTATACTTACTATGCTGGCTCAGCGACCCAAAGGGAGGTATAAGCTTCTTGCCCAAAGTGGATCTTGACCTCCGACATTAAAGTACGCCATTCCTTGCTGTTTTATGCTAAGTCAGACCAGTCAGGCACCTTCAGCTCTTTCAGGTCTTTGACAACTTCATCTTTCCAGCGGTATCCAGGACGACCCATTGGGCGTCGGCCGCAGATGGTTGGCCAAGATACGCTCTTTTGGCAGCTCGATCTTCACTCATTCTCTCTACAGGCCCCAGCCAGCGAAGTCGGGCAGTTTTTATTTCCCCAGTGATATTAGGCTCGGACACCAGCTGTTCTATCTTCCAGATAAACCTTTGCCTCCACGTTCCGTCATAGCCTCTTGTTGGTCCCAGTATCTTTCGTTGGAACATACTGAAGGAATAAAATAATTATTTAATTTTGTACTTACAAGTATAGAAAATGATACAACGAAAGGCATCAAAGCAGATAGAGAACTATTTTCTTGACCCTTTTATTTTTGTAACATAAGGGTAGGGTGTGGAATTGCCAATCAAAACAAAGTTTTTGCTCTGTAATAAAAAGCTGTAGTGCTACGACCTACGACTTAGAGCATTACGAAAAGTTGCTACTCTGTAGCTATATCTCGTAGCAGCGGAAAAATTTCTATAAAATGTACATAAAATTTTAATTTACCGCAGCGCCACTGTCGCTCAGGGTGCCACCTTAAAATATTATAATATTATTTTCTTAAGTTTTCTTCAATTGTTTTGTGTTTAGTGCAAGTTTAGTAAATTTTAGTGATACTAGGTTGAAATTGTGACTCTTTCAGCCCGGTAATTTTCAAAATTCGACCCACATCAGTCTTGTTTCCAACCAATATTGCTTGCAATTTTTTATAAGCGTCCTCATTGCACCTTTTTAGCAATGAATAGAAACATTTTTGATCTTTTATTACAAAATATAAATAAGACAGAAATGCCGCTCGGAACAAATCGCTATATTGATATTACATACAAGCAGTTTCAGGCCAAACCAGACTATTGTCAGTACTGTAAGGTCCTTTACTCATTTGTCGGCGCAGCATAATAGAGCATTCCTAAGCGAAAAATCAAGTAAAAACCAAAGTCAAAAGGTTTTCGAATACGGCCGAGTAGCACTTCTGCCTACACAGATTTTACGTTTTTTAGCAATACCTATGTTGGAACTTTTATCTTTTCAGCGGAAGGTGATATCAGCAAAGTATTGGTGAAGAGTCTCGCAGAAGCACACGCAAATACCAACCCCAAACTGGAGTACATACATGAGATGTTCAGAAAGCCTCCAGATGTGTCCAAGTAAGTATTGTATCGAGACGGAATCTCAGACATTCACATTATGTATGAAATGAAAAGGAGGTATTATATTCTTTGCACTTCGATGATCGAAGTTTTTGCAGTTTAATGATTCAGTGAAATGTAGGTACCTAATAAAAATGTTTCACAGATTTTTAATATACCTTCGGATATTTAACAGACGTTTAACACTATGTCTATTCAATTTCTTAAATTTAACTGAAAGATTAGTTTTGTCTGAAACCTGTGAAACAGGGTCGGTTTCACACGATAAAAAATAAATATTGAAGATATTTCCTTTTTGCCAGTTTATATCACCATTTTGTTCGTTTCGATAAAAAATAATTAAAACACCAATTTTACTATTGCTTCGCTTTCAAAATATGTGTTGTTATGTGATTTGACGTTTTCGATAGCGAAGCCATGGCGAAAATATGCAAATGTGATTTTGTGTAGGGGCTCATTTTAATATAATATTCACACATTTGATATAATAGTTTTGTAACATTTAAGGTTTCTAGTTCTTTAATGAATCATGAAAAGATTTACATAAGATACTTTTTATTATTTATAAATATATATTATTTTTATTTATAATCTTCTAACATTCTTTTCTATTTGATATTCTTTCTTTAATGCAAAATTCTTGAATATATAAAATACACAAAAAATGTTTTTAATTGACAAAATTTATTTTATTTTATCCAGACTGCTGTTTTACAATTCGATGACGTATGAAGAGATGTGGCTGGACTGTGCCGACAAATTAACAAGCATGATACAGAATATCATCGAGTTCGCGAAACTCATCCCTGGGTTCATGAAGCTGTCACAGGATGACCAGATCCTTTTACTGAAGTCTGGTAAGTTGAAGTACATCAACACGAGTACAGTATTTATAAGAATTAGGCATTACCTTGCAGAAGTCCATTGTTTATTATGGATGCAAAAACAATATTTAGCAATAACTTCCATACATAGATGGTAAAACATGCAAGAAATCTGTGGACTGTGTGGACTGCCCGCCCGCCCTCAAATAAATACACGTCACGAAAATACACGCAGACACACGGATAGACCTTTCCTAATATATGGAATCACTTGGGCAATATAAATACATAATTATAAGATTCGTCTTAATCGATTGTCAAACATCTGCAAAGATGTTTCTTTAACAACATTTGAATTTTAATTCTTTTTTTTTTATTGAGTGAGTCAAAAATCCATTAAAATTTATTTTAATTTTGAGTAAAATTAATATCGCCATAGTAATATGCACCGTTTGATTCTTGAATTTAGAAGCGTTATAAAATCTTACGCTTATAAATGTACTTCATTTACATTTAAATGTACAGGTTCATTCGAGCTGGCCATCGTGCGTCTATCAAGGCTGATCGACATTAACAGAGAACAAGTGTTGTACGGTGACGTTGTGCTGCCCATACGAGAATGCGTGCACGCGCGGTAAGTTACATTTAAACGTATATGACTTCATTTAGAATGTAGATGAGACTTCATTTAAACGTATATGCAGAGATGTTTATATTAAAATTATTTTTTTAGACAAATAATAGAGAAGTTTATTCATATTAATAGATTAGAGATAGTCGTTAGATTATTTAAAGTATTTATTAAAATTTACAGTAAGAACTATTATATATTATTTCAAAATCTAAAGTACGAACTCTATATTATCTCATGTCCATAACACAAGTGCTTTAGCTACTTATTTGGAGCAAATTTTGTGAGTTGTCCAATTAATTATTATATTATTTTAATATATAAATGTGCGTTTTTCTAGTGACCCTCGTGATATGGCCCTAGTGGTGGGTATTTTCGACGCGGCGAAGACCATCGCGCGACTGAAACTGACTGAGACTGAATTGGCGCTTTACCAGAGTTTAGTGCTGTTGTGGCCAGGTAAGGAGAAGACTGAAATTCTGCCGCCATCATCATCATCATTGTCAGCCACACGTTACTTAATACATCTAGTGAATAGGCTATTGTTGCCGACCAGCACCAGCTACAGCCTTTTTGGATTTCTCTTTGGTCTATCTTCTAAATTTTAGTGACATCGTTTTGTAAAACAAATGTATGTACAGTTGACAGTAAAACTTGGTACGAGAAAAACGTGTTTAAGTGTTTTGTGCCTCATCCTCAACAGCTATAATTATAGTTTTTAGATCATTATAGGACTACTGGCAATGCAACGAGCCAAGACATACAATGCAATCGCACTCATAATAATTTTATTCATTCTAAGCTGATATCAAGCACTGTGATGGTCAAAGAAGAAAGTTCACAAGTTTCAAGTGGAATACCTTTAATGAGAAGAATCGTACGTATAAGAACAATAATATACAACTCTATATAATTAAAATGGTATTTCCAGAGCGGCACGGGGTCCGCGGCAACCCGGAGATCCAGTGCCTGTTCAACATGTCGATGGCGGCCATGCGCCACGAGGTGGAGCTCAACCACGCGCCGCTCAAGGGCGACGTCACCGTGCTGGACACCCTGCTGGCCAAGATACCTACCTTCAGGTAAGATTATGATCTTAGATGATATGATTAGATGATATGTCATCGCGAATTTATTCGCATGGCCATTCCAGAAAAGATAAATATGTATATCTCTAGGAAACCTTTAATTTCCCCCCTTTTAGGAGTTGAATTGTGAAAAAACCTGAACTAAACACTTGTTTACCTACTTATTTATCGATAGGAGTGAAGTTTCGAATAAAATAGTCTAATTAATCTTGTTTCCTTATACAAATTTTGGACACCCGTTTCACCCTCTTAGGGGGTGAATTTTAAAAATCCTTTCTTAGTGCACCATTAAACTTCATACGTACCAAATTTGGAATCTCTAGATCCAGCGGCTTGGTCTGTGCGTTGATATGTCAGTCAGTTAGTCAGTTACTTCTTTTATAAATTTTTATATCAGCCCGTTAGAGTCTACTTCAGGATTTGGTATTTCCCAATGTTTCCGTAATATCCACGCTTTGCAGGCGGGGAGATTTTCTGGTCAATAGATGTAAAACCTCTATGTCAAGGATTGGAAATACTCTATTCTGCCGGATGCCACACGGCTAAATATTCAGTATAAGTGCAATATTTAGTAACGCAAAATCATAATATATAAGATATTATGTGAGTTAGCCAATCTCTCCTTTTATTGATAAAAATTTAAGTCGTAAAATAAACGATAACTTCAGTTACCAAAGTCAACAAGCATTTACAATATTATTAACCTTATATTATTCGTTTGCAGAGAACTGTCGCTGATGCACCTGGAGGCGCTGTGCCGCTTCAAGGCCGCGCACCCGCACCACGTGTTCCCCGCGTTGTACAAGGAATTGTTCTCTTTAGACAGCGTCCTCGACTACACACACGGATAGACACACAAACAATATTAATGGAACGTTAATATAACAGTCCGCACATTCCCGCCAGAATAAACGCGTGAAAAACGGACTTCTCAAAGACTTGACAGCTACGTATTTTTTAATTCCCCCCCCTCGAAACCATAGACAGTCACGACGCGATTGTTAACCTATTTATAATTGTATGTATGTACTTCGAGACTGTTATTATGATATTTACGTATAGGTACGTACGTACAATATTAATATTAAAAAAAAAGTGTTTATTTAATTTCATATTATAAACGTCGCGGGTGTCTATGGTTTTACATTTAATGTCAGATTATTATTTTTTTCGTCGTAAATGGTTTTGATTTTTTCATAACGATGTAGAGTTATGGGGATAAGACCTGATTCGTCGATTAAATATAAATATATGACAATAGTCGATTATTGTTATGTGTTTATATTGTGGATGCGTAACGTAAATATAATTATCATAAATGTATCTAGCTTTGAAGAAGAAATAATAATTATTATATAAAGATATAATAATAGAAATAGAATTTTTATTAAGAAATAAATAATGGAGTTATATGAGGTAGGAAGTTTAATATCACACAGTTTCATTTAAGTGAATCGTTGATAAGTCTTATTATTTTTTAACATTTTTTTTAAAGATGGTCGTAACTTGTTATTTATTTCAAATGATTATAATTATTGATGTTTTTTCATTCAGTGTAGATTTTCGTATAAGTTGTATTATAAGAAGTAAACGATACTGCCCTAATGTGTATTTTTCCGTTAGCTTTTTATGTTTTTTATAATAAATATTAAAGCGTTCGATGAATTTCCGATCATCCAGAATCAAAATGACGTAATTTTAATGAATACAAAGATGGGTGCGTCGAACAAAAATTTTCAATCAAACAATTAATGTTACATTTAAATATACAAGTAAATCAACTTTTAACGGACAAAATTTCATTTTTGTACTGTTCTAAGCAGGCAATTTGACATTAATAGTATTTTATTATTATTTTATACATTGAAAAAGATATTTAGTGAATTTGATCTCATTTTGCACATTTCTTCGCTTTGGTGCCATGTTCGATTTGTTTCACAGATTTTTTTGCATAATAATGTGGAAATAGAACACAAAGAAGCATAATAATTTTGATGTTGTATTTTTAATTGACCATAAGTACATTATACGTAATATTAAATTTTAACCGCTTTACGCGTTTCCAATATTAGAGTCTCCCGAATGAAAGTACATACATTTTTTTGATATTTTATTTTTACATTTTTACTGAAAATTGCCTGCTGTATTAATTAGAATTATAAATAACCATGAATTTTTCTAACACTTACGCTAAGTTTTGTCGGATAGCCTTTACTATAGACTGGTTTATATTAATGTTATAAAAAAGTATAAATCTTAACTCGTATTTTGTAAATAGCTATTAATCATATGTATTTTATATTAAATATCATTATAAGGTTCGATGGGTTATTTTTAATTTTACATTCTATTAAAAAATCAAACAAATTTTCCACTGTACAGTACGAGGTTAAACTTGTGAGGTTAAGTGAAAAATATTGTTTTTTTTCTTCATATATATATTATATATTTTTTGTTAAATAAAGCAATCTGTTATTGTCTATATGTCTTTTGTTTTATTTTATTTTGGATTTCCATTTTTGCTTTACCTTTTTTTTAAATAAAGATAATTATCGCACCATTTCGTTTGCAAAGTATAATAAAATAGACTTAATAATATTATAATAGTGAGAATCATAATAGTAATATAATATACGGGTGGTTCAAAATATTGTTTATTTGTATAATTATCATAATGGATATTATATTTCTTCCATTTGAGTTATTAGTTTCTCATTTCATTTTGAAATAAATAAAAAGTCACATCTTTTTATTTTTTGACAGATATTCCATAATCGTTTCTCACATATGTTTTTTTTATTATGCTTGAAAGATGGGCAATGCCTATCAAACATAATAATAATCAATTTTAATAATTTTAAGTACAACACATTAGTGTTTAAAATCACATTTTGAATTGCAAACTACACAGCCACAGACAACAAAAATCGTAATTTTTTTTATCTGACATGACAACATAAATGTAACATATACAAATAAATGAAACGTCATTGTTTCATTTAAAGAAAATATTATTTTGAAAATATAATTGGAATTTCATTTAAGATGAAAAATAAGTCACTGCTTTTTCAAGTGAAGTCATGCATTGGATTCTTCACCTCATTTCTGCTTGTTTGTCAAAAATATGTATTTTCTTTTCATAGAAGTAAGGATTGGGCATTCCCAATTGGGTATTACTTTAATACAATAAAATTTAGAGCACTAAGACTGAAAATCGGCTAAACAAAGCGACTCATGCCTTTTCCAAAGCCAAGTACCATTGTATAATATTGATCTGGGTTCATTTATATGGTATTAACAAAACTTCCATATTCAACACTCAATATTTTGTTATAACGAACTTCGAAAAAATACATAATCATTTGAATGCGCAAAATATTATAAATCATAATTTATCAATTACTTTAAAAAAGTAATCTTTAATATTTTCTTAACATCAATTTATTTCGGATATTAATTCACTTTAAGTGTAATATTGCTTATGCATATCTCATACTATTATATAAAAATGAAGTAGATACATTTATCTAATTGAATACTCATAGTTATGATAGATTGAACTTTGGAACAGAAAAAACTTTATTTCATTCATACTCGTCATTTATAAGACTACGGGACCTATTTTTGAATCACTCGGCTGGCATCGAGCGCTCTACTACTCATTTTTATTCGACATAGCAAAATCGGTATTTTTTACTAGCTCGGTGAACAGTAACACAAACTTATCTGACCCGCAGGCTTATTACTGATATTCAAATGACAGTTGCAATCCCAGTCACACCCGACGAACTCGAATTATACAAACTTATCTGAACCGTAACGGCGTCGCTGCTGTCTATTAAGTCGATGGCGTCTTAAGTAACAATATGTAATAAATAACACTCAGTTCACGTGACAGTTGCATCGCAGTTGTACCTACGATCATTGCTGTCAAAACATATATACGAATTTTTTTTGACAACAATAATGTACAACTTAGCGATGGCGACTGTCACTTAAACTAAGTGTCATTACATATTGTTACCTAGCACTCTGTCAAGTACACAGACGACAGCGATGCCGACACTGGGTCAAAGTTTGTATCATTCGAGTGCGTGTTATCAACGTCGCGTGTTACTTTAGTCACATGAAAGATTTCGAACGAATGATTCAAAAATAGGTCACCCATGGGCCGTGTGAATTATGAATCTTGATTTTTTCTGTATTTTTATATGTATAACTAACTTATACGTTATGTTATGACAGTCTAGTTAACGCATTTAATAAAAATGAACCCAGATTATATTGTTGGATTTGACTTGTACATTATTTTTACAAATCGAAAAAGAAAATGAATATTTTCCATTAAAAAGCCGTGTCCACTCTATTAGTAATTTTAAAGTAGACTTCTATTGGTGCAAAGTATGGTGAGAACTAACGGATGCGTTTGTCCCTTTCGCACGCGTACGAAAAGAGTATTGTACGATAGAGATAGATATAGGGTACGATTAATTGCTGGGTAGTATATGTAGGTATTTCTAAAACTTTTGTACTATGTTTTGCTAAATTTTCACTAAAATTTAAATATAGATTTGGACACGTAACAATTAGTATATTAAAAATTTAAAAAAAAAGTATTTTGGAAAAGCAAGATTGATAATAACGGGAATAATTGGTAAATTTGAAAATCGTGTGTTTGTGTAGTGAGTTATTTATTTTATTTAAAAAACTTAGCATTTTTTTTTAGTTTTTTTTTCAAATTATTTAAAAAGAGCTTCTATTTTCTAAGATGCCGGATTTACGGGTATCATGACTTATAAATAGTAAAATGACAAAAAAAGAAATTTTTGTATCTTGTTTTTCTATGAGATAATTTATATTATACTTAATAATATTAATTTGTTATTAAAAGTATTAAGTATTTTTACACATTACCTGATCATAATAGTGAAGATTTAACAAATATAAAACATATATCTATGTAAAGAAATTCAGAATATATGAAAACATATTTAGAATGTACAGACCGATTGAGATCTTATTTATTTATAATAATTATACGTAGGAGTTATTTTGAATTAATTTTATATAATTCAATAAAAATTATTTTGTAAAAAAAAGGATGCGATTGTGTAAAAATCGAAATAAATATTCCTTTCATTTATTTCGGTGAAAAATATTCTTTCATTTATTTCAAATATGAACACTTTCATTTAATAAAATGGAAAGTATTTTTATACAATTGCATGACGTTATAAATGAAAGTAGTAAATAATTATTTACTGTTTTCAATCGGTTTTTACATAGGCTTTGTTGATTTATGAACACAATACAAAACATTGTACCTTATGTAGATAAAATGGAGTTTGATAACCAATAGTAAATAAATGTTATTGTTTTTATTATTATTCTCGAATCACTTGCAAGGAGCCGTGTTTCATTTAAACCTGGACCTTCATTTACATTTAAATTTAGATTATTTTCATTTATAACTTGATAAAGTGAATTAAATATAATTTCTAACTTTATGGTAGTGTAATGAAAATAATAAATGAAAATGCATGTAAATATGTGAAAGAAAAATGAGTTAATATTCAGAAATCGAGTTATTTGAAATCACGGTAAGGCTATATGATTTCAGGTACAATGGTTATCCGAAAAGTGAAATTATTGTTTAGTTTGCGATTTTTAGAAAGTGGTGAAAGCTGACACCGACGCTGAGTCAACCAAAGAAACTGCACTATTAATTTTATTTGAGGCAAAACGGTAGGTATACAACTGACCCATCATTCGCACGACGACGCCCACTGCTGGGTATAGGATCCCTCAAGGATCTCCACGACGATCGGTCCTGCGCTGCCCGCATCCAACGGCTTCCCGCTGCCTTCACCAGATTGTCGGTCTACGGAGGTCCGTTTTCTTCATGGAAGAACTATGTATGCACAACTAGTTGTGAAATAGGATCGTTTTCTTTTAAATAAAATGGTACCTATTTGTTTATTTATTAGCGTAATTAATTTTCTATTCCGAACGAATAAACGAATCCTAAAACAAGTTAAATGGTATGAGGTACAGTCAGTAATAATTGTTTCTGTGGCTGTCATCATCATCATCATGCCGCACGACACCCACTGCTGGGTATAGGCCTCCCCCAAGGATCTCCACAACGCTCGGTCCTGCCTTCAACCCTCACGTTAGTCCACCTTGTCGGGGGCCTACCCACGGAGCAAAGTGAAAGTCAAAGTCAAAAATCTAGCTTTATTCTAATAAACTTTATTATTAAGTACTTTTGAATCGTCTATATTTTCCTACCACCCGTTCCCGACTTTTTTTTGAGCGTCTGTAAGTGTACCAAAATGTAATGTTTTGCTTTCATTTAAATATTTAAGAATTAACAGTATAAATAATCAAATAGTTACCTACCATTGGTAGTTATTAGTTTTTGGTATTAAAAAGAAATATATCGTCATCCGGTGCGCAGAAATAACAATTAAAACTTTTTTTGTAACAAATTTGTAGTTAAAATGCGGTCATTCTACTCGTCTTTATTTCGATGTATTCCATATTTTACCCACAAATACTTGATTCCGCTTTCTACCCAAAATCTCCGATTTCTACCTTCGATATAACAAAATATACTTCCGAATTCTACCTAAAATGGATGCCGCCGGTTTCGACCCATAGCGGTTTATTATAAGATGTTGTACTGACGGAAAATAACGCTAGAAACATACTATTCTGTTGTGTTGTGTCGTGTCGCGATCTGTCGCGTATCGGTTTCATACATTTAGTATGACTAGAAACACACTATTGTGTTGTGTTGTGTTGTGTCGGCATCTGTCGTGGCGCGGATCGCTCGGCTACGATTGAAACAGAACCCCCACCACCGATCTGTTGCGACACAACACAAGACAATAGTATGTTTCTAACATTGTATTGGTATCTGTCGCTGGCGGCGGACGCTCGCAATACGCGCATTGTAATTTTGATTTGACTCAAACATGAAGATTTAATAGAACTTGTGCGTCAACGTAAAGTGTTGTATGATACCAAATGCAAAAATTATAAACATCAGTTTATCAGAGCTGCTGCTTGGGAATAGTTTGTAGGTTTCTTTTTATCGTTTTTTATAAGTAAACAAATAGATATACAACGTGTTACAAAATAGCCCCTAATGCCGAATATGGTAGACAGGGACTAACAAACTAAACAATTTTTAATATGGGACCAACTCTAAAATCGCAAAAAAAAAATCTGCTGTTTCATACAAAAATAACGAAAATAATTTTTTTTTCCCGATTTCAGTGTTAGTCCCATAGTAAAAGTTGTTGAGTTTTATGGTCCCTATCTACCATATTCGGATTTATAAGGCTTTTACCAAACACCTTGCATATAAAAAATTAAGGTCCTCTTCTAAATTACTCTCAGAACCTGATCAAAGCATTATGAACGTGCAAGCGGTGCAAAGCTTCGATTGATACTGTGGAGATAAAACGACAGAACGCAATCTGTCGCGACACAATAGTGTGCACACCCACCGAAACGACACAACGCGACACGACACAACAAAACACACAAGTTTATTTCCGTCTTAAGTTTATTTAAGCACAACGGATAGTGCTTGGCCTTCACCTCACCTGATGTCAACTGACAATAAGACTGAAGGTGGAAGCGCACAACACCGGGAGCCTCATCACTGAGGAACTGGCTATCTTACCTC
Source organism: Agriphila tristella (assembly GCA_928269145.1). Taxonomy (NCBI): domain Eukaryota; kingdom Metazoa; phylum Arthropoda; class Insecta; order Lepidoptera; family Crambidae; genus Agriphila; species Agriphila tristella. The sequence goes on from OV743451.1 coordinate 7,435,238, forward strand.
TAACTGCTGAAACACAACAATTTTTTAATTGTTATGGCATTAGACTCAGGTACGATGGTGGTAGCTACTAGCAAAAAGCTATCTTCAAGACTACTTCTAAACTCTCTTATAAGAAACTTGTAGTATGCTACACACCCAGGATTAGGGCCCAGTTATAGGAGCGATTATTTCTATAATAATCTTATAACCAACTTAATGAATGCTACTAAACCCTATAAAATACTTGAGGAATCGCAATTGCTTCTATAATAATCTGAGACTACACAATTACAAGCACAAATTCTCTTATATTACACAAGTATATTACTAAAACAATCTCATTTATAATGCACTAATAATGTACTTAGTTATTAGTTATAAGTAAGTTTTTTAAACAGATAAAGGTTATCTGTCTTGTTGTTTCGTCAGTTAATTGTTCCGAGTTGTTTTGTGGTTAAAGTTAAAACATCTACATAATACTTTCTCTTAATACAGAAGTAATAATATATTGTAATTAGTATTTGTAATTAAGTAGGTATGTGATCGGGAAACTGGGGAACTCATTTTTACTGTAAATATGTACCGTAATTTGGTTAGTTTCACCAATGCCCCTCGAAAATGAGCACGTATAGTAATGTTGTAAAAAAATATTTTATCAATTTTAATGAATATTCGCCATGTTTTAAAATTGCTCTGCATTAAGTACTTTATAGAACCATAGTAGGTAAATTAGTGTTTGTAGCAGTTTTTACACGACTGCCCAAAGCAAAAAGAGTGTTATGTGTTCAGGATTCATGTATGTTTGTGGGTATGTGAGTTTCTTTATTCCACCATAACTTATAAATGCCTGAACTGATTAGGATAAATGGGGTATCGTTAGAATTCTTACAACATTCCGAGTGACACTGGGTATATTTTTTTTAGAAAAAATCAATATGGCGACGGTACGACGCCATTTTCAAATATGAAAAAAAAAATTTTTTCTTCTTTTATTACAATATGGGCATCAAATAAAAGGCCTTGATGAGCACATTCCAAAACTATATAATATGTCACTAAAATGTGTAAAATAAAAATAAATAAATTAAAAAAATATTAAAAACACGACTGCCCTGCCAAAATGAACTAAAAAGTTAAACAACAAGTGTCATTGCAGTCGGGGGACCTCTTTGATCAAAAATTGTTCCATGATAAGGTCCCCCGACTGCAATGACACTTGTTGTTTAACTTTTTAGTTCATTTTGGCAGGGCAGTCGTGTTTTTAATATTTTTTTAATTTTAGTAAGTACAGATAACTCGTCTCCATTTTAAAACAAATTAGGGTTCCCGAAATCTGTTTACACTAATGTTTTTGTTTTCTTTTTTAGGATTCATTAAACTAAGCTGGTTGAATTTTTTACGTCGATTGTTTTCTGACAAAATATTCATTAAATTTATTAAAAAAATATGAAATGGTCTTAGTTAGAAAATATACATTTTGAGTTATTGGAAAGCTGCAATGGGTGTGGGATTTTTGGTTATTATGAATTGTGAATTATAAATTATGAAAATGTTAGTAAGTATGAAAAATGCAAATCTTTAAAATCCTCCGTACAAAACGGCAATCTACTATATTTTTTGGACTTTTTCGCTATCTACTATATTTTTACACGTAATAATCTTAAAATTAATATATATTTGATGCAAAAAAAAGTTGGCAACCCTAGTGGGATTCCAGTTTCTTATTTTCGCAAGATGACGGAGAAATCAACGAAATGGTTGAGTTTACTAATAAAGTGTTTGGCCTAGTGGCTTGTAAGCTTTTTTAATCTCATAGCGCTCCTATTGAGTATAATAAGATTTAAAAGAGTCTCGAGCAAGACTATAACGGCGCAAACTTATAGTAATCTTAGAGAAATATCTTAAAAATCTTGTTATACTTAGAATATGCTACGTGATGCTACTATGGGATCAAAATATTATTCAGGACTATATAGTCTTACTACTAACAATTATACGAGACTTATTCTTTTAAGTGTCCTATATAATACTCTTGCAGCTAACTATAAGACTGAGGTATAAAAGCAAAAGGTCTTAAAAATAATTACGCTCGTGAAATGCTATTACTAGTAAAAGTGTCCTATAAATGCTTTATAAGTTAGTCTTGTAGAGAACTATAAGACTAATTTATAAAAACTGATGCCCTTGAGTATGTTACGACTTGTCAAATGACATTATAAGTATAAAAGAGTCTACAACACTAGATAGAGCTCTTTATAAGAACGTTATTAGTAGAAGCAGACTTATAATAATACTGTTTTGCACTCCAACAAAACAGTTATTATGAGTGTGAGAAAACACAGCGTTGATTTGAAGATGCGTCATACAGATTCACCTTATCTACCACAATTGTACAAAGATTTATAAGTCACTCACCAATTTTCCAGACCAAACCTTGCTTACATGTCTTCTTTCACCTCGCTAAGCTCTGTGGACAGTGACAGATGACAGCTGTCACATGTCAGTATCATGTCATAGTAGTCTTCACCTGCAAGCACTTAGGCAACGCTGTGTTTTCTCACACTCATAATAACTGTTTTGTTGGAGTGCAAAACAGTATTATTATATGTGATCGAAAACACAGCGTTTATTTGAAGACCTGTTTGATATCTGCTGGTGAAAGAAGGACAAACGCTATGTGAATTCTCACTTATTCAACATCACAAATAAAATTTAATAATATTAAATTATTGTTTAGATACCTCTCTAAAAATGTGATTCACTAATGTCTCTTTTACGAATAACATGCAACCAATTTGTTAATCAGATTGCTATTCAACAAACACAGTAACTTAATTACTTGAGAACAATGGAATATTTAGAAATAAAGTTTAATACCACAGCTAAATTAATCTTCATAGGTTATTACCACCTGTATTTACAGGTATTTCTTGAACTTCTTGCAAGGTTTTTTTTTTATTTTTTTATTATTTTATTTCTTATTATTAGCCTGAAAAATATTAGTATTAGTCAAAAGACATGGGCCACACCACAACAGTAATATATATCTCTCCAGTATTCAAAACAGATTTCTTGTGAACTAAACAATGTTGTGTTTTGATAAGTCAAAGAGGACTCGATTGCCCAAATCTGTGATTTGATTGGTGTGGCCTCGCCTCAGAGATTGCTCTTAATATTACTTATATAAAAAGAACATGAAATCCTTAGTTATGTATAAGAACAGCAGGATCTGCATAACTATTTTACAGTATCTACTGCAAAAATATATTTTCATAATTACTATAGAACTAGATGTAAAAGCTTTACTCTTTCTATAAACCATCTTTCTCAGGGAACTCTATGAGGTGTAAATGAGGAACCAATGTGGGCTACCTGATCTGGTCACCCGCAACCTTCTAACTATATCAAGGTTCTAGCTAGCTCATCTATCCGAGGTATGTTTTTTGCCTCTTGTGAATTCAATCAAGCTGATGTGAATGCAATCAAGCTGATGTGAATGTCTTTATACTTACTTTTGGTTCTGTTAAGGTTTATGCCTGGATGATTGCAAGCCAGGAATACTGGTACCAACTCGATTGTGGAAACGCACACGGCATTTTAATTGCCAAGGACGGCGCGGCTGCAGGGTTGTCAAATATTGCATAGCCATACTTTGAGTCCCAGGTAAGGTACCTTATCCAAGGTTACCAAGTCACCATTTGGGACACCCCATTTAGGTATAAAGCCTCCGAGGCCTGGGGCAACGAGAGAGGCCATTCCGGCACATCGTCTCAAATTTGGCGGTCGGCAGAGCCGTTGTACCCCCCCGGGAGGTACGCCGCTGAAAGCGTGATGGTAAATCACTCGGCTATCCTGCAGCCCTACCGTCCCCTTGAGCAGAGCAATTGAACGCATAGGTACCTACAACGCTGGTAGCGGAGGTGATCCATCAAGGTTCTACTGTCCATTTGGACAAGTAGGTTATTATTATCGCCATCATCTTGGATGTGTATCAACAATATTATGTTTTGTGACTAGGTATGTAGGTACTCTTAAATGACGGGGATCCGCTCCCTGTTCATATAGACACGTTGAGGATAAACTGGCGCACGCTGCAGCTATCTCACTAAGGAACAGTTGCCAACACATCAGACCATACATGTTGATCTTGAGACCGTTCTTCTGGCGTACGTAATAAAAGCTGCCCTCGCAGCTCAACTGTTCAACTTAACGTGCTGTCGACTGTACATCTAAACGTCAATGTCACACAGACCTGAGGATATTTTCCTTTAAATTAGCTGATGTTGAAGTAATCACCTCAACCCGCGAATGTCGCGGCTATCACCAAACACTCATGGTAATCATAACATAGATTTTTATGTAGGCATACGTAACCCAAAAAAAAAAAAAATATGATGTGGATGAAAAGGGAAATAATTAAATCGCAATATGATAGACTAATACTTTTCATACCTAAGGACTGTTAGTTATCTTATTCAAGGCTACCAAGTCACAGTTTAGGACACCCCATCTAGGTATAAAGCCTCCGAGGCTTGGGGAATGTCTGTCTCTGGTATGATTCCTATCCACCCGACTACCTCCTGGTGGATTTCAGATATAAACTCCTGAAAGATCCGTAATCGGAAATCAATCTGTATTGATATGTCTGAAATAAATGACATTATTAATCAAAAGTGTATATTTAAGCTCGTTTGCATAGCTCAATAGCCCCCACACTTAATTCTCACAAAAAGATGCGCCTTCCTTGAGAACTTCTGATAGCACACTCTTAATCCTTATTAATGTTTTGGTATTAGTGATGTAGCTTTAACTGTTTTGCAAGAAACATCCATACTCTGCATACACTATATTTTGTTCTAGGATTGACTTCTGTAAATTATCAAAACAGACTTTCAGGAATTATTAACAGTCCTGAAACTTGCCTAGTGATCAGCAGTAAGGTGTCACGTGACTGCTGACTGGCTGGAAATGAGAGATCATAATACGGTAATGCAAGGCAGTTCATTTTCAGGCTGGAACTAAGAGGTCATAATACGCCCCCAGATCCTAATATTGACTTATTAGCTAATAGCTAGGTACATAATATCTGAGACCCGAGTCTGACCCCCTTGGATATTTATAAAAGTCCGGAGGCTAAAGATTGTTGAAAGAATTTGGATACTGGATACTTCTACAATCAGACTCATAAGACTAAAATTGACTATTTTCCTTTGCCTAGTTTACTTACTAAACTCATAGGTGATTTTCTCTTTGGATAAGCTATAATAAGTACATATTTAAATTTTATTCAATATTCACTTACTCCATCATTTCATTTCATTCTGCTATCACTAGTTAAACTTAGTCGTACTATGCAGTGGCCTACTCAAAATAGAAATAATAGAAATATTAGTTATAATAATCATGAAAAGAATTTGCTATTATAATTTCACTGACCTGATAATACACATAATTTAATCATTCAATTTCATGGCCCTACTGAGGAATTAAGTACCTAACAAAAGTAGGTTACACATACTATTATTATTATTATTGTAAATAAATATCAAGACTGTATCTTCACGATAAAAAGTAACTAGTTATAACTCTGATTTGAGTTTAACTCTGTGTTAGGTATGTAAATAATTTGAGACCCTCTGTCTACTATTTTGTAAGTTATGTGGACACTTGCCACCTTATGTAATGTTTAATAAAGTATTATAATCAACTTACTGTATTGAACATACTTTTGTATACCAGATACGGCTACCTTATTGTGTATCTCCAAAGAATCTACGGAATGTTTTCTGTAACCGCAATCAAAGTAACTTTTATTTAATTCTATCCAATAACATAATAACACAATATAAAGCTGACTCTTTATTACACATCTTACTTATGTTCTTATTACTTACACTACAATGTAAATTTCCAAATTTTTATCAATCATAATCGATCTAACGGTACTAGCACAGCCCTGGTACTAGATAGACTCCTATGCAACACTCTGTCCAAGTTTGCGAATCACATCTCGAAATGGAACCACTTTAATGAATAGGTAGATAATCTGCGGCTAGAGAAACCTTTCTTTACTTAGTTTTCAACTTTCAAATTTTTGTACACTCACTCTTTTTCTTCTATCTGTACAACAGTTGCCTAATCTTGTAGAGTACTCCAGCAACTCATGCCAGGATATTGAGATAGTGTAAATAAGAAGTGTCTAACTCACTTGGCCGAGTTGCTCAATGCGAGATATTCTGTTGTGATTATTTCAGGAGGTCCTGGTATTGTAAGTTCACACTTGTTATATTAGACCAGCTATGCTAAGAGCCTCTGATTGTACTGATTACCTACTACCTACTGAAAAAGAACAGTTCAACAGACTTTAAAAACCAAAAATCAGTTTGGTGTGGCAGATTAACACTTCAAATACCTACTTAGTTTATTTCTGTTGTGAGGAAACTAGGTTTCTCAATTTCTCATATTCAAAACCTTAGTTTATGATAGGTACTCGCATCAAAATAAAAAAGTTTTGTGTCAATAGAAACTTATGGTACCAATGATCAACTGGGTGCGTCTTAGTTATAATAGAACTGGTCAACTTGACCAAAGAGCTGTTATTCTTCCGAGTAATAAATAACTCGGTATTTATTCACAAAAACGAGATGGTGGGCGATTGGTAATTTCATTCAGCACTCCGCTCTCTTAATTAAGAGAGGAAGATTTATGTGGGCCCCAGATAATCATAGGGCCCGAATGTTCCCTCGTGTCATCATCCGCTGATGAACGAGAACAGTCGCATGACCCTTGTCACGTACCAATTTGTACAGCTAGTGCTCTTCGTTTTCGAAGCGGCGGTATGACGGTAACATGTAAACACGTCTTGTAAGCATCACCATCTCGTTCTTTTAATTAGTAAGGTCGTAAACGCTTACCAAACAAGCAGCATTATTGTAAGAATTCTTGAATTCACTTATAAATTCAACAAACACTGCACTTTATAACAATTTTAGTTTTGAGAAAACTTTTGCACGTGGTATCGCGGCAAATCTTTTTATTTTTTTATTTTTTTTATTAAAGCTTTGGCTACTTGGCCATCTGCTTAAACACTAACATACAAAAGGTAACAAACTTAGATTAAGGATAATCTAAGGAAACATATTAACAAAATAACAATTATTAGAGACAAATAACAAATTAAAAGAAAGAAAAACAAAGTAATTAGTGAATAAATACGAGTTAAAACTTAATCTCAAAATTAAGATAAAATGAATGATATTTACAAAGGACCGAATGTGTTGATATAGAAATTATATAAAATTTTGTATAGTTCATTATGTTTTAGTAAATCTTGTACATTTTTTGGAAATTCGTTAATTACACTTTCATCACAAGAACAGATTAGCAAAAGACGTTCCAAGTTAAAACATTTACAGTTAAAAAATAAATGTTGTAAGTCGCAATTTGAGACAGAACAGTATTTACATTTGGAATTATTGCTAAGTCTAAGACGATGAAGATGAGATGGAAATTTACAATGACCTATTCTTAATCTACATAAACTAGTAATAAAATTTCTACCGGGATAACCTGGTTTTTCAAACCAAGCTTTAGTACTGGGTACGGGGACAATTTCAGCATGCCATTTACCTTTAACCTTTCGAGTGTTCTCCAAATACAAAGACCACCGCTTAAGCAAGTTTTCTTTCAAACATATTACTAAATCACTGCATGGTACGTTATATTCACTAATTGTAGCCAAGTTTTTAGCAGATCGTGCGAGTTTATCTACCAACTCATTGCCGAGAATGCCAGAATGTCCTGGTACCCAGCAAAATTCTACAAAAATATTGTTATTATGTAGTATATGAACTAGATATCTTAATTCATAAATTAGATAATTACAATTGTTACTAATACACTTTTGTTCTAAGGCTTGTAAAGCGCTCATGGAATCACATAGTATTAAGAACTTCGAAAACTTAGAACTAAGAAAATTTTGAATAATGTACCTATTTACAGGCAAAAATCAAACCAAGTATTTCAGCAGAAAAAATTGAAAAATGTTCATCACACGAAAACACTTTCCCAAATTTGTTGTCTGAGCCATAAAAAGCAAAACTAGTGTAAGAAGAGGATTTGGATCCGTCTGTATAAATTTTTATATGATCACCTTTCTCGTCCAAAAACTCATAAAAATCTTGTTTTGTATTAAATCTAATTAGACTTACAGGGATATCAAGTAACATTGTATGAAAGCTGTAAGAGAAACAGGGTATAAGACACGACCAGCGTACTGTGTCTTGAAATTCAAAGTTTAAGTAAGCTATGGATTCGCTTATTGTAGGGGAAGCAGGTAAAGGGTTGATGTTGTAATTTGGAATGGAAATGTTCTGTAGGAAGCGACTTAATAAAACATTATCATGGCAGACTAGTTTCAAACAGAATTTTTCAGTAAGGTAGCTTCTTCTAATGTTTAACGGGGGAACCCCAGACTCTACTTCTAAGGAATTTATTGGAGACGACATCATAGCGCCAGTAATAACTCGTAAGGCTCGATTTTGTAAAACATCTAGTTTACGGAGCAATTGATTAGATGCATCAGCATAAAAAACGCAGCCATAATCAAATTGACTACGTACTAAAGAGAAATATATATTCTTTAGAATTTTCGGATCAGAACCCCAGCTTACGCCAACTAAAGACCTCAGAATATTAAGACGCTGTTCGGCTTTTTTGCAAATGTATTCAATGTGAGGACCCCAAGACAATTGTGAATCGAGTATGATACCTAAATATTTTTCAGATGTTTTAAATGGTATGAGAGTGCTATTGTAAAATATACGGGGATTAGGTAATGTTGTATTGTAAGAGAAAAGCATAACTGAACTTTTGTCGACATTCACTTCAAGCTCAAGACAATTGGTAAGATATGTACATAAAACTGAGAGGCAATTATTCATTGTGCGTTCCCCTTCTGAGAGATCATCACAATCCAAATAAATCAGAAGATCATCAGCATAGAAAGAATACTTTACAGAGTCTGGAATAACTTTCATAAAATTTACAAGACATAAAATAAAAATCAAAGGAGAAATTACAGAACCTTGAGGAGTACCTTTGAAAGAAGAACAAGGACCATATAAATTATTGTTTACTTTAAGTGCTAAGGAGCGATCATTCAAAAAATTATAAATCCAGAACAAAACCGAGCCGGGCAAACCTAGTTTTTGTAAACATTCAATCAAGTATTCGTGTTTAATGTTATCAAATGCGCCTTTGAAATCTAAGAAAACTGCTAAAGTGAATTTATTTTTACTTAAATTGTTTTGAACATCACCTATTAGACAACCTAAATTAAACATGGTATTTTTACCTTTGCGGAACCCAAATTGGAAGTCGGGTATCAGGGAATTATGTTCCACAAACCATTCTAATCGATTTTTAAGCATAGTTTCAAACAGTTTAGCTAAACACGATGTCAAAGAAATTGGTCTGTATGAATCTATACTATTAATATCCTTATTAGGTTTAAGTATCGGAACAATAAATTGGATTTTCCAACTAGATGGTATAACATTATGAGACCAAAGTTGGTTGAAGATATCTAAAAGAATGATTTTCGCATTTTTAGGTAAATTTTTAATAACAGAATTAGGAATGAAATCGGGACCAGGAGAAGTAATCTTTTTTTTATTTAAAGCGGCCTCGAATTCATAGAATTTAAAAGGATTTTGTATCCATTTTGCAGATTCTAGTCCTTCAGATTCGAAGCAAGAATTTAACTTGGTACGAGAGGAGGTAGAATTTGAATCAGAAGCAAGTTTGTTTAAGAAAGCAGAAGCATTATGTGAATTATTTAGAAAATGAGATTTAGGACCAGATCCTAATTTGGCAAATTTGAATTTTTTTATGTAGTTCCAAATCAGTTTACTAGGGGTCAATCTGTTAAAAGAATTACAAAGATTAGCCCAACTCAAGCTTTTTTGTTCTGATAATATTCTTTTCTTTTTGGCATCAAGCCGTTTGTAAATAATGTAATTTTCTAAGTTAGGATATTTTTTGTAGGAGCATAAAGCAATTTTAGCTTCATTCACTGCACGAGAACATAAATCATTCCACCAGACAGTAGCTTTGCGTTTTCTATTATGGCAATTTTTTCCCCCTTTCTTAGGAAATGTCAACAAAATACTACACAAGTTTTGAACGAAAGAATTATAATTTAAAATAGGATCGGATTTCATTGGAAAAGTCAAAAAATTATCTTCACAAAGTTGTGTGAACTTTATCCAATCTATTTTATGAAAGTTAATTGCAGATAAACCAGAAGTACAGTCTGAAAAAGTATCAGTGTTTGAGGTTATATTTGGAGGTGACGACTGATCATTATCAAATTGTAAGGGGCTATTGTAAAGAATACCAATAAAAACAGGAAAATGATTGCTACTCAGAAGATCGTCATGTACAGAGAAAGAACAGTTAGAACTCACCGCTGGAGACGCCCACGCCAAGTCCAGAACGTTGCCACTTTGGCCATGGGGGGCGAAAGTAGTTACAGTGTGGTCATTCAAGCAAATAAGGTTTTGTTCATCTGCAAAAGAATCAATTTTGTTCCCTCTATTATCAATGTCACGACAACCCCAAGAAGTGTGGTGAGCGTTGAAGTCTCCAATAAGCAAAAAATTCTTGCTTTTTATAAAAGAGAAGGAGTTTTGGAGCATTTTCAAAGTAAATTTTCCATTAGGAGGAGGAGGAATATATACACAAAGAACATCTATTATCATGGAGCCAACGTCAATTGAGATTAATAGATTTTGAAAGTTATAATCTGATGGAGTGTCGATAGACTTAAAAGTATACTTATCTTTTATTGCTATTGCAATACCACCATGAGGACGATCAGAATCGCGTCGAAGTATCTTATACCCTGGAATTCTAAGAGACTTAGTGGGATTTAGCCAAGTTTCATTTAAAAGTATTAAATCAATATCAAAATCCTGCAAAGAAATCAGATGTTTGAGTTGATCCAATTTAGGTGAAATACTACGGCAGTTCCATTGAATGATATTGAGTTGCTTAATACCAAAACCGATGTCCATAAATTAGGAGGCAAAGTTGGAGATAAGCAACTCCTTGATGAGTTTAGACGAGATAGTGTCACCTGATTGGGATCCTTTCTTACTAAGGTCAACAAGTGTTTTTGTAAGAACATTCAGAACATCATCGAAGTTTAAAATGTCAGTAAAGAGCATACGTTTTTGAGGTACATTTAATAACTTTAAGTTCTTAAGTTTAGACTGGCTTGGGGCTGGTTCAGAGACTGAGGGGGGAATATCAACAGATGTAGATTTGATTTTAGCTGTTACAGTGGCATATGTTTGTTTACCATTTATTTTATCTTTCAGTTCTTGATTTTTAGCACTTTTTATTGGACAAGAGTTACTAATAGCTATATGCTTACCATTGCAATTAATGCATTTAATGTTTTCTTTATCATTACAGTCCTTAAAGAAATGGTTACCGGCACAGATGGAACAGACTTGAGAGCTTCTGCAGGAACCACGACCATGGCCAAATTTGTAGCACACGAAGCATTGACGAACTGGTTTAATATATTCCAAGACATCAAACCATATGTAGTCATATGTTACATGATCTGGTCTCGTTGAACTCAGGAATGTAACAAGAACTGTTGGAGTTGGAGACATACTGCCATCAGGGTTCTTCCTCATAAAACGCTTCACACCAATTATTTCACAGCTGGCTTTCATATTGTATAATAAATCTTCTTCTGATATATCTTTCGGAGTTTTAATTATGCCGTTGCTTTCAAGATGGTCGTACGGTACTCTAGCCTGCCATTCGTTTTTTTGTAGTAAGGTATTATTCAGTAACAGAGCATTGGCATCTTTTTTGTTACTAAAAAAGGCTTTGAGTAGGAAGTTGCCAACAGGTTTTACGTACATAAGACCTGTACAAGTTTTCAGTATGGAGTTCGCTTTCATTAAATCGATTTTTGTATCTTGTTTCGTGGAAGATAGTAGAATCGGATAATCTTTTTTAGAGTCTTCAGTGTATAAATGTACGTAGTCTTTGAAAAGACCCCTTTTGTTACGAGTGAAATTTGCCGCCATTTTAACAGGAGGCGAATCTTCGCCTCCGACCGCTTTTCTCTTGGGGGCAGATTTGCCGCCACTTTCCTCATTCATTGAGAGTTTTTATATTCAAGCAGTCGAGTAACAATAATTGAGCTGAAATAACACTAAAAGGTTGGAAAAAGGACGCGAAAAAAACTATTTTTATCAAGATTTGCAAAGTTCCGTCTATCCGCTTTGAATGTTCGCGCCAATCGCGGCAAATCTTAAAAACGCTATGACATGATACTGACATGTGACAGCTGTCATCTGTCACTGTCCACAGAGCTTAGCGAGGTGAAAGAAGACATGTAAGCAAGGTTTGGTCTGGAAAATTGGTGAGTGACTTATAAATCTTTGTACAATTGTGGTAGATAAGGTGAATCTGTATGACGCATCTTCAAATCAACGCTGTGTTTTCGATCACATATAATAAATCTTTATAGGATTACTTTGCTTGTTGGGATAGCCAGGCGGATTTGAAATAAGCCCTACCATCAACCAAACCGTGTACAAATTGCACCCCCCGGGATCCCTGCGTCCTTACATGGGTGCACTAGTTTAGACCATAGAGATGGTTAGAAAAGTTTTGTGGGTGGAAAACGTAGTTCTTTTTTAAATTGTGTAATTATAAGCTAGGGGTAGAAAAAGTGGGTAAAATACGTTAAACATCTTTATTTCAATAAAATGGCTTAAAATTAAGTGGTTATAACTTACCTAGTCTCAAGAGTCTCAAATTAACCAGTAAGCAAATTGCTTAGTTTGCGACTTCCGTCATCTTAGTTAATTACTAGTTAATTTGTACGTAATATTATGTAATTACCGAGTTGTACAAGATAATTTTACAATACATTGAGTTGTTATGAAAACGCAGTCATAAGTAAGTAGTGATTAATATTGAAGCGCTCATCGCGGAACTTGACAGACTGATCGTACTCGATCACGTTTGTTAAGCAACGCTCGGTCCGTTCAGGTGTCGGATGGGTGACCGTTAAAGTGGCATTACAACTGAGCGCTTCCGTGCTTCGGAGGGCACGTTAAACCGTCGGTCCCGGCTGTTGTCATCTGATAACGGTCGTTAAGCCAAGTTAGAGGCCTTACAGGAGGCTTGATAAACTCTAACACCAGAGGTGGCCACTAATCCTCATCCGATAAGTAAGTGAGTGATTAATATTCATTAAGATGTAGAAAATAATATAAAAAAAATGCTTTTCTAAAATGTTCCTAATGCATTATCCTCTAATAATATTGATGTGAAAGTTTGTATGTTCGGTTGTTTGTTACCCAATCACGCTAAAATGGCTGAACGGATTTGGCTGATAGTTTTTAAATCATAAATATAATAATATGATAAAAAATAAATATATGTAGCTTACTTCCGCAAACAATATGTGCAAGATGCACCGCCCGCCCGCCCGGAAAAATATGCACAAGCACACCACAAAATATCAGTGCACAATACCTGCATTTAGCAAGACAGGAACACACCTTGCACTTTCACCAATTAGGCTACTCTACACGAGTTTCGCCTCGACCCGGAGCATCCTCAGGAGTGAGATCGTGCGTAAACCAACACCGAAAGCCAAGCTACATATATGTATTTCTTTTTTCAAAATGGTTTCGGACTTCCGCCAAGTGACGCCTAATTCAATCAAAGAATTATTTTCTGTCAAATCTAAGTAAGTAAATACATCATCATCATCCTCCTGTCCTTATCCCAATTTATTTGTAGTGCTATGTCTACACAAAATAAAATTTTGCGCTCGTAGAACGACCACTATTGGGGTCGGCGCAGCATGTAATACATACTGCATTAGGTTTTGGCAAAGTTTTACGGTCGGCCGCCTGCCTGACACCAACCCTCCTTGGGAATGCTGTTGTTGACAGTTTCCTCGCTGCCATTCGAGTGACCCTTTGTGCGATGGTCTGCACCGGGTCCCTAAAACTTCCCTCTATCGCCTTCTACGATACCCACGGGATGAGATGGGACAGTCCTATTCTTAACCGGAACTGTGCGGCTAAGTTAATAAATACAATGATATAAATAAAACCCTTATGTGTCTATCTACCGTACAAGTATATCATGTTCGTGATACTGAATCATAATGTAGTAAATGACTGTTGAATAACAGTCAGTATCGATTTATTCTGATATAATTACCTACATGATTACAATAGACTATTTGACTAATTTTGGAAAACCATTTTAAATTATTCCTTATTACGTAATAAGCGCACCACATTAATATTTCAGGAAAAATCAATGTATTTCATTAAAAAATCATTATTAAAGTTTAAAATTTTAAAACCGCGCCAAAAACGCTATGGCGCTGGACACGTGACTTGTTGACGTCATAAGCCTGTAAACATTGTAATATCCCCAGCCATTTGACAGCCATCAATCGCGGATCCTAAGTCTATGGTCGTGTCAAACACCTGAAGCCATATTTATTTACAGACATGTGACGTCATCAGTCATCTTAGAGCGTTTTCGCCACAAGAAAAAATTCAAAAATTATTGCATTTTTCTAGGTGAAATTAATCAATTAATAGACTTAATTTAGTCCATATAATTTTTTTTTTATTATTTATTTATTTCCAGATAACAAAGATCCATTTTTGTTAGTAGCGACTTAAGAATATGTTAGTTTAATTAAAGCTTGATGAAAAATTACAGATTATTACATGTCAATTACTTACTTAATTAAAATTATCACAGTTACAAATGTCGAGAGTTAAAATGATTAAAATAATTTAATTAAAAATTCATAATAGTTGAATATGTTTTTTTACGGGATGACCACAATTTGTAGTATATTTTCAATGTTGTCAAATTGTCTATTACCTACATGATTATAATTGATGTAATGATTCGTTGCACTTAGTTGTTGTTACTGTCAATAATAGACGTAATTATTAAGATAAAAAAACAATTATAACTTAAACAATTTAATATTTTCATCACCGTGATTATAAAATCCCCTTTTATTGCGATAAATTGAATAGTTGCAATCCTCACCCCCTAGCCAAAGTAACATGTGCAAATTTTCGTTAACGCTTCGCTTTCGAAACGTGTATGGGATTGACATAAGGTTTCGTTAACTATCAAATTTTAAAACGTCAAAACATGTTTAGAAGGGAAGCGATAGCGAAAATTTGCAAATGTTACTTTGGCTAGGGGGCATGACCGAAATCGAGTTGTGCTTTATCAAGTACAATAGGTATTAGCATTTAGGGTTATCATTTTGCACTTTTTCATACAAATAACAAAACAAAAGGACATGGCCAAAAAAGTAAATTCCATTTACACACACACAGTAAACAATATTGTAAAATAAAAATAGAAAAATGAATTTACACATACTTTTGAACTTCTCTGAACTTGTTAGTTTTTATTTCAAAATAATAAGTAATGCAAGGTGAATTCAAAGTACCGTTTATCAACTGCCAATGTCAAAGTCAAAGTCAAATAAGCTTTATTCAAATAAACTTAATTATTAAGTACTTTTGAATCGTCTATATTTTCCTACCACCCGTTCCAGACTTTTTTAGCTGACAAGAAGAACGGGCGCAAGAAACTTATCAGCTGTAACAGCCATAAGTAACGATATTTACAAACTTGAATATATCGTTACCAGAAAATTACAACAGGGTGACAGGATTATTGGCAACAACATAGACTTATTATATTACTTCAACAAAGTACTTATTAGCAAGTTATGTGTTACATCATTTCCACGCATTTAGATCTTTAAGATAATCATCTACTTTATAATAACCTTTACCCAAGAGCGTTTTTTTAACATGGTTTTTAAATTCATGCAAAGGAAGATCAATCACTTGTTGTGGAACTTTATTAATAAAGGCTATGCCTTTCCCCATGAATGAACCTCTAGTTTTTGCAAGCCTAAATCTTGGAACGGCAAGTTTATCTTTATTTCTTGTATTGAACTGGTGAATATTGCTGTTCTTAGCAAATGAATCATAGTGTTTCCTTACATAAACTAAATTATCATAAATATATTGGCCTGCCAAAGTTAAAATATTTATTTCTTTGAACAATTCTCTCAAGGTATCTCTCCGCCGTAGATTGTATATGGCGCGAACAGCTCTTTTTTGGAGTACAAAAATATTTTCAATACTGGCAGCTGAGCCCCACAATAGCAGTCCATACGACATTACGCTATGAAAATAACTAAAGTATACTAACCTTGCCGTTTCAATATCAGTTAAAAGCCTCATTTTCTTAACAGCGAATGCCGCTGAACTAAGTCTACTTGACAAGGCTTCAATATGTGGATCCCATTGCAGTCGAGAATCTAGTGTGATACCTAGAAATTTTGTGCTCTCGATAAACTCGCCTTCATCGTCATTCAAATTAATATTTAATTTTGTCTGCTCAACATTAGGTAATGAGAATTTAACACATTTAGTTTTTTTGGGGTTAAGTGCTAAATTATTACTATTAAACCAGTATGAAACTTTAGAGAGGGCACTATTTACTTCGTCCGAACAGTTATTACCTCTGTTTACTTTAAAAACGAAAGAAGTATCATCCGCAAATAGTACTGTTTCACATAAATTATTCGCGTAGTTGGGAAGGTCATTAAGCAATGGGCCCAATATTGATCCCTGTGGCACACCCATATTGATGGGGGCTCCAGTAGATTCAGTTCTATTAATCACTACTTTCTGAGTTCTATTGTACAAATACGATTTCATAAGACTAACTGATTTATCAGAGACACCATAATGTTCTAGCTTCTTTAATAGTGTTTGATGATCAACGCAATCGAATGCCTTAGAAAGGTCACAGAAAATGCCAATTACATCTTGCTTTTCTTCCCAAGCATCAAGAATATGTTTGAGAAGTGCAATTCCAGCATCAGTAGTACTTTTACTCTTGGAAAAACCAAACTGATTTTTATGAAGTACCTATATTATTGTATGTGAAGTAATCTAATAATTGGGAATATATAATTTTTTCAAATATTTTACTAAGTGCTGGTAGTATAGATATTGGCCTAAAGTTAGCTGGGTCACTTTTATCCCCAGATTTAAAAAGAGGAATCAATTTACTATTTTTCATTAGATCAGGAAAGACCCCTTCGTCAATACATTTGTTAAAAATAAAAGCCAAGTAAGGGGCTAGTATATCAATTATTGATTTAATTATGCTTGTTGACATGCCCCAAAGATCTTCTGTTTTTTTAACATTAATTGTTTTAAAAGCTTTAATGATATCTGCACTATTTATATATTGATAGGAAAAACTTTCATTGCACTTAACAACACTAGACTCCAGAAGGGAGACAGCGATGTTGGGACAAGCACTAAGAGTACTGGTAGTTTCTACAGGTATTCTAGCAAAGAAATCTTCAAAAACTTTAGCGACCTCATTGTCAGATTCAAAAGTTTGATCACCAGTTTTTAAACAGAAGGAATTTATATTGGATTTTGATATGCCCGTTTCTTTGTTAATAATATTCCAAGTAGCCTTAATTTTATTGTCAGCTAATTTAATTTTATTTGCAAAGTACTTGGACTTTGCTAAGATACAGACTTCTCTGAATGTTTGTGAATACTTCTTGACAAATTCAATGAAGTTAGGATCACTAGAAGTAGCAATAAAGTACATTCCACTTACACACACGTAGTAAATGGGTAATATTGTAAAATAAAAATAAAATGAATTAACACGTAGTTTTGAACCTGTCTGAACCTGTCAGTTTTCATTTCAAAATAATAAGTAATGCAAGGTGATCAAAGTACCGTTTGTCAACTGTCGCCATAATGAACCATAATAATGGACTTTCAACACAAGCATACTACTTTGTAGACATTGTGATATAGACGACGGCAATACCCTTATTAGGAACATTTTACTAAATGAAACTGTTTTCAATGGATTTTTTACATATTTTATAATCACCTTTTTAATAATGTTGCCCGTCAGCTTTTTGAATATACTTTGTTATTATTGTTCCATTTTTTACCCAGTTTAATAAATGTTAGTCAATATACAGTTGCAATCCTTAATTTAGATGGCCATTACATGCCTAATAATTCCAAAACCATATCAGTTTTCTGTATTAATTCGCTATGTTCGCCATTAAAAACGCCTTGCGTTTTCTAATAGCAAAATCATATTCTTAACACTTGTTGGTAGCGATCTGATTATAAGGTTTCATGAAACTGATTTAGTCTAGTGTGCTGTAATGACAAGTTCTTTGAATTTTTTATTTACAGCAATTGAATGTGCCAATATTCTTAAATATAAAACACCAAAAATCATAGTTGTAAATTGAATTTGATAACAATGCAAACGCCCATATAAATATTGGTCATATCATTTCCCAGGCATGGGTTTTCAGGTTTTATAATAATTTTCTAGAGTTGTATGCTTGGCCCTGTCTATTATTTTTGGCTTTATAAGGCTATTTTCAAACAGTTTTCTTCTATTTTAATGCCATTTATGCTTATTATTTATCAGATTTTATGAAAGTCAATTAACATTTACAATTGCTGATACAATACCGATAGAAACCAAACGTAGCTTTATCAATTACTACTACCACAATATATCGGGTCATTTTGAACTTACCACTCAAATTTCAAGGATGTGTCCAGTCCATGAAACTAAACAACTTTCTCTAAGAAACGTATGGGATTTCGTTACAAAATTTTGATCATCCCATACTAAATTGATCACGAGATCTCTTTGATTTGTATGTATGTATAGTCGATTTTACCATTGAAAATGGTTATCAGATGCAAATCGCCTGAGACGTATTTTTGGCCATATCTCCGAGGATTTTAAGAGGATCGAGATGGGAATAGTACGAAAAGTTGAGGAATTCATCGAGACATCTTTGAACGTTTAAATTTTGAAAATCTACTAGAAACTTTTTTTGGAATTTAGCAAAACTCCAAAAATTACGGGTTTTTTGGCGGTTGTTTGTTTACTAAATTGTAAATATTTCGGAAATAAAACTGACTTAAGAAAAAATGAAAAAAAAGGGTCCTAGGGTATTAGTTTAGCTACCAAATGGCGAAAATATTTTAAAAATCGGTTAATAATTGTGACGTGTAGGTGGTCCCTTTAGATTTGGAATTGTAGAAAAACGGGTGTTTCCATACATAAAAAGTGATGTAGCTTTTATGATTATTGACCGATCGTCATGGTAATAGTGTTAAAAGATGCAGAAGCAGACGAGAAGTGCATTCATTGCAATTTTTAAAATCGGTTAATAATATTTCGGCTGCATCGAGGCAGTCAGAGGACGCTTTTGTGACACGAGGCGGAGCCGAGTGTCACAATCGTAAAAATAAATAGGCACTACCTAGGTAACCTTAGAAATATAATAGGACTTTGCATTTGATTTGATTTTGGTTTTTCGTAAATTTTTGTGTTCATTTTCAATGCTCCGGTTCTTGCGGGGACTGTAAAATCTGTGAATTTTCTTTTACATATTTGGCCATGTGTTCCTTAGAGAAAGTTGTACAGTTTCATGGACTGAACACATCCTCAAAATTTGAATGGTGTATACAAAATGACCTTTTGTATAATATTAGTTTTCTACTACTTACATCGAAACGTTTTACTTCAACAGACATAATAATCATGTCTTTACCACAAAATATAAAAATTTCCAGAAGAGCCGCTCTGCACAAATCATGGTTTTCCACCCACACATAAACATTACATACAAGCGATCTCAGGCTAAACCAGACTTTAGTCAGTATAGCTCCTAGCGCAAGCACAACAAAGCAAATGACGTTAAGCTGGATCCACACTTGTATCATTTTGACGTATCAGATCACCGTATCTTTAGCATTCATCGCTAGTCTGGTTGGTGGTACGTTGGAGTAATACTGTATCAAAGAGACGATGTAAGTCAAAGATACGGTGCTCTGATACGCCAAAATGATACAAGTGTGGACAAGGCTTAAGTGTTTTCGAATGACTATGGCCAGGGAGCCTATTCCGGACTGTAGTCGTCCGTATTTTTTCGGTCTGTCAGAAAAGTTATTTTTAAAACTTCGGTCTCTTTAGATTTTAAGACAGATAAACCGAGGTATTCCTCGAAGCGCACCCATTTTGAAACACACCTAATAAAGTGCACCAAAACTTTTCTTCGAACGCACCTAAATATGTAATTGGTTTTGTTAGGTTGCCTATATACCTAGGTGCGTTTCGAGGAATAGTTTAGGTGCGCAAACAAACCACAGTCATGATCAGAGGTTGGAATCTGCTGGCTAATAGGTCCGCATTGAAAAAATATGATTGGGGCCCTCTTAATAAATTGTATTGCGACAGTGGGGGTATATACTATGTATTGACTTTGTTTATTATCTCAAAATAACAAGAAATTAATTCATTACCTATTAATTAGATCTCTTGCGCAAAATATAGATTAAAAAGGGGGCCCAAATCATATTAGTTAAAGGTGGACCTGCGGGTCTATCGGCTAAAAACATTGAAGTTTATGTTAACTGTATTTGACAGATGGATGTAATAAAATTGCTACTTCATTTGGCACAAATAAAAATTTACCAATGAAAAGTAGCTATGCATCACATCCATCTGTCAAATTACAGTTAACATAAACTTTAATGTTTTTAGCCGATAGACCCGCTGGAATAACGGGCAGATTACGATGTCTGGGCCTTATTCAATAAAACTTACAATCCTACAAATTTGTCAATAAGTGACATATTTGTCAAGTTGTATGACAAGTGCTGTTCAATAAACCTTACAATTATGTAAGAATTTTACAAGTAAAAATCTTACAAATATTACAATTATAAATGCTGTTTAATAAACGTTTACATTATGTAGAAAACGCCTGTAGATTTCAATGACAATATTGTATCTACAAATTTGTAGTTGTAATTTACAAATTACATAAATTTGTAAATTGTTATTATCCATCAGCCATTTTTATGTCCCCACTGCTGGGGCACAGGCCTTCCTTATGGGTGGATAAGGAGGACGGGCTATAACCCACCACGCGGGCCCAATGCGGATTGGTGGGTGTTAATGACTGCCAATGCAGCCGGGACCAACGGCTTAACGTGCCTTCCGAAGCACGGAGGAGCTCGAGATAATAAATTTTTGGTCACCCATCCCATGACCGACCCTTGCGAACATTGCTTAACCTCCGCAATCGGTGGGCCAGGCGCTAAACCACTGCGCCACCGAGCTCCTCGAAATTTTTCTCTCATTAAATGTGAAATCAGTCACTTCAAAAGAATAAAATATTATGTTTTTAAATTTTTTTCTTTGTCATTCGATTAGCACGATTTCATCGTTATCACTCCTCTCACTACTAGATTTTGGTAATAAAAGCAGCTAAAACAAAAAAAAAATAATGCCGAGTTATAAAATTTTACCGAGGGTGAGGTCACCTGTCAGAAATGTATTACAATTCTACAAATAAGTAAACTTGTAAATACAATTATGCGTTCGATAAAGCAGTTTTTCCTACAAATTTGTAAATTGTCACCTGTAACAGGAAAATGTTTATTGAACAGAAATATGTAAAATTGTAAGTACAATTCGACAAATATGTAAATTTTCCACCATTACAAATTTGTAACTTGTATTTTTTATTGAACAGAAACTTGTAAAATTGTCACCTGTAATTGTAAATTGTAAGTTTTATTGAATAGGGCTCTCGTCATGAGTAAAGCGGCGCTTCTGTAAACACAGACTTCATAATTTTGTGACGCTATCGAGTGATTGCACGAGTGAATCAAAAGACCAATTTATGTTGATCCACCCTTCACTTTATTCAGTCTCTATTTGTAGAATAATAAAGCGCACATTCGTTTGGCGATATGTCAGTAAAGTTTGATGCTTATCTACCGCTTGTCCGCTGTCCGCATTAAGTAGTACTATCCCGTTATTGTAGTAGAATGAACGTGTAGCTTTTGAAATTGGAACCCGAAATAAAAAATCTGGTGAGTTTTTAAACCTCTTTTGTTATTTTTCTTTAAAAAAAAGGATTTATGTCTGTGTTTTGTAGCGTGTTAATGTTTTTTTATTAGGTAATGATAAAGGTATTGATGAATCGATACTTTTTTATAACGAGATTTAATTTTTATTGAGAAATCTATTATCTGTAGTAATATTGGTGAGGCCAAACAAGGGCCAAACTGAAAATGTTGTATTAAGTATCACATGATTATTTACTTATAATTTATCGTTTCAGCTGCGCTAATAATTTGTCATTTTATTCTGTACTAGCGGCCGCCCGCGGTTTCACCTGCGTGGTTCCCGTTGCCGGAATAAAAAATCCCATGTTTTAATCTAGGCTATCTACTATCTGTGTACCAAATTCCAACCAAATCCGTTCAGTAGTCTTTGCGTGATTGAGGAACAAACATCCAAACATCTAAACATCCAAACGTGTCCAAACCCAGGTACTACTACTGGGGACTACTATTTTGATGCAAAAATATTCAAATAGGTATTTTCATTTGAATAATTTACTTTTCTATATTTTTTATTTTATTATGTTGCCATTTAAAACTTTTGGTATGCAAAGATTTTTTCACTCCTCTTGCTCTAAAAGTACGTCATTGTAAGGTACAAGAGCCAGGATAAAATAGCAAAATTACCCCTAGGGGATAAAGTTTTTTCTTTTTTAATGTTTGTCTATTACCAATGAGCCTACTAAAACGAAAAAGTCTTTATTCATAATCACGAATAAAGACTCGCTCGACTTATACTGTTTCTAATTTTTATTTTTGAAAATGGAACTAAAAGCAGCGATCTCTTCGGTGAAATCATAGACTTATTTATACTCTGTGACTTTAAGTTTGATCGTAGAATGCGTGCATTGTGTTTCTTAGCTGCTACAGTAGAAATTAAAAAAGGCGCGAAATCTTTAGAATTTTTCTCTAATACCAAACTGATTGAATTGTGTGACTGTAAGTAATAGGAAAGAAATAATTTTAATCTTTTGACGTCAAGCACAAATCATTTATTTAAATACTGTATGAAAAGTTTATGAAGTGGAGGATAGAAAAACGAGTGGATTCGTTTACGGAAGTTTATAAACTAGGTATTCAATATTGTATTTTATTTTCTCGCAATCGTAGTGAAAAGTAGAGTGTAACACACGACGCTAAAACCCATGGTAACTCGGTTTCTATTTATTCCCTCGCTAAAGCTCGGGAATAAAACTACCTCGTATGGAATGGGTTATTTTAGCGTCTTGTATAACAATCTACTATTATATTACCTATACTTATATTTTTATATTATTAATAGTTGTGACTTACTTTAAAAAATATACTTTAAGAAATATTGACAAATGAACCTCGATTCGATACGTCAACGTATTCTACTTAAAATATTATATATAGATAGACAATCACATTTTAGTATTCTGCTGACAAAATAATTGTGGATTTTTCAAGTATTGAATTAAATAAAATTCGGTGTAAACACCAGCTGTTTAACAAAACACTGTTTAAATGTGTGCTGTCACTTTCTTTGACAATATTGTTTGAAAGTCACATCTAAACAGTGTCATACAATCTTTTGTAATAACACCAAAAATCTTTAGTAAGTAAGTATTTTGTTCGCAAAATATTGTGAATTATTCAAGTCCTTGTAATTTTTCGGTTGGAAACGATTAGAATTAAAATAATTTATTCTAAAACGTAATAATACACATGTTTAGGTAGGTGATTATTATGTTTGAATGTACAACACTGTTTTTAGAAATTACTAAACTGTCTTTTTTAACGACAAAGTCGGTCTAACTTAAAGTTTAGTGACCCTAAAAACGTGTGGCAGATAGACGATTTGAATCCAGTTAACTTTAATTTTGATAAACATTGTCAAGGTTGTAGACGTCAAAATAGAATGATCATCGGCTATTTGTGATGCGATGATGATGATGATTTTGTCCATCGTTTCTGTTAAAGTTATCATGACATTCGTAAAAAAAATACTTTCCATGGCAGAACATCGTAACCGCCGTTTTGCATACTTTACAGGAGAAAGACTTTAAGCGCCAAGTAGGATACTTGCTATACAGAGTGTTTGTTAATAGCCTTATAAAATAAAGCCGAATCCTTACATATCCTTATCCTTACATATAATAAAACAGTAGGAAAAGTGTGTCTGTACATTACATATATTTAAAAAATTAATATCTGGGGCGATGGAGACATAGCAATAGAGTAAGAATTTGAAAAAGAAGTGAGTCTGTTTCTCTGTTTGTTTGTCTGTTTGAACACGCTAATCTCCGGAAATACTGAATGGATTCGAATGAAACTTTTTTTGTTATATAGCTGTTAAGCCTGGGCATAACTTAGAGTATAATTGATTTTGGAAAATGGAGCACCTGATGCAGAACCATAATGGACCATTATGGTTCTGCATCAGGTGCTCCATAACTATAATCCTACTAATATTATAAATGTGAAAGTTTGTGGGTTTGGATGTTTGGATGTTTGTTCCTCAATCATGAAAAAACTACTGAACGGATTTGGTTGAAATTTGGCACACAGATAGTAGATAGCCTGGATTAAAACATAGAATACTATTTATCCCGATATTCCCACGGGAACGGGAACCACGCGGGTGAAACCGCGGGCGGCCGCTAGTAAGAAATATAAAAATAACACCTTTGCAAAAGTTGTTCAGCCTGATGAGCATTTTTTGTTGAGGTGTATAAATCGAAGATCTGGAACCACCGATGCAGAACCATAATGGTCCAACGAAACTATACAAAATATAAAAATGACACCTTAGCAAAAGTTGTTCAGCCTGATGAGCATTTTTTGTTGAGGTACAAAAATCGAAGATCTGCAACACCTGATGCAGAACCATAATGGTCCAGCTAAACTATACAAAATATAAAAGTGACATCTTTGCAAAAGTTGTTAAGCCTGATGAGCCTTTTTTGAGGTATGAAAATCAAAGATCTGGAACACCCGATGCAGAACCATAATGGTCCAGCTAAACTATACAAAACATAAAAATGTCATTTTTGCAAAAGTTGTTCAGCCTGATAGCATTTTTTGTTGAGGTATAAAAATTGAAGATCTGGAACACCCGATGCAGAACCATAATGATCCAGCTAAACTAGACAAAATATAAAAATGACATCTTTGCAAAAGTTGTTCAGCCTGATGAGCATTATTTGTTGAGGTATAAAAATCGAAGATCTGGAATACCTGATGCAGAACCATAATGGTCCAGCTAAACTATACAAAATATAAAAATGACATCTTTGCAAAAATCTGCTGTTTCATACAAACATAATAACAAAACTATCAAAATGTATGAAACAGCTGTTTTTTTTCGCGATTCATAGTTGGTCCCGTAGTAAAAGTTGTTCAGCTTAATGATCCATATCTAGCTCAATGGTAGTATTCCTCATTCGTAACTGGTTACGAACATACGGTTTCGTATGCGGCCGAAGGGGTATATTGGTAGTATAGTAGGCCCCAAATTAAATCAATACATTTTTTTTCAGAACCATGACTGAAATCATTTACCTCCGCATGGCGGGATATGTGACCGCCATCTTGCTACACGTCGGCAATATGCTGGCGGTCGCTGCCGTACCACGATCTAAAGAGGTCATGGAAGATATCAGGGTTGTCAGGTTCTCGCAAATGCAGTATAGATACCTCACTTCTTGGACTTTCGTGAGTATATTTTTTGATCACATCACAAATTCACAACAGAGTTTTATCACAGAAGAGATAATAGTACTAGCGTATAGAAGTTGCACTCCGCACAATCATTTAAATAAATAGCGACTCTTGCTCCAACACAATAAGATGCAATAGGGTATTTTCCAAATTTATGAAAACTGCTTATATTTAAAGATTGGGACGAACAATTTAACAGAAAAATAAAAATAAATTAAATAATGTCTTTTTTCTCCATTAAACCAATTAAAATCAAACATATTTTTAATGCTTTTGAATTTACCGCCAAAACGCTCGGTTCGATAACGTCTACTGTGTGACGTCAACTTTGTGTAAACACTTTCAACATCTTTGTAGTCTGTGTTACAATTTACTCTATACTTTACACAAAGTTGACGTCACTCAGTAGATGTCAGTGAACCGAGCGTTTTGGCGGTGAATTCAAAACAATTAAAAATAAATTTGATTTTAATTGGTTTAATGGAGAAAAAAAGACATTAATTAATTAATTTTTATTTTTCTGTTAAATTGTTCGTTCCAATCCTTAAATATAAGCAGTTTTCAAAAATGTGGAAAATACCCTATTCAGGTCGCACAGCGCTCTCTTTTCTACATTATATTCACCTAGTAGTTGCCTCTCTTTCTATCGCTTAGCTCTTATCTTTTCTGCTGTATGAAATTGGTTCTTACTGAGGACGCCGAGCGCTTTAGGCTGTACACGCGCGCGGGTCGACATAGTTTAGAGCTTACTCATGCACTGCAAATATCTGTCCATCGGAAAACCAGCAATCTATATTGATCCGCGCACGTGTCCCGCTTAACGCAGCGGACACAGTTATACTCACGCGCGGAGTGACAGCACCCTGCTATTATAGGTATAGACCACAGTGGGTCGTAAGCAGAGATTTTTTTACGATAGATAAGCAAGCGCTTACCCGCCATCACGCCTGATGGTAAGCGATGAGACTATTTACAATGAAATGCGCTTGCCTAGAAGATACCTATTCACTCGTGCCTTGAAGGCCTCCAGATTGTACCTATCGGGAAACAGACTCGGACTTCCACTCTCTAGCGGTACGGATGATGGTACATGTTTTCATCGGAAGATCATGTTGCCAATTGTCTGGTCTACTGAGGTGTTCTATATGTACTAGGTACTTAAATATAAATCAGTAGTCGTCTTTGAGACGTTACTAAATGTGAAGGGTTTGTGCTATTTAGTATTGTTGTATGATCTGTGGTGCTATTCTATTTTGCTGGACGCCACACGGCTTAATAAAGGCCTCGGCAACATCTTAGAGGCTTCCCGCGACCTACAGCGTAGGTCCACCTTGTCGGTTCATATTTTCACTAAGCAAATATTGTTTTTAATTCTAGATTATCCAGATAGCGTACAGTGTCATAGGTTTATTCTGTGACTATCTTACACTGAAGAATGCTAAAACCAGAGATTATAGACTACCCAAATATCTCAAAGGAGTACGCGATACGCTGTTTGCATCTGTATTGTGGCCATCTTGTGTGGTGAGTAAAACAAAATTTTAATTCAGAATTAAAAATACTTATAACGGTGATAATCTTTAGTAATTATCTTTTAATGTATATAGTAAGGTAACTTCTTTGTCTCAGCAAAAATACAGACTAGGAACCTAATACAGACTACAATACCGCACTCCCTCTGCCCAGCACCCCACCTCATTGATGCCCTGTCAACAAAGCCGAGTTACAGTTACCCCCCTAGGTCACAAAATAAACACTGTCAACACGTCCGAGTTACCCCACTAGGTCACAATATAGTTACTGTCAACAAGGCCGAATTACTTCACTAGGTCACAAAATAGTTACTGTCAACACGGCCCAGTTACCCCACTAGATCACAAAATGGTTACTGTGGTTCTTCTCTCTCACGTAGACCATTTTACCATGAATGTGTTAGGCGTGCACATGCACATTGTTTTAGTGTGCGTCTGTAGGCTCTCGTATGAACACTAAAATAATGTGCATGTGCACGCCTAACAACACTCGTAGCAAAACGGTCTTCGTTAGATAGAACATTTTGGCTTCTATTTTGCCAAATACTTCATTCATTTTTTTTTGTTCACAGGTTGTATTCTCACTATTTTGGGTGATCTTCACATACGACAGAAGTCTAGTTTTCCCAGAATTTCTAGACAAAATACTGAGTCCTATAAATAACCATATAATGCATACGGCTATCTTGCCACTGGCGTTATTGGAAATTCTATACCTGCCTAGGACAAAACCTAGGTCACATATAAGATATCTGGCGCATTTGACTTTCCATTTCGTGCTATACGCTGCTGTGTACGTATATTTAATTTATTTATTAGTTTAAAGTAAGGAAATCTTTAACTGTCTTATTTAGAGATGTTTCACAAAACTGGGGTGCAAGACTGTTCTAACAAAACCTGGTTTAATGCTTGTAAACCATTCACAATGCACCTTTTAATCCTTAAACGGTGGGACTAAACGTTAAACTGTCACTCTGAATACGATTTGCGCTAAAATGGCGTTAGTCCGCCCGCAGTCAACGCCATGTTAACTTTGGCCCTAGTTTAACGAACGCACTCTGAATAAAACAGATAGTGTAGGTACCTAAATCATGGAAAGGAACTAGTGTAAAAACCATGTAACCTTTTTGGCATATCCGCCATTTTGAAAAAATCGGAAAATAGGGTGTCAATGGATAGAAAACGACAAAATAAACACAAAATATTGATTTATTGTTGTAAAATGTATACTTTCGAAGATATTCGGAGCAAAATAGTCTGCAGTTGCAAATTGAAGTGTTTCTTTCTATCACGATATTTTTTTTAAGTCCCAATGTCTCCGAAAGTATACCAATAATTCATGTTTATTTTTTTGACGTTTTCTATCGATTAAATAGTTTCATCAGTTACGATGAATTTCTGATTATTTTCGAAGAGATATATACTAGACTCCATACTAATAGTGGCGTCAGTAGGGTGAAAAATACGGCGTTTTGTGAACCAGAGATTTCCTTTGGTAGGATTGGTCCTTAGGACCCTAGGATGGATATAAGAAGTGGAGCCACCACGATTTTTGTAGTAAAGTTTTGGCTTTCAGCCCAATCTCGATAGATGTTTTAGTTAAGCTGGTATGCCCAGTTTGATATCATATTCGTATGAATTTAGGGTGTCGAATTCATTTTTGGTTTCATATTTGTACGATTCAATTAAAAAATAAATAAAAACAAAAATAAAATACACGCTTGATAAAAGAAAAAAATTGCCATTAAATACACAAATTGGAATATTGAAAAAAAAAATACCTCGTAGGAGCCCTATTATCCTTTTATTTTAAAAATAATAATAAAATAAAATATTCTTGTTTTGGCTTATAAAAAAAAATAACTTCGTTACCGTTGTAAGGAAGTTATTATTTTTATTAAATATTAAAATTTTAAATATCAATTCGAAACTTGCTTGTAGAAGGCTCAAATTGTAGCAAATTTAGTTAGCTTTATAAAAGTATAGTGTAAAGATACCTGAAAAACGCTTCCTTAAGGTAGTTTTTTCGAAAATACTGAAACAAGTGCCAAGTTTTTCCAGCAGTACAGGGTTTCCAAGGGTTAAAACTTGGGTAAAACTACTCTCAAGGTACCTAACAATATCTGAAAAATATCGTACTTACATGCGCGCTTGTGATATTTGCCTTTTTTTGTCGGGATTGACTGGCATTTTTGGTTTTTCTAATAATTTACTGATATTTTTTAATTCTGCGTTATACTTTTTAAGTTTATTTCAAAACAGTTTCATAAAAGTATTATAATGTATATATATTTGGAATTGGCTATTTATTACCTTTCATTTGATACCCATATTGTTATGATAAAACATATTAATATTTCCATAGGTGTAAAAGAAATTGACGGCACGCGACAGTGAAATTTTTTTCGCTATTCATTGTTAATAAAAATAACTGTAAGTTATATTTTTTCAAGTTTTCATTCTATAAGCTTTGTTAACGTATTTTTTGTTTGCAAATAAAACATCAGTTTAATATTTACGGTGACTTAAAGTAAAAAAAAAGTAGTTGAATATATTGGTTTTTGTGTAATGTTTAGGAAAATTCTTAATAAATTGCAATTTTTATACCATTATTAACCTCGGAATTCGTTAAGGCAGAATTCCCCCCTCCCCCACCTACTTGAAAAATCCAGGTGGCTCCACTTCGTAAACCCATTTTATGAACCCAAGGATAAATCCTACCGTGGGAAATCTTTAGTTCTTGGATAGCCGTATTCTTCGTTTTTTTGCTTCCTACGACTGGGGCTACAAAACCTTACATGCCTTTTTTGCGAAATCTTTTGTATTGGTATGAATGTCTTGGCCTTTTTGTAAATTATACTAAATTATGATATGCTCAACTATTTTATGAAAAAAATAGGTAAGTAACATATAAGTATAATATGCTAGGTAGGGGTTCCTAATGTACATCTATAGAGAAAAAAACGCACTACTCTATCTAGAGTAATTTTATTATCTATGGAAAAATTCCTTTCGCTTTTTGGCGATAGATGGCGTTATACAAATTTAACATAGGTATTCTATTGAATGTTTTAACACACATTTTTTTCTCGATATTATGTTCGTACTACGGGTACGAGGCTTAAAAGTACCGAAATTTTAAAACCCGTTTTATTTTTCAGAATGGTGTACACTTACATGGAAAAAGGATTGTGGCTGTATCCCATATTGAAGAATCTGTACGGAACTATATATTTCCCATTTTTATTTATATCAGTATATATTTTAGCTGTGTTAAGTTATTATTTGCAATGGATTTTACCCACTTTTTCAAAAGAAGATAAAGTAAGAAGAAAATATACAAATTGAAATTATTGAATACAATTTCAATTTGTTAATGTTAAAAGAAAAATATTTTTTATACTTTTTTATTGATAAATGTAATTAAATTATTTGATAATCTGTCTTGATTTATTTGATTGTATATATTAGAAATCTGTATAATTAGAAAAAAAAAACCATTTAGATCTATGCACTAAAGAAGTAAATGCGCTGATGTATACATAGTGTAAAGTATTCGATATACAGGGTGTTTGGTAATAGCCTTATAAAGCCGAATAGGGTAGATAGGGACCATCAAACTGAACAACTTTAACTATGGAACCAACTCTGAAATCGCGAAAAAAAATCAACGGTTTCATACAAAAATTAATAAGGAAAATATCAAAATGTATGAAACAGCAGTTTTTTTTCGCGATTTCAGAGTTGGTCCCATAGTAAAAGTTGTTCAGTTTGATGGTCCCTATCCACCATATTCGGTATAAGGCTATTACCAAACACCGTGTAGATGGTGGTCGTGGTGTGTGGTGGGTTATGGCCCATTCTCCTTATCCACCCCTAAGCCCAAGCAGTGGTGACTTAAGCTACCCTAGCTTGACGGCGCCGTCATATTACGGCCGTAATTTAGCGGCGTAAAACGTTGTCTTGTAAACAATACGGCGCGGTTTCTGACGTTACGGTGTCGCCGTATTGTTTACATAGACAACATTCAACGCCGCTATATTACGGCCGTAATATGACGGCACCGCTATCCTAGGAAACCCTAGCTTTAGTGGGTACATTAAAAAATGGTATAAGTATGACAAAAAATACTAAATAATATGCCAGAAAATTCGACTCGTACCACATCATTCTCATCGAAATCGAACCCGCGACCTTTGGAAGTCCAATTCAAGCACTTCCAACTAAGCTCCCGAGTCACTCGGTAGCTCAGTTGAAAGTCTCGGTGAGAATATGATCTTTATATTTTTTTTCTAGAATTAATCAGTATTGTATAAAAATGGCATAGTAAATGCTAATAGTAAGTTTATGATACAAGGTCGGTAAGGAAGTTTTTTAAAACGAGTCGACGTTTTATAATTATAATCGTCACGAGTTTTAAAAAACCTTAACAACCGTGTGCCATACTACATTTTTCAATACATTTGCGAGAAAACATTATAGGTACTACTGAAATTGTAATCTATACATATAATAAAACTGTAAATTCTAAATATTTGTGCTCGAATTACGCAAAAACCGCTAAACGAATATTGATGGATTTTTCACAATTTAGTAGACTGAGGTCCAACTTAAAATCTAAGCTATGTTTCATCAAATTCAGGTGGGTGGAACCAGGGAAACAGCTTCAACCCTCCGTAGTACTAGCTTTCATACACTAAAGGGGTCATTTTAAACTGGTTGCAATATGTTTCTACTGTCTACTTGGATGAAGTCGCGGGCGGAAGCTAGTAGAAAAAATACGTTCGTAAACAAAAACGCACGGCGCCGGCGTGCGGTAAATCAACTTTCCGCACGCTAGACTGTCATCGTAAACTTACATTTTCGAGCAACTGTATTGAAAAATCTTATGACAAATACATTTATATAGCAAAACTACGTCAATACGAAATCAAAACGCACCAGCCAGTGTTTTCTGTAAGGCGTATTCTTCTAGGGATAGTTAAATTGTAATTTCAGTAGGTATACTAGCACGAACGCTTATCGAGAATGAAAACGAAATTTCATTTCGCTTTTCTACGGCAGATGGCGATGTACTTCCCATATAAAATTACTCTATATTGAGTACTTTTACTCGTGTTTTTTTTCTCGATAAACGTTCGTGCTCGGAGTAGGTCTGTACCCGTAGTACGCGTATAAATATCGCGTGTAAAAACCAAAAAAAACCCGCCTGCATCAAAATACAAGTCAACTGAAAAAATGGAAACAAGATTAAATATTAAAGGCAACATAATAACATGCAGTCGGAGGCATGCATAAAGAAAGTGATATTATGAATTTGAATTCTACGACTGCAGTGGGTAAAAACATTCAATAGAGTAATTTTGTATTGGAAATTTGTAGAGCGCTATCGAATGCCGAAAAGTAAAGTGAAATTTTCCATAGAGATTTATTCTATCGATATAAGTTTTCATTCTCGATACGTTCGTGCTAGGGGTTGTCGGAAATCTACTCGAAAACATTCGATTCGATCCGTATCCTCCGATAGATTCGAAAACTGCTATTCACGCAAATACATTCGACTGGCATTCAATTCACTTTGCAACGGGAAAGTGCAATACATTTACAAACTCTGATTCGATTCGGAAAACGATTGTCGGAAATCAATTCGAAAGCATTCGATTCGAATCCGTATCCCCCGATAGATTCGAAAACTGCTAATCACAAATACATTCGACTGGCATACGGGAAAGTGCAATCTATATATATAAAATTCAAAGTCCTGACTGACTGACTGAGTGAGATATCAACGCACAGCCCAAACCGCTGAACCTAGAGGCTTGAAATTTTGCACACAGATACCTTATACAGTGTAGGCATCCACTAAGGAAGGATTTTTGAAAATTGCATCCCTAAGGGGATGAAATAAGGGATGAAAGTTTGTATGAAAGTCCCTCAGTTTTGAAGCTAGGATATTCAAATTTTGTATTTAAGCTGATGATTGAAATTTATTAAATACGTGTCTCAGCATTTTTCAAAATACTACCCCCGAAGGGAAATGAAGGGGGATGAAGTTGTGTTTAGAAGAAAATCCATCATTTTCGAAGTAAAAATCGCTAAATTTATAATTAAGGCTTATGGATGGAAATCTAACGCAACGTATATTGTTATTGGCAGTATTTCAACCCCTATGGGGATGAAATGGGGGTGAAATGGGGAAAACAACCCTAAAAATAGATATGGATATCGTTATTGGGGTTTTCTGGGATGACGATTGCGAAAATGACATTTATTTTGAAGTTCAACACGGTGAACATGATTTAACCCCTAAAAGGGTGGAAATAGGGTTCAAATTTTGTATGGAAAAAGAATATAAAACAGACATTACAACTTTAAACTTCGTAGGAGCACGTCTAAAATAAATAGAGAAACATATATTTTGTGATTTTGAAAATCAACCCTTTAGTGGCTAAATGGGGTAAGTAAATATAAAAATCGATATGGGTGTCGTTCTTGAGATTTTATGAGATGGTGATTGCAAAAATCACATTTATTTTGAAGTCCAACGCAGTGGACGTGATTTAACCTCTAAAAGGTTAAAAATGGGGTTCAAATTTTGTATGGTACAATAATATAAAATAGACATTACAACTTTAAAATTCGTGAGAGTACGTCTAATAATAAAAAGGCAAACACATATTTTATTGTTTTGAAAATCATCCCTTAGGGGGTAAATGGGATAAGTAAACATGAAAATCGATGTGGATGTCGTTTTTGAGGTTTTGTGGGATGGTGATTGCGAAAATGACATTTATTTTGAAGTCCAACACGGTGGACATGATTCAGCCCCAGGGGACGGGAACAGGAACGCGAACGCGAATGGGAACGCGAACGCGAACGGGAACGGGAACGGAAAAGTGTAATGAAACGGGAACGGGATATCTACTAATATATCTGGACCCAATTCTGACTGTTGTAATGAACTAGCTTCCGCCCGCGACTTCGTCCGCGTGGATATTAGAGAAAATCCTTAGGGAACCTTCAACCAGGATCCAACCAGCCGTTTTTACGCGATTAGGCGGGTCCCCACCAAGCGAGCAGCCTCGTGCAAGGCCCGCCACACGCGGCAAACATCTTGCCTCGCACGAGGCTGCTCGCTTGGTGGGGACCCGCCTAATCGCGTAAAAACGGCTGGTTGGATCCTGGTTGAAGGTTCCCTAAGGATTTTCTCTAATATCCACGCGGACGAAGTCGCGGGCGGAAGCTAGTGCATTTATAAAGTTTGGTAGCGTAAGGTAGAAAATGAGATCGAAGACTATAAACTCTCCGATTCGATTCGGGAAGTTGGTTTCCGACAATCGTGATCCCCCTGACTGAAATTACAATTTAACCATCAGCCGTGTGAAGTGAAGAAAACGCCTTACGGAAAACACTGGCTGGTGCGTTTTGATTTCGATTTGACGTAGTTTTGCTATATGAATGTATTTGTCATGAGATTTTAGCATTTACAATTCATTTTTATACAATACTACGTAAATAGTTCTAGAAAAAAATTCGAAAAAAACGTGAATTTTCTCTTCATATTCTCACCGAGAGCTCAGTTGAAAGAACATTGGATCGGACTTCCAAAAATTGGGTTAGTACAAACTGAAGTAGCTACTTCTGTTGTAATGTAATTTGTTAAATTAATTGCATCACCTCCAAAGATGGCGTCTCTAGACTTAACCCCCTACTCAAATGGTCATTCTACTAAAATTAACGCAAGCAGAACAGAGGGCCTAGTGCGAGTTGAGGTTTTCACTGTTTACTATCGAAAACTATCGGATATGCTGCTCATAGTCAATGCGAGTGAAAGAGACAAACGATAGTTTTCGACAGCGAAAAGTGAAAACATCAACTCGCACTAGGCCCTCAATGTATGGGAATGATATAAGTAAGACAAAGCCCTTCCTTATGGGTGGATAAGGATGGGCATAACCCACCAAGCGGGCTCAATGTGGATTGGTGGGTGTTAACGACTGCTAATGAAGCCGGGACCAACGGCTTAACGTGCCTTCCGAAGCACGGAGGAGCTCGAGATAATACATTTTAGGTCACCCATCCCCATGCCATGACCGACCCTTGCTAAAGTTGCTTAACATCTGCAATCACTGGGCCAAGCGCTCAACCACTGCGCCATCGTGTGATGTTCATTTTACATAAACACTTTTTTTTATAATAGTTGTAATTTTAAAGTGATCGATCAATTTCGGATTATTGGGTTTTCTACCAATGTTCTTTGAATTTCTTGATTGTTTTTGTTAGTTTAAGGAAAATTTAAGTAACTGGGACGCCCTATATTCGATTCCTGGAGAAAGTGAAATCCGTAATGACACACCGTTGCTTGATGGTGACTGGTGACGTAATATGATTTTTGTGTTGGTGGGTTTTTAATGCTTTAAGTTTGACCATATAATGTCACAAATATAAGTTATCATACAAAAGGACAAGCACCTATCTCAAATATTTTTTCTTTAACTTTATATAGACAGATCAGATGAATGAGGATCAACTTGAATCAATTGTTTTAAATGAAATTCCAAAAATTTGAGAACATCCAAACGCATAACCGGTATAATAAAAAGAGAAATGGCCTTCTTCCCTATAAACAACAACAACAAAAAAAAAACTTTCGAAACTATTCTGTTGACCAAAATAACTTGACACTTTCTCCTTTTAAGCCTCCGTACAAAATATACTCAACCAAACGTTCCATCTTCATTGGACTATACCATCTTCGTCAAAATATATTGTGCGTTCGTTGTGGCATTAAATGGTATAGAAATAAAGTTCAATTTGCTTTGCAGTTGAAGAAACCATAAAGTTTGTAATGCAAAGAGGCTGCGTTCTACTTTATGGTCAAGTGCATTGGTGTGGCCAGCTTTTACAATTACCACTGTTTTCGGGCAAAATTACGTGATTGCTCATTTTTTTTTTGCTGTTAACTAGTTGGATTTGAACCCGAAACAGTGAGATAATAATCTGGTTTATTGTCAAATTATTGCAAGAAAACTATGTTTTAATTTATTATTTGGTTGACATTTTGTGTAATGGCATCGTAAAGGAAAAAATCATTGACATCCAGACAAGTATCTAGTTAAGCTTGTATTATGTCATGTATTAATTCTTACATTAAATTAGTTTACACAACAATACCTTGCTATTTCATCTTAATTTTTTTTTTACTTAATAAAAATAGTTTTTACCTAATTAAGTTTTATAAACAGAGTTCATGCTTATCATTCCGCTATAATATTTTACAACTTTAAGCAAATTGAGTAATTGCCGAGGATTTCATTATTTATTTCTCTATGAATTCACCTAATTACATAATCCAGTAAGCTTGCACAACAATGACATTATGAAATGATCATTCGAATTTTGATTTTCCAAGTCATGAACAAATAATTTCGACCTTGAGTCGCACAACCTTGCTTTTACAGTGTTAATTTGAAAATTAACTGGCCACACTATAGTTAAGTCACACCATAGAGTTTCACATTTCTTCTCTAGATGAGTATCCGAGCGGTTGATTTAAAAGTTAGGTTAAAAAAGTTCGGTTCGTAAAGTTTATATTCGAGTTTTCGAAAATGGCGGTTTCGTACGCCGTTTCCCGCGTTTTGAGAAGGGCTTCGCCGTTCCTTTTTCAAAAAAGGTGTGAGTCGACAGTTGCCAGTTTCACCAAGGATGAGATTCTTTTACTGTTGCGACCTCCTTTCACGAACTGGAGCAATACGATCAGGGATGCTGAAAAAGTGGTTGGTTATCCAACCTCCTTCATGAATTTGAGGTGTCTTCTGAGTGACGAATTTGCAAACTTGGCTTTATATTTGAGGAAATTGGTAAGTAATTTTTGACTTGAATAGACTTTTAGGAACTCCGTAGTTCAGTGGTTTGTAGACCGGTTTTCGTGGTTTGTCATTTCTGTTCCGGGTTCGATCCCAGGGTGGGTCTGTTTAGAAAACATTGCCGTTACTGATTTCTTCAACAAAAACGCTTTTATTAACTTTGAAATCGGAGCAATGTATGTACGATATTTATTTATTAATTATTGTTATTAAGTAAGGTATAAGAAAAAATGTTGGCCGAGTTTCACTATGGTAGAGCAATTTCACCTCTGATCGTTTCCCGTCATGGTATTGACATTATAGATTATTCAGAATCTATTAACTATATAAAATTTAGATTGCTGCAGATTTAGGTAACAAAATACCAACTATAATACCTATAAGGATTAAATTTGATAATTTTGATTGAATGCTAAAAGTATTTATGTTATAAAAAAAATAAGTTGAACAGCATAGGGATGGTAGCTATGCTAGGGAGCACGAAAATCTTTGAAGAAATAAAAATGCATGTAAAAAATGATTATATAATTTTGTATACAGAGCCATCTAGCGTCGAAAAGCGAAATAAAATTTATCATAGACAATTTCTATCGAGTACTTTAGGTCGCGTTTTTATCGATACCTATATGTTCGTTCATTATAGGGGTACAACGGGAATCGAAAACGATCCTTCATTTTTTTTTTTTATGTTAACTTTATTTTAAGATTAACTATAAATAATAGGGAATATGCATAAGTCACCGATTTTGATAAATTTGAGCTTGATCGCTGCGGACACTTATAAAAACATGATGGAACAGGAAAAAAAATAAAATAAAATGTATTATTTTAGTTTTATCACACGATGAAATCAGGGAAAAATAACAATATTTTTTTTTCATTTTCGGATATATTGCACTTTACAGTCAGATAGAATATCGAATAAGAAACAATATTTTGTATGACACATATGTACTTAAACGCAAAATTTAGGGAGATAATTGAAGATTATTGGCTAACTCCATATTAAACGCGCCGAAACACACCTGAAACGTGATGTGTGACGTCACCATTTTGTATGGAGCGTTTTCGGCGGGTGCTGCTGCGTGCTAACTTCAAGTAACTATATCACGAGAAAAAAACGCAAGAGAAAAGTTTTAATATTACAGTTAATTTTCTCACGCATATACTTTTGATTAAGATTTAAAAAAAAAATTGATGCATATTCCCTATTGGATAATTAGGGGTTTGCCTATAGTTTGGGACTTAATGATTATAATAAATATTAAAAATGACTTCCTAGAGAATAGTTAAAACAGTATTTTTCTTGAAAAAAATGCGACAAAAATAAGATTCTCGATAATTCGTTTTGTATAGTTTAGTGTGCAGTCTGTTTTCCTTACTTGTTCAAACAGTTTTCGACTGTTATCATACGTCTTTTAAACTTAAATAGCTATTTAATCAATGTTGTCTTGTATTTAATCAAATTAAATTACTATTAACAATTTCTATCGTATTTCATTTGTTTTATTTTACAAATGATTTATTTCAATAAAGAGTTGGGTGACGATTATTTACCAAATAGGACAAGACAAGTAACTTTAAACTGAGTTTCACTAAAATCTTTTACTACAGACGATTATGTTGTCATCTGTACTTATATCAGTGTTGGAAGAAACCTGTTGTCCGTTTCTTTTCGTCTGTAGAAAGCGAATGCTAACGGTACCGATGGCTTTCACAACAACTCACTTTTTTACATTAATCATAGCAAGTGACGATGTTACGATTGAAAAAATTAAGCAATGTTGGTAGTGGTAAATTTTGAGATGGGTGATCGTTTGTAGTTAAGATTTAGTTGTCTAGGTTGTGCCTGTCTAATCTAGATTTACATAGAATCTATAGAACATTATACATAGAATCTCGAGAAATAATAAAAAATAATAAATGAATCCTTACTTTAATTTTATAAATGCGAAAGTCTGTTCGTTTGTTTATTTGTTACGCCTACGCCTTCACGTCTTAACTACTGAACCGATCATCCTGAAATTTTACATAGGTACACGTTGTCAGGGGTACAGAGAAGGACATAAGGTAACATTAATCATCCCGAAAAGAGGGATAGAAAAAAAATACACGCAGACGAAGACGCGGGCGGCCGCTAGCAGTGAATAAATTAATAAAGAACAATTTTATAGAAGACCTTCATGGTTGAGTGGTTTGCCGGTTTTCAAGGTGTCAGCATTTCTGAGGTCCCGGGTTCGATCTCCGGCTAAGTTAATTTAGAAAACGAACTTTTCCATATTTTTGTTATGGGTATTCGTGCGGACTGCGATATTATTTGAAGGGTACAAGGTTTTTCATCTGTACTTTAAAATAATAGAAATAGCAAAAGTGTATCTATCCTTTTTGAAATTTGTGATTCATTTATTAATAGATATTTCAGATTTTACTGCGGATTCCTACTTAAAGATAATTCACTTGAATTCATTGAATTATCTTCGAAAGGAGAATTAAAAAGAAAACATTCCGACGAACTGAAAACCTCCTCCTTTTTTGAAGTCGGTTAAAAATGCGTTCGAATAAGAATATTTTATCTAAAAAAATTAAACAATAACATTTGGGTCGAAATGGACATAAAAAGTGGGGTGAAATAATTTTAATAAGTGGGTCCAAAAACATGGGTCGAAATTGGACTATTTATTTTTTATAGGGAAAAATGATCATTGTCAATGTTACCTTATTTCGAGAAAATTAGATTATTAAGTTTCAACCTATTGGACCTTCATCTATATTCATACTTTTTGCAGTTTTTCATTGTTATTGTAATGGACCGTTATTTTAAAGGATATTCACTGTTTTTAGCCTGTTCCTCTAACAGCTAATAACGGAGACGAAAAGCATTTTTTTCGTGTATTCTGATGAAAACGAAACTATTTTCAATGGACTTTCAAATGAAGTCCAAACCAAAAAAATACAACAAAATGACATCGATCATTATTCCCTTGTAACCTTTATTTGCAGTTTCCTAATGAAAGCAATAAGTACATTCTCACTTATTTTTTTTGTTCTAGGTGGGCAGCAATCACTTAGTCATGCAGACAGCAAAAAACATCCTTTACGGTGACTCCAAAAATCTTCAGCCATGGGGCCTCATAATTCTTCTGCTTTCAAAATCAGTTAAAAGTACCACTCAAGTCAAGAACATAGAAGAACAGCAGAGGATCTTAGCAGAACTGACTGAAATGATAAGAACAGGACATCTGATCCACCAAGGCATTGTCAACGTACCATTTACTAAGCGCTCTAAGCACACTGAGTCAGCAATTTTTGGAAACAAGATAGCTTTACTTTTGGGAGACTATCTTTTAGTAACAGCTAATGGTATGCTGGCTAACTTAAGAAATTCTGATGTTTCTTACATCATTTCTACGGCTTTAAAAGACCTGTCTGAAGGTGAGTTCTTCGGAGAAAGAGACGAACAGAACATGCCAATACCTGGAAAGCCTAAAGAAGTTGGTGAAGATTACGAGATAACTTTTGATACTAACTCCATTTCTGTCGATGAGGTGATTGGGAAGCCAAGGAAAGAATGGACTGCGAGAACAGTTTTCAGTGGAGTCAGCCTTTTGGGTAGGGGTTGCCAGTCAGCAATGGTTTTGAATAAACAGAACAGGGAGACGCAGAACTGTGCTTACCATTTCGGATGCCATGTTGGTCTAGCTTGGCAAGCTGCTGTGGAATTACAACAGCTAACATCAGAAACTAAAGAACAGTTTTGCTTGGCAAGCGCACCTGTCTTGTTTGCTCTTGAAGGAAACCCTGAGCTATATAAAGTTATTGATCAAGCGAAAAACGACGTTAAAGACGTGGATTATGAAGATTTGAAGTTCAATATTCTAAAAACTGATGCAGTTGATAGAACTAAGGCACTGTATGAAGAGCATGCTCAAAAAGCAACTGCTTATATCGAGAGTATTGGTCAGAATGATGCTGTTGATATGATTAAGAAATTGATTAATACTTTTTGAGTGTGATTATGCAAAATGTTTGTTTAAAATGATTTTTAGAAGAATATGTTTCTTAATATTATACAGAATATTGGAAAACTTAATGAAACTCCAGGCAAGGCGAGACAAAACAAATTGATTTAAGTTAAAAACTTTGACTCTACGTAAATTCAAGAAACAGCATCGGAATCGAACGAATCAAATTATGAATCTAGATCCCTATTTTCTTTTTGATTTTAAAAAACATTGTATCGATTCGAAATGAGAATTTGGTTTGGATAAAAGTACCTATATACTTTAATATTTCTTTGTGAGTTTTCAAACAGACTTAATATCAATATTGTTTGATTTCATTAATAATTTATTAATATACTAAATAGTTTATTTAATAATTTGTATGTTTATTTCTATTATCATAGAATTAGTTCCGTGGAATTTTACTTCCCGTGGGAACTTATGGTAAAACCTTGTCGGCGGCCTACCCACGGAGCGTCGTCCGGTGCGCGGTCGCCATTCCAGAACCACCCCGCCCCAACCAACATCGGTAATCGGTATTATATAAACTGTGGTAAAATTTCTATCCTATATTACTCAAGCCCTCCTCGATGACCACCGAAATAGTGATTGATTAGTGGATTATTATATTTAACTGTCAAAAAACAATGGATATTTACAGTTAAGTTTCATAATAAGGTATATAATATCGTACCTATAGTATCGGGGCGGATAGTGTGTTCTCTAGGAAAAAAATATTTATTTTTAAATCAATGATTCGATTCGGAAATACGCTCCTAGTTACCAAGGTATATTTTTTATGTTTTCTAAACTAGATGACTCAGTGTTAGTATCTTTGTAAATATAACCACCCAAAAATGGCAATTTACACAGCTAACACAAATACCCATGTTGCAAATGTTTAACGTTCTCACTAGCTATTTTTGAGTCTTCCGCTGAACTATTATTCAATATGTACTAAATGATAAATTATGTGGTTTTGTTGATTAAAAATACTAGAAAATTTCAACGAATTATTTAATTCGTATCTCAGTTTGATCAGTAGCACAACACGAACAACTATTGCAAAAAATTATAACGAAATTATCAAAATATATGAAACAGCTAATTTTTTGTTCGCGATTTTAGATTTGGTCCCATAGTAAAAGTTGTTCAGTTATATGGTCCCTATCTACCATATTCAGCTTTATAAGGCTTTACCAAACATCTTGTATAAATAAGCGATCGATTTATTTTTAACGATGCGGAGTCCATGTTCAGGCTGGCATATCTCCTAAAAGCTTCCTACTTCGCAATCCCGGCGATGATATTTGATAACACCAAGCTAATGGCTATCTTGCCAATTTGGTCTAGTCCCAAAATGCGATAGATTGAACATTACCCTGGTTGGCCGGCGGTCTTTAAAGCAAGGTAGAACAGCAAAGCAAAGAAATGAAACCGGTAGGCCTGGGGCCAGCCTATCGCGCGTTTTTTTCTCGGTACCTAGATGTTCGTGCTAGGGGATTTCTACTAAATATAGGAAGGTATTCTGTGCTAGGGGTATAGTTTGGTCAAAGTTATGGGGTTATGAAAAACTATTAAATTGCTTTGTGTACAATACAATAATTATTTGACATTATTTGTGCTCGATACGAATTCTACAGTCGTTCAATAATTTTCCTTGCTACGGATACCGAGTACTTTATATCGCTATAAATAACTATAATTCGGATCGGATTTGAACCAACTATATGTTTTATACTAAGAGCTGGCCACGGAAATAGGTGGACAATTTACAAAGCGACGAAATCCCTCTAGTTAGTTTGCCATACTATCATTATTAACAGATCCGGGCACCTCGCAAATTTTCAAGTGGTGGAAGTGGTTGAGCAACAAAGGGGCTGAAAAGCGATTGAAGGTCTACAATTTACAGAGCTCTGGATTTGGTGTGGTATATACCAAACCAATAAATCATGTATTTAAATCGAATATAACATTGCCAGGAATTTTGACTGGTGGAAAAGTAGTGCCAGTCAGCATCAAACTTTAGGTACCACTTTTTTGCGCATTTTGCTGCTTTTTGATTGATTATACCTAGAATCGCTTTACAGCCCCTTTGTTAATCAACCACTGCCACCCCTGCCGCTGAAAATCTGCGGGGTGCCCGGATCTGTTAATAATGATAGTATGGCTTACTAAAAAGACAAGAGGGATTTCGTCGTTCTGTAAATTGTCCACCTATTTTCGGAGCTAGCTCTTAGTCCATTTTTTTAGTATAAAACTTATCTCATGTCCGTAAAACCGAAAACAAAAGAATACCATCATTAGACAAAAAAAACGTAATAATCATTATAATAGGCGGCCTTATTGCTCCACTGCAATCTATTCCGTGTAACCTTGGTTGTACATTTTAAATTGTACAATAGGAGGTTCACTTGTACAACAAAATGTAAGTGCCTAAACTAAAGGTTGACCTTACATGTTAACACCGAGGTTCCGAGGTTACAAAACAATTGGCGACTCTAGTCTG
Source organism: Agriphila tristella (assembly GCA_928269145.1). Classification (NCBI taxonomy): domain Eukaryota; kingdom Metazoa; phylum Arthropoda; class Insecta; order Lepidoptera; family Crambidae; genus Agriphila; species Agriphila tristella. The sequence continues at coordinate 7,478,921 of OV743451.1, forward strand.
AAATGGAAAAGTAGCCTCCCTACTCAAATGCCCATCATTATATAAAGTGTTACAAAAATACCCCTAATACCGTATATGGTAGATAGGGACCATCAAACTGATCAACTTTTACTATGGGACCAACTCTGAAATCGCGAAAAAAATAAGCTGTTTCATACAAAAATTCATAACGAAAATATTAAACAGCTGATTTTTTTTCGCGATTTCAGAGTTGGTCCCATAGTAAAAGGTGTTCAGTTTGATGGTCCTTATCTACCTATTTGGCATTTGGGGTTTTTTGTAACACGTTGTATATGTCGTAGGATAATCGTATAAGCCGGATCTTTACAAAAATCCTAGGTCGATTGTAAAGAACCGGATAATTGTAATCTAAGACAGATTTTCGCAATCGTCCGAGAAATTTTTAGGATCTTTGTAAAAATCCCAGTATGTTTCGGACAATTGTAAACTTGAATGCTGATTGGATAGTCTTAAGAGATGATTTATAACACCTTCAATCTGATTGGTCAGAACATACTGCCGATGGGTTTTGGGGTTATTTCGTAATTTTGCCGAATTAAATTCTTCAATTAAAGTTTTAACAAGGTTTTGCACAAACATGTTGACGAGCGCTGTAGAACTTTCTTAGCTCTGTGTAGAAAAGTTATTTTTCGGTTATTCACTCACTTCACTCACTTCACTCATCGTACATGAATGTCTCTTGATAGTTTGAGCACTCAGTTTTCTTTTTCTAAATAAAAAAACGTAAAATTAGAACAAAACGCTGGAGAAATATTTGACAATAATCACAATAATAACAATGGACGCAGCAATGTTGCCATTAGCCAATCAGAACATCCGTCAGTCCATAACGTTAACGTCAGCCAATCAGCGCGCGCAAAGTGATGGTCATTGGCGATTTAGATAAGATACGCTGGATTTTTGTAAAAAATAGGATTTCGATGTTTAGGAACATCACTCGGACGATTGCAAAAATCTGTCTTAGATTCTTATTATCCGCACCCTGATTATCTAAAAAGAAACTATTTAGCGACCGGTTGCATTTGACATACATTGCAACTTTTCTTTGGTATGTTTTTTTTTAACCCAAAAAGAAGCAGCAATGGATCACAATCATCTGTGAACTGCAACCAGTCGCTAGGTGGTTTTTAATTAGATAATCAGCCCGCCGGTATTTTACAATCGTACTAGGATTTTTGTAAAAATCTATTTGTACAATTATCTTACGACATATACATTTGAACGCTATATACGCTTACTATTAAACCTTAAATAGAAGATTAAATCACACGTCGCAAACCTAAGTAAATCACAGACTTTGATGTATTGTATGGAATTGACATAGACTTAGAAAATTTTTGGATATTAAGTTTATGGGAATTGACAAGCTTACGAGCGTGTAATTTTATAAGTAGTTTACTACACCAGGAAAATAAAAAAATCAAACCAAATACCAACTAATTACTAAAGTAGGTACTTTCATTAAAACCGCGCTAGTATCCGTTAAAAAGTGTTTTATTTCATGTCTAGTGAGCGCATAAGTGCCGTGTATGTGCCGGCCTAGAATAGCACTACCCCCTATCATCCCGTGGGTGTCGTAAAAGGCGACTAAGGGAGCATAGCCTTCAAGAGACGGGCAGCAGCGTCTCCAAAAAACATTGGCCTACTGCGATCGCCAACCCGCCTGCCAAGCGTGGCGATTATGGCAAACCCCCCCCCTCATGCATAATGGATCAAAAAATTGGCCCCCAGTCCCCGGCAGCCCCGCTATTCCTAGCTACGGTAGCGGCTACGGTAACGGCGGGGCAGGGGGTGCTAAGAATCCCCGGGTGCGGCTCGGCTACCAAAAACGACGACTACTGCACCTGGCAACCTATAACACGCGCACACTAAGGACCGACGCGAAGTTAACCGAGTTGGAAGAAGTTATCAGCAAGGTACACTGGGACATTATCGGCTTATCTGAAGTCCGAAGAGCGGGAGAGGACTCGATAATCCTCAACTCCGGTAACTTGCTTTACTACCGGGAGGGCGACCAACAGTCCCAAGGTGGTATCGGGTTCATCGTCCACAAGTCCCTTGTCAACAACGTGACTACCATCGGAAGTGTGTCGACCAGGGTGGCGTACCTTATACTCAGAATATCCAAACGGTGTTCGCTGAATGTTATACAGGTTTACGCACCGACCTCGACACACCAAGATGACGAAGTGGAGGCTATGTATGAGGAGATCTCTAAAGCCATGCATAGCTTCAAAACCCACTACACTGTTGTGATGGGGGACTTCAATGCTAAGTTGGGGAAACGATGCGGTGATGAGCTGAGAGTGGGGCAATTTGGAGTTGGGCAACGGAATGACAGAGGCCAGATGCTGGCTGACTTTATGGAGAAGGAGAACCTCTTTATGATGAACTCCTTCTTCAGAAAGCCGGAATGCCGGAAGTGGACCTGGGTCAGTCCGGACGGTAAAGTCAGAAATGAGATAGATTTTATCATGTCGACGAAAAAGCAAATATTCAATGATGTCACTGTGATCAACGCTGTTAAGACGGGGAGCGATCACCGATTGGTACGTGGCACATTGAATATCAACCCAAAGCTGGAAAGATCTCGACTGATAAAATCAACAATTCGACCATTGCCGGCCCATATTCAAAACCCCGAGAGCTTTCAACTCGAACTCCAAAACCGCTTCGAAGCCCTTGAGAACAGCATAGATGTGGACGATCTAAACAACATGGTGGTGGATGCTGTCCGTACGGTAGGGTCCAAGCTCTTTAAGACCCGCCGTCCCAAGATAAAGAAACTCTCCGACCACACACTCCTACTCATGGATCAGAGACGTGAAATGAGGCTCCAGAGTTCAGTAGATGCTAATCGTTATCGGCAGCTTAATAGACAGATATCTAAGTCTTTGACGAGCGACCTTCGCCAATTTAATACGAATCGTATTAAAGAGGCCATCGAGCGGAATAAAGGCTCCAAAGTGTTTGCGAGAGATCTGTCTATTGGGCAAAGCCAGATGACGAAGCTGAAAACTGACGACGGACGCATCATTTCATCAAAGCCTGAAATCCTGAGGGAGATCGAGAGCTTCTATGGGCAGTTATATTCCACGCAGACACCTGTTGAAAGCAAGGCTAAAGACCCCAGAGCCAAGCTTACCCGACACTATACCGAAGATATCCCGGACGTCAGCCTGTGCGAGATTAGTATGGCTCTCAAACAGCTGAAAAACAACAAGGCGGCGGGTGACGATGGAATCACTACAGAACTTCTGAGAGCGGGCGGTAAGCCGATACTCAAAGTCCTCCAGAAGCTCTTTAATTCCGTCATCGTCCAGGGCAGAACGCCAAAGACATGGAACATAAGTGAGGTGATCTTGTTCTTTAAAAAGGGTGACAAGTCCCTCTTAAAGAACTATAGACCCATCTCGCTTCTGAGTCATGTCTATAAGCTGTTTTCGAGAGCCCTTACGAATCGTCTCGCTCGCAAGTTCGACGACTTCCAACCTCCCGAACAAGCCGGGTTCCGAAAAGGCTTTAGCACCATAGACCACATCCATACGCTGCGGCAGGTTATACAGAAGACTGAGGAGTATAATGAGCCACTTTGCTTTGCGTTCGTGGACTATGAGAAAGCCTTTGATTCGATTGAAACCTGGGCGGTGCTGCAGTCTCTCCAAAGGTGCCAAGTGGACTATAGGTATATCGAGGTGTTGAGGTTCTTATACCAAAATGCCACCATGACGATCCGAGTACAGAACCAAAACACAAATCCTATCCAACTGCAGCGTGGTGTGAGACAGGGAGACGTTATTTCTCCGAAACTGTTCACAGCTGCGTTGGAGGACATCTTTAAGCTCTTGGACTGGAAAGGACTCGGCATCAACATTAATGGCCAGTACCTAACACACCTTCGTTTTGCCGATGATATAGTCCTTATGGCTGAGACCATGGAAGACCTGAACACAATGCTCGAAGATCTCCGTAGTGCTTCCCAAAGAGTGGGTCTTAGGATGAACATGGATAAGACGAAAATTATGTCAAATGCCCATGTTGTACCCTCTCCAGTTCATGTTGGGAACACTACACTTGAAGTTGTTGACCATTACGTATACCTAGGACAGGCAGTCCAGTTAGGTAGGTCCAACTTCGAGAAAGAGATCTCTCGTCGAATCCAACTCGGGTGGGCAGCATTCGGGAAGCTTCGAAAAATCTTCGCGTCCGACTTACCTCAGTGTCTCAAGACGAAAGTCTATGAACAGTGTGTGTTGCCAGTGATGACCTACGGCAGTGAAACGTGGCCGCTAACTATGGGTCTCATAAGGAGGCTCAAGGTCACTCAGCGTGCAATGGAGAGAGCCATGCTCGGCGTTTCCCTACGTGATCAAATCAGAAACGAGGAGATCCGCAGGAGAACTAAAGTAACCGACATCGCTCGAAGGATTGCTCAGCTGAAGTGGCAATGGGCGGGACACATAGCGAGAAGAACCGATGGCCGTTGGGGCAGAAAGGTTCTGGAATGGCGACCGCGCACCGGACGACGCTCCGTGGGTAGGCCCCCGACAAGGTGGACCGACGATCTGGTGGAGGTCGCGGAAAGCCAGTGGATGCAGGCAGCGCAGGACCGATCGTTGTGGAGATCCTTAGGGGAGGCCTATACCCAGCAGTGGGTGTCGTGTGGCTGATATGATGATGACGATGATGATGAGCGCATAAGCTTGTGAGGTAATGGAAAACACGACAAAAAATATTTTGTCAAAATAAAAAAACCGTTTCTAGATTTGGCCCTCAAGAGTGCGAGAAAAATAATTTAAATTTTTTTTAAGCAATATTTATGGAGAAAATAAATGAAATGTAAAAAACTCTTAGTGACGTCACAGCTCGACACGAACAAAAATATAGACCTTTGCTCACGGTGTAGGCCTCATAAAAAAATAGGTCACTCAAAATGACACTTAGAGCCGAATTCACCATTGATTTTAAACGCGCTTAAGATCACGTTTTACGTAATGTAGTTTAACTGTCGAGTTTGATACCCCGTTCCCCGTTTATTCCAAAAATCAATTTCACTAGGTCATTAAAAAAATTGAATCAAGATTTAACAAGGCATTGTTTATAACATAATTGTACATTTTTGTAACAAATTTTACTTTGTTGTTATGACAGTGACAGCCTTAAACTTGTTTTTTGACAAAGCGCGTTTAAACTCAATGGTGAAATTGGCTCTTAGAGATCGGCAAATGTTTAAACCCGACCATTAGGCATTGGGTTTTGACCCATAAACTTTTAAAACATTTTTATTTTAGCAAAAAAAAAATATTTCACAAAAACTAAAATATATGGGTCTTGTCTTTTTTCATTCTCTCTTCGAAAAGTAAATAAACAGGGCATGTTATTTTTTTGTCGTGTTGTCAATTAAGTCAATAGTAAGCGTAGCGTTCAGACGCATAGAAGCATAGTTGGTCATTTGAGTAGAGGACTAACGGGGCAGGACAAGTGCACGAGGTATGAAAAACCTGGCCAGCTGGAAATCTGGTGTGGGTTCTATTTTGATTGGTTTAGCCAATGACAAAAGTAGTCTTAACTTTTGATCATGTTGACTTAGAAGATTTACAGAACCCTAGAAACCTTGGTTGATAAGCGAAAAACTAAAATGACCAAAAATTTTATATCTCAAGGTCCTCCGTGTGTCCTAAGGCACGTTTTGATGTTGGTTTCGGCTGCATCTGTAGACGTCAACACCCGCTAATCCACATTGGGACTGCGTGGTGGGTTACGTCACGGCCCATCCTCCTTATTCATGCACAAGAAAGACCTTAACCCCAAATGGCTCAAGATGATGTTGAGTTCTACTTTGCACACAATGATTTTTTTGCTTAGAAAATTGCATAATGACTTGGTCATTAGTCATTTACAACAGTAGACAGTGGCAATAGTCATGAATAATACATCTAAACAGTTATTTCTGTAGGGGGCAGGCAGCAGCGCTCCAGTGGAACAGAAAAAATAGGGTTTTCTTCGTCAACCGTTTATTATTTTAGCACAACATTTCTTCAGGTATTGTTAGGACAGGAGCCTTTTTGTGACAGTCAAAACAACAGTCACATTTGAATATTATTGACATAAAAATGTTTCTTAAATCAATAGGCATATTACATGCGACCTATTTCCACACGCCCCCTTAATATGCATATTCACAGAAATTAAATACATCTTAAAACAAAAAGAAAGTATTACAAAGGAACAACAACTTTAGCAAAAATAAACAATTAACAGGTAATACCTAAACCAGACATGCACTTGTAGTGCTTAGCATTAGGCAAACCCTTGGTTAAAATATCAGCAAGCATAGAATCAGTAGACAGGTACGACAATTCTATGCTCTTGTTGTCCTTTAAAATACTCCTTATAAAATGGTGCCTTATATCAATGTGCTTGCTACGAGAATGGAACATCGGATCATTTGCAAGACATATCGCCCCCTGATTGTCTACATGTAATGTAATCTGTGAAAACTTACCTAACCCAATTTCAGTTAATAAGCTATTGAGATAAACAGCTTCTTTCATGGCTGATGACAAGCTCACATACTCGGCCTCACACGTGGACGTCGCGACACACTTCTGTTTCTGCGATTTCCACGATATGCAGCTGCCTGCTAACACAAAAACATATCCAGAGTAAGAACGTCTATCTATCAAACATCCTCCCCAATCCGAATCAGAATACCCTTGCAATGACTTGCCTGTTTTCTTAAATACAAGTCCGTATTCTATCGTTCTTCTCAAATAACGCAGAACTCGTTTCGCGGCCTTCCAGCATTCTTCATTGGGACAATTCAGAAATTGTGCCAATTTTGCAACACTATTTGTGATATCAGGCCTTGTTCCTGTTGAAAGATACATCAAGTAACTTCTTATAATATAACTTCTTATAATATGGACGCCCAACATGACCTCGCTCTATACGCGGTCGACCTGGACCTCTCTTCATTCCTCCCCTACCGTCATCGCAAACCTCGCTTTCAACATCGCTTTCCCGATGATCAAGATGCGATGGTCCTGCGATTATCTCGGGTTCTTCGACTGGCTGATGAGTAATGTCAGCTATCTGTTTCGAATGGAATTCAATTTCAACTATACCTGGTCGATCCACGTTGATATTCAAATCTTCAGCTTTCAGTTCAAGTGGATCTATCTTCAAGCTATTATCTTCGTTTCTTTCACTCTTCATTCCGTGAAACTTCACATCTCGTGACACTATCATTTTCCGTTGCTGTGGTAACCATATTCTGTAGCCTTTTCGATCTCTTGGATATCCTACGAAGATTCCTTCTGTACTTCGTGGAGCAAACTTATCTTTCCCCTGTTCTTTGTCCAATACATGTACCTTTGATCCAAACCTCTCTAAATAATTTATCTTAGCAGGTCGGCCAAACCATCTCTCAAAGGGTGTGTCTCCTCCAAGACTGCGCGTTGGACATCGATTTCTGACATGCCATGCCGTTACAACAGCATCTGCCCAGAAACCTGGCGAAAGACCAGACGAAATGAGCATACATCTCGCCATTTCCACTAACGTACGATTTTTCCTTTCCGCTATCCCATTCTGTTCTGGAGTTCGAGGACAGGTTAATCTTCGAGATATGCCTTCATTCTTCAAGAACTCATCGAATTCACGGTTACAATATTCGCCACCGCCATCTGACTGAAAATATTTTATTTTCTTGCCGGTCAAATTCTCGACGTAATTTTTGTATATTTTAAATACAGTAAATACTTCACTCTTTTTACTAAGTAAATATACTTCACACCATCTTGTATGATCGTCAATGAATGTGACAAAGTACCTCGCGCCACCTATGGCTTTGTGTTGCATTGGTCCAACAACGTCTGAATAAATGATCTTTAATTTTTCATCACAAGGGCCTTCAGATTTCGAAAACGGTAACCTACTCATTTTTCCACTCATACAAACATTGCAATCGTACAACTTTACAATATCTGACATTTTGACACTCATACCAGATTTATTTAAAAGTTTAACAAGATCTTTTGCATTTAAATGTCCTAATCGTTCATGCCACAAACATACATCGACTTCTTTCTCTTTATCAGAAATCGCCGACACTATTTCACGGTGTTCCTCTATTACGTAATATAAATTACTCTTTCGATTTGCGACTAGCTTAGTGTTACCATAGCTATCTTTCACACTAGCTACATTACCTTCAAATGTAACACTATAGCCTTGATCCGTAATTTTCGCAACTGAAATTAGGTTACATCGCAAATCCGGAACATAAAGTGTATTGGGCAATTGAACCACAGTTTGAGAACCATTATTACATGTAAACAATCTTACTGTACCTTTGCCTCGTATATTTGTACTTGCATTTGTTGCCAAATTCAACTTTGATGACATGGGTAACATCGTGTCACCAAATTTACTTGCGTCGTTGCATAAATGTGACGTACATCCACTATCAATGATCCAATTTCCACTCTCATTGCTTGCAGCCTTATCATCTGAAAAACAATTAAAAGTTACAAAATCCGAATCATAAATATCACTGGCCGTACCATACGTTGACACTAACTTAGAAGTTTCTTGGCGTTGACCCTTATTCTTCTTCATATTACATTCAGAAGCCTTATGACCGTGCTGATGACATTTGAAACATTTGTATTTAAATTTCAAATCCTCTTCAACTGTACCTCTCTTTGGTTTAAAAGGTTTCTTCCCTTTTACAAGAAATGCCTTATCTACATTTTCTTTCTGGTGTCGGGAACTTCCTTCCTCCAAAATCTTTACCTTAAGCGTTTCTGGATCTGGCAACGAATCTCTAGACTCTATAGCACATCTAAAGTTCTCGAAGCTAGACGGTAAACTATACAGCAGCATAATTGAAATCAAATCGTCATTCATTTCTATTCCCATGTCAGCTAATTTGCATCTGACATCAAAAAATTTCATGACATGTTCTCGAATGTCACCACTTTCCTCCATTTTGTAAAGCAATAATTCTTTTAACAATGTCGCCTTTTTCGCAGGTCCTTTTGATGCATGTATGCCTTCAAGTTTCAACCATACTTCTCGCGATGTTTTGCATCCTCGCAGGTGCCTCAGTTCATTAGGGCTGATCGATAGGATTAGGTCTGACTTTGCCTTTGCGTCACCTTTATCCCATTGAGTGGCTAAACCTGGTTCTGCTGGTCTTACAAGGCTGCCATCCACATAGCTCCAGGCATCATTCTTTATAAGAATTGCTTCCACCTGAATTTTCCATGTTTCGTAATTTTCTGGAGTCAATTGTTCTATTTTCACGGTTGACATTTTCGCGAAATCCTTGATTTTCTATAGGTGGCCCATAACCACTGTAGGGGGCAGGCAGCAGCGCTCCAGTGGAACAGAAAAAATAGGGTTTTCTTCGTCAACCGTTTATTATTTTAGCACAACATTTCTTCAGGTATTGTTAGGACAGGAGCCTTTTTGTGACAGTCAAAACAACAGTCACATTTGAATATTATTGACATAAAAATGTTTCTTAAATCAATAGGCATATTACATGCGACCTATTTCCACAATTTCTTCACAGTTGAAAGCGTTTTAGTAAAAAAGTGGTTGAAAGTTACATACTATAACCACACTCTTAGTACGAAATTGCATGACAGCTATTAAAGTCATCATCATCAGAGTACAAAATAGAGAGAACACCCGTAGCACTAACATTCATGATTTCTTTGTTTCCCAAAGGTTGACTGGCAGATAATGCTTTTAGCATTAAGTCCGCCTTTTTTACTTTAGTTTGTAGTACAATAAAGATTTAAAAATAAAAAATAAATAACATACTATCGAGAAAAAAATAAGCGTAAAAGTACGCGACAGTAGATAGTTAATAGTTATTTGTTATACAAGTGACCAAAACCAATTTGTGCTGCGAGTGCCGACTTTAAATCACGAACTAGCGAAGCAGTCTAGAATTGAATCACGAGCGTAGCGAGTGATTCTAATATAGACTACTGAGCACAGTGAGTGATTTAAAGGCACGAGGCAGAACAAAATTTTGGTCTCGTGTAAAACATACAACTTTTCACCTCGACCAGCGAGAAAATTTTTACGTGTCTTTCCTGGAAAAAGCTTAATTCAGCATTAAAAACTTGTTTACTTAACTCTTTTGGAGTTAGACAACTATCTCCATCGTTGGACGCATTCATTTTTGTAATTTATCACAAAAATAATTCGATCAAACCTATGCTGAAAAATTTTATTCATAGAGTAGATTCCCGTAGTTTTGATTACATTACGTTGTGTTTTTCTCTAATTCATTAATATCCCATTTTATTTATTTAATTATAATCATAAAATATATAATTTGTTAAAAAAAATCATTAATTTTTCTTATTTCATATTTGTTTCATACATGCGACCTCATTACGTCCATACTATTTATTTCGAATTATCAATCTTCTTTTTTAACGATCCTTATTTAGAACTCCTTGGTATATCCGTGCATTTTATTTTTTTACTTTTTAATCCATGCATGACACCATAATACACTCTATCTATCCTTTTCTCACATATAAATTTTACAAGTGTCATCCTTGTCACTTTATTTGTTTTTTCTTTATTATTTTAAAAGTTGGTGTTAGAAATTAAAAAAGCACTTTGTCTCACGCTCGCAGCAAAAATCGATTTTGCTGCTAGTTTTTACACGCCAAAAGCGCCCTTTTCGTGCTGGAGAGGTGAAAAATACTTTTGCTGTCTCTTATTTTCTATTAAGAATTTTTTTACCGACTTCAAAAAAAGGAGGAGGTTCTCAAGTTGACGGTATTTTTTATGTATGTTTTAACATAGCTTCGTCAGTTGTTACCCGATTTGTACAATTTTTTTTTTATCTCAAAGAACATAGTTTGTGTGTGGTCCCAAAAATTTTTTACAGAGATCTGGTTAGTAGTTTTTTCATAATCCTGAAAAATATCTACGATTTAGCTCGCCATCGCACGAGTTTTTATGGAATTTCGGACATAACATCTTTGTTTATGAACCGATTTAGATGATTCTTTTTTTGTTTGAAAGGGTATACTCATAGCCTTCTTCATTTCCAAGCCGTGAACATAAGTTTGGCAACGTCTGTTACTGTCAGTTCGTGGTCATGTCGTCCACCAGTCTCCATACTAAATGTATGGGAATATTTCAATTTTAAGAGGTCGATATTTTTTTTCATAGTAATCGTGTGAGGTTTAAAATATGAAAATAATTTAGTTCTTTTATTGAAATGCTTTGTATATTAAACAATAAGAAAAATATCAATGTTAACCAGGAAAAAATGGCTGTCAAAGATGTCATCTTTTTTGTTGATTTTCTTCAGAAGGGAGTTGATTTACACGCCCTCTAGCAATAAATGATATATCATTAGAAAGGCTTTTTAAAGACAAATATTTGCTGTGAATATACTTTATATCGATTGTTAATACTTTTGGAGTTAAAGGTTATTAAAGTATAAAAGTGGTTTATTGTCCTTGGGAGTTGATCTACCACACTTATTGAAATGAATGATATATCATAAGAAAGGTTTTTATATGACAATTATTTGCTGCAAACATACTTTCTATTAATTGTTAGTATTTTCGGAGTTTTAGGTCATTAATGTTAAAAAAATTGGTCAAGTTTAGAGCGTTATAACTCTCAAAGTACTAATAGTTGACGATAAAGTGTTTCAAATTTAAATACCTTTCCAATGATGTAAGATTTATTGCTAGAGGAGGCTTAGATCAAAATGCTCATCGTACTAAAGGACCCCCGAAAAGTTCAAATAATTTGACTCAAACCTTATCTTCTAATAAATAAATAATAATAATAAATATAAAACTTTATTGAAATAATCTTACATCACAATTTACAACTAGTTTAAACATAGATAATATAGGAAAAACAAATAATAAATAATTTTTAAAATAATTTTATACTATTAGCGACCACATGTGATGTTGCCGTTCTGCTCAACTTCAGGGCTTGGAAGATATAGAAGGCTATGGTATACTTCAAGAGTGGTCATAATTTAATTTCATCGTTATTGGATTTCGAACTTCGAAGATACACACGGGAACTCCTCAAAGTCAAATAATATATGTAAAGTTATTTAGGTTTTGGTAAGTTTATGGCAATCCAAAACAAACCAAATCAAGGTTTGCAATGCAACGTTCTGGACTAGACTTGGACTACGAAGACACAACGGAACTCCTTAAAAACAAACAGCGTAAATTTGGAAATTGAGTTCTGGGCATTTTACCATTGAAAATATTATAATATAAAGTAAAAAAATATTTAATTTTACACGCTGCGCTTACATACCTACCACTAAAAAGTTGAAAAGAATTTATTTCTTGCTTTTTAAAGGTATTTAATTTTTAAGCTGTTTTTGTTTTCAATTTTTTGAAGGCGGTTTTTCTTTTTTTTATATGTAAGTACCTACAGAATGATTTTTGAACAATGCACGTGGTGTGGCTTCATCAAAGTAAACAACTTTGTGTTATGGGACCAACTTAATCAGAGGAAAAAATATTCAGCTGTTCCATAGAAAACGTCAATATCTACTCGACCAAAATGTATGGAACAGCTGATTATTTTTTGCTCTGATTAAGTCCATAGACAAAGTTTTTCAGTTTGACGGTCAAAGCCATACCAGATTTGGGCGTTGTTCAAAAAATCACCCTGTGTATGGTGGAAGCAATTGAATAGGTACATTATATTTTTTAGGGTTCCGTACCCAAAGGGTAAAAACGGGACCCTATTACTAAGATTCCGCTGTCCGTCTATATGTCTCTTTGTCACAAGGCTGTATCTCAAGAACCGTTATAGCTAGACAGCTGAAATTTTTACAGATGATGTATTTCTGTTGCCGCTATAACAACAAATACTAAAACAGAATAAAATAAATATTTAAGGGGGGCTCCCATACAACAAACATGTGATTTTTGCCGTTTTTGCTCGATATTAATAACGACAACAGGTAGACAGTTGAAATTTTCACGGATGATGTATTTCTGTTGCCGCTATAACAAAAAACCGGCCAAGTGCGAGTCGGACTCATGCATGAAGGGTTCCGTACCAAAAAAACAGCAAAAATCACGTTTGTGGTATGGGAGCCCCCTTAAATATTTATTTTATTCTGTTTTTAGCATATGTTGTTATAGCAGCAATAGAAATACACGATCTGTGAAAATTTCAACTGTCTACCTGTAGTCGTTATCAATATAGAGCACTAAATGGCAAAACAATCATGTTTGTTGTATGGGAGCCCCCCTTATAAATTTATTTTATTCTGTTTTTAGTATTTGTTGTTATAGCGGCAACAGAAATACATCATCTGTCAAAATTTCAACTCTCTAGCTATCACGGTTCATGAGATTCAGCCTGGTGACAGACAGATAGACAGACGGACAGCGGAGGCTTAGTAATAGGGTCCCGGTTTTACCCTTTGGGTACGGAACCCTAAAAGTACTAAAAACAAAATAAAATAAATGTTAAACGGGGGGTCCCATACAACAAACGTGTTTTTTTTTTTTTGCCGTTTTTTGGTACGGAACCCTTCGTGCGTGAGTCCGACTCGCATTTGGCCGGTTTTTAATTAATAAATAACTATTTATTATTTCGTAAAATTGTCAATAACAAAATCTAGAGAGCTAGTTAAGGTTTGTGATCAAATCAGAAACGAGGAGATCCGCAGGAGAACTAAAGTCACCGACATCGCTCGAAGGATTGCTCAGCTGAAGTGGCAATGGGCGGGACACATAGCGAGAAGAACCGATAGCCGTTGGGGCAGAAATGTTCTGGAATGGCGACCGCGCACCGGACGACGCTCCGTGGGTAGGCCCCCGACAAGGTGGACCGACGATCTGGTGAAGGTTGCGGGAAGCCAGTGGATGCAGGCAGCGCAGGACCGATCGTCGTGGAGATCCTTAGGGGAGGCCTATACCCAGCAGTGGGTGTCGTGCGGCTGATATGATGAGTTAAAGTTTCTCTTCAATATAGTTGTAAGATTATAGATTTAATTTTATTTTTTATTTTATTTTTTATTTTAAGCTTTTGTGGAAAACTTACAGCTACTACAGAGTTTAGTATGGTATAATAATGTCACAGTAAAGCCAATTACAAGTTTTCACATATAGAAAAAACAATAACTAAATTTGAACGCAAGTCGATATCGTGTAATGTAAGTGTTACAAAAAATAAAAAATAAAACTATCAGCTACAAAATATTATGAGAAAAAACCATTGTTATACAATTTTTTGAATCCAGGTATGTTTGTATTAAATATGTCAAAGTCAATGTTATCACTAGCAGAATTGAAAGACCTAGGCGCCCTGTTAACGAATGTATTCTTTAAATAGTTAGTTTTTAAGGGGGGAACATAAAGTAACTTAGTGTGGCGCGTTAATTTTTTTGGTGTATTAATATAAAATTTACCTAACAATTCGGGAGAATCAATATCACCTTGAAATATTTTTAGGAGAAATGCTATATCAGACATTTCCCTTCTTTTCTCTAGTGGTAAAAAATGAAATTTCTTGCATCGCTCAATGTTATTTTCACAATAAGTGTGGCATTTGTACTGCAAGTAACGAAGAAATCTTTTTTGCACTGCTTCCAACCGCGAAATATAAATATCGTATTGCGGGTTCCAGACCTGTGACGCATATTCTAGGTGACTGCGTACGAAAGCACAATACAACATTTTAATGACTTTTATGTCATTAAACTCTGATGACATCCTCATAATAAACCCAAGTGCTTTTCTGGCCTTTGTTATAATTGTATCTATGTGTTGATCGAAGAGCAATTTTGAGTCAAATATTACACCAAGATCTCTAATACTAGTGACCCTTGTTATAGGTTGATTATTGATAGAATAAGTGAATGAATGAGTATGAGGTTTTCTGGTAAATGAACAAATAAAACATTTAGAAATATTTAGGTCTAGCTTATTTTTGACACAGTAGGCATGAAAATTAGTAAGATCTTCCTGCAACTTAAGGCAGTCCGAACTTTCTACAATCGGACAAATAATTTTCATGTCGTCGGCGTATAATAATATTTTACGACGTCATTTAGGGTCCCGTTTTCACCCTTTGAGTACGGAATCCTAAAAGGAGGAATACGGAAACCAGCAATTTTATTTCAACCAATAACAGCATTACCTTGTAATATTATTACAGTATTGTCAACAATATGTAACTTGTTAATATTAGTTTCAAAGGCGTAATAATTATCATGTATTATGTCGTTACATCTGCCCTCGTACAAGTACCTATCTGTAGCATTATTTTAAATCTGTCAAAATGGCGCACGCATGCGTGATGCGTTGTTTACGTCCATCGGAATTGACAAATGAGGGATTTTCCAGGCAACGTTCCTTAAAAATGTACTAGATGGCGCTGTCCAATTCCCAACAACCTTGATTAGTTTGGTACTATGGTATATGCATGTGCTAGAAGTAATAAAGAATAAACCATCGTAAAAAAACCAAAATTATGATTATGACTATTTGTTTTCATTGTAATCTTTCTATATTGATGTGAATATTTAAAATAACTAATATTAATTTATTATATTATTATTCACTAGTATTTGAAGACCTTGTTACTTTCTTGGACTCCGATAACTGTCCACCAATGAGTCAAGAGCCCAAGACTACGGTTCTTGGACTCTAGCAGCGCTATAAAGTACCCCTTAAACGGTCAAACATGGTTTTTCAAGCTTGTACACCTAATTACCACCACCACTACTATTTGGGGGCGTGGCCTTTGATTATTTTAATCTAAGGGCGTGGCCTACCTTTGATACAGTTGCCGGCAAACATCTTGAAATCGGGTAGGGATTGCGCAGATCACGTATTTTGGGTATGCGTAGCGGTGAGGTACGGGGGCGGCGGGAGAGGGGCGCGCGCTATTGGTCGCTTGCAAGTCCACATGCGCGAACTCATCCCCAGTCCGTCGAAAGAGCGTCAAGATGTTTACCCACTGACGTCCATTATTGTATAATGGACGTCAGTGTGTTTACCGGAATCGAGCCCACGGTAATCACGTGATATTTACGTGCTTGATATCAAGCCGTCAAGCATCGCCCCTAGCCCCTAGACCCTAGGGTCTAGACCCTAGGGACCCTAGATGATCAAAATGTGATTGGCAACTTTAGAATGGAATTATTCATGTGGTACGGAGAGTCGCATGCTCACACTTTTCATTCATATTTATTAAGTAAAGTATATTGAGCTGTATTTATTTCCCTTATCCAATAAAATAAAATAAAGACAGACAGGGACGGATGGACGGATTGACTGATCGATCTTATATGTAATCGTATAAGTTACTACGGAACCCTAAAAACACTAGCGTTCAAAGGAAAGTAGAATTGCACAATAGGTACACAACAAAATGTTAATAAGCTAACCATATTACATTATAATTATTATGTTCAACAACATTTTTGTCGCCGCAAAACGATTGTCGATTATAGAAAACACACTTGACACTGTCAATGCTTCTCTTTGGTCAGACTATTTGTACCACGTTCATACTATACTACCAAAGAAATTGGACAGCGCCATCTAGTAAATTTTTAAGGAACGTTGCCTGGAAAATCCCTCATTGGGGAGGCGAAGGCAAAGTGAATTACAGATGGCGCTCAGTCTTTGGAACAATTGTCAGTTTGAGCTTATATTGTCTTGACTGTGTATTACGTGATTTTACTTTCTTAGATTGTATTTTTTTCGGTTTTGCGGACAAACAATGTATTCTATGCTAACTTTAGCTTATATAAAAGAAGAATTACGGAAAAGAAAAGCCAAAACAACAGGCAAGAAAGTTTATAGCAACTTACAAAAAATTGCTAACAAGCATTACATTTCTTTAAATTTCGTGTAAGATTTACAAGTAATCTTTTTATTTCAGATTAGAAGCATATGATTTAAATTTTAACAAAGCAACTGAGTGTGAATTTCCGTGTTTATAGTTGCCTGATGATGCCTTCTGTGCAATAGTAATTTCAGGTTTCTGTACTGGAATTTCTGTACCATCCAAAATTACACGAACCGTTTTATCATATTTATTTTATTATTCTAAGTTTCTTGAATGACTCTGGCATATAAAATTCTATTAATTCTCTGTTTGGCCCCAATATTGGGCTTATTCCATATTTGATATACCCATCAAATTCATCCAAGTTATAAATATGTTAGAAACTGCTGAGGTTGAAATATTAAAGAACAAAGCTGTTATAATTCAAATGTTGTTTTATTTTGGCGAAGCTTCATCAAATTCATGAAACATTCCTTTTGATTTATAATGTTTCTCAGGCTCAGCAAAGGAGAAAATCGAGGAAAAAGCATATTTTTTTTTATATTTTATTGCTCACTATTTTTTTTGTTACTGGGAAATCGATGAACTCCAATATTTTACAAGTTACATCCATAACAATGCGGCATTTTCTCAGTATAAAATTAAAAAGTGCAATACTCCAAGAGATTCCCATATGTTTTGACAGTTTCTTTGAGGCGGCTCGGTACCAACGACAAGACGCCACCTATCGGGATAAAATTGCGCTTTTCCTCCCCTTTAATTTCTACAATTGTTGGTGCACAGATAAAAGGCACAAGACGTCATTTTGAAAAAGTTCTCACGTGGTTTCTCGAAGTAACTGACACTGTGTTCAAATGAGCACTGATATCCATCTAATAGCAAAGAAGTGAGGCTCACTCATTTGAATGTTGACGCATTTCGGTGAGCTCATTCTATGGTAAGGGCATATCTTATGGTTGGTCGCTAAGCCGTGTCAGCGCCTACTAAAAAAAAAAAAAATTTTTTGCAGTTGACGCGTAGTTTCAGCCTATTATTACTACTAATGTTTGGCACAATAGTCGAAATACGACATAATTTATTAAAGAGGAAAACATGAAGTTGCACTTTTTAATTGATCGATATTATGTTACAGTTAATACCCGAAAAGCGGCTAAACCTAGTATTTGCCGTGAGCAAATCGGCTACACCTAGATTTAACCAATAGCTACCGGCTACACTTAGTTTTATCCGGCTAAATCTAGGTTTAGCCGCACTTCGGGCATTAGCCGTAACAGATAGGTACACATAAACTCGTTGAGAATCAAAGCACGTAGAAAACCGACAACTCTTTTCACTAGCGGATCCAGGGGGGGGGGGGGGCAAGGGGCACGAGCCCTATTCCGAGAGGGGGGGAATATGGCACTGGGTCCTCTCACAGCAAAATTTTAATATTTGCTGCATGCAGCTATCCACATCAGCCATTTTTAATGTCCCCACTGCTGGGGCACAGGCCTTCCTTATGGGTGGTAAGGAGGACGGGCCATTAACCCACCACGCGGGCCCAATGCGGATTGGTGAGTGTTAACGACTGCAAATGCAGCCGGGACCAACGGCTTAACATGCCTTCCGAAGCACGGAGGAGCTCGAGATAATAAATTTTTGGTCACCCATCCCATAACCGACCCTTGCGAACGTTGCTTAACCTCCGCAATCGCTGGGCCAGGCGCTAAACCACTGCGCCACCGAGCTCCATGCAGCTAACGTGGTTTTAAATAGTTTTAAATTTTAATGAATGTGGTTTAAATGAATTGCCAAAGATATTTCAGCAGCAAGATTTATTAATTACTGTATCTCTAGTTCTCTACTTTAAGGAACAGTATTAATTACCTATTGATTTAACTATGCTAACAGTTTTTTGGTATGTTCGTCACTACTCCAGGCCACGACGTTAATTATCTCATCTTTATCCACGTCAGTCTTTTAGGGCCCCTTGACCTGGGGGCCCTCGGCGATCGCCGACCAGCCGCCCTGGCCAGACCGGGCCTGCTCACTTCGTTGCTATAATAACACAGATGCATAATGTCGTATGTGAATTTTTATCCAAATACCTTAGATGCATTTAGAAATAACATCAATAACGCTTTATGCTACTTACAATTTCTGGAAAAAATCAGGCGTAATCAAGGGCGTCGCCAAGGGTGGGCAGGGGGAGGGCACCTGCCCCGCCTAGAGGTTAAAAAATGTAGCCATATGCAAAATAACCAAAGTCCTAAGGCCGTGCACTTGACTTGATCTTCCGATAAATCCCGCCCTATCTCAAACTTGATTAAATTCACTGTGCTCTTGACTGTACCTACAATTCATATTTTTCTCATCCTCTTTAATATTAACTTTAATTTTGTGCGAAATAAATAGTCTTTGCACTTTTGATTTGTTTTTTTTTATCTTACATAATTATAACATTTTCTTGATATAAACACGGGTCTCATATTTTCATTTTCAGAATCAGTATAAAAAAAATGATACCTTAATAACTCACGAAGTTACAAGCTTTTTGTGTTATCCCGTTAGTAGGGTGTATTTATGGTTTTGTAAATATTATTTAGCCAAAATAACATGATAATTATAAAAAATATTGCAATCGATTCTGTTACTGATTCTGAATAAACATTTTCAGGTTTCGATATAACTTTGAAAAAAAAACACACTATTTAATAATTTGCCGACATCTATGAGTTCATCTGTGAACTAAAAGGTACGGGTTTTAAGCAGCAGCCTTGCAGCGGCAGTTGCTTTCAATGCTAAGTAATGTTGTGCCCCTTCGTATAAAGATGGCGCTTCGCTAATGTTGTAATGAAGTTACTGAAAAAACCGAGAAAACACAAAAACTACAAATAAAGATAGTCACGTTAACCTACTGTGACTACCTTAGTGACTACGTTTCCAGCAACATTTTAGTTTTGGTTTTATTATTTAAAAAATTAACGCCATGTATAAGTTAGTACTTATACAGAATGTTACAAGCCCCTGCCGAATATGGTAGATAGAGACCATCAAACTGAACAACTTTTACTATTGGGCCAAATCTGAATCAGCTGTTTCATACACAAAATAATAACGAAAATATCAAAATGAATGAAATAAATAAATTAAAAAAATATTAAAAACACGACTGCCCTGCCAAAAACGAACTAAAAAGTCAAACAACAAGTGTCATTGCAGTCGGGGGACCTTATAATGGAATAATTTTTGATCAAAGAGGTCCCCCGACTGCAATGACACTTGTTGTTTAACTTTTTAGTTCGTTTTTGACAGGGCAGTCGTGTTTTTAATATTTTTTTAATTTATTAATTTTTATTTCACACATTTTAGTGACATAATGTATAATTTTGGAATGTGCTCATTAAGGCCTTTCATTTGATGCCCATATTGTAATAATAGAAGAAATTATTTTTTTCACATTTGAAAATGGCGTCGTACCGTCGCCATATTGATTTTTTCTAAAAAAAATATAGCCAGTGTCACTCGGAATGCTGTAAAGAGTCTAACGATACCCCATTTATCCAAATCAGTTCAGGCATTTAGAAGTTATGGTAAATATAAAGAAACTCACATACCCACAAACATTACATGAACCCTGAACACATAACATATACACTTTTTTTGCTTTGGGCAGTCGTGTAAAAAGCTGTTTTTTCGCGATTTCATAATTGTTCCCATAGTAATATAATAAAACCACTAATTAAATAAAAACAATTGAAAAAAAAAAACTAGGAAACCCCTAATGACTTACCAATCAATGCAACGATAAAAAAAATATCTTGCGGCTTTCAAAATTATTCTGAAAATATTGGAAGCGTATTTTATTACTTTACGCTTCTTTTTCAGGAAGTAGGAAGAGCAACTGAAGTAGTGCAAAGTTACAGCAATTCTCAATATTTTTGCAAATTGCTATAAGTAACTATTGATAAATATTGGACAGAATCCATTTATCTTTTGACAGTCGAACGAGATAAATCACTATTTCATATCGTATTTCGGTGGTCATGCTACGGGGGCTGGTTTTAAAGAAAAAATATACTGAAAAAAAAACTTTTTTTAAAAACACGTTTTTAAAACGGACTAAATAATTACAAAAAAAATCGGACTATAACATTAAAACGGACTAAAAAGTATCAAATAAAATTTTCTGTAAATTTTTATAACCCTATACCTACAGAAATTTTAAACCTAAAAACGTGGGGCGCATTTTGTAAGATTTTTCATCCATATTGTCTTTAGCATGCGCCCCACGGGCGCAATTTGATGGGGTTGCACGGTTTCAATATTGAGTTCCTATGGCATGGTCTTTCGGCTTCATCATCAGACCCTGGACCTCGTCTACCATTTGAGTACTTGTCAAGACGATGCTAACGAGACCAAACACGATGGGATTGTATGGTTTCATCACAGTGTTCCCGTGGCCTTCTTCCGGCTTCATCATCAGATCAGCCCAATGACACCATAATATTGCATTGCTTTCCAGTTCTGACCTATATTCAAAGTTTCAAGTCTCTAGCTCATCGGGAAGCTAGGATAAAATCGTTCGCAAACTTTGTGGAGAAACACACAAACAAACAAACGCGAAAGCAACCTAATAAAAACGTGTTAAAAAAAAAAATAATCGGTGGCCCTACCATGAGTTGAATTTGAATTAAACTTTTCACTGCCGTAAACTATCGTTTTCTCTCTTTCACTCGCATTGACTGTAGCAATATATCCATGTTAAAAATATTTTCAGGTCAGTAAGTATATCCGATAGATTTCGGTAGCGAATCAATTTGCATCAACAGCTCATGGTAGAGCTACAGGTAATGTGGACCTCTCCTACAAAGTTAAACCTCCGATAAAACTAGTACGTGTGTCCTAGGACCTAGGATAGCGGTGCCGTCATATTACGGCCGTAATATACCGGTGAGGAGCTCGGAGGCGCAGTGGATTTAGCGCCTGGCCCAGCGATTGCGAAGGTTAAGCAAAGTTAGCAAGGGTCGTGGGATGGGTGATCAAAAATTTAATATCTCGAGCTCCTCCGTGCTTCGGAAGGCACGTTAAGCCGTTGATCCCGGCTGCATTTGCAGTCGTTAACACCCACCAATCCACATTGGGTCATCCCGTCATCCTAGGAAACCCTAGCTTAAGTAACTCAGAAATCAGGTATAAGTAGACTTCTAAAAGTGGCCTTTTTTAACACATTTGTTATCTACTTTTTCGGAGGGAATGTACCTATGAGACTTAAAAAAAATACGTTTATTTGTATTAAAATCCTAGACTACCCATGAGAATTAAAAAAATAGGTACGTTTATTTGTATTTAAATCTTTTTCTATTATAAACTTATTAAATAAAATAAAAACCTGTGTGGGTTCCGCTTTCGGTATGGATGACAGAGGCCAGACTGACAAAATTCCTCGTATTAGGAGCTTTATCTCAATAAGTAGAAATGTTTGTTGATTCTGTAAAAGTAGCTACTAATAGTAAGTACGGTAGCTACCTAAAACCTTTTGCAATCGGTAAAGTAGCTTATATTCAGCTATAACAAATTCACGCGAAGTGAAGTGAGGTTCTAAGTGAGATGCGAGTTTGGTAAAGCTAGGGTCTCCTAGGATAGCGGTGCCGTCATATTACGGCCGTAATATAGCGGCGTTGAATGTTGTCTATGTAAACAATATGGCGACACCGTAACGTCAGAAAACGCGCCATATTGTTTACATATACAACGTTCTACGCCTACTAATTACGGTCGTAATATGACGGCACCGTCATCCTAGGAAACCCTAGCTTTACCAAACTCGCATCTCACTTAGAACCTCACTTCACTTCGCGTGAATTTGTTATAGCTGAATATAAGCTACTTTACCGATTGCAAAAGGTTTTAGGTAGCTACCGTAGCTATCTAAAATCTTTTGTGATTAAACAAAAACAGCCTATTTATGATTTGAATTGAGATTCGAAGTGAGGTTGGAGTTTGGTTACAGAATCAACAGGTGATCCTACGTCTTCCAAAAAATAATGTACTTATTTGCTATTTTTATACTTTTTACGAAAAATTATAAGTAATACTACTTTTAAATTCAATTATTAATGTACAAATTTTTTTTCCAAAGCCTTTTTAGCTGATTTTTAAAACTGTAACTTAATTATCTCGAAAGTTATTCGAACAAATTAATAGGTACTTACATGTATTATTTTTTATAATTTTCGTTCGTGATATTAAAATAATTAGTCTAATGTAAGGTTCTAAAATCAAGAAAAACCTCAAATTTCATTGACCGCGGGCAACGAGACGCGGTGTAACCACCACGCTAGAACACGGGCTGAGTTCGATAAAACATTTTGACGTCATTGAGATAGTTTAATTTAACTATCTGCCTATGTTCTTGTTCATCATAACTGGTCTTTCCAGTAATATTATCAATAACAAATTATTAAATATGACGATTTTTAGATCAATTACTTATTATATTAGATGCCCTTCACAGATAATTTTGGCGTGTCGCAGTCTAAATAATTTTATTAATTAATGACAAATCTAGCATTATTTCAGTTATGTTTATTAATATATACAGTTATTATTTGTAATTAAGTACTAAAAAAGATGGTAATTCTATTTGCGTAGACTAGATACTAGATATGTATCTACGGTATGATGAAATGTTACTATTTATTTATCTTGAAACAAAATCTTAAATCACTGTTATTAAATATAGCGGCCGCCCGCGGTTTCACCCGCGTGGTTCCCGTTCCCGTAGGAATATCGGGATAAAAAGTATTCTATGTTTTAATCCAGGCTATCTACTATCTGTGTGCCAAATTTCAACCAAATCCGTTCAGTAGTTTTTGCGTGATTGAGGAACAAACATCCAAACATCCAAACCCACAAGCTTTCACATTTATAATATTAAGTAGGATGTAGTTATAAAGAATTTTTCAGTTGAGCCAGTTTTACGAAATTTTTAAATTTGGCGGAGATATGTAAAAAAACATATTTCAGCCGTTTCGAAAAAGAAACAAAATGTTTTTAATAATTTTGTTTTATTTTTTATTTTTAGAAGACTCAAAATTTCATCAATCAAAAACATTTCTGGCCAATATTCGTAATTTTCTGACTTTGTTTTCTGTAACAAACTAGGACTGCGTATATTATTTGCACAGTATAGATATAGGTATATTAGTTTCTACTCTGTGTTATTTGTTTTTAAAAAACATTAGGTTAGGTACAAACTAGACAATTTGAGTTACTTTTTAAGCGCGACTAGTTAATAAAGACAATTATAACTTGTTGTTGTAAGAGACTCACTTCCACGTCGTCATCTACTTGCCGTGGAAGTTTCCTAAAATAATTATCATAATATGCCTACGTCTTTAAAATTAATAGCCATTGTCACTCGGGATAATGTTAGGATTACAACGATACCCCATATATACTTTGGCATTTAGAAGTAGAATAAAGAAACTAACATTACATAAAATCTGGTTGCACCGATTGAAATTCATATTCTAAATCTCGTAAAAGCTTCACAGTCCAATACAACGCGATATTATTATAACAACACGACATTAATCACATTTTTATAGGTATTTGACATTTCATGAGGAATATGAGAAAAAAATAGACTAGAATTTAATCTGTACTAAGGAGTACGAACATCTAACAAGAAAAAAAAATCAGATTTCTCAGCCCCCGCAAGAATCGGAACATTGAAAATGAATACAAAAATTTACGAAAAAAAAATGAAATAAAATATAATCAAATGCAAATCCTACATATAATTTTTCTATGGTACTTAACATATCTTATTATTTTTTCCGATTGTGACACTCGGCCCTGCTGAATGTCTCGACGCAGCCAAAAAATGTATTAACCGATTTCTAAAATTCCTACGAATGCACTTCTCGTCTGTTTTCGCATCTTTTAACACCATCCCGTTAAGGGACTACCTACACTACAGGTCACAATTAGTAACAGTTTTTTTTGCTATTTTGTAGCTAAACTATTCCTCTAGGACCCTTTTTCATTTTTTCTTAAGTCGGTTTTTTCCGAAATATTAACAATTTTATAAACAAACACCCCCAAAAAACCCGACCTTTTTTAAACTTTTCAAAATTCCAAAAAAAATTACCAGCCGATTTCCAAAATACAAACGTTCACACGTGTCTAGATAAATTTCTCAACTCTGATACTATTTTCATCTCGATTCTCCCAAAATCCTCGGAACTATGGCTAGAAACGTCTCACGCGATTTGCATCTGATCATTTTCAATGGTAAAAGGAGCCTAAAAGTAATCAATTGAGTAACTGAGTAGTTGTGGAAAACGTAATTTCGTTTTTCGTCGGTAGATGGCGCTGTACAAATATCCCATACAAAATTACTCTATCGAATGCTTAATTACCTGCGTTAATTTTTCGATAGCTGTTCGTGCTAAGGGTAGGTACTGAAAAAAGCTAAAAGTGTTAAATGTGGTCATTATGTACTCGTTGTATGATAGACAATCCTTACAAATATGTTACGCAGAAGCTTTTTAGTTTATTAAGATTGTGAAGTCTATGAAAAATCTAGTATTTATGGTTTAGGATATGCGCTTAGAGCAATGCGGGACGAAGCCGTCGTGGCTCTAAGGATATGCGTTTGGAATGTAAAGGATGGGTTATATCGGGAAATACTTTAACCGTTAAATCGGATAAAAAAGAATAGTAGGTAGGTATGCACTGAAAACTTGGAAGTGAAAAACCAAATTCCTCAGTTTTTAACCGACTTCAATAAAATGAGGAGGTTCTCAATTCGACTGTTTTTTTGTAGTATACATAATAATGTTACTTGATTTCTCCTCGAATGGGGAATGTCCGGAAAAAAAACAAATTGGCTGAATATTTTTTTATATGTAGGAATAAGCTCCCTTAGTATTAGAAAAAAAAAGATTCAGAATTTTCAGTTGCGTGAAAAAAATTTCGACTTCACAAATGTGCGAAAGTAACAGCAGAATGGAGATTATACCTTTGCCACCACCTGCCACAACCACAACAAGTATTTAAAAAAATTAAAAAAAAACGTTTTTTTTTATTAAATATTACTTTGAACGTCATAATCTGCTAATTTTAGCCTGGGTAACATAACCCGCTGTGGAGGGCTTTTCATTTATTATTATAAAATGTAATGAATTACAAAAGGTTACATAATTCGCAAATCAGGTCTTATTGCGCTATGAAATGAAACGGAAGCTACAGTCGCGTCGTTATCTAGAGATCTACAAATCGATATGATCTTATTATTACTATCGATAAAGATCAAACTTAAGTTTGGCCGGAAAATCTATTAAAAGTATTTTGTACAAACATTTTGCTTGTTTGGCGTCGTCTAATTGGGATGCGTATACATTAATGAGCGGAGCGCTTCGCCTTTGGAATAGCGGTTTATTTCCACCAGATTGACTTTCGGAAAAGTGAACAATTTTTTTTCTGAACCTATCGAAAAAAATGCTTATTGTACTTAATAATAATGAGAATAAAGCGGTTCATATTATCTTTGCGAATAAAAAACAGCAGGTATATGTTGCTAAATGGTTAGAAATATAAAAATGTGATCCTACCTTCTTGCTTATTTTTTTACTCATCAATTCTAAATTATAATGTAGGGTTTTAAGTAAAGGCCAGGAATGTCCACGTGGACAGTTTTTTAGCTATCCCTCGGGGACTGTACGTTTTTTCTGGATGAAAGGATATATCCTTTTCTGTACCACTGACAAAGTGTATGCAAAATTTCATGATGATTGGTTTAGTAGTTATGACGTGAAGGCGTAACAAACAAACGGACTTTTGCAGATTTTATAATATCAGTAAGTTCATATTATCAAGTCAAACACATTTCTCAGAAATAACTCGCTACCGCTTCGCTACCCGCGCCGCTCGTGCTCAAACCCTCTACCTCACAATGCGCCAAGTTGACACCACCCTTATAAAAGCGTAGCAAACTAACCGCCACATCAGTACTGTTGTCAACCCCCATTTGCGCGTAACTACATCGTTTTGAGTTTTAATTGTTGTGTGATACCGCGTAAGTACACTTTTTTTAAATAGTCTAAAGTATGATTGTGTGTCGAAACTTTTTGGAATGAATACAGAATAATTTTAAAATAGGCTATGAAAAAAGGGTTGAATTATGAAAATTGTAAAAAACAAAAGAAAAATCAAGTTGGTTGGATGTCCGAACTTTTTGGAAATAACACAGACAAATTTTAAAATAGAATAAGAAAAAGTTTTAATTATAAAAATTAATAAAATTTGGAAAGAACACAGAATAATTTTAAAATAGGATAGGAAATTCGGTTAAAATAAACAAAAGCAAAATCAAGTTAATTACTTTACAGTTAATAAAATTACTTTTTCAGCAAACCATTTTATTACAATAATTTACCAAAATAGCAAAGCAAACAATAAATTTTTTAAGGAATCAAATATTTTTGAAAAATGGTTGTTTTAAAGATGGGATAAAGAACATGAATAAAGCAGGGGTTAAAATTTAAACATTTCAGTAATGGCTTTTGGACTAAATACTTGTACACTTTCAATACCTTAACCTGGCAGATAATTTCATACAAATTTAATTTCATTTTTGTTAAAAATCTAGAAGATTTGTGCTATTCGGAACTTATTAAATATGCCCTCAATCAACTTAGTTAACCGATACCTTTGACCTTAATGAAATTGTTTTACTAAAGCCCATCCTTTTCAAGTGAACTGACCTAAAAAAATACAAGTCATGATCCTTTATAACTATTTATAATTCAGAAAACTTTATGAAAATTCGAGCTTTAAATGTCAAAAACATGAAAATTACAATAAGGGTTTAAGTATGAAATTGCTGTTTTTATGGAAAATTTTAAAGAATTTTAATTTTCGATATTAACAATGTCTTAATTTTTTTAACAATCATGAACGCTAAAATGTTTCGAATCTTTTATGTACAAATGTGCACTCGTCTAACTAATGCCACATGTACCTATTACCTAATTGAAAAAAGTAAAGTGGATTTTTGCTAACGAAGAAAGGAGTCACTTTTAAAATACTTTTATTAACGTTCAGAAAAAAACAACAGAAATATTTTTATTGATGATAGTGAGCCGTTAACGACGACAACTGCAAACGACGACAACTGCACCTGGCAACCTATAACACGCGCACACTAAGGGAAGACGCGAAGTTAACCGAGTTGGAAGAAGTTATCAGCAAGGTACACTGGGACATTATCGGGTTATCTGAAGTCCGAAGAGCGGGAGAGGACTCGATAATCCTCAACTCCGGTAACTTGCTTTACTACCGGGAGGGCGACCAACAGTCCCAAGGTGGTGTCGGGTTCATCGTCCACAAGTCCCTTGTCAACAACGTGATTACCATCGGAAGTGTGTCGACCAGGGTGGCGTACCTTATACTCAGAATATCCAAACGGTGTTCGCTGAATGTTATACAGGTTTACGCACCGACCTCGACACACCAAGATGACGAAGTGGAGGCTATGTATGAGGAGATCTCTAAAGCCATGCATAGCTACAAAACCCACTACACTGTTGTGATGGGGGACTTCAATGCAAAGTTGGGGAAACGATGCGGTGATGAGCTGAGAGTGGGGCAATTTGGAGTTGGGCAACGGAATGACAGAGGCCAGATGCTGGCTGACTTTATGGAGAAGGAGAACCTCTTTATGATGAACTCCTTCTTCAGAAAGCCGGAAAGCCGGAAGTGGACCTGGGTCAGTCCGGACGGTAAAGTCAGAAATGAGATAGATTTTATCATGTCGACGAAAAAGCAAATATTCAATGATGTCACTGTGATCAACGCTGTTAAGACGGGGAGCGATCACCGATTGGTACGTGGCACATTGAATATCAACCCAAAGCTGGAAAGATCTCGACTGATAAAATCAACAATTCGACCATTGCCGGCCCATATTCAAAACCCCGAGAGCTTTCAACTCGAACTCCAAAACCGCTTCGAAGCCCTTGAGAACAGCATAGATGTGGACGATCTGAACAACATGGTGGTGGATACTGTCCGTACGGTAGGGTCCAAGCTCTTTAAGACCCGCCGTCCCAAGATAAAGAAACTCTCCGACCACACACTCCTACTCATGGATCAGAGACGTGAAATGAGGCTCCAGAGTTCAGTAGATGCTAATCGTTATCGGCAGCTTAATAGACAGATATCTAAGTCTTTGACGAGCGACCTTCGCCAATTTAATACGAATCGTATTAAAGAGGCTATCGAGCGGAATAAAGGCTCCAAAGTGTTCGCGAGAGATCTGTCTATTGGGCAAAGCCAGATGACGAAGCTGAAAACTGACGACGGACGCATCATTTCATCAAAGCCTGAAATCCTGAGGGAGATCGAGAGCTTCTATGGGCAGTTATATTCCACGCAGACACCTGTTGAAAGCAAGGCTAAAGACCCCAGAGCCAAGCTTACCCGACACTATACTCAAGATATCCCGGACGTCAGCCTGTACGAGATTAGTATGGCTCTCAAACAGCTGAAAAACAACAAGGCGGCGGGTGACGATGGAATCACTACAGAACTTCTGAGAGCGGGCGGTAAGCCGATACTCAAAGTCCTCCAGAAGCTCTTTAATTCCGTCATCGTCCAGGGCAGAACGCCAAAGACATGGAACATAAGTGAGGTGATCTTGTTCTTTAAAAAGGGTGACAAGTCCCTCTTAAAGAACTATAGACCCATCTCGCTTCTGAGTCATGTCTATAAGTTGTTTTCGAGAGTCCTTACGAATCGTCTCGCTCGCAAGTTCGACGACTTCCAACCTCCCGAACAAGCCGGGTTCCGAAAAGGCTTTAGCACCATAGACCACATCCATACGCTGCGGCAGGTTATACAGAAGACTGAGGAGTATAATGAGCCACTTTGCTTGGCGTTCGTGGACTATGAGAAAGCCTTTGATTCGATTGAAACCTGGGCGGTGCTGCAGTCTCTCCAAAGGTGCCAAGTGGACTATAGGTATATCGAGGTGTTGAGGTACTTATACCAAAATGCCACCATGACGATCCGAGTACAGAACCAGAACACAAATCCTATCCAACTGCAGCGTGGTGTGAGACAGGGAGACGTTATTTCTCCGAAACTGTTCACAGCTGCGTTGGAGGACATCTTTAAGCTCTTGGACTGGAAAGGACTCGGCATCAACATTAATGGCGAGTACCTAACACACCTTCGTTTTGCCGATGATATAGTCCTTATGGCTGAGACCATGGAAGACCTGAACACAATGCTCGAAGATCTCCGTAGTGCTTCCCAAAGAGTGGGTCTTAGGATGAACATGGAAAAGACGAAAATTATGTCAAATGCCCATGTTGTACCCTCTCCAGTTCATGTTGGGAACACTACACTTGAAGTTGTTGACCATTACGTATACCTAGGACAGGCAGTCCAGTTAGGTAGGTCCAACTTCGAGAAAGAGATCTCTCGCCGAATCCAACTCGGGTGGGCAGCATTCGGGAAGCTTCGAAAAATCTTCGCGTCCGACTTACCTCAGTGTCTCAAGACGAAAGTCTATGAACAGTGTGTGTTGCCAGTGATGACTTACGGCAGTGAAACGTGGCCGCTAACTATGGGTCTCATAAGGAGGCTCAAGGTCGCTCAGCGTGCAATGGAGAGAGCCATGCTCGGCGTTTCCCTACGTGATCAAATCAGAAACGAGGAGATCCGCAGGAGAACTAAAGTAACCGACATCGCTCGAAGGATTGCTCAGCTGAAGTGGCAATGGGCGGGACACATAGCGAGAAGAACCGATGGCCGTTGGGGCAGAAAGGTTCTGGAATGGCGACCGCGCACCGGACGACGCTCCGTGGGTAGGCCCCCGACAAGGTGGACCGACGATCTGGTGAAGGTCGCGGAAAGCCAGTGGATGCAGGCAGCGCAGGACCGATCGTCGTGGAGATCCTTAGGGGAGGCCTATACCCAGCAGTGGGTGTCGTGTGGCTGATATGATGATGATGATGATGAGTGAGCCGTTATGATCATAATTCGAATAAGCGCATCTTTAACATCATAGAAGATAAATTATTACTATCCATGATGTAAAAAAAATCGGCAATTTTATACTTTAACCCCCTATTATTTGGTTTTGGTTCGGGCGCCCATACGTTTAAACTAAGATACCTACTTTTAATTTTCTCTCAACCCA
Source organism: Agriphila tristella (assembly GCA_928269145.1). Lineage (NCBI taxonomy): Eukaryota > Metazoa > Arthropoda > Insecta > Lepidoptera > Crambidae > Agriphila > Agriphila tristella. The sequence continues at coordinate 7,509,984 of OV743451.1, forward strand.
TGATCATCTTTTTCATTTATAGTGACTTCGCGTGTCTTTAAGAGGGTTGAGTTTTCAAAAATCTTTTTTTCCATTAGCGCTGATATCTACCAGTCAGTTTCTCTTTTTATACAGATGAATAAGATTTGATACAGATAAATAAGATTGTAAACAAATAATAGTTATGAAAATTATATATAAAAAAATATAGTATGCAAATATTGTGTTCAATATGTGTTTCATAATAGCCCGTATTTTTTTAATTTTATTTGTATGAAAAACTGCAAAGTGAGTTCCTTAGACGCAAATAGAATATTATTAATGGGCGAAAGCAAAACGAAATTTAGGTCTAGGGTTGCCACTATACAGTTTATCATGGAAAAAAAATGTTTTTTAGAAAAGTGGCGGTTTTCATTGTTTTATAGTAATTTTCCGGGATTGTATACATGTTACCCTATCTACCATAATTAGTTTTAGGGTTTTTTGTAACAGGTTGTATTTAAGGTGGTACCAAATAATGTGAAGATACTGAAATAGGTGATAGTGTTGCTAAAACTGAACAACATTGTCCAAAGAACATAGGTCGAAAAACAATTTTTTTTTCGCCCTTCCATAGTCGGTCAACTGACCAAATATTATGTATGGAAGTATTTTTTTTCGTTTCTCGACCTATGTTCCATGGAGCAACACTATCATATGTTTCAGTCTCATCAGATAGTTTGGTACCACCTCATATACGCTTTTTTATTTTTTTAAGAGTTTATTTCATGCCATTTTAAGCCTACAAATAAAGGCATACGTTTCAAATATCCTATTTATAGGTGAAAGCAACATTGATGTGGAATTGATAGTAAATAGGGAACACAGAATGAGTTTTTAAACCAAATACTATCAATGGCTGTGACGGATTGAGACGTATGGGTGTTGACCTTTCGAGCCTCTGCGTTAAAAAACCTTTTATTTGACATTGTATATAGAAGTTTTCATTGCAAAAGTATTGCGGCCTTTTTCACTTCCTTAGAATACTATATCTTTCACCGTTAAAATGGTGTGGCGTGTAAATAGCCCCACACTACCAACGTGGTGGATTTCACCGGCGGTGTAGAAATAATGGTTGGAAACACGCAGGGGTCTCGGGTACGATTCCCAGGGGAGTACAATTTGTACTCGGTTTGGTTGGTGGTAGGGCTTATTTCAATGGCCTGGCTAGATACCACCATCTTACTTAAGTCTGACGCCATAACAATAATTTAAAAATTGTTGTGTTCCGGCAGTTAGATGTAAGATAACCAGTTCCTCAGTGATGAGGATTCCGGGTGTAGTGAGCTTTCACCTTCGGCCTTAGCGTCACTTAACATCAGGTGAGTTGAAAGCCTAAATGGCGGAACACAACAATTTTTTAATTGTTGTTATGGCGTCAGACTTAGGTAAAATGGTGGTAGCTAGCCAGGCGGACTTTCAATAAGCTCTACCACCATCCAAACCAAGTACAAATTGTACCACCCTTCTGGGAATCGAACCTTCCGGGTTCGTTCCCCCTACGACTTTCAGGTGTGGGCAAAACACTAAACCCAGAGGCGGTTAAATCGAATTGAATCACATCGAGAAAATATTTATATAGGTTATCATTTGATAGTGTGTGTTTAATGCGTTTCAGAAAAATAATTGCAGTAGTTTTTTTTTGTTTACAACGGGATAGTGTTTGGCTTTCACCTCACCTGATGTTAAGTGACGATATGGCGCACTACACCTGAAATCCTAATCACTGAAGATTACTTGTACTTGTCACTTGCGGAATTTCGTTTGCTTTCGAACATTAGTTTTGCAGAATCACTTCTATTTGACTTTGGCGACAAATCATCCGAAAAATATTACATCTGCGGACGAAATGTCGCCTTTTTGGAACTGAAAGGTCACCATTCGCGTGAAACAAACTGAGCCGCCGAAGTCCACGCATTTCGCCCATCATTAGGATCATTTTTGTCTTTTAGACTATACCTGGGAAACCAATAGCTACGGAGTTATTGAAGGTCAAATAAAAAATAAAAAATAAAAATTATCAAATATTATTTTATTCGTCATTTCCTCATTTTTGTCTACAAAAACATTATCAAAATTGTATGTATTTCGTAACAAAAAATGGCTTCAAAACGTCATCACTCAATGTATTCCATGAGCATGCACATAAAAGTTGCCTTTCAACTCGGCCGCACGCAGCTGTGTAGCATTCACTCGCAGGCGCGGTCTTTTGTACGCGTTACATTGAGTGGTAATGTATGCAATGCCTTTTTAACACCAAAAACTAAAATCGTTTCCCAGCAATAATTTTGAACAGAGTTGGTCCTGATGATGGGCAGAATACGTAAACCTCGGCTTCGTTGAGTGTCTTGTTACACCCGGTATGAAATATTATTTTGTCTTTCTTCGTGAGTTATGACGCGAAGATATGCCCCTTTTATGGTCATCTTTCATGACCCGCACTGTACAAAAGCTTAACAACTTCGATCATCGTCTATAGAGGTCGTTGTATCAACTAGTATGTGACATATAAGTTAAAGTAAAACCTGCCTTTATACGACTTCAGCGCGACTAGTTGGGGATTATGGAATTATGCGGTTAGACTGAAGGCAGAACCAAATTCTTGGAATGTTTTTTAGAAAACAAAGAAGTTATTTATCTACATTCTTATAAATGTCATGTAGGGGAAGTACGTCCAAAATGACATACTATTTTTATTTGTCGCTATATTTTCTAAATAAAGAAATTACAATCATTATTTTATTTTTAAAATCATCTTTAGTTATTTGACTTACAGTAATTTAAACTTAAAAATGAATTGAAATAATAACATAGGAATTCTAGAGCTCAATAAAAAAAAAGTCGAAAAACCATTTTGTCCATATAGTACGGACAAAATGACATATATATTTATGCACAAAATGACAAAATAAAAAAAGTTGCACAAAGGTCACAAATACAATTTTTGGTCTTCCTAGAAACATCATCACGTGATGCATGAGCCCAATGAGCACATTACATGTATTTTAACCAGTCTTGTCTAGCTAGGGAACGCAAAAAGTTACATTTAGTTATAGTTACAATAAATACGAGCACAAACATCGTCGTTCGCTTTTTGCATAGATTCAGGACTACGTTTGACGTTCAGATTTCTTTTTTAGTTGCGTAGCATATTATTTTAAATGAAAATTTAAATTTCCTAAATCTGTATGGACAAACTATATGTCATTTTGTCCGGAGTAAAAGTATGTCATTTTGTCCAATAATACGTGACATTAATAAAAAGTTAATAATTAACTGAAAACAATTATTATTTATTGAATAATTATTTAATACACATCGCAACATAAAGCTAACGCGTCGATTTAATTTACAATATTGAAAGCAAACAACGTAAAACCTATCAAAAGTCTGAAAATAGTAATGAGAATAAAAAGTTGTAATGGGCAAAAAACACATTTGTATCAGTCACTCCAGCGTAACTGAGCTGAAGGCGATAAAATTTTAACAGGATTGCTTAAATGGCTAACTTTACGTGATACGATGTCAAAAATCTCGCTCCTGCCCGCCAGTTTCGAAAAAACCGCACTATGTCGTTTTGTCCATGTATGTCATTTTGTACGTACTTCCCCTAATGGTAACTGAAATTATAGTATTTTTTATGTTTCTTGAAAATTACTTAATCAATATAAAAAATACCAACTTGGGAGCAAACCTGCCCCCCTAATCAAATGGCCAATATTCTATTCGTTTGAACGCTACGCTTAGTATTAAAACTTTAAAATAAGCAGTAAACTATAAAATTACGTGCCGTAAGCTTGACAATTTCATACAATACATCGAAGTCTGTGATTTACATAAGTTTACGACATGTGATTTTATCATCTATTGCTCATATTTAAGCTTTATAAGTAAGCGTAACGTTCAAAGGAATAGAAAGTTGGCCATTTGAATATGGGGGCTGATGTAATAACGTTTTCTTAAATCATCTCAATCGGTCCAGCCGTCTTGGAATACCTAATCGGTGAACATATAAAAAGAAATATAGATAAAGACGAACATAGAACCTCCACCTATTTTAAAGTCGGTAAAAAAAGTTGCAGACCCATAATTATGTTTTGTAATCGTTATAAAAAATGTGTCAGACCCTAATAATGTTTTGTAATCATTATAAAAAATATCTGAATCAAAATAACTACGTTATTTTAAATTAGGTAGGTATATTTATGTATTCACCATATTATGTTCAACACGTGATTCCGTAAAACAATGTATTCTGTAAAATATTGCAACCAGATATTGATAGCTATTGTTATTTTTTTTTTTTCAATTAAAGATTTATTTTACTATTGTTTCTCACATAATATTAATTGTTACAGATAGTTCGTTGACCAAATGGAACATACAGAGTTTCGTGTAAAAGGTAAGTAAAAGTCTTGATTTCAATTTAATTATTTTTATCATCATTGTACATTTATTTAGCACCTATGACATTTTTCGCATCAATAGTTTTTCTTTTATTCCATTAATTAAATTACATTATATTATACTGTTGAGGCGTGGAGGCTCGGTGGCGCAGTGGCTTAGCGCCTGGCCCAGCGATTGCGGAAGTTAAGCAACGTTCGCAAGGGTCAGTCATGGGATGGGTGACCAAAAGTTTATTATCTCGAGCTCCTCCGTGCTTCGGAAGGCACGTTAAGCCTTTGGTCCCGGCTGCATTTGCAGTCGTTAACACCCACCAATCCGCATTGGGCCCGCGTGGTGGGTTATGGCCCATCCTCCTTACCACCCATAAGGAAGGCCTGTGCCCCAGTAGTGAGGACATCAAAAATGGCTGATGGATACTGTTGAGGAGCTTGGTGGCGCAGTGGCTTAGCGCCTGGCCTAGCGATTGTGGAGGTTAAGCAACTTTCGCGAGGGTCGGTCATGGGAATGGGTGACCAAAAATTTATTATCTCGAATCCCTCCGTGCTTTGAAAGGTACATTAAGTCGTTGGTCCCAGCTGCATCTTCTATCGTTAACACCTACCAATCCACATTGGGCCCGCGTGGTGGGTTATGGCCCATCCTTCTTATACTGATGGGGCTGGAGTACAACTTCCTATTTTTTTTATTTTAAAAGCCCCACCCGACTTCAATAGACATGTTTTTATTATAACAATAATAATGCATATCTAATGATTTGAATATTATTTCTTGCTTTTTATGGGCAGGTTTTTTTAAGTCGGTTTGAAAAACAAATTAAATGGGACCATCTCGCAAGCAAACTCAATCGAACAAAAAAAGAATCATCAAAATCGGTCCATAAATGTCGAAGATACGCGCGAACAACGATAAAAAAAAACATAAATTGAATTGAGAACCTCCTCCTTTTTTTTGAAGTCGGTTAAAAATATATCAACAATCGTCGTTACCTTGGAAACTACACTGTTACACTATAATCAGATTAATTATTAAGTAATTACTAATAAAATTGTTTGCTATTGAGAGTTATTACAAGTAATCAATTTTCGTATGTGGCTGGAATATTGATAAGTCAAAGTTTTCCTATAAAGTTAATAATATGACTATAGTGAGTTGAATTTACGAACATTAATTAAATTTTTGCAGTGTTATAAATAGAAACAAAGTTAAATTATTATTCACTAGCTTCTGCCCGCGACTTCGTCCGCGTGGATATTTGAGAAAATCTTAGGGAACCTTTAATCAGGATAAATCGTATTCTATGTTTTAATTTCATCAAAATCAGATCAGCCGTTTTTACGTGATTAAGTCGGTCCCCACCAAGGACGTTGTCCCCCTTTCCCCCTTCACTCTTCCCCCTCTCCCTCCCCCTCCCAAAAATACTTTTATACAAAATTTAATCTCCTATTTCAACACTTATTTCGCAATATAAATTAGCCTTTGTCCTTTCTCATGCTCTACTATATCTCTGTCTGTACCAAATTTCATCAAAATCGGTTTAGTAGCTTAGGAAAACAGACAGATAATAATATTAGTATTTATAATATTAGTATGGATTGAAATTAAGAGGATTGTCAAGCAAACGGTCTCCATACAAACGGTGATAACGTTTCCCACCCTCTAAGCCTTAACCTACAGCAATGATGGTATGTTTTTGAAATGCCTAAAAACTAGGGCTGAACGTTTTGACTTTTCAAATCTGCCTTTTAAGACAGCGGAGTCTTAGTAATAGGTCCCGTTTTAAACCTTTGGGTACGGTCCCGTTTTTAACCCTAAAAATTAGCCCGCAACCGCAATATTGCTTGGTAAGCAAAAGACCAAAGTCAAAAGTCGCGAGTTTTATTTAAAAATAGACTGACCTCCTTAACCCATACTAATACTAAAGCTGTATTTACGCTACACTGTCGTATATTGAGCAATAAAATCACGGCATCCTTACAGGATCACATGGATTTTGCGTTATTGAAACATTTGACAAATCCTCTTTATTGGGTTCTCGCGTCGGTATTGCCCGGGTGGTAATGTATTGTGCCGTTTTGTCACTTAAAGCGTGTCGGGTATATTGGTATACTTCTGTATGCATAAATGTTGTCATGGTATGTTTGAAGTTAAGTATACTTTACTCTAACTGCCTTCGTACACCGATGCATTCGGATGCGGCAGCGAATCGCTTGTGGTAGCGAATCATCTGCGAAACGTGAGCGTTCGTCGGTGTAACGACTATTTCACAGATACTAGCGAAATATTGTGATCAATTTAAGGATTAGGAGGTACAAATCGTAGAAAATATATGTAGGTAGGTACTCAACTGTAGTCAAATTACAGGTGAATTGAGCGGTTTTAACAGTATTATTCAATTTCAGTTCTTTTGATAGGCAAAAGTTACCGACCGATTTTAGGAATTCAAATTGCACTTTGAAGCCCTCTGGCAGACCTCTCATATCTGCGAAACTACAGGCAAATGTCACAATTTCATAAATCGAAGCACTATCCTCGATCACGAAAACATAAACCTTTTCAATGTTAAAAGGTAGAGGCTTGACCTAAGAACTAGTTGCTACATAGTGACCCAGTGTGCGGTGGCCCTATCTTACCCGTTGGTTACTGCAATCTTCTTTTGTAGTTTTAAAACTTAAGAGCCATTGTGTCCGATGCGTTCCTACATCGAATGTTTGTCACAATCACAAAGAAATAGATTGGATTTCCTTTTTTTAACAAACCACTTCTTGTGAAACGAGTTCCTTACAAAGGAGTAAATTAATTTTCTTTTTCAACAGTGAATTGTAAAAAATATATTTTGACTCAGGCTGATATTAAAAAGTGTTTGCGGGAACAAAAATATCATTCAGCAAACTTTTTTATATCTCAAAAGAACTCGCATCAATTTAATTAATTCCAAATTATGCAAAGCTTTTAAGTAGGGTGACAGAAATTAATAAATTTTGAATAATTTGATACTTATTTACATAGGTATGAAAGATAGTTATTAATTTATCATAACGAACGGTCCAATTTAATCCACTGTGGGCGTATAGGTATAGCCCTGGGAGGATATAGCCGTAATCTCTACGCTTGGCAGGTGGGTCAGAGAGCGTGGCCTATTATTGTTGTCCCACACTATTTGTCCCACACTGTTGATATCGGGAAATAAAGTATGGACGGTCTATTCCCGTTGTCCACTCACCACAGGGGACGTCAGGAAGAAATTTATAGAAAAAAACTTTTTTCCCAATATGCCCCAGTGGTGGATAAAGGTGGGAGACATTGGGAATATGCCGAGAACGCTGTGTTGGATCGTTTTTATCAGAAAAATGCTGCAGCCCCTTTTCTAGGCCACGGGGGTCAGGTTTACCTCTAACCGGAGCGTTTTCACTGCTCAATTAACTATGTTTTTAGCCCCCGACACGAAGCGCAAAAAAACAAAAAAGTTAAAAATCATCAAGTCATCCCTAGATGTATGAAAAAATAGACGTCAGGGGACCGCTTAGTTAATGGATTTTACATCTAAGCTTGTCACATGTCTAGCGACGGGGTCCTCTGACGTCTATTTTTCTATCGATTTATCTAGACTGACTCGACTGTCTCGACTCGACTATCTAGTCTGACTTGACGATATTATTTTTAATGTTTTTTTTTAAGATTAAGCTTTTTTTGAGTATTTTTTATATTGTTGCGATACATTAAAATTTGCAATGTTGATTGTAGCGGAAACGCGTTGTTGTAATAGTCATTAGTCGCCATTTACGACTTCTCCAAGAGTTAAGGATTGTTGCTATTCTACTCTGACTACGTGATATTATATAAAATATTTTTTCCTTAATTTTTTTGGAGCTTGATGATTGATAAGCGCATCCTAGATTGTGGCAGTTAAGCACTTTCGCAGGATGACCAAAAGTTGTTTATCTTGAGTATTCTTGAGCAGCTTCTGGAGGCACGTAAGGACGTTAGACTCGGCTGCATTTGCAGTTCACATAGGGCCTGCCTAGTTTGTTATGGCTCATCTACCTTATTCACCCATAAACGAAAGGCCCATCAAACCCCAAGCAGTGGAAACAATAAAATATTTTTTCCTCTTATATTTTTACCCCCAGCCAAGGAGATGGTGGACTACATAGCCGATTACCTGGAGAACATTCGCGATCGCCGCGTGTACCCCGGGGTACAACCGGGGTACCTTCACAAGCTGCTGCCTAAAGAAGCGCCCGTTACGCCGGAGAAGTGGGACGACATTTTCAAGGATGTTGACCAGCATATTATGCCTGGGGTAAGTTCAGGATAGGTAATTTTTTTATTATGTTTTAATAAAAAAAATCATAATAAAAATGATTCTAAAGAAGCGCCCGTTGCACCGGAGAAGTGAGATGACATTTTCAACAATGTTGAGTAGCATATTGTGCTTGGGGTAAGTTACGGATGCATAATTATACAGTTTATGTATTATACCTAACGGGGTACCTTTACAAGCTGTAGTCTAAATAAGCACCCGTTGCCCCGGAGAAGTGGGACGACATTTTCAAGGATGTTGACCCGCATATTATGCCTGGGGTAAGTTAAGGATACATTTATACAACTTATTTATGTTATACCTACCGGGGTACCTTCGCAAGCTGATACCTAAAGAAGCGACCGTTGCCCCGGAGAAGTGGGACGATATTTTCAAAGTTGTTGACCAGCATAAGTTGAGGATACTACGGGTAGATTCACCTATATTAGTTTACACGAAGGCGCCCGTTTTTTCTTCTTAAAACACAAATAGATTTCATGCAAATCATTTATTTTTAATAATATATGCTTTCGACGTTGATTGAAACAGCCCCTAATTCCCCAACTTTCCCCACAGTTGGTCCACTGGCAGAGCCCACACATGCACGCGTACTTCCCAGCGTTGACGTCATACCCTTCAATCATGGGGGAGATGCTCTCCAGCGCTGTCAATGTGTTGTGTTTTACTTGGGTAAGTAGATAAGATAGTATTTCTTATCCACAACTGGATGGTGCTTGGCCTTCACCTAGGGTTACCAGATGAAAAAATCAAAAGTCTGGAGAAAAGACCCGATTTCCATTGAAACGGTACAAATGTAGATTCACAGGTTTTTTACTGTATTTTATTGAAAATCCTAAAAAACCTGAGATTTCCTGAGATTTTCAAAATCCGGCCGCAATCCTGAGAAAACTCCAAAAATCCTGAGATCTCAGGACAAATCTTGAGATATGGTAACCCTACATTCACCTCATCTGATGTTAAGTAACGATAAGGCCGAAAGTGTAAGTGTACTACACCCGGAATCCTCACCACTAAGGAACCAGCTATCTTACATCTAACTGCCGGAATACAAGAATTATAAATGGTTGTTATGGCGTAAGATGGTGCTAGGCAGGCGGACTTGAAATTAGCTCTACCACCAAACAAACCGAGCACAAATGTACCCCCCTCTTGATAATCGAACCCGGGGACCTCTACATCTTATACATGTGGGCAAACCACTAGACTAGACAGAGGCGGTTTATCTCACTGCTGGACATTATGTCTCTTCTAATAATCTCAACAAAGAACAGTCCTGCGGCTTCCTATGACCTTCACCAGATCATCGGCTTAACCATGTTAACCATAGAGTTTTATGAAGACAAGAAGAATCAAACAAGAAGTCTTTAATTTATGGGAAATTTTACCCTGAAGAGATTTGACCCTTGTGTTAGAATAAAATTTATTTACACACATTTACAAAAATAAAAAGAAAAAACAACAACAAAGGAATAGGATAAATTACAGGAAACCGAAAGTTTAGTAATTTTGGTTGTTCATTTAAATAGCAAACAATATTTTTACCTTAAAAAAATACATAGTTTAATTTTTTTCACTGTTCTTGTAAGCCTAAAAGATACAATAACACCCCTTTTTTGAGTCGGGGATCTGATCTATAAGTGTTAGATCTATTGCTCAGAAAAGCCCATGGTTGCAAGCCCACGATACCCGTATGGGTATGAATGAGTATATTCATTCATAATTATCATTTATTTTTTCTGTATTCAAAGGCATCCTCGCCAGCCGGTACTGAGCTGGAGACCATAGCTATGAACTGGCTCGGCAAGCTGCTCGGTCTACCAGATTGCTTCCTTAATGAGAAGAATGACAGTCCAGGTGGCGGTGTCATACAGGTATTGTTATATTATATCTTTCTACCGGCGACTGTTTAAACCCGTAATTAAACAAAGGAATCTCATATTGCGACAACTCAGGGCAGCAGTTCGCCATGCTACTGAAACCATCAATAAAGACGATGACTTAAAGAAGTAGACGAAAATGTTTTCATTAGGTTATCACCTTCTGATTTATCTTTATCTGTGAAATGTTTAGACTTTGACTTTAAATTCGCTGTCCTAAAAAAATAGCCACAACTGGACATTAATTTACCCTTGGTGGACAAACAAGTTCTTCACACTCGTGCCTGAATCACGCTTAAACAGCTGAAAATAGAACCTTCTTATCCTATAGACGACAGCCAGCGAAGCGACCTTAGTGAGTCTGCTAGCAGCTCGAACCAGAGCACTGATGGAATTGGCGGAGCTGAACCCTGACCTTCAGTCATCGGAGTTGCTGGGTCATCTGATCTGCTACTGCTCCGACCAGGCGCATTCTTCAGTTGAGAAGGCTGGATTGATTGGTAAGTTATAATGTCAATAATTGGCGTAAAAGCGTGGTATTTAACCAAAAGTCTGCTAAGAAGGCTCAAGATCAGCGGATGCATTTGGTGCTCCTAAGAAGGCTCAAGGTAGCTCAGGGCGTGTGCTTGCTGTTTCCTTGCGTTATCGTTTAAAAATAAATCTAAATGACATGGCTTGAAATTGCGGGTAACTACTCCAGCGATCCTGCAGTAAGAAGTTCGTATAACAATCATTGGCGTGAAACGTGATCTTTAACCAAAAGTCTCCTAAGAAGGCTCAAGGTCAGCGGATGCAATTGGTATTTCCTTGTCTTATCGTTTAAAAATAAAAGCTTAACGACATGGCTCGAAGCTGCAGCTGACAATATTGGGCAAACCTCCCCAAGAATCACTACTCCACCGTTTCTGCAGTAAGTTCTTATAACAATAATTGGCGTAAAACGAGATCTTTAGCTAAAAGTTTCCTAAGAAGGCTCAAGGCCACTCAGTGGATCTAATTGCTATTTCCTTGCGTTATTGTATAAAAATAAATCTAAACGACATGGCTTGAAATTACGGCTGACAATATTGGGCATAAACCTCCCCCAAGGATTTCTACTACACTGGTCTTGCGCTGCCCGCATCCAGGTGGCTTCCCGCGACCTTCATTAGATTGTGGGTCTACCTTGTAGGGGACCTACCCACGGAGTGTCATCTGGTGCGCTGTTGCATATTAAATTATTTCCTTGTTTATTAACAATGTTGTTTTTTTAGGTCTAGTGAGGATGCGGTATATAGAGTCAGATGAGAACCAGAGCATGCGAGGATCTAAGCTGGAAGAGGCCATTTTGGGTGACAAGGCCAAAGGATTGGTGCCCTTCTGGGTAAGTTGAAGAGAAATAAAGAAATACCTTATCTAGTACTTATAGCTCTATTTGTATGAATGCTTAAACCTCGGCCACAACATCACTATGAGCGCGTCTTGCGTCTCGGTAACCACTGCGCGCTGTCTTAGTGTCAGCCTCCCAGCTTGTCGTTGTGACCGCGTAGTGGTTGCTGAGACCCAAGACGCAGGGCGCGGTGACATCATGGCCGAGCGGATACACTTATTAAAATATCAAATTAATGTCGTGAACTTATCAAAGGACATCATCCATTTTGGTCCAAATGTGAAAGTGCCGGCCAAAAAGCAAAAATGCTTTATTGTGATAGATTTTGTCCGCCTAAGCATTTCTTATTATGGCACCAAAGCTGTAGCACCGCTATACTCGATTTTAAATAAGTTAAAAAAGTCTGGTTTTTCATACATTTTGGCACAAATGTAAAAAAGTCGGCCAAAAAGCAAATTCTGATAGATTTTGTCCGCCTAAGCATTTCTTATTTTGGCACCTAAGCTGCAGCACCACTGTACTTGATTTTAATTGAGTTCAAAAAGTCTGTCTTTTCATACATGTTGACACGAATGGGAAGCGAGCGGTGCTACGGCTTCAGTGCCATAATAAATAATACTTAGATGGACAAAATCTATCAGATTAAAGCACTTTTGTCTTTTGGCCGGCATTTTCATATTTGGACCAAAAATTTATTAAATGTGGATAACATTCGATATATTTCTGCCCATAATTAATAATTGTATAGCGGAAAATCAAACCCACTTAAGTAAGTATTGTAAAATATGTACTCAAAAGCTTAACTATTGAATCACAAAGACAAACAATTTATTTTAGAAAAGAGATCCTATTTTTATTTTTATTTTTTTGTACCAATTTAAAACTTATATTCGTGATTAGTACCATAATTACAACAACAATTAAAACAAACGAATAAAAAATTACAAACTGAACTCACAAAGATTTCTCACGAGAAAACATTTTGAAATGCTAACTCCAGTTTTTAAATCGGGATTTCTCTCGAGAAACCGTTTTGAAAAATACTCTCCAATGTTGTCGGCAATATTTCAAGAGCCACTTATTAAAATCAGTGTTATTATTGTCTTGTTTTAAAACCGACTCTAGACTTCCAATGGGACCAATTTGTGAGATTTAGCTCCAAGCAAAGGGATTTTCTTGTCACCAATTTATGCTGCTACAACGATATCCGTTTATAAAAACAATGGGAGCACATTTTTAATAAAAGATTTTAAAGCAGATGGTAAATATTGGAGCTATGTTATTTATTGTAAAAGTAATAGAAAAAATAAAAGGGTTTCAGAATAAGTAGTATTAAAAACAATTAAATTGATGTAAAATCTTATGATCGAGTTCCAAATATTCAAAGATACAAACTTTTACATTACCTACCCATAAATTCTTACGCCCATTCTTCTAGTCAGTTAAAAGACATCTTGAATGGGTAAAAAAAATACTATTTGAGAATGTGTATTATGTAAGCTTAATTGAATAAAGAATATTATGAATGAATGAATAACTTTGAATAACTTTTTTGAGTTTGAGTAGCATTTCCTTGTAAGTCACAGTAATCACGCTTTCCAAAAAACACTAATTCTAGGTCAAGGAATAGAATAGAATAGAATTAGAATAGAATTATTTATTTTCAGATAGGGTATTCTACAAGGTGTTTGGTAAAAGCCTTATAAAGCCGAATATGGTAGATAGGGACCATCAAATTGAACAACTTTTACTAGTCCCAACTCCGAAATCGCGAAAAAAAAATCTGCTGTTTCATACAAAAAATAATAACGAAAATATCAAAATGTATGGAACAGCTGATTTTTTTTTCGCGATTTCGGAGTTGGTCCCATAGTAAAAGTTGTTCAATTTGATGGTCCCTATCTACCATATTCGGCTTTATAAGGCTTTTACCAAACACCTTGTATAATAAAGTTGGTCGTCATTTGTTTATTGCTTAACCCTAGTAGCCATATGAGATAGCATGCAAATATAGGGTTGTCATAATTATTTTTAGAAAGTAAATGATTTTAATTTATATCATAATTTAAATTAGGGGCATTATTAAAGGAGCTCATAGTAGGAAGGTACAATATTTCTAGTCATGGCAAAATTAAAAATATTCTATGACAACATTTAGGTCGATAAATATCGAAGCAGTTCAGGGACGGAGTTTATGAGATTACGAAGCGTGTGATGTGCGTATTTTCAGGTAACGTGAGAATGAACATCGATGGCCTTACTAGAAGTGAGAATATTTAGTTATTTACGTTATATTTAGTTTCTCAACTACCTATCCTACCACGGATCAAATAGGTACTAGTAATTACAATAACTAGGTATCGAGGCAGGATCTATTTGCCACGTAGGTATTTAGCCAAAGATATTTCCACCGAGCTAGCTTTCTGTACCCTTAGCACCAACATCTTTTGAAAAAGAACGCGTGAAATAAGCTGCACCCTTGTACATTTCTTCAGTCCATTTACAGAATGAATAAAAAATTCACAGATTTCGCAGTTCCCGCAAGAATCGGAGCATTGAAAATGAATACAAAAATTTACGAAAAAACTAAATCAAATCAAAATCCTATAATTTTTCTAAGGTATACTAGGTACCTTTTTATTATTACGATCGATTGTGACACTCGGCTGCGCCTCGTGTCACAAAAGTGCCCCTGACTACTTCGACGCGGCTGAAATATTATCAACCGATTCACAAAAATCAACTAATGCACTTCTCGTCTGCTTCCGCATCTTTCAATACCTTTACAATGACGATCGGTCAATAATCATAGAAACTACATCACTTTTTATATACCGAAAGAAATACCCGTTTTTCTACAATTCCAAATCTAAAGGGACCACCTACAGGTCATAATTATAAACCGATTTTCAAAAAAAATTCGCTATTTTGTAGCTAAACTAATACCCTAGGACCCTTTTTTTTAATTTTTTCTTAAGTCGGTTTTTTTCTCGAAATATTTACAATTTAGTTAACAAACACCCCCCAAAAACCCGAATTTTTCGAAATTTTTAAAAAAGTTACCAGCCGATTTTCAAAATTCAAACGTTCACACGTGTCTCATTAAATTTCTCAACTTTTGGTACTATTCCCATCTCGATCCTCCTAAAATCCTCGGAACTATGACCAAAAATACGTCTCAGGCGATTTGCATTTGATAACCATTTTCAATGGTAAAAAATATAACTTGATTATCGTAGATGTTCGTGGAAAACTGGAAAGGGTAGGTACTGGTGCACAGAAACTGTGGTCCACTATTGAAAATTGTCACACTCACGCCTGCACGTAATATTACGATTGTACCTACTTTTCTTTTCGCTTCTCGATCCAGCATTTCTTCGAATAATTTTAATAATTTCGACGAATGTTTGTAAACTGTCTATGAATTTGTAGGACCCACTTTTCATAGAATGTGTGGGATGGCATTTTATTCTATTTCAACCTTAATTGTCATGGTTTATTCCTTAAATAGTTTTAACTTAAATACAACGTGTTAACAAATGAACCAAAAATGGGAAAACCGTTTCTTCGGACCATCAAACTGAAGAACTTTTACTATGGGACCAACTCTGAAATCGAAAAAAAACTGCTGTTTCAAACAAAAGTATCAAACTGTATGAAACAGGTATTTTTTCGCGATTTCAGAGTTGGTCCCATAGTAAAAGCTGTTCAGTTTGATGTCCATTTTTGGTTCATTCATTATCCTTTACCTATATTTTTTCGATGTCATTTCTAGTATCGCTTTATCGTGAGACAATAACATAGTTACAACGGCGATGCAGCTTAATCGATCAGCTTAGAGTTTACCCTTTTTAATGCACTTGCCATTTTAATATGTTTACTAATAATCGCATACTGTATTTACTTTTCAAAACTGACTTTATATTTGAAGATGAAATACAGTTTTGCTTTTAAAATCAGTGAAATGTTGATAATTATTCTGTTTTGATAATCCAATTTAGTTAAATTTTCTGGATATAATTATCCAGAAAATTTCGGCTCGTACACACGAGCAATTTTTCAACGCGCGATATTTTTACTGCCGACAGTAAAAGGTACCCTATGGCCAGGCCATAAGGTAACTCTTCCCGTGGAACGTCGTCATCGTCATCGTCAGTGCGAAAATCCATCTATGGTGTCATCTGGGAAAAGATACGCCATAAGGTACCTTTCCCGTCGGCGGTAAAAATAAGGCGCGTTGAAAAAATCGCACGTGTGAACATATTATTATGTTGCCAGCAAAAGAAAATAATTCCTCGTTTTCCCCAAGTCTCATTTACCCAAAGTACCTTAGGAAGATACCTACACCTTTGATCTGAAATTCCTCTCTCTTCCAGGTGTGCGCAACTTTGGGCACCACCGGGTCGGTAGCTTTCGACAACTTGCGGGAGGTGGGTGAGGTGTGCGCGCGGCACGCGGCCTGGCTGCACGTTGATGCTGCATATGCGGGCAGCGCGTTTTTGTGCCCTGAATATAGGTTGGTTATTAACTAGTGTGATATAAACCATCCTCTTACCCCGGCCACGGCTAGCGGCGAACAGCGAAGCGACACGAGCGATTTTTCTCTTCATTGAAGGTTCGACGTGCTCAACGCACAGCAGTCTTCATAATGGGGAATGTCCGAAAAAAATCAAATTGGCTGAATATTTTTCTATAGGTAGGAATAAGGTCCCTTAGTAATAGAATAAATTTTCATATTTTTCGGTTTCGTGAAAAAATTTCAAAAAATCAAAGTCTCTTCGACTTCACAAATGTATGAAAGTAACAGCAGAATGGAGATTGTACCTTTGCCAACACCTGCCACAACCACAACATGGTATTAAAAAAAAAGTTTCAAGACAAAACTTTTTTTTTAAATACGTGTTGTGTTTGTGGCAGTTAGCGGCAAAGGTATAATCTCCATTCTGCTGTTACTTTCATACATTTGTGAAGTCGAAGAGACTTTGATTTTTAAAAACTTTTTTACCCAACCCAAAATTCTGAAACTTTTTTCTATTATTAAGGGACCTTATTCCTACCTATAGAAAAATATTTAGCCAATTTAATTTTTTTCGGACCTTCCCTATTTAGCAACATCACACGCCAATGTATTCGCGCGTCGCTTCGTCGGTCGCTACTTAGCGATCCCAATGGATCGCCTAGTGGCGATGAATTGGATATCTCCATTGGGATCCCCATTGGGATATCCAATTTATATCAATTCGGATCATTGCCCTTATTCACAAACCTCCGAAACTTTCCGTATCTGATGCTATAATGCTTTACATGTGTTTACTCTATGATTTCCGTAACTTTTGATAGTTCGATTCGAAACGAAGACGAAAATTTGCGGATTTATGACTGACAGCTATTGGTGTAGAAAGAGTTACGGCCACAGCCAGCGCACCAGGCGGGGCGGCAGGTGGCGCGGCAGGCATCGCGCCAGGCGGCATTCAATATCACTGCGCGCTATCTCGATGGCGGCCTCTCAGATCGTCGTCACGACCGCGCAGTGATTACCGAATTCGCTTGCCGCACTGCCTGCCGCGCCGCTTGCCGCGCTGGATGTGGTTGGACCGTTAGCACAATATAGAGTACAGTAGTTTAGCTTAGCCTCGCGCGCTCGAACAACGCACACATAGACATCTCTCACTGACACTGTAAAACCGGAATCTCAAAACAATCTCAAACTTCTTCGAGTACGTGACGCAGCGGTGAGAGCTGTCTTTGTGTGTGTGCGATGCTCGAGCGCCCGTAGTACTAAGCTCAACTTCTGTTAGTCTTTTTATTTTATGCCGTTAGTATCCGTCGGGAAGGAAATTAAGGAAATCATACTGAAACCATAGAGTAAATTATATGGAAAGCTTAGTTCAATTTGAAAAGTACTACACAGTAAATAGACGACACAGTATACCTAGTTTGGTAAATTTCTTAAACTACCAAAACAAAAAAAAACTTTTTTTTTTAGACATTGGCTGGATGGAGTTGATCTAGCTGACTCTTTCGCCTTCAACCCGTCAAAGTGGCTGATGGTAAACTTCGACTGTACGGCTATGTGGTGAGTTTAAAATACAAGTAAAAAATGTATTATCTATGTTAATGTTTAAACGCAGTAACTGAAAAAGTGTGACCTACTATAGATAGTATGTGTATTTTTTATGGGGCTACAAACACGTTTCGATCTTGAAGCGCGGGTCGCAAAAATATTTAGGTGTTAAAAAAACACATTGAAAAAACAAAAGGTGGTCACAATAAAGCCAACTATACAATACTTACATGATTTTGTAACCTTTATAATATTAGTTATGATGAAGCGTCATGCAATGTAGACCAAATTTTGAAAGATCTAACTTTGAAAGAACTTACAATGACTTTTAAAACTTAGTCAAAGTTTTAAAATTCCAAGTGGGCCAATCACAAAGGCCTGGTGGGCCGCAGGTTGAGTATGGCTGATCTATAGTAATCAAACGTGTCTACGAGTCGTTATAATATTGTAAATCGGCTGTCCACGATATCATTTGCTCGGACTTTTTTCCAAGTCCCGAACTTTCAACCCATATTGTAGCTGCTATGTAGATCCAATCTATCTCGATATCAAAATTCAGCAAAATTGGTTTAATAATTCAGACCTGAAACGGTTGGCATAGTTTTTCAACTTCCATAAAAGTTGGTAAACAGCCCTAAATAAATCAGTTTTCAGTTTTTTTTTGTTTCTTTTACATGATTACTGCAGTCAATAGAATCAAAACAAACATATTGTGATTTTAATATTCAGATACGTATTGACAATCTTATCAAATTTTCTTTTCTCTATATCTTTTTCACTTATTATAAGTATTATTATCTTGTTCACGCTATTTGAACTTCAGTTTATATATGATTGATAAATACCTATTTAAACACAAAAGAAAATAATAATATGAAACATAAAACAGCATTTAAATTAGAATTCGTATTATTGAACGTAACGTGTAGGAGTTTTAAAATCAGTTTTAAGTACTTTGATATGAAAAATATATTTATGTTGAATAGTGAAATTACCATCATGGGTCAAAACGATATCATTATCTAGATCTATCAAAGATCTATTAAAAATATTTCTTCTATAAAAGATAAACTAAACTGCAAAAATGTAGTTTTGGTTTTATCATTCAGAATTTAGCCCTCATGCTCTTCCTAGAATAACCACCGAAACGGATTATAATTTTTCTATTGTTATGGCTCTCCACTACTGGAGGTTGGCCGTCAGCTCAGCGAATTTCACCCTGTCTTTCGCCAATCGGCAATTTCCATCCAGTCGGTTGTTCCGTTCCGTAACCAAGACTTTTTTCTTCTGCCAACGCGTCGCTTTCCCAATACTTTGCCCATCAGTATGAGGTGGAGGTGGAGTAGCTGGTATCTCTCGTGTCTCTCAGGGTCGTATCGCGTAATATAGCGTTTTATCGAAAATCAACTGTTAAAAATTCATCAGTTAACATGATAAATAATGCTATTTTCATATAGCGTTTTGGTGGTCATGCTACCCCAAGCATCTCCACCAAAAATTCTTTTTTTTTTTCAAATTCAAAAATAATTTATTCAGTCTAGGCTGTTACAAGCACTTGTGAATGTCATAGAAGCTACGCCATCGGTTCGCAAACCCTAAGCGGGAGTCCTTGTAACGAGAAGAACCGGCAAGAAACTCGTCAAGGGCTGCTTTTTTCTTCCTGTATATTTCATACAGAGTCGTCAATATTGAAAAATGAGCTCCACATTTAAAGTGAGGTCATTTTCCATCACAACAAAAGTTTGCACACAATGGGTAGGTAGGTTGAAATTAAATACCTACTACATATCGGATAGGTAATGAGGGTAAATAACTTTCAACTAGTTGAGAAAAGAAAACGACCTGCACTGATCTTTTCAAAACAGCCCCCGGCTGTTTTGAAAAGAAATGTGTGTAATATTTGTCTTTTTTTTCAGGGTTAAAGACAGCACAGCTCTTCACAGGACATTCAATGTCAACCCAATTTATTTGAGGCATGAGAATTCAGGTACGAATCTATAAAAATATGGGTACCTATCTATTTTGAAAACTTAAGGTGGTTGTATGACCGAAAGTGGCCCCGCGGTGAATTTAATTAATATTGCAATTCTAACTAGTACACACTTTTAATAAAACTTTACATGGAATTTTTAGAGCCCATATTCTAGTATTTTTAAACGCTATCATTACATCCCTCGTAGTCACTGCTAGGAGTAGATAGCAAAACTGCTAAAAGTGGCCTATTTTGACTCATTTCTGCACTGAATACTACGAGGGAATGTAGTGTTACCTTCTAAAAATACCAGACCATAGGCCCTAAAACTTCCAAGAAAAGTTTTATTAAAAAAAAAACATTTTCTATTAACAACTTATTAAATAAAAACCTCTGAGGGCGCCACTTTCGGGGGTATTTATTATCTTTTTCAAATGGAATACTTAACAACTTTTTTGTTTTCAGGAAAAGCTATCGACTACATGGTGAGTATAATTAAAAAAAAAAACTGTTTTTCAAAACTGTAAGATGTTAGTAAAAAGTTGAATTAATTTTATTTTGAACACTTACATAACAAAATATATTTCATCGATTAAGTTATCAACCATTTAAACAATACTTTTTCTTATTAAATATATTTTGATTGACTTTTCCTAATTTCTATTACCTTTAATTAAATTTTCTAAGTTACTTAGAATTTAGAAATATTTTTTTCACTTTTCAAGCTTATGCACTCGCTTGACATAAAATAAACACTTTTTAACGGATACTAGCGCAGTTTTATTGAGAATACTTTGGTAATTAGTTGGTATTTATTTGGTGTGATTTTTTATATTCCCGATATAATATTTTTTTGTATTAAATTGTGTAATACTTAGCTCGGAAGTGAACACTCAAACATCAAACGAAACGGAGCGAAAATAAACCAAATTAGAACAACAATCCCGAACACGAATGGGGGTTTGGCTAACGGAAATATGTATAACGGAAACATGTACAACGGAAAATTTAACGGACATAGCGATTCTTCTGAAGATCTCTATGAAGATAACACCAACCTTCATGGTTACAACAAAATGTCTTCTGGATGCGGCAAAAACATACAACTTGAGAATCCCGATAAAAAAGAATTACTTGTAAGAGTTTTTAAATGTTTGTGGTGGTTTTGAGGTGGAGGTGGTGGTAGGTTTTGTAGGGGTGGTGAGGTGGTAGTAGGTTTTGAAGGGGATGGTGAGGTGATGATAGGTTTTGAGGGGGTGGTGAGTTTGTAGTAGGTTTTGAGGGGGTGGTGAGGTGGTAGTAGCTTTTGAGGGGGTGGTGAGGTGGTGGTAGCTTTTGAGGGGCTGGTGAGGTGGTGGTAGGTTTTCGGAGGATGGTGAGGTGGCAGTAGGTTTTGAGGGGATGTCGAGGTGGTAGTAGGTTTTGTGGAGGTGGTGAGGCGGTAGTAAATTTTGAGGGGATGGTGAGGTTGTGGTAAGTTTTGGGGGGGTAAGATGGTGGTAGATTTTAAAGGGTTGGTAGGTTTAAAGGGGGTGGTAGGCTTAAAGGTGGTGGTAGGCTTGAAAGGACGAATTTAAGTAAATAACTTGTAGTTCAAAGGATATTTTTTAAAGGTGGTTTTTATAATATATCAATATTTTACATAATATCTTGTTTTATTGCAGCACTGGCAAATTCCTCTGAGTCGTCGCTTCCGCTCTTTGAAGCTATGGTTCGTGTTGAGAAATTATGGATTAGTTGGACTTCAGAAACATATTCGTGAGGTAAAATAACTCGTTATTGTTTAATTATTTTCATAATAGAATAAAATATACAATAAGATACAAGACAGCCCTCGTCAAATAAACTTAAAAGATAATTATAAATATTCGAAATTAAGAGCCACCGAGCTTCTCAAAAGATGTCTCTGCCAAATACGAGGTTTTTTTTATGATGTCTGGGCATTATAATCTAAAATTGCAATGAAATTATGACGTTGTGTTATTTGTTTTTTCAGAGTGTACGCTTGGCGCAGAAGTTTGAAGCACTTGTTTTGGCAGACCAGAGATTTGAAATTCCACAATCAAGGAATTTGGGTAAGACTTGTGGTTTTTTATCTAGAAATGGTATTAGTGGTAAAGCGATTGAATAGACTGGGTATAAAAAAATATATTAAATATATATTTCATATATTTTGATATTTTCGTTATTAATTTTTGTATGAAACAGCTGTTCAGCAGTCAGTTTAATAGATATCTACTATATTTGGCATTAGGGGTTATTTGTAACATGTTCTATACCTTATTCCACACAGGCATGGTCGCTTTCCGCATGAAAGGTGACAATGCCCTAACCGAGCGGCTACTCCAGCGTTTGAACAGCCGAGGGTTCATCCACGCGGTGCCGGCCTGCTTCAAGGGGGTGTACGTCATCAGGTTCACTGTAACGTCCCCGAAGACCACCAACCAGGATATACTGGGTAAGGGATTCTTTCACCATCATCATAATGAGAGCCGATTATATACCTTTTAAAGACGAAACCTCTAGATGCAATGGGCTGAGACGGGACGTAGACTGGGCTAGCCAGCACTGCAGTAGAGTAGTGACAGCATAAAAATACAACTTCCAACTAATACACCATATTAGCTTCGGGTAGTTGTATTATTATGTTCGTCATGTATAATATACTTTTTAATTTGTCATTTTTAATATGGGTTATTTTGGCCTCGAAATAAACGTTAATTAGTATTATACGTTTTTTTAAACTAGTTAAGTTTTTAATTTTTATGTATTTGCTAAAACTAATGCAGTGTGATTCCCACATCCAGTTAGGTACTATAACTAGATGTCAGCCTTCTTCAAGCAAGTCTACTATTATTTATATTCTTCACCAATTAACTGGTAATTATTAATTAATTATTTTTTTACAGATGACTGGAATGAAATAAAAACCGTTGCTTCGGAAATACTAATGGATGTTTTTGGATCTGAGAATGGCAATATCGTTGTATCCAAGAAACCAAGAATCTCTCTGAAAGGTAAGTAATTCAATAGGGAATGTCTGAAAAAAATCAAATGGACTGAATATTTTTTATAGGTAGGAATAAGCTCCCTTAGTAATAGAAAAAGGTTTCAGAATTTTCAGTTTGCGTAAAAAAAATTTAAAAATTTAAGTCACTTCAACATTACAAATGTGTAAAAGTAACAGCAGAATGGAGATTATACTTTTGCCACCACCTGCCACAACAACAACACGAATAAAAAATAAAAAGTTTTGACATTTTGACATTTGTCATTTTTGAAACTTTTTTTTAATACTTACCATATTGTGGTTGTGGTATTACTTCTATATATTCCACTAGACTGGCTGCTGTCAAACTGTTCTTGTGCCTATTTGATTTCCACCATTTTGGCGCTGTAGGATGTAGCGTGAGCATATAGCGTGAGGGACATGGTACTAAAGTCTGGTGTCATCATGGCAACCATTTTCATTGTAGTTACGTCAGATAGTTAAATAGAAAAAAAAATGTTTCATGTCAGTGGGTTGTGGCAGGTGGTGGCAAAGGTATAATTTCCATTCTGCTGTTACTTTTGTATATTTGTAAAGTCGAAGAGACTTTAAGTTTTTTAAACTTTTTCACGCAACCAAAAATTCTGAACCTTTTTTCTATTACTAAGGGAGCTTATTCCTATCTATAGAAAAATATTCAGCCAATTTGATTTTTTTTCGGACATTCCCCATTATTGAATTTTGAAAATTGAACTTTGAACCTATGTTCCTTGGAGAAAGTTGTTTAGTGTCACCTGTTTCAGTATTGTCACAGTTTTTGTTAAATAATTTGGTTCCATCTAATTTCATTGTAAAATTTCCAGAGACCCGTGAACTCAACGCAACGTTCGGCACCAGCCTCCTCCTGGCCAACAGTCCAATGAGCCCCAAGATCGTGAACGGAACCCACGCTGCCATCTGCGACTACGAGCAAGTCCTGACTTCCTGTGCCCAGACCTTCGCTCACCTGAAGATGGAGCCTAAAGACAGCCCTGGTAAGGCCTAAAAATTCAAAGTAATTTATTCAGCCTAGGGTTTTACAAGCACTTGTGAATGTCATAGAAGCTACGCCATCGGTTCGCAAACCCTAAGCGGGAGACCTTGTAACGAGAAGAACCGGCAAGAAACTCGTCAAGGGCTGCTTTTTTCTCCCTGTATATTTCATACAGAGTCGTCAACATTGAAAAATTACTTCCACATATAAAGTGAAGTTAAAGGGTGTTTAAAGGGTGTTTTGCATACAATACAACCGCGTAAAATTATTACAAACCCTGAAAACTACTTTCTGTCTGTCCCACTAGTCCCATTGACCCAGTCCCATGATGGGACAGGTGGAATGATTATATCCCCCTAGTCATCAAATTCTCGGATTAATCGACGTTCTTCACAATCTCTTTTCGCAGTTTCCATAAAAATAAAAAACAAAATTTCTCAACCATATAGTGGTTTTCAGGGTATAAAATAATTTTCCGGTCTTTGTACCTATGCATGGTTCACTTTATATCTGTGGAAATATTAACACGTTTTGTTTCTAAGTTTATTTTCACGAATCAAAAAAAAACAGTAAAATTAAATTCACTTCTCAAGCTTACACGCTCACTACCTATAGACATAAAATAAAACACTTTAGCGCGGTTTTATTGCAAGTATGTACTTTGGTAAGTAGTTGGTATTTTTGGTTTGATTTTTGATTTTCCCGACGTTTCGGCATGGCAGCTGCAAAGGTGCCGAAACGAACAAATAAATCGAAAAACGAAAAAATAAAAAATCAATCCAAATACCTACAAATTACCAAAGTGCTTCCAATATAACGCTAGTATCAGTTAAAAAGTGTTTTATTTCAATAAAAATATAAAATTGACAATGTTAATAACAAATCTTTTATCACGCAATGCCTTGATACTAACTTGGTGCTGGTATCCCTTACTAACAGAAATGCGTCGTCGCATTCGTGGTATTAAGATGTGGGGGAAGAAGTTCTCGTTGGACTCCTGCATGGACATGGTGCAGGGAATGATGGTGGAACAGTCCCTGCCTCTGTGCTGCGAGGACGAGAGGGAAGACGCTTCTAATGGTGGGTAGCTTTGATAAACATATTGGCTGCTGAAATTGGAAATCTAACCAGATAGACCAAGTAGCAAATAGAGGAGCTCGGTAACGCAGTAGTTTAGCGCCTGGCCCAGCGATTGCGGAGGTTAAGCAACTCTCACAAGAGTCGTCATGGGATTGGTGACCATTAATGTATTATCTCGAGCTCCTCCGTCCTTCGGAAGGCACGTTAAGCCGTTGTTCCCGGTCATATTTGCAGTCGTTTACACCTACCAATCGTGCAATCGGCATTGGGCCTTCGTGATGGGATAAGCCCCGTCCTCCTCCCTATCCACTCATAAAGGAAGGCCTGTGCCCCAGCAGTGGGGGGGGGGGGGGGGGGGACATTAATAATAGTATATGTTACGGCTAATACCCGAAGTGCGGCTAAACCTAGTTTTAGCCGGCTAAAACTAGGTGTAGCCGCTAGCTGTTGGCTAAAACTAGGTGTAGCCGATTTGCTCGCGGCTAATACTAGGTGTAGCCGGCTAAAACTAGGTGCAGCATGGGATATAAAGAAAGTTTTTTCTGTTGTCTGTTAAAAAAAATAACCTCGAAATTTAGGGCTCACGCTCCGCTTCGCTTTGCGCTCGCCTTAACGGCTAACCTAACCCGGGACCTACAGGAGTAAAGCAGATCGGTTACACCTAGTTTTAGCCAACAGCTATCGGCTACACCTAGTTTTAGCCGGCTAGAACTAGGTTTAGCCGCACT
Organism: Agriphila tristella; assembly: GCA_928269145.1. NCBI lineage: Eukaryota > Metazoa > Arthropoda > Insecta > Lepidoptera > Crambidae > Agriphila > Agriphila tristella. The sequence continues at coordinate 7,535,842 of OV743451.1, forward strand.
TCGGGTATTAGCCGTAACATATAGACCAAATAGAGAGACTACAGAAGAAGCTTAGTACTTCACGCGCTTGAGCAACGCACACATAGACACATTCCACCGACAAGGAATATCCGGAATCTCAGACGAATCTCAAACGAGTGCGTGATGCATAGGGTTGCCACCTCCTGGCCGTTTGAATCCGGGAAATAGAAAATTTAAATTTTAAACAAGTATTTTTCAACACGTTTTAGTATTTTTTGACCTCATAGTTTTTCATTTGTTCGGGTACAGATTTCAACATTTCTGATTTAGAACTCACAAATCGAAAAAACTCTACATTCCGTTCAAAAATTGACGAATGTCTGGACTTTTGCCTTGACAAATGTTCTTCATTTAAACGCTTTCTTTCTTCTGTCTTATATCGAAGAAGACCAAGAATCTTAAATTCATATTCTATGACTCAAGAAGACGATACTAAAAACGGGCTTGCAAATTCCATTCGAATATTCATGAATTTGAACTTCCGGGATAATTTGAATTATCTTAAAATAATTCCGAGAGACGGGAGATTTTTGTTTTTAGGGCACGATTCTGAGAGACTCCCGAAAATCCGGGAGAGATGGCAATCCTAGTGACGCAGTGTCGTCAATCTGTGGGAGCTGCCTTTGTGTGTGTGTGTTTTGCTCGAGCGCTCGTAGAACTAAACTTAACATCAGAAGTCTCTTTATTTTATGCCCAGCATACCGCGACTACTTGTCGACACTTATCTCGCGATGTCGGTCCCGCACACATCAGTACGGTGTGAGCGGGACGCACTGCGCATACGCGAGAAAATTTTTAAGTTTAGTCGTGATGCGTATGCTAGGCCTGCAGAAATATGTTTCCTATTAAGAGTTGATCTAAATCTGTAAGCACAGTATCGCATTTTTGATGATCTTTCTTTTTATGTCGCTCAGAACGTCATTTGTTAGAATGAGATAAATCGCTGATGCTTCCACGCATGGTAGGTAACATGTGATTGCTCACTCTAGAAAATGACACCCTTGAGCGTCAGAAAAAGATTAAGTATAAAAATACTGATCTGATGTGAGTCAACCCTAGACTTGCATTGCTGTTAAGCCGCACGCAGACATGTTTTTGGGAAGGTCCATAGAGATAACTTTGCATGGACTTTACAGATATTGTAGAACAACATTGAAAGACAAAGTAATATCTACCTACATTAAATACATTCGTTTTTCATTTTAGATACGGAGAAAATTAATGAGGTTATCGGTGCCCAAAACTAAAGGTAAAAACCAATAAAATACTTTGGTGGCGGGTTGCACATAGTATTACACATATTGTGTTTTAAATCATTATTATTCCATTCAATGGTTCTGCTTCTTATAAAGATCACAGTGGCACTGATACTGAGCATAAATTTATAACACCATTCATAAATAATTATTTTTATTTAACGTCTAACACTAATATTTCTCTTCTATAAAGTCAATTAAAATCCAGGATCCAGTCCCGCTGAAAGATCGTCTCTGTCTTCATCACCAGTGACATCTAGCAGCACAATCAAGCAAGACGCCAACACCGACTCAAACCAACTGCAAGTTCCCGCAACGCCATCTAGGCAATACCGCTCGAAATCCGTCGATGTTTCCCTTACTGGTTTTCAATACGATGATACTAAAATTACCATTGATATGAAAAGCAACGAAATAATAATAACACCTACAGGTTCTAAAAGTTTTGTCGACGAAGAAATCCAAAAAACTGTACACTTCAGTGAAACCGATAGTAAACTTAACATTAGCAACAAAATCGGTCAGGCGTTTGAAAATTTGCAAGACGGCCTACAGATGCTAAGCGATTTCCGTGCTAATAGCATCGAAGATAAGGATGTCGTTAAAACTGATGAATTTAACGCAAAATTGACGATTAGAGGCCCTGGTAGTTATATTAAAAAGTTAATACAACAATTCAGCGAAGGCCCGTTCGATAGTGAAGATGCTAAGCCTGAATCGGAACGAGGTATGTCAACTCAGTCTTTTAAAGATAGAGCTGATGCTATTTGCAAGAAATGCTTACATTACAAAGGTAAAATTAGCAAGTAAATCGAAAAAGTGTATGTAGCAATAAAAATGTTGACAGCGTTAGATGATTAAAAATCGTCAGCTGCTTTGTCATACAGGGATATCTTTTAATCACCATCAAATTTTAAAGGTGTGTTCAGTTCATGAAACTGATCATCTTTCTCTGAAACATAGAGCCAAAGAGCCAAATATGTAAAAAATACTATCGATTCAAATCAAAGAAATCGACAAAATTTTGTGGTTTATTTCGACGGTTAATTTTATATAGAGAAAGTCCTTAAAATTTGGACTGTGGCAAAAAAAAAATCTGTATTTCAAAAATGTAAGTATATAGGTACGCGTTCACTTCATTATTGCCGCTACCACCCGGCCCACTTCTTCATACCACGCACCCGGCGTCGCCTGGGGAGGCGCGCGGGATGGCGACACAGGGGGTGCGGAATGTTGAAGCGGGCCGAGAGGTAGCGGCAACGATGAAGTGAACGCGTAGTAAGTTGCCTATTAACTTTGTTGATCAAATTGACAAGAATATTAGTACTATTGTAATTTAGAGATATTATAAATATAATCGGATACTCATTAAGAATAAAAATTACCAAAAAAACAAAATTTATGTGGTTGCGGTTTTTAATCAAATGAAATATAATTCATAATATTAATAATTGTTTTATGTAAATATATTTTTAAGAATATTTCGTTATTTCCGTAATATCTTGAAGTGTTATTGTTAATTTTTATTGTTTTAAATAACAATAAAGCACAATGCTTTTTATTTTTTTGTTGACTTTATCTTATTTTTTTTCGGTTTCGTTATTTAAATAACTTTAATATGAATATTAATAATATTAAAATTTTAATCTTACATTATGTATGATATAGTTTCAATAAAAATATTAAAGAAATATAATATAGTAAATGTAATGCATAGTTAATATTCAACAATGAAAGTAAGCATACTTTTGGATGTTAATTTGGAAATTAAAAATGTATGATATTTTGCAGTAGAGAACAGACCTTTTGTTCTTAACTATAGTGACCAAATATTAATAGAAATTGTAATAAAAATACTTTTTATTAAATATTATTATTTCAATAATAATGATTAAGAGTGTATACTTAGTATACACTTTTTTCTTAAGTGTTAGCAGAAGAAAGTAAAGTTTATTTCTATTTTTGACTTAAAGGTATACAGGGTGCATTTGTAAACACTCTCCAAATTTTAAGGATGTGTTCAGTCCATGAAACTAAACAACTTTCTCTAAGAAACATACGGTCAAATATGTAAAAAAAAATACTTTTCATACAAATCAAAGAGATCACGGTGATCAGTTTAGTATGGGATGAGGGATGACCAACATTTTTTGGCGTATTTCGACACATGTTTCATGGAGAAAGTTGTTCAGTTACATGGACTGAACACATCCTTAAAATTTGGAAAGTGGTTACAAATACACCTTGAATAGGGAATATGCATAATTTTTTTTAAATCTTAATCATAAGTATAATGCGTTAGAAAGTTAACTGTAATATTAAAACTTTTCTCTTGCGTTTTTTTCTCGTGATATAGTTACTTGAAGTTAGCGCGCAGCAGCACCCGCCGAAAACGCTCCATACAAAACGGTGACGTCACACATCACGTTTCAGGTGTGTTTCGGTGCGTTTAATATGGAGTTAGCCAATAATCTTCAATTATCTCCCTAAATTTTGCGTTTAAGTACATATGTGTCATACAAAATATTGTTTCTTATTCGATATTCTATCTGACTCTAAATTGTATTATATCCGAAAATGAAAAAAAAAATATCGTTATTTTCCCCTGATTTCATCGTGTGATAAAACTAGGATTATATATTTTTTTTTTTTCTCCTGTTCCATCATGTTTTTATAAGTGTCCGCAGCGATCAAGCTCAAATTCATCAAAATCGGTGACTTATGCATATTCCCTATTGTACCGCTGCGCTTTCATCAGTATAGTTCACTATAACTATTTTAACGGCATGTTATTGTAGTATACCTCTTAAAAGTAGAAGTAGTTACTGCTGTGCATTATCAATAAAAAATATAAAAGTTGCGTATTTTTAGAAAAAAAAAAGCTTTGTAACAAACTTTCACACAAATAATATAGGATAATTTGTATGCTATGATTTATGTATAATTAGTGTGAGTTATTATTATATCTGTATATTTATTTATAGCAAATAGGTAATTATGCTTAATCAAAATGTATAAAACACAAAATAGAAAGTTTATTAATGTAATGTAGTAGATTAGGATTTTTGTGCAATAAAATATATGGTTACGAAGCAAGGTAAAAATTGTTTTTATGTAATTGACGTTTATTGATATTTTCAGTATATTATGCAGTTTTAAGGAATATTTCTTTTCTGTCAGAAGTGTAAATAAAAATAACAAAATATAAAAAAACTTATAGTTTATTAAATAAATGCATAACAGTCAATAATATTAAATTTTCTACTTATTATCTATAACTTAAATTGAGCGGTTTTAAGTTCAAGTTCGTAACAAGTCACTCGTATGCTTAAATAATTTAAATACTTACAATAAATATTATATTTTCTCATATAATACTATTTGACAATTCACTGACGAAAAAATCTAAAATAAGGGATTTTTTTTAAATAACAAAAAATGTTTTATTATTTTTAATATTTTTTTGAGGCTTTTTTTCGTACATTTGTTCAACAACTGTTATCATTCTCTTATAAATTAATTTAATGCTATTATATAAATAAATGCAATTTTTACAAAATATAACATTGAAAGTTTAGATTAATATAATACAATTTTCAAAACTAAAAATATGATATAAAAAATTCAAGTGTTATGAATTTTCAGTAATGAATTTTAAGAATTTCTTTATAGCAAACAGATAAATCAACTTTTTTAAGATTTTAGAAATATATAAAAACATTTGAATAGCATAGAGAGCTTTTGCTGAATTTTCAAGAAATTATTTTTACAGTTTTTTTTATAATATTACCATAAAATCATGAATAAATGCTCCAATGTACACCATTTAATACATTTCAAATCTTTCATTATAATCCATTTTTACAATAAATTACACAATTGTAACTAATCATCATCACCAATTCCTACAATGTAAAGTCTTTTTTACAAAAAATAGAACACATTTGTTCCCGTAAAATGCTGAATCGTTTTTGATTAAACTTCGCCCGATCAGAATCACAAAATTGGTAACCCAGTCTTGGGGCCTTTGAATTGGAGTTATGATTGATAATATGCAGCAATACTTTTTCATCTATGTTCTAAGAAGTAAAAAAGTAAAAAAATAAATACAAATCTTTAAGAAAAAAATATTTTTTTTACTTCTAAAACAATTCCGTTTTCAACCCACAAAACTATTCAGAAACATAATAACTTGTTGTATCGAAGCTAGAAAACGGAATAAATTTTAGTTAGGAAGCGAAATTAAATATTCGTGGGTAGAATTACGGAATAAGTCTTTGATTTTTTTGACATTTTCATTTAACTCCAATTAAAAGCAGCATTATTTTAACTCCAATTTACTCAGCATTTACAAAAGAGTTTCCTTCAATGTACGCCAGTAATGCTCTTCAGCCATGGTTTGTAGTAGGTAGTTCTCATGTAGACCCCTGGTAAGAATGGAGCAGCGCATTTGATCCCGTGGGAGACAGTTCCTACTAGTTGCCAGCGGCCATCTTCTCTTTGAAGGACTAAGGGTCCACCGCTGTCACCCTGAAATGGCAGAAAATAAATTATGTACAAATAGTGGCCGCCCGCGGTTTCACCCGCGTGGTTCCTGTTCCTGTGGGAATATCGGGACAAAAAGTATTCTATGTTTTAATCTAGGCTATTTACTATCTGTGTGCCAAATTTCAACTAAATCCGTTCAGTTGTTTTTGCGTGATTAAGGAACAAACATCCAAACCCACAAACTTTCACATTTAAAATATTAGTAGGATAAAACATTAGAAAAAAACGACACATCATCTCCTCAATTGGAACTCAAACCCACAACCTTTGGACTTAATTATCTACTCTTCCTCCTCATCCACTTAATTTCCCTGTTTCCCATCATCTACTATATCCCTCTTATACTCTTAATTTCCCTGTTTCCCATCTCATAGATGGGATCCATCTCATAGATTTCCCTGTTTCCCATCATAGAAGAGCTCGGTGGCGCAGTGGTATAACGCCTGGCCCTGCTGCAATTGCTGCGAAGTTAAGCAACTTTTCGCAAGGGTCGGTCATGACATGGGTGGCCTAAAATGTATTATCTCGAGCTCCACTGTGGTTTGGAAGGCACGTTAAGCTGTTGGTCCCGGGTGAATTTGCAGTCGTTAACACCTACCAATCCACATTGGGCCTGCGTGGTAGGTTATAGCCCAGCCTCCTTATCCACCCATAAGGAAGGCCTATGCCCCTGTAGTGGGGATACAAAAATGGCTGATAGTCAAAGTAATATATTAGAAAAAACGACACGTCACACACTCCTCAGTTGGAACTTAAACCTACAAACTTTGGATTAAATTATCTATTCATCCCCCTTATCCACTTTATTTTTCTGTTTCCCATTATCTACTTAAATCCCTTTATCCACTTCATTTCCCTGTTTCCCATCATCAATTTTACACCCTTTACCCACTTTATTTCCTTGTTTCCCATCATCCACTTTATCGCCCTTATTTGTTATCATCCACTTCATTCCCCTTATCCACTTCATTTCCCTGTTTCCCATCATCCACTTCACCCCCCTTATCCACTTTATTTCCCTGTTTCCCATCATCCACTTCATCCCCCTATGCTCTATTTCCCACATCATCCTCTTATCTTCCTAAGTCACTCCCAACCACCTTCTCGTTTTAACTGTCACGTTAAGCTCAATGGCATCTCAGGTTAGAGCACTGTTCTTGCGTTTGGAAGTTAAGCAACTTTCAAAATTTTTATTTCGATCTCCTCTTGCTTTGTTAGTCGTTAACACATCAATCCGCATTGGGTCCACGTAGTTGGTTGTGGTCCATTTGCCTATGCATCCATACTTGTGCCCCCAGTAAAAAAACAATAAAATGATGATTTTTGCAAATAACTTACTTCGCAAGAGTCTTTCTGCCCGTTCGCGTACCCAGCGCATATGAACGAGTTGAGGATCTTCTTGGAGTGGCCCGCCGTCTGGAACATCTCCTGGCAAGCGGTGTTCTCTATCACTGGCACCTGGAAGGAGACATTGAAATTGGTAATTTTGATCAAAATGAATTCACAGAAATAATGGCTTGGCTGGATTATTCTTCGTATAAAATAACTTTTTTTTATCCATTACCTACGAGATAGTGCTTGGCCTTCACCTCACCTGATGGTTAGTGATGAGAGAAGACAGAAAGTGTAAGCGCACTATACCCGGAATCCTCACCACTGAGGCCGTAACAACAATTTAAAAATTGTTGTGTTCCGGCAGTTAGAGGTAATATAGCCAGTATCTTCCATCTAACTGCGCGACCACAACAACCTTTAAATGGTTGTTATGGCGTCAGACTTAAGTAAGATGGTGGTAGCTAGCCAGGCGGACTTGAAATAAGCCCCACCACCACACCGAGTGCAAATGTAGCCTCCTGGAAAACGAACCCAGGACCCCTAGTGCAGCGGTTCCCGAATTCTTTTGGCTACGGAACCCTTTTTGGTTCACCGTTTTTGGGCGGAACCCCAGCTCAAGTAAAAAAGAAATTAATCAGGGTTGCCACCTTTAGGAACAGAAAACAGGACAAGGGGGCGTGGCGAGCGCGAAGCGCGAGCCGCGAGATTTTTTTGGAATTTGGAATAAAAAGAAAAATTTCCATGCATATGTTGTATTGCTACGAGCCTCTCACATTAATTCCGCATCATTTTGATATTTACTTATGAATTCCGAACAAGACATGTCTTTTGCAATTCTGCTTAGAGCAACGATTACTTGTTTTCCTTTATGCTCTTAAACATTTGGCTCGGTATTCACATCTTGTAAGTATAGTTTGACTTTAAAATAAGGACTTTTATGATATAAAATATTTATTTGGTTAGAACAAAAAGATAGGTACCTATATACCTATATACCTTATATAACTTAGATGCGTACCTATACACAATCTTGAATTTATACCTAAACTCTTGAATTTTCGCGGAACCCCTGAGAGCCTCTCACGGAACCCTATTCGGGACCGCTGCCCTAGTGTGTTACACGTAAGAGCGATCAACTAGACCACAGAGGCGGTTGCACTTTCAGTAGTACAATCACTTGAAACTTCATCATTTGGTTCCCGCAGTGGGATAGTTCCACTCATGATTACAAGCTACTTTACTACGGGACCAACTCAAATATCGCGAAAAAACAAACAGCTGTTCCATACGTTAAGGTCGAGTAGGTTTTGTATGGAACAGTTGGTTTATTTTCACGATATCACTGTTGGCCCTATTGTAAAAGTTGAGTGGAACCATCCCACTGCGGGAACCAAATAGTGAAAGTGAAATAATTTATTCAGCACACTTGTTTACAAAAAGTACTTACATAATACTTATTATAACACAAATTTTATATAAAAAAAAAGAAATTAGCCGAAATGGTCTCCAACCTCAGCTATTGTCACAGCCTGTGCGACACTGATTTTCAGGTGGAGCCAGATGTTTTTCAAGCGACAACACTCGCCAACAATGCAATAACATAATAAATCAATTTATGCAAACTTAACACGACAGTTCACTTATTACGGTGTTTCACTTCTGTAATGAGATAGATGAGTATCGTTATATAAAACAATATTAAGCTTATACAATAGAATTAAACATATTCAAAAGTGCTTAATTATTAAGTTTTGACATTGACATATTAATACAGAGGTTCCGAAAATATATAGATATATAATATATTCCAATATAATAGGTCAAACAGTATTCATTAGGTAGCGCTATTTTTTTGTTTATGTAGAGTCAACTCTTTTATTTTTACCCGAAAAGAAGTCGCAGAAGTAAGGAGACGCAGAGGAGGTGGTATGTCGTTCCATATTTTGGCTGCAGCATATTTAAAGCTACCCCTAAAAGCAGCGGTTTGGTGGATAGGCACGTTAAGCAAAGCTAAGCGGGTGCGAGTAGACCATACGAGTTTCTCATACAAGTAGAGTGGCTTTGATTAAAATTTCACGCTATATAGTTACCTGCACTTCCTGCAGTACTACGGGCACTTAAGGTACCCCTATGCCCATGCTATCATTATGATTACTACTAAGGTAGGTAAGCAGCTATATTTTTTACCCGTGACACTACTGCGTGGAACTACCAGTAGTGTCATGGGTTATTTTTCTTTCCCGTGACTCTACCGTTAGTGCCATGGGTAAAACTATATCTCACCCATGACATACTCTGATGCCAGTTGTGTCATAGAAAATTTGATTTTCAGGTGATTGATTTTGCTAACGGGCTTCATCATAATGGGTATCAATGAAGTCATGGCCCATCTTCCTTATCTATCTCTAAGAAGGCCTGTAGGCACTCAGTAAATTTAGCTACCCTGGATTATTCTTCGTATAAAATTACTTGCACTTTCTGTAGTACCACGGGCACCCCACCCTCATACTTAAGTCGCCCCCGCCCGGCCAGTGACGGAGGCCATGCAATCATTATAATTAGTACTAAAGTAGGTAAGCAGCTATAGGTATAAATTAAGCCAAGAAGGCCTGTAGGGACTTCGGAAATTTGGCTATCCTAGATTGTTCTTCGCTTCGATCACGCAGGAAAACGTCGAGCATGGCTCTCTTCATTGCACGCTGGGTGACATTGAGCCTCTTTATGCTCAGGGTCACCATGGTCAAGGCGTTTTCCTGCATGAACGAATCAGAAATGAGGAGATCCGCAGGAGAACTAAAATAACCGACATCGCTGGAAGGATTGCTCAGCTGAAGTGGCAGTGGGCTGGACACATAGCGAGAAGAACCGATGGCGATGTTCTGTAATGGCGACCGCGCACCGGACGACGCTCCGTGGGTAGGCTCCCGACAAGGTGGACTGACGATGGTGCGAGGTCGCTGGATGCGGGCAGCGCAAGACCGAGCGTCGTGGAGATCCTTAGGGGAGGCCTATACCCAACAGTGGGTGTCGTACGGCTGATACGATGATGATGATTAAAAAAACAGCATTAAAATCCGTTGCGTAGTTTTAAAGATCTGGGGGGCTACTCAAATGGCCACTTTTCTATTCGTTCGCTAACTTAAATCTTAAAAATAAGCAATTAATGATCAAGTCAGACGTTCGCAAATTTATGTAAATCACAGACATTGTTGTATTGTACAGAATTGACAAGCCTACGACACGTTATTTTGGTGTTTTATGGCTTATTTTGAATTTTTAAGTTAGCGAACGAATAGAAAACTGGCCATTTGAGTAGCCCCGCTGAGCTACATAGGGACAGACAGCGGGAAGCGACTTTGTTTTATACTATGTAGTGATGAATAGTTAGTTTAGTTAGTTACCTGCACTTCCTGCAGTACAGCGGGCACACCGCCCCCGTACTTGAGGCGCCCCCAGCCGGTGACGGTGGCCATGCGCCCCGTGAAGTCCGCCTCGTCGGGCGGCATGCAGATCGGCACTGCAATGGAAACACAAACTTAAATTCGCACATTTTTTAGATAGGCAAGCGCTTGAACGGTGCCACACCTGGTGGTAAGCGATGATGCAGCTTACGATGAAACGCGCTTGCCTAGAAGTAACCTATTTACTCGCGACTTGAAGAACATACTGCGCCAGAGGTATACCGAAACAGAGGAAGTCACGTAGTTAAAAGTACTTGTTGTATGGTCTGTGACACAAACTTACGTCATCCCCACTATCGGTATTGAAAACTACTTTCATTCATCTTTAAATTTCTTTTTTTCTTTTTTAAAACCGTTTCGTTTACTCAAAGAAACAAACCACAAAATTAAAACGCGCTATAATAATTTTGTAATGAGTGTGACAGAAAGAAAATCTTCATTCTTTGCTTGTTACTGTAAAATCGCGCATTGTGACTTATGCTAGTATTCATAAATTATCTAGAATCTGTAAAACACACTTTCACCATTTTCACGACGACTTTTCGCGATAGAAACATTCCAAAAGGCGCGCTTATGATGAAGTTACAAGTCGACAGGAATGTGGAATCTCAGGTAGCTAGCTGCTAAGAACGTACGTATTACATGGACAGAATCAAGAAAGAACATTGATCCAGCCATTTGACAGTACGTGCCAGAACGTACATATTACATTGACATAATCAATAAAATATTTTTTTAAAACACGTTTTTAAAACGGTCTAAATTATTACAAAAAAATCGGACTAAAAATATTAAAACGGACAAGTAAAAACAAACTAAAAATAAAAATTAAATTCTTCTGTAAATATTTATAACCCTAATAACCTATACCTACCTACAGAAATTTTAAACCAAAAAACGTGGGGCGCATGCTATACACAATATCGATGATAAATTTTACAAAACGCGCCCCACGTTTTTAGGTTTAAAATTTTTTGGTTTAAAATTTCTGTAGGTACTTATAGTTATTTGGGTTATAAATATTTACATAAGAATTTATTTTTTACTTTTTAGTTTGTTTTTACTTGTCCGTTATAATATTTTAGTCCGATTTTTTATAATAATTTAGTCCATTTTAAAAACGTGTTTTTAAAAATTTTTTTGTTTCAATAAATTATTATTTTATGCTTTTTAGTTAACGAGCTAAGACTAAAAATATACCATCTCCTATTGGAGCACTCGTCATAACGATTTAAACAAGCCCAAACTCGATGGTGTTGCATGGTTTTATTACAGAGTCCCAGTGCCCTTCTTCCTACTCCATCATCAGACCCTGGAAACTATTTCCCAACAAAGAACTCGTCAAGATGATTCAAACTAGCCCAAACTCGATGAGGTTGCATGGTTTTATTATAGAGTTCCATTGGCCTTCCTCCGGCTCCATCATCAGACCCTGGACACTATTTTCCAACAACTACTCGTCAAGGCGATTCAAATGAGCCTAAACTCGACGGGGTTGCGTGGTTTTATTTACCGAGTTCCAGTGGTCTTCTTCCGGCTCCATCATCAGACCCTAGACACTATTTCCCAACAAAGTACTCGTCAAGACGATTCAAACGATCCCAAACTCGATGGGGTAGCGAGGTTTTATTAAAGAGTTCCTATGGCCTTCTTCCGGCTCCATCATCAGATCCTCGGACACTATTTTCCAACAAAGTACTCGTCAAGACGATTCAAACGAGCCCAAACTCGATGGGGTAGCGTGGTTTTATCATAGAGTTCCTATGGCCTTCTTCCGGCTCCATCATCAGATCCTCGGACACTTTTTCCCAACAAAGTACTCATCAAGACGATTCAAATGAGCCTAAACTCGATGGGATTGCACGGTTTCAATATTGAGTTCCTTTGGCATGGCCTTCTAGCTTCATCATCAGACCCTGGACCTTATCTCCCATTAGATTTCTCGTCAAGACGATTCTAACAAGCCTAATTACAATGGGGTTGTATGGTTGCATCATTAAGTTCCTTTGGCCTTTTTCCAGTTCCATCATCAGATCAGCTCAATGACACCATAATATTGCATTGTATTTTAGTTCTGACCTATGTTCAAAGTTTCAAGTCTCTAGCTTATCGGGAAGCTAGTTTAAAATCGGTCGCAAACTTTGCGGACAAACAAACAAACACACAAACAAACGAGAAAGCAACCTAATAAAAACGTGTTAAAAAGAACATTGATCCAGCTATTGACAAGAATGAACTCACCGATATGGGCGTCGAACTTGATGGGAGACTCCAACTCCAACAATGCCAGGTCGTTCTCAAACGTGGCTGCGTCGTACTGCCTGTGTACGATTACTCGCCGCACGTTCCTGGACACTGGTCTCCTGGGCTCCTTGTCTCCTGAGATGTCATTCTCGCCAAACACAGCGACCAGAGATGCGAGGAATCTGTTGACATTTGGAAAATTTATTGGTAGGTAAAAATTACGTAAAAAAATGTTTTTAAGGCCGTGCGTACTTGGGATTCGTTTTTTTTTTACTTTTTTTACTACGGGAGCGCGCTCAGACCCAGTGTGCTCACTCCCATAGTATTTGGAAGGGATGTTCGTACAACTCAAATTCGTACGAAAACGCATCCAAAGTGCGCACGGCCTAAAAGTGGCTTGCTAAGGCTCAAGACAAACCGCTCCAATGTTACATGTCAAAGTGTCTACATGACAAAGTCAAATTGGAACTTTTTCAAATCTGATATAATCCAATTATTAGTTTACCCAGGTATTCAGTGCATTACAACCCTGAAATTTTTCTTCGTTGAAACATTTATTAGCCGCAAATGACTGCAAGATCACATTTTGGCCACAACATGGACGTTAAATTGTAAGGATTATGGTGAGGATTAAATTCTTTTTTTCTTATTGTATAAGAATAAGTGGCCACCTCTGGTGTTAGAGTTTATCAAGTCGCCTGTAATAATCTCTGACTTGGCTTAATAACTGTTATCAGATGACAACAGCTGGGACCAGTTTAACGTACCCTCCAAAGCACGGAAGCGCTCAGTTGTAATGCCATTTAACGGTCACCCATCGGACACCTGGCCGGATCGAGCGTTACTTAACAAACGTCAAGTACGATCAGTCTGTCAAGCTCCACCATGAGCGCTTCATGAGGATTCATTCTTCGATGCCCGCGCGGCCGTATGCAGCTGGACAACAATAGAAAATCTATTGTGTCTCATTTTCCGGGCGTTGAAGCGTTAAATGATAAATCAATCTTACCCTGGCTGACAATGCGCAGCAGTCGTAACAAATCTGCTTGTGATCAGTACTCCACCACACTTGTTCTTGGTGAAGAGTCCCAACCAGGTAGACTCTCGGACCAACACTTGCCACGGGAATTCGCCGAATCGCGCGTTTTTCCCACCAACAATACGGCCAGTCTTGACTAGGGGACGGACGCCGCACACTGGAATAGGGAAAGCAAATCGAGTTTATATTTGGCTTCATCAAACGATTTTTAAAGTTAAGGCCACCTTAAATTCAAAAAAGTTTACAGAATTTCACAGAAACTCTATGAAAATGACTACTTTGCTTTGCTTTGCCTTTGAGTATTCGGCCGTATGTGATGGAAAGAGTGACGTCACTTTATTAAGAGCTGATGGACTTTTAATGAAGAAAACGGGTAGAAAAAGAACAGCACCAGCTAAGTTCGATTGTTATATCAGTGGTTCCCGGATGGTGTACCGCGGAACCCTGGGGTTCCGTAAGATGCTCTCAGGGGTTCCGCGAAAGTTCAAGAGTTAATCTAATATCTCTTTGTTCTAACTAAATAAAAATTTTTTTCTTAAAAAGTATTTCTTTTAAAGTTAAACTATACTAGCAAGATGCGAACTCCAAGCAAAAAGGCAGAGTATGGTATGATTTCACGTGAAATAAACAATGTTACAGGTAGTTTACTTCTTACTTGAGCTAGGGTTTCACCCAAAATGATGAACCAAAAATGGTTACATAGCGGCTAGCTCTCGTAGATTCTAGCAAAAGTCGGGAACCGCTGAGATTACTCTCCAGTTTTTAGATTTATCTAGAAAGTAGTTCTTAAAAAAGTAAAAAAAATAACTAACAAAATTGTATTATTCTACTACCTATAAAGAAATAATGACAAGACGATGAAGAATCCACCAGAGAGACATACCTACTCAATCGCATAACTACTTACTTATTTGATACTTACAATTCTTATCATTGTAGTCGACTTGCTCGTATACGATTGAGTCCGTTGTCACCTCGTCAGCCAGTTCCGTAGTCACCGTCGTCGTCGGGGCATTAGTCGTCGTCACCTTCTTAGTCGGCTTGGGCTTTTTCGTAGTCGTTACCTGGAAGCATGGGTATCGAGGGAAAGGCGCACATGTCTTTTGTAAAAAAATTGTGAGAGTGAACGGGTTGACTTCAATTTTGATATGGATTTGGAGTACAATGGTGCTTTTGAAAGTTTTGCATGCAGATTATAAGATTGTTGATTTCAAGTTAACTTTGTGAAATAGGGTATTTATTACTTATATATGAAGAATTAAAAAAAGAGTTTATTGGATCTTACTTAAATAAACGATTTATTGTTTTACTTTGAGATAAACATTATTTGTTGAAATACTTTTCTGTTATGAATTTTGAAAATAAAAACCAAATTGAGGCGAATTAAAATCATGAATTATTTAGTTTCTAGTGTTTTTGTGTTTTTTTCTTACCGGTTTCTTAGTTGTTGTAGTGGTTGGGGCGGGGGTAGTCGTCGGTAGTCGGTAAATAGTAGTCAGCCTAGTCGGTTTTTTAGTCGTTTTCACTGTTGGTCTCCTAGTTGTCGTCGTCAGCCTTACCGGTTTTTTAGTAGTCAGGAAAGGTTTTTTAGTCGTAATAGGCTTTTTAGTAGGTTTAGGCGTAGTCGCTTTGATGACAGTTGTACTAGGTTTTTTATCTAAAATCACAATGTCGTGTAGCTCTTGGAATGTGCCTTGTAAGCTCCCGACAATTTTGTTGACAAATAGATTCATTTTCTCATTTAGCTTTTCGTCCTCTTGCCAAGTAGGTGTTGTAAACTCTATGTCGTGTAGTAAATCGAGTTCATTGTCGGATAGAGCTATGCTAGTATTGTACATTGCTGGGTTTGAACCTGTTGCGTTAAGCATCGGATTTCTAACTGGAGGGAAGTTTATCAAATCATCTGGAGAAGTTTGTAATTCAGGTCTCAAAGTCGTTGGGGAATAGTATTCTGTGTAAGATTCTAAACTAGGAATTGGGCTTGTAGACGATGAGAAAACAGGTCTAGTTGAGGATTTGATAGGGTATGGGGTTGTTATTGGCGGTGGTTTGGGAGTTATAACGACTGTTGGAGAAGCCGGACGTTCGTAGCTCGGTGGTTTGCCCATGTAAATGTTGTTCGTCGATTGTATGTGATTGTTAACAGTTATCTGGCTGACGGGCTTTTTAAACGGTTCTTGTGATATCTCGACGAATTCAGTCTCCTTATGTGATGTTAACTCAGGTTTTCCTGTTTGGAATCCATTCAGGACTATCACAGTTGGTGTGACGCTTGAGAAAGTGTCTGGTGCGACGTCGTAACTTGTATCGAAGTTTGTCGGTGGTGTAACTGGTCTTCTTAAAGGTTTTGATCCGGTAACGTAGCTGGTGGATGGAGGTTTCCTCGTAGTAGTTGTTGGTGGTGGTGTACTTGAACTGATATAGCTGAAGGTTGTTAAAGAACTTCCAAAACTATCAGGGTCTGAGGGATATCTGTTGAAAGCGTCTACAGCTTGACTAGTAGATTGACTTGGGATGGGAGATGAGTAGTATGGCTTAGTTGTAGACTTGTCGACGACTGGCCTGGTCGTAGCTGTAGGATATGCTGGTTGTTTGGTGCTAAATATTGATGGTTTAGTTGGGTATGAAATGCTGGGTCTGACAGTAGGTTTTATAGTGACGTAATGTCCCGTTGATACGTAATAGTCAGGATATCCACTGCTGTAAGACACTGGAGGTACGGTGCCAGTTGGATGAGGGGAAGACTTAGTTTCTATCAGGTCAACTGAAGCCGGTGAAGTCGTTTCTTCTTTCAAACTTGGAGTACTGTCATTCAACATTTGTATAATAGAATTTATTGATGACAGTTCAGTAATCTTCTGACTTTCTTTAGTCACTGTTGATACCATTACGTAGTTTTCTGTCGAAGGATGCGTTGTCGTGGTTTTATTCACTGGTCTTGGTTTGAATACTGGTTTGGAATACACTGGGTGATGAGTCGATACAGTTCTGGGGGTAGTAGTGGGTGTTGATGACATAGAACTGACAGTAGGTTTTGTTTGCATTGAAGATATTTGGATGTTGAAATCTGAAGGCCTGACTACATTATCAGCTACTGAGCCATTTTTGTTAAATAAGATTGTATCAGCCATATTATAGTCTATGCTGCTGTGTGTATAAATACTATCAGGTTTGGCAGGTTTCTCGTAGATATTAGTATGACTAGGAGGTACACTGAGAAGTGAATTGGTAATTTGTGTAAGTCCCTCAGATATATATTCATCTTCTTGAGTTGTTTTCGTGTCAGGTGCTGCTGTAGCTGGTGAAGCACCAGGCCTGTACCCTGGTGTAACTACAGGCTTGAAGCTGTTGTGGAGAGCGCTGAGCTGTTCCGAATCGTAGTCGTCTGTTTCGGGGTCTGCGTCTGGATAGTCTAAGTAACTGGTCATGACAACTCCAGGCCCTTTTGGGATGTGGGATTGGCTGTCCGATTTGAGTTGACAGCACGCTCCGAAGAGGAATCCATCCATGCAGGTTCCTACGACTTCTCCGCCTCTTTGCGAGCATTCGTGATTGAACATGCATATCTTGTTCCCTCTATTGTATTTGGCTGCTCTTGACGCTTTGCAGTGCGATGGTGTTATTCTATACCCGCCGAAGAGCTTTTTTGATTCTGAAAAAGAAAATGTTTTATATTATTTTATTGCACTTTAGTAACTATATACGTTTGTTTGACAATTGAACAGTTATTTAGTAAAAGTCTTTTCATTTTGTTTGTGATTTACAAAGGATTTATTATTTTATTCCTTTTCCTAAAGTCCAGAAAATATTTTTGGGTCAATTTACAAAATATTTATTAATTACTATTTGTTTGCAAAGGCTAACACTTATTTTTATCATTTCTTTTTTTCATATTTTGCTTCCCGCTTTTTGTCAATTTTTCTTTTGAAACGTGACAGATGCTGTGACCATACGACGAATAATATTCGTCCAAGATGGTGATGCATTTAATTTAAACACCTTTTAATATAAGATCGTTTTTTTTCTGATTGATTCAGGTATCTGATATTAAAAGTTTTTTTATGCCTAAAGCGCCATAAAAAACTTTTATTCCAATGTTTTTTTTTTACAAATGTAAACAAAAAAACTTTATTTTGAAGCTTGATAAGTTATTTGCCTTATCCTTCTTGGGCCTTGGCAACTAAAACTCGCGATAAGTTTAGTAAAGTATTTAAAATAGTGACAAAGAAAAATTAAGCTATAAATCTTAATTAAATTTATCACATTCATGACAATTTCCAGTTAAAGTTGGCAATTGGCATGTCCCAGTTTCGCCAATAAGTTGGCAAACCATTTCTTTAGAGAAATTTATTTAGTCGTTGGGAAAGCGTGCGTGCGCCGTATTTTAAGATACGGGGAAACTTTGAATATACTTTCCAATACTGTGTGAGAGTTTGCCGATACTTATTTGGTAAATTAGGGATGTAGGTACAATTTACATGTTCGCATGTTGATTGGAAAGTGACTAGATGAGGGAGTAAATTGCAGTTTTAACGATAGTGAAGGAAACGTAACTAGCGATGGAATACTAATCAACCTTCAGCCATTTTTTAATGTTCTGCTGGGGCACAGGCCTTCCTTAAGGAAGAATAAGAAGGATGGGCCATAACCCACCACGCGGACCCAATGCGCATTGGTGGGTGTTAACAACTGCAAATAAAGCGGGACCAATGGCTTAACGTGCCTTCAGAAGCTCCGTGCTAACTTCCGAAGCTCTAATAACAAATTATTGATCACCCATCTCATGACCGACCCTTGCAAAAATTGCTTAACCTCCGCAATCGCAGGGCCAGGCGCTAAACTACTGTGCCATCGAGCTCCTCACTGCACCTTGTGGACCTCACCTCAATGCGGTTTGGTGGGTGTTAACGACTGCAAATGCAGTGTACGGAGGAACTCAAGATAATTCATTTTTGATCACCCATCCCATGACCAACACTTGAGAAAGTTAGCAATCGCAGAACCATACGCTAAACCACTGCGCCACTGAGCTCCTTAGACCAAATACTAATTTGTATTCTGGAATTGACTTCAGAACTTCAATGCAATTTGGATGAACACAGCACGCTCTTTTATGGTTTAAGCAAATATCTTTTCTGTGGTTAAAGCACACTTGGCTCCCGGGTTGTAGGTAGCGGGGGTTTTGCCCCCTTGACAAAGTAATTGAAATAAATATGTATGGTTTTGTTTTTAAATGCTGTGAATTTTTAGTGGTCAATTGTAGGAATCCATACGATTCTGTATTCATACTATTATTCGATTATTATTTAAACGTAGTTCCTTTTGCTTTTACTTTGATTATGTGTCCAGAATATTAACTTTATGGTCCAGACCTGCTATACTATTCTCTAGTTTAGTTAGCATCTAGTTCGTCGCTGCAGCTGCGTTGTCTGGCAGGTGTCATATTCCCATTACTGGTTAAATTCTTTGGAATCTATGGCATTTTGCCTAGTGACTTAGTAATGGGTATATGACATCTGTCAGAAACTCGACGAAACTATCACTGACAGTGAAGTTGCGTGTTAGAAAAAACCCCCCAGTATAGCGATTGTACAATATACGAACTTCATTTCCCTACAATCCTAAGGCCCTGTCCTAATTGGCATCGGTCGTGCGATCATGCGTTGCGATTTCATCGTGCGATGAAACAACAATAGGCTCGCACGGCCGTCAATTAGGACATTCAATAGATATCACTAGGTTTGATCGCACGGTCGCACGACCAGTTTCATCGGAAGGACGCACCATCGCACGACCGATGGCCAATTAGGACAGGGCCTTATCCTAGCCCCGAGATTGAAAAGTACATGAAATTGAGGGTCTGGCTGGGTATCAATTCTATTTCACAAAAATATCGTTATGTAGAATAATTTTGATGAAACATTGGACTCAGAGGCAGAGTTAAAAAAGATGTACATACCAGCATATAAAATGAAATCTGAGTTTAAATTTTATTTCAGTAATTCGGTCGCACGACCAGTTTCATCGGAAGGACGCACCATCGCACGACCGATGGCCAATTAGGACAGGGCCTTATCCTAGCCCCGAGATTGAAAAGTACATGAAATTGAGGGTCTGGCTGGGTATCAATTCTATTTCACAAAAATATCGTTATGTAGAATAATTTTGATGAAACATTGGACTCAGAGGCAGAGTTAAAAAAGATGTACATACCAGCATATAAAATGAAATCTGAGTTTAAATTTTATTTCAGTAATTTTTATGAAAGTTTACAATTTTTTTCTTTAAATTGATAAGTGATATTATGAGCTTTCGAACAGTATTTTTGTTTTAACTGTAGGACTTCTAAATCCGGAGATTTTTTTTCCGCAGGGTCATCTAAAATAAAAAGTCAAATTTTAAATGGCGGCCATTCCAACAGGAGTGGGGATAGACTCCAACGTGAGCGTGTTTTTATCTTAACTAATTTAATTTAAAAACTCCAACGTCTTTAAATTATCGCTAGTTTAGGACCAAAGGCACTGTATATTTTTGATGCTTATAGAAATACTAAAATAAAGAGTAAGTGATAAATCAACTCTAATAATGTCCCATTTGGTGTTTCTTTAAAATAAGTATTAAAAACATGTGATTAAAAACATGTGAAGACTAATTGACAAGCATAAGTTAAAGTAATTATTATGATTTGTTATAATTATTATTTGTTAACATTAAGATTGATGAACGTAATTGGGTCATGATAAAAAATGTGTGTTAGATGCTGTTGCATAGTTAAAGATAAGCGATAGATATGAACAAGCTAAATGAGTTAAAAAAAATAGTTAGGACCATGGCATTGTTTTTGTCTGCCATTTTCTTTAAATTGCGTTGCACTATGTAACTTTTATATTTCTATTGCGGACCTATAGACGAGCAAAAAGATATTAAACATAAGGGTCTAAAACCTCACGTTTTAAAGATATAATTATAGACAAAAAGATTGCAATCACTGCAACATAGTTACGATTTTTTAATCCTATATGTTCAAAAACCTCTCATAATAGATTCAAATGGCTAATGACCCAATTTTTTAGCATTGCGGTATGTTTGAGCGCATTGCGAGTGTACAAGTAGTGTAGGAAATGAAGCGATCTTTTGTATGGAGAACCCAAAATTAAATCCTCAGTCGATAAAACTTTGCAGGGATGTAATATTGTATGAACCAAGATCTATGTACAAATATCCAAAAAAATAATTATTTGGATAATTTTAAATAAATCGGTCAAACCGTTCGGAAAATGATTACTACAGCGCCCCCTAGCGGCTGAACACCATAACACCAAGAACAATCGCCGACAAACTACTAAACTATTATAGAAAACCGCATCCAAATTGGGCAAACCGCTTTAGAGATAAATGAGAAAATGATGACTGCAGCGCCCCCTAGCAGTTAAACACCATAATGTCTATCTGAGAACCATCGCCGATAACCTACAAACCCATTACAGAAAACCGCATCGAAATCAGTTGAGTAATTTTTGAGAACTTTTCAAGCGCGACTTATCTAGTTGTTGCAGCGCCCCCTGGTGGTCTACCACTAATGAACATGTCTAAGAACCTGCTCTGAAATGAAACCTTTTGAATGCAAAAAACCGCATCGAAATCGGCTTAGTAATTTCCGAGGAAAATGGTAACAGACAAACACACAAACAAACAAACGCACAACCTCTAACCCCAAACGCATATACCGCCCCCGTTCCGTTCCGTCCGTCGTGGGTAAAAATACGTTTTTTTTATGATTTATCATACTGTACTTCGTCTACTGAGGATTTACATCCATACTAAGGAGTGAAAGTGAACGAAACATTTACTACTTCAGTGTAAATAAATGAATCTGAATCTGACTACTCTACAACTTTTTCGTGATACATATTTTTATTGCTTGTTTTCTATTACATGACCTATTTTTAAAATTGCAGGTCGCAGAAAGTTATATTTTCGATTCCGCTTCAACATCCATAGCTTGTAGTGGAACAAAAGCATTAAATTCCTAATCTAAAAGGATGTGCGAGGTCACACCGTTAGTGCTGGCTCATTTTTGCATAAAACACAGATTTGTAAACAGTTTGTATGTGTACCCTTTTTGCATGTGTACGAAAAAAGACTGAATATTTTGGCAAAATACAAAAGATCTAGAAAGATTCTAGTTTTTAAATACATACCAATTCTTATTACAAGTGCTACTTAGCAGTACTAACTAGGCAAGTATTTATGTTACGAACTGTTTCAGATAGGTGGTACTTAAGTGTAAAATGGGTTACTTTCTAAAAGATAGAAATATTATTCTGTGTATTCTGTTACATTGGTGTTTTGATAAATGGGTCATTGTCAAATTCAGTGGTCATTTTGTTCGAAAGCTTTAAAATTAAATGAGTTATACATTTAGAAGAGACAACTTTACCAAACAATACCAACTGAACTAAAAATGTGTTTTGAGATGGTAAAAAAAATATAAAATCATTTTTTTTTTCAAAAATCCTATTTTTGTCTCAAAAAGTCCTCTTCGGTGGTCTGTTCGGAAACCAACTCGGCTTTAATTTGTGATCTTAAGGTATATTAAAACAACCCCTATTAATAAATTTCGTTACCATTCAAAAATCTATGACTGTAATTTATCCATATAAATATTATCCAGCAATATACCATTATTAATTATTTTATTATCATAGTCTCAATTTTGTTCCGAAGATTTAGATCTTTTCGGTTACCCTATTTTACTACCAGTAAGATCAAAATATTATATTTTCCTGAACGCATCCAAATCTATATTGAATAGCAGCTTAACTGTGAACGCATCAATGATTCGTAGTGCGAGTGAGAGCACTGCTGCAAAGATAATCATGTCGAAAAGGAACAAAACAAAAATTTTTGTCAAAGATGACTTTACTTTTCGGTGACAGCTGTAAAAAATTAACAACTTACTAAACTACAAGGTAGCTACATGAGCCTACTTGATTATTAAGCCATTTTACTAATTTCAAAGTGATTTTATGATTATCCTCAAAAAGTTTGGTTTTATGATTTTTTTAGTGAGGAAAATCCATTCGGTGGTCCTCTTTTCGGTGGTCTTTTTTCCATATTTTTTTTAAATTTGTATCGACCTCTAATTGCTGTATCGACCTCTAATTTATGTTGATTTAGATTGCTAATGTTCCAATGGATATAAATAAAAACAAATTTTGTTTAATTTTGGACTTTTATTTTTTTCAATTTTTCGAGCCCCGTTTTGACAATGACCCAAATAACAATAAAATATAAGATATAACAAACAAAATAAACTAACTTAAATGTTAAGTAAAACAATAAAATATTATTATCAAATACAAATCAATCAGGCAGAAATGACTGGACGTAAACAGTTTTATGTTAATCGTAAATTATCGGTTAACATTAATGAAGCTCATAAAAATCCAATAAAATTAAAAACCTACGGCAGCATTTATTTTTTAGCATTACGTTCTCACATTTTGACTCTTGTTCATGACTTAATAAAAACTATTGTTTTCTCAAAAAAGTGTAGGTATTTTTTTTGGTTGGTCGTTGAACACCATCCTATATTCACTTCCTGCTTCACCGGTTAAAATTTCTGTGAAAGTGGCAATGGGTGGGCCATTTAGTTAGTACCCACCCATTGCCACTTTCTTTGCTCAATGATACGCCCCACGTCAGTTTTAGTTTTGTTTCAGTCTTGATCCATAGACCTGTAACTCTTTCTAACATTACTATTCTGGCTGTCTTTTGGCTCCTCCCTTGTTTGGAATTCAAAGATTCAAATTCATTTGCTCAGTTACTGTTACAAGCATTTGTGAATGTCAAAGAAGCTACGCAAACGGTTTGTAAGCCCTAAGCGGGAGACCTTGTAACGAGAAGAAGCGACAACTCGGCAAGAAATTCGTCAAGGGCTGTTTTTTTTCTCCTTGTATATTTAATACAAATAATAATAATAATAATCACATAATTTACTTGGCCTAGGCCCGTTATTATATTGAATGATAAATTTATAATATGCTGTATAGCTGGTATCACCTTTGCCTTCC
Source organism: Agriphila tristella (assembly GCA_928269145.1). Classification (NCBI taxonomy): domain Eukaryota; kingdom Metazoa; phylum Arthropoda; class Insecta; order Lepidoptera; family Crambidae; genus Agriphila; species Agriphila tristella. The sequence continues at coordinate 7,559,822 of OV743451.1, forward strand.
GCAAATGTTAGTATTTGAATTAAAAAGAAAAACTGTTTCCTTATTTTGCCGCTTGAGGCCGGAGTTTTTTTTCTGTGCTTTATGATAGAAGAAAAATATTCGTGTCATTGTTTTTCTGTATGGAGTGTTATGTGGATAATAAATAAATCTACATCCTAAGAAATCTCACTCGTTTCAATTGAAAAGCCCAAATAAGAATATATTACAAAGTAGCCAGCTGAGAAAAACAACATTTCACGTAAATAATGATAAAGACTTTATTGCACATGACAGAGAGAAAAATTATACAATCAGAAAAACAAGAATACATACAATAGGCGGCCTTATTGCTACATAGCAATTTCTTCCAGGCAAACTAGGGCGAAATAAAATAAGATACCTATCGGGTAATAAGGGAATAGGAGCACTTTAAAGGACAGCATATGAATCCTTACTAATATTATAAATGCGAAAGTCCGTTTGTTTGTTTGTTTGTTTGTTACGCCTTCACATCTTAACTACTGAACCGAACATCATGAAATTTTGCATACACGTTTTCAGGGGTACAGAGAACGACATAGGGTACCTTTCATTCCGAAAAAAAGGATTGTTCCCGAGAGATAACAAAAAAATCTGTCCACGCAGACGAAGTCGCGGGCGGCCGCTAGTACTTATATAAAAATACTAAAGGATAAATAAATGGTATAGGAGATGAATATAAATAAGTAGGTTATATTAATCGCGGGAAGAAGAGAGAAAATGATTCCTAACTTGTTCTCTAAATGACCTTGGAGTCTGAGCCTTTCTGATGCCCTCCGGCAGAGAGTTCCAGAGGACGAACAGCATAAACGGCAAAGGAATAGGAAGCAAAGTCGGTAGCGTGGCGAGGAATATTCAGGGTAAGATAACAGGAAGAGCGCAAAGAAAGCGCAAAAAAAAAGTTGTTAAATTGCATAAAGTGAGGTCATTTTCCATTAATCAAACAATGAAATAACAAAATTAACCACACATTTCGGTTGGTGGTAGGGTTTATTTCAAGTCCGCCTGTCTAGCTACCACCATTACCTAAGTCTGACGCCAAAACAATAATTTAAAAATTGTTTTGTTCAAGTAGTTAGGTAAGATAGCCAGTTCCTCAGTAAGGCCGTCTGCTGCCTTAAGCGGGATCCCGCCGCGGGTACACGGCGCGGGAATATAGATTGCTGGTTTTTGACGGACAGATGCTTGCGCAGTGCATGAGTAAGCTCGTGCACTGCGCAAGCATGCGGACACGCGCGCGGGGCGACATTAACTATGTCGCCCCGCGCGCGTGTCCCGCTCAAGGCAGCGGAGGGTCTAAAGGATTCCGGGTGTAGTGCGCTTCCACCTTCGGCCTTAATCTCACTTCACTTCAGGTTAGCTGAAGGCCAAGAACTATCCACCATCCATCGTGCATAATAAAGACACCGTCCTTAAAATTCTGTCTAAACAAATCTATTTTCGCTTTTACAAACCCCTTTAAATTCGGATCACATCTTACGAAAGTGTACCGCGTACTGGTTCAAATTTTAAACTATTTGATATAATTTGTATGCTGCGTACGCGCAAGTCATCACGACACACTTTGACATCCTGTATGTCCGGTCAATTAGATACTGCATTGTAACTATGTTGGAATTATTATGTGTGAAATTGTTACATTCATATATACAACGTGTTAATGAATAAATGCCAAACCTCTTAGGTGGTGATTGTGCTCATGAATATGAACAACTTTTACTATGGGGCCAACTCTGCAACTCAACAAAAAAATCAGCTGTTTCATACAAGTTGTCAATACCTACTCGACCAGAATGTATTAAACAGCTGATTTTTTTTCGCGATTTCAAGGTTGGCCCTATAGTAAAAGTTGTTCATATTCATGAGCACAATCTCCACCTAAGAGGATCTGATCGCAGGTGTTAATGAATAAATGCCAAACCTCTTAGGTGGTGATTTTGCTCATGAATATGAACAACTTTTACTATGGGGCCAACTCTGCAACTCAACAAAAAAATCAGCTGTTTCATACAAGTTGTCAATACCTACTCGACCAGAATGTATTAAACAGCTGATTTTTTTTCGCGATTTCCAGGTTGGCCCCATAGTAAAAGTTGTTCATATTCATGAGCACAATCTCCACCTAAGAGGATCTGATCGCAGGTGTTAATGAATAAATGCCAAACCTCTTAGGTGGTGATTGTGCTCATGAATATGAACAACTTTTACTATGGGGCCAACTCTGCAACTCAACAAAAAAATCAGCTGTTTCATACAAGTTGTCAATACCTACTCGACCAGAATGTATTAAACAGCTGATTTTTTTTCGCGATTTCCAGGTTGGCCCTATAGTAAAAGTTGTTCATATTCATGAGCACAATCTCCACCTAAGAGGATCTGATCGCAGGTGTTAATAAATAAATGCCAAACCTCTTAGGTGGTGATTGTGCTCATGAATATGAACAACTTTTACTATGGGGCCAACTCTGCAACTCAACAAAAAAATCAGCTGTTTCATACAAGTTGTAAATACCTACTCGACCAGAATGTATTAAACAGCTGATTTTTGTCGCGATTTCCAGGTTGGCCCTATAGTAAAAGTTGTTCATATTCATGAGCACAATCTCCACCTAAGAGGATCTGATCGCACGTGTTAATGAATAAATGCCAAACCTCTTAGGTGGTGATTGTGCTCATGAATATGAACAACTTTTACTATGGGGCCAACTCTGCAACTCAACAAAAAAACAGCTGTTTCACACAAGTTGTCAATACCTACTCGACCAGAATGTATTAAACAGCTGATTTTTTTTTGCGATTTCCAGGTTGGCCCCATAGTAAAAGTTGTTCATATTCATGAGCACAATCTCCACCTAAGAGGATCTGATCGCACGTGTTAATGAATAAATGCCAAACCTCTTAGGTGGTGATTGTGCTCATGAATATGAACAACTTTTACTATGGGGCCAACTCTGCAACTCAACAAAAAAACAGCTGTTTCACACAAGTTGTCAATACCTACTCGACCAGAATGTATTAAACAGCTGATTTTTTTTTGCGATTTCCAGGTTGGCCCTATAGTAAAAGTTGTTCATATTCATGAGCACAATCTCCACCTAAGAGGATCTGATCGCACGTGTTAATGAATAAATGCCAAACCTCTTAGGTGGTGATTGTGCTCATGAATATGAACAACTTTTACTATGGGGCCAACTCTGCAACTCAACAAAAAAACAGCTGTTTCACACAAGTTGTCAATACCTACTCGACCAGAATGTATTAAACAGCTGATTTTTTTTTGCGATTTCCAGGTTGGCCCCATAGTAAAAGTTGTTCATATTCATGAGCACAATCTCCACCTAAGAGGATCTGATCGCACGTGTTAATGAATAAATGCCAAACCTCTTAGGTGGTGATTGTGCTCATGAATATGAACAACTTTTACTATGGGGCCAACTCTGCAACTCAACAAAAAAACAGCTGTTTCACACAAGTTGTCAATACCTACTCGACCAGAATGTATTAAACAGCTGATTTTTTTTTGCGATTTCCAGGTTGGCCCCATAGTAAAAGTTGTTCATATTCATGAGCACAATCTCCACCTAAGAGGATCTGATCGCACGTGTTAATGAATAAATGCCAAACCTCTTAGGTGGTGATTGTGCTCATGAATATGAACAACTTTTACTATGGGGCCAACTCTGCAACTCAACAAAAAAACAGCTGTTTCACACAAGTTGTCAATACCTACTCGACCAGAATGTATTAAACAGCTGATTTTTTTTTGCGATTTCCAGGTTGGCCCCATAGTAAAAGTTGTTCATATTCATGAGCACAATCTCCACCTAAGAGGATCTGATCGCACGTGTTAATGAATAAATGCCAAACCTCTTAGGTGGTGATTGTGCTCATGAATATGAACAACTTTTACTATGGGGCCAACTCTGCAACTCAACAAAAAAACAGCTGTTTCACACAAGTTGTCAATACCTACTCGACCAGAATGTATTAAACAGCTGATTTTTTTCGCGATTTTAAGGTTGGCCCCATAGTAAAAGTTATTCATATTCATGAGCACAATCTCCACCTAAGAGGTTTTGCGTTTATTCATTAACACGTTGTATATATCTCTTAGAATGATGATCAGATGGGTTGGGTGTGTAAAGCGATCTGAATCTCTTCTATTCACTACCGGGATGGCCATCATCAGATCACAGCTAGGTCAATCCTTGGCGGAGAACTAAGGCTTCAAAGTTACCTCGTTTGTATGAAAATCGACTTGTAGGTATGTGTAAAGGGCCAACACTCGGCGTAGTTTTAGCTGAAAGTAAAAACGCTGATTTTCAGCCATAACCGCGGAACACGCGCGTGGTTCGATATAAATTGCTGGTTTTCTGACGGACAGATGTTTGCAGTGCATGAGTAAGCTTTAATCTATGACGATCCACGCGTGTCCCGCTTTACGCAGCGGACGCCCTAAAGTCTCAAACCTTGCCTGGAAAATAATGGCCGATTGCACTAAACTTAAGCCTAAGTCTTTCTTATCTACAACTCGACCAAGTTAACTAGGCAAATGACAGCTACATGACGGCAAAATTTATGACACTGTTTTAATTTGTTCGTGTTGTATTTAGGAAAAGACTTAGGCGATTCTTAAGTTTAGTGCAATCGGCCATCAAGCACTTAAGTTTAAGGCGCTTTACTGACTGGAAGTGGCGCCGCGGTGAATTATATTTAATATTTTAATTTTATTCTAATACACAATTTTAATAAAACTACTCGTGGAATTTTTAGGGCCCGTAGTCTAGTATTTTTAAACGGAATGAAAACATTCCCTCGTAGTCACTGCTAGAAGTAGATAGCAAAACGCTAAAAGTGGACTGCGAGGGAATGTAGTGATACCTTCTTAAAAATACTAGACAATGAGCCCCAAAAATTCCACGAGAAGTTTTATTAAAATCCTTTCTTTTTACAACTTATTAATAACAACCTCTGAAAGCGCCACTTTCGGTCAGGGAATCGCCTTAATTGATGTTTGATTTTGATTTTTGACTTTTCTATTTAAGTGTAACAACTATAAATAAAAAAAGATCGTAACCATCAAATCAAGTACTCTTAATTACAAGAAATGTTTTCTTCATGGTTAAGTAATTGAATAGAGTTCTTGTTTAACAACTTCAAAAAAAAGATACGAATAGTTAAAACATGACTCATGTTCACATTAAAATCAATCCGTACCACTTTCACACAATGATTCAGTAATATTTTGTCATATCTCAATAGTATTAGCATTTCTAAGTGTGACACACAAAAGTGTGACTGCGTGTGATGTCATACACAGAAGAAAAGAAAGTTTTTGCTGTCAATGAGCGGTTTTCTGACAGCTGAGAATTTTAGTCTATTTTTATGTTGATAGATGGCGTTATTCAACTAGGTAGGTATTTTTTAATTTTTCCTAGCAGCTGAGTATAGGTATATAACACTCGATACTGGCAAAAATTACTCCCTGAACAGGAGTAGTTTGCCATGCCAAAATTGACTGTCAAATTGACAGTTGAACAACGACATCTAGCCGTCTTTAAGGTACTACTTTTTTTTCTTAAACTGCCTTTTGAAAACCGCTCATTCTAGTTTTAGTTTCATTTTATAACCGTTTAAATCATTATCATCTATCATAATAGCCCATCATAGCCCACTGCTTGGCAGGTCTTGGCCTCTCCCATGGAGGCTGTTACTATAACTTGAATCCAACCATAGACAATGAAACTTACGCATTAAGGATTTTAACAACACAAACACTTTTAACCCATGAAAAATCTCATACAAAAATAGTTCATAACTAGAGTTTGGTCAACGAAAGATGAGACTCGCTTGGAAATAGAACTAATTTTGCCCCTTATTTTAAGGTTCAGTTTCCAATAACTTAACTTCTAAACGTTAATTCAACAGGGAAAGTGGTGCCTCCATTTCCGGTTCATCTTTCGTTGACCAGACTCTAATACTAGTTATTATATTTTGCAGAATATCATTAAAACTAGTTATTTCTTTGTAATTATTTTTTCTTGATTGGTGGCGCTAGTGGAGACTTTGTGGGCCCTTAACATTTTATTAACCGACTTCAAAAAAAGGAGGAGGTTCTCAAGTCGACGGTATTTTTTATTTTTATTTTTTACTAGCGACCGCCCGCGACTTCGTCTGCGTAGAAAGTCTTTTTGCTATCCCTCGGGAACAGTATTTTTTTTTCTGGATGAAAGGTACCCTATGTCCTTTTCTGTACCCCTGACAACATGTATGCAAAATTTCATGATGATCGGTTGAGTAATTTAGACGTGAAGGCGTAACAAACAAACAAACAAATAAACAAACAAACGGACTTTCGCATTTATAATTTTAGTAATTTTTTATGTATGTTTTAACATAGCTTCGTCAGTTGTTACCCGATTTGTACAATTTTTTTTTATCTCAAAGAACATAGTTCGTGTGTGGTCCCATACATTTTTTACAGAAATCTGGCCAGTAGTTTTTTCATAATCCTGAAAAATATCAATTATTTAGCTCGCCATCGCACGAGTTTTATGGAATTTCGGACATAACATCTTTGTTTATGAACCGATTTAGATGATTCTTTTTTTGTTTGAAAGGGTATACTTCAAGAGTGGTCACAATTTAATTTCATCGTTATTGAACTTCGAACTTCGAAGATACACAAGGGAACTCCTCAAAGTCAAATAGTATATTTAAAGTGATTTAGGTTTTGGTAAGTTTATGGCAATCCAAAACAAACCAAACCATGGTTTGCGATGCAACGTTCTGGGGCCGTACCGGCTAACGAATCGATTATCGAAAAGTCTGCTGGGTTTCAAATTAAAACAGATAAATCGAGCCCCAATTGGGCCAAAATGGCGAACCCCAATTCATGATGTCACACGAACATCGTTATCTTCCAAATTACGTCAACAGAAAGTACAAGACGAAATTCCTTACTTTGATTTTTCTGTTTTAAGTTGAAACCCAGCAGACTTTTCGATAATCGATTCGTTAGCCGGTACGGCCCCTGGACTAGACTTGGACTACGAAGACACACTCCTCAAAAACAAACAACGTAAATTTGGAAATTGAGTTCTGGGCATTTTACCATTGAAAATATTATAATATAAAGTTTGAAAATATTTACACGCTGCGCTTACATACCTACCACTAAAAAGTTGAAAATAAAAAAGGTTTATTAAAAAAAAGAAAAACCGCCTTCAAAAAACCTGAAAACAAAAACAGCTTAAAAATTAAATACCTCTAAAAGCAAGAAATAATATTCGAATCATTCATTACACATATCAATATTAATAAACACGTCTATTGAAGTCGGGTGGGGCTTTTAGAAAAAAATGAAGTTGTCCTCCAGCCCCACCCGACTTCAATAGATGTGTTTATTAATATTGATATGTGTAACGAATGATTCGAATATTATTTCTTGCTTTTTAGAGGTATTTAATTTTTAAGCTGTTTTTGTTTTCAGGTTTTTTTACTTAAAATTGCTACTGCGCAAGTCACGTGTCACGTGGTACTAAATAAAATATGGGTCAAGTTATTTTGACTGTAGGGCACCTATAGGAATTTTAGGATTGGTGTTTTTTTAAACAGGAGGTAGTTTTATCTGTAACTGAAGGGGAATTGCTTATACTGAAGACCAACAATTTTTACACAAAGAAGACATTTACGTATTTTTTAAAAATAAAATCTACATTCTAACATTTTTTAAATCATTCTGACCACACGCGCAGATGCAAAGACATATGAGGGTGGTTTGATGAGCCCATGACTTTGTAAAGAAGAAACACTTTTTTCCGCCATATTTTGTTAATTTTCTCTTCATAATCTTTTTGTATCTCTGCTTCTTTAGTCCAACGAAATTCTTTAACCTATTATTTTTTTCTTTCATCGCCTCAAAACTGAGGTACTTACCTTACTGAAATGAGGGTCCATTTCAGACACCACCTTTTGGCTTGATGAAAATCTTTGCCTGCCAAAGATATTTATTCATGTTTTGTAGGCTTCGATCATCTTATCTGATCGAAGTTTGTAGGAGATAAATCTCAGTGGGCTAAATCTAGAGAATAGGAAGGATTCGCGTCTTCATTCGATGAGTTTTAATGTCATGAGTGCCGTCGAGAGAGTTGACAGGGTCATCAAGAAAAGTTAGAAGTCGCTTGAGCTTTTTGTTTCCAAAAGTCTTTTGCCAAATTTGAAAAAAAATGTAGCGTGAAGATTCCAAAGTAGTTTTTTTTAAGATATGAAAATAAAGTATTTCTTCTTTTCAAAGCCATGGACTTATCAAACCGCCCTTGTGGACCCTGCAATGTTAAGGCGCCGATAGGGTCAGTCATAAGAAAAATATTTTTTTATTATACCACTCAATAAAATGCATGTTACAGAATCGATAATATAATAACTGGATGCACGGAAGCGGTCTCCTTGCCAATCAGAGCGCGGTAGAAACGCATATTTGCGCACGCGCCGATCGCGCGCACGGCTTAAATCGAGCATTCACATGTCAAAGGGGATCGAATAAGGAATCATAAGCAACGAATTTGATGAATAATACTAAATAATATACTAGAAAAAATACGACTCGCACCAGATCAATTCTCGGACGGGAATCGAGCCCGAGACCTTGGGATGTCCGGTCCAAGCTCTGACCGCTACCGAGTCACAAGTGCCATCGTCGAATTTCTTCTAGTATTATTACACCAATGTGATGAGTTACCTCGACATTCAATTGAAATGTCTTTCTAGATATTTTTTGACAATTTGATTAAGATGAAAATATAGTTATTTAAAAATTCTGAATGCAAAAATCTCATAATTAAAAATTTATTAATATATTTTGATTTTTTATTATTTTAGAGTGTCATTTATGTTATGTTAAATATTTATACTAGGAGAAAACTCTGACGAATTGAGTAACGAATCGTTTTGAACGTTTTGAAATTTTGAAAACAATTCGTTTTGAAAACGAACTGAAAATCTTTTGAGCAATTAAAACAAACCAGTCTATTTGAATTTATATAATAAATTATGATGTCATTAGATTTAAATCTTAATGATTTAACCCTACGCATGATGCTGGGTATAATTATTGAATAATATTATATAGGGTGGAGACCTGGGGGTCTGTAACACAAGTATTTCGATACTTTTCATAGATCTCCAGTCTCCACAAACAAGTAATGTAATTTAATTGTATTTAAAACTACTGTAACTGCTTGTTTGTGGTGAAAATAAATAAACTTTATTATTATTATTTTTAAATATTATTATTTTTACTTTTTGAGGAGCTCGGTGGCGCAGTGGTTTAGCGCCTGGCCCAGCGATTGCGGAAGTTAAGCAACGTTCGCAAAGGTCGGTCATGGGATGGGTGACCAAAAATTTATTATCTCGAGCTCCTCCGTGCTTCGGAAGGCACGTTAAGCCGTTGGTCCCGGCTGCATTTGCAGTCGTTAACACCCACTAATCCGCACTGGGCCCGCGTGGTGGGTTATGGCCCATCCTCCTTACCACCCATAAGGAAGGCCTGTGCCCCAGCAGTGGGGGCATCAAAAAAGGCTGATAGACGTTATTATTTTTCTAGTAAATATATTATTAAACAAAATAAGCTAACTTTGTACGTAAAAAGTTATAGTCAGGTGGGGTAAGTGAAACATACTTTATTTTTATTTTTATTTAACAAGGTGTAGTAAAGCTATAAAACTCGCAATTAAAGTAGCTGTATAGGCAATGTACTCCTAATTAAATCAGCCTTAAACGGTATGAATATAAATATCTAAAGACTTGCATTAAGCAACAAAATCACGAAAAGGACATAAAAGCTAAGAAGTGTTTCACTTACCCCTGACAAGGGGGAAGTGAAACAGTGGCCAAAATAGCTTTAAATATTGTGTCCATTTAATTAAAAACAGGACTAAAGGATCATGTTTAACCGGTAATATCCAAAATGTATCAAATTCTCATAAAATAGGGTCCAGTTTTAAAGATTTATCAAAAAAACATCGTGTTTTGCGTTTTGACATCTAATGAATTTCTTTTTGGTTTACTAGCTAGTTTAATGATCGCAGCGATATCTGTGTTGTATTAAGGGAAGTAATTCGTAATTCCTGCTTTATCGACACATCGCTATGAGAATAAACTACGATAGTTTCTTAGATATGGTTGGGTGTTTCACTTACCCCAGTGTTTCACTTACCCCAGTGTTTCACTTACCCCACCTGACTATACTTATTTTTAACTTATTCCCGTGAGAATCGAACCCAGTAGTACAATTATCGCTATACGCTCTACGCTGTAAAGAATTTTCGTAGTCAAAACTATCGAAATTACATTACCTATCGTTTTAATTGATTACTTATAAACTATTTCTTATTTTGTAAATCTATCAATCATAAGATCACTAGAGAGCTAACTTAAAGTTATTTATAGTTTTAAGATTATAGGGTAGTTGGCACAGTGTTGAAAACTACAAAATTTGTGTTATTCTATCGAGAAAAGTTTAGGTATTGTTTCTGTCAATCAAATAGTTATGTAACTATCAATTTACTATCTTCATATTTTTTTTAGGACAGATAAATCAAGTATTATGTGTGAAATCGTTGCTCAATTGCATTGCTACATATTTTTGATGTATTTTTTTTATTTATTTCGAAAATATAGACCATTTAAAGAAACTAATTTTGTTTTTTTATGTTATATTATCTTGAGTTATTATTTATCGCTTTAAGTTTAGACTTATTTTGAAATCTTATTGGTAGACATTGTACAGAAAGCTTAGGTATTTCTCGAAATGTTTTTGAGATTTCCGTTCATGTCCAAAAAGTTAGCTTGACGTTGTAGGGTTCCCTAATGGCTGAGCTACCGATACATTTTAAGTTTTGTTGAAAATATCCTACCAATTTACTAGATCATAAAGCAATTTATGATCAAATTATCTCCAGAGAGATCAGAAAATTTACCTCTAACCTTATTAGTTCCACTTTCCTTCAAATAAACTTTCTAAGCAAGCCTTTTGATTATGATATCTTGTTATTTCTATAATTTTGTGAAAATTGTTATCATCTCTGAAGGCGCGTAGTTGACCGAGCGAGTGCAAAGCGCGAGCGAAGCGTTTCTGTTTCAACTTCGGCAAAAATGGTGCTGTCCGTCTGTTCTCAATACAGGTCGGATTTCTCAACCGATTCTCGTGAAATTTTGTGAGCAGGTGTTATACTTATATGTTTTTTTGCCTTTCCAGTTTGTGATTTTTTAACAAAATGGCGGAGATTGGGGTAAAATCATAGTTCAGGAATTTCGAAAAATGATCAAAAATGTTACAAACGAGCGTTCTACAGAGGGCCTAGTGCGAGTTGATCTTTTCACTTTTCACTGTCGAAAACTATCGGATATGCTGCTCATAGTCAATGCGAGTGAGAGAAAATGATAGTTTTCGATAGTGAAAAGTGAAAACATCAACTTGCACTAGGCCCTCAGATTTACACAGTCACTAGAAAATATAAATATTTTCTTTATCAGTCAGAAGTCAGAATACGCGAAGGGTATTGTGAAAAAATAAAATGCCCCAGCACTATGTAGCTTACTTCCGCAAAAAATATATGCAAGATATGCACATGCACACCACAAAATATCAGTGCACAATACCTGCATTTAGCAAGACAGCAACACACCTTGCACGTTGCAACCTCACCATTTTAAGTAAGCTACATATTATATTTCTTTTTTTACAATGGTATGGGCCTTAGAGCATTCAACCAATGTATGGGTCAATCAAATACGCAAAGAGTAGTTGCTTCATATCAAATAGGTACTCAAAGTATAAAAGTATACAAAGTATAATAGGTACTCAAAGTATATATATTGTGCGAATGTGGAAGGAACGATTGCACAAGGGCGTCCCAGAAAAACCTACGCGGACCAAATAGGGGTTATTATAAAAAAGGCTAGTGTACGCAGTGACAAAAACCGCAGGGCATGTATGAAAAGATTGATGGATGTGAATGAAGCGAAAGAAGTGTGCAAGGATCGTAGCAGGTGGCGATCCATAGTCTCTGCCTACCCCCATGGGAAATAGGTGTGAGTGTATGTATGTATGTACTCAAAATATTCTTCTTCTTTTCTTCATCTTTCATACTTGTTTAATGCAAATAAACGATTATGAATCATAAACTCATAAAAAATTGCATCTCATCCATTATTTCCTATTATTTTCATACAATGGAGCCCCAGTAGCCAGGTGCCAGCTATATAGCGACCTTGCACTTAACTTGGGAACAGCTGCGTGCTTTGTACAGTTCGCATCGAAAATCGCATAAAGTGTTATGCCATAACTATAACACTTCAGTTTAGTACTTTGTCGTAGCAACTTTTTGGACTAATGTCTCATCATTTTAAGCATTAGTCAAAAAAGTATTATGACAAAGTACAATAGAAGTTAAGCAACTTTAGTAGCTAACTGTACCACATTATACCTTACTAGCGGCCGCCCGCGACTTCGCCTGCGTGGAAAGTTTTTTTGCTATCCCTCGGGAACTATACTTTTTTCGGGATGAAAGGTACCCTATGTCCTTCTCTGTAACCCTGACGAGGTGTACGTAAAATTTCATGATGATCGGTTCAGTAGTTAAGACGTGAAGGCGTAACAAACAAACAAACGGACCTTCGCATTTATAATAATACTAGCGGCCGCCCGCGACTTCGTCTGCGTGGAAAGTTTTTTTGCTAATACTGTTTTTCGGGATGAAAAGTACCCTATGTCCTTCTCTGTACCCCTGAAAACGTTTATGCAAAATTTCATGATGATCGGTTCAGTAGTTAAGACGTGAAGGCGTAACAAACAAACAAACAAACAGACTTTCGCATTTATAATATTAGTAAGGATAGCGGCCGCCCGCGACTTCGCCTGCGTGGAAAGTTTTTTTGATATCCCTCGGGAACTATACTTTTTTCGGGATGAAAGGTACCCTATGTCCTTCTCTGTACCCCTGACGAGGTGTACGTAAAATTTCATGATGATCGGTTCAGTAGTTAAGACGTGAAGGCGTAACAATCAAACAAACAAACAAACAAACGGACCTTCGCATTTATAATAATACTAGCGGCCGCCCGCGACTTCGTCCGCGTGGAAAGTTTTTTGCTGTTCCTTGGGAACAATACTTTTTTTCGGGATGAAAGGTACCCTATGTCCTTCTCTGTACCCCTGACAACGTTTATGCATAAATTCATGATGATCGGTTTAGTCGTTAAGACGTGAAGGCGTAACAAACAAACAAACGGACTTTCGCATTCATAATATTAGTAAGGATTAGTAAAGATAAACTATCTATCCGTGGCGAAGGGTCCATTCAAGCCGATACCCACCGGCTTAGGTACCTTTTAAAAATCCCACCCCAGCCATCCACTATGCAGATCATAAACATTCTTGTAGAACGGCTTACCTTTGCTATAACTTCACCCTTAGCTACTCAACTTTTTGGTAAATTTCTAGTCTAACTTTCTTTAATAAGTAGAGTTGTTACTTTTGATGTCGGTAAAAGCTCAACTTCAAAGAACGCACGCGCAAGAACTTAAAATATTCTACTCTATGCGTGTTGTTCAAACAAAATCATGTTTATTCTCATAGACGACGCTACGAGACGTGAATTGTGCCGATGCCGTGAGAAGCCGCGTGAAAAAGTTGTATTCCAACAATAGGTGTAAATGTCACCACTTCCGGTGTAAGTATGTGTGTCATTTCATACTTCTTGGTGATAACCTTTTAGCTTAAGGGGGCGTACAATGTTGGAAGAAATTTTCATAGAAAAAATTACCGAAATTATTGACACATTTATCGTTTTTAATTAATAACTAATAGCTATTAATTATTTTGAAACGAGGACACAGAATATATACGAGGAGATCCGCAGTAGAACTATAGTAACCGACATCGCTCGAAGGATTGCTCAGCTGAAGTGGCAATGGGCGGGACACAGCGAAAAGAACCGATGGCCGTTGGGGCGGAAAGGTTCTGGAATGGCAACCGCGCACCGGACGACGCTCTGTGGGAAGGCCCCCGACAAGGCGGACCGACGATCTGGTGAAGGTTGCCGGAAGCCACTAGATGCGGGCAGCGCAGGGCCGATCGTCGTGGAAATCCTTAGGGGAGGCCTAAACCCAGCTGTGGGTGTCGTGCGGCTGATATGATGACGATGATGATGATTGATTATTTTGGAAAACTGTCAACCACAAAACTAAAGAGCTAACTAAGAATTTTTTCTATTGTTTCAAGTTTATTATTGGTTGGCACAGCATTGAAAAACTACAAAATTAGAAGTCACTTGTTTGGCTTTTTGACCTCTTGCCCGGCCAAATTTGACTGCGTCTGCGTCCGGCTTGTCCGGCTTTTGTAAGACTTTTTGTGTGTTTGTTAGGCTTGATACGACTGCCCCGCTCCGAATTCGTCCAAGCACTGTTTGCAAGGCGTTATAATAGAAATGGTCTGGCTTATAGGACATAGTATGTCCGACTTTAAAAAAGCTATGATAGCTGTTAAAAAAGGTATATCCGGCTTTTAGAGTAAAATTTCCGGCCAAATTAAGCGCCGAGTCTGGTTTTTCTGTTTTTGAACCTGGCAACGCAAGTCGGTTGATATAATCCACCGGCTGGTTATACACGGTTAATTTTATCTAAAAATTAAAATAACGTATCTCTTGCCTATTCTAATCGAGTATGTAGTAGGTACAGTTAAATGTTTCAATATTTAATAATTGGTCAAGATTATAGTAAAATGTCCGGCCAAATTAAGCGCCGCGGCTGGTTTTTCTGTTTTTGAACCTGGCAACGCAAGTCGGTTGATATAATCCACCGGCTGGTTATACACGGTTAATTTTATCTAAAAATGAAAATAATGTATCTCTTGCCTATTCTAATCGAGTATGTAGTAGGTACAGTTAAATGTTTCAATATTTAATAATTGGTCAAGATTATAGTAAAATGTCCGGCCAAATTAAGCGCCGCGGCTGGTTTTTCTGTTTTTGAACCTGGCAACGCAAGTCGGTTGATATAATCCACCGGCTGGTTATACACGGTTAATTTTATCTAAAAATGAAAATAATGTATCTCTTGCCTATTCTAATCGAGTATGTAGTAGGTACAGTTAAATGTTTCAATATTTAATAATTGGTCAAGATTAGGTTTGTTAATGGCCCAATTTTTTTCTGATTTCTGGATTTAGAGCTCAGACATAGAATTACACGCACGTAATCAAAAGACACCATCTTGTTTACCTACGTAAATAATGAAAAGAATGAATCTACGCACGCGTTTTGCTATTTTTGTGAGTTTGCCGATTAATCAATACATATTTTATTCCGATATTTTCAAACTATTAATCTTTTACTTTAACTGCACGTTCATATTCACAAACGTGGTCTCATATCCCTATTTAATTTTTAGATATACATATACTTTAAAATTAACGATGTGTTAAAAAATCTACTCTTTGCCTTCGTCCTGCAGTGGACTAGAGATGTCATGATGCTTCAAAATGTAGATCAGTACAAATAGTATCATTTGCTCAGTTTCCCGTTCGTAATACTGAGTAAACAAGTTAATTCAATTTGCCCAGCGATCTGTGAGTAAAATTTCTCTTTCTTAAAACTTTCACTGCGACCGAATACTCAAAGTTTGTGTCATTTGCTCAAACACGATTCGTTTATGCGCAATGTGTGAAATTTTAGAACCATGAATAGAGCTTATTGTGTGCAAGTAAAGATAGATAATTTTGTTACGCTCCAAGTTTTTAGAACAACATAAATGTTTGTGTTAAATGAAAGTAAACTTTGAGCGGTCGTCATATCTTTTTAATGATTGAATCACGACTAGGAAAGTAATCGTTATCATTACAAACAGCCCCCCCCCCCCCTGTTTATCATTATACAGTGGCAGTCATTAAAGACACCAGTCGATTTTCATACAAACGAGGTAACTTTGAAGCCTTGGTTCTCCGCCAAGGATTGACGTAGCTGTGATCTGATGATGGCCATGCAGGGACTGAATGGAGGAGATTCAGATCGCTAAACACACCCAACTAATCTGATTAGCATTCTAAGAGATATAAAGATCAGAATTTTACTTTCAGGATTTTTATGCTAAGGGGGCGTCCATAAATTACGTGAGGCATTTAGAGGGGGGAGGGGGTCGAGCCTAATCTCACCCAATCTCACGTGGGGGAGAGGGGGGTCTCGGCAAATATCACGTAATATTTTTTCTGCAGGAACAGTATCGCGAAAAAACTAGGTTAAATTAAATTAAACATTTTTCTTACAATATGGCTAAATCCTAAACAATAATGTTTATTTCAATAAATTCAAAGCAAGCAAGCACAGATTAACGTAATCACACTACAAATACACGTTTTGAAAAATCTCACGTGAGATTTATAGGGGGGGGAGGGGATCGAGCCAAATCTCACGACATCTCACCAAGGGGGGAGGGGGGGTCGAAAAATCGCCAAAATCACCTCACGTAATTAATGGACGCCCCCTAATTTCGTGTTTTTTTAAACATATCCTTCCTTATATCATGATGGGATATGGTGACCTATCTCCCCCCTTCGAATCCTGGCTGCTTGTGCCTCTCCCAACTGTTCTAGGTGACTCTATCAATTGCTAGTGTGATACATAAGTTTCCTGCTGTCTGTGCTATATCGTTAGTCCATCTTTTAAAATAAATGGCCTACCCTTAGGTACTCTTTTTTTGTATATTGGATACCATTTTTAGGATTCCGTGCCCAAAGGGTAAAAACCGGACCCTATTACTAAGACTCCACTGTCCGTCTGTCTATCTGTCTGACTGACACCAGGCTGTATCTCATGAACCGTGACAGCTAGACAGTTGAAATTTCTACAGATGATGTATTTCTGTTGCCGCTATAACAAGAAATACTAAAAACAGAATAAAATAAATCTTAGTGAGGCTCCCATACATACTACCATACCCTTCGTGCGCGTGTCCGACTCGCACTTGGCCGTTTTTATTATTGTTTCTTACCATCTTTCATCCGGTACTCTCTGAATATGGCCTGCCCAATTCCATTTCATTGTTAACACCTGTTTGATTTGACCGCATATCTCACTTGTTTTTTCCCTTATCGGTGAACTTTTGACTCTACCTTACAATTTGACGTTCAATAAACTTCTTTTCATTCCTATTTGTCAGCTTTTTAGTCCTTATTGTCTAATTTCGAAATAACACAATCGCTTTCATTTGCCAGGTGGTGATTCATTGCTACATTTCTTAGGTAGATTTTTATTTGTGCCAAAAAGAAGTATCAATGTATCCTGAAAGCGATTGCGATAGATTTTGAAATTAAACAATAACTACCCGTTCAGCATAGGTAAGAACGCTGGACTAAATGACAATTCACAAGTCGCCAAACCTACACCAATTTCCCACTCATTATAATGGTTCTATAACTATAGAAGTCTGGCCTTGAATGGGGTTATAGTTTAGATACAAAACACCCTGGCCAGCCAAGCAAAGCCAGGCTATAAGCAAGTGGGAACACCATTGATCTAATTTACGACTCACTGAGCTGCAGAAGGTCATTGGTCTCAAGTTTCTTAATACAAAGATAAATTGCTACTGCCCTATTTTATATAGAATCGCGAATATAATCCAAAACACCTTGACGAATGAAACTGAAAATATTAGGCAGCTAGGTAGTTAAAATATAGGAGACGTCAAAATAGGGACAGAATTTGTGTCATACTGTCACCTCATGAAGTCCGTTCGACTATGAATGTTGTTAAGCGTGCACATGCACATTGTTTTAGTGTGCACGCTCTCGTATTACCAGGGCTCAATCACTCCGCGCGTAGGTATGAGAAAAGCACCTAGCGCTCGGCGTCCTCTGCGTGGACAAAATTGGCAGGGTTGTCCGTCGCGTCCTCGGAATATCTGTAGCGCGTTTTCACAGGGTCTTACGATTCCCGCGCTTTCATTGCCGCAATCTGCAACCCTAACGTAGGTCCGAAAAGATAGGATATATGCGATAGAAAGAGATGCAGCGTCTAGGTGAATATAGCCGTTCGTAATTAACGCCGTATAAGCTGAATTCCACTTTATTATGTTGAAATTAGAGTTGCTATTTATTTAAATGGTTCAGTAGAGTGCATCTTCTGTACTTGTACTATTATTTATTCTGTGGTATTACCACAGAATACTAGTACAAGTGTATTACGCACACTAAAACAATGTGCATGTGCATGCCTAACGACATTCATAGTCGAACGGACTGTGAGATAGAACAACTACTTAGTCCATCAGCCATTTTAATGTCCCCACTACTGGGGCACAGGACCTCCTTATGGTTGGATGGCTTCCAGGGTGGTTAAGGAAGACGGGCCATAACCCACCACGCGGGCCCCATGCGAATTGGTGGTTGTTAACGACTGCAAATGCAGCCGGGACCAACGGCTTAACGTGCCTTCCGAAGCAGGGAAGAGCTCGAGATAATAATTTTTTGGTCACCCATCTCATGACCGACCCTTGCGAACGTTGCTTTACCTCCGCAATCGCTGGGCCAGGCGCTAAACCATTTCGCCACCGAGCTCTTCTTATACATAAATCTTAGAAAAAACAACTACGTATACATAATCAAATACAAAACTCTAATCCATAATAGTTGTAAAAATATCAACCAATTAGCGGCCGCCCGCGACTTCGTCTGCGTGGAAAGGTTTTTTGCTATCCTTCGGGAACAATACTTTTTTTCGGGATGAAAGGTACCCTATGTCCTTCTCTGTACCCCTGACAACGTATGTATGCAAAATTTCATGATGATCGGTTCAGTAGTTACGTGAAGGCGTAACAAACAAACGGACTTTCGCATTTATAATATTAGTAAGGATAAGTTGACTCAACGACAGTCGCATTTTTCCGCTCTACAATTTTTTTATTTTATTTTTATTTTTATTTTACAAATCTTCGGAAAACTTACAGTAAGGTTAAAATAAAGTAGGTAATTTAAATAGTTATTGAGAGCCAATTACAAGTTTAGTATATTGTTGGGGAAAAAGTCCTAGAAAATTTACCAGGAAGAAAGAACTCAGAACACAAAGTAAAAAGAAAAATCCGAAAAAAATAAATTGTAGTTTAATCCTACTAATATTATAAATGTGAAAGTTTGTGGGTTTGGATGTTTGGATGTTTGTTCCTCAATCACGTAAAAACTACTGAACGGATTTGGTTCAAATTTGGCACACATATAATAGATAGCCTAGAATAAAACATAGGATACTTTCTATCCCGATATTTCCACGGGAACGGGAACCATGCGGGTGAAACCGCGGGCGGAAGCTAGTTTTAAATAAAATTTAAAAAGAAACCCTGTCCGTCAGTTTCTTTTACGTCAAACACACATTCTTATCAAAAACCTCAATCAAGAACATTCCGAAACTCTACAATTCAACAAAAAATACTAATGATATTACATAATACTATTTATAACAAAAATCAAAATCTAAGAGTTAAAACCGCTTAAGTTACTGGCAAGTGAAATGTACCAGTGACCTTGAATAACAGTCTAACTTACACTCGAACCACTTGACTGTCGGCAGCAGGTCAAACGAAAGTGAAATTACACTATTCAGGTGCCATTGTGGTAGAGATGGCGGTGTAATTATGTTGGTATCAAGTGTTGGTTAAGTTTTTAGGGTATATGACTGTTAATATTTTTTTAAATAAAAAAAGTTTTTTAAAGAACTAGAATAATTGAAATAGTAGATAGAGCTTTAAAGTACGGATTAGACAAGAAGTAGTTCTCCAGAGACATATTTTTTTTTTATAGAAAGAGACAGATAAAGTCACAAATTAACAGTTAAATTGCACGTATCGTCGATGCGCGTGCTAAAGTCGCTGTGTGATTGTTTTCGTTATTTTCTGTTTTTATGCAGTTTTAATCGTTATTCTCATACACACATACGGTAAAAACTGATCTAAAAATTAAATCTAAACTGTAGAATTTGTATACCTAGAAACACACTTGTCATACGCAATGCTGTCACACGCGTCCCATGCAACGTTCGATCTGTCGCACCAGATCGGCGGCGGGCGATATACATACGCTATCCCACGCGTACGACTAGTGTGTTTCTAGATCTTACGTTCGCAGCGCGTCAGACACGGATTAGACACGGAGGAGGAATCTCCTCAAACTGTAGTTTAGACATGCGGAAGTACATAAAGAATCGGTCTTCATCACATACCAATTGCTTCAATAATGTATGGTATTCATTCACCAACATTTTCTCTTTATTTGTCTACTAGCGGCCGCCCGCGACTTCGTCTGCGTGGACAGTTTTTTCGCTATCCCTCAGGAACTGTACGTTTTTTCTGGATGAAAGGTACCCTATGTCCTTTTCTGTAGCCCTGACAACGTGTATGCAAAATTTCACGATGATCGGTTCAGTAGTCAGGACGTGAAGGCGTAACAAACAAACAAAAAAATAAACAAACAAACGGACTTTCGCATTTATAATATTATAGTAAGGATTTCATGAACCCACTATCTTCTTAACCCTTTATTTTGTTCTTTTGGTGCGGAAATATACATATAAAATAACAAACGTAATAAATCGTCCTCAAATTCACTGTCAGACTCAGAAAACATTGTACCCTGTAGAAATTACAACAGCGTCTGATGTCAATATACGTCGTATACGTGGGACAAGGTGTGCACACTAAGTCTCCCACGTTGCGTAGCATACGTTGCGTACGTGGGCTCAGTTTGTCCCTACCTTAAGCGTTATTATAATTCACATAGTGAAATAAGTTTACAAGCGGAAGCAGAAATCGCACCCGATATGTGCTTTCACTGCTGCACATAGCGAGTTTTTTTGTCAAGTTCAGAAGATTTGGCTTCTTTTTGTATCTCTTTAAATACGTTTATTGTATTTATCACATAACCGTTTTTACAGTATGTGTTATGAGAATAACGATTAAAACTAGGTACATAAAAATCCGAAAATGAATAAAAATCAATAGCGACTTTTGACGCGCAACGACGATAGACTTTTAAAAAAGAAGGGAGTTTTCAAGTCAACGGTATTTTTTGTTTTTAAATATCTAAAAATTTAAAATTTATGAATATATTTTGTTTTTTAGGGTTCCGTACCCAATGGGTAAAAACGGGACCCTATTACTAAGACTCCGCTGTACGTCTGTATGTCTGTCACCAGGCTGTATCTCATGAACCGTGATAGCTAGACAGTTGAAATTTTCACAGATGATGTATTTCTGTTGCCGCTATAACAACAAAATATACTAAAAATAGAAGAAAATAAATTAGGGGGCCTCCCATATAACAAACGTGATTTTTTGCGTATTTTTAAGTATATTTTACCATAACTACGCCAGTTGTTAACTGATTTTAATAATTTTTTTCTTTATATGTATATGTTATCCTTACATTACAGACAGCCTGCCTAGCATGACCGATTTATATCGCGTGATATAGCGTTGTATCACGTTTAACTGTCAAAAAGACAAAGGAATTTGACAGTTGAGTGTCGATAAAATGCTATATCACGCGATATAAATCGGTCATGCTAGGCAGGCAGGTCATTTGAGGACAATTAACCAATGAATGCACCGGGGCCCTACCGCGCAAGTGTCGTTGGCTTCCTTATCGGCTACGGATATCGGCGATGTGACTCAATGCTACTTCTTTTTGGCACAAATAAAAAGTTACCAAAAAATAGCAATGTGTCACATGCATCGATATGACCATAGCCGTCAACTATCGGTATAATTAAAATCTATTTGTTTTTTTTTTCTTAGCATTAAAAAGATAAATAAAAAATATATAATAAAAAATCACAGTTATTAAATAAATTATAAAAATGCAATTGCAATTTGTTAAAAATTATCCATACAAAACGTCAATTTCATACGGACCTAATAGTTCTGTAACCACGACTTTCTTTAATAAATACAATTATATAACCTCAAATATTTGAACACATCCACAAATCATTTAAAACCAACTATGCGGTAGTAAATTCTTTGTTTATCACCAACTTTCGGAGACAATGTGTCATCAGTAACGACTTAAATTTTTTATGATTTATTGTCCGGAGAAAATACAATAGAAATTCTACAAATACCAATTGCATAACAGTTACACGTGCTAGTGAAAATAAAATAATTTTAACCGCTTCTATGTCTAGTGGTTCCCCGAACCGTGTAAGACGCAGGGCCAGGTTCGATTCCCAGGAGGAGGGTACAATTTGTACTCGGTTTGGTTGGTGGTAGGGCTTATTTCAGTCCGCCTGGCTAGCTACTAGTACTTACCTAAGTCTGACGCCAAATTTAAAAATTGTTTTGTACCGGCAGTTAGACGTAAGATAGCCAGTTCCTCAGTGATGAGGATTCCGGGTGTAGTGCGCTTCCTTCGGCCTTATCGTCACTTAACATCAGGGGCCGTACCGGCTAAATCATCGATTATCGAAAAGTCTGCCGAATTTCAACTTAAAACAGAAAAATCTAAGTAAAGAATTTCGTTTTGTACTTTCTGTTGACGTAATTTGGAAGATATCGATGTTCGTGTGAGATTATGAATTGGGGTTCACTATTTTGGCCCAATTGGGGCTCGATTTATCTGTTTTAATTTGAAACCCAGCAGACTTTTCGATAATCGATTCCTTAGCCGGTACGGCCCCAGGTAAGGCTATTCCGTTGGGCATAAAAATATTGTAAGTAGTAAAATAAAAAAAAATATATAAACAAGTATCTAGGTTACAAATCCTACAGAAATATTTATCATCTTGAGACACTTAAATGTAAAATTGAGTAGGCAACTTTTTTGTTAAAATGCTTTAAAACTGCCCTCTGATTATGTAACCCTATTTTACTTATTAATTTCCAATGGTATTTATTGTAACTAATACCAAATTTTAAATATTAAAATGAAGTTCAAAAATCTACTCTCAACAAATACAATAACTACAATAACTAAAAATATGTACATATAACATAACAGGGACCCAATCGGGTGTAAAAGTAACATGAAAAACTAGCGGTGTATTATTTTATTTTTATTTTATAATAGTTATTGTAGGTACCCTAAACGTAAATAAAATAACATAAAACACAAATATACATCCCATCTTCATTAAATCCACTTTTTAGAAAATTTATCTCTCATCGGAATCACCTTTTGTCTCGACTTTCAAGTCCGGACGAAAGTGACGGAGTGTATCAAGCTACGTGATCGATCGATATAATCGGTATCGCACCGCTTTCTTTTCTAAATCGATATATTATGTTATTACGGTACCGCTATTACGAGAGTTACGGTAAGTGAAATCATCGAAAGAATCAAGATCTTTTGCAATTTGGAAAAGATGCATTGAAAAAGTTTTCTCTCAATAAGCAAAGTCCACATAAGTGTAGGTTTATTTACAAACTGGTTTTTGAGAGGGCTTAAATTGTATTTAATTTTGAGAAGCTTAATGGACTACATTATAGTAAAAAAGCAATAATTTAGTTTAGAAGTTACAGATGTTTTTTCTGGATTAAATCGTTTTAAGAACAAAACAACGTTCTAATTAACAAAAATAAGTAAAAAGTAATCGATTTCGCGGAACATACAATAGTTTTGTTAAGTGACCTAACACTAAACGCTCCCTGGTACACAATTTCATATTACACCTGTGTATACTTATTCATCTATTTCATAAAAAAACATTTAAACAGATAGTCAATTTTAATTAAAATATTGATAAGGCTTATTAAAAATCATATAATTTTCATTATACATTATACTTATTTTAAGAAAATGTTTGCATTGGGCTATAATAACATTAAAAATTATGGTGTCGTTCTGACGAATCCAGAGACAAAACAGACAAATACAATGGCTGATATATGAATGTAAGATTCTTGGCTGATATCCACTTTTTCCAAAAAAATAAAACTATTATCTGTCATTAAATGTAATATGTTGTAAAATTACGCGAAGCTTTTATTTTAATCAGCTGTTTGTTACGTAGTTTGCCATGTTATTCAAAAATAGGAATACAAGCAGCACCCTTCTATAACTTTATCAAAGGTTTACCTATACACTGAGAAAGTAATCACTACGTTTTAGGTTTATAGAGACGTTTTAGGTTTATAGAGCTTTTGTCGCTATTGTTAACTAATTCATCAACCAAATTAAGTAATTATTTTCCATTTTTTTCAATTTTCCAATAAGGTCATTATAATCCAAAAAATACATGTTATGTTGGGCCCATCGCATACCCTAAATCTTACCTGCCAATTTAATCGATTAAAAAATCGATAACGACAAGTACAGTAAGCGGATTTATCGTTTAATTATGAAACAAACACCGTTCCACGTTCAGCATCGCAAACTGCATACATTAACGGGTTTGCATACAACCGGTGCATTAACACCCAGATTATATGAGATGCGCATGCGACGGTGCGTATTCGAACTTTTTTGATGTTATAAAACTTAAAAATCTTATGTTCTATGATAAGCAACATCAGCGAATGACATTTTGTTTCCTTAGGGAACGGAACACTCACGATGACACGACCACAACACGAACAAAATGGCAAACAAATGTAAGTCAAAAGATCATTGCAATTGTTTACGCTGCAAAATAGCACTATGTTACACATGTTTTGTTTTTGAACTATAGAGCTGATTTATTACCGTGAGAGCCTTTATAAATCAGTGATAAAACTATAGCCAATTTTGGGTTCTGTAAAAGTTAACAATACCATTTTTAGGGTTCCGTACCCAAAGGGTAAAAACGGGACCCTATTACTAAGCCTCCGCTGTCCGTCTGTCTGTCTGACTGTCTGTCTGTCTGTCTGTCACCAGGCTGTATCTCATAAACCGTGATAGCTAGACAGTTGAAATTTTTACAGATGATGTATTTCTGTTGCCGCTATAACAACAAATACTAAAAATATAGTAAAGTAAATATTTAAGGGGGGCTCCCATACAACAAACGTAATTTTTTTGCCGTTTTTTGCTTTATATTAATAAAGACAACAGGTAGACAGTTGAAATTTTCACAGATGATGTATTTCTGTTGCCGCTATAATAACAATTTATAAAAACAGAATAAAATAAATATTTAAGGGGTCTCCCATACAACAAACGTGAGTTTTTTTTTTGCCGTTTTTTTTACGGAACCCTTCGTGCGTGAGTCCGACTCGCACTTGGCCAGTTTTTTACCTATAGTGCTTATCATGAAACTAATTAGCACGTCCTAAAGCGTTCTCAGGACTTTTAAAGAACCAAATTTCGTTAGTTGGGAAGTACTATTATTTATTCTGTTTTATCACTTACAATAAAAACACCAATAAATCCAAACTAAATAATTATTTAACTATAACTGAATTATTAATATGCCAACGCGTTTTTATCCGTAAAGTTATTTTTTTTTAATTAAATATCATCTATTTGCGTTTAAGTGTTTTAAGTTAGTAAGTATCTATTCGCAATCCAAAAACATGTGTGCTTGTTTGCATTAAATGTAACTTTTTTCATTACATGTTTTTGTCATATTATTTGTTCATATCTACCTACCTACTTACTTTTTCGTGACCTATTGTTTTAATAGTTAGTTATTAGTTTATCTAATACAATAGAACAATAACTGATTGATTAATAAACAATTCGGAAAAGTCAACATTTTTTATGATTTTTTATTTTCTATTCTCATCTACAATCTTAAACAATGCTTACTTTTCCGTTAAAGTGTTAATTCAATTTTAAAATCGATGTTATTGTACAATATTTTATTATATAATACCGGTGGCAACCCGAAATTGGTTCCTAGCTAGGAAGCTAAATCGGCGTATGTAATCGAGGCTTAAATGAGGTTTACTTTAAAAAATACTTCAGGTATTGCATGCGATGATATTACAAAAGGTGTTATAAAAAACATAATGCCTAATATATGGTAGATAGGGACCAGGACCCAAACTGAACAACTTTTACTATGGGACCAACTCTGAAATCACGAAAAAAAACTGTTTCATACAAATATTAATAACGAAAACATCAAAATGTATGAAATATCTGAATTTATTCGCGATTTCAGTGTCAGTTTATATTTTTTATTTATGTATGTTTTTTAGGTTAAAACATAAAGACATTTAGCAGACAAATCATGTTGAAGTTTATTATACCTTTATGTGCTATAATGTTTAAAAGAAAGTGATTTTATAACACCAATTAGGAAGATACATAAGACCATATATGGCTCGCACTGTCAAAAAGTTATCAGATCTCATGTAGAGCCAAGCTTCTCTCTACATGCCCTAACTTTACAAATTCTACAAAATAAATATGTAACTTGTTTCGTTACTACAAGAACTATTGTATAACAGAAAAGTAATGAACAGTGAATAACATTTTTTCATGGGCATTCACATGGGTGAATGTAGCGAAATGGCCAAGACACATATTTTGACTAAAGTGTAGAGCTTGTGAAGTTAGGGCTTGTAGAATAATTATGACGTATAGAGTTAGAAGCTTGGCTCTACATGAGGTCTGATAACTTTTTGACAGTGCGAGCCATATGGTCTCTTCTTGGCTTGTCTTGCATTTTTTGGTAGTTTGTTTATTTCAAAAGTTGCCCATAAATGAATTTGTACAAGAACGCAATTTTTAACAGTTTTTATGGTATCGTAAATTTCACTATAATGATTTCCAGGAATCACTTCTTGCGAAAATAGGGTTGTGTCATCTTATTTTAGTAGGTAGGTAGATTAGTATTTTTAGTAACATTATCATCATCATCATCCTCCTGCCCTTGTCCCAAATTTATTTATAGTGTTCTACACAAAATACAATTTTGAGCTCGTAGAACGACCACTATTGGAGTCGGCGCAGCATGTAATTCATACTGCATTAGGTTTTGGCAAAGTTTTACGGTCGGCCGCCTGCCTGACACCAACCCTCCTCGGGAATGCTGTTGTTGACAGTTTCCTCGCTGCCATTCGAGTGACCCTTTGTAAGATGGTCTGTACCGGGTCCCTAAAAACTTCCCTCTATCGCCTTCTACGATACCCACGGGATGAGATGGGACAGTCCTATTCTTAACCGGGACTGTACGGCGTTATATTTTTTTAGTATTTTTAGTAACATATTAACGCGATTATAGTAGACAAACGAAATTAAAAATACACATTTGGCAGTCTACTAATACATTTGTGGTACATTTTTCGATAATTTTACTTCTTGCAAATGATACAACCAAGAATAATATACGACATGGAAATGGAAGAAGAACCTAGTGGCAGCCCGCGACTACTTCCGCGTGACTTTATTCATTCCATATTTCACGGTCTATATTTAATTTCACGATATAAAGTCGTACTCATACGAGTACGACTTTATATCGTGAAATTAAATATAGACTTTATAATTTAATTATATATTATAATTTAATTTCACGATATAAAGTCGTACTCATACGAGTACGACTTTATATCGTGAAATTAAATATAGACAGTGAAATATGGAATGAATAAAGTCACGCGGAAGTAGTCGCGTAGAGACTTTATAATTTAATTATATATTATAATTTAATTTCACGATATAAAGTCGTACTCATACGAGTACGATATATCGTGAAATTAAATATAGACAGTGAAATATGGAATGAATAAAGTCACGCGGAAGAAGTCGCGTAAGAAATGGATTAGACCATGGGGATGGACATACGTCCATCCCCATGGTCTAATCCATTTCTTTATACTAAAATTCCTCAAAATTGATTCAGTAAACAGAGTTACTTTCACATATATTATTAGTATAGATACAAAAGGTAATTATTTATGTCATTGGCTAACTCGTCTCATTTTGATATCAAAAGATTGTAGAGAGGAATAAAATGTTTTATGAAATAATACTAGTGGTTCTGCGAGCTGTACACAACGCGTTTGCGATGTGACATTTTTCGAAATGGCTGAAACGCATTTTTTTTCGAAAAATTTCGAATAACAGAATCGACAAAAAAACTATGTAATTATCGAACTTGCTTACAAAATTTCACGAGATTCGGTTGAGATATACAACCTATAGAGGAGAACAGACGAACAGCCGCACAGCCAGATATAAGAAAGCATTTTTGGCCAAGCTGAAACGGAAACGTTCGCGCTAGCTCACCCGGAATTGTTGAAAAAAATAACATAGAGTTATTAATTAATACATCATCATCATCATATCAGCCGCACGACACCCACTGCTGGGTATAGGCCTCCCCTAAGGATCTCCACGACGATCGGTCCTGCGCTGCCTGCATCCACTGGCTTCCCGCGACCTTCACCAGATCGTCGGTCCACCTTGTCGGGGGCCTACCCACGGAGCGTCGTCCGGTGCGCGGTCGCCATTCCAGAACTTTTCCGCCCCAACGGCCATCGGTTCTTCTCGCTATGTGTCCCGCCCATTGCCACTTCAGCTGAGCAATCCTTCGAGCGATGTCGGTTACTTTAGTTCTCCTGCGGATCTCCTCGTTTCTGATTCGATCACCTAGGGAAACGCCGAGCATGGCTAATTTATATGGCTATTTTAATTAATTAATACGTGCGTTCGCAAAAAACGCGTTGCGGATTTCATGAATCGTGTTGCAGACAGCCCTGTGTGGCTTGGAACCGGGTCATCTCCTGCAGGTATTTTTTTGTGGACCGGTTCGTACGGTGCGCTGGCAGTAACGAGCTCGGGAACCGATAAAATACTTTTTGGTAACAATTAATACTCTCTTGATACTTACAAAATAACCTCCACTGTAATTAAATTCTCTTGCGTCAATGGAAATCGATCTCAGAGAAAAATATTATTCCCCGAATTTATTAATTTATTCTTATTATTCATACTTAAAGTAACTCTGTCTGTCTGTCTATTACGCTTTCACGCATAAACTACGGAACCGATTTTGATGAAATTTGGTACAAAGAAATAGTACAACTTGGGAAAGAACATAGACTAGCTTTTATCGCGAAATAAGGGTGAAAGGGGCTGGTCTGATTTTAATGAAATTAAAACATAGAGTATTATTTATCCTGATTAAAGGATCCCTAAGGATTTTCTCGAATATCCACACGACAAAGTCGCAGGCAGAAGCTAGTGGGATATAAATAACCAACTACACGAGCCTTGTAAATTTTTTTTTACACTGTAAAATTTTACTCGTTTATAAAAAGTGCAAAACAAAACGAAATTCTAAATAAGTTAACAATTTAGTTCCTGACTATACGAAATCTAAGCAGGCTGTTTATCGAAAAAGCCCATAATCTTATTTTGAATGTTGCAACTTGGCCCTTGCGGGCCGTAGCAGCGAGGGCCGACATCGGAACGACTCAAAATATACGAGAGCCTAAAACAAAAAACTACATAATTATTTTATTTATTATTCGTTTATTCAATACATGTGTATCTAAAAACAAATTTTTTACACATTGCTGCACTATGAATCCATTATCGACCCGGAGGAAATAAAAACTCTTAAAACCAGGAAAATACTTAACTTCTTGAACGCCGCAGAACTTAAAAAGTTCCATAATGGGTGGCGAATCCACTTTTTCCATAAAACGGTGGATCAAAGTGGAATAAGAAATGTATGATTATATTTAAATCCACTTTTTGCCGTAAACCGGTGGATTGAAGAGGAAAATAAATATTATTCGATCCACTGGTGGATTCTCGTCGGTGGATCGTAGAGGAATGAGGGAATAGATATTTTAGGTCGCAGTGACTACAGCACTATCAGAGGCCCGAGCTGCAGAGCCTCTCAAATAATAATAACCACGAATCCTCACAGAGTTTATGTGGGTGATAGGTAAGTAGATATTACGAAAATTTGGCAGATTTTTTAAACTGTAATTTTATTTTTTTCATTTTCTTCATACCAAAACGATAATATTTAAAACAACCGCGTAAAAACGAAATAAAAGCAGAGTGTTACGCAATTAAACGGTTACTTGGCTACACCAAAAACAACAAACAGAATGCAGACCAAAGACGTTGTCCATTTCTATAAGAGAAAGTGACTTGTCTATGGTGAGGTTATGGTACGTTTTATGAGCGTAGTTTAGTTAGTATGGAGTTTAGTTTAAGACTAGAATCGTGATATCATTGCATTGAAATTAGAGCAAAGGTGTTTTTAAAATTTCTTTGGATGGATGGATTTGGATTGGATGAATCAAAAACTTTATATATGACAGTTTATTAATTTCATTAATCCTACTAGTTATTATAATAATGTGAAAGTTTAAGGGTATGGATGTTTTTTGTTCCTCAATCATGCAAAAAGTACTGAACGGATTTGGTTGAAATTTGGCTCACAGATAGTTAAATAGCCTAGATTAAAACATAGAATAATTTTTACCCCGATATTCCCACGGGAACGGTAACCACGCGGGTGAAACCGCGGGCGGCCGCTAGTAGTTAATATTTCATATTAGATAGATTAAAAAGTTTTTTTATTGTTTAAGGGACAACAATACCTAATAACATTATAGGTACTGATTTTGTTTATAACAAAGTTTCATCAATATTGATTAGGTCAAAAATGTCAACCACAGGTTTACAAAATAAAATGCCAAGACAAAATTCAAACACATATTCGTAAATTAAAAATCTATTTTTTACGAACATATTTATGTTTTAAACATATTTAAATCGTCTAACTTTTTACCAAAGTATCCATTCAATGAAACTCTATTATTTTTAACCAAAATAAACCAAATACAGTTTTCCAAAAAACTTCGAAATAGACAGAAAAAATATTTTAAATACAGACAATGAAAAATTAAATACTTCTCAATTTTTTCATACAGCTATCGATTTATAAATAAAGTGTGCCAAATGCCAATTTACATTGCCCAAAGCAGTTAGTCCATTTATTTTAAAATCAACTAAGAGTTGATAAATCTTCAGACCTCGAGGCATGCACAAACTCAAAACTGTGGATTTTTTCCGAACAAGTACCTACTTATTAAAAACCGTAACAAGTTTTTTTTATGCATGTTGTTTATGATGGTTTATTAATTATTGTTATCGTGTTCTTGATTTTATCATAATGTCTTCATAACGAGCTAGTGATTTTGACCTAAATATTTTTAATTATTGGTTTTATGTTCATAAGAATTTGGATGTTATTATGTTTTATAAAAAGTTGTTATGATAAAGATAGGCTATGTTATGGTGATATTAGGTTTTTTATTATTTCTAGGCTAAAATGCCGTTGAATCTATGAAAACTTAACGGGAAAAAAGTATACTTATTACTTACTTTGCAAATTATAATTGAGAAGTTGAATTTTGAAAATAGATGAGTTTAAAACTTTATTTAAAAAATATTACTTAAATAATTTCAAGATGACGTACTTAATTGATTAGATAGTTGCATATTTTAGAAGAGCTCGTTGGCGCAGTTCATTGGTATAGCGCCTGGCCCTGCGGTTTTGCAAGAGTCGGTCATGGGATGGGTCACCCATCAAAAATGTATTATCACGAGTTCCTCCGTGCTTCGTCAATAAGCCGTTGGTCCCGTACGCATTTGCAGTCACTTATATCCACCAATCCGCATTAGGCCTGCGTGGTGGGTTATGGCCCATCCTCCTTATTCTAGAAGGCCTGTGTCCCAGCAGTGGGGCCATTAAAAATGGCTGATATCGAGTTGCATTTTTGGTAAAAATATTGAACGCTGTTGGAATGTTTTTTATTTCAAAATTCAAATTCATTTATTCACTCTAGGCTGTTACAAGCACTTGTGAATGTCACAAAAGCTACGCCATCGGTTCGCAAACCCTAAGCGGGAGACCTTGTAACGAGAAGAACCGGCAAGAAACTCGTCAAGGGCTGCTTTTATCTCCTGTATATTTCATACAGAGTCGTCAACATTTAAAAATGACCTCCATATTTATTTGGAGTGATTGATAAGGAAAAAGTCAAAGGCAAGACGTTTAGGTGCTCTCAAGCTTTTCTTTATTTTATTCTTAATTCCTTATATAAACCTATAAGAATATAGGAAATAAAAAACACTATCGTAATACCTAAACGTTGAATTAAATCTTGTTTTAAAATTGGAATACATCAAAGATCCCTCGACATTTGACCAAAGACAATTGCCGCCAAAATTACACCATAAACACGGATTACTTTTTTCGTTTCAAATTGGCGGCATTGCGCCTACTTTTTTTAAGCCAGTCGCAAATGTTACGGGGTCATTGAGAAAGTTGTGTTCTTATTAAAATGACGAACAGGTTGGCAATTATTGTATTTTAGGTAGCTATAAATATTGTAGTGTAAAACGGGACCCTATTACTATGACTCCGCTGTCCGTCTGTCTGTCTGTCACCAGGCTGTATATCATGAATCGTGATAGCTAGACAGTTGAAATTTTTACAGGTGATGTATTGATGTTGCCGCTATAACAATAATTACTAAAAACAGAATAAAATACATATTTAAGGGGTGCTCCTATACAAAAAAGTGATTTTTTTTGCCCTTCGTGCGCGACTCCGACTCGCACTTGGCCGTTTTTTTTTGTTTCGTCCCTAGAAAGTAAGAGTCCTGTTGCTAATAACTTTTTCTAATGATTTTTCCTGTGCCTTACGACAAAAACGATTTGTAGAGTTTTTATTTGCAACTAAATAAGTTTTATGCATACATAATAAATCTAACAATACTATTTCTTCGTTCATTTTTTTTTAATCTTCAATGTTACTGATATTTATTCATGTTCAGAGTTCAGATTTAGGTAAACCTGTGAAAACAGTCAGATACCTAATAAACTCTGTTCCATTTTAAATTAAGCCCGAAGTTACGGCTAACCGATAGCTGTAAAACAGAACCTTAGTATGAAATTATTGTCAGGATTTGAAATAATACATACCCCTGTAATTTTCTTGAGCATTGCTGGTAAAATTGTCCAATACAGCTAAAAACACTAATAATAATAACAGAGGCGACACTTCACATCTTCCAAAAAACTGGCACTTTTTAAATGTCATTTTGACGTATCGAAATTTTACTTTTAAAACTCCAGCTTATTTACTCATGTGCGCCAGCGCAACGAGCTTATTTGCACATTCTATTTTTAAAATTAGGTTTTTTTAGTGGCGCCACTTGACCGGCGTTCCCGGCATTTTTTATCCACGTTATTATCTTAGCAAATCAGCTTTTATTGTGAAGACGTCCAAGCGATGTTACTGCCAAGAACCCACTAGCCGAGTGACCAACTTAACACTATGAAATAAGAAACATACATATTGCTTGAGAAGGTTTGCTTTGAAATAGTTCCATCATACTTTCTCCAACGGAAAAATTTCAACTTTACTGCCTACAAAATACAGTTGAGTAAGGCTTCGTGCGTAAACTATAGGAACTCGGTCAAAGTAAGTGATAGCAACTTGCTAAACAAGTGAACGGTGAAATGAGAAATTGTAAGAGACAGACCTATGTCAGAAGAGGACAGATGACCATTTCTTTTCGTCAATTAACCACGTAAGCTATGAATTATTTTATTGATTTGTAAAGTCTATCTTTATAAAAAAAATATACAAAGTTTTACAAAAATAGGAGCAATGCCGAATATGGTAAAGAGTGACCATCAAATGGACAAATTTTATTGGGACCAATTCCGAAATCGTGACAAAAAATCACCTGTTTCATACAATAATTAATAACGAAAATATCAAAATATATGAAACAGCTGATTTTTTTTTTCGCGTATTTAGAGTTGGTCCCACAGTAAAAGTTGTTCAGTTTGATGGTCTCTATCTACCATATTCAGCATTACTCGTTTTTTTTGTAGCGCGTTGTATATTGAAAAGTGGAAGTTTCTTTCATAAATCTATGAAGAGTATAAATAGGAAATGTCTGAAAAAATCTAAATGGTGTTTTTTTATAGGCTTCTTGATCAGAGGGGAAACGTTTCAAAATTTTTAGTAGCGTGAAAAATTTAAAAAGAATAAAACAACTTCGTCTTTGCAAAAGTAAGAGAAGAAGAAGAAAATGGAGATTATCCCATAGCCACCAACGTATGGTTTTTTTTAATAATCTTTTCACGCAACCAAAAATTCAAGAACTTTTCCTTATTAATCGCTATTTATGGTTATCCTGTTATTTATTATTATTTCCCTATTATCCCTATTTTTGAAAAGTTTCAATAAGCCCCCTTGGGCTTATTCCTACATATTAAAAAATTCAGCCAATTTAATTTTTTTATACATTCCCTGATACTTGGATAGGTATAAATTGAAAATCAATATATCACTCAATTTTAAAAGGTGATTTATAGAAAAAAAAAATTTATGGTCACACTATTATTTTCAACTTAAAAAAAAGTGTTTTTCTATCTCCAAAGTTTTCGTAGTCACTATTAAAAGATTAAATGCCATATACCGGTCAATTCATCTCACTTTTTCTAATAACTGAGTTAATGACATAATTCTGTCAAAATTTTACACTTGTTTGTTAATGAACACCTGTCTCTTTCTAGTGAAAGCCTTTTTAGTATGTGTGAAAGAGATAAAATACGTTATGTCGTAAGTAGGTTGTACAAACTGCGACTTGTGAACATTTTTATGGAGTTAATATTTTAAGAACGGTGAATTGATTATGTTCGTCACAAATTGGTAATTACTTTTCATAGTTATTTAGTTACGATTTCGATAGGACTCTTTTGATATTTTTTTCTTTTAAGTTATGTTTATTAGTTTTAAATTGAATAAGTGCAACGGCTTTGCCCTATAATATTGAGAAACTAAGTTTTAAACAGTTTCTTTATAAAGTTTAAAACACTCAAAAAAAGAATAATAAAAAACTTAGTTCACTAAGAGTGACCAATTCCAGAACGCTTGCGATACAAACCGTCGTATTTCAATCTTCAAAAGGTCATTGGGCACTTTGTTCGTACATTTGACCTGCGGCGTACACAAACGAAATAAGGCTAGGTATGTAGATAAATGTATCTGCTACTCAGTGGTATGAGTCGCATTGTTGCAGGACATATTTAATTTTTGTCATCATATCATAGCATTTCAAAAATAAATAAATAAACAAAAAAGACAATACAAACTTTTATTATGCTTGTACAACACATTTTCACAATGCTGAAAATAAAAACTTCTGTTTTATTAACAAAAATTTAATAACATTAAACATATTATACTCACACACATAATGTGAAATAACTTTTTTCTGGCGGTCGGTACATAAAAAAATAATACATATTTTGAAAAGTAGGATTGAATTCTAAAATTTAAAACTGGTTTGTTTTCTGTACGCGAACTTTCATCAAGTAGGTAAAATATGCCCAATGACCTTTACTTTTTATCATACATACTCGAATGAACTTGCAGCTGATCACTGTCTATTTGTCAATTTGATCGCTTACAACTGTTTTCAAAATTATCTCTTTCACTAAATCATTGCTGGCTGCATTTACAGACTTACCAAAAAACGCATTTTTATTTCTTAATACGCATAGTATGTAGATGCAACCTCCGTCTACCGCAAAACAGTAGGGAAACCGCAGTAGTTCCGCCATAGTTCCGCTATGAGTTGTCTTCTATTGACGACGATAATGAGGATCACATCTACGTAGCGGTTACGTGTCATTACTTTCGCGTGTGCCAACGGTCAGCCGATCAGGCGAAATCGCGCGTGAAAAATATAAACAAATGTCCATTAGACATTTTTAATGTCCCCACTGCTGGGGCACAGGCCTGCCTTATTGATGAATAAGGAGGACGGGCCATAACCCACCACGCGGGCCCAATGCGGATTGGTGGGTGTTAACGACTGCAAATACAACCGGGACTAACGGCTTAACGTGCCTTCCGAAGCACGGAGGAGCTCGAGATAATATTTTTTGGTCACCCATCCCATCCCAATCGCCACGCTCGATGGCGCAGTGGTTTAGCGCCTGGCCCAGCGATTGCGGAGGTTAAGCAAGTTTCGCAAGGGTCGGTCATGGGATGGGTGACCAAAAATTTATTATCTCGAGCTCCTCCGTGCTTCGGAAGGCACGTTAAGCCATTGGTCCCGGGTGCATTTGCAGTCGTTAAAACCCACCAATCCGCATTGGGCCCGCGTGGTGGGTTATGGCCCATCCTCTTTATCCACCCAATAAGGAAGGCCTGTGCCCCAGCAGTGGGGACATCAAAAATGGCTGATGGTCATGGTCACCCATCTCATGACCGACCCTCGCGAAAGTTTCTTAACCTCCGCAATCGCTGAGTCTGGTGCTAAACCACTACGCCACCAAGCTCCTTAATACAAATACAACTGACGACCTCCGTGGTCGAGTGGTTCGCATGCCGGTTTTCAAGGCGTCACCATCTCTTGATCCCGGGTTCGATCCCCGGCTGGGTCAATGTAGAAAATGAACTTTTCAATATTGTCTCAGGTCTGGGTGTGTGTCATACCACCGTTGTTTCTGATTTCCATAACACAAGTGCTATACGAGGGTGGTTTGATAAGTCCATGACTTTGAAAAGAAGAAATACTTTTTTTTTATAATTTATTTTTGTGTCTTAAAAAGAAACTCTTTAAGGCATCTTAACACTACATTTTTTTCAAATTCGGCAAAAGATTATTACTTTTGGAAACAAAAAGCTCAAGCGAGTTCTAACTTTTCTTAATGACCCTGTCGACCCTCTCGGCGGCACTCATGACATCAAAACTCATCGAATGAAGATGCGAAATCCTTCCTTTTCTCTAGTTTCAACCCCAGTGACATATTTTCTCCTACCAAACATGAATAAATGTCTTGGCGGGCAAAGATTTTCATCAAGCCAAAAGGTGATGTCTGAAATGGGCCCTCATTTCAGTTACCAGTTTTCAGGCGATGAAAGAAAAAAATAATGGGTTAAAGAGGTAGGAACTTCGTTAGACTACAATAAGATTATGTACAGAAATAAAACAAAATATTCCGAAAAAAAGTCTTTCTTCATTAAAAAGTCATGGACTTATCAATCCACCCTCGTAGCTACTTACTTTGGGATTGGAGCAATGCATGTGATGTTGTCAAATATTTATTTATTTATTATTTAATTATTTTATTTGCACAAAACACACATTAGAATAGCTTTACTAAGTTTGCAGCGTCCAGTTCGTCGCTGCAGCTGCGTTGTCTGGCAGGTGTTATATTCCCATTACTGGTTAAACTCTTAGGAATTTTGCATTTTGCCTAGTGACTCAGTAATGAATATGACATCTGTCAGAAACTCGACGAAACTATCACTGACAGTACAGTTGCATGTAAGAGAATTGCATTCAAGGCATTTGTTTCCCTTGTTGAACTCATGGCTAAACCTACTACGGTGTTTCGCGGCGGAGGGGGTAAAACCTTTTTGGTCACTATCGATACCAGCATCAGAATGCAGGTGACATTACTAGCACCTAACCTAACTTTCAATTTCTCGAGGTCGGCGACCTTAGGCGTGCAGTCTTCTGGGAGCGATGGAAAACACATCACTTGTATAGTTGGGAAGGCTGGACTTTCGCTGGAGGTCACGGTGCTCTAGTGAGGGGAAAAAGACGAAAGTTATCGATGTTTTATTTTTAGATTAAAGGCAAACCGTACCGTACGTACTACGGACGTACCGTACGTACGTACGGGAAGTACAAATTCCTTTTTTTTATTCTAAAAGCCCCACCCGACTTCAATAGGCGTTATTATAACGATGGTAATGGCCGGTAATGCGTACCTATCTTATGATTTGAATATTATTTCTTGCTTTTTAGAGGCAGGTTTTTTGAAGTCGGTTTTTGTGCTTTTTAAACAATTTTTTATTTTTCAATTTTTAGTGTAAGTACCTTCTGTATTAGATAGTGAAGATATATTATTTTATTAGGTAGAAAAATCGTCTCAGCCAAACGTGAGATGATCGTGGAGAAACATACATACATACAGGTCAAACCAAGATCCTTATTTTTTTCGAAGTTGGTTAAAAAGAATACACTAAAGGTATCCCTTTTCCAACACAAAAAAACTTCATCTAATTCGGTTCATAAATAACAAAGTCGTCAAGGTAGTTAATGTAAAATTATAGTATTTTTAAAATTACATGAAAACTACTGAACCATTTAAAAAAAAATATGGGACCATCTTGCAAAAATATTCAATCGAACAAAAAGAGAATAATCAAAATCTGTCCATAAATGACGAAGAATGCGCGAACAACGATAAAAAAGTATACAATCGAATTGAGAACCTCCTCCTTTTGATGAAGTCGGTTAAAAATGAGTTAGATGAGAAAATTTGTTATATTATGTATTTTTTGCTTTTTTGTGTGTACTTTTTTAAATAATTTATTTATTATAAAAATAATATCTAAAAACTCTAACAGTAGTATCTAATAATGCCTAAAATGTGAGTGATTTAATCAAGAATTGAATTAAACGAAACTGTACATAAAATAAAGACCTTTTTTTATAGATTTCATACAATTATCACCTTACGCGCTCATTAATATTATTATCGCCTTGTTAAATTTTAAAATGGAGCAGAAATTATAAATATAATACACATTAATTACCTTCTAGCAAAAAAGTGATCTAAATTATCCAGAATCAGTGAAACTGGTCCTGAGTTAAAAATATTTCGAGTATTTAAATGTTTTTGTTACATTAAAAATAACAAAACGTGTTAAAAATGGCTGAATTTAACGTTAGAAAAATATTTTCTACAATTTCCAAAGTATCGATAACATTTTTATCGAATTAAGCCACCACTACTGTCCCTCGAGCTATTATCGATAAAGTATTCGACACAGCGCGGCACACAATAGAAAGTTTATTTGTACGGTACAGTCAGCAGGAAAAGCAAACAATTTTTTTCCTTTTTCATCTTTTTGTGGTCAAATTGTTCCTTTACGGTCTTTGAAGCAATTTCAGATTTATTTCAACAGTGAGATGGTTCAAAGTTGTTAAGTCAGATAGGATAAAAATTACGTCGTATTATGAGGCGTTTTGTTACGCATTCCTGGAAGATTCCTTGATAATTTGGGGTCTTATTTTTCTTTGAAGTATTTTTTATTTTATCTGGAAGACATCATATTTTATTTGAGAATGATAATACGTCTATGATTTTTTATTTGTTATCGTTTCCACGGCCACAGGTATTGATGTTATTATAGGATTTTGGTGGTTTTTAGTTTCTTAAAATGGTAAATAAAGGAAATAAAATAGCTAGACCGCAAAAAAAGTTCAAGTCATGTTAAAAGTAAGTACAGACATTTTATTCAATACACCTGTAATATAGTTTGTTTAAAATAAATTTACCTACCTAATAAAAAACTAATTGTTAGGTTGACGACCTGAGTTGAGTGGTGCAGTGGTCAACATCCGATCTACCACGCAAGAGGTCCCGGGTTCGATTTTCGGCCGAGCAGAAATTGAAATGATCAATTTAAATAACTGTGACGGGCCTGGCGATCTATAATAAGTATATATTTGAAAAAGTATATTAGTAGTATATCAGTTGTCTAGCACCCATAATTACAAGCTTTGCTTAGTTTGGAGCTATCGTATATAACGCTGTGTGAATTTGTCAAGGCTTAAAAAAAGCTTCTGAAAAAACTTCTTTCTAGAAATTATTTTTCAGTAGAGATTTATTCAAAAACAAATGAAACCAAAATAAATAGCAATAAATAAAGCAATATTATGTATTAAACTTTTAGATTTTTGCATTCACAATGCTATTTTTATATTAAGATTTTTTCTAATACGAGCCGATTTTTTCTAATATTTTTCATTATTTATTCATCTTAATATTATGTATGTGAATAGTTAAGTTAATAAATAGCAAAGTTAGGTCGTTAAAACTCATTTATCTTATTATTAACAGGCTTTTTTGCACACCGTTCACCTGTTGCAAGTTCAAGTTGATACTTAGCAGGTATCAAACATTTGAGGTCGGCCACAGTATACATGTTATACAGTATAACTTTATTTTGCTAATATTTTTGGCGGGGACAATGTAGAAAAAAAATACTTTTCTATTATTGTT
Source organism: Agriphila tristella (assembly GCA_928269145.1). Taxonomy (NCBI): domain Eukaryota; kingdom Metazoa; phylum Arthropoda; class Insecta; order Lepidoptera; family Crambidae; genus Agriphila; species Agriphila tristella. The sequence goes on from OV743451.1 coordinate 7,599,888, forward strand.
TCGTGTCTGGGTGTTTGTGGTGGTGCTCCGTTGAAATCTACCTAAAAAATCTAAATCAAGATTAATCCTCATTTGAATAATACTAATTTGTAATCGAATCAGAAATTAGGAGATCTTTAATAGATCTTAAGTAACCGACATCGCTCGAAGGACTGCTCACTCTGCTCAGCTGTAGTGGCAGTGGGCGGGACACATAGCGAAAAGAACCGATGGCCGTTGGGGCGGGGTGGCGACCGCGCACCGGACTCGGCTCCGTGGGTAGGCCCCCGACAAGGTGGACCGACGTGAGGGTGAAGGTGGCGGTGCGCCGCTGGATGCGGGCCAAGCAGGACCGAGCGTCGTCGTGGAGATCCTTGGGGGAGGCCTATACCCAGCAGTAGATGGCATGCGGCTGATATGATGGTGATGATGATTTTTTTAACATACTTTTTTGCTGTAGTATAAAGTTCAATTATTTTAATAATTAAATGTTTTGACTAAAATTGCAGATACGTAGGTAGCCCTGCAGACAGTTTACTTCTACAATAAGTAATATGTTACCGCTAAAATATGGAATCCGTTAATATGCGAATTAACTAGTTAATCTGCACACTAACTGATAGAGTCAGTTTAAGCACAGAAAACACACAAAACATAATGTTTAAGTGCGATTTTTTTCTTTAAGTAACGCACTTTAACTAGTTAATCTGCAAATTAATGGATGGTACACCGTTAAAGTGCGGAAAACAATGAGAGAAATAGCTAAGGCTTCAGGAAATTTAAGTTAAAGACCTTTATTGAAAGCAAATTTTACAGAAAACATAGTTTTTGTAAAATTTACAGAAACGACGTTTTGTTAAATTTACTTTCAGATTATCTAGGGAATCCACAGATTACCTAGTTAATGTACGAATTGAAACAGTTTTTCGCACTTTAACTGACTCGATCGATTAATCTGCAGATTAATTAATTAATGTGCACTCTAATTCACGCACTTTAAAGCTAGGTAACATATAAATTATAGATAATTATCTAATAAAAAAAATACTTTGAAAAAGGTGCAATGAACCTTATTGCTTATTCTACAGTTATCCAAAAGATTGACAACGCTTATTGAATTTAATTGTTACTTTTTTTAAGTTGCCAATTCATTTTCTTTTGTTATATTAGATTATTATCTCAAAAACAGCTAGAGCTAGGCCATTGATATAATAATTCGAACTCTTTAATATAACATAGACAGTTATAAAACTAAAGTTGAAGTTAAAAAAGTTTTTGTTGCAATTTCAGCCACCCATCACAAAATTAGACAACATACAATGATATCTAATGCTCAAAGATCTCCGTAGTGCTTCCAAAAGAGTGGGTCTTAGGATGAATATGGATAAGACGAAAATTATGTCAAATGCCCATGTTGTACTCTCTCCAGTTCATGTTGGGAACACTACACTTGAAGTTGTTGACCATTACGTATACCTAAGACAGGCAGTCCAGTTAGGTAGATCCAACTTCGAGAAAGAGATCTCTCGTCGAATCCAACTCGGGTGGGCAGCATTCGGGAAGCTTCGAAAAATCTTCGCGTCCGACTTACCTCAGTGTCTCAAGACGAAAGTCTATGAACAGTGTGTGTTGCCAGTGATGACTTACGGCAGTAAAACGTGGCCGCTAACTATGGGTCTCATAAGGAGGCTCAAGGTCACTCAGCGTGCAATGGAGAGAGCCATGCTCGGCGTTTCTCTACGTGATCAAATCAGAAACGAGGAGATCCGCAGGAGAACTAAAGTAACCGACATCGCTCGAAGGATTGCTCAGCTGAAGTGGCAATGGGCGGGACACATAGCGAGAAGTACCGATGGCCGTTGGGGCAGAAAGGTTCTGGAATGGCGACCGCGCACCGGACGACGCTCCGTGGGTAGGCCCCCGACAAGGTGGACCGACGATCTGGTGGAGGTCGCGGAAAGCCAGTGGATGCAGGCAGCGCAGGACCGATCGTCGTGGAGATCCTTAGGGGAGACCTATACCCAGCAGTGGGTGTCGTGTGGCTGATATGATGATGATGATGACAATGATATCATGATATTGATAAAATTTAAGGTTTTAGGTTTCTTATGTACATACCAAATAGTCCAAATACAATGTTAATTTGGAAGTAGGAGTAAAATATTTGTATCACATGAAGTAGGTATTCATGTAATAAAATTTCAAAAATTTCCTAATATTTGACGACCTCCGTGGTCGAGTGGTTTGTGCACCGGTTAGTTTGTCTGAGGTCCCGGGATCGATCCCCGGCTGAGTCAATTTAGAAAACGAACTTTTCTTGGCTCAGGTCTGGGTATTTGTAGTGCCAGTTTTATCTGAATTTCATAACACAAGTGCTTTAACTACTTTGGAATTAGAGCAATGTTTGTGATGTTGTCTAATATTACACGAAATTTTAAAACTTTACAAACTTCCGCCCACCCATCCCAAACCCGACCATTCACAACATTGCTTAACTTCTACAATTAACTTTAACTAAAACATGTAAGTACCATTCGCTTTTAACAATACTATTCACACAGTTTCACTTGGTCATTGATAAGATCACCTGACCTCGATGGATTGAACCTAAGACCTTAACACAATAGAACTTGATTTTACTTTGAGAAAAATATAATAATAATAAACAATTTGAGTTAACTGCGAACTTTCGCGTAAAGTATATGCTGCACTTAAAGAATAGCTATAATATATAGCTATAATATAAAATTATTTATTTGTTAATCTTTGTTAATATAAAGTCTGGAAACGATATACATATTTGTAAATATCGTTCCATCTGATAAAGCTGACAAGTTTTTTGCGCCCATTTTTCTTGTCAGTTAAAAGACGTCATAATGGGTGGTAGGGTAAAAGAATTGACGATTTAAAAATGCTTATTATGTGAGCTTATTTAAATAAAATATATTTCACTTTCACTTTCATAAAAAAAACTAGACACTTTATGGCCGTAACACATATAGATACATCCCTAATTATAACACTTATTTCAATAAAATAATATTTGTTTACATTAATAATTAATATACAACGTGTTACAATTACAAAATAACCCCTGATGCTGAATAGGGTAGAAAGGGGCCATCAAAGAACAAATTTTACTATAGGACCAACTCTGATATCTAAATCGCGAAAAAAATCAGCTGTTTCATACATTTTGATATTTTCATTATTAATTATTGTATGAAACAGCAGATTTTTTTCGCGATTTCAGAATTGGTCCCATAGTAAAAGTTGTTCAGTTTAATGGTCCCTATCTACAATATTCGGCATTAGGGATTATTTTGTAAGGCTATTAATTTAAATTGAAAAATATTAGAAAAAATCGACTCACCCGTAGCAGCTCAGACGGGACTCGAACCCTTAGGATTCTGGCCTAATGCCAACCAATAGACATGACGAAATTTTATTTTATTTTATGTTACATAAATTACCTCTCAAAAAAAGAAGCATTGGTAAAATAATTATTTCGCTAGCGTGAAAACTGCCCGAGATATCACAGTTTAAAATGCACACAAATTGGACTCACCCAAAAACGCTCCATACTAACGGCTACCCTAGTTATGACGTCACGCCTAGGTGTTTGTATGCAACGCGTAGGAAATTTGTTTGGTAGCTATATTAAATATTGTGTTTATCAAAATGGTTACATGGACAAATTTGCTATAAATTTTACGGATTAATGAAAGGTATTATTTATTTTCATACATTTTATACTTTTTAAATGGACTTGTCCGCCCAACTTTGAAGGGTTATTAAAACAAATAATACGCAATATATAAAACCAAGAGGTATACAAGCTACTCTAAAAGTTCAATATGTTTACAATTTTTATTAGTATTTTGTTATTTTATTCATTAGTCGTCATCCCTATTATGCTACCGAGTCACTAGCGAGATTGGCGAAATTTTCTAATACTTTTCACGTTTCAGCTGTAGCCCAGATGGGTTCGAGCCCCGTCTGAGCTGCTACGGGTGAGTCGATTTTTTCTAATATTTTTCAATTATAACGGGTGGCGCAAAAGTAAAGACCCTATTTGGTTCAGCTATAACATTTTTTCTAAATTAGAAAACTAGATTTAAGTTTTTTTAAATGTATATTTGTGCCATTAAATTTCGTACCATTAGGATTTAAAGATGATGTCTTTTAAATGGTGACCTCCAGAGTTGATACACATTTGAGCCCTATTTATGACATTTTGCATAACTTGCCGTAACACTTCCTGCGATATGTTCGTTATTTCTTGACGAATGTTTTCTTTTAGAGCTGCGAGAGTCTGTGGCTTGTTCACATACACCCGAGATTTCAAAAAACCCCAAAGAAAGAAGTCTGGACTGGTCAGATCGGGTGATCTTGCAGGCCAAGGCAAATCGCCAAAACGAGAGATAACTCGGCCTGGAAAAGCGTCCCTCACTAAATCCATATTTATTCCACGTTCTTGGGGAGTAAAACGGTCCATGTTTATTTTCAGTGTATTTTATATTTGTTCACTACACAATTTTCAACAACAGAATGACAGAAAATGTCATATAAAAAAAATAAAAGTATTTTCTTTAGTGCCAGTACTTTTGCGCCACCCGTTATAAGGTCCTTCTTAAATAGTGCACATAATTTTAAGGGGTCAATGTACTCATGAATACAAACAACTTTTACTATGGTACCAACATTGAAATCGCCAAAAAAAAAACAGCTGTTCCATACATTTTGATCTATTCGATTTTAAATTTTCTATGTAACAGCTGTTTTTTTTTTCGCGATTTCAATGCTGGTACCATAGTAAAAGTTGTTTGTATGCATGAGTACATTGACCCCTTAAAATTATGTGCACTATTTAAGAAGGACCTTATATTAATATCTTTAATATAAAAATAGCATTGTGAATGCATAAAATCTAAAAGTTAAAAATATTTTGTAACGCGTTGTATGTATAGTATAGCTTCCCAACTGGACTACACACCTAAAGATGATATAGTAGAAATACTATGACCTCGGGCCTGCAGCGTTTTATTAAGTTGTAAGTTATTGTTAAGTTTATATGTGCTTACTTACCTACTTGCCACCTCCGCTTCAAGTCGTCTGTTTGTCATGAGCTTTCTCACTTAATAAAGTGTATAATAATATTATTGTTGGGGAGAGTGGTTTTGTCTCTCAGACTTTTTTTTCATATAATTTTGGCCTCGAATTATACATATTATTATAAAACAAACGTATTATAGAAACTTAATAAACTTAGTTTTTTCAATACTAAATAATATACTAGAAAAAATACGACTCGCACCAGATCAATTCTCTGACGGGAATCGAACCCGCGACCTTTGGATATCCGGTCCAATGCTCTGACCATATCTCATATCATATTTTTTCATATAATATCATATCATATTTTTTCTAGTATATTATTTAGTATTGTATAAAAATAGCATTGTGAATGTAAAAATCTCAAATTAAAAAAAACTTAGTTTTCTAAACAGAGGGCCTAGCCAAAGTAACATTCGCTAATCTTCGTTATCGCTTCGCTTTCGAAACATGTATGGGATTGACATAAGGTTTCGTTAACAATCGAATTTTAAAACGTCAAATCCATACATGTTTCGAAGCGAAGCGATAGCGAAAATTTGCAAATGTTACTTTGGCTAGGGGGGCTGGTCCAGCCAGGAATCGAACCCGGGATGTCAACGATAAAACTGGGGTGTGCAAGCTACTCGACCATGAAAGTGTTTTAAAAAATCACATTTAAAAGAAAAATAAAAATAAAAAGAAAACATTTTTAATCTTGATATTTCACAATGATATATTTATAAAAATACTGAATAATATACCTACTAAAAAAATTTCGACATAATTTTCTCAGGCGGTTTAATATATTTTGATATTTTCCTTATTAATTTTTGTATGAAACAGCAGATTTTTTTCGCGATTTCAGAGTTGGTCCCATAAGTTGTTCAGTTTGATGGTCCGAAAAAACGGTTTTCTCATTTTGCGTTATTATCCCCGTCAATTTGTAACGCGCTGGAACCTTGTCACATTAACATCCACATTGACGTGATCCGCAACTAAAAATGTCAAGAAAATTCTAATAGGCAATCTATTAATTATTGAATTATAATTTTTAATAAGATAGGGTCTAGGTATATAAAAAAAATCCAATTGTTTTTCGTTTTTGAGGTTAAAATCATGGCCGCCAGGCGCATTACCAATTGACAGGGATAGTAATTCATTAACATGTTATAAGGCAATTTCCAAACACCTTGTATTATTTACTCGACACAATGACTGAATTATGCCAGTCAGTCAGTTTATTCTTTTATTTATATAAATTATTTACCATGTAGAACCGTCAACTTCAGATTTCTACACATAAAACTGTGCAGTTTTGCCATACTTTCTTTGCTCAAAGTAAGCTGACTCCCATCGCTTTGCAAGTCATTCGAGTCTGCATAAAAATGTCCAGTTGCAGTCACGAGTCACGACTATGTAGTAAGTAGTTAAACCTGCATGGTCAATGAAGGTGCAAACAAATTATCGGACGCGGCTTACTGCCGCGGCTGATCTGAGGTGTGCAAACTATCGGATACGTCCGCGACCTACTACATCCGATAGTTTGCACACCTCAGATCAGCCGCGGCAGTAAGCCGCGTCCGATAATTTGTTTGCACCTTGAGGCGTCAGGAGGTGAAATTAATGCATAGGTAGGTACTACTAAGTAAATAGTTTTGACGGCAAATTGAAGCAGATTTATTGCAACAAAACAAATTACGCCTATTCTGTCTATTTCTCTGTCATTTTCTTGTTTTTTAGACATTCAGATGTTTTTCTGAAGTTCGCATGTTTTTCCGTTCTTCCGATTTATCTATATGTTTTTGGGATGTATTTGATAGCACTTTAAATTTGATGAAAACAGCTATAAAATTGTATATCAGCACTTTAAAATAATAATAGACCTATAATTTAATATTATCACTACAAAAATAATGGTTTGCACTTTAAAATAATAATAGATCTATAATTTTATATTATCACTACAAAAATAATGGTTTGCACTTTAACTGTGTCCCAACCATTGCCCATTGGTCCCAACTCCGAAACAATTTAGTTTCTGTCCAACCATATCAGACTGACCACTGTTAAAATGAGATGGAAAGATGAAAACAACTTGTGGCATAATGCAAATACGCCATCAGGTCGGTTCTGGCGTTGTTGGTCACAATGGAACCTAACCTTCTCGTGGGCTCCTCTCTCGCTGCGCCCGCTCGTCGTCGCACCTAGACGTCTGTTTACCAGTGCTAAAGTTATAAAATTAATTTGTAAGGTGCAAATTATTAATTTTAAAGCGAAGCAATTAAATTTATAGTGCAAAGTATTAATTTTAAAGCTAAGCATATTTATAGTGGAAACTATTATTTTTATAGCTCATTCAATAAATTTTGAAGCTAAACATTTTAAAGTGTGTTACATTATTTTTAAAGTGCATTTATATATTCCCCTATGTTTTTTGACATTCACTTGTCTTTTCGACATACATTTGTTCTTTAATTAAAAGAATACTATTAAAATCACTTGAACCCCAGAACCCACTAGTTGGTTTTGTAAACATTCTTTAGAATGGTGGGACTACTGTTAAAAAATACCCGTGAACCCACTGGTGGACATTTTGGTGGGACTACGGGATATTTGTGCCTCTGTGGTGTAGTGTTATAGTTTTCATGGTTTCATAGCTACAAGCGTGTGCATCGGTATGATTACACCAAGACCAAACCCATCGGAAAGAGCTTGTACAGTATACCACACGTCGAACGATTTTCATAGTAGTGAAATTCGGCAGACGACGTACGAGCATAGTTCGGCGATGACGAATTTGATAATCGTTACGTTATGATTGGACTATAATACACTAGTTACAGGTACTAAAGAAAAATCCTTAACTATTTTTTATAACTAGACTAAAATCACAGGTATCAAACGCGTTTAAACTAAATACCTAGGTGTTTAAATACCTACCTTTTCCCGACGACGTTTCGACCGAGTTGCATCGGCCAGTGGTCACGGGCTTGTTTGGTCACCCAACTGCTGGGTGATTTTTTTTTCGACGCACTTGTAATTTCCACTGTCTATCAAGATATATAAATAATCAAAGACCTACCTACCTACCCCTTCAGAGGAAAATCCATTCAATTAATTTACTTTTATTATCTCTCCGAGTTCGCTGACCCACGCAAGAAAGTCACTCCAAAGTCTGAAATGTCATCCTTTACACAGTATCACTTTTACTGGTAGAAAGTCACTTTCGAACATTTTCGTGCGAAACTAACAATTTGAAACGAATGTTGAGCAATATAGTGTAATAGATGTAAGTGGCTATTGGATTGAAGTGTTTCACGGTGATTTTGGGTTTATGTAACACTTAACGTAGATACATTTTGGCGTTACGAACACATATTATTACCTACGTAAAAATATCGTGTTTTTTTTTGTTTCTAAGTTCACTTGTAATATTTATTGGGAAACTAGCGACCCGCCCTCGCTTCGCTTCAGTTTCTTCCTTTTTTTCAATTGCAACCTACCATCACACCCAAAAAGAAAACAAATAGGTACCTTCGAGTCGTCACCTCCATTTGCTCTAAAAGTTTGTTTATTATAGGAGTACGCGCGCGTTATCCCTCGTCTTATGTTATATTTCAATCAATATACACAAAATCTTGACAAATTATACATCAAAATCTTTCTTATGAATCTCTTTACGAAAATCCGTGCAGTTTTTGAGTTTATCGCAAAGAGACGCAGCAGAAGACTTTGTTTTAAAATATGAGTGAGTACTTTTTTTTTTATTATTTTGCTTCCTGTATTAATTTTAAGATACGATAACATTGTTATAAATTCATTAAGACATTATCATAGTCCACTGCAAGACGCAGGCCTCTCCCATGGAAGGATTTTTCTATAATCCACCTTTGGCAGGGTTAGAGACCACAGTGATGGACCATAGAAAACATAATAGTAGTTGGACCATATTATGAAGTAGAATTCCACGTGAGCACGTCGCAAGCGGTTGCTAGTTTTATATGAATAACCTCACGGCATGTAAGTTTACACTAGAGATGTTACGAATATTCGCATCGAATTCACATATGCGAATGGTTCGCATCGTTTTAAACATTCGCATCGACATTCGTATTCGCATCAATCAATGCGAATTTTATGCGAATGCGAATGTGTGCATAACTTCATTAATTCTACCAGTAGAAAGCGTTTATTTCACACGGGTAGTTTGTGTATTGTGATTGCTTGTTGATGTGGTCCACAGGGTCCACTCTGTTGCTTGGTTTGTTGATTGTTTTGTTTTAGTTGCCAGTCTACTGTAATTCCTCTTTTTTTGGTAAACAAATAATTCATAGTGTTTTAAAGTATTTTGTGAAAATTAGACAGTTTTTCATGATGGCACCGGGAACGAAAAGTGATTGCGATAGCGATTTTTTTATTTTACTTTATTGAACTTCGACTCTTACAATAATATAAAAGTGCACATGTGCATTAAAAAAACAGCTCTATAAAAAGCAAGAAATAATGTTCAAATCGATTAATTAAAACACGTCTATTGAAGTCGGGTGGAGCTGGAAGTATTTTTTTTATTTATTGTATTGTTTATATTCTTAAAGCCCACCCGACTTCAATAGACGTGTTTTAATTAATCGATTTGAACATTATTTCTTGCTTTTTATAGAGCTGTTTTTCAAGATTTTTGAAGGAGATTGTGCTTTTTTTAAAAAGCTTTTTTATTTCAAACTTTTTTGTGGTAGGTATGTAAGTGATGATTTTATAAAATAAAACGTTATAATGTTTCAAATTTTTCAATGGTATACCCCGAGTAACTCAATTTCCACAAGAGTCCCGTTGGGCCTTCGCAGTTCAACCCTAGTCCAGCACGTCCTTGACAATAAATAGGTACTTAACTTGTTTTTGATTGTCATAATCCTACCAATATTTCAATCACTGTACAGTTCCTATTTAATTTTGAGGAGTTCCCTTGTGTATCTTCAAAATCCAAAGTCCAATACCAATGAAATTAATATGGTATCATCTTTAAGGTGTCTTCTTTCAAACAAAAAAATAATCATCTAAATCGGTTCATAAACAAAAAAGTAATGGTTGAAAATCCGCCTGAATTCATATAAAATGGTAACAAAAACGACAGTTTTTTCAAGATTACTTGAAAACTACTGAACCGATTTCAAAATTTCAAAAAATGGGACCAACTTGGAAACAAATGTCATGTTATAACGTTTGAATCATTTCAATCGGTTCAGCCGTCTTCGAGTAATCGGTGTACATACATAAATAAAAAAAAAATATACGCGACGAATAGATAACCTCCTCCTTTTCAAATTTTTTAAGTCGGTTAAAAAGCATGCAAGTTTTTAAAAATTTACTTCACTAATGGATGTCGTCATAAATTATAGGTATTATATATTATTATTTTGTATATACCTATGTTTTTCCCGTTTTAGTAATAAAAATGATTTATTTATTAACTCATTTTTTTTAATAGGTACTTGACATTCGCATTTGCACATTCGCATCCTAAATATTCGCATTCGCATTCGCGAATGTGTAAAATTTGACATTTGTAACATCTCTGGTTTACACTGGTTAAACCAAGGCTTAGCAATATTACTCTTACGTTTGACGTCTCAAAGCAGCAAACTTTTTGGTTTAACTAGGTGTAAACTATCTTTTGGGAAGTTTAAATTTGATTTTATTTATTTACATTTTTTATTTATTAAAAAAGGTCCACCAACAGCATACATATACAACAACATAGCAATGACAACAAGGTTTGGTTCTTATATGCACGCTGATATAGGTATACTAACATTCAATAAAAACAAGGAATCCTAAATTGAATTCGCAATAGCTCATCAACCACTTTTCGCTAATAGTATCAAATAAAACGTTTTTCAATATTTCTCACATAAAACTTTTCTTGTTACGTGTAATACCATAATAAAAAAAAAAAATTCCATCTGTAAATATCACTTTCTTTTTTATTGACCACAAAAATGATCATTTTTGTTACAAAATTTTATCAGATAATAATAAAGGCCAGAGAGCCGCTTGGAATAATACGATTTTCCAAGCACAATACTTTACAATAAGACAATACTATTGGGTAGTTTTATGATTCCGGTTTGACGACATTTTATAACTATTTAATTATTATATAGTGCATCCTTCATAAATGGGGTTTGTAGAAAGGCAATCGTAATTTGCATCATCAAATATTCCCTAGAGCTAGACGTGCATTCGTTCAACTCTTCACTGGAGAGTTTAGGAAAGCCTAGGCCCTAGGGTACAATGAAAATATTTCTTAAACAATTTCTTACCATTAAAAATATTTTTAATTTTATACGGTTGTTTCAAGCAAAGAGTTTAAATAATAGGATTTATTTAGTCTTGTTTCCTTTATCAGAGTATTTATTTCCTTTTCATTAGGCATCTTAAAATAATCATGTTAGCCGCACGACGTTATTAGGTTTCAAGATCTCATCCATGAAAAAAGAAACTTATCCTAAGACTATGCTTACTTTCATAAAAACAACATTTAACTTTTGCTTTACGTTTATTTCAAAATATTATTAAAAACAGTTTTTTCCTATGATATTAAATATTTCACTTTAATCTTAAACTGGTAACTTATTAAAACATGTTTATAAAAGAACTGTAATTACTGAAACAATATATGAAATAAGCTTTGAAATAAATAAATGCGAGTAAATATACATGAAAGTAAAAAAAAAAAGAAATTTTGCTTTCAAATATAATAAAAATATTACATATTTTTTAATAATAACTTAACTAACTTTAGAAAGCATCGTCAATTCAACACAAAAATGTTTGTTTTAAGTCAAACTGACAATTTTAAGTGCACCAATCCAAATTAAACCTAACTTATAATTATGTTACTATTATAATAATATCAGGAGGATAGCCGATTTATTTTAAGAGTATAATAATAAAGGTAACTTTATTGAAATTCAAAATCTTTCTGTGAAGTGAACGGAAATCTAGTTTTTTCCTCAATTTTACCTCAGATTTACATTTTTTAAGATTCCAAAATTCAGGTCTTACAATAAAGAGTAGGTATAAATGTTTAGAAAATATTTTGTTGAAATGATAATTAATTAAGTAAAAGGATTGAATTTATCTTACAAGTTTGATCTAAAATATTTCTAAAATCGGGTTTCAAAGTTTTTTCGTCGCGTCATTATTTTCCATCTTCATACTCCTGTCTCTTTCCAACAATCTCCGCCTCACTTCATCAGGATTGTATCTCTTTCTATACACTCTTCTTACACGTCTTACTGGATTCACATTCCTTGCTTTAATAACTTTTTTCTTTCCAAAATTGCTATTAGCTATCACCGAGGGAGCTCTAGAATCTTCTAATTGTCTGAATGATTTAGCTTTTCTTGAAGCATTAGAATAAATATCTCTTTGTTCTCTCAAAGTAGCGTCATAAAATACTTTACCATTAATAATAGCTTTTCTTATATTATCAGTTGTAGTACTCAAAACTCTAGGAGGTCTAACAAACGTTGTCTCACTCACTTCTAAGCTTCTGTCAGCATTCCGTTCTCTTTCTATCTCGTCTTTCGAAATTTTCTGTATAATACCTCTCCTTTCAGTAGTAGGGAATTTATTCCCAAAATTGAAGTCAACTAAATCTTTGTCAATAGCAATATTTTTAGCTTCCAATTCTTTCTGGGATCGTTTTTCTAAAATTAATTTACTACCACGTCTGGAAGCTAATAATCTACCAATTGCTTCTATTTGCTTTTCTTCAGCTTCTAATGTTTTCAAACCAGATAATTTATCTCCAGTTTTAATATCATCTATATCTAATACTTCAATAGGTCCAGTGAAATCAACTAATTTGTCATCGATTCCTTTTAACTTTTCATTTTCTTTCTCAACTTTAACAGTAACAGGTTTTATTGTTTCAACATCTGTTTTTTTAACTTCAACCTCTTTTTCTTGTATTTTAGGTTCAATTTCTTTTATCTCAGGTTTGGCTGTAGTAGTAGTAGTTGTTGTTGTTGTAGTTGTAGTTATTTTGTCCAAATCTATTTGAAAAATGTCATCATCAGTTATATTTCTTGTTTTCTCATCTCTGTGGTTTCTAGCTTCGACTATATCTTTCGGTTTCTCGGTAATCCGGTTAAAGTCAGGAGGTGGTTGTTCTCTTGGAGGTGGTATTGGTGTCCGTGGATAATTTTCTGTGGTCGTCGTACTTCTGTTTTCGTTGTATGTGAAGTAGGTCATGTTCGGAGGCGGACCTTTGTGGAGGTAAGCTACCGGCCAGTATCTGGGAAAATATATTATTTTGAAAAGAAATTGTAAAAATTTTAAACCAAATATGCAGTTTTTTTCTATAAAACTAACCCAAAATTCGATATCTACGAATAAACTATGTCAATAGATTTCTTAGAACGAGCGATAACCCTACCAAGTTGCAGACCTGAAATTGATTGGGTATTGGAACAGGCTGACAATACATGAAAAAGCATTTTCCATTCAAGATTTGCTTATCTATAGGGCCAAAATCTTCATGGTGTCAATTGTACTGACATATTGATGGCACTATAAAGAAGCTAACGATACTAAAACCTTATTCTAGACTTTTTTCTCATACTTTCTTTCTTATCGAATGAAGTATAAGTGGTCACCTCTGGTGTTAGAGTTTATCAAGCCGCCTGTAAGGCCTCTAACTTGGCTTGACAAGTGTGATCAGATGACAACAGCCGGGACCGACGGTTTAACGTGCCCTCCGAAGCACGGAAGGGCTTAGTTGTAATGCCACTTTAACGGTCACCCATCCGACACCTGACCAGACCGAGCGTTGCTTAACAAACGTGATCGAGTACGATCAGTCTGTCAATTTCCGCCATGAGCGCTTTTCTATCATTGACAGTGCTTAGGACTTTCAAAGCTGTAGTCGTTCAAATCACATTAATAAAAAGACAAACCTCGGTACTCCCAAACCGCCTGGTGCTGGTGGTTCTTCCAGCTGCTGCGGCACCCAACCCCCAGCGCTGGGGCGGGGGTAGTTGTGCCTGTACTTTATGTGAGGACGATCTGCTGTTGGGACGCGAGTGTAGCCTGAAAGGGGTGAAATGTTCAACGATGGAGTGACGGCAAAGAGACTATCATCATCAAAATTTTAGTAAAATAGCTGCGAAGCAAGGACTGGAACCCTTTTGATTTTGATCTACGATATCTCGTATTCTCATAATGCTATGATTAATTTGTTTGCATATCGAATAGAGTTTTCGGGTTTCCCTATCAAAGAATCTATTATATTTATCGATTTTTTTATTTTATTTTCATTCTGTAAATACTAAAAACTCAAACACACGAAAGGGGTTTTTAAGGGCTTAATCTGGTCCCTTCTGCGAAGAACTTTGCAGCGCATCTTTCGACAGTATTTATTTCCTTGCTTAAACGAAATAAGACTTTCAATTTAACTGACTACAAATAAGTCTCTTTGCTGTCCCAATCTACGATGACTCTTAAAGGTGGCATGAAGGTGGAATGTGGGAAAAAGGTATGCATGTTAGTTTTAATTATAAACTAACTCCAGAAATGCAAAATGATAGAGATACAACTATTTTTGAAACAGTCTCCACCGTTTTTATGTTACAATTTAAAATTGCTTTGAATTCAAGAATCTATTCTAGATAAAATGCTGCTAAACTAAACAAAAAAAGGAGTAGTTGAATCGTTCGGTGAAAAAATAACAGTAGGTTTGTTTTTCATAACGATTACATAAAGTACCTATAATGTATATTTTTACATAATTAAGTATTGTATTAATATACTATGCATAAGCTGGGGTTGACATAAAAAAACGATAAACAGAGCTTTATGGTATGCAATAAAATATTGAATTGAATTGAAACTCGGCGACGCCTTTAGAAAACATTGGTCAAAATAGTTTGTGAAGAAATTGCTAGTAATGCAATGCAGGCATGCAGTGAAAATGTGTTTTGAAAATCAACCTTTGTCATAGAATTGGTGATAAAAAAGTGCGTACATTGAATCTAAATCTTACTAATATTCATAAAAAAGACCTTACAAATCTCATGAATCATTTGACTTAGTGCATAATGATAACTTGCCACTTATATTTAATGCGGATTTGTGAATAAAAAAAGCTGTTCGCTGTCAAACGCGAAAGTTGAATCGATAAACTTTTAGTAAATGCAAAAGTGATGTTTTATGGTGCTTTGATAAAGTGGCCAAAAACAACATGCCTGGTAAAGGATTTCCATATCTATCATAGTACGCTTGAGGGCCATCTCTGTATAAAGCATCCCAATATTTTCTGTCAGTGTTAGACATGTATGGACCTACTGGTCTTCGATCAGGATTAAAGTGTATATGAGCAGGGCGCCCTTGAGGTCTAGGGCGAGATACTAAAGGATCTGTAGAAAAGAACGTTATATCAGTATGAAACTATAAGCTTTCACTATCATCACAGAATAATACTATTCTAGTACTATCGTTAACTAAGAATTCACTAATGTGAACTGCGTCTATTGTTTTCACACTAAAGTGAGCTAGAAGCACTGAAGTTTTTCAAATGATCACGTATTTAGGGTTTTCATTTCTTTATTTACCACATCTCTTATTAAATATGGATAGATTGACATTTTCTTTATAAAAACTGTCTTTGTCTCTTTCGTTATCTTTTGTTTCAAAGCAGTTTTTATTATTTTGCCGTTCTTCGTTTGCAAGAATTTCTTTTCGTTCACTTTCTTTTTTATTCATAGGTATCATATTATTACACTGTTCATTGCTACATCACTATATTTTTACTACTTTTACTATATTTTTTACACACATTTTTTTTTCTACATAGCAATGTTCTTTTGACAAATAAACCAAAAGGTCTGTCCAGGATGGGATGTAATTTTTGTCATTTTGGTATTAACCTTTTCAGGGGCGGTTTTGTCTACCGCTTTCAAGGTCGTCATATGCTACACTAGTAGCTACAGGAACATACATTATTTGTAGGTAGTCTTTATATTTCCCTACATTTATTGGTTCCTCATACAAGGTTATTTCTTCAACAACTTTAACTAGTATTTTATTAGGTCTTATTTCCTTACCCCTATGCCCCTGCGATGGGTGAGGAACATTGTGTTGATGATATGGGTAGTATTTCTCGCTGCAAGGTCGCCATTGGTCTACCGATGTTCCTACATAGCACCTAAAACAAAAATGTAAATTTAGAAGAAAAATATTTTGAAGCTTCAGAAAATGGACCAAAAATCGTGCAATGTTATACTTACGAGTACATTTCTTCTTAAGGATCATCCTAATAGAACGCGACTACGCGATCATCGCGTGATTAAGCGATGCGACTATCGCGGGCTTGCGCGATGACAAGAAATGTGTGTCCTAATACAACGCGAACGATCATCGCGTGAGTTAACGATGCGACCATAGCGAACAGTTCGAATCACGAAAGATGACTACAAATGGCGCCCATCTTCGCGTCATAACTCATGAAGAAAAGACTTTTGGCAAAATAATATTTCATATACACCGTTATGTTTAAAGTACTACGCGTTCACTTCATTCTTGCCGCTACCTCCCGGCCCGCTTCTTCATACCGCGCCCCGGCGACGCCTGGGGAGGCGCGCGGGAGGGCGACACAGAGGGTGCGGAATGATGAAGCGGGCCGAGAGGTAGCGGCAATGATGAAGTGAACGCGTAGTATATCTAAAAATTAAAAGTCATTATAGTCGAGTCGATGTTGTACTTTTCTATGGAACAGCTAATTTTTTTTTTCGCGATTTCGTGGTTGGCCCCATGGTAAAAGTTGTTCATTAACGTGGTCTGAACACCCCTTTTCATTTGTAGATATACTTTAAAAATAACGGTGTATTTAAAATAATATCGATATATCTATTTGAATATGAAATATTATTTTGTCTAAAGTCTTTTCTTCATGAGTTATGACGCGAAGATGGGCGCCATTTGTGGTCATCTTTCGTGATTCAAACTATACCGATGACGCGACGCGATTATCGCGCGAATGCCAATTAGGACACCTATTCGACATCAGTATGTTTATTCGCGGATTCATACGACTAAAATTCGCGCAAATTTGCTATGATCGCATAGTGGCGTTCTATTAGGACAACCCCACTGATTTGAAAATTTTATTGTTTTTTAAGAAATTAAATAGTCTTAAGTGCTTTTCAGTTAGCCACCCACTCTCACCCACTTAAATTGAAATTCATCGTCTTGTGCGATGTTTCGCCATTTGAAACGCACTGTAATTAATAATTAAATGATGATATGTGTTGGAAGCTGGCTGGCTGGTGGGCATAGAGTTGTATTAGTGCGCTTTTGAATATGACTGTGTGCTCTTTTTGGTTTAGAAAACGTCAGGTACTTAGAACTAGAAAGATATCTATCTGTAACCGATTATTTGCAAATTACTTATAATTATATTGTATTTGCTTTGAAAGGCGTTTTCATTCATTAGTCCACGCTCACGCAGTTATCAATATGTGTTACCATGGCTTATGAAATCCCTCGCTGTATCCACAGCGATGTGTTGGTGCACAACAGTAATCCCATGAACCTGGAAAAAATTGAAAGGTATCGATATAAAATATTATTAGGAAAAACAACTTCTCGCACTTTGTTTTAGGCCCAAAAACTTGTCCAAAAGTTGATTAGCTAATCAGCTAATTAGCTGCATTTTTATTTGTTTCAAAAACAAACGTTTAAGATATAAGTTGTTCCATATCACGAAGTCCGTTTTGCTAATGTTGTTAGGTGTGCACTTGCACATTATTTTAGTGTGCGTAATAGCAGGGGTCTAATTGTCTAATTTCAAAATCTATCGCAATCGCTTTCATTTGACAGATGGATGTGGATGTAACGCATTGCTGCATTTCTTCAGTAGGTACGTTTTTATTTGTTCCAAAAAAAAAACCGGCCAAGTGCGAGTCGGACTCGCGCACGAAGGGTTCCGTACCAAAAAACGGCAAAAAAACACGTTTGTTGTATGGGAGCCCCCCTTAAATATTTATTTTATTCTGTTTTTAGTATTTGTTGTTATAGCGGCAATAGAAATACATCATCTGTGAAAAATTTAACTGTCTACCTGCAGTCGTTATTAATATCGAGCAAAAACGGCACAAAAATCACGTTTGTTGTATGGGAGCCCCCCTTAAATATTTAATTTATTCTGTTTTTAGTATTTGTTGTTATAGCGGCAATAGAAATACATCATTATTTGAAAATTTCAACTGTCTAGTTATCACGGTTCATGAGATACAGCCTGGTGACAGACAGACAGACAGACAGACAGGCAGACAGACAGACAGACGGACAGCAAAGTTTTAGTAATAGGGTCCCGTTTTTACCTTTTGGGTACGGAACCCTAAAAAAGTAGCAATGTTCTATCAAATGAAAGCGATTGCGATTCTCCTCTGTGGTCTAGTGGTTCGCCCACCCATGTAAGACGCAGGGGTCCCAGGTTCGATTCCCAGGAGGGAGTACATTACTCGGTTTGGTTGGTGGTTGGGCTTATTTCAAGTCCGCCTGGCTAGCTACCACCATCTTACCTAAGTCTGACGACATAACATAACAACAATTTGAAAATTGTTATGTTTCGGCAGTTAGAGGTAAGATAGCCAGTTCCTCAGTGGTGAGGATTCCGGGTGAAGTGCGCTTAGATCTTCGGTCTTATCGTCACTTAACACCGGGTGAGGTGAAAGCCAAGCATTATCTGCGTTGTTCATTAAAAAAACAATGTGTATGTGCACACCTAACAACTAATAGCAAAAAGGTCTTCGAGAGATATAACAACATTTGCTTGGTGTATTCATTATCCCATTCTTAACCTTTTTCCCCCTCCATAACTTACCCACTTCCCCCCCTTCAGGCTCGCACGCCCAGTGCCCCGCCACCTGGTTCTGCGCACAAGTAGTGCCGGCGCGACACGGGAACCCCGACACTGTGTAGTGACGCCATGACACTGAGACTGAATGGAAAATGACGTTTTGTTAAGTAAAGGTTAAGTGTGACGTCACTTAATGGCAGAGTTTGACATTTTGGGTAAAAACAAATATCTGAAACCAGCAAGTTTCTCCTCTTGAGACATGAGATTAAACCCGGGAGCAAAACAATACGGCACAATACTTATTCCTAACACCAAAATAACATTAATTTGGTAAAAAGCAAAAGTGCCAAAGTTCTAGTCTTTGTTTTTACTCAAATCTACGACATAATTTCCACGATATTTTGTTGTTTCATCTTTTAGATGCTAATTTGTCTTTTCTATGAGTTTTTTTTAATAAACAAAATGTATTGTTAAGCCAAATTGAAAGGGGTATTTATTTTATTTCTTAATATATAAGTACCTAGCTATAAAGAACCCACAAGATTATTTTCGAAAAAGAAAAGTTTTTTCTTTGTTCAAAATTAATTCCTATAAATATCTGTAAGTAAACAAAATACAATAAAGGGGGTTATAGTTAGTTCAATCGATTACTAACTACTTTATTACAAAAAAGTGTTATTTGTCACTACTTTAAGTGCTTACTAATTAAATTGTGCATGAGATTCATGAATTCGCTTATAAATGTTAAAAACAAGCGTGTGAAATGTTAAAGATGAATGATTTTTGTTGTATTTTTTCATTAACACTTCACATCAATTTTGTTCACCTGTAAAAATCAATTACAAATTAGTAAAAGTATGTACTGCCATAATTAATAACCAAAATTGCTTGGATTTTTTTACGAGTATTTCGACCAAATACTATTTTCAAGTGAAAAATCCGTTATTAACTTAAAGAACGTAATAAATCTAACACACCTAGATTATTATTTTTTATAAAAGATCTCGCACATTAAATTACCAATTTTTTTTCAAATCCAAATTTTATTTATTTAATTACTATTTAAAAAAAGCTAAGATTTTAATAAAACTTACTTGGTTCCTGTATTTCTCTGTCTCCTAGACCCGGTTTCGGTCTATCCGGATGTGGTCTTTCAGGTCTATAACCGGGATCAACTGGCGGTCTATACCCAGGTCTTTCCGGCCTATAATCATGGTACCCCGGACCACTTGGTCTTACTTCCGGTCTATAATCATTATACCCGGGACCACTGGGTTTTACATCCGGTCTATAATCATTATACCCGGGTCCACTAGGCTCGGGTGGTCTAAAACCGGGTTTGAAACCATTATACCCGGGTCCAGTTGGTTCAGACGGTCTGAACCCCGGTTTAAAATCTGGTCCAGATGGTCTGTAATCTGGTTTTGGTAAGTAACTTGGACCAGCCGGGTAAGTATCTGGGTAAGTTGGTCTGTAACCGGGGGCGGTTTCGGGACCACTTGGGGCAGTGTAGATTGGTTTTCCAGGACTTGTAAAACCAGGTTTATAACTTGGGCCAGATGGTCCACTTGGTCCTAAACCGGATATGTAAGGTGGATCTGTAGGAAAACGGTAGGAATTAGCTTATCATGTTTTTACAAAAAAATACTTGCGTCCAACATTATTTAATACTATTTTACAAAGTTCACTAAATAAACAACCTATCGAGTAGCTAGAATTATTAAAATTACCAAGATTTAGTTGCGATATTAAAAAGTTTTAAATGTCATACTGGATTGGAATAATTTAAGAATCTTGAAAAAAGACTAAATAAAAATATGTTTATTATACCAGGTGGTCCAGGCAAATATCCGGGTCCACTGGGGCTCAAGCCCGGGTTCAAACCTGGATATGTTTCCTCACTCGACCCGTGTATCGGTCTAGGAAGTTCTGGAGATGGTTGGCTGCAAGAAACATAAGGTTTTAAAGCACAATACAGGCAGATACCAAATTAGTCCAAATTACCATACAATGGTTAGTTGGTCCAATTTACAATTTCTTAGGTACTTATACAACGTGCTACAAAAAACCACTAAAGCCGAATATGGTAAATAGGGACCATCAAACTTAACAACTTTCACAATGAGACCAACTCTGAAAACCCGAAAAAAATAGCTGTTTCAAACATTTTGATATTTTCGTTATTATTTTTTGTATGAAACAGCAGATTTTTTTTTCGCGGTTTCAGAGTTGGTCCCATAGTAAAAGTTGTTCAGTTTGATGGTCACTATCTTCCATATTCGGCTTTAGGGCTTTTTGTAACACGTTGTAGGGACGTGTGTAGCGACACAGTTTTGTAGCGACCATTGACCTCCTATATATTCCACTGGACTGGCTGCTGTCAAACTGTTCTTGTGCCTATTTGATTTCCGCCATTTTGGCGATGTAGGACGTAGCGTGAGCATAGCGTGAGGGACATGGTACTAAAGTCTGGAGTCTGGAGAGACCATCACGGCAACCCTTTTTATTGTACGTCGAAATTAGTTATTTAGACCTCACGCTAGAGGCGTTTCATATAGGCACAAGAACTTTGCTGTCAAATCATACAGACAGCCAGTCAAAATAAATAGAAAAAAAAATTCAGGTCAGTGGTAGCGACACAGTTATGTAGCGACACAGTTTTATGTAGCGACACAGTAGTAACGGTAAAATATCCGTAGCCGTAGTGGCCGTAGCGGCGTGTCGTAGCCATATAAACCAGTCGACCTTCACTTTTGACTAGTCAGTTGCATACCTATTTTTTTTTTTTTTTTTTTTTTTTTTATTTATATTCAGGCAACGATGGCTCATAGATATATACCTTAAAACTAAACATATATAATTTATAAAACAAAGTTATTAGTAAATAACTTAAAAAATATGTTAGTAAAAAATCAATTTGACACTTTGTGTGTCGAATCGGTGGCACAAGGCAGCGTCCCTCTGAAGCGCCTGTACACCACGCCCTGCGGCCAGAAGTCCTCCTTCATGAAGAGGTCCAGCCTCGCTGTCGGGATGCGCACCACAAACGCCTTAAAATTCGTATTATGGCGCGACTCCAGTGGCTGAACTCTCAAACAAAAGTTGGATTTCTTCTTTATGTACTCGATCACGTCCTGCGCTGTGGTGGTATGGTGCAGGCGGGACAGGTACACGGCTTAAATACTTAGGTACACATATGGCCGATTGCACTAAACTTAAGAATCGCCTAAGTCTTTTCCTAACTACAACATGACCAAATTAAAACGGTGTCATAAACTTAGCCGTCATGTAGCTGTCATTCGATAAGTTAACTTGGTCGAGTTGTAGATACGAAAAGACTTGGGCGATTCTTAAGTTTAGTGCTTTCACGCGATAGTCTTTTCTATGTGCTTTCCTCCAGCACTGTCCATTGAACAAGTCGAACGCAAACAACCAATCTTCGACAGAATGTTCGTAGTCAACGTCTCGCTGAAGGTCGAACAGACAGATCACTGATAGGAGGCAGTTGAGCGTTGTATAATAAATACTTACTCATAGTTTTTCCATGTACTTTCCTCCAGCACTGTCCATTAAACAAATCGAACGCAAGCAATCCTTGACAGAATGTTCTTAGTCAACGCCTCGCTGGAGGTCGAACAGACGGATCTCTGATAGGAGGCAGTTGAGCGTTGTATAATAAATACTTACTCATAGTCTTTCCCATGTACTTTCCTCCAGCACAGTCCATTGAACAAGTCGAACGCAAGCAACCAATATTCGACAGAATGTTCGTAGTCGATGCCTCGTTGGAGGTCGAACAGATGGATCTCTGATAGAAGGCAGTTATCGACCCCTGGGGAAGCGTTGTATAATAATTACTTACTCATAGTCTTTCCCATGTACTTTCCTCCAGCACTGTCCATTGAACAAGTCGAACGCAAGCAACCAATATTCGACAGAATGTTCGTAGTCGATGCCTCGTTGGAGGTCGAACAGATGGATCTCTGATAGAAGGCAGTTATCGACCCCTGGGGAAGCGTTGTATAATAATTACTTACTCATAGTCTTTCCCATGTACTTTCCTCCAGCACTGTCCATTGAACAAGTCGAACGCAAACAACCAATCTTCGACAGAATGTTCGTAGTCAACTCCTCGCTGGAGGTCAAACAGACGGATCTCTGATAGGAGGCAGTTATCCACCCCTGGGGGAGCGTTATTGCTGAAAAATACGAGGAAATTAGTAAGTTGTTTACAAAGTTTATACTGTTGTCAGGCCATACATTATAATTATATTCTACTAGCGTTAATTTTAGTAGAATGGCCATTTTAGTAGGGGGGCAGTTTGGCTGGTTGACGTATTGTTGTCTCTAACTACTATACTATCTCTCTCAGTCTATTTTTCTCTTTTTACCTTACCCATAAGAAATACTTCTTAATCACATCTAAATTTACTTTTCCTTCTTTGCGTGACTAATTGGGACATCCAAACCAAATACTATCTCTCTCTATTTTTCTAACACATTACCACTTACTTGTATGCGCGTCAGTGCAGGCCTCCCCGCACGCTTGCTCATCGCGTACACGCGCGTGCCCGCGGACCGCTGCACCGATTAGTTTGGCCGCCTTGTCTTATTGCTGTCTTTAACTATTATACTATCTCCCTCAGTCTTTCTTTTTTTACCTTACCCATAAGAAATACTACTTAATTACATCTAAATTTTCTTTTCCTTTTTGCGTGACTAATTGGGGCATCCAAACCAAGTACTATCTTCATATCTCTCTAACACGCTCTCTCTTTCTATCTCTCACTCACACTCTACCACTTACTTGTATGAAAAGCTATGGCGAGTCAGTGCAGGCTTCCCCACACGCTTGCCCCAATCAGTTTGGCCACGTTTCTTATTGTTTTCTCCAATTACTATAATATCTCTCTCAGTCTGTTATTCTCGTTCTACATCACCAATAAGAAATACTACTTAATCGCCTTTTTATTTTCCTTCAATACCAAATACCATCCCCATCTCTCTGTAACATGCTCTCTCTCCCTCTCTCTCTCTATCGATTTCTCTAACAAACCACCACTTACTTGTATGAAAAGCTAAGGCATCTAAACGGCGCGTCCGTGCAGGCCTCCCCGCACGCTTGCTCGTCGCGCACGCGTGCGTGCCCGCGGACCGCTGGACCGATCAATTTGGCCGCGTTGTCGTATTGCAAGTAACAATCTAAAAATAAAAATGATACAATACTAAATAAAGTACTAGAAAAAATACAAGTCGTACCAGACCATATTTTCGGATGGGAATCGAACCCGTGGCCTTTGGAAGCCGGTCCAATGCTTATACATTCCCGTCTGGGTGCGAGTCGTATTTTTTCTAGCATATTGTTTAGTATTGTATAAAAATAGCATTATGAATGCTAAAATCGCAGATTTAATAAAATCAAAATGATAATAAATAAATATAATTATACTATAACTTCTCTGAGTAGTCATCCTTTTCAAAGCTTCGTACCTTAAAGATTGCTCCGGCTGTCAGTCTATCAAAATTCAAAACCGATTTTTCAGGAATGCGTAAAGGTTTATAGCGGGTAGGACAGGGACCGGAACCTTTTCGATTTTGATCTACGATATCTTGTATTCTCATGATGCTATGATTATAATGTTTGCATATCGAATAGGGTTTCCCTATCAAAGAATCTATTTATCGCATTTTTTTTAATTATCATTCTTTGAATACTAAAAACCCAAACGAAGGAAGGGGTTTTTAAGCGCTTAATCCGGTCCCTGGGTTGGACATGTAGCCGTCCATTCGCCATTATATTTTGAACTCTTCAACCAGATTAATATTTAATTTAAAAAGGAAACAACCATTTTCTCTTATTATTTATTAAATAACTTTTCAACTTGCTGTAAGTTTTATGGTTTCAAACCATTTAAAATAACACTAAATTATGATAAAATTTATGCCTTAACACTCACGTTTTTCCCTATAATGAACATCGTCATAAAGCGCCGGCTCACATCCCCTACCATAGTTCCCCCTTGCATACAACTCGTGCCCAGCAGTGGGTCGCAGTCCATGACCATTATCTAACGAAGTCGGCGGCGATGAGGTGAGAATGCAGTTTTCGAGATCATCACCGATGGTAGGGGCGTCAAATCTAAAAATGATGTTAGGGATTAAAAATGAGGAGATATAGAGATACAAAGAAGAAAGGAGACAAAAGATAAAGATGAAAACAAGAAGGATACAAAACAAAATTAAGGGTCAAAACAAGAAGCTTATACCTCCCTCCAATGGAGATTGCACGGCCAGTGTGAAGATAGAAAAAAATGTCCTTGAGTGACGTGACGGCTTATTGCAACCTCTTTCTTTAGTGTTACAATACGTGTTCGTTGTTCGTCGTTCGTTCGTTCGTGAGAAACGAAAACGTATTGTGAAACGAAAAGAAAGAGATAGCAATAAGCCGTGACGTCACTTAAGAGTCTTTTTTCAATCTTCACTATGATACTAGGCGTGCAATCTCAATTGTGGGTATAAGCTTCTTGGGTCAATAGAAAAGACGAATGACACAAACTCGAAATAGACAAGAAATGAAGAAAAGAAAAAGTAAGCAGTTTTTTTTACAATTCTTATTGCTACCAAAATACGTAAAACAATCAACATTAAGTTCTATGGATAAGAAAAAATCAACTGTGAAAAGGTAATAAGCTTGTCATCTGATTGCAAAGGACATGGGTTCGATTCTAGCTGAAATAGCCAACTATTTCAAAGTGAAACAGAGTCCAACAGTGAAACAGTGTCCAAAAGTGAAACAGTATCCAAACCAAACACTAGTTGTGTGAAACAGTGTCCAAACACTAGTTGTTTTTATATTGCTTAAACTTTTTCGTAAAAAATGTGAATTGTCAGGCCTCCATCACTCGCTCAAGGTCGCGCGATAAGCACCTACCGCTAGCCGTTCCGTCCGCCGGCGGAACTAGTGAGCAGAGGGCCGCCACACGCGCGGCGCCGTACAAGCGCGGCATCTTACTGCCTGCGTAGGTATTGCCTCTTTATAATAGTAATAATGTCGAATCGACATTACTGTGCCGTGTACGGATGTCAATATCAAAAAACCAATAAACAATTGTCGTTTTTCACATTATGATGTATGCTACGTAGTTCATTTAAAAGAAGACAACCCTAACGTTGCGTCGTCAGAAAAGGTAAGAGCACGCGATAGAAAGAGAGGCAACTACTAGGTGAATATAAACTGTACTGCAGGCAATTGCGCGTCCTGAATTGCACTTTATTGTGTCGGAGCAAAGGTCGCTATTTATTTAAATGACTTTGCCGAATGCTGCTTCTGTACCTTGTACTATTATTTTGTACTATTATTTATTCTGTAGTATTGTGAAAGCAAAACTCAAATCTCAAAAAGATTAAACATATTTCTATATCCATACCTGAAACTGAATCCTCTACAGAAGAACGCATGGGAGCGGATGCACTCCGCCTCGCAGGCGCCCAGCCCCGTCACAGTCAACGCCGCCCTCACCGCCTGCCCGCTAACTGCCGCTCCGGTGCGGACGTGCCAAAAACATTCTAGAGAAACGTAGAAGAAAATCCTGTATCACAATTCATAGTACATCTACCTATAGATGTTTTAAAAGCATCCCTGATGAACATAGAAAAAGTTTCAAACTCAACATTATTTATTCAGTTTAGGGTAAATTTTTCAATTCTCGGATAAAAATACCAATAGCTCTAAAGAATAAAGTTATTAGTCTCTTTATTCGTTTGTTGAGTGATTGTAAATTTTTCAAGCAAAAAATTGCTAGAAGAATAAAAATATTTTCTACGAATAACTACTTAAGGCTTTAACATGCCTCAATCCGAGCGGGTCGATCCGTGATGGTGTGAAATCGAACGTAACTCTACTCAATTTGGGTTCAAATCGGTGCGCGTTCCAATGCGGCGGTTACGTTGAGAACTAGCGCCGAATTCTCAATTTTTACAGGTTTTTATTAAGTTTCTTCGCTTTCAAGTAAGTTAAAAAAAATCTGTTCAATTAAGATTGAAGGTATTAACATCGCCGATTTTTATGTGTTGGTTTTAACATTAACGAATGTTCTGTTTCCGAGAACTTTTGCAAATAGGACCAGAAACAGGGTCCACGGAATATTTTTTTACATCAAAGGTGGTAACATTTTTACAAATTCTTTCAATTAAATCTATTGTGTATTATTCCAAGTACATTATAAAAGGAATTAAAATAAAACGTCATGAGCAATTAAAAGTTCTAGTTTTAATTGTATCTCTGTATAATTATTTTTGGTATTTAACAAGAATTCCAAGCATACAATTACTCGATATCATGGGAAAGTACTAGTATTACCAGTTTAAACAGTATTCAATACAATAATACACTGATACCTGACCTTAAGCAGTGGTATCTCTCCAGCAGGAATAGCGTATCGCGACAAATTTATCAAAGTCATCTGGTATTATGACTTTATTTAACAACTTTATTGAAAACACTTATTTCACCGTTCAACCTTTCACTGTGACGACTTGAGCACGACTGAGCGCGCCTCTACCCCGTCACCGCATATTTAAACGTTATGCGTGGCGTGGTAGGGGCGAGCGTGGCGTGACTGGCGTGGTAGGGGCGACTGCAGTCACCCGATTACTACAACTACCGTTTAAGTACTTTTAATGGAATAAACACACAAATTTAGTTGTACTACATGGTTCATCACGAATAATAATTAAAGTAATTTATACAGGAACCTTACAGTCGGCCATCCTGCTAGAGCGAGTCCCATCGCGTAAAACAATATCTTTTATAACTTTGAGTACATCCATTCAATTAGTCATAAAATATTCTTAAATAAAAACATCATTTTATTAGAAGAAAAACAGCAGCCTTCCAACAAAATATTTCGCATTTTTGCGAAAGTCATAATTATTATTTAATTACATTACAAATATTTATTGCATGACACAAAACGTAATTACGTTTTTATTTATACATAAGTAGGTATTCAGAAAACATCCCGTTAGAGAAAGGGTATGTATATAAAGTGACATTTATTTGTCTACAATTAACGTAATTAGATTACTTAATTTAATTAAACTTAAAATTTTACAATTCAATTCAACTCTGTTTACATCAATAAAAATATAGTCGTATGGCATTTCATCCGAGCACGTTATAAACACGAGCAATAGCTTGTTTAACGATAGATTATCAACATCAAAATTCATTAATATAATTACAAGATACTTTAGAAATTAAAAATGGATGTATACCTTAAATAAATTGCTAAGGGGTTAATATTTCATTGCACCGAATTATAAAGATTGCAAACTTAGAAATATTTTTTTTATCATTAGCTATTGCAACTTATTTTATTTACTTAAGTCTTAGAATCATTAGTTACGTGTAGGCATTTCAATATTTGTCTCCAATACAAACTTAGTTTAGAAAAATACCTACTAACAACAATCAACAAAAAGTCATCAAAACGCTATAAAAGGCTCATCATTAAAATAGAAAATTGAAGTAATCGTTTCTGTAAATATGTATATGTATATTATACTATATATATATATATATATATATATTACTAAATACTATATTGAATGTAATATCTTTCTCATACCATTTGTAATGCTTGAAATACTTTTATAATTTTTATACCATATTAATTAAAAAATCACGCGCGGCGGCGCTATGGCTATGGGCAGCATTAATTACATGGATTAGACGTTTCAATAAAAAATTGCCCTGAGATAACTTTGGGGTGCACCCAGTGCTTCAATTAGTGTAACACAGTGACAGAAAAAGCATATTTCAGTGACACATGTCATAAACTATTATGATATCCAATAATTTAATCATCAATTTGCAAAAAGTTTTCTTTCTTTTAAGTAGTTATTGTACCTACATAACACTTGTACTATTATGTATTTCGTGACACAACTCAGTAAGAGTAAAATTTGTTACTTCTTGAACTAATAAAAAATAGCATTCTACATTACAGCAAGGTAAAAAAAACTTTTTATTTTATTTACAAAGTATTCTGAAGGTCTTTTAAATTAGTAATGGTTTTAAATTTACCCTTACTAATTTAACCAGGTTAACCTTTTGTTTAGTTATATACATTAGCATACTTCCCTATATAATGGATATGTAAATGTAATATGTACTAAAGAGAAGTTTAGATATCGTAGAAGTGACTCCACTATACACACAGTACGTTATGTGGAGGTACCTTCCTTGAATATAACTGCACATTTTAAAAACTCGATCAGAATAAACACTAAGTAATAAATGATTTTAGAAATCAGTATTTTGGTATTCTTACTTCCCATAGCGGGCACACAGAGTCCAAATACAAATCACATTATGTATTATCAATCCATGTACAAAAGTAATTAGCTATAATCCCACACAAGCACCACCCTTACTTTCTATCTGGTTTAAGTTTTTTTTCCCATACCTACGGTGCCCAATATAATGTGTTCTAAAAGCAGATTGAATTGTCCTACTAAGTAAGTAGTTACTTCATTCTATCGCGACCCTCAGTCATGAGGAACAAGAAAAATCATGATAAAAGGATTTTTTTTCTTTTTAATATTATTTCATTTTAATGAGGAGCACTGTCATCACCAGGACCGTGCGTTAGTCTACAGAATTACTTAATTGTTTTGTGAAAAGTTTCACCTAGTTTATGGATCGCCTTGAATTTCTCAAATAGAAAAGGCAGGGTAAATTACCCAATTATTGGTATTTAGAGTAATAAACCGAAACAATAAATTTTGCCTATTGATTTTAGTAGCTCTATTTGAAATAAACATAGTGGGTGCTACACGCAACGCAATACACAATACGGATTCTCTCTTTTTTTTTGTATTTTGTATGTATGTCGTTTTAAGCTATTACCACCACACATACACCATCATATTATGTATAAATAAATAAACCCATAGTCCATTCATTAGTACCCTTCAACCTATTATTGGCATGTACCGATCAAATTACTGGTACACCTTACGCCAATAATAATTTAATAGGCAACAGTTAATAAAATTATAGGTATTATTCTCAGTACCTTTATTAAAATATTGGCATGCTTTCACCAAGTACAGGTACAACTTAGAAGTTTTATTTTCGACTATTGGAATAGGGCCAATTTTTTGAAGCCTTATAGAAAACTTCATTATTATTTATGAATTATTTAATTTCAAATTTGTCCTGAATACTAACATAGGATTTAAGTTAATTGTTACTAACAAAATGGATTGTAATATCTGAATTATGAAATAAATTATTATTATTATTTCCATTATTTGATTAAAAAAATACATTAAATGATCATTGAAAATAAGGTTCTAATTTCTCATTAAATATTAAGATAATATGCCAAAACATTATAATTGAGTTTTTTCCATAATTAGGTAACACAGTTTATCGAATAATATTCATGTTTTTTTATGTTAAGTTTAGAGTGCCAACAAATATAAGGGTGTAATAACAGGTCAAGTCACCCCTACATGATTGACGTGAGAAAATTATGTTAAAATTGTAATAATCCGGTATCGGAGATAAAATGCAATGAATACGAAAATAATTATTTTGTCTAGAAATTGTATCATTGATTACGAAATTTCATTTCATTTTTTTCATTTAAAAATTCTTTATTTCATATTATAAACAATATTGTAACAAGTACTAAGATAATACATGTACATTGATTAATTTAAAGATACTTCATTAGGCTTAACTTACCACCTACGAATGCTTTAGAAATATATGTTATTCCACTTTAGTTTTATTATCTTGAAATATTAACACACAGTATTTAAATGGCACTATTCGCAGACAAAAAAAATCTACAAAACAAAAGTGATTTGCTTATTGCATATCAGATTACGAAATAAAAAGCACAATAGTTTTGTTTTTCAATAACATTTGTAGGAATGTGAAGGAAGAATTAGAATTAATATTAAATATAGTAAAATTACTGTTGCATTATTGTGTATTATGAATATAGTTTTATTTTAAGATTTATATGTAATTATTTCTTTTATTTATTGTTTGTTCAATTTTTTTTTCTTATCAAATTGGATCAATAATTGTTATCTGAAATAAATGAATTTTATTATTTTTCTTTTACTACCGGTAAACTTCAGTAGAGTAGGTCATTGCTCACAATGGCCATTTAAAAATATATACGCTCAATACACCATTATAAATGGCATCACATTCTATGTTTTACTAATTACTCATTAAATGACTTGGCAACAGATGCACGAGCTGATCATAGTGTAGTAAAATTAATAAGAATAATATTTGAAATTGAATTACTAGTTTATTAAAAGAACGGTAGATATAGCCATAATTGGCAATAATACATGGCTGGACTCATTGGACTCAATTAGTTGCATTGCAGTAAATACGTTTAAAGAGGATTTACATTCAGCATACTTAATTATTTGCTCTTTATTGTACTCACAAAAGAGTTGCAGAGGAGTTATTAATTAAATCATTGTAAGGAGAACTGGATTTATCTTTCAGATAGCTTTCTTGCAGGTTCCAGCAAACCCAGGACATGTTAGGGATTTTTCAAGTAAGTATGGATAAGTTATGTACTGCAAATATCTAGAGTACTTATGTTTATATTGGTTTTAGTGTGCGTTCGTCGCATCTATATCTATCATTTTAACTAAGAAAAATAATATAAACAAAACAGTAAAATAATACTTATAACGATGATAAAACATTCTGATGATTTAGATTTAAAAGGAATGATTATAATAATTATAATCTAGAAAACTTGTTAAAAATTACCTTACGGATGTTCGCAATTATTTTACTTGCTTGTCAAACAATATGGCTAAGAACAGTTATTAAAAAATAAATTTAAGTGGAACAAAATTAAGAGAACTTGCATGAGTTGCATGTTCAAAAACCAAATACATAAACAGTTTTTTTTTCACGCTACATACTTAATGTAGTAGTATGTAGCGTATAGTAGCGTGTAGTATTTAGACTATGTACATCTAACATAGCAAAACGTTTAAATAATATAAACAGGTGGGTTATTAATTAAGATAAAGATTGCTATCAGATTCAAGCCTCGTACGTACTAAAGTCAACCCTACTCTAGATGATTTTATTACTTAGGTATTTACTTCTTACAACAGACAATTATAATTGCATTCACTTGATAATGCTCTGATAAATTTTGAAAAATGAGATATTGAGAAGCAAGCTTCATGTCCAAGAAAAGTTATAGTCTACCTAAGACTTTCTTTATCTTCGAATTATTTATATTATTCTCTTTAAGCATTTGCGTAAATTATACACACTTTTTCTTTATTTAATAATCAATAAAATTAACTTAAATTAATGTTATCAACTCAATCTATTGCAATTCTTTTCAAATAAGTATATTCATCGATGAAGTCTGTCTTAAGCCTAAGTTATGACTCTTGATATCGTATAAACCAGCACGAATGCTTGCGACTGTAGCTGACTTTCAAGCGCCCGCTTCCTTACTCAAGATATTGCCGTCTGAATATTTTACTAGTTGTTACTACGGACGCCTTACGCTCTCACAGCTGCGTCTTAAATTGTACAATTTTGAACAAAGATTACACAGTATTACTTAATTTATCGATCGATATGATAACCAATAATAGACCTATAGTCTCGGAACATAATATAAAAAACGTAGCTAGCTTTCTAGTTATTCTTAATAACAGTTTTTTTTTAATAAGAAATAGTTTATTTGTTATTAATTAAAAATGTGATAATGCCAATAATTTCGATAATTCTTACTATGAAAATTCCTTCTAGCGTTGTACGGCCTCTCAAGGATGATGCCTTACGTTCTCACAGCTGTATTTTAAAATATATAAACAGCTTATATACGACACACCGAGCGCTTGCGGCTTTGCCCGACTATGTCAGGCTCCCTTCCGCTCCCTCACTCGTGTCGCAAAATATTACGATTCGAAATTGCGTTTGACGCTTTACGCCCTCATAGCTGCGTCTTAATTATATAAACAGAGAAAGTAAATAAGACATACCGAGCGCTTGCGGCTTTGCCCGACTATGTCAGGCTCCCTTCCGCTCCCTCACTCGTATCACTATTACAATTTGAAATTTCGTGTAACCACGTAGTGGACGCTCAACAGCATCAGTTGGAGTCAAAATTGTTGCTATGAATCTTGCACTCAACTTCCAATTTGCGATATGCATTTTTCATTGCTGAAACTTGCACAAAATTTTATGTAATTAATCACTATTTGTCACCCAATAAATTTAGAATGGTCTTATCATATTTAATTAATTGGGCAACTGAATTGTTATATGATTGTAGGTACAGAATCCGTAATCTATGCTCAATATGTTACGTGACACGTGATCTTATTTGTATTTCAATGTAAAAATACAGCAGGGATGGGAAAATGCTAAATTGATCTTAAAAGAACAGTTATTTTCCAACTTTAACTGTAATATTGGTAATATTAGTATTATATCAGTATCAACAAAACGTTTCATGAAAACTAAACCTGTATTAGAGAAAACTATCTTAGAGAGAGAGAGTGAAAAAAAAATGCTACGTAATCCGCCTCTGAGCACTAGAGTGAATAGTTATAATATAGATGATTAGCACAAAAACAAAAAAAACTTAAGGGTTTTAATGATTTCTATAAATAATTTCTCCCTCTAGTTATCATCATAGTATGCTTACGTGGAATTCTCCATTTTATTTATTTTGTGCGGGCAGGATAAGCGAGAATTCTAAAGAAATCTCGTTTATCCCACTTCTGAAGTTAAAAGGAATTAAAATAAAACGTCATGAGCAATTAAAAGTTCTAGTTTTAATTGTATCTCTGTATAATTATTTTTGGTATTTAACAAGAATTCCAAGCATACAATTACTCGATATCATGGGAAAGTACTAGTATTACCAGTTTAAACAGTATTCAATACAATAATACACTGATACCTGACCTTAAGCAGTGGTATCTCTCCAGCAGGAATAGCGTATCGCGACAAATTTATCAAAGTCATCTGGTATTATGACTTTATTTAACAACTTTATTGAAAACACTTATTTCACCGTTCAACCTTTCACTGTGACGACTTGAGCACGACTGAGCGCGCCTCTACCCCGTCACCGCATATTTAAACGTTATGCGTGGCGTGGTAGGGGCGAGCGTGGCGTGACTGGCGTGGTAGGGGCGACTGCAGTCACCCGATTACTACAACTACCGTTTAAGTACTTTTAATGGAATAAACACACAAATTTAGTTGTACTACATGGTTCATCACGAATAATAATTAAAGTAATTTATACAGTAACCTTACAATTATATATTTTTTTCATGATAGCTTCACGCGCGTAATCTTTCAATAATTTGAATTGAATATTGGGATTTGACCCTTCTTAGCGCCTTAAGTGACCGATTATCTCATCTGTGGAAACGTTAACGTGAAGTTATCACGAAGGTGAAACAAAGGACAATAAACGAATGTTGGAACAGGACAAACTATTTCTTTGAATTGAACAACAGATGTTTTTGCTATTTGTTGAATGAACCCTATATTCTGTTTAGCTGAGGATTGAAAAATCGGCTGAGGGTTTAAAAGCAGTTGTGAATAGCAGAGAAGCTACGCCATCCCCTTTTGCCTATTGCTTCGACTATCTTATTGATACAGCGAGGCAAAAAGTTTTCTGGGAGACCTAAGACAACGCAGACATTTTTGAATTCTGCTTTATGTGGAAGTAAATTAAGATTTTACAATAAAGGCGTGTAAAATACCTATTTGACGGTGACACACTCCAAAAGCCACTCCAGTAGGGTTATTCACGACTGTCGGAAATCTACTCGAAAGCATTCGATTCGAATCCGTATCCTCCGATATAACAAAAATATAGCTATTCATAAACACATACGACTAGCATTCGTTTCACTTCCCGACTGGAATGCGAAATGCATTTACAAAGTTTGGTAGTACGAGTATAAGGTAGAACATAAGATCGAAGACTATAGACTTTCCGAGTCGATTCGAAAACTTAGTTTCCGACAATCGTGAATAACCCCTCAGATCCCATGTCAGTTCTAGGACCCGGGGGCTAATGAGGTGTATCACGCAAAGCTTATCGCAGATGGCGCCAGCGGCGGCCTGGCCTCTTTCAATGGTTTTGATTGGTTAAAATACGTCAGAAACAACATTAGACATTTGAAACAACCAATCAAATTATTTTGGGACTGTCGCTTGTGGCGCCATTAGTTCCTCAGTATCACACCCCATTGTCTAATTTTAAAAATCTATCGCAATCGCTTTCGTTTGACAGATGGATGTGACACATTGCTGCATTTCTTTTGTAAGTTTTTATTTGTGCCAAAAGGAAGCTTCAATGTGCTACATTCTGAAAGCGATTGCGATAGATTTTTAAATTAGACAGTAGAAAGGCCGATTTGGATGCCCGCTGTCTGATGTTTAGTCAGAGTTAGTGCCTTTTCACATGTCCCGGTTGCCGGCTAACCGGCGCCGGGTACCCGGTGGTGAAGTGTATGGGCATGGTACGTAGCTTTCACATGTACCGGCGTAATTTATCCGGCAGGTGGTCGCCGGGTATGCGCCGGATCCACCACTATGCGTCCGGTTGCCGGGCATCGGTAAGCCGGCGGCCGAACTGACAGTGGTGTGTGGAACACGCAATTAGCTTTCAGACGCGCCGGTCGGTCAGTCGCCCAGGTACAGTCTGCGAGCGCACGCGCGTGCGCTCGTAGATCTGGGAATAATGTATAGAATGCACCTAATGCTTCTCTTTTAATATTAATTGGATGAACCCAATAATTTCTTGATTTTTTTTCCAGCGCAGATATTTTCGTCTTCGATATAAAAGCCACATTGCAATTATTTGTTCACGGTCCATCTTTGAAAGTATGAACGAGACTGTACTCTTGTCGGCTCTCTAGCCGATACTGCCGGCATCAACCGGGACATGTGAAAGCTTATTTGACACCGGGTACCCGGCGCCGACTACCCGGCAACCGGGACATAAACCGGGACATGTGAAAAGGGCCTAGAGTGATTGGAATCTAATCTCCAGAACCTTATGTCTATTACTGCTTATAGCATTAGTAATTATTCCAAGCTTCTTTATAAATCAACGAAAGTCAATCATCGATGAAGATATTGTCTGATCCTTAGGAAACTGTTATTATAATAATAATTCAACCGCCTCTGTGGTCTAGTGGTTCGACCACCCGTATAACGCAGAGGTCCCGGGTTTGATTCCCAGGAGGGTACAATACAATTTGTACTCGATTTGGTTGGTGGTAGGGCTTATTAAAAGTCTGCTTGGATAGCTACCAACATCTTACTTAAGTCGCCATAACAACAATTTAAAAATTGTTGTGTTCCGGCAGTTACAGGTAAGATAGCCAGTTCCTCAGTGATGAGGATTCCGGGTGTAGTGCGCTTCCACCTTCGGCCTTATCGTCACTTAAAATCAGGTGAGGTGAAAGCCATAGTGCATAAAAAGCAAAAAAATCATACCACTCTCAACCCAAGGTCGGTGGCTGACGACAGAACATCCTTGGTCTTGAGGCATCGCGTATACATCAGAGCCGCTGTCTGTAGACAGCTCCAAGCCTCGGTATGGACGCTCGCTGAGGAAGCAGTTGTCTGAGCCTCGGCCACTTGAGTACCTGAAATAATTTGGATAGATTTAAGGTTTGCCGATTTTCTTAGTACATTACATATACCACCAAATCAAAATTAATATTTTGAAATGGCAGGATAATTTTGCTGATTCACAAATCGTCCACCAGTCGGCGCACTGCCGCTAACTTGGCGCTGTAGACCTGTCATTTTGATTTTTCTATGTGTTTACTATACATTTTTGGATGTAAGAAGCTTTCTTCCAATCAATTTTGGTTTTCTCTAATCATTTATTCGTTTTCTGTCCAACTTCCATAATAATTATTATTAATATCAAGCAATTTTCGAAATAATTGAAATATGACTGGAAACATAACCTATAGCGACCTGACGTGCGGCTATATGTTTCGCTAGCGGGCCAAACAATAAAACGACTTTGTTGGTATCTGAAATGTATTGCGTCCGACACAGTGAATATTCTTTACACAATGCTTGAGGCAAGGCAAACATTAATAAGAAGGAATTTTTATATTTTCTTCACATGACAGAACGCAAGGAAAATCGCGAGGAACAAAACGAGCGAAGCAAATCAAAGACGTATCCGTAGAGAGCAAACTGCGCATTGCGGTTTCCAGTCAAGTGGCCAGTGCTGTCGCTACATAACCCATATTCACATTATTCACACGTACTGTAGCGTGCTGCCTGTCGCTCCTGAGCATTGGGGATGGAAACTGAGGAACTAATGGCGCCACAAGCGGTTGTACCAAAACATTTGATTGGTTGTTTCAAATATCAAATGTCATTTGTGGCATATTTTAACCAATCAAAGTATTGATAGCGGTTAGACCGCCGCTGGCGCACTCTGCGATTAGCTTTGCGTTGCCAACCCCAAGTTTCTTAGGGAATAAGTATTTTTGGCCATAACTTTCCAAATTCTTTGTAAATAAGCATTTGCTTGGCAGCAATTTATTCGTCTTTTTACGGCGATTCTTATTAGCTTTGTAGTTTCATCCTTTCTCATACAATTTGTTGAATTTCATACATAAATTTCATACTTAGTGGAAAATTTTGTATTTATTTTGACAGCTGCTTGTTTACATGTGACAGCTACAGTTTATTTGCTTTTTTCAATTCTACTCACACTTCGCGTAGGTTGTCTATCAATTTATTGGTCATCCCGCTCTTTTGTATTGCTGCCGAGCGCATACACGAATTCCCATTTTGAAATGCTGTATTATTTTTCTTCTACATTTTTCTTTCGGTTTTTCAAAATTTACTGTGAGTATAAAAAGATTGTCAAACGTGTTACGTGGCTCAGTCAGTCTTCGAGATCTACGGTGAAAACAAGTAGTGGCCGTTCCCGGGCCTTACAAGAAAGCCCGCGCCGCGAGTGACAACTAATAGTTCTACGGGTGCTGCGAGTCTCCAACTCCTGCTGGTCAGCACCAACTATCCTACTGCTGAAACGCTCCATCTGCGGCCAGCCTCCGTTCATCTGCGCTCCATCTCCGGCCTGTCTACGCTGCTCATCCACGGTACCATTACGTCCCTTCCGCGTCCCCTCTCCGCGCGCTAGATTACGTTCCCCTGTCCCTCTGCAAGCCTCTGAAGATTCGCCCCTCCCCCTATCCCCCCTCGTAGCATTTAAGTTCCTTAGCTTCTTGTCTGTTAGGTTTAGTGTAAATAAATGTTAATGGTACTATATTTCCATCTTTCTACTTTGCTCCTTAACTAGCTAGATTCAATCCTTCTACTCTAGGTAGGCTCTCTATCTTCCCTTCTTCTTTGTAACGTTACAGTACAAAAGGTCATACTGCGTTTGAAACTTAGTACAGCAGCTTGTAATAGCTAGCAATATAATAAAAAAAATGTAGTTAGGCAGTTGTAACTAAACCGAGCATAAATGTACCTTCTGTCTGTGGGATTGCAATTTAGATCATTTCATCATTGAGGCAGTTCAAAGATTATAATAATTTGTTTGTTACTATTAAAGCTATCGTTACCTGTAACTGTATGAGACGCATTTGAATTCCCTCTCATCGAAGCAAGCTGCCTCACACTCAACGACGTTGTGAGCTATCAACGACCTCCTGATCGCTCCAGAACCCAATGACATGCCGGGACGTCTTCGGGATGAACAATCTGAAATTATAATACATCATAGGAAAGATACAAATGCTGTCCAAAATGATACACCTAATTACACAATAAAATATTTTTTGTACGATCCCTTTTTAATATAATTTATTCTGATTCCTATCAAGTCTTAAGGACTAGTTCCACTATGATCAGTGGCGGATTTACAGTCTTGGCCGCCCTAGGCCGAATAGTACCAGCCGCCCCTTTCTCAACTCCCATCAGGGGGGGGGGGGGAGATCGGAGCCTCTATTATATGGGAGGATGCCTGTCTAGGATGCATAAAACTACAGAAAAAAAAACGAACGCGTGACGCGATTTTTAGTCAGTTTTATCTAGCAATAGTTAAAAAACAGGCCAAGTGCGAGTTGGACTCGCGCACGAATGGTTCCGTACCAAAAACAGCAAAAAAACACGTTTGTTGTATGGGAGCCCCCCTTAAATATTAATTTTATTCTGTTTTTAGTATTTGTTGTTATAGCGGCAATAGAAATACACTATCTGTGAAAATTTCAACTGTCTAGTTATTACGGTTCATGAGATACAGCCTGGTGACAGACAGACAGACAGACAGACAGACGGACAGCGGAGTCTTAGTAATAGGGTCCCGTTTTTACCCGGGGTACGGAACCGTAAAAATGGCCGCGCAGCGCGATTTTTAATCAGTTTCATTCACTAATATCACAGAATATATATTACTAACGTCTAATATTGTAATATGTGGTTTCATCCGTGAAATACAAAAATGCCTGTCTCACTCAGCTTAGTGTCGGCTGCACGCCAGTCTTAACCGTAACAAGCCTATCAAATGCGGCAAAAGCTTGTCAGATTGTACAGGGACACTACACTCGGACCACGTTTTAAAATTACAAAAAAGGCAAAAAAAAAACGGCCGCGTATCGCGATTTTTAGTCAGTTTCAACTACTCTACTTGTAATCTTGCCTGTCTTTTACAAAAAAAATTGCCGCGACCGAGCGATTTTTAGTCTGTTTTATCCGCGAAATATAAAAATGACTGTCTCTGCTTTAGTGCCGGCCGCACGCCTGTAATATGCCTGTCAAATGCGGCAAAAGCCTTTCATCAGTCCTATCATCAGTCTATTTTTCGCCTCGCTTGGCCGCCCCTAATATTTGGCCGCTCTAGGCCCGGGCCTACTTGGCCTTAGGATAAATCCGCCACTGACTATGATCATTTGATTCCCATAATGCGATTGGATGATGTTTATGTGTTAGCATACGAAATTTTATCTTAATAATAATACGTTAGTAGAATTTCCAGCAGCATTTTCAGCAGTGATTAATTATGGGCATGATGAAAGAGGTAATTATGATGAAGATAACCTTTAAGAGCAACATCATCATCCCTTTCTGCTGACTCATAATAGACCTTCGGCTTCTCGTAATAATGTTCTCCAGAATCCAACTCATTGCGTGAACCAGAACTATTCCATCTGCCCCTCTTCCAAGCCCCGTACCCATACCTATGGTGTGGAAGCCTATCTTTGCCAAGACTGTTATAATCAAAGTCTCTATTATATCCTGGTTTAACTCCACTTGGTCTTTCGATGTCGTTCGGTATTTGCCAATGGTTGATGGATTTGTGGTAGTCGTTTCGGTCTTTGTAGTAAGTGTCGTAACCTCCGTAGGAGCCACCGTATGCGCCCCAATTTTCGATGTCGGCTTGGCCATCGTTGCTTCGGGCTATTCCTGGAAAAGTAGTTTTTAAGACCGAATTGGAAAAAAACGAAGAGACGTTTGAACGAAGAACGAGACCTTTGATGATTAGGGTCTGAGTGGTGTCGATAACAATATTGTAAAGGCACCAGAAAATGAATTTATTTGCCAAAGCATGGCAGATATTCAAATAAAAAAAATTAACACAGTACTGTGGCCCTGCCATGAGTTGATGCAAACTGTTTACACTATCGTAAACTATCGTTTTCTCTCTTTCAGTGACATTGACTATGAGCAGTATATCCAATAGTTTTCGGTAGCGAAATAGTTGAAGAGCACAAGGCTAGAATGATCAGCGTCCATTTAGGTTTTTGAAATTAGCTGCTTTGCAATGTTGAAAAATTAAAATCTCAGCATTTTAACAGTGTAATACGTTTGTGTTTTCTTAAAAGAACTCGTGACTCTCATCTTTTATTTAAACATTTGGTTCTTTGACAAACGATAAAGCACGTGTAATACTATATAGACATAAGATAGATGTAAGAGTGGAAATAAATAATAAAAAAATAAATAAATAAACAGTGTTTTTTGGACCCAAATCATTCTAGCTTTGCGCCCGGCAGTTTGCATCAAGTCATGGAAAAGCTACTGATCATAATCACTACATAGTATAAAACAAAGTCGCTTTCTCTGTCCCTATACCCCTATGTATGCTTAAATCTTTAAAACTACGCAACGGATTTTGATGCGGTTTTTTTAATAGATAGAGTGATTCAAGAGGAAGGATTATTATGTATAATACATGGTGTCAAATTCCACACTACACCGAAACGAAGCGAGGGCGCGTTGCTAGTAAATTATAAACCAAATTCTATTGATCTCAATTTATTTATTAATTTTCAAAAAATAGAGATACCTATTTATAAAGCTTGTTAACTCTCTTACCTATTTGATACGGCACAAATAATGGATCTTGGTATCTCCGCCTGTGATTTCTCCTACCGTCATCGAAATACCGATTGTGCCCTCTATACCCGCTGTCGTAAATGTCCACCCGATCACTCCACTGATTTTGGAAGCCGGGTAATCTGTAACATTAACCTTATTGAGTACAGGATTATGAACGTGTCCAAAAGTTAATATGGCTGCAGGAAATAAGAACAGATAATGAGATGGTGCAGAATATGGAGAATTCTAATGAATTCTGAGACTTTTTTGAGACAAAGAAAAAAGAACGGTGACTGATCTTCTAAATTTTGATCTGAACCAATGACTAAATTTTAAGCTAATGCCAATTAATCAGGTGTAAACCCAACTAATCATGAAGCATTCATGACGGAGCTTGACAGACTGATCGTACTCGATCACCTTTGTTAAGCAACGTTCGGTCCGGCCAGGTGTCAGATGGCTGTAAGTGGCATTACAACTATTACAACTGAGCGCTTCCGTGCTTCGGAGGGCACGTTAAACCGACGGACCCAGCTGTTGTCATCTGATAACAGTCGTTAAGCCAAGTCAGAGGCCCTACAGGCGGCTTGATACACTCTAACACCAGAGATGGTCACTTATATGATAAGAATAGAATGATGAGAAATATGATAAGAAGAAGAACCAAACCAATGACAAATAGACCTGGGAGAGTTTGAAAATCTACTTGAATATATGAAAGCACAACTGCAGGGTCCATTATATTATTCTGATTCTGTTACTCAACAAGAATTTAGCTTACCTATCAGGTTTCGACGATAAAAACCCCGAGTGCAATACCCCTGGCCCTCTCAGAGACTCAGGGCAGTTAGGCTCCAAGCTGTTCCGGTCCAGTTCGTAGAAGTCATAATCTTTGTCATCTACGAAGTCTCGATGGATGTCGAACGCTTCTATCGGCTGTGTCATCATTTCACAGAGGCCTTTGCCGCGGAAGGATGGGTCCAGTCTGGAAAAATAAATGTTTGCTGAAGCTTAGTATTATACAAGGTTATTTTAGGTTCATTGAAAACCTCTCGTGACGTTGATCAACTTTCATTATGGGACCAACCTTGAAATCGCGAAAAAAATCAGTCGTTTCAAACATTTCGATGGAGTTTTGTATGGAACAGCTGTTTTTTTTCGTGCCCCAAAATGAAAGTTGTTCAGTTTGATGGTCTGATCAACCCCACGAGAGGTTTTCAATGAACCAAAAATTACATTGTATAGTTTATTTACAAATAAAATATAGTTCGTTTTAGTAGTAGTTAGCAAAAGTGCCATAAGTGGCCACTTTTTGCTCTAATACTATTTTCATTATAAATACCGTATAAATACCATAAACTTGACATAATTATGTCCAGAATATACTCGGATCGTAATTAGAGCATAACCGAGGCTGGTACTCAAAACCACATGTTATTTGTAACACCTGCTCTACAAAATTAAGCTTTAAAACAAGGTGATAAAGATTAGTGTGAAAACTTTCATGGTGATTGGCAGATCAAGGTTTGATAAGAGGAGG
Organism: Agriphila tristella; assembly: GCA_928269145.1. NCBI lineage: Eukaryota > Metazoa > Arthropoda > Insecta > Lepidoptera > Crambidae > Agriphila > Agriphila tristella. Next base: position 7,642,785 of record OV743451.1, read on the forward strand.
TCGCAAATTAATGTCATTGTAATGATAGTAGTGAAAATTGGCGGGAGTAAAAATGGGTTAGGACTTTGTCGAACTTTGCCATTTGGTTAGCGTCATGGGATTTTTTCAAGAAGTTAGATGTTGGACATGTCGTTATTTTATAAGAAGATAGTGAATTTTTTGAACTTGGTACACGGAGAAAAAAATATTTTACAATATTACCAGATTGTATAGTAGTTATGATTCTGGTGTAGGATAAAAGATTTCAGAACAGATTTTTTGTTTATAACAACAAGTCATATTTTTGTTAATACTAATAATACAAACACCATTATTGCGGACGTCTAAACCAATATACTGCCAAGTTAAACAGAATAATGTTAAACACCTTAGGTAAGTCTTCGCCGCAAGAAAAGCATGTTAAAACGCACTGTTTCTAAAACATGCTTTCGTTGCGGCGAAGACTCACCTAAGATGTTTAACCTAATTCTATTAAGTTGACTGTATATTATAGTTTCAGTCCGCAATAATGATATTTAACACAAATATAAAACCTGGTAAACTCTACAATATGTGTAGTAAACAGAAAATACTGTATATTTAACAGAAACAAAAAATCTGGTATCCTCCACTACCGCGTATAGTAAACAGAAATTGCTGATTATTTCAGTCTACTAAAATGATATTTAAGACTACAAAAAATCTGGTAGTCTTAAAACAACACATAGTAAACAGAGATTTTTGGGCTTTTCAAGTCCGCAATAATGATATTGAACACTACTGAAATATCTGATAAACTCTACCCTTTCCTATAATGATGGCTATAGATAGGTTTTGTATAGGTACTACACAAAATTTGTTTTCTACGATACTAGGTAAGTGGGTAATAGGAACTAGAAATTATGTTGTAAAGAAGTAGAATTTTCTATTAATATGTAAAAAAGTATAGTTGTCACATATAATACAATAAAATCTAGTCGAATTTACAATATTCTGCTAAAGTCAACTAGATGTTTTTCTCCGTGTACATGCTTTTCTAAAGAAAATGGTCTATAATGCGATTAATCTCACTATACGGTAGTCCTCGCCAACTTCACTCGAGAATGTATGGTGCGCACAGAGTATATTACATCGTATTGTATCACTCTGAAGTTGTCGAGGACCATGTAACGGGTGTAACAAGACCCTCAACGAAGCCGAAGTCCACGCATTCCGCCCATTATCAGGATCATTTTTATCTTATAGACTTTACCTGGGAAACCAATAGCTACGAAGTTATTGAAGGTCAAAGTAAAAAAAAAAATTTTTTATGAAAACTTATAGTAAAGCCGCTGAGGGATGTGGCGATAATTGGTAGTGCATTGGGCCGGAATCCTAAGGGTGCGGGTTCGAATCCCGTCTAAGTTGCTACGGGTGAGCCGATTTTTTCTAATATTTTTCATTATTTATTCATCTTAATATAAAAATAGCATTGTGAATGCAAAAATCTAAAAGTTTAAAATTGTACTGTTTCATCTTAATTGATTGTCTGGCACCTGCAAAGGTGCTACAACCGAATGTCGAAGTAGTTCTCTTCACATTGGTGAAATGGTGCTGATCTTCAGCGGAAACGTGGAAAGTATTAGAAAATTTCGCCACATCCCTCAGCGGCTTGGTAGCATAATTGGTAGTGCATTGGGCCGGAATCCTAAGGGTGCGGGTTCGAATCCCGTCTAAGTTGCTACGGGTGAGCCGATTTTTTCTAATATTTTTCATTATTTATTCATCTTAATTATAGAAAAATTATCAAAATTTTAACTATTTCAAACAAACAATGGCTTCAAAACGTCATCAATGTATCTCATGAGCATACCCCGTTATCGGGCGTGCACGAACGATTCACAGACTAAAAAATCAGAAGCGAAAGACCTTTAGCTTTACCTATTTGCCTACGTTTTTCTACTCAAAAAACCTATTAAGGCTGGCCACACACAGACGTAATCCCGTTACGGAATTCCGAACGCAATTTCGACAATGTATGAAGATTCCGTACGGAAAAATCCTGCATGTGTGTGGCAGGCCCATAGATTTTGTATGCAGTTGCTGCGTTCGGAATCACGTATGTACAGGAATTTCGTGATTCCGTCTGTGTGTGGCCGGCCTTAAGGTGCGAAAATTTTCAAGGTCTCGGGCTCTCGTGTTCAGTAATGGCAAATGTGAACTATATTTTTAGACAATACCTATAGATACATAACTTTAATTCTCCCTTAAATCTAAATACACAAAGTGAAGGACGATATTTATTTTGAATCGTGTTTTTAAATGTATAGAGCTTATTTTGCTATAACAGTGCAGACCGTATTCACGCGCACGCGGTCGCCGCGCGGTGTCGGTTTTGACGGATGCCGACAAAGGCGCACAAAAGCCCGCCGCGCGGTGTCCGCTTTGACGGATGCCGACAAAGGCGTACAGAAGCCGGCCGAACGCCACTCGCGCGCGTGTTGTCGTGTCGTTTTGTACTCTACTTAGTGTTGTCTCATACTCCGCGCCCCCTCCTCTTTACGGGTCATTTAGTGATCAATTGTTGTCTAATTACATATCATTTTTATCTTAACCAACAATATGTCTCCGAGAAAAAAATCTCGTCACGTATTTATGGAGTTGTGGATAAAAGATTATCCTGAAACACAAGTAAACTAAAAAAAAATGTATTACACATATATTCTCTCAGAGGTTGAACGGGATTAGGTAGAATTATTAAATTATTCAAAAATAGACCTTCTGTTGTACTTTGTCTTTGGCTTCGATCATTCGTGCACCCGCGATAACGGGGTATGCTCATGAGCACGCACATAAACGCTGCCTTTCAACTCGGCCGCACGCAGCTGTGTGGCATACACTCGCAGACGCGGTCTGTTGTACGCGTTACATTGCATGGTAATGTATGCAATGTTTTTTTAGCACCAAAAATTAAAATCGTTTCCTAGCAATTATTTTGAACAGAAATGGTCATGAGATGGGCAGAATACGTCGGCTTCGTTGAGGGTCTTGGTCATAGACAGAAAAATTTTCGCTGCGCTCACTCAAGGTCTTGTTACACCCGGTACATACAAACTTGTAAGATTCCTGTTTGTCACCATTTTGCATTGACCGCTGTCGAAGGGATCACGCGCGCCATTATAAATAAACAAATTCTGAACCATAGACTTATTTATATTACTAGCGTATTCTGAACTAATAATTTTTCAGAGGGCAATAAGCATACGATGTTCGTCCCACACCGTGGCACTAATGACTCACGAATAAGGTTCAATGTCGAGTAAATTGTACGACAAATTGCGTCCTACTATCGTGAGACCTAGGCCCTCAGGTCTTGTGTAATTGCGAATCCACAATGTTATAAGTCATGCGTGTTAATCTAATCTCTAAAATAATATTTTACAAAAGATTTATGTTTTCAATAGCACACACCTTCGAATCTACTGTACAAGGTGACGACAAGTACATATACGTAAAGAACAATACTGATATACTAGCAGATATCGCGAATGACGAAGTACTGTGAACAGCTGATCTATAGGTGTTAGCGACTCAACAAGCAAGTATATGATTTTTTAATATAATTTTTTAAGGTTATACACGTTAGTTTCGACGTTATTCTAATGAAAAATTGTTCCTTTTTCCCGCACATATTATATTTTGCATTAACCGAACAATCTTTGATTTTAACAGAGGCCAAACGTTTGATGTTATTTATTTAATCGTTATTTAAAGCACATGTTACAGTATTACTTTCACATCATCACAGAGCTAGATCTTTAAAAAAATGTGTGATGGTCTGAAAAACATACCCTGTTAGGGTGTTGCTTAATATAAACTTAACTAAATAATCAAATAGCAAAATATGTAAATTGACATAAATTAGAGAGCTTCCCAGGAGGAGTGTACATTTGTATACGGTTTGGTTGGTGGTTGAGCTTATTTCAGTTCGCTTGGCTAGGTACCACAATCTTACCTAAATCTGATGCCATAACAAGAATTTAAAAATGGTTGTATTCCGGCAGTTAGAGGTAAGATAGCCAGTTCCTCAGTGGTGGGGATCCTCACTTAACATCAGGGTGGGGTGAAGGTCAAGCACTATCTCGTTGTTGATAAGAAAAACATTGTTTGACATTTCGCACAAAATTTTACTTGTCTTGTGCCTCTACTGGGATTCGTTTTCGGAAACGAACTAATCTTTATTGATATAGGTGGACCAAGATTGCCTGAAATCGAAAAAGTTAAACCAAATGATACGAAATTATCAAAGTAGTATAACTGTAATGCTTGGAATTTTTAAACATAAACATTTTTAAACATAATAAATTGTTAAAGTCCTTATCCGCGCGACCTTGAGCAAATGAAGGAGGCCTGGTTATGTTTTCGAAATGGCCGAAAACCAAAGGGGGCCGGCAAACTGGCTAAGTCACCCTACTTTGTTTACGTACCAAATTTTATTTATTTTATGAAAAATAGCTACTATAATAGGTTGAAATTATGCTTACGCTTGAAAAGAAAGATTTCTTGATTGCCTGCAATTTTTTTTGCTGAACAAGACGGAGCATTTTGCCCATTTTTGTACCAATGTTTCGCCACGAGCTCTAGCATCACACTGACAATGCAATATCGTTTACTGAGGCTATCGGTCACAGTAAGTGGCAGAGGGGTAAAGGCGAATATGGCTGTCATTTCGCGTCCAGTGGTTAATTCGTCCAAGCAGTAATGTTATTGTTGATAAAAAATAAACTAAATAAATAAAGAATACACCACTTAAGGCTTGAACAAGCAAATTGCAACTGTTATTAGAAGTAAGTGCTCTTATCGTCACTTAAGATTAGGTGGGGTTAATTAAGGCCAAGCATTATCTCGTTGTGCATTAAAAACAATAAGTTTATTGGAATCAAATAAGTTTTTGCAATAACACCATTTTTTTTTAATCCACAGTACTTTATCTTCTAATCTTCAGATTCTACCCAATATTTATTTATTACGTTTATCAATACTAATATGCGTTGCTGTAGAGCCTACCAATTCTATCATGTGATACAATCTGGTACAAGCGTGGCCTGGTTGTGCAGTGACCGTACGGAGAAGGGTTTGTAACTACTTAACCTTTTAAGGCCTATAAGGTTTTAGCATCATAACTAGGGCATTATTGGTCCACTGCAGAAGGCCACTCCCGTGAGAAGATGTTGTCATGATCTACATGAGGGATGTTAAGAAGCAAATCTATATGTAACCGGAAAAGTTTCGGATGATTTCGGATAGGGGCGGAGTCTAATACCCGAAACGCTGTGTCTTGTAGAGGTACATTTAGTAGTGCTCACTTGATTTGATTCATCTCCTAACTATACCCGAGGTCGACCAGACCTGTGACGTCACCGGAGTCCTCACAAGGTACATTTAGTAAACACGCCACTTCGAAGCCGGTCAAAGTAGTCCGAAGGGGAAATGACAAAATATAGTGAGTCAAATAGACGTCGTGGTAGTCTCGGTAACAGGGAAGACCGTCTTAAAACGCAATGTTGATTGTCATGTGCGATTTTATCTAAGTACAAATAATATGTCTCTCTCTTGTTTGGTAATAGCCTTACAAAGTCAAAAATGGTAGGTTAGGGTACGATGCATACAACCAACCACAGAAAATTATTAAAAACCCTATACAACAGGTAATTATTGCGCGGCGGAGATGTGGTTAGGGGTAAGGGTTGGTGCTGATTCTACCGGACGTCATACAGCTAACCCCTAATAAGTTAATATTGATGAACGATTATATTTTAAACAAAACATATTTTACTCAAATTATACATTATAATTATTAAGGTCGGCAGACCTCCAAATTAATCACAATTGTGTGAAATACACGTGAGAATGTTACTCCACCTCAGGCAAACGTAAGTTCATTTTTATGAAGTTCGCGACTGTACAGTTGGAAGATAACGTATGGGTATTTTTTTAGTAAATCTTTATCACATATTCGTTATTGCAGGTCACGATCAATTTCCTTTATTGTAGATAAATCAATAGAACCAAAACGGTCTGAGATTTGTTCTTTAACACGAACAGCAATCGAAAAAATTGCCATCCCCATAGACTAATTTTGTATGGGAAATTTGAACAGAGCCATCTACCGCAGAAAAGCGAAATGAAATTTCTCATAGACAAACTTACTCTATCGAGTACTTTTGCGCGCGTTTTTTTCTCGATAGATGTTCGTGCTAGGGATAATGAAGGTCTTTATCCATCGGTATAGTAAAATTGTAAAAAAATAATACTGATAAGACTTTCTACCTACAGCGTAGGTACTATAATAATGATTAATGAATACTTATAGAGATCGTCCTAACGCGACTACGCTACGCAATCATCGCAAGTCCGGGCGAATTTTGGTGGTACAAATCCGCGATCAAACATACTGATGTCGAAAAGGTGTCCTAATTGGAATCGCGCGACTAAAATGTTTGAAATTTATTCGCGCGAATTATGTTCGTACGAATCCGCGATCAAACATCAGTATGTTGAGTAGATCGCGTCGCGTCTCATCGGTACTCTATGGTTGTACGCGTAGTCGCGTTCTATTAGGACGATCCCTAATTCACCATTGATTTTAAACGCGATTAAGATCACGTTTTACGTAATGTAGTTTAAGTGTCGAGTTTGATACCCCGTTCCCCGTTGGCTCTAAGAGCCAATTTCACCATTGATTTTAAGCGCTTTGTCAAAAAACAAGTTTAAGGCTGTCACTGTCATAACAACAAAGTAAAATTTGTTACAAAAATGTACAATTATATTATAAACAATGCCTTGTTAAATCTTGATTCAATTTTTTTAATGACCTGGTGAAATTGATTTTTGGAATAAACGGGGAACGGGCTATCAAACTCGACCCTTAAACTACATTACGTAAAACGTGATCTTAATCGCGTTTAAAATCAATGGTGAATTTGGCTCTTAGATAGATACTACCGCAATTTTATTATGTTTTGAAGGAGTTTTTAATTAGTTTTTTGCGTTTCCCAAAGTTTCGGCAGATGCAAAGATTTCAATATTAATTATTGCTTACTTAATTAAAAACCAATAACTACACAAATATATTTCGCGACGATTACTTTGCCTTTATTACACATTTTGTTTGACGATTAATAAAAAAAACCTTCAAACTTTGTGCTCGATAGTACAGGATACTACAGTAAAGTTAGAGAAAACCTTTACAAACCCATAAGTGACGAAAACTTGCTCTGTTTTTTCCATTGAAGTTTTTGTCAAAATTAAATGATTTCAATTTGCATTGTGATGTTAGTTTCATGTACTAAAGTACCAACTAAAGCTCCGTACAAACTGAGGCGAATCCCGCGCGAAATTCGCGATTGCGATCACGTAACTCAAAGCGATAGCCATAGCCATAGCCATTGTCAATGAAATTGCTAGAGAAATGCTATGGCAATGACTACGGCTATGGCTATTGCTTTGAGTTACGTGATCAAAATCTGTCAAAATGCCCCAATCGCGCGATTCGCTCGCGTCAGTTTGGCCGGAGCCTTACTCATAATAACAATTGCAAATTGCTTGTTCAAGCCTGTGGTATATTCTTTATTTATTTAGTTTATTTTTTATGAACAATAACAACTATACTTTTAACATCATCATCAGCCGCACGACATCCACTGCTGGGTACAGGCCTCCCCCAAGGATCTCCACGACGCTCGGTCCTGCTTGGCCCGCATCCAGTGGCTTCCCGCGACCTTCACCCTCACGTCGGTCGGTCCACCTTGTCGCGGGCCTACCCACGGAGCGTCGTCCGGTGCGCGCGAGCCATTCCAGAACCGCCCCGCCCCAGCCAACATCGGTTCTATATTTTCTTCCATAGTTTGATCATTTGGTATCATTTGGTTAAATTTTTTCGATATCAGGCAATCTTGCTCCACCCACATCATCAAAGATTTGTTCGTTTCCGAAAACGAATTCCAGGCACAATTAAAATTTTGTGCGGAATGTTAAACAATGATTTTCTTTTATGCTCAACAGGATCCTGCTTGTCCTAAACCTCATGTGATGTTAGGAGACGATAAAGCCGAAAGTGGAAGCGCATTACACGAGGAATCCTCATCACTGAGGAACTGACTATCTTACCTCTATCTGCCGGAACGCAACAATTTTAAAATTATTGTTATGGCGTCAGACTTAGGTAAGATAGTGATAGCTAGCCAGGAGGACTTGAAATAAGCCGTACCTACCACCAACCAAACCGAGTAAAAATTGTTTCCTCTTCCTGGGAATCGAACCCGGGACCCTGCGTCTTAAACGGGTGGGCAAACCGATAGACCACAAAAGCGGTTAAAATGTGAAATAAACGATAACAGGGACAGCTGAAAATCTGTGTCTGCTGTTCCTAAAAGGAACTTTTAACACTGAGCGGAGTTTTTTTTCAGACTACCGCTGCACATTGTATGATATTACTATTTTCATAATTTCTAAGATTTCTCTTTTTGTAATTCCTCTTTTTTTGTTGTGTGTGTTGTGATAGTTTCTGAATAAATATCATTATCTACTTATCCCTCAAAGTAAGTCAGCTCCCCTAGTATGACCACCGAAATGCTAATGGATTTTGACAGTTGAGTGTCGATAAAACCCTATATCACGCGATAAATATCGTGTTTCTAAAAAGTAAGCCGAGAGGAATCGGCTTGAATGGACCGTTTACCACAAGGGTACGGTTCATTTCATATTTAAACTTTCAGTAGGCACGTAAAAGGCAGTCTGTGTAAAAAAAGTTTTAAGAGTAAGTATATTATAATTACCTGTAGTTGAAGCTCTCACACGGGAACCTCCTCTCGATGGCACACTCGCGCCTGCAGTCCTCGAGCCGCTCGCAAGGAACCACCTTCCGTACGAAGGAGCGGAGTGCGCGCCGGCCGGCCAACACGCGCCGGAAACATGCTGGGGAAGAAAAGGTTTAAGCATAGGTGTCTAACATTTTTTCTTATACCGGTAAACTGGGTTGACTGACTCTTTGACCACAGATTACTTAACTGTGGGTCGACCTAAAACTTTACCTTTTTTAAGCTCAACGGGATAGTGCTTTGCCTTCAGCTGCTTCAGCTCAGCTTTTTTTTGAGTGAGTGCAGCATAGACTTAGAAAAGTGGATATTAAGTTTATGGAGTGCAGATGCTATTTTTACGTATGCGACGCTTGGCATGCTGGGCTCGGTCAGTTCTCGTCTGTCTCTCTGGTCTGTCTCTCGCCGCCCCCGGGTCCCCCAACGAGCTTAGATAGTAGGCTCGGCGGGGAATCCGGGGGGTTCTAACCTCTCCCCGACTCCCGATCTCCCATAAGGTTACCCACTCAGGTAGGCCACCAGATGGGATGATCGAGAGCAGGCACCACTACCAACCAACCTTCAGCTCACCCGATGTTTAGTGACGATAAGGCCGAAGGTGGGGGCGCACTACACCCGGAATCCTCATTACTGAGGAACTGGCTATAACTTACTAACTGCCGGAACACAACAATTTTCAAATTGTTGTTATGGCGTCAGACTTAGGTAAGATGGTGGTAGCTAGCCAGGCGGACTTGAAATAAGCCCTTCCACCAAACCGATTACAAAATTGTACCTCTCCTGGAAATCGACTTACTGCTACTTAAACGGGTGGGCAAACCACTATAGGCCGACCGGTTAAATGAGTCCTCGCCTGCGGGGTACAGGGGCGCGAGGGGAGACGAGAACGGGGGCGATGCAGGCGACGGGCGACGAACACCTGCCGCCCGCACCTCTCACGACCCCCGTTCTCGTCTGCCCTCGCGCCTCTGTGCCCCGTAGGCGAGGACTCATTTAACCGGGTGGCCTATAGACCACAGAGGCAGTTAAAATCTACATAATTATGTTTAGGTATAAGATCGAAAAGTAATTTTGTCGAAAGACTGTGTTCGCTAATACCTTCTAGTGGTTTTTAGGGTATTGACCAAACATTGAATCATTTTGTTAATCAATTTGAAAAAACCACATGACTATAAAATGTTTTTTGTCATTAATCTCGTATAATATGAAAAAAAACCGGCCAAGTGCGAGTTGGACTCGCGCACGAAGGGTTCCGTAACAAAAACGGAAAAATCACGTTTGTTGTATGGGAGCCCCACTCAAATTTTTATTTTATTCTGTTTTTAGTATTTGTTATACTTAGCGGCAACCGAAATACATCATTTGTGAAAATTTCAACTGTCTAGCTTAACTATCACGGTTCATGAGATACAGTCTGGTGACAGACAGACAGACCGACAGCGGAAGCTTAGTAATGGGGTCCCGATTTTACCCTTTGGGTACGGAACCCTAAAAACCACTAGAAGGTATTAGCGAACACAGTCGGTCAATAAGTAAATTAAGGGTCACTTTCAAAGTTTCCAGTTAAGGGTTGGCAACGCAAAGCTAATTGTAGATGTCGCTGCGTACGCTTGTTCCTAACACAGTAACTGTCTTATTCAGAGTGCTATCGTTAAACTATGGCCAAAGTTAACATGGCGTTAGACTGCGGACTAACGCCATTTTAGCGCAAATCGTATTCAGAGTGACAGTTTGACGTTTAGTCCCACCGTTTAAGGATTAAAAGTTGCATTGTGATTGGTTTACAAGCAGTAAACCAGGTTTTGTAAGAACAGTCTTGCACCCCAATTTTGTGAAACATCTCTGAATAAGACAGTAGACGTTCAGAACAAAATGTATGAGAAATAGTAGATTATACAACAAGTGAAAAAAGAAGGAATTTAGTTCGAGGTACTATGTTGGATCCCGAGAGCAGCGAAGGATTCTAGAGTTCTGAGCGTAAGTAGAATCCTGAGCGAAACGAGGGATACAAAGGACCGAGATGAAATTTTTTTTCACGAGTTGTGTACTCTACTTTTTACCATTGACTGCGAGAAAACATAATAGCAGTACTTACACCTATAGTACCTATTTATAGTTATCAAATTTTATTATTTAGATAGGTAATCGGTAATTTAACCGTTAGAAAATAGTGAAACTATAAGTTTTCCAATGACATAAAACAACCATGCTATGAGGGAAATTACATGATCAGTCTGACATCAGTCCATTTCATCAGTTTGTATAGACTTTGAATTTTTACAGACTGAAAATCGTACCAGACTGATGGAATGGACTGATGCAAGACTGAACATCTAATCTTCCTCTAATATAAAGAAAAGAACCCAAAGATAAGACACTAAAAAGAACCTAATTAATTTGGGGAGATATTTTTTTAGAAAAGAACCCAAAGATAAGACACTAAAAAGTACCTAAATAAAATTGGCGGGATATTTTTTTTTATTTCTATGGCTTTATCTATGGAATAGCTCCATACTTTTAGCACGTTTTTTTTTGTACATAATTCATACGATGCGCTCTTGTTCCAAATTCAAAATATTTTTATTCACTCGGTGAATAAAACAGCGTATTATTCACTGTTATCGTTGAATTAAACGCACTTTTTAGAGTGGCGATGGTAAAAAGGGTATTTATTTTGTGGTTTTTATTTACCGAAAAAGACCCATTGACCCAAAATTGATGTAAAAGACTATTCTACAATGCAAATGCCGGAATTTAAAGCCAAATTAAGACGTTTTTATTCTTACAAAATTTATAATTTTTTTCTATATCCAGATTTTTTGGAAATTTGTAAGTGCCAACATTTTTAAAGCCTTTTAAATCCACACAGAATTTAATCATTTTAAAGCTTAAAAAACTATTTTTAAGTAAAAGTCCTTTGTTTTCATAGTTCTCGTGGAACAAGCGTACGCAGCGCCATTTTGACAGTTGCCTTCCCCGGAAGATTATTTCATTGGAGTTCTACATCTTTCATTTTGCTTTTCGGCGGTAAATGGCGCTCTGTACAAATTTTCCATACAAAAATGCACTATCGAATTTTTGACATTAAATTTTTTTCTCGATGGATGTTCGTTCGTGTTACAGGTAAAGTATATCTAATAGTCTCGTAAAGTACCTAGCTTTATTCGTATAAGTAATTTTAAGTCTGAATTAAATGGATTATACCCAGTTTTGTAAGCCAAATATACCAAATATTCATCTTTTTATTTTAAACCTCAAATGTCGAAAAATTAACATTACACTTAATTTATAATTTAACTAGTTTCCGTGCGAATACGTCTGCGTGGTCTATTAGAATTATAAAATTGAATAATCTTACGGGAACTGAAATTTTATTCTAAAACTAATCCAGGCTTTGAACTGTGTACCAAGTTTCATCCAAATACGTTCAGTCATTTTTGCGTGATTGAGAAACAAATGTCTAGACATCCAAATAAGTAGGACACGTAATCTGCTACGTGTTTGGTTAATTCGAAATTTTTGGTGTTAATTTTCAAGAACATTGTAAAAAAATGCATGATGCATTTTACAAGTTGTCTCTTTTTAACCGACTTCAAAAAAAGGAGGAGGTTCTGAATTCGATTTTTTTTATCGTTGTTCGCGCGTATCTTCGACATTTATGGACCGATTTTTGTTCGATTGAGTCTTCTTGCGAGTTGCCGTTGCCGCACAGTTCCGGTTAAGAATAGGACTGTCCCATCTCATCCCGTGGGTATCGTAGAAGGCGATAGAAGGAAGTTTTAGGGACCCGGTGCAGACCATCGCACAAAGGGTCACTCGAATGGCAGCGAGGAAACTGTCAACAACAGCATTCCCGAGGAGGGTTGGTGTCAGGCAGGCGGCCGATCGTAAAACTTTGCCAAAACCTAATACAGTATGTACTACATGCTGCGCCGACCCCAATAGTAGTCGTTCTACGAGCGCAAAATTTTATTTTGTGTAGACATAGCACTACAAATAAATTGGGATAAGGACAGGAGGATGATGATGATGAGTCTTCTTGCGAGATGGCCCATTTTTTTTTAATCGGTTCAGTAGTTTTCAAGTAATCCTGAAAATACTATGATTTTGCATCAACTACCTTGACGACTTTGTTATTTATGAACCGAATAAGATGATTTTTTTTGTTGGAAAAAGGATACCTTTAGTGTAGTCTTTTTAACCGACTTAAAAAAAAGGTTCTCGATTTGACCTGTATGTATGTTTGTCCGCGATTATTTCGCGTTTGGCTGAACCGATTTTATTGCAGTTTTCAGAATAGTTTTGTTACATTTAGGAGAAGGTTTTGGTATTTTAACCGACTTAAAAAAGGAGATTCTAAGTTTGACCTGTATGTCTTTATGTTTCTCCGCGATTATCTCACGTTTGGCTCAGCCGATTTTTCTACCTAAATAATATACCTATACTACCTAATACAGAAATTACTATTAACTTCATTTTTGGCAGGGCAGTCGTATTTTTTTTACATAGCGCACTTTGAAAATTTGCGAATTGTCCTTATGAAACGAGTCATTTGTTTATTATCACATTGCGAAGTTCGTCGCCCTTACCTAGCAAAAATGACGAGAACAGATTTCAGTTCAATATTTTTTATGATTTTGAAATGTCGCTATATCCACAAGTTTGCACTAAATTAAAATAAAATTAAATAATTTTTATTTCAGATAATGACATCCATATGTGTTAGTACCTAATCTTAATGCTATTGTTAGTAATTAAATGAAATTGAAATAAAATAACATATTGTGCCAAGACTGGCTACACAGAGGAAATAATCACTACGTTTTAACTGGCTATTACATAAAAGGGTAGGTTCCCGTGGCTGTCACTCTTTGAATAAAGCACTTCCACAGTGGGGAAGTGTATCGATTTGCCAGAGTCTTTAGGATGCTATTGGGACTGTCCCTCACTCTGCGGATTAAAAATGCGGTTTTTTTACGTACGATGCTTCACTTCTTAACGTTTATAAAAGGAAGCACCTTATTTGAGTCTCGAACCGAACCGAACACAATTTACTCTTCTTTTTTTGGGCAGTAAAAACATATAAACCACAAATAATAGTAGGTATACAAATGATAATGTAAATTAATGAGTCATTAAGTTTTTGTGTACCTCACAAAAAGATAACCTTGCGCTTACTGTAAGATCCGTTAATCCAAAAATAGTTATGACCTACCGACATAAATATTATGACTGTATATTATAATAACTGGACAATTTGTAAGCGATGCATACAGTTTAGTTTATTTCTTAATTAAGTAGGTATAAATAGTTGTTAAATTGTATGTTCTTTATGTATACTTGACACCTTATAACAATTTTGTGTTTGCTTGTAACCAAGAAGCTTACACCCACAATGGAGATTGCACGCCTAGTATCATAGTGAAGATTGAAAAAAGACTCTTTAGTGACGTCACGGCGTATTGCTATCTCTTTCTCTTCGTTTTACAATACGTTTTCGTTTCTCACGAACGAACGAACAACGAACACGTATTGTAACACTAAAGAAAGAGGTTGCAATAAGCCGTCACGTCACTCAAGGACATTTTTTCTATCTTCACTATGACACTGGCCGTGCAATCTCCATTGGAGGGAGGTATTTAAGCATCTTGCTTGTAACACAAATTATTGCTAAAAAGAAAAATATTTAAGGCGTGACATAGCTTGTCAAAACTGTGCCTTTTTCGAAATAAATGAAAAAATCCCATCTTTGACTAGCAACCAAACCAATAGACTCAGGTTAGGCTCAAATGTTAGAAAATTTAATTAACTTTACAGAAATATAGACAAAAAACCTAAAAAACGCTTCCGAACGAAATGAAAAACCCTTTTATTTCGCGAGAAAATACCTATTTTTGACTAGCTGTGTATCCGCAAATAATGTAGGTACTTAATAGTTTTTTGAAAATACTGAAACAAGTGGTAAGTCATAAAATAAAAAAAAATAGCGTCACGATCAGTGATTACTCTGATTAATTAATGAAATACATCAACATCTCCTAACTTTATAAAGCTTCGTACAAACTGACGCGAATTCGCTCGCGCGATGGGGCACTTTGACAGATTTTGACCACCTAACTCAAAGCAATAGCCATTGCCATAGCAATTCTCTAGCAATAGGGAATATGCATCAACATTTTTAATCAAAATCAATAGTAGATTGAAACTTTTCTGTTGCGTATTTTTCTCGTAATTTAGTTACTTGAAGTTAGCACGCATCAGCTCCCGCCGAAAACGCTCTATACAAATATGTGACGTCACTTATCACGTTTCAGGTGTGTTTTAGGCGCGTTTAATATGGAATGGAGTTAGCCAAGAATCTTCAATTATCTCCTTAAATTTTACGTTTTAGTACATATGTGTTTTACAAAATATTATATCTTATTGGATATTCTATCTGACTGTTAAGTGCATTATATCCGAAAATGAAAAAAATAACGTTATTTTCCCCTGATTTCATCGTGTGACAACTAAAATAATTCATTTTTTCTTTCTTTCTGTTCCATCATGTTTTTACAAGTGTCCGCAGCGATCAAGCTCAATTTTATGAAAATCGGTGACTTATGCATATTCCCTATTGCTTTAGCAATGGCTATGGTGATCAAAATTGCCGCGACGCGAACGAATTCGTGTCAGTTTCTACAAAGCTTAATATTTCAAACGAGTTAAGTAGTTGTTTTTTTTACTATAAGGGGAATGCCTTTACGCAGATATGTGGGACTCGCCAGGGATGACTAAATCCACTTCTTAAGACCCGCACTAACACGCAAATAGGGCAAAGGACGAAAGATAATAAATTGCTTGTCAAAAGTAATACTTTAAGATGTATCTACTATTTATTGCTTTTATCACTAAGCTAATTTAACTATTGATTCATTGAAACATTTTGTGATTTATTTTCTTATAATTTATATTTATTTAAATTTATTTTTAACACGTTAATTTTTACGTGTGACAAAATAAACGTAGGAAATTATTCTTACATGCGTTGATGTCTTTTGTTAGTACAATGATAATATTCTAAGATTTATAAACAAAATATTATAATTTATAAAGATTTTTAATATGTTTATGATAGCACATGTTGTGACTGCCTTTATTAATAAATAAATAAATAAATACTTGGACAATTTCACACAGCGCCATCTAGCCCCAAACTAAGCAAAGCTTGTAATATGGGTGCTAGACAACTGATATACTACGTAAATACTTTTTAAATATATACTTATTATACAGAGTAACACACAGACCAGTCACAGAAATTAAAATTCATCATTTCGATTTGTGCCCGGCCGGGAATCGAACCCGGTACCTCTGCGTGGTAGGCAGCATGTTTACCACTGCGCCACTCAGGTCGTAGTTAAGACAGACTTAACTTTAAGCATTACTTGTACCAACTTTTTAAATTGTCGTAGTGTATGTTTTGTTGGCGGTCCTTAAAAATTGTCAAAAATAAGAATAAAAATTATTGTCATACTATAGAATATTATCATGATATTACCACAGAGTAGATAATAGTACTAGCGTACAGAATTTGCACTCCGCAGAATCGTTTAAATAAATTGCGACTCTAGCCCCGACATAATAAAGTGCAATTTAGGTCGCACAGTGATCCCTTTGCTCCAAAACACTCGCTTAGTAGTTGCCTCTCTTTCTATCGCGTAAGTCTTATCCTTTCTGACGTATGAAATTTGTCCTCTCAGAGGACGCCGAGCGATTCAAACTCGCGCGCGGAGTGACGGAGCCCAGATATTACTTGAATGTATAGTAAGTTGAATGTTATTCAAATAATTTGTTAAGTGTTTTTCGATTATTATTCGAAAGAATGAGTGATTAATGCGCGATTACTTTTGTTTTTACCATTGAAAATGGTTATCAGATGCAAATCGCCTGAGACGCATTTTTGACCATATCTCCGAGGATTTTGAGAGGATCGAGATGGAAATAGTACCAAAAGTTGAGAAATTTATCGAGACACGTGTAAACGTGTGAATTTTGAAAATCTACTGGTAACTTTTTTTTAAATTTTGCAAAATTCCAAAAATTCCGGGTTTTTTTGGGGGGTGTTTGTTTACTAAATTGTAAATATTTCGGAAAAAAAATTGACTTAAGAAAAAATGAAAAAAAAGGTCCTAGGGTAGTTTAGCTACCAAATAGCGAAATAATTTTGAAAATCGGTAAATATTTGTGACCTGTAGGTGGTCCCTTTAGATTTGGAATTCTATAAAAACGGGTGTTTCTGTACATAAAAAGTTTCGTAGCTTCTATGATTATTGACCGATCGTCGTGGTAATAGTGTTAAAAGATGCAGAAGCAGACGAGAAGTGCATTCGTTGGAATTTTGAAATTCGGTTAGTAATATTTCGGTTGTGTCGAGGCAGTCAGGAAGCGCTTTTGTGACACGAGGCGGAGCCGAGTGTCACAATCGTGAAAATAAATAGGTACTACCTAGGTAACTTTAAAAATATACTTAATAGGATTTTGCATTTGATTTGATTTTGGTTTTTTGTAAATTTTTGTATTCATTTTCAATGCTCCGATTCTTGCGGGGACTGCAAAATCTGTGATTTTTTTTCAAATTCTGCTAGCCCCACCACAGCCGTTTTTAATGTCCTCACTGCTGGGGCATAGGCCTTCCTTATGGGTGGATTATGAGGATGGGCTGTTTCATTTTTTTATCCACAACGGGACAGTGCTTGGCCTTCACCTGACCTGATGTTAAGAGACGATAAGGCTGAAGCTAGGAGCGTACTACACCCGGAATCCTCATCACTGAGGAACTAGCTCACCTCTAACTGCCGTAACACAAGAATTTTTAAATTGTTGTTATGGCGTCAGACTTGGTAAGATGGTGGTAGCCAGGCGGACTTGAAATAAGCCCTATCACCAACCAAACCGAGTACAAATTGTACCCTCTGGGAATCGAACCCGGGACCCCAGCGAACAAGGGTGGGTGAACCACTAGACCACAGAGGCGGTTGTTACGATAATGCGGGCTTAATGCAGATTGGTTTATGATAAACATTATTTCTTAACAAAATTAATTATCTATGTTTGTTTTTGTCAAACGCGTCGATGTCTTTTGTTAGAACAAAGATTATTTTCTTCAGAGATTCGTACTAAATAATAAACACTTGTATCCCATACTAATTATTTTTCACTCCTCTTGCTCAAAAAGTCCGTCATTGTAAGGTACAAGAGTCAGGATAAAATAGCATAAATACCCCTAGGGGATAAAGTTTTTTCTTTTTTAATGTTTGTCTATTACCAAAGAACCTACTAAAACGAAAAAGTCTTTATTCATAATAACGAATAAAAACTCGCTCGATTTTTGAAAATGGAACTAAAAGCAGCGATCTCTTCGGTGAAATCATAGACTTATTTATACTCTGTGACTTTTAGTTTAAAATGCGTGCATTTTGTTTCTTAGCTGCTACAGTAGAAATTAAATAAAAAAGGCACTGGCGCGAAATCTTTAGAATTTTTCTCTAATTCCAAACTGATTGAATTGTGTGACTGTAAGTAAGTAATAGGATAGAAATAATTTTAATCTTTTGCCGTCAAGCACAAATCATTTATTTAAATACTGTATGAAAAGTTTATGAAGTGGAGGATAGAAAAACGAGTGAATTCGTTTACGGAAGTATAAACTATAGGTATTTAATATTGGATTTTATTTTTTCGCAATCGTAGTGAAAAGTAGAGTGTAACACACGACGCTAAAACCCATTGTAACTCGGTTTCTATTTATTCCCTCGCTAAAGCTCGGGAATAAAACTACCTCGTATGCAATGGGTCATTTTAGCGTCTTGTATAACAATCTACTATATATCATTGAAAAAAAAACTTTTTCAAAAAGACTAATTAATGAGTCATTAATCGCCATAGAGTACATTTTAACCATAGAAAGTACCTAATAAAATTGTTAATTTTCACAAATTACACTTTCCATGGTTAAAATGTATTCTGTGGTGATCGATGACTTAGCGATTAGCCTGCTGGAATGCACCCACAAGCACAATCTTAATATATAAAATCGTAAACTGAATGACTGACTGACTGACTGACTGACTGACTGACTGACTGACTGACTGACTGACTGATCTATCAACGCACAGCCCAAACCGCTGGACCTAGAGACTTGAAATTTTGCACACAGATACTTTATACAGTGTAGGCATCCACTAAGGAAGGATTTTTGAAAATTCCATCCCTAAGGGGATGAAATAAGGGATGAAAGTTTGTATGAAAGTCCCTCAGTTTTGAAGCTAGAATCTTCAAATTTTGTGTTTAGGCTGACGATTGAAAATGAATAAATACGTGTCTTACGGTTTTTCAAAATTCTACCCCCGAAGGGGTCAAAAGGGGGATGAAGTTGTGTATTAAAGAAAATCCTTCATTTTCTAAGTAAAAATCGCTAAATTTATAATTTAGGCTTATGGATAGAAATCTAAAGCAACGTATATTGTTTTTGTTAGGATTTCAACTCCAAAGGGGATGAAATGGGGGTGAAAAGGGTTAAAAAAACCTAAAAATAGATATGGATGTCGTTATCGGGGTTTTGTGGGATGACGATTGCAAAAATGATATTTATTTTGAAGTCCAACCAAGGTGGACATGATTTAACCCCTAAAGGGGTGAAAATGGGGTCCAAATTTTGTATGGAAAAATAATAGAAAATAGACATTACAACTTTAAACTTCGTAGGAGCACATCTAAAAATAAATAGGCAAATATATATTTTGTTATTTTGAAAATCAACCCCTTAGGGGGTAAATGGGGCGTGAGTAAACATAAAAATCGATATAGATGTCGTTATTGGGGTTTTCTGGGATGACGATTGCAAAAATGACATTTATTTTGAAGTCCAACACGGTGGACATGATTTAACCCCTAAAGGGGTGAAAATGGGGTCCAAATTTTTTATGGAAAAATAATATAAAATAGACATTACAACTTAAAACTTCGTAGGAGCACATCTAAAAATAAATAGGCAAATATATATTTTTTTATTTTGAAAATCAACCCCTTAGGGGTTAAATGGGGTGAGTAAACATAAAAATCGATATAGATGTCGTTATTGGGGTTTTCTGGGATGACGATTGCAAAAATGACATTTATTTTGAAGTCCAACACGGTGGACATGATTTAACCCCTAAAGGGGTAAAAATGGGGTTCAAATTTTGTATGGAAAAAGAATACAAAATCGAAATTACAACTTAATTCGTAGGAGCATGTCTAAATATATATTTTGGGATTTTGAAAATCAACCCCTTAGAGGGTAAGTGGGGTGAGTAACATAAAAATCGATATGGATGTCGTTCTTGAGGTTTTATGGGATGGTGATTGCGAAAATGAGATTTATTTTGAAGTCCAACGCGGTGGAAATGACACATATGGACCTGGACCTGGACATGCACATCCAGGGAACGGGAACGGGAACCGGAACGGAACGGAACGGACCGGACCGGACCGGACCGGACCGGACCGGACCGGACCGGACCGGACCGGACCGGAACGGAACGGAACGGAGCGGAACGGAACGGAACGGAACGGTACGGAACGGAACGGAACGGAACGGAACGGAACGGAACGGAACGGAACGGAACGGAACGGAACGGAGCTAAACGGAACGGGAACGAGACGGTAACGGGAACTAGAACGGGACGGGTACGGGAACGGGAACGAAACGGGAATGAAACGGGAACGGAACGGAAACGAAACAGGTACGAAACTGGAATGAAACGGGAACGGAACGGGAATAGAACATGATGGGAACGGGAACGGGAACAATAACTGGACGGGAACGGAACGGGAACAACAACGGGAACGTAAGGCGTACGAGACGGTTAGGGGACGTTTACGGGACGGGAACGCAGCGGGAACGGAACGGGAATGGGAACGGGAACGTAAGGCGTACGAGACGGTTAGGGGACGTTTACGGGACGGGAACGCAGCGGGAACGGAACGGGAATGGGAACGGGAACGAAACGTGAACAGAACGGGAACGGAACGGGAATATAACGGGACAGGAACGGGAACGAGAACAGGATGGGAACGGGACAGGAACAGGATGGGAACGGGAACGGAAACGGAAGGGGTACGGGATGGTTACGGGACGTTTACGGGACGGGAACGCAAACGGGACAGGAACGGAACGGGAACGGGGAACGGGAGCGGGAGCGGGATCGGGAACGGGAACTGGAAGCCTTGTGCGAGGCCCGCCACTCGCGGCAAATGTCTCGCGAGGCAGCGCGCTTGATGGGGACTCGCCTAATCGCGTAAAAATGGCTGGCCGGATCCTGGTTGAAGGTTTCTTAAAAGGATTTCGTCTAATATCCACGCGGACGAAGTCGCGGGCAGAAGCTAGTCATATTATAACATTTCGATGTGATACAAATAAGTACTTGAAAGTTTAACTAATTTTCTGGATATTTATCTATGTAATTATTATTGTAAATTACAAAATTAACTAGACTGACTGATCATGATTTTACATATAATTTCTAAATTAACTACACTTCGTAATTTACCTTAGCTTCAATATTAAAGTTTTTTTTTATATATTGCGAGTTTTTCTATAATTCGACTTAATAAAATCACTAGGTACCTATCTAATGGGCCACTTTCAAAGGTTCCAGTTAAGCTTCAACTAAGTTACTTGGCATATCTCAAAGGAGTTCTTATTTTAAAATGAAAACAAAAGATGCACTATCTTCTTAAATCAAAAATATTAAATAAAACTTACTTGGTGCATTCTCCACAAGTATGACCCGAGATCCAAATGCAATATGCACATACAAACAAACTAATAATACTGTCAATAGCACTCTCATTTTCACTGCACTTTTCATGCATTATTTACACACAGTAATTTGCACACAACTTTTTATATTCATTTCACACTTCCTTGTTTATAAAGACATTAAAAAACAAAAAGCAACTTTTTAATCTTTAACGCAAACGGTTCTAAATTCAAAAAAGTTTTAAGGTAACTTTTTTAGGGTGTGACAGGATAGAGGTTGTATATGTTTTACAAAAGACATTTTTTAAGAGTTTTTATTGCATTTAAGTAAGTTTTTTATGGTGTCAAATATTTTAGATCGTGTTAATGTTGTATTTATGGGTCAGTGAGGTCACTACGCGATATGTAGAAAGACTGAACAGTAGCATTGTCTGACGTAAGCTTATATGTGAATGGGAAACTGACGAACGAATATTATGGACATGACTATTTTGATTTAGATACATCCATATTGCAAAGTACAGACGGGAAATCGGCATCAAATCATGCTTAAAGTTTAGATCAAATTTCTAAATCAATATTTGGATTACAAAAAAACTGCCTACTATTACATTATTATATTGTCTAATTTTCAAAATCTATCGCAATCGCTTTCATATGACAGATGGATGTGAAACATTGCTGCATTTCTTTGGTAAGTTTTTATTTGTGCCAAAAAGAAGCATCAATGTATCTGAGCTTGAAAGCTATTGCGATTGATTTTGAATTTAGACAATTAGCCCCCAGACTTTAGCAAAATACAATAAAATCTATGCTAATATAATTAATAGCATATCAAAACACTTATAAGCATTTTTTTAATAAGGATGAAGTGATATGTTTAGTTTTATTTACGTGAAAGACAAAAGAATAAAACATCTTGAAAATGGATATAAACCATATAAGGGTAATTTATTTCACTTATTCTCAGAAGAAAAATTAAAATAGGAGAATAACGGTTTATAAGCAATAAAAATAATATTCTTTATAGGTTTATCGGTAAATTAAGTATTAAAGAACATTTGAATAAAATCCTACATCGAACTAATTCTTACGATCCGCACGAACGTGAGATTAGATCAAATCAATTCCATACATCACATATCTTTTTCTTTGGTGAGCTACACTATAATTTACAAAATTACATACAGAGAGAAACACTTAAAGGCCAATCAAAAACTTCCACAAATAAAGGGTATAGGTACATTTTTAGGTACGGCAAATACGTTTTGAATTTAATTTTAGTAATTCAGAGAACTGTTAAAATCTCGAATATGTGCAAATATTTACACGATGATTTAAAACTAAAAATTAAAATTTAAATGTGTTTAACAAGTCCTATCCACCTTAATCCAACGTGCAGTTGATTAAGCCAGATAAGTTTGGCACCGCGCCTATTGTCTTTCAAAAAGTATTTGTTTGAAGCAAAAACCTAATATATCCGACAATTGTTGATCACACGAGAATTATAATGTACTTATTACACCGTACTACGTGTAATTATGCAAGTCATTTTAATGTATGACGTGATGTATGAGTTTTGATTTTTGATGTCTCACTTTGCATTAAAAAATGTTGGACTGTTTATATAATTGTTATTTGAATGTGATATGAATTTTTTTTCAGCAGCCCATTGAGATGTATAAAGTAAATAAATCCACAATTTTGAATTTAATTTTTAGGGTAGTAATATACAGGGTCACTGGAAATATGACGTATTCCTGCTAAGGGGTTATAAATGAGGTCAAAACAAATATTTTTTGTAAAATAACTTTTCTTCAAAAAATTAATATTTTTTGAGTTAATTGAAATTAAGTATTTTTTTACCAAAAGTACGTTTTCAGACACAAAAATTTAAATTAAAAGATAACTACTCATTCGATTCCGGTTTTTTTATTATTTTTGGATAGAAGACACTTTAAGTGTTGATAATAAATAAAAAAAATACAAAATGTACAGGTTTTTATAAAAAAATCATTCAAAATTCAATCCTTAAATGCATTTTATTTTTTTATTTTTTCAGATTTTTTATAAATAGCAGCAAATATCTTTAAAAAAATCCTAGTAACTAAGCGTGCATATTATTTT
This sequence comes from Agriphila tristella, assembly GCA_928269145.1. Lineage (NCBI taxonomy): Eukaryota > Metazoa > Arthropoda > Insecta > Lepidoptera > Crambidae > Agriphila > Agriphila tristella. The sequence goes on from OV743451.1 coordinate 7,666,530, forward strand.
AAAAACATCACCATCTATTCAGCTTTCAGTTGAGATATAAAACTTAATAATAACTTAAATAAAAAATGAGAAATTAAGACTTAACTAAATAGCAGTCCCATTATATGTAGCAAAAATTTCCTACTTCTAGCGCTTCGGAGGTGGCCGTATTATCCTACTTATATCATAACTCATCCAATCCACCAGAAATCGGTTGCAGATTCCATTGTGAAAATGGCTTGAAATCAGCCGAGCTCTGAAAAAGGCTCGAGCTCTGAAAAAGACTCCCGAGTCGTCGAGCTTCGTACAAACGAGGCGAGCCCTGTAAAACGACTCCGAGCTCTAGACAAAAGGACTCGGAGGACTTGGAGTCGTGGAGTCTTGTACATCACTGAGACCGCTCCGTCACCGGCCATGCACTAGTCATATTTTTTAACCGACTTCAAAAATTTGAAAAGGAGGAGCTTATATCTTATTCGTCGCGTATATAATTTTTTTTACTATGTATGAACACCGATTACTCGAAGACGGCTGAACCGATTGAAATGATTCAAACGTTATAACATGAAGTTTGTACCCAAGTTGGTCCCATTTTTTTTTAATTTAAAATCGGCTCAGCAGTTTTCGAGTAATCTTGAAAATACTGTCGTTTTCGTTACCATTTTATATGAATTCAAACGGATTTTCAACCACTACTTTTTTGTTTATAAACCGATTTAGATGATTCTTTTTTTGTTTGAAAGAAGACACCTTAAAGATGATACCATATTAATTTCATTGGTATTGGATTTTGAATTTTAAAGATACACGAGGGAACTCCTCAAAATCAAATAGGAACTGTACAGTGATTGAAATATTGGTAGGTTTATGACAATCACAAATAAGTTAAGGACCTATCTATTCGGATTCGGACCTATATATTAAGGACGTTCTGGACTAGAGTTGAACTACGAAGGCCCAACGGAACTCCTGTGGAAATTGAGTTACTCGGGGTATACCTACCATTGAAAAATGTGAAACATTATAACGTTTTATTATATAAAATATTCGTTTACATACCTACCACCAAAAAGTTTAAAATAAAAAAGCTATAAAAAAATCAAAACCTCCTTCAAAAATCTTAAAAAACAGCTCTATAAAAAGCAAGAAATAATGTTCAAATCGATTAAAAAACACGTCTATTGAAGTCCGGTTAGGCTTTTAGAATATAAACAATACAATAAGTAAAAAAAATACTTTCAGCTCCATCCACCCGACTTCAATAGACGTGTTTTTTAATAGAATTGAACATTATTTCTTGCTTTTTATAGAGCTGTTTTTTTAAGATTTTTGAAGGAGGTTTTGCTTTTTTTAAAAGGCTTTTCAATACAAAGAATATATTTTTTGCCTGACACGTTACTAGCATCGTCATGGTATGGTACGGTGTTGTGGGCAGAGACATTTATGATACCACAAAAATAACGCATTCGACTTTTACGTGTGAAAACAACGGGTGTCGTATGTGACATCGAACGTTGACTTATCGAGTGTCGCGATATCGACAACAGTGCATCGACTGTACGCTTTATCTACGGTACGCCACATCGACAAGTACGTCATATCGAAACTTGCAGCATCAAGGGACACGGCATTCAATGTCATCATATCAATAATTTGGGGCTTGATTATCAAAAAATCATATTAATCACATACGATAAATATACAACTATTTGAATCCTCTGCGCCATTGTATTGAAATGTAACGGAACGCAAAAAAATTCACCTACCCACATGTTTTGTATAAGTTTGATAAATGTTTACCAAACAACAAATATGGATTAATATGAATTTTTGATATATCAAGCCCCAAATTATTGATATGTTGATGTTACAGTCAAAACTCATATCCAGTCAAAACCACTTTTGACTGAAAAAAACAGTCTAAAGTGGTTTTGACCGATGCTCTCAGTTAAAAACAGTTTTGACTGATTTTCGCAGTCAAAAGTGGTTTTGACCAACGTTCTTAGTCCAAAGTGGTTTTGACCAACATTCTGAGTCAAAACAAAGTTTTGCCTGATTTCAAGGCAGACTATCGGTCAAAACTCATAAAAAGTTATGGATACAAAATTCATTCGACATTGTACGGAGACCTGTGAACTGCAAATACGCAGAAATGCGATATCAAAATATTTATTTTATTTTTTATTTTAAATATAATATTGAAACTATGTCATTTTGATAGTTTTTGGAGGATAGAGCTATTTGCGTCCATGGGTTTTTACTTTAGATACCTACAGCTGTCTTGTCTGGATAGGGCTAAATGAACAGCAACTGCGCAGTGGAGCTAGGTGGAAAGAAGCGGGCTTTTCACACATTTCAGTGTATGATCACCTCTCTTTTCCGCCCAGCTCCATATCAGTGGAAACGCAACGCATGCCATGCTAACTTATAAATTGCTTTTAAAAATAAAAATAATTAACAGGTAGTTTTTATTTTTATTATTTTTTAAATGCTACTTATACGTTAACATAGCTTAGGTTGCGTTTCACTGTTTCACTGATGTGAAGCTGGGCGGAATAGAGCGGTGATCATACACTGAAATGTGTGAAGTTTTAATTTACAATTACTTATATCTCATAATTTATAAAACTTTCACTTGTTTAATTATTATTAAATAGTCTCCCAGTCCCCCTTCATACCAGTTTTGACTAACATTCGTTGTCAAAACCACTTTTAACTGACATAATTTTGTCAAAATCAATATTACCCATTATGTTTGCAGTTAATAGTGGTTTTGATCAACTTTGTTGGTTAAAACCAATTTTGACTGCAAAAATCAGTTAAAAGTGGTTTTGACCAACGTCCTTAGTCAAAACCACTTTTGCCTGATTTTTGCAGTCAAAAGTGGTTTTGACCGGATATGAGTTTTGACTGTAACATTGACACTGAATGCCGTGTCCCTTGATGCTGCAAGTTTCGATATGACGTACTTGTCGATGTGGCGTACCGTAGATATAGCGTACAGTCGATGCACCGTTGTCGATATCGCGACACTCGATACGTCAACGTTCGATGTCACATACGACACCCGAAAACAACTGATATTCTTCAGATCAGTATGTAAACTACTTAAAGATATAAAGTTTTTGATAGGTACGTGTTTTAATTATTGGAGAATAAGTAGCAATAATTATGCGTTCCATATATGGAATATCAAATATTTTCAAATAGACACGAGTTAATTGTTACAAGTGAAGATTTCGCGCTAAAGCACAATAAAGGAAGCTCTCGTACTAATGTTCCGTGCATTGTAACGCCAGAACCAAGGTTGTGCTACTTAAGATTTACTACTAGGAAAATTCGGAATGAAGTCACCTTTGACCTTTAAAAAACCCAAAATGATTAATGCCATGCGTTCGGTGCGAAAATTGGTAGGTTAACCCAAAAAAGCTTCTTTTTTTTACCGACTTCATAAATTGAAAAGGAGGAGCATCATGTGTATATTTTTATATGTAGGTAGGTATGTGCTGATTACTCGAAGACGGCTTAACCGATCGAAACGATGCAAACGTCATAACTTCAGGCTCATTTCCAAATTGGTTTCAGTTTTTGAAATCGTAATCAACGTGATGGGTTCGGTGCGAAAATGGGTGACCTAAAAAATTGATATTTTTATTAACCAACTTCAAAATTTGAAAATGAGGAGGACGTTATTTATTCATCATGTTTATTTTTTATATGTAGGTATGTACACCGATTACTCGAAAACGGCTAAACCGATCAAACGTTATAACATCAGGCTTGTTCACATATTGATCCCAATTTTAGAATTTTTCAAATCGGTTCAGTAGTTTTCAGGAAGTCACTGTTTTGAAATCACTGTCGTTTTCAACTTTATATGAATGTAAAGAAAAATATAATTTTCTTTAATTTAAATGTTCCCGCGCAATCAAACGTCATCGCGGTCGACCCTATGACAAATGAATAGGTATGGTAATCTATGGAAAAGATATAACCTAAAAAGGCTCTCGTCATCGTTGCGTGAAAACAATTTAAACCATTGCTAATTAATTACGAAGAAGGATATTTAAGTTGTGATTTAGGAACTGACATTGTGATTGATAACATTAAATGTCGTTTCTTTTCTTACAGGTAAGATTTGTTACCAAACACTTATTTCATGAGAATCATTGTACTTGTATAATAAAGAAAATAAATCTTTTCTTACAGAGAAACTCAATTGTGTTTAATTGACTGTGTCGTCTAAATCACAGAAACTTTGGAAAATATCTTATAAAACGACATTTATTGTCAGAAAATGGAAAAATTGAAATTCACGTTTCAAATGAAACCAGCAATAGACGGAAAGTCAAACTTTATCGCCATAACCTCAATTGCCACACAAGATGACAAAGTTTTCCTTATTCCTGAAGAGCATCAAGCAGTACCACTTCATAAACATATCCAAACATCGAAAACCTTCGTTACAGTAAAAAATACATTAAAAAAAAGATATCAAACCAGAAATGTTTGGATAAAAACAACAAATGATATATTACAAACATATGTTGATGAGGATGGCAATATGATTTTTCAGGACCAATTTCTAGAGGAAACTACTCAAGAACAGTTGGCTATGGCTAATATAAAGAATTCAGAAGATCCTATAGTAAAAATTTTGGAAAAATTAGTTGAAGGCCAACAAAACAAAGAAAAACAAAGTATAAAAAAGTTAGCTGATAGGTTTGTAATTGAAAAATTTGATGGGAAAAATTCAAGTGCATATCAGTGGATGGAAGTATTTGAAAAAGAATGTGCAAGGTTTGATATAGTAAAAGAGAAAAAAAAAAAAAAAAAAAAAAAAAAAAAAAAAAAAATCTCAAGCTCAATTTACAAGATAGACACTGACCATAAGAAATCAGAGTCAAACTTTTTCCACATCTCGAAGCTAACACCAGCTCCTGCCTGCGCTTGAAGAGTATGTATGAGCAAACGAATTGTTTTATCATCTCCGGGAGGGGAGATGTAAAGAAAAATATAATTTTCTTTAATTTAAATGTTCCCGCGCAATCAAACGTCATCGCGGTCGACCCTATGACAAATGAATAGGTATGGTAATCTATGGAAAAGATATAACCTAAAAAGGCTCTCGTCATCGTTGCGTGAAAACAATTTAAACCATTGCTAATTAATTACGAAGAAGGATATTTAAGTTGTGATTTAGGAACTGACATTGTGATTGATAACATTAAATGTCGTTTCTTTTCTTACAGGTAAGATTTGTTACCAAACACTTATTTCATGAGAATCATTGTACTTGTATAATAAAGAAAATAAATCTTTTCTTACAGAGAAACTCAATTGTGTTTAATTGACTGTGTCGTCTAAATCACAGAAACTTTGGAAAATATCTTATATGAATTTAGACGGATGTTCAACTATAACTTTTTTGTTTATGAACCGATTTATATGATTCTTCTTTTGTTGAAAGGAGATACTTTTTTACATTAAACTTACGTGTCAAGATTATTTTAATGTTACTATTAGAAATTGATAAACTGATTAATGAAGTTGATTTGCTTGCATTTTTCTTAATCGGTTGTTTATTTCATATTTTTTTTATGAATTTAGGGGTATGAAAGAAAACATGAAAGCTTTTACAAAGGCAAATTACTTAGATGCAAATTATCAAAACACGAGTAGATAAAAAATTGTAGGCTAAGATACTTTATCAATTAAATACTATGCTAACTTTTCAAGCCAATCCAAATTCACGGATTTTATAAAACAATACAAAAAACATACTTAACAATAGTACATCTTAATTCTTCCGTATGTTTATACAAATTGCATTTTTCCGCCTTCGACTACGATCCGCAAAACCTAATGCGTTTTTTTAAACATTAAAAAAATATACTATGGCAGACCTTGGGCGTCTACAAGGTAAAAAGGTTAATTTTCCAGCGAAGGATAGCGGAATTAAATAACATTTGATGACAATTTAAAAATATTCGAAGGGTTCAAGGGAATAATGATGGACGTATTTTGTTGGTATGGGCATCAGTTGAAAGTCCATCAAAAATAGTTTTGTTTTAGAATACACGCAAAAAACGCTTTTCGTTTCCAAGTTATTAGCTGTTAAAATTTGAGGGACAGGCTAAAAAAGATTAATGTCCTTTAAAATAACAGTGAAAAACTGCAAAAACATATGAATAGGTATGATGAATATCGATGAAGGTCCAATAGGTTGAAACTTAAGAATCTAATTTTCTCGAAATAAGGTAACATTGCTTTAAATCCATCATAACCATAGAAATAGAATGTCAAAGAACAACAATGTCAATAAACAGGTGATCCGAAAAGGAATGCATACATTTTATATGAGATACGTACAATGTGACTTAGATTCATAAAATATGACTGTATATGACAAAGGAAATTAATAAACTATGTTCCATACTGTTTTCTTCGTCGATAAACGAATAAATGTAGCGAAATTTGGTTTTAGAGAAATGTGTGGCAATATCTTATTTACCTGTGAAAAGTGTGATTACTTGGATTATTTCTTTTTGTCACATCACAATTACTTAGAGCACAAGACACCATGGCTCCACGATACCTTTATTTTAAATTCTAATTAAGATTAACCAATATTTTAAACAAACTGTGATTGCTCATTTGCTAGGCGGGACGCTAGGGCACTTACTGTAAAAAATGTTGGCACATGTCACTTGATCCTTTGTCTCTTTTTAACATAGACCGTGTCCGTATGATGTTAACTTCTCTTTTCCACGCTTTGTTGGTCTTCTTGAGCGCAGCGAAAAATTTTCTATGTCCTATGTTCATAACCATTTCAACAAACTTAAGAGTGTTAAAACCATACACATAGAAAAATTTTCGCTGACATTCTATTTCTATGGTTAAAACCGTCTGTCATGCAAACTTTCAAGTATTTTTTTAAATGAAAAAACAAATAGTAGATTAATTTAACTAAACTTAAGATTCATGATGTCGAGATAGTAAGAAGCTAATAATGAAAGGAGAAAAAAATCTACTGAATTCCAAAACTTGTACCGAGCGAAAAAGAAAAAAAAATGCATGAATTTTAAAGTAGTATCCGTAGTTGTAAAATATGGCGTCATGAATGGTACTAGCTTCGACTATTTTATCTTGTTTCAACCAATAATGGTACATAATGGAAGGTCTAAGCAATTTGGCTCGGGCCTACTGTTCCCTGTTTAGTATTTTTTGGGTTGTGGTATAAGTGATGAAATGAAAGCGATTCTATGCTTGTGATCTGCCTTCGCTGTATTTTTTTTTCTTTTTTTATCCACGACAACGACGGGTCAATTCAAATCACCTGATGTTAAGTGACGATAAGGCCGAAGGTGGAAGCACAATACACTCGGAATTCTCAACCACTGAGGAACTAGCTATCTTACATTAGGTAACTGACTGCATATAGCTAACTCAAACGTAGGTATGGAATGTTGGCCATTTGAGAAGTTCGTCAGATGGTGTTACAAATCTCCATTATATCTTCAATTTAATATACTATTAAAGATGTATGGGATTGACATGAGTTTTCATTTACAATCGATATTTAAAACCGCCTCTTTGGTCTAGCGGTTTGCCCGCTCGTGTAAGACGCAGGGATCCCGGGTTTGATTGCCACGGGTGGTACAATTTGTACTGGTTGGTGGTAGGGCTTATTTCAAGTCCTCCTGGCTAGCTACCACTATCTTACACAGTCTGTCGCCATAACAACAATTTTAAAATTGTTGTGTTCCGGCAGTTAGAGGTAAGATATTTTATTTTTTATTTATTTATTTAAACTTTATTGCAAGTATAAAAAAATACATACAAATGGCGGACTTAATGCCATTAGGCATTCTCTCCCAGTCAACCAGAAATTGTGTCAGTGAGCAATTACTGTGCCGGCAGTAAACAAACAACTAAGATAGTCAGTTCATCAGCGATGAGGATTCCATGTGAAGTGCGCTTCCACCTTCGGCTTTATCGTTACTTAACATCTGGTGAGGTGAAAGCCAAGCACTTTCCCGTTGTCCATAAAAAAATCAAACTTCAAAATCCATACATATTTTGATGAAAACGAAGCGATAACGAAGATTTTTAACCGACTTCGAAAAAAGGAGGTTCTCAGTTTGACCTGTATGTATGTATGTTTGTCCGCGATTATCTCGCGTTTGGCTGAACCGATTTTGATGCGGTTTTCAGAAAAGTATTTCTTACATTGAGGAGAAGGTTTTGGTATTTTAACCGACTTCAAAAAAGGAGGTTCTCAGTTTGACCAGTATGTATGTATATTTGTCCGCGATTATCTCGCGTGCGGCTAAACCGATTTTGTTGCGGTTTTCAGAAAAGTATTTGTTAGATTTAGGAGGTTTTGGTGTTTTAACCCTACTTCAAAAAAGGAGGTTCTGACCTCACTTGACCCTTATGTATTCATGAATGTTTGTCCGCGATTATCTCGTGTATGGCTGAATTGATTTTGATGCGGTTTTCAGAGAAGTATTTTTGACATTTTAGAGGGTTTTTAACTGACTTCAAAAAAAGGAGATTCTCAGTTTGACCCATATGCATGCATATCCGCGATTATCTCACGTTTGGTCAAACCGATTTTTCTACCTAGATAACATATCGACTGTGGAAAGGTAAAAATGCTAAAACGCCAAAATGCTAGTTGTGGGAAATGAGGATTTAAGTTTCATTTTTTCGAAAAAAAATCATAACTTTTTTGTTATTAACGTGAGCAAATTCATGTATATGATAGACCATTTTAATTATTTTTTCCCCAAATTTAGGAAATACTCATTGGTTTCTAATTCTATTATATCGCGAAATACTTGTCGCTTAAGCAAAAATACTTAATTTTTTGATAAAATCACTGTCAGGAAAAAAATACTTATGTCCACAATATTGTAAGAACCCAGTCAGTGAAAACTGCTTATAAGTCGCAATGATCTTTTTTAGGGCAATGACAAAATGCTTAGTGACCTTAAGTTTAACAGATGCAGTGAAGAAAAATTTACTAAATTACCTATGTTATAATAAAAAATTACTTTGAGGCGATGACTTACCCGAACCCTTTAAGGAAAATTGCTTAAATGCACCATTGCTGTAGAATAAATGCAAACAAGTATTTATTTAAATAAATAATATTTATAATTTATTATAAAAATTGCTTAAGCGCCAACCGTTCTTACTTCATAAACCAATGATGTTTTGCTAAAGCGCCAAACCATTGCAGTCTATCATCATTATCATCATCAGCCTATCATCGTCCACTGCTGAACATTGGCCTCTCCGAGTGCACGCCACTGAGCACGATCCGCGGCTATACTCATCCAGTATATGCCAGCCACCTTGCGAAGATCGTCGCTCTACCTTGTCTGAGGGCGTCCCACACTGTTTGCCCATTCGGGGTCTCCACTCAAGAACTCGTCTGCCCCAGCGGCCATCGGTTCTACGGCTAATATGGCCGGCCCACTGCCACTTCAGCTTGCTAATCCGGTGGGCTATGTCGATGACTTTAGTTCTCTGTCGGATCACCTCGTTTCGGATCCTATCTCTCAGAGAAACTCCGAGCCTAGCCGTCAGCATTGCAGTCTATAAAATGCTTAAATTACTAAATCACCATTACTTTTCAAATTAAAAAAAAACGAAAATTGCTTAAGTGGTACAAATGAAATGAAGGTGGACCGGATAAAAATTCTTATGCTACATTTGTTACAAAAATAATAAAAATACGTCGCTTTAGTCGTATTGACAGCGTAGATTTGAGAAAAACATCGAATTTTAGAAATGCTAAAGCGCCAAAAAAGTGCTCCGATTGCTTTGAAACCTAGACAGATCGACGCAGAAAAAAAAGCCCTATCCAATGATATATATAACTCATAATGGCCAAAGTGGCGCTTTAGCATTTTTTCCTTTCCACAGTCGATATCTAATACAGAAGGTACTTACACTCAAAAGAAAGAAATAAAAAATTGTTTTAAAAAACAAAAAACCGACTTCAAAAGCCTACGCTACCTCTAAAAAGCAAGGAATAATATTCAAATCACTAGATACGCATTATAAATAAAACACGTATATTGAAGTCGGGTGGGGCTTTTAGAATAAAAAAAGTTGTCCTCCAGCCCTACCCGACTTCAATAGACGTGTTTTATTTACAATGATAATGCGTATCTAGTGATTTGAATATTATTCCTTGCTTTTTAGAGGTAGTGTAGGCTTTTGAAGTCGGTTTTTTGTTTTTTAAAGCAATTTTTCAAATGTTACTTTGGCTAGAGCGGCAGAAAGGTTCGCTTATCACTTGGACCAGCTATTTGCGATAGCAATCAGATATCAACCATCTTGGAATCATTGTGTACGAAACTTATTGTTAAAGTTATATCATAGGCGCGACCTTCCCATTGTGTTTTAGAGGATTTTACGAAGATTTTATAAAAAAAATTCAAAGACTTGTTATTAAAATCAACTAGAATGTTAGAAACAAAACTTTATAATTAAAAACATTGTTCTTTTTCGTTATTTATTATGTACTAGCGGCCGCCCGCGACTTCGTCTGCGTGGAAAGGCTATCCCTCGGGAACAATACTTTTTTTCGGGATGTAAGGTACCCTATGTCCTTCTCTGTACCCCTGACAACGTGTATGCAAAATTTCATGATGCTTGGGTTCAGTAGGTAAGACATGAAGGCGTAACAAACAAACAAACGGACTTTCGCATTTATAATATAAGTAAGGATTAAATTATATAAATAGGTACCTAATTAGATGTATTAAATTTTTAACCTCTTCAGTGTTGTAGTGGGTTCGATTCCCAGGAGGGGCGTATAAGTCCGCCTGGCTAGCTACCACCTCTTACCAAGTCTGACGCCATAACAACAATGTAAATATTGTTTTTTTCGGCAGTTAAGCATAGGGTTTCCTAGGATGACGGTGCCGTCATATTACGGCCGTAATTTAGCGGCGTAGAACGTCGTCTATGTAAACAATATGGCGCGGTTTCTGACGTTACGGTGTCGCCGTATTGTTTACATAAACATTCAACGCCGCTATATATTACGGCCGTAATTATGACGGCACCCACCACTATCCTAGGAAACTCTACCTTTAGAGGTAAGATAGCCAGTTTCTCAGTTATGAGGATTCCGGGTGTAATGCGCTTACAACTTCGTGAGATGAAGGCCAAGGCCATTGTGCATAAAAAAACACTTATTGAAGACTAGCTGTTGCCCGCGACTTCGTACGCGTGGACTTTATGACTTCGGCGTATGCATATAAATGAACTAATGTCAGGTGTTCCAGATCTTCGATTTTTATACCTCAACAAAAATGCTCATCAGGCTGAACAACTTTTGCAAAGATGTACCTAATTTTTATATTTTGTACAGTTTAGCTGGAACATTATGGTTCTGCATCAGGTGTTCCAGATCTTCGATTTTTGTTCCTCAACAAAAAATGCTCATCAGGCTGAACAACTTTTGCAAAGATGTAATTTTTATATTTTGTACAGTTTAGCTGGAACATTTTGGTTCTGCATCAGGTGTTCCAGATCTTCGATTTTTGTTCCTCAACAAAAAATGCTTATCAGGCTGAACAACTTTAGCCGAGGTGTCATTTTTATATTTTGTATAGTTTAGCTGGATCATTATGGTTCTGCATCGGGTGTTCCAGATCTTCGATTTTTATACCTCAACAAAAAATGTTCATCAGGCTGAACAACTTTAGCCGAGGTGTCATTTTTATATTTTGTATAGTTTAGCTGTATCATTATGGTTCTGCATCGGGTGTTCCAGATCTTTGATTTTTATACCTCAACAAAAAATTCTCATCAGGCTGAACAACTTTTGCTGAGGTGTCATTTTTATATTTTGTATAGTTTAGCTGGATCAATATGGTTCTGCTATGGTTCTGCATCAGGTGTTCCATTTTCCAAAACCAATTATACTCTAAGTTACCCCCAAGCTTAACAGCTATATAACAAAAAAAGTTTCATTCGAATCCGTTCAGTATTTCCTGAGATTAGCGTGTTCAAACAGACAAACAAACAGACACACTTTTTTTTTCAAATTCTTACTCTATTACTATGTCTCCATCGCCACAGTTTTTTTTTTTTAATATATGTAATGTACAAACACATTTTTTTTACTGTTTTATAATATGTAAGGATATTTTCTTTGATTATGAATAATCAAAGGATATCTTATTGATTAGTAACACTATTCATGATTTTTTTTTCTATTATAACGATATTCGAATCATAGGAAGTCGCCATTTTAAGGGTACCTACCGATTGTAATGTTATGTAGTTATTGTTATATTAGCTCTTATTTTTACCCGACTGCAGGAGGGTTATGTTTTTCGCGCGTATCTTGTTTGTATGTAATATTCTTTATTACCTCATATCTTTCAAACGGCTGAACGGATTTCTATGACTAAGATATCGTTAGATTTGTCTTGTCAGCCCAAGTGTTCTTAAGAAGGTGGCGTTTTAAAATACGTAGTCGAAAAAAAATATTTTTTTAGAATACTACAATATGGGTGTCAAATTAAAGGGCTTTTTATAAGGATTTCAAAAAGGTATATGATGACTGTAATATATAATAATTAATAACTAAAAAGATATAAATTAAAAAATAAATTAAATAAATTAAAAAACCCGCCTGCATAATTAGACAAGTCAACTGAAAAGATGTAAACAAGATTAAATATTAAAGGCAACATAATAACATGCAGTCGGAGGCATGTCGGAGGCATATAATTCAAATCATTCATAACGTCACTTTCTTTATGCATGCCTCCGACTGCATGTTATTATGTTGCCTTTAATATTTAATCTTGTTTACATCTTTTCAGTTGACTTGTCTTTTTATGCAGGCGAGTTTTTATCAAATGTTATATACCTAATTATTTAACTTATTTTATGCACAATGGGATAATGCCTGATGTTAAGTGACGATAAGGCCGAAGGTGGAAGCGCACTACACCCGGAATCCTCATCACCGAGGAACTGGCTATCTTACCTCTAACTGCCGGAACACAACAATTGTTAAATTGTTGTTATGGCGTCAGACTTAGGTAAGATGGTGGTAGCTAGCCAGGCGGACTTGAAATAAGCCCCTACCACCAACCTAACCGAGTACAAATTGTACCCCGCCTGGGAATCGAACCCGGGACCCCTGCGTCTTACACGGCTGGGCGAACCACTAGACCACAGAGGCGGCTAAAACTTGTCATAATTTTACCAATTGGTCTATGCAAACGTTATGTCATAGGATTTTGTCCAACGACCGTGATGGCCAACCCACGGTCAAATGAAGGCTATTTAATAGTTTTTTTGTTTCTGTATAATGACATGTGCGCCATAATGGTATATTTTAGGTTTTTATAAAAATAAAAAAGGGATAGGGGAGGTCAGCTCAATGCGGCCATAGGAGGCAAAGCGGCCAAGCCTCATTTCTCGGCAACTTATAATGATAGTACAATGTTTTCTGTTCTGATATGCAGCAAACCTACCGCCTCGCCCCGAGCAGCCATTTGATAGTGGTCGAAACCAGCATGTGGCCGCGGCAACATGCGAAAGATTTTTGTTCATTTTGTTAAGAAAATCCAGGGTAAACTCAATCTGTTTTGATCACAAAACTCTATAAAACTTAATGTTTTTATTTTACGTCTATTATTGCTTATTTATTTAGCTTTGTTTGTATAACATTGGTTCCGACATGAGACAAATGTTATGAGCACAGTTAATTTTTAAAACAAAACGGTGGAAAAAGGCAAAGCGGTCCGGGCAAAGTGGCCAAGTGCTTTGCCTAGCTGTTGAAAACTGTTGGTAGATAAGTATGAGAAAATTGTTGCGTATCTATAACATAACTAAAATAATAATTAATATGATAATTAAAAATAAATTAAAGAAGTATTCGAAGATTCTAAGACTGTAATAATAAATGTCTCATTTGAATCTTAAGAATTATTTTTTTCATTAGTACAGTTTTATTTAATTTATTTTTGGTCTTCTTGTTTTTTTAAGCACGATGTTTTTCAACTTTAAATGAATTTCTTGTAATCTTTTGGAATGACCACTTTGCCCTTGCCCCCATAGCCGCTTTAGGCGCTCACTTGGGCAAAGCGGTTTTTTGACAAGTTTTCGTAATTTACAAATTAAGAGAAACTATTAAAGTTTTCACGAAATGCGAATACACGTTATAAAAGTTTAATAAATTTCCTATCTATTGGTATAAAATACTTTTCCAAATTCTGTTTTTAACAGCATTTTTTTAAAGTCAAAGTTAAGGTGGCCGCGCTGAGCTGACCTCCCCTAATGATATGAATTTTGAAGGTTAATATTTAACATCAAAATGTACATCGTTATTTAAAAAAAATGTTAAGTATAATGTTTTGGGAAAATCATTTACGAGTATTTAATATTTTATCTTAACCTTTTCCCCTCTAAACAAAGAAAAACATACCTAGATAGTTATTACGATTTAATTAAAATTGTGAACGAAGAAGCCAAGACATTTTTTGAATTTTCTGAAAAAAACATTTCTACATTAGATTTTTCAGTCACAATGCTATTATTGTATAGGATAAATAAACTATAATAAAGTTTTAGAATGACATTTATACAAAACTAAATAATATACCTACTAGAAAAAATATGACTCGCACCAGATCAACTCTCGGAAGGGAATCGATCGAAGTGACTCGGTAGCTCGCGGTAAGAGCATTGGACCGGACTTCAAAAGGTCGATTTCGATTTCCACCCATGAATTATTGGTCTGGTGCGAGTCGTATTTTTTAAGTATTTTATGAAAACAGTATCGTGAATGCTACAATCTCAAATTAAAAAAAATGATCATTACTCGTATTAAAAAACAGCCAGAGAACGTCACCAACCTCGGCGCACGAATTAGCACGACGCATTGTTAAACAGATGGACAGATAATATTATTAACATTATAATGAACGAGACTGGGGATCGACCTTCCGATTATGTAGTTTAGGGGACTGTGTGCATTATGAGTTGGAAAATATCCGGCCATATACTCAAACGAATCTTAAAGTTGAGGCCACCTTAAATTCAAAAAACATTTGACAGAAACTCTATTAAACAGCTTTCTGTTTAAATAATTTAGCCAACAAGCCTTTACAAGCAGTTTTTGGCCGTTAGGCTGGTATTCAAAAGATTAGTCAGATATAGTGATGTACAAAACTCGAGTCGACGAGTTCTACTTTTGAAGACTCGACTCGGATTGGCAGGACTCGGTGAGCTCAGTAGGCTCGTAAGCCCGAGCCTAGTCGAAAAACGAGCTCTCTGAGCCAAGCCTCGAGGCTTCAAAAGAGTTTCAAGACTTCAAAAGAGCTCGAACCTATAAAAAGAGCTCGAGCCTTCAAAAAAGCTCGAGTCTTAAAATGAACGCGAGCCTCATAAATAGCTTAGAGTTCATGTTTATGACTTTAATATCTCCGTAAATAATAATATTTACAATATTATTAATTACGGAGATATTAAAGCAGAGCCTATCGAGCTCATAGAGCCCTGAAAATCTGACTCTAGTCTTCAAAATTAGAACTCAAAAAGATGAATGTCTTATGTTATAAAAAGCACCGTAGATGCTTAATCCATAGTGCTTTAACTCTACTTATCCTCATTCATCAGCAGCCCATCTCAACTAGTGCGCCGAAAAAGACTCGAGTCGTGAAAAAGCCTCGAGATCGACTTAGCTCTCCAAAAAGGCTCGAGCCGTGAAAATGGCTCGAAGTCGGCCGAGCTCTGAAAAAGGCTCGAGCGCTAAAAAAGACTCCCGAGTCGTCGAGTTTCGTAAAAACGAGGCGAGCCCTGTAAAACGACTCCGAGCTCTGGACAAAAGGACTCGGTGGACTCGAGTCTTGTACATCACTAGTCAGATATTATAATAATACTTTACTTTTAGATAACACTCGTTATAACAAATGTTTGAATACACAGCAAACATTTATCAATTCTTCCAATTTCGAGGTGGGTGCGAAAAATGGCAACCATTCTTTTATTGATTTGGTAGCATTGCAACATCCAGTTTATCTAAATTTCGTTAATGTATTTTTCTTCTTATAGTTTTTCCGTCATTAACCACAAAATATTGTTTGATTTTCCTTTTAAAAACTACCATGTTACATTCATGACATGACCAATCTCTCTGACCAATTTATTGCCATTAGTTTCATCTGTTATGAATATTATGTAAACGGCTGTAAAGACTACTCTAGGTTATGACTAGAGACCGGAATGCATATTGCATATGCATTTGCATATTTAACCCCTTTTCAGTGGTAGTTGTATATTTTGGCTAAAAAAA
Source organism: Agriphila tristella (assembly GCA_928269145.1). Classification (NCBI taxonomy): domain Eukaryota; kingdom Metazoa; phylum Arthropoda; class Insecta; order Lepidoptera; family Crambidae; genus Agriphila; species Agriphila tristella. Next base: position 7,682,854 of record OV743451.1, read on the forward strand.
TTGAAATCATGCATATTTACGCTCGATTTCGTTCAGCTGTCTAACATGTCTAAACAATAATGAATTTGTAATTGATATTTTCGCAAATACGATTGTTATCGTTAAGTAATAATACCTTTTAAGAATTTAAAACCAAAAATAACCCACTTTTTTATTATTTCATGTTGCATATTTTGGTCTTTTTTACACGACTGCCCAAAGCAAAAAGAGTGTATATGTGTTCAGGGTTCATGTATGTTTGTGGGTATGTGAGTTTCTTTATTCCACCATAACTTCTAAATGCCTGAACTGATTTGGATAAATGGGATATCGTTAGAATCCTTACAGCATTCCAAGTGACACTGGCTATATTTTTTTTTAGAAAATATCAATATGGCGACTGTAAGACGCCATTTTCAAATGTGAAAAAAAAATTTTTTTCTTCTATTATAACAATATGGGCATCAAATGAAAGGCCTTGATGAGCACATTCCAAAACTATATAATATGTCACTAAAATGTGTGAAATAAAAATAAATAAATTAAAAAAATATTAAAAACACGACTGCCCTGCCAAAAACGAACTAAAATGTTAAACAACAAGTGTCATTGCAGTCGGGGGACCTCTTTGATCAAAAATTGTTCCATAATAAGGTCCCCCGACTGCAATGACACTTGTTGTTTAACATTTTAGTTCGTTTTTGGCAGGGCAGTCGTGTTTTTAATATTTTTTTAATTTATTTTTTTTTTTTCTAGATTTTCGTGCATATTTTAGCTATTTTTCTTGCATATTTGCATGCATATTTTGGGCTTTTTATGTTGCATATAATCCGGTCTCTAGTTATGACCCTTCTGACAAGCTGTCTTTTACCCTGTCTCCTCGCCTATAACAGTATGTATTCACACAAAAATTTACGCCCGAATGTTAAACTTTTATGATCACATTTAAGTTTGACTGTTGACCCCTTTTACTCATTTATTAACTTACCCCGACTTTAACTAAAAACTGATATTTGTGCATAATAATATTTTCTACACTTATTTCGATTCATTTTTCTTACGCATCAGAATAAAATATATATTTTACTAAGTCAGTACCGTAAACTGGGGTGATGATATTTTCGATAGAAAAAATATCAAAAATTTAAAATGAACCGCGTGGGCCTGCCCAATCTGCTTATAGATAATCTAAATAAATATAACTCAAAGGTGACTGACTGACATAGTGATCGATCAACGCACAGCCCAAACCACTGGACGGATCGGGCTAAAATTCGGCATGCAGGTAGATGTTATGACGTAGGCATCCGCTAAGAAAGGATTTTGATCAATTCTACCCCCAAGGGGATAAAAAAAGGGATGAAAGTTTGTATGAAACTTTGTCAATTTTAAACCGATCGGGCTGAGCTGAGACTTTGCAAATAGGCTGGTCGGATCCTGATTGAAGGTTCCCTAAGGATTTTCTCTAATATCCACGCGGACGAAGTCGCGGGTGGAAGCTAGTTTCTCTATAAAACTAATAAGATAATTTTGATTTGTATTTTTTTCTGTCGAAAATTTTCGACAGAAAAATAATTCAAGCAAGTTGCTATAGTCACCCTTTTACTATGGGACCAACTCTGAAATCGCGAAAAAAAATCAGCTGTTTCATACATTTTGATATTTTCGTTATTAATTTTTGTATAAAACACCTGTTTTTTTTCCGTGATTTCAGAGTTGGTCCCATGGTAAAAGTTGTTCAGTTTGATGGTCCCTATCTGCCAAATTCGGCTTTATAAGGCTTTTACGAAACACCTTGTATAGGATCTTATTATGATTTTTGTTTCGATATTTTTGGAAATATTGAAGTAGCGATATACTACTCTGTGTAAAAAGTATCGGGAATATGTCAATAAAAAGACCCGCGTAAAAGAGGTCGTTCTAATTTTACCATTGAAAATGGTTATCAGATGCAAATCGCCTGAGACGTATTTTTCGCCATATCTCCGAGGATTTTGAGAGGATCGAGATGGAAATAGTACCAAAAGTTGAGGAATTTATCGAGACACCTGTGAACGTTTGAATTTTGAAAATTTACTAGTAACTTTTTTGGAATTTTGTAAAATTCCGAAAATTCCGGGTTTTTTGGGGGGTGTTTGTTTACTAAATTGTAAATATTTCAGAAAAAAAACGACTTAAGAAAAAATGAAAAAAAGAGTCCTAGGGTATTAGTTTAGCTACCAAATGAAGGAATATTTTGAAAATCGGTAAATAATTGTGACCTGTAGGTGGTCCCTTTAGATTTGGAATTGTAGAAAAACGGCTGTTTCCGTACTTAAAAAGTGATGTAGCTTCTATGATTATTGACCGATTGTCATGGTAATAGTGTTAAAAGATGCAGAAGCAGACGAGAAGTGCATTCATTGGAATTTTGAAAATCGGTTAATAATATTTCGGCTGCGTCGAGGCAGTCAGCGGGCGCTTTTGTGACACGAGGTGGAGCCGAGTGTCACAATCGTAAAAATAAATAGGTACCTAATTAGGTACTACCTAGGTAACTTTAAAAATATAATATGAAGGACTGCATTTGATTTGATTTTTCGTAAATTTTGGTGTTCATTTTCAATGCTCCGATTCTTGCGGGGACTGTAAAATCTGTGAATTTTTTTACTGCATGTTGGTAGCACTGTACTGATTAAGCGCGCAAAATTTGAGCGGGATCTGTCATTTAATTTGTTTTAAACTACACTTTTTGTTGGTGATAGTTTTGAGTCCTCGGCGATTTTGATGATAATGCACCATCATCACACACAGCCATTATAGTGAAAGAGTTTTTAGCGAAAAATTCAACAAAAGTTCTCGACCAAGCACCGTATTCACCTGATATGGCTCCGCCTGACTTTTTTTTATTTCCCAAGTTAAAATTACTTTTAGTTTTATTCGAGGAAAACGTTTTGAGTCGATAGAAGCCATAAAAGAAAATTCGCTGAATGAGCTAAAGGCCATACCGCAAATAGTACGAAAAATGTATGGAAGACTGGGTGAAGCGGTGGAGATGTTGTATTGCAAGCGTTGGGGCCTACTTTGAAGGCGATAAAATAAATTTATATGAATAATTTGTATTTTTTGTTTTATTGACAAATTCCCGATACTTAGTACACAGAATGTATATTGATATTTTTTTCCACTGTCGACATCCCTAAAATGGGATGATAATATAGTGACAAAGATTATTTAAGACTCAAATAGCGAAATAACACAATATTAAATCGTAAATTCCTAACAACTAACAAATTAGTGTTACAACTAAGTTTCTTCCGTACAGATAACTAATTACTAAACAAATTGCTCATTGTTGGACTAAAGGTTAATCCCAGAGATAGTTAATTTTAACTGAGAAGTCAAATTTGAAGGTTTTTATAGACAGAATGTATTCTAAAGGCTTCCTATTTAGAATTCAGTTTTTTGTTTTTATAGACTCTTAATTTCAAACTTTATAGATTGGTTTTTTAAGTAACTTAACGCTATCTATTTTAATAGATTAATTAAAATTAAAGTTTTTAGTTTCAACACCTAGATCGTACAATTTTAATAAAATCGGTTAGGTTCGTCTTCTGAAAAATCATTTCTACCTTACTATTTTTATCAAGTTTAAGTACTTTCAAAAGTTGTTTCAACGATAGCTTAGATAATATCTTAGAATACACTGAAAGTTGTCAGAGTTTCTTGCTCTTGCGTTGCGAAGAATATTCAACGAAGTATTTCAAACAATAAAATAAGCCTAACCACAAATCGGAGCTAAAAACAATAAATATATAAAAAATCCACTGACCTTTATAAGAAACCTCGTGCCCAGGATCCCTTCCATAAGCTGGTTTTCCATAATCACCGACTGTTACAGGTCTCGAAGTAATCACTTCACCACCAGGCCTAATTATATAACTAGGTACATTACTAGGCTTCTCAAATTCATACTCAAACACTGGCCTAATATCAGGCCTTTTGTTATCTGTTTCATTAGGCCTTTGTTCATACTCATTATTATTAGCTTGAGAACCGTAACCTGTGTCTTGAGTATCGGATGGGCGATTGTAAGGTGGCGGATCAGGCCTATTCACGTCATAAGGCCGGTCTAAGTAAGGCTTATCATTTTCATAAGATGGTCTATCATTTCCATATGATGGTTTATCATAAGTGACTGAAGGTCTGTTACTAGTATAAGTTGGCTTCTCATTTCCATATCCAGGCCTTTCATCGTCATATGAAGGCTTATTATTTCCATAAGAAGGCTTGTCACTGCTTGGTTTGGTTCCATAAGAAGGCCTATAATCATCATAAGTTGGCCTATCATTATTGTATGAAGGTCTATTCCCATAAGCAGGCTTATCATTGCTTGGTTTGTTACCATAAGAAGGTTTATCATTACCATAACTTGGCCTGTCATTATCGTAGAAAGGCTTACTTCCATAAGAAGGTTTATCATTATATGGCCTGTTACCATATGTAGGCCGATCGTAGTCATAAGACGGCCTGTCATTTCCATAAGAAGGGCTATTATATCCAGGCCTATTATCACTATATCCAGGCCTATTTATTTCATAGCTACTTTGACTAACACCATAAGATTGACTATCATGATGTTCTATACTAAAAGATGGCTTATTTCCATACCCTTGGTTGCTGTCGTAAGATCCGTAGTTAGAACCATGGGAGCCACCATATCCCTGGTTACTATAGGAAGGTTTTTGTGTGTAGTCGTTTGGTTTTTGTGTGCTTGGGCCATAACTTGGCTTGTCGCTTTGGCTGTTACTGTAAGAAGGTTTGCTACCTCCGTAAGACTGGCTGCTTCCATAAGAAGCATCACTGCTGGTACTTCCTCCGTATGATTCTTGATTACTACCATAAGAGCCCTGGTTATTTGTGTAAGAAGGTTTATTACTTGGTTTTTGAGAGCCATATCCACTAGGCTGACTTCCATAACCTGTGTCTGAACTACCACCGAAAGAAGAGCTTCCATATCCACTGGTGCTTGGTCTATCATACCCATGGTCAATTTCAGTGATAGAACCCTGTCCATAATGTGAGCTCTGGGACTGGCCTAAAGAACTTTGGCTGTTATGGCTGCCATAACCAAAAGACTCTTGATCTCCATAACCATAGTTTTGACCATAACCTCCTTGTCCATAACCAGGTCTATCGTTTATGGGTTTCTTCGGAGGCTTATAAGGTCTTGGAGGGTCATAAATTTCCACGTAAATTGAATTATCTTGGTAGTTGGATTGGCCATAGTTACTTGCATACTGGCTATTGTAATTGTAATTAGGTTTAGATGGATAGTTTGTAGGTCTGTAATCTTGAGGTCCTATAGGTCTTGTAGGATTTCCACCATAAGGATCAGGTTTCGTAGGATAATCTATAGGTCTATCATATCCTGGATCATGCTGTGGTCTAGGTTTACGATTCGGTCTAACAAAGTAATGGTATACTGGCTTCTCTATGCCATATGGGTCATACAAAGGTGGTCTTACAGGATTTTGTCCATAAAGATCTGGTATATCGTCTAAATGTGGAGGGTGATACGGATCTGGTCTCCAAAACCCAGGGTTTAAAGGTCTGTTTGGCTTGTACGGTCCTTGGAAGTGCAGCTCGTCGTAAGGATCAGGTTTGTATGGTTCTTTATACGGTCTATTTGGTTTTTGAGGTGGTTCGGGTTTGAATGGGATATCTTGAGGTTTGTGAGCTCCGTAGCTTGGTGGTGCGTCGTAAATAGGTTTTTGATTGTTATAGTCATCTGGGCGATCGTTATCAATATGATTGTGGTAAGGTGGCCTGTATGGTGGTATAGGTTTGATCAGATCAGGTCTGATGGACTCAAAAGGGCGTGAGTCACTCAAGTAGTCGTCTAATGGTCTTCTGTCTTCTTCATCAGGTCTGAAGACGGGTCTGTGGGCAGGGCCTTCTCCTGGGTCATCGAAATGTGGCTGAAGAGGGGTGGGGGGTGACTGCTCGCATTGGAAACGTCTGACGTAGACGTCATAGTCGGGGTGACGGTGAAGGAGGTTTTTTTCTTTCAGCTCTTTTTCACTGACATTGCTGAGGTTGCACGTCGCGTTGCCTTTGGCTCCAACTCTAAAATAAAACGATTGAAATTGAGTAAGAAGAACTTGAAAATTAAAATAGCTTATATTAACAGTCATCCCATCAGTCAATCTCATCCCTTATTTCGTATACTCCCAGACAACTCCCCTGGCCTGGGACACACATACGGCTCAGTTTCACTTTAGGAAGTACTAACTTCGGGTTTAATTTCAAACGGAACAGGGGCCCTACCGGCTAACTTTTTGAACTTCGGCGGATCTGCCGAGTTTCAACTTAAAATAGAGAAATCAAAGTAAGAAAATTCGTATTGTACTATTTGTCGAGGTTATTTGGAAAGATATCGATCTTAGTGTGACACCATAAACTGCATGGAGTCCGCCATTTTGGCCCAATTGAAGCTCAATATACCTGTTTTAATTTGGAACCCGGCAGAATTTTCAGGGTAAGATGCGTTAGCCGGTACGGCGCCCCAGATTTCAATGAAAATGGGGTTGGCAACGCAAACCTAATTGTAGATGTCGCTACGTAAGCTTGTTCCTAAGACAGTAGACGTTCAGAACAAAATGTATGGGAAAATTGGTATTTATTTTGTGGTTTTTTTTACCGAAATAACCCATTGACCCAAAATGGATATAAAAGACTATTCTACAATGCAAATGCCGGAATTCAAAGCAAAATTAAGACGTTTTAATTCTTACAGAATTTATCAATTTTTTCTATATCCAGATTTTTCGGAAATTTGTAAGTGCCAACATTTTTAAAGCCTATAAAACAGAATTTAATCATTTTAAAGCATAAAAACGATTTTTCAAGTAAAAGTCCTTTGTTTTCATAGTTCTCGTGGAACAAGCGTACGCAGCGCCATTTTGAGAGTTGCCTTCCCCATTGAACCTTTTTCAGAAGAATTTTCAGGGTTAGATGCGTTAGCCGGTACGGCCCCAGATTTCAATGAAAATCGTCGTCAAGTGACTGAACCTTAACCGCAACCGTACCGTAACCAAGGGCACGGAGCGAAGCGCCCCAACACAAGTATTTTAGAATTACTTACTGGGGTTGTTTCATCATATGTTATTAATGTATGATTTATGTTAATAAAAACATTTTATTATTTGTTATTATTATTTATAACCTGTAAAAGCCCCAGTTATTAGGGGTGGAAGAATAAAATGACCGATTTGTATGGAGAATTTTAAAAGATTCGCATTTTCCATGCTGACATTTTCTTGATTTTTTTAACAACCATGTTTTAAAACTTTTATGCACAAAAACACTCTGCCTGCTAACTATTGCCACACGTGTTAAGTGAAAAAAAATAGTATCGGCTTGTACGAATATGTATCGGCTAAGTTAATTTCTGCTAACGAAAAAAAGAGTCACCTTATATTTTTTTAACGTTCTGGAAAAAATCTGAAATATTTTAATTGCTGTACCCTTGGCACGAACAGCTATCGAGAAAAAAAACGCACGTAAAATTACTCGATAGAAAATTATCTATGGGAATTTTAATTTCGCTATTCGGCGATAGATGGCGTTGTACAAATTTCCAATACAAAATTGCACTATCGAATGATTTTAGGCGCGTTATTTTTTTCGATAGCTGTTCGTGCTAAGGGTACTGATACCTATATGTTGTGATAATAATTCGAAATAATAACAAGTAACCGAAGCATTTTCCTAGAAAATATGAGTCTCTCTGTTTGAGAAAAAATCGGCAATTTCATACTTTAACCCCTGTTATTTTATTATTTAACAAACAATAATACTTATTTCCTTGTTACAACTTACTATGATTATCCAACTAGGCTGTGACTAAGTAGTATAAGTAAAAATTTTTGTGAAAAGTAACTGAGAAAAAAAAACATTTTCTAAATAGCTGCGCTTGCGCAGGCTTACAAGTAGTGACATCTAGTGATGTATAACTCAAACTCAACAGCAACCTTCATGCCATCTATTGAAAGTAAAACAAAATTCAACGCACCCATAGTCGTATGTCTGGCATTGTTTGTCTTGCTTGCAGAGATGCTCGCACTCCCGAGTCGTTAGTTCCGATACGTTTCGATAGATGGCGTCGCGCGGTAGTTGTTCGCCGATCGATAGTCTTTCGAAGCAGTCTGAAAAACAGAGGATTTTTTCATAAAACTAGTTATACCTTCAAAATGTTCTTGTATATTGAAAAAAAAATTAAGTCACTATGTTGATGACCTTCGTGGTCAAGTGGTTGGGGTCCCAGGTTCAATACTCATACGGAAAAAAGTAAAAAAACTAAGTTTGTTTCTATGCTCTAATTATGAGGATTTTCACCTATAGACTTCTTCTCTATTACAAAATATCATTCACTACCTATTTCCACAAGTGTCCCTGTAGCTCAGTGGTCAGTACCCTCAGCACGAACAGCTATCGAAAAAAATAACGAGCGTAAAAACATTCGATATAGTAATTTTGTATGGGAAACTTGTACAGCGCCATCTAGCGGCGTAAAGCGAAACGAAATTTTCCATTGATTAATAATTACTCTATCGAGAAGTTTTACACGCGTTTTTTTTCTCGATAGATGTTCGCAATAAACTAAAAAAACCCTGTTATTTTGGGAAAAACTAAAGAACTAAGTTATTTATTCTACTAAAATTGATGCATTTGACATAAACAATGAATTAAGAGCACTGCAATAATTGAAGGGTCAGAAGTCCCTAAGTCCAGTTAGGTCACCTTTTCATCTGATAACACCAACGTGTAGAGAATGTCAAATAACATTTAGGCACATAATTACATTTTTCTTTTTCGCTAACAAGTACCTACCAGCCCGCCTAGCATGAGCGTTTTAAGTATATCGCGTGATATAGCATTTTATCGACACTCAACTGTCAAATTCCTTTGTCTTTTTGAAAGTCTCAGTGAAACGTGATAAAACGCTATATCACGCGATATAAATCGGTCATGCTAGGCAGGCTGGGCTGAAATAGAAAAACTTTTTTTTAATACAAGGTTTTTGAGGTAAAAAAGTAACTTGGCTTAATACGACATTTTGTCCCAACAAATTGTGGTTTAAGTAACTTTATTTTATATTATAAAGTCCTTAAGTCCGACCGATTTTTCAATATTTGAATTAGTGCTAAGTCCTAAGTCCACAATATTGTGTTAGAACTCCACCAAATATGTACATTAGGTAACCAAAGTGCCTAAGTCCTTAGAATGCGGGTCAAAAACTCAAAAGGGACTACTAAGTCCAGTTGATTAATGTTGATTTTATTAAAAAGTATAATAATAATATGTTATGTTTTTATGTTAAATATGCCTAACACAGTGAAGTTTGATTTTCTTCAATAACCTAGACACATTATAAATATTTCAGTGATTTTTTTTCTGTTTAAAGGACATCAGGCACATCAGACCCAAAAATGTATAAGAATTTTTGGGTCCGATGTGCTATTACATTTAAAATAATTCATTTTGCTTAAATTAATTACTGAAAAATCGGAAGTATTTCGATTAATACACCCCTTTTCGAACAGCATAAAAAGTAGGTACCTACCTTTTAATATTTTAATTCAGCTTATAAACTAGGTAAGTATCTAAGTATATGTGTTCTAATTTCATCCACATCCGTTCAGCCGTTTTTAAGTGATTGAGTAAAGTAACAAACATCTAAACTTTCCATTATAAAATTAGTATGTAGAATGAATACAATGAGGAGTGTATTATTATGAGAAAAAAAATACCCCAAAAGCGCAGATCTTTCGTTTTTGCATCAGATAATATATAAACTTTATTCCTAATTAATTTACCAACTACAATTTTTCACAAGTTTTCTTTTGTTTAAACTTAAATATTTATTCTTGTTTGTAAAGTAATCTGAATTTGTTTAGAAAGAAGCATGAGGTGTGTACATTCTCAACCAGATATCCAAATCAATTAGTGATGCCATCTTGCTCAACAACGTGTTGCCGAAGGAATTGTTATCTCATGTCAATAAAATTATTCAATTAACTACCAATGGCAATGAAAGACTTACGTCATTCCAGCTCGACATTCTCCCTGGCAACCCCATTATCGAATTTTCTATTTCTAAATACATGATGAAATTGTTCAGAATCAGTACCGAATTAGTACATACTCAAAAAAAATTGTACCCTGCTCAGCTCAGTGACACCATAATATTACATTGCTTTCAAGTTCTAACATATGTTTAAAGTTTCAAGTCTCTAGCTCATCGGAAAGCTAGTATAAAATCGTTCGCAAACTTTGCGGAAAAACAAACAAACAACCAAACACAAAACAAACGAGAAAGCAACCTAATAAAAACGTGTTAAAAAACAACATTGATGATAAATCTTACAAAATGCACCCCACGTTTTTAGGTTTAACTGTGTACATTTATAAAATAAATCTTTACAGTTCGAATCACGAAAGATGACCACAAATGGCGCCCATCTTCGCGTCATAACTCATGAAAAAAAGACTTTTGACAAAATAATATTTAATATATTTAAATAATATCGTTATATCTATATGAATGTGAAATATTATTTTGTCTAAAGTCTTTTCTTCAAGAGTTATGACGCGAAGATGGGCGCCATTTGTGGTCATCTTTCGTGATTCGAACTATACGCGAGAAATTAATTTATACCTACTTTTTACTCCGTCATGAGTATCTGTCTTTTCAACGTGTTTTCTATAGTAAATTTTTTTCTGTAAAATTTTCTCTTTGCCATACATTCTCGGGTGAAGTTGCAGCGGATCACTGTCTATTGTCAATTTAATTGCATTGTATGCTATTGGTTTGCAAGCTTTTTCCTTCGGGAAGAGAATGAAAATGTCGCAGGCGTATTGTATATTTCACTGCGTTCAGGCGCATTTGGTCCACTTCTCATTTGGTCCACTTGGTCTATTTCTCATTTGGTCCATTTCGCAGAACGTCCATTTCGCGGAACGTCCATAGAACTATATATATACAATAGAACTTTGATACTGTTTTAGAAAACGGCGCCGTATTGTAATGGGGCGGATTAAAGATACGCCGTATTCAAAACGGCTGATCAAAAGTACGCCGCATTGAACAGAGCGCCTTGCGATTTTCAATACGGCTAGCCGTAATGTAATTGGGCGGTTCAGAAACCGCTTTTCCGTCAGTTTTTAACGGACTTCAAAAATTTGAAAAGGAGGAGGTTATCTATTCGTCACGTATATATTTTTTTTCTACTATGTATGTACACCGATTACTCGAAGACGGCTGAACCGATTGAAATGATTCAAACGTTATAACATGAGATTTGTACCCAAGTTGGTCCCATTTTTTGAAATTTTGAAATCGGTTCAGTCGTTTTTGAGAAATCTTGAAAATACTGTCGTTTTCGTTACCATTTTATATGAATTCAAACGGATTTTCAACCATTACTTTTTTGTTTATGAACCGATTTAGATATTTTTTTTAGAGAAAACACCTTAAAAATGATACCATATTAATTTCATTGGTATTGGACTTTGCATTATAAAGATACACGAGGGAACTCCTCAAAATCAAATAGGAACTGTATAGTGATTGAAATATTGGTAGGTTTATGACAATCAAAAATAGGTTAACGACCTATCTATTTTCAAGGACGTTCTGGACTAGAGTTGAACTGCGAAGGCCCAACGGAACTCCTGTGGAAATTGAGTTACTCGGGGTAGGTATACCTACGATTGAAAAAAGTGAAACATTATAACGTTTTATTTTATAAAATATTCGCTTACATACCTACCACAAAAAAGTTTAAAATAAAAAAGCTTTTTAAAAAAAGCAAAACCTCCTTCAAAAATCTTAAAAAAACAGCTCTATAAAAAGCAAGAAATAATGTTCAAATCGATTACTTAAAACACGTCTATTGAAGTCGGGTGGGGCTTTTAGAATTTATATTCAGCAACAATACCTACAATTTATTTTCAGCTCCACCCGACTTCAATAGACGTGTTTTAATTAATCGATTTGAATATTATTTCTTGCTTTTTATAGAGCTGTTTTTTTTTAAGATTTTTGAAGGAGGTTTTGATTTTTTAAAAAGCTTTTTTTAGTACTAATTATCAACACTCGCAGCGCTGCCTACCATAACAATAAAAATGGCGTCAAGTGCGGATATTGCATCGAAAATAAGTAAGAATATGAATGAATTCAATGAAGAAAACGTGCAAAATATGTACCGATAATTGTTTTAAGGACAATTTTTAATGTGCAGTTAAATAGTTTCTACGCAGCTCAATGCGGAAGTGTGAAAAAGCCGTGGATCAAAGAACGCCTTTAGTTGCAGTAGTTCGGCTGTTAGTCCGGTTAACCGAACTAATGCAACTTTTTAGTTGCATTAGTTCGGTTGATTTAAATCACCGAACTGTTGCAACTATTAACTGTTAATAGTTCGGTTGTTAGTCCAGGTTAACCTAACTAATACAACTTTGTATTAATAGAAATCATTACCCATGGCACTACAGAGCAAGTGGCACTACTATTTTTAACCGACTTCAACTAATTAAAAGAACGAGGTTATTAATTCGGTTGTATGGTTTTTATTTATAAATTTTGATTTATTTTATTTTACAATTTTCAATAACTTTTTTTCTTTCCTTTGTAATAATATACGTCACCAAAGTACCAGGATCTCATAAATATGGAGAAAGTTAATTTCTGTAATTTTAAATCTAACAATAAAAATAACATTTCAGTAGTGCTACACTTAATAGTAGCAACAGTTCGGTCAGTCGATTGAAATCAACCGAACTAATGTAACTTTTTGGTTGCATTAGTTCGGTTGATTTAAATCACCGAACTAATGTAACTAAAAGGTTTCATTAGTTCGGTTAACCGGACTAACAACCGAACTACTGCAACTAAAGGAAAGAACGAGATTAAAACTGCTAAGGTGGCAATGGTTTCTGGTGTTGTGCGGAATCCTACGCAATATTATTGGTGTAAAAAATACAACGTAATGAATGTAGCTAGTGAGAATTAAAGAAACATATTTCGGAAGACCCTACTTTTTGGGCAGTGCCCTAAGAACAATATGTTAATACATTACATATTCAAAAAAAGTTAACTTTTAAAAAGATTTAAAATAATTTAAACCAAAAAAAATAGCTAAATGTTCTAGTAAGTCTAACTAATACCTATTACAATTTTACGAACAAAAACCAAACCCGTTTTGTACCGTACCTACTTAATTGATAGAAGTAGTACTTATACATTCCTTAAAACTAATAAAAAGAACACATGTTTCGTACTACTTACTAGTTACTTAAACCTACCTTTTTTCATAATTATTAAAATTAAATTATTTTCAATTAAGCACTGTTTCATTTTGTTAGTGTGGTCACTGTACAATAGAACTTTGACAAAACGGCTAAACGTGCTCCGCCGTATTGAACAACGTATCACATTCTCAATTCTGCGTATCGTTGACTCGCCGTATAACAATACGGTAACGTTTTCTAAAACAGCTAGTTGCTATGTAATACGGCTAAATATACAATACGCCTGCGACAAATCCTACTAATATTATAAATGTGAAAGTTTGTGGGTTTGGATGTTTAGATGTTTGGGTGTTTGTTCCTCAATCACGCAAAAACTACTGAACGGATTTGGTTGAAATTTGGCACACAGATATTAGATAGCCTAGATTAAAACATAGGATACTTTTTATCCCGATATTCCCACGGGAACGGGAACCACGCGGGTGAAAATGCGGGCGGCCGCTAGTATACTATATTCCTTTAGCCGCGTAGGTCACCGGTGATGACCAACGTTATAAAATTATTTATAATCATCTTTAAACTTTTAGATTTTTGCATTCACAGTGCTATTTTTATATTAAGATGAATAAATAATGAAAAATATTAGAAAAAATCGGCTCACCCGTAGCAACTTAGACGGGATTCGAACCCGCACCCTTAGGATTCCGGCCCAATGCACTACCAATTATGCTACCAAGCCGCTGAGGGATGTAGCGAAATTTTCTAATACTTTCCACTCCGTCTAAGTTGCTACGGGTGAGCCGATTTTTTCTAATATTTTTCATTATTTATTCATCTTAATATAATCATCTTTTTTCCGGAATTTCTCGTTTATTTTTTATATTGTGTATAAAATCTGAAATTTTCTACAAACGTTTATCTTATTGTTAATTTATTTTTAGTGTTTCATTCATAATTTATAAAAAATATTTTTGTATGGCGGCAGTTTAGGTGTAAATCCTAATTAATACTACCTACATGCTAGTTACATGGGCGTACCCAGGTTCTGAGCCAGGTGGGGGGGCAAATTTATATTAATCAAATATATTGTATGGCAAATAGGAAGTTTTATTGATAACAATTGATATTTGGTTGGAGGTAAACAAAATCCAGGGGGTCAGCTGCCCCTATCTGCCCCCCCCCCCTTCGGTACGCCTCTGGCTAGTTATCTTTCCACATCTCCTTCCAAAAAAATCCCATTTATTTAGATTTGTAATCATGTGTGGTAATCAGAGCAAGTGAAACTTTAAAATTCACTAATTAAAATTCTAAACATTCTTGTTTAAACACGTAACAGATTAAAACTAAACCTTACCTTCTATAGATGTGCCCAGTTGTGAGTCAATAGTGAGTGTTTGTACCGCCACGAGCAAAACCGGGCACCAAATAAGTATACACAGCATTTTAAACAAGTGGACAACTTGCATTGCCTCAAAAAAGGTTATAACATCATCTCGTGCACATTTTCATGATATACAAACTATTTAAAACAAAAACGAGATCGAACCACTTTTTAAAAAGTTTAAAAAAGTAAAGAGCTGTCAAAGTGACATGCCGTTCCCGCGCAAACTTTCCCACGCCAAAGAACAATGTCCTTCTTTTGATTTGCAAATTAGCGTCTGCACAGGTTGAATTTTGCAAAAATTGTGGCGCAAATGTTTGCTGGGTGTGTCTTCAAGATACGGTCCGGTGGTTTCTTCGGTTCTTTTGCTCATGTGAACCTTAGAGTTAGTTAATCGAGTGTGGTGTTGTTTTGACTGATCTAACAAAGAAAGGGTGACACAACCGCTTCTCGATTGAACTAACTGCGCTTAGATGCAACTTAATATAGGATAAGTAGTGCAACTTGTGTCTGTTTATCCTTAGTCTGTCTAAAAAGTCTGTTTACATGAGAAATTATTAAATTATTTATAAAAACTTATACTGGTAACCCTGTTGGTGCTGCCAAAATTCTAATTGTAAACATATTTATTTATTTAGATGGGTATTGGTGAGGTGGTTGGGGATTTAGGTGGGTAATAAAATTACTCTTGAAATTACCCATCTAAACAGACTTTTTAGACAGACTCTACTTGTCTTATAGTCTAGGAAAGGAAGGTAGTGGACCCCCACAGTAAATCCTCAGTGGACAAAACTTTACAATAAGATAAAGTACCTGTCATAAATGAAACATATTTTTTCTAAATCGTTTTTTTTTGTTTTTGGATTATTTGTACATAGGTTTTGCTTCATAGGTACTATTATTACATCCCTGCAAAGTTTCATCGACTGAGGGTTTCCATACAAAAGATCGCTTCATTTCCTACACTATTATTTGGTAAAAAAAAAACAGTTTTCATCCAACTCTTTATTGAAAAAATCAATTATAAATTCGACAAATAGTTCCCCACACACAGATTATGAAAGGAAATGTTAGACAATTTGATTTAATAAGACAACATATTAAAAAAAAAACGATTTAAACTTAAAATACGTACGACAAAGCTCTCAAAAGCTGTTGTAAAATAGGTAAGTACCTACTTAAGTATAAGTAAGTGTATGTCGCGTAAAATAAAAATAAAAATTTTGTTAAAAATCTTACTCTATACCTAGGTAAGTATTTTGTTGAGAGATACCTTATAATAGGGAATATGCATAAGTCACTGACTTTGATGAATTTGAGCTTGATCGCTGCGGACACTTATAAAACATGATGGAACAGGAAAAAAAAATGTATAATCCTAGTTTTATCACACGATGAAATCAGGGGAAAATAACGATATTTTTTTTTCATTTTCGGATATAATACACTTTACAGTCAGATAGAATATCGAATAAGAAACAATATTTTGTATGATACATATGTATTTAAACGCAAAATTTAGGGAGATAATTGAAGATTATTGGCTAACTCCATATTAAACGCGCCGAAACACACCTGAAACGTGATGTGTGACGTCACCGTTTTGAATGGAGCGTTTTCGGCGGGTGCTGCTGCGCGCTAACTTCAAGTAACTATATATTATCACGAGAAAAAAACGCAAGAGAAAAGTTTTAATATTACAGTTAACTTTCTCTCGCATTATACTTAAGATTAAGATAAAAAAAAATGATGCATATATTCCCTATTGGTACTTATTTTATTTGAGAAATGTATTCATTGCTTTTCTTAAAGCTTCTTTTCTTGTTGCTTTTTTTCTTAAAAAACCTACAAGTTGTTATTAGAAAAAAGTTTTTATGTAAGTATGAAGTTTAAGTTTTTCATGATTTTCAGAAAACGCGCGCGCATTGGTACTAACGGCCGATTTCAATAAAATCCAATGAAATAACAAGAGTTGACTAGTAACAGACCCATCCAATTTCTGAAAAATCATGAAAAACTAAAACATCATTAAAAAAACTTTTCTCTAAAAACAACTTGTAGGTAGGTTTTTTAGTTCTCGTCTAATTTCCTATTAATGTTTTCTAAAAATCTAAGAAGAATTTTCTTTAAATTTCTATAAATTATATGGTGGCTAAACGAAATAAAAACCTAGGTAGAGTAAGTAAGATAGCTTAACGAAATACCTAGGTAGAGTAAGTTTTTGACAAAACTTTTATTTTTATTTCACGTGACATAATATATGTATATACTTATTTTACAACAGATTTGACAGTTTGTCGTACGTCTTTTAAGTTTAAATCGTTAGGTATTTAAAAATACATTGTCTTATTAAAACTCTTTAAATTGAATTGCGTTTTTAGGGTTCCGTACCCAAAGGGTAAAAACGGGACTATTACTAAGACTCCGCTGTCCGTCTGTCTGTCTGTCTGTCCGTCTATCTGTCTGTCTGTCTGTCACCAGGCTGTATCTCATGAAACATGATAGCTAGACAGTTGAAATTTTCACAGATGATGTATTTTTGTTGCCGCTATAACAACAAATACTAAAAACAGAATAAAATCAATATTTAAGGGGGGCTCCCATACAACAAACGTGATTTTTTAGCCGTTTTTTGGTACGGAACCCTTCATGCGCGAGTCCGACTCGCACTTGGCCGGTTTTTAAACTCTATACCTACCTTAGATTATTGAGCTCTATATAAACTAAAAAAACGAGTTATTCTCAAAACTGACGTCATGTGAGGCCGAAATTCTGCACGTTATGTTCGATGATACGTTTTTTTCTACGTTTCCGTTATTGTTTTCCTCGTAACGTGTAATTATGAGATCGCGAGCAATGGTTCGTTGAAGCCTTGTAAACTGTGAACATGCGAATTTTTTTTTCAAGAATTTGTATTGTAATAAAACACTTTGATTCACCCATCATTTACAGGGTTGGCATGATTAACAAGTTGTTTTAAAATACGTGTTTAAAACAATTTGAAATAAATCTATGTTTTTTATTAAGCGTTTAAAAACACAGTTTAAAACAAGTTTTAATCAATGTTATAGACATTAAGAAAAAAACAGGGTTTAAAACTACTATTAATTGAGAATAAATGGTGATTTTCGTAAATTAGTGCACTTTTTTCCCAAAAATATGTTTAAAAACTTTAGATTTCACTGAAAATACATAGGATGACAGTAAAAAGTGTAATGTTATCAGATATCTTTTGCCAAGATGACAAATCTTAACTAAGTTTTATTATGTTATGTTTATTAACTAATTATTATGTTTATTAACTAATTGATTTTTGTAAATATTTACTAAGGATTCTAAGGCGAATTTGAAAATAGTCTAGAAATGTAATATTATTGGTCTAATTGATTTGAAAGTGATGGTTTAAAGTAATAAGTAAAAAAACACTTGTTTAAAACATTTTGAACTGTTTGTTTTATAAAATAAAAAAAAACAGTTTTTTTTCCAACCCTGATCATTTTCTTATTTATTTAACGGGTCACCAACATAAATCAAGTAACAGTAAACAAAATATATAAAATAACAGAACAACAAATTTGCTTTCTTGTAAGTGCAGATATGTAAAAACAGCATGCGCTATTGTAGAAAAAAAATACATGTTTTTTAAGTAAAAATAAAAATAAAAAAATATTCATCATTAACCAATTTGATGTCATCTACACTAGGGTATATTACTTACAACCAACTAAAACTTGTTAGTTTTCGTAATGGCTATAAATGCGTCTTTTTCTCGTTGTATAGCAAAAAAAGAGATACACTTTAATGATCAAACGAACTTACCCTAAGTGAAGTTCGATCTTAATTATCCCGTCTTCATCGAAGAGATTTAATTTGTTACAAAGTAGTAGCTCTGCTATACGCTCGCACTCTATCGCACGTCTTCAGCGCTATAGGGAGAGAAAGAGAAAGCAATAGCCACCCCCCTCTCTGCCTCCGACCAGCGCTGCCCGCCGCCGCGTCAACCTCATTCAGTTTGGAGTAGTAAGTAAATACATTGATATCTCCATCTATTATAGGGATACGGTTGTTGAACAAACAACTAGCAAGGGAGGGTTGGGACTTTAAATCTCTTCGATGAAGACGGGATAATTAAGATCGAACTTCACTTAGGGTAAGTTCGTTTGATCATTAAATTATCCCGTCTTCATCGCCGAGATTTAATTTGTTACAAAGTAGGATGTTTAGAGAAGATATCAATGTTATTAGAGGAACCCTTGTTTGTTGATATAAATAAACAAGGGTTAAGTGAACACACATTAAATTATTTTAAGGATTAGTTAAATAAGATAAAAATAAGTCAGTGCTCCTGCACTGCAACTGCAACATAATAAAAAATTGTTTTATTACAATGTCGGTTCTGCAAAATTAGAGCCCGATGCCTGGAAACTCGCAAATATTGTCGATTGTCCAGTCCAAACAGCAGATTGCGAATAGCATCCACAAAAAATTCGACACACAGACTAGTAAGTAAACAAATTTTTCGTCACGAATGGCAGCAACTTGGCTGCCGCGCCGATGTAACCACATGTTACACAACATGATAAACAGGTAATGAGATTAAAAAGAAATCGGTGTAAATTTCCTCCATTATAAATTTTATCAATCGGCCGAATGTTTGTGACGAGGCAGCATTGATAAGTTTTTTTTTTGGGGTTTGTATTAGTTCATAAGGGCGAAAATATTTAAGATATTTATATAAATAAACACAAATAATTTTATTACAGAAATAAAAACTCAAAGAATGGAAAGTTCAACAAGTTGAGACTTACAGAAGATGTGATTAAACATCTGTCATTTAAATTTTAAATAATAAATTATTTCGCCAAATCTTACTGTGTTACCTCAGATAATATAATACAATACTGAGTTGCTTAATTGAATTAAGTACATGATCTGTATTCATTCACTTGTAGCCAAGGCTAACAAGGTGACCTATGTGTGCTTAATTGTTCAAAATGTAAGTTATTTGGGAGTAAGTTCAACAGGTAATCTTAAACTATTGTAAGATCCAACGGTATCTAACGGTAATGTAACGGTAGTGTAACAAACATATCTAAAAAAATATTTTTTTTTTAGGTTACCATTGCCGCTGATATAGATTTAAAATAATTAGGAGATATCTGAGCAATGATTGTTTAGTGGGATTCGTTTAGAAAGCAGTTATTTAGAAAACCTATTAAATCATTAATTTATATAAAATAAGATATTCTTTCTTGGCACTATTTCCAATAAGAATATAGATTTGCTTGCAGTATTATCCAATGAATTATTGAGTCGCATCAGCTTAGCAATCCCATATAACATGCCCAGAAAACCGATAACTAAAACCTTTTCGATTCCTGCCTCTCGTACCAATGTCGCCAAACATTCACCTTTGCCTCGCATTCTAGCCGCATACAATGAGTTTTGTGCTTCTTTTCCTGATATTGACATATTTTTTGATTCCCATAACAAATTCAAAACCAAAATTAAAAAATCTTTTCTTTAGTTTGCTAATTGTTTTTTGATAACATTATTTTTGGAACATCTAATCTCTTTTTTTTTATTGATGAAATTGCTCTTTAAGAATGTTGTGTTAACCTGTAATTGGTGTATATATATAACTAAGACCTCTATGTACCTACTTTAAAATTGTATTTTTTGTATATATGCTGTTGGTTGACCTATTAATAAATAAATAAATTATTCAAATACTGAGGCAAGGTATCAATAAACGCTTCTAACGCTTGACTAAGGAACTTGTTTTCTAAGGAACGTTTGCCTTATAATATGCAGCCAGAGAAAACTGACAGCGAGGATGATGTTTCTTTCTTCGAACAGATAAAAATAAATTAACGTTTGTTGTGACTATTACTATCGCTATTTCTTTAACAGCAAGTTGATTAAGGTTTCAACGAGGGAATGGAGTTGCCTGTCACAAGTATATTATTATGTTTACTAGGTAGCTTTAATAATATAAGTTTATTTAATGTATTGTGTAATTGCAGAAAATAAAAAACTTTTATTTTTTATTTTATTTAATTGAGAAACCATGTCTGTGATAGCTATTATGTCATTTGGCTTTGTCATGCACAATAAAATAAGTTTTTTTTTTAAATAAGTAAGGAAAAAGAAAGCTGGGGAGGCGTTATTACGCCTATTGTTAATTTGCCATTGCCATTTCTCGCGAGCAATTTAGCAATTTGATTTAGTTGCAAGCAATGAACACCACTAATTCGATTCATTTATGAAATGGCAGTGGTGTTATTAATATACAACAAATAACTTCAGTATAGGCACCTGCAGACAGACGGCGTGGTGCGCGTCCCAGCTATATCCAGCGCAGCCGCAGTGGTAGGCGCCGCCCATCGGGTAGCAGCCCATCGGTGCTAGTATACTCACGGCATGCGAAGAATTTTATAACAAAAAAGCAGATCCAGGTCATTAATGAGCAGCAGTTATTCCTCGTTTGTGCAAAATCTTTTATTGTCTCACTTTGACCGGCTGCTGCGCAGTCCATTGTCAAAGCAACGGAGAAAGTATTGAAAACTATTCGTTTATCATATTGATTTAAACGTATCAGGAAAACAAATATTATTTTTCAACCATACAATACAAAGTTGACAAGGTACATAGTACGATATAATACGTAATTATTATATTAATTATTTTAAATAGTTAAACATAAATGCTCAATATGTACAAGCCTTAAGCTTGTCCAATATTAAAATTTTAAGTGTTAAAATAGTAAAGCTTCCGCAGTACAAACTGCTGTAATAGTTCCCAAGTGCTGTAATAGTTACAAGAACACTAAAATGTATTTTATTTGATTTTAATAACGTCTTCTAAAAATATTTTGTTTGTACTTATTGGTCAATATACTACAAATTTTAGAAATTCAATACAAGGCCAAAGAATTTACATGTTTGGCTGGGAGTAATGGGACTTTCTTGATAGTTAATGAGGATCTTAAATATCAGAATAATTGTTTTTATAGTTTCTAATACTTGAAAATTTGAGAAATATTGGTAATTAATACCCAGACATAAGTGTCATCTTAATAGGGCATTGAAGCCTGTAATTAATGGGTTAAAATTATTGGTTTAAAAATTTAGTAAAGATGATGATTCTGTGTAGTGCTGTGAAAAAGCCAAAGAATAAGACCCAAAACTCATGAAGTTTATTGTCTTAATAACATCCTTACTAATATTAAAAATGCAAAAGTCCTTTTGTTTGTTTGTTTGTTACACCCTCACGTCTCAACCACGGAACAGATCATCATGAAATTTTTATACACGTTGTCTGGGTTACAGAGAAGGACATACGGTACCTTTCATCCCGAAAGGAAAATATTGTTCCTGAGGGATTGCAAGAAACATTTCCTTGGTGAAGCCGCGGGCGGCCGCTAGTATTAAATACGTTTTGCACTGTGCGTGAAAACAACCGTCCTCAAGGACTAATAGTTGTGCCATGGCATTATCAGGACACCTGTTATGAGTTAAATCGTTCTAGCATCCTCCATAAAATGTTCAGAAAGTACCCACATGTTCTATTTTCTTTTGTAAAGAAAATAAAATATATTTGTTTATTTTTAAATTTAACTAACTGAATACTTAGGATTAGTATTGGAAAATAACCTTAAGCACATAACGGTCGTTTGATAGTTTTTACTCGAATCAAGAACGTATTTTAGCTGACCAGCTAAAAATACAGACAAGGTACAGACCTTTTGTTCTGATCCGGTAGCGCGACGGTGCCGACGGTGGTGATCACGGGTAGCCCTTGGAGCTGGAAGCTGCAGGTAGGTGCCGCAAGGCTGATGAAACACGTTAAACTGGCCCTGCTGATTGCTGTCCGTCACCTCGGCTCAACTGCTTGTGTTCCAAGATATGGTTGTGGTTGTTGTGGCAGACCCCAAGTTTAGAGAGAACTGAGCAGTAGGTGTCGTCGCGCTGACGGTCTTTAAAGACACTATTCGAGCGATTTTCAGTAGTGGCATAATACATGATAATAGCATGATTAATTTTCAACGAATCGGAGATGAATTTGCCGAAAATGTTTTTTTTTTAATTTTTATTTTACTGACCATAAGGGCACCTTTAACACTTGTGGGAGTGTATTTTGATGTTCAACATCATTGCTGATTTTTCTCGAAGAAAAAATAAGAAGGAATCAGAATTTTGTTTTATAATGTTGTTCGAGAAAACCGAAACATTTAAAAGTACTTGTACATACTTGTATCAGTGACAACAATTTTGATGTTTCACAAAAAAGATTATTAGGCCTTCATTTTTGATAGCAAATATCTTATTAATATTTGTAAAATAACGGTTAATATCTCGTATTAACACATAGGAGTATCTAGTATTGACTTAAAGTAAATAATCTGCAGTTTACGTCAGCAAATCTAGGTATATATGTTTTATAGAATTACGGCTAATATCTCGTATTAGCTCATAATAGTACTTATCGCTGGTCAATTTCACGTATTGACTCGGGAAAAAATATCTCATAAAAGCAAGTATGTCGTATTGACTCAAAGCAAATATTTTTCAGTTAACACCAGCAAATCTATTCATATTTTGTAAAATATAAAGCGGTTAATAATGATGAAACAAACTTACCTGTAAGTTGAGTTCAATCATAATATACGAAGGATTCGTCCGAAGACATTAACTCACAAAAGCAGGTCGTATTGACTCGAGGCAAGTATTCGGCAGTTTATTGTAAAATGATGGTTAATATCTCGTATTAACGCATAAAAGTATCACTGGTCAATATCTCGTATTGACTCGGGAAAAAAAATTCACTGGCCAATATCACGTATTGGCTCGGGAAAAATGTACCATTGGTCAATATCTCGTATTGACTCGAGGCAAATATAAGGCAGTTTGCCTTTGTGAATAACTTGCATACTTTTCATCACTAAGAGAAAAGATAAATTGTGAGTCTACCTTCAACATTCGTATCACTTGCATAGTGACGGCATTTTACCGTTTTTCACGAATTAATTCACGTTTATAATTTCACTGATTTTAAGACTATAGTTAAACAAAAAAGTTATATTTTTGTGACAACCGACGTGCGTATTGCGCGCGCGCGCAACAAAGAATGAGGTTGACGCGGCGGCGGGCAGCGCTGGTCGGATGCAGAGAGGGGGGTGGCTATTGCTTTCTCTTTCTCTCCCTATAGCGCTGAAGACGTGCGATAGAGTGCGAGCGTATAGCAGAGCTACTACTTTGTAACAAATTAAATCTTGGAGATGAAGGCGGGATAATGATAGACATTCAGAAGGCTGAAGTGTTTTAAGAGGTCTTCGTTAGAAAAGTTTGTTAAAGAATATTTCGTGGACAGAAGGGTTTGACTAGTAGTTTTCAGATTTTTTCAGGAAAATATTCCGTGTCATCGTATTTTATATAGCAGATTTTGAGTAAATCCTTACTAATATTATCATTGCGAAAGTCCGATTGTTTGTTTGTTACGCCTTCACGTCACATCTACTGAACCGATCGTCATGAAATTTTGCATACACGTTGTCAGAGGTACAGAGAAGGACATATACTTACCTACCTTTCATCCCGAAAAGAAGTATTGTTCCCGAGGGATAGCAAAAAAACCTTTCTACGCAGACGAAGTCGCGGGCGGCCGCTAGTATTGAATAAAAGACTCATTCTTATTCCTCAAAAACTTTAGTAAATCTTATGAAACTTTCTCTACAATCGATTTGGGATTTACCATTTTTTTTTACTCAATTTAGTCATTTTGTTAAAGTCATTATAGGTATTTAAAAAGTACCAGAGTCGAAGCGTTAAGTAGTTATTGTAGAACCTTATTGTTGGTATTATAATTTATATTAGCACATTTTGGCGAAGTTTGTAGACCTTTTGCATAATAAAGTTATAAACAGTGATGTTTGCAATGCAATATTTTGTTGAAAACTCGAACTTAGAATAATTATTAATACACAATTTAAGTATATATAGGTTTTTTGACGTCGTAGGAACCACAGATCACAAATTCGGACCTTTCTGATATATACTTCTGTTATTAGAATAAGTATAATTAATCGCTCTTGCTCCCTTATAGAACATCGAAAAACGTTATACAGAAACATTTTACAGGTAGGTCGATAAAACGCGCGAACTGCATTCAAAGATTTTTTTTAAAACAAAACGGTCTATCTTCAATATTTGGTACAATGTTTTGGGACAAACTTTATACAGTATACAGAAACGTAAACACGTTATACCTACAGGTATACAGCATACCTGTAGGTATAACGTGTTTACGTTTGTCCCAAAACATTATACCAAATATTGAAGATAGACCGTTTTGTTTTAAAAAAATATCCTTGAATGCAGTTCGCGCGTTTTATCAACACTCAACTGTCAAAAACCATTATCTTTTGACAGTTATGTAAAAGACATATTAAACTACCTGCCTAACTACCTAACTACCCACTTTGTGGTGTAGGTACACCACAAAACGTTGCGTTGCTTTCGAGTGAAGGAAAAGGTAGAGCTACGAAAAAAATTGGTTAGGTAGGTATTTAGGTAAGTTCTCTAGACAAGAAGAAAAAATAGTTAAGTTTGGGTGAGTTAATACCTAACAAAAAATGCATTTGGGCTGGAAAATGTAGGGTGTAATAAACCGTGTAGGTACCTACTTAAAAATTAACCATGATACCTACCGCTCTTCTTTTCACTATGTTCCGCTCCGGTCTATAGTTCCATTTTTTATTGGAAACCCAGAAGATACCAATCTTATGATTACATGGTAAAATTCTGTCTGATTGCTAACCATCTGCTAACGATCTAGGATCGAAACCTTTTCTGTCTTATTCAGAGTGCGTTCGTTAAACTGGTGCTGAAGTTAACGACTGCGGGCTAACGCCATTTTAGCGCCAATCGTATTCAGAGTGACAGTTTAACGTTTAGTCCCATTTAAGGATTAAAAGGTGCATTGTGATTGGTTTACAAACATTAAACCAGGTTTTGTTAGAACAGTCTTGCATAGGGTTACCAGATGAAAAAATCAAAAGTCCGGAGAAAAGGCCAGATTTCCATTGAAAAATCCTGAGATTTGTAGCAGTTTGAGAATAAGGTACGACGGGGGGGGGGGGGGAGGCTGGCGTCTTCTACAAAATGGCTTCAAGTAGCAAGCGGCCACGGTACAACTGTAGATTCACACGTTTTTTACTGTATTTTATTAAAAATTCTAAAAATCCTGATATTACCTGAGATTTCCAAAATCCGGCCGCAATCCTGAGAAAAGTCCAAAAATCCTGAGATCTCAGGACAAATCCTGAGATATGGTAACCCTACTTGCACCCCAGTTTTGTGAAACATCTCTGAATAAGACGGTTAGTGTTTAGAACGGGTGAAATTATTACTGAAAATAGGTACTTATGACTTCTTGCATATTCGTATTTTAAGAGTTTACGCCGTGACCCGATTTCACCATTAAAATAATAAACGTGGATAGGTAGGCTGCCTCTGTCCCATCACTGTCTGTCTTAAAAACAAAAAAAGTTACAAAAATTGCAATTTAAGTATACAAAAAAAAGGTAAACAATGAATAAGTAATTGTTCGTAAAATTGTGATTTTTCAAACATTTTGAGAATATACTTAAGCGCTTGAAAAATACTTGTCCACACCTACCTACTGGGTAGGTACTTTGCCCTAGTAGGTAGGTACATTACATAACCCTAACTATGTATTACCTAGCTCATTTCTGAAAAATGAGTATTTTTGGTTCTATAGTCTGTTCACGGAAACAAGTTAGTAGAGCGCTATCTCACTCACACAATTTTTTAACTGTGATTGGTTTTTAGTCTACTCATACTCTCCGTACTGTGCAGACGTGCTCAATAGGGAATATGCATCAATTTTTTTTTAATCTTAATCAAAAGTATAATGCGTTAGAAAATTAACTGTAATATTAAAACTTTTCTCTTGCGTTTTTTTCTCGTGATATAGTTACTTGAAGTTAGCGCGCAGCATCACCCGCCGAAAACGCTCCATACAAAATGGTGACGTCACACATCACGTTTCAGGTGTGTTTCGGCGCGTTTAATATGGAGTTAGCCAATAATCTTCAATTATCTCCCTAAATTTTGCGTTAAGGTACATACGTGTCATACAAAATATTGTTTCTTATTCGATATTCTATCCGACTGTAAAGTGCATTATATCCGAAAATGAAAAAAAAAATTGTTATTTTTCCCTGATTTCATCGTGTGATAAAACTAAAATAATACATTTTTTTTATTTTTTTTCCTGTTCCATCATGTTTTTATAAGTGTCCGCAGCGATCAAGCTCAAATTCATCAAAATCGGTGACTTATGCATATTCCCTATTGTGACTGTATGCTCAATTCGTTACCTGCCTTGTGTATCGAATTTTGAATCCCAAGGTGCCGCAGATGTGCTAATGACCCGTATTGTTCTTTTGTCATAAATGAGCAATAACTTAAAAAAATACTTTTTTCAAAATTTTTGTACAATAAACTAGCCCAGGTGTGCTAGTTCCATTATTCTTCTCTGTAATAAATGGCTCTCAAATAGGACGGATGAAGCCGCGGGTATAAGCTAAGCGATTTTTTAAGATGCGCAGTGTGTTAGATTTGGAACACAGGTTTTAACGCGATTTTAACTAAAACATAGGTGTTGAGCACCTACCTCTTCAACACCTATGTTTTAGTTAAAATCGCGTTAAAACCTGTGTTCCAAATCTAATAAAATGCAACGCGAAAGTTTAAAAGTGTATATGCGCAGTGTGAGCGCGCATTTACTTTTCCAAGGCATTATTAACGCCCACTGACCCTAAAAAAGTTTTTTTTGTCTTTGTTATTTGTATGAAAATGTGTGATAGAGAAGGCACTATACTAACTCGTTTCCGTGAACAGAGTATACCGAACCGAAGTTTTACCGAGCGAGCACGAAATACAAGCGAAGCGTCTCTGCTTCAGCTTGGGCAAAAATTGTTTCGTATGTCCGGCTGTCTGTTCTCACCTACAGCCTAGGTCGCATTTCATAACCGATTTTCATAAAATTTTGTGAGCAGGTTCGAAAGTAATATAATTTTTTTGTCACGCCAGCTTTTTGTTTTTTTTTTAAATGACGGAAAAATGTTAAAAAACATATAGGGTGAATATGCCTATTACCAGCCCCCCAAGGATTTTTCAACTTTGAATCTCTGTTGTTGCCACAATTGCTATCTTTAAAATATTGTTGATAGTTTTAGGTAGGTTGATTAATCTTTATTACGAAAATAGTACCTACTTAGTTTTACGTAGTTTTGTGGGAAAAAAATAGAGAAGCGTTTAAATGTCCGAAGGGCGAAAAACCCTAATTCCAGCCGCCTTTGCCCTAATATCAGCCGCTTCGCTCCCTAATTCCAGCCGGGTACAGGGTGTTCTACAATAATACAACCATGTTAGTATAAAATAAAAAAATATATAATTTGGTAACTCTAATAAAACACTAAAGGCTATAAATTATGATTCCCATAGCATGTCATTGAAACTTACACCTCTCCTGTAGATATTAATCAATTTAGAATATAGGTACATTATATCAAAAACAATGGCGTAACAAAAAGTGAACTTTGGTTTAATAAACATATAATCAACTAGTATGAAATCGTTTTAATTATTTGAAACTTTTTAAGCGTTTTCCAAGAAGTGAAATTCAATATATATTTTTATATTGAATTTATTTTAGGTTTCTATGAGTGAAGAAAAGTATGATTTTAATTATTATTACTTTTTACATCTAATATTTAAAAAAAATTAAAATCATATTTGAGAACACTCTGTATATTGCCGTAAAGTTAGATGACCGGCTGGAGTTAGATTCTCATACATATCCTAATATCAGCCCCTAATTTGCAGAATTAAGAAATTAAGATGAATATGATTTCTTAAACGAACGTTAAATACCCAATACCAGCCTCGGCTGATAATAGAAAGTTATTGAAAATCACCCAGTCAAACTCCAGCCCCCTATTTTTTTCGAAATTAGTAAATTCAATTACAAACTAGTAATGTCAAAACGTTATATATCTAATCTATTACTAGTATCAAAGTTAAAACCTAAAAAAATTGCAACTTGCCTTTGTAAACACACTTCCCAGAGTTCGCATCGATCGAGCTTTTATTCTGTTTTTCAAACATAGTCACCTCTACTCGGTCTCGGTGAACATTATTGCTCGTTGTGTGAGTTGTAGGTGACGTGACGGGGTTATAGTGATTTTCCAACTTAGAGGATTAACTAGCGGTGTGGCTCCATTAAACAGTTTCCGATTTTCACTGTTTTTTAATGAAAGCAAAGCAAAAACTTTTAGGGGCTGGTATTAGGAGGGGGGGGGGCTGGAGTTAGGCATATATTTTGTAAGCAAGTTTGAAAATTATACCTACCTATACCTATAGATTTTTTGTCAAGCTAGTTTTTCGATTTTTTTTTTTGAAATGGCAAAGATATGTGAAAAGAACATATTTCAGTCCGGCTTTCCGGCGATGTCTGTTCTTCTCTTCACCGATCCCGGTGAAATTTTGTGAGCAAGTTTGATAAATTTATAAAAATGACGGAGATATGTCATCATCCCAATTTATTTATAGTGTTCTACACAAAATAAAATTTTGAGCTCGTAGAACGACCACTATTGGGGTCGGCGCAGCATGTGATTCATACTGCATTAGGTTTTGGCAAAAGTTTTACGGTCGGCCGCCTGCCTGACACCAACCCTCCTCGGGAATGCTGTTGTTGACAGTTTCCTCGCTGCCATTCGAGTGACCCTTTGTGCGATGGTCTGTACCGGGTCCCTAAAAACTTCCCTCTATCGCCTTCTACGATACCCACGGGATGAGATGCTGGGACAGTCCTATTCTTAACCGAAACTGTACGGCGTAAGTTACGAAAAATGACGGAGATATGTAAAATAACATATTTCAGTCCGCTTTTCTAGCTGTTTGTTCTCATCTTGACTTTGGTTGGCGGGGTTGGCGAGCCCCCCTTTCCTGCGCCAATGTAAACAAACGAGCACTGGAAAGGTACCAAAGCTACTAATGCACTGCATTTGAGTAGGTACGATTCGCACTCTACTAACAACTAATATAATGTAAACCAGCTCTAAAGGTGCGATTTATGAGCTAATTAGGTGCATAGTAGGTACTACTCGTGCTTTATCTTTTAAAATAGCTTAGTATAATTCCATAAGAATAAATTATTTATGGTATTTCCTGCTTTATGATTTGTAACATAACGACAACACCAATTTAAAATTCAGTAGGTAATAATGTGTTTCTACTAATTTAAAAGGCGTGTGAGATAGCGGTATACATCGTTTTATTAGCACATAGACAACTAATTAATTAAGCAACTGTTACTGACCACACAAGATCTATAATAAAGACTAGATTTCAACTTATTTCTGCCACTCTCTCACGATATTTTGGAAAGAGGCGGGTCAATGGACGACAAACAAAGATTTCTACGAAAGAAGTGTGTGGATACGATTTGTACAGTACGAGGCATAGGTATATCTTGAAATCGGGTTAGGATTGCGCGGAACGCGTATTTTGGGCATGCGTAGCGGCACAGAATAGATATACCTACTTACTTCAAGATAAAGAATGGGAATCGGAAAACATCGGAAACAATCTTCTACATTTATTACACAACAAAGATAATTAACAAAAAATAGTTCGGCCCTAAAATGCTAAAAGTCATTTACAAATTTCAACTTTATTGCAATGAAATAAATCTTTATTTTAAAAGTTAAAAAAAACTTTTAAATTAAAAACAAAATGGAAACTGAAATACCACAGAATAATGATTATTCTGTGGAAATACAGTCAGATTAACTCCTATTCCTAGCATGAGGGGTGTATTTTTCCATCGTCAGATATTACGAAAGATTTCGGGTTCGGCATGTCCATACAAAGATTACGTCAAGAAAAAAACAAAGAACTTTACAATGAATGAGATAATTACTGTACAGCTTATCGCGATCAACAGACGGACAACCCGCGAAATTTATTATTAATTTAATAATGTCTGTGCAAATTCGCTGTAGTGTTGGGAAATAAACAATTAAGGAAAAATATAAATGTCGATATTATATGGCTTCATTCGTTATTAGCATACCCCGTTATCGCGGGTGCACGAATGATCGAAGCCAAAACAGAAGGTCTATTTTTGATTAATTTGATAATTCTACCTAATCCCGTTCAACCTCTGAGAGAATATATCTGTAATACATTTTTTTAGTATACCTGTATTTCAGGATAATCTTTTATCCACAACTCCATAAATACGTGACGAGATTTTTTTCTCGGAGGCATATTGTTGGTTAAGATAAAAATGATACGCAATTAGACAACAATTGATCACTAAATGACCCGTAAAGGGGAGAGGGCGCGGAGCGTGAGACAACACTAAGTAGAGTACAAGACGACACGACAACACGCGCGCGAGTGGCGTTCGGCCGGCTTCTATACGCCTTTGTCGGCATCCGTCAAAGCGGACACCGCGCGGTGGGCTTTTGTGCGCCTTTGTCGGCATCCGTCATAACCGACACCGCGCGGCGACCGCGTGCGCGTGAGTACGGTCCGCACTGTTATAGCAAAATAAGCTCTATACTTTTAAAAACACGATTCAAAATAAATATCGTCCTTCACTTTGTGCAGTTAGATTTTAGGAAGAATTAAAGTTATGTATCTATTGGTATTGTCTAAAAATATAGTTCACATTTGCCATTACTGAACACGAGAGCGCGGGAGCTTGAAAATTTTCGCACCTTAAGGCCGGCCACAGACAGACGGAATCACGGAATTCCGTACATACGTGATTCCGAACGCAGCAACTGCATACAAAATCTATGGGCCTGCCACACACATGCGGGATTTTTCCGTACGGAATCTTCATACATTGTCGAAATTGCGTTCGGAATTCCGTAACGGGATTACGTCTGTGTGTGGCCAGCCTTAATTGGTTTTTTGAGTAGAAAAATGTAGGCAAATAGGTGGCCCTAAAGGTCTTTCGCTTCTGATTTTTTAGTCTATGAATCGTTCGTGCACGCCCGATAACGGGGTATGGTTATTAGTTTAGCTAACATATTTTTTTTATTGTTTATAACCTACAAGCGGCCGCCTGGACAGTTTTTGCTATCCCTCCCTATGTCCTTGTCCTTCTCTGTAGGGTCAAGGAGGCAACAGTGACTCATATGTTTTTCAAAAGGCTTATTTGTATAAAAAATGTGACGGGATGATAATGAAACTTATACATAACATTCATTAACTATTATAGTTTAACTAGCTTTTGCCCGCGACTTCGTCCGCGTGCACATTCGGAAAATCGCTATGGAACCTTTGACCGAGATTAAAAGTATCCATGTTTTACCACAGGCTATAACTATCTGTTTGCTAATCCAAATCCATTCAAAACTTCAATATCGACATCCATACAGATTTGTTTGCTTATTTGTTTTTAGAAGTGAGTAGGTACTTCTAGTTTAGTTTCACATCAAAATGTCTACTTAATATATTTTTTTCATACAAAGTATGAACCCCATTTTACCCCTTTAGCGGTTGAAACAAAGCCACTATTTAGGACTCTAAATTAAATGCCATTTTCGCAATCAACATCCCATAAAACCTCAATAACGACATTCATATCGAGTTTGGGCTTTTTATGCCATTTACCCCTTAAGGCTTTGATTTACAAAAATTTAAGAAATACATGTTTAACCTTTTGTTTATAGAAGTACTGCTACGAAGTTTCAAGTCGTAATGTCTATTTTACATTTTTTCCATACAAAGTTTGAACCCCATTTGACCCTTCAAGAGGTTGAATAATGTCTACCACTAAAAATAAATGCCATTGTCGCAATAAACATCCCGTATAACCTCTATAACGACACATATCGATGTTGGGTTTTTTGTACCCCATTTACCCCCTAAAGGGTTGAGTTTCGGAAGACCACGAAACACGTGTTTGCTTATTTCTTTTCAGAAGTACTCCTACGAAGTTTTACGTCAAACAGTTTGTTTAATATTATTTTTTTCAAACAAAAAATGAACCCCATTTTACCCCTTAAGGGGTTGAAACATAACCACTGTGTAGGACTTAAAAATAAATGCCATTTTCGCAATCAACATCCCATAAAACCTCAATAACGACATCCATATCGAGTTTGGGCTTTTTACCCCATTGACCCCTTAGGGGGTTGATTTTCAGAAATTTACGAAATATTTGTTTGATCATTTGTTTATAGAAGTACTCCTACGAAGTTTCAAGTCGTAATGTCTATTTTATATTTTTGCATACAAATTTTTAACCCCGTTTGACCCCTTAAGGGGTTGAATAATGTCTACCACTAAAAATAAATGCCATTTTCGCAATCAACATCCCATAAAACCTCGATAACGACACCCATATCGATGTTGGGCTTTTTCACCCCATTTACACCCTAAAGGGTTGAGATTCGGAAAACCACGAAACACATGTTTGCTCATTAGTTTTTAGAAGTACTCATACGAAGTTTCAAGTTGAAATGTCTATTTAATTTTTCTTTTTCCATACAAACTTTGTACCCCCATTTCAACCCTTTAGGGCTGGGAATTTCCAAAAATCTTTTCTTAATGGGTGTTTACATTGTGTAAAGTATCTATGTGCGAAATTTCAAGTCTCTAGGTTCAATGGTTTGGGCTTTCCATACAAACTTTTTAACCCCATTTCAACCCTTTAGGGGTGGAATTTCCTAAAATCTCTTCTTAGTGGGTGCTTACATTGTATAAAGTATCTATGTGCAAAATTTCAAATCTCTAGGTTCAACGGTTTGGGCTGGGCAATAGTCTGTCAGTCACCCCTTCACTTTTATATAAGAGATACTGCATTAACAAAAATGGACGACACAGGTTCAAAATAAAATAAATAGTAGAAAACAAAAAAAATACTTTTGAGCCACTGTGCACGCCCAGGTGTACACAGTGACCCAACCCTGGAGTACACAGTAGCTCTAAAGGTACATAGTGACTCATCAAAATAATTAATAACAAAAAATCTAAATAATGCAAGTTTTTTACGTATTCAAGTATTTATAAAAAAAAACAAGTTGTTTTAATGCTTACATTAGTAGAGCCTTCAATATTACTGTACTAATTGAAATTGAGCCACTGTGCACGACACCGCCATTTTTTTTTAATTTACAATAATAACAAAACCGAAATCCAATCCTTTAAAAACACTGTATGAATGAAGATTACACAACCTTTATCAACCAGAAAATCTGTTAGTTATAGCGATTTACCATTGTTTTACATAATAAAAAGCACAGAAACTTACCTTGAAATATAATTTTATCCACGCGAAATTTATTTTCTTTCTATGACACAACACAACGGCACCGCAACTGCCGGCCGACTAGATCAAACGTGTTTGGAGGTCAAGCGGTATAATGTGTGAAAGAGACAAACCTAGTCATTCTTTCTCTTCAGGTGGAAACATACATGAGTCACTGTTGACGACTGAGTCACTGTTGCCTCCTTGACCTACACAAAGATGTTTGATAAGTTTATTATTCTATATAATGGGATAACTAGGCTTTTCACCAGTATGCAAAATTTCATGATGATCGGTAGAGTGGTTAAGACGTGAAGGCGTAACAAACAAACAAACGGACTTTCGCATTTATAATATTAGTAAGGATATAGGTAGGTGCTGACACGAATCGGTGAGCGGTAAGAGAAATTGGAGGGTAAAATATAGTTTCTTATATATTTTCTTCCTATTTAAATGGCGAACTTCCTATTCGTTCTAGTTAACGCTAACGCCATCATCATATCAGCCGCACGACACCCACTGCTGGGTATAGGCCTCCCCCAAGGATCTCCACGACGCTTGGTCCTGCTTGGCCCGCATCCAGCGGCGCACCGCGACCTCCACCAGATCGTCGGTCCACCTTGTCGGGGGCCTACCCACGGAGCGTCGTAGTCCGGTGCGCGGTCGCCATTCAAGAACCATTCCGCCGCAACGGCCATTGGTTCTCTCACTGTGTCCAGCCCACTGCCATTTCAGCTGAGCGATCCTTCGAGCGATGTCGGTTACTTTAGTTCTCCTGCAGATCTCCTCATTTCTGATTCGATCACGCAGGGAAACGCTGAACATGGCAACACCAACGTTCCTTAACAAATGAAGGAAGAGTTTTCGAATTCTGCCAGAGGCGCATCTGTCTACAACATAGTTTATAATTTAATGCATCCGCTCAAGGACGTAGCCAGGATTATATACAGGGGGGGGGATCAGGTAGCGAACGACCGGCAGCTGCCCCTCCTTGCCCGTAACTCGCTACGCCCATGCTCCGCTGCGTTAAGCGGGATCCCAGGCGCGGGGCGACATAGATTGAAGCTTACTCATGCACTGCAAGCATCTGTCCATCATAAAACCAGCAATCTATATTCCCGCGCCGTGTACCCGCGGCGGGATCCCACTTACTTAATGCAGCGGACGCAATTATGATAACGCCATTCACACACTTTATCGATAGCTTTCCCATCACTAGCAAGGCTCAAGAGCTGACCCGTAAACTTTGACCGCGGATCAGATAAGCCGTCTCATAATTGATAAGACACCGCCGCGATAATTACATTTGCATGTAAAGGAAGCAAACTCAAAATGGTTTCCGTTACGCGGTAGCCGCATCGTCGTCGCGTCGTAGCTAGGGTCAAGAGCGCCCCTGGCAAGATTTGACTTTTGCGCCCCATGACATTTTAGGGGCGCTCATTATCCTAGAAAAATGTCGGGTGCAAAAGTCAAATCTTGCCAGGGGCTAAAAATGTCTTGGGGCGCAAAAGTCAAATCTTTCGATTAGACTTTTGCGCCCAAAGACAGTTTTCTAGTACCTACCTATAATGAGCGCCCCTAACAGGATTTGAATTTTGCGCCCAAAGACTTTATAGATAGGTATTTAGAGTATTTCCGTAACTCGAAAGGAAAAAACTGATTAGTTTCACTTTGTTGTCTGTGTGTCGACCTTTTTTCTAGCTATGGGTCAGCAAAGTGCACCTCCTGAGGGTTGGCAGCTGCCCCCCTTGCCAGCGCCTAGCTACGACGCTGGGTAGCCGTATTAATTTATAAAGCTTTTTTATCTGGACGTTTTGTTTAAGTTAATTATAAGGTAATTTTTCATTTATACTTAACTATTTGTCTATTATTCTACAATGCTATTACAAAATGGGCAAATTAGTTTGACTACGGGAAGTATAGACAAAAATCTTTTTTTGTTTTATTTTATTCGAGAATGTCAGTTGACTTTTAAATTGTCTTGTGAACAGGCAGGCATTGAACCTGACTACCTACTCTGGTCACCGAGCTCAGTAACTCAAGTAGACCCACAAAAAAAATATTTTTTTAAAACACGTTTTTGAAACGGACTAAATTATTACAAAAAAATCGGACTAAAAATATTAAAACGGACAAGTAAAAACCAAAAGTAAAAAATAAATTCTTCTGTAAATATTTATAACCCTAATAACCTATACCTACAGAAATTTTAAACTTAATTTTTTTTAACCAAAAAACGTTGAGCGCTTGCTATTTTACAAAACGCGCCCCACGTTTTTAGGTTTAAATTTTTTGTAGGTATAGGTTATTAGGGTTAACTATAAATATTTACAGAGGAATTTATTTTTTACTTTTTAGTTTGTTTTTACTTGTCCGTTTTAATATTTTTTGTCAGAATTTTTTGTAATAATTTAGTCCGTTTTAAAAACGTGTCTAAAATTTTTTTTTTCAGTAAATTATTATTTTATGCTTTTTAGTTAACGATACAGCCATTCTGGTAGCGGTTACGACTTAGAGTGCACACATTTGTGTCGAAACATATTTTTTCAGTAACTTTGTTCCGTCACAATGAGTAGCCGTGTCAACCGTTGTTCCGTCGCCGTTTCGAAAAGTGGGGACGATTTGTAACATTTAGTAACAGTAACTTTTAGTCGCACTGCGCTGTCGCCGCGTAGTCACATCGCGACGTATTTGTGCTCACTTCTATCATGAATTCATTCATTAATTCGTTCAGCAGTTCCTTTGACTCGTGAAGTGACAAATATGGTCACAATTAACTATTAATTAAAATAAAAGGTAGCGCCATCTTTTTCCAGGCAAGTAATATTTATAAACAGATTTTGTTCAATATTGTTTTTATTAATGCTCAAATCGTAATGGGAAAAAAATTTGACTGTGTAATTTCATCAAATAGAATGAAATTTATTAACGCGCCACAATATTATCACAATTTTAGTATTTTTGTGGTAAGTAAACATTATTTATTTGTCCACACCGAGTGCTCAAATGCTTTTAATAATTCATAATAGTTAATATCAAAACAAAAAATAATATATTTAAGCAATATTAAACAGTAAAATTGATAAATATTAAAGAAAAGCATTTTTGTTACGTGAAAATATTCTCGTCACAACTAGTCACAAAGTAACTATAATGTGTCTTCATGGTTACGTAAAGTCGTCACAAAGTAACGGGAATTCAAAAATGGTTTCTCAATTTTTTTGCTTCCAGCGTTTCTCAAAGTTTCGATATTTGTTGCAGGGTAAAAAAAAAACAACATTTCTGGAACAGGCGGTCGCAGTCAGAACAAAGAAAAATAAATTATGCTACATATAAAAGTGGAATATTGGCTATTTCAACTCGTGAGATGCACTCATACCTATTAAACTGAACAGATTGCATAACCTATTTTATCAGTAAAGGGGCTGTTTATTTATACTGAAATAAATATTATACCTTTTTCTTATAGCTTCTCATTTTACATCTAACCCCAATGTTGTTATGCTACTTATTAGCTAAATAAATAAATAATAAATATTTGACAACATCACATACATTGCTCCAATTCCAAAGTAAGTAGTTAGCTATAGCACTTGTGTTATGGAAATCAGAAACAACGGTGGTATGACACACACCCAGACCTGAGACAATATTGAAAAGTTCATTTTCTACATTGACCCAGCCGGGGATCGAACCCGGGACTTCAAGAGATGGTGACGCCTTGAAAACCGGCGTGCGAACCACTCGACCACGGAGGTCGTCAAATACCTAACCTAGTTGGTTTGATCGGCATAATCAAACTTTAGCCTCGCCCCGTAGCATGTCCATCGACACATAATAAAATCGCGTGATATGGCGTTTAATCAACATTCAACTGTCGAAATACATTGACTTTTGACAGTTACACGTGATAAATCGCTATACTATATCGTGTTTCGGTAGGCATGCTAGGGGGCAGAAAACAAAAGCAATATTTGAGAGTAACTGGATTTGGTGACGCTCATTTGTATAAGTTAGGTTATCTGGTATTCCGGAACATTGTCGTAACGTTACAACACAATGTGTTGTAATTGTAACGTTACCATTCCGTTACCACACATTGTTACAACTTTGTACTCTAGTTGCAAACTGAGCACAAAGTGTATAAGTACAATGTATGGACACAGATCATTGTGAATTATGTCGACACAGCGACAACACAAAGTTACTGAAACTAGTTTCCGTAACATTGTTACTGAACTGTTACAACACCTTCAAACAAAACCCCACACAGTCGCAAATAGTCGCAATGTGTCGTATCAGTTACGAAACTGTAGCGACTTGTTACATCTGTTAAAAATCTGTGACCAAAAATGGCTGTATGGGGAGCTAAGACTAATAATATACCATCTCCTATCGGAGCACTCGTCAAAACGATTCAAACGAGCCCAAACTCGATGATGTTGCATGGTTTTATGAGTCCCAGTGCCCTTCTTCCGGCTCCATCATCAGACCCTGGAAACTATTTCCCAACAAAGAACTCGTCAATACGATTCAAACGAGCCCAAACTCGATGGAGTTGCATGGTTTTATTACAGAGTCTCAGTGCCCTTCTGCCTGCTCCATCATCAGACCCTGGAAACTATTTCCCAACAAAGAACTCGTCAAGACGATTCAACCGAGCCCAAACTCAATGAGGTTGCATGGTTTTATTATAGAGTTCCATTGGCCTTCCTCCGGCTCCATCATCAGATCCTCGGACACTATTTCCCAACAAAGTACTCGTCAAGACGTTTCAAACGAGCCCAAACTCGATGGGGTAGCGTGGTTTTATCATAGAGTTCCTATGGCCTTCTTCCGGCTCCATCATCAGATCCTCGGACACTTTTTCCTAACAAAGTACTCGTCAAGACGATTCAAATGAGCCCAAACTCGATGGGATTGCACGGTTTCAATATTGAGTTCCTTTGGCATGGCCTTCCAACTTCTTCATCAGACCCTGGACCTTATCTCCCATTAGAGTTCTCGTCAAGACGATTTTAACAAGCCTAATCACAATGGGATTGTATGGTTGCATCATTAACTTCCTTTGGCCTTCCTCCAGATCCATCATCAGATCAGCTCAATGACACCATAATATTGCATTGTATTCCAGTTCTGACCTATGTTCAAAGTTTCAGTAGCTCATCGGGAAGCTAGTTTAAAATCTTTCGCAAACTTTGCGGACAAACAAACAAACAAACGAGAAAGCAACCTAATAAAAACGTGTTCAAAACAGGACTATTTTGTCAAGAAAAATATAATAAGTATAATCACAATCATAAAGACCATAAAAATCAAGTTTTCTATAAAAAAAGGGTTCAAAGGGGCCGTATTACGATTTTGCACAGTACTATTGATATACGTATAAAAAGATTTACATGAAAACACCAAAAACATGACATATTTTTATTAACACAGTCACATTCATTTATTGCTACTTACATCCTATTTTAATTGACTAAAAGCAAATACTACTTTAATTAATCCTAACAAACTATTGAATCTAACTAATTTCTTTAATCACAATTCACATCTAAGCAACATTTAACTTATCTGAATCTACTTTTAAATTAGATACCAAAGAAATAATAATAAAAATAAAATTGTTACCACTTTACACAGCAACATTATTATAAGACATCTTACCTAGTGATGATATGAAAAAAAAATTTTATTTTTTTCACAATGTTGAAAAAAACATGAAAAAAAACATGGCACCGTTGTTTTTTGTTCTAAATTTGGTTTACCTATGTCAAGGATATTTTTTTTGGAAAATATGTTTTTCACCTCTCCAGCTTGAAAAGGGTGCTTTTGGCGCGTAAAAACTCGCAGCAAAATCGATTTTAGCTGCGAGCGTGAGACAAAGTGCTTTTTTAATTTCTAACACCAACTTTCAAAATAATAAAGAAAAAAACAAATAAAGTAACAAGGATGAAACTTGTAAAATTGATATGTAAGAAAAGGATAGATAGAGTGCTTTATGGTGTCATACACGGATTAAAAAGAAAAAAAATAAAATGCACGGATATACCAAGGAGCTTTAAAGGGGAGGCGAAGGCAAAGTGAATTACAGATGGCGCTTCATTCTTTGGAACAATTGTCAGTTTGAGCTTATATTGTCTTGACTGTATATTACGTGATTTTACTTTCTTAGATTGTATTTTTTTCGGTTTTGCGGACAAACAATGTATTATATGCTAACTTTAGCTCATATAAAAGAAGAATTACGGAAAAGAAAAGCCAAAACAACAGGCAAGAAAGTTTATAGCAACTTACAAAAAATTGCTAACAAGCATTACCTTTCTTTAAATTTCGTGTAAGATTTACAAGTAATCTTTTTATTTCAGATTAGAAGCATATGATTTAAATTTTAACAAAGCAACTGAGTGTGAATTTCCGTGTTTATAGTTGCCTGATGATGCCAAAGTGCAATAGTAATTTCAGGTTTCTGTACTGGAATTTCTGTACCATCCAAAATTACACGAACCGTTTTATCATATTTATTTTATTATTCTAAGTTTCTTGAATGACTCTGGCATATAAAATTCTATTAATTCTCTGTTTGGCCCCAATATTGGGCTTATTCCATATTTGATATACCTA
Source organism: Agriphila tristella (assembly GCA_928269145.1). Lineage (NCBI taxonomy): Eukaryota > Metazoa > Arthropoda > Insecta > Lepidoptera > Crambidae > Agriphila > Agriphila tristella. The sequence goes on from OV743451.1 coordinate 7,723,493, forward strand.
TAAAATTCATCCAAGTTAGAAATATGCTAAAAACTGCTGAGGTTGAAATATTAAAGAACAAAGCTGTTATAATTCAAATGTTGTTTTATTTTGGCGAAGCTTCATCAAATTCATGAAACATTCCTTTTGATTTATAATGTTTCTCAGGCTCAGCAAAGGAGAAAATCGAGGGAAAAGCATCTTTTTTTTGATATTTTTTTGCCCAATATTTTTTTTGTTACTGGGAAATCGATGAACTCCAATAATTTACAAGTTACATGCATAACAATGCGGAATTTTCTCAGTATAAAATTAAAAAGTGCAATACTCCAAGAGATTCCCATATGTTTTGACACTTTCTTTGAGGCGGCCCGGTACCAAGACCAGACGCCACCTATCGGGATAAAATTGCGCTTTTCCTCCCCAATAAGGATTGTTAAAAAAGAAGGTAGATAATTCGAAATAAAGAGTATGGAGGTAATGAGGTCACATGTATGAAACAAATATGAAATAAGAAAAATTTATGAAGTTTATTAACAAATTATACCTATGTTTTATGATTATAAATAAATAAATAAGACAGAATATTAATGAATAAGAGAAAAACACAACGCAATGTAATCAAAACGACGGGAATCTACTTTACTGACTCTTTGAATAAAATTTTTCAGCATAGGTTTGATTGAATTATTTTTGTGATAAATTACAAATAATTGAAAAAAATTTTTTTTTTAAAAAACCACGTTTTTAAACCAGACTATAAAAAATATAAAAAAATAATAAAAAAAATATAAATAAAAAAGTATAAAATAAAAAAATATATAAATAAAAAAGTATAAAAAAAAAATCTTTTTACTACACGAACGTTCTTTTTACGAACTTCACAGAGATTTGTCCAAGGACGATTCGTTTTACAATTATCTAAAACACGAACGTTCTTTTCAGCAGTAAGTATATTTACTTATAAACTGATGTAGGATTATAACCCTATACAGAAGTTTTAAAACGAAAAACGTGGGGCGCATTTTGTATTAGAGAGAGAAAGCATAATAGTTCATGTCATTTGCATTTTTTTTTTAACTTGATGATGAATTCATGCATTAAATTATCTTTTGCATGCCTGCGCCCCACGTTTTTTCGTTTTAAAACTTCTGTATAGGGTTATAATCCTACATCAGTTTATAAGTAAATATACTTACTGCTGAAAAGAACGTTCGTGTTTTAGATAATTGTAAAACGAATCGTCCTTGGACAAATCTCTGTGAAGTTCGTAAAAAGAACGTTCGTGTAGTAAACATAATATTTTTTTAAACTTTTTTTATACTTTTTTATTTATATATTTTTTTATTTTATACTTTTTTATTTATATTTTTTTTTATAAATTTTTTATATTTTTTATAATCTGTTTTTAAAACGTGTTTTTTTTTAATTTTTTTTTTTTCAATAATTTTTATTTTCTACTTTTTAGTCTATATTTTCCTACCACTCGTTCGAGACTTTTTTAACTGATAAGAAGAACAGGCGCAAGAAACTTATCAGCTTTATCAAAAATCAAAAGTAACGATATTTACAAACACATAAATCGTTACCATACACATATAAAATAGGGCATGAGGGGGGCTCGAGGGGGGGCTCGAGGTGGCTCGGGGGCGCTTGAGGGGGGCTCGAGCCCCCCCCGAGCCCCCCCTCGAGGCCTCCCCTCGAGGCCCCCTCGAGCCCCCCCCCCCGAGCCCCCCCGACCCCCCTCAAGCCCCCCCCGAGCCACCTCGAGCCCCCCCCCTGAGCCCTCCACTGTTGCACTGTTTCAATATTGAGTTCCTGTGGCATAGCCTTCCGGCTTCATCATCGGACCCTGGACCTCGTCTCCCGTCAGAGTACTCGTCAAGACGGTTGTAACGAGCCCAAACACGATAGGGTTGTATGGTGACATCATAGAGATCCTGTGGCCTTCTTCCTGATCCATCATCAGATCAGCTCAATGATACCATAATATTGCATTGCCTTCCAGTTCTGACCTATGTTCAAAGCTCATCGGGAAGCTAGTATAAAATCGTTCACAAACTTTGTGGAGAAACAAACAAACAAACACACAAACAAACAAACAAACGCGAAAGCAACCTAATAAAAACGTGGTAATAAAAAATGAATGCGTCCAACGATGAAGATAGTTGTCTAACTCCAAAAGAGTTAAGTGAACATGTTTCTAATGCTGAATTAAGCTTTTTTACCAGGAAAGTCATGTGAAAATTTTCTCGCTGGTCAAGGTGAAAAGTTGTATGTTTTACACGAGACCAAAATGTTGTTCTGCCTCGTGCCTTTAAATCACTCACTGTGCTCAGTAGTCTATATTAGAAAGTCGCCACTCGCAGCACAATTTGATTTTGGTCACTTGTATAACAAATAACTATTATTTAATCTAATCAATAATTATATTAGATTTTTATTCTTCGTCAGTGTCTCCAGATATGAATTTGATTTTTTCCCAGATCTCATTTTATTTTTCCCTAAATTGATACATTCGTATAAAGAAAACATTAAAAAAATTCCCCTAACGAGATTTTTGTTCCCTAAAATGTAACGTTTTATATAAAGAACAGATTTTCTTTTTTCCCAAAATCCCAACTTACAGAAACAATGAAAACTATTGAAGAGTTATTCAAAAAATATTAGAGACAATTTAAGAGGGCATGATCTGACCTTTTTTTTAAATAATGGCTTGGTTTACGAGTAATAAAAATAAAAGTGTTGGCAGCGCTTGTAGTGGGTAGTACGGCGCTCTAATGATTTTGATTTCTATACTCTTGAAAAAAAATGGTCCAGAAAAAAAACACGTTGCTTTTCATGATTTTTTTTCACTTTAAAAAAAATACTGTTTTTTAACAACACTAGTTATGGCCCAGCCTCCTTATCCACCCAAAAGGAGGGCCTTTACCCTAGCAGTGTAATAAACGCCATTGTTAGATGTTACAAAAGTTATAAAAGTGATTATTGTCTGATATCTTATCTTAAAAACTACCTGCTAACTTGATTGAATTAATTAATTATAAACACTAATTCATTATGGTATTTTATCTTTCTCTCCTGTATGATTTTTTACATGTTTAGCTAAATTACTGCTTTGATTAAAACATTTCGTACAATAATTAAATTTACTCAAAAATGCTTATATTGTAATATGGTCATTATTTTGACAATCTTCTTTTAGTGGCGTCAGTAGGGTGAAAAATACGGCGTTTTGTGAACCAGAGATTTCCTTTGGTAGGATTGGTCCTTAGGGCCCTAAGATGGATATAAGAAGTAGAGCCACCACGATTTTTGTAGTATTTTTTTTGAAGTTTTGGCTTTCAGCCCAATCTCGATAGATGTATTAGTTAAGCTGCTATGCCCAGTTTGATATCATATTCGTATGAATTTAGGGTGTCGAATTCATTTTTGGATTCATATTTGTACGATTCAATTGTTAAACTATTAAAAAAAAAACAAAAAAAAATACTCGCTTGATTGAAGAAAAAAAAAGCCATTAAATACACAAATTGGCATATTTGAAAAAGAAAAATACCTCGTAGGAGCTCTATTTATCCTTTTATTTTTAAAATAATAATAACATAAAATATTATTGTTTTGGCTAATTAAAAAAAATAACTTCGTTACCGTTGTAAGGAAGTTATTATTTTTATTAAATATCAAAATTTTTAATATCAATTCGAAACTTGTTTGTGATAGGCTCAAATTGTAGCAAATTTAGTTAGCTTTATAAAAGTATGAAGTAGAGATACCTGAAAAACGCTTCCTAAAGGTAGTTTTTTCGAAAATACTGAAACAAGTGCCAAGTTTTTCCAGCAGTAGATACAGGGTTTCCAAGGGTTAAAACTTGGGTAAAACTACTCTCAAGGTACCTAACAACATCTGAAAAAAATCGTAGTTACATGCGCGCTTGTGATATTTGCCTTTTTTTGTCGATATTGACTGCCATTTTTTGTTTTTCTAATAATTTACTAATATTTTTTAATGCTGCGTTATACTTTTTAAGTTTATTTCAAAACAGTTCAATTAAAGTGTTATAATGTATATATATTTGGAATTGGCTATTTATTACCTTTCATTTGATACCCATGTTGTTATTATAAAAAATAATAATATTTCCATAGGTGTAAAAGAAATTGACGGCACGCGACAGTGAATTTTTTTTCGCTAGTTATTGTTCATAAAGAAATTTGTAAGTTATATTTTTTCAAGTCTTCATTCTATAAGCTTTGTTATAATATTTTTTGTTTGCAAATAAGAACATCAGTTTAATATTTACGGTGACTTAAATAAAAAAAAATGTAGTTGAAAATATTGGTTACTGTGTAATGTTTAGGAAAATTCTTAATAAATTGCATTTTTTATACCAGAAATGAATTCTACGTCCTTGATTTATCCGAAAATAATACCAAACTTGGCTTAATATCTTAACTTAGGCAGTTATTAACCTCGGACTTCGTTAAGGCATAATTCCCCCCTCCCCCCACCTGCTTGAAAAATCCAGGTGGCTCCACTTCGTAAACCCATCTTAGGAACCCAAGGATCAATCCTACCGAAGGAAATCTTTGGTTCATGGATAGCCGTATTCTTCGTGTTGCCTTGCCGCGCTGACGCAACAAAGTTGTACGTGCCGGACTACAGCTGGGCCACAAAAAAAAGTTGGAAATCTTACTTTTTGACTATGCCATGATGAAGTCGATAATTTGTCGGAATTTGTCGCCAAAAACCAGATTTTGTCGGTTTTCCGTTTAGGAGATACGTGTGGCTCAGCTGTAGAGACGTCTCTACAGCTGGGCCACACAGATCTCGAAAACGGAAGGTCGTAGCGAAAATCTGATTACTTGTATGTGTAGCCGGTATTTTGTCGGATTTTGTCACCAAGAACCAGATTTTGTCGGTCTTCCGTTTAGGAGATACGTGTGGCTCAGCTGTAGAGACGTCTCTACAGCTGGGCCACACAGATCTCGAAAACGGAAGGTCGTAGCGAAAATCTGATTACTCGTGGATGTAGCCGGTATTTTGTCGGAGTTTGTCACCAAGAACCAGATTTTGTCGGTCTTGCGTTTAGGAGATACGTGAGGATACGCTGTGGAGACCTTTCAACCTGGATCTTGAGAAAGGAAGGTCGTAGCGAAAATCTGATAACTCGAGTGTGTAGCCGTTAGTTTGTCGGAGTTTGTCACCAAGAATCAGAGTTTGTCGATCTTGCGTTTAGAAGATATGTGAGGATATGCTGTAGAGACCTTTCTACCTGGATCACGAGAACGAAAAGTCGTAGCGAAAATCTGATAACTCCTATGTGTAGTCGGTAGTTCGAGCGAGTTTGTCGCCAAATACCAGAACCCCTAGTGTACCTAAGTTTTCACAAGGGAAAAACGTAACTACTGCGTTTGCGTTTCGAGCAACATTTGTATGGGGAAAGTACAGCGCCACCACGCGGCGAGAGGATGAACCAATTTTCGTGAGTGTGAGTTTGACCAAAACGTAAGTCGATCGGTTTTTAAACGCATCAAGCGCGTTTTGCTATCCGAATGGGTATTTGGGTGCTTTTTGTGAGTGTAATTGACAAATTTGACAGGTCGAATAGTTAACGGGATGTATTTAATAGCACTTTAAATTTGATGAAAACAGCTATAAAATTGTATATCAGCACTTTAAAATAATGATAGACCTATAATTTAATCTTATCACTACAAAAATAATGGTTTGCACTTTAAAATAATAATAGATCTATAAATTAATATTATCACTACAAAAATAATGGTTTGCACTATAACTGTGTCTCAACTCCGAAATCATTTAATTTCTGTCAAACCATGTCAGAATAATGAGATGGCAAGTCTCACCAAGTCGGTTCTAGCGTTGTTAGTCGCATCGCAATGGAACCTAACCTCCTCCTCAGCGTCAGCTCCCCTCTCGATGCGCCCGCTCGTCGTCGCACCTAGTCGTCTGTTTACCAGTACTAATGTTTAAAAATTAATTTGTATGGTGCAAAGTATTCATTTTAAAGCTAAACAATTAAATTGTATAGTGCAAAGTATTAATTTTAAAGCTTAGCATATTTATAGTGGAAACCATTATTTTTAAAGTGCATTCAATGAATTTTGATGCTAAACATTTTAAAGTGTGTTACATTATTTTTAAAGTGCAATTAAATATTCCCCATAGTTAACTAACGCAAACGCAGTAGTTAAGGGTGCGCCGAGCGTCCACTAGCACCGCCAATCAAGAAAAAATCATTACAACGAAATAACTATGTTTAACCAAATTCTGAAACATATAAAAACTAGTAATAGTTATAAACTATTTTTGTATGCGTTTTTTTCCTGGTTTAAATGTGTTTGTGTAGTTAAAAGCTGGATTAACGCCTAAAGTGGCCACTTTAGGCGTTAATCCAGATTTTAACCACACGAACGCATTTAAACTTAGAATTTTACGCATACAAAAATAGTTTATAACTAATACTAGTTTTTATATGTTTCAGAATTTTGTTAAACATAGTTATTTCGTTGTAATGATTTTTTCTTGATTGGCGGCTAGTGGACGCTCGGTGCACCCTTAAGTAACTCACTTGTTGATTCGCTAGTGAGATCGAGCGTTTCAGTGTTTTGCAAGGATATTTTGAAGTGTTTAGGTATTAATTTATTATGGCTACTAGATTTTTTTTTTGAGGATGTCAGCGAACACTGAAATGCAAGACATTGTGATCAGCTACGCAGGCAAAATACTATTTTAGACCTTACTTTGATCCAATCAATCTTACAAAACAATTATTTGTATTTACGGTGGTGCAACAAGAAGTACTTATAAGTAGGTAGGTAGGTACTCGCTGTTCCATTAATTCACCAATATTTTGAATTGCGTAGACCTAAACTGAGGCTCGCAGAAACTCTGCTCCTTTAACAACAATAACCACGGAAGCTCGCCGAAATGCAATGCACGCACAATTAATCTGAAATGCATTTTTTGTAGTTTCTTTATTGTTTTTAGAAATCATATGTTCAAAACAAACAACTGCTCACCAGCCATTGAAAGTTAACTAGTAAAGTGTTCTCAGTCTGTGCTTGAAATAATGGCTAGCAGGTAGTAAATACTTAGGGCCGCATCTTTTGTCTCTGTCTTTCTTGGGAATAAAAAAGAAAAAGCACTAAGCTCATTGATGAGAAATGTTATCCTATTTTAGGAAGAGGTATTACGTTATACAAGACTACTCTCTTAAAGTATAGCTTCTAATTTGGTCGTCTATTATTCGTCGAAACCGAATCCGAAGACAGGCTGACAACATAAAAATCATGACTTAACTTTCGGATAAGTGAGCATACGTAAAAGTTTATCGAGTGGTGAAATATAACCTACACTCGCATGTGTCACACATACTTTAAAGTTTGCGTTAACTCGATTAACTTTTTGGTGACGTTTTATGATTTGGAACGAAAAACTTACACTAGGGGTTCAGAGCTTGATCGCCTTACATTTACGAGATAAATGTAATTTGAATGTACCTTCGCGAATGTACATTCGCGTACAACTGTGTTTGAAATAATTATACTACTTTAATGAATGCATGCATGCATGCAATCTAAGCTTCATGATGTTTTATTTCTTACAATATGCGGCCGCCCTGAATTAGCTTTAACGGTCACCCATCCGACACCTGACCGGACCGAGTGTTGCTTATAAAACGTTACCATCAACTAGGGACCGACCGAACCCACTTTTCACCGAGAATCGAGACCGAGAATAAAAAAATAGTCTCGGCCGAGACCGAGATCGAGATTTTTTTTTTTTAAAGTTACTATAAAATGGCAAAAAAAAGCAAATCGATGTACTATGGGCAACAGCGTCACTTAATCAGTTTGCAACAAAATTCGCGTGCGCGTGTATCGCCCTTGCACGAACTAAACGTATTATTATATTATTACAAAATTGCTTTCTTGTGGTTTGACATTAGGATATTAAATATATTTTAAGGTGTATTTTACAAAAAATAAATTAACCACATCGGATCTGCAGGAGCCTAAACTTGGTATATTTTGAAAATGTGTTTTGATTTAATTTAAAACAAGACAGTGGCTGAAATGTATTAATTTAATATATTTTAAGAACCGGCTTAGCAATACATGATAGGATTTAGAACAAAAAAATTTTTTCCCCATACAAAAAGATTACCCATAACTCCTCTCCTAAGGGAAGAATTTTTAAGAACTGCGGGTCCAAAATATTGTTTTGACTTCAAGTATACTTGTGCCAAACGGCTATGCTGTAGATGGGTTTGAGGTTTTCCATTGATTTTGAGCTCGTACGCCAACCACACCACTATATTAATATAACATTCACATTCATAAATGGTAAAACTAAACTAGGTACCTACCTACTACAAGTTATCAAAAAAATACCAAAAGACTGAAATCAACAATTTTGATTTGATTTGATTAATCACAGTGAAGGATGCGTCAGCGTATGCCCTGTGGCATGCGTAACAGCGTTAGTTCCAATTACGCATGCCTCAGCGAAGAAGAAAGTGCAAGACAAAAGCGCACGAGTGTAATCTCAGGCCTACGTAATAGTCATAGGTCTTATGATTAAAAAGCTGCAAATCATAAAGAAAGCATGCCGCTTTGCACAGTGATAGAAGGGGCAAATATAAGTATTTTTGCCCGCAGCAGCAAAAGTTTCACCCCTTAGGATAAGAGAGGGCGCCACTTCAAAAAAAATTTCAGAAATATCTAAAAGCCCAACGGGTACACCGATTTCTATGATTGAGGTGTCAAATGATTTGTCTTTTTATGTTTTATTCTAAAAATATATATAAAACGTAACATTTTTACAGAAAACAGACAAAAAAATTAAAATATGTGAAAAAAATTATATTAGAGGGAAATTATTGTTTTTATTCAATAAAGATAAATATTTCATGTTTATTATATTTTTTTTATTATAAATCAATTCATTCTAAATCCAAATACGAAAACCGCATCGAAATTAGTCAAGTAGTTTTGGAGTTATATGCCGATTACTTTTATTTGATTTTATGTAAATTTTATATTTTGAAATAAAAGATCAATTAAGTATTATTATAAAATATAAATTTTTAATTCTAGAAATAACCTATTCTTTTTCTTCCGCTTCAAAGACATCGATCGAACTGAAAAAGAAAAAAAATCAAGATAAATGTCGCAATTAATAATTTATAACATAACAAAAAAAAATTAAAAACACTACTGCCCTGCCAAAACGAACTAAAAAGTTAAACAACAAGTGTCATTGCAGTCGGGGGACCTTATCATGGAACAATTTTTGATCAAAGAGGTCCATCAATGACACTTGTTGTTTAACTTTTTAGTTCGTTTTGGCAGGGCAGTCGTGTTTTTAATATTTTTTTTATTATTTATTTTTATTTCACACATTTTAGTGACATATTATATAGTTTTGGAATGTGCTCATCAAGGCCTTTCATTTGATGCCCATATTGTAATAATAGAAGAAGAATATTTTTTTTTCACATTTGAAAATGGCGTCGTACAGTCGCCATATTGATTTTTTCTAAAAAAAATATAGCCAGTGTCACTCGGAATGTTGTAAGGATTCTAACGATACCCCATTTATCCAAATCAGTTCAGGCATTTAGAAGTTATGGTGGAATAAAGAAACTCACATACCCACAAACATACATGAATCCTGAACACATAACACTCTTTTTGCTTTGGGCAGTCGTGTAAATATTGCTATACATGCAATTCTTTCTTACTTTTGTTTCATTCCTACAGCTGCCTTTGCAGAATTGCACGGAAAAGTATGTACAAGGCAGACGGACTCGTCGGCAACCACAATGCATTGAGTTGCAGCCTGATTACAAGAGCATTGGTCTAGTAATTTTAATTGAGACCAAGGTAGATGGACCCTAAAATGGTCAGACGTGACTGCAAACGTCTGACCATTTTAGGGTCCATCTACCTTGGGAAGATTTCTTCCATTAATAAAAAGATGAGCATGGGACTGGCACATCTAAATTCAAAACATTTCCCCATATATATAGCCCGCTTAAGCTGCACTCAGTGCATGTCGTCAAAGAGCAGCTGATGTAGGCGGAAGTAATGGGAAAAATTTTACCCCGGGGTATAGATGGAAATTACCCCACTGAAAATGTTAGTCGGTAGAGCAAAGGGGTTTTGTGGATTCGCGTGGCACAGTCATCCATGGAACAACTATGATTTTGGGCGCCGTTAATATCAATGAAAGTTAAAAATTAAAAGATAAATTGTCCACGGATCGAAACAAAGTGAGTTTAATAAATCAAACCAATATTTACGTTGATATAAACATTTATTTAACACGTTGTATAATTAATACCAAGTTAACAACGATTCGCAGAAGATAAGTCATAAAAATATTTAAAACCACATGGGGTATTTGCATGTGAATCTGAAATCAAAGTTTACATTATGTGAAACAAACTTAAGCAAACATTTACGCATAAATACGCGCCTTATACAGTAATGAAAATTACCAACCATTCCAAAACGCCAATTTTGTCTTCTCAGAGTGTCTCAAGGGATCTGCGATATGCTTGCAAAAGCAGTAGTTACTTCAGGATGAGACATCCAAGTTCAAACATGTTTTTTCCTTTTTTAAATTGAAGTAAGACTTGGTATCAAACCCTGTAAATGCATGAAAGCCTCGAAGCGCAGCCGCAGTGGACATATCAGGATCCAAACAATGGCAATGTTCTGCACTGTCATATGTTATGATTCGCAAACAGACCATGTAACAACTAAAGGGGTTCGCAAGGCGTTGTTTGCCTCAAAAAAATCGGCTAGTGACAAGCTTACTTCAGATACCCTTGAGAACAAGATGCACTGCGTGCAGCTACCAGTTACCTAGCAGGCCATATATGGCGACATGTATTGAATCTTTTTGGTATGGATTAGTTACTTCACGGTGAGACATACAATCTTCAACATGTGTTTTCCCTTTTAAAATTAAAGTAAGACTTGGTATCACACCCTGTATATGCATGAAAGCCTCAAAGCGCAGCCGCAGTGGACATATGACCCAAACAATAGCAATGTTCTGCACTGCCATATGTTATAATTCGCAAACAGACCATATGACAGCTAATTGGGTTCGCAAGGACTTGTTTGCCTCAAAAAATAGGGTTAGTGACAAGCCTTCTTCAGATACCCTTGAGAACAAGATGCACTGCGTGCAGCTACCAATTACCAAACGGGCCATACATGGTGAAATGTTTTGAATTTAGATGTGCCAGTCTCATCTCATGCCCATCTTTTTGGGATGGAAGAAATCCTCCCAAGGCAGATGGACACCAAAATGACCAGACGTGAAGGCAATTTGGTCACAATTAAATTACCGTAGACCAATCTATCTATCTATTTATAGCGGCCCTTCGTTCGTCCATTGAAGTGGCGCCATCTCTTATCCTAAGGGGTGAAACTTTTGCTGCTGCGGGCAAAAATGCTTATATTTGCCCCCTCTATCACTGTGCAAAGCGGCATGCTTTCTTTATGATTTGCAGCTTTTCGTCAAAAAGTGTCCATAAGACCTATGACTATAAGTAGGTACTAATAGGCCGAGATTCTCGGCCATTTTGGCCGAGACCGAGACATAATTTTTGGCCGAGACTGGCCGAGACCGAGACCGAGATCTCGGTCGGTCCTTACCAGCAACGCGTGGTTGTTGCATATGTCGTAGGATAATTGTAAAAATAGGATTTTTATAAAAATCCTAGTATGATTGTAAAATACCGGATAATTAGAATCTAAGACAGATTTTTGCAATCGTCCGAGTGATGTTTAGGATTTTTACAAAAATCCAGCGTATCTTAGGTAAATCGTCAATGATCATCACTTTGCGCACGCTGATTGGCTGACGTAAACGTTATGGGCTGACGGATGCTTTGATTGGCTAACGGCAACATTCTTTGCGTCCATTGTTATTATTGTCAAATATTTTTCCAGTGTTTTGTTCAAATATTACGTTTTTTATTAAAAAAAAACTGAGTGCTCAAATCAATCAAGAGACATTAATGTACAATGAGTGAAGTAAGTGAAGTGGATATTATACAAATGCTGGGCTCGATCAGTGCAGACAATTTGGCGGTTAAGTATAACCGAAAAATAACTTTACTACACAGAGCTAAATAAAACCTCAATATTACAATAAAGCTCAGCTCAACGTAAAGTCAAGTCTAATCTTGCCGTTACCTACCTATATGCCAACGTGATGCCAACAGTTAAGCAGGTCCCTTCAGACTGTGGGTTCCACTACATGGTTCCATCAGTGGGACCAAAAGGATTTCCAAGTCCTCGTGTTCCCACCGCTAAATATCGGTGCCCCCCCCCCCCCCCCCCCCCCCCCCCGATATTTAGCAGTTATTTGACTCACTGATGGAACCATGTAGTGGAACCTACAGTCCAAAGGGTTAGTAGGTAAGTACTTAGTAGTGACAGTTCACTTTAGTAAAGTTAATCACAAGAAAAGTTTAAAAACCATTCATCAAAAAAGTATTAACTATTCAATAAATTTATATTTTATAAATAAATTGCACATCAATCATACCATACTTTACGTTTTTTGCACTTGTTTTATTTTATTGACCATTTTCCTAAAGGTACATCGATAAATAACCAAATAAAACCTCATGAAACTCACTTAGCATGTCGTACTCATTAAATTACCACTTACATTTATAGGACAGATGTAAGCGACTGTACGATACACCACGTATATAGAGTAGGAGACCAGATACCAAACGTTGTCGATACAATAAACGTTGAATACATCAATTACTATTCGAAAAATTAATTGAAATCTTTCATATTTCCTCACTAAATTCTTTTAATCATATAAATTTTGGATTTAATATTAACTATGTACATAAAATAATACAAAACAACTATACTGCTTACGCATTTTGGATTAGGCTCTAAGACTATAATCATAAAAAAACAAACCCCTTATTTCTCTGGAAAGGGTGTCGACCAAGTCTGTAACTTAAGGACAAACTCGGGAAAACTACCGGCTACACATACGAGTAATCAGATTTTCGCTACGTCCTTTCGTTCTCGAGATACAGGTAGAAAGGTCTCTACAGCATATCCTCACACATCTTCTAAACGCAAGATCAACAAACTCTGATTCTTGGTGACAAACTCCGACAAACTAACGGCTACACACTCGAGTTATCAGATTTTCGCTACGACCTTCCTTTCTCAAGATCCAGGTAGAAAGGTCTCCACAGCGTATCCTCACGTATCTCCTAAACGCAAGACCGACAAAATATGGATCTTGGTGACAAACTCCGACAAAATACCAGCTACACCCACGAGTAATCAGATTTTCGCTACGACCTTCCGTTTTCAAGATCTGTGTGGCCCAGCCGTAGAGACGTCTCTACAGCTGGGCCACACGTATCTCCTAAACGGAAGACCGACAAACTCTGGTTTTTGGCGACAAATTCCGACAAAATACCGGCTACACATACGAGTAATCAGATTTTCGCTACGACCTTCCGTTTTCGAGATCTGTGTGGCCCAGCTGTAGAGACGTCTCTACAGCTGAGCCACACGTATCTCCTAAACGGAAGACCGACAAAATCTGGTTCTTGGTGACAAAATCCGACAAAATACCGGCTACACATACAAGTAATCAGATTTTCGCTACGACCTTCCGTTTTCGAGATCTGTGTGGCCCAGCTGTAGAGACGTCTCTACAGCTGAGCCACACGTATCTCGTAAACGGAAGACCGACAAACTCTGGTTTTTGGCGACAAATTCCGACAAAATACCGGCTACACATACGAGTAATCAGATTTTCGCTACGACCTTCCGTTTTCGAGATCTGTGTGGCCCAGCTGTAGAGACGTCTCTACGTTACGTGCCGGACTACAGCTGGGCCACAAAAAAAAAGTTGGAAATCTGACTTTTTGACTATGCCATGATGAAGTCGATAATTTGTCGGAATTTGTCGCCAAAAACCAGAATTTGTCGGGCTTGCGTTTAGGAGATACGTGTGGCTCAGCTGTAGAGACGCCTCTACAGCTGGGCCACACAGATCTCGAAAACGGAAGGTCGTAGCGAAAATCTGATTACTCGTATGTGTAGCAGGTAATTTGTCAGATTTTGTCGCCAAAAACCAGAGTTTGTCGGTCTTGCGTTTAGGAGATACGTGTGGCTCAGCTGTAGAGACGTCTCTACAGCTGGGCCACACAGATCTCGAAAACGGAAGGTCGTACCGAAAATCTGATTACTCGTATGTGTAGCCGGTAGTTTGTCTGATTTTGTCACCAAGAACCAGATTTTGTCGATCTTGCGTTTAGGAGATACCTATGTGAGGATACGCTGTAGAGACTTTTCTACCTGGATCTTGAGAAAGGAAGGTCATAGCGAAAATCTGATAACTCGAGTGTGTAGCCGTTAGTTTGTCGGAATTTGTCACGAAGAATCAGACTTTGTCGATCTTGCGTTTAGGAGATATGTGAGGATGCGCTGTGGAGACTTTTTACCTGGATCTCGAGAACGAAAGGTCGTAAGCGTATCCTCACATATCTCCTAAACGCAAGATCGACAAAATCTGGTTCTTGGTGACAAAATCCAACAAACTACCGGCTACACATATGAGTAATCAGATTTTCGCTACGACCTTCCGTTTTCGAAATCTGTGTGGCCCAGCTGTAGAGACGTCTCTACAGCTGAGCCACACGTATCTCCTAAACGCAAGCCCGACAAATTCTGGTTTTTCGCGACAAATTCTGACAAATTATCGACTTCATCATGGCATAGTCAAAAAGTCAGATTTCCAACGTTTTTTTGTGGCCCAGCTGTAGTCCGGCACGTTGTCCGTCCACTATACCAAGTATAAATCTCAATGGTTCGGAACTCAAGCGAGTCTACCGTTTTAAATATCTTGGACACTATGTAACCGACAACCTTAAGGACGAGGTAGACATTGAAAGGGAGCGTAGGGCGCTGGCGGTGCGCTGTAACATGCTGGCACGGAGGTTTGCACGTTGTAGTATACCAGTTAAACTAACACTATTTCGAGCCTTCTGTCAAGTGTTCTACACGTGCAGCCTCTGGAACAGGCACACGCAGCGGGCCATCGACGCGCTACGTGTCCAATATAATAATGCTTTCAGAGTGCTGTTGGGGCTGCCCCGTTTCTGCAGTGCATCGGGTATGTTTGCGCAGATGCACATAGACGATTTCTACGCTATCATGCGAAAGAAAACTGCCTCGTGCTCTTCAGGGTGCGGGCCACTCCATTCTGCAAGTAATAGGAAATCGATACGATTCTCCTATTATAGCTAATTGTGTTCAAAGATGTATCACGGGCACAAAACAAGTGTCTAAGTAACGATAATACTAACATTAGGTAGGTAATAAGATATTATAAAATACTAACAAATCAAATATGGATGATCTCTAGTCCAAAATAAAATTTATATTTATTTATTATTAGCCGCGAACTATAGTAAACAAGCGGAGGCAAAGCGGCGAGCGTTCGGCGTCGTGGTATGATCTCGACTGGCGTAGCGTACGTGATCGGTGATCGGTGCGCAGTAGTGCGCACGCGCTGCCCGGCTGATGCAATCGCAAGGTCCCGAAACAAAAGAACTAGTTTGGGATGCGCGTTTCCTCTTTCGCCGTCCGGCTTGTACGCACGGCAAATGACGTGTAAGTAAATATGATTAAATTTAGTAAAGTAAATAAATATTATTGTAATACGTGTTTGTGTGTTTATACAAGGTGTTAGGTAAAAGCCTTATAAAGCCGAATATGGTAGATAGGGACCATCAAACTGAACAACTTTTACTATGGGACCAACTCTGAAATCGCGAAAAAAAATCAGCTGTTTCATACAAAAATTAATAACGAAAATATCAAAATGTATGGAACAGCAGATTTTTTTTCGCGATTTCAGAGTTAGTCCCATAGTAAAAGTTGTTCAGTTTGATGGTCACTATTTACCATATTCGGCTTTATAAGGCTTTTACCAAACACCTTGTATAAATATAATAATAATGCAATATAATTTAGAATAGTATAAGATAAAATAAAAAAAAATAAAAAAACTCGCCTGCATAAAAAGACAAGTCAACTGAAAAGATGCAAACAAGATTACCTAAATATTAAAGGCAACATAATAACATGCAGTCGGAGGCATGCATAAAGAAAGTGACGTTATGAATGATTTGAATTATATGCCTCCGACTGCATGTTATTATGTTTGCCTTTAATATTTAATCTTGTTTGCATCTTTTCAGTTGTTTGAAAGTTAAACCTCCTTCTTCAATAGCTAGGTAGGTATACTATTCTTTTCAAAATAATGTCATGTCATGTTGTCAATAAACAAACGTCACAAAGGAAACCAGACTTTCTATTACTTTTCACATTTAGTTTAATTAATTACAAACACAGTTGACTTGTCTTTTTATGCAGGCGGCTTTTTTTTTATTATTTATATCTTTTTAGTTATTATACCTATATTACAGTAATGATATACCTTTTTGAAATCCTTATAATAAGCCCTTTAATTTGACACCCATATTGTAGTATTGGAAAAAAAAAATTTTTTTTCCACTACGTATAATACACCGTTCAGCCGCCATCTTGTTTTTTTTATAACGCCACCTTCTTAAGAACACTTGGGCTGACGAGACAAATCTAACGATATCTTAATAACAGAAACCCATTCAGCCGTTTGAAAGATATGAGGTAATAAAGAATATTACATACAAACACACATACAAACAAACATACTTACTTACATACAAGATACGCGCGAAAAACATAACCCTTTCTTTGCAGTCGGGTAAAAATATAAATAATTGTAAATATAATATATTTTGTGTAAAAGATAAATAAATGTAGGAAGGTCTAAAACTCTAAGAGTAGGATATACTAGAAGGAATTCGACGATGCCACTAGTGACTCGGTAACTCAGCGAGTTCGATTCCCGTCTGAGAACTGTTTTTTTTTTTTTTTTTTTATATTTGACAACATCACATACATTGCTCTAATCCCAAAGTAAGTAGCTATAGCACTTGTGTTATGGAAATTAGAAACAACGGTGGTATGACAAACACCCAGACCTGAGGCAATATTGAAAAGTTAATTTTCTACATTGACCCAGCCGGGGATCGAACCACGGGGACCACGGAGGTCGTCAAATTTGGTAATACGTCAAAAAATACGACTCGCACCAGATTTGGTGCGAGTCGTATTTTTTCTAGTATATTATTTAGTATTACCTTTACGTTTATCTCCTGTATGAATTCTTAAATGTCTATCTAAATGCTCATGTCGAGAAAAACATTTCGTACAATAACTACATTTGTATGGTTTCTCTCCTGTATGAATTCTTACATGTTCAGATAAAGTACTGCGTTGAGAAAAACATTTCGTACAATAACTACATTGAAAAATGAAAATGAAAATATATTTATTTAAATGAGCTCACATAATAAGCATTTTTAAATCGTCCAATCTTTTTTTACCCTCACACCCATTATGACGTCTTTTAGCTGACAAGAAAAATTGTCAACGCAAAAACTTGTCAACGTTATCAGATGGAACGATATTTACAAATATGTTTATCGTTTCCAGACCTAAAATAACAAAGATTAACAAATAAATAACATTATTTAATTAGCTCATTTCTTAATGAATTTCAAATTACAGGGTTCAAGATAAATTCAAAATTTACAAAAGCTATGCCCATGCATTATTATCCTTCAAATAATCGTCAACAGTGTAATAGCCTTTACTCATAAGATTGGATTTAACAGTATTTTAATTTTTTTCCAAGTGCAGTTCTGTGACTTGTTGTGGTATCTTATTATAAAAGGTAATACATCTACACAAAAAAGAGCTTCCGGTTTTATGCAGTCTGCGCCTTGGAACAGCAAGTTTGTCCTTGTTTCTTGTATTTAATTTATGAACATTACAATTTTTTACAAAGCTATCTAAGTTTTTCTTAACATACATTATATTTTCATAGATGTATTGGGAAGCAACCATTTGTATGGTTTCTCCCCTTTATGAATTCTTTCATGTGTAGCTAACTTACTGCTAGTAGTAAAACATTTCGTACAATAACTACATTTGTATGGTTTCTCCCGTTTATGAATTCTTTCATGTGTAGCTAAATTACTGCTGTCAGAAAAACGTTTCATACAAAAACTACATTTATATGGTTGCTCTCCTGTATGAATTCTTACATGTTCAGATAAAGTACTGCGTTGAGAAAAACATTTCGTACAATAACTACATTTCGACTGTGGAAAGGAAAAAATGCTAAAGCGCCAAAATGCTAGTTGTGGGAAATGAGGTTTAAAGTTTCATTTTTTCGAAAAAAAATCATAACTTTTTTGTTATTAACGTGAGCAAATTCATGTGTATGAAAGACCATTTTTTTCCCAAATTTAGGAAATACTCATTGGTTTCTAATTCTATTATATCGCGAAATACTTGTCGCTTAAGCAAAAATACTTATTTTTTGAGAAAACTCCAGTCAGGAAAAAATTACTTATGTCCACAATATTGTAAGAACCCAGTCAGTGAAAACTGATTATAAGTCGCAATGATCTTTTCTAGGGCAATGACAAAATGCTTAATGACCTTAACTTTAACAGATGCAGTGAAGAAAAGTTTACTCAATTACCCATGTTGGCGATGATTTACCCGAACCCTTTAGGGAAAATTGCTTAAATGCACCAATGCTGTAGAATAAATGCAAACAAGTATTGCTGAACACCAACTCAATTACTCTATATCAGATTTCTTTTTTACTTATCGATATCAGTAATAAGTATTACTATGTTTCAGTTAATTGTCTATTATATCGCCCTGGTGGACTGTAAACGGCGGCCTTTGGAGAGGCTACTGCTATGCTACTGCTCGGCTACTGCCATCCGATCAAATCACATTGGAATTTGTCTGCAAGTTGCAGTGCGGTGTGGTGATGGTGATGCACGGTGAAAATTAATGCTGTATTATTTTTTCTGAAAACTTGCTGGCTAATATTAAAATCATCATCATATCGGCCTCACGACACTTACTGCTGGGTACAGGGCTCCCCCAAGGATCTCCACGACGATCGGTCTTGCGCTGCTTGTATCCAGCGGCGCACCGCGACCTTCACCATCGTTGACCCACCTTGTCGGAGGCCTACCCACGGAACGTCGTCCAGTATGGGGTCGCCATTCCAAAACCTTTCCGCCCCAACGGCCGTCGGTTCTTTTCGCTATGTGTCCAGCCCACTGATACTTCAACTGAACAATCCTTCGAGCGATGTCGGTAACTTTAGTTCTCCTGCAGATTTCCTAATTTCTGATTCGATCACGCAAGGAAACGCTTATCATGGCTCTTTCCATTGCAAGCTGGGTGACCTTGAGCCAGGGAATGATAACGTTATTTTTAAGTATAACGTTATTTTTTACTTTTTTTAGCGTTAATTTTAAAATTAACGTTATGTCAATAAATAACGTTAATTTAGATAACGTTACATTGAAATTAACGTTATTTCAGTAAATACCGTTAATTTTAACGTTATTTCTTACTTTTTTTACCGTTAAACTTTAAAATTAACGTTATTCTAATTAATAACGTTATTTTTTTAGCGATAATTTTACCGGTATAATGTACCGGTAAAGTTTAACGCTAAATTTAACGTTAATTTTACCGGTAAACTACTTTTAACGTTATTTTTACCGGTAAATTTACCGATAAAATGTTTTAACGGTATTTTTAACGTTATTTTTTATTTATCGTTATATTTTTTTAACGGTATTTCAATCCCTGCCTTGAGCCTCCTTATGAGACTCATAGTGAGCGACCACGTTTCACTGCCGTAAATCATTATCACTGACAACACGCACTGACTTTCGTCTTGAGACACTAAGGTAAATTTGAAGCGAAGATATTTCAAAGCTTCCCGAATGCTGCCCATCCCACAACTTCAAGTGTAGTGTTCTCAACATGAACTGGAGCGGGCACAACATGCGCATTCGACATAATTTTCGTCTTACCCATGTTCATCTTGAGACCCACTCTTTGGGGAGCAAAGCACTACTGAGATCTTCGAGCATTGTGTTCAGTTCTTCCAAGATCTCAGCCAGTACTATATCATCGGTAAAACGAAGATATGTTCGGTATTGACCATTAATGTTGATGCCGAGTCCTTTTCAGTTTAAGAGTTTAAAGATGTCCTCTGATGCAGCAGTGAACAGTTTCAAAGAAATTACATTTCCCTGCAGTTGCATTGGATTTGTGGCTCTAGTTCTGTACTCGTACTCGACCGGATCGACATGGTGGCATTTTCGTGTTAGTACCTGAACATCTCGATATACCTGCAGTCCACTACCCTTGGCACCTCCGGAGAGACTGCAGTACCACCCAGGTTTCTATTGAATCAAAGGCTGTCTTTTAGTCCACGAACGCCAAGCAGAGTGGCAAATTATACTCCTCAGTCTTCTGTATGACCTGCCGCAGCGTATGGATGTGGTCCATGGCGCTAAGCCTTTACGGAACCTGGCTTGTTCGGGAGGTTAGAAGTCGCCAAACCTGCGAGCGAGACGATTCGTAAAGACTCTCGAAAACAACTTATAAATATGGCTCAGAAGTGAGATGGGTCTGTAGTTCTTTAAGAGAGTCATGCCTTCGGCGTTCTGCCTTCAACGATGACGGAATTGAAAAGCTTCTGGAGGATTTTAGTATTGGCTTATCACCCGCTCTAAGAAGTTCTGTAGTGATCGGTTGTTATTCAGCTGTTTGAGAGCCATACTTCGATGACCTGAGTAGTGCAGAGGTCAACATTATTTGGGTGGGTGAAACCAGGGAAGCATCAAAATCGGTGACTTCCCATTGAGTGTCTTGGAAGCGTGAAGTAATTAGTATTACTATGTTTCAGTTAATCGAAATAATGTCAAATGATGACTTCTGTATTGTAATATAAGTTGCATCAATAAATCTGAGAGTAGTATTTTCGCTAACGTACTAGAGTAATAATAACACAAACAGCTAGCAAAAATTGCTTAAGCGCCAACCGTTCTTACTTCTTAAACCAATGATGTTTTGCTAAAGCGCCAAACCATTGTAGTCTATAAAATGCTGAAATTACTAAATCACCATTACTTTTCAAATTTGAATAAGCGAAAATTGCTCAAGTGGTACAAATGAAATAAAGGTGGACCGGATAAAAATTCTTATGCTACATTTGTTACAAAAATAATAAAAATACGTCGCTTTAGTCATATTGACAGCGTAAATTTGTGAAAAACGTTGAATTTTAGAAATGCTAAAGCGCTAAAAAAGTGCTCCGATTGCTTTGAAACCTAGACAGATCGACGCAGAAAAAAAAGCGCTATCCAATGATATATATAACTCATAATGGCCAAAGTGGCGCTTTAGCATTTTTTCCTTTCCACAGTCGATTTGTATGGTTTCTCCCCTTTATGAATTCTTTCATGTGTAGCTAAATTACTGCTGTCAGAAAAACATTTCATACAAAAACTACATTTATATGGTTGCTCTCCTTTATGAATTCTTACGTGTTTAGCTAAATTACCACGTTGAGAATAACATTTCATACAATAACTACATTTGAATGGTTTCTCTCCTGTATGAATTTTTACATGTTTAGATAAAGCACCGCTGTCAAAAAAACATTTCATACAAAAACTACATTTGTATGGTTGCTCTCCTGTATGAGTTCTTACATGTTTAGATAAAGTACTGCGTTGAGAAAAACATTTCGTACAATAACTACATTTGTATGGTTTCTCTCCTGTATGAATTCTTACATGATTAGATAAAGTACTGCTGTTAGAAAAACATTTCATACAATAACTACATTTGTATGGTTTCTCTCCTGTATGAATTCTTACATGTTTAGATAAAGTACTGCGTAGAAAAAAACATTTC
Source organism: Agriphila tristella (assembly GCA_928269145.1). NCBI lineage: Eukaryota > Metazoa > Arthropoda > Insecta > Lepidoptera > Crambidae > Agriphila > Agriphila tristella. The sequence continues at coordinate 7,745,437 of OV743451.1, forward strand.
GTACAATAACTACATTTGAATGGTTTCTCTCCTGTATGAATTTTTACATGTTTAGATAAAGTACCGCTGTCAGAAAAACATTTTACACAAAAACTACATTTGTATGGTTGCTCTCCTGTATGAATTCTTACATGTTTAGATAAAGTACTGCTCGTAGAAAAACATTTCGTACAATAACTACATTTGTATGGTTTCTCTCCTGTATGAATTCTTACATGTTTAGATAAAGTACCGCTGTCAGAAAAACATTTCACACAAAAACTACATTTGTATGGTTGCTCTCCTGTATGAATTCTTACATGTTTAGATAAAGTACTGCTCGTAGAAAAACATTTCGTACAATAACTACATTTGTATGGTTTCTCTCCTGTATGAATTCTTACATGTCTAGAGAAAGTACTGCGAACAGAAAAACATTTCGTACAATAACTACATTTGTATGGTTTCTCTCCTGTATGAATTCTTACATGTTTAGATAAAGCACCGCTGTCAGAAAAACATTTCATACAAAAACTACATTTGTATGGTTGCTCTCCTGTATGAATTCTTACATGCTTAGATAAAGTACTGCGTTGAGAAAAACATTTCGTACAATAACTACATTTGTATTGTTTCTCTCCTGTATGAATTCTTACATGATTAGATAAAGTACTGCGTAGAGAAAAACATTTCGTACAATAACTACATTTGAATGGTTTCTCTTCTGTATGAATTCTTACATGTTTAGATAAAGCACCGCTGTCAGAAAAACATTTCAGACAAAAACTACATTTGTATGGTTGCTCTCCTGTAAGAATTCTTACATGCTTAGATAAAGTACTGCGTTGAGAAAAACATTTCGTACAATAACTACATTTGTATTGTTTCTCCCCTGTATGAATTCTTACATATGTAGCTAAATTACAACTTTTAGTAAAACATTTCATACAATATCTACATTTGTATTGCATCTCATCGCTACAAATACTATCCTTATGTTTGTTCTTATTTTTGCTAAGCTTATTTTCTCTCACATTGTTATTTTTCAGCACATCCTTTCCTATCGAGAGATTAGTATTTTTAAAATTTTGTTCAATTTCAATTATGTGCCATTTCTTAATATGTTTTTTTAAGAAGCTTTTGCAGAGATATTCTTTTTTGCATACATCGCATATAAAAATATTATTCGGAGCTGTAACCTGTTCATGACTATTTGCTTTAGTTTTAGAATTCTTTATGTCATTATTAATATTGGAAGTGGTTGTTTCTTTGTTCAGTATTATTGTTTTAATAGGAGTTTTAATTTTTTTACTGCATATTTTAAAGTCAGGTATTTTCCTATTATCTTCGTTCTGTGCCTTACTTTCCTCACCCTTATCGGTTGTATTTAAATATGCTCGACTTTTCAGTATTTCCTTGTTTTTCTTGGGTAAGTTAAGAACCTGTGAATATATAAGAAATACAGATTAGCTAGCAAAAAGTGTTTTATAAATGTTAGATTAACAATAGCTAGTTGTGAAATGTAATTAAGCCCGGTACAGATTATGAGCAACACCCCATGCAGTGCGCCACTAGTATAATGTGGCCGGCCTCCGCGCACGCTACGCGCTTCAATTCAAATGCGAGTCTACGCGCGCACGCCATGGAGCCGCTTCAGTACCGTACGAGTAGGTGCTTGTTCGCGGCACGCACAACCGTTGCGAATGACACTGCGCGCACTCAAAGTGTTCGTCGCAAAAACCTACAACCTACCTACCAATGGGGGGATGTCACAAAATTTATCCTGCTTGGTGGCAGTAGCTTGTTGTATATGTCGTAGGATAATCGTATAAGCCGGATCTTTACAAAAATCCTAGGTCGATTGTAAAGAACCGGATAATTGTAATCTAAGATAGATTTTTGCAATCGTCCGAGAAATTTTTAGGATCTTTGTAAAAATCCCAGTATGTTTCGGACAATTGTAAACTTGAATGCTGATTGGATACTCTTGAGAGACGATTTATAACACCTTCAATCTGATTGGTCAGAACATATTGCTGATGGGTTTTGGGGTTATTTCGTAATTTTGCCGAATTAAATTGTTCAATTAAAATTTTAACAAGGTTTTGCACAAACATGTTGACGAGCGCTGTAGAATTTTCTTAGCTCTGAGTAGAAAAGTTATTTTTCGGTTTTACTTAACCTCTAAATTGACTGCACTGATCGAGCCCAGCATTTGTATAATATCCAATTCACTCACTACACTCATCGTACATTAATGTCTCTTTTGTTAAAATATATGGATTAGAGTAAGGCATTAATAAATAATTGACTGCAAAGTATCGGTAAATTCTTATTTATTCACTCCATACACACACAAGCAAATAAAATTCTTCAATTAATTATCATTTTATAATCATAACACAATAAGAAAAGTTTCAACAATCCTAGCTTAAGAAAAGCATTAAACATACATGACTTCTTAAATTAATTATTACTTGAAAATCATTAATACACAATAAGATGGTTCTAAATAATACCGGTAAAGGAAAGCGTTAAAGTGTAAGTATGTTTTAAGTACTATTCTACATTTTCCACGCACGATTCTACATTTTCCAAGTAAGATTTTGCATTTTCCAACGAACAAAATTATACAATAATTATTTTCACACCTTGTTTGAAGCTACAGAACCAACACTATAAAATTATAAATCAAACACTAAAGAATACTCATCTTTTAAGTTGATCCAACAATTTCCAAAGCAAGACTGACTGACGTTCTATCGTTTTCCTATAAGGTAAACTTTTTCCGCGGGAAAAACCCCAGCGCCACCTGTGGTGACCTACTTTCTCGATCAACCCGCTACACTTGCGTCAAAACACTTGCTTTTACTATAATATTAAATATAGTGACAAAAATTACAATTACTTTCATAGTATAAATTATTCTTTTAGTTTGTTTGTACATATTCAATAATTTTTAGTCAACAGTAATTACATTTACACATAACAATCACCATTTTATTCTAATAAATTTTATTATTTCCGTTCGTATGCCTACGACGTCACCAAGAACCAGATTTTGTCGATCTTGCGTTTAGGAGATATGTGAGGATACGCTGTGGAGACTTTTCTACCTGGATCTTGAGAAAGGAAGGTCATAGCGAAAATCTGATAACTCGAGTGTGTAGCCGTTAGTTTGTCGGAATTTGTCACCAAGAATCAGATTTTGTCGATCTTGCGTTTAGGAGATATGTGAGGATGCGCTGTGGAGACCTTTTTAAGTGGATCTCGAGAACGAAAGGTCGTAAGCGTATCCTCACATATCTTCTAAACGCAAGATCGACAAAATCTGATTCTTGGTGACAAATTCCGACAAACTAACGGCTACACACTCGAGTTATCAGATTTTCGCTATGACCTTCCTTTCTCACGATCCAGGTAGAAAAGTCTCCACAGCGTATCCTCACATATCTCCTAAACGCAAGATCGACAAAATCTGGTTCTTGGTGACAAAATTCGACAAACTACCGGCTACACATACAAGTAATCAGATTTTCGCTACGACTTTCCGTTTTCGAGATCTGTGTGGCCCAGCTGTAGAGACGTCTCTACAGCTGAGCCACACGTATCTCCTAAACGCAAGACCGACAAACTCTGGTTTTTGGCGAAAAAATCCGACAAATTACCGGCTACACATTCGAGTAATCAGATTTTCGCTACGACCTTCCGTTTTCGAGATCTGTGTGGCCCAGCTGTAGAGACGTCTCTACAGCTGAGCCACACGTATCTCCTAAACGCAAGCCCGACAAATTCTGGTTTTTGGCGACAAATTCCGACAAATTATCGACTTCATCATGGCATAGTCAAAAAGTCAGATTTCCAACTCTTTTTTTTTTGTGGCCCAGCTGTAGTCCGGCACCTAAAGTTATACCAAAAAGTGTCATGAAAACTTAAGAGAAATTGATTTTCCAGCTGAGTTAGGGAAGTGTTGTGATAAAATGTGTAACGAGAATGGACACAGGATAGTGATAGATAATCTGTATCGTAGTATTGTGGATTCTTTGACGGAGGCAGCTAAGTTTTCTAATGGCCAAACATTTTATAAAAACCGTTATCGGTTGGAATAGATATCCTAAAAACCCTATCCTTATTCCTATCCAATTTATAAATATACTTTATACGCTATATCAAATACTAATATTCTTATTTTATAATTTCTTATTAAATCTATACATTAATGATAAGGCTTCTTAGTTACAAAATAGGATGAGTACATGTGCACTTGATATTGAGACATCTAAACCTAGTCCAGACATACCAAAAGAGCCGGGGTTTCTATTCTATAAATCACAACGTAGGTCCTTTTAAATCTAGACGATCATATTTGGCCAATACTATGTTTGCATAATACTTCAGCTAGTTATAGTTGAAATTGAGTGAGGACTGTCACCAGAAACTGACTAAGATCTGGTTAGTGAACATCTCTACTAGGGAGTCACAAGGGTCCCGGGAGAGTGTTACAGGCGGTCGCGGAAAGCGATAGTTTTAGCAAGAGTATTGCTTTGGCTATGGCTATATATAGCTATCGCTTTGAGATCGGCGGTCGAGCTGCTGGTCCTAACTATAATTTTCTTAGACCCGCACCGTACCGAGACGCCTCTACGACAATCTATACTTTATACCCGTGCACATTATTTGAGCGCAAAATAGCGCAACGCCGCCGCCGCGGGATGTGAATTGTCTCTTTAACTATGTAGCGAAAGGGTAATTACCTCTTTATCAGTTGTTCGGCCGTTATTGGCCAAGTAGCATGTCGTCTTCACGCAAGTATGAAAGGTGTAAGTAAAGCGAAAAAAATATTATTATATCGTTGGCGTATACGTATACAATCACTATAACGTAAAACAACTAAGTTAAATAAAAAACATTAATAATAATATTATCCATTGAAAGAATACGATATCAGTAATTAACATTAGGTACGGTACGTTTCTTTTTGCAAAAAAAGCCAAGGTCCGGGCGCTTTGCACGTGGTGAGTCGTTGTGGGTGGGGCCGAAAAAAACTACTTTGGCGCATGTATTTCTATTTTTTTTTATATTTTTTCTGACTATTGAGCGAAACAAAAGCACTGCATGGTGGGATTCCGTGATACCCAACCAACACTCTTTTTGTGTATAGGTAAGCGGGCGGATAAACGAATCTTGAGCGAAAGTTGAATAGGAAATAGGGTGTAGTACGCCTCGGGCCTCAAGTTGGTTTTAAAATCACACGGACCGGCATGTCTCTGGACATGGAAATGAAGTTTTCACTCAGCGATTCCAGTAGAATGAATAATAGACACAGAAATAGGAGAACGTGAAATTGATAATAACAAGTGGTTCAAAAAATTCCGCTCCGGAGTCTAGCGATGATTGTAGTTTGTAATACTATTATATATTCTATAGTATAGAAGTAGTATTGAACAACTTATGTAGATATTTTAATAATAAATAAATTTATTTATTTTTTAAAATTGACATAAAAAATAATGAATAATGCAGGTATCTGGTATGTAGGTAATATTCGTACATGAAAGCTGTAGTATGTAGTATAAAAGTAATATAGAATTGAAATCTCTGTAACCATAAACCTTAGTATTTTCTAATAATAACTAAAATAAATGTTTTATTAAAAAAATAAAATAAATATGCATGTTCGTACAACAAAGCTGTACCTAGTTAGCATGTAGGTAGTATAGAAGTAGTATTGGAACGTCTTTATTTTCTATAACAATTACTTACTATAACAAGTTTTGAAAAATATTATTATATTAATATTCCTTCCTATAAGTTCGTTTTATTATATATTGCTGAAGATCATTTCCAATGCCATTTGAAGGTCATATGGTGCATGAGATCTGTGAATTTTTTCTAGTATATTATTTGGTATTACATTTGTATGGTTTATCTCCTGTATGAGTTCTTAAATGTCTATCTAAATGACCACGTTCAGAAAAACATTTCGTACAATAACTACATTTGTATGGTTTCTCTCCTGTATGAATTCTTTCATGTTTAGATAAAGTACTGCTGTCAGAAAAACATTTCATACAAAAACTACATTTGAACGGTTGCTCTCCTGTATGAATTCTTAAATGTCTATCTAAATTACTGCGTTGAGAAAAACATTTCGTACAATAACTACATTTGTATGGTTTCTCTCCTGTATGAATTCTTACATGTTTAGATAAAGTACTGCTGTGAGAAAAACATTTCACACAAAGGCTACATTTGAACGGTTGCTCTCCTGTATGAATTCTTACATGTGTAACTAAATTACTGCTTAGAGAAACACATTTCGTACAATAACTACATTTGTATGGTTTCTCTCCTGTATGAATTCTTATATGTGTAGCTAACGTACTGCTAGTAGTAAAACATTTCGTACAGGAACTACATTTGTATGGTTTCTCCCCTTTATGAATTCTTTCATGTGTAGCTAACTCACTGATCGTAGTAAAACATTTCGTACAATAACTACATTTGTATGGTTTCTCCCCTTTATGAATTCTTTCATGTTTAGCTAAATTACTGCTCGTAGCAAAACATTTCGTACAGGAACTACATTTGTATGGTTTCTCTCTTGTATGAACTCTTACATGTGTAGCTAAATGTTCTCGCCGAGAAAAACATTTCGTGCAATAACTACATTTGTATGGTTTCTCTCCTGTATGAATTCTTAAATGTCTATCTAAATGACCACGTTGAGAAAAACATTTCGTACAATAACTACATTTGTATGGTTTCTCTCCTGTATGAATACTTAAATGTCTATCTAAATGACCACGTAGAGAAAAACATTTCGTACAATAACTACATTTGTATGGTTTCTCTCCTGTATGAATTCTTACATGTCTAGATAAAGTACTGCCAACAGAAAAACATTTCGTACAATAACTACATTTGTATGGTTTCTCTCCTGTATGAATTCTTACATGTGTAGCTAAATTACTGCGAACAGAAAAACATTTCGTACAATAACTACATTTGTATGGTTTCTCTCCTGTATGAATTCTTACATGTTTAGATAAAGTACTGCTGTCATAAAAACATTTCATACAATAACTACATTTGTATGGTTTCTCTCCTGTATGAATTCTTACATGTTTAGATAAAGTACTGCTGTCAGAAAAACATTTCATACAAAAACTACATTTATAGGGTTGCTCTCCTGTATGAATTCTTACATGTTTAGATAAAGTACTGCTGTAAGAAAAACATTTCATACAAAAACTACATTTATAGGGTTGCTCTCCTGTATGAATTCTTACATGTTTAGATAAAGTACTGCGTTGAGAAAAACATTTCGTACAAAAACTACATTTGTATGGTTTCTCTCCTGTATGAATTCTTACATGTGTAGCTAACTTACTGCTCGTAGTAAAACATATCATACAATATCTACATTTGTATTGCATCTCATCGCTACAAATACTATCCTTATGTTTGTTCTTATTTTTGCTAAGCTTCTTTTCTCTAACATTGTTATTTTTCAGCACATTCTTTCCTATCGAGAGATTAGTATTTTTAAAATTTTGTTCAATTTCAATTATGTGCCATTTCTTAATATGTTTTTTTAAGAAGCTTTTGCAGAGATATTCTTTTTTGCATACATCGCATATAAAAATATTATTCGGAGCTGTAACCTGTTCATGACTATTTGCTTTAGTTTTAGAATTCTTTATGTCATTATTAATATTGGAAGTGGTTGTTTCTTTGTTCAGTATTATTGTTTTAATAGGAGTTTTAATTTTTTTACTGCATATTTTAAAGTCAGGTATTTTCCTATTATCTTCGTTCTGTGCCTTACTTTCCTCACCCTTATCGGTTGTATTTAAATATGCTCGACTTTTCAGTATTTCCTTGTTTTTCTTGGGTAAGTGAAGAACCTGTGAATATATAAGAAATACAGATTAGCTAGCAAAAAGTGTTTTATAAATGTTAGATTAACAATAGCTAGTTGTGAAATGTAATTAAGCCCGGTACAGATTATGAGCAACACCCCATGCAGTGCGCCACTAGTATAATGTGGCCGGCCTCCGCGCACGCTACGCGCTTCAATTCAAATGCGAGTCTACGCGCGCACGCCATGGAGCCGCTTCAGTACCGTACGAGTAGGTGCTTGTTCGCGGCACGCACAACCGTTGCGAATGACACTGCGCGCACTCAAAGTGTTCGTCGCAAAAACCTACAACCTACCTACCAATGGGGGGATGTCACAAAATTTATCCTGCTTGGTGGCAGTAGCTTGTTGTATATGTCGTAGGATAATCGTATAAGCCGGATCTTTACAAAAATCCTAGGTCGATTGTAAAGAACCGGATAATTGTAATCTAAGATAGATTTTTGCAATCGTCCGAGAAATTTTTAGGATCTTTGTAAAAATCCCAGTATGTTTCGGACAATTGTAAACTTGAATGCTGATTGGATACTCTTGAGAGACGATTTATAACACCTTCAATCTGATTGGTCAGAACATATTGCTGATGGGTTTTGGGGTTATTTCGTAATTTTGCCGAATTAAATTGTTCAATTAAAATTTTAACAAGGTTTTGCACAAACATGTTGACGAGCGCTGTAGAATTTTCTTAGCTCTGAGTAGAAAAGTTATTTTTCGGTTTTACTTAACCTCTAAATTGACTGCACTGATCGAGCCCAGCATTTGTATAATATCCAATTCACTCACTACACTCATCGTACATTAATGTCTCTTTTGTTAAAATATATGGATTAGAGTAAGGCATTAATAAATAATTGACTGCAAAGTATCGGTAAATTCTTATTTATTCACTCCATACACACACAAGCAAATAAAATTCTTCAATTAATTATCATTTTATAATCATAACACAATAAGAAAAGTTTCAACAATCCTAGCTTAAGAAAAGCATTAAACATACATGACTTCTTAAATTAATTATTACTTGAAAATCATTAATACACAATAAGATGGTTCTAAATAATACCGGTAAAGGAAAGCGTTAAAGTGTAAGTATGTTTTAAGTACTATTCTACATTTTTCACGCACGATTCTACATTTTCCAAGTAAGATTTTGCATTTTCCAACGTACAAAATTATACAATAATTATTTTCACACCTTGTTTGAAGCTACAGAACCAACACTATAAAATTATAAATCAAACACTAAAGAATACTCATCTTTTAAGTTGATCCAACAATTTCCAAAGCAAGACTGACTGACGTTCTATCGTTTTCCTATAAGGTAAACTTTTTCCGCGGGAAAAACCCCAGCGCCACCTGTGGTGACCTACTTTCTCGATCAACCCGCTACACTTGCGTCAAAACACTTGCTTTTACTATAATATTAAATATAGTGACAAAAATTACAATTACTTTCATAGTATAAATTATTCTTTTAGTTTGTTTGTACATATTCAATAATTTTTAGTCAACAGTAATTACATTTACACATAACAATCACCATTTTATTCTAATAAATTGTATTATTTCCGTTCGTATGCCTACGACGGAAATCATTAGTCTTTCATAACCAAGAATTTATTTATACAATTTCCTTTATGAGAATTGATCTATAATTTATGTTACTTACATCTTAAATTGTATTAAAATTATAACATTGTTTTGAGTATTTTAAATATTAAATATAATCGATTACGATTTAACTAAAATAAATCAACAGGAAGCAACACATTTTCATCATGAAGGCTACGTATTTTTCGTAATAAATCAAGTTAAGAATTATAAGTATAATCACAACAATTATTTTAGTTACTAAATTATCGTAATTATTATAGTTCGTCCATCCTGACAGGCTTTGCTACCACGCAAACATATAGGTAAGTAGTAGGTATATCACTTGCTTTCATCAGTAGCGTTGAGTGTGTCTGTTGCCACCTGAAATAAATACCATTTAAATATGTTAATAAACATCAATAGATAACATCAATAAATTATATAGTTTTAATGATAGATTTAGTTTGCTTTACTTCCAATTTAAATTTTAGCTATAATAATATTAAATAATTATCCATAACTGGATATGAGAAAATGGTGCAATTCAATGGGTAAAGTAATGAACTCAATAATTATGTATTCTGTTATTTCTGTTTAATAGCAATAATTGTTTTAAAATAGTAGGTACTCTATACTCTTTTTTTTTTATTTTTTTTTAAATTCCCCTTAAAAAGGCCCTTATTCATTAGCTCCTTTTTTCATCGTCTGGAGTGACGGTCCTTATTAGCTCCTTTTTTCATCGTCTGGAGTGACGGCCCTTAATTGTTAGCTCCTTTTTTTCATCGTCTGGAGTGACGGCCCATATTCATTAACTCCTTTTTTTTCAGCGTCTGGAGTGACGGTCCTTATTAGCTCCTTTTTTTCATCGTCTGGAGTGACGGCCCTTGATCATAAGCTCCTTTTTTTCATCGTCTGGAGTGACGGCCCTTAAATTTTAGCTCCTTTTTTTCATCGTCTGGAGTGACGGCCCTTAATCTTAAGCTCCTTTTTTTCATCGTCTGGAGTGACGGCCCTTATTGGATCTCACCTCAGCCTTCCAGTAAGTCAATTAATTCTTCGGTACTATCTACTGGAGATTCATTAGAGTCACTGTTACTCTCTTCAGTATCCGTTTGCTCAAATCTTCTCAAAGAATCAGACGCCACAGTTGCTTGATATTTCTTATATCCCTTCAATCCTTTAATTGACACAATAATGTAACGGTCATTGCCTAAAACCTTTTTTACTTTATAAGGACCACTATATTTTTCCTTAAGCTTTCTAACAGCGTCCTTATTTTTATCTTGAGCTCCTTTCCATAGAACGAGATCACCCACTGCATATAGCGTAGGACTTTTCCTTTTTTTATTGAAATGTTTTTTCATTGTGGTTGCTGTCTTCGAAAGATTACGTGATGCCTGTTCTTTATTCTGTGCAGCTAATACTTCATCATCATGTTCATTCGTCAACATTCCTTGGAAACGAGCTCGTTTTGCTTGGAACATCAGTCTATAGGGAGTAAATCCTGTTGAGGAGTTAACCATATTGTTCATACCCCAAACTACCTTACCGAGACATTTGTCCCAATCTCGTTCTTCAGTCGTGCTTTTGTTTATAGCTTCCAATAGTGTACGATTAAAACGTTCGACTTGTCCATTTGATCTTGGTGACGCTATAGCATTAGTGACATGTTTTATTTGATTTCTGGTGCAAAACTGTTTAAATCGTTTGCTCGTAAAAGCTGCTCCACTGTCTGAAATCAATCGCTTTGGGTAGCCAAAATAGGTAAATATATCTTCTAGCTTCTCTTCTACCTCAGATGATTTCGTTGTTTTATTGGGTACTGCCCAAACAAACTTTGTATAAGAATCTACAACTACGAAAAGATAAGATTTTCCATAGGCACTTCTACAGAAAGGCCCCAAGTGGTCTATATGTAGCGTATTTAGAGGTTCCGGAATTTTCTCGATGGGATGAAGATTTCCTTCTTGCCTCCCATATTGCCCTCTTTTATACAAACAGTCAATGCATGCGTCAACGTATTTTCGGATGAATCTGGTCATTCGCGGAAACCAACAATTCTCTTTAATAATCAGCTCGCAGCGCTTCAGACCTGGATGACCTATATCGTCATGATATTTACGCATGATATTCCAACGAGCTGCTTTCGGAACAACCAATCTCATCTGATCATCTTTTATTAGTCTGTAAATTTTTCCATCCTTCAAACAGTAATTATTACTAATTTCCAGATCAGCTTCCTTATTTTCTAATTTTTGTTTTATAATTTTCAACGAATGGTCTTTATTTTGAAGACAAACTACCCAATCAAAAATATCTAACACATTGACATATGTTATGGAGTTTATTGGCGCTCTGCTTAAAGCATCTACATGCTTATGAGAAATTCCAGGCTTATGTATTATGTGCATGTTATATTCTTGAATACTCATCCACCATCTTGCTACTCTAGGCATTAGGTCTTTTTTCTCAAAAGTTTGTCTTACTGCTACACAGTCGGTAACCACTTTAAATTCAATGCCTGCTACATACACTCTAAATCTTTTTAATGATTCAACTACCGCCAACGTCTCTAATTCGAAAGAGTGGTACATAGCTTCTTCTTTACTTGTTTTACGACTGAAATATGCTACTGGCCTGAGAGATTCGTCATGTTTCTGCAACAATATTCCTGCAATACCTTTACTGGATGCATCAGTATGCACTTCAGTGTCCAGCTTAGAGTCATAGAGTGCTAATAAGGGTCTTTTCGTTAGGATAGACTTCAAGTTGTCAAATGCAGCTTGCTGAGCAATACTCCATTGCCAGGGCATATCCTTTTTCAATAATGAATACAGATCATGGGTCAGGGTAGCATAGTTTTGCACAAACTTTCTGAAATAGCTTGTTAAGCCAAGGAACATGCGTAATTCATGCACATTACAGGGTTCTTTATATTTAGCAACTGCTTCGATTTTTTTCTTTCCAGGTCTTACACCCGATTCACTTATGTCATATCCTAAATATTCAAGTTTAGACTGCAGAAATGTACATTTGTCTAAATTTAAGGTCAACTTTGCGTCTCGTAGAATATCCAAAACTGTACGCAAAGTATTCATGCCCTCCTCCACCGTGGCCGTAGGGATAAGCAAATCGTCGATATACGGTAGCACTCTGTCAAATCTTAGAGCACCTAATATCTTATCCATGAGACGCTGAAACACACATGGAGAATTTGCTAAACCGAAAGGCATTCGTAAAAATTCGTAATGACCTTCCGGTGTAACGAATCCTGTTTTGTGTATGGAATCCTCACTCATTGGGATTTGATAAAATCCTTGTGAGAGATCTAGGCTTGTAAAGAATTTTTTTCCTGCTAATTTTTCCACTTGGTCTTCTATAATAGGCAGCGGGTACTTATCCTTGACGGTATTGGAATTTAACTTTCTATAGTCCACGCATAACCTGTAATCGCCATTTTTCTTTTTTTACGAGGATGATTGGGCTTGAATAAGCAGATGAAGAATCTCTTATGATGTTATTTTTTGTAAGATCATCAATTTTTTCTCTAACTACTTCTTTCTCTGCTACAGATAACCGGTACGGTCGATAACATACTGGTTTGTCCGAGTGTAAATCAATTTTCATCTTTATTTTATCAGTACAGCCTATTTCTTCAGTGGTCATTGAAAAACAGTCGGCATATTCAGTCACAATCTCACGTAATTCATTTTGTACCTCGGGATCATCTACGCCACATTTTATTTTTGTGATATCTATTCTCATCACGTTATTTTGAATTTGCGAGCTTTCTTCATTATTTACGCTTAATTCTGCAAGCTCACACAATATTCCTCTAGCCAAAAGTTGTCCTTTATGAAGCTTTAGACTAGACTTTGATACGTTAGAAACTTCAATAGCACTTTGCCCACCCTGAATGATACACGATGGAATAGCATAGTCAAAATCATTGTACGATATTCTCGAAGAGTCAATAAGGACAGGGTCATTATCCTTAGCGTCAGTAGTCACTTCAATGATCATGATACTATTAGGAGGTACAGTAGCCTCCTCTTTGCATAGTACCTTAAATTTAATTTGCTCATTTTCTACTAAGCCAGGAAGGTCAAGCTCCTTTTTCCTTATTTCAATATTATTGCCATTAATCAAAAGTTCAATACTAGGCTCATTAATAATTGGTTGCCCAATGATAAGATCCATTTCTCTCATATGCCAGTCAGTTACTATTAATTGAGTGTCAAAAACTAATTTATCAATACAAATTCTAACATTGACAGACCCTTTAGCTGGTATTGGGTAACCTCCAAAACCACCAATAAGGAGATCGCACGACTGCATTTTTAAATTTAATTTATCTACAAAAATAGAGTTAACAACATTGATTCTAGCCCCCGAATCTAGATAAGCCCGGGCAGGAAAATCATTTACTTCAACCTCTTTAAAATAAGCATCATTTACCTGTTTAGTAATAATGTTTACTGAAGGCTGTTTACTATTTAACGCACTGGCGGAGGTAGATGTCGCCATCGTGGGCTTGTACCAGCATTTTTCCGATGAATGGCCTATTCTTTTACAATGAGTACAAGCTGGTTTGGAAGCATTTTGTGGATTTTTAAAACATCGTCTAAATGTATGGCCGCTCTCTTGACACACAAAACATAACGGTTTCTTAAATTCCTTAACGTTTGATTCGAGCTTATTGTCTGATGACGTTACTCCTGCCGATTGATAACGTATTGGCGGCACAAAAGCTTTAGGTTTTCCATCCTCCATATTTGTTAAAAACTTGGCATATAAATCACTAGGTGTCTTAAAATTACCAGCACGCGCTGGAGCTTTCATAAAATTTGGCAACCCATCGATGATACACGATACAGCATTTTCACCATCTATTTCGAGTCTTGTAAGTAAAGCATTTTTGTTATAATAATATTGGATCATACTCTCCGTGGCAATCTTTTTCCGAGACAACATTTCTCTTAGAGATTCCACATAATCAATACTGCGAGGAAATGCTTCTAATAATTTTTCCTTCCACTGAACCCAAGAAAATTTGTAGTCAGGTAGGGACGAATGCCACACCTTCGCTATGCCACTTAATCGAGACTGCATAAAGTAAGACTTCATTTCCGTGGTCCAGTTGTGTATAGAACCCAATTGTTGAATTTTATTAAGCCAGGTGGCGGCGAAAATTCCAGAAATTTCAGGGTCAAATAATGGTATCACATCTGCCCTAGCAGTCACATTATCCGAATAATAAGGAACATTCCTACCTTGCAGGCCCTTACTATTAGGGCTTTCATCTTCACTGTCCATCGCAGAGTCGCTGGATGAAGAATCTTGGGGTCTCCAAGGTCGCCATCTCTTCTTTGTTGGTTGATCAGGATTTTCCGACCGCAGCCCGCGCTTACGTAGGCGACACTCTCGATTGGACATGGTTGACTTCGATCCCACTTCTGAAATTGTTAAAATATATGGATTAGAGTAAGGCATTAATAAATAATTGACTGCAAAGTATCGGTAAATTCTTATTTATTCACTCCATACACACACAAGCAAATAAAATTTTTCAATTAATTATCATTTTATAATCATAACACAATAAGAAAAGTTTCAACAATCCTAGCTTAAGAAAAGCATTAAACATACATGACTTCTTAAATTAATTATTACTTGAAAATCATTAATACACAATAAGATGGTTCTAAATAATACCGGTAAAGGAAAGCGTTAAAGTGTAAGTATGTTTTAAGTACTATTCTACATTTTCCACGCACGATTCTACATTTTCCAAGTAAGATTTTGCATTTTCCAACGTACAAAATTATACAATAATTATTTTCACACCTTGTTTGAAGCTACAGAACCAACACTATAAAATTATAAATCAAACACTAAAGAATACTCATCTTTTAAGTTGATCCAACAATTTCCAAAGCAAGACTGACTGACGTTCTATCGTTTTCCTATAAGGTAAACTTTTTCCGCGGGAAAAACCCCAGCGCCACCTGTGGTGACCTACTTTCTCGATCAACCCGCTACACTTGCGTCAAAACACTTGCTTTTACTATAATATTAAATATAGTGACAAAAATTACAATTACTTTCATAGTATAAATTATTCTTTTAGTTTGTTTGTACATATTCAATAATTTTTAGTCAACAGTAATTACATTTACACATAACAATCACCATTTTATTCTAATAAATTGTATTATTTCCGTTCGTATGCCTACGACGGAAATCATTAGTCTTTCATAACCAAGAATTTATTTATACAATTTCCTTTATGAGAATTGATCTATAATTTATGTTACTTACATCTTAAATTGTATTAAAATTATAACATTGTTTTGAGTATTTTAAATATTAAATATAATCGATTACGATTTAACTAAAATAAATCAACAGGAAGCAACACATTTTCATCATGAAGGCTACGTATTTTTCGTAATAAATCAAGTTAAGAATTATAAGTATAATCACAACAATTATTTTAGTTACTAAATTATCGTAATTATTATACTTTATAGATTTGAGCACTCAGTTTTCTTTTTTTAAATAAAAAACGTAAAATTAGAACATAACGCTGGAGAAATATTTGATGAAAATCACAATAGTAACAATGGACGCAGCAATGTTGCCGTTAGCCAATCAGAGCATCCGTCAGTCCATAACGTTAACGTCAGCCAATCAGCGCGCGCAAAGTGATGGTCATTGGCGATTTACCTAAGATACGCTGGATTTTTGTAAAAATCCTAAACATCACTCGGACGATTGCAAAAATCTGTCTTAGATTCTAATTATCCGGTATTTTACAATCATACTAGGATTTTTGTAAAAATCCTATTTGTACAATTATCCTACGACATATATAAAATATCTAAAAACCGGCCAAGTGCGAGTCGGGTTCACACACGAAGGGTTCCGTACCAAAAAACGGCAAAAAAATCACATTTGTTGTATGGGAGCCCCCCATTAATATTTATTTTATTCTGTTTTTAGTATTTGTTGTTATAGCGGCAACAGAAATACATCATCTGTGAAAATTTCAACTGTCTAGCTATCACGGTTCATGACATACAGGCTGGTGACAGACAGACAGATGGACAGCGGAGTCTTAGGAATAGGGTCCCGTTTTTACCCTTTGGGTACGGAACCCTAAAAATGGTTGATGCTAATAAATAATATTGTGGACGTCGGATAGTAAATTAATTAAAAATTGAAGATAACCAAAATACGTTGGAAGCGAAAATTAGCTTCCAACATCCAAAAATTGATAGCAAACACATACAAACAACAAAATAACAGGTCTACATCTACACCAGCGCCAAGTGGGCAGTAGTGCGCAGACTGGTGGACGATTTGTGAATCAGCACAATTATCCTGCCATTATAAGTAGTGCGAGTGGAGTGGACGAGTGGCTGCATTAGAACCATGGAATTACCACCAGACCCAGTACCAGTGAACAACTGGAAGGAACGGGAGAAGACATTGCATCGACCCGAGCGCATATGAGCAAATAACTCCTGAGTTTTAATAGTCATCTCTGATTGGTCGAAAAACTCGGTTTTTTATTGTTGGACAAATGAAAATCTTCCAAAGTTTTATGACTACCCAAATAACCCAGCACGCGTAGCATGACCAACATCGAGATAAGATTCGACTCACAGAACAATGGCTTGTCTACACCGAAATGTCACTTTTGTCGGGTTGAGATCGAGATACTCATGCTCCCATTTTACAACCGTAGACTCGCATTGTTCTTTGTCGTGGCCTAATGTCAAAAGTCGACAAACACGAGCTTTTGTCTTCAACTGACATTAATTTGACAGTTGAGTGGGAGAAATTTGTCTACCACCCTTCGAGTGGTCGAGAAAGATTTGTCGACTTATTTTTTTTTTCTGAGTTTTTAATTTCGCAATAAAAATAAATCTAAGTTGTCCGTGTTTATATTTTATTAAGGTAAGAAGAGAAGTTACAGCACAAACGACAAAAACAGCTGTCCGGAAAGAAAAAAAATTAAAAATTGTATTTAAGTAATTCTTTTTTATTATAAAATTTATAAAAAAAGAAATATAATAAATATTTACTAGTAGTAAATAACGAATAAGTATTTTTTATTCTTAAATTTTTTCATAAATTTTATAAATTAAAATAATACAATAAATAATTTATTGTAAAAAGGTACCTACCTATTCAATAATATTGTTTCCTAATATTACACTTTTTCCCTTCAGTATTTTTTTTACTTTTATTTTACTTAATTTTAATTTATTTACTTAAAAACGTAAATTAAAATTATTTTCATACATTGATTTCAATATTTATTACTAAATTAACAAGTGCGTTGGTCTGTGTCATCTTTTCAAAAATCTCTCATTAAAAGGAAGGCAAACGAACTATATCCATACGGCTATATTTAACTCGGTTTTAAGAGTTTTGCGTCGTGAAACGTATAGAAAGGAACGCCCTTTAAGAGAAATGATGGAAATAATTATAAATATTTACTAGTGGCAACATTATTCTTCTCGAGCTCGAGAGAGCTTTGTCTACGGAAGTGAAAGCTTTTGTGAGTGTCTCTTTATCTTAGAACTTATTAAAAAATAAGTATCATGTTTAAACTAAATCATTTCGAATCATTTCAGATAATTTCGACGTTTATTGATGTTGAAATAAAAATATTATATTTTAAAACTCATATTTGTATTAAAAGACATAAAAAGGTTGTAAAATTCTGAGAGCGAGTCCCACCACTGTGCTCAGCAATCTAGAGGGTCGACACGACAAGTCTTCGTAGACAAGAGTCCCGTTTGCTCATGCTACGCGTGCAGAAGTTACGTTTCCTGCAAAATTAAATAGTTCGGAGGACTGTGGTGTACGTAAAAAGATGATTTAATAAAAAAATAGGTCCTTTTATATTCGATCTCGTCGACTTATCACCACCACCAAATAATTCAAATACAGGTTGATCAAAAAACTCGGTAGTTAGATTTTGAAGTCTGGAACGGGTGGTAGCAAAATAAAGACGATTCAAAAGTATTCAAAAGTAAAAGTAATAATTAAGTTTATTTGAATAAAGCTTATTCGACAAACTACCGAGTTTTTTTACCAATCAGAGATCACTATCGAAACTCAGGAGTTACATTTGGCTTATATGCGACCCGAGCAACCGAGGTGATGGCAATGAACAAGAACGAGACCACTTTGTCACGGGACCGATCACACAGCAATGAGCCAATCAAAGTCTTGTACTGCTATTTGGTAAAAATCTAGTCAATAATAGAGACACTTACCTCAGCATGCTTTTTCTGATGGTTTTCAAAAGCCTCTGTGTCCACAAATCCTTTGTAGCACAAATCACATTTAAACGGTGAGTTTTGAAAATTTTGTGACTTCGATCGCTCCAGCATTTGTTGTAATGGTTCCTCTTTAGATATAATTATCTCTCGTGCGTCTCGCTTCAAAACTAAAAGTAAAATAAGATCAAAATGTGTAAATTTATCGGAAATAAGAAGAACATGTATCAAATGTTAGGGCGGGCCACGTACCCCAATCTGGGCATATCAGAACCATACATTAAAGGCCTGGGCACAGCGGCTGCGTAGACACGCGCGTAGTGACGCGCTACGTGCACGCTTACGCATACGCTTACGCATCTAGTGTGTTTCGCACTTTAACTTAAGGGATAGTTGTTAAGAGCTACATTACTTCCACGTGTATTCACGCCTTGTGACGCGATGCCACGTTAAACGAAAAGTATGCTTCTGTCGTGTCCATAGAGTACATTATTGGACGCGCCCAGATCGGCATACGTGGCCGGCGTTTGCCTAATGGTTTGCCTAATGTAGTTCCCGCTTTACGCCGTTTGCCTACCGCTGCGCTCAACGGGACGGGATGACGGCGCCGATATAACCGATCACATGTCCGAAATTTACTCGTCCTAATTTCATTTGACCGAAAACTGTTGACCGACGTCTTTGTTGCTATATGTTTTGTTTGCCATATTTTTAAATCATCGAAATATCGTTTGCCATATGTCTCATTTTACTGAATTACTTTTCACCGATTTTCAAAATACCTTTTTACTATTGGCCGAAGTCTCTTTTGATTTTTTTTTCATTTGCCAGATAACTTATTTGCCATACTTTCACTTCACCAGAACAACATTTTACCGAATATCATTTGGCCGCAAGTTTATTTGAATAAAGATATTTTTACCTTTGACTTTGACATTGGTGGGTTAGGTTAGGTCAGTGTTTTGACCACTCGTAGCAGAGCGAGCGAAGCGGGTGGAACTTAATAATGCTTGCATGCATGCTGCATGCTGCATGATTGCTTGCATGCTGTATGCTTGCTTGCATGCTGCATGCTTGCTTGCATGTTGCATTCTTGCTTGCATGCTGCATGCCTGCTTGCATGTTGCATGCAAAATGCTTGCCGGGGGGTGCAGGGGGGCTGGCCCCCCTGCTCGGGGGGGTCGGGGGGCCCGAGGCCCCCGCTATAAAGAAAAACTTTTAATGCACCTACCAGTAGGTTAGGTTAGGTTAGTGTTTTGACTACTCGCAGCGGAGCGAGCGAAGCGAGCGGAGCTCAAAAATGCTTGCATGCATGCTGCATGCTTGTTTGCATGCATGCTGCATGCCTGCTTGCATGCTGCATGCTTGCTTGCATGCTGCATGCCTGCTTGCATGCTGCATGCCTGCTTGCATGTTGCATGCTTGTAAAATTTGGGAAAATATTAGTTAACCTAGAACCGAGTGTTAGTAGTTATTTTGCATGCATATTATTGAGTCAAACATAAAATAATTTAAATTAACAAATAATAATTTTCAGAACATTACAAAAAATTTATCCGATTCCAGTTTAAAACGATTATGGAAATCAATTAATAACATTAGAATATACTTAATATTATACTAGAAAAAATACGATTCGCTACGAAGATTAGGAATCGGAAAAAGTGTGCTACAAGTTTTGTAGGCGTTTGGTGAACTTAAAATTATGGCAAATAAATCAGTGGTGTAATGAATGTTCGGGAATATAATACTTCGACGAAACGTTCTTTCGAGCGAGCAATAATTCGGTAAAAAGATTTTCGGTCAAATGAGACGTCGGAGTAACGAAAAAAATCGAATTAATATTAGGTCAACTGATACAGTGAGAAACGTGATTTCGACGAAGTAAAAAAAGGCGAAACGAAGATAGTCGAAAAGTTGTCGGTAAAATGAAATTCGACCAACACAAAATTCGATCTTAAGATAGGTAACCCATCCGCAACTAAAAATGACAAAAAACAGGAAAATTCTAATAGGTAATAATATAATGTATTAATTATTGAATTCTTATTTTCAATAAGAAAGGGTCTAGGTACTCAAAAAATTACAATTGTTTTTCGTTTTTGAGGTTAAAATCATGGCCGCCAGGCGCATTACCAATTGACGGGGATAGTATGACAGCCTGTCCATCCATCGAAAACCCGTACGGTCATCTTGATGATGTCATAATAAAACAACGGCGGCATCATCCCATCCCGCTGATGGCGGACGGCGGACAGATGGCTTAAGACTTCAGATAATTTCAATAAATTCCTGATGGTCAGGGTGAAAAAGCTCTTCTTAAATTAGGAAGTATTATAGCTTGGCCAACAAGTCCAGAAATGGAACTAAAATTATTTCTACTAGCTAGCAACACACGGTTTTTGCATACAAAAGTGGTCAAGTGTCTATACCAGGGATGGCGAACGAATGGTACGCGTGACATTGCAAAATGTACCTACTTTTGTAGTAAATAAAGAATTTTGAGTTTATAGTTTTTTTTTTCAATAATTGTCATAATTTATTGATGGCACGTCTCATAGACGTGCTGTCAAATAATTTTCATTTCATTCAATATTAAATAATAGGTCTTCACCTATGAAATTGCCGTATTGCAGTACAGACTTTTTCAAACAAAAAAAAGTTTTGATTGGCTATGAATTCTAAATTCTAATTAATTTTGTTTTAAAAATATGACATTCTATTTACAAAATCAGTCTTTTGTTTATTGATTAGCGTTGTATTTTCATTACATTTCAACATTTTTCCTCATAATGGATACTTCGAAATTTCGTGTAATTATGGAATATGAGTTCCGTCGTGGCACCAACGCGGCACAAACGACACGTAACATCAACGACGTTTACGGAGAGAACTGTACAAACGAACGTACAACCCGTTATTGGTTTGCTCGGTTCCGTTCTGGGAATTTTGACTTGAAAAATGAACCTCGTGGTCGTCCGGAAACTTTGGTCAACAATGATGAATTAAAGGCGATTGTGGAAGCAGATGAATCGCAATCTACAGCTGAGCTGGCAGCAGCTTTTGATGTTAGCATCAAAACAATATTGGTCCATTTGCGACAGATTGGCAAGATAAAAAAGCTTGATAGATGGGTGCCCACTGCTACTTCACGACAACGCGCGACCCCATACTGCACGACAGACCGTCTCTAAGCTGCATGAGTTGGGTTTGGAAGCTCTCCCTCATCCGCCATACCCACCAGATCTTGCGCCTACCGACTATTACTTTTTCCAAAATTTGGACAACTTTTTAGCGGGAAAAAAATTCAATTCCCGAGAGGCAGTACAAAACGCCTTTGAAGAGTTTGTTGTCTCCCGTCCCGCTGATTTTTTCAAGAAGGGCATCCATAAACTGCCACAGCGTTGGCAAAGATGCATTGATTGCAGGGGTGATTACTTTGAATAAAAGAAATAAATAAGTTCGAAAAAAAATACTTTAACTTTTTTCAAACAAAACGGCAATTTCATAGGTAAAGACCTAATATTTCTTCCTTAAATATTTCTTTAGTAAAATGACACGTTGATAAATACTGGGTGTAACAAAACCCTCAACGATATCGAGGTCTACGTATTCTGCCCATCATCAGAACCATTTCTGTTCAAAATGTAACACGTACAACAGACCGCGCCTGCTAGTGTATGCTACACAGCTGCGTGCGGCCGAGTTGGAAGGCAGCGTTTATGTGTGTGCTCATGAGATACATTGAGTGATGACGTTTTGAAGCCATTGTTTGTTACGAATTATTTAAAATTTTATATAATTTTCCTTTGGACAAAAATTAGAAATAGGTAACAAATAAAATTTCATAAAAATATTTTTTTTTACTTTTACCTTCAATAACTTCGTAGCTATTGGTTTCCCAGGCATAGTCTAAAAGACAAAAATTATTCTGATGATGGGTGGAATGCGTGGACTTCGGCTTTGTTGAGGGTCTTGTTACACCCGTTATAGGTTCGCCAATACAATAAACTTATGACAGTGGCTCCCCCATTATTTTCTACTGTTTTTTTAGTCCTTATAAGTATTTTCTACTCACTTTTAGTCTTTTTAATTTCAGATACATTACTTCGGTCCGCTTTCCACTGTTTACTTATGTTTTGCAGAGGCAGGTTGTCTTCAGAATCTGATGATGAGCGCTGGTTGGTAACTTCTAATTCTAAAGTAATGCCATCTAAATCATCTGAAACAATAATAATAATAATAATAAATACTTTATTGCACATTACAGAGAAAAAAACGATACAATCAGAAAAAACAAGAAAACATACAATAGGTGGCCTTATTGCTACATAGCAATTTCTTCCAGGCAACCTTGGGTGAAATAAAATAAGATAAATAGGATAAAAGGGGAAGAGGTGCACTTTAAAGGACAGAATATGAATATATAAAAATACTAAAGGATACATACATGATATAGATAGGAGATGAATATAAATAAATAGGTAATATTAATCGCGGGAAGAAGAGAGAAAATGACTCCTAACTTGTTCTCTAAATGACCTTGGAGTCTGAGCCTTTCTGATGTCTTCCGGCAGAGAGTTCCAGAGACGAACAGCATGAACGGCAAAGGAATAGGAAGTGAAGTCGGTAGCGTGGCGAGGAATATCAAGAGTAAGGTTAGAGGAAGAGCGCAAAGAAGAAAGTGTAATCGAAGAACGAAAGGTGAAAAGATCTTTAAGGTAAGGTGGGGAGGTTGGTAGGAAAAGTATGGAGTAGAGAAGCGTAAGAGTATGCAAGTCCCAGTTAATATCATAATATTGAGCTAAAAACTTCATGGCATCAACTAACGCCCGCCAAAACATTTAAGTTTATTTCACCTCCTTGCATGACCATCAAAATATGATATAGAAAAAAATCCTATATCTTTTAACAGATAAACATGATAAATCGCTATATTAGCTACTAGCTGATGCCCGCAACTTCGTACGCGTGGACTTTATCACTCCGGGGTACTCAATAAGGTCTTCCAGGTATTCCAGATCTTCTATTTTTATACCTCAACAAAAAATGCTCATCAGGCCGAACAACTTTTGCTGTCATTTTTTGTATTTTGTATAGTTTAGCTGGACCATTATGGTTCCGCATCAGGTGTTCCAGATCTTCGATTTTTATACCTCAACAAAACAACTTTTGCTAAACAACTTTTGCTAAGGTGTCATTTTTTATATTTTGTATAGTTTAGCTGGACCATTATGGTTCCGCATCAGGTGTTCCAGATCTTCGATTTTTATACCTCAACAAAAAATGCTCATCATGCCCAGGCTTAACAGCTATATAACAAAAAAAGTTTCATTCGAATCCGTTCAGTATTTCCGGAGATTAGCGTGTTCAAACAGACAAACAAACAAACAGACACACTTTTTTTTTCTAAATTCTTAGGGGGCGTCAATAAATGACGACGACCTCTGTGGTCGAGTGGTTTGCACGCCGGTTTTCAAGGCGTCACCATCTCTTGAGGTCCCAGGTTCGATCCCCGGCTGGGTTAATGTAGAAAATGAACTTTTCAATATTGTCTCAGGTCTGGGTGTGTGTCATACCACCGCTGTTTCTGATTTCCATAACACAATTGCTATAGCTACTTACTTTGGGATTGGAGCAATGTATGTGATGTTGTCAAATATTTTTTTATTTTATTTATTTATAAATTACGTGAGATGTTTAAGAGGGGGAGGGGGTTGAGTCAAATCTCATCTAATCTTATGTTGGAGAGAGGGGGGGTCTCGGCAAATATCACGCAATTTTTTTCTGATTAAAACAAAAAAAAATATACTATTTTGGTCCATTTTTAAGATCATTTACTAATTCGTTCGAAAGAAAATAATTTCATTCATACTTCGACGTTATACATAGAAAGTGGCGCCCTCCCTCAATTTTTGTCAACTCTTTATGGTCAAGCTGTACTTTACAAAGAAAGTCATATTTTGAAAAATCTCACGTGACATTGGCGGATGGGGGAGGGGGTTGAATAAAATCTCACGACACCTCACCAGGGGGGGAGGGAGGGCCAGAAAATTAAAAAAAAACACCTCACGTAATTTATGGACGCCACCTTACTCTATTACTATGTCTCCATCGCCCCACATATTTTTTTTTGAAATATATGTAATGTACAGACACACTTTTTTTACTGTTTTATTATAATTATCATGTCTCGGTTCGGTGCAGGGGAGTTGGTCTATATTTAAAAAAGAGGAAAGGTAGGAGATATCATGAGCACAGAATAGATTTAACTAGGTACTACTACGTACAGAAAGGACACTCCCTGCCCCGTTACCCCGCGATTTCGTATGCCGAATCATGTGCTTGTTTAGTTGTGTTTGTCAAATGTCAACTTATTTTGATATTTAAAGCAATGCGTCGTAACTTTATTTACCAAAACGGTCTAATTATGAATTGAACGCCGCTCATACAGTACGAATTACACGGCAGCTTGACTTACACACACAGTTGCGCATGTACAAAACGTCATCTGACGTCATCTATTTGTAACGGCACAGTTGTATAGTGTCCAGGGTGTAGCTGGACTCATTCCAGTTGCTAATGGGAAGTGGACCAATTAATTAAAAATGGGAATTATACCAAATGCAAACAGAATAATGGAATTGGAATCAAGTGACAATAAGACCATTAACCGTGCGTGTCAAATTAGTGGCAATCTTTCATGGCATCCATTATACAGTCAGGCAAAATGTAAAGAAAGGTAATGAATTTAATAATACCTTCATTCTGATCCCCCACATCCATTTCAGAATTCACATATTCCGTTTTAATTGGAGTTTCCACGTTGACCTCTTCCTCAGTTGCAGATGTGACTCCCGTCGTCGGAGTCTTGCCCAATGTCCAAGGGAGTTCAGTTTGTTGCTTACAAAACAATTCCAGGGAATTTACTGACAGCTAAAAGAACATTTTAGATTGATGATAATCTTTGGGGGCTGATAAGGTACTATGGGCAACAGCGACGCTTAACCAGTTTGCAACAAAATTCGTGTGCGCGCGTATCGCCCCTACACGAACTAAACGTATGGTTGTGACGGCGCGGCGTGCAAGCGATTTTGACCTTAGCAGTGGTTAAGCGTCGCTGTTGCCCATGGTACCTATCTACTCTGTGATATAAACTGAGACAGTTTGCAAATGTCTCAGATTGTATCACCAATATTAACCACCAGCGACCCTAGCATAACCACCAAAACGCAATATGATAAAGCGATTAATCACATTTTAACTGTCAAAAGAATGGATATTGACAACTGAGTGTCGATAAAACGCTATATCACGCGATATATCGTGTTTCGTCGGTCATGCTAGGGGGCTTGACTGGTATTCAGTATTCAGTATTCAGTATTTTATTGCATCCATAAAGTAAAAACATGTTGGTAATTTTATATATAGAGAACATTATGGACCCGGTGGGGTATAGCAATTGAAGGAGGAGAGGACGCCTTATTAAAAAAATAAATTACAATTATTAGTATTTCAAAAAATACATAGTTTTGAATTGTGTATGGTCACATATAAGTCACAATAGGTATAACTAGTATGGTATTGTTAAGTATATTAGTATAATATTATTCTATTATTTTAAGTTTATATTGCGTAAGTATGTATATCTTTACTCATTTATTTTATCATTCAAATACTCTTTTACACTATAGTAGCATTTATTTAATAACATATCTTTTAGGCTTTTGTTAAACAATTTGTTATTTTCTTCATTTATTAATTTTTCAGGCAATTTGTTATAGATTCTTATAGACATATTATATGCACTGGAGGAGCACAAATGTAGGCGAGCTGTTGGAACTTTTAGCTTATTTTTATGCCGTAATGAATACTTTGATTGGACATCTTTTCGTTTAGTATATACCTAACTCTATGTGCTTTCTGACAAATTTGCAGATTTCAAAAATATAAATACAAGATAGGGAAAGGATTTTATGCTTTTGGAAGTACGGCTTGCAGCTTTCTGTATTATCTATATTAACTAAGATTCTGATAAGTTTTTTTTGCAGTATGAATAAGGATGAGACTTCTGTACTATTTCCCCACATTATTATTCCATAATTAAGCCAGGCGTAAGCATATGCATAATATGTAACCAAAGCTGTATTCAGGTCAGTTGTTTTTTTTATTTCTCTAAGTGCATATGCGAAGCTGGATAATTTAGACTTTAATTTCTCTATGTGCGATTTCCAATTTAAGTTTGAATCTATATTTATGCTGTATCTCAGGTGTAGGAGTAGAAGTAGTAACACTGACCTCTTTGATGGTGGTGTCGTCATCATCACATTCTTCCCGTTGCAATATAACCATTTCAGCAGGAGCAAGGAGTTGGTTTCGATTCAACCTGCTTACATTGTCACAGTCCACTTCTATAGAATCGTCATCAGACTCAACGGTGTTAGCCGGAGGGGCCATGTAAACATCTTCCTCAGAATCCATGTCCTCCAGGGTTTCGATTACCTATTTCATTTTTTATGAACGAACACGCGCGCGTCCGTCGAGACTCGAGACCTCACTTCCCTTTCCCTCCCTTCTCAAACAAAAAAAAAATACAAAATAAAAGCAATCATGTAAACCTAAGCAGAGATGTGAAAAAATAATCGATTATTATAATCATCGACTATTTTACTAAAAAAATCGAACTTTATTGTTAGATTTTTTAATTAGGTTTAATCATAGCCTCCTTCATTTCCAAGCCGTGAACATAAGTTTGGCAACGTCTGTTACTGTCAGTTCGTGGTCATGTCGTCCGCCAGTCTCCATACTAAATGTATGGGAATATTTCAATTTTAAGAGGTCGATATTTTTTTTCATAGTAATCGTGTGAGGTTTAAAATATGAAAATAATTTAGTTCTTTTATTGAAATGCTTTGTATATTAAACAATAAGAAAAATATCAATGTTAACCAGGAAAAAATGTCTGTCAAAGATGTCATCTTTTTTGTTGATTTTCTTCAGCAGGGAGTTGATAAACACGCCCTCTAGCAATAAATGATATATCATTAGAAAGTTCCTTTAAAGACAAATATTTGCTGTTAATATACTTTATATCAATTGTTAATACTTTTGAAGTTAAAGGTTATTAAAGTATAAAAGTGGTTTATTGTCTATGGGAGTTGATCTACCACACCTATAGAAATGAATGATATATCATAAGAAAGGTTTTTATATGACAAATATTTGCTGCAAACATACTTTCTATTAATTTTTAGTAATTTCGGAGTTTTAGGTCATTAATGTTAAAAAAATTGGTCAAGTTTAGAGCGTTATAACTCTCAAAGTACTAATAGTTCACGATTATAGTAATACAATAAAATGTTTCAAATTTAAATACCTTTTCAATGATGTAAGATTTATTGCTAGAGGAGGCTTAGATCAAAATGCTCATCGTACTAAAGGACCCCCGAAAAGTTCAAATAATTTGACTCAAACCTTATGTTCTAATAAATAAATAATAATAATAAATATAAAACTTTATTGAAATAATCTTACATCACAATTTACAACTAGTTTCAACATAGATAATATAGGAAAAACAAATAATAAATAATTTTTGAAAGAATTTTATACTATGTGCTTGACCATATGCGATGTTGCCGTTCTGCTCAACTTCAAGGCTTGGAAGATATAGAAGGCTATGGTTTAATAGATTATTAATAAAATCGAACTTATTTATTAAAATTCCAACAGAAACATTCGATTTTTTTTATCATCAGCACAACATGTATTTCATCTTGTCGTCAAGCACGATAGGATAGGGATGGAGATATACAAAGGAAAGAGATTCAATTATACAACTTCCTAAAGTTAGGCTAGGTTCTCTTCTCTTTCTTACTAGTAAGCATTCAATTACATGTTTTAATTGTATTTGTATAATTAATTAGTTTTGAAACATGGTACAATAAATAAAATCAAAATAAATTAAATAATGAGGTCTTTTCAAAGTGACATTTAAAAAATAAGAATAGTAATTATTTGCCTCACTAGATGGCGTTGATGGAAAAAGACGAGTCAAAATTGGCTTCCAGGTATCGCGTGGTGCCATCGCCTGAGCGGTTAAAAATAAACAGCCAGAGGGCCTAGTACGAGTTGGTTTTTTGTTCTCACTTCACTTTGCGAATAGTTAACTATCGTCTTCTCTCTTTCACTCGTTCACTCACTCGCATGATTTTCTCTCTTTCACTCGATACTATTCGCAAAGTGAGGTGAGAAACACAACTCATACTAGGCACTCTGTACCAAAGAGGAAAGTAAGCGCTCGCTGGCTGATATATCGATTTTTCACTTAAAATCGATTATTTCACTGCAAAATCATCGATTTTTATTAATCGATTATTTTCGGCCTATATATGGGCATTTTCAGAAAAATAGCACACCCCCTCGAAATTCAAATATTTTATCAGTACCTAGATTACGTAAAGCTGTTGCGAACAATTCTCGATTGAAATCGATTGAAAGCGCGGTTGCATTGCTGCTTTAGTTAAGATAGTTGTCACATTGGTTCTTACTAAAGCAGCGATGTAACTGCGATTTCTGTCAGAGTTGATTGCAACAAAATTACAAAATCACCCCCCAGTACCTTGATTACGTAAAGCTGTTGCTAACAATTCTCGATTGAAATCGATTGAAAGCACGGTTGCATTGCTGCTTTAAGTAAGATAGTTGTCACATTGGTTCTAACTAAAGCAGCAATGTAACTGCGATTTCTGTCAGAGTTGATTGCAACAAAATTACAAAATCACCCCCCGGGTTACATTTGAGGACTTTTTTCACCACCGTGGAATGTTTATTTATGTTCCAACTTAGATTAGCTTTATTATTCTAAGTGTTCCAACTGTTCTGATAAGTTCTTAGGCCTATTCACAATAATGTTTTTCTATTCGGTGCGTGTTAATAAATACGATAGTTTCTTTGTTTTGAGCGTTCAAACCGTAGTAGGCATGGGAATTTTTTAAATCTTTGTTCAGAATATTCAGATTATTACGAAATCTAAATCGGTAACATATGGATATTTTATATTCTTAAGAATGAAAAATAGTTGCTTAATATTATTAAAAGGTTATTTAAACATTGCTCCATAGCAAAAACAAAATATATCGCCAGTTGATTTTTTTCTGAGAATTCTTTAAAAAAATCTAGGTAAAGTTTTGATCTAATCGCTTACTATGTTTATTGTTTCTATTTTATACCAAAAATAGACCTTTACACTAAAACTAGACTATATTATGAATGATCTGACATGAGATTTATTACATTTAAGTTAAATAGCACTTTAAAATATGATCTGGAAACGAGCACCAATTTTTGACAGTTTGCGTAGTCATAATTCATTTCGTTTTTACCAGAGTTGTTTGTATGTGTGGGTGTCTGGTTATGTATGTTTTTGTGAAGAATACTATCTAGCCAAGCCATTTCATACGATTATGTATCTTAAATGTAAGGATTATCGTGTAAAATATCTTAAAATTCTTAACCTTATCCACTCACGGATAAATCTTCTCCGAAAGTCAATTTAATATTTTCGGATATTTTTTTAACGAGGATCAATAAGGGATTTTTTAAGGGTCGTAATACCGTTTGTAACGAGTCTTGCCCTATTTGAATGAAAACAAAAATGAGTAAAAGAAACTTTTATAATTTAAAAAATCATTTTGTTCTTTTACACTTCTAGCTAATTATACTTCAGATTCATCCGAAGATATTAGTATATTAACAAATGTAGTATCGCTTGCATGTATCACCACTTAGCACGTTATTTTAAAGCAATAATCTAAAAAACCTAAAAAGAGAAGGTTTTTGACTTAAAATTGACAGATATTTTGACATTTCCGGTCCGAGCTCTCCTCGTCACTACTAGACGCCAACCACTTCATTCGTTTTTCGTGCTTCGCCACGGACGCACGTATACAGTCTCAAAGTGAGACTTCTTTAAAATTATATTTTTACAGTGAAAATTAAACTATACTTAAAATGCTTCGTGAAAAAAGGAAAAAAATTTCAAGACGGAAGAGGACAAGAAGAAGAAGTCAAGACGAAGGTACACTATTAAATGCCGTTCATTTGGTTAAACAGCATAATTGTCTGCTTACCTTTATGATGGCGTAACTGCCACACTGGTCTTTTACCTTATTTTAATTTTTGTTTGATGCGAACTTACCATACTGGGTATTTTCTGTCAATATATTTATTTATCTGATGCGAACTTACCATACTGGGTACTTTCTGTCATTTTATGTATTTGTCTGATGCGAATTTACCATACTGGGTACTTTCTGTCAGTTTATTTATTTGTTTGATGCGAATTTACCATACTGGGTACTTTCTGTCAAGGTATTGTGTCTCAAAAGACATCAACTAAATATCTATTGCACTCGAGATAGTCATACTGGACTATTTCACCGCATAGATAGGTCAGACAACGCAACTACACTAACTACACCAACTCAAAGTGCAGCTGACGACGCGACATTGTAAAAAGCAGACTACCCTCCAAGGTTGCCACGTTGAAACCGCTGCCGAGCACTGATCGGGTGACTCCGCCGTCCGCTGGATCCACCGCCATCCATCTTCCAGGCAGGCGACCGCCGTGCTGGAGCTGCAACAGCAGCCCTGACAACAGCGTTGCTCATCAGGTATGAGTTTTGATATCATGTTATCATGATATTCTTAGTGTTGAGTTGAGTTAACACCAACGGTGTAATAGAATACCATCGGTACTAAGATAATTTAAAACTGACAGAACTAGCTATAAATGCTTAAGAACTTAATGGAACGAAATATTGAGTTATACAGCAACTAGCTAATACCTGATACTTCAAACCTTTTATGTGAAATAGCTTAGCCGCTGAAATAGCTAGCTGCTGGCATGCTGATAGAAATTTCAATGAAAAATGGAATAACAGAATCCATACATTTTATTCATATTCATCCATAATGTTTGTTGGTCATTATATTATTATATTATATTACTTAGTAAAAAAAAAAACATTTGCCTAAACTAGGAAACCTTGTATTTCAGGCGGGTAGACCTAACATCTTGAGAAACTTGTTAATCACTAACTATTTAGTATGGTTCTACTAGCTATGCCCTTGTACAAAATTATCTCTATTACTTTTCAAATTTAATTTGTGTGAATTTGTACAAAATAATGTTTCTGATGTGAAAAAATATACAAGTTACAATATACAAGCTACAAGTACCAGTTATGTTTAATGTATAGTATTATAATATAATCTGTGGTTTAAGGCAACTTTCCAATACAAAACTATACACACCTTTTGTGTGACAGTATTTCACATTTTTTACATTATGTGGGGCATTACGACGTTCGGTTATACCGTACTCGGTCAACTATAGTGTAGCTAGGGCTGTTTGCTTAAAAGACCACCGACAGTTCAGTCGAATATGAATGATCCATTGGCCACAGGCCTGATGTGAACGATCGAAAAAACTGTAAGTAAATCGGGCGCAGTACTCAATAAAACATTTTTAAAATTGATTTATATATTTATTTGCCTTAAAAACGACAAACAAAAGACGTAGGTAGGTGTGCCACATCACCACATGCTTCATTTCTGACGGCAAACAAACAGTGGGGCACGGCGAGGAGGCCCCATCAGCGATTTGTTTCGTCAGGAAGGCCGATTTACACATAGCAGACTCGCAGACGGGCGTTACGGCCCATCCAAATGGTTGCCGATGATGCATTCATCGATGTTTGCCTTCGATCATCGTACGTGGGGTAAGGACACTCATTAGGATAATGTATTCATGAGGGTGCATGCTGGTGTGGCATTTGTCTGTACTCAGCGAATACAGGCAGTGGTCGCCAACTACAGGTGCAAAGGTCCACTCAATCGCTGGCGCCGGTAATCTTCTATGTATGGAAGTACCATTTAGCCGGCTAGCAGGGTACCTAGATTATTATTTCATTTTTTTTTCTTTGGCAGACTATATGAGTGTTATCTCTTTAATGATTCACTTTTGTAACATCTCCAGAGATATATTATAGTTTACCATTAATATGACTTAAATTCGGGCAGAATGCATAATAGTTATATTATATTACATATGAATTTCAGTCACGGACCGAGCTTCGAAGGTGCAGTTTCTGGTCGATACTGGAAGCGACCTCTGCGTCTTCCCCCGGTCCCTTCTTCGTGATCGTCGTGCCAAGACGGACTACAAATTGTGTGCAGCAAACGGATCCAGTATTTCTACATATGGTTATGTACACTTTAATTTAGATTTTGGCTTGCGTAGAGTGTTTAGTTGGCGTTTTGTAGTAGCAGATGTAACTAAGCCTATCATAGGCGTAGATTTTTTAAATTACTACCACCTAATTGTTGATTGCCATAACAAACGCTTGTTAGATAGTACTACTTCTTTGTCACCAATGTTGTTAATTGTAATGGTATAGCCTCTGTTAAGATCCTGACTGGTGAGACTCGATATCACAAAATTCTTGACGAATTTCCCGAGATTACCCGACCAACTGGTATACACCGCAACATTACACATAACACCGTCCACCACATACACACGACTCCAGGCCCTCCAGTTTCTTGCACCCCACGTCGGTTAGCTCCAGCTCCAGCTTCCAGTCGATGCTCGCCAATGGGACAGCACGACCGTCGCAGAGTCCTTGGGCGTCCCCTCTTCACCTGGCGCCTAAAAAGGACAACGGCTGGCGTCCCTGCGGCGATTACCGCATGCTTAATGCCCGTACTGTACCTGACAGGTATCCGATTAAACACATACATGACTTTGCGCATAATCTTGTTGGCTGCAAAGTCTTTAGCACCCTTGATTTATTGAAGGCGTATAATCAGATACCTGTCAGTCCAGCAGATATTCCGAAGACCGCAATAACAACACCATTTGGTCTGTATGAATTTCCTTTTATGACCTTCGGACTTCGGAATGCGGGCCAAACCTTTCAAAGGTTTATGGATGAGGTCACCAGAGGGCTCGATTTCGCATTCTGTTACTTGGATGACATCCTTATCTTCCTCACCCTTGGACGAACAGCAGCACGAGCAACACCTCCGCCAGATCTTCACCAAGCTGAAAGACTACGGCATGCTGCCGAACACGGCCAAGTGTGTCTTCGGTGCCTCAAAGGTAACTTTCCTAGGTTATTCCATCTCTGCTAGCGGCTCTAAGCTACTGGACTCCAAGGTGCAGACTATTAAAGAGTTCCCGACTCCTACGACAGTACGTCAGCTCAAGGCATTCGTGGGCATGCTAAATTTTTACCGGAGATTCCTTCCCCGAGCTGCAGAAATCCAAGCTCCCTTGCATGCTTTGTTAACAGGCTCTGTTAAAGGCTCACAGCCATTTACTTTAACAGGCGTTGCCCTTGAAGCTTTTAATGCATGCAAGGACAGCCTTGCAAACGCTATCCTACTAGCGCATCCTGACTGTGCCACCAAACTTGCCTTGGTGACTGATGCCTCCGATAAGGCAATCGGTGCAGTCCTCCAACAACTTAAAGACGGCGCGTGGCAGCTTTTAGCCTTCTTTTCGCGAAAGCTGAGCCCATCCCAGGTAAAGTATTCACCTTATGACCGGGAGTTATGCTCCGCTTAGATATGCTCGAGGCCCGGCACTTCGTCGTCTATACTGACCATAAACCGATCAGTTCCGCATTCCATGAGCGGAAGAAAAATTGTTCACCTAGGCAGTATAGACACCTTGACTTCATTTCCCAGTTCACCACTGATATCCGACACATATCTGGCAAGAATATTGTGGTTGCCGATACCTTGTCGAGGATTGAGGAACTGGGAGCGCCGGTTAGTCTCGAGTCCTTAGCCGAAGGTCAACCATCTGACTATGAACTCCAGGAACTTCTGTCCGGATCCGGTGGTACGTCTCTGCGTTTAGAGAAATTGACGTTACCTGGGAGTCGTGTTTCCTTGTACTGCGACGTCAGTACACCGACGCCCAGGCCTTTCGTCCCTAAGTTCTTTCGCAGACAGGTCTTCGAAAGCCTACATTCCCTGAGCCATCCCGGTACCGGCGCATCTGCTAAATTAGTTGCAGAGCGATTCGTCTGGCCTGGGATTCGGAAAGACTGCAAGCAGTGGGCTCGCGCATGTTTAGCGTGCCAAAAAGCTAAAGTCAATCGCCACGTTACCGCACCTTTAGGTAATTACGCCTTACCTCGCGTGCGATTCAAAAAAATAAATATAGACCTCGTGGCTCCATTACCTGTGTCGCAAGGTTATCGGTATTGCCTGACCGCCGTTGATCGATTTACTCCATGGCCGGAAGCAGTACCGATCGAAGATATTACTGCAGAAACCGTGGCTAAGGCACTACTGTCTACGTGGATCGCTCGATTCGGTTGTCCAACTCACATTACAACCGACCGTGGTCGACAGTTTGAATCGGCATTATTTCAATGCCTGTCAAAAACTGTTGGATTTGAGCATAAGCGGACGACAGCATACCATCCTGCATGCAACGGCATGGTGGAACGCTTCCACCGGCAACTCAAAGCCGTACCGAAACCGAAAGCCGGCGAAACGGGTACAAGTTTAAAACAAATAAATATATCAAAAAATTGTTAGTGAAATTGTGATTCTTACGATATAAATAAAAAAAGAATTCTTAATTGCTATTTTCTAAAAATCGAATGTTAACTTCTACATAATACTTGGCTTGACTTAATCTTAACCTCTCCTGATAATGTTCTGAACCACGGTCAGATACCTGCACCTGGCTTTTCTAAGCATGACCTTGTTTTTCTGCAATATCGTCTGCGACCCCCCAAGCTCAAACCATCTATTGTTTGGATGCGTAATTTCGCTCAACTCAACCTTGACAAGTTAAGAGAAGATGCCAGTAAACTTGATTTTGACGCTGTTCTTGGGTCATCGTCAGTTGATGATAAAGTCTCCAACCTTAATCACTGTTTACTTCAACTGTTTGATGCCCATGCACCACTAAAAGCTGTTCGTGTGAAGTGACCACCTGCCCCTTGGATTACCCGTGGGGTTCGCATGGCCATGACTCGCCGTGATCGTGCATTTCGTTCTTTTAAAAATAATAGATCCGAGGCCAATTGGACACTCTACAAGACTGCGCGCAACAGGTGCAATCGAATGGTAAGGGCAGCCAAGCGGCAATACTTTCTCGATAACATCACCAACTGTTCTTCGGCCAACACATGGAAGTTTCTGCATTCTCTTGGACTGGGGAAAACCTCTCCCAATTCTAATTCTCTTCCGTTCTCTCTCAACGATTACAATAATCATTTTTCTAGTACCCCCTCTCTTGACCCAGCCGTCAAGTGTAACACCATCTCCAGCATTACTTCCAAAGGCCATTTGAACTCTGAGTCTTTTTCCTTCTCGCCAGTGACAATAGACGATATTAGTAAAGTTGTTGCCTCCCTTAAGTCGAAAGCAGTAGGGTGTGATGATATCAGCAGGAAAATGATTGTCTGTGTC
Organism: Agriphila tristella; assembly: GCA_928269145.1. NCBI lineage: Eukaryota > Metazoa > Arthropoda > Insecta > Lepidoptera > Crambidae > Agriphila > Agriphila tristella. Next base: position 7,781,734 of record OV743451.1, read on the forward strand.
CTGGAACAAATTCTCCCTATCATAGTCCACATCATAAATTATTCCTTGCAGACAGGCCAGTTTCCTCTTCTTTGGCGTAAGGCGTATGTTACTCCTTTGCCAAAAATTTCCTCTCCTCGACTACTTAGTCACTTTAGACCTATCTCTATCCTTCCTTTCCTCTCGAAAATCCTAGAAGCTGTTGCCCACAAACAAGTCTCCTCTTTCATCTATTCCAACTCCCTCATCACTCCCTACCAGTCTGGTTTTCGTCCAGGGCACAGCACAACAACAGCACTTCTGAAAGTAACTGACGACATACGATTGGGCATGGAGAGTCAACTAGTCACTGCCATTGTGCTCATTGACTTCTCTAACGCTTTTAACATGGTAGATCATGACATCTTGCTTGCCATTCTTAAGTCTTTCAACTTCTCATCGTCGTCACTGGAGTGGTTTTCTAATTATCTTCGCGGCCGCCAGCAGGCGGTACGCGTAGGATCCGATGTGTCTCACTGGAATGATCTCTCCGCTGGCGTCCCGCAGGGTGGCATAGTGTCTCCTCTTCTTTTCTCCATATTCATAAATTTCCTTTCCTCATCACTTGGCTGTTCTTATCATTTTTATGCCGATGACCTTCAAATTTATGTACAGTCACCAACCGAAAATATCGACTCTGCTGTATCAATATTAAATAATGTCCTACGTAGCATCAGCACCTGGTCTACTAACTTCGGTATCGCAGTAAACCCGGCTAAATGCCAGGCTATTATTGTCGGCGGGTCAAAACAAATTGCCAAGATCGATAATAGCTCAGTCCAGCCTATTGTTCTAGATAACACCACCATCCCTCTCTGCCCCAGCGTCAAAAATCTTGGCCTCCACATTGACTCTACGCTTAGCTGGACGGCACATGTTGCCGAGGTGAGTCGAGCAGTTACATCTTCCTTACGCTTTTTAAATCGCTTTAGAAATTATCTCCCTATCCGTACTAAGGTAACTCTCGTCACTTCTCTTATTTTCTGATGTCTGTTTTCCGGACCTTAATGAGGATCTTCTTAATAAGTTGGACCGACTTATGAATAATGCCCTTCGATTCGTTTTCTGCCTTCGCAAGTTCGATCACGTTTCTTCGTATCGGTCACAACTTAAATGGCTTCCTATCCGTCAGCGCAGACAGCAAAGGCTACTCTGCACGCTTTACTCCGTCCTCAATAATCCTCATGCTCCAGAATACTTAAAATGCAAGTTTCAGTATCTCTGCGACTCTCATAATCGTCAGCTCCGGTCTACAAACTCTCTTGTTCTCTGTACTCCTCTCTTTCGCTCTGGCTATATGTCCGACTCCTTCACAATGCAAGCTCTGCGCCTTTGGAATGACCTTCCTGACTCTATCAGACAATCTCCAAGAAAATTTTCCTTCAAAAAGAAAGTTAACTCTCTTCTCTTGGAAAGCTCATAATGTGGAAATCATTGTCATCTCTGTATCCTTCTCCTTCTTAGAAATTTAATAAATATTTATATATTATTATATATTTATGTATTTTGTGTACCTTTAAGTATTATGTTTTATATTATTATTATATTTGTATTTATTACTTTTGTATGTTATTATGTAGGCCGCATTCATGGTTTCTCTGTTTCCCAAAGGTTGACTGGCAGAGAATGCTTTTAGCATTAAGTCCGCCTTTTGTACTTTAGTTTGTAGTACAATAAAGATTTTAAAATAAAAAAATACTCTGAATATAGGCTGTCGATCAATATAAAACTTTGCTCAACAGTAATAAGGTTTAAACTTGATTGCAATCATGAGGTGAGTAATATCAAGCAAAAAAGTGAAATTTATATTTTTGACTGTGTCAATGGGAATGGAAACTGAGAAACTAATGGCGCCACAAGCGGTTGTACCAAAACATTTGATTGGTTGTTTCAAATTTCAAATGTCATTTGTGGCATATTTTAACCAATCAAAGTATTGATTGCGGTTAGATTAGATTCATTAATTACAAACAATAAGAATAGCGCCATCTCTCGGAAAATAATATCAATTTCTCAGTTATAATTTTAACGTTAGGTACCTATTTAGTGAGATTTATAATAAAATTAGTATCAGTGTAGGTAAGTAGGTAGGAAAGGAAGTAGATAATATAAGTATAAAATATAATAGTTTTTCCCGAATAATTAACTAATTAAATGAACTGAGAGTAGAGTATTGACACAATCAAAATTTTATAAAAATTAAAAAAAAAATATATAAAAAAATGAAAAAGAAGTGGGTTGAAAAATATTTGTTTATATCAAATCAATAGCATTGAAATGAGGATATGACTATGAGGTTGGCAACGCAAAGCTAATCGCAGATGGCGCCAGCGGCGATCTAGCCGCTATCAATACATTGATTCATAGATTAGTATATTAAAAAGGGGTAGATGCGCCACCGAGCGACCGGGTGTAAGGGATAGATATATTATGACGTCAAAATATGGGGCTACCATGATCGCAAAAAAATACCCTAAAATGTAGTCAGAATCGTTACAGTACTTGAATTCCGTAGTGAGTGAAAGTCAACATTTTGACTCCGCTAATTAAACAAAGTATTGCAAGCGAAATCGCGAAAATAAGTGGTCCTGACCGACCACTCTTTTTGTGATAAACTATATCGACTGTGGAAAGGAAAAAATGCTAAAGCGCCAAAATGCTAGTTGTGGGAAATGAGGTTTAAAGTTTCATTTTTTCGAAAAAAAATCATAACTTTTTTGTTATTAACGTGAGCAAATTCATGTGTATGAAATACCATATTATTAATTTTTTTCCCAAATTTAGGAAATACTCATTGGTTTCTAATTCTATTATATCGCGAAATACTTGTCGCTTAAGCAAAAATACTTATTTTTTTGAGAAAACTCCAGTCAGGAAAAAATTACTTATGTCCACAATATTGTAAGAACCCAGTCAGTGAAAACTGATTATAAGTCGCAATGATCTTTTCTAGGGCAATGACAAAATGCTTAATGACCTTAACTTTAACAGATGCAGTGAAGAAAAGTTTACTCAATTACCCATGTTGGCGATGATTTACCCGAACCCTTTAGGGAAAATTGCTTAAATGCACCAATGCTGTAGAATAAATGCAAACAAGTATTGCTGAACACCAACCTAATTACTCTATATTAGATTTCTTTTTTACTTATCGATATCAGTAATAAGTATTACTATGTTTCAGTTAATTGTCTATTATTTCGCCCTGGTGCGCGGGCTGCTGAAGCAGCCCGTGGGCATCGCCCTGGTGGACTGTAAACGGCGGCCTTTGGAGAGGCTACTGCTATGCTACTGCTCGGCTACTGCCATCCGATCAAATCACATTGGAATTTGTCTGCAAGTTGCAGTGCGGTGTGGTGATGGTGATGCACGGTGAAAATTAATGCTGTATTATTTTTTCTGAAAACTTGCTGGCTAATATTAAAATCATCATCATATCGGCCTCACGACACTTACTGCTGGGTACAGGACTCCCCCAAGGATCTCCACGACGATCGGTCTTGCGCTGCTTGTATCCAGCGGCGCACCGCGACCTTCACCATCGTTGATCCACCTTGTCGGAGGCCTACCCACGGAACGTCGTCCAGTATGGGGTTGCCATTCCAAAACCTTTCCGCCCCAACGGCCGTCGGTTCTTTTCGCTATGTGTCCAGCCCACTGATACTTCAACTGAACAATCCTTCGAGCGATGTCGGTAACTTTAGTTCTCCTGCAGATTTCCTAATTTCTGATTCGATCACGCAAGGAAACGCTTATCATGGCTCTTTCCATTGCAAGCTGGGTGACCTTGAGCCTCCTTATGAGACTCATAGTGAGCGACCACGTTTCACTGCCGTAAATCATTATCACTGACAACACGCACTGACTTTCGTCTTGAGACACTAAGGTAAATTTGAAGCGAAGATATTTCAAAGCTTCCCGAATGCTGCCCATCCCACAACTTCAAGTGTAGTGTTCTCAACATGAACTGGAGCGGGCACAATATGCGCATTCGACATAATTTTCGTCTTACCCATGTTCATCTTGAGACCCACTCTTTGGGGAGCAAAGCACTACTGAGATCTTCGAGCATTGTGTTCAGTTCTTCCAAGATCTCAGCCAGTACTATATCATCGGTAAAACAAAGATATGTTAGGTATTGACCATTAATCATTAATGTTGATGCCGAGTCCTTTTCAGTTTAAGAGTTTAAAGATGTCCTCTGATGCAGCAGTGAACAGTTTCAAAGAAATTACATTTCCCTGCAGTTGCATTGGATTTGTGCTCTAGTTCTGTACTCGTACTCGACCGGATCGACATGGTGGCATTTTCGTGTTAGTACCTGAACATCTCGATATACCTGCAGTCCACTACCCTTGGCACCTCCGGAGAGACTGCAGTATCGCCCAGGTTTCTATTGAATCAAAGGCTGTCTTTTAGTCCACGAACGCCAAGCAGAGTGGCAAATTATACTCCTCAGTCTTCTGTATGACCTGCCGCAGCGTATGGATGTGGTCCATGGCGCTAAGCCTTTACAGAACCTGGCTTGTTCGGGAGGTTGGAAGTCGCCAAACCTGCGAGCGAGACGATTCGTAAGGACTCTCGAAAACAACTTATAAATATGGCTCAGAAGTGAAATGGGTCTGTAGTTCTTTAAGAGAGTCATGCCTTCGGCGTTCTGCCTTCAACGATGACGGAATTGAAAAGCTTCTGGAGGATTTTAGTATTGGCTTATCACCCGCTCTAAGAAGTTCTGTAGTGATCGGTTGTTATTCAGCTGTTTGAGAGCCATACTTCGACGACCTGAGTAGTGCAGAGGTCAACATTATTTGGGTGGGTGAAACCAGGAAAGCATCAAAATCGGTGACTTCCCATTGAGTGTCTTGGAAGCGTGAAGTAATTTGTATTACTATGTTTCAGTTAATCGAAATAATGTCAAATTATGACTTCTGTATTGTAATATACGTTGCATCAATAAATCTGAGAGTAGTATTTTCGGTAACGTACTAGAGTAATAATAACACAAACAGCTAGCAAAAATTGCTTAAGCGCCAACCGTTCTTACTTCTTAAACCAATGATGTTTTGCTAAAGCGCCAAACCATTGTAGTCTATAAAATGCTTAAATTACTTAATCACCATTACTTTTCAAATTTGAATAAACGAAAATTGCTCAAGTGGTACAAATGAAATAAAGGTGGACCGGATAAAAATTCTTATGCTACATTTGTTACAAAAATAATAAAAATACGTCGCTTTAGTCATATTGACAGCGTAAATTTGTGAAAAACGTTGAATTTTAGAAATGCTAAAGCGCCAAAAAAGTGCTCCGATTGCTTTGAAACCTAGACAGATCGACGCAGAAAAAAAAGCGCTATCCAATGATATATATAACTCAAAATGGCCAAAGTGGCGCTTTAGCATTTTTTCCTTTCCACAGTCGATATTGAATTTTTGACAATTACACCCTGTTATAATATGTGACGTAATTGTTATTCTTTATACCTCAACAAAAAATGCTCATCAGGCTGAAAAACTTTTGCTAAGGTATCATTTTTATATTTTGTATAGTTTAGCTGGACCATTATGGTTCTACATCAGGTGTTCCAGATATTCTATTTTTGTACCTCAACAAAAAATACTCATCAGGCTGAACAACTTTTGCGAAGTTGTCATTTTTATATTCCTTATAGTTAAGTTGGACCATTATGGTTCTGCATCAAAATACGAGACATTTTTTGGTTTCAAAAAGTGGCAAAATCTACGGCCTTACCCATATAATTCACAACAGTTTTGAAAAAGTTTACCAACCCAATTGTACTTTTGTATGGAACAGCTGACTTTTTTTTCGTGATTTCGAGGTTGGTCCCATAATTATTTAGGTTTTGTATTAACTAAAAATAACATTGTATAACAGAAAAAGTTTCACTCGAATTCATTCAGTATTTTCGGAGATTAGCGTGTTCAAACAGACAAACAAACAGACATTTTTTTTTAATTCTGACTCTATTACTATGGGTATTTTCGCGAAATGTTGCACACGGTTAAAAATGGTTGTCCACTACTATCCCCGTCAATTGGTAATGCGCTGGAACCTTGTCAAATTAACATACACATCAACGTCAAAAAAAACTCCCTATGTCCCTTGCTATCTTCGAGCAACAAAAGGCTTCGTTTGTCACGAAGGGAGAAGCCTTAGCGATATTACTCTATTCAAATTATTCTGGCATTTTTTGCGGGGGGGGGGGGGAAATGCACACAAGTGCAGAGCAGTGTTCACATGCGCGACTGGACTCGGTCTAGAAAGAAATCCGGGCGCAACTGGTTTTACTAACGCGTATGCCCATTTGGGCTTGTACTTCGGCAGAGGGGAAACGCTTCGTATGGCTTCTCTTTCTGTAGAAGCCCGTCTTACTCTAAGCTTGCTATACTCAATCAACTTTGAATGATTTGAAACTTATCAATATATTGAATTCATAATGAACATTAATGGTTATACAAATAAATTATTATTGTTTTTATTGGAAATTGGCATTGCTTAGCAAAGTTTCTAGGAAAAATAATTAAAAATAAAAATCATTAATTAATGTCTCCATCGCTTCAAATATTTTTTTTAATATATATTATGTAATGTACAGACACACTTTTTCTACAAATCAACTTTTTTCCAGTTGCTTCTATCCATTTCTCACGATTTTTTTCTACCGTCGGAAATCTGGAAAAATCAAATCGCTTGAAATTCCCTGAAATATGGGGTAATTTTTTGGGGATTTTTTTTTATATGAGTAGGCATCCGGAAATCGATTTATAAACCTACTGATTTTAGTGGACGTCAATGCTAAGCTGGTTTCTATTACGTAGATTAATAGGGGAGGTCAGCTCAGCGCGGCCACCTTAACTTTGACTTTAAAAAAATGCTATTAAAAACAGAATTTAGAAAAGTATTTTATACCAATAGATAGGGAATTTATTAAACTTTTATAATGTGTAATCGCATTCCGTGAAAACTTTAATAGTTTCTTTTAATTTGTAAATTACGAAAACTTGTCAAAAAACCGCTTTGCCCAAGCGAGCGCCTAAAGCGGCCATGGGGGTAAGGGCAAACTGGTCATTCCAAAAGATTACAAGAAATTCATTTAAAGTTGAAAAACATCGTGCTTAAAAAAACAAGAAGTCCAAAAATAAATTAAATAAAACTCTACTAATGAAAAAAAAATGTTCTTAAGTTTCAAATGAGACATTTATTATTACAGTCTTAGAATCTTCGAATACTTCCTAAATTTATGTTTAATTATTATATTAATAATTATTTTAGTAATGTTATAGGTACGCAACAATTTTCTTATACTTATCTACCAACAGTTCTTCTACTTAAATTAAAATATTCAATAGCTAGACAAAGCACTTGGCCACTTTGCCCGGACCGCTTTGCCTTTTTCCACCGTTTTGTTTTAAAAATTAACTGTGCTCCTAAAATTTGTCTCATGTTGGAACCAATATTACACAAACAAAGCCAAATAGATAAACAATAATAGACGTAAAATAAAAACATTGACTTATATAGAGTTTTGATCAAAACACATTGAGTTTACCCTGGATTTTCTTAACAAAATGAACAAAAATCTTTCGCATGTTGCCGCGGCCACATGCTGGTTCCGACCACTACCAAATGGCTGCTCGGGGCGGGGCTGTAGATTTGCTGCATATCAGAACATAAAACTTTGTTCTATCGTTATTAGTTGCCGAGAAATGAGGCATGGCCGCTTTGCCTCCTATGGCCGCATTGAGCTGACCTCCCCTACGCAATTTTCCCGGTTTGCATGTCAAATGTTTCCGAGGTTATTTTTAGAAATAATTTTTAGAGTTTTCCTATTTATCAGGTTTTTCATGATATAACTGTCTGCAAACTCACTATTCACTTGAATTTGTTCTCGACACACGACACTCACTGTATCTGTACGCGAAACGGCATTTATTTTTATTTTTGTTGTTTTTACACAACCGGACTACTGGATTCCAGACACTCGACAATTTGAACCCATCCTCACGATTGAAATTTTTGTATTTGGTAATTTCAATCGCTTCCCTGACCATTCTTGGTATGTAGTGGCGTTCTGTTGAAATAATCTGGGGGTTATGTAACTCAATCCAGTGATTTGTGTTCGAATGAATTAAATGTTCAGCAATGGCCGATTTTTGCGTTTAGTTTGGCCGATATATGAGCTACCACAACTGCAGTCGATCTTATAAACGCCAGGTTTCTCCAAAGGAAAACTATCTTTCGGGGACCGTAGACATTGCGATACCTTTTTCAAAGGAGTGAAGATAGTTTTTATTGCGTACTTTTTCAAAATATTTGAGACCTTATCTGTCACTCCCTTTACATATGGCAAAAATACTGGCTGTCTATCTACATCCTGCCTCTGTAACTGGTGCTTTTTCATGTGTCTAGGTGGAAGCTTTCCTGAATATCCATTGCTCTGTAGGACATGGCGCACGTGTTGTAACTCTTTGTCCAGGTGTTCATCATCACAAAGATCATATGCACGGTTTGTTAGTGATGCCACAACAGAGTTTAGGTGCCTAGGATGATGATGCGAAGTAGCTTTGAGGTAACGATCTGTGTGTGTGGGTTTTCTGTATACAGAGTGGCTGAGTGTACCGTCAGCGCGCACATTAATCTTGATATCTAGGAATGCTAAGCTTCTGTCTACCTCCATCTCACAGGTTAGTTTTATTTTCGGATGAATGTTGTTTAAATATGCCAGATAACCTTCAACATCCTGTTTGTTTTCCTTCATTATGCAGAGAACATCATCAACGTAACTTTTCCATAGTTTGATCTCGGCAGGTGCAGTCGCGAGGGCTTGTTCTTCAAAATGTTCCATCCAGAGGTTGGCTACCACTGGGGCTACTGGACTGCCCATAGCTACTCCATCTAATTAAAGGTAGTACTGACCATTATAAATGAAGTAATTCTTCGACAAGCAGTGTTCCAACAATCTGGCATATTCCAGAGTCTGAGTCATCGATCGCCACGGAATTTTTGGGTATGGAAACTAAAAGAACAAACATTTTTATTGTTTACTAAATAATGCCATACAGGCACAAATTCCGGTTCCTCTCGACTTTCCCGGTTCCCGGTTAATGCTCCATTTTGGCGCAAAAGAGCCAAAATTGTACAGAACCGAATTCAGCAGGCTTTTTCAGTTCGGAAAAGTCATATTGCCAAAAAAGCTCACAAAATGTCGTTGAACTTGAATAATATGAACTACCAGTTTAAAATGTAACTTTGGTTTGTCGCGATTTCGTTTGTCGCGTCGTCGAATTTACGTATTACACTCTTTTTTCTCCCTTATCCCAATGAAAATAAAACCTCTTTTTCCATAACAACTATTTATTATCCTATTTCATAGCCTTGTTATCGCTCTTCTCTCTCTTTCTCTTATTAAGGGGGTTCCTCGGGTCGTAAATGTCAAACCAGTCGTCGCTTTTGGTCGACGCGTCTTTGGCAAGTACTGCGCCTTTATCTTCGAATCTAAGCGTGTGTCCTAACCTGTGAATTAAAAAAATATCATTAATTTTTATAAATATTTTGTTCAGTTCCATCACACCACGGTCACTCCATACAACCGCGCCATTAGGGCTAGGCCTCTAGGGCTACCGTGCAGTTTGTACTGTTTGAGCGGCGAACTTTTTTATAAATAAAGTTACGACGCATTGCTTTGAATATCAAAATAAGTTGACAGTTGACAAACACGACTAAAAAGTTCGACGCATTGCTTAAAATATCAAAATAAGTTGACAGTTGACAAACACGACTAAAAAGTTCGATGCATTGCTTAAAATATCAAAATAAGTTGACAGTTGACAAACACGACTAAATTCGGCACACGAACTAACGGTAATTGATTCTGGGGCGGGGCGGAGAGTGTCTTTTCTGTACGGTAGTCCTTATATCTTGGTTCAGTGGTTCAGTATTAGTTCACTCCATAAAACTGAATAACTTTTTGTAAGAAACATAAGTCGAAGAACGTCACATTTTGGGCCATCCCATACCAGGGGGTCTTACTCCGCGCTTGAACATTTATATGTGTCAAGCTGCGGACAAACCAACGCGTTCAGCCTGCGTTCGCGGTGGCGATCTTCTCACGTGCAAAGCCCGTTCACACCAAACACGCGGTCTCTACGCGTTCAGTCCAGTCTGCGTCGACCTTCGGAACCTCCTAATCCTTTTATTTTGTGATATTTATAATGGAAGACAGTAAAAATGACATCGAAGAGGAAAATATTTTATTGGCAGCGCTTGTTGAAGACGAAGAAAAGCAAAAGGAGTAGGTAAGTACCAGTTCATTAGAAATAAATAAATTTAAAATCAATCCGGTAATGAATATTGACGCGGGTTTCATTCTACGTATCGCTTTATAAGATGTAGGTACTCATGTACCTACTTTATATAAAAGTAGAAAAATAATCGATTAAGTATTACAATAATTTTCTAGTTATTATTTTATTTATTTACATGGAGTACAATAGTGACATTTTGCGAAAGTGAATACACAAAGCTGGAGGAACATCGAAAATAATAAAAACCGATACATACGGTAATGACTACTGATGTATAAGCAGTAAGCAGTGATTTGATATGAGATTTTGTTACAGAAAAAAACGAGAAATTGGGTACCTGTATTGTCACTCTCTGTTTTTATTGGCAGTCGTGTAAATATTATATTAAATAACCGTGTTATTCATAGGAACATTTAAATTAGTGTAAAAACCTATTATTTTAAATTTAAAATCTACTTACTATCTAATCCTATGCCAAATCTCATCTTTTTCGGTTTTTTTATAATATGGATGGGAAGTGTCGTATAATATTCTATATTTTTTGCACTTAAGCAATAATTTTTTTCCGTCTCGGACATCGTTGACTACCTTCAAATTAGTTGCGTGCAGCGTTCAGATTGTGTCGACAGCATCTGGACGCCACCGCCGAACGATCGCGCGGCCGAACGCTGCATTTCGAGCGGCCGGACGCATCGATTTGAACATGTCACTACAAACGCTACTGCAGTATCTGACCCCCTAGCCAAAGTAACATTTGCAAATTTTCGCTATCGCTTCGCTTCGAAACATGTATGGATTTGACGTTTTAAAATTCGATAGTTAACGAAACCTTATGTCAATCCCATACATGTTTCGAAAGCGAAGCGATAACGAAGATTTGCCAATGTTACTTTGGCTAGGCCCTCAGGTCGCCACCGCGCACGCGGACGCGAACGCAAGATGAACGCGTTGGTTTGTTCGCAGCTTTAGCCTACTGCTCGCGGCTGACTCAGTCGAGCCAGCGCACGAGGGATGGAGCTGTTTATAAATACCGGCCTAGATTTAGTTCAGTGCATGCAGTGCAGTGCTAGCTGCATACACAACTAAATACACACACTCTCATGACAATACACTCGCACATGTGTTAATAAAAGAAAAAAGCACATACAACACACCCACTCACATACACACACACACACACACACACTCACACTCAAACACAAACTAATACACACACACGCATAGCGGCGTTTGAAGCATGAATTCCCGAATAAACAGAATAATAATTCTAGTTTGGGAATTCTTATAAACTATTTTTGTGTACCTTTTTATGTTTCTCTTATGCTTAATTATAAAATAGTTTACACACTGAATCTCTATCAGACTGTTTTCGCTTCCTGATCCACGAGATACAGGTCTTTTGTGCCTAGTTCGTTGGATTGGGTCGGTGGGCGACTGATCGTGTGATTAGACAAAATCTGTTGTTTGTAACACCTGCACTGTAAATTGTTTTTAGCTTAGAAACTAATCAATAAAATTATTTTTATATTTTTTATATTTTTATATTTATAGTGCTCCGATCAGGGTTGCAAAAAATCGTGTTTTTTTTATTTATATTAGGTTTTGCGACCATTATCTTAGTTTTTCTTGTGGGCTACATTTTATTTAGGTAGAATTGATGTATAGTGCTGGCAACACCGCCAAAAAAGTAAAATGTTACATTGACTCGAAAAAACGATTTGAGTAAGTAAATTTAAGTTTCGAGAGTGTTTATTTGTTTATATTTCCGAAAATTAATTATCTGTATCTGTCTGTCTATGCTACTTGCATTGCATGTAGGGTTACCATTTCAAAATTTGGAAAGTCCTGACAAAAAGCCGGACATTTCAATAAAAGTCCAGACATTTTCATAGACAGATCCAGACTCCATACATTTTGGGACTTTTTTGGGACTTCTCTTTCGAACACTACTGTACCCTTAGCACGAACAGCCATCGAGAAATCTTACGCGCGTAAGAAAATACTACTCGAAAACGGACTCGATTCGAAAGCTAGCAAAATCGGCAGCACGAATTTTACAGAGCTGGCTAACGTCAACTCGATAGTAGCGATAAATAAAGCTAACCTGACACAATCCAATTATCAATCCAATTGAAGCAACCTTGCTTCAATTGGATTGATAATTGGATTGTGTCAGGCGTTCAAAAACCATGTTGTATATCTATGTAAATCATAAATATGTAAATTAAAATTCAATCGAGTTGTTTATCATCATAATTTTACATTTATTATTATTATTATTAATAATAAAACTGTTAACAATATTAATTTCATTTAATAACTTAAATTAATTTGCAAATATTATAATAATTTTTAAAATGTTCATGATTTTGCCCATGCTTTTGAACGGTCATTGCACCTTCCCGTGATTGGTTTGAAAAAGAAGAGTGTCTCTATTCTTTCTCTCTTTCTTTCTCATCCTGTGATTTAATGAAAAATATAACCTAAAATAATAAAAAGCCGCGAAGCCATTTCTTTATTTTGTTTTTGTCTAAAATGATTTATCTGTGTCGGCTAATAAATAATACAATTGCGAGTAAATTATATTATGACCTAGGAGTAAACTATAGGTACAATGTTTCATAGTTTCATCAAATTGTTCTAATTGAAGATTTTTTATGAACTTGAAGAATAACAATGGAATATCGTCAATGAATAATAAATTGTTTACACATAAACAATAAAACCTTTGGACGTGCTATGAAAATATGTGAATTTCATCGGAATTAGTGCCTATTGTTTGAAGATTCGACAAATTAGAGACTTTGTTAAGTTTGCATTGTTATACCTAGTTAGTTTTCATCATAGTTTTATGGTCTTATTTTTTTAATATCTACTTAAATGAAACAATAATTAATTAACTGTATCCAAACTGTGTGATGTGTTGTCTGAAAACAAATATTATACTTATAACACCGTATTCTATAGTTTTATTTGAGTTTTGTAGGTAAGTTCTAAAATATTGCTAAAATAAAGGTATGGAGGGTGTGGGGGACACCGTGGATAGCGTAAAATGACGAGATTTTTATTTTACAAATTTCTATGTTTAATGAGAACAATTTAAGTAATATTGCCTGCGGATAATTCAGTGGACATTTCATAGTTCTCAAATTTAATTTTTGTTAGTACATAAATGCTTTTAAAATTTAATAATAAATAATACAAAGTCACTCGAAAAGTCTCTCACTGAAAAAATGTCAGTGAGTAAGTTGTCGATAGCCAGCTTGCGAGTGTCTCGATACCGTATGTCAAAAGTGGGTTCGTGCTACCGATTCCCATACAAGTTGTAACTTTACTATTCGAACTCGATTCGAAGGCTGCTCGATACCTTATGTCAACATGTTTCGTGCTTCTAAATCTTAGTTCCGCTTACGGACGTAGTGGCGCTGTACAAATTTCCATACAAAATTGTAGGATTCGAGTAGTTTTACGCGCGTTATTTTTCTCGATAGCTGTTTGTGCTAAGGCTACTGATATGTATGTTTTTAACTAGTATAACACCGCCCAATCTTAAAAATCCGGACAAATTACAAAGCCGGACAAAGTTCGCACAATAGTCTAAAAGTCCGGATTAATCTGGACGGATGGTAACCCTAATTGCATGTAATAAATGAAAGTACCTAATCATTATTGTTATATTTTTACTGACACAAAAATCTAATATTTAATTGTTGGTTTTTATTGCGATAAATAACTTAGCTTACAACTATCGTAGGTACATATAGTTAGTGGCAAGAATCATGAAAATTTTTCGACGGAGTGGGGATAAGTTCGCGCATGTGCTCTTGTGAGCGACCAATAGCGCGCGCCCCTCTCCCGCCGCCCGCGCCCCTCACCGCAACGCATACCCAAAATACGCGTTCCGCGCAATCCCCACCCAATCTCATGATTCGTGCCACTGACTGTACTTTGTATTAATATTGTTTTCGAACAGTTGATTAATATGCACTCCCAGCGTTTAATTAATTCCTTTTTCGGATTTTAATTAAATCAGAGATTTTTATTAAAAAAAACATGCAATAAAAATCGTGATTTAAATCACTATTTAAATAAACTTGATTTAAATCATGCAACCCTGGCTCCGATATCTTACCATTCATCAGTATCGATGTCCTCGTCGTCCTCATCCTTCTCTTTCTCTCCTTCCGTTTGCACCTTCTCTTTGATGGCGTGAAGCTTATTCTTGAACTTGGCTAACAGATCCAGTGTGAAACTTTCTCTATAACAAAGGGATTAAAGTTCATTTTTAGGGTTCCGTAGCCTAAATGGCAGAAAACGGAACTCGTATTCGTCATGTCTGTCTGTCTGTCCGTCCGTATGTCACAGCCACTTTATTTCGAAAGTATTTAATGTATAAAATATTTAGTTTAATGAAATGAAGTTTGCAAGATTCTGGCTGGCGAATATTTAGATTGTAAATATTCGCCAGCCAGAATCTTGCAAACTTCATTTCATTAAACTAAATATTTTAACTTTCCCGTGCATATATATCCTTGAAATAGTATTATTTGTGAGAAAACATCTTAACTACTTTCAATTTAATAAAAATGCCCGACGTCAGCATGATATTGTTCCTCCTGAACCAAAAATTGAAATGTATAGGTAGATGCAGCCCTTACTATTAGATGTATACAATTATATAATAAACTACCGAAATACATAAAAATAGAAAAAAATGAAAATAAATTTAAAAATATAGTAAAAGACTTTCTAGTTAAAAAATTAAATACCTCTAAAAAGCAAGAAATAATATTCGAATCATTCGTTACACATATCAATATTAATAAAACACGTCTATTGAAGTCGGGTGGGGCTGGAGGACAACTTCATTTTTTTCTTAAAGCCCCACCCGACTTCATTAGACGTGTTTTATTAATATTGATATGTGTAACGAATGATTCGAATATTATTTCTTGCTTTTTAGAGGTATTTAATTTTTAAGCTGTTTTTGTTTTCAGTTTTTTGAAGGCGGTTTTTCTTTTTTTTTTTAAAGCTTTTTTATTTTCAACTTTTTAGTGGTAGGTATGTAAGCGCAGCGTGTAAATATTTTTTTACTTTATATTATAATATTTTCAATGGTAAAATGCCCAGAACTCAATTTCCAAATTTACGCTGTTTGTTTTTGAGGAGTTCCGTTGTGTCATCGTAGTCCAAGTCTAGTCCAGAACATTGCATCGCAAACCATGATTTGGTTTGTTCTGGATTGCCATAAACTTACCAAAACCTAAATCACTTTACTTATACTATTTGATTTTGAAGAGTTCCTTTATGTATCTTCGAAGTTCGAAGTCCAACAACAATGAAATTAAATTGTGACCACTCTTGAAGTATACCCTTTCAAATAAAAAAAGAATCATCTAAATCGGTTCATAAACAAAGAAGTTATGTCCGAAATTCCATAAAAACTCGTGCGATGGCGAGCTAAATAATTGATATTTTTCAGGATTATGAAAAAACTACTGGCCAGATCTCTGTAAAAAATTTATGGGACCACACACGAACTATGTTCTTTGAGTTAAAAAAAGAATTGTACAAATCGGGTAACAACTGACGAAGCTATGTTAAAACATACATAAAAAAAAAAAAAATAAAAAAAAAAATACCGTCGACTTGAGAACCTCCTCCTTTTTTTGAAGTCGGTTAAAAATACCGTCGACTTGAGAACCTCCTCCTTTTTTTGAAGTCGGTTAAAAAGTGTTCTTACTCAGTAGAAGAATATATGTGCGATAAGCTCAAATGATTATATTAATCCTCGGGAAGCTCTCTAAATATCAATCTATGTTAATTATTTTGCTCTATAATACTTGATGTTTTAATTTAATATTAAGTCATAATAAGCAACACCCTAGCAGGGTATGTTTTTTCAGGCCATCACACATTGTTTAATATCTCAATTATTGATGTGAAAGTGATACTGTAACATGTGCTTTTATATAAATAAATAAATAACGATTTTAACACAAAAATAAAAAAGATTAAGGGGAGGCTCCCCAATACATGGAACTGCAACTCAAAAAATGTTTTTCTTTATACCATTACGTGCGGGGTGTCTATACTATAGGTCTTTAAAAATGACATTGAGGTTCCTAAGACAATTTTTTCTCAAAGTTAACCGTTTGAAAGATATAAACTGCCTATGTGGTAAAATGTGTGTAGTATTAAGGCATTTGTCTCATTTTTTATGCTAAACGTGTCGACTGACGTCAGCGTAAACATTTTTATACATTTCATACACCGACCTAAACGTTTGAAAGATACCTACCACAACAGTACCTACATTTACTTTCTATAAAAAACGTCTCAAAAATGGCACCTCAAATAGCGTGCCGCTTAAAAACTGGGAGCATATTTTGCACAAAATAAGTGATATAAAATGTGAGTTTGTACAAAGAATTATGTACAAAATAAGCGCCAAGTTTGTGAGTGGGACGCTATTTCGAGGTGCCATTTTTGCGTACTATTTTTAACCGACTTCACAAAAAGGAGGAGGTTCTCAATTTGATTGTAAACTTTTTTTTTACCGTTGTTCGCGCATATATTCGACATTTATGGACCGATTTTGATGATTCTTTTTTTGTTCGATTGAGTTTTCTTGCGAGATGGTCCCATTAATTTCATTTTTTTTTTCAAATCGGTTCAGTAGTTTTCAAGAAATCTTGAAAATACAATGATTTTGAATCAATTACCTTGACGACTTTGTTTTTTATGAACCGAATTAGATGTTTTTTTTTGTTGGGAAAGGGATACTTTTAGTGTAGTCTTTTTAACCGACTTCATAAAAAGAAGGTTCTCTCTCAGTTTGACCTGTATGAATGTATGTTTCTCCGTGAATATCTCACGTTAGACTGAGCCGATTTTTCTACCAAACCTAATAGAGAAGGTACTTACACTAAAAATAAAAATTTAAAAAACAAAAAAACCGACTTCAAAAAACCTGCCTCTAAAAAGCAAGAAATAATATTCAAATCATTAGATACGCATTATCATTGTTATAATAAAAACACGTCTATTGAAGTCGGGTAGGGCTTTTAGAATAAAAAACAAACAAACGAGAAAGCAACCTAATAAAAACGTGTTAAAAAGGAAGTTGTACTCCAGCCCCACCCGACTTCAATAGACCTGTTTTTATTATAACAATGATAATGCGAATCTAATGATTTGAATTATTTGAATTATTTCTTGCTTTTTAGAGGCAGGTTTTTTTAAGTCGGTTTTTTTGTTTTTTTAGTTCGTGAAGCCATATCTAGGATTTATTGTTTTAAATTTCCATGGTTATTGACGTTAATAGAATAAACTATGTCGGGATTTACACCATGCGTCATGATCACGGAATAACTGTCGATTGTTGCGTGCGGGTGGATGTTATTGGCAGACGAATCGGTCTACCCTCCGGCTAGTTCTTTTATTACTACGTTCGATACCGGTACCACTGTCTGCAAACTCACTATTCACTCGAATTTGTTCTCGACACACGACACTCACTGTATCTGTACGCGAAACGGCACTTTTTTTATTTTTGTTGTTTTTACACAACCGGACTACTGGATTCCAGACACTCGACAATTTAAACCCATCCTCACGATTGAAATTTTTGTATTTGGTAATTTCAATCGCTTCCCTGACCATTCTTGGTATGTAGTGGCGTTCTGTTGAAATAATCTGGGGGTTATGTAACTCAATCCAGTGATTTGTGTCCGAATGAATTAAATGTTCAGCAATGGCCGATTTTTGCGTATCGTTGTTTTTGACCGCTTTTATGTGCTCCTTTATACGGCATGCTATTGTGCGTTTAGTTTGGCCGATATATGAGCTACCACAACTGCAGTCGATCTTATAAACACCCGCACGAAACAATCGACAGTTCTTCCGTGATCATGGCGCATGCAACTGCGCCGAAATATCGGAGTCTCAAAAATAAACAGGTACATGGTGTAAATCCCGACATAGTTTATTCTATTAAAATATCTAGGATATCCTTGATCGAAGATAGCATCGTAACGCTGACGCTGCAAGCGGCTATCATCACTGGCAACGGTTAATACCTCTTCTACCTATTTATGGGACGAAAATTACCACTTTAAGATAATCATTAACCACCATCTTACCTAAGTCTGACGCCATAACAACAATTTAAAAACACGTTTTTAAAACGGACTAAATTATTACAAAAAAATCGGACTAAAAATATTAAAACGGTCAAGTAAAAACAAACTAAAAAGTAAAAAATAAATTCTTCTGTAAATATTTCTAACCCTAATAACCTATACCTACCTACAGAAATTTTAAAGCAAAAAAATTTAAACCAAAAAACGTGGGGCGCATGCTATAGACCAGGGGTGCCCATACTTTTTCTTAAGGAGATCGACTTTCGAAAATTATGACTAAGAGATCGACATTTTGACCGTTTAACCTACCAATTATTAAACAAGAAAAAAAATTTCATATGTAAAACTACATTGGGTGCAAAATGTCAAATCTGTTATCCTTGGCGATCGACCTTAAAAACTCGATCGCGAGAGTTATGGCGTCAGACTTAGGTAAGATGGTGGTTAATGATTATCTTAAAGTGGTAATTTTCGTCCCATAAATAGGTAGAAGAGGTATTAACCGTTGCCAGTGATGATAGCCGCTTGCAGCGTCAGCGTTACGATGCTATCTTCGATCAAGGATATCCTAGATATGTTAATAGAATAAACTATGTCGGGATTTACACCATGTACCTGTTTATTTTTGAGACTCCGATATTTCGGCGCAGTTGCATGCGCCATGATCACGGAAGAACTGTCGATTGTTTCGTGCGGGTGTTTATAAGATCGACTGCAGTTGTGGTAGCTCATATTTCGGCCAAACTAAACGCACAATAGCATGCCGTATAAAGGAGCACATAAAAGCGGTCAAAAACAACGATACGCAAAAATCGGCCATTGCTGAACATTTAATTCATTCGGACACAAATCACTGGATTGAGTTACATAACCCCCAGATTATTTCAACAGAACGCCACTACATACCAAGAATGGTCAGGGAAGCGATTGAAATTACCAAATACAAAAATTTCAATCGTGAGGATGGGTTTAAATTGTCGAGTGTCTGGAATCCAGTAGTCCGGTTGTGTAAAAACATCAAAAATAAAAAAGTGCCGTTTCGCGTACAGATACAGTGAGTGTCGTGTGTCGAGAACAAATTCGAGTGAATAGTGAGTTTGCAGACAGTGGTACCGGTATCGAACGTAGTAATAAAAGAACTAGACGGAGAGTAGACCGATTCGTCTGCCAATAACATCCACCCGCACGCAACAATCGACAGTTCTTCCGTGATCATGGCTAGGGCATGCAGAACTGTGTCCGGTTCCAGGATTTTGATACCCGGTTCTCGTAGACAGTTAGAACCGGGGGAACCGGTTCCCCCGGTTCCAGCAAGTTTTTTTTTATTTTTTCATTCAAATGTTGTAAATCATAGATAATTTGACAGGATAAGCTAATATTATAAGGAGTATGAAATAAAATTGTTAAAATTTTGTCTAATCATCGTAATATTTAGAACTTAAACATTAAATCAGTCTTTATTTAGTAACAAATCAGTATTTTTTTAGTAACTTTCCTTTATATTTTTTGTATATTAACTTATTAGCCTTAGAAAACCAAAATCGTCGAATAATCTTTTCATTTAACACTTCAAAAACATAAATTAATAAAATCTAAAAAAAATAACTTATTACAACATACTCGTACAAATAAAGTTAACAAAAGAGTCGAAAAACGTAAAAAAAGAAAAAGTCTCTAGAATATTCAGCGTTTTTGTACCCGTACGTATTTTACCATCAGCCAGCAGGTTAGTTGTATTTTCGTTCGTCTCAATCTTAAAGGCGTTTGCTGCGTTAAGCGGGATCCCGTCGCGGGTACACGGCGCGGAAATATAGATTGCTGGTTTTCTGGCGGACAGATGCTTGCAGTTGCAGTGCATGAGTAAGCTCTAATCTATGTCGCCCAGCATCGGGATCCCGCTTAATGCAGCGGATGCCTTAAGTCGTCATTGGGATAATACTATATAACTATTTTAAAATAAGAATCAATTTAAAAGATAACAAAAGTAGGGAGTCTAGCATGTGTGCGAGCCATTAAGATTTTAAACTGAAAGGCACAATAAAAATGAAGGCGCGCACTTGTCGCGTGCTCAGGGAGAATAGGGCGTCGGTTTCGGTCGACCTTTCGCACTCCCGAGGCGTCTCGTTTCCAATCCGTGCGTGAATGTAGGCGCGCTCTGAGCGCAGATGTTGGGACCCGAAAGATGATGAACTATGCCTGGTGAGGTCGATGTCATGGGAAACCCTAATGGAGGACCGTAGCGATTCTGACGTGCAAATCGATCGTTGGAACTGGGTATAGGGGCTATATACTAATCGAAACATCTAGCTAGTAGGTGGTTCCGTCCGAGTTTCCCTCAGAATAGTTTTCGTCGAATCGAATAGTCTCATCAGGTAAAGCAAATGATTAGAGGCATTGGCGCTGATGCTGACACGACCTCAACCTATAAATGGGTGAGAACTCCGGTTTACTCGAACGATGAAGCCGTGGATCTGATAACGGTGCCAAGTGGGCAAATTTTGGTAAGCAGAACTGGTGCTGTGGGATAAACTAAACGTAGTGTTAAGACGCCTAAAAACGCTTATGAAAGGCGTTGGTCGCTCATGAAGTCATGACAGTAGGACGTTGGCCATGGAAGTTGGAATCCGCTAAGGAGTATGCAACGACTTACTTGCCGAAGCAACCAACCCTGAAAATGGATGGTGCTGAAGCATTTCGCCTATACACTACCGTTACGGTTATGTGAGGCATGTACGCAAGTGCATGTCATTAAGCCTTAACGAGTAGGAGGTGCGCAGAGTGCAGAAGGGTTTGGGCGTGAGCCCACTTGGAGCCTCCATTGGTGCAGCTCTTAGTGGTAGTAGCAAATACTCCAGCAAAGCCCTGGAGGACTAACGTGGAGAAGGGTTTTGCGTGAACAGAGTAGTTGCTCGTGAGTCAGTCGATCCTAAGATCAAGGAGAGATGTTATGTCATCCAAGTCATGTTGTTCAACAATTTCGTTACCATCATCCGTACCGTAGTCGTGGTTTTCTTGTAAAAGACGTCTGAGAGGGCTAGCTGAATTGAATGCACAATGCATTTTTGGTGCAAAGACTTCATTTCTTTGCCAATTTTTATCATCACGCTGCACCCACCTTTGGTTTCTTCACATTCACAGTTTGAATTGAAAAAAATAATATAATAATTTTCAGTTTTTTTAAGAACCGGGGGAACTGGGTTTGCTCCTTCCGGAACCGGTTCTGTTAATACCGTCAAAGAACCGGGTATACCCGGTTCTGATGGAACCGGGTAGAACCGGGTGCATGCCCTAATCATGGCGCATGGTGTAAATCCCGACATAGTTTATTCTATTAACGTCAATAACCATGGAAATTTAAAACAATAAATCCTAGATATGGCTTCACGAACTAAAAAAACAAAAAAACCGACTTAAAAAAACCTGCCTCTAAAAAGCAAGAAATAATATTCAAATCATTAGATTCGCATTATCATTGTTATAATAAAAACAGGTCTATTGAAGTCGGGTGGGGCTGGAGTACAACTTCCTTTTTAACACGTTTTTATTAGGTTTGTTTGATTATGATGAGGTGTGTTTGATTATGAAAGAAAAGAAGTTGGATGTTTTATGCGTGAACGAGACGAAAAGAAAGGGCAAAGGAGTCTCAGAACATGGCCCGTTTAAAGTTCTGTGGTCGGGCGTTGCCGAAAATGAGCACGCGAGTATGGGCGTGGGACTCCTGCTGTCGGAAAGGATGATAGAATGCATGACTGAGTATGAGTGTGTTAGTCCCAGACTTCTCTGGGTTAGACTCAAAGTAGGATTACTTCGGATACGCGTCATTGGCGTGTATGCTCCCGATATATCCAAGTCAGCAACGGAAAAGGAGGATTTCTGGAAAAGTGTGGAAGACATCTTGAATGAATGCAAAGATAATGAAAGGATAGTTATGCTTGGAGATTTTAACGGATGGGTAGGTGTGAGAAGAGAGGGATGTGAGGGAGTTTTAGGAATATATGGAGACAAAAGAGTAAATGATAATGGCAGGAGTTTGATTGAGGTATGTTTAGAAAATAATCTTGTGGTAACGAACACCATGTTTGACCACAAGGAAATTCATATGTACACTTGGCAGAGAGGGGAAAAGAAGAGTATGATCGATTTTGTGATTGTTGATGAAAGACTGAAGGGCAGAGTTGTAGACACCAGGGTCTTTAGGGGTAGTAACATTGGATTGGAACAGACCACTTTCTTGTAGTGTCTCGGGTTAGTGGTCTGTTCAAAAGTTGGCGTCATCGTCCCACAGTGTCAACAACGGAGCTGACTAGAGTAAAAGTTGAGAACCTGGATGAAGTGGAAGTGCAAAAGACATATTTGTGCAAATTGAAAGAACGATTGGGAAATGTGGCTGAAGTGAAAGATGGCAAGCTTGAGGAAGTTTGGGAAAAGTTTAAAAAAGGTGTGACTGAAACAGCTGAGGAAATATGTGGAGTGAGTAAAAGGAAGAATGATCCCCCAATAAACTGGTGGGATAGTGAGGTAAGACAGATAGTGAATGAAAAGAAAAAAGTATGGCAGGATCTGCTGGCCATCAAAGCCAGTAAAAGAGTGAATGCAAGTGTTACAGAAGAGGATGTTGATACAGTTGCAAGGGAGTTTAAAAGGATTAAGAAAGTAGTGAAAGAAAAAGTAGACGAAAAAAAGAGAAAGATGAAAGAAAAGTGTGACTTCAAACTCTGTGATAACTTTCGAGACAATATAAAATTGTTTTGGAAACAAGTGAAAACGTCTCGAAGTGGATCACATAAGTCTAAAATGAATGTGATAAGAGATGAAAAAGGTGAGCTAGTGACAGATGAAAAAGGTGTACTACAGGAGTGGATGAAATATTTTGAGAGTTTGTTTGAGGCGGATGGCTCTATGCTAGAAGCCTCGGATAAAAGGGTGGAAGACGAGGAAGAGACAGAAGTGGATGAAAGAGATATATATATGGATGAGATTATTAGTGCAATGAAGAGCATGAAAAAAGGGAAAGCAGCAGGATATGACAGAATTACTGTTGAAATGCTGAGAGGTGGGAAAGAGCTGGTTGCGTCCTGGCTGTGCCTGATCTTTAATAAATGTTGGAACAGTGGCAAAGTGCCGGAAGATTGGCGTAAAGCCGTGGTCGTGCCGCTGTACAAAGGGAAAGGGTCACGGCAGGATGCTAAAAACTACCGCGGGATCAGTCTTCTCAGCATTGTCAGTAAATTGTATGCAAAGGTACTGATTGAAAGAGTGATGCAAAAAACTGATCAGAGTATGTTGCGAAGAAGAAAAAGTTATGCCTGTGGGCGCGTACCTGACTACTGTCGCACCTTCTCTTTCTCGTGTGATGAAGCTTCAGGCCTTCAGCTCTTCTTCAAAATATCTCCATAGGCGATGGGTGACGCTGGTTCCGAGGTTGTTGATGTGCACTGATTTTCACAGGGTTGCGTTTTCCACAATAGATAAAGTTCACAAAACGATCACAAATTTCGATAGCACCGCGACGAGGGTGCTTCTCATGGGGCTTAAGAACTTTCACGAGCGACGTGTTCTCAGCTCAGCGATTCGAACGAGACTGTTCGATGCTTCCACAGAAAGCCAAGCGCTACCCACATTAGGCATGATAAAAATTACATCGAAAGATCTCGGAGTACCCTCCAAGTTGTGTTTTCTCAAAACTAACAAATTATTACAAAATATCTACGATAAAATGAGTTAAAATATTCCGGTACGGAACATTCCGCTCACCTTAAAAGAACAAGTTTCTTTTAACGCATAACTACAAAATAAGCTTAACTAATTGGTACGAAACAACAAACTAAAAACTAAGTATTTGTTTTCTGCGATAATTTAATTTAAAGGAAGTGGGCAAAGTTTAACAACCGGACGCTTAGCAAAATGGTTACCAATTTGCACCGTTACAACGCGAGTTTGGTTATCAGAGCCGGGATGCAACGCATGGACGCGGGCGAGCTTCCACATAAGCGGAGGGAGGTTATCATCACAAACCACAACAACCATACCTTCACGAATCGGAGAACCGCGTTCGTGAAACCATTTACTAGTCTGTTGGATCTCATGCAAATATTCACGGCTCCATCTTTTTCAAAAGTGCTGGACGCATTGCTGAATCCAACGCCAACGAGTTAAACGATTAGGATTCGAATCTA
Organism: Agriphila tristella; assembly: GCA_928269145.1. NCBI lineage: Eukaryota > Metazoa > Arthropoda > Insecta > Lepidoptera > Crambidae > Agriphila > Agriphila tristella. The sequence continues at coordinate 7,806,397 of OV743451.1, forward strand.
CTAACGAAATGTCTGGTAGCGCGGTCAAAGGTTCTCCTATCAAAAAATGAGACGGAGTCAAAGGTGTGGGATCGGTAGGGTCCGCACTCAAAACGCACAGGGGGCGCGAGTTTAGCACTGCCTCGATTTGGCACAATAATGTATGCATTTCGTCGTATGTTTGTGTGCGTGTACCGATCACGCGATACAAATGTGATTTAAAACTTTTCACACCCGCTTCAACTAAACCAGAAAAGTGGCTTCCGGTCGGGGGGTGGAAATGCCACGTTATGTTTTGATTAAGCAATTTATTATTCAAATCATTTTGAACTGAGTCACTACGTAAGAATGCAAACAATTCTTTAAGGTAATTATTGCAACCGACAAAATTTCTACCGTTATCGGAATAAATATCTGTACATAAACCTCTGCGAGACGTGAAGCGTCGCAACGCAGCGAGAAAAGCTTCAGTTGAAAGGTCGCAGACCAATTCCAAATGAATGGCCTTGACGCTCATGCAAACGAAAACTGCAACATACGATTTAACTATTTTCGCATTACGAACTTTATTAGCACGCACATAGAAAGGGCCACAAAAATCAGCCGCTATTTTTACAAAAGCTCGCGCTGATTGAGTGCGTACGCCAGGTAAACTAGCCATCGACGGCTGTGGGTGAGTAGGTCTAGCACGAAAACAACGAACACAACGGTGAATGTGTTGCCTAATGACGTCACGAGCTGACAAGATCCAATATTTTTGCATTAAAATATATTGAATAGTTTGCGCGCCAGCATGCATATGTGTGACATGCGCGTCTACAATAATCAATGTGGTTAAATGATGTTTTTTAGGTAAAATAAGCTGATGTTTCGATTCAAAAGAAATATTCGAATTATGTAACCGCCCACCGACACGTAAATAATGAGATTTATCAACAAATGGAGTCAAACGTTTTAATTGATTTGAAGGACGATTTCCTTTAGTAATATTGTTTATATCCTCGATAAACTCGTTATGTTGTACTACATAGATTAATCGATTTAAAGTAAAATTATATTCGGACACGGTAATATAATTAGGAAAGGACGATTGCACCTTTTTACACTTGTAATAAAAACGAAATA